>OY728160.1:1386402461-1391202461 GCA_963277665.1 Viscum album
AGGGTACGGGGTGGGTGGACGGGTTGTCCACGGGGGGTGGCGGGGCTGTCCAGGGGTACGAGGTGTCCAGGGGGTGGGCGGGCTATCCATGGGGTTGGGGTGCCCAGGGGGGTACGGGGTGTCCAGGGGGTGCGCGGCCTATCCACGGGGGTGGAGGGGCTATCCAGGGGGCCGGGGGGTCTAGGGGGGTTGGGGGGGGATTTATAGGGGTGGGGAGTCTATCCAGGGGGAATGAGGTATCTAGGGGTGGGTGGACTATCCCAGGGGGGTGGCAGGGCTATCCAGGGGGTACGGGGTGGGTGGGTGGGCTTTCTATAGGGGTGGCGGGGTTTTTTCCATGGGTACAGGGTGTCCATGGGGTGGGGGGGAACATTCCATGGGGGGTGGGAAGTGTGTCTAAGGGGGGGTGGGAGGGCTGTCCATGTGGGTGGCAGGGCTGTCCACGGGGGTGGAAGGGTTTTCCAGGGGGTGGGGGGGTGTCCAGGGGTGGGGGACTGTCTAAGGGGTGGGGGGTGTCCACACCCAAAATAGGGGTTGTAAAATCCAATCTTTATCCAATTGGTAGCATGATTTCAAGCCTATTATAGATTAATGATAAGAATGTTGGGGTAAACCATGAAAATCATACATATAAATCACAACACACCCAATTGTAAACACACCACCAAATATCATACGTCGATCATATTTTTTGAGCCATGTTTTGATGGGACACTACTCATAAGAGTATGATCCTTGTTATATCATTAGGTGTTATGTAGTTGTACGGATGTTAAATTTGTATGAGAACAATATGGATAGTGGATAAAAACCTGAGTGACATTTCTTTGCAGAGATCACTTCTTCTTGGAAGGGCAAGAGTGAGTGTTGGTATGGAACTTCAAAAAAAGTCTAAATGTGTGAAAGAAGCTATGCGTTGGTTATATTTGATTCTTATTTTTTTGTAGAGTATCAGAGTGGAAAACCCACCCCTCCCCCCTCCCTAGATAGCCCACCCCCCCCCCCCCCCCCCACAACCCCTGCAGCCCCCTACCCCCCCCTACACCCCCCACCTGGATAGTCCCCCCACCCCACCTGGACCCACCCCCCCCCACCACACCTGAACATCCCACCCCCCACCTCCCTAGACAACCAACCCCCCCCCCCCCCACCCCCGACAGCCCAGACCCCCATCCCCCACCAGGATAACCCACGCACCACCACCCGTGGACAACCCCCCCCCCCCTCCCTGAAACCGCCCACACCCCCCCTCCCCTGCAGCCCCTTACCCCCCCCCCCCCCCCCCCCCCGATATCCCCCCCTGGACATCCCACCCCCCCCCACTGGATTCCCCACCCCCTCCTTGGACATCCCATACCCTCCTCCCCCCACCTAGATGCCCCCCCCCCCCCAGGACAAACCCACCCCCCTCCCTGGACTGCCCACACCCCCTCCCCTGCACCCCCCCCCCCCCACACCTAAACACCCTACCACACCTAGACAGCCCCCCCCCCCCACCCCACCCCACCTGGACATCCCCCACACCCCCCCACCTGGACACCCCCCCCCCCCCCCACCTAGATAGCCCACCCCCCCTCTCTGGACACCCCACAACCCCCTTCCCCCACCTGAACACCCCCACCCTGACCCCCCCTGGAGAGCCCACACCCCTCCTTGGGGCAGCCCATACCCCCCCCTCCCCACACCCCTATAGCCCCCTACCCCCTACAAGCCCCCCTAACCCCCTGGACAACCCACCCTCCCACCTGGACAACCCCCCACACCTGGACAGCCCCCTACCCCTCCTACTTCCCCCATAAGGTATTTTTATTTAAAATCATTTTATTCATTAAGAAATCCAAACTATCATGCATTATCCATTTCATTCCAAACAACCCATTCAATCTATCAAAACATGAAAAATTCAATTTATCAAAACATGACAAATTCAATTTATCAAAACATGAAAAATTCAATTTATAAGGCTCTATGGGTCACTTAGAAAATGTCATTGGGAAAATGAGAAATCAACTACATTGTTAATTCCAATTTAAAAATTGGGTTAGTCACATAGGAGGTGTGGTGGTGTCTAGGGGGTGTGGTAGTGTCCAGGGGGGTTGTCTAAGGGGGTGGGGTGGGGGCTGTCCAAGGGGGTAGAGGGTGTCCAGTGGGGGTGGTAGTGTCTAGGGGTGGTGGGGGTGTCTAGGGGTGGTGGAGGTGGTGGGTGCTGTTCAAGGGGGTGGGGGCTGTCAATGGGGGTTAGGGGTGTCCAGGGAGGGTGGGGTGGGGTTTCCAGGGGTGGGGAGGGGGTTATCCAAAGGGTGGGGGTTCACATGGGGTGGGGGTGCAGGGGTGGTGTCCAGTGGGGTGGGGAGGCTGTCCAAGGGGTGGGAGGTGTCTAGGGGGTGGGGATGGGGGTGTAAGCAATTACAATCCACAGAAAACAAACCCTTTACCCCTACACTAAACATAAAACATAAAACCCCACTAAACAAAAAACATAAAACAAATATAAAAAAACTCTTTACCACACTAAACAAAAAATATAAAACAAACCATTTACCCCCTGCACTAAACAAACCCCACTAAACAGAACCTTTACCATGTATTATGTGTAGAAAAAAAAAACATAAAAACCCCCAAGGGTTCGGTACTCCAATAGGAATAACTCTAATTTAGCCGAAATCAAAACATCAAATATAATAAAAGAGGAATAACACTAAAACTAAGGTAACACTTACTAATTTGAATTCTAGAAATAAAAATTTGTTTGCTTGAAGAAGGATCTTCGGCTGGAAGGAGATTTGCGGCCGAGAAGAAATCGGGAGGAGGTCTGGATTAGGTCTGCAATTGGTCCGACTAAGAGATGGGGTTATGGGTATTTGGGGGGTAAAATACCCCACGGTTTTAAAAAACCGTTGGGAAAGATTCTCTTTACCAACGGTTTTGATAAATTGTTGGTATTCCGTAGAGAAAAGAGTTATTTCCCAATGGTTTTGGAAAACTGTTGGGAAATCATAGGAATATATACACATTGCCAATGGTTTGATCAAACTCTTGGAAAATGGTGCCTTCTTTTACACTATAGAAATGGTTTCTTCAAAATGTTTCTATATTACCATTGGGAAAACACCAGATTCCAATAGTGTGTCATCAAAATAGCCAACATGATTGAATATTCTCTCAATCCAATCGAAATACCAAGAATATAATTTTAAGCACTCTTCAGCTGTGTAACCATTTGTAATATATAATTCAAATTGAGAATTATTCCTCACTTGTGATTTCAAATGACCTAGGTACCAAATGAAAAAAAATAGAAATATAATTAAAAAATTTATTCAAATATTTGAAAAAAATGAATTCACAAATAAAAGTAAAAGTGATATCAATTTATCTATCTATTGAATACATCCATTGATAGTGTATTGGCCCACCATGTTTACCTTCTTCGACCAGATGAACAAAAAAATGAATCATCACAATGAAGAATGTAGGGGAAAATAACATCTTAAAATAACAAAGTGTAAAAACATTTCTTTCTTAATTTTTATACTTCTCATTAGGAGTTAGAGTTTTACCACATAGATCTCAAAAAATATGTACACAGATCAACTATAACAGTAGTTAATTTTACAGGTATCATATTACATAATTACATTGGAAACAATTTTTACATCAAAATATGTCAGTTATGACTTTTTAATCTATGTTACTTTTGATGCTTTAATTCAATGCACCTTGAAATGTTACATGAATATCCATCTGGAACATTTAAATTATTTAATGTTTTAAGTAATAGATCGTTCTCATGATTTTTCACTTTAGTAATAGTGGAAGGATACTTTCCATTCTCATCTTCAAATAAACCAGGATTTATTTTAATTGATTCCAAATCCTTATAATCATTAAGTTGATCCTTTGACTTACCCCATTCATTAAGAAATGTAAAAATTTCATTGGATTAGGTGTTTTTATCAATATGAATTACATAAAGATTATGAGGTATCCAAATAAACTCCCAATAAGAGAGTTTGGAAAATAAACTCATTTTATTCCATTTTTGTTTTCCTTATATTTCAAGCACTATACCACATACCCTTTTCCCACCATCTTTAAACTGATTACACATTCAAAAATCCATTAGCTGCGTTCATTAATAGTCCCCATATTTATAAACCAAATAATAACTTTGGTGTATTTCTCAATTAAATATATATATAGAATTGTGTATTGTTAAACCATAATTTATGAGAATCAAAAAAAAATTAACAATGTAACCTAAAACACCATTTCCTTCTATGATGTAATCATTGAGGTGCAAAATAAAAAATACAAACTAGAAAATCCAAAAAAGTAAGTGTGTTCCAACTAGATAAGTTTCCTCATCTAGGAATTTCACTAATTGTACACATTAAAGAATTATGAAATTTGAATAGATTTATCATTGAAACATCATATGTTTGTGTTCCATCATACCATAATTCTCACAATTCATTTATTAGAGGCTGAAGGAATACAACAATGTCATTTCCAGACACTATCATACAAAGAATAATAATTGAAATAATGAAATAAGTATTATTCATACACATCTATAAAGGTAGATTATTTGGGATCAAAACAACTGGCCAAATGTTATAATTAGTATATAAAGTAAAAAATGGGTTAAAACCATCAAAACCCAATCCCAAACATAAATTCATAGGATCTGAAGTGAAATCTAGATATAATGAATAAAACACCTTTGATGATGTCAAATGATTAAATGTATCATGAATCCTTCATTGTTATTATCTAGTGAATGCCACTTAATGTCATATGTTATCTTATATGACATTAATAATCATTTCAATCATGGTTTCAAAGGAATGTAATGCAATACCATTGTAGTATTTTTCTTATTTTGTTTCTTTTTGGGGTTGTATTGACTTGTACACCCATTGTTGTTCATTGACTTCCACATTTTTCTCCGAAATGTTATGAATTATTATTCATCAGAATCTTCACCCTAGTGAAGCATGAAATCATTAAGGAATATTGGTATCATTGTATGATCAAATCCATGTTTGTTTATTATTTTTTTCATCTCATAGAATGATGTAGGAACTGTTGCAAATATGGCCTTTAAGAGTGAAAAAAATGTCCACTATTATTATAAGAAAAAGTGTTGGTTACTGAAGCATGGTTAAATTACTTAGATTTTTATCTCTAATAGAAAAGTGCTAATAAAGTCACACATTAAAATTTCCAACAAAAATTGATTATAAAAGGACACTTTATTAGTGCTTCATTAAATGCTAATAATAGACCCCTTTATATGTGATTTTATTTATCACAAATAAAGGGTCAATTTATCTGTGCTATTACTAGTGTTGAAAAAGGGGCATACTATTGTACTGTGTAGTTAAAATTACAAAGCACTTCATTAGAAAAAACAAAAATAACAAAATAAATCGAGTATTCATGTATAGAATTTAAATTAAATTATATTTAAAAAACTTATACATGAAAAATCATTATATTGTAGATATTTAAATCATTGGTTTTTAAAATTACTTGAGTAAGTTAAAATTATCACATAAATTTAAAAACATCAATGTTCTGTTCCATTATCTTCATCCTTCAACCCTCAGTCATGCTATTCTTGAACAAACCACCACATCTTGAGAAACATAATTCACCTATATAAGAAAACAATACTTATGATAGTAATTCAATAAAGAAATAAATTAAACATAAAGTTTCAATTTTAAACTAAAATCATATACTTTGTGTCATACCAGGAACACAAAGTGTTGAATTTAGTTGTCATTCATTTAGACACATCACAACATTACATGTGCGTCTTCAAGAATTATCTCTGTTAAAATTAACTAAATAAGTATTACATAAAAATGATAAGGAAATTAATTAATTAATTATGGATAAAACATTTAAAAAATAATATGAACTCATGTGCTTAATTTTCTCACTATGATGCATGTTTAAAAATAAAATGGAACTAATTTATTCAAAACATGAACATCAAGTCATACCAACCACATTATGTGTCAGATTGATGTGTGGTCAGTTTTTATATGTCTGAAATAACTTCTAGAACAATATTGTGACATATCAAAAAATCTGAATGTGTTTTCTTTGTTTTGAGCATGTCACTTTTTTTACTAAAATATCATTTTAAAATTGAAACACGCACATTGATTCATATCATTCAAATCGTGTGTTGGTTTGGTGTGAGATTTGTTACTAGATGTCAAAAAGACTTATGAATTCTTTTCCTTATCAAGATAGTCAGAGTGTGTTTTCTATGTTTTCAATGAGTGATAGTCTTTTTGAACAAAAATGCCAATTTTAAACTTATAACATACACTTTAAGTTATACTGGGAATAATTTTTATCAGATTGTATTGAGGATAATTCATATACATCCCAAATAAATTATACATCATCTTCTTAAATTATCAAGGAATCCAAATGATTTTCCACAGTTTTGAGCATGTCACTTTTCTTTTTTCCAAAAATTAACGACCATTTTAAATAAAAAGACACACTTAGAGATACACCAGTGACATTGGGAAACAGATTTTGGTGTGGCTAATTCCAACACATCAAAAATGACTTATGGATAATTTTACTAAAGTATCTAAAAAATTTGAATATAGTTTCTCTGTTTTGAGTATTCCACTTGTCGTTATTACAAAAATTCCATTTTAAATGGAAAACACAAACTTTGATTCATAATGGTAACATCATGTGTTGGATTTACTTGAGAATGATTCATTGGGGAAGAAATGACTTATAAATCATTGTATAAAATTTCAAAGGTAATATGAACATTTTTTTCTTTGTTTTCAGTGTGTGACACCCTTTTTGAACTAAAATGTCATTTTTAAACTAATATAGGATAGTTTGAGTTATACTTAGCACATCATGTATCGTATTGATGTGAGAATAATTACATCATGTCAGAAAAGGAATTTGGATTTTTTTTATAAGTATTAAAATAATCTGAATGTGTTTGGAAAATTTTTAGTGTCCCAAATATCTTTTTTACTAAAATTAATGTAAATTTTCATAAAAAGACACAATTTGTGTCATACCGGGCACACCATGTGTCATATTGAGGTGAGGATAACACTTACTCATCATAAATGTATTATTGATGATTTTTATAAATTATAAAAAAAATATAAATTTTTTTATCGATTTAATGTATGCCACTTTTATTTTTTACTAAAATGTCATTTTAAACTAGAAACAACCACTTTGAGTCATAACGGTCACACCATGTGTTGGTTTGAAGTGATACTAATTTCTACATGTCAAAAATTACTTATAAAACATTTTCAAAATTTTCTAAGACAATATATGTGTGTTTCTTGTTTTTTAGGGAGTGATATATTTTTTAAAATTAATTTTCAACTTTAACTTGATAACTGAAACTTTGAGTTATACTAGGAGCACTTTTTATTGGACTGAGGTTTGGCTGCTACCTATATGTCAAAAATGACATATATATCCTTTTATTAAAGTATCAAAGAAATATAAATGTGTTTTATCAATATTGATTATATCACTTTTCCTTTTTACTAAAATTAATGTCAATTTAAAATAGAGAGACACATTTGGAGACATGTCAAAAACACCATATATTGGATTGATGTAAGGATGAATCCTACATGTCAAAAATGACTTATGGATAATCATAATAAAATATCAAAATAACATGAATGTGTTTTATTAGTTTTAAGCATGAAACATAAATTTTGTTTCAAACTATAATGCCAATTTTAAATAAAAAACACATTTGGAGTCATATTGGGCACACCATGCATAAAACAAGGGTTCTTATAATTCCTACATGTCACAAATTACATATGGACAATTTTCAAAATGTATCAATACAATCTAAATGTTTTTCCCTATTTCTATAAATTTACTACACTTTTTTACTAAAATTAATTTCAATTTTAAATAAAAAGACACACATAGAGTCATACTGGAAACATCGTTCATTGGATTGGGGTGTAAATAATTTCTAAATGTCTAAAATGAATTATGGATAATTTTCTAATTATGAAAACAATATTAATGTGTTTTTTTAGTTTTGAGTATGTCACTTGTGTTTTTTACGAAAATTTCATTTTAAACTAGAAACACACACTTTGAGTCATGTCATTCACATCATGTGTCGGTTTGATGTGAGGATAATTTATAGACATCAAAAATATATTATCAATAAAATTCATAAATTATCAAGACAATCAGATCATGTTTTCTCAGTTTTTAATGAGTGAGAATGTTTTTTAACTATAATATTAATTATACACCGATTTCGGGCACTTTGAGTTATATCGCTCAGGCTGTGTATCAAATTGAGGTGAGAATTATTCCAACATATCATAAAGGATTTATGTATCATTATCATAAATTATCAAAATAGTCTAAATTCTATTACTCATCTTTAATTATGTCACTTGCCTTTTTTACTAAAATTAATGTAAATTTTAAATAAAATTACAAACTTGGAGTCATATAGAGAACACCGTGCATTGTGTTCAGATTCCAATAGTATAAAAATGGTTTTCAACGTCATTAATTTGATGTTGGTTTCTTAAAAACTGATGTAAAATATTTTTGTGTAGACTTTTTGTCATGAGTTTTTTAAAAATGGATTCCAAAAACTAAAAAACAATTTTTTTGGCATAAGTATTTAACAAAACGATGTGAAAAATAAAAAAAATGGCATCAGTTTTTATGAAAGGTGACCCCAAAAATTAAAAAATAAATATAATGTATTAAATAATTCCTTATGATTTAATTTGACTAGACATGGAGAAAAAATGGAGTTACGGATTAAAATTTATGGATTTTGGAAGTTGAACTTCTCTAAGAGAAGTCTTAAAGAAATCCAACATTCAAATGCCATAAATTTTAATCCATAACTCAGTTTTAGATCTATGACCAGTCAAATCTAACCTTAAGTAATTATATAAGAAATAGTAAGTTTTCAATTCTCTAAAAAAAATTAGTTCTTCATGTTGATTTAAAAAAAATCAACACGAAGAGTTTTTTTTAATTTTTAGTATCGGTTTATTTAAAAACTGATGCCAAAAAAATTTAATTTTTGTGGAAGTTTTTATAAAAACTGACATGAATGTTTTTTTTTTAATTTAAAAAATGATGCCAAAAATATTTTTTTTTATTTTGGCCTCAGTCTTTAAAAAACTGATGTGAAAAGTATATATTTTTTAATTTTAGCATTATTTTATATAAAAACTGATGCCAAAAAGGATATCGATTGAAATTTTTAGCATTGGTTTTATAAACAAACTAACACCAAAAGACAAATTTAAATCCTCTTTTGCGTCAATTTCAAACAAAACTAATTCCAAAGAGTATTTACTAATACACGGGATCAGAATTTCAATTATTTTCTCAACATGTGTTTAACTTTTAAAAATTCTGCCTACATTTTCATACAATGAAATCTAAAATATTTTTATTTAATATATATAAATCCATTCTTCCTTAATTGATTATTTTCAACCTCTTCGATTCAAACATGTTTTCAACACAGCTTCAATCATTAATTTGAACACGGTACCTATTCTGTTAATTTATTTTCATTATTATTATTGTCGTTCATTTCTAAAAAAACATGATTATATTTCTTATAAAGATGATTTACTTTTATTATTGAGTAAAAAATATAAAACATTCATATGAGATTTACCAACCATGGTGTAAATTTAATTATTGATCATCGTTTTCATTATCGCATGATTTATACACTAAATATTAGAGATATGATTATAAACAACATATCATTTCATAGAAGCTCTAAAAACCCTTGAAATATGTTTGAAGTATTGTGTTTATTTTATATAATTTGGTGTATGTTATTTTATTTCATTTTTATCATGTTTTCTTTAAAACGAGTTGTATCAATCGAAACTTTGATAGGTTTAACTTCCGACGACCATAACTTTTGATCTGTAACTCCGTTTTAGCTCCACGACCAATCAAATCAAAGATTAGAAATTATCTAAAAAATAGAAGAAAAAAATACTTTTTGGCATCTTTTTTTGTAAAAACTGATGCCAAAAATAAATTTTATCCATTTATGGCCTCGGTTTTTTTCAAGAATTGAAGTTGAAACTATTTTTTCAACTTTTTGGCGTCAGTTTTTAAGGAAACCGATGCAAAAAATGATGTGGATGAGTTTTTCTTGCCTCAGTATTTTACAAAACCGATGCTAAAAACAAATTAAATTCTTTTTTGGTGTCTTTTTACAAAAATTGATGTAAAAAATTCATATTTTTTACATCGGTGACTTCAACATTGGTTAAAAACCAACATCAAAAATAAAAAAACCGATGTTAAAGACCTTTTTTATAATAGTGTTTGGATGACTAATACACATCAAAAATTATTTATTTACCATTTTTATAAAGTATCAATACAATCAAAATATTTTTTCATGGTTTTTAATATGTCAATTTTCTTTTTTACTAAAATTAATGTAAATTTTATATAAAAAGGAATAGTTTGAGTCATACCGGTAACAAAATTCATTATATTGTGGTGTGGATGATTATTATATATCAAAAATTAAAAATGGATCATTTTTATAATGTTTCAAAATAGTAAAAAATTTGTTTCTCGATTTTGAATATCTCTTATTTGTTTTTTACTAAAATGTCATTTTAAACTGAAAACACACATTTTGAGTAATACCGGTCAAATCGTGTATCAATTTGATGTGAGACTAATTTCTAAATGTCACAATATATTATGAATATTTTTAAGATTATGAAAGAAATATGAACATTCTTTCTTAGTTTTAAGGGAGTGACACAATTTTTTAACTAAAATTTGAATTTTAAATTAATAATGAACAATTTGAGTTATACAGGGCTCATAAATTATCATATTTTCATAAGGACGATTCCTAAAATTCACAACTAAAATATGTATCATTTTCCTAATGTATAAAAACAATATAAAATCATTTTCTTAGTTTTAGGTATGTCACTTTCCTTTTTAAAAAAAGTTAATGTCAATTTAAAATAAAGAAACACTTGGAGTCGTATTTGTAACATTGCGTGTTGTTTTGAGGTGAGGATGATTCCTAAAATCCATGAAGGATGTATAGATCATTTTATTAAAGTATTGAAACAATCTGAATGATTTTTCATGGTTTTGAGTATATATCTTTCCTTTTTTACTAAAATTAATGTCAATTTAAATAAAAGGGAACAATTGGAGTCATATTGATAACATCATGCATCAGAATGAGGTGTGGTTGATTCATACATGTCACAAATTAAATATGGATCGTTTTCTTAAATTATCAAAATAATCAAAATGTGTTTTATTGATTTTTATTATGTCAATTGTTTTTACTTAAATGTCATTTTAAACTCGAAACCTTAAATTTGAGTCATACCAGTCACACCATGTATTATTTTTATGTGAAACTAATTCCTACACATCAAAAAACAATTATGAATCGTGTTTAAAGATTATAAAGAGAAATATATGTGTTTTTTCTCTGTTTTAAGCTAATGACACACTTTTCAAACTAAAATGTAGATTTTATATTGATAATGGATAGTTTGAGTTATATCAGGCACACTGTGTATCAGATTGATGTGTGGATAATTCTTAAACATCACAAATGATATATTATTAATTTTACTGAATTATCAAAAAATATATAATTGCATTTGATTAGTTTTGGGAATGTTACATGTCTTTTTTAATAATATTAATTTCTATTTTAAATAAAATCCCACACATGGAGTCATACATGGAACATTATGTATCAAATTGAGGTGCATCTGTTTCCTACATATCACAAATGACATATGGACCATTTTTTTAAAGGATCGAGACAATAAAAATTATTTATCTTTTTTTTTGTATGTCGCTTTTTTTTTTACTAAATTTTTTGATAATTTTAAATAAAAAACACATTTTGATTCATACCTATCACACCGTGCATCAGATAGAGGTGAGGATAATTCTTACACATAAAAAATAACTAATGGATTGTTTCTATAAATTATAAGAACAATATGAATGCGTTGGTTCATTTTGGAGTATGTCACTTGTGTTTTTTACTTAAATTAATGTCAATTATGAATAAAAATACACACTTGGAGTCATACCGATCACACCATGTTTACTATTTAGGTATATAGGACTCCTACACATCTCAAATGACTTATGGATAATTTTCCTAAAGTAACAAAACAATATGAATGTGTTTTCTCATTTTTTGAGTATTTTTTATGTTTTGAACAAAAATATAAATTATAAACTATGAACATATAGTTTAATTCATACATATAAGACTATGTATTGGATTTAGGTGTGGTTGATTGATTATATAATGTTTTTTTGCTTTAAACTATCTGAAACAATCCATTAAAGGGAGAACATTTTCAATTTGGATGGAAGATGAAACCTCATGCTTCCTGAAATGCCCCATCCAAAAGCAACATGTTCCCTCATTTCTAGCTTGTTCTTGACAGTTGAATGGAAAATATGACTTCCCAAAATATCCATGAAAAAACTAAATAATTATTAGATTAAAAATATAAATAAATTAACTTATAAATAGTAGATAAAATGGTGAAAATTTTAACTGAATAAGTAGTATAAATTCACCTTTTCATGATGGTTGTGTACATTCTTGACCCATTTCCTTGTTGCAATTATCTCAATTGCGTACTACAATTACAATCTCTCATCAACATGAGAAGATTAAAACAAACCACCTTTATAATAAAAACATATATGTTTTTATAATAATGTAAACAAATAAATTAAACATAAATATCAAACAATACATTAATGAATTGTCTATTTTAAACAGAAGCCACACAATTTCTGTCATAGCGGGTACACTATATGTTAGATCGAGGTACGGTTTAATCCTATATGTCACTAATTACTATGTTATCATTTTCCTAAAGTATAAAAAAAATATTAATATTTTTTCTCAATTTTGAGTATCTCACTTGTATTTTTTACAAAAATGCCAATTTTAAACCCAAACCACACAATTTTAGTAATACTAGTCAAAATGTGTATTAGATTTATGTAACATCAATTCATTAATTAGAGAAGTTATTTATACATCATTTTACTAATATCTTAAAACAATACAACCTCCTTTTCTTGGATTCAACTATTTTTACATGTGTTTTAAACTAAAATGATGCATTCCTATTGAAAGGACATACTTAGGGACATATCAACCACATTGTTTCTCAGGTTGATGCACAGTCAATTATTATATGTGACGAATAAATTATGGATCATTATCCTAATGTAATAAAACAATATGAGCTCTTTCACTCATTTTCTACCGTTTTATGTATCTGTTAAACTAATATGAGACTGTTGTATTGAAAACACGTACTTTAAATCATATCAACCACATGGGGTGTCAGATTCATTTACAGTCAATTACTACCCATGAAAAATGAATTGTGAATCATTTTCCTAAATTTTAAAAACAATTAAATATAATTTGATCTCTTTTGAATATTTTTTGTATGTTTTAAACTAAAATGAAACTTTTGTATTGAAAACACATAATTTTATTCATATCAAAAACATCAAGTGTCAGATTGATGTGCAATCAATTTATATATATCACAAACAAATTATGAATCATTTATCTATTGTTTAAAAATGATATGATCATGTTTTATATTTTTTAGTCATGTGATTTTTGTTTTGAACAAATGTTTAAATTTAAAAAAATAATTATCTCATAAAAATTATATGGAAATTAACTAAAAAAATTAGATAAAATTATGGGAAAATTGACTAAATAAGTAGTATGAAGTCACCTCTTCATGATGTCCGTATAAATTCTAACACCATGTATTCTACCCATTCATTTCTAAACAAATTGATTTCCTCTATTATACATCTTCTTGGGAAATAGATCAAAAATAATATATAATCATTCTAATACTAATTCTTCAAACCCCCAAATATATTTCTAAGTTCATAACCCATATGATAACACAAACATACCAGGTAATCACAAAAATTTAATGCTAGCTGAACCAAACCAAACAATAATATCTTGTAAAGGATCTATTAGTTCATGAAATCCTTTAATCATGTTATATGTATCTTATTGTCATTTTTTATTCTCAAAATATTTTTTAGGAGACACTCCAAAACCTACTCCTCTAATGTGATCATATTGTTCTGTCCACTTCAAAGCAACTAAAAGTATTTTTTATACAGGTGTGGTCACTTCTGATTCTTGTGTCCAAAAAATATAATAAATATATGAATATAAATATATGTTTTTATTTGATAATATTATAAATAATGAAGAAATACTATTATTTCATACATACACATTCTTCCCATACTGCTTTTTTGTATTCATCAACTAGTTTACCCGCATTATTTAGGAGAGCCTCCTTCCATAGCACATTAAGTGGGATGGAATTAGATTTTTGATTTTGATTCCTAAATCCTTATATAAATAAAGGAACATATATTATTTCATATCACATATATAAAAATTTTATTGTTTGTTTAAAAAAAAACCAATTTCTTCTTTAGTGAGGTGTACCTCATCCTTAATTTTTGAAAGGGGTATATTGGTTTTGATGAAAATTATTTATTTCCAACACTCCATTTTGTCTCATAAATTAACAATTTTTCATCAAATTGAATTAAATAAATAATTTCAAATAATAAAGTGTCAACTAAAAAACACATGAAATGATTTATCATCATAATTACTAATGAAATCATTCCATGTTTCCTTATTTATAATGTGTGTATAAGTAATTTGTGGGTGGGGCTTTACTTTCCACTCAATATCCATTAGATGAAACTTGATAATAATATTATCTAAGCCTATATAGGATTTTTCTATTTTCCAATAATAGATATTTCTTATTTAAGTCTTCTAAAATAAATGATCTATACAAGGACAAATGAAAATAAATTTAATGTTTCATTGTATAATTTTTCAGTAAAATAAAGAAAGGTTTTAATAAAATTTCCTTTATATATTCCCAAAGTGTTGCTTAATTATAGGTTGGAAATATTTCCATAAATCTATATCAATCTAGACATTC
Source organism: Viscum album (assembly GCA_963277665.1). Taxonomy (NCBI): domain Eukaryota; kingdom Viridiplantae; phylum Streptophyta; class Magnoliopsida; order Santalales; family Viscaceae; genus Viscum; species Viscum album. The sequence continues at coordinate 1,386,417,575 of OY728160.1, forward strand.
AACATCATTGCAACCCAAACCAAACTAATTACCATTGAATTTTTTTTGGGTCCAAAGTTTGGCCACATTGATTCTATCCAACCTCAAATTTTATACCCTTACATATTTCCTTTATAGTTTTATTCAACACTATGATGTTGTGTCATAATTTTTTTTTATCAAAAAACTATTTATCTCCAAATAATTCTAAAGATGCAGCACTAACTACATGCTCTTCCCCAAAATTGGTAACATCATCATGTGTAGAAGACATTGTCTTCATGATTAGTCAAACATTTAATTTAGATTAAGTTAATATAGTATAGAACACATTATATTTTGAGAAAAAACATTTTATATTAAAAAACACTTTCACATTCTCATTGAACTCTATATTTTTTAACGTTGAAGGGATTTTTCTCCTCTATTAAGATTAAAAATACCATATTTTTTTGTCCCCTATAACATAAAAGATGTTATCTACATTTTGAATATCATGAAATTATTTTGATCTAACAATGAAAGTGACATACTCAATTGAATTCTCATCTAACTCAAAAAAAATTATTTTATAATAGAACAATCGACTGATACTTTTTTTGGATCAAAGGAATAAAATAATTTCACTAATTGGGATGCGATTGTGAATGGATTGTAATTTTCCCCTTACACACAAAGATTCATCTTTATAAAGCCCATTTCACCAACTTTCACTACACTCCTTTTGTCAACCCTTTTTCGATGGAAATTAGTACTTGAAACGTCGTATAATTAAACTTGTATATCTATTTGATAATGCTAAAATTTGAAATATTCATAGAAATTTTATTTCTATCATTAGAAATAGATATGTGAATTACTTCTACCACAAGAATAACTCCATTATTTTTCATATTAATATAGTCATCATATTCTTTTTCATAGAACATATAACCATTGATTACAAAGCCACTATAAGATATAACATTTTCTTTTGGTCCTCAGGCTAGCCATCGACGTCTTTCTGGAGTTGAATTAGGATTTTCATATAACACCTTATAAATAGGATCTTGTAACCATCCAATAAACTATTTATTATTTTTATTTGATATCCACACTTCTTCCCATGATGGATTCAAATTTCTAATAATTTCTTGGTTGATATAATAGCTCATAATTCTCACATCTGGGTTCGCTTCTAAAAAATTAACTTTATAAATGTGACCCAATATTTTTTCCATAAAAATAATAAAACAAAAAATAAAATATTTGATCACTTATATACCCAAGGAACATTTAGGTTTAGTGTTTTAGAGAATTAGGACAAACGCTTGACAACATGGGTTTATAAACAAATGATTCATAAAGATCAATATTATCTCCCCCTGTACCCATTTTTCTTATTTAACAATAGGTCATCAATATAATCCATGTGAAATTATTCAATACATAATTCATTTAAAATATTCACTCATAACATAAGAAAAAGAAACATAAGAAAATAGTTGCTCAGATGCTTAGTAAGGGAAAATATTGGAGATAACAAACCATGATCATATGAAAGACTATGATGATTATGGGGGTATGTGATCATGAACATAACATTTGAAAACAATACCTTGTATATAAAAGTTAAAAATCATGTTTCATGGAATAAAATGTTGATTTTCATAATACATGAGTCAAAAATAATCAAATAACATGATCCATGAGAGAATAACTTGAGACATTGAATTTTGGTAAACATATAGTAACAAAAAATAATTTCCTTAGTAGTCAAGGATCTTTTCCAAGACTCTCATTATTGATTGGGTTCACTCCCAAAACCATAATGTAAAAATCGATATCTTCATTTCAGGTATGGATCTTTATTTCGGGTTGTTTTTTAGGAAAAAGGAATATTTTCAAAATTTTCTTAGTACACGTCGTGTACTCTTGAGTACATTTTGCATACCCGGTTTCCACATTTATTCATGTACTGGTCATGTAACGGCTAAGTACATGGTCGTGTGGACCACTTAATGTGGGGGACGATTGGGGATAATACACGACATGTACATTAAATGAACACACCCTATACTTTTCTTTTTTGTTTGATTAATCGGACCAGGGTCACATCTCATCTTCAAAACTCCCTTCTTATTCTTGTGCCTTGTATTAGAGAGAGAAGTATGTCTGATTATCTTTGATAGCCTCCCATTCCTCCATCTGATCCTAGATTGATGTGTCTCCCGGTGCGTTGGATTTCCACCGGTTAGTTCTCTCTTTCCCTAGAATTTCTCTTCCTAATTTCTCCTCTCTCTTGAGTTATTAAAGGATGAAATTTTTTTACGTTTTTTATAGATCCATGATTTTCTAGTCTGATTCATTGGCCAACATTCAAGAGAGTTCATCATACAACATCGAGGTAGGTTGTTTGTTGCCTTTCATAGTTTTTCTTTGAGTTATATATTTATAAGTGTTGATCACCCATGATTCGGGTATTTTGTGTTAAGGAATTGAACCTTGTTATAATCTACCTTATATTGATTGATATATGGAGGGTTTTCATTGATTCATTATGCTAAATTGTATGTTCAGGGGTCACCCCAAGGGTGTGTTTCCTTGTTTGAATGTTTATGGACGATAGTTCTAGGCTACCTATGAGGTAGACCTTGTTTCTTTTCCTTACATGTTAGGTTGGAATTGATTGTTTACTACTACTTGTTAAATGTTTGTCTTATGCATTATAACTGCTTAGACTTATATAATTTGAGATTACTTGGGCTTCGGGATATTGTTTGTGCACAAATGTATTGCACAGGGATATGGGAACCTTGTGTAGTTAGGCCATAGTAGGGATTGATGGTGAGTACTCCATATGAGTGTCTATAGTTTTTCGGTTGCGAGACTGTAGGGGGGATTGATGGTGAGTGCTCCCTCAGAGTGCCTATAGTTTATCGTTACGAGACCATAGGGGGATATACATTGAGTTCTTTCTCAAGGAGTATGTAGTTATCATTAAAAGACCACAGGTGGAGTTGATGGTGAGTGCTTCCTTTAAAAGTCTTTGTTTTTTTTTTGGAACACTTGATCATAGGGGTTAGACTGTGTGAGCCACCCAGAGGATCAATGTAATATGTTGAATAAAGATTGTGATGATTCTTCCAAGATAAATCACAATCTTAGACTCAATATTACATGATTGTTAGATGGTCTTCAAAGACATCTACTTTTCTTATTACAAAAGGAATACTGATCCTAGGCTAGATCATGAGGTTTCATTATTCAACAATTTGAATAATTAATAAATGTAAATGAATGTAATTCAAAACTGTAGGATTGTTTAATTTTGAGTACTTCTTTGTTTATTTATTTATTTTTCATATTTTCTTCTATATATATTCATTGATAGTTAAGCATATATTTTTGGTGGTTGCCTATTGGGTTTCGTCTCACACCCTGTTTGGGTCATGCTTTTCAACCCAAATAGATTATATGGTTGTAGGTATAGATACAGGAAAACTCTCTTCTACATGAGGTACTTGAATTCTATTGGATATTAAGAGCATGGGATCAAGATGAGGATTGTGAGTCTATGGGAGTTATTTACTATTTTCAGTAAAAAAATTAGTGTTGTATTTCCAGCATTGTGACTTGTTGGGATGCCTTCCTAAATACTTGTGACATGCATCATTATTTATATATATATGTTGAAGTTGTTTATAATATAATTCTTTCCTTGTTTACTTTGTTGTAAGGTATTACTTCTTCCAATACTTTTTATTACTGTTTGTTTCTGCTATGTTACTCTTCTAATGAGGGCATAGTTTCCCCACTATCAAACCCAAAGACCTCGCTACTAGTTAGCAACCTCTGTCGTTCAGGGAAATATGATTGAGGCCATATGACCAACCAGGTACAGGGAACCTTTGAGCGGCACCCGAAACTGGGACGTTACAAAGTTGTATTGGAGGAATTATTTTCTTCTTTGACTTACTGTTTGGAGCCTATATCCAGGGATAAGAAGGAATGGGTAGTTGGTAATAAGTTGTGCCCAAGAGTAGCTAACCCATGTACAAGAAAAATCCAAGTTACCTCAAATATTAAAAAATTTCTTGTTTTTCAATTATAACAGTTGTTTTGATTTCATCGTTGGGTGATTCACATGTTTTTTGTTGTTATCATTGATATTATTGAGGTTCTATTTCTATTGCAACCCGATGAGATGAGGGTATTCAATATCATGAATCATATAGGAACTTGATAGAGATCACATGTCATGCATTCTTGTCATGCCATTTAGGGATCATTATTGGTTGTATGCTATTGTGATAGATGTTCTGCTACATATTCATATTGTTATGATAGATTCCTTGATAGAATAACTTCTATTTTATAGGGTATTATTAATATGTAATGTTTCATTAGATGAACACTAATCTTTGGTCCCTAAGATGTTATGTTCCCTCTTGGATTGGAATTTGGTAGATCCTGGTTGAAATTTAATTGAATTTTTTCTATTTATGATGTGAATAAGGATTCCAAACATTGATTTGTGGGAGTATGGGCTCTCAAGGGTTGGAATTTTTCATTACATTGAAAAAAATTAAGTTTTTAAGGGTTATGGAGAAGTTTCAGTGGCCTGCTATCCAAAAACATAGAAAACATGGTGTGTGGTGTTATGAACACACCCCATGTGTTCTTCTGTTCTGGAAGAAACAACTTTTCTTAAGTACATGTCATGTACTATGAGTACACAACATATAGAGATTAACTATGTGACTGCCTATGTGAGTAGAGATGCGGGTTGATAAATGTTTGGTATAACACATCGTGTATTGGGAGTACACATCATGCCAAAGAGTCCATGTATCTGGCCGTGTGACAAATGAAATGAATCGATGAAAATTGAGTTGTACGCACCATGTTCCATTCTTTAACACCATGTGGAGTCGACCATGTATCTTTCCATGTGACTAATGACACAAATGTTTAGAACTTAAGTGGTACATGTCGTGTGTCTGGTGAACACATCATGTAAGGTTACCTAGGAGAGAATTATGTGGTTGGGCCATGTAGAAGAACATGGGAAGGATGGAAAATTCAAGTACATACCATTTCACAGGAGGAAGATGTCATGTGTAGGGGTGTTACATGACCAGGTTTGGAAGAGGTACACGCCCATGTTGAAACCTAATAAAACACGTCGTGTGGAGGGTATACACGTTGTGTAACCCTATTTTGAAAAACATGAATGTTTTCTTCTCCTCTTCCTTTCTTTCACTTCTAAGTTTCAGTTCTCAATAATATTTAACTAAGGTGTACACTTGACCTTGGAAATTCATGCCACTAAGATGTCCTCCGATTGTATTCCAGATATAGGGCAATGATCATACACCAGAAATGGTAGATCGAGGACTACCAGCAGATCCTCCTGTCGTGCTTGTCTTAGCACCAGCTATTATGCCAGAAACATGTGATGATGCATAGTTTTGAGACGGATTCATGAGGTTTATGCATACCTACCAAGGATCACTGCATCCTACCCCATCTATGGTAGAGTTGACACAGGTTTTTCACCAGATGCATCCTACCACTTTCTTAGGGGATGGAGGACCTTGGGCTACAGAGTCATGGTTTGAAGTCATGTTGTCTATCTTTGAGAATCTTTATACACCTCTTGAGAGGATGGTGAAGTTCTCAACCTATATGCATCAAGATTCTGCCAAGAGATGGTGGGATGTGATTTCATAGGTAGGATGAAAACGAGTTATGGATTGCGATGATCTAGAGGAACTTCTATGATTATTTATACTTGAAGACCTTGAGGGCCGACCGAGAACCAGAGTTTATGGGTCTGGAATAGGGTACTCTTTTCTTCAGGGAGTATTTTTCTCTCTTTACAGAGTTGTAGCACTTCACACCCATTCTAGGGGGTTATGATTTATTTCTATCCAGGAATTTTTAGGATGGTCTCAAACATGACATCTGATCCCTGGTGAATATCTTTAGGTTTAATTCCATATATTCTATAGTCAACTAGGTACTGATCACCGAGTATAATCTGAGGGATTCTAGAGATGTGAGCTAGGGTGGTTCGACATTTAGAGTTGGTACACCTCCGTCTAATATTATGAAGCACCATATGGAGTCTATGCGTGGAGATCCAAGTATATGGTATATTTCTTTAGGTATCTAGGTGGTATGCTACCAGTGTGGTAAGAGTGGGCATATGAGACCTCAGTACCCAAGAGACCCATTCAAGTGTCGATCATGTGGAAATATGGGTCATATTAAATGCTTTTTCTGGTTTTTTTCATTAGTAATTTTTTATAGAAGTTCTTTTGTGACTCCACATTCAGGAGAAGGACCACCAGTTTCTCATTAGTCTGGGAAATAGAGTTATTCTGGTCTTTCAGGCCAAGGAGGAGGTCATGGTCATGGTAGCCAGTCGGCTGGATTTCAGTGAAAGTAGGGTGGACCAGATTAGGATAGTTAGGTAGGGTCCTAGGGTCACGGTATAGGTTATGCCTTTTCAGTGGAGCAGACCTAGAAAGAGCAGGACTTCAGGCCCTAAACGGTTATAGGTACGATTCTAGTTGCCTCTGTTTTAGCTTCTACTCTTTTTGATACAGGGTATTCCCATAGTTTTATATGAGTTGTCATTTTGGAAAGTCTAAGGATGTATATATTTACTTCAAAGGATGTTATGATGCTAGACACTCCATTGGGGATTAGGACATCTAGTGTACGTCAGTTCAAGGAGTTCCCTCATGAGGTTGGTGGGTTTCACTTCTTATGGGACCTCCATGTCTTATAGATGAAAGGATTCAATTTCATTCTTGGAATGGACTGGTAGGTCTCCTTCAAATACTTTGTTGACTTCTATTGTCATAGGGTGAGTTTCATGTCACCCTAGGGTGGGTCTTTTATACACAAGGGTGAGTGGAATTTATAGGTGAGTAAAGTTAGACTTGAGCATCATGGGATGGGAGGAGTTATAGCCTAGATTGATTTTTTATATCTGGATGACCAGGGGACTTCAAAGATGGACTTTCCTCTCGTGGTTAATCATTTCAAAGATGTATTTCTAGATGAATTTTCAGTTTTAACTCTAGAGAGATAGGTAGATTTGTATATTGAGCTTGTTCCATGAGCATCACCGGTTTCCATTCCTTCTTATAGGATGGATACACCAGAGTTATAGGAGCCCAATAAGTAGTTAGAGGAGTTACAAGCAAAGGGTTTCATCCAACCGAGTACTTCTCCTCAGGGTTCACCAATTTTTTTTGTGAAGAAGGAAGATGATACTCTCATACTTTGTGTGGATTATCAGAAGCTCAACCAACTGACGGTCAAGAACCGATATCCCTTGTCAAGGATTGATGATCTCTTTGATCAGCTTCGAAGAGATTGGGTGTTCTTGAAAATTGAATTGAGATATTTTTATCATCATTTTCACGTTATACCATCAGATATACCTCATACAGCCTTTTGGAGTATGTATGGTCTATATGAGTATGTGGTTATGCCGTTCAGTCTCATGAACACGCCTGCAGTTTTCATGGCACTGATGAACCGAGTGTTCCATCATTATTTGGATTCTTTTTTGGTAGTCTTTGTGGATGATATCTTGGTGTACTCTCACACTTGACATGACCATGCCACCAATATTAAGATCATTTTATGTACACTAAGAGAGAATCAGTTGTATGTTAATCTCTCAAAATTCCACTTTTGGATGGATCAGATTCACTTCTTGGGTCATGTCATCTCAAATATAAGAGTATTAGTAGACTCATAAAAAGTGAGAGTAGTAGTTTTTTGGGAGAATCTGGAGAATTTTATTGAGGTACAGAGTTTTTCAGGGCTAGATGGTTACTACAGACGCTTTATAAAGGCCTTTTCACGCTTACCAGTGCCACTGACAGGCTTGACTGTGAGAGGTGCAAGGTACTTGTGGACATATTCCTAAAATTCATTATTTCAGGAGCTGAAATAAAGATTGACTTCAACATTAATACTTATTTTATTGGAGCTAGGAAAGAGTAACACCATTTAATGCGATGTATCAGGTATCAGGCTGGGAGCAGTGCTTATGCAAGGGGAAGGAGTCATTGCTTATGGGTCTCAGCAATTGAGGCCACATGAGAGGAACTACCTGATGTACGATCTCGAGTTGGCTGAAATTTTGCATGCTTTGCGCTATTATATAAGATGCATTTAGAGGTTCATTTAGAGGTGCATGACAAGAATGGGTAGATGTTTCTTTATTCTTTAGTTGTTACCTCTACTCTTATGGATCGAGTAAAAATGAGGTAGCTATCAGATTCCAAAGGCCTAGTCCTATGAGAGAGTGTGTTAGGAGAGGACACTACTCCTAGATGGACCGTAGGTGAGGATGATATCTTTCATTTTCATGGGCGCATATGGGTGTCAGCAGACATACTTGAGGATTTGACGTGGTATTTTCATTTCTTATTTTCAGTAGTTCATTCTGGTGTCACCAAGATGTATCGAGATCTACATCTTCAGTATTGGTGGAAATATATGAAGAGAGATGTTGTTGGTTTTGTGATGAGATATTCCACCTATCATCAGGTGAAGGCAGAGCATCAGCAACCAGTAGAGATTTTATATCAGTTATCAATTCCAGATAGAAAGTGTAATGATGTCACGATGGATTTCGTAATGGGGTTACCAAGGTTTCCTCAAAGGAATGATGCATTTTGGGTTGTCATTGACATACTCAAAAAGGTTGTACACTTCTTATCGGTCAAGGAGACCTTCAGTGTTGATGAGCTTGGAAGGTTTTAAATCCGAGAGATTGTACATTTTCATGCGGTTATGCACTCTATCATTTTATATAGGGATGCCTGGTTTACTTCTCGTGTCTGGTAAAGAATACAAATGGATTTGGGTAGACAAGTACTTTTGAGTATAACTAACCATCCCAAGACATATGGCATGCCTGAGCACGTGATTCAGGTCTTGGAGGACATGCTTTGAGCATGAAACTTATATTTCGGGGGCTCATGGGAGAGACATATACCCCAAGTGGAGTTTCCCTATAATAATAGTTTTTAGGTGATGATTCAGATGGAACCTTATGAGGATTTGTATGATAGTACATGCCAATCACCCCTATGTTGGCTAGAGGTAGGAGAGGCAGCTATTCTGGTACCTCATATTTTCCAGGAGACCATTGAGTATGTAGAGTTGATTCATAATAGGATGACTACTGCAAAGTCTCTCTATAAATCTTATGCAAATCGTCATAGACAACCTCTGGAGTTTGAGGTCAGAGATCAGGTTTTCTTACCGGTCACATCGTGGATGGGACAAAAGAGGATTAGGAAATAAGGGAAGCTTTAACCAAGATACGTTTGACCATTTGAGGTTTTGGATAGAGTCTGACCAGCTTCCTATTAGTTGTAGTTACCTTAGAGGTATCATTCAATGCACGTTGTCTTCCATGTTTCTCAGCTATGACATTACCTTTCAGACCCATCTCATGTTTTTTAACGAGAGGAGGTTGAGTTGGAGGTGGATTCATCCTTCTAGGAGCACCCCATACAGATTGTGGATCGTAATACAAAGGTTATTTGTGGCTAGTATGTTCCTTTGGTATGGGTGACATGGAAGCACAGGTCAGTACAGGATGAGACTTGGGAGAGGGAGGCCGACGTATGATCTCAATGGCCAGAGTTATTTGAAGTTTCTTCTTCTCCACCCTTGGAATAGAAATTTGGGGATGAATTGATTTATGGGGTAATGTTTGTAGGAACTTGGATCTTCATTTCAGGAATAGATCTTTATTTCATGTTATTTTTGAAGAAAAAGGAATATTTTTTAAATTTTATAATTACACACCGTGGACTCTTGATTACACACTGTGAACCCAATTGCTGCGTGTAGCTATGTGCTGGCCGTGTAATTGACGAGTACATGGCCATGTGGACTGCCTAAATTGGGGGTCGGTTAAGGCTAGTACACGTCATGTACATTGAATGAACCCACTATGTACTTTTCATTTTTTTGATTAATTAGACCGGGGTCGCATCTCATCTCCAGAAATACCTTCTTCTTCTTGTGTCTCATACAAGAGAGTGATGTACGGCTGATTGTCTTAAAGTGCAACCTATTCCTCCATTCGAGCTCTAATTGAGGTGACACTAGGTGTTTTGGATTCACACCGGTGAGTTCTCTCTTTCCCTAGTGTCTCTCTTCCTGATTTATCCTGTCTCTCGAGTTATTCAAGAATGAATGTTTTTTGAACTTTTTGTAGATCCATGAAATTCTAGGTCGATTCAAGGGATGATGTTCAACAATGTTCATCATACAATATCGAGGTAGGAGGTTTGTTTCCTTTCAGTGTTTTTATTTGAGTTATATATGCCTAAGTTTTGATTACCCTTGATTTGAGAATTTCATGTTAAGGAATTGAACCCTATTATCATCTACCTTATATTGATTGATATATTGTGGGTTTTTGTTGATTCATTATGATAAATTTTATGTTTAGGGTACACCATGTGGGTGTGTTTCCTTGTTTGAATGTTTATGGCCATTTGGTCAAGGTTGCCTACGAGGTGGACCTTGTTTCCTTGCCTTTCTTGTTTGGAAAGAATTGATTGTTTATTGCTACTTATTAAATTCTTGTGTTATGAATTGTAACTACTTAGACTTGTGGTAGTTGAGATTACTTTGGGCTACAGAATATCATTTGTGCACAACTGTATTACATAGGGTTATGGGAACCTGGTGTAGTTATACCAAAGTGGGGATTAAAAGTGAGTGCTCCCTCTGAGTGTCTATAGTTTTTCTATTGTGAGACCATGGGGTATTAGCGGTGAGTGCTTCCTCAATGTGTCTATAGTTTACCATTACGATACCATAGGGGGAATGGATGTTGAGTGCCTCCTCATAGAGTTTGTAGTTATAGTTAAAAGACAACAAGGGGAATTTATAGTGAGTGCTTCCTCAGAGAATCATTTTTTGGAACACTTGATCATAGGGTTTAGACTGTGTGAGACATCTAGAGGGTTAATTTGATATGTTGAATGTTGATTGTGAGGAGTCTGCCAAGCCAAAGCACAAGCTTGGACTCAGTCTTACATGATTGTTAGATGGTATTCTGAGACATTTGAGTTTCTTATTACACAGGGGATACAGAGCTTAGGCTAGATCATGGGGTTTCATTATTCAATGGTTTGAATAATTAATAGATGTAAATGAATGTAATTGGAAACTTTAGGATTGTTTACTTTTGAGTAATTCATTTTTTACTGCTTCATTTTTCATATTTCCTACTATATATATTCACTAACAGTTAGGCACAGATTTTTTAGTGGTTTCCTACTAGGTTTCTTCTCACACCATATTTGGGTCATGATTTTTGACACAAACAGATTATATGGTTGTAGGTATAGATAAGGTAAAGCTCCCTTCTACATTAGGTACTTGATTGATATTAGAGATGGAGAGAATGGGACCCAGCTGAGTCTTCCGATGTTGTGCGATTTATTTACTATTTTCAGTACTTTGGTTTTAGTGTTGTATTTCCCGCATTGTGACTTGTTTGGATACTTTACTATATACTTGTGACATGCATCATTATATATATATATGATGTAGTTGTTTATACTATTAGTCCTCCACTGTTTACATTGTTATATGGTATTACTGATTCTACTACTATTTATTATTGTTTGTTTCCACTGTGTTACTCTACCAATGAGCGCATAGTTTCCACACTATCACACCCAAGGCCCTCACTACTAATAGGCAGCCTTTGGAATTTTGGGAAATGCAATTGAGGCCATTTGACTAACCGGTTATGGGGTAACTTTGGGTGGAACTCAGAATCGGGACATTACACATCATAGTATTTAAGGTCCCCCAATACTATCATAGTAGATAATATCCCTTACTGAACAGATTTCACTCCTCATTCATGTCCTGTATTACTAAACTAGTATCACATCCCATTCTAGTCTTGTATATATCATGAGATATAAATCATTTCCCAATGAATTGAATGGATATATAGGTCCTACCCCTGACATAATGAAAATTATACATATATGTGGAATATTAATATAAATCCTTCATCATATTAGACCCCATAAAAATAAAAAAAAATTATAAATATTTCATCATAAAATACCTCATGAAAAACAAATAGAATTAATAAGAATCATTCTGTCATAAAGATAAACCATTAAAAGAAAAAATAAGATGATTATCCTTGGTTCATACCCCAGTAAAACATAAGTAACAACAATTAATTTTAACTTAGATGGAAAATAATTATGAAGATCACTTGATATAATTTTTGAAAAATAACATTTCTATTTTTTGTAAGTCATTTACTTTTAAATATGTTTGAATTTATAAAAGAAAACATTTTTTGAAGATAAACTTGTAAGAAAATAATGGAAGATTCAAGTAATTATTTCATCATGATAGTGGGAAAATCCACTCATGCTGTATAAGTTTAGAAAATTGTCTTTCAAAATATTTCTATTATAAAAGTCACAACGAGCCTTGTTTAGAAAACAACAAAAATATTATGTTCAAAAATGTTTTTTAAAAATTAAAATAAGTGTAAAAATGGATTTAAAATTCATATTATAATAATAATAATTTAAAAACATTTTTATAATACATGTACATGGAAGGTTAATATCCCCTAGTGGATTCTTAAACAAAAAAAATCTTGAATAATGTTCAGATTGTGAAATAAGCCATTACCACTTTATAGTCAGTCAAATCGTATACCCCATGAAATAAATAAAGTTATATGGATATTTAAATATCATAATAATCAGGATATTAATCTTAAAATACATTCATTGATAATATATACACCACAAAAAATAAATAAGTAGTGTATAAGGCATGTGTCCCACATAAATAAAAGTGAGATAAAAATTATTTACCTAAAGTCTTGAGTTTATTTGATCATGTTAAAAAATATTATATAATAAATATACATTTATTATACATTTATTTCATAACCATATATCATTAATATCATTTATGATTTTTTATAACATCTTATTACCCGTTTATTAACAATTTTTATTTAAATTATTTTTCTGGGTGATAACTAATTCATTTCCCAAGCATGTTTCAGTTTGGTAGTCCTAATACTTATACTTTGATCATGTTACAACAATTTCAAAAAATTTAATAGATTTTCAAACATCGTATATATTCATTATATATATATTTATAATCATTAATAAAAATTAGTGATATGAAAATGAAATACTCTATTCCTGAGATGATAGGTCGTACATAAGTATAAACATTATTTTTATTTTATGATTTAGGGAATTAATGAAAGATAAAAAATAATTTAAACCTTAAAATATTATTATTACATAATATATGTCATATATATTCATAAAATTAATCATCATTACAATCAATATGAAATATAAATGAAAATAAAATCATATCACATTGTGTAGATGGTAGTCAATACATACACACGAGCGACATTATGTTTTCTCAGAAGATTGAATTATAATTAGGTGGACATAATATAATCATTCAAGAGGTTAGAATATATTATAAATATAATATATAATCACTAATCCCATAATAATACCCATTCATATAAACTTTAAATAAAAATTATTTTTATCTCTATATAGAGATGGTAAGCCATACTTACACATGAGTGATACTTTCACTTCTTGATTGATGGAAAAGAGGGTGTCTAATGGCTATTTAATAATCATAATAAAATTTAATCATATTAATGATAATAAATTTATTATTTTAGGACAAATATCATAGAATTGTTGGAGGTAAGGAAGATTATAAAAATAAAGTGTTTGGATAGTACGATTACCTCTTCTTCAAAACACCTCATTCAGATCTATTATAATGGGATCTAGGGTTGCTATTTTGAGAAGAAAATAAAATATATAATCGTAATATGTATGTTTATAATAGAAATATTTAGTTTACAGTTGATCTAAAAAGATCAATGTGATGTGAAGAAGTGGGGGAGGAGGTTTCATTTTATACTTGAGGTGTGGGGAACTTTTGGAAACTATCAAAATATTAAATTAATATAATTTAATTTTCAATTAAGAATGGCTAAAAAGTAATTTATTTAAAATAAAATATGGTTATGGAATATATAATCTAATAAAGTAATTTTTATACATGTTTTGGACACATTATTACCCTTATCATTTAGTTTTAACCCATATTTATCTCTTTTAACTTTTATCGTGACAACATGGATTCTACTCTTTAAGGGTCAATATCTTTACTATAAAATTCCAAAAAACCCATAAATGGATCATTTGTGATATATTAAATCTTATAAAAATAATTTTTTTAATTTAATATTTTTAATGATTTTATATTATTTAATATAATATAAATTATTTTAGAATATCATTAATGTCAATTTTGATACTATTCATCGTGTTGACTTTTAAAAATATAAAAAACAATATATCATCAAAATTAATATTTTATTATGTCACTAAAATGTCAAGTACACCTATAAAATCTATTTATGATATTAAATATCTCATGTTATATTTAATTTAATATTTTTAATATCATTTATTTGATATTCCATTAATAAAATAATTAAGGCCTCATTGTTGTGTAATTATTTAATGTACATACTTATTCACTAAAAATTATAAATAAATTCCCATTTTGTAGCTAAATATTTTAACTTAAAAATTTCTATTTATAATAGTGTTTATCATCTAGTTAACCCCATATTAAAAATTTTATATTTATTAAAAATATGAATATGACATCTTTAACTTTTCTTTAAATAAAATACTATAAATGTCATAATCTCATCCAAGTCAACCCAAAATTAATAAATATATATATATAATATGTTTATTAAGTTAAAAATTTATGTTTATATTCATTCATAACCTACCTTTTTCCCCATGTGGACACATAAGTGATATTTATGGAAAACAAAGTGACATTTTTTAACTTCTTTTTATTTAAATAATATAAAAAATATTTTCATGGAAAAGTTTCCCTTAAAATATTCAATTTAGGTAGATATGTATTAAGGTTATAATTAAAATAATCCAATAAAAATTTTCCAAATGTTAGTGTCATTTTAAAGTCCTTAACATTTTATTTTTAACCTAAATTACACAATATACCATTTATTGTGGTAACAAAAATTATGAAGGATACGATTCATATTGGAAAAAAAGGGGACCTATTTTATAAATTTTTACCTTATAAATCTAAATACAGAATACATTGTTTGAACATAAAAACAAATAATTTTTAATTTTTAATTAAAATTTAAACACGTAAAATGAAACGAAAAACATTTTTTTCTAAAAAATGACATTTTTATCTAAAATATGACAATTTTATATTTGAGATATTTTTACATTATATTCATGTATAAAATCCATTTCAAAACCCATAATAGATTAATTTTAATATAAACTAAATAATAAAAATTAAAAACTAATCCAAAACATAATTTTACATTATAAATAATGGGAAAATCCAATTTTTAATAAAAATTGGTATTATTTACTATTAATTGAAAAATCAAACATTTCATAAAATTATCAAAATTTTACCATAATATAATTTTGATATGGTGGTTTTAGATATGTAATTAATTTTATCAAATAAATTATCTTAGATCTCAATAAATTAATTATATTATTTGTACATAAAAATTAAAAAAATCATTTTTGAAGAAAATATGTTTTTGATTAATAAAATGACTTTACTAAAAAATAGTAATTTTTAACAAAGAATTATTTAATAAATTATAAATGAGTGTGAACATTATATATATTTCATAATTCCATTAATAATATTAATTTTATCCAATTTAAGAGCTAATTTATAATAGTAATAGTAAAATAATTATATCTCACAGTTCATTTAAGCTCAATCATGTGTATCTTTTACATCGTAAAACCTAGTTTTTACTTTTAAAATATCAAGATATTACATTATGTCCCCCCCCCCCAAATTAATAGATTTTTCCCAATAAATTTTAACTTTTTCTCAGAAACCAAGGGGTCACTTCTTAAAATATCTTTAATAAATCCCCACATCATAAAAAGGGTTAATGAAACCTCCTATTGAAAAGAAGAAAAGGAAAATGCAAAGGTAACCAAAAAACGAGTATTCAAAAAATAATAGAATTAGAGTAAAGTGGAAATAAGGACATTGAATAGAATTATAACTATCAACTTCTTATCGATAGTGATATAGAACATTGTCATTAGAAATTTAACCATCAAAAAATAATATATCTTTGATGGGAAAAAAGTCCATTGATTCCTCAGTATGAAAAGTAAATGGATGATGTTTTTTTGTTCCAAAATCCTTTTTCTAGAGTTGAGTAACTGTTTTAATGCCTAAAGTAAGAACATAAAGAAATATACTTACTTGAAAACTATAGTTTTATACTTTAATAAATTTCATCCACAAACTCATCCTTTTCCCCAAAGATGGGTATTGATGATGAATTCTTCATGCATAAAGCATCATAATTATCTTCTATAGATTACAAAATCCCTAAAATTATAACTATCTATTCTTCCTATAATTATGAATTATCCAAGACCAACAAATTTATTACAAGATAAAATAATTATCCAAATAGAAATAACCATTATATCAGTAATACCTAAAGTTCATCATAGATCATTAAATAAATAACTACCCTCAAAATTCATCAAAATTATTTTGGACTAAGATTGGAACCAAAAAATTTAGAATGATTTAATCCAATCATCTTCCAAGATAATTTTTAACATTTATCACCAAATAACATTAGTGACGCTTAAAATATCATACCAAAAAGTAATTAACCTAATAATCTTCAAGATATACTAACCATTTCCATAAATAACAAGAATCACCATAATTAAAAACATATATACATATAATTCAGACTTTATTCGTTAAATATTCAACTATAACATCATATAAGGTTTTCCAAAATAGAAATATTCTCCCCAAATAACATTAATCACTTAACCAATAAATCACTATTTAAGACCATGGTTATCTATATAATAAAACATATGTTCCCAAATTTATCATATTCTTCATACATAAAATCATTTATCTAAAAATTAAATTTTATACTAATCAAGACATCATGTAGGCTAGTGGTATGTGATTCACCCTTGTCACCCTTCCAATGTGGGTTCAATCCCTACGGCCTTGTCGGAAGTGAAGGGTTGCCACCCATCCTACAGGTTTTCCTTTTTATAAAAATATATTAATAAACATTATATAAAATTCCTGAAACATGATAAACAACCTCATAAATAACCTTAACATATCCAACATGAAATAGATGTTTTAACCTCAAAGTTTATCATATATCATTCATATTTCATATCAAGATGTAATGACCCATAATTACCCAAAATGGGTATCAATTCCTAAAAAGGGGTGTCTAAGACTTTTAACGTGTGGTCTTATATACCAATGATGGTATCTATAACTCTTAAGACAAATTCACATGAAAACATCCTAATATCCAAAATTATCTAAACCCTCATCTAAAACCAAATATAACATCCCTGAATTGGCAATTCTAAATCTGCTGCTAATGGAATAAACATTATAGATGCGGAACTGTTTTATTTCAATCAAAATATTATAATATAAAAATAAAATATTGGATCACTTAAATACACAAGTACCATTTAGTTACAGAGTGTTATAGAATGAGGATGAACTCTTAAAAACTTATATTTACAAACAAATGGTTCATAATGATCAACATTATTTCCCACAATAACCAATTTTTCTTATTTCACAATAGGTCACCAACATCATCCATGCGAAATTATTCTAGAAAACATTCCTTTAACATATTTCTTCACAACCTGGAAAAAAGCAACATTAGAAAAGGTTCAGCTTAGAAACTTGGTAAGGGTAACATAGGAGATATCAAACCATGATCCTGTGAAACAACAACATGAGTATAATAGATTATGATCATGAACATAAATTTTAAAAATTCTAACATGTATATCAAAGATAAAAATAATTATTAATGGAATAAAACATGGATGTTCATAAGATAGGAGTTGTAAAATAATCAGAAAACATTAGCCAAGAGATCATAAAATAAGACATAGAATTTTGGAAAACACATAAGCATAGAAAATAATGTTCTTAGTTATCAACTGTAATTTAAAAGACTATCATATTGGAATGGTTTCACTCCCCAAATCATCATAGTATTCAAGGTTCACTCTCAATACTATTTAGTGGACAAAGTCCCTTACAAAACTGAGATCACTCCTCATTCTTATCCTATAATACTGAACCAAGTTTACTTATCATTTCAATTTTATCATTCTCATGAGAATAAATCATTACCCAATTCATTGGGGGGATATATAGGTCCCACTGATCACATAATGAAAACTGTACATATGTTTTCAACATGAATATAAATTATTCATCATATCAAACCCCATAAAAATAAATGGGCTCCACAAATATTTCATCATGATATAATTAATGGAAAATTAATAAAATTCATTAAAATAATGAAATCATAAACATAAACCATTCATAGAAAGAATAATAATAGTATCCTTGGTTCATACCCCAAAAAACATAAGTAAAATAAAATAATTTTATCTTTGATGGAAAATAATTTGGAATATCATGTGAAATTAATCATCAGAAATAACATTTACATTTTTTAGAATCATTTATTTTTAAAGAGTTTCACATTTATAAATGAAAACATTTTCTTAGAAAAAAACATTTTATGATTTTGAATAAATCTTCAAGGAATTATGGAATCATTACTATGGGAAAATTTGATCAATCCTTATATGTTAAAAACATTCTCTCCGTACATTTTTGTTGGAAAAGTCACAAGGTTTCATACTTTAAAAACCATAAAATATTCTTTTCAATATCGTTTTATAAAAATTATAACATGGTTAAAAATGATATTAAATATTAATAGTATAATATTAAAAAAACATTTTTATAATTTTTTTTGTAAAACATGGACATGGAAGAGAAATATTCCCCAGTGGAGACTTAAACAAAAATAATTTTGAATAACGATCAGATTGTGAAATAAACCCTTACAAATTTATAATCAATCGAATCATATGTCCCATGAAATAAATAAAATTATATGAATATTTAAATACCATGATCATAAATATAACTCTTAAAAAACATTAATGTGAAATATATACACCACAAAATAGAAACAACTACTGTATAAGGTATGTGACCCGAAGAAACAAAAGTGAGAAAAAATCCATTTCCTCCGGTCTTGGATATCTATATTTATGTTGAAACCCCTTATATATTAAATTTGAATTTATTATAGATTTATTCCTTATCCATATATCTATCACATAATGTATTATTTTTTATAACATCTTATCTCCCATTTATTAATAATTTTTTATTTAAATCATTGTTCTGGGTGATTACTATTTCATTTTCCATGCATGTTTATGTTTAGTAGTTCAGATCCATATGGATTTATCATGGTCTCATGATTTACAGAATATTAATCATGGTTTTAAAAACATGTATATTAATTATATACATATTTATAATCATTCATAAAAAGTACAGATAGAAAAGTAAATTACACCATTCATGGAGACAGTAGGTCGTTTGTATGTATGACCATTTTTTTCATTTCTCAATTTATGGAATGGAAGAAATGTAATGTAACCACCCATCCCAAAGGGGTCCATGATATGACTCCTAAATCACACCTCAAATATGTTAGTGGCTAGCGACAAGCGCCAAGATGGAATATCACTAACTTGGGTGACCTTAGCCTAAGTATTTGTACACAGGCACACATCTCTAGGCCTATACAATGATGAAATATAAAAAAAACTGAACAACCATGAAGGCATACAATTAAATAGAACAACCAGAGGATGATGGGAATTAAAGGAAAGTAAAAAATTCCGTGGACAATCCCAACACAAGGTACGAAAACAAGTCTACCCAAAATGTAAAGGGAATTTTATCTGATACCGTAGGAACACACCTCAGTCTATCAAGTCTCACTAAGAACTGCCTGGTCCTGGTCTATCAAAAAATATATCAAAAGGTTGATCATATGCATATGACATGTCATTTAAGGTAAAAGACCATACATGGGTGATTATAACAATATCCAGTTGGACACCCTGAAACCACAAAGAATACAGGAAGGGAAATACAACCATATCTACATAGGTATATGACTACATTATATAACAATAATATCCAGATACACTCAATAAAGACACACAGTCTAAAGGTAATTCACAAACATAAACCTAGACTAGGATTCAAGCTTAAATATTACACAAATCACTAATCCCAGAGAATACACTCTTGAGTCTAATAGCACTGATAAAGTCCTCGCGAGAGGTAATGATCATTGAGTATTTCCATGAGAAATTACATGAAAAATTCTTATGAGATATGATATAAATATGCTGATCACACCCAAGTCCATGTGTAGTGTTGGTCATGACGATACCAAGAACCCAACCTAGGAAACGAATATGAATAAAGGATCTCACTTTGGGCCTCATGGAGGGATTCCAATGAATCTATCCAATAAGTCATGCTGAATGTATTTTTTCCTTGTGTGTAGGAGAATATTCCATATTAACCATTAGGTAAAAGGATAAGGGAACACAACCTAACTAAACTTATTGAAGATATAGTGGAAAAAAAAACTAATCCCTGTATCATAAAGTACACGGCATGTAGTAGGGGTCCAAAATCATGTCCCTTGACCATGGTTCTTTCCCATGTAAATGACCCATGTCTCTTGCCCATGTCCATGAAAAAGTACATGGTGTGTAGGATGCCCATGTACTCATCCAGGTTACGTACATGTAAGGGAGTACATTATTGAGTCAATAAGTTTTTCCTTATGACTTTTCCATTCCTTCTTGTTTTGAAAATCACAAATACCCATCCTTAAGCAAATATGTTTTTAACCCTATTTTAATTCCATAAGGAAAATTTCCTTCCCAAAGGAAATTTACCCCTACCTTGTTTTCATTATTCATATCAATATTTTTCTTAAGTGTAAAAATCAGATTCATATCTAAAACCTCAGAATCATATAATACTTAGATATGAAGTATTCTGTTTACTCATTTCAATTCCTGTTATGAACTTTTATGAAGTTCTACTCTGAATTCCTTGTTACGAACTTTTATAAAGTTCAACTCTAAATTCTGATTATGAACATACATAAAGTTCTAACTCTGAATTCTGATGATGAATTCTGATTACGAATTCTCATTCCAAATTCTGATGATGAATTCTGATTACGAAATCTCATTAAAAATTCTAATGATGAATTCTGATTATGAATTATCATTATGAATTCTGATGATTAATTCTGATGATGAATTATGATTATGAATTCTCATTACGAATTCTGATGAAGAATTCTGATTAAGAATTCTCATTATGAATTCTGATGATGAATTCTGATTACGAATTCTCATTAAGAATTCTGATGATGAATTCTGATTACAAATTCTCATTCCGAATTCTTCTGATAAACAGAATATGAATCTCCTTGTATTATAGACTTCGATTTTATTCTTAGTTAGACTCTGAACTTTTATTTTCTTACATTCCAAACTTTCATTTTATCCATTCTGATTATCAGTTTTAGTTATTCTTTCACTTGTTCTATTATAAAATGATGTTGTGCCTTCAGTTATCAACTAACTGTTGTTTGAGTGACACGAGTACAGGTCCCTCCAAAATTCAAAGAAGAATATGATTGTTGGAGGAGGGAGCCAACCATTGGAGCTTCACCTATAAATATGAGCTCATTTGAAAATAAGTTACCACACTTGACAACATCTTAGAAATATGTGCTTACATGGTGTTGAAGTGATTTCTAGAGAGAGGGGCTCTTATAAACTCTAAATGCTTCATGCAGAAAGTTTGAATATATTGTTCAAACTTTTCTTTGTGTAGACTTGCTTCGTGTGACTCCGATTGTTGCTGTGTACAATCGAGGGATTCTGGGGATAGGAAGACACAGGTGTCGACTACCTGATAGTTGAGGGCTTGCAGGGATAGTAATACAGACTCTGATCTTCATATCAATGGATTTCCCTGGTGTGGGTAAGATAGACTTTCATGAAAGTATAAATCAAGGGACCTATTATGCAGGGTTGTTGGGGACCCTTCTCTTTGGGTTAAAAGAGTTATTTTTTGTTACTTGTAGTATTACTACTTTGTTTTTCACTGTGCATTTTGTATTGTTAAGGAAAGTATAACTTTCTTATACTTCCTTACTTGTACTTTGATTTAGTTAGATTCTATATACTTTAAGGTATAATATTAGTTGGTGTCAACTTTTTTTTAAGTTTCATTTCCAGAATCGCTTTTTCGGAATCAAGCAAGTCAATAGAACTTAGAGGTGTTGTAAATTTTGGTTATGCAAAATTTCCTTAAGGAATTTTTAAAGTATACAATTCACCCCCCCCCCCCACCCTCTTGTATTTGATCATATCATACTTATATATTATATCCTACATTTGGTATTATAGAGTATATCATACTCAGACATACCATATTAACAATTGGATCCTACTTTCTTCTTCAGATGGATTGTTCACTTTCTCTTCACCCTTATCTTCATCTGCGGGTGTATCCAATTTTGAGGATCCGTCTTGAGAAGTCCGGAGTGAAAATTTCTCAGAAGAACTATCCTTCCCATGATAGTCTTCAACTTTCTTGATTACATTGACAGAGCCACCACTGCTCTCAGCTTGCTGAATTTCCTCCACAACTTGCTAAACTTTCACCATCACTTCTTTCCCAATTTCCATCTCCTTGGAATTTTCCGGAGTGGATTCTGCCTCCTCCTCTGGAAGATCATAGAAATCACCTGACTATTTTGAGAAACCAACTTTCATTCTCCCTAGAGTTTCATCACTGATCAGCATCACCTTGCAATTTCTCGACTTGGAGGTGCAAGCAATCTTGAAACAATCAAGACACTGAATAATAAGCTTGGAGAGAAGAGCAGGATACATAATAATGTGAGCTTTCAAATTACCATTCTTGATGTTCTGAACCGTAATAAGGATTTTCCTCATCAGATTGATCTTTCTTAGATTTACCAAGAAATCCAAGATGTAAATATCACTTTTCTTTAATTTATCCTTGTCTCCTCTTCTTGGTATGAAAAACCCTTGAACCCACAACTATAGAATCTGATTGTTGGTAGATAGATGGGAAATATTTTTGGTCTTGACTTCTTTAAGTCCAAGGAATTCTATAGCCTTCACTTTTCTGAAACTTCCTTGAACATTTTGTAGCTTATGGGAGAAAAATTTGGCTTCTCCATCATATGAGAGCCCCACCAAGCTCATAGTCTTGGTGTAATAAAAACTTGTGAATAAAGATGAATTGCTAAAGGCTCAGGAAGAAGCCATGAAGGCTCAAGAAGAGGTCTTGAAGACTCAAGAAGAAAGGATCACAACCTTGGAGAAGCAAGTAGAAGAGGACCACAAAGAAATGAAGAAACTGAAGACAATTGTCAAGATGCTAATGCCCAAGGAAAAAATAAACAAAATAGAGCACTCCGATCTTTTGGGGTACTGTTTTTTCCTTGTACTAATATTTCCAATCCTAATGAAATTATCGATGTTTGTCTTGTTTGTATCTTGAACTAATATTTCAGGTATCATATTTCTATTCCCTCAAAATCTTTTTGAAAATCAAAAAGGGAGAGAAAGGAAAAAGAATTCTAAAAGAGAGATGAAAAATATAAAGGAGAAGACTTCTAAGTATAAGAAGATCATTACTAAGTAAGGGGGTGATCATTATGAAGATTTTTCCATTCTGGAAATCTAGAATATGATCTCTAGAGTTCCAAAGCCTAAGGGGGAGTTAGTCATATTCACCATTGTCCATAAACAAAGGGATATATGCTTTAATTTCAAAGTCTAAAAGAATTCCAAGTCCTTATATTCTTTTTCTAAAGGATGTTTGTGATTTCAAAAAAGGGGGGTATTGTTGAGTCAATAAGGTTTTACTTATGACTTTTCCATTCCTTCTTGTTTTGAAAATACCAAACACCTTATCCTTATAAAAATTTGTTTTTAACCTTGTTTTACTTCCATAAGGAAACATTCCTTCCCAAAGGAAATTTACCCCTACCTTGTTTTCATTATTCATACCAATATTTTTCTTAAGTGTAAAAATCGGATTCATATCTAAAACCTCGGAATCGTATAATACTTAGATATGAAGTATTCTATTTTCTTATCTGAATTCCTCTTACGAACTATTATAAAGTTCTACTCCGAATTCCTTGTTGCAAACTTTTATAAAGTTCAACTCTGAATTCTAATTACGAACTTACATAAAGTTATAACTCCGAATTCTGATGATGAATTCTGATTAATAATTCTCATTCTGAATTCTGATGATGAATTCTGATTACGAATTCTCATTATGAATTCTCATGATGAATTCTGATTACGAATTCTCATTACAAATTCTGGTGATGAATTCTGATTACGAATTCTCATTATGAATTCTGATTATGAATTCTGATTATGAATTCTCATTGTGAATTCTGATGACGAATTCTGATTAAGAATTCTCATTACGAATTCTGATGATGAATTCTGATTATGAATTCTCATTATAAATTCTTATGATAAATTCTGATTACGAATTCTCATTCAAAATTCTTCTGATAAACAGAATCTGAATCTCCTTGTATTATAGAATTCGATTTTATTCTTTGTTAGAATCCGAAATTTTATTTGGTTACATTCCGAACATTCATTTTGTCCATTCCGAATATCAATTTTAGTTATGCTTTCACTTATTCTATTATAAAACAATGTCGTGCCTTCAGTTATCAATTAACCGTTGTTTGAGTGACACATGTATAGGTCCCTCCGAAATTCAAGGAAGAATATGACTGTTAAAGGAGGGAGACGACCATTGGAACTTTGATAATAAATAGGAGCTCTTTTAAAAATAATTTACAACACTTGACAACATCTTAAACATCTGTGATTACATGCTGTTGAAGTGATTTATAGAAAGAGAGGCTTTTATAAACTCTTAATGCTTTGTGCAGAATGTTTGAACATCTTGTTCAGACTTTGCTTCGTGTAGACTTGCTTCGTGCGACTCCGATTGTTGCGGTGTACAATCAAGGGCTTCCAGGGATGGAAAGATAGAGGTTCTGACTACCTGATAGTTGAGGGCTTTCGGGGATATAAAGACAGACTCTGATCTTCATATCGAGGACTTACCCTAGTGTGGGTAAGATAGACTTTCTTGAAAGTATAAATCAAGGGACCTTTTATCTAGGGTTGTTGGATACCCTTCTCTTTGGGTTAAAAGATTTATTGTTTGTTACTTGTAGTATTACTACTTTTTTTCCGTTGTGCATTTTGTATTGTTAAGGAAAGTATAACTTTCTTATACGTCCTTACTTGTACTCTGATTTAGTTAGATTCTATATGAATTAAGGTATAATCTTAGTTGGTGTAAACTTTTGTTAAGTTTCATTTCTGGAATCACTTTTCCGGAATCAAGCAAGTCAATAGAACTTAGAGGTGTTGTGAATTTTGGTTATGCAAAATCTCCTTAAGGATTTTTTAAAGTATACAATTCTCCCCCCCCCTCTTGTATTTGAGAATATCATACTTATATATTTGATCCTACATTTCGTATTATAGAGTATATCATACTCATACATACCATCTTAACATACACGGCATGCTCTAACTCATGTATGTCTACCATTCGAGGTACATGCCGAGTTAGAGGGGAGAGTTCACACACCATGTGACCCAGCCACACACAGTGTAATACTAATCTCTTACCCAAAACCCTAGCCACTAAAAAGGGCGACCCAAATTCCACAAAAACCTAGATTACACACCATGTGGTTCACGTTTTTTCCAAAATTATAGTTTTATATCCCATGCATTCGTGCATCACCATCACCTCTGATTTCTACTCCAATCAAGAAATGAATCAAAGAACTACCTCAATAGAAACTCTCCATGGATGTTATTCATAATTTGGCCCTTAAATATGGTCTAAAATGGATTCTTTTTATCCATTATTTATTCGAATGACCCAATCAAAATTAGAGGTACCAGAAACGGTCCAATTACCTCACTAGTACTGCCATCGCACCTCTATCACATCATGACAAGCCTGGATCTACAATTTTGAACCATTGTTCCATCAAATGGGTGTGTTATGTTCTATTTTCCAATAATACATTGAACTGTGGGCCAAATGAAGAATGCTCGTGATGAATGAAGAATTGGGGGGAAAAGAACAAGAATAATCAAGAGGAAAAAAACTCGATTGATGTTATTGTCAACCTCGATTTGTTACTGTTAGAACAATAAAATAAGATATAATAATTAATCACGATGAATGTTTTTCAAAACCTAATTAATCAATTCCATCCCGTAACATGCTCAATCCACTGATCAATTTGTTAGTTGATTGATTTGTGTTCTTCATAGAAACCAAAATGGGGAAAGATAACCAAATAGAACAATGTCCAATATTGGTTCTGATAGATCACTGATGAAGAATTAGGCTACTCTTAGATTGTTGGTGAGATCCTTCAATTTTGTTGTGCATCGATCGTCAATCTATGATCTGGTCACCATTCGTATGATATAAATAATCCAATGTTCTCTCAAGTGGCTCTCCAACAGCTCTAGGGTTATACGAATAACTGAGATAGTTTTTCACACATCAATTTCTACATCAATAAATAGAAATAAAATAATTTTATTTAATTATTTTATTCTTTTTCACACCCATTGTTTATTTTCCACAAATACCTTGTGCCAACTGAGGCTAAGTCACTACGAGGGTAAAACCCACATTCTGAACTCAATGGTTTCTTAAGATTTCTAATACGATCCTATATTTATAATTTACTCCCCTTTTTTATGAAAACAACCTTTTATGCTATTTAATATATTTAAATATTTCAAAAATTTATTCTGGGAAAATCAGGCCTCAGAATCGCACGCCATCTCAACACTTGGTCTTAAAAATAATCCACACAATATCCAAAAATAATACATGGAGAAGTATGATTCATTACAAATAAATAGAAATTTAGCATCTCAAGAATTATTATTATGTAATATATGTCATATATATTCATAAAATTAATCTATATTACCATCCATATGAAATATAAATGAAAATCAAATCACATCACATTATGTATATGGTTGTCCATATGTACACAAGTGTGATGTTATCTCTTCTCAAAATATATGATGAAAATAAGTTAGATTGGGTATTATCATTCCATAGTTATAATTATATAATAAATATCATATATAATCACTAATACCATCACAATACCCAACCATATAAGATGTTTTTTTAAAATAAATTGTATTGTTGTGCGAAGATGGTAAGTCGTACGTATGCACGAACAATACTTTCACTTCTTGTTTGATGTGAAATATGGTATATAATTGTGTTTTCAAAATCATAATAAGATTTTAGAATATTAAGGATAATAAAGTTATTAATTTATGATAAACATCATATATTTATAGTTAAGGAAGAGTAGAAAAATAATGTGATAGGTTAGAGAGATTACCTCTTCGACAAAACGTCACATTTGGACCTCCTTTAATGGGGTATACTGTTCATCGTTTGAGAATACTAGAACCTATAAAATGTGTCTAGGGATATTTATAAGAGAAATTTATAGGGTAAGGTTTAGCAAGAAGGCTAAAAGTAATGTCATTATGTGAGGGAGTATGTTTCATTTTATTGTTGAGGTGAGGGGCACTTTTGGAAACTCTCAAAATATTAAATTAATATTAATTAACATTCATTTACAAATAGATACAAACTTACTTATTTAGAATATAAGATGATTATGGGTTGAAATCCTCTCATCCAAATTTTTTTATATAAGTATAGATCAAATTATCACCCTTATCATTTTGATTTAACCCATATTTTACCCTTTTATCTCTTACCGTTACAACATGGATTCTACTTCTTAAGGTTCAATATTTTTATTATATATTGTAAAACGACCCATTAATTGAGCATTGAAAAAATACTAAATCTCATATCAATCATTTGGATGAATTTAATATTTTTAAGAGTTTTATATCATTAAATAGAATAATAATTATATTAAAATATTATTAATGTCAATTTTGATACTATTAAATAATTTGAATTTTAAAAATATAAACAAAATAATATATCATAAAAAAACTATTTTTTTATATTCCCAACATATCAAGGTCATCAATAAAATTCATGTGTGATATTAATTTTTCAAAATTATAATTATTTTAATGTTTTTAATATCATTTATTTTATATTTCCATTAATAAAATAATTACTACCTTACTATTGTGTAATTATTTAATATACTTATTTATTCACTAAAAATTGTAATTAAATTACCATGATGTAGATAAATCATTTAGAATTAAAATTATTTTTTATATTCAAAGTTATATTCTGTTTAACACCATGTTAAAAATGTTGTATTTATTAATATTATGAATATAACATCCTTAACTTTTCTTTAAATAAAATACTATAAATGTTGTAATCTCATCCAAGTGACCTTAAAATTCATTAATAAATTTATATCATAAATAGAAGTTTATTAAGTTAAAAATATAAATTTATATTTCTTCACAACAAACCTTTTTCTCCATGTGGACACATAAGAGATATTTAAGACAAAGAAAGTGGCATTTTGTGTCTTCCATTGATTTAAATATTAAATAAGTTTTTTTCATTGAAAAGTGACCATAAAAAAAATTATATACTTATGTGATAAGGGTTGAATTAACATCATACAATAAAATTTTTCCAAATTTTAGGTTCATATTATAGTCCTTAACATTTTATTTGTAACCTAAATTACCCAATATACCCTTTACCATGGTAAAGAAATTACCTATGTTACTATTCATATTGTCCAAGAATTAATGGGGCCTTTTTACTACATCTAGACCCTCTAAATCCAAATATGGAATCCATTTTTATAAATTAAAAATATAGAATCTTCATAATTTAATTTAAATTTAAACTAAAAAAATTTAAGGAAGAACAGTTTCATCGGAAAAATAACATTTTTAAATTTAAAATATTTTCATACTAAATTAAAGTTTAAAATCAATTTCATAAAACATAATTAGATAAATTTTAATCCAAATTAGCTAATTAAAATTAAAAACTAATCCAAAACATAATTTTTCCTTGAAGATACTTGAAAAAAATATTTTTTAATAAAAATATATATTTTTCAATATACATTCAAAAATAAAAATTTTCATAAAATTTTCAAAATTTTAACAAAATTTATTTTTTATATGATAGATTCAAAAATGAAAATAATTTTATGTTATAAATTTTCAAAAATATCCAAAAATTAATTATATTTTTTACATAACAATCAATAAAAATCATTTTTGAAATAAATCAGTTTTTTATGAATAAAATGACTTTACCAAAACTCTATTACTTATTTTAAAAGAATTTTCTAACCAATTAGAAATGAGTATGAACATTATATATATTTCCTAATTCCATTAATATTATTCAATACCGCCCCTTTAATAGGTAGGTTATAATGGTCACATTTAAGTAATTATCTTTCTTCGATCGTTTAAACTCAATGTTGTGTATATTGTACACTATCAAACATAGTCTATCCTTTTAAAATATTAGGATATTACAGTGGGATTCAACATATAGATCAACATCTTCTCTATTATGTAAAATTAAAATCTTCTCTTTCACATGCTCTATGGTGGTAATTGTAACGACATCTCTTCCAGAAATCTGTTCACCCATATGGTGTCCACTATGGAAATTCTTTAGATGATTGATGCAATCATCATCTGATAGGTAGTCATTTTATAATTAAACATCCCCTTAAATAATATATCATTATACAATACAACCTTATGGATATCTTTTATTCTTGATATACCATTTCAAAATCTTCATATATCGTTCAATGGGGTATGTCAATCTGTAATGTTCCAGACCACATAGTCGAACCTCTCTAACTAAGTGATCCATAAGGTGGACTATTATATCTAATAATGATGGTGATAAGAACAAATTTAATCCATATAATATGACTAAAATCCACTTATTCATGATTATAAACTTTTCAAGGTCTATAACTTTAATACATATGGATTTGAAAAAGAAGTAATGTACAGTTAATGTATGTCATACATTTTTAATTAGAATGAAACATTAAGAGATGAGCATCAAATATTGCATCAAAACATGACAGTTGTGTGATTTTAGAACCTATAAATACAGACTAGTGATTGACATCAAATTCTTGATAATTTATGACTACCCCTCAGAAAATTCTACACCATTAAGTAAAATTTAAAGTTTTAGTTTTTCGTATCTGGATAGAGTGTAAACTGCTAGAGGATGTAAATTTTTACATTTACCCTTTATCATTACCAACTCTTCCCTTATCCTCATGTCAATCATGTACAACATAGCCTTGATTAAATCTCTTATTTTTTCAAGACCATTTAGTAACATTACAATAACTATATCAAATATATTTTTTATACATGCATAACATCAATAAAATGTATATGTCCAAACAATTCGAATATAGTAATTAAAATAAAATTTAACTCTTTTTTGAACGTGATTTCGTATAATTTTTCAAAAATGGTTTACCAAAATCAGTTTCAATATAATTCACTCTACTAAAAAGTACATCACCTGTTTGTGGAGATGGTTTTGTACCATGTTTAGTATTCCCAATGAATGTTGTCATCCAGAATCAGGATTTATGTCATTGAGGTAAAAATATCTAATGTCCTAAAAACATAGTCTTTTTGGAATGTTTCATCAAAATTGAGTGTGTGATTTCTTCACAAATGGGACACACCAACATTACTATAATTTTATAGACTAAAAACATAGTCTTTAAGGAATGTCTATTAGAACAACTATTAAATTTCTTAATCAAATTCAGAAATTCATGAAGGTAATATTCAATTTTCATTATCATTTCATCCATAAAATCTCCACTAACATTTACATTGGTATTCATATCAAACGATCCATAAACTATAGTATCATCCCAATTGGTTTTCATGCTCAGTTTCTCCCTATTTTTAGTACAACATCTATAACTCTGATCTATTTTGTTAAAAATAAAAAAAATTACAACTCTTCTGAAATAATTTTTATTGAATAACAACAATGTAAACATGGTAAAATTATTTGAGAAGGATTTTATTCATGCTCTATTATAGACTTGATGAACTCTTTAACTCCATATTTATATTATTTTTTCATAAAATTAGAGTTAATACATTTTCAATTCATATCCATCCTGTTAGGTTCATAAAACATTCATTTTTTACAACAAACAAACAAATAAATAAATATATGATATTCATAATCAAATGTAAAAGTTATAGAAAATTATAACAATGGGAACCCAAGATTTTATTATTTAAAATTATTTTAGAATGATTTTAAGGAAATAGGTAATTGAATTTAATAAAAAAATACTCCATCGGTGGTAGGTGTTAACCTTTTAATTCATCTAAAATGATCACTTGTACCCACTATGAGATGAATACATCTCATAGTAGTTTAAGAAACATAGGTTCATGTATACAAGAGATGGTTAATGAGTCTGAAGTAGCAAGATACAATAATAACTGATTGGGATATGAAGCTGATGGGGAAGAAAATTTCCTACTTAAATCTAAATGTTCTTGGGTTGGGAGTTGGTGAAGTATGAGAAAAAATTTCATAGTTTCTTTCCCAAATATTGAAAAATCAGAAGTAGTTTTCTGATTCCTACAAGAGGCTCCTTTATTGGTGTGAACGTGGGAATTCTCATCTTGATGATCTCGCAGAAACTCATGCGATGATAGCCATTGTAGCATCAAATTTCAAATTAGGCCTTTAATTAATCAATGAAATGGAAAAGGCCTTTGGTTAGAGGACTGAATTTCAGAAGTTCTTAGCCTCCCATTACAAAATGATAGTAACTCTAGGATGGATTTTGTAACCATTCTGTGGGGGATCCCAAGAAGTGTTTTGGGTTGTTATTTATTAATTTCATTACTTGTTATGTGTAGGGTAAAGTGGTATTTCATTGACAGTCTAAGATGATCTTCAAAGGAGTTGGAAATTTTAGGTGACCATCGCCTATTAGTTGACAAATTTCATGTATAATTAATTCAAATATTCTAAAAAAGTAGTGATACATTGAAATCATACATTATATTTGACCACTAAAAAGTATCAAACAACCCTTGATCCTTTCCTTTAATTATGAAATAATAAAAATTATAAGTATCCATGTCAAGAATAAATGTTTCCTCTCTCATTTATTATAATTTACCATGTTCTATTACACCTTACAACATAAATCAAAGGATTTTGAATCATTATATCCTGCATAATTATAAAATATCTTATTAATAATGTTAATTAAATAATTGTCTTACTCAACTAAATCACCTATATAAATATATTAATCTAATTATCACTAATATATATACTGGAAAAAAAATTAAATGTTTTGTATATGAATAATTAAATTTTATAGGATATGGTTAAAATTATTTAATATTAAGATTTTTTTTTTGAAGAACAATTTTTTTATGTATTGGGAGTTTTAAACATAATAATGTAAATGGATCAGTGAATTACCCATGGGTTGAATTTATATTAAGTTTTCATTGGTTTTCAATATAAAGGAGTGTCAATGTGTTTTAATAAATAATGAGGTTGAAATTGGTAATCATTGGACATGAAATGGGATAATTGTCCTATGTTGGAAAGGGAATGTGGAAGTGTTGGTTGCTTGGTGAGTGGCCCTTCATTCCATAACCAACTTTCATAATAATTTCCATTGGAAATATAAGTAAAATAAAAATAAATATCTCATTTTCAACTGAACAAAGTCCTATAAAAAATACATTATAATCCTAATTGATAATATACTATAAGCCCCTCATATGAACATAGAACCAACTAACCTCAACTGAGATTTAGAATTTTAGACTCCCCATATAAACATAGAACCTACCAACCATTGGGTGGGGCATTTATCCCCAATTCTAAATAAGAAATCTACTATAATTAGGTTATGATTATTCCACAAGACATCATTTTGAAATCATTTTTCAAATCAGTCTTCAAAAACCAGAAACTATATATTAAATAATTTTATGACTAGTACATCCATTTTTCATTTGGTTCATAAAATCATTCCAAATAATTTTATCATTTTAAATTTACATCCTTTTTGACAATAAATCATAATATAAATCATTTATTATTACGTTTATTTATCAAAATAAAATAAACCACAAAATTATTTTTATAAATAACATTTTCAGAAAGTCTGGTATACTTTTAACCTTAAAAAATAAATTTTAGAGAAAAACAATTATAATGTCTAAAAGAATATTTAAAAGACTCTTTTTATCAATGAATATAAATATTATCAAGAACCAAATAATCTTTAATTTTAAATAAAGTTATCATTTTTATAAAACCAAAAGAACAAAACAATAAATAGATCATCAACTATCATAAAAAAATATCAGATTCACCTATGAGTTTTAAAAATATAATGCATTAAATAAACAAAGAAAAATATTATTTAGATATTTTATCGATAACTAACATAATAATCATAATATTCATTCAACATATCTAATAAAAATGACCAAAATTTTAATTATAATATTTTTGACATATAACTATACAATTTTTTTCTCCCAAAAAACTTTAGGCATGAAGAGTGTTTACATTCTAATATGTGTAATGATACACATTTCATCAATTAAGGAACATGTTCTCTATATAAGGGATATTTCATTTCATAACTCATGGCACTAGGATAGAAAAAAGATGAGGAATAAATGATTCCATGTATAAAATCTCTATGGAAGGAACCCAAACCAAATGATGGGGGCAGGTTGAACTCATAGGGTAAGATTTTTATCATCTAGGAATATTAAACCAATAAGAGTTGAACTAGAAGGAATAGAAACCCTAAACATAGAACCCATGAGAGCACCGACCCAAGAAAACACTGCACTAATGCACACTGCGGAACCCGAAGAAGCAAGAAACAAGGGAGAAGGATATAAAAACATACCTTAGATTCAAGGCTTGATTCTTCTGAGAGAAAGTTGAGGGGGAGCGGTGACATCATTGGGCTTCCCTTAGTCCTTGGGTGGATAATATAAATTAGTTCAGTTAAGATTTTTTAAAATAGATCAAGGAATGTTTTATCAGCACTTCCAAAAAAGTGCTGATAAAGGTAACTTTTATCAATACTAAAATAATAAGTTCTAATAAAATATATATTTATCAACACTAAAGAAATGATAATAAAATGTATCTTTACCAGCCTTAAAACTTAAGAAGTGATAAAGGTTTTATAATTATAATTATAAATAAAAAAATTATAAATATTTTTACAAATATTTTTATATGATTGTAAATATATTTATATCATTATATATATTTATATAAATATATAAATATATTTAATAATAATATTAAATATATTCATTATTTAATTATATTTAATATAATTTTATAATTATTTAAATATATAGCTATATAATTATAATTACATAAATAATATTATAAAAAAATTATATTTTTTATTTATAATTATAAATATATAATTTTATAAATATAGTAAATATATATTTATAAATTTATTTATAAATAAATAGATTTTGAAATAGATTTTTAATTATTTATTTATAATTATAAATATATTTATATCTATATATATATTTATATTATTATATCTATATATTTGATAAATATTTATAAATATAAATTTAAATATAATAAATATATTCATTATTTCATTGTATTTACTATAATATTATAATAATAAATATATTTGTATCATTATATAATTTTATATAATTATATATATATTTATTTATTTATTTATTTATTTAATAAATACACAAATATAAATATAAATATAAATATGAGATATCATTATTAAAGTATATTTATTATTATTTTAATATATTATTTTTATTTATAATTATATAAATACTATTTAAAAAAGTAATGTTTATATATTTATATCATTATATATATTTATATAATTTTATATATAATAAATATAAATATAAATATAAATATAGTAAATATATTCATTATTTAAATATATTTATTATACTTTTATATTTATTTTAATGTATAATTATTTATTTTTAATAATATAAATACATTCAAAAAATTATTTTTATTTATCACCCAAATTGGTGCAAACCATGAGCAATCAAATGGTCCCCAAAATTTATTGAAAAAAATGATAAAGTACAAGTCATAAGGATGAAGATGTAAAAGTAAAAACATGCCCTAATTTAGTATGAAAGATAGATCGATTACACAGATTCTAGTACCTCCCCTTCCTCGGGGGTTCCAACCTCTTTTCCTCTTTGGAGTGATCCATGGCTTTGGATACACCATCTCTGTTCCAATCAGCAATTCATTTTGGGTCACCTCTGAGTTAGTATCTGTTTCAAGAAAAGCCTCTTTTCTTACTCCAACTTCCACATCACCTTCCACATGTGTTTTTTCATCTTCTCAATAGCCAAATTGATCACTTTTTAACTCTACCTGGGGATGGCTTATCACCACCTGACTTTCTTCTTTACCAGAGGTGATTGAGACACCTTTGTGGTCTTGGGGCCTAACACAAATCCCCCTAAACATTTCCACTTTATGTAGGTAGGACTCCCTGTTAGCAGTAGCATTAAGATGGTGAAGCTTTGTCAGAAAATTCATAGAGGATTCATTTAACCCATCATGTTTTGAAGTGTAGGGTCTTCTAGAAAACTTGGCCTCCTCATGAAGGACCGAATGGTCATCTCAACTATCAAGATGCTGCCTAGTTCTATGGACTTTAACTGGGTTCTCCAATGAAGCATTGGATAGACCATTAGAGTCAGTTGATGTAAGAGAAACCTTACCTTTGGGATCAGGATAAGAAAACATGTCCACAATATCAGAAGTCGAGTTGGCATCCAGAGTAATTCACATCACTGCAACATCATCAATTAACTTTAAATATTGTTCATTAGATACATTCATAGAAACTTTAATAACCATAGATGTATCAACAACATGTGGAATATCATTTCTAGGAAGAATCCATGAGGGGTAAGTCTCAGTAGAATTTAACTATACATCATCCTTTTTCTTATTCAATATAGGTTTCTCAAATTGGACAATTGACTTAAACCCAAGAAACTTATTCCCTTTCTTGATTATAGAATGAAGGAAATGATTCTCTAGATCCTCTAAAGCATCAAAAAAATAAGACTCACCTTCAAGAGAAAGTTCCATATGAGAGGTCTCATTTTTTTCCTATACAATGGCCAATTGCGAAGCACAAATATCATATGCATGACCAGGCTGCTCAACTGCAGATTCTCCAACATTAAGATCAATCAAGACTCCCTCATGCACCAGCCTATGCAGGTCCTATTTTAGATGATGGGCACCAGAACTTGATTCACCGACCTCCATATGTAAATATACTTCAACACCATGTGGATGTTGTTGGAGTACAATATCATCAACCTTCTCATCCTTTAAAGAAAGTTTCTTTATAGAGAACCTCCAACATTTATCAGTTTTGGGTCCCTTCTTCCCACAGTAACTATAGCCAATATTTATTATATATCTATCATAAGCATGCTCAATATTGTAGAAATTAATGAAAAAATCAAGAACATTTTCAATGTCAATGGCTAAACCAAACATGTAATCATCATGCAATAGCACCATTATTTTAATCAATGTGGGGGTGAGGTCAACCACCACAAGAAGTCAATAAAAATTACCATATCTTATTTTTTCTGTATCCCTGTCCATATTGATCAGAATACCTATAGATGAGGAAATTCCCCATAGAATCTGTAGGTTCCAAAGAAACAATTTAAGTCCATGAATTTGTACCCAAATATGGGTAAGTGAATTACTTGATGTTGAGGTATTAACTGTTGGATTGCAATCTTGAATCCTAAGGACCCAAGCCATTAGGTTCACAAGACCAAACCCCCATGCTCTTGACATCAAATCTTCATTTGGGAACACAATTTTAATGAATACCTTCCACAGTAAGGTGAGTTTTCAACCATCAAAACCCAAGATATCAATAATATTCTTCCTAATCTCAAAAAATATTCAGACACTTTTTTGGGACTTGAAAAGAAAGGTAAGAAATGATTGAATTATTACACTCCATGATCTTTTCTACAATAATACCTTGACTAGATTAAACAAAATTCATATACCCCTTCCTTGTTATTTTCTGATATACCAATTCAAGGTAATCCCTAAACCCTTTAAAAGACTTGTTCATTGTATATAAAAATGCATCAATTTCATATATATGTGTGTGAAATCAGTGCAATGCACATTGTATATTTGTTAAATTGAAAAATCAAATTATATTCAATTAATGTCCATTACTTGATAAAATTAGTCAATATTTTTTAATTAATATTAATTTTTAATTATAAACCATATTTCGTTAAATATTTGACTTATTTAATGAAGGAATAAATATTTTTTATTATATGAATCATAATTTAAGAAATATTAAATATATTGATATATATATATATATATTAATGTATTTCAATAATAAATTTATTAATTAATAATGATGTAAAAACCCATTTTTAAAAAAGTTAGGGTCAAATTCCTTTTACTAAACAGCAATAACTGGTAAAAATAGAGATATAGCTATAGAGAAATCAATACAACCCTTGTCAATAAAGAAATCAAAGAGCTAAATTTTTCCAATTTTCATCCCAATTATATGTTCCTCATCGTTTATAGCATTATTGTCAGTTTACCTACACCAACTGCCTCAACCTCTGGGGTGACAGCCTCACTACCATATTTTCACTTATTACGAGAGGCCTTGAATGTTAGTGTTCTCCAATTTAGTTCTCTGAGCACCATATTAACCTTCCACTTGCTTAGAAGGGTCATCAGGCATGGTATCTTCATTATCTATCACAATAGGATTCTAAAGCACATTTTCTTGTACTCCACCTTCTTGTGCATCATTAGTTTTGTCAAGAAATATGAAAAGGTTTTGAGTGGATACAAATACGTTACCTGATGATTCCTGATAACCCTTCATAACTTTGATTATAGGATAACATGAACCTACTAGTAGGAATAAAGCAACATCCCTTCATGAGGGGATGCAACATGAAGAATCCTTTTGAAGCACTATAGAGAGAAATTACATGACACCCATGAATCAAAAACGAAAATCCTGAACAGGCTCAAACGATCTGGACTTCCTACAAGTGACCAATTGGAATCCATCCTCAACCACATAAACCTTGGAATAAGACACTTTCATTCCATCCAAACAACTATCCATATAGTCCTCAGTACTACTGTTGACAGTAGTAGAAAAATATCTACTCTTGTGATCAAGCATGGTGGAATATTGTGTAGAAAGAGAAGATCCTACCAATATTGAGGAGATTCTATTTTTAAACCATCCAAAACAGCACCCTTAGACACACTCACTTTAGTACTAGTTTTCCCACCAACCAAAATCACATGAACACACTTAGTTATTTATTGAATTTCAGCACCTAGTTTCTTCTTTCCATTTAAATACCTTGAATCTAGAAATTATTCCTACATCATATGGTGGTCTTACACATGTTGGGAAAAATATTCATCAATGGATTGTTTCTCAATTTCATCCTTATACAAAACATCACCATCCTCATTAAGGATT
Organism: Viscum album; assembly: GCA_963277665.1. Taxonomy (NCBI): domain Eukaryota; kingdom Viridiplantae; phylum Streptophyta; class Magnoliopsida; order Santalales; family Viscaceae; genus Viscum; species Viscum album. The sequence goes on from OY728160.1 coordinate 1,386,456,399, forward strand.
CCAATTGCACTGCATGTACCCCCTCTCAAAGAAAAACTAACTAGGGAGTCCTTAAATGAAATAACCTTCTTTATAGTGGATTTTTCTCCACTAGACTATTGATCCTAGGGAATTATAACAACATTTTTGCAACCATATATTGACCCTATAAAATAAATTTAGTTTTTCTAAGTTGTTGCATCTGTATCATGGAAAAAATTTCCATCCATGTCTCTTCCCAAGTTAACATCATAATCAAAATGCCTCTTCATAGATGAATAAGAGGCAACAACTTGCTTATATCTGGTTGACTAGGAAACAACCAACTCAACAAGCCCCTACTCACCTAAATTAGCACCAGTGGCATCGCTATATTTAACTACAATATTAAGATCAACCAATGAATCAAATTATTACCTATATTTATTCCTATAAGCTACAATATCATGCCCATTTTTCAGGAAGAAAGAGTTGATCATGGAACTAAGGAAAGACTCCAAAGAGTAGGAAATAATCTTTCATTCAAAACATAATATCATCAATATATCATAAAAAATTACAAATCTATTTCATCAGAGTCAATTAAGAGGATCACCTTATCAATAAGAGTCTGATCGAGCTCTAACTTCACAAGAACTCAAGCAAGATAGCCACACCTAGCTCTCTCATTTTTCATTATCCATTTTTTCAACACACCAATTGAAGAAGAAATATTAAACAACATGTCCCAATTCCATAGAATCTCATTCAGTCCATAGATGTTAAACAATACCAATGAAAAAATAGTTTTTAACCTCAAATAGATTGAATTTAAAAATCCATCCATAAATTCTTATAGAAATAGATCTCAACAAGATCATAACAAAGCCCCAATATAATTATTCTGGAAAACTCTAGATTGATGAATTCCTTTGAATCAGATTCAAGTTTTTTGAAATATAGTTATCCTTTAAAAGAATAATTTTAGCAATTATTGAATTTTGGTAAGACTTAATGCGGTCCAATGTATAAAAACCATTAAAAATGAATAATAAATTAATATTTTTTATTATTACATTTTATTCATTTATATATTTGTATTTAATATCTATTATTTATTACTATTTATAATTAATGTGTATATATATTAAATTTATTCATTTTTATTAATAATTATTCTATTAATAAATTTTTAAATAATTTTAAAATTTATTCATTTTTAAATTTTTTTGTTTAATTATTAAAATTTATTCATTGTTAATTTTAGTAATTAATTATTAAAATTTCTTCATTTCTTATATCTATATTTAAAATATACAATTTATAAATACTTTTATATTTTTATATTTTTTTATTAAATTTATTCATTTTAATCATTATTATTTAATTAATAAAATTTTCTATATTTTTTTACTTTATTCATTTTTATTTGTTGTTGATAAACCATTATTCACTAAATATATGACTTATTTAATGTTAGCATAAATACTTTTCATTATATAAATTATATTTTTGGAAATATTATATGTATTGATATATATATATATATATGAATATATTTGTATATTAAAAAATATTAAATGTATTAATAGATAATTATCTATAAAAACCATTAAAATGAATAAGTCGTTAATATTTTTTTAATTATTACATTTTTTACATTATATATTTATATTTTATATATTTTATTTATTATTATTTTTAATTAATATAGATATATATATATTAATTTTATTAATTTTTATTAATAATTGTTTCGTTAATAAATCTTTAAATAATTTAGTAATTTATTCATTTTAATTTTTTTTAATTGTTACAATTTATTCATTTTATATATCTATATTTTATATATACTATTTATTTAAATTTAAATTATATATATATATTAAATTTATTAACAATTAATTAATTATTAACTTTTTTAATTTTTTAAAATTTAATTATTTTAATTTTTAATTGTTTATCTTTTTCAATATTTCAATTTTTATATTTTTAATATTTATTTATTTTTATTGGTTAAAATGGGGCAAGTACAGGGGTTGGGTCATGTAGCACCCGATTGTGTGTATGAGGGAGGGCTAGGCCTGCAAAAAGCATAGATTGGCCCAAGGCCTGTGTTGGCCCATGGAGGGGCCCTTATGCATGTGTGTGGAAAGTGTATGTGGGATTCAATCCTTATATCAAGCTTATGAGCTTTTCTATAAATCCCTGAAGCTTGACGTACATATACATTACATTACTTTTGCAGAATACTTAATACATAACAAATACAGACACACAAGGACCGTAATAGTTTAGTGTCTTTGGAAACTCGGTATATAAACTTCTAATCATGTTGAAATATCCTCAGTAACTCCCATAACGATCTTCCCCTTTTTTTCCTTACCTAAAACCTTTCTTTATTTCCTGGGGAAAATAAAACATAAAAAGGGTGAGCTCAAATGCTCAGTAAGGGAAAACATAGATAACATAAAACAATCCATAAACATTTGAAAGCAAAAACTTGAACATGAAATTTAAACATCAAAATCTTGAGCAAAGACATAAATCGTGGAAGTACGTAAGGCATATATCATAATGGAACATCAACCATGATAATATATAATGCGAATAAAACATGTAATTGCGGAAACCATTCAGCACATGTTATGATTTCCATAGTAGCCAAGGCATTGCTGCCAAGACCATCTTAGTGGACAAAGTCCCTCTCTGAATCGAGTTCACTCCTCGTTTCAGTCCTGTAACACTGAACCGGATTAACTTATAGTTCCATCCATGTCTATCTCATGAGATATAAATCTTTACCCAATGCAATGGATGGAGATATAGGTCCCTCCCATCTCATAGTGAAATCATTCTTACTTGTGCCACAAAATAAACTTAAAACATTCATCATAACCCAAAGAATAAAATGGGTTTCATAAACATCATCCCATCATCACATAATCCATATAAAAAAAATAGATATTTCATCATAATAAAATCGAAACCATGTAAATCATAGAGACATTATACTTGAAACATACACATATGAAATAATTCCATCTTAGATAGAAAATGGTTTTGATAAAATGATTGAAATGAATTCTTGAGGAAAATATCCTTTCTTCTTCAAAATCAATTTCTTTTCACAAAACAACATTCAATTTTAAAAGAAAATTATTTTTTTGAAAATAGTCATGAAATATTTTGGAGGAAGCTTCATGAAAATAAGGATTTATAAAACAGTAAAAATCAGTTTGTGTCGTATAAGTTAAAAAAACATTCTTCTTGTACTTTTTCCGGAAAAGTCAAAAAGTACCTTGTAGGATAAATAAAAGAAAGATTTCTTCCATACCATTGGGTAAAAGTCAAAATGGGTAAAAATTACTTTAAACATACATGAAACCATTTTTAGGAAACATGGACATGGATGATAACAATAACCCCAGTAAATACTTATGAATAAACAATCTCGGAAAAGAACGAGATTGGAATAGTTATCCCTTACCTTAGGTCTGATATGCTTCGTATGGATCTGAACCTCCTGTATAATGATTTAAATAATGTCATTTACTTATTAAATAATCATATTCTTTGTTATGATATCATATATATTTCACTTATGACTTTATATTACCCGTTCTTTTGTAAATTCCATGTTAAACTAGCGTTTTGGGTAAAATCATTTCATTTATCATATGTGTTTCGACTTGTCGTTTCATGATATTATTACTTATATCCTGATTTATATAATTACAGAATGTAAAACATGATTTATATATAATATATATCCATCATATACATATATATTATAGATCGATAAAAGGAATGAAATACACCATTCATGGAGACGGTAGGTCGTACGTACGCATGAATGATGTTTTTGTTTCCTTATTGAATTGAATGAAACTAAATATATGACATACATATATATATAAATAAATCCAGTAGAATTATTATTTCATATATTTCATTATTATTCATTATATAAACTTTATGATCATTCATGTATGGTTAATCATGGAGAATGAATCTCATCGCGTCGTGGAGGCGGTAGTCCGTACGTACGCACGGGCGATGATATCGTTCCCATAATTATAGAATTGGAGTGGATGGTATAATATATCAGAATCAGTATGATTTTATAATAACCATATATAGTTATTATTTTCACCATTATACCCATCCATGTAAGGTGTTGGTGGAAAAACATATTACACCACGACGTGGAGATGGTATTCCGTACGTACGCACGCGCGGTGATTTTGTTTTCCGTAGGATGGATACAAGGTGAAATAGGGTTGTTTCATATTTATAATAACATATCAGTATATTAGGGATACTGATTTTATTACTTCATAATGAAAAAACTAAAGAAGAGGGAGTAGAATAAAAATGGAACTTGAAGAAAACGGTAGAAGGTATTACCTCTTTCTTGAAGTTCCTCCTTTAAACTTTCTCTTAGGGCACTAAAATTGGTCTTTGAAGAAGACCAGGACCTCTAGTATGTTTCTAGGGAAGTGGAGAAGATAATTTGGCAGGGGTTTTTCGACCTTTAAGGATAAAAGTTGTGTAAATATGAGAGGGAGGAGGTGCCCTTTTATAAGGGAGGAGAGGGGCACCTTTGAAAATCTTAAAAATATTAATTTATAATAAATCTAACCCCACTTAAAAACCTCCAAAAATGACTCATATTAGAATATTATATGAGATAGGGTTTTAATATCATCAACCAGTAAAATTTAGACATGTTAGGATTTTATTTTAAACATTATCAACTTGATTTATCCTTATTTAATCAATTTTATTTTATTTGTGGTAATAACATTCTAATTTTTAAATTATAAAAAATAATTACATATTTGTTGTGAATTTTCCATAATTTGATACTTTATAACATTTTATACCATATAAATTTAAATTTTTAATTTTTAAATATTTTTGTTATTTTTAAACAATTTTATAATATGTTCTTTTTATAAAATAACAATAGTGTCAGTTTTGACACTATTCATTTATTTGAATTTAAATAATATATATATAGAATATATGTTCGAAATAAAAGATTTAATAGATTAATAAAAGGTCATATATATCTAGAAAATTAGTGGAGCACATTAAATAGTTCATATAATATTTATTTTATTATTTTTAAAACCATTTATTTGGTTTATCTCTTAATAAAATAATTACTACATCATTTTTGTATAATTATTTAATATACTTATTTATTGCATAAAAATTAAAAATAAAATCCTATGATGAACATAAATCTATTACCTTTCACAATAATACTTTTACTCTAATTTATCATCTTAAAATCACAATATTTAAATTGTTATATTTATTAAATTATGAAGGTGACAACTTTGGCATCATTTAAAATAAAATAATATAAGTGTCATAATTGCTTTTATAAGTCTCCAAATGGTCAAATATTATACCATTGGATTATTATGGTTTAACTTTACATGAAAAATAAGTTTTGGTATGGGTTTTGTGCCTTTCATGGTCAATATTAGTTTAATAAAAACTATATTCTTGATTTTCACTAGATAAACAATTTCTGCATCACTATTGTGTCACAATTGATGATAATTATTTAATACCTAAAAATTATAAATAAATTCATATGATGTATATAATTTCATTAGCTTTCTGGAGACTATTCATGTTCTAAGTTTCATGAAGTTTATCACTAAATTAAAATTAATATACATATAAGATTTAAGAGAGTGACATGTTGTCACTTTCTTTGGTTTTAATAATAATTAAGTTATTTTCATGGAAAAAAGTCTATTAAATGATTCTAATCCTACCCTTAAGTTATATGGGTCGACTTTTAATCATATAATAGGATTTTGGAAGGTGTTAGGGTAATTTTATAATCTTATATTTACCCTTAATTACCCAATTTACCTTTAACTATGGTAAATAAAATTTACCATAGTTACTATTCATAATGCCCAAAAATAAAAAAGTAGTCTATTAATATAATTTGGACCCACTGATTCCAAATATGGAATCCATTTTTCCAAATTTAATACACAGAAGTTTCATAAATTAAATTAAAATTAATCTCGTTGTCGAAAGAAAACGGGTTTTTGTTTAAAACATTACAAAAGATTGAATTGATTTAACCTACGAATTCAAGGTAAAATCAATGCTAACAACATACAATATATTAAATGGTAAAAATATATTCTATTTATACTTTAAGACCATTCAATATTATAATTTAACCACATAAATTATTATGATGAAAAAAGGTGTTTTTAATTAAAATATAGCGTGTTTTTACTATTCATTAAAATATGAATGTTATCAGAATAACATGAAAATTTTATCCAAGGTAAAATTTTATATCCTTATTCCAAAAAATAATTTTATTTTGTACAATTTAACTTATAAACATATCAAAAACTATATTTAAAGTGGGTGCGCCATCAAAAGGCGACAAAACTACATTTTTTGAAAAATACTTATTTTACCCGAAAAATTTATTTTGTTCACATAAAATGTTTTAAAAAATTTATAAATGAATAATAATTTTATAAAATTTAAAATTTGGTTAATTCTATTCACATGTCCGCTATCAAAACATGACATCCTAGCTAGTTAGAATATCATTATTTACATTATGATAATAATTTTCTTACCAGGTGTGATTCCAGGAACTGGAACAAAATAATTGCATTTAATTGCTTCTTAGTTGCCTCAGAAGCTACAACGTACTCAGTCTTTGTAGGTATCTCTACAAATGGCTTATATGATCTTGAATCGCTCATCGCCTTTAGCCTAACTACAATAGTAGATCTCTTGATATATGGAAGACTTGTTTTTATCCCTGAAAACTAGTATCCTACTTCTCCATTTACTAGGTATATATCTTTTGTACTTAATGAAGTAAAATTAGATAGTTCTGACTCCATCCCTTATAGTGCTCCTGGATATAACTCATATTTACCTATTGTAAAATATACCTTGTCAATATCAGTTCTTGAACATATTAAGGCATGTGTGATTGATCCATCGCTTCAACGTATGGATTGTAACTCACCACGTTTATCTATTCCCATGTCACAGATAGATCAACATGGAGAGATTATGACCTATGACATAGTCAACAACTCATCTCTTGAATTGTTCCAAGTTTTATTTTTCAATACAATGTCACTATATGTATGATTGACTAGGACCAAGAAACCTATAGATCTACTTCAGCAGATCTTGTTCCCTAGACCTTAGGTTACTAAATTAACTCAATCACTGGAGAATAAATTTTATTTTGTTATTAACTAACTATGAGACCAATGTTTATTTTCCATATGTTTCCAGACATATTTATTATTTGAAAACATTAGTGATCCCACTAACCTATTGTAGACACATGGAAATAATTTATTTCAAATGTATTTTCTATGATCATGTATCATACTTTAATCCTAAACCGAATTTCAAAAACTTGCAACCATTATTAGCATTCTGTGACATGACCATCCATTTCTAGTTGCATCGTATAGACACCATCCATGATTGGTGGTCATGACATCCAATGCTAAATAACTTGATCATAGATATTAGCTATGACAAGTAAAATTATAATGTATTTAGGCATGATGACTTGGTCAAACCAATCAAGCCTTATTGGTATTTCGCTTGTACCACCCATGTGTCAATTAACTTGAATACCCACCACAGTATTAAAAATAATAAGCCCCATTTTCACTTTGATACATGGAATCCATTAATTGAATTTTAGTTGGTCTTATCAATTTTAACTAATTACCATATAATACTTGTAGGAAATATTATTCATATTGAATAATAGATCACCGAACGTGGTGAATATAAAAACCATCATCATGGTTTTATCCTTCCTACGTAGTATGTGTCTCTGGAACATCATTTGTTTCATAATCGCTTGTGGAACTAGTTTCTATGCCAGCAATTTGTGCATCTTGAGCATTGAATAAACACAAGTCAATATAGCTCCCACTATATCTAATAGATATGTGAACCCTTATATATAATTGTAGTCTATCACTTGAATACAATTTTTATATCCTAGGGATATATGTAATATACTAAGCAACTGTTAGGATTATTACACTAAATACACAATGTGTTTGCCTTGATGCAATTTTGTTTGTGTCCTAACAAACTCCTTACATCCAAACACATATCCTTAAAACATAATGGATTTACATTATACTATGAATCATATGATATCCATTTGTCATTATAGTTGGAATATGGTTGTGTTATATCACTGTTATTTTCAAATAATTTCAAAAAATATAACGGAAGTTTCTGCTAGTTGCAACATTGATATTACTTAAATCAATACTTTGATGTATAAAATGTGCATTTAGGAATTAATCCATGATACATTTTGTTGATCAATGTTGATATGTAAGAATTCATCATCAATCCTTCTCATTAACATCAATGTTGTGATGTCGATAAGGTAATGTGCATTTAGGAATTACTCCACGCTAGATTATCATAATTGATGAATGCTTGGTCGAGATATTCATCGGTATCCCAACCTGAAGAAACTCATATCTCTTGACCATGCATATAATTCATTTTGTTATTCCTTAATTACTTAAAGGAATCTTATGAAGTATATATACATCTAGATTATACTTGGAATAGTTCATACTTACTTGTTGAACTATTTCCAAAATCCTTGTGACATACCTTTATTTCCAAAGGCTCCTTTTTCCAAACTAAAAACGTAGATAAAACCAAAATTATTTACTTGTTCTGATCCAAAATACCATACATCATATATTCATGAAGTCCACTTTTCTTATTACTTGAAAAATAATTATCTGGTCACAACTGGATACAAGTCTAACAGTTATATTCATCACTAATTGCCTATGATTTATGTATTACTAAACTAGTGATTGAGTTTACCAAAAACAATATTCATTCTAGAACCTGAAAGAATGTCTCCTTGCTTCCAAGTACACATAATATTAATGTTCGTGGTTATACTCAATAATAGTACAACACAAATCTTTCACTTGGAAATTAATAAGTCGTGTACTTCTCACCACTTTCCTAGGTATCACACTTTCATAGCCACATAGAGAATACATGTGACTTCTAGTAATATTTCTATACTTTCTTGGTAACTGTGTTCAAATACACATATGAAAAAGGCATATGTTATTAAATACCCAAGTAGTAAAAGTAAACATTACATTGATGAATATTCCTGATGTAGAATCATAAAATTCCTTCTTTAAATTAGTTTATTTCTTTTAAACATCCATAGTATTATTTTATAATATGAAATGCAAATAACCTTTGTTAATGCCTCATTAATTGAAGTACATTGTGAATGTTCCATTGGCATTACTTGCCTTTTGTCCTTTTAAAATTTTCTTTCAATTTATTCTCCTTAAGAATTAAAACTTAACTGTCTTTTATTCTTATTCATTTGGAGAACCTTACCTGGATAGGTAATGGAGAATTTACTCATTACTTTTCCATTTTATAACTTAAAAAAAACTTGAGTAAAGTGGTGAAAATGATATGAGAAAGGGATCCATTTAAAGATCATGATCAATCTTTCAATTTACACATTCTGGTGTAACATCGCCTTATTCATATCATTTCTTCGCTTTCTCCTTGTAATAATCTCAAAGATGAGACATCATGTTTTATCTTCCATGTCATGGTGAAGCGGCCGTAATTGACACTAGACGTTAATTAAATCATAATGATACAACTATCATATGCTTTGTACATTAGTCTCCTGTAATCAATTTTCACCCTTGCTTCTAGAGATGGTTTAACAGTGTTGGGGACACTGGCACCTTGTGTTTCCTATATCATAGTACTATGTGCATGTGCCTGTACTATTCATGGACACCCGTGTTAGTGTGGACATTTACTTTGTCCAATATTTATCACAGTTTAAACTTGTGATATATCTTTCCATTTTCTACAAAAAAATAGTTTTAGTACATTAGTGCCTTTTATCAAGATTATCATCTTATACATTTTGATTAATTACTTAAATCATTTAATGTCTCCCACTATTTATCAAATTCTATAAACCCTCTATGCTAGAATCAGAATAATATATCGTTAGATTATTCTAGTGGAAAGGATTCTGGAACCACCCCTTATAGTCTAAAAGTTATGTCTATTCCACTACTTGGAGGGTTCGAGGTAGGATTTGGTTGGCCGACCGCTTTAACTTGTGGTTCCTTGAACTATTGAGTGAAGTCTTTACCTCTAAAATCAGAACATTATTTACTCAACGCTTGCCTCTAAAAATACAAAAAGCTAGATATGGATATTTCATTGCTGCAATTTTAGTTAAGTCAACCAATCATTCTTATAAGGACTCCCTAGTAGTAAGAAGCACCCTCAGTTATGGCATGACCGACACCTCAAATAGCCGGTTTTGTCCATATTTGAATAAAGAAAGGCGGATTATATATAATATATCTCTGAGGGTTTTATTATTTTTAGTTTGATAAAAGAAATAATTTCCTATTTTTTATCAGCACGTACTATTTGATCACACTCACAATTTATTGTGTAAGATATATAAATTTCATCACATCACGTGTTCATTTTATCTTGTATGCTTGTTTATTATTATTATATGTGATTGAGAAATAAACTACACATGCACAAAAATAATAAACAATGCACAACCAAATGAACACCTGATCATGAGCCGGTACTATTGGTTGATCTGTTGAGTGAATAATGGACCAACCGAAACCCTAGGGGTAAGTACCTTTTGTTGTGTGGATTTTAACTTTAATAGAAATGTATTCTCATCCAACGCATCCAACTCCTATCTGGTGCATCGTCATCACTTAGCGTGAAGTGCATCATTGGTCGTCTCATCATTATACAATTGTACTCACACACAGGCGAGGGGGTCTCGGGGTATAAAATACAACATTGAGAATGGGCGCGTAGACCCTTATATATATAATGACACTCGAGACCACATACAGATCGACCCTTATTTAATTAAAATAATTATTACAAAACCAATATAATAAATAAATAAATAAATAAAAATAAATAAACAACCACCATACATGTATTGGTCGGTCTCCATCTCCTGATCAACATATGTTTTAAACTTGCATATAAGAACTAAATGTAGAATAAAAACTAAACTTGAAATCAATTATAAGGGAAATATTTATTGAATTAAAATTTCACTCTAATTTTAATTCAACAAATATTGTTGTTCGATCGTAGTTTATTAATTTATTTTTAAAACTAAAAAATAAATTAATTAATTTAATTAATTAATAATCTAATTAATTAATTAGGCCACATAAAATATAAACCAAAATTAATATTTAATTAATTTAATTCATCTCTGAAATTAAATTAATTAGTTTTTTATTCAAATAAAATTACTCGAGCCCCATTAGCTCCGGGTAGGGCCTGCCTGGGTCGGGGAGAACCTGTGCAGGCCCATCTCGGACTATAATGACCCCGTGCGGGGTTTTTCTAGACCAAGAAGACCCGCCCACGCTCGTTTCTGGCTAGTCAGACCCTCCTGGTCACCTGGAGAGGAAAATCTAGTAAGTGCACACCAAAATGAACCCAAAAACAGGTATATCACGGTGGTCCAGGCTGCGCTATAGGTTCTGGTGGAGTAGTGAGCGCTCTGGGGAGGTGGTCATGGTTTCCCTTACGGAAGCCAAGGCGGTGGCGAATTTTTCCTACAGGGTTTTTTTTTTCTTTTTAATGGGTCAAACGTTTAAATAATTAGTTAACTGGGTCTCTTGAGCACCAGACCATGTGGCGCTCAAGGGTTTTGGAATTGGAGCGCCACTTCAAGTGGCGCTCCACCAATTTGGCGGAAGAAGGGTGCAGCGCCACTTGAAGTGGCGCTGAAAAAATAAATACAAACCGTGCAGCGCCACTTGAAGTGGCGCTGCACCCTTCTTCCCAATCAATTCGGCGCCACTTGAAGTGGCGCCGAAACACACCCCCATCCTATAAATAGGACCCTCTCCCCCCACCCCATTCCTCACTTCCTACCTCACCCCACCCCCATTCCTCCCTCCCTATCCCTTCCTCTCTCTCTCTCTCTCTCAAACTTTTTTCTTGCGTTCTTCGGTTGCTGCGAAGCCTTGCCTCTTCGGTTGCTCTGCCTGTGTACCTACGTCGTCACAAATTTGAGGTAAATCTTTCTTTAAATTTATTTAATAATTTTATTTAATAATTTAGTTGTTTAATTTATAGAATTAGTATATAATATTTGTATTTTATAAATAGTATGGTTTTTTTAAATGTAATTAGATAATGAAATGATTAGTTAGTTAAATAATTAATCATAATTAGTTGATTAATCAATGATAATTAAGTTATTAATTAATCATAATTAGGTAAATAGTTAAATGTAATTAGGTTATTAATTAATGATTATTAGCTAATTAATTAATCATAATTAACCAATTAATTAATCATAATTATTTAATTAATGAATCATAATTAGTTAATTAATTCATTATAATTAGGTTATTAATTAATGGTAAGTAGGTAATAAATAATCATAATTAGTTAATTAAATAATCATAATTAGTTAATATCATAACTAGTTAATTAATTAATCATAACTAGTTAATTAATTAATCATAATTAGTTAATTAATTAATCATAATTAGTTAAGTAATTAATCGTAATTAGTTAATTAATTAATCATCGTAATTAGTTAATTAATTAATCATAATTAGTTAAGTAATTAATCATAATTAGTAAATTAATTAATCATAATTAGTTAATTAATTAATCATAATTAGTTAAGTAATTAATCATAATTAGTAAATTAATTAATCATAATTAGTTAATTAATTAATCATAATTAGGTTATTAATTAATCATAATTAGTTAATTAATTAATCATTAGTAGTTAATTAATTAATCATAATTAGGTTATTAGTTAATCCTAATTAGGTTATTAATTAATCATAATTAGTTAATTAATTAATCATAATTAGGTAATTAATTAATCATAATTAGGTTATTAATTAATCCTAATTAGGTTATTTATTAATCATAATTAGGTAATTAATTAATCCTAATTAGGTTATTAATTAATCATAATTAGGTAATTAATTAATCATAATTAGGTTATTAATTAATCATAATTAGCTAATTAATAAATCATAATTAGGTAATTAATGAAACATAATAGGTTAATTAATTAATCATAATTAGCTAATTATTTAATCATAATTAGGTAATTAATGAAACATAATTAGTTAATTAATTAATCATAATTAGGTAATTAATTAATCATAATTAGGTAATTAAATAATTGTAATTAGGTTATTAATCAATCATTACTTGCTAATTAATCAATCATCACTTGCTAATTAATTAATCCTAATTAGTTAATTAATTAATCATAATTAGTTAATTAAGTAATCATAATTAGCTAATTAATTAATCATAATTAGTTAATTAATTAAGCATAATTAGTTAATTAAGTAATCATAATTAGGTAATTAATTAATCATAATTAGTTAATTACTTAACCATAATTAGGTAATTAGTTAACCATAATTAGGTAATTAGTTAACCATAATTAGGTAATTAGTTAACCATAATTAGGTAATTAGTTAACCATAATTAGATAATTAGTTAACCATAATTAGGTAATTAGTTAACCATAATTAGGTAATTAGTTAACCATAATTAGGTAATTAGTTAACCATAATTAGGTAATTAGTTAACCATAATTAGGTAATTAGTTAATCATAATTTGGTAATTAGTTAACCATAATTAGGTAATTAGTTAACCATAATTAGGTTATTAGTTAACCATAATTAGGTAATTAGTTAACCATAATTAGGTAATTAATTTATCATAATTAGGTTATTAGCGAAGTAGTTATATTATTCAGCGAAGTAGTTATATTAATTAGCGAAGTAGTTATATTAATTAGCCAAGTAGTAGTAAATTGCCTATGGAATATACCTTTGCATTACATTCTTGGAATGATAATGAATTTAGTTTTCAATCTACCTTGACCTCGGTTTGTAATTGAAGTTATGAACTTGAATTTAGTAGTTCAATATATTTTTTGCATATTAAGTGTTAGAGTTATCATGAAATGATTGCTCTCTTGAGTGAAGTATCCCCGGGTAGAGGGGCTTTGGGTCGGACCACCTACTTTCCTAGAGGCTTTCCTTGTCTAGGAAAGTGAATGGGGTTGGCTATCTGTCGCTCCGGGCTTACTCATGTGGAGACTTTCAATTTCATATAACTCTATGCTTTTACATGACGTGTTCATGTACCTCATGCATATAATTCATGTGGATATGTATAAATATATTTGAGATCTATTTTTGGGTAAGTAACATAAACTTGTGGATTGTGTAAATATTTACACATCAATATGGTTTGAACATATTGATTTGGTGGAGGGATTAGGATTCCAACCTAAATTACTAGAAGCATGCATACATAAATTGATTCTTTAATCAGATTTAATTAATAATAGTGGTTTCTTTTAGATAAAAAAGATGGTCGCTGCTTATATTTATTGCAACGGTCAAATAATTGAGATAGAACAAGGATATAGTTATAGTGTACATCCAGAAGCTGTTGTGATGCTTGGAGGATATACTACTTTGGAAGCTGTGCAAAGGAAAATTCATCGGAGGTTAAAACTCGCGAGGAATCAAGTAATAGAGTCCATTACATTCAGACATCTTCAATTTATAGATAGGTTTTGGCATGTTCCCTATCCGGTAAATGATGATGATGATTGGGAATATATACTTTCATTGGTTAAGTATATACCTGAGAATCAAATGATGGAGTTGTATGTCACTATAGCTACAATGGAGGTTCCATCGACATTGGAAGTTGACCCATCTCAAATTCATGAAACTATGTCATATGCTCCTTCACATCAAGACGTTCCATCAGCATCAGTAGTTATTCCATCATTTCCATCAGCCACAGTTTCAATGGATAGTCCTCCACATACTTTAGATGCATTGGTTGATGAATTTGAGGATGATGACAATTTTGAACAAGATGAAGAGGAAGTTGAAGAAGAAGAAGAGCATGCGGAAGATCAGTCTGTACCAACTCATGCGAGGTTCAACCGACCATTGAACCATCCTCCACTATTGGCTTCCTGGTCGACTGAAGGCATGAATCGCTTGCCAGAATTTGATTATTCAGTTATCACTCCCAGTTCAGAATTTCCAGGAATCATTGGTGGCATAAATCGAGTGTCAGATAACGATGTTCTGTATATTGGCATAGAGTTTGAGAGCAAAGAAGCAATGAAAAATGTGATAAAACAATATCACATTGAAAGACATTACCCATATGTTGTAGAAGAGTCAAAGAGATCTTATTATTTGATCCGTTGTGACAAATCTGAATCGAACTGTCAAATGCGTCTGCGAGCTATTATTGATAACACTTTTCACAGCTGGTGCATCACTAGATTTACTCCACACACATGTGTGAACCCAAGCTTGGCACAGGAACACTCTTCATTAGATGTTGAGTTTGTTTCAACTATTATTGTTGAAATGATTAGACCATGTCAAGATGTCCCCGTGGTTCTGGTCATTGAGCGAATCAAACAGCTTTTTGGGTATCGAATCTCTTACTGGAAGGCATGGGCAGCACGACAAAAGGCTATTGTGAAAGTGTATGGTGATTGGGATGACTCTTATCGAGTTCTACCACAACTGTTGGAGCTTCTACGCCACAATAATCAAATAGTCTATCGGTTACATACAGTTGAATATGTTAACCAACAGAACCAACTTGACCGCTCAATGGTTGTGTTTGATAGATTATTTTGGACATTTTTACCATGTGTGGCGGCTTTTAGACATTGCAAGCAGTTCATACAAATTGATGGCACATTTCTGTATGGAAAGTATACCGGAACTTTATTGATAGCCGCCACACAAGATGGAAATTGAGCCCCTCTGCCTATAGCATTTGCAATTGTGGAGAAAGAGTACTTCTCATCATGGAGCTAGTTTCTGGCATGTCTCTGAGAATTTGTTACGAATGCAGAAGGGATTTTTCTTATTTCTGATCGCCACCGTGCAATCAATGAGGTGATACAGTCTGAGGGTCTTTCGTGGAGACCACCATATGCCCATCATCGATACTATATTCGACACATTGCCAGCAATTTGCGAAAGAAGTTCAAGAATGAGTCGATGAAAAAGGCAATCTTAAAAATTGGTATGAACATCCTTTTCTGTTTAAAATGTTTTTTTCGTAGTTATTTTCATAACTGTTCAGATGACTGTTTGTATGATAGCATATGATCCTCAACAACAAAGGATGGAGGAGCGTCTTCAAGATATCCACAGAGTGAATCCAGAAGTGTATGATTACATGATGCAAATTCCAAAGCAGAAATGGTCGTTGGCATATGATGATGGGAGGAGATATGGTCATATGACGACCAACATCGTAGAATGTATAAATGGAGTTTTCAAGGGTGTTCGAAAACTACCTATCACAGGTAAATACGAATATTTCAATATATGTTACTCAGAAGAGTTACTATTATAATATAATATTTGTATAATGTCGTAAATCTAAATTTCAGGGTTGGTACAAGAGACCTTCTATCGTAGTGTAAAGTACTTTCCGGAACGAGGAAAGTAAGCTGAAGAGGGCTTGAACAGAGGGATGCGCTATGGACACCATTTCCAACGCGAGCTAGATACAGTTCTTCAGGAGGCCGCAACTTACCGTGTAACTGCATTTAATCGTCCAGAGCAATGATTTGAGGTCGCTGAGCCCGGTGATGCTATGGCATGTACCAATGGTCGTGTGCGAGTTGTTTTATTGGAGAAGCATTACTGTGATTGTGGCAACTTTCAGGCACTGATATATCCCTGCGGCCATGTGATTACTGCATGTGCTTACGTACACGTATCTTGGGAGCAGTTCGTTGATCCAGCTTATCGACTCGAGAGCATCAACTCCTGCTACAATACTCTGTGGATGCCAATCGGGGAATATCAGAATTTTCAGCTGCCTGATGGCGCACCCAAGCTTCTACCGAACAGCAATAGACTTCGACCTAAAGGGAGGCCAAAGTCGACTCGTATTCGGAATGAGATGGATTGGCCTAGTGAACATCCAGCTGGACGGCGGTGCAACATATGCCGCCAGGAAGGTCATACGAAGACACGTTGCCCTAGACACATAGGGCAATCATCTACTGGTTAAAATGAATCATGTACTCTATCAGTTACTGTAAAACTTTGTACATGTAATTATTTTTATCATTTCACCATTTTTAATCATATTTGTATTACTTGTAAATAGGGTAATTTTTGGAAAATGTACCACGATTTCACGTGACATTTTTTGTCGAACGATCAACATTACATGAGTAGCTTTAAACAAACAACACCGACTCAAAAAAAAGGAATGTACCTGTATAAGAAAACAAAACCATTTGAAGGGAGGTATTATACCATCAGGAAGAGAGATTCTAGAAATGTGCAATGTTATGACAAACCTTTAGATGAAATGTGTCAGTTCCCCACTAGATGTGCATGTTTCTTCAAAATTTTCAGGCTGGAGATAATCCACCTTAAGTTTCACATAGCCTTATGTCTTCCATGGATTAATGTCAAACACTTCAACCAATTTGTTTACTTTATGGGGAAGTAAAACCTCATTCCTTTGAATATGCACATTACCATGAACATATAAAATCATCATTTTGCAAGAAAAACTACTAATCTCATGTTCACTGAAATACCCCTTAACGTAAGAATGATACAAATAGTGTAAGTACCCAATAGCAAGATTCCAATCCATTTTGAAGGATAATGGGGATGACAAGGAAACATCAACCCCCAGGCCCACCCCTTCCACCCTTTCAACCAACTTCGGTAACTCCTATAGAAGTAGTTTTTCAAAAAAATGAAATGTCACACCACCACAGCTTCCTACATCCATATTAACCCCCCAATTCAGTTTCATTAAATGTGGACAGTCCCCATTTTTACCAAAGTCAATGATGCACTATTAAACCATCACTTTTCAACCCCCGCCTCAAAAATACAAAATGCTTTGAGGGATGAGAAATGATTCGGTGCATTTTAGAACATTGAAATGTTTCAAATCATTTCTCATACCTCAAAGCATTTTTTATTTTTGAGGCGGGGGTTAAAAGTGGTGGTTTAATAGTGCATCATTAACTTTGGTAAAAATGAGGGTTGTCCATATTTAATGAAATTGAATTGGGGGGTTAATATGGATGTAGAAAGCTGTGGTGGGGTGACATTTCATTTTTTTGAAAAGATACTTCTATAGGAGTTATCGAAGTTGGTTGAACGGGTGGAAGGGGTGGGCCTGGGGGTTGATGTTTCCTTGTCATCCCCATTATCCTTCAAAATGGATTGGAATCTTGCTATTGGGTACTTACACTATTTGTATCATTCTTACGTTAAGGGGTATTTCAGTGAACATGAGATTAGTAGTTTTTCTTGCAAAATGATGATTTTATATGTTCATGGTAATGTGCATATTCAAAGGAATGAGGTTTTACTTCCCCATAAAGTAAACAAATTGGTTGAAGTGTTTGACATTAATCCATGGAAGACATAAGGCTATGTGAAACTTAAGGTGGATTATCTCCAGCCTGAAAATTTTGAAGAAACATGCACATCTAGTGGGGAACTGACACATTTCATCTAAAGGTTTGTCATAACATTGTACATTTCTAGAATCTCTCTTCCTGATGGTATAATACCTCCCTTCTCATCTCACCTTACCAAGAAAAATTATCTAGAGCTTTTGAGGTTGATTTATACTCAGGGGCATGACAAAATTGCAAAGATGTTTCTATTGTTACTAGACACATAGGGCAATCATCTAATGGTTAAAATGAATCACGTACTCTATCAGTTACTGTAAAACTTTGTACATGTAATTATTTTTATCATTTCACCATTTTTAATCATATTTGTTGTACTTGTAAATAGGGTAATTTTTTGGAAAATGTACCACGATTTCACGTGACATTTTTTGTCGAACGATCAACATTACATGAGTAGCTTTAAACAAACAACACCAACTCAAAAAAAGGAATGTACTTGTATAAGAAACCAAAACCATTTGAACTATTAAATGAAAATGTCATCAGTTTTTTATAATGAAAGATGAACTTACAGTGACTACAAAACAAAAACGAGGAAACTCTGAACGTCTTCACCCCAACACCCCAACACGGGAGACAACAACTAACCCAATGTGTTTATGCTTCTTTCAAAATTATATGATAAATTACATATCTTACATGATAAAAGTCATAAATTACATGAAATTAATGTTTTATTATTTGCACATTCAGATGGAGCAGCCACTTTTATCTTGCCAGGAGACGCACGTGTCGCGCGATGTGTTGGCGCGACGACCTGTTAGACATCTTCATGTTCGGAGAGCACACCGTTTCCATCATGAGGCACCGCCGGTAGATATTTGTCCATACCTTAGACGTGCAGGCTTTTATAGAGTCGCTATGTGTGACTTCAAGACCATCGACCATCATTTGATAGTTGCATTGGTTGAGAGATTGCGGCCAGAGACACACACATTTCATCTCCCAGAGGGGGAGATAACTATTACATTAGAGGACGTCGCCTACATGCTGGGTTTACCTATCCATGGAGATGCAGTTACGGGGGCCAGTACCGGCGATTGGGTTGCAGTCATACAGAGGCTGCTAGGCATTGACGTCATCGGCGCACGGGGTGTCCTCCAGGGTTCGCGCTTGCGAATGAGGTGGCTCGATCAGCATTTCGACGTCATTCCAGATGATGCAGACGAGGAGACGCTTCTTCAGCACACACGTGCATACATTTTTCGGCTGCTCGGAGGCATGTTGTGCGTCGACTACTCCACCGCTTTGGTACACATGATGTACCTCCCATTACTTGAGGATCTGGATCAGACTGCTACATACAGTTGGGGATCCGCTGTATTAGAACATCTGTATAGATCTCTCTGCACCAGTTGTCAGGCCGATTCACATCAGATTGCAGGTTGCATGGTGTTAGTACAAATGTGGGCCTGGGAGCGTTTTCCACGCATCGCTCCTCGAGTTGTCGCACCGCTTGCACCGGAGCTACTTCAGGACTGTCCTCGGGGACGATGGTATGTCTACGTCATTACTTTCGGTTATTTAGTACTTTTGTTATTGTTTTTTATAAACTTACCGTAGGTTACTCTTTTTTCACCAGGTGGAGTCAGTCTCAGAAGTTTGCACATACTCCGAGACATAGTGTGCACAGCTTCAGACAGATATTCGATGCTATAGTGTCGGATGATGTAAGTTAAACAGTACTTTTTTGTAGGAAAATTTGTTTTGTTATCACTATTTTAAGTTATTTCAATATAATCTCAGTAAAATTATCGTGCTACTATATGACTTATTTTTTGAGTTTACATTTCAGGTTTCATGGACTCCTTATACAGGTTATGTCTACGCATCACTTCCACTATACTGCACATCTTTGGCTGGAGATCGTGCTGTAGTAGTACCACTCATTCACTTCCACATCGTTGAGTGGCACCATCCAGACCGGGTCATGCGCCAGTTCGGTTTTATACAGCATATCCCCTTGGCACCATGACAGTCTACCGAGTTACATTCGATTGTGCTTATAGGTAGACAGACGACAGACTGACGGTGACATCATGCATCTTATATCCAGCTTTGGGACAGGCGTGCCCGATTCAGTATCTTTCCACAGGGATATATCACATCACACTCTCATTTATCTGATCAGGGGGATTATGCACACTGGTATCGACGACATACCATCATGTACCTTACACGTCAGGGGATTGGCATTCAGCGATTGGTATGTTTACAAAGATTTATTAATTTTGTTTAACTCATTTTTGATATTAATTTAATTGTCATTTCATTTGCAGGCAGACGTCATTGGTCAGCTTGCACATTCCACGCAGCCTCAGGAGCATGCATATATTCTGCGGGAGGTAGTTCATCGGGATGTGGTGGCTCTATTGGATCATCTCCGGTTGATACGTGACAGTTTTTTTGATGAGGAGCCACAGATATATCCTGATCCATATCTTCAGGCAGAAGCACCTGAGGATGATGATGTCCCTGCTATGCCTGCTGAGGAGGATGCACCGCCACCACCGCCGCCAGCTGGACGACAGAGACGAGCACATCCAGGGGGCAGAGGTGACCACATCGACATCCGAGAGCGGCTCCTGCAGATGTCGTCGCACCACAGAGAGACGATCTCGCCCAGCCGATTGATGATTTTGCACAGCAAGGAGACATTTATATACCGCATATGGCGTCTCCGCAGACTACTATGGACTTCGATCTGGGTGTAGTCACACAGCTTATGGTGGCCCCCTCTCCTCCCGACGAGGCCTTCTTCAGTACCCCATTTCTACCATTTATAGGAGCTTCAGAGTCATATGTCACCCCATATGGTTTTGGGGCATCCTCACATGATTTTGGGGCGTCCTCACATGATTTTGGTCAGTCCTCTACACAGCATCATGAGGAGGCACCAGAAGCACCGGAAGAGGAGGAACCTGCAGAGAGGACACCGGAGCAACATGGACGTCGGACGCGGAGAGGACGTGACATTCAGACATCGCGTTGTGGTACCGGGGGGCATCGTCGTTGATGTTTTTGGATGTAATGTTGTATATATTAAAAAACTTATTCACTATGATAAGTAACTGTTGTTTAAGTCAAAAAACAAGAAAATCAAAAATCTATTAAATACAAACTTATTTCAATTAACTATTAAATTATAAAGTACAGGTACAATATAAACAAAATTTGTCACAGCGAGTTAACCATTAATAATTAATAATTATAATGACAAATAATAATTAATAATTATATTACTAACTAATTAATTATTGTATATAAAATAATAATATTTTATAGACCTTTAAAGTCTCATAGTTGAAACATTTTTAAGTTACAACTAGGTGGTTTTGAAAGCCTATAAAATATTTTCTATCGACATTTTTTACGTAATTTTTTTATTTTCATCTATTCAGTATATGTTTAATCCAAGTTTCAAGTTTCATTCATATTTGTCATATGGATTATGTTTTATAGACGTTTAAAGTCACATAGTTGAAACATTTTTAAGTTACAACTAGGTGGTTTTGAAAGCCTATAAAATATTTTCTATCGACATTTTTTACATAATTTTTTTATTTTCATCTATTCAGTATATTTTTAATCCAAGTTTCAAGTTTCATTCATATTGGTCATATGGATTATGTTTTATAGACGTTTAAAGTCACATAGTTGAAACATTTTTAAGTTACAACTAGGTGGTTTTCAAAGCCTATAAAATATTTTCTATCGACATTTTTTACGTAATTTTTTTATTTTCATCTATTCAGTATATGTTTAATCCAAGTTTCAAGTTTCATTCATATTGGTCATATGGATTATGTTTTATATATGTTTAAAGTCACATAGTTGAAACATTTTTAAGTTACAACTAGGTGGTTTTGAAAGCCTATAAAATATTTTCTATCGACATTTTTTACGTATTTTTTTTATTTTCATCTATTTAGTATATGTTTAATCCATATTTCAAGTTTCATTCATATTGGTCATATGGATTATGTTTTATAGACGTTCAAAGTCACATAGTTGAAACATTTTTAAGTTACAACTATGTGGTTTTGAAAGCCTATAAAATATTTTCTATCGACATTTTTTACGTAATTTTTTTATTTTCATATATTCAGTATATGTTTAATCCAAGTTTTAAGTTTCATTCATATTGGTCATATGAATTATGTTTTATAGATGTTCAAAGTCACATAGTTGAAACATTTTTAAGTTACAACTAGGTGGTTTTAAAAGCCTATAAAATATTTTCTATCGACATTTTTTACGTAATTTTTTTATTTTTATCTATTTAGTATACTTTTAATACATGTTTTAAGTTTCATTCAAATTGGTCATTTAGATTATATTTTATAGGCTTTCAAAGTCACATACTTGAAACATTTTTAAGTTTCAAGTAGGTGGTATTGAAAGACTATATGTTTAACAATATTTCAATTTTTTTTATAAATAGTTACTTATAACTATGTAAATATATACATGTAAAAATATATAATTATACATATACAAGTATAACTATAATTTCAATATAATTCTAAATATAATTATAAATATAATTCTACACACACACATACACACACATATATATATATATTTATATATGAATATTAAATAAATTTATAAATAAATTTTAAATATATATGTAACAATATTTTCATAATTATATATTTTAAATATATTCATATTCATATAATTATAAATATTTATATTTAAAGATTAGTTTATAATTATATAATTAAAATATATTTTTTATTTAAAAAATATATATAAATAGATTTATTTTTATAAATATTTATTTTTAATTATATATATACATAATTATATTTATACACACACATATAATTATATATATACATAAATATAATTTCATAATTATATAATTATAAATATAATAATAATTAATTTAGCATTTTTAAATACATATTTATAAGATTATTTTTAAAATTTTATTTATTTATTTTGAAATTATTTATTAAAAAGAGATGAGGTGGAAAAAAACTAAAACAAAAAAAAAAAGAAAACAAAATTTTATTTATTTATTTTGAAATTATTTATTAAAAAGAGATGAGGTGAAAAACAATTAAAACAAAAAAAAAGAAAACAAAACCAGAAAAAAAAAATTAAAAGGGTGGCAAAGCGCCACTTGAAGTGGCGCTAGCCACCCGAGTTGTTGAGCACCACTTCAAGTGGCGCTCAATAAACCCTTTTTCCTAATTAATCTAAACCTAGACCCATTTTAATAAAAAAAAACACATCCGCCTAAAAAACCCCACAACGGTCTGTCTTGCCAGCAGCCAGGTAGAAAAGTAGGCTGGCAGCAGCCGGTGGAGCATTAGAGTGGAGGCAGCCTGACCTGTGCAGCGCAGCATGGGGGATCCCAGGGTGGACCATCGAAGGCTAAAGAGGGAGGACACCAGTGGAGGGAGGTAGCTCGATGGGGCTGTCTGCGGCCAGGAATTGGTGTCACGCACTCGACAGGGAGGTGCCACCACAGTCGGGGACGCTGGGGTGCCTAGCTGGTCGGCGTACGGTTTGCTTGTCACTGCAGCATGGGAGGAGACGACGGAATAGAGAGGTTCATACACCGCTGGTCTACTATGCGTCGATCTGAGGTAGGAGAAGAGGTTGTCGGCAATGCGCCAGCTGAGGCTGGTGGCTGCGCCTGGTTCAGGAAGGGAGTAGTCTAGTGCGCCAGGTATGGGAGGGAGTTGCCACTACTGCAAGGCTGGTATGGCCAGAGCGGTGCCGCTACCGGCTTGTGTGGGAGTGGGTCTAGCTGGAAGCTGAGCGCTGCTGGAGGCAGTGCAGGAGGCCGGGATGTGGGGCGCCAGGGTGGCCTGGGTGCGGTGCGCCGCCACGCGTAGAGGAGAGCCATGCAGGGCTCCGTGAGGAAGACAACCCACTCTGAATTTTTTTAAGTCGATAGGAGACATGCTTTTTAGGTCTCCCCTCACCCCCCTAACAACAAAGACTTGCAAAGAAAGTCTTTCCCCTCCCATTTTTTAAATTTTTGTTTTTATATAGCGTAATGTATAGGCTTTAGAAAAATGATAATGTTATTTTAATAATAATATTACTATAATGTAATTAATATTATTATCAAAATAAAATATTATTATTATTATTATAAAACCAAATAATTTTATTATCATAATAATGATTCAATTAATTTTCAAAAATCAATATCAAACAAAATTGGTTTTCTGGTGGGTATTTCAACCATGAGATTTCTGGTTGAAATACGAAACACCACCAGAAATCAATCTCGAATCCGAATTCAAAACATCGGATGACTGTAGACTGGCTATCTGATGTCCAATTCAAATTTTGTCTGCGACATTGGGACCGTATCAATTCCCTCTATGATTTTTAATATAGATTTAATTTTTCATCGACTAAAAATCAACACACGCTCCCTCTGATACCACTTGTTGGAACCGGGCGAGTAACAAAATCCAAAAACATGTGGGTTTATAATTTTCTTCCACCGATGATCAATGTAAACTTGTCAACGTCTATGAATAGTATCTCGGTCTTTGCTAAGGAAAATGATTGAAGGATTTTAAACCCAAAAATAAACTGTAAAATACCTAGTTTAATTCCAAAGCCACGTATGATGTCTACTCTCCATTTGCGATCACTGCTTGAAGAATCTAACATCAAACTCTTCTATATCATCCACATGTGCTTCAAGAAACCCATGGGAGCATCGTTCATCATAATCTGAGTGATAGCGTGGAATACCGATGATGCCTTCAATGCTCCAACAATCACTGCATTGCTTCGTTAGAGATGCCTGAGAGAGAGCTCCATCCGAGCTCCTTGGATGCATATCATCTCTCTCTAGATCATATGATAGAGGAGAGGATAGAGAATCCCATGAATAGTCTTTGGAAAAAAACCCATCCTCTTCTATTTATAGTGCTTAATTAAAATACCTGGTATAGCCTCGCCAGCCCGGATACTTAACGCACTATCAACGACATTTTATGACTACTAATTTGAGTCATATATATTATTACTACTCACTTGTAATATATTAAAATATATTATGTGATAATAATTGAGTCGTTAACTCGACTCGTCGCTCCCATAAATATTAATTGAACCTTGACTATTTAATATTCACCAATTAATATTTTTCATTTATTTACTTGAAACTCATAAATAAATTTAATAAATAAATTCAATACTCATTATTCTAAACTTGAATAATATAAATTTATTTATTGCATTGGTGATCGTTTTTCCTTGGATAAATCCTGGACCACAGTGGTGAGGACCACCATGTATAAAACTCATATTCAACTAAATAGGGAAGATTATTCAATACACTATTATGTGTGACCCTCTAGTCCCTTATCTCGATAGCATTGAATAGTATTCATAGAACAAGAGCGGAATCTAGAAACACCTCAGGGCCCCTGAAGAGATAAGGATGGTCACAGAAGCGAAAACCAACCTAAAAGCATGCATTGTGTAATATAATCTCTTTGTTTGTAATATCTCATAAAGCTGGACGCACTCTCATTTCATCGCCCCTATCTTGCTTTATTGTTTGATGATTTGACTGGACGGATTTACCCATGATTTCCATGGAAATGGTATTATAAAGGTACAGCCATCCATATCAACCTGTCCTGAGATATATTACTTCTATAACCCAGAAGCGACAAATCCTTTCTTGACCATTCAACCAATGACATGCCACCAATGACACACCCAACAAAAACTACCTCGCCATGACTTAATTTCCATGGTTTTCATCTTGCATCAAAGTACGCAATCAGATGACATAAATTGGTAATGATCTCAAGTTAGGATACCACTGCACATGATTGTAGATAGGAACATCCAATGACACTAGAAACATGTGGTGTTCCTATTGGTGAGTCAGTCCTCATGATCTCACTACTGGAGATTAGCAAGTGAGAACTTCATGAGAATAAGTCTCAAAGCTTATGAGCCCCCATCACTTGATGGTCAAACATTTACTATTTCCAATCAGTAATATGTATCTAGCCCATAGAACATATATTTAAGATTAATGTCATAGTATCTCGAGGTTCCCATTATAGCCTGCGATCTACTATAACCTCTCGATACAACAATTAACCTTTGGTATTACCATTTCAATAGTGGATGCAGAAAGGAATACACTATAATGGTATGATTACATCATGTATAGATAACTATATACATGATATGGTAATCTATAGCACTAAATTTTTGGGTCTAGGGAACCCACTATTTCAACACTTTTTACCAGTTACCTTTCCCCATATTAATTCCCTAGTTCCACTTCTATGTCTACCATATCTACCTCTATCACCACTATCACAGCCTCTCTCTCTCCCTCACTCCCACCCCCTATCTCTCTCAAACACTCACTCACTTACTCACTCTCTCTATCTATATCTCTATCTCACCCTTGCATATCCTAAAACCACCACCTACTGAACTTACCCTTCTCCCCATATCATATTTATTCAATTATATTATTTCTTCAAATTCATTGATACTCCACATCTAAAAAAAATATAGATGGCCTTTATCTCCCCATTAATGACCCCCATCCCTAGACTTTATTGTTGACCTCCATGTCGAAATGTTCTAACTCTAGACTCACAATGGCCCCCACATCCGGAACCCCTTATTCCTACTGAATCTCAAGGACTAACAACCCCCACACCCATTATTCCACTCATAGTTGTAATGTGTATAGAAATATGCATTTGTGAAATGGTTTCATCAATGAGTTCATGAGAACTTCGGATGATGTGTCTGTTACCAAATTCTTTCCAAGGGTATTTGAATATAGGATTGTAGTTATGGTAATATGGGAAATATAATTGTTTTGATGAGTATTCATCCATGATGGTACAATAATGATGTGATGAGTTTCAAGGAAAAATATATAATGAATGGGATAAGGGATGAGGGTTTTTTTTCATGAATAATCTGGAGATATTTTTAGAATCTCAAAAAATTTAATTGGGATCCCATTTTAAATATTCCTTCCATTGAAAAGATTTAATTCCCATATTATTTTAAATTCCATTTTCGATTTTTTTCATTTCCTTTTCCAAAAAATGTCTTACATTATACCAAATGAGGCCTTATTCTCAATTAGTGGTTGTTTTATTAATTAAGAGAAGAGATAATACATCATATATCCCATATGATATCAAATAGAGTTTTAGTGGTGAGTATGAGTTTTGGTTTGGGGTGGTGTTGTGATAGTATTTGTGAGCTTGGTATCGGAGTACTGACGATGTTTCTCAGAGTAATATTGAAAGAGTGGGGGTGAATTTCATTTGATAAAATTAAAACTAAATAATATGGTACAATTATTAAATTATGTGATAAAAGTTTCAAGATTAATATATATGAATTAACATAGTATGTGCATTGGAAATAAAAAAAAGGAAACTTTGTTTGATAAAGGAGTATGATGATAACTCAATCTGGATCACTATGTATCCACCACTCAATAGCTAGAGAGATTTTAGTGTAATCCCATGACTTTAGTGGTAGTAAATAAAGCTAATGAAAATTTACCTTCACTTTAGTAGAATCCAAGACACCTAGGAATGAATATAGTTTATTTTTAATTTGGTATAACAACAAACCCAATTCCAATAAGGGACACTTTTTTTTAGGTAATTTTATAAAGAAATCCAAATAACTAAATTTAGTTGTAGTGAGAACCCAATAAAAGAATATGAGGTGGAGGAGGAGGTTTTCTTAGAAAAAAATTATTTACAATTTACTCTCTAATATATTCAATGGTTTCATCGAATAAAATATGAGAGAGAAGATGATATTATAATGAATAAGTGTATAAAATGAATCATAAGAGTATTTTCAAGAGAAGGACAGATTTTGGAAAAATGGAATCTTGTGATTGTTCAAATATGATTATATGTTTCCATTATTTTAGGGGTCTATTTATATACTTATAAACTTCCTTGGTGGTCTTAGGGGATTAAATGAGTAAATATAGTTATTAAAAGATGAGTCAATGTGACAGAGTCCACCTTTAATTGTAGAATTTAAATTTTAAGATCGGCTCTACTAGATGGTGGGATGATCCCATTGGTGTGTTGTTGGGACCACTATCTTGTCATTAGGTAGCCACTGGTTGGCCTATAGAGCTATATGTTTTGAAAATCCTCCAATTTATCCACTAAATGGATGGGTATTCTCTATTGGGAACACCAACTACATATAATATAATAAACATTGAGTTAAAATTTTCATTTACTTACACATGAAATCAAATTTACTACCAAAATTATTTCATAAAATACTTTAAAATGAATCATAATAAAAATCATAATCACGATGGGTTTATATATACATGATAACCCATGGAAAATATTTTATTAAAAATCTACCTTTTACCATTAATGTGCATAATCATTCATTTAAACAAAGATTCAAGAAATTACCCTATGAAATAAAAATATTTGCATGAAAACTAATTAGAGATCATTGAAATGTCATGTAGGTGTCTTTAGAAATAACATTTATAGAACCATTACAAGAACACTTACAAAAACCCTCACAAATGGAACAATATCCATGGTTAATTCCAATGTAATACTCCATAGATTATAATCTTACCAAATGAATTTGAGAACTATATCGAGCTCACTCGTCTTCATAAACAATGTCTGGGGAGTATAACATTCATGGAACAAATTAAATAATTCCTTTATATCATGAGTCTCATAAGTATATTCCTCTTAATACATATGCATATATACTTTTTCGGTTTATATAAATATAACGATAAATTTCCTTTTTTTGAAAACTCTTTAAATAAAAAAATCCCAGCGTAATTGAAATTATGGTACTCTTTTCAAATCCCAAGAAAAAAAGATGAATTTTTTTAAATAATAATGTTCATGATGGAAGGAAACTCTTTTCATGTCATATACGTTGGAAAAATCATTCCTTTTACACTTTTGTAAAACCAACACAAATAACCCTTTCGAAATCATTTAAAATTATTCTTTTAAAATATTTATAAAGAAATTCAAACATGGTTTATAACAAACTTGAACAACTATTTCATTTTATTAATAACATACTTTAAACATTTTAAATAAAATGGGTGTGGTATTAAAGTAAAACAAATAATTTACCAATTTTAAAATAAGTGAAAATTAATTTCCATGGTTTTCTTCTAATTTTTTTCTTAATTTACATTGAAATCATAATAAAATTTCTTGAATTTTGGTTCTCATCACTCCCCTGTACTAAAACTATTGCACTCTCAGGAAATAAAAATAATTAAAAAAACAAAAATATGGCCCAACTCTGTTTATAAATTGAAAAACTAGATAATAAGAAAATTATAGATTTATTCATCATCTAAAATATCATGTTTCTGCTATGAGTTAATCTTATTATCCACGCCATTTTACCCATGTTTTTAAACATTAAATCCTGAAAAATTCACTAATTATTTAGCTCTTCTAGGTTTGATTCCATCTTCACTCTAGGAACATTTAAAGTGGATTTATGCTCATTCCCAAAGTTCATTAAATATACTGTATTATTTATAAGGATTTAAAGATCTATACTAGTAGATATTAGTGTGATTCTAAAGAGGACTTCAAAAAGATTTTTCTGAGGTTTAGGGGCTGGTAGGATTTGATGATTAAAATTATATGGTAGAAAAAATTATAACAACACATTCTTAATGTGCATAGACATTACATATTTTTTTCTGAATACTTAATACATTACAAAAATAGACTCCCAATGATGGTGTTAGTTTAGTGCCTTTAGAAACAAGGAAACATAAACACCAGTACTTTAGAAAGCTACAATATCTCCCATTTGGTAATTAATGAACAGAACCCTTCTTATACACATCATACTTAATACATATCTTCATAACCAAGTGAAGGAAACAAGAAAAGGGGTGATCTTAGATGATCGGTAACGGTAAAAAAGGGAGACATGTAAGCATAAACATGGGCATATGGGTATGATAACATGATTGTGATATTATAATATCATACCCTGCATATCATAAAATCATTAACATGAATCATGGAATTAATTTTGGCAGTTTATAAGACATGAATCATAAAAAAAATAATGAACATATTCTATTAAAGCATAACATAAGAATAATACATGAAATTTTGGAAAAAAGATAATCATATAAAATGATTTCTATAGTAGTAAAGGCATTATTGATAAGTCCATCTTAATAGTACGGTTTCACTCCCCATACCATATTGGTAGTCATGGTTCACTCCATTTTCCATCCTAGTAGTATAATTTCACTCCCAATACTATCATGGTAGTCATGTTTATCTCCCATGGTTGTCATAGTAGTATTATTTCACTCCCCACACAATCTTAGTTGTCTTGGTTCACTACTATTGCCATCTTAGTAGTCAAGGTTCACACCCAAGACCATCATAGTCTATATCATGAGATATAAATCATTAACCCAATAAAATTGAGGGATATATATTTATCACCCATCTCATAATGAAATCATACATACATGTTCCCCAATATAAAACTTGCGTTATATAATGACCCATAAAAATAGATAGGTTTAGTAAAAATACTATTATAACCCATGTAAGGAAATGGGTGTCATAAATATTTCATCACATTATAACATGTATAAAATAGATAGATTTCATAATAATTTCATCAAAAAATAACCTATGAAAATAAGCATGTTTCATAGAAATATAACCTATGAAGAAGAAATGGGGTTCATAAACATGCAACCCATGAAAGAGAAATGAGTTTAATAAACACTACACCATTAAAACATAAACAATTTTGAGAATGAATATTAATGTAACCTTTAAATAATTTCTTTAAAAGGAATGAGTAACACGAATGTGTGTCATCTTATATGAAAAATAATTTTGAAATATCCTTTTAAACACTTTTCTTGAGGAAAATATCATTTCCTATTTAAATAAAATTATTTTAAAACATAAATCCTTTTGAAAAAAAATTATTTCAAAACATAAAATGGAAAATTGAAAATATTTTGAGAATAATTTTCCATAAAACATATAGAAGAAACATGAAATTTTTTGAAACTATTTCATTGAAAATGATGATTGAAAAAAAAAATTAAAACTATTTATTTAAAAAAAATTAAAACTTATAAATGAATCTTTAAAATCATAAAACATTTTTAAAATATATTTTTCTTGAAAATGAGCTTAAAAGATAATTTTTTAAAACAATTTTCATTGAAATGTTATAAAAGACGCTTGAAAATATTTTGAAAACCATTTTCTTTGAAAACAAATAAAAGAAGCTTGAAAATGTTTTAAAAACCATTTCTTTTATGATACATCTAAAACATATAAATAATTATTGAAAATAGTTTTAGAAAACATGTTTTTAAAAGAACACAGATTTTTGACCAAAAGGGGAAATAAAGTTGGATTTTCATAAAAACATTATCTTACAAATGTAAAATACCCAAGAGTGTAAAAATGGAACTAATAAATGAAGATATCATTGTATCCCGAGGAGAAGAAAATTCATGAGTTCCCTTGATAAATATATCAAAATATTTCATCAATGGAAGCATAATCATAAATAATCCCAGGAAAAGATGAGATTGTAACAATAAACTATTACCACTTTGGTAACTTTGACCCATAATACACATGAGATAATAACATTACATGAAGATTTAAAAATCATGAAATAATTTTATTCATGATATAACATTTCCATAAGAATTACAAACACCTCATTGAAAAATACAGGTGTATAAAAAGGCATATATCTCAAAGAAGGAAAATTGAGACAAATCATATTTTTTGATTTGGTAACTCATGGAACTTAAACCCATTGAAATAAATATCATAAAATAGACATGTAAATATAAATTAAATTAGGTATAATAATTTTATAATACATCCATGGGAATTAAATACACTATATATATCAAATTGGAGGTGAACATTACTTATGTCTCATGGAAAATAAATGTTAAATGAGAAAACCCTTAAACCTGAGTAACTTTATAATCATGATCCCCATGAATTAATGAAATAAATTAAAGATTTTAATATCTTTATAAAGGTAAATTAATTATATGACATTTCATAGAAAATTATATACAACACACAAAGTAATCGGGTGGTTATTATATATTGTATCTCACGGAAATAAAAAGTGAGATGAAATTCTCTTATCATATGTCATGAATCTTGTCGTACTCATAAAAACATCATGTATAATAAATATAGCTTTATTATAAATAGTTTACAGAACCATAATATTATATCTAATACCATGTTTTTTATTATAACTTTATCTTACCCTCTTATTAACAATTCCAAGTTAAGGTTTCGCTTCAGGTAATATCCTCTTGGTTTTTCTCATGTCTTGATTTGTTAAATTTTTGGTCCTCATACATATATCATGATTTAAATATTGTAAAAAATTATATAAATATATTTTTTATTCAGTATATATGTATCTATATTTATCTATACAACAAAGAAATATGAAATGGAATACACCGTTCATGGAGATGGTAGGTCGTATGTAAGCATGAAGGTAGTTTCTGTTTTCTTTGTAATATTAAAAGAAATAATGTACATGAAATATATGTATATATATAATATAACATAATTAATTTATAATTATTATTCTATATATATCATATAAGTTCACTAAACTCATCCTTAATTAATCCCATGTAGTGTGCGAACGAGTCACATCGTTTGGAGGAGGTAGTAGTCCACACTTCCATAAACGATGTTATCATATTTACACAAAATAGAGGGCATAAAGGTATTCATTATAAAATAATTAAAGAAGTATAAAGGCATTATAAATATCATATATAACATATATAAACATATTTTCCATCACAATTCCCACCATGATAGGTGGTAAAATAATAAAGAATAATCATCATTTCGTGAGGCGATAATTCACCATACACATTAATGCTAATTTCATTACACATTAGATTGATGTGTGTGTTATTATAGGTATAAAACATAACATAAAAATACCTAAGTATACTAAGGATACTGTTTTTTCTATATAATAATTTAATAAGGAGAGTTGAGGGGTGAATAATGGAAATAAAACTAATGTTCTTGAGGAAACATATTACCTCTTTTTCGGGTAAATGATTTTGGTTTTCACAAAAGGGCCTCCATGGATTGCCTTCTGTCTATAGAAAATATTATAGGATTATGGTAGGTATTTTGGGGATCAATTTTGGAAGATATTTTTTAAGAAAAAGTGGCTTGAGAGGTTTGAGGATGTGGGAGGAGTGAATGCCTTTTTATAGTAGAGGTGGAGTGGCACTCTTGTAAGTTTTGGAAAAGGCAATTCCACCCACATTTTTTCCATTGAAAGTGGCTAAACTTTTGTAAAATATTAGATATAATGGATAATTTGGTCAAAATATTGCCTTAAAATTTATTTTTGACATTTTTGACAGTCGTTTTGGGCCTTAAGCTTAAGTTTTAGTTCTTAGTTAAGCTAATTTTTCTCTTAATCGATATAATTAATTTTAATTACTTTCACTAATATTTTTTGCCAAAAACTAATTTGACCTTATTATAAATTATAAATTAATCTGATTCCAAATATGGAAGCCATTTTTTCAAATTACAATCATATAATTGATATAAATTAATTTAAAATTAATCCCGTTGGCGGAATGACACTCTGAGTTTTTAAAGTAAAAATGATCAAAAAAATTGCTAAGTTTTTATAACCATTTTCAATGTGAAATTTATTACAATGTACTATATTTAATTAATTAATGTATATTTTTCTAATTATACTTTAAAACCAAAAATAAATATAATTTGACTATAAAAACCAATTAGATGAAAAATAAGTTTTAAATTAAAATTCAATATTTTTAACTATTCATCCAAAAAAGATGTTTCTCAAAAAAAAATACAAAAAATTCACCATAATATAATTTCAACATTATAAATTAAAAAAATGAAGTTTATTTTATCAAATCAAATTCTTAAATGTGATGAAAAAATTAATTTTATTGTTTTTCATAGTAGGACATGAAAAAACGTTCATTGTAGAAAATATTATTTTTATATATATAAAGAATTTACCAAAAAATATATTTTCCATTATCAATATTTTTTATTTATATAATACTTTTTTAAACAAATGTTTAAATTTTTTTATTACTATTCAAATTATTAAATTTAATGGCTGGGTTTTGACTATCATGTTTAAATAATTATAACAATAAAATGATGTCTTGTAGAAACTCGATGTTTCATGAAATGTACTCCAAGTCTATGGTGCATGTAGTGAAATCCAATCTAAGCCTTCTGTTTAGTGCACACAAGACAAACATAGTGATTTAATAAAAAAAATATTTAGTGTTACATGAAATAAAAAATATCAAAATACTTTAATGTTCATTTAATATAAAATCATGTCATAAAAATAAACACTAAGACTTCCTTTAAAAAATAAATTTGGAAACATAATGGTTACCCAAAGTAATACATTACTGGGTTTCCACATAGGTGAACATAGGTGGGAAGTGAAAACTTGGACATGGAGTAGAAATATAACCATAACGTTTTGATGTAGGGTGATATAGAAAATGGTTAGGAGGAAGTTAACAATCGAATACATTACCCAAAGAGTCTCGAAAAGGGTCATTAATATCATAAAAAATGATGATAATAGGAAAAACTTTTATTTAATGATCCTTTACTATTGTTTAATATTTTTTACAAGGATATATACTTATATGATTTCAGCAGAATCTCACCCTTTATTGTGGCTTGATCAGTTTACACTTCACCACTTTCTCTAAAAAAGGAAGGTGATTTTTTCATTCCTCAAGAACTAACATATCATGATATCCATGATAATCCATCCCATATATCATCAGTTACCATAAACACAAATTTTTTAGAATAGGTTATTCAATATGCATAAATCCTTATGTGGTGAGATAATACTTTAATATCTAAAATCTCATCTTAATTTTAACATAAATCATTCCATAAATGATTAACCTTATAACTCTTATGATATGTAATTGAATATTAATTTCTTAAATATGCTCTTGTCCTATACTAAAAACATTTTCATTGGAAATATTGATTTATCCTTTTAATGATAGAATATAAAATATGATTTTATTATAATAAAATCTATGTAGAGGGAGATAATCACATGAAATTTCACCGCATGATGAATAGTAAGAATTTCATCGGTCTTATTCAATGAAATAAATCATAAAATTCCAAAATAAGGATAGGTGGATTAGTGTTATATAATTATCATTTTTTTCTTTGTATTTTATGATTTCATAAGCTTTCCATTTTTCCTTTTTCCTCATTGTTTTTTCTGGATTATCATCCTTGTTTTCCTTTAGGTTTGGGAATTGATTCACATAATTCCCAAAATCTATACAATTGAAACACTGGAGTTTGGGGGTGTGTTTTGTGCATCTTTATCTCTATTCAAATTGTTAGCTAAATATTTATCATCACTTCAGAAATAAAATTCCATATGACCTTTTTTTTCCACACTTAACACATTTATTATAACCCTTAAGACAATTTCCATGATCAATTTTCCCACAGTTTGAGCCTAAAGGAAAGCTCATCATTTTCTCTCTATAATCTTTTTAATTTACTTAAAAACTCCATTTTCCTTTTCTTATCAATACATTGAGGTTGATACACAACTCCAACTTCCATATCCACATTGATATCACATAGAACAATTTTTCTTAACTACTAAAGTATCTAGTATCCAAGGCCTTTTTAAGACTATGTTTTAGGCCACCAAAGAATCGATCAATTTTTCTTTCCAGTTATATTATAATACTCGAAGATTATCTCACAATGCTTGTAAAATTTTCTTCATAAGAAAAAACAGATTCGACATCCTTCTTCTTAATCTCTATTAATTCCTTTTCTACATTTTTATAAAGAATATAAGGAAAGTACTTATTGAAAAGAAATATTGAAATCGTCCCAATATATAGTGTCAACTTCATCTTACCTCCTTGTATTGTTAATAAGATTACATCATTGATCTTCCTTACCTTCCAAACATTGGACAACCAGAGTGATTTTTTTATGCTCTAAACACTAGATAATAGAAAATATCTTTTAACTTATACTGATCCATTTCGTAGAAACTAATGGTTTAAAGGAACCACTGAAAAAATGTGGGCATTGACTCATGAAGGACTCAACAGATCATTGTTCCATCCTTTTCTCATTTGGATGTTCACAATGATTAAAATCTTGAGAAATTTTTGTGAACATAGAAATGAGTTTTTTCATCCCATCTCCCAAATCATTCAGTTACTCAGGAAGATAATCATTGCATTTTCCATTACATTCCAAATTAACATGGTTCTTTTAGGTTCCATATATTAACTAAAACCAAAAATCATAGAGTAAGAAACAATCATCATAGTGGGGAACCACATAATCATGAAAAACAACTTATTATATGCCTAAATAATGGATAATACTTATTTAATATTTGACACATTAGTTTTATCCTAGGTTATTAATAGACAACATCCATTTTAATCCTTAATTATGGTTCGTGAATATTTTGTGAATTACTAAAACATATCCCCCAGGAATGTCAAACCAGGTGTGAAATAAGGCTCGTTTTCATGTACTAGGTTATGTCGAGTCAAGCTCGACACACCTTATCAGATTTGTTACCCCTAGGTGCATCTTTCCCAGATCCAAATCCACTTGTAGTATCAAGACATGGATGTATTTCTAGTAAACCAATCACTCTATCCTTTACCAAAATTTTACTTCATTTTCCTAAACATTAGCTCATCCTTATACTTATCCTTAGAGACATCTCTAGACATATCCTTAAAAATATACCTAGGGGTCTCACTAAAGTTTTCTCATCCTAGTTTCAAAAGGATTACTAAACCAATGTTCTAATACCAACTATAACAACCCTATATTAACATATATAGGCATTACATCATTTTTTCAGAATACTTAATACATTACAAAAATAGATGCCCAAAGACCATGTTAGTTTAGTGCCTTTGGAAACATGGAAACCTAAAAACTGGTACATAAGTGAACAACATTATTTCAAACTAGGTTCTTCATGAATATCACCCTTCTTAGACACATTATACTTAATACATATATTCATAACCCATGAAAGGAAATATGAAAAGTGGTGAGCTTAGATGACCAGTAAGGGAAAAAAATGGAGACATGTCTACACAAACATGAGCATAGTGATTTTGGAATGTGATCATAACATTTGAAGATCATACCCTTTATATCATAAGATCATAAACATGAATCATGGAATAAATCTTTTAAGTTCATAAGACATGAATCATAATAAAATAAATAACATATTCAATGAAATAAAAACATAGGAATAATACATGAAATTGTGCCAGACACATAAGAATATAAAATTATTTCCATAGTAGTTAATGTGTTACTTCTAAGGCCATATTAGTATTATGGGTTCATCCCCCATACCATCTTGGTAGTCAGTGTTCTCTCCCGTGGTCACCTTAGTATTTTAGTTCACTCCCCATACCATCTTGGTAATCGTGGTTCAATACCCGTGGTCATCTTAGTAGTGAAGGTTAACTCTCAAGACCATATTAGTCTATCTCATGAGATATAAATATTTTATCCAATGAATTGAAGGGAGATCTAGGTCCCACTCATATAAAAATGAAACCATACATACATGTACCACAAGATAAAAATTTCATCATATCATAACCGATAAAAACATATGGGTTTCATAAACATCCTATAATTACCCATGTTATAAAATGGGTGTCATAAATTTTTCATCATAACGTAACCTATAGACAAGAGATAGGTTTCATAATCATCACATCAAGGAATAACCCTTGAAAATAATCAGGTTTCATAGACATATAACCTATGTAGATTAAATGGGATTCATAATCATGTTACCCATGAAACATAAATAAGTTTTATAAACACGATTACATTAAAACATAAACCATTCAGATAAATTATATGAATAGAAACATTAGATCAATTCTCTGAAAGGCATGAGTAACACCAATCGTTGTTATCTTAATGGAAAATAATTTGGATAGATAATTTTAAAAAAATTATTAAGGAAAATATCCTCTCTTATTTAAAGAAAATTCATTTAAAACATAAAACCTTTTAAAAACATTTTTCATTAAAAACATAACATGGAAACATGAAAGTATTTTGAAAAGTAGTTCACTTGAAAAAATATAAAAGAAACTTGAAAAAAAATTCAAAAACCATTTCTTTGGAAAGGAATATTGAGAAAAAATTGAAAAAAAATTATTTAAGAATACATTTAAAACATATAAATGAATCTTGAAAATCATAAATCATTTTTAAAATCCCTTTTCCTTGAAAATGGTCTTAAAAGATCATTTTTGAAAAACATTTTCCTTGAAACTTATAAAAGAATATTGAAAACATTTTGAAAACAATTTTACATGAAAACTTATAAAATAATATTAAAAACTTTTTAAAAATCATTACCTTGAAAATAATTTTAAAATTTGTAAATAATTCTTGAAAACATTTTTAAAAAATATTTTTTTGATGGACTGTTGATTTCTGACAAAAAGGGTAAATATAGTCAGATTTTCATAAAAATGTTTCCTTAAAAATATTAAGTACCAAAGATTGGGAAAATGGTAATAATACTTGATTATATCATAGATATCCATAGTATAAAAAAAATCATGATTTCTCTTGATATATGGATCATAATATTTCATTAATGGAATAATAATCATAAACAATCTTGAGAAAATATGGGATTGTTGCAATAAACTATTACAACTTTATTAACATTAACCCATACTCTACATGAGATAATAAAATTAAATGAAGAATAAAATATAATGAAAGAAGTTTATTCCTGATAAAACATGTAAATGATCAGTAAAAACACCTCATAGAAAAATATAGGTGCATAAAATGTCATGTGTCTCACAAAAGGAAAATTAAGACAAAGTGACTTTTCAGATGTTGTATCTCTTGAAACATAAACCCCATGAAATAAATATCATAAAATGGATATGTAAATTTCCATGAATTTAATTATAATAATTATATAATATATCCATGGTAATTAAATACACCATATATAAAGAATTGGTGGTGAACCTAGCTTATGTCTCATGGAAAATAAATGTGAGACAAGAAAACCACTACCACATAACAAACTTTATAATCATGATCCCCATGAAAGAATAACATAAATGAAATATTTTAAAATAATTAAATAAAGGAAATTATTTATATATAATGTAATATAGAATTATATACACTACACATAGAAAACAAGTGGTGAATATGACATGTATCTCAAGGAAATAAAAAGTGAGATGAAATTCCCTTACCTTATGTCTTGACTCACATCGTACTCATAAAACATCATGTATAATAAATATAATTTTATTATAAATATTTTAAAGAACCAATTTATTATATCTAATACCATATATGGTTTTATTATAACTTTATATTAACTGATTATTATTAATTTCATGTTAAGGTTTCGCTTTTGGTAATATCTGCTTTGGTTTTTGCATGTTTCTTGATTTGTTATATTTTTTGTCCTCATACTTATATCATGATTTATAGAATTTAAACCATGATATAAATATCATTTATATTAATTATATATTTATTTATAATTATATATATAATATATAAATATGAAATGGAATACACCGTTCATAGTGACGGTAGGTCGTACGTATGCTCGAATGTTGTTTCCGTTTTTCTTTGTAATATCAAAAGAATGAATGAAAATTGAATATATGTGTTTAAATATATATATATATATATAATACCATTAAATTATAATTATTATGTCATAAATATCATATAATTTCACTAAACACATCCTTAATACATTCCATATATTGTGTGAATGAATCACATTGCTTTGAGGTGGCGGTAGTCTACACTTCCACAAACGATGTTATCATATTTACAAAAAATGGTGTTCATAAAGTTATGTGTTATAAAATAATTAAAAAAGTATAAAGACATTATAAATAAATTATATAACATGTATAAACAAATTTTTCATCATAATTTTCCTCATGAGATGTGGTAGAGGAAGAATGAACAATCGTCATTTCATGAGGCGGTAGTTCGTCATACACAAAAACTGTAAGTTTGTTACCCATTAGATGGATGTGTGTGTAAGTGTAGGTACAAAAAATTACATACAAAAATATCATTATATTTGTTATAATGTTTTTGTTATATATTCATGGAATAATGAGAGTTTATGGGGTGGATAATGGAAATAAAACTAAAGATCTTGAGGAAAGATGTTACCTCTTTTTCGGGTAACTCATTTGGATTTTCACCAAAGTGCTTCCTTGGGTTGATTTCTTCTAAATTGAAGGATTCTTGGATGATTCTTGGGATTTTTAGGAGATATTTGGGTATATATTAGTCGATTCAATGTGTCTATATATGTGTGAGGAAGTGGGAGTGTTGAGTGCCTTTTAATAGTGGAGTTGGAGTGGCACTTTTGTAAATTTTTGAAAAGGGAATTCAATCAACATTTTCCCCATTGAAAGTGGCTCCAATAATGGATAAAGTTATATAAAATATATTTTAGGGTCTAAATATGGCCATAAAATTGATTATTTAAATGTTACTATGTTATCTTGGGCCTTAAGATTAAGTTTTAGTTCATTGTTAAGATAATTTTTCTCTTAATCGATATAATAAATTTTAATCAATTTCACAAATATTTTTGGTCAAAAACTGATTTAGCCTTATTTTAATTTATAAATTATTCTAATTTTAAATATTTAATCCTTTTTTTAAATTAAAATCATATATTCAGAATAAATTAATTTAAAATTAATCTCGTAGATGGGACGACACTGTAGGTTTTTAAAGTATAAATGATAAAATGTTTACTAAGTTTTTGTATCCAATTTCAATTTGAAATTGGTTTAAATGACTTATATTGGACTAATTTATGAATATTTGATCTCATTATACTTTAAAAATAAATTAAAACATTATTTAACTATATAAATAAATTTGATGAAAATTAGTTTTGAATTAAAACTCATAATTGTTCACTATTCATCCAAAAATGAAGTTTCTCAGAAAAATACCAAAAATTAACCATTAGATAATTTTTACATTGTAAATTAAAAAATGGAGTTTATTTCATCCAATTAAATTTCTAAATTTTTCTAAAATTAATTTTTTTTTCATAGAAGGACATGAAAATTCATTCATTTGAGAAAATGGTATTTTTACGAATATAAAGACTTTACCAAAAATTATATTTTTCTTTATAAATATGTTTTATTTATATAAAACCACTATATATAATATTTTAAAAGTATTTATTAACATTCATATTACTAATTTTAATAATAAGGTTATAACTATCTTTTTTAAATAATTATAACAATAAAATGATATTTTGTAAAAACTCAATATTGTGTATAACGTACACCAAGTGAGTGTTCCATGTAGCACAATCTAGTATAAGTATTTCATTTAGTGTACACAAGCCAAATTTAGTGATTTAATAATAAAAATATATTCATTTTTTCATGAAATGACAAATATCAAAAGATTAAATTAATTTAAAAAAAAATAACAAAAATATCAGGGTGTTACAAGAAGTGTTAAATCTCTAAAGTATAATAAAAGTTAAAATTAATTATGTGTAAAATAGTGAATATAATAACTCAACATAACAACCACTGTATCACCCCTAGTTCCTTTTCCCCTCTTTTTCTTTTTATGGTCTATAGCTAATGTGTGAAATAAATTGACGAAACTTCCTTTTTTCCAAATTTTCTTTTTTT
The DNA here is from genome assembly GCA_963277665.1 of Viscum album. Classification (NCBI taxonomy): domain Eukaryota; kingdom Viridiplantae; phylum Streptophyta; class Magnoliopsida; order Santalales; family Viscaceae; genus Viscum; species Viscum album. The sequence continues at coordinate 1,386,498,906 of OY728160.1, forward strand.
TAATGTTTGTTTTTCTTATATTATATTTATTTTATGTATAGAATTTTCTTATATAATTTTTTTCTTTGATATTTAGAGATAAAATGTGTATAACGATGATTAATTTCATCCTTTTATCACCAATACCCAATAAAGGTATGATGATCCTTTTACCCAATATCTAGGTAGATAAAAATTTCTCTTGTAAGGTGGATTGACTCATTAGTACTTCATGGTTCTGAAAGAGAAAAATAGGTTAAATGTAAATTTGTCCCAAAAAGTGGATTTCGAAAAGGGATTTATCAATTTATTTATGGCCTATATCATAAATAAAAAATACTTGATTCTTATGGGTTTAAACAAGAACCAAGGGGAGTTATAGTTTCTCAACATGACTTGAGACTCTCAACAAAGTGATTATATGTAACAAGATACAATAAATTCTATGAATGTATCTTTTTTTGGGGTTACAAATATGGATATAAAGTTCATGGAATGGGAAATCATTTCTAGTTTACTAACAAAAGTTATAATGCATGAAAATGGTTAAAAAAACCTCACTCATCAATCATAGAAACTAAAAAAATCAAAATCTGCAAAATCCTAAAAACAAGAATGAAATTTTTGACAAGAGAATACATCATTAAAAATAAATTTTCCTAACCTAAAACACTCAATAAATTAAATTGAAAAAGAAAAAAATATACAAAAATTACAATTAAAATTATGAGATGGGTCCTAAATGACTTCTAAAATGTTTAAAATCCCTCCCCCACCCACACTTATTGAAAACTACCCATTAAAGTTCAAAAAAATCACAAATAATAGCTATGAATAAACAAATGAAAAAAAAATAACACTATGTCAGTTATTTTTTTGGGATGATTTCAATTAATTCTATTATTCTTTTAGATTCTTTATTTTATAAAAAACCTAAAATAAAAATATAAAAAAACATGGTAATTTTAATTATGGTAAAATAAAATGATAAATATTATAGGTAACATGATCTTAGAACTTTCACCAAGTGGATGTTGTGTTTAGAACTTCCTACAACCAGACAATTTTAATAGATAAACCCCAATCAGATGGTGGGTTGGGTTTATTTAATAGAAACCACCATAAGTAATTTTTTATAATTTCTACAAGAAGTCATTAATCTTGGATAACCCCAAAAATGTAGTTAAATATTTCCACACCTAATTTATTAATGATTTTGAATCTTAAGTATATGTGGAGTAAAATTTAAGGGGTCTCCCATTTGGATGTCGTTCCTCCATCCATTAGGTAGTCAGGTAATAATTTTAGGAGTTTCTTCTTCACTAAATGTTCTAGATCTTCATTTTCATGCTAGTTATCCACCACATTGAATTAATCCACCATTTCATATTATATATAGGTTTTATTAATCTCTTTTTCACTATCCAGATAATTGTATAGCATGTCTAGGCTAGAAATTTCAAAACATAGGGAGTCAGAATGCAATTACATTAGTGAGAAATCAAAATAAAATTAGTATAAATATAGATCTACTCCCTTGGGTGGATCAACCTTAATCTATTTATCTTGAAATTATTCCTCTATAATAGTTTATATATAAGAGGCAGTATATTCATCATCCCTTCATAAAATCCCAATATCTCCTTTTCTTCACCTAATTATAAGGAAAACTCAGATAATAGAGTCTGCATAATGAAAACAATTATGATTTTATTTTAAGTAAATTTAATAATATATAAAAACATGTGAGTCAAGAATAATACATACACTCTAATGGTTATGATGAAATTACTTTTTCTTCATTTAGTTCCATGGTAAAATATATAAAATATGTGATTGGTAATGTTGTTCTAAAATAACTCTTGTTGGAGTTGGTGTTCTATAACCATCTATTTATACTTTGTATTACATGTATATTTGAATAAGTTAATTTTAAAAATACATATTATTACGTGTTTTTCATTTTTCTTCGTAACAATAATGTAATAATATCCTAGATTATCTATCTCATTGATAATGTCATCATAGTTCCCCGCTATGATGAGAACCATAAAATTCCATGAGGATTTTTTAAATATAGTTATACGATTGGATAACATAGTATGATGGGATACATGGAATATTGATTGTCTGGTGCGAGTACTCAAAAGAAGAAGATACTTATTCTTGTTCATTTTTCACTTGGTAATGTTAAAGATGGAATATTATGGGAAAATACCCTCTTGTAGATATATAGCATGTTTGTGTGTCATAGGTTATTTCTATTTGTGTGTGTGTGTAATGGACCTTAGAATTTATGATTATTATTAATTCATGTTAAAACTTATGATCTTATATGTATTTCATAAACCATAATGATACAGTTCATGATGAAGTTGGATATGTTGGGTGTGTCGTGAGTGACATGATGTTAATAAATAAGTTGAGGAAGAATTTTTCAATTCTGTATCTACAAAAGTTGATATCTTTGGAATTTGATTGAAATAGAATCATCACATTAAGTTATTTCTCAATGGTGTAACATTTTGTTTATTTCAGATAGTCAAAGAAATAGATATCAATAATATAGGTTGATGACCCAAATTTGCAGCCTACTTGATGAGATATTATGAAAAACAGATTATATTACATAGTAAGAGTTCATATGTGGTTCTTTTCATTACAATATTAACATATTTTTCTTGGGTTCTTTGACCCATTATTAGTCAATAATCTTGAATATTAGGTAATCTCACCTAATTTAAATGGGAAAAATCCTAGAGGGTCATGCACTAATTGTTTTAGTTGATCTTGATTAAATTCTATTTGAATTTAATTTTTGGAGAAAACATTATTCTAAATACTGAGGAATAATTTTATTCAACTTTTATTGATAGAAAATATTTAATTCCTAGATTATGAATAGAAATTTATTGAATATTTAATAAATATCTATTTTTTACACTATGAATAAAATATTGATTTATTATTAAATATTTAATTTAACAATTAGTCAGGTATTCAATAAAGACTTAGGATGAAAAAATTGACCTAGATCATTTTCGGTAGTAAATATTTATTTACAAGATGGAAAAATAATATTTTTCATTTCACTAGTTTGCACAAACCATAAACTAATAATAATATTATTATTATCATTATTATTAAATTTAATGGGGTTAGGAATGGTTTATTATATTATTTAACAGATAGTTAATAATTAAATAATATTTTAAGTTATACCCTAACTCTATAAATATATAGTTATATCTATTTTGTAGGATTAATTGAGAATTGAGAATTTTTTGTACACAACAAAATTCTCTCTAGATTCCTTCTCCTTTAAACCTCTCTTGATTGAGAAGAATATGAGAGATTCTATAAAGACCCAGAAATTCCATGGAAATTTTCTTCTTAAATTCTTGGGAATTTTACGAGTCTGCAGTTTCTGATGGCGTGCGATTCCGAGGTTTGGAGTGCCCGAAATGATCCGTCGAAGTTTTGTTAAGCTTAAATTAACGCGCATATGTAGTTTTCCTGAAAAAGTGGAATAACTTTTAAATAGTTACTCGGATCAGAAATCTAAGGCCATTGTTGCGCTTAGGATGGTGGTTTTACCCTAGGAGTGACTTAATTTTAGTCAGCGTGGGCCTCCTGTGAGAAAACCTAAAAATGGCATAACCGTAAATAAAATAATTAAATAAAGTTATTTTATTTTTCAAATGCTTATAACTCACAACCGGTACCTCGGATTAAAAATCCGAGACCACCGCTGAACTCGTGAGGATAGGCTTTCTTTAAGAAAAAAACTAACTTGGGTCGACGAGGGCCACCATAGAAAGTTAGTTTTTTTCCGCAATTAAAATAATTATGTGACAATTATTCTATTGTAAAATTCATAACTTTTAAATGGTAACTCGGATTGAAAATATGAGGGTATCGTTGGGTTCATTGGGGCATGTTTCACCTAGGCAAAGCCTAACCTTGACCGTAGTAGGTCTATGGTGGCTGTTAATAATTTCCGAACTTTTTTTCAGGTACGTTCAGTAAACGTGGGAGCGACATTTCATAACTTTTGAACCGGCGCTCAGAATTGAAATCCGAGGACACCATTGAACTCATAGCACCGGTATTCTCTTAGTGAGACCTTCACATCAGTTGTTTTTTATTTTGAGTAGAAGTTAGTTTTTACGGGTTTTTAATTTTTTTTGACAAAAGGTAAAATTTATTAAGAACAAGCAAGAAAATTACATGAGTCTGAAAGAGGGAATTTTATTAGAATCCTTACCAAGGAGATGGAGGATATCATCTGGTAACTCGTCAGCCCACGTAATGTCCAGATTGATCACTTTGTTGGAAAGACCGTCTTCCACCATATTAGTTTCACGGTAGGCATGGGTGACAATATATCTAATATCAAGAAGCGAGTTCAAGCAGTTCTTCCAGCTCACAGTAAGAGACCAAGAGAGGTGAACAACCCCATTCCAAATTGTCTGTACAATGGTGGTGGATTTGCTTTCAATACATATGTTGTTCCAGCCTTTGATCTTCACAAAATGGATGGCATGGATAAGAGCCAACATCTCTGCTTCAAGGGAGGAGGAGTTCCCGCAGCTTCCAAAGAAACAGCCATGGCAGTGCCCTTTATAGTCTCTAAAAACTGCTCCACAACCCGCAGGACCTGGATTTATTTTTGAAGCTCCATCAATATTAATTTTGATCCATCTAGGAAGCGGGGCTTTCCAGAAGACTTCAAGAAAACTTTTTTGAGGAGGAAAAATTCCACCAATCTTTAACGGTCGTAGGATCACGAAGTCACCGATCGAGTTGTCGCAATGAGCTTTCTGGGGGTTTTTAATTAAATTTAATAATGTTAAAGATTTAACTTTATTTTATGTTGGTGGTTGAAACCTCCAAGGGGAGGTTGGAGTTGGGGGCCACCACACCTGAACCTCCCTTGGGAGGATGTTATTGTGGTGGGGCCCACCCACACATAACCTCCCATAGGAGGATTATTAGGTGGGGCTCACCAGACCTCTCTAACTCCCCTTAAACCCCCATTAAAGTGGGGAGCCTCTACACCTTCCATCCCCAATTAAATATGCCAACTCCCTTGAAATTAATTAAGTGAATCAACATAATTAATTTGATTTATTTGAATTCATGTCAAGAATAAAATAATATCCAAAGATATTATTTTGGGATGGCACATATTATTTTGGTGGAACTTGGAATAATTTGGAAGACATCACCCTCTCTAGCGAAGAACACGAGTAACTCGATCATCTTCTTCCTTCTTCAATCGGGGCAAGAAAGTGAGGTGACTCCCACGAAGAACGCCCATCTTCTTTCCTCTTCCTCGACATCAAAGGAGAAAACGCCGCCCATGAAGAACGACGCTAGCGACAACATCACCTCCTTCCACCTCTGACATTGATGGAACGATGTCGCTTTTCCGCAACTCTGTCAACATCACTGAACTTGAGGTAGGGAGATTTCATTATTTCTAAATGAATAAAATTATACCCTCGTTCTTCGATGAATGTTTTGGTTCGTTGTTGGCCAATTGATATCACCTAATTCGGAGGGCGCAGGCCGAACCAACACAGCCCGACGCCCCTTCGTTGGTTATTGTTGATTGATGTTGGAGGCAAAGCCGAAAGGGCGTGGTGTCGTCGCACCGCGTCGGAGAAGATCCACGGGACGGAGGAGGTGGCGGCGTCGGCGACCGGAGGCGGCGACGGAGACCAGAGGTGGCGGCGGCAGCGGCAGCCGTGCGCCGGTCGCATGGAGGGAGATCGGCGGCCGCTCAGGCCACCTGGACCGTGGGACAATCGGTCGGCCGATCCGGCCGGTCCGCATGCAGGAGTCGCGGCACATGAAGGCGTCGCGTGGAGGGAGACCACGGACCGCAACCGCGGTCTGCTCAGCAGGAAGAACCAGTTGGCCACATGACAGCCGGGCTGGAAGAACCAGTTGACCGCTTCCTGGCTGGGCTGGAAAACCGCGGCGCCCACAGGCGCCGCGCAGAGGAGATCGGGGCCCGCAACCGCGGGATGATTCACTGGGTGAACCATCCGGCTACAGCTGGAAGGGCTGAAGAATCGTGGATCCCATAGGCGCTTAGTAGGAAGAACCAGGGCCCGCAGCACAGGCCGCATTCACCGGGCAGAACTGGCCGGCCGGGCAGGGTGAAGGCGGCGCCGCTTGGTGCCGCTAGGAAAACCGGACCGGCCTACAGTGCGGGTCGGGTCCGCAGGTGGGTCGCACCCCACCAGGCCGGGTTGACCTTGTTTTCGGGTCGGACCCACTGGGTTAAGTCCGTAGGTGGGCTGTTCCCCACCGGGCAGGGCTGACCCCCCAGCCGGGTCAGGCCGACCCGCAAGCCCACTGGGCTTGACAGGTCGGGCCCGTCTTCGCTTAAATGCAAATAACTCCTAGACCGCATGTCCGATTGATGCGCCGTCTGTGGCACTGGGACACTCAAGACGAGGCGGTACTTTTTAAATACTCTATATTATTTTTGTACAAATTTGTAAAATGGCCGGGTTTGGATCGAGCGTAAATCCAATAGGGCCCCTAGAACGGAAATGCCAATAACTCTTAGACCGAGCATCTGATTGACGCACCGTCTATCACGTTGGGTTCTTTATGATGAGATAGAACTGCAGGATACATCAACTCAGGACTTTGTGATAGTTTATGTATCAACACTTGGCTTGAGGAGCAGACCCTCCTGGAATCGAGCGTGTTGTTTGTGGGAACCCTAGGGATGGCTGCGACTGCGATTACTAATGTACCAGAATCCTCTGTGCGTTCGACAGTGATGACTACTATATCAGAATCCTCTGTTGGTTCGACATTGATGACTACTATACCGAGATCCTCCGTGGGTCCAACAGTTCTGACTTCTGTTCCTGTATCCTGTATGGGTCCGACAGCTTAGATGAATCATAGGTGGTCATGTATCCTGTGTGGGTCTAACAGCTTAGATAAGATAGCTGGTCCGGTATCCTATGTGGGTCTAACAGCTTAGCTGGTCTTGTATCCTGTGTGGGTCCGACAAATTAGATGAATTATTGACTACATCTGATCATCTCTATCTCTCTGCAAAATATGTATACCTGTGTGAGCTGAGTCTTAACTTTCAGTCAATATCATCGAGATGATTGACTTTACTTCCTTTTTGAATGGGTTGTGCTTGGGCTTGAGAGTTGGAGTCAGTCTGTGATTGGTAACTAAGGTATATGTATGTGCATATACCTAAGTAGGATTGGTTGATACTTCGTGAATGTATCTTTCTTTTTGGTTTATCCTTGTTGGATATTGTGAGACCTTGAGGGTCACAGGGTACCTACTGAGAATCGTTATACTCACCCCTGCATGGGCTATACCCATACCTCATTGTGTTTCTTGTAGACAACAGACAGCGCTAATCGAGGTAGAGAGTTGTAGAGTTGGACGGTACCCAGAGGTGGACCACTTTGTGAGACGTACACGGAGCAGACGGATGGACTTGGGGTGCTAAGGAGGCCATATGTACCCACCCTTCAGGTGGGATTTCCGAAGGACAAATTAGTAGTTACTATTTTACTTTACAATAGTTGTACTAGCTTTTCATTTGTATTTTACTTTACTATTGGGATTGTATTTCTTGCCCCTTTACTTTCAGCACCCTCTTTTGTATACAATTTCACTTAGTGTTTTATTTCCATTTGCGTACCCTGTTGTTTTTGTTTACTGTTATAAAGGCAATGCCTTCCCAATTTAGGGATTTATGCCTTTGGTGCTAGTCGCCAGCCCCTGCCCTATGGAAGGCGGGCTTGGGGTAGTCACGATACAGGCCCCGGTGGACGGGTCCTGACAAATTGGTATCATAGGAGTCGGTTCTACCGCAGAACTTGGGACTCTGATCTTTCTTATTGTAAAGAAATAGTGTTAAGAATATTGAGTGTGGTTTTCAGTCCAGGGAGTCCAGTATTGGTGCTGCGGCTGATGTATCTATACACCAGGACCCTGACTTCTGATTTCCGACTCAGTGCACAAAATCACTGGTTGTGATAGTGTTTTCAATAGTCTTCTTTGTGAACTCTTTAAGTTAGCTCACCAGGTTTAACTTATTGACCGTGGCGCACCTGTTCCTTATCAGGATGCCACTGCATAGACATCCAGCTAGGGTTTCCAAGAGAGTACACGATGACAGCCCACCGAGCGATGAGGCTCTGGTTTAGGGCCCTCTTTCTATGTTGTCACCATCGGGTGGTGTACCAGCAGCACCACCACCTGTGGGGAAGAAGATACCCCCAGATGCACTAGCGGACGGTGCACGCCGACTGAGAGCATTTTACGAGTTCCAGCGGCAGAGGCCTCTGAGTTTTTGAGGCAAGACAGATTCCCAGGAAGCAGAGGACTGGATGGAGGAAATTACTAGAGTTTTACACCTAGTTGAGACACTAGTTGAGTAGATATTGATCTTAGCTACTAATATTTTTCTGTGAGTGACCATGAGGGTGGTCCACATAATGATGAGGTTTCGGTACTTGGACTGTTCTCCGAGATGGTATCTTTGGGCAGTGTTCCAACTATATCACTGCCCGTTGGTTAGCAGGCACTACCGGTGGTACAAATAGAGGAAACTTGTAGGCTTAGTGCCTTACATGTGTTTCAGCACCAGATATCCCTCATGTTCTGAAGCGAGCCTGACCCACAGGCAGTTGAGGACTGGCTTGAGGAGGTGGCTGAGAGTTTTCTAGAGCTTATACAGCTTCGGCAGGATGACGTGTTGGTAGCTGAGTATTCATCGAGGCATACCGATCTTTCTTGGTACTCGATGAATATGATTCGATCAGTGATTTAGAGCTTGGATCTATGAGCGATGTGTGTTTAAGGATATCTGAGACAACACTTTTTCCTCTATGCATTCCTACTTATGTTAGGGTGCTAGAGAGAATCTTTGTGGTTGAATGTTCATTGGATGAGCGGATACAGCCAGTGAATGTTAGAAATTGGAAAGCATGAAACTGGCGCCAGTCTCAGAGACTTGAGTGTGTAAAATATTTTGAGAAGAGGAAGTGTTAAGTACAGATGAATCTGTAGGGCAGCAGACTTGGAAGGCAAGCTAGGAGAGCATCATGGGGTGGTGAAAATTTCAACATGTTACAACCACCCACCTTTATAGTCCCCACTAGGCTCAAGGAGCTGGAGGTCAGGGGAAGAGAGTAGTTGCATGCGGTCAAGGAGTTTGACCCAAGAGATCTAGGAATGATTTCATGTACGGTCTCTGTCTACTACTAGTTGGCGTATCAATAGACATAGGTACCAATCATTCCTTCCACAAATCTTGTCCCGGACCTAGAGTTTCTGGATAAGATGTTGACTTGACCCTCACGTCTGGAGATACCTTTGGGAGGAGACTCGATAATCACACTTACACTGATGGTGTTATCTAAACCTTGAGGTGAGAGTTTCTATTGGAACCTCATGTTGGCAGCATCGAGGCATTACGACGTTAGTTTGGGTATGGAATGGGCAACCACAATTCATACAAAGATTAACTGTATTAGGAAAAAAAGTTGTGGTTTATCTACAATGTTGAGATGGGGTTTTCCTTGGTCAGTGAAAAGGAAAACCTAGGAAGCACGGGATGAAATCATGCATAAGAGGGTGCGGCCGATCACTCATGAGTCGGCCATACTTACCTTTGTGCTACACTTCCCCAGAGTTGCAGCACCACTATCATATTTGGCGTAGAAGGGGCAACCCTCTGTGTGGTCAGAGAGATGCCAGCAGAGATTTCATGAGATGAGGTAGAGGCTGACTAGTGCCCCAATATTGAGGCTTCTAGAGGAAGGTATAGGGAATGTAGTTTACTGCGATGCATCAAAGAGCAGACTCGGGTATGTCCTGATGCATGAGAGAGCAGTGATCACGTATGGTTCTAGGAAGTTGAGATAGCACGAGCAGAACTACGCTACCCATGACCTAGATTTAGCAATACTGGAATTGGCCTTGAAGATGTTGCGGCACTATCTTATGGGTTAATGCTTTACAGTCTACTCTGACCACCAGAGTCTCAGGTATATCTTCTCACAAAAGGACCTGAACCTGAGGCAGTGGTGATGGATTGAGTTCCTCCAGGACTATGACTTCGAGATAGTCTATAATCCTAGGAAGGGGAATGTTGTAGCAGATTCTCTCAGCAGGAGATCAAGCATTCAACTGCTAGGAGAGGCGACGGAGCAGCTGGTCGCGTTACAGATATCCATTGTGGATACAGATAGAGTAGCTTTTCTACAGTCTCTCACAGTCACTTTTCCAGTTCTTCAGAGAGTGAGGGAGGCTCAGCGTGTGGACATTGATTGTGAGATGCGACGTGATCATATATCCACAGGGCAGGCAGCTGATGGAATTTATGAAGGTGGGGAGCATGTCATTCTCTTCAGAGGACATACCATGGTACCAGTTTCACTTCAGGAGGAAGTGTTGAGGGAATTCCACACATCTCCTTTAGCGGTACTACTAGGTGTGGAGAAGATGTATCAGGACCTCCGATGACAGAACTGGTGGCCAGGTATGAAGAACGCAATAGCAGAGTTTGTCTCTCGATAACTCACTTGTCAGCAAGTGAAGGTGGAGCATCAGGTACTTGCAGGCTAGGTTCAGAATTTAGAGGTCCCAAAGTTAAAGAGGTATGAGATATCCATGGAATTTGTGACGGGTCTTCCATATACATCCAGAAGATGGAGACCTCTGGAGTTTGACGATGGCGATCACGTCTTTCTACGGGTCTCACCTCGACAAGGTCTATGGAGTTTTGTCCGATGTGGAAAGTTATCTCTAAGGTTCATCGAACCATTCCAGGTCCTCAATAGAGTTGGTGAGGTGGCTTACCTCTTAGCTCTTCCACCTCAGTTTCACTGGGTTCACGACATCTTCCACGTATCTCAGTTGAGGAAATACGTACATGACCCTTCCCACTTTATCGATCATGGGGAGTTGGATATCAATTACAGGGTGACATTCACAGAGGTTACAGTGGAGATTGAGGATCGAATGGAGTGGGTCATGCGTGGATAGTCGATACCACTGGTGCATGTTCGCTGGTATCACGGGAACCTCCAAGAGGGCACATGGGAGTGGGTGGCTCAGATGCGTGTTCAGTACCCTCATTTGTTTCTTTAGTGTGAGTTGTAGCTTACGGGGATGTAAAGACCTGAGGTGGGGAGAATGTAAAGACCTGGAAATTCTGTGGAATTTTTTTTCTTAAATTCTTGGAAATTTTATGAGTCCGCAGTTTCTGACAGCGCGCGATTCCGAGGCTTGGAGTGCCCGGAATGAACCGTCAAATTTTTGTTAAGCTTAAATTAACGAGCATATGTAGTTTTCCTAAAAAAGTGGAATAACTCTTAAATGGTTACTCGGATCAAAAATTTGAGGCCACCTTTGCGCTCAGAATGGTGGGTTTACCCTAGGTGGGACTAAAGTTTAGTCGGCGCGGGCCTCCTATGAGAAAACCCAAAAATGGCATAACTGCAAATAAAATAATTAAATAAAGTTATTTTATTTTTTAAATACTTATAACTCAGAACCGGTAACTTGGATTAAAAATCTGAGACCACCGCTGAACTCTTGAGGATAGGATTTATTTAAGCAGATACTAACTTGGGTCGGCGAGAGCCACCATAGAAAGTTAGTTTTTGGCCGCAAATAAAATAATTAAGTGAAAATTATTTTATTGTAAAATTCATAACTTTTAAACAGTAAATAGGATTGGAAATCAGAGGGTACCATTGTGTTATTTGGGGTGTGTTTCACCTAAAAAGATCCTAACCTTGACCGCAGTATGTTGAGGATGGATGTTAATAATTTATGAACTTTTTTTGGTACGTTTAGTAAACGTGTGAGCGACGTTTCATAACTTTTGAACCAGAGCTCGAAATTGAAATCAGAGGACACCATTGAACTCGTAGCTTTGGTATTCACTTAGTGAGACCTTCACTGTAGTTGTATTTTATCGTGAGTAGAAGTTAGTTTTTGGGGGGTTTTAATTAAATTGAATAAAGTTAAAGATTTAACTTTATTTTATGTTGGTGGTTGAAACCACCAAGGGGAGGTTAGAGGTGGGGTCCACCACACCCTAACCTTCCTTGGGAGGATGTTATGGTTGTAGGTCCCACCCACACATAACCTCCATTGGTAGGATTATTAGGTGGGTCCCACCCGACCTCTCTAACTCCCCTTAAACCCCCTTAAACCCCCATTAAAGTGGGAAGCCTCTACACCTTCCATCCCCTATTAAATGTTCCAACTCCCTTGCAATTAATTAAGTGAATCAACATAATTAATTTGATTTATTTGAATTCATGTCAAGAATAAAATAATATCCAAAGCTATTATTTTGGGTTGGCATAAATTATTTTGGTGGAACTTGGAATAATTTGGAGGACATCACCCTCTCCAGTGAAGAACATGAGGAACTCGATCATCTTCTTCCTTCTTCAATCGGGGCAAGAAAGTGAGGTGACGCCAACGAAGAACACCCATATTCTTTCCTCTTATTCTGTGTCAAAGTAGAAGACACCGCCCGCGAAGAACGACCTCATTCCACCTCTGACATTGACAGAACGATGCCTCTTTTCCATGACTCTGTCAACATCACCGAACTTGAGGTAGGGGGGTTTGATTACTTCTAAATGAATAAAATTATACCCTCATTCTTTGATGAATGCTTTTGTTCATCATTGGACAATTTATATCACCAAATGCGGAGGGCGCGGGCCGAACCAACACAGCCCGAAGTCCCTCCGTTGGTTATTGTTGTATTGACATCGGAGGTGAAGACAAAAGGGCGTGGTGTCGTTGCACTGCGCTGAAGAAGTTCCACAGGACGAAGAAGGCGGTGGCGTCGGTGACTAGAGGCGGTAGCAGCGGCAGCTGGGCGCCGGCCGCATGGAGGGAGACCGACGACCGCTCGGGCCGCCCAGATCGTGGGAAAAACGGCCGGCCTATCCGGCCGGTCTGCGTGCAGGATCCGCGGTGCACAAAGGCGCCACATGGAGGGAGACCGCAGCCCGCAACCGTGGGCTGATCGGCTGGAAGAACTGGCCAGCCACTTGCCGGTCGGGCAGGAAGAACCGGCCCGCCTGTCGGCCGGGCTGGAAAACCGCGGTGCAAGCAGGCGCTGCACGGAGGAGACCGCGGCCCGCAACCGCGGGCCGCTTGGCTGGGAGAACCGGCTGGATACGGTCGGTCGGGCTGAAGAATCACGGTGCCCACAGGCACCGCGTGGGAAGAATTGTGGCCCGCAGTACGGGCCGCATACATCGGGCAGAACCGGCCACCTACGGCCGACCGAGCAGGAGGAAGGCAGCGCCGCTTGGCGTCTCCGGGTGAACTAGACTGGCCCACAACGCGGGCTAGGTTTGCAGGTGGTCCGCGCCCCACCAGGTCGGGCCGACCCCCCAGCCGGGTCAGACCTGTCGGGCCCATTTTGCTTAAATGTGAATAACTCCTAGACCGCGCGTCTGATCGACGCGTCATCTTTGACAATGGGGCCCTCACGATGAGGCGGTCCTTTTGCGATACTCTAAGTGAGTTTTGGGCAAATTTTTAAAATTACCGGGTTCTGATCAAGCATAAATCCAACCGGGCCCCAAGAATGGAAATTCCAAAAACTCTCAGACCGAGCATCCGATTGATGCGTCGTCTATCACGTTGGGTTACTTATTATTAGATGGAATTACGGGATACATCAACTCAGGACTATGTGATAGTTGATGTATCAAAACTTGGCTCAAGGAGCGGACCCTCCCGGAATCGATCGTGCTGTGTGTGGGAACCCTAGGGATGGCTGCGAATGCGATTACTACTGTACCGGAATCCTCTTTGGGTTCGACAGTGATGACTACTGTATCGAAATCCTCTGTGGGTTCTACATTGATGACTATGGTACCGGGATCCTCCATGGGTCCAACAGTTCTGACTTCTATTCCTGTATCCTGTGTGGTTCCGACAGCTCAAATGAATCCTAGCTGGTCCTGTATCCTGTGTGGGTCTGATAGCTTAGATAAGATAGCTGGTCTTCTATATTGTGTGGGTCCGACAGCTTAGCTGGTCCTGTATCCTGTGTGGGTCCAACAGCTTAGATGAATCAGTGACTACATCTCGTCATATCTATCTCTCTGCAAAAGATGTAAACCTGTGTGAGCTAAGTCTTGACTTTTAGTCGATATCATCGAGATGATCGACTTTACTTCCTTTGTGGAATGGGTTTTGCTTGGGCTCGAGAGTTGGAGTCAGTCTGTGATTGGTAACTTAGGTATATGTATGGGCATATACCTAAGTAGGATTTTTTGATACTTCATGAATGTATCTTTCTTTGTGGTTTATCCTTGTTGGATATTGTGAGACCTTGAGGGTCTCAGGGTCCCTACTGAGTATCGCTATACTCACCCATGAACGGGCTATGCCCGCACCTTGTTGTGTTGGCCTTGTATTTCTAGCCCCTTTAATTTCAGCACCCTCTTTTGTATATAGTTTCACTTAGTGTTTTATTTCAATTTGCAAACTCTGTTGTTTTTGTTTACTGTTATAAAGGAAATGTATTCCCAGTTTAGGGATTTACACCTTTGGTGCTAGTCTCCATCCCCTGGCCTATGGAAGGCAGGATTGGGGTAGTCACGATATGGGCCACGGGGGACAGGTCGTGACAGATTCCTTCAATCCCAACAGAACTAGATACATCAGTGGTGTTTTAAGAACAAAGGATTAAGTAAAAATTGTCTCTAGAGGGGATCTACTTTGGGTCCTCACTATTCAATGAGGGTATTTTAAAAAGGATTTCTAAATATAAAAAACATCCTTGAAGAAATATTACAATATGAGGTAAAAAATTCATTATATTCAATCTAAATTAATTATAAATTTAACATAAACAATATTCTCTTCAAGTTTTGATCATTCCATGTTAATATACGGTGGAAAATTTTATCTGTCATGATGTTTACTTCTTAGAAAATTTTAAAATATTTCATCGAATGCGACAAGAACCATTATGGTTATTCACCCCTAAGAACTTCCACCACACCCAAAAACTTCTAGTGGTATTAGTGGGTTCATGCTTAACTTTAAAATTATTTATTTTATTGTTGATCTTTATTGGAAATAGCTATAATATATTTCGATTATAGATTATTTATTTTTTTAATGTGAATTTTAATTCATATGATTTAGAAATTTTAATTTTATTCAATATAGATTATTAATTTCTTAAAGTCTAACAATATATGGAGAATGATCAGAGATAACATTGAGATGTGCCATAAGTTATTTCTAGAATACTGGGTTATATGAAATATTGCTGGAGTACACATTGTGCACTCAGTTTCGATGTACCAGGATGTGTCATGGGGTACACAGTGTTCAAAGAGGTAATAACACATGGTACATTTACTATACATCGTTTGTTTAATAGGCTACTCTGGCACATGGATTTTCATATTACATGTCGTGTATCTAGAGCACACACTTCATAGTTGACATGGTATAACAATGAGATTCACACTAATCATGTGGTCATATATACGGTTTGTATCCACGTTAGTATAAAAAAGGATATTTAGTGGGACACATGACGTATAACCTGTGTACAAATCATGTAACCCATTAATTCCCATGTCTTAAGTACATGTTGAGTCAAATGGTGTGTTACACAAACATACAACAAGTAGAAACACATGGTGTGTATCCACAGTATACTTACTGTTATTCCTTCAAAAGAACATATTGATTCAATCAATGGGTTATGTAAATGCACAAAAACTAGGTCACATAGTCTGTATCTCATTTTTGTACATTGTTTAACCAATATGAGGTACACACCAAATCCCCAAAAATTCATCTCGGATACAAAATAATCAAGGAACATAATATGTATCTTGTAAGTATATAGAATGTTGTCTTACAATAAAGGATAGAATTAAATTACATTAAATAATTTACTGTATCATTAAAATCTATTTACACTGCTAAAACAATATGGGTTTGACTATGAAATAATGGTTTTAATTAATTTTAAAAATTCTCAAATAATTAATTGTAATTATCTATAATTATTTTTTATGTTTTTTTATTTACCGTGAACAAATTTATGAAGGGTATATCTAGGAGACTTCTTATGTTCATTAAGATAAATAAAATTAATTATTTATTTATTTATTTATTTAATATAAGTATTCTAATCAATATAATAAATGGAAAAATTAAAATGAATTCTACCCAATATAATTTTTTTATTCATTTCATGTGTATGATCGGTCATGACCTTTTACCAGACCTCTGTATGTGTTGATTTTATTTAATTAATTTTATCACATGGTTTCACAATTATTTAATGTAAATTTAAATATGATGCCTTATGAGTCATATCCCCCCTCATTTATTTTGAAGGAACTTTGTTTCTATGGTAATTTATGTAATTTCCCTTAACTAATACTTTGGTTCCCCTCACCTATGTGTGAGTTAAAAATACATGTAATAAAATACATTTCCCAAGGTGCATATAGGTGGTTCAAGAAGGAATCAATAAGATTGAAACCCAATTAATAAACATGTGGAATGGCGGAATGTTGTAGCTCCTTATAATACTGGAACAATGATTTTTCCCTAGTTCATAGGTTGATTTCTTATCCCCACAATAAATCAATTGTTAGATAAGATCATAATTGGGTTATTTATTTATTTATATATTTCTACCTTATTCATTATTTATTTTATAGATGAAAGACCATGATCCCATAAATAAATATACTTGTATAATATTATGAAATTTAAGAAAATATATTATGTGAAAATATTTTATCAAAATATGGTTATTCACTTTAGTAAAATCTACTTAATATTAAAAATACATATAAAAGATAAAAAATAAAATTTTATACCTAATAAATAAAATTACTTCAACTTAATATTAATTAAAACTAAGTCTTCCACTACTTGATTGGGAATGAAACCATATAACTAATTATTTACATGGACATAGTATGGACACTAAATTTTATTAGGGAATTATCATGAGGGTTTTTGGTTGACTTAACCAAACTTTTATTGAATTTAACATCCATAGTCTATTTAATAAAATAGTACGGGATAGTGGTATGGAAACCCCTGTTAGGTTTTCCAGATAGCAGACTCTAGTCAATGGTTCAAAGAACATCCAATTTGTAGTTGACAAGACTACCTACCTCAATAAATTCATATGGTTGTTATGGCTATATCTTATATCATTATGAAGTAAAATATGGGTCCTAGAAACAAGCGTGTATTAAGTGATGAGACATTCCAAGTTTAATGATGGGGGTTGTTGAGACTTGATAAAAAAGTATGAGACATAATAAAATTAAAATTATTGTTATGTATTACATAAATTTTAAACAAGTGGCATACTTATAATATTATCTTTCATAGATATATAATAATAGAATGTTCCCTATCCACATTATACCAATGATAAATATTGTATAAAGACAATATCCTTACTTAAAGTAAATTCAATGAATTCTTGAGACACCTATGGGTTGTGTTGCATCATGAATGGAAGTTTTACATGCTAGACTCCTCACTACCTAGAATTCCTACAAACTTGGAGAGTGATGAAGAGTATTTTTTCTATGATATACCCATGATAATGTGGTCAAGATTTAGTGTTTAATTATTTCATCCTCGTCTAGTGAACTAATCAATTCTCATAAAGAAATGGGTGTTTATTGTATGCTTTGGCATCCTGGTGTATTTTTTCAAGAGATAGATTGGAATGGTTTAAGATGTCCAATATTCACTTTCAGAGTAATATTAGAGGAGGTTACCCATCAGGGCATCACATATTATACTAATTTATTACATATAGTTCCTAATGGTTCTAGGGTTTAAATTTATTAAATAAAGGTACACTTTTCCCATTATTACATCACTATATCAGTGAATCTCTAGAGTTATTATTGTAATCAATATGTACAACATTGCAAAGTCTCTCCCATGTCTTCTTACAATAATTCAAAAAAGTCACAAGGACATGAAGAAAAAAACATTTCATCCATATGGTGATAAAAATTAAATTCTAGGGGAAGATCTCTATGATAAACCCTCTTCAAAACTCTCTTCTAATAAGAGAAGAATCTAGGGACTAGCAAAGGAATATTATTTTATTTATTTCACAAGTGGAAATAAGTAACACTAGAAGAAAAAATTCACCTACGAAAAAAATAAAGGGGAATATTTATGTGTGTTTTTTTATCAAGTTTAATTTATCGATTTCTATAAATTGGGTATTATACATACCATGTGGTGTGATGAACACATATTTTTATGCAAAAAAATTAAACTATTTTAAATGATTTTAAATAGGATAATAATTAATGTTCCCATTTATTTCAATGTTTTATTAAAATGTGGGAATTTATAAGATAAGAATTAACATGGGTGAAAATGGATAAAAATACTTCATTCTGGAAGTTTGATTCATTTTTTGATATTTTACTAGTATTTCACTATGTATTTAAACATATTTCAGGTAAAAAAGTAGGTCCAACCCGAGCTAGACCTCAACCATGAAGGCCAACTAGTGACCAAGATAGCCTATAAGGGTTTTCCGGCTAAGCTAGCCCACCGATAGAGGCTACTCGAGTGGAAGATGGGTGTGAGTTGTGTATGATGGATCCCATACAGAGATCAATCCAAGGCCAGTAAGGGAATGTGTGTATAGGAACAAGCCCAGTTTGTGTGCTCATACTCTGTTCGGGTGTCGATCCCCTACTTCTAAAACATAATCGATGTTTTCATAGGAAAAAATATACAATAAAGGCTTGATGATGTGCATCTCCATTGTGGAGAAAAAAATTGTGTTTGATATTCAAGACTTACCGAGACGATACCACTACACCTCGGTCATGTCCCTCCACACCTCAGACATGCCTCACTAAAACCTTTCACTATAGGTCTACCACTACTGTTGCTCGACATCGTCTACTGCCATATTTAACTCGCCGAATACATCTATGTTCACTATTGTAGAGCTTGAAGCTCAAGAGTAATACCACTCTCAAGTCCAGAGATTACTATGGATGATATATAGATCCCAATACACCTTTGATAAATCCCATTTTAATTTTCAAAATTCCATGCATGATAATGATAATTCACATTTGGCCACTATGAACACCAGATAGAAGAAGAAGGTACTCAACACTGCTTCCACACCCTCTTCATCTTGGACTCGCCATGGAACTTTCTCTTACACTATGTATATACGGAAGAAATGGGTTCATTGAGGTAAAAATCTACATAAGCGTTCTTATGAATCGTTTGTGAATAGGAATGGGAGAAATGACTACTTATCATATTCTCTATGTGATACTCATGGGGAGATTCATTTACATGAACCCATAAGTAAAAAAAGTCTATGTAAACCATTATTATTTTGGTTAAATGAAACCATATACATGAAATAGATACATTTCCAACCAAAAGAAGATACAATGGAATAAAAATAGAAAATCCATTTGGAAGATAATAGTAGATGTAAATGAGATTAACATGAATGGGATGATATGAGGAATTTAGAGATATGGGAATTTGCTACATCACTAGTATATCATCTCACATCATAAAATGATTCAAAACTAAAATATAGAAATACCTGATATCTATAGAGATTGAATTTCTTCATTTAAAATAAAGATACTTTATGGATAAAATAAAGGAAAACTTTGACCAAAAATAAATGAGAATAAATTGGATATTATAATGAGAATAAAGAGGGGATTACTCCCCCAATAAACATGAGGGTTATTAAAATTGTGAAATGATTGAAGGTTCAGTCAGGGACTACTACTTCTATGCTATATTTTATTTTTATACTATATAATATATTAGTTTTTAAATTATTATTTATTGATTTTGTTATTAATAAGTTGTAATCCTCTATTTTCTTCCACTATTTTTCAAATAATTTCTTTCACTATTCACACTTATTATCTTCTTCTCATCTCTTACACCATTACCTCTTGCACTATAAAATTAGTGACTAACCCGAGGCTTGTCCATAGGAGAGGATTGGTACTTCTAGATTTCTACACTTTAATTTCTTAATGGTTTTGATTTTTTTTTGGTGAATAAAGGTGAATTGTAGAAGTTTGAAGGATTTCTACCATGAAATGAATCTAGAATTCACTTCTATTTATTTATTTAAAACATACCCCATTATATTGAACCTAAGACCTTCACTTAATGAATTTGAGTAGTTCAGTATGAGAAATGACAAATGATGGAGTCAAGTCCTAGATGGTGTCGATTGATGTGTGTCATCAACATTAATTATATAAGGTGGTTGAATTTATTTTCCTTGGGCATTAAATATTTCACTACTAATAAATAAAATTATAGTGATCCAAGGTTCAGATTTTACAATAGGGTTATCAAAATAAATGTAAAATAACAAACATGAATAATGAAAGAACACAAATCCATACATTAAGTCCAAGTAATTCATTTATAATGTCATTTTTTTTAATTTCATGACTCGTTTAGAGTTTATCATTTCATTAATAAAAATTAAAAAAATAAAAATATGTAGTTTTAGGTGAATTATAATTATTAAGTAAATAAAATGTGAAGCACCTTAAGTGAGATGACCCTTTTCAGTCATTATGCTGCATTTGGAAAATATAAAGAGTAAACTTTTCCACCCCACATGGTTGGTTTGGTTCAAAACATAGTTTTATTATTTGGTATCAAATCAATTGTCTATTTTATTTTTCTATTTTCAAATTTTTTAAATATTTTTATTATTTTATTTAATAAAAAAATATTTAAATCACTCTAATCTATGGAATATTGTGTTTTAATTCTTATTAAACATGTGATATTATTTTGGAAGTCAAATTGTGGAGATCAGGTGTTCCAAGAATTTATATCAGGCCAAAGGGAGGCCATGGGTGAAAAAATATTTGAATCAATGGTAAGGTAACTAATTGAGTTATCCTATTACTTTTTAGAGTTTTATCAAATGAACATGGAATAAAGGAAGTCCAACTTTTTATTTCCCATTTTTATTGAGGAGTTTTAAGAGGTTGATTCTAGGTTGGAGGTGTATTCATAGGACTAAAATAAAAAAAATACTAGATTGAATCCTTCTATGAAGAGCTAGATATTCAAGATTAAGACTCACACACTAATGTACATCTAATAGACCAATAAGGCCTTGATAAATATTATAGTGATTGGGAAAATGATGAAATGAAACATGATCTTCCAGAATTTAATTTAGAATAATTAGAACCTATGTACTGGTATCTTGACAAGGAAGAAAAATACACCCATATAGTGGAATTTGAAGAAAATATGGAGGATCCTAACTACCTACCTCCATCTTCTGAATTCCAACTCTAAGAAGCACTTTACAATGAAAAATATATTCATTTCTATAAAATATAGTGTGTTTATATTTCTTTAAAATATTTATTTTCTTATTTTTTTCAATATAGATTGAGTATTATCTCCCACTATTTTGAATTTATAGATACGGTTAATCCTTTTTTTTCATGGAAAATGAATAAAAACATGCACATCCAACATCTAAGGAACACATGGTTCTCCCTAATATTTTTGATCATGCATTAGAGGAAACCCATGAAGGGATCCAAATAACCATTCCAGAAGAAAACAATCCATATGATTCTAATTTTAAAAGGGTGAATTTTCATATAGATTATTGATGTTTAAATTATGTCCAAATTAAATTCCACTATCACTATCAATTAAATCACTCAATTCATGCATCCCACATTGAGAAAGAACTAGATAAGAAATAGGAGGATTTACATGTAGCAACCAAGAAGGAGGAAGATCTATACTTCATCCAACCCCTTCCATGAAATCCTTACCTTATTTTGAAGGGGTTAGTACTCTATCCATGGACTCCTCACCAGTATAAAAGAATTGGAATCTAGGAAAACCCACATGTGGTGGTCCAAATCCTAGAATATCTTCCCACTGTTAGATTATGGATGATAGTTGGTATAATCCTTCTTGAGGAAGTAAATTTCTAGGGCCCACTTGGGGTATTAAACCATGACTTATCTATTTATTTTATTTCTAGGAGTTTTTTATTTCACTCTTAGGATTAGTTTTATATGAATCCCAATCTACCATTATTTTTTATCTTTATTGGCATGGTCTGTGGGTTTTCATTGATAGATTTTCTTTTGTATGACCATGATGGAACACAGAAGCCCCCGAAGAGCAAGGATAAGAGATGACTAAAGATACATGAAAAAATTGAGTTCATTATTATTTTTTTTTCATTTAAACCCTTGATTTTTTATAATATTTTTTTAAATTAGAAATTCCAGCAGCTATGTAAAACTACAAATTACATGCCAATGTTTTGAATATATGATTTAATTAACTTAACTAGGACACATGATTTTATTTGAAATCCTTTTATTCAATTTTTTATATTTTAATAATAATTATATTGAATTAATAAGATGGAGAATTTAATTATTAGAGTGAATCATGTATATAGAATTGATGACTCGTTTTTTAAGGGAATTGGTTTATTCATGTAAATAAAATTTCCCTTCCACAATCAATAATTTTAATTTTTGAAATTCATATAGATTAATTTTTGTTATTAGTCATGCCATTATTTATTATCCCAAATTTTAGGTCACATTCCCAAGAGTAATTATAGACCAAATACTTTCTATTATATCTTAAGCATATTTATTAAGTGATCTTAGGACATTTCACCATCAAGAACATGCATTGGATCTTGTTAACGCTATGAATTTAAAAAAAATAGAATGATTGATAAATTTTTTTGATAATACCTTATCATTTATTCCACATTTACATTTATCCTTGATTATCCCATAGATACCATGAATGACTTTAATTGGAATAATCCAAATTTCAAGCCGTGAATATCCATTCCTACCTCCATATTACTATTTTCATGATATATTGATGTTGATGTATGGGGGTGAGGGAATTCAAGGTAAAAGGGATGCACTAAATCTTAATGGAAATGTGTGGGGGTTATAATTTGTGTATTGAGAAAGGTATTTGATTCATTCATAATACTTTATTGTTTTACCTTATTGAAAAAAAATTTATAGCTTAGAAAAATAAAAAATCACCAATACTAGAGAGATAATTTTGATCATATTTCATCAGGAGGTGGATGTGATATTTGTTCCAAGAATGAATTTCTAAAAAGTATAATAAATATGAAAATGTAGTTTTAAAATAGATAATAAAAATAGGAAGAGTACAAAAGAAAAATCAAGAAGGATAAATTCATCCATTATGTTATCCCTGATCATGACCTTACTTTGTGCATGTGAAGGGGGAGTTATTATTTTTAAGGGGATATTTTCTTTGAGAATATACATTTTATATGATTATTTATAATTTATAGGTATCCTCATCTTTTTAGATTTAATGTTTTATTCATCAATTCCTACCAACCATAACCTTCGTAGTCATTAGAACCATAATTGAAAGACATCATGATTTTAGGTTACTTTTTTATTTAAAATATTGAGAAATTATTTCTTTTTTAAGTTTATGGATAATGAGAATTTATTAATGATATAATAATGACTCTACTTTAATTTCTATAATTAGTTATGAGAGGAAAAGATTCAAAAGATAGGTAGATCATGACTTGGAATTCTTGATAAAAATTTATTGAGAAAATTTATTGAATGAAAGGAGAAGTTTCATAATTTTCCAATGAAGGAAAGTAAAATTATTGGATTGATTATTTCTTTTAAAAGTGTGAAGTTAAATTGATGCTTCATGTAGAAATTGAAATTTTTATTTAACATTGAAAATATTTGATTTAATTGCTTTGAGATTTAAATGTTTGTAACAAGGTGTTTCTCTTTAATTCAATGTTTAGATTTTATGATTGAGGAAAATCAGCGTTCAATAGTGGGGGGGTATTTGATGAACATATATTTTTTGTAAAAAAATAAAAATAAATTGATTTTAAAAGTATCTTAATGAATATTACCATTTTTTAATGTTTTATTAAAATGTGTGAATTTATAAGACAATAATTAACATGGATAAAAATGGATAGAAATACTATATCATATAATGTTGATTATTTTTATGATATTTTGATTATAATTAAATTTATTTTTAAACAAATTTTAGGTAAAAACATAAGGCTAGTCTGAGCTAGCCCTCAACCATAAAGGTCAGCCAAACGCCTAGCCATCCTAAAAGGGTTGGTAGGCCAAATCATCCTAATAAGAGAGCCTACTCAAGCAATATGTGGGTGTGATCCCTATAGGGAGGATCTCACACAGTGGTTAGGACAAGGCTCGTGCAGGCCCATGCATGTGGAAGAAGACTAATTCATGTGTTCATAGTGTTTATGGGCATCGATCCCCCACTTCCATAGTGTAACTGGTGTAGCTATGGGTTAATATATACACAATAAGCTCGACAATGAACATCTTTGATGTGGGATATAAGTTCCACATCTTCTGTTATTAAGTTACCAAAACAATGTCGCTCCACCTTGGTTGTGTCCCTCTACACCTTGTACACAGCTTGTCACCACCTTTCATGAGATCTCTACCACTGCCACTGCTCAACATCAACTGCCACTATGTGCAACTCACTAGGGACCTCCATGTCTATCATTGTAAATCATTATTCTCTAGCGGGATACTAGTCTTAACACTCAAGATCGCCATGGATGATCTATGGATCCCTGAACGACTTTAGTGAAGCCCATTTAAAGTTGAAAAGTGTCATGAAAGATAATAATAATTCCCATCTAGACACTATGAAGGTCGTATGGAGCGCGAAGGTACCATGTGATGTTGTTGCACCCACTACACCATTAAATCACCATGGAAGGTCCTATTGAACCATGGACAGAAGGATGGAACTTGTACATGGAGTTAATCAGTTACATAAGACCATGTAAGAATTAGTTGCATCTAGGAAAGAGAGAATGATCTATGTCGCATATTAGAAACATAATATATATGGGGGGATTCAAATATGTGAACCCATAAGAGTAAAATTGGAATGTGATCTATGATGGATTTGACTGCATAAAACCCAAAACTAGAAATGGATATTTCTCTCCCAAGAAGGTGATATGTCAGAATAAAAATGTAAAATTCTTGTGGAAAATAAGGGTAGATATAGTAGAGGATAATGTGAAGTGGAAGATATGAGGAATTTGGAGATATTGGAATTTTCTTCATCATGATTATATCTTCTCATGCCATAGTATGAGTCCACAATAAAATATAGTAATAAATAATATATGTGGTGATTGATTGAAATGATTTTAAAAAATATAATTTGAGAATAAAATAAAAGGAAACTATGACCAGATAAGATGGATAATATATGGGAGATTCGAATGAGAATAAAGAGGGGATACATACCTAAATAAATAAGTCAGTGCTTGTTTATGTGAAATGATTAGAGTATCAGTTGGGGACCATTACTGCTATAATCTATTTCATTTTTCTATTATAGAATAGTTTAGTTTTCTAATTTTAGTTCACCCATTATACTTTTAATAAATTTTTCTCCTATATTTTTTTCTACAATTTTTCAACTACTTTTTTTCTCTTCTCTATTATTACATTATTCTTATATTTACACTATTTCCTCTTATACTTTAAAATGAGATACTAACCCATGGCTTGGACTTAGTGAAGAATAGGTGCTTTCTAAATGTATTTCATAAATTATTTAATGTTTTTAATCTATTTTTGGGGAATAAAGGTTAAGTGTAAAAGTGTGGTGATTTTCCATCACAAAACAGATCTTAACTTCACTTTTATTCTTTATTAAACACTTTCCCATCCCTTAAATTGAACACAATATCTTTACATGATTGATTTGATCCCTTCAACGGATGAAACAACATATGATGGATCTTGGTGATAGAAGGTGAAACACTCTTGATTGAATTTTGTTTTCAACCAATATTATAGGAGGAGGAGTAATAGACTTTTATTTATCATTTTAGATTCCAGAAACACTAAATAAAAGGAAACTAATACAAGAGTGAGATATCATTATTGGGTTATTAAACTAAATTTAAATCAACCAACATGAATAATAAAGAAACCCAAATATAAACTTTATGGCCATGTATGTTCATTCTAATATTTTTTCATTTCATTATTACTTTAGAATTTATCATTTATTTCATAAATAATAATAAAATAAAAAAGAAGTGGGTTTAGGTGAATAAGAATTAGTAAGTGAAGAAACTATGAATATCCTCAAGTGATATAACCAAGTTCAACCATTATGTTTCACTAGTAAAACATAAAGAGTATCTTATTCCACCCCATGTGAAAGGTGTGCATCAAAACTAGGCACTTTTGTTGGGGGAAAATAAATTTTTTATTTTATTTTTCTATTTTTAGGCTTTTTAAATATTTTCATAGTTTTATTTAATGAAAATTGTAAAAAAAAATTGAATAAACCTCATCTATATAATATTGTGTTTCTATTCTTATAATAAAAGAGATAATATTTTGGTATTCAAATTCTAGAGAGTAGGCATTCCAGGAATTTGTAATAGTCTTGAGAGAGGACATGAATGAACCAATAATTGAATCCATGTCTAGGGAACTAAGTGAGTTCCCCTATTAATTTTTTGATATTTAACTAGTGTTTGAGGAATAAAAAGATCCCCCTTTTTATTTACCAATTTCTCTATAAAGGTCCAAGAGTTTGATGCCATGCTTTAGTAGTATCAATAGCCTAACCATCCCAAAGGCCAATTTGAAACCTACCCTGAAAATATTGATAGTTGTGATGAAGAATCATGAGATGATTTATATCTGAGAGATCAATAAGGCTTAAATTCATATTTTATTGATTCAGAAAATGATGAAATGCAACATGATCATTCAGACATCAAGGAAGAAATATCTAATCTTCTATACCAGTATATAGACATGGAATAAAACATCACCAATATGGGGGAATTTTTAGAAATGAGAATGAATCCAAACTACTTACATCCATCCACTGAGATCCAACTCCAAGAATAACTTTCCAATAAAAAAGATATTCAAACAAAACCAATAAAGGGAATTGATATTCCAAAAAAATCATTCTTTTCTGATTTTGTTAAATATAGACTGAGTATTAACTCCCACTATTTTGAATTTCTATATTCATCAAATCATTATTTATTCATGTAATAAGAAGAATAAAATGAATATGTACCTACTAAGTAACGCTTGTATATCTTGGGTTTTGATGATAATTCTTTAGAGGAAGCCCATTAAAACAGTCGAGTGACCTTTATAGAAGAAAACAAGTCATAAGATTATCATTTCAAAAGTGATAATTTTCATATTTAATATTCATGTTTAAGTTATATCTAAATATATTTACATTCCCACTCTCCCTTTGATCATTCAATTCATGTGGCACACATTGACGCTACTAGAAATTTGGACTATACCCATGGACCAACACTAATGGTTTAAAAAAAATATTTGTATAGGTTTACATATCCCAACAATTTTTCATAACCATTAGGATAGAGAGTTTATGTCAATCCTATACAAATGGTTTTGAAAACCATTGGGATATATATCTGTATACCAAGGGTTTTTTAAAACTATTGGTTTAGAGCTAGTTATACTAGTGGTTCTAAAAAACATTTAAAATAGGATTTCCACAAGTACCCAGCTCGCAAAGGTTCCCCACCTCCCATCACATTTCTATTCAAAACCCTAGAAGTATTCTTCATTCTAGTTTCTTCCCCACACATGGTAATCCCTTGTCTATTCTTTTTTTAATTCCATTCTTTTTCAATATTAAATTAGTGACTTCCAAATCATTTAGATATTCTATCAACCATCAATTTCATTTTTATTCTAGATCGAAAACACCACATTATTTTCTTTTTTTTCTACATTTAATTTATTTTTATATTTATAAATCATCTTGTGTTTGTTGAAATGGTGATTTTTCCATACTTATATTGAAGTAGAATTTGTTAATTTTATGGTTGTTCATTTTTTTTCTTTTGTTGTTTATATTGAATAATATGATCTACATAATTTTAGTTTTTCAATTGATTATTTTCTTAGCTCAATACATCTAGTAGAATTATTTATTCATGGGTTTATTACTAAATTATCTGCCTTGAATTTCTGAAATATATAACCTAATTTGTCTCTCTTATGTAGTTTCTTCAATTAGCATTTTTTTATTTTAATTTTTGCAGTAACATATGAAAAACGATTCACATTAAAATATCTCAATATGAGATGGGTTCCTCAATATAATTATACCCCATGACTGTAGTTTTTCATTTATATCTAGTATGTCACTATTCCCTATTGAAGGGGAGATTCACTACGACACTTATCTTTAGGACCTTTATGCCTCTTCAATTTATTCACTCAATTACACATCATTTAAATAGAACCACTAGGTTTTTCTATTTCATAAGTAAAATTATCATAGTTAAAGCCTTGGACCTCAATGGATGATAAATCAGCTATTTCTCTCATTCCACCATTGATTTGGCACATTATTCAATTCAAATTCATATATATCATCATACAAAATTTAATTATTTAATTGTAAAAATGGTCAATGGAATAATGTAGAGAGACCGCACATATAACAGTAAATATAAAAAAAATTATAATAATAAGGGGTAGGTTTAATGGACCACTTATCTTATAAGCGATGCAACCCCATCTTCAATCACCACCTAAACATCACTTTGTAGTCATGTCCAAGGGTATAGGTTATTTACCTCAAATAGGAGGACCTATCTCATACCAAGAACTCCTAAAAACTATTTAGAACATTTATAATAACTAATAAATTTATTTTCAATTTTTGTAAATACTGATTAATTTATTGAGTGACCATACTAAATAGAAATTGTAACTAAACATATGGTTCTCCTAATACAACTCCATGAGTTGAAACAAAACTGGTTTCATCATTGCATGCGGGTCACTCTTGCTGAGCTAAGCCTAATGTACTATTAATAACGAATTAGGATTATCTCATGGTTCAATATTTCCATCATACATGACCTATCATTAATTCATCCCTCACCATGGTGACATTCCAAACTCATACAATATGTTTCAGGCCTCTATCCATATAGGCGTCATAGTTAAAAAAATCATACCATATACAAAAAATAGATGCACACTATTCTATAATGCAAATAATGACTCGTGTAAAAAACATATACAACCTCAATATCTTTTAGGAATTATTAGTTTAAAATCCCATACTACCCAATCCATATTCTATAGGGAAAAACACACTCTATTTGTGTTATTTCCACCTAGATTACATAAAAACATAATAGTTTCACAATTCAATGTAACTAGATAGAAAACCTAATATCACGCTCTAAG
This sequence comes from Viscum album, assembly GCA_963277665.1. NCBI lineage: Eukaryota > Viridiplantae > Streptophyta > Magnoliopsida > Santalales > Viscaceae > Viscum > Viscum album. The sequence continues at coordinate 1,386,528,326 of OY728160.1, forward strand.
AGTCATATGAAACTAAACCAAGGATCACTCTATTAAACAAATAACCATGATCATCATTCATTTTAGTCCCATATAAACAAAAAATTCTTTGCAATCCTCTTCAAAATTAGATCTGTCAATCATGAAAAAGTCTACTTCATGAACACTCACTTCCCTAGAATCATTCCATAATCAACAGCATCAACCAACACATTCTCCACCTAATATATACCCTTTTAGAGTCATCATCAACCATCCCATTTAAAACCACAAAACAAAATGTATATAGTGTTAGGAATCCAAATTATCCTTCCCTAAAAAATGTCATTAATACCAAGTCACTTCTAATAAAGTTGAGTTTCTCATAGAAATCCTAGGCATAATCATGCCTATAACATATATGAAAGAAATTTTTTTCATTGATCTCAAGGTGAGGAAGGACTTTATCATCCCTCAGTATAAGAAACAACTTATTATGGATTTTTTCAACATAACTTCATAATTTATGTTTTTTGTAGATGATGCTTACCTATAAATAGTAATCTTTCATACATAAATTTATATAATAATAATAACATAAATTATAATGTAAATTGAATAAGATAAAAAATAAAAACATCAATTATAAACACAATATTTTGTAGTATTATATATAGTTATTACTCATTGATATAATGAAATTTAATATCATGGTTTTATATTTATATTATTTTTTTATATATATATTATTTTTTTCTTTTATATTATTATTCTCAAATATACTAGTAAATCAGTTATAGTTTCATATAAAGTGAACAATTATCATTTCCTTAAATATTTTTTTATTTAACTTCAGTTTTATTTAATTTATTTTATGAAATAACATATAAATTTTTTTCAAAATGCATAGAATTTTGATATATGAAACTGATTGAATATCAATATATTCTTAATAAAATTTTGATATCCTTTTAGATTTTTCATTTAATAGTGATTTAGATACTGTTTATATACATTTTCCATGTTAAAATTGTGTCATAAAACCATGTTTAAGTATTAAATTAGATAGTTTTAATATAACAAAGTATGGTTTTGATAAAAATTATTGTGTCTGGTATCACAATGGGGAGAAAATTTGATATTAAAATGTTCATGATCCAAATGATAGGACTAGATTAGAGAAGTTATTAGATGAATAATTTTACTTTCTTAGTCGTAATGAGAAAGAAAGGATTTCAACCCAAGAAGACTTCAATAGGAGCACACATGATGCATGTAATTAAAATGATGACGTTGATAGGGTAATAAAATTGAATGATGTTTCCATGAATCCAGTATATAAACAATGTGGTAAAATGAAAAAAATATATAATTTTAAATTTGACTGTTTCATGGGAAAATCCTGTATGGGTTTTATAATAATTTCATCGATTATATTCTTAAATTTTTTAAGGAATTAATTATAGATGATGTAGATATTCCCTAAAACCATTATATGTAAATAAATTTTGTTAAATAAATTGGATTTTCTAAAAAAAATTCATGCTTTCCGAAAATATTACAACTTATTCTAGGAGAAAACTATGGAATGAAATGATTGTATAAAATGTGGAGCATCCTAATTGAAGCCAAATGTTGATGAACACCATACCTTATACCATAGAAAGTAATTTGGTACTTTCCAATGATTCTAAAACTCTAGATACTTATCATGAATAAAAAAATATCAATAATTATTTGATAGAATGATATCGAGAGAAATAAGGATAATGATGAGTTCTTTCATCCTACAGATGGATTTCTATGGAATACATTTGATGCTTGATATCCTAATTTTGTAGCATATGTGTGTAATGTGAGGTTAGGTCTAGACTGTGACTTTTTTATTATGTTTTGGAATATTCTTACTTTGCACAACACATAGTTTTCCTTCATAGAAATCTATAACCTTCTTTCATATACATGTATGAAAAAACCATTCACTTTCATGAGTATACTCAAATCTGGACCTTCTAATCTTGGAAATTATATAGATGTATGCATGAAACATTTAATAAAATAGTTTAAGAATCATTGGAATGTCATTGTGAACACATATGATGCATGTCCAAAATACATATTTTAGATGCATGTTGCACTTATGTGGATGAAAAATTATTTTCCTTATTATGCAATGATATATGGATGCAGCATGAAGGGAAAATTTTCATATCCTATTTTTATGATGAATACATGATCCAAAATACTTAAATATCTATGTAGTTTTAGTTTTATAGGACAATAATGATTCTTACCAATGGACTATCTATATAGTAATAATCATCAAAAGTTTGAAAATACCATGGTGACTAACAATCCACTTCAGGATATGAATATAACTAAGGTTATTAATTAATAGCAAGTTTTCAGTTATTCATTTGGGAAGGGTTAGATGAAATCTAGAAGGATTAAGAATGTAACCATTAAAACCAATTACAATTCGAAGAAGAAATGTATCTTCCTTGAGTTTCTTAATTGTTCAAACAATTTGTTACATTATTACTTAGACGTAATTCAAATTTTAAAAAAAAATATGTGAAATATTTCTTTCAATTATTCTATATATAAAGGGATATAAAAAAGATGTTTTATGATATTGGTTTGACTTGGTCGATTGGGGTATCATACTAAAATTACATCATGTGTTCATCAGTTAAAATAAATAGAAAGTTCCATATGCTCCTTATGCGGTGTCACCTATAGAAAAAAATCAATTTTTTGAAGTAGTAGAGACCATTTGAGTTCATTATGTCTATTTAAAAAACATATAAAATAAGTAAATAGAATATAGTTGAATCTAAAATAGTTTAAGACTCATGATTATCACATCCTTCTACATGAGTTGATTCCAATAGAAATTTTTTCATCTACTTTTCAATAATGTAAGGGTGTTGGTTATTCAGTTGTTCCATTTTCATAGAGATCTTTGTAATACTAATTTTTTCATGTATTTCATGAATTAAATTTTCTAAGAGGCCACGTTAACTTTTTGAGTTATATAAAATATTTCCTCTATCATTTTTCACATGCATGTTTCATCTAAAAGTCCATATTCCAACTAAAATACCTCTTGGGGGACCTATTTCTTTTCATTGTATATATCCAACTAAAATAAATTTGTACATGTTAAAGTCTTATGTATAGAACATGAATCATACTAAAGTTTATACTAGGAAAGGTTACTTGGCTGAAGAATGTATATATTTCCGTTCAATTTATTTTTATGATGTGACAATGAGATATGAACGACCAATGAGAAATGAATAAGACTATTATGAGTAAATTAATATTGGTTTCTATCACTTCCCCAAATAAGTGGAATTCTTTTATTATATACATTAACAACATTATTCCTTGAAGAGAGGGATATGGGACATCATAGAGTTTTTTTTAACAATTATTTGTTTGATTACTACATCAAGTAAGTGAATTGAACATTTATATTTCATCTCATCTCATGTAATTGTACATATCTATTAAATTATTTCTATTTTTTCTACATGGAACACCAAAAAACTATAAAAAGAGATAATCATTCATTATATTTGATAAGAATAGAGGATTTTCATTGAAAATACCTTTTTGATTTATTGAAATCAAATATAGAAGTGTTAGTATAATAAATTAATAAAATTAACTTTTAGTTAATTTTGATATTCATTTATATTTCATGTATTGAGTTTTCCTGATGACTCTATCTCTAAAGAAATAAGAGCTTTGGATTTTGGTCTTAATTATATGGTTCATGAATTCATGTTAATTGTGATCAATGGGTACAAATTTATTATCATTGAATGAGAAATAAACATGATAACACAACATTATCGTGTTATCGTAACTACCATAAAAAACTGTAATGTCAGTGAATTATATATCAGAGATCAATTTGAAAATGTATCTTATTATAGAGTCATTGAGAAAATAATAATATTGTATTATAACTCTCATGGTCAAGTCACTATGACAAAATTAAAGTGGTTTTATTTGATGATGAGGCATGGCACATTTATTTATGATTGTGGGTTTTGAGTTATTTACATGATTCGTACTCCTACTAATGATGATCCATATATATTGGATTCATAGGAGAAGAAAGTTTCTTGTGTGAAATATCATATGCAATCTGAATTTGGTGTCATTATTTAATTAATCCTAAGATGTATTTTTTATGATGGTGATGATGAAATTGACACCATCATTATCCCCATTAGCATAGGTCAATTTATTACTAATGATGAATCCAATAGTTCAATTATTAGATTTGATTGTGAACCTGAAATTGCAGTGTGAAATATATATAATCAACTATATGTGTCCTCAGTTATATTAGTTTAGCTTGACTTCGGTTGTTCAAGATAGTATTATTCAAATATATTTTCTATTTATTATAAATATGCAGAATCCATCTTGACCTTCATGTGCATTATCAATATATACTAGTTGCATTTTTCTTTGAGTTTCATTTTCTAATATTCAATTAAAGTGTATTAGAACCAACCAAACCAACATAAAATAAAAAAATTCAATAATAAAAAAATAAAGATGAATTTAATTGAAACATAATCAACTAATTAGAATGAAAACCGAAACCATTGAAAAGAAGTACCTAACTAACAAAATGGAAAAATGAATTAACCCAAAATATAAAACAAATGACCTAACCTGGAAAAATAGATAAATAACCTAATCAATTTACCAAAATGAACTAAATGACCTAAAATTAATTAAATTGGATCGAATTGAAAATAGTAGAAAACTATATTATACCCATGATAAACATGCTAATTTGAACATATTGATTTTTCTATGACACTTATTTTTTGTTTTGATATCCTCCCACTAAACATAATATTATTTTTTATATAACTATATATCCTTTATTTGGTTTGATAATTTTAATTCTTTAATTTAGTCATGATCCAACTTCTTTCATGTTTGGATTACACATTTTTTTTAATTTCTAATTAATTATATATATTTTTTAAAATTAAGGAAGGGAAAAACATTGAAGAGATAAGATGGAAGAGGGTGATAAAAAATAATTGCCACATCAGAGATATGGGACTTCCTTATCTAGTGAGTGTTGTGGTTATTTTATTTCAAATATATATATGTCATACCCCGACTTTTTAATTTAATTTTTATTTATTATTTCTTGGCTAGGGGTTCTCACGCAAAGGTTCGGGCCCGATCCCGGTTTAAAGTTTTTGTTGTTTAACAATTCTAGTGGGTTTCATACCCATGCGCGGTTGTCACACGGTGGGTAGTAGTCACACGGTTGGCCTGGGTTTCCGCACAAATGTCTAATAGTTGAAATCAATAAATTTTTATGTGGGTAAGATGGGTTAAATATTTAAAATTTAATAATAATTTTATTATTGTGTAGATAATAATATTGTTATTATTAAGTTTTTCTAATAATAATTTTATTATTTATAAATTGTTTCTAATATAATTAGTAAAACATTGTTTTTATTATTATTATTATTATTATTTTATTATTTATTTTTTTATTTTTATTTTTTTTTATTTTTTTTATTTTTTCAATTATTATTTTTATTATTATTAATATTTATTATTATTATCTTTATTATCTTTATTTTTTTATTATTATTTATTGTTATATTATTATTATTGTTATTTTGGTTTTAATATTATTAATTCTATCATTGTTATAATAATATGAAAAATAAAAAAAGGAAACCTAGTTCTACCCCCCTGCCCCAATCCTCTCGCACAGTGGTGCCCCTCCCTGCATCGCCGCCTCCTCATCTCACCTCATGTAGCTGACCCCATCTCCCTCTGCTCTTATAGCTGACCCAGCCTCGCCCTTTGCCTCACGCCACCTTCGCAACATCCCATCAGCCACCTCGCTATAGCCCTCCACCTTCAATATCGCTACACCTGACTAGATCACCCCCTTAGGCCCTCCATGCTCGCACCAGCCTGCCTCTCCCTCCACACACTATCTCATCCCACTCGCTCCATCCACCACTAGCGCCTTCGCTTGTCGCCCTTGATTCCCTGCTCCAGCCTCCCACACACTCGGCCTCACCCCTCCTTCATGCAGCACTGCACCCAGCCCCCTCTGTGCTCACCTCTCCTACTTCCGCATCTGGCTCTCCCTACACCCAGCACCTACCTTCACCTGCCTCTGACAAATCCTTCCACTTTGGCCTATCCCACTCTGTCCCCCTCGCTCTTCACCCCTACGGACGGCCGACCACCTCCCTTCTCTTCTTCTTCCAGCCAGCGGCGTATCCGAACCCACTTGCGCACAGCCAGCCTGACTTCCTCTCTGACTCCGGCCAGCAACGGCCTCCTCTAGCAAACCCGAACCCTCTTTAAAGTGCCTCCACCTCCTCCCCGGTGCATGGTTTCTTCCCTCTTGGTGTGTCTCCCATTTGAATTATTTTTTTATTTTGGTTTAACCAAACTCTAATGTCGTAGTAGGTAATTCGTGCATTTTTATCATTAGTTAGGTATGTGGTTTTTCCATAGTGGGAATTTCCCCTTCTTCCATCGAAGTTTTTCTCCATTTTCATTGTATTTTAGGTAGGTGAATCCACATTTTCATTTCTTATTAAGTTCATTTAATGATTGAGCGTTACTTAATAATTGTTTGATTTGATTCGCAGCTTCATGGTACATTTGGTTAATCATCTATTATGTTTTCAAGTTAACTGTTTAGCTAAAAATAGTTTTTGAAATATTTTTCCCTGGTTATGCCTTACTTTGATTATGGAAACTGTTTTATTTTATGGTCAAATGTTTTATTGATTGTCTTTTGTATATGATACATTCGTTCATGATACTCTTCAGTGGTTTATCATGGTATTTCTAGCTTGTCTAATTTGTTAGATCTATTTATGGAATTGTTATAAAAAAATGTTTTATTTGTTTATAGAATTTATAGTAGTATGTGTGGGTTTCTTATAAAATTATTTATTCATTTTTTGGACAGCTTATAAAAAAAATTAGTAACTGGTTTGTCTGTTTACATCATTATTGATGAATTTTTTGGTATATTTTACTAGTTTCTTGTTTTTTGAAAATAGGGGAATGTAGAGATATTCTAGTCAAATGTGTTTTGGTTTAGCGTGTTTGGTTTGAAAATGTTATATATTGGAAATTGTTTTCAAAATGTTTTGAAAAGGGGTTTTATGGTCTCTTTGGGGTTGTTTTGTATTTTTTCAAAATGTTGGGGATGATTGGGTTTGTTTTTTATAAATCAAGTGATGACTTTATGGAATGGGTTTTCAAATATTCTCTTGGGTGTTTGGTGTACCATTGGATGTGTTTTCAAATGAATATGACACTTGGAAACCGGTTTTCTCTTTAAACCTTGGTGACATAAATGTTTTTTTTTTTGTTTTGAAATAAAGTCGGTTCCCCTTGGGAAATTTTTATGGAGGACCTTAAGTGTGTTCTTTAAAGAAGAATCATTTTCCTTTGAAATGTGTTTTTACATGAGTTTGAAAATGATAAAGGCTCATTTGGTAGTTGCAAAATGATTTAGTGTGTGTTTTAAAACTTAAGGGCCCCTTTGGATTTGTAAATACGAAAAAATGTTTGTGTGATTTTTTGGGTAATACTTTTGAACATGTCAAGTTAAAGGCCTATTTGGAACTTTCGTTTTTAGTGTAATTATTTTGTTGATTCCTTGAAAGGATGGTTCTTCATAACTATGTGCCCATTTTGAAACTCTAATATTTTGTAAAAAGTTTTAAATGGTTCTTATGATTGTATGGCGTGAAGAACTGGTTGGCACCTTTGATGATGTGACATATGTATGTATGTATATATATTTTTGGGGAACCTCTATAGGGGGTATCCCTTTATGGGTTACCATATAGAGTGTATGTGTTTGGGGTAGGCAAGTGTGGTGAGATGAGTCACGCATGCGAGGGCCTCCGACTTACATAGTGATATAACCAGCATGGGTTCCTAGGTGTCTTTTAGATGATCGAGTGATGGTTGCTGATCAAACCCGATTAGATTGGTTAGTACCCCCTAGATTGGTTGTTAGGCCAAGTGGGCTTTGCCACTAGATTGGTCAGTTATAGGGTGTCTAGTTTTTTATAGACTTAAGAGCTTCACTATACGACGGTAGGTGGTTCTGAAACCGAGTATATTTAGGTGTCTTCTACAGATGTTTAAGATCACCCACGGTTACTGGATTTTTTTTATTGCTTGTTTACTTTCCATTATACAACTTTATTTTCAGCTTGCATTGTTTACCTGTTTTACTTTAGCACAACTTTGGTATATTCTGTTTTGAATTTTTTAGTTTATAAAAAGAAAAATGATTTTTGAAATGTTATGTCACATGTGTTGGATTTTTAATTGAGAAAAACATGTTGCATATTTTAAAAATGTGAAAATAGTACCTTTATATTTTTATTTCAAACCTGTGTTAATGGATGGTTTTGGGAAAGGATACGTTGGATTCTGTGTCTTATCTTGGAAACCCTACTGATAATTTTAATGTTCATGCCAATATTTATCATTTAAGTTTCAGGTTTCCTTTTCCCATGTTTTCTTGGTTTAGTTTCTCATTATTGGAGCAAGGTCGGCCTTTGGTTTGGAGGTGACCTGGAATCTCACGTGGAGGTAAGTTCAGTTTTACTTTCTTTCTGTTACTAGTTTTATTTATGTCGTCAGTTTTTATTTATCTATTTATCTTTTTTTCATGGTCCAAATAATTATCAATGGTTAATTTTTGATGTCTGGCACTAGTTTCCAGCACATAGGGATAGGGAATGCCATTCGGGACATGTCGTAGACTGGCTTAGGTGACCGGTTCAGGGTCGGACTAGGTTGGTTCGTGACAAAATGGTATCAAAGTAATCCCTTGTTATTTGGGGCGTCCGGTAGATGGAGATTTGGACTTTTGGGACTCAATAGGTAGGTACGGGAAGGACGTCATAAACCCTCGCCCATTCCGAACCTTGAGTTTCCAGGGGTAGTCCAGGAATTGAGTCCTTGTCTCGTTCTGGTTTGTTTTAGATAGAGGTATGACAACGGAGGCAAGCTGATGTTACATCATGATTTTACATAGAGTAGTGACCCATGTGGAGTTAGATTACATGGTTTAAGTTCCTCATAGTTTTTTATGCTTACTTGGGGCACATCCCACTACTATGTTTCCAGGTTAAGAATGACTACTAGTCCCTCTCTCTAGTAGTTTTATGCAAGTTGAGTTTTGTCTTGGTTCTAGTTAGTGTAAGTGTTCTTTTAAAAATGAAAAAGGGTTTTTTAAATGGGTAATAATTTTTTTAAATGTATTTAAATTTGTGAAATGGGTTTTAAAACCAAAAGATCTTGGTCTAAAAATATGTTGTTTTCTTGGAACTGGTAGAGATATGGTTTGGGTGAAACCTCGGGTACACTTTATGAACGTTTTCACATGTGAGGGAATTAATGGGAAGTGCATGTTGGTGTGTATGGATGAAAGAGGGTGAAGTAATTATCAATGGTTCATGGGATAACTAGGGTGTGAACTTGGAATTAAAGGCTTGACCTTGTTTTTTTTAAAGTGATTTGAAAATGGGGAAATGATTTTTGGAAATTGAATTTGGTATGAAAAGTGGGTTTGGTATTTGGAAAGTGGACTTAAAAGAACGTTTTTTTGAAATATAAAATAAAAAAGTAATTTTTTGTTGTGTTTGTATTTTTTTGTTTTTGAGATGGTTGTTTTTTTATGAAAGTTCTTTTAATGATATTGCTTCAGATTAATATGGGTTTTGATTCTATTTTTTATATGTTGTTCATAAAGTGACTCCTAGAAAGGTCCCCAAGGTTTCTGATAAGTCATACCCAGTTTTTGGTCCTTTTCGGATGTTTCCTGTCCTTAATAGTGATTGGGGCCCATTAGAGTCAGTATAGTGGGTTGAATAGGTCAAACGCATCTTCAGGGTATTGGGAACTCCTGACGTTGTCAGTGTGCATGTCATTTTGGGTCTATCTGAAGGTCTGGTACTAGATGAATGGGAGTTTTCTGCCCCACAATCAATTCAAGTTGGGATGATGTGGGATGTATTTAAATTATTCTTCATCTTATGGTTTATTCCGGAGGAGCTGAAGACAAAGAAAAGGGAAGAGCTAATGCGTATTCAACAAGTCCAATGGGTGGTTAAAGAATATGTTGACCATTTCAAGGAAATTGTGTCATTTTCTCTAGAAGTAGTATCATAGGATTTGATAAATACTTCCCTCTTCATCGATGGTATTCATCCGGAGATCAAGGAGTAAGTCCTCCTTTCTAAAGACCATCGTTTCGAGAAGCTGGTGGATGAGGCGTTCGTAGCTGAGTTGGTCTCCAAAGCGCAGATAGTTGGAAAAACAACGTATCTAGTTGCTTGTGAAGATTCCCCATCTAGTGAGTAGATTGTTCGAGAGGGTCCTATTTCTAAAGAGTCCTCTGCAGTGGTTCTGGCTTCCAGTTCGTCAAACCATTAAGTGGCGTGCCACCAGTGTGGCCGATTTGGGCACGTGAAGCTGTCATGTCGCATCCCTCTATAGATGTGTCATCATTGTGGCTATTTGGGAAACTTGGATAAGTTTTGAAGGAAGAATATCCTGAATAAGACATTGTGATCGGAGGAATTCTAGTGCCTGATTCTGAGGTAGGAGATGCTTTATCCATCAGAGCCCTAGCCATATGTCTTGGGGTGAAACTCGTGCGCAGTCAGGAGTTGTTAAGGGTGTGAAACCTTGGTCTGGGTTATGTGTACCATGTTGGTAGTAGGACATTTAAATACTTTTCGCTCTTATTTTTCAACTTTTAAAATTTTACTGTTATTGTGAGTTCATCATTCGATGGGGAAATGTGATGAACTTGTTCTATTGTAACCCAAACAGTTCTGTTTTTCTGATTATGGTTTTCTAAAACGTGTTTTTTTCTTAAAAGTGTGTTCGGACCTTTTTTTGGTTGATCTTGGTTTAGATGTGTTTGTTTGTAGATTTAAGCACCTATGGAAAAATCGATATTTGTGGTTATTCTCAGGTTCACTGATTGGTGTAAGTTCTGCTCAGAGGATTTTCTCTAGTTTTGGGGGTTTTTTGTATGGGTCGAGAGTTCCATGTTTCAGCGGAGGTGTTGTTCTCTCATGCTATAGAAGTTAGTTTGGATTGGTTGGGAGTTCCCACACCAGCCCTCCGTTCCTGGGGAGATATGTTTTGGTGTTAAATTTTTGTGCTAACTGAGTTCTTGTGGTGGGGAGAACCCTCTCGTGTTCTCATGTTCTCTTGTATTGTGGTTTCTTTTAGTTTCAGTCGGGCATGGATTCTGGTTTTTTTTATCGTTCAGCAGGGTGACTTTCTGGGGACAGAATGTGTCTGTTATGGGGAGAATGGTCACAACCCTACTTTTTAATTTAATTTTTATTTTATTATTTCTTGGCTCTGGGTTCTCGTACTAAGGATCGGGTCAGGTCCTACTTTAAATTTTTTGACGTTTAACAATTCTAGTGGGTTTTGGACCCATGCGTGGTCGCCGCATGGTGGGAAGTAGTCGCGTGGTTGGACCGGGTGCCCGTGCAAATTTCAAATAGTTGAAATAAATAATTTTTTATGGGGGTAAGATGAGTTAATTATTTAAAACGTAATAATAATGTTATTATTCAGTAGATAATAATATTTTTATTATTATGTTTTTCTAATAATATTTTTATTTTTTAGAAATTTTTGCTAATATAATTAGTAATAAATTGTTATTAATATTATTAATATTATTATTATTTCATTATTTTCATTGATTTTTTATTATTGTTGTTGTAATTATTATTTTTATTTTTATTAATTTTTATTATTATTATCTTTATTATCTTTATCTTTATTTTTATTATTTCTGGTTTTATTATTATTATTATTATTATTATTTTGGTTTTATTATTATTATTTCTATCATTGTTATAATAAAAAAAACCTAGTTCTACCCCCCACCCCCTTCCCCCATAACCCTCTCACATAGCGGCACCCCTTCATGCATCGTTGCCTCCGCATCTCACCTCCTACAGCTAACCTCGTCGCCCTCTGCTCCTACAACCGACCCAGCCTCTCCCTTTGCCTCACACCACCTTCGCAGCATCTTAACAACCACCTCACTATGACCCTCCACCTTTAACCTCACCACACCTGACCAGATCACCCCCTCTGGCCCTCTACGCACGCCCTAGTCGGCCTCTCACTCCACCCACTGTCTTCTCATACTCGCCCCAGCCACCATCAGTGTCTTCTCTCACCACCCCCACATCCCCTCTTTGGCCTCCTATGCACCCAGCCTCACCACTCCTTCACGTAGCACTACACCCATCCCCCTCTATTCTCACCACTCCTCCTTCTACATCCATCTCTCCCTGAATCCAGCACCCTCCTTCACCCACATCTGAAACCTCTTACCACTCCAGCCTCCCCCGCTCCATCCCCATCCCTCCTCGCCACTACGATCGGCCGACCACTTGCCTTCTCTTCTTGTTTCAGCCAGCGACGCATCCGAACCCACTTTCACACGGACAGCCTGACTTCCGATCTCGCTCTAGATGGAAGCAACCTCCTCCGGCGAACCCGAAACCTCTTTAAAATTCCTCCTCCTCCTCCCCGATGCGCGGTTTCCTCCCTCTCGGTGCGTCTCCCATTTCAATTCGTGTTTTCCTTCGATTTAACCAAACCCTAGTGTCGTGGTAGGTTATTCATGCATTTTTCTCATTTTTTAGGTGTGTGGTTGGTCCTTAATGGGTATTGTCCCATCTTCCATCAATGTTTTTCTTCATATTCACTAGATTTGAGTTAGGTGAATTTTCATTTTCATTTCCGATTAAGTTTATTTAATTCTTGAGCATTTTTAACTAAATTTTTTACTTGATTCGCACCTTTGAAGTATGTTTGGTTAATCATCTATTATGTTTTCTAGTTAATTTTTCTGCTAAAAAGAGTTTTCAAAATATTTTTCCTGATTTATGCCTTACAGTGATTATAGAAATTGTGTTATTTTAATGTCAAATGTTTTATTGATAGTCTTTCGGATATGATACATGCCTTCATGATACTCTTCAATGGTTTATTGTGGTGTTTCTAGTTTATGTAATTTGTTATATCTATTTATGACATTGTTATAAAAAATGTTTGATTTTTTTATCGAATTTATAGAAGACAGTTTGGGTTTCTTATTAAATTATTTATGCATTTTTTGGCCATCTTATAAAAATTGTTTTGTAACTTTTTAGTCTGTTTACATAATTGTTGATGAATTGTTTGGTATGTTTTACTAGTTGATTATTTTTTAGAAATAGGGGAATTTGGTGATATTCTAGTCAAATGTATTTTGGTTTGGCGTGTTTGGTTTGACAACATTATATCTTGGAAATTGTATTAAAAATATTTTTAAATGGTTTTTAATAGTCTCATTGGGGTTTTTTATTTTTTCCAAATGTTGTGGATGATTGGGTTTTTTTTTCTAAATCAAGCAATGACATTGGGTAAAGGGTTTTAAAATATTCTCTAGGGTGTTTGGTGTACCATTGGATGTGTTTTCAAATGAAGATGACACTAGAAAAATGGTTTTTTCTTTAAACCTCGGTGAATTAAATGGTTTTTTTTTTGTTTTAAAATAAATTTGGTTCCCCTTGGAAAATTTCTAGGGAAGACTTTATGAGTTTTCTTTAAAGCACAATTTGTTTGCCTTTATAATGTGTTTTGACGTGATTTTGACGATGATAAAGGCTCTTTTTGTAGTTTCAAAATGATTTGGTGTGTGTTTTTGAACTTGAGGTCCTGTTTGGATTTGTAAATATGAAATAGTGTTTGTGTGATGTTTGGGGTAATACTTTTGGACATGTCAAGTTAAAGGCCCATTTGGAATTTCGGTTTTAGTGTAATGCTTGTGCTGAATCCTTGAAAGGATAGTTCTTGATAAATGTGTGCTCGTTTGGAAAATCTAATGTTTTAAAAAAAAAATAAATGGTTCTGATAATTTTATGGCATGACGGCCTAGTTGGAACCTTTAATGATGTGACATATGTATGTATGCATATATATTTTTAGGGAACCTCTATAAGGGGATATCCCTTTATGGGTTATCGTATAGAGTGTCCGTGTTTGGGGAAGGAAAGTGCAGTGAGATGAGTCATGCATGCGAGGGCCTCCTACTTACATAGTGATATAACAACTATGGGTTCCTGGGAGTCTTTTAGATGATCGAGTGATGGTTTCTGATCAACCCTGATTAGACGGGTTGGTACCCCATGGATTGGTTATTAAGCTAGGTAGACTTTTCCACAGATTGGTCAGTTATAGGGCATCCAGTTGGTTATAGACTTAGGATCTTCACCATACTCCAATAGATGGTTCCAAAACCGAGTATATCCCAGGGTATTCTAGGGATATTTAGGATCACCCATGGTTACTGGATTATTTTTATTTCTTGTTTACTTTCCATTATAAAAGTTTATTTCCATCTTGAATTGTTTACCTGTTCTACTTTAGCACATCTTTGGTATATTCTGTTTTGAATTTCATTTTATAAAAAGACAAATTATTTTGGAAATGGTATGTCACATGTGTTGGATTTTTAGAGGATAAAAACTTGTTTATTATTTTAAAAATGTGAAAAAACTACTTTTATATTTGTATGTGTTAATGGATGGTATCGAGAAAGGAGACGTTGTCTTCTGTGGATTATCTTGGCAACCCTACTGAGCATTTTAATGCTCACGCCTATGTTTATCATTTTATTTGTAGGTTTCCTTTGATCAGGTTTTCTTGGTATATTTTCTCATTATTGGAGTAAGGTCATCCTTTGGTTGGGATGTGACTTGGAAGGTCACGTGGAGGTATGTTCGGTTTTACTTTCTTTTCACTCCTATTTTTATTTTTTTCATTAGTTTTTATTTATCTTTTTATCTATTTTTCATGGGAAAATTCATTCCCAATGGTTAATTTTTGATGTCTGGCACTGGTTTCCAACCCATGGGGATCGAGAACGCCCTTCGGGACATGTCGTGGACCGGCTCGGGTTACCAGTTCAGGGTCGACCTGGGTTGGTTCTTGACAATATATATATAAATAACATATAATTTCATGTGCTTAATTTTGTTTTTAGCTTTTAATCAGAATCTACCAACTATGAGAGAATTATTCTATGATGAGCCTAGTGGTAGTGGTGATCAGCCACATGATTTGAGGGGTGGTAAAAGATTTGTGCACACCACTTAGGGTACCGGATCACACCATGTCCCTTCATCTTAAATAATTCATATCACACCTTCTTACCCCACATTGTCATAAGAGACACTCAAGATATTTAGGCCTCCTATATTTTCACCACCATTTATATCTGGTCATCCTCATATTTCTTTCCCTTATCCGATGGTGGCTCCAACTCCCCATCCATATTATACATATCCACAAATGTATATTCCATCTTATTTTTCTTATACTTCATTCTACCTTATCTTCTACATTCATGATCCCTCTACATATAATCTCACACATTATAAGCCTCACCAGTAGACATTGGATCCCACCCCTACTATACAGGTTCACGATCCTTCAAAGCATAGGGATCTAGTGACACCCACTAATCAGACTGGATCACGTATATTTATAGAACCATAGTAAATTTTTTTGGCATAATTTATTTTCATTATAAGGTATATTGATATAATGTTTGTATTTTTTCTTTCATGACTGGATCTTCCACTATACGGTGTGGCTGTACAAACATGTGTGAGGTGTAGAACCACCACACATAGCTGATTTTTGAGTATAAGGAGGATAATAAAATGATTGGAAAAATATGTAAATAATGTAGGAGTTTTATGGATATTCTTACCAAATACTCTGACATCATTCCCATTAGGCCACTCTCATAGAGATACATTCAAAAATAAGAAATGGATA
Organism: Viscum album; assembly: GCA_963277665.1. NCBI lineage: Eukaryota > Viridiplantae > Streptophyta > Magnoliopsida > Santalales > Viscaceae > Viscum > Viscum album. The sequence continues at coordinate 1,386,544,223 of OY728160.1, forward strand.
ATGCTTGGGAATAAATATGGGTATGAAAATTTATTGGATTTAATGTAACATTATTATTTTATTTATATGAATTGATATATTGGTGCCAGATTCATTATAATTTTCATGATTGTGGGGCTATGAAAATGGAATGACTCATGGATTAGGTGATATGATGAGAAAATATAATCATGATATGTATAGTTGGAGGCATGATATATTTGGTGCAGATTTAGAGGCCATACCTATCATGAATGAGTGTCTAGTAGCACATTATCAGGAAATTATTGCTTATTGTAAGAGTATTGATATTAAGTTAATAATATAACTTTATTTTTTTGAATGAAAATTGACATGATTTTCATTAACAATTTTTTTTTATTATTGAAAATTCTTTTTCAAGAACCATTATAAAGAAATAAAAAAACAAGGATTCTATAAAATACCTCCACACTTTGGGGTGTACATTGATGTTGAACCATAAGAGGAAGAAGGTATGACACTCACTTATAATTTTATATTAAAATAAATTAAGGAAATGAAATTTATTCAATTTTAAATTATATATATTCTTTATAATTTTTTTATAACAACTATATTTATTAATTATATTTTTTGGGTATATTAAAGATATATTTATTATAGGGAAGTATAAAATGTTGTTTAATATAGAATGTTTTCTTTTTTAATCCTACATAACCTCTTAACAATTCTAGTAGGGGATATATTTGTTAACCCTAAAAAAGGAGGGTGATTTTATATTAAAAATGATGAATTTAATTAGTGAAGTAAAAAACATTTTCAATATAATATTATAGAAAAAAATCACTCAATCATTGGGAAATACATGGATTAACATCCTAAGAGGGAAATTAGGTATATTTGTAACAAGGTTAGTGGTATGTAGGAATAATGTGTCAATTTTATATGTTTTGGTTAGGATACTATGGGAAAAGAGAGTGTGGTACCTCTTATGAGGTAATTAAAAAGTGGTTAGTGAGGAATTGTTATGATAGATGTTAATGATATTAAAAATTTCAATATATTTTAGAATATTAAAACCAATTAGAAAGATATTTTATTGGAAGAATAGAAAACAAAAATGATGATCATAAATACAACATGCCTTCTATCCATTATTCATTAACTTATATGACTGATGATGATCAGTTAATAGTAACCAATATGTTCTTTATTCATAAGGTAATCCACCAAATTTGAAATATTGAAATAATATTAGATGGGTTTTATTTATCTCTAATATTATTATGCTATCACATATACAGTTTGGGAAGTAATATGATTCATAGTGATTCATTTATTATAACTAACTGTTTTTATGTATATCTGTAAATAAATAAAGTAAATCTTTATAATAAGCCTCATTAATTAATGAATTTCCCTTTAAAAATTTTAACATCTCATAAATATAGAACTTGAAATATTCCTATATTGAATAAATCACTCCAAGAAATAAATATCACATAAAATTTTATAAATAGTTTCATTTATAATATTTTATTTAATAGTGTGCTTAGTTTAAATTATAGAATTAGTCAATGTTGGATACATAGAGAAATTCTAAATAACCACTCCACTATTGATGGAAAAATATAGATTGAGATCTGAAATTATCATTTTTAATCTAAATTCTTATATCAATGTAACCAATTAAAATTATTTATTACTCTCATCTAAGGACTATGTATACATATTTAATTATTCTTATGTATTTAAGGATTTTTTGTAAAGAGGTCATGATACATTTAACAAAATATTATTAGTATCAAATAATTATAAAAATATATTCTAAAACATCAAGATTATTATAAAAAATGGTATTCCTGATTTATCATATTATAAAAGAAAAACAAATCTCTTCCATATGTATCATTTCTATCTTAGTTAGTGTATATTTATTTATGATAACATAAACCATGTAACATTAGTTGAAACCCTCTATAATAGTTATAAATGGTAAACCTATTGGAAATAATATCAATATATACAATCTAACTCGGACTAAGAAACCATTTAAATCAATCAATATAAATACCTATACCCAATATCTAAGATGTTTCACCCATGTCTTAAATCGAGAAACATTTTCTTAACTAATACATTATAAACATCATATCAATGGTTTCATTTTTATGATTCATGTTTCATATGCATCCAATTGTTGATTTTTATTGTACTCCCTATAACTCACATATATATATGCCAGATTTAACTCATATATTATGAAACTAATCTCTTTGAATACATCTTAAAAATGTATATAAAAACTATGATATTCTTTCTTCAATCCATAAATGAACTGCCACAACATAAATGCCTTTATATTTTTATTTAGATAATAAAATCCATTAGGTTATATCATATGAACATCCTTGGATAGACTTTTATTAAATAATTTAGTTTTGATATCTATTAGTTGATTTAATAATAATAATATCCTACTATAAAAACAAGAAAAATATTATCATAAATTATCATCTCTATCACTTTAAATTATGTCAATAAACTCCCACAAGATTTAATAAAACATATTTATAACTCAAAGGTAGACCTAAGTGATTTATAAAATATTATAGAATCCAATTTCTTACTTTGCGGAATTGAACATTAAAGAAATTTACATATTAAACCCATATTTAAACCACTTCTTATTCCCATTTAACAACTCACTATCTACCTTAAAACTCACCACTTATTTAGTCACATATACCACTATTAATATAAAGTTTCAGCTAAATTCAAGTATTTCACTCAAGTTATTCTACCCAAACAACAATATACATCATGTGAAATAAATTTCACATGTAAACATGCCACATGATGAATTAAAAAAATAATTATAAATCATTAATGATCACTCACTACACAAACAACACTATAAAAACAAAAAATCCAACTCATCAATATGATTTAGTGTTATTAATTCAACAATTTCCACCTTTATCTCCTTTAAAAACTATTTCATCAATTTAACCCTTTAAATCAAACATAATGATTATTAAATACCATATAATAAAATTTCAATAGCATGAATTAAATAAGATAAAACATCATAAAACATTTTATTCTACTTATCATCTCTATTAAATCACACAACACATTTCATTCCATATCATACTTAACACCCTAAAATATTCTAAGATAAAAATTATATAATTTCATACATGTTATCATTATTAATCAATAAAAAATTATTCCAGTGCATCCATATTTAAATTTTTAGCTAATTTCATATCCAAAAATCCTAAAACAACTAAATTAAATTATCATATTAACCATAACACACTAGTGTAGTGACTTATAAGTTCAAAGAAGTTCACAACCACTTACCTCAAGGTATGTTACCATTCCTCACAATGTTTATAAGACTAGTTCTAACTCTAATTAATAAATATCAAGAATTCACTAAGAAATAAAATAAAACTAGAATTAAAAATAAAATAAACTAAACTTATTTTTCTTTTACCTAATCAATAAAGAAAACAATATACACACCATTTCAATACAAAAAACATATTGTAAATATTTTTAGAACATAAATTTTTTATTTTACATACTCTCAATCTAAATAACCATTTACATTATTTAACCAAATAATAAATAAAATTAATTCATTCATGTATCTTTTTAACAAAAACAAACATCAATATTTACTATACTCTTACCAATATCTATCAGAAAAAAAATTACCTTTATTTTCCCAATTTTAACCACTTTCAAATTAAATAATTTAAACATATAAAAAAAATATGAATAAATATAGCATAAATTTCACCTTTACATTCACCATATTATACATGTATTTAGTCTTGATTATTTCTTTTTAATAAAGACATCCCATTTTCAATATTCTGTAATTACATTTCCCTTATATTTATGGATATAATATATAAAAACAATAATCCTTAAATTCCAAATCAAGTTAATTTATCAAATAATTCTTTGATTATATTCCCAATTCTACCAATTTATTTTATAAATTTTCTTTTTTTAACCAATTAATATCATAATTGAAAATATAACCAATCATTATAGAAAATCTTATTCCATCATCTAGTATAGACATTTGATTTTATTTATTAAATTAAAAAATAATAACATATTTTTAATTATGGTTTTCTACATTCAATGTCATTATAGAGGGAGGTTTTAAATATTAATGTTTGTGTTCCTTAGGAAATTTTTTTTGTCTCAAGCATAAAGAAGAAATATTGATGTGCGGTAAATGAATAGACACAACGGTAGAATGTAAGTTTTACTTTTTTGATTTCAAATTTTATTATTTTTTTAATTACTAAATATTCCATTTATATTTGTAACAGTGTGCTTTGGAGGCCCTTGATGAGAAAAAATATGATAACTTTGGACCAAATGATCATTTACATCAGGTATTAAGAGATTAGGACCATGATAGAGTATACTATAAAACGGGGAAGAGTATTGTCCCCACTAGACATTGGTTGACTTCATGTGTCATTTCAGGTCACAATTAGTTGGAAACAGCTCATGCACAGGTTGCACAGGCTTAGGTTGAGGCAGAAGAGATCAAAAAAATGGTCATATAATATTTTTAAAGGAATCAAAATTCCAATGATGAATTTATAAAATTTATGTCAATATTATGTCTATCACATCCACAAGATACCTCTATGGATTTTTATGTATATATTTCAATGATGCATGTGTTATATGGTGCACTGGGTGATGGTCCTAGTGGTGGTCTAGATGATGACATTTCTGTTGATGGAAATGGATATGGCGATGATGATGGAAATGTTGAGGATGATATTGAGGATGATAATGAGTTTGAGGATGACGATAGATATGGTGATGGTGACAAGAGTAAGATTTATCCTTTACATTTTTTGCTAATATTTATGACATTTGATTTTTGATGGTTAGTTATGAATGAATATATATGATATTTTAAATATTTTTTATTATTGTTTGAATTCATTAATTAGTTTATTTTGTTATTATTTTTTGTGTATTGGTTGGTGATATCTGTTACAATTTTTTGGTGATTTGTATAGGTAATTAGTGAATGTGGGGGGGTTTTCTTCCTATTTGGTGATTTATGTTGGTTGTTTGAGAAAGGTGGGGGTGATTCTACCTGGGAAGGTATATAAGGTCTATAATAATGGTTCAGAAATCATTAGTATACACCTATACATATGTTTTCATGAAACCGTTGGTATAACTTATAGCCAAGGAACTTTATTCCAAGAGTTTATGAACCATTGGTATATGTATTTAGCCATGATTTTTCAAACTATCAGTAATTACTTATACAAATGGTTATAAAATAATAATTGGTTAAATAAAATATCAGAAGGACTATACTAATGTTTTAATATAAACCATTTGTATAGGAACATACATATGGAACATTATCAAACTGTTTTGATAAATGTTGTCACATGTCAGTTTTCTAAAAGTATGAGCAATCACTATACAAGAAAGATTAGTTTTCATGAGTAGCATCCAAGAAGTTTTATGATCCATAATTTATCCTACCACCACCATGAAATCGTTGACTTATTTTGAATGGGTGGATTTGGTGTACTCTATCCATGGAATCATCAAAAAAAAGAATAATTGGAAGATGGGAATGTCTACATGTGGTGGTTCAAATCCATGAATATCTACCCACCAGTAAATTATGGTTGACATATTATACTTTACCTGTAGAGGGAGTAAAAATCTAGGGCCCACTTGTGGGATTAAACCAATAATTATCTCATTAATTTAATTATATTATTTTAAAAATTCACTCATAGGATTTGTTTAGTATATAGACCAATCCCTAATTCTTGTTCAGATTTAATGGCACGATCCTTGTATTTTTATTTACTGGTTTTCTTTTTTAAGACCACGATGGAACAAGGAAGCACCAAAATAGTAAAGATAAGAAATTAATAAATATACATGATAATAGTGAGTTTATTAATATATTCTTTATAATTTAAATACATTTATTTTTTCTATAATTCCATTTTAAACTAGAAATTCTAATAGCTGTGTAAAACTAAAAATTTCATGCCCATTATTTGAATTTATGCTTTACTTGACTTAACCTAGAGATATTTTTTTCTTAGGAATCATTTGATTCCATGTTTTATATTTCAATGATAATGATATTGAATAATTGAAATGGAGAATTTAATTTTTTGAGTGAAGCATGGATATTTAATTGATGACTCAAGATTTGATTGAATTGGTTGATTCAAGTAAATCAAATTTCTCAACCATTTTCCATACATTTAATATCTAAAATTTATATATATTAATTTTTTATTACTATTCATTCCTTGAGTTATTGTCTCAAATTATATGTTCCATTCCCAAAAGGATATCAAGACCAAATACTTTATATTATAACATAAGCATATTTCATGGGGGATTTTGTGATATTTGACATTCTAGAAAATGTATTGGAACATTTTAAATGACTTTGAAAAAACATATTTAAAATAATTGATGCATTTTTATTGATAAATCATTATCCTTGGGACCACCTTTACATTTATCCTTCTTTATCCCATAGAGATCATGAATGGACTTGATATGAATAAACCAAATTTCAATCCATTTTTATCTATTCCTACCCTCATCTTATTATTTTAATGATATTTTAAAGTTAAAGTGTAGGGGTTAGGGAATTCATGGTGAAAAGGATGCATTAAATTATAAGGTAAAAGTTTTGGGGTGAAAATGTGATTATTGAGAAAGGTTTTTGATTAGTTCATTAAACTTTATTGTTTTACCTTCATGAAAAAAATGAAAAATTGGATGTGAATTGTGAAAATAAAAAATCACCACTATTGTATTGATGATTTTTATCATATGCGGTTAGGTGGTTCAGAGACAAATTTTTCCAATCATGAATTTAGAATAATTAAAAAAAGAAAAAAACCCCAAAAAGTAGTTTGAAAAAAAAATAGAGAAAAAAATCATGAAGGAGAAACTTATTCACTATCTTATCATTGATATTAAACTTATATTGAGCATTAATAGTGTGAGTTGTTACATTTAAGGGAATATTTTCATTGTCCTTTTACTTTTGACACCATGCTTTATACTTTAGAGTTATCCTCTTCATTTGAGACTTAATTTTTTCCACATCAATTTATACCATCCTTAAGCCTCAAAGTCATTAGAACCATAATTTCAAGACCCTATGATTTCATGTTCCTTTTTTATTACATAGTATAGAATGTATTTTTTTCAATCCTATAGATATGGAGCATGTACTCATGATATGAGTATAAATCTAGTTTAATTTTTATTATGAGTGATAAGAATGAAAGATTCAATAAAAAGGTGGATCATGACTTGGGATTATTGATAATAATAAAATGAGTAACTTGAATGAATGAAAGGATAATTTACATCATTTATCAATGGGGAAAACGTAAAATTATTGGATATATTGTTTCTTTGAAAATATGGAGTTAAATTGATATTTTATGTGGAATGTTGAAATTTGATTTAACATTGATAATTATCTGATTTAATTGAATTAGGATTTAAATATTGGTAACATGGTATTTATCTTAATTTGAATTTTGAGATTTTAGGATTGATGAAAATTATAGATCAAGTGTGGGGGTATTTGATGCACACAAAACTTTATTCAAGGATTTAAACAATTTTAGATGATTTCAAAAAGGATCATAATGAATATTCAAATTTATTACAATAATGAAAGAATTTATAAGAGAAGAATTAATATAGATAAAAATGTATAGAAATATAGCATTCTGTAAGTTTTATTATTTTTAGGATATCCTATAAGTATTTCAGTAAGTATTTAAGGACATTTAAAGTAAAAAAAATAGGGTCAGTCTGAGCTTTCTCTCAACCATGATAACAATCCATCCACCTAGCCATACAAAAAGGACCAGTTGGACAAGACATACTACTAAAAGAGCCTTCTCAATCTATAGACTAGTGTGAACCATGCGAAAAGTATCTAGCATAGTGTTTGGGCCATGGAATGTGTATAAATGTGCATGTAAAGATGAGCCCAGTTCAGGTGTTCATAGTGTGTGTAGATGTGGATCCCATTATTCCATAGAGTAACTAGTGCTATAAATATTTAACCTAAATATAATAGTCTTGAAGATGTGAATATTTTATGTGGGACAAAAGTTCCACAAATATTGTTCATCACTTTCCAAAATGACATCTCACCACCTTGGTCACATCCCTCTATGCCTCAAAAACACCTAATCACCACCTTTCATCAATGTTTCACTGCATTCACTACTCAACATCAATTTTTGTCCTATGTAACTAACCAAAGGCCACTATGTATTCCATTATAAAGTTCAATGATTGATAAAACCACTATCAAGGATTGGGATCACCATAGATGATCTCAAGATCCTCATATGACTTTGTTGAATCCAATTTTAAGTTACAAAAGGCCACTCATGATAATGATAATTCCCATCCAGCCACTATAAAGGCCGAAAGGAGAAAGGAGGTACCTTATATTACTATCATACCCACTACACTATATACTCTCAATGGAAGGTTCTCTTACACTTTTTTTAAAAGGAATAAATGGGTATGTGTAGGAAATAATCTATGTAATACCACTCATGAATCATCTACATCTTGGTATAGGAGAAACAAATATGTTACATGTTTGCTATGTGATTCCCATGAAGAGATTCCTCTATATGATCCCATATAATAAAAACAGTTATGTGAGCCATGATGGATTTGTCTATGTGAAACCCTCTACCATAAATGGCTGCATCACTCACCATAAGCTGATATATTGGAATATAAATGAAAAATACACAAGGAAAATAAGAGAATTAGTAATTGTGGTTAACGTGAAGGGGGGATATAAGGGATTTAAATATATAATAATTAGCTATATCATGAGTATATCTTCTCATTCTATAGTATGGATCTACATTAAAATCTATAAATACCTTATATTTGTGGATATTGAAATCCAAACTTTAAAATAAATTTACAACAAGGATAAATTAAAAAAAAATGATCATATATGAAGGAAAATATATGGGATATTCAAATGAGAATAAAGAGGGGATTCATCCCTCTATAAATAATAGGTTTCCTTCTATTTTTAAATGATCAGGGGATTATTCGAGGACAGATGTTACTACTCTATTATATTTTTATTCTATATAATAGTTTATTTTTCTAATTTTAATTTATTCATTCGATTTTTAATAAATTTTTCTCCACTGTATTCTTACAATATTTCTCAACTATGTTTTCTCTTCTCTCTTCTTCTCTTCTTATTATCTCTTCTACTATGACCTCTTACACTTGAAAATGAGTGAATAAACTAAGTCTTTCCATTGGGGGAGGATAGGTGCTTCTTGAATTCAAGAAATTAATTTTTTAATGTTTTGAATCTTTTTGTGCTTAATTAAGGTGTAGTGTATGGGTGTGGTGATTTTCTACCATCACATGAATCTTGACTTAAAAACTATTCATTTTTTTAAATTTACCTACCATAAATTGAAAAAAATATCATCACAATATGTAGTTTATTCGTTCAATGGATGAAATGGAATTCAATAGAAATGGGTTCTCTAAGGTTCCACACTCTCGATTGAGGTGTTTAGTTATCCTTTATTATAGGATGAGGAAGAATTATGTTTATATTTTCATTCAATATTCCACAACCATTAAATAAATCATTACTAATCTAATATTTGTATTTCATAATTGGGTTATGAAACTAAATTTAAAACTTCTAATATGAATAATGAAGAACCTGAATCCAAACCTAAAGGCCAAGTACTTTCTTTATAATCTCATTTTTTTAATTTTGTTATTAGGTTATAATTAATAACTAATTTTATAAACTATAAAAATAAGTAGTTTAAGGTTTATTAGAATTAATAAGTGAATAAGATGTGAAGCTCTTCATGTGACATGACCGTGGAAAACTTTTCTATTATACTTAGAATATATGAATAGTACCTTTTCCACACCACATGAAAATTGTGCATCATGTGTCTCACAAATGAATTCAAATATTGGAACCACATGGATTCAGGAAGACTAAATGAGGGGAGGAATATCTAAAAGTAGCTAATGAATCCAGACTTCTTGATACAGCTAGCGAGGTTTACCACCCCATATTGCATACTTGAATGATCTTTTTTTAAAAGGATTATTATTATGTCCCATTTGTTACAAAAAAAACATTATTTATATATCAATAATTCAAATATATGGATATATTTTATATGTTTGGAAATAAATATTTCTTCTTTTATAAGGATATAATTTTTTACGGTAGGGAACATTTAAATAATATTCTTTATGTTTTGGATTACACAAACCATGCAATGAAAATAAATAACAAAAAAATAGCATGACTCATGCCACACCAAACTATAGAATCACTAATTGGTTCATGTATATGATAATCTTTCTAAAAAATTAAACTAAGATGGATATTTATATTCCATTGAACTAAAACCATTTGGTGTATGTTACAAATGTTTATAAGGAAACATGAATAAATACCCATTTAGTGTAAATGGTGAAAGGGATAAAGAGCTTCTTGAATTAGTACATACCAATGTATTTGAACCACTTCTAATTGAAGAAAGGTTTGGGTAACCATTATTCTAACTTTTACTAATGATTTAAGTTGATATGGATATTTATACTTAATTAGGTATGAGTCTAATTCTGTTGATAGATTCAAAGAATACAAGAATGAGGTTGAGAACTATCTTGGTAAGAATATTTTGAAACTTCACTCAGACCATGGTGGAGAATATCTTAATCAATATATAATTGATTATTTAAGATAGTTCAAGATTCTACCCCTTAATCAATCCCCCTTACATACCTGAGTGGAACGGTGTATGTGAAAGGAGGAACCACACCTTATTAGACATGGTGAGATCAATGATGATTCATGTGAGTATTCCTAAATCCTTTTGGTGATATGTGTTACAAAAAGTAACATATAAGAAAAACTCAGTGCCATATAATGTAGAAAATGATATTCCATATCTGTTTTAGTCTATAAATAAACCCATGTTTTTTCATATATGATTGTGGGGTTTATAAATGTTTGTTAATGCCATTTATAATTGTAGACTTGGACCCTAAGGAACTAAGTGATTCCTTATTGTCTTTCCTAATGAAACTAAAGGATATTACTTATATGACTCTACAAATAATAAATTTATAGTTAAATGGAATCCCACATTTCTTGAAAGGTATCACATATCTAAAGAAGATAGTGTGATTGATATATACTTCAATGAATTCTAGGGTCATGATACGCAAGAGTTTTAATGGGAATAAATTATACAAAAGGAATCCAGAAGAAGATGTTTCAAAGACATAAGTACTATATAGGAGTATAAGAGAGGTCATAGAACCAGAAATTTTTTTTGTGAACTAGGATAGTAACTCATTATTAGTTGATTATAATTATCCTATAACCAATAAAGAAGTAGTGAGTGGCATCAATATTTCTAAATACAATGAAAATATGAATTTATAAATGGATCACATGTACCAAAAAAATGTTATGGTTTTTTTAGACCCTCCAGTTTATGTACATAACTTTGGTTAAAAATGGGTTTCCAAGAATAAACTAGACATAGATAAAAAAGTTAGTATATATAAGGCATGACTGGTTACAAATGGGTTCAAATATCATCAAGGTGTTGACTATGATAAAACTGATTCACAATTTTTATGGTTAAATCCCTGATAATTACATTTGATATTATATAATTACATGATTATGAGATTTGTAAAATGGATGTAAAAATAGATTTCCTTAATGGGGACCTTAATAAAGATATCTATATGACACAAAGTTAAGGGTTTGTGACTCCAAAGGATTCCAATAGGTTTTTTAAGTTACAAATATCCATTTATGGATTAAAGGAAGCATCTAGGGAATATAAAATTGATATTTATGAACCCATAATGGGATTTTGTTTTGTAAATAATGAATGTGATCATTTTTTATAAAAGTGGTTTAGTGGGAGTGTGTTTATTTTATAAATAGTTTATTTTGATGACATACTACTTATTGGAAATAAAATATGAGTCTAATAATCTATTAAGTCCTAGTTGAATGAATGCTTCTCCATTAAGGACTTAGGAGAAGAAGTATATATTCTTGATAACAATATCCATCATGATATATCCAATAGGCTACTTGGTCTTATTCAAGTTATATATATTGAAAAGATATTAAAGTGATTCAGTTTGGAATAGTCCAATAGATGATTTCTTCCAATTTCACAATGAATTCATCTTTCTAGGAAAATGTATCCTCAAAAGCATCAAGAAAGGTAGAGGATGGAAATGATTCTATATGAATCTATGATTAGGTCTGTCATGTGTTATATGTTTTATAATAGGGTAGATTTCTCATATGCCTTAAGTATGATAGAAATATATCAAACTGAACTAAGTTATCACTATTGGATGGCAGTTAAGACTATTCTAATGTATCTGAGGAATATTAAGGATATTTTACTCATCCATAGAGGAGATGAGTAACAAATTATTATTGGATATATATATTTATATTTTCAAAGAGATCAAATTGATATAAAATTTCAAATGGGATACATTTTCACTCTGAATGGAGGTGATGAAATCTGGAAAAGCTCTAAGAAAGTTGTGGTCGCCGATTCTACTATAGAATCTGCGAATATTTTAGCTTCTAAGGTATAAAAATAATATATTTGGATACAAAAAATCATCTAATATCTTGAAATTTTACCTAGAAATAAAGATCCTATCACACTCCATTGTGATAATACTATAGTGGTGTCCCTTGGAGAGGATCCAAGGTCACATCAGTGGACGAAGTGCATAATTTGGAAGTATAATCTCTTGAGGGATTTTTCTCAAAGACTTGACATCACGGTAACCAGAATATTTACAAAAGTCAATGTGGTGGATGCCTTCACTAATTCCTTATCTCATCAGAAACATGATCATCATGTGATTTCTAGCTGACTAAAGGTCATAGGCAGTTAGCACTAGTCAAAGTGGGAGTTTGTTGGAGTTAGTGTTCTATATCCAGTATTTTGAACATTGGATTATATGTATATTTAAATATTTGAATATTAATAAAACAATTATGCATATTTTTCATTATTTTTCATAAAATTCATATAATAATGTCCTATATTATCTATCTCATTGATATGGTCATAATAGTCCCACTATATCATGAGAACCTTGTAATTCCATGATAATATTCATAAGTATGGTTCTATGATCAGATAAAAAACTATAATGTGACACATATAATTTTGACTGTCAATTTTGAGTACTTGTAAAATGATGATACTTCTTCCCATGAAGTTTACACTTTGTATTCTTTATGAAGGGAGATTATAGGAACAGACATGACATTAAGAATTCCTCATGTTTATTTTTTGTCAGTTATTCCTATATATAATTATGTTTTGTTATATTTAGAATTTATGATTATTATTAATGCCTGTTATGACTCATGTACTTATATTTAATTCATAACCATTTATAATATAGTTCAAGTAGAAGTTGGATACATTGGGTGTGTCACAAGTTACATATTATTAATAGATAAGTCGAGGAATAATTTTTCCCTTTTGTATTTATGGAAGTTAATATCTTGAATATTTATTTGAAATGGGACCATCACATTAAATTAAATGTACTTTGTGTAATGACATGTTTATTTCAGATATTGATAGAAAGACATATCAAGAATAAATGTCAATGACATGAATTTGCAACCTTCATGGTGAATATTGTGACAAAGGTATTATATTACACGGTAACTGTTTGTATGTGGTTAATTTCTTTGCAACATTAGCTTCTTTCTATTATTTTCCTTGACTCATTGATAGAAATTAATCATGTACATTATGTAATTCCACCTAATTCCACTGAGAAATAATCCTAGAGGTTCACACACTAAGTGTTTTAGTTGATCTTGATTAAATTCTAATTGAGCATAATTATCAAAGAAAAAAATCATTCTTAAGACCCAAGAATAATTATATTCAAGTTATATCTATAAAAAAAACTTTAATAAATATATATTATATATATTGTGAATAGAATATTTATTTTATTTTTTGAATATTTAATAAATATTTATTCTGCAGACTGTGAATAGAATATTTATTTACTAATAAATATTTAATTAAATATTTATTTGGAAATTTGATAAAAACCAATGAGAAAAAATGGACCAAAATCATGCTTGATGATAAATATTAATTTATAAGATAGTAAAATAATATTTCTCATTATTCCAGTTAACACATTTCATAAAATATTATTATTATTATATAGCATGTGTTCATAAATGGTTTACCATAATATTTAAGGTCTAATACACAATTAAATAATATTTTAACCTAAATACTAACTCTATAAATATATGGTTATATATATTGTGCTGGGTTAATTGATAATTGAGAATATTTTTTCCAAAACAGAAAACTCTCAAGAAACCTTCTCTTCTCACACCCTCAAGAATAAGGAGAACAAGAGATATTTCTTTAGGAACAAATTAACTAGATGTGACCAAGATGAACAATACATTACGATAGATCTACTGCACTAGCTCCCAGTGTTTTACTGATATTGTTTGGAGATAAAAGGACCATGTGTGGATCACTATTAGAGGGGATCTAATTCATCTCCTCCCTATAAAGACAAAGATAGTTAGAAAAGGGTTTTAGAATATCATCAACATTTTCAAAGAATGATCTTAATATGAGGTTATCTTTTCATCATATTTAATGTAAATTAATTATAAATTTAATATAAAAAGGGATCCTCTCTGGGTTCCAAGAATTCTATGTTAGTATTTAGGGTAAAAATTTCATTGTTCATGACATTTATATCTTACATAAAAATTTAATTATCCATCAAATTTAAAAAACAAACATAATGGATATTCACCCACCAGGTGTTTTCGATGCACCTGGAACCTTCATCTTCAAACTCTTGGATTTTTTATTTAGAAAAGGAAAAAGATTCTTCAATTTTTTTCTTCTTGTTTATTTTATTTATTCTTGAGTTCTCAAAGGATGGTGTCGATTTTATCCATTATTTCCTTCAAATCTCCCATATCACTTTTTTGTTCCATGAGTTGTTAGCCAAGAATCATAGATCTAGTAATGAATTATTTCACCTATTATAGTGTTTGTTCTTATCAATCTAAATGTGTAGGGGAATGTGTATTTTTTCTGAATTACTCTATTCATACAATGGATTCCAACCTCCTACCCATTGGTTTATACCAATGGTTTCTCATTTTTTTCCCTTTCGTTTGTTCCTCTTTATGGTCACATGGGAAGAAATATTGATTAATTTTAAATAGGTTGGTCAATATTGGATCCCTGACCTTAAAAGTTATTTTTCAATCTCTTGGAACAAGTAATTTATGTGAGTACCCATTACAAAATTCTCCCACTTTAATTATCAAGACAGTTAGAGAAAAGGAAAGAATGAAAACAAATAAGAAAATAATGAAAAACAAATTAAATAAAAGTGAATAATTATAGATATAAAAAATAATTAAGTATTTATCTCCAATTTCTAACATTAACAAAAATGTTGATATATTTCATTTAATGAGGGGATTACAAAAAAATCCCCTATGTAGAGACTAATGATAACCACAGGTCTGTCTCACAAGGATTTGAGCCTATAACACTCACTATTTTTGAACTTTAGTGTATGTTTGTTTTTTATGTTTAAAATAAAACACATATATTAAATTTTTTTGGGTTTTTTGTTCTATTATATTAAAACAATAGGAATAAAAAAAAATTGGTTAGAAAGAAGTGAATATGGTCCAAGGTTGAATTATAATGGGTTATATCATCATTTAAAGTTAATTCAAATCAAATAATCCATTTAGTAGTCTCAATTCCAAACATATTCTTATCTATCACTATATTCTAAAACATGTTAATACTAACCTACTCATGGACCCTCAAGTAGATTAGAAACTCATTTTTTCTCCTTGGTGAGTATCAAAGAACACTACTCAAATAAGAAAGTAAACCCACTCTGGCACAACTAACTAAACTTTGTATTTAATACCAACTATAATGGCCCACCATTTTATACATGATTTTAAAAATAAATAATTAAAAAATATAACATAAATAAAATTGATGGACCTTTTTTGGTATATTTTCTTGGAAACTACGTATATACATGGTACACAAATGGAAACATAAAATAACATTCAACTCTATAAAAAATATTCTTTATTATCCCTTCATAGATCATCTCATAACATAAGATTTCTGGGAACATTTATTGAATTAAAGGGGTGAACATAAATTCTAGTAAGGTTTAAATAATTAAAATTGATCAATAATTAACATCATGGATGAAAAATGAGGCATAGAATAAAAACATGAACATTATAACATGGGACATAACATAATAGCATGAATATAAGAACATGAAGCATAACATGGAAATTTGGATGTGACATAAAATAAAGTCATTCATAAAAATATCACTAAGTATCATCACTAAGTAATCATAAAACATATTACTAAGGATTTTAACCAAGGTTTCATAAAAATTAACCAAGTCATGTTTCAATCATATATGAACATGACATCATTAGAGGTTAATTATTTACCCAATGAATTAGAGTTCTATCAGGGAGAACCATTGATATGTCTAATATTATGTTTCATCGGGTTTCATACATGGTTGTTACCAATCAATAACTGAATGTTTCATCTAAATGAGTACCCATTAAGGAAAATAGGGTTGGTTATTCTTGAGATGAAAATGCATCCTAGAAAATTAAGGGATGATTTTAGTTACATAACCTAAATAGAAAAGGGATCATATAATGGGTTTAATGTGAGTGAAATGAAATGTCTCATTAAAAATACATCATATATAAAGTAATGTGGTTATTTATAATCACTTTAAAATATAATAAATTTTAAATAAAAAGGATTATACAAAAGAATTACTTGAATTGAAAAAGTGGAGGAAGAGAAATCTTACCATCATAGGATACTTCTTGGAGGTAGTGAGAAACTAGTTAGAACCATATAATCATCATGGAGAGAATAATTATATAGGGTATGATAGATTAATCATGTTCAATACCTTTTCAGTGAATAGTAAGGGGAGAATGGTTGGGAATATATATTTGAGGAGGGGTGGTTATAAGGGTTGAAATAATGATTATTTTTTTATTAAGGGTAATCACTTTTCTATGGAATTAATTTCAATGAATATTATTGATAATTAATGTTGAAAATTTGATATAAGATCATGAAATACCTCAAAACCCCATTTAATATTGTTATTTTTAGTTATCTTATGTATTTCCGTTTTAATTTTAATCTTTTAAATTTTTTACCATTATTTTTTTCACTCTTTTTTTCTGTGATAACATTTTTTTACCTAAAAAAAAAATTTACCATATTACCAAATATAGAACCTATAATTAAAAATATGAAAAAAATACTTAATTAAATTTATAAAAGTGATAAAAAAATAATTTTAATAGATATAAGTATAAAACATAAAAATAGTTTGTTAGAAAAGATAAAATCTTATGTGCGTCTAAATGTAACACATTATTTGTAATGTAATTACTTAAAAAAATTTTGATCAATAAGAATGATTATGAAATTTTATTTCATGATCATATCATTATTATATCATTGGAGTTACTATATTTTTTTAAAATGATATTTTTAATTTTTACCCCCAAAATCAAATTTTTGAGAAAATTAACATAAATTCATCATAAGAAAATATTTATGTAATGATTACCAAAAAGAAATTAATATTTAGAAAATTATTTTATGAATATAATATGTTTATATTTGAAATAAAAATACTTATTTGTTGAGAAAATACTAATTTTGGATTCTTTATATTAAAAATATATTTTATCAAATTAGTATGATATTTAAGATAATAATATCATTTATATAAAGATGATATAATAAAATAAGGTAAAGATGAAAATTAGTATATTTAAAACTATTTCCAATCCAAAAAAAAATTACCTAAATACAACTCAAGGTACAGATACAGAACCCATATTACATTATCGTATACCCTAAGGGTAAGGTTTGATAAGGTGGTAATCTATTAGGGTGATTCATCAATCATCGCTTGGGTGTTGATCTCTACTAGATTAAATATCTCTCCAAAGAGATCCTACTCATATCTCAGTTACTAATATTTGTATTGGATTCAGTCAATGGAAAAGATCAGTGAATCCACTTCCCTCCTAAACTCTAAAAAATGATCCTCATAAGAGATTTTCTTACTTGTAGAGGTCATGGGTTCTTAATTCTACATCATAAAAAATCCCAATGGTCAAATTATAAGGGATACATAAACAATGATCATAATTCTCAATGGTTATAACTCCCTCAATTCCATAATGGCCCAAATTCCCCTAATAAGCATAATGATCATAATTCCTTAACGAACATGATGGTCCGGATTTCCCAATGACCATAATGGTCATAATGCGCCAATGTCCATAATGGTCATAGTTCTCCAATAAACACATTTCCCTATATATATAAAAAGTTGATATCATGTTGGAGTTGGTTCCCTAAAAATAGATTCTATATAATATATGATTACCTGTATTCATTTTTTTGAATATTAATAAAATTCTTATCACATCATGATTGTTCTTCTTTGTGACATATTATGTGATAATATTGATGATTAATTATCACACCGAAAGGTCATACTAGTTCCCTAATATGATGAGAACCAAGAAGTTCCATGATAATATTATTAAATATATATTCTATAGCTGGATGAAACCATTTGATGGGAAATAATTGATATATTCTATTAGGGTTGGAGACTCGTTAGATGTTGAGATACATTCTCATGGTGTACACCATTAGTAATTTCTAGTGTAAGAGATTATAAGAACATTACCCGCTTATAGGAAATCGATATTTATATGTGTTATTGGATATTTCAACCATTGGACATGTGTATTGATCCATATACTTTAATATTATTATTAATGGACATTATTATTTGTTTACTTTTATGCATATATGAAAACCATGTTAACATATGTTCATGCTGAAGTATGATACATTGGGTACATCCTGACTAATATAGCATTAATGAATAATGTGAGGAAGGGTTTTTCACTTCTATTATTTAATGGAAATCGATATCTAAGTTCCATTTATTGGAATAAAAAATCCTAAATAAATCCATAGCCATTATGTTTTGTCAGAATGTTCCGTTTTGGAATGTCATAAAAAGAGACATTGAGCACAAAGGTTGATGACACCAGCATGCGACCTTCTTGATTAGAAATATCATGATAAAAGGATTATATTACGTAGTAATAATTTTTAAGAGGTCGTATGTTATTGCAACATTGACTTCAATATCTATGGATGTCTTGGAATGTTTCTAGATGCTAACCTTGGGCTTTGGGTGGCTCTACATAACACCTCTTTGAATGTTTCCTAGAGGGTCACCCACTATGTGTATACAGATAAAAAGTTAAATATTAAATATTATTTCTTATTTAACATATTGAATAAATATTATTCCCATATATGGTTTAATAACTATTCATGTTTTATTGATCGCATATATTTAGTTACTAGTTATTAGAGAGAATATATATGAGAAGAGTATTTAATAAATATTTATTTTCTATTTACTTAATATAATATTTATTTATTAATGAAGAATGAAGTGATATTTTTATATTAAATAAATAGTCATTATTCAATGTTTATTAAATATTATATAGGATTAAAGGATCTGGTTTAATGGTCTGGTGAGAAAAAATGTATGCTAAATATTATTTTAAAAAAATTAAATAATTTATTAAAAAATTTATATTTAATTAGTTCACATGTTTTGCACATGTTGATAAATAATATTTTTATTATTATGGTCACAGGGTTCCATGTGGATTAATGAAATAATAATTCCTTTTTTGTATTTATTTTTTTATAACCCTGGTGCTATTTAAACCCAATTATATTATTTCCAACCCTAATTTTATCCATTGGTTTTTGATTATGCACAAAAACTCTTGATAATACTCTCAATCCCTAGATATATCCTCTCCAAGAAAACTCTCAATAATGGAGATCAATCCCCTCCATCACCCCACTTGATTCTAGAGAGACCAAAGAGGGTCATTCTTTGAATCAATTCTCATGGTAATCATAGATGAATGACTCAGGCATTATGATATTTTGTGCTAGAACTCAGATATTCCTATGGAATCACTCAATATTTTGTGGTGAACATGTGGATAAATACTAGTGGAAATCTTCATTTGATTTCTATGATGCAATTATGATATGACATCAAGACATTTTCAAATTCATCAATAAAGAAATAATTCATAACAAGGTAATTATTCATCCATTCAAATTAATTATAAATAATTATGTGATGATACTATGTTTGGTTCCTATGGTCGATTAGCACACCCATTCCCTAGGATTGTTTCATGGATTAGTGATAAATAACTATACACGATGTGTAGCATGATAGTACACACAATGTATATTACTTAATTATAAAAAAAATTAAAAACTTTTTTTACTAATTAAACATTATCAACATGTGTTACTTTTGTCATTTATTTTACACATACACACCATATGATGAGTTATATATTTAATATCTAATTAATTTTGATGTATTATTCTGATATACATTTTGTGTATAATTCATAATACAATGATTACTCTGAATGAATTATGATATAACATGGTATCTAAATAAATGGTGTTAGTGCTAAAGTTATTTGATAGTAGACACTATAAAATTACATGATAAGATGTATATAATACATGATGAATGAGTAAACAATATAAAAATTTCATACATACTGGGTAGTTTGGATGGGTACTCATCCTGTATCTCCAAGGTACATCTTTTTACTTATTCAATTTTAAATAAATTATTTAACATAATTATAATAATGGTAGATAATAATATCAAGAAATTTTATATGAGAATTAAGATAAATTAATTTATTAATGAAATAATATAATAAATTTATTTTAGAGAAATTTATCTTAAATAAAAACGATTGGTAATGAATGCCATTTTATTAAATTCATAATTTACTGCATGTATTTGGATGGTCATGATCATATAAAAGACCTTTTTATGTGATATGGTTTCATTTTAATTTATTATTAAATTCAATTGATAACCAATCCATTATTCCTCCTATCATTATGTAAGGGAATATATGCCCACCGTTTCCTTTTTTATAAACTTCATAAACTGATCATTTGGTTCCCATCACCTCTATGTGAGTAAAATATTATGCAATAGATGGATCTCTTGAGTGAGTGAAGGCAATTTAATTTTGGATTAAATAAGAAAACAACCAAAGAGATATATGGGAGGATATGTGGAAATCTATAACAAAAAGAAATTCACGTTTCAAGGTGTTCTTCCCCTAGGTCAACAATTAGTTTATCATAAACTTGATAAACTATCCATTAAGAAAAGATCATGGTCATGCCACTCTAATTATTTTTTTTATAAATTTTTATCTTTAATTTCATTACGGATGTTTTTTATTGATCACGTGAATTAATGAATTCAGAATCATTTATGATAGAACTAAAAAAATTTGATTATGAGTAAGCTTACTCTAAGACATTGTTAATCAATTATGTAAATCCACTTTATATAAACAATCATATAATAAAGATAAAATGGGTAATTTATGCATAAATATAAAAATTCATAAATTATACAAATTAAGTTTGTATATCCTTATACTACTTATGTAAAAATAAAACCATAGTTTAAAGTACTATTTTCCAAATTTAGGGTGTTTTCAATTATTAGGGAGTTATAACTTGAGTTTTGGGTAAAATTAACATATTTCACATCAATGGTTTACTTCCAAAGTATGAATTGGTATAACTAATAGGTAAGGGTTTAGTAAATCCAAATTGAGGATTTTAGGTTTTGGGAGTCCACTCAACAGATCAATAGTTGGAAAAATTATGCCTACCTAAAATCCTTAAAATAATTTTTCAGGAAAAAGAATTGGTTATGAGAAGGGTAATATGGGTCCTTTTATCTAGAATATCCATATAATGGGATATTCAAAAACCAATGGTTAGTGTAACAAAAGAAACATTTATAAATGAAATCCCCATTGTGATTAAATAAATGTCTTATTAAGTAATGATGTTATAGAAGACACATCCACTTAATTAGTTTTATCTTATTGGATTTAAAATACCATTAATCATAATAACCATTGAAGATTTAGCTATTGAACAGTGATCATATGATTTGTTAAAATATAGGTTTATGCCAAATCCAGTTAGCATAGACAAAGGAATTGATTGCATCATATAGTATATCGTACCATATGCAACCCATTTTTCAGAGCTTCTTAGGGAGATATAATCTATTTTATTTTTCCTTGACCAAGAAAAAGCTGTGTTTTAATGACTGAATCATGAGAAAAACCATTTATGGGATAATTTAAAGTTTATTGAGATCACAAACCAATCCATGTTCTCTGAACCACCCCAAGAAAATCTCACCATCGTACACCTTACCCCTATAGCATTTCCTAGTGTAATAAAGGGGTGTGTATCACAACCCTAATAGTATGAATATGTATATTTTATTTTCAATGAAATAATTATTTTACTTATTCCTTTTTGTTTTTACATTATAAAATATTGAGTAATGTACTTGATAAAAATTTTATTTTAATATAAAAAAATTGTATTTTTGGGTAATATGACATTTTAATTAGGACATTCATTTTTCTGAATTTAAGATTTTTTAGAATGTGATATATTTTAAGAAATTGTAATATAATTTTATGAAGTTAAAAATAATTTTTATAAGGGTCATAAAACTATTATTGTCAAAAAAAACATTTATTTTTCAAAGAAAAATAGGAATTTTAATTTAAAGATGTAATTTCCCATTTTTTTAGAATTATTTATATAAAATAATTATTATTTTTTGAATCAGCACATTAAAATTATCCAACAGTGATTTTTTCAAAATTTCCTGAGACCACTAAATTTTTGGGTAAAAATTAAATATGGTATAAATATAGGGTATGTATTATGATTTTATAATGACCCAAAAGTGATGTAATATATACCATATAAGGTATACACAAAAAAATATATGTTTCCCCTTTAAAATAATTTATTTTTTAGGTTATTTTTATAGATTTTAAAATCCTTTATAAATCCTCTAAAATCTATATAATATTTTATGGTTTTAAAATAATTTCATTATAAACATGACTCACTTCCACGTAAGCAAGGGTAATATTTCAATGATTTTGGTTAATTTATTTATATAATAATTAAACCCACTCAACTTTAGCATAAACCATGGGAGAAAACCATCATAAGGTTTGTGGTTTTGATTGATTTATTTTATAGATTCTAAAACCTAAGTTTAGAAAATAATAAGGAACTCTCGTATATTTTCCTATACAATATCACACAAGATCTTATTTCCCTTCACTAAAAATACTTTTTTCACATTCTTAATCTTCCCATATTCTCTCTTGATCCCTCCAGAGTTTCCCCAAGCTTTAAAGAATCTCCTCCTAAACTTTTTGAGTCACCCACTCATAGTAAGGGATCTCCCTCTCTTATTTACCCTTCAAACACCTTTTTTGTAATTAGCCTTATAAATCTCACTTGGTTATGTTTTCATGCCTTTATAAACATCCCTTTACTAGAAATTTGTTTTCTTTATGAATTAGAGATAATTTATTCCCTCTCTTTATAACCTTTACCTTGTACATTACCATGCCAAAAAGTAAGGGACCTCCCTCTCTTCTTTTCCATTCAAGAACCTTCTATGTAATTATCCTTATGAATCTCAATTGGTTATGTTGTAATGAATTTATAAAAATCCATTTAAATTTAAATTTATGTTATAAGAATTATATATCATATATCCCATCTCTTTATTACCTTTACCTATGTCATTATCATGACAAAAAGTAATGGATATCTCTCTATTATTTTCAATTCAAGCACCTTCTGTGTAATTATCCTTTTAAATATCAATTGGTTATATTATAATGTCTTTATAAAAATACCTTCACTATCAAAATTATGTTCTAATAATGATATATCATTTATCCCCTCTCATTATAACCTTTATCTAAGTTGTTACCATGCCAAAAAGTAAGGGACCTATCTCTCTTCTTTTACATTCAAGCACCTTCTTTATTTTATGCCTTTTATTTCCAATTCCTAATTTTGGGATATGTTTTTGACATATCACTCACAATATAATTTTGATGTTCAAATTATTATAGACCCATTTATCTCTCATTAAACCATTTTATGAAACTTTATGTACTATCATTATGCTGTCGAAATTTCACTATGATATTTCATGCCAACTGATTGTGTTATGAATATCCACCCCCATTTTCACTAAAGGGTATTCATCTAGATATAATTATCCTTCATTAATTGGATAATTATGTTTATGTAACACACACTCCTTAATTAGGGGGTAAAATTGATGAAATACATTCTTACGTTATATGATCCATGTAGCACACTTATTCATTTACATGAAATGATTATGAATTGGTGCACCCAAATAGTGCATCAATGCATTGTGTAAGGTTTTGGTTTCATGAGATGCCATGTATGGTTCATGGGAGGTTACCCTATGCGCATTATATTATGATTTCATGGTTATTAACCTTGAATTTTTCTTATGATTCCATATTTAATGTTTTCCCACATTTCCATGATGTCATTATGCTACCATGTTATATAATGTCTCATTGTTCATGATTAGGATTATCACATCTTATGTTACATTGTTGTTCCCCTAGAATCAAAATTATTTCTTTACCCTATTCCATGGTTTTTTTATTCATATACTGGGATTTATAGATCACCACATTTTTATGTATTTACTCATTTTATTTAGTACAGTTTTAAAAGAACAGTTAAAATTTAAGATCATTTTAAGGAATTTTTAAATAAAGTCATTATATACCTATTTTATGGTGTTATGTTATATATATAATATCCCAAATACACTAGGACTCTCAATATTATGGGTTTTATTAATTGAAAATTTATGTAAAAATTCATGAATTAATTTATAATAAAGATAAGGGTTTTCATAGTCAGGGCTATTGGGTTTTGATAAAATAGTGTGAAATGAATAAATTTAATACTTTTTATCTAATTTTTATGTTAGATAAATAAGTAAACTTACACTCTTACTAATTTTATAATTATAAATACACATAACACTAACCATATCACTATTATCCATACTGTATAAGGATAAACTTCTTAATGGAACTAATTTCCATGAATGGTAAAGGTACCTGCACGTTATTCTATGCCATGAAAGGAGATTACATGAGCTAGAAAATCCCATTCCAAAATAACTTAGTGAAAAGGCTATCGAGGAAGAATTATCATTATATGAGAAAACTATTTATGATGATACAGATGTCTAATGTTTCATGCTATGATCCATTTCTAATGAGTTCATAAAGAAACACGGGGATATGGATGTGTATAACATGATGTCTCATGTTTATGATCTCTATCAATAGAATATCATATAAATAGAGATATTATATTTCTAATAAACTATTGACTTTTATCCTTATAGATTCAATAGATTTTGGGCCTCATATAGTCAAGATGATTTGGAGATATAGAGAAATTAACGTCGTCATTAAATTTGATGACAAGTTGAACATAGATCCCATATTTTTATCACTGCCTAAATAATTCTATAGTTTCATATTGAATTACAACATGAAAAATAGTGAGAAGACTATTTTGGAATTTCCTACTCCTTCTCACCAAGTTAGAAAGGATATGTGGTATGAAAAAAAATCCACAGTCCTTACATTGAACAAGAAAAGGAAGAACAAGGAAAAGGGAATCAAGACTCAAACCAATGTTAAAGATCTAGATAACTATCATTCCAAGAAGAAGATGATTAAAAGTAAGGTTAAGGGAAAAATTAAGTATTTTTTCATGTGTAAATATGGGCCACTATAATAATATTTATACCCAAAATAAATGAGAAGTTAAAAGTTCATTTTTATTATCGAGTGTAAGTTTTATGTATCAGCACATTGGTTATTAGATAAAAATTTTGGTGCCCAAATCTATATGAAACTATGGGAACTATGTATATTTTTTAATAATTTTATAGGATAGGTTGATCTTCAAGATTCCAATAGATCATGACTCACTTTTGTGGATAACGGATACTATCACTTCCCATTTCCAACTAGAATGTTTTTTATTTTAAAGAACTATTATTTTTTTCATGTGTAACTAATAACATCATATATGTTTCATTCCTTAGCATGGTTGTATTTATTTTATAATTTACAAATAAATAATTCCTCTTTTAGAGAGAAAAAATTTATTATAGTATGACACAAATAAATAAAATTATTTAAATATTAAATTATGAGAATAATTTTTTGGAAATTAATAACGAATCATGTTTGAAAAACTTAAATAACACCCAATTGTGGCATCAGCATCTTGAAAAAATAAAATAGAAGCATCCAAAAATGATTAATAAACATGTTTATTTAGACACTTTTGTATTAATACCACATGAAATATTTCATGCTTCTTTTCAAGTTAAAATGACAAAACCACCATTTTATGGATAAGTTGAAAGGGCTACAAAGAATATAGTATTATTGAACACTGATTTATGTAGACCTTTTCTAGTATAATATAGAGTTGTATATTTTTAATTTTTATATTTTATTGATGACTTGAGTAAATTTGTATATGTTTATGTGATGAGGTATAAGTCTGAGGCATTTTGGAAGTTTAAAGTGTTCAAGAATTAAGTAAAAAAATTGACTTGTTAATAAGATAAAGAATATTTTATTTGATCATGGTACAGAATATATTAACTTAGAGTTTATCAAATTTTTATGGGTGTTTGGTATTATATCTCAACCCACACCTCTTTATACACCATAGTGAAATGGGTAACCATACCTTGAAAGACATGGGGAGGTCGATGATGAGTCATGCAGATCTTCCATTATCCTTTTGGAGATAATAATTACAAAATGTGGCATCCACACTAAACCAAGTACCAAATAATGTAGAAAATATAATTCCTTTCAAGTTATAGAGTGGAAAGAAACCTGTTTGGTCATATATACATGTATGAGGATGTGAGGAATGTGTTAAATCCACTGTTGGAAACAAACTAGAACACTGAGGTATAAAGTGTATAAATTTATGTTATCCTAAGGAATCCAATGGATATTATCTATATAACCCTTTATATAATACATTTATTATCATAATACAATCCATATTTCATAATAGGGGAAACATACACAAATTAATGATGGGAGAAATATCGACTTTTATGAAGTTGATGTTCATGATACATAAGGTTTGTTATAGAAACAGATTCCATACATCCCTAAGGAAGAATTTATTCCTGAAACACAAGTATTTTATAGGAGTACCATATAAGTAAGAGAACAAGAAAGATACAACTTTATAGTAATTGAAAACAGTGACTCACTATTGATTGACAATAATGAACCTTTCTTCAAAAAAGAGGAAGTAGAGAGCCCATAATTAGCAAGATGGATGGAATCCATGAATTATTCGATGGATTCCATCTATCGAAACGATTTTTGGGTTTTGGTCAATCGGATAGTTGATGTAAATCCTAGTGAGTTTAATTGTGTATTTAAGAGAAAATGGGTCTTGGAAGGTAAATTAAATACTTATAAATAAAGTCTAGTGGCTAAAGCATCTAAAAAACTTCAAGTAATTGACTAAAATAAATCATTTTCCATATTTTATATATTTAAATCCATTATAAATTAACATGTTATAGTAGATCACCATGACTATAAAATTTGGTATACTAATTTCAAAAAAAAATTACTTCCTGGGAACCTTCAGGAATATTTCTATATACCACAACCAAAAAGGATTGTGATCCAAGTAATGATAAAAACTCTTATATGTTTCTAAGATACAATTACATATTAAAAAATGAATATTTTTTATAAAAAAACTGGTTCGATAAATCTATTAATGAATTTGGATTCATTAAAAATAAATGTGATGCATATGTTTATAAGTTGTTCAGTGAGAGTGAAGTCATCATCTTGATAGTATATTTTGATGACATATTAGATATTGAATATTACATACTAGTCACACTGTCTATTAATGATTGGTTAAAAAATTGATTATCCATGAAATACTTAGATGAATAAGCCTATATTCTAGGGATCAAAATCACTATTTATAGGTCTAAGAGGTTTTATTTCACTATGTTAAGTTAGGTACATTGACTAGATACTAAAGAGGTTTACTATGGAAAAATAAAATAGTGGATTGGTTCTAGTGGCACATGGTATATATCTTTTTTATAAAATGTGTCCTCATACATAACAGGAGAAACATAGAATGAGTATGATCCAATATGATTATGTTATTGGATCAATAATGTATGTTATGTTATGTACTAGGATTTATATTTCTTATACCTTTATCATGGTAGGAAGATATCAAACTAATCCAGGTGAACAACATTGTTATTTCTTTAATTTTATTCTTAACTATCTAAGATGAAGTAAAGATATGTTATGTAATGGCCCGGACCTCTCCGGTCCATTTCTTTGTAAAAAATTTGATGTGGTCAAACACGACACGTGTTGTAATAATAATTTTTTATAATAATAATTGATAATGGTGGCGTGAAAATATTTGGTGTTAATTAGATAAAATGGTTTTAATTTAATCATTGTAAAATATAAGAAATAAAATCGAATATATTTAATAAAATGATGGGAGGCGCATGGAATAAGTTATAAAGGAATAAATTACAATAAATGAGGCTCATGTAATAAATTATAAAGGAATGAAATGCATGGGGTGCATGGGTGTGACCTTGTACAGGAGGCGTTGTGCGGTTCTCCACAATTAAAGTAGGAATTGTGTTAATAACATTAAAAGGGTATTATTATATAATAATTTTTTATAATAATAATAACATGAAGAGGCACGTGAATGGGGTTCCCAACCATGCGTGAATATAATGTTATGGGATATATGGAGTAATTATATGAAAATAATGGGCGTCAATAATAATAATTATTATTAATGTTAATGATGGGGACCCGTTGATGAAATTGAAAGAGGATTTATTACTATTGAATTAAATAATAATGATAAAGGTGACAGAAATATGTGTGTGATTGGTAAATTAAATTAAATGGGTTTAATTTTTGGTTAGTAAATTAAATTATTTGAATTTAATTAAATGGAATGGTTTTAACTTAATAACCATGGTAAACTAATTTAATGGGATTAAATTAGTACATTAATTATGGGTGTTATTATTATTAATTTTATTAAATAATAAAGTTGAAGTGAGAATGGAGTTTGGGGCGTTCCACATGGAGTAAAAGAAATGGGAGGTGCCACTTTTGGTGGTGGGAGAGAATCATGAAAGAAAAAAAATAGATTGGAGAGAGAAACAAAAAATAATAATAAGAGAAATAAAATTAAAAGACAAATAAATGAAAAAGGAGGAATTGGTGCTTAATTATAGCGCCCATGAAGACTCCAAAACGTGATTGCTTTTGGAGTTATGAAAAATAAATAAATAATTGATTAATAATAATAATAAAATATTTTTATTATTAATTTTGTTGATAAAACACTTTTTTTGTCCGTAACTTCTTCGTGCGACCTCGGTTTCACGAACCGTCAGTGGCAGTGCGACCCTGACTACGAGACGAAAATTATGAGTCCAAGATTGGATGTCTTTTTCGGGTTTTCAGATTGGGTACCCGAAACACTCATGAATTAATAGATTTAATATTGTTATTATTACGGGATCTTGTATCCAACGTATCTCCCTCATACGGTATCGGATTGACGATCCGTCAGCGATAGCGTAGCCCTGAAATTATGACGGTCATTTTAAGACCAGTGATGGATACATTTTTATGAGTTATGTTTCAGGTCAACGAAACACCACATATTGATAGAATTATCATTATTATTAAAACGCGTGGAAACCGCGTGACGTGTCATATGTTGACCAGTCAAAACGCGTAACGGGTGTACGGTCACACCGTGTATTCACCAATACACGCTACATACTGTTTTACCTATTCGTTGCCTATATAAGAAAGGGTCGCGGATTATTTCCAGACCAATCACTTCTTCTTCCCACGACGACACTCTTGGATGATCAAGAAGTCTTCCTCCTCTAACTTCTTTGTCCGAGCTCCGAATTACGATCCGTCAGCGGCCACAGGATCGTAGCGATGAGAGGAAGCTTCTAAGCCCGAACTTGTCACCTTTCCTTCCGGCCTTCCTTCTCCAGCTTCCATCCTAGGAGGCATTTGTCGGGTTTGGCGAAGGCGGAGGACACCGAAGGACGTCATCGGAAGCGACGTGATCGGGACCTTTTGAGGTAGGGGTTTACCTTCGTCTCTCTTTTTGGTGCAACATGCGGGGTGGGATATTTTTCTTTTGTTCCATGGGATGCAGTTGAACTTTAAATAAAGATAATAACCGGATAAAGAAGGGTTTGGGGTTTTGTGCTGTTTCTATTTCCTTCCAGTTTCTTTATCTTCTGATTGTGATTTTGGATTGAAAGGCCTTTGCCTACTGAAAATCAAGGTCGTTGGTGTCCTTTGCGTGCGCAATTGATATCTGAATTGTTTGTGGTTGGTTTTGTTAAAACATGGAAAATGGATAAGCACGTAAAGACTGGCTGATTAAATGAGAATGAAAACCTTGTGTGATCACCCCGATTGAACAAAGTTGGAATAATGAACATGTTGGTGGTTTGGTTGTTTTGTGGAAAATGCCTTTATTTATGAAAAGTGTTTTGATTATGAAAAGTGTTTTGAAGTAAAAGGTGTTTTCAAATGCAGAAATGTTTTGTGTGTGGAAAGGGTTTTATGTGTGGAACTTTGAAATAAATTAATGATGGAATGTTGTATGGTTGTGATAATCTCTTGTAAATTAAATGGCATGTGGTTGCTTGCGTTTTACCTAACCTTAGTTGTGGATGGCAGGGATATGTTTGTGAAAGGTTTTGTCTGGATGTTAGTTGCCCAGTAATAATAATTTGTTAAACCATTGCATGAAACATGAAAACCTAAATGGGGTTGGGGGATGATTGTTTGGTTGTTGATGCATGCTTCATGGTAGCAGTGCCGAGGCACATGCTCAGTTTCTCTTTTTAAGAATCCATAGGTTGGGCTGTGTGTTTGGTATATGTATATATATAATTGTATCTTTGTGTTTTGTCACACCACACCCATTTCAAGCACCTAGTGCCGAACACTCCCATTTTATGGGAGAGGGTGTTCCCCCTTAGTTACTAGCTCCTTCCTGCTCCTTCTTCCATAGGCTATGATGGCTTGAGGTGACCTTACACCCAAGACTCTTCGGGTAGGTCTCGGAGGCTGTGATGGCTTGAGGTGACCTTTAGCCCAAGACTCTTCGGGCAGGCTTACCGTTCCCAAGATCCTTCGGGATGAGGCCCAGGTGTCTGCAGGTGGGTTAGTGGTTGTGGCCCAGGTGTGTGCGGGCGAGATGCGTGGTTATGAGGCCCAGGTGTGTGCGGGCGGGATGCGTGGTTTGGACCAGGTGTGTGCAGGCGGGAAGAGTGTGGTAGCGTCAGGACGTTTTCCGTTAGGAAGAGAAGCATCTAATTAAGTGGGAAATGGTGCGGGGTACCCAATACTTTTGTTCTATATATATACTAAACTTGTTTGTGTTACTTGGTGAGTGTGACCAGTGAGGCTGGGTGGATAGTTTTTCCTTGTTAGTTTCTGGTTCTTCTGTTTTCTCACGGGACCTTAGGGTGTCTCCCCACTTGTGCACGAGAGCTTTAGGTTCTCTACTGAGTATACTTGTATGCTCACCCTACGTTGTTTCAGGTTTTCAGGAGGACTACCAGGGCCGTGCGGGACCCTACTAGTCAGGCAGTGGGAGTTGTGCAGTTGCTGTTTTCTTGTTTTCCTTTTGGTATTGTACTCACTTGTACTTTTGAGCTTCCTTGTACTTGTACCTTGTTATCAAAATTGTTTAAACATGCATGTGGGCTTGTTTTGGGTTTATTTATGTACACTTGTTCTTTTCCCTTTTTGGTGGTTGACTTGTCCTATTTCCCGATCCAAAATAATAAAATGGGTAATGCCTCCCATATTTGTGAAAACTCATACCCTTGGTGCTAGTCTCCAACCCGAGGCCTACTGGAGGCGGGACTCGGGGGTCATTATCTTCTTTTCACCATTGCCAGCTCAGGAGGGGCATCTTTGGTGGGAGGGGGTCGTGACAGAATGGTATCAGAGGTGATGGTTGAGAGATAGGATGGAGTCTGGAGTTAGGCACAGTGAGGATTGCATGGGATGGTAGGGAAACAGTGTTCGTTAATCTTGGTGCATGACATAGGCCAGGGAAGACCGGCTAGGACACGGGATTTTAGGGCCCCCCGTGATCCGATGCAAGGACTCTGAGCCTACCGAACGACCAAGTGAGACTATATTGATTGCAGGGTAGAGACCCTAGGGAAGGTACATGCATCATCATGTTTGTGTTTTACTTGATTTGGGTGTTCTGGGAAAGAAATTGAAATAAAATGATAATTAAAACTTTGAGTTTTTCATTACTACTTGGGCTTAGGCGTTCCCTGTTTACCGAACAACTATGGCACCTGGACGTCAACAGAACGGCAGAGGAGTGGGACACAGACAGTTTCATGCAATAGAAGTGGCAACCCTAGCAAGGCCAGAGATCAAGAGAGATGTTTCCAGTTTTACTTAAATGCTCTCATTTATGTTTTGTTTAAATTCAAGATCATCACACTCCTTTGTTGAAACTCATTCTCGCCCATGCTTTGGGCCTGGAACTTTTTTTTATGAATTTATAATGCTAAGTTGTTTCCCTCTTTCCTTTAAATGTGTGTGAAGAGTCATAACATGTGGGGGGAGGAGGACCTAATCCTTAATCGAGAGGCATTAATGCGGATGCGATTAAACCCGTGCAGGCGAGTCAGTGCCGCCTAAAGCGGATAATATCTCGACATGGGAGAAGGAATTCCTCAATCCATGTGTTCGGGAAATTTATTGATGTTTTGTATGGTGTTGGGGGGGCAGTGTAAGTTGGAAAATCCTAATATATGGAAGTGGGAAGGCTCAGTCCTTAATCGATAGGCATTAATGCGGATGCGATTAAACCCGTGCAGGCGAGTCAGTGCCGCCTAAAGCGTATAATATCTCGACATAGGAGAGAGAATTCATAACTCACATAATTAGGGTTGTCGGTTGTTTCTTTTTATGACAAGAGGCCTAAGAGGTATCTTGAGGGGTGGTTGTTCGGACCTTTCCCCCTTTTATGGGTTGGTTTTAATTCTCGAGGACGAGAATGTTTTGAGAGGTATCTGGTGTAATGGCCCGGACCTCTCCGGTCCATTTCTTTGTAAAAAAAATTGATGTGGTCAAACACGACACGTGTTGTAATAATAATTTTTTATAATAATAATTGATAATGGTGGCGTGAAAATATTTGGTGTTAATTAGATAAAATGGTTTTCATTTAATCATTGTAAAATATAAGAAATAAAATCAAATATATTTAATAAAATGATGGGAGGCGCATGGAATAAGTTATAAAGGAATAAATTACAATAAATGAGGCTCATGTAATAAATTATAAAGGAATGAAATGCATGGGGTGCATGGGTGTGACCTTGTACAGGAGGCGTTGTGCGGTTCTCCACAATTAAAGTTGGAATTGTGTTAATAACATTAAAAGGGTATTATTATATAATAATTTGTTATAATAATAATAACATGAAGAGGCACGTGAATGGGGTTCCCAACCATGCGTGAATATAATGTTATGGGATATATGGAGTAATTATATGAAAATAATGGGCGTCAATAATAATAATAATTATTAATGTTAATGATGGGGACCCGTTGATGAAATTGAAAGAGGGTTTATTACTATTGAATTAAATAATAATGATAAAGGTGACAGAAATATGTGTGTGATTGGTAAATTAAATTAAATGGGTTTAATTTTTGGTTAGTAAATTAAATTATTTGAATTTAATTAAATGGAATGGTTTTAACTTAATAACCATGGTAAACTAATTTAATGGGATTAAATTAGTACATTAATTATGGGTGTTATTATTATTAATTTTATTAAATAATAAAGTTGAAGTGACAATGGAGTTTGGGGCGTTCCACATGGATTAAAATAAATGGGAGGCGCCACTTTTGGTGGTGGGAGAGAATCATGAAAGAAAAAAAAATAGATTGGAGAGAGAAACGAAAAATAATAATAAGAGAAATAAAATTAAAAGACAAATAAATGAAAAAGGAGGAATTGGTGCTTAATTATAGCACCCATGAAGACTCCAAAACGTGATTGCTTTTGGAGTTATGAAAAATAAATAAATAATTGATTAATAATAATAATAAAATATTGTTATTATTAATTTTGTTGATAAAACACTTTTTTTGTCCGTAACTTCTTCGTGCGACCTCGGTTTCACGAACCGTCAGTGGCAGTGCGACCCTGACTACGAGACGAAAATTATGAGTCCAATATTGGATGTCTTTTTCGGGTTTTCGGATTGGGTACCCGAAACGCTCATGAATTAATAGATTTAATATTTTTATTATTACGGGATCTTGTATACAACGTATCTCCCTCATACGGTATCGGATTGACAATCCGTCAGCGACAGCGTAACCCTGAAATTATGACGGTCATTTTAAGACCAGTGATGGATACCTTTTTATGAGTTATGTCTCGGGTCAACGAAACACCACATATTGATAGAATTATCATTATTATTAAAACGCTTGGAAACCGCGTGACGTGTCGTGTGTTGACCAGTCAAAATGCGTAACGGGTGTACGGTCACACCGTGTATTCACCAATACACGCTGCATACTGTTTTACCTATTCGTTGCCTATATAAGAAAGGGTCGCGGATTATTTCCAGACCAATCGCTTCTTCTTCGCACGACGACACTCTTGGATGATCAAGAAGTCTTCCTCCTTTAACTTCTTTGTCCGAGCTCTGAATTACGATCCGTCAGTGGCCATAGGATCGTAGCGATGAGACGAAGATTCTAAGCCCGGACTTGTCACCTTTCCTTCTGGCCTTCCTTCTCCAGCTTCCATCCTAGGAGGCGTTTGTCGGGTTTGGCAAAGGCGGAGGACACTGAAGGACGTCGTCGGAAGCGACGTGATCGGGACCTTTTGAGGTAGGGGTTTACCTTCGTCTCTCTTTTTGGTGCAACATGCGGGGTGGGATATTTTTCTTTTGTTCCATGGGATGCAGTTGAACTTTAAATAAAGATAATAACCGGATAAAGAAGGGTTTGGGGTTTTATGCTGTTTCTATTGCCTTCCAGTTTCTTTATCTTCTGATTGTGATTTTGGATTGAAAGGCCTTTGCCTACTGAAAATCAAGGCCGTTGGTGGCCTTTGCGTGCGCAATTGATATCTGAATTGTTTGTGGTTGGTTTTGTTAAAACATGGAAAATGGATAAGCACGTAAATACTGGCTGATTAAATGAGAATGAAAACCTTGTGTGATCACCTCGATTGAACAAAGTTGGAATAATGAACATGTTGGTGGTTTGGTTGTTTTGTGGAAAATGCCTTTATTTATGAAAAGTGTTTTGATTATGAAAAGTGTTTTGAAGTAAAAGGTGTTTTCAAATGCGGAAATGTTTTGTGTGTGGAAAGGGTTTTATGTGTGGAAATTTGAAATAAATGAATGATGGAATGTTGTATGGTTGTGATAATCTCTTGTAAATGAAATGGCATGTGGTTGCTTGCGTTTTACCTAACCTTGGTTGTGGATGGCAGGGATATGTTTGTGAAAGGTTTTGTCTGGATGTTAGTTGCCCAGTAATAATAATTTGTTAAACCATTGCATGAAACATGAAAACCTAAATGGGGTTGGGGGATGATTTTTTGGTTGTTGATGCATGCTTCGTGGTAGCAGTGCCGAGGCACATGCTCAGTTTCTCTTTTTAAGAAGCCATAGGTTGGACTGTGTGTTTGGTATATGTATATATATAATTGTATCTTTGTGTTTTGTCGCACCACACCCATGTCAAGCACCTAGTGCCGAACACTCCCATTTTATGGGAGAGGGTGTTCCCCCTTAGTTACTAGCTTATTCCTGCTCCTTCTTCCATAGGCTATGATGTCTTGAGGTGACCTTACACCCAAGACTCTTCGGGTAGGTCTCGGAGGCTGTGATGGCTTGAGGCGACCTTTAGCCCAAGACTCTTCGGGCAGGCTTACCGTTCCCAATAACCTTCGGGATGAGGCCCAGGTGTCTGCGGGCGGGTTAGTGGTTGTGGCCCAGGTGTGTGCGGGTGAGATGCGTGGTTGTGAGGCCCAGGTGTGTGCGGGCGGGATGCGTGGTTTGGCCCAGGTGTGTGCGGGCGGGAAGAGTGTGGTAGCATCAGGACGTTTTCCGTTAGGAAGAGCAGCATCTAATTAAGTGGGAAATGGTGCGGGGTACCCAATACTTTTGTTCTATATATATACTAAACTTGTTTGTGTTACTTGGTGAGTGTGACCAGTGAGGCTGGGTGGATAGTTTTTCCTTGTTAGTTTCTGGTTCTTCTGTTTTCTCACGGGACCTTAGGGTGTCTCCCCACTTGTGCACGAGAGCTTTAGGTTCTCTACTGAGTATACTTGTATGCTCACCCTACGTTGTTTCAGGTTTTCAGGAGGACTACCAGGGCCGTGCGGGACCCTACTAGTCAGGCAGTGGGAGTTGTGCAGTTGCTGTTTTCTTGTTTTCCTTTTGGTACTGTACTCACTTGTACTTTTGAGCTTCCTTGTACTTGTACCTTGTTATAAAAATTGTTTAAACATGCATGTGGGCTTGTTTTGGGTTTATTTATGTACACTTGTTCTTTTCCCTTTTTGGTGGTTGACTTGTCCTATTTCCCGATCCAAAATAATAAAAAGGGTAATGCCTCCCATATTTGTGAAAACTCATACCCTTGGTGCTAGTCGCCAACCCGGGGCCTACTGGAGGCGGGACTCGGGGGTCATTATCTTCCTTTCACCATTGCCAGATCAGGAGGGGCATCTTTGGTGGGAGGGGGTCGTGACATGTTACTAGTGTATAGAGGAGATAATCAGTTATATATCAAGATTTATACTGATTCTATCTTCAAATTATATTATAATGATCTAAAATTGTAGTCAAGATATGTATTTAGTATCAATAGAGGAGATGTGATCTGAATAGTTTAAAGAAACAAGTTTTCATTGATTTTATAGTGGTTTCCATGATTCCATAAATTTGAAATTTTGGGATGGTCAGAAATTAGGCTGGGAAAATATGTTAGTGCCAAACCATAAGTGTATAGTGGACCTATGAGTTTCCAAAAAAGTGTGAATTTATGATTTTTTTCATTTTATTTTACTATTGATTAAATTCACCTTGGGTGATGCACATGATGTTGGTATATTTATTAATTGTATTTGGTTTTCATTTTGAATCATGTTAGGAATTTTGGTCCACATTCTAATTATATACATATTGCTTACGTTAGGTAAATATCTAATAATTAAATGCCATTTGAAATTGGGAAATGTTATTTGATTCATTTTATTACATTATTTTATTTGGTCTTATTGTATTTTATTCTTGAGTTTATATATGTAGTTGTGACTAATATGTAGGTACCATAGTCTTGAATTCAGTTTTGTGTAGTGTGTATGGGGTATGTCTTGTCTTATCTATAGCCTCTAAGGTTGAACCTTATTGAAACCCCTTGTTTGTTCCTATAAACTATTAATTGTTTTCATGTTTTGGTCCTTTTGTTCAATATTTTTGATCTTCTAAGGTTGGTTTGTCATTTCAAGATATATCTCCCCTTATATGTCTTTCCCATCTAGTCGGATCACCTGTTGTGAAGGAGGATAAACCAAAGAGTTCTCCCTTAATTGATTCAGTAGTTCAATAAATATAATTGGTCTAACAAGGACTCTTTTTGTTAGTACTTTCTAGGGAATATGATCCAATAAGGGTGATATAATGATGTCTAAATATGTACTTGAATTCTAGATCCAACACCCCTTACCCTTTTAGGGAAGCAGAGGCCCCCAAGATATGGATTACTATATATGATTCATAGATAGGATTTTTGACTTGGTGAAGACCCTAGATGATTAAAAGGTTAATATTACAACCTTTATGCTTTATAGAATATCTAAGTGATGGTGTGATGTCAAGTTGTAGGCTAGTAGATGAGAAGAGATGGCATGAAAACAATCAATGGGCCACTTCTTCGAGGATTTATTCCCAAATTCAATAAAGTTGGATCGTACTCATGAGTTCTTGGAACTCCAAAAGGTTTTAATGATGGTGTCTTACTATTCAACATTATTTGTAGAGTTTATCTTATTTTTTATCACTTCTAGTGGGAAATTTGGTGCATAAGGCTAGGAATTTTGAGATTGTCCTTTATCTAGAATTGAAACGACATGTTAAGAAATTCAATAAAATGAACTATGTTATAGTTATTATAAAATTTTTGATGAATGAGAAATTCATTGAGGAATATAGAGTTGGTGGTCTTGTTTCATCTATTGATAGATTAATAACTTACTTCTCCAAAACAAACCCAGTTTCTCATTCTAGGTGCAGAAAGAGGAAGTCAGAGGATTGACTCAAGGGTGGTGGTAAATAACTAGAGAAGTGGAAAGCTTCCTCAACTACTTCTATGGGGTGATACTCCGCTAGGTGCTATAATTATAGAAGGAATTGAAACTTTCTTAAGGAATTTCCTATTTCACCCAAGACTTGTCACTAGTGTAGAAAGACTAGCTATATGAAGTGGTTCTATTCTAATGATTCATGGTTTCACTCATCTAAAGTAGTCAATGCTGTGGATACAGGAACTCAGCAACAGGTGTAGTCCTTGGAAAGTTATGTGAACTAGGTGACTCATGAGCCTCTTGGGAGTCATGCATTGGTGGATTTTAGGGAATATTTGGTTGATCAGGCTTTAGATGGTGGTGGACAGGGACCTTCCATAGTTTGAGGTCTAGTCTTGATCTCTTAAACACCATGTGTTTCTTTATTTGACATAAGTTCATTCCATTCATTCATATTGGCTCAATTTTTTGCTGGGTTAGACTTACCAGTTAAATACTTCTATGAGTTTTTATCTATCAATACACTCCTAGGAAGAAAAGTTTATATTCATCATATCTCTCCAAAATAACCAATAATGGTCAATGATATTTTTCATGTTTGAAGTCTTTCAATTTTGGAGATAAAAGTTTTCAATGTGATCCTAGGAATGTAGTATTTGACCAGTTATTGTTCCCATGTTGATTATTATTGGAGATGAGTTACATTTTCATATCATAAAGAGAATATCTTCATATATATTAGTTAATGAGATGTTGAGGTAGGCATTGTGGGACCATATACTCATAAGATATAATTTCTTTGAATGTAGGTAGCTGGTATGATTCCTATTGTGGATTTGGAAGTGACTCCATCATATTTCCCTCTGGAAGTGTCCCTATATAAATATGACTTTCTAGAGGATTTCTTGGGGTTTCCTCTATAATGGGGACTCGAATTTGAGATCAGGATTATTCTCAGTGCACACATGATATTGATTCCACTGTATCACATGGAAGTAGAAGAGTTGAAACAGATCATAGTACAAGTTAGTGATCTATAAGATAAAGGCTTTATCAGAACAATCCCTTCTCCTTAGTTTGTTGTGTTGTTGTTATCCAAGAAGTTAAACATTTGTCTTTGGCTTTGTGTGGACTACTGGAAGTTTAATTATATCATGGTGAAGAACAGGTACCCATTTACAAGAATAAATGAATTTATTGATCAATTGATGGTAACCTAGTGGTTTTAAAATATTGATATATGTTTTAGTTACTATATTTTTTGTTTCAGAGATAAATATATCTCAAAGATATAAATTAGGAATAGTTATGGGTTAATGAGTAATTCTTATGTATTTTGGACAACAAAATTATTTGATAGTGTTCATGGCCCTGATGAATAAGATATTTCACCTATAATTGAATTACTTCATCATTGTGTTCATTAATGGAATACTTATATATTCCAAGATGTTGGGATCGCATATTTGACACATGGATATCATTTTGATTATGCTTCATGCACATGGGCTTTACATCGAGTACACAGTGTGGAACTTTTTTATATAGGAGTTGCACTTTCTTGGTCATGAGATTTCTCAATAAGTAATATAAATTGATCCATATAAAGTTTATTTAGTTATGTCTTGGTAAATAATGGGGAATTTATTTGATAATATAGTTTGATCATATTAGATAGGTACTATAGGAGGTCCATTCAAGGATTTTCTCTCCTGTTAGCACCCATGTACTTGCTTACAAATAATGCAGTAATTTTTGAATGGGTCGACCAATGTTAGGAATTTTTCTTAAAGATGAGGAAAAGTTTTATGTCATATAAAATATTTATTATTCCTAATTATATAGTGGGAAGTGTTATATACTATGGAACATATATAATTTTACTTGGAGTTAGGATAATTCAGGGTAATAAGGTAGTTTCTTAGGGGTCTCATTATCTATGATCCCATGATCGGATCTATCCTACCCATGACATGGAGCTTGCAGTTTTGGTTCATTTTTTGAAATATTGATAGTAATATCTATTTGGATATATTTTTTTTCATGAATACATACCAACAGAGTTTTTAGTATATTTTCTCACAACGTGACTTGAATCTTCATTAGAGGCATTGGGTAGATTACTTCCATACATGTAACCTTATATGGAGTATGATCATGGGAAAGGTATTATGGTTTTAGATTTGTTGATCATGAAAATATAGGAGGTGGGAGAATGTACATCATAGGCTTTATGGAAGATCATATCCTTATTGGAAGACCGGAAAATGGGTGTAGATGGGGATTGGGGCGTAGGGGAATCAGTTTTTGTATCTTTAGTGATCATTTCCTCATATGTAGAATGAGTTAAGGTCATTCACGAGAATGATCTAAAGTGTGTGGTGATGTGTGAGAGGTTGAAAGAAAGTTGTTCTATTTCATGTGGGGATTTGGATAGATGTTGAGTGATTCTAGTTCATAGTAGGGTAATGGTTTCATCTTCTATGAGAGTGGAGATTATTAGAGCCTCTCATGCTCCACAATGTGAAGTGCACATGGAGTAGGAAAATATGTATCATGATGTTAAATGGTAGTTTTTGTGGCCGAGCATGAAAAGATACATCATAGGTTTTTTCTCTCATTTTCATACTTTTCAATGAATCAAGGATGAGGATCAGAGACCATCAGGGTTACTCCATCCACTTCTAGTTCTATCATAAATGTGGGATGATATGACCATAGACTTCATGATAGGGTTTCTTAGGAACCCATGAGGTTTAGAAACCATTTGGGTGGTGGTGGATTGGTTAACTAAAATGGATAACTTCTTATCATTTAGAGATATGAACTTTGTGGATGAGTTAGGTGAGATCTATGTCTAAGATATTGTGTAGCTTCATGGTGTACCATCGAGAATGGTATATGAAAAAGATGCATGGTTTACCTCATGGTTTTGGAAAGGCATGAAAAAGGTTATGGGAACTTAGTTTAATATGATTATGACCTTTCATCCTCATATAAAAGGGTATTCAAAAAGAACTATTCAGAAATTAGAGGATATTCTTCAAGCATGTAATCTATATTTCATTGGAGCTTGGGACAACCACTTGGCTCTAGTGAAGTTTTCTTGCAATAACAGCTTTCAATATTCAATTTTGATGGATCTTTTTGTGGATATGTATGATAATCCTTATCAATCACCTCTCAACTATCTTGTGGTAGGTTAGTCTTTAGTTATTGGGTTGAGTATATTACAAGAGTCCTTGAATTAGGTGTAGTTGATTTGGAAACAAAAAGTTCCATCATAGAATAGTTTGAGGTGTTGTGTTAATTGAAGGAGATGATGCTTGGTGTTTTCTATGCATGATAGTGTTT
The DNA here is from genome assembly GCA_963277665.1 of Viscum album. NCBI lineage: Eukaryota > Viridiplantae > Streptophyta > Magnoliopsida > Santalales > Viscaceae > Viscum > Viscum album. The sequence continues at coordinate 1,386,586,363 of OY728160.1, forward strand.
TCTTATGGGACACCCCTTGGTTGGAGCATAGATGTCTAATGAGGAAAGTGAAATTTACATTGATTTATTTCATGTTATTTTATATTTCCAAATGCATCATAATTTTATCTTTTCAGTAGGACCTTTATCCATGGTATCAATGTATGCACAATGTATTTCGTGTTTCATGGATTTATAAGTATGATCTTGATCCTATTCATGTTATCGACTTTGAGGATTTTGAGTTGGAACAAGATTCATATTTTATGGAGAAACATGTTTGGATAGTGAACCAAATTTATAAGGAGCTATGAGGAAATACCCATTCCACTTATTTAGTTTCTATGGTAGTATAACATTTTAGGAAGAAATGTGGGAGTGGAAAGATGAAATAAAAGAGCGGTGTCATGAGTTGTTTGATAAAAACTCTAGGGATACATATTGAGGAATATAGTTCAAAATATGGGAGAATTCAACACCTGTTTTCAGTCATGCCACTCTTTTTTAATTTTACATTTAATTTGATCATGTTTTCAAGAGTTTTGAGAGTGGTAAGAGGTGTCCATAAAGCCAAAATCAGAAAGGTATAAGGCTGGTGGGCTTGTTCAAGATTTGAGATCTATAGCAGCTCTACTTTCTAGTTAGTGGAGTATTTTTAGATCTAAATAAAAATATAGATCCCACCAAACAACCACTGGAATTCCTTGGTAGAATTCATTCTTCCCAATAGCCACTAGCTAGCTAGTGGCGTTCAATGGTTCCAAGAGAGGACACCAGTTTTATAGTAATTTTATTAAAACTTTGACCCTAAATAAATTTTATTAATCTAATAAAGTTTCATTAAACTCACAACACTATAAGAATCCCTTACAATGGTTTTTTTTATGCTCTCCCTCCCTTCCAACACCTTCATTCGATGTCCAAACAGTGGATCAATCCTATGTTCTTTTTCTTGTGAGTTTTTATTTACACTAGATTAATTAAATACTCTTGAACTTGATAAAAAACTAATTAGATCAATTATGTGTTGATGAAATCAAGGGTTTTCAGGTTTGTTTAACAAGGTATTCATTGATTTTTGAGATAATCAGCACCTTGATTGAAGGAATTTGCATCTATGCAACCTTTGGACAAAAATAATTGTAGTCAGTAGATTGTCTTAGGTATGTTTGACCTTGACCTACCTTTTGGGTGTGAATTATTCTCATCCTTGATCATAGAATTAAATATTTTATTTAATTGAGTTTGGATCAATATTTTAGTGATTCTTTTTTACTCGAACGGTTACCCTTGGTTCTAATTCATAATTTCATATAATTTAGGAATCACTTGACATTAGTGCATATTTTATATGGTTTCATGGAATGCTTATTGGAATATGTGTATGTACCATAAAGACATATGTTTGTTTCTTGAACACATGTAGTGTGTTTTTATAGTATTGTGAGACCTATTCTTGTGTTGTTTTTATGTGGATTTTGTCAGTTATGATACATATTTATCTGACATGATGTTTGATCTTTCAATTGTATCTTGTATCATATTGTGTTGTTATTTTGTCTTACAGTTGATCATAGAGTTTGAGCCTCAGGGACTATTCAATTTAGGGGGATATTTCAGATGATTTTTCAACATGATTTGGGCTTTCCATTCAAGAGGGATATATTGGTCATATTTTTAGACAATACCATCTAGGGGGATGTTTTAGGTGGTTTATCATTGTTCTTTCTGGTATGATGTCGAAGAAGGTAAAGATAGTATCTGAACACTCAATATATGTTTGTGCATGTATGATATATTTTGTTAAATTTATACTCAGCTTACATTCATAGAATTCACATATATATCTTATTCACTGAGGTTAAAGGTCATTTTTGGCATCCTACTAAGTCATGTACTCACACCCTAATAAAGAATTTCATTGGTCTTGTAGATTTTATTCTTAGGGGTCTAAAAATGAGAAAGTGGCATATCACTACTATAGATATAATTTTTCATGGAGGGTTGATTTGGGTGGCTACTAAATGGTGGTCACTATTGATGGTATTAGTGATTTCCAAATGGTGGTCACTGTATTTTTTCCAATTCCCCCATTTTCCCCTCCCATATCCCCCCCCCCCATTTTCCCCTCCCATGTTTCCTCTTCCACAATGAGCCCCCTTCTACCCTTTCCCACATTCAAGTAACCCCATCCTATTATCGAACCTAACTCCCACACTACCCCCTATGTAATCAATACCTCATCTCACCCCTCCCATGTTTGTTGATCCACCCTCCCCCATCGCTACCCCCATATGTCATTGAACCCCTATCCACCTCCCCCATATTAATCCCGCCTACACCTGGTCCATCCCCCCCCCCACCGAGCCCCCCTCCCCTTCCATCCATCCCACCTCCATCGAGCCACCCCACTGTACCCTTTTTGGTTAATCCTCCCTCCCCCACCTTCTCTTCCATGCACCGCTAAACACCCATCCCCCTCCATCACCCCCTACATAATTGAGCCCAAATCCCCCACCATTAATCCTCCCTATGACTCCCTCCAGCCTCCCCTCAATAAGTAAGATCTTATTATTCCCACTATAAATTGATATAGGACACACCAAGAACATTCTATTTCTTGCATTATAGTGGCAAGTTAATCCTCGACATCTTTAATTAGTTGAGGCATTGGAATCACCTTATTTTTTATTAAAATTTTTATCCTTGATTTTGAAATCTCTTTCTATTATGATCTATTATGTTCTAAGTAAACCACACCATTTATTTTCCCTCCTAATAAATTAATGGTGTAAATTGATTATTAATTTTTTTGTTGAAATTCAAGGAAGGCATTGTGAACATAAATTTATATTAAGTTACTAGGTCTTTAGCTTTTTAGTTATATGTGGGATAAATATTTCTTAAAATTTTCAAAGCCATTATTCTAGGTGCTAATACAAATAGGATTTCATTTTTTGTTGTTATTAGTTATATGTGCATCTAGGTGTGTTAACCAATTCTTCAATGAGGCATAATGTAACTTTAGTTCCTATTAGTGGAAAAATTTCTAGGTATATTCTAGATGGTTAAGGAAATAAAATATTCAGATTTCAATATATCATGCTTGTAATTTTACCCAATATATAGAATACAAGAAATTATATATAGTAATATTCTTTTTAAATGATTTATTCATAAATATTATTTATATTTCATTTTGAAATCCATGTATTTCCTAACATAAATTTACATATCTATTTACATATTTTTTATTTCTTAATTTATTTCTTAACTTTTATGAATTTTTTCTTCAAAATGACTAGGTTGATTAAATTGAATATATCCCCATAATTACCCAAATATTAAAGAAGATGAGTATAAATTTACTTTTCATTTATATCACATTATTTCTTTAAGAAGGTTAGGTTTTTAATAACATATAATAATTTATAATTGGATGTTATCTATTATATGACACATATAAATCAAGTATACCTTCATCCATATTTGATGCATATGGGATGAGTTATTCCATATTTTTCATATAATTTAGATCCAATCATGAAAGAAGTTCAATAAATTATAGATATTGAGAAGCCTAACTTATCTAAAGTAGTAAAGGGTTAGAAGGTAAGATGTTGTATTTAGGTGGGTGTTGTTGCAATGATGTCTGCATATGCGAAGTTATATTTGTGGATTTGTTTAATGAAATCTTGGTAACTTTTTCCCTAGGGAGTTTCAATATATATTTGTTCCAAGTAAGATCATATTATTCTCATTCAGAATTGGTATATAAAACATCAATTTCCCACTATCTATTACCACACACCGGTAAGTCAACCCTTGCCTTTGTTAATGAGATAAGGCACTAGCCTCACTTTCCTTTTTTTGATCAAAATTTTCATCACTAATTTTTAAATCCCTTTCTATTAGTCTCATCTAATTTATATGTTAACCTCTATATTTATATTCCCTCCATGTAAATTAATGATGTAACCAGATTCTATATCTGTTATTAAAATTCATGCTTGGAATTGTCAACATTAGTTTTTATTCTGGTGCGTGGTATTTAGTTTTTTAGTTAGAAGTATATTAATTATTACGTTAATTTTTTAGAAACACTATTTTAAACTGATTATGCATATTTTATTGAATATGTATTCTATAGGATTGTATCATTCAGAAAATAAATTTTTCACTAAATACTATACCAATTTATTTACCAATCATCATAAGATTGGTAGTTTCATTTATTTAATTAATAATTGTTCATTTATGTGATTTACATGACCATTCCCCTTTTCTATAATTAAATAATATATTCTTACCTCTTTGCAATAGGTTTTAGGTAGAATTATGATATTGGGGATATCATATTAGGGTGTGTTGTATAGGTAGATTAACATTACTAAATTTAGTAATTAGTGAATTTTTTAGTTGTTGATGATGAATTGATATTATTTTCTTGACTATTAAATTTGTAATCTTTGAAACTTTCGGCTTTTAATATTATTTAATAGACATGATAGATTATCTATTGATTTTTCATTATAGACTAATTGATTGTATTAATGTTTAGGTTACTCAAAAAATGATGAATAATGTAGATTAGCATTATCCAAGACATATTTTTATTCTCCCTTTAGTGAATTATTTGATCATTTTTCGGGTAAAAATCTCATTTCATACTTTTATTCTGATGTTGATTTGAAATTACATTGTTTTTTAAATTGATATCACTCAAATACAGTTAACCTAATAATATTATTGTTCAAAAAATTTCAAGAACAATTACTATCTTATTGTTTCATTTAATAGATATCTAAATCATGTGTGAATATTTGTAAGTAGAATCCATTAATCATAGTTTTTTTAAGATTTATATCCCTTATGTTATTATGTTACTATATGAATTTATTGAAAAAAAAAATAGATATTTTTATTTTTGAAAATATTTGGGACATGTTTGCAATTTCATGGAACATTAATTATGCTCTTAAAGTTCTTAAACTACATAAAATATCCTTTTGGTTCAATCTCAGGTGCATTTCACATTAGATATAGAGATCGAGATGTATTTTTTTAATCCATTATTAACATATTTATTTCCTTACCAGTGGCTTTGATGACCTATTTTATGTCAATAATTTCATCAATAAATGAGGGGTGATGTTCACATATTGAAACATGTCCATCCTAGAATAAAGAAGATAATGAAAATTAGAGGTGTCTTTTATAAAACCCATAAGATGGTCAAACATTTCTTACCATTAGAATCAATTCAGTCATTTATTATCATATCTTATTGTTTTTACAACACAACCATATTGTCGAATGTTGTTCATATGGATTCATAATCTCATCTTTTATTTTTTTGGATCTATGATCATATCACTTGCTGCTATCTATATATTTTTTTGATGGGTAAAAATATTTTTCTTTCTTTGTCTAAGAAGTTATGGTGTGATTTAATTGAAGACTGGGTTTTGGCACTCATTAAAAAAGTGCACCATGGGTCCAAACCAACTGAACAACATCTAAATGCTATGAAATCATATGAATATAACCATATGGTGATTTATGAAATGGTGGAATAGAAAAATTTTCATTTAGAGTTTCTAATTTCCTAAGATGGCGGAAAATAATATTTTTTTCTTTAAAACACCAAAACATGCATTAATGACTAGTTTAAAAAATAAAAAACCAGGAATGACCTGAAATCATTGGAAACCCATTTTTTTATAATTTGCAACATGTACGAGTTGATGCAATGTCAATCAGATAGGTGGCCTTCCTATAATAACTAAATAAGAATTTTTTTAAGGTTTATCACCCCTTAAAAAAAGCGTCTTGGGGTCAAACCAATAGAATAGCCTCTAAATCCTATGTAATCGGAGGAAATAAACTATACATTGATTTTTGAAATGGTGGAGTTAACATAATGTCAATATGAGGTTCTATTTTCCCATTATTACTAGAAACACACATTTATTAGTTTAAAACATCAAAATGTGCCTTTAATAGTCATACATATATAAAAAACTTAAAATGAATTTAAATCATAGGAAAACTATATTTGTGTTATTTTTTACATGTACTAGTAGATGACATGTCAATAGGATGTGTGGTCTACCCAAAATGACCAAATAATCCGTTTTTAAAAGGTTGGTGCCCTTCAAAAATGTGTGCCATGGGCTCAAAACCAATCGAATTACATCTAAACTCCATGAAATTAGACGAACATGATCGTACAATGATTTTTGAAATGTTGGAGTAAACAGACCATCCATCTAAGTTTTTTTCATGTGATGGCCGAAAACACACTTATATTGTTTTAAAACACCAAAACATGGTTTAATGGTTATACCTAAAGAAAATAACTTTGTGAAGAGGTGAACTAATAGGAAAACCATATTTTCATTATTTTTGATATGTAAAAGAAGACCTCACATCAATCAAACATGAGACTTTCTGAAAACAACCAAATAAGTAGTTTTTGAAGGTTTGACACCCTTTTAAAACTGCATTAGAGAGTCAAAACCAACCAAAAAACCTCTAAATCTGAGAAATCAGGGGAAAAGAACCATAAATTCATTTTTGAAATGTTGTAGAAGAATAAACATAAATAATAATTTCATATTCTAGGGATGAATGAAAACATGATTTTACTATTTTAAAATCAACAAAACATGTGCGTAACATTCAAAAATGGATCAAATAACCTCATAATGATGTGAAATAATATAACAATAATATTTTTATAATTTTTTATGTATAAGAGAATATGAAAAGTCAATATAATGTGAATTGTTCTTGAACAGAACAAATAAGTAGTTTTTAATGATTTATTAGAGCTTAAGAGCATGCATCATGGGGTAAAAATAAAGGAAATGACATATGAAAGCTGTGAGATTAGACGAGAGCATCTGTACAGTAATTTCTAAAATGTTGGAAAATATAGTACTTAAATTTGAGGTTTAATTTTCCTATGATAACCAGAAACTTACTTTTCTTGTTTCCAAACACCAAAATGTGCATCTAATGCTCAGATCCATATAAAACTACCTTAGAATGAAATGAAACCAAAGGATTCCAGCCTTTTTAATATTTTTAATTTGTACAAGTAGATGAAATGTCAATAAGACTTCTAATATTCCCAAAATGAATTAATAAGTAGGTTTTAAAGATTTGATGCTCCTTAAAAACATGAGTCTAGGGTTCAAAAACAACCCAAAGACATTTAAATTCCATAAAATCATACAAAACCACAGTATAATTATTTTTGAAATAGTGGATTATACAAAATAGTAATACGAGTTTCCATTTTTCTGATATGACTAAAGAAATACATTTATGGTTTTAAAACACCAATACATTCGTTTAGTGATCATATCCATAATAAAAGACTTTATAATAGAAAAAATAATAGGAAAACCACCTTTTCTATATTTTTATGAGAATATGACACATTAATTGAACTTTTGGTATTCCCAGAATGACCGAATAAGTAGTTTTTAAAGGTTTTATGCCCTTTAAAAACATGCTTTTGGGATTCAAAACAACTGAACAGCCTCTAAATTCCATGAAATTGGAGGAAAAAATGTTTAGTGATTTCTGAAATGGTCGAGTAGATTGAACATCAATATAATTTGTTTCTTGTCTGGGATGACCAGAAACACACTGTTATTGTTTTGAAACACCAAAATGTTCATTTAGTGGTCATATCCTAAGGAAAAAACCTCAAAATTATTTGAAATCATAGAAAATCATCTTTGAATTATTTTTGTTTTTTAAAAGTAGATAAAACATTAATTAGATTTGCAGTCTACCCAGAATGAACGAATTAGTAGTTTTTTAAGGTTTGACGACCTATAAAAGCAAGCATCATGAGTTCAAAATAATCTAAATGACCTATGAATTACATGAAATCAGAGATCAACAACCATATAGTAATTTTTGAAATGTTTGAGTAGACAAAACATCATTCTGAGGTTTGGTTTTCCTAGGGTGACCAAAAACATACTTTTATTATTTTGAAACACCAAAACATGTGTTTAATAGTTAAATACATAGAAAAAGACCTCGGAGTGATGTGAATTCATAGAAAAATATTATTTGTATTATTTGAGATTGGTACAAGTAGAAAGAACATCAATTAGATGTGCGGTTTACCAGAAATGACTGAATATACAGTTTTTAAAGGTTTGATTCCCTTTAAAAAAGTTTTTCATGGGGTAAAAATTAATTAATGACCTCTAGATGTTGGGAAATCTTTAAGAATTGTACATTTATTTCTGAAATGGTGGATTATAAAGAATTTCAATCAAAGTTTCTACTTATACTGGATGATCGAAAACATATTTTATTGTTTTAAAACACACAAAAATTGTTTAATAGTCAAATCCATATAAAATAACATTTGAATGAAATGAATTCATAACAAAATCATCTTTTTATTATTTATGAAATGTTCAAGTTGACGTCGCATTAATAAAACATGTGGTCTTCCCTAAACTACTGAATAAGCAGTTTTTTAAGGTTTGATGCCCATTAAAAACATGCACCATGGGGTAAAAACCAACTGAATGACCTCCAAATGCCATGAAATTTTAAGAAATCAACTGTATTGTGATTTTTGAAATGGTGGGGTATATTTATCATCAATACAAGGTTCTATTTTCCTATGATGATCTAAAATACACTTTTATTATTTAAAAACACAAAAACATGAGCGTAGTGATCATATCCATAGAAAAAACCTCAGAATGATGTGAAATCAAAGGAATATCATATTTTTTATATTTTTGACCTGTATTATTAGAAAAAACTACAATTATATAAGTTGTTTTTTCATAATTACATAATAGATAGTTTTTAAAGGTTTGGTGAACTTTAAAAATGTGCTTCGTGGGGTTAAAACTAATTGAACAACCTATGCATTCCATGAATCAGATGAAAGAAATCAGAAATTTATTTGTAAAATGGTGGAGTATACAGAATATCAATCTAATTTTTTTTTCCAGGTTGACTGGAGTGGTACTTTTATTATTTCAAGTCACTGAAACATGCTCTTAACAATCAGATCCATAGAAATCAACCTCAAAATGACTAAAATCATATTAAAATCATCTTTTTATTATTTTTTATGTGTATGAGTATAAAACACATCAATATCATGTGTGGTATTCTCAAAATGATTGAATAAGAAATTCTTAATGGTTTGGAACCCTTTAAAACATGCATCATGGGGTCAAACCCAACCGAATGGCCTCTGAATTCCATGAAATCAGAGGAAAAAACCAAAACATAATTTTTGAAATAGTGGAGTATATGTAATGTTAATTCAAGTTTTTTTCCATGGATGATTAAAAACACACTTTTATGGTTTTAAAACACCAAATCATGTGTTAAACAGTCAGATCCATATAAAAAGGCCTCATAATTACATCAGATCATTTTAAAAACATTTTTGTATTATTTTTTATATGTATAAGTCAATAACCTATCAATCATATTTTTGATCAAATTGAAACGAAAAAATAAGTAGTTTTAAATTTTTTGATCTGATTTAAAAATGTGTGGCATGAGGTAAAAATCAACCTAAAACCCTCTGAATTTCATGAAATTAGAAGGATGAAACCTTATAGTGATTTATGATATTATGAAGTAGAAAAAACATCAGCCTAAGGTTCTGTTTTCCCTTGATGATTGAAAATGCACTTTTTATTGTTTAAAAACACCAAAGCATGAGTTTAATGTTCAAATAAATAGAAAATGACATTGGAATTACATGATATAATAGGACATCCATATTTGTATTATTTATGACATGTATGGGTATATGACACATAAATCGTACATGTAGTTGGCCCGAAACAACTGAATAGGTATTTTTTAATGGTTTGGTTCCCTTTAAAAACATTCTTCAGGTGGTCAAATATTACCAAAAAACTATCCAATGTTATGAAATCATAAAACAACAACCATACAATTATTTTTGAACTACTAGAGTAGGATAAATTTCAATATGAGGTTTCATTTTCCTAATATGATAAGAAATGTGCTATTATTGTTTTAAAACACCAAAATGTGAATTTAATGATCAGGTCCATTGAAGACCACCTCATAAGGATGTGAAATACTAGTAAAACCTTATTTATATTATTTATGATGTATAGTGGTTAATAAAATATAGATCTGACATGTAGTATTTCTACAAAAACTGAATAAGTAGTTTTTAATGATTTGACTCCCTTTAAATACATGTGTTAAGGAGTAAAAACCAACCGAATGATCTCTAATTTCGTGAAATAAGAGGAAAAAACAATATAGTGATTTTTGAAATTATGGAGTATATGGAATGTCAATATGAGGTTTTTTCCCCAAATGATGAGAAATAGACTTTTAATGTTTTAAAACACTAGAAAGTGTGTTTAACGGTCTGATCCATAGAAATGAAATTAATGGAAAACACCCATTATCTTGTTTTTAATGTTTATGAGTAGAAAAATCTATAATTAGATGTGTTTCCTATCCAAAAATATCGAATAAGAAATTTTTAAACATTTAATTCCCTTTAAAAATGTGTCACAGGGGGTCAAAAATAATTGGCATACCTCTAAATGCCATAAAATCAAAGGAAAATAATAAAAAGTGATTTTTAAAAGGGTAGATCAAACAAAATTTCAATCTAACATTATGGTTGACTAGAATGAAAGGAAACACCCTTATATTATTTTAAAACACCAAAATATACATTTAATGGTCAGATCCATAGAAAATTACCTCATAATGATGTGAGATCAAAGAAAAATCACCATTATATTATTTATGATGTTTATAAACTAAAATAACAGTAATTGGAACTGTGATCTTCCTAGAATAACTGAATAAATAGTTTTTAAAGTTTTTACACACTTTAAAAACATGTTTCAAGGGTTTAAGACCAAATGAAAGACATCCAAATGTCATGAAATCATAGTAAAAAAGTCTAAAATTATTTTTAAAATAGTGGATGAAAGGAATGTCAATCTAAGGTTTCGTTTACCCTGAATGACCAGAAACACACTTTTATTGTTTTAAAACACCAAAGTGTATTTAATAGTCATATCCATATAAAATTCCCATGTAATGTATTTAAATCATTGTAAAATCATCTTTTTATTATTTTTGATTTGTGTTACTAGATAGAAGATCAATCAAACTCATGTTCTACCCAAAATGACTAAATAGGAATTTTTAAAAGATTTGATTCCCTTTAAAGACATGAATCAGGGGGGTCAAAACTAACCAAACCACCACCAACTACTATGAAATAAAACAACAAAAATCATATAGTGATTTTTGAAATGGCGGATCAGACAAAACATTAATCTGAGATTATATTTTCCTTGGATTATTGGAAACACACTTTAATTGTTTTAAAACACCAAAACATGTGTTTAACAGTAAAATCTATAGAAAATGAACTCATAGTGAAATTAAATAATTTTAAACCCAAACTTGTCTTTTTTTATATTAATGAGTATATTGAATTTCAATCAAGCATGCGGTCTGCGTGGAACGAATTATTTATTAATGTTTTGGCGTCCTTTAAAGATGTGCGTTAAGGGGTCAAAACCAAACAAAAAACTTTGAATGCCATGAAATCATAGGAAAACAATTTTACATTGATTTTTAAAATTTTAGAGTATATGTAATTCCAATATGAGGTTCTATATTCTTATAATGATCGAAAACACACTTTTATTATTCTAAAACATCAAAACTTTCATTTAATGGTCAGATCCATATAAAACAACCTCATAATGACATTAAATCATAGAAACCACATATTTTTATTATTATTGGTATCAACGAGATGATGGAATGTCAATTGGACAAGTGTTCTGCCTAGAATAACCGAATAAGAAATTTTTTAAGGTTTGAAGCCCTTTAAAAACATATTTTCGGGGGTCAAAACCAACTGAATGACATCTAAATTCTATGAAATCATAGGAAAACAAATATATAGAGATTTTTAAAATGATAGAGTATAAAAAAATTAAAATTAATTTCGGTTTTCATGGTATGATCAGAAACACACTTTTATTGTTTAAAAACAACAAAATGTGCGTTTAGTAGTCGGATCTATAGAAAATAGACTTGGAATAATGTGAAAATAAGAAAAATGTATTTTTATTATTAGTGAGATGTAAGAGTAGATGAAAAATCAATCAAATGATAAGTATTTCCAGAACGACTAAAAACTATATTTTTATTGAATTATGGAAGTTTTTTTTTAAATTTTTTCTAAAATTTTTTATTTAAAATTAAACAATCAATAACATCCACTATTTGGTGGTCACTATAGGGTCCCCCCAGTCTGGTCTATAGTGTTTTCTACTATGGTTGACATAATCAGTCCACATACCCTTCGTATGAAAGAAAATGCATAAAAACTATGAACCAATGATTTTTCGACTAAAACCACCATCTCACATGGAATCTAGATCCATGGTCTATTTGAAACACCACTACAACCCTAACCATGCACAAATTAATGCTGATACCATTCAGGTTAAAGCACCAAGAACAACCACTGAACATTTTCAACATCATCAACCATCAAATATAGTGATCTGTTATTTATAACTGGATAAATCTTACATAGAATATATTTTTTTACTTTTTAAAATATAATAATTGACTGATATTTTTAAATTTTAATGTGATATTATTGCTTAAGTGAATTTAATTTTATAAATTTTTTGTTAGGGTATTAAATAACATCATTACGGTTTTGATATCATCACTAGGATCAAGTTCATCACAATAATTCTTAAAAAAATAAAATAAAAGAATGGTTTAGCAAAAAATGAAAATGATAACTGTAAAAAAAATGTTATTGAATTTGGTCATTAAAATTAATAGTGAAATTTTATATGGTTATCGAATATGAGTTTTTGATAAATTGAACCAATGTTCACCCACGCCTTCCTTGAATGACACATTTGTAGTCACATTTTTATGATTTCCAAAATAAAAAATACTATTTTCCCTACTAATGAGAGTGATTAGCACATAAAATATCTCATAGTAAATCTTAGATGATTCAATGTTGTGTGTGGAGAAAAATCCCTCTGAAATAGGTGCTAATTAGAGAGTTTTTTTAAATACCCATTGACATGAAGTGGGAAATTTTTGTCGAATGATTTTTTTAGTATTTCTAATTAGGTTTTTTGGGATTTATGACTCTCGAGTGCCATATAGTGTCGTTCTCGATAGTTTGGGCTAAATGCACCACATGGTGTGGCCCTTTTGGCCAAAATGTGTGAGCACTACATCACTTGGCGCTCACCCCTCCATAAAAAATAATTAATTTTAACTTTAATTTGATATATATATATATATTAATTTATAATTATAAATATATTTATATTTATATTTATATTTATATTTATATATTTAAAAATATATTTTTATAAATTTATATATATATGTATACATATACATAATAAAAATAAATTTAAAATTATTAACTAATATAAATCTAGGTGGGTTCGGGTAATATTTTTAAAAACCAAACCATGTACGAATTCGATTTCAAGGTTCTCAAGCCCGATACATATTTACAAATATGTTTTTTTAATAGTTTGGGGTTGTGTCCCCTTTTTATTAGGAAAAAAATACCCACTTTTTAACTAGGTTGAGATGTAACCATTACAAGACTCAAAGGACCAGTGGACCATAGGACCGTTACAACATGGCTCAAAGACATAGTAGCCCGAAGGCATATACATGGCCCTAAGGCCCTGAGTGAGTAGCCTATATCATGTCATGTCACTAGTATTATGTTACACAACCCCCCCCCCCTGTTAGTAATAATCGCATCATGATCCCAGTCTGAAGGTTAGGATACCCACCTGCCATGGACCATTGCATCATGGTGGACTAACACATCATGGTGGGTAACCCCTCCATCCAAGATGTGTGAGGAGAGATAGATGATTAGTATCCACACACTCATCACCCTCTTGACTCACCCACCCAGTGATGCATGTGTAGCCCTTCCTTACATCCCCTGTATGCTTCTCTATATCTAAAGATCGATCCAAAATGTAGATAGCCACATGGAAGGGCACCCATCTATTCCACATTAGTGGTTTGTGGTGATGGAGGGATTGATGGTAAGGGTCACCATGTCTATCCCACTTATCAAGTCCGCTGACCCGGTAATGCCTCCCTACATTTTCTTCTTGTTGCACCGAGATGTTCTCATGGTCCCTATCATGTCACCTTTTTCCCACTAGACCTAACAAGGAATCCTTATAGCCCGAGGGAATTCCACTAATGATGGCTCAGAGGCCTAGTGTCCTGATGGGCATTGATGGCCTGAATTCTATGTGTCTTGTAGCCTCGTATCTAAGGCCTAGAATCCCAAATTTGGTGAATAGTTCCACCACTACTATAACTTGGAAATGCTCCATACACGGTTTTGAACCTAGGTCTCTTCAATGTAGGATCATAGGGGTTTACCACACGGTTACACCCCAAACTGTACATATTTACAAATAATTATTTCTTAATATATATATTTATATAATTATTTATAAATATGGATTTACAATATCTAAAAATATTTATCATTATATAATTATAAATAGATATTCATAAATATATTTATATATAAATATATTAATAAAAATATAATTATAAATATACTTAAATATATTTATTTATTTATGAATACATATTTATTTAATTATATATAAATAAATACATTTATAAATAAAATTATATTTATATATATTTATATTTATAATTATATAATTATTAATATTTATTTATAAATAAATTTAAAATATTTTTATTATTATATTTATATATATATATAATTATTTATATATATTAGATATTGGAAGTACAATTATAGTGAAGCACACACACACACACCACACACTCAAAGGCTAGAGGGGCAGTTCATAGGCCCATAGGGGTAACCCACACATCAACCCCTTTATTTATTATATATAGTCCTACAAGACCTAAAAAATGGTTGGTAAGACCGCATCAAATGGCCCAATGGCCCACAATAACCATCCCTAAAGCCATGCTACTCTTTCCCACACCTATATACAGTGCGACCAGGATATCCATCCCAACAGCCCTCACCTACGACCTCCCATTGAGAGAGGCCTCCACCATCTTGCAATCAGCCCTTATAGTCACACCTGAGGTGGTTTTCCACCACACATGCCCACACCCAAAGGTTATTATTGACCGGGAAAACAGCTGCACAAGTATCCTCTTAAATTCCAATGTGAGAATGCTTCTTGAGGTCGGTTTGATCCCCCACCATCATCGCCACTAGCCCACCTCTCCACACTTCCCACCATTGTATATTCCTATTAACATTGATCACCTATTAACATTGATCACCGACCACTATGCCTATGTAGCAATCACCACCTCATTGGTCTCCATCCTTCTCCCTTATCATCCTCCTGAGTGCCTGTTGTAGGTATCGACGAACTCAATGGAAGCTAGTGGGTAGGAGATTTAAAAAAATTCAACACTAGAGTGATGAAACTTGCCGTCTATGATAATATGAACCCTGGTAGAGGTTTGAGGATCTCACATTAACTAATCAAATCACAAGATTATAACTAAACATACACCTTGTTTGAAATGAAATGCACTTAACAATTGCTCATCGTTAGTGATCATTGCTTGAAGGATTTGGAGATGAACCCCTCTAGATCATCCAAACACACTCCAAGAATCTTTGTGCTCACCATTTATTGAATTATGGGTGCTAGAACGAAGCTCCAATGAATCCTTTAGCATTGCGATGATCACCTTGATATCATGCCTTCAATTCATCAAATACATTCTTGGATTGATTACTCTAAGAGATAATTTCTCTCTCTAGAAAGTGGGGGGAGATAGGGGATCTCATTAGGTTAGAATGAACAACCCCTGGATTGAGTGCCTCTCTTCTACTTATATAATGGGAGAGTCAAATACCTGGAAAGGGTTCCCCAACCCTCAAAAATAAAACCCCAACTAAATAAGTAATAAATAAATAGTTATGAGGAACTAACTATGCCAAAAATATTATTTATATTTTTTCAAACTTTTCATATATATTGAATATATTTCTTGATAAACTCATGTCATTAACTCGACTCGTAATTCCTGCTAATATTAAACAAACCTTGAATATTAATATAATATTTGTTCATATAGAATTTTTAATTTATTCATTAAATACCTATTGAATACTTTTGATAAATAAATTCAACCAAATTATTCTTTACTTGAATAATCGTGAATTTATTTATTCATCGACGATCGTCAATACTTGGAAAACCCTCAGAACTCATCGTGGGTCCCACCATGTCCTATTTACCTATTCACCAAAATATGGAATATTTTTTAATACGCAATTGTGTGTGACCCTCTAGGACCTTATATCGATTGTAATGAATAGCATTCATAGACCAACAATAGATTCTAGCAACCCATCAAGGCCCCTAAAAAGATAATCAATATTCATAGCAATGAATATCATTCTACGAACACATATTGTGTAATATAATCTCTTTTTATTTCAATATCTCATAAATCATGACACACTCTTGTGTCATATCCCTTTTTTGCCCTATTATTTTTTGATCTAATTGGATAGACTTACCTCTGACTACCTTGGCCAAGTATTTATGAAGGTACTAACATCCTGATCAACCATGCCTGGAATATTACTTCATCAACTTGAAAGTGAAAAATTATATCTTAACCATTCATCCAATGTTGTACCAATAATGACACACCCAACACAAGCTTCCATTACATGATTTCAGTATCATGGTTTGTTTCTTGCATCAATGTATGAGATCAAAAGGTTCACATTCATAATGATCTCAATTTAGGAGAACAATAAAGATTTCTGTAGACAGGAACATCTAATGACACCTCAAACATGTGGTGTTCATATTGGTGGGTTTTTCCTCATGATCTCTCCTACTATAGATCATCAAGTGAAAACTTTATGAGAATAAGTCCCAATTATTATTATCCCCCAACACCTGGTCTTCAGACTTCAATTGTTTCCATTCAATATGGTGTGTCTAGACTGTAGGACATATATTTTAGATTAATGTCATATTATCTCAAGGTTTTCATTATAGATTGGTATCTACTATAACCTTTTGATATTACAAATAATCTATAGAAATTTATATTTAAATAGTTGATGCAAATATGTCTACACTATAATGGTAAGAGTACATCATGCATATCTCATTGTATACATGATATGGTAATCGAAAAGTATTGTTCTAGTTAGTTCTAGGGTTCCCAATATTAAAACACTCCCAAATTCAGTAGAGATAACTTGAAAACTATCCTTAAAATATCACACATGATAAAGATTATGTTTCCACTAAGATGTGGATTTAGATGCTAGGTCTACCATGTCTTTGCTATGTGGTATTCAGAAAATTGTGACCTCACTTCCTTGAGTTAAACTTTTCAAGTGATTTAATCCCCAAATGTATTCCTTTACCATCATAACTTTTAATCTTGGTTGGTATTAGTAATATAATGCTCATCATGATAAAAAATTACATACTAAGTGTGATTCTATAAACTAGAACAAATTTTTGTGTTTAACACACTACCTCTTTAGCTACCTTAGAATCTAAAACATACTTTTTATTTTTAGGTATGGTTTCCACTAGAATAAATGAGCTTGTCTTTATCATTACCTTATCTTGACTATGATATTATATCACATTAATCCAAGGAAGACTAGTTTTTTCCCCTGAAAACTAGTATCCTTTCCTCTCCACATACTAGGTGCATATCCTATGTACCTGCTCTCAAGTATAATTGGATATTGTTTAATGCTTCCCTTATAGTTCTAGTAGAGATAACTGATATTTTCCAACCTTAAAGTATATATTGGAAATATCATGTCTTGTATATATCATGGCATATGTGATTGATCCATCACAGAAGCATATAGAGTTCAAATCACCACATTAATATCCTCTTTTATACTGTACATGTCTTCTTGGAGAGATTTATGCCATGAGACATTGGTAACAATTCTCATTGTTAAAATTTTAATTTTCAATACCTTTTTATTATATGTACATTGACTTGGTATAAGCAACTTTTAGATTTGCCTCAGTAGATTACATCCCCTAAAACATAGGTTTCTACATTAAGTTAGTCTCTAGAGAGATTCTTTCATTCTGGACTTAAGTAACGGTAAGACCAATAGTTGTTTTCCATATGTTATCAAACATATTTTACATGGAAAACAATGGTTTTTCCACTATATTTTTACAGACACATGGAAAATATTCATTCAAAATGAATATTCTATGATCTAGTTGAGGAATTTAATCCTAAAATGTATTTTTTTTGTAACTCCCCCCCCCCCTATTGGAATTTTAGGATGTGATCACCCCTTTCTGATTGCGCCATATAAACACCTTCCATGATTGGTGGTCTTAACATCCATTTCCCAATAAAATTATCATATAAATTAGCTATTGAAATTAAAACTCTAATGGATTTAGGAATAAAAACTTCATATAACCAATCAAGACTTATTGGTAACATGCTTGCACTATCCATGTATAGTCTCACTTGAATACCCATCAGAGTATTAAAAATAATAATCCCCATGTACTTTGATACATAGAAACTATTATTGAATTTTAATTGATATTTTCAATCTAAACTAATTTCCATATGCTGGTTACTTGTAGGAATTGTTATTCTCAATGAATAATGGATTATAAGTCACGGTGAATATAAAACCATCACTATGGTTTTAACTTTCTTACATAGTATGTGTCTCTAGAATATTTTCTTTCCACACCTATTATATAACTCATTCCTATGCCAACTACTTGTGCATCTCTAGAATTGACTAAACCCAATTCAATATTTCTCCCACTATCTTAAGTATAGATGTGCACCCTTTTATAGAAATATAGTCTATCACTTGACTACATATTTTCCATCATAGGTATTTTTTCACATCCTAAGAAACATTAAGAATAATTACTTTAGATGCACATTATGTTTTTCTTAATGCATGTTTTTTATATCCTTATCAAAAACAATTCCTCGGAACACATGTTCTTATGACATAATGGATTTCCATCATATTGTAACTCATATGATATCCATTTCGCATGATAGTTAGCATATGGTTATGGGATAAAATTGTTATTTTCGATGCATGTCCTAAAAATAATTGAAGTACTACAATGGATATAAGTTGTAACATTGATACACCTTTTATATACATCATGTCTCAGATGTATATAAGGAAATTTGCATTTATAAATTTCTCCATGCTATATTTTATTGATAAATGATTATATGTAAGACTCATAATCGACCCACCTTATTGGAATCATGGATTTGATGTGGATAAGGTAATGTGTGTTTAGGAATTACTCTATGCTACAATATAATTATCGATGAATGCTTGGTCAAGATATTCTTCATCATGCAGGCATGAACCAACTCATATATTTTGACCATGCATATACCATAATTCACTTTATCATTCCTTAATAAACCCTTAAAGGAATCAAATGAATTATATTTACTACTAGCTTAGCCTTAGAATAGTTCATGCCCTCTAGATGAACTAGTTCCTAAAGATTTATGGATTTCCTTTATTTCTAAAGGTTTCTTTGTCTAAAAATAAGTAATTATATACGTCGATAATACCTAATGTGTTTAGCTCCACTGATTCTAAATAACATACTGGTTATATCATTGAAATTCACTTTTAGTTTTACTTGAAAAGGAATTATCTTGCTACAACTAAGTATATAAGTATTACATTTTATATTCATCATGTATTTCCTATGATTCATGTATTACTGAACTATTTGTTGAGTATTAAACACCACAAACAACATTAATTTTTGAACTGGAATAATTTATCCTTGTGTCTAAAGGACAATTGAGATAACGATTTTGGTAATAATTAACAAAAGTTCATCTAAAATCACTAAAATTTTCAATATAGAGGTTGTGCACTTCTCACTGATGACTTAGGAGCCGCCCTTTCCAGCCACTTAGAGAACACGTCTTTCTTCTAGTGAAGTTTCTATACTTGCTTGTTTATTGTATTTCAAACACGTAGTTGATTAAAATATTTTATTTTAATACAATAAGTATAGTAAAAACATTACTTGTAATTGATGAATATATTTGAAGAATAAGTCACTACTTACTTCTTCTATTCAGTTCATTTCTTTTATACTTCATAGATTTATTTCATGATATGTGAACAAAATAACCTCTTATTCAATACCTCCTACTTTGAAGGAAGTTGTGATGGTTCCTTTGTCTTCACTCTTTCCATTATCCTTTTCTCTTTGTCTTTCAACTTATTCACCATAAAGATTATACTTTCTTCATGTACTTATTTACTTAGTGAGCCTTACCCAAAAGGTAACGAAGTGTTTTCTCCATACTATTCTTTTTTTTTTGTAATCTTAAATGATACTCAAGTAAAATGGGTGAAAATGATATGATAAAGGGATCCATTAAAGAATCTTGATCCATATTTCAATTTACACATATTTGGTGTAATCATCACATATCCATATCTTGCATCACTTTTTTCCTTGAAAGCTACTTGGAGATGATACTACATGTTAAATCATCCATGTCGTGATATTGTGTCCATAACTCACATATGACATCTCTTGTAAACATCTTTTTCACCATCACTTTTTGAGGTGGGTTAATAGGTATTAGGGACACCAGCACCTTGAATTTACAGTGTTTTAGTACTTTACTCAAGCGCCTATACTACTCTTTCGAAACTCATGCCAGTTTGGATATTTTTCATTGTCCAATATTATCATAGTGTACTTGTGGTATTACATTCCATTTTATATAATAAAAAAGTCCAATAGATTAGTATTGTTATCTTGATTAGTTATTAGACATTTCCAATTATTTAAATCATTAAATGTCTCCTACTATTTTATCAAACTCTAGCAACCCTCTATATTAGAATGGGAATACTTTGTCTCTTGAGTATTATAATGGCAATGATCCTTGAATCTCCTCTTATAGTCTACAAGCTATGACTACAACACTACTCAGAGAGTTCAATGTATGCGTTTGACTAGACAACTTGAAGAACTTGTGGTTCCTTTATATGTTGAGTGAAGTCCCAGCTTCCAGAATAATAATAATGATTTACTAAATGCTTTCCTCAAAATTTGGAATAAGCTAGATATAGAAACCCCTTTGTTTCCAACTTCAATTAAGCCAACCCATAGTTATCATAAGAACTTCCCAGTAGCAGGAGTCACCCTCAACTATGGTTGATCGAGCACCTCGAACACCTAACTATGTTCAAATTCAAATGACGGAAAGCAATTGCGACTTAATATTTTTTTTGAGGGTTTTATATTTTTTCGATGAATATAATCTATTTATATTAATCTGTTCATTCTATGTTTTTGTGCTCGCAACTAAACATTAATAGAAATGCATTCATCGCATCTTTATGCATTTTACTGTTTATTATTTTATGTGTTTCCACTGTCAAGAAAATGCATAAAATAATAAAAAAATGCATAAGGGAAATAAAAATACTCAACTGGTCTTGAGCATCTAAAATTGGTTGATCCATTTAAACTCGATGGATTGACCATGACCAATGGGTATCATGCTTGAGTCGTAGCTTGAATCGTGATGCAGCTCATCCCCATCCAATGTGTCCACTTCCCATCTAGATTTAGCATCCACATGGCATTGTATGCATCTTACGCCATTCTCATCATAGTACAAACAATACTCTCATGCAGGCGAGGAGGTCTCAGGAGTGCAAAATATAGATAATTCACCTTTCTTTGGACACACAAAGCCTTATACATATTAAATGAGAAAAAAAATGATGCACAATCCGTCTTATTTAAATAATTATTTATATTCATCACACGCAATTAACTAAATAAAAAGACATGCATGATTGGTCGATGCTTAAGACCGGTTAGCGGGTAAGACTAAAAGCGCGATAAAAATTCAATGCAATAGATTTATGTATGAATGAATTTATTAAATTAAATGAATTATTTAAATTCAAATAATTTAATTGTATTCGGTCCCGAGATTAATTTAATTTTAATTCCGATAATTAAATTAATTAATTAACTAATTTGATATCAAAATTAAATTAAAATTTTCAGAGTTTTAAAAATATATATATTTTAAACCAAAAACAAATTTTCAATTAATTTTAATTATCACTAAATAAATAAATAAATTAAATTAATTATTGATTATTAAAAACCTTCCGGGGCTTGAAAACCCACCAGGACCAATGCTCCTTGGTCCGGTGCATGCTTGTTCCGAGGAAATATCCATCTAAGACTGTTTCGGGGTGGGTCGAGTCACTAGTGACGCGTCATAAGTGTACTGATCGGGCACCAGGAAAGTCGTTGCCCCGGCAGGGGTTCCAACACCGACAGATCTGGCAGGAGGAGGTTGGACGGGAGCGATGGAGAGGAACCCTGGATCTTCTGATCGAGCATAATTAATTTAAACGGTGGCATGAGGATGCTAGGGCGAGGCGGCTGCCAGCGTGTTCAGCTGGGGCGGCGAACGGTGTTCAGCTTAATGAAGGGGGAAGAGGGTAGCCACGGGAAGTCAGGCGACACACTGGTTGTAGGGTTTTGGCTGGGGACGAGGGCGGATTGCGCCACTGTCGTGGGGCACCGGTAGGCTGCATGACCAGGGAGGGAGGAGGAGGCATCGGTGGCGTGGCTTCCCACGGAAGGAAGGCCCCCACAGTTCTCCCATTTGTTTATTTTTTAATCACTCTGCCATAAGGCTTTTACTTTTTTTATAATTGTTTTGCTTGTTTTGCCTGGAAATAAAAAGCCATCCGCCGCCAAGTCAATTGTGACTCCTTTAATTTTATTAAAAAAAACATGTCGTCAAAGACATATAAAGGCCCATGTTTGTCTTTTTTTTTCATGTTTTTTATTCAATCTACTGTAGTAAGTATTTCTACAAACTTATTTCCACAACCTGTGGAAAACAAACATCCACCGAAGTATATTGCCCCGGTGACCGGAATTCGGCTGAATATTGGCCAGAGTCCGGTCACCAGAATTTCCAATGCATGTTTAGTCAGATAAAAATATATAAAATATGTGTTTTTCAAATTTTTAATACCTGAAAAACACCCAAATGATTCTTATTAAAACTTTTGGATAGTCATAACTTGATCATATAAAATCGAATCAATGCATGGTCTATTCCATTGAGACTGAATTTAAATCATATAATTAATTTAAGAAAAATTAATTTTTTTGTGGCTTAGAAATTTCATATGATCGATCTAATACCAATTGTAGGTACCGGAGCGCTCGGTAAAAGCGGGTGGGTCGGGGACTTAAAATTTTTCATCATCGAAGTGATGAAACTTGACATCTCCGGAGATCCAAGCCCTGATAGAGGTCTGAGGATCTCGCATGAATTAATCGAAGCAAAAAAAATTAAAACCGAACACATACCCTGTTTGAAATGAAGCGCACATGACTATAGCTCATCACTAATGATTGTTGCTCGGACGATCTAAATCCAAACACATCTAAATCATCCACACATGCTACAAGAATCTACATGTTTGTCGTTCGTCGAATTCCAGGTGCTAGCGCAGAGCTAAGACGAATCCTTCAACGTCACGACGATCAACTTGATCTTGTGCCTTAGATCCGTCAAAGACGTTTTTGGATCAATCGCTCTGAGAGATATTTTCTCTCTCTATAAAGCGGGAGGAGAGACATGATCTCATTTCGTTGGAATGAATGACCCATGGATTGAGTTCCTCTCTCCTACTTATATAATGGGAGATTCAACTAGCCAAAAAGGGTTCCACGACCCCTGAAAATAAAACAACCACTAAATAAGTAATAAATAAATAGGTACGATGAACTAACTATGTCATAAATATTATTTATATTTTATCACATAATTGTAATATATAGTAAATATATTATATGATACACCAGATCCATTAACCCAACTTGTAATTCCTGCTAAAATTATATGAACCTTGAATATTAGAATAATATTCAATCATATAATATATTTTGTGGATTCACTAAATAGCTCATGAATATCTTTAATAAATAAATTTGAGCCACTTATTCTGTACTCGAAAAATAATGAATTTATTTATTCGTCGGTGATCATAAATACTTGGACAACCCTTAGACTCCATTGTGGGGCCCACCATTCCCTATTTACCTATTCACTGTAATAGGACATATTATTGAACACACTATTGTGTGTGACCCTCTATACTCTTATCTCGATAGCAGCGAATGATATTCACATGCCAAGAGTGGAGTCTAGCAACCCACAAAGTGTTGGGATTTTTGATTTAAAATTTAAATAATGAGGAGAGAGAAAATTATTAATGGAGGGATTTTCTCAACATTAATGGAGAATTTTCTCCCAACTTTAATGAAGAGTTATTCCCAATATTAATTAATGGAATAATGAATGTTGACCGCATTAATAGAGATATGGGCGGGGTGTCTATATAAGAAGATGTGGTAGCATGTTTTGGAACGTGAGGCTGACAAAGATGTAGCCACCATGAGAGAGCGGCAAAGGGGTTGCCGCGTTTGCGGTAACCGGTGCGAAGCGAAGATGGTGATCACGACAACGTTGGTGTGTCAGCGGTGATGATTGAAGACGACGATGATGATGGTGCCTTGTATCGAAAGTTCTCTTGGTTGCGGAGATCAAGCGGTGTGTCCCAGTTGTGATGATCGGCGGTACGAACAAAAATGGTATGTTCATGGGTGTCGTGTGTCGAGTGAAAAATCCTTCGGATGCGTTGTAAAAGGCCTTCGGGTGTTGTTAAAAATCCTTCGGGTGGTGATGTAAAATTCCTTCGGGTGATAAAAAGCCTTCGGGTGAAATCTTTTCCTCGTGTGTTTTCTGCAACGACGGCTTCCGCTGCGGCGCCGGGCTCCGTGCCCCAACAGTGGTATCAGAGGGATTGGTTGAAGTGCTCGGTAGCAAAATACGGTGGCAAACATTTGGTGGAGCGGCTTATCAAGGACTCAGGACTCGGATGTCATCGGAAATGACGGCGGTATCAGTGGTGTTGCTGGAATATCGAAATTCTTCTTGGCCGCAGGTGTCATGTGGCGTGTTCCGTTCATTGGATGACATTCGAAGCTTGGTGGAGTTGACGATCAAATTGAACCAGATGATGGAGATGGATGTGGAGTATTTGAATTTTAAATCAAGGTGGATATTGTTGAGATTTTTGATTTAAAATTTAAATAATGAGGAGAGAGAAAATTATTAATGGAGGGATTTTCTCAACATTAATGGAGAATTTTCTCCCAACTTTAATGAAGAGTTATTCCCAATATTAATTGATGGAATAATGAATGTTGACCGCATTAATAGAGATATGGGCGGGGTGTCTATATAAGAAGATGTGGTAGCATGTTTTGGAACGTGGGCTGACAAAGATGTAGCCACCATGAGAGAGCGGCAAAGGGGTTGTCGCGTTTGCGGTAACCGATGCGAAGCGAAGATGGTGATCACGACAATGTTGGTGTGTCGGAAGCGATGATTGAAGACGACGATGATGATGGTGCCATGTATCGAAAGTCCTCTTGGTTGCGAAGATCAAGCGGCGTGTCCCAGTTGTGATGATCGGCGGTACGAACAAAAATGGTACGTTCATGGGTGTCGTGTGTCGAGTGAAAAATCCTTCGGGTGCATTGTAAAAGGCCTTTGGGTGTTGTTGAAAATCCTTTGGGTGGTGATGTAAAATTCCTTCGAGTGATAAAAATCATTCGGGTGAAATCTTCTCCTCTTGGGTGTTTTCTGCAACGACTACATCTGCTGCGGCGCCGGGCTCCGAGCCCCAACAGAAAGGCCCTTTATGAGTCCAGAAATAGTCATCACAACAACAACCATCCTATGAACTTGTATTTTGTAATATAATCTCATTGCCTTTTGATATCTTATAAAACAGGACACACACTTGTGTCATCATCCTTTCTTGATTTATTATCTGTTCATCTAACTTGACTGACTTAACTCTGACTACCTTGGCCAAGGATTTATATAGGTAATATCTTCCCAATCAACCAAGTCCTATATATTACTCCCCCAACTCAAAATCGAAAATTCTATCATGACCATTCAACCAATGTCATACCACCAATGACACACCCAACACAAGATACATCACCATAATTTCATTATCATGGGTTTTTCCTTGCATCAAAGTAAACGATCAAATGACACACATTGATAATGATCTCAAGTTAGGATACCAATACACATGCACATAGATCGAAACAACCAATGACACCTGAAATGTGTGGTGTTCCTATTGGAGGGTATGTCATTATGATCTCACCTACCAGATATCACTAAGTGAGAATATCATGAGAAAAAGTCTCAATGCTTATGAGCCCCCAACACCTAATAGTCATACATCAACCGCGTCCAATCAGTATTGTTTGTCTAGATCATAGGACATATATTTAAGATTAATGTCATAATATCTTGAGGTTCTCATTATATCTTGGGATCTTCTATGACATTTTGATACAAAAAGTAATATACAAACATTACCATTTAAATAGTGGACACATAAAAGTATACACTATAATGGTAAGAGTACATTATGCATATCTCATTGTATAAATGAAATGGAAATTGAAAAGTATTGTTCTAGTTGGTTCTAGGGCACCCACTATTTCAACACCTCATTCATTTGGGCCACTTGAGTTCCAATATCTTCACCATCACAGTACGATGTTGTGACCATCCATCTTCATCCCGCTAATGAGTAGGACACCGTCAGTGATAGCCACCACTATCGCCCCCATATTGCATCTCACCCCAGCTTCTTGTATATTTATTTATAAATATAAATAATTAAATAAAACTTTATAATAGATATATTGAAATAATGAATATATTAATTATATTTATAATAAATATACCAACATCATGTTCACTATTGGAGTTGGTGCTCTAGAACCAACTTCTTTGTACTTTATGATAAAATTATATTCATGGTTTTGAATATTAATAAATTCCTTATCACGTCATGATTGTTCTTCTCTATAACATAGCATGTGATAATATCCTAAGAGTAGTTGTCGCACTAAAAGCTCATAGTAGTTCCCCGCTATGATGAGAACCCATAAGTGTCATGACATTATTCTTGAATAAATGTTATGTGGATGGATGATATCATTTTAAGGGACACAAATGATACAGGATATCAAGGGTGGAGAATCATAGGACTTTGAGGCACCTTCTCAAGGTGTACGCCCCTGGTAATATCTAGTAGGATATTATGTGAACGAGACCCGATGGTAGGAAATCCACATTATAAGTGTCATTGGATGTTCCTATCTACAGATGTGTATAATGGTCCTTAGACTTTAAGATTGTTATTAATGGATATTATGATTCATGCACTTTGATGTATTGGTGAAAACCATGACGACATATATTTGCGGTGAGGTGGGATACGTTGGGTGTGTCACGAGTAATATTTCATTTATGCATAATGAGAGAAAGGATTTATCCATTCTGTTCATTAATAGAAGTAAATATCTCAGGCCCTTTGATGAAAATGGTATAGCCTAAATAAATCCATGACCATGGTGTTCGCTAGGAAAGTTCTATTTCTGAAAAGTCAAAGAACAAGTTATCGAGCATATAGGTTGATGACACTAGCATGCAACCTACTCAATTGGAGATATTGTGATAAATGAATTATATTACATGGTAAGCATTCGTATGAGGTTACATGTTGTTGCAACATTAACTTCTTTCGCTATGGGTGCCTTTTCGTGTTGCTAGACGCTAACCTTGGACTTTAGGCATGCTCGCCTAATGCCACTGAGAAAGAGGCTTAGAGGGTCACACACTATGTGTATCCAGAATCTCATTTAAATAATTTATTACTTAACAAGTTAAATAAATATTATTCCCATTTGTGGTTTAATAATTATTCATGTATACCAGGTCGCATTTTATTTATTTATCGGCGAATAATGCAGTTAGATTTATTTATTTATTTAATAAATAAATAGTCATTATTCAAGGTTCGATAAATATTTTAGAGGATGGGCGGACCGAGTTAAAGGGTCCAGTGAGAAATTAATATTAAATATTATTTGACTAAGATAATATTTAATTGTAACTTGCAAGCTAAGAACATGTCATGGAAATGATGGTATTGTTGTTATTATTTGACATGTGAGATTCACATGGAATACTAAAATAAGTAACGACATTTGTGATAATTATCTATTATTACCTAGTGAATTAAATTCCTTATTGCATATTATTCTTTTATTATCCAAGGGGGAAACCCATAGGCGAGATATCCAATTTTGGTTGTGCACAACATTTTGGAGAAAAATCTCTCAAGCCTTGAGAGCTTCTTTTTCTCTAAGAACACTCTCAAGAAAGAGAGCGGTCATCCTCCACTGGATCAGAGAATGCTTTAGAAGTGACTCTCAAGGTGATCGAGGGCAAACAACACAAGCACAAGGACCTTCCGTGCTAGCACCGGGAGACTTATTCAACAACGTCTAGAGATTCACAGAGCATGTGTGGATTACCGCTAGAGGAAATATACTCTTGATCTTTACAAATAAATGAAAGGCTCACCACAGATCTGTGGTCAGACACATCAGTGAAGAAAGAAAACCTTGGAGGTATTTCATTAATTTAAATAAATTAATTATAAACAAAATATGTCGATCCTCTCTCAAGGTTTTAGGCCTATGTCTTCTTTATCTAAATCTTTGATTTTATTCCATGGATACTGGAGTTCATCATTTTATTGATCCCAGAATAATCATTGATCATGGTAAAATTTTAAATTTGGGCGCCAACCCAACCGTGCTTCCGCTGCACCCAAAACCTACAAGTGGTATCAGAGGGGTCATATTTTTTATAATTATTTAAATAATTCATTGATGATTTACGCTTTAATAATTTAGTTTTTCAATTCATGTTTAATCATTCTTGTAAACTGAATTTCGATATTTGTTCTCCATATTTCGTTTCTCATAGATCTAATAGAAACAAATAATTTTGTGATTAAAATTAAATCGAGGATCTCATCAAGAGGCGCTGACGATTATGTCCAAGTAACACGATAGTACACACCATGTATTTGGAGTTACACACCGTGTAATATTCCATACACAACGTGTAATCTAGATCACACACCATGTAGTTGTGTTCATCGCATCAGGAGTAATTCAGAAATTACTCAAGCCATGTACATTAATGACACACGGTGTAGATAATTCTTACACTGTGTGTTGATCAGGATAGATTGGAACATGGTCAGATGGACTACATGCCATGTGGCCCACTGGACATGGCATGTAGTCCCTTCAAGTCAGGGTCAAGTCGTGTATCCCATGCATGGCTTCCTTGATTGGTGACCATGTAATACGGAGTCCACATGACATGTGGCCCATTGGACACACTGTGTACTTCAAAGATTTCTGAAATACACCTCACATGCTGTTTCCCTAGGAGTGTACTTCAGATGGACGGTGAAGAGGGAACACACCGTGTAGTCAGATCTACACGACGTGTACATTTTCTTGATTACGCATATTTAAAAATCTATTATTATATTAGGTAACCCTTGAGACATGTTCCTTCATGTGGGCATCAAGCTGGGACACAACATGTGATAGGTGTTTGATATATATATATATATATCTGTGTGTGTGTGTGTTTAATTAACATCTACATAATTTTTACAGATTTACACATCATGTATGATTTTTATTACAATTATAAATTTTGTGTGCATGCTACATGACACAAAGAATAAAGTGTATAAAAGTATAATACATGTTGGGTAGTTTTGGATGGGCATTCACCAGGTTTCCTCCAAGGTACAAGTTATGTACACAGTTAATTTTAAATGATTTTTTTAAATTGTTTAAAATTATAATGGATGAGAATCTCAAGGAAATTCAGAAAAAGGATTAAGATAAAAGGATTGATTAATTAAAGATAATACTTATTAGATTTGAGCATGATTTATATTAATAAGAATGATTAAATAATTTAATTCTAGTTTTGTTAAATGAGTAATTTGTTGTATGTTTGTGGATGATCATGAGATAAACCAGACCTTTGTATGTGATTGGTTTCCTTTTATTTTATTTTTTAAATTAAAATTGTTGTCTTGCATGACTTCTCCTCATTAATATGTCGGGCCAGCATGCACATGGGTTCTTTTATGTAAACCCCCCTTTTACTCCACACCTATGTGTGAGTTAAAAACATATTTAATAGATGAAGATCCTAAGCTAGTGGAGGATGTTCAACTTAGGAGCCGAGGTGAAACCAATCTAAGGAGATACAAAGGTGGACATGTGGAAAGCTGTAAACACAAAAGATAAAAGTTTCAAAGTGTTTCTCTCTAAGGTTAGGGTTAGTTTATCAACCGCTAGATAAACTAACCATTAGAAAATATCATGATCATACCCTTTATTTTATTTCTATCAGTTTCATGGTTGTTCATTATGAATGTATTACTGTGATTGCATAATTAAATGAATTAACAAGCATGAAATATGGAACTAAAATAAAATTAATTATGAATAAATAGTATCAAGACATGGTTAATCACTTAAGTATATCCTACTTAATATTAACAAGCATGTGAAAAGATAATAAAAGGCAATTTATGCATAAATGATAAAATACCTCAAAAAAATATTAAGTTGGTATAGCCTTCCATTACTTCGGTTAAAATCAAAACAAATAGTTCAATTTTCTTGACCAGACAAAGTTGGGGTGATTTAAATTATTGGGGAATTCTAATTTGAGGTTTTGGGTTAACTTAACTTGGTTTACATCAAGGGTTGACTGTCAACGAAGGACTTGGTTTCACTGAGAGACAAGGGTTGAGGAAATCTAAAATAATGATTTCAGGATTGGGGAGTCCACTTAATGGATTAAGGAGATATGAGTTAATGTAGTTTTTATTTGGAATGAATACCTAAAACCATTCAAGTTTCTTTCTTGACCATCCAAAGTTCGTGTGATGAGAATAGAATATGGATCCTTTCCACTAGAATATCCATGAAATAGGATATTCTAAATCCAATGGTGAGGGATATTAGGTTTCGATAAAATAGTGGGAGGCTAATGAATATTTATTTATTTATTTGTCTTAATTTTATCAGATAAAGTACTAAAACTCTATTCATATTATTTGTAGAAATGACATTAAAAATGACATCAAAAATATCGTTGTGATCTATACACGAGAAGGAAAAACTTTTCAACAGTGCTAATTTCTAGGAGTAGCAAAGGCACCTTCAGGTCATCCTCACCATGAAAGGAAACTATATGTTCTGGAAGAACCTTTATTAGTTGCACTTGGGAATGAGGCCAGTGATGAGGAGATCTCTGTGTATGAGAAACATATGAATGATGCTACAAATGTTAATTGCCTCATGATATCATTCATGACCAATGTTCTCTGGAAGATACACGAGAAAATGGATTCTTATAGCATGATGTCTCACCTTTGGTATCTCTATCAATAGAAGACAATACAAGAGAGTTATGAGATCTCCAATTCTTTGTTCACTACTAATTTTGGAGAGCCTGTGCCAGCTAGACCACATGTAGTCAAGCTTATTGGCTACATTGAGCATCTGGATATCTTATGGACTAAATTCCCAAATGAGTTGCATAAAAATCTCATAATATCATAATTTCCCAAGTACTTCTCTAGTTTTATTGTAAATTATAATATGATCAATAATGAGAAGAGCTTATCGGAACTTCTAACACTGATTCGACAAGTGGATAAGGACATGGGGTGTGAAAAGCCCACAGTCCTTATGGTGAATATGAAGAGGAAGGACAAGTAAAAGGGGCATAATAATTATAAATAGTCTAAAGCTCCTGAGCACTGTCTGACCAAGAATAAGAAGATCTAAAGGTAGGTAAATGAAAAGGAGGTAGTATACTTTTCATGTGGCAAGTCAGACCATTGGAAGAGGAACTGCACCCATAGGCAAGGGGGAGCCGAGGTGCGTTCGTTATCAAGTGTAATATTTCCATTTCTACACATTGGGTATTAGATACATATTGTGGTGATCATATATATATATATATATTCAAATAGAGGAACCAAATAGATTTTATAAAATGTACAGAGGAAAGGTGGATCTGCGAGCTGCTAATGGTTTGAGGCTGGCTGCTCTCACCATTGGTGACTGCCACCTTTCATTGCCGACTGGGATGATTTTGGTTTTACGAGACTGTTATTATGTACCAAGTGTTACCAAGAACATAATTTATATATCGAGTTTAGATAAAGATGGATTTATTTTCATGTTCAGAATTAAATGTTTTTTCTTTAATAAGGAAAACATATTTTATGGTATGGCACATGAAAATAACAGTATGTATGTATTAAATTATGAAAACCAAGTGTTGGAAATCGATAATGAATCAAGTTCACATGACTCATATAACACCCAGTTGTGGCATCACTGCCTTGGTCATGTAAATGAGAAGCGCCTAAAAAAGCTCTATCAAGATGGTTATTTAGACTCTTTTGAGATAAACCCAATTGAAAGATGTCATGATTTGTTTATAAGGGAAAATGACCAAACCACAATTTGGTGGACAGGGTGAAAGTGACACAGAGCTTCTAGGTTTGGTACACACTAATGTGGGTGGACCATTCCTAATAGAAGATTGAGGTGGATATTCCTACTTCATAAATTTTATAGATGAATTGAGTAGATATGGATATATTTACTTGACAAGGTATAAGTCTAAGTCCTTTGAGAAATTCAAGGAATTCAAGAATGATGTAGAAAATCAACTTCGTAAGAAGATAAATAAGCTTCAATAAGATCAAGGTGGAGAATATCTTAACTAAGAGTTCATCAACCTTTTACAGAAGTTTTTGATTCTATCTCAACTCACTCCACCTTATACACCATAGTGAAATAGTGTTTGTGAAAGGAGGAACCGTACCTTGTTGGACATGGTAAGGTAAATGATGAGTCATGAAAATATTCCATTATCCTTTTGGGGATATGCATTACAAACCATGACATACACATTAAACCGAGTACCAAATAAGGCGGAAAATATAACCCCCTTCGAGTTATGGAGTGTAAAGAAACCTGTTTTGTTTCATTCATGTGTATGGGGATGCGAGGTATTTTTTAAGGCTTTTCAGGAAACAAACTAGAACATCGGGGCACAATGTGTATCTTTATAGGGTATCCTAAGGAAAAAAGGGATAATACCTATAAAAAAACTCAGAAAAGAAAGTGATTTTTTCTAGACATGTTGTATTTCTTGAGGGGGAGAAAATCCTCAAAAAGGATAGTGGGAGAAAGACTGACTTCGATGAAGTTGATGCTCAAGATACACATGAGTTGGTTTAGAAATAAGTTCCATTGGTCCCTGTGGAAGTAGTTCCTGAAACACAAATACTATAGGTAAGGGGACTAGAGAGATATAGTTTTCTTATCACTGAGGATAGTGGCTCATTATTGTTAGATAATGATGAGCCTATCTCCTATAAGGAGGTATTAGAGATCTAAGAAGCTAAAATATGGCTAGAATATATGAATTCTGAGATGGATTACATTTATTAGAACCAAGTTTGGGTTCTAGTAAATGTGTTGGTTGATGTAAATCCTATTGGATATAAATGGGTATTCAAGAGGAAACTGGACATGGAAGGAAAAGTAAGTGCCTATAAAAAAAGTCTAATAGCTAAAGGTTTTAAACAATGCCAAGGAATTAAATATGATGAAACTTTTTTTCAATTGCCATGTTTAAATACATAAGAATCATAATTTCCATAGCAGCTTACCATGATTATGATATTTGGCAGATGGATGTCCAAACTACATTTCTTAATGGGAACCTTTTAGAAGATGTCTATATGACACAACTAGAAGGGTTTGTGACACAAAAATATTCCAAAAGGGTTTTCAAGTTACAGATATCCATTTATGGATTGAAGCAAGAATCCATGTCATGGAATATTCGATTCGAAGAATCCATAAGGGAATTTGGTTTCATTAAGAATGAATGTGAGACACGTGTTTACAAAAGGTTTAATAGGAATGTAGTTATTATCCTAGTAGTATTTGTTGATGAAATATTACTTATTGGAAACGACATACCTATCTTACAGTCAGTTAAGGACTGGTTGAACAATTACTTCTCCATGAAAGACATAGGTGAAGAAACCTACAT
Source organism: Viscum album (assembly GCA_963277665.1). Lineage (NCBI taxonomy): Eukaryota > Viridiplantae > Streptophyta > Magnoliopsida > Santalales > Viscaceae > Viscum > Viscum album. The sequence goes on from OY728160.1 coordinate 1,386,620,662, forward strand.
TCTAGGGATCAAGATCATTCGTGATACATCCAAGAGGTTTCTTGGGATAAGTCAGAGTACATAAATTGAACAAATAATATAGAGATTTAGTATGGAACAATCCAAGATGGGATTGGTTCCAATGTCATGTGGAATACATCTTTCTAGGAAAATGTGTCCCCAGACACAATAAGAGAAAGATAGAATGAGTAATATCCCATATTATTCGGCGATAAGATCAATCATATATGTCACGATATATACTAGACTTGATGTTGCCTATGAATAGAGGATGGTAGGAAGATATCAAGCAGATCTAGGAGAACATAATTGGACTACTGTTAAGACTATCCTTAAGTATCTGAGAACTAAGGATATGTTCCTAGTGCATGGAGGAGACAAGGATCTTATCATCAGAGGGTATGCTGATGATGGTTTTTAGACAGACCAAAATGATCTAAAGTTGCAATCAGGATATGTTTTCTGTCTCAATGGAGGAGATGTGAGCTGGAAGAGTTCAAAGCAGCCAGTTTTCGCTGATTCTACAACTGAGTTTGAATATATATAGGCTTCTGATGTAGCTAAGGAAGTCATATAGATTCATAACTTTGTCCAAGATCTTGATGTAGTTATTAAAAGTAGATACCCTATCACATTTTATTATGATGATACTATAGTGGTGGATCTTGAAAAAGAGCCAAGGTCACATCAACGGACAAAGAACATACTCTGGAAGTATCACCTCTTAAGGTATTTTCATCATAGGGGAGAAGTTTTTGTGAGAAGAGTGTCCACAGAGGAAAAAATGGTGGACCTATTGACTAAATACCTATCTCAATAGAAGCATGAATATCATGTGAGAGCTAGAAGACTCAAGGTTGTTAGCAGTTGGATCTAGTGCAAGTGGGAGTCTATTAGAGTTGGTTCCCTAGAACCAACTTCTTTTTACTTTATGATAAACTTATATTCAGGGTTTTTAATATTAATAAATTCCATATCACATCATGGTTTTTCTTCTAAGTAACATAGCATGTCATAATGTCCCAAGAGTAGCTATCGCACTAAAAGGTCATAACAGTTCCCCGCTATGATGAGGACCTAGAAGTGTCATGAAACTATTCTTGAATAAATGTTCTATATCCAAATGATATCATTTAAATGGACACAAATGATACAGTCTATCAGTGGTGGAGACTCATAGGACTTTGAGACATCTTCTCATTGTGTACGACCTAGGTAATTTCTAGTAGGATATTATGAGAATGATACCTGATGGTAAGAAATCCACATTATATGTTTTATTGGGTGTTCCTATATTCAGATGTGTGTATGGTCTTTAGTCTTTAATATTATTATTAATGGATATTATGAGTCACACACTTTGATGTATTGGTGAAAACCATGACGATATATGCTCGCAATGAGGTATGATATGTTGGGCGCGTCACGAGTAATATCGCATTAATGAATACTATGAGAAAGGATTTATCCCTTATGTTCATTAACAGAAGTAAATATATCAGAACCTATGAAAATGATATAGCCTAAATAAATCCATGGCCATGGTGTTCACTAGGAAAGTTCTATTTTTAGAAAGTCAAAGAATGATTTATCGAGCATATAGGTTGATAACACTGGCATGCAACCTGCACAATTGGAGATATTGTGATAAAGGGACTATATTACACAGCAAGCATTCATATGAGGTGACATGTCATTGTGGCATTAACTTCTTTCTCTATGGGTGACTTTTCATCTTTCTAGATTCTAACCATGGACTTTAGGTAGGCTCGTCTAATTCCACTGAGAAAAAGTCCTAGAGGGTCACATACTAAGTGTATATAGAATCTCAATTAAAAAATTTATTATTTAAAAAATTAAATAAATATTATTCCTAGTTTTGATTTAATAATTATTTAGGTATTCATGATCACATCTTATTTATTTATCAGCAAATAAAGTAGTTAGATTTATTTTTTTATTTAATAAATAACTAGTCGTTATTCAAGGTCTGATAAATATTTCATAGGATGGGCAGACTGAGTTAAAGGGTCTAGTGAGAAAATAATATTAAATATTATTTTATTAAGATAATATTTAATTGTAACTTTCAAGATAAGAAATTATCATGGATATAATGGTATTGCTATTATTGTTTGATATGGGGTTTTCACATGGAATAATAAAATAAGTAATGACACTTGTGCTAATTATTTATTATTACCTAGTGAATTAAATTCTTGGTTATATATTATTATTTTATTAGAAAAGGGGGAATACCATAGGTGATATAGATAATTTTGGTTGTGCGAAACATTTTGGGGAAAAATATCTCAAGTCTCGAGGGCTCCTTTTTCTCCAAGAACTCTCTCAAGAATGAGAGTGGCCATCCTCTACCGGATCAGAGAAAGATTTGGAAGTTTCTCTCAAGGAGATTGAGGGTAGACAACGCAAGCACAAGGAACTTCTGTGATAGCACCCAGAGAATCCTTCAGCGATGTCCAAATATTCAAGGAGCATGTGTGGATTACTGGTATAGAAAATGTACTCTTGATCTCTATAAAGCAACGAAAGTCTTACTACAGATCTGTGGTCATACACATCAATGAAGAAAGAAAACCTTGGAGGTATTTCTTTAATTTAATTATAAACAAAATATGTCAATACTCTCTCAAGGTTCTAAGCCTCTTTCTTCTTTATCTAAATCTTTGATTTTATTCTGTGGATACTGGAATTAATCGTCGTATTGATCCCGGAATAATCATTGATAACGGTAAAATTTAAAGTTGGGCACTGGCCCAATCGCGCTTCCACTACGCCTGGAACCTACAAGTGGTATCAGAGGGGTCATATTTTATTTATAATTATTTAAATAATTCTTTGATGATTTACACTTTAATAATTTAGTTTGTCAATTCATGTTTAATCATTCTTGTAATCTTAATTTCGAGATCTATTCTTCCTCTTTTGTTTCTTTCAGATCTAACAAAAATGAATAATTTTATGATTAAAATTAAATAGAGGATCTAATAAGGAGGCACCAATGATTCTGTCCAGGTAACATGACAGTACACACAGTGTATTCAGAGTTACATGCCTTTTAATCTTCCATACACGACGTGTAATTTGGATCACACACTGTGTAGTTGTGTTCAATGCAACAGGAGTAATTAGACAATTACTCAATCCATGTACATTAATGACATGTGGTGTAGTTAATTCTTACATCACATGTTGACCAGGACATACTGGCGCATGGTTGGATGAACTACATGTCGTTTGGCCCATTGGACATGATGTGTAGTCCCTTCAAGTCGGGGTCAAGTTGTGTCTCCTATACACAGCTTGCCTGACTGGTGATTGTGTAATGTGGATTCTACATGACATGTGGCCCACTGGACACACCATGTACTCTAAAGATTTCCAAAATACACCTCACATGCCATTTCCCCAGGCGTGTACTTTGGATGGACGATAAGGAGGGTACACACTGTGTAGTCGGATCTACACACCGTGTACGTTTTCTAGATTACGTAGATTTAAAAATTTATTATTATATTTTTGTAACCATTGAGACATGTACCTTCGTGTGGGCATAAAGTTGGGACACAACATTTCACAGGTGTTTGATATATATATATACCTGTGTGTGTGTTTGTGTGTGTGTGTGTGTGTTTAATTAACATCCGCGTAATGTTCAAATATCTACACATCATGTATGATTTGTATTAGAATTATAAATTCTACATGCATGCTACATGTCATTAAGAATAAAGTGTATACAAGTATAATACATGTTGGGTAGTTTTGGACGAGTATTCATCGGGTTGCCTCCAAGATATAATTTATGTACATAGTTAATTTTTAATGAATTTACTAATTTATTTAAAATTATAATGGATGAGAATATCAAGGAAATTTAGAAAAAGTAATAAGATAAATGGATTGATTAATTAAAGATAATAATTAATCGATTTGAGAGTTATTTATCTTAATAAGAACGATTAAATAATTGAATGTTAGTTTTATTAAATACATAATTCGTTTCATGTTTGTGGATGATCATGATCTAGACCATACCTTTTTATGTGATTGGTTTACTTTTAATTTATTTATTAAATTAAAATTGTTGGATTGCATGCCTTCTCCTCATTAATATATAGGTACTACTTGACCATGGTTTCTTTTATGTAAAACTCCTTTTTACCCCTCAAATGCATGCGAGTTAAAAGAATATGTAATGGATGGATCTCCTAAGCTTGTGGATGAGGTTTAAGTTAGGAGCTGAGGTGAAACCAATCCAAGGAGATACAAAGGTGGACGGGTGGAAAGTTGTACACATGAGCCTTAAAAGGTTCAAGGTGTTTCTCCCCTAGGTTAGGGTTAGTTTATTAACCACTAGATAAACTAACCATTAAAAAAGATCATGATCATACCCTTTATTTTATTTCTGTCATTTTCATGGTTATTCATTATGGATGTATTACCACAATCACATAATTAAATGAATTAACAAGCATGCAAGATGGAACTAAAATAAAATGGCTTATGCATAAATATTTTCAAGACATGGTTAATCACTTAAGTATATCACACTTAATATTAACAAGTGCGTGAAAAGATAATAAGAGGCAATTTATACATAAAGGATAAAATACATCAATAAAATATTAAGTCGGTATAGCCTTCCATTAATTCGGTTAGAATCGAACCAATAGTTCAGAGTGCTTGACCAACCAAAGTAGGGGTGATCTCAATTATCGGGGAATTCTAATTTGAGGTTTTGGGTTAACATAACTTGGTTCACATCAAGGGTTGAGTGTTAATATAGGACTTGTTGTAACTGAGAGGAAAGGGTTGATAAAATTTAAAATAATGATTTTAGGATTGGGGAGTCCACTCAACAGATCATGGAGCTACGAGTTAATGTAGTTTGCATTTGGAATTCCTACCTAAAACCATTCAAGTTTCCTGACCATCCAAATTTGGGGTGATGAGAATGGAATATGGATCCTTTCCACTAGAATATCCAAGAAACATGATATTCTGAAGCCAATGGTGTGGGATATTGGGTTTTAATAAAATAGTGGGAGACTAATGAATATTTATTTATTTATTTGTATTAATTTTATATGATAAAGAAATAAAACTCTATTCATCTTATTTGTAGAAATGGAATTAAAAATGAAATCAAACATATCATTGTGATCCATACTTGGGAAGGAGAACCTTCTCCCCATTACTAATGTCTAAGAGTAGAAAAGGCGCATTCGGGTCATCCTTCACCATGAAAGGAAACTATATGTGCTGGAAGAACCTTTACCAGTTGCGCCTGGGAATGAGGCGAGTGATGAGGAGATCTCTGTGTATGATAAACATTTAAATGATTCTACGGATATTCAGTGTCTCATGCTATCATCCACGACCAATGAGATCTTGAAGCAACCTAAGGAAATGGATGCTTATAGCATGATGTCTCACCTTCTAGATCTCTATCAAGAGAAGGACAGATAAGTGAGACATGATATCTCCAACATTTTGTTCACTACTAAGCTTAGAGACTCCACACCAGCTGGAGAACATGTAGTTAAGATTATTAGATACATTGAGCATCTGGTCCTACGGGGCACGGGTGAGTTGGTTCAAGGCGGTGGCGTCCTGACCCCAAGGTTCCGGGTTCGAGTCCTCGCAAGGAAATGCATGCTATATGCCAGAGATCCTCTCATGGACCCCTCTACCCCATTGGGAACTGGCCTAAGCCCAAGGGTTGGCCACCTTGGGCCTCGCTGGGGATGTGTGGAACGCTGGTGGTCAGGCCAGCCCAATACCTCGTAACCCAACCAACACGTTTGCCCATAGGGCATGGGTGAGTTGGTTCAAGGTGGTGGCATCCTGACCCCAAGGTTCAGGGTTTGAGTCCTCGCAAGGCAACACACACTATATGCCAGTGATCCTCTCATGGGCCCCTCTACACCGTTAGGAACTGGCCTAATCCCAAGGGTTGGCCACCTTGGGCCTCGCTGGGGACATGTGGCGCGTAGGTAGGTAGGCCAGCCCAATACCTCATAACCCAACCAACACGTTGGCCACTTTGGCGGTGGCATAGTGGTGCAGGTTCGAGGGCCATAACAAACGGTGTTTAGTGAGGTCTGGGGTTCAATTCCAAGGATCCCTCTCTTGGGCGAATTTCCGCCTCCCATGTACCACTCATCTTGTCGGGTCACCCGGTGTCTCATTCGGTGGGCAGAATGGGCGCACTTCACCTAGTTGACAGATTTTTGTGTCGAACCATCGCTGATCGAGGTGTTACCCTATGGAATGCACTGTCATCTCGGCTGGCAATGGATCCTTCCTGGCTGGGGCTTCTCCGGAAGACCTCTTCATGGGGAGGGGGGGTTCTCGAGTGTGGAGGGTTCAAAAAGGCCACTCTCGTGGATTCCCTTTTCTGAAAGAAAGTAGATACATTGAGCATCTAGACATCTTAGGGTTAAATTCATGGATTAGTTGCATACATATATCATATTATCATCACTTCCCAAGGCCTTCTCTAGTTTTATTGTGAATTATAATATGATAAATAACAAGAAGATATTATCAGAACTTTTAACCCCGATTCTCCAAGTGGATAAGGACATGGGGCATAACAAACCCACAATCCTTATGGTGAATAGGAAGAGGAAGGAAAATGAAAAGGGGTCTATGATTTTTAAATAGTCTAAAGCTCCCGAGAACCATCCGACCAATAAGAAGAAGATCCAAATGTAGGGAAAGGAAAAGGAGTAAGTATGCTTTGCATGTGGCAAGTTAGGCCACTGGAAGAGGAACTGCAACCATAGGTAAGGGGGATCTAAAGGTTCATTTTTTATTAAGTGAAATCTTTCCATTTCTAAACATTGGGTATCATTTACATCTTGTGGTGATCATATATGTATTCAAATGCAGGAACTAAATATATTTGGGAAAATTTATAGAGGAGAGGTGGATCTGTGAGCTACCAATGGTTCAGGGCTAGCTGCTCTTACCATTGGTAACTACCACCTTTCGTTGCTGACCGGGTTGATTTTGGTTTTATGAGACTGTTATTATATACCAACCATTACCAAGAACATAATTTTTATATCTAGTTTAGATACATATGGATTTATTTTCAAGTTTAGAAATAAATGTTATTTATTTTATATAGAGAACATATGTTATGGTATGGAACATTTAAATAATGGTTTGTATGTATTAAATTATGAAAACCAAGTGTTGGAAATCGATAACGAATCAAGTTCACATGAATCATATAACACCCAGTTATGGAATCACCACCTTGGTCATGTAAACGAGAAGCGCCTAAAAAATATCTGTCAAGATGGTTATTTAGACTCTTATGAGCTAAAACCACATGATAGATGTCACACTTGTTTACAAGGAAAAATAACCAAACCACCATTTGGTGGATAGGGTGAAAGGGCCAAAAATATTCTAGGATTGGTACACACTGATATGTGTGGACCATTTATAGTAGAAGCTAGAGGTGGATATTATTACTTCATAAATTTTATTGATGACTTGAGTAGATATGAATATATTTACTTGATGAGGTATAATTCCGAGTCCTTTGAGAAATTCAAGGAATTCAAGAATGAAGTAAAGAATCAGCTTGGTAAGAAGATAAAATAGATTTGATCAGATTGAGGTGGAGAATATCTTAACCTAGATTTCATCGACCTTTTACAGGAGTTTGGGATTCTATATCAACTCACTCCACCTTATACACCAGCACAGAATGGTGATAGTGAAAGGATGAACTGTACCTTGTTGGACTTAGTAAGGTTGATGATGAGTCATGAAAAACATTCATTATCCTTTTGGGGATATCCATTACAAACTGCGACATACTCATTAAACTGAGTACCAACTAAGGTGGAAAACATAATTCCCTTCAATTTATGGAGTGGAAAGATACTTGTTTTGTTTCATACACATGTATGGGGATGTAAGACATTTGTTAAGGATTTCTCAGGAAAAAAATATCACCCTAGGGCATGAGGTGTATCTTTATAGGATATCCCAAGGAAACAAAGGGATACTACCTATATAAACCCTCATACAAGAAATTGACTACTTCCAAATAGATTGTCATTCTTGAGGGGGAGCACATACTCTAAAAGGATAGTGGGAGCAAGATTGACTTCGATGAAGTTGATGTTCAAGATACACAAAAGTTTTTATATGAATAAGTTTTATAGGTCCCCATGGAAGATGTAGTTCCTGAAACACAAGTACTACATAGTAGTGTAAAAGAGGTAAGAGAACTAAAGAGATATTGTTTTCTTATCATTGAGGATGGTGACTCATTGTTGTTGGGCAATGATAAACCTATCTCCTATAAGGATGAACTTGAGAGCTCAAAAGATACAAGATGGCTATAAGCTATGAATTCTGAGATAAATTCCATGTATCATAACCAAGTTTGGGTTATGGTCAATGCAATAGTTTATATAAATCCAATTGGATATAAATGGGTATTCAAGAGGAAACTGGAAATGGAAGGTAATATAAGTACCTATAAAGCCAGGATATTAGCTAGAGGTTTTAAACATCATTAAGAAATTGACTATGATGAAACCTTTTTTCTAGTTTCCATGTTTAAATCCCTGAGAATCATACTTTCCATAGCAGCTTACCATGACTATAAGATTTGGGTTATGGATGTCAAAACCATGTTCCTTAATGGGAACCTTCTAGAAGATATCTATATGAAACAACTAGAAGGGTTTGTGGCACCAAGAAATTTTAAAAGGGTTTTCAAGTTGTAGATATCCATTTAAGGATTTAAGCAAGCATCTAGGTCATGAAATATTCAATTTGATGAATCTATAAGGGTATTTGGATTCATTAAGAACCTGTATGAGCCATGTGTTTACAAAAGGTTTAATGGGAATGCGGTCATTATCCTAGTAGTATATATTGACAACATATTACATATTGGAAATGATATACCAGTCTTATAGTTAGTTAAGGAATGGTTGAACAAGTGCTTCTCCATGAACAACTTAGGAAAATCAGCCTAAATTCTAGGGATCAAGATCATTCGTGATAGATCTAAGAGGCTTCTTAGGATAAGTTAGAGTACATACATTGAATATATAATAAAGATATTTAGTATAGAATAATCCAAGAGGCAATTGGTTCTAGTGTCACATGGCATACATCTTTCTATGAAAATGTATCCCGAGACACAACAGGAGAAATATAGAATTAGTAAGATCACATATTCCTCGGTGATAGGATCAATCTTGTATGAAATGATATATACTAGAATTTATGTTGCATATACACTGAGCATGGTAGATTGATATCAAGTATGTCTAGGAGAACAACATTGGACTACAGTTAAGGCTATCCTTAATTATCTAAGAAGAACTAAGGATATGTTCATAGTGTATGGTGGAGATGAGGAGCTTGTCAATAGAGGGTATGATGATTTTGGATTTCAGATAGACTAGAATGATATAAAGATGCAATCAAGATATGTTTTCTATCTCAACGGTGGAGCTATGAGATGGAAGAGTTAAAACCAGCTAGTTGTCACTGATTATACAGTGGAGTCTGAATATATAGAGGCTTCTGATGTAGCCAAGGAATATTTTTAAATATAGAACTTTTTTTAGGATCATGATGTAGTGCCTAAAAGTAGAGAACATATCACATTGTATTGTGATAATACTACAGTGGTGGATCTTACAAAGGATCTAAGGACACATTAACAGACAAAGAACATACTCCATAAGTATCTCCTCCTGAGGGATTTTCATAATAGGGGTAAAGATTCATTGAGAAGATTTTCCATGGCTGAGAACGTGGTGGACCCCTTGACTAAAGGCCTATCTCAGAAAATGCATGAATCTCATGTGAGAGCTAATAGATTGAAGGTTGTTAACAGTTTTCTCTAGTAGAAGTGGGAGTCTGTTGGAGTTGGTTCCCTAGAAAAAACTTCATTATACTTTATGATAAACTTATATTCATGGTTTTGAATAATAATAAATTACTTATCACATCATGATTGTTATTCTATGTAATAAAGCACGTGATAATGTCCCAAGAGTAGTTATCGCACTAAAAGGTCATAGGAGTTCCTGGATATGATGAGAACTTAGAAGTTCCATGATACTATTCATGAATAAATGTTCTATGGATAGATGATATCATTTTAAGGGACAAAAATGATATAGGCTATCAAGGTTGGTGACTTGTAGGACTTTTAAGCACCTTCTCATGGTGTACGCCCTTGGTAATATCCAGTAGGATATTATGAGAACGAGACCCGATGGTAGGAAATCCACATTATAAGTGTCATTGGAAGTTCCTATATGCGGATGTGTGTAATGGTCCTTATATTTTAAGATTATTATTTATGGATATTATGAGTCACACTCACTTTGATGTATTAGTGAAAATCATGATGACATACACTCGGGTGAGGTAGGATATGTTGGGTGCATCATGAGTAATATTGCATTAATGAATAATGCAAGAAAGGATTTATCCCTTGTTTTCATTAAGAAAAGTAAATATCTCAAGCCCTTTAATAGAAATGATATAGCCTAAATAAATCCATATCCATAGTGTTCACTAGGCAAGTTCTGTTTCTAAAAATTCAAAGAGCGAGTTATCGATCATATAGGTTGATGACATTGGCATGTAACCTACTTGATAGGAGATATTGTGATAAAGGTATTATATTACATGGTAAGCGTTCATATGAGGTGACATGTCATTAAGGAATTAACTTCTTTCTCTATGGCTTCCTTGACATGTTTCTATACGCTATCCTTAGACTTTAGGTAGGCTTGCCAAATTCCACTGAGAAAGAGGCCAAGAGGGTCACACACTAAGTGTATCCAAAATCTCAATTAAATAATTTATTATTTAACAAGTTGAATAAATATTATTCTCAATTGTGGTTTAATAATTATTCAGGTATGCCTGATCAAATTTTATTTATTTATTGGCGAATAATGTAGTTAGATTTATTTATTTATTTAATAAATAAATAGTCATTATTCAAGGTCTGATAAATATTTCTAAGGATGGTCAGACCATGTTAAAGGGTCCAATGAGAAAATAATATTAAATATTATTTGATTAAGATAATATTTTATTGTAACTTGTAAGCTAAGATCATTTCATGGAAATAATGGTATTGTTGTTATTATTTGATATGGGGGTTTCACATGGAATAATAAAATAAGTAATGACACTTATGCTAATTATTTATTATTACATAGTGAATTAAATTCATGGTTACGTATTATTTTCTTATTAGCCAAGGGGGAAAACCATATGCAAGATATCCAATTTTGGTTGTGCACAACATTTTGGAAAAAAATATCTAAAGCCTCAAGAGATCCTTTTTCTTCAAGAAACCTCTCAAGAATGAGAGAATCCATCCTCCACCGGATCAGAGAATTCTTTGGAAGTAGCTCTCAAGGCGATCGAGGGTGGGCGACGTAAGCGCAAGGACCTTCCATGCTAGTACCCAGAGATTCCTTTGGTGATATCTAGATATTTGTGGAGCATGTATGTATTAACACTAGAGGATATATACTCTTGATCTCTACAAAAAAAATGAAAGGCTCACCACAGATCTGTGGTCAAACACATCAAAGAAGTAAGAAAACCTTGGATTTATTTCTTTAATTTAATTAAATTAATTATAAATAAAATATGTCGATCCTCTCTCAAGGTTCTGGGCATCATTCTTATTTATCTAAATCATTGATTTTATTCTATGGATATTTGTGTTAATCATCATATTTCCCAAAATAATCATTGACCATGGTAAAATTTAAAGTTGGGTGTTGGCCCAATCTCATTTCTACTACACCTAGAACCTATATTCGCGAGGTACACAAAGGGGAAGAGACTTCCTTTGAGGGAAAAGCAAGTTTATAGGGTTGTGTTGAGGGCTGGTTGACCAGAACATAGATGATGGTGGATATATCAATCAATATTTTCCCAGACGTTGAAAGAAAACATGAGTGGTCGAAAGACCAATGCCTTTAACTACTATTTCATAGGAAACTTCTGTGCACCCGTTGTATCCCCCATCCACCATGATTTCTATGAAAAAGTCTCTCATGTTGAAGGTATTCATCTTTAATACATTCATGGAGCTGATGATACTATTATCACTGGTTGGCATCACCGAATACAATTTGTATATGATTGGCACCAACCAGTCAGGTTTTGGTTTCTCTTACATATTTTTATTTTTTTCTCCTCTTGTATTTGACTTGTTTCATTAATTGATTTCAATCCTTCGACTAATGATTTGTATTATTTTTTCCTTCATTGGGAGATTCACTCTAATAAATCATAATTTATTTAGAACTTCCCTTTGTCAACATGAAAAAAATAATTTAAAAAATGGGACCCTTTATCAATGAGGATAAAATCACCAAAAAATGAAACCATTATCAGTGTTTCTTTTAATGTTGATAAAGTGAACTATGGATAATTTAATTTTTCTATACATACTTTAATATTTTTAAATATTATTTTTATATAAATATGTTTATTTATGTTAATATAATATATAAATATGTTTTATATATATATATTATAATAAAAATTAACAAAATATTACCTTAAAAATCACACACACACACATATAATTATAAAATTGTATTAATCAATAAAAAAATCAAAATATATTTATATATATAAATTACAAAATGTATGTATAAATATAATATATAAATATTTTATTTAAAAAATTATGTAAATATATAGATGAAAATACAATTGATTATTCATGGAACTCAGGGTTTGGGAGATCCCCCTCAATGGCGTCTCTTCTTCTTCGATTTAGGGTTCCTTTATGGCACTGCTTCACTACCAGGGATTAGTGATTTTGGCTGGAAGTAAAGAAGGTGTTTGGATTTGTGGTGCAAAGGTGACCTATGGTAGAACACATTGATCCCAGGTGATTCTTTTGGTGGCAGTGTTGAATCATGATGTCCCTTGTAGATTGCATCTGAAGGATGCTCAGAAGGGTGTGCTGTTGACTGGAGCTACCAACTTGTGTAGATCTATGGTGAATCCGGTTTTGAATCATGTCGTCCAGTGTAAATTAAATCTAAATGATTATTGGAAGGGTGCATTGCTGACTCGAGTTGGAAACCTATGTAGATCTATGGGGAATCCAATATTGAATCATGATGTCCCATGTAGAGTGGATCTAAAGGATACTCGGAAGGGTGTGATGCTGATTAGAGTTGGAAATCTATGTAGATCTATGGAGAATCTGGTTCCTGCTGTGATGATTGAAGAAAATGATGTGCAAAGATTACATTTGGTTGATGCTTCACTAGATTCAGATAGAAATCTGGGTTCCACTAGATTCCATGATCTAATGTTGGATGGTTTATTGTTGTCTTTGGATTTATTCAAGGACTCTAGAAGAATCCTTCGAAAGGGTTCATCATATCATTAAGAAGTGATCATAGAATCGTTTTTTGAGAGACTTTCAATTGGGAAAATCTCCCTGATTGCACGTCTTATTTTACATAAAGGTGAGAATCCTTGAAAGTTGGATGATTTGATTTGTCAGATTTATTTTATGTAGAGATTCTCTTACTAGTGGTGCATCTCCCTTGGTTACGTTTTTTTTTCACTTCCTTTTACCTTCAAATGATTCTATGCTTTGGGTATGGAGTGTTGGTTCTCTATTCTTGAATCTCGGACAGCTTCACCTATATGAATGATCTTTGGATTTAAATGTCTTGCGGGAAAGAAATGAATTCCCTAAAGAATGTTTTCATCTTCATGGATTCAATTGGGACCTTTGGAATCCAAAGAATCTATATGATATTGGCATATAAACTGGGACTGAAATACATCTTGATAAGGAAATTGAGTTTGTGTGGTTTGGGCAATTTTTCAGGATGTTGGTGAAGTTTGACCTCAATTCCACCATTATTGATATGGTAACTCTTTACACTCCCACTGATGTTATCCAAATTGATGTTGAGTATAAAGGAAAACCTATTTCCTATCACGACCCATCCTCGGGGCCCATGCCGTGACTACCCCAATCTCGCCTTCCATAGGCCAGGGGATGACAACTAGCACCAAAGGCGTAATCATAACAAAAAGGGAAGGCATTGAATTTTAACTTGTAACACACACACACACACACACAGTATGAACAGAAGCAATATAATAAAAAAGTACTAATATAGAAAAGTAAGGTGTGCTAAAAGTAAGTGAGCCAGTATACAAACCCAACTGAAAAACAAGTACAAGTACAAATAAAAAAGGAAAAAACAGCTCCTGGATCATTCGCTTGGGGGATCCTACCTGAAGGGTAGGTACAGAACTCGAAAAACTCATGCCTGCGGTATGTCCCGTCTAGTCCAGCTCCGAGCAGTCTCCCGTCCGTCACTCTCAGCCTCGATCACTGTTGTCCGTCATTTTCACAGAACACAACAAGGTGCGGTCGAAGCCCGTGCAGGGGTGAGTATAACAATACTCAGTAGGGAACCCCGAGACCCCCGAAGGTCTCCCAGAATCCACAAAGGATAAACCACAATAGAAAGATATATTCACAAAGTATCAACCAACCTTACTTAGGTATATGCCCATACATATATCTAAGTTATCAATCATAGTCCGACTCCAACTCTCGAGCCCAAACACAACCCAATCCACAAAGGAGGTAAAGTCAATCACCACAATGATGTTGGTTGAAATACATGACTCAACTCACATAGGTATACATATGTCGTAGAGTGATAGAGATGATCAGATGTAGTCACTAATTCATCTAAGCTGTTGGACCCACACAGGATACAAGACCAGCTAAGATGTCGGACCCACATAGGATATATAACCAGCTATTCTGTTGGACCCACACAGGATACAGGAATAGAATTTAGAACTGTCGTACCCACGGAGGATCCCGGTACAGTAGTCATCGTTGTCGAACCCACGTAGGATTCCAGTAAAATAGTCGTCGCAGCCAGCTCTAGGGTTCCCGCACACAACACGCTCAATTCCAGGAGGGTCCGATCCATGAGCCAAGTGTCTATACATCAACTATCACTAAGTCTAGATTTGATGTATCTCGTAGTTCTGTCTCATCAAAAGGAACCCAACGCGACAGACAACGTGTTAATCGGACGCCCGGTCTGAGAGTTATTGACATTTCTGTTCGAGGGGCCCGGTTGGATTTATGCTCGATCCAAACCCGACCATTTTCCAAATTTGTCCAAAAATCACTTGGAGTAACGCAAAAGCACCGCCTCATCATGAGTATCCTAGTGCCGCAGACGGCGCGTCGATTGGACGCGCGGTCTAGGAGTTATTCACATTTAAGGGAAGATGGGCCCGACCCGTCAATCCCAGTGGGCTGGCGGGTTGGCCCGACTCGGCAGGGGGGTCGGCCCGGCCCAGTGGGGTGCGACCACCTGGGGACCCAGCCCAGCGGGTCCGACCTGGCTGGGGGGTCAGCCCGACCCGGTGGGGCGCGGCCCACCTGCGGACCCGGCCCGCACTTCAGGCCGGTACGGTTCGCCCGGCGGCGCCAAGCAGCGCCGCCTTCCTCCTGCTCGGCCAGCCGTAGCCGGGCGGTTCTGCCTGGCGCACACGGCCCGAGCAGCGGGCCACGGTTCTTCCCACACGGCGCCTGCGGGCGCGACGGTTTTCCAGCCCGACCGGTTTGCCCAGTAGAGCGGGCTGCAGTCTTCTCCGTGCGGTGCCTGCGGGCGCCGCGGATCTCCAGCCAGGCCGGCAGGTGGCCGGCCGGTTCGGTTCGACCGAGCTGCCCGCGGATGCAGGCCGCGTCCTCCACCTCCAAGCGGTGCCTGCGAGCACCACGGTTCCTCCAACGGGCCGGTCGGTTGGGCAGCCGGTCGTCCTGCAGTCCGGGCGGCCCGAGTGGCCGCTGGACCCTCCACACGGCCAGCGCGTGGCTGCCGCTGCCTCCGGTCGTCGTCACCTCTTCCGTCCGCCGCGACCCGCATGGCCGTGACCCCCTTCCTTCGGTGCGGTGTGACGACACCGCACCCTACCGGCTCGTCCTCCACCTTCAACAAATGGAAACAACAAAGGGGAGGGTCGAGCCGTGTTCGTGCGGTCTGAACCCTCCTCATCTTATGATATCATTTGGTTTTCCAAACTAGAATTTTGTATGACGAAGAACGAAGGTGTAATCTCATATTTAAAATTCATACAAAATTACCCTACCTCATATTTCGTCGTTGAATGTTGACGAGTCACGGAAGACGGACGTCACGGAAGACGGACATCGTTCCATCAACGTTGGAGGGGATGACGTTGTTGTTGGCGATGTTCTTTGCGGGTGGAATCTTCCCTTTCTTGCCCCGGTTGGAAAGGAAGGAGACGCGTCGTCGTTCTTTGGTGGAAACAACATTCTTCATTGAGAGGATGATTCTCCAAGGATTCTCCCAAGAGCTCCTCCCAATTCTCCCAACCAAAGAAAAATTATTCCCACCCAACCATAATAATATAACTCATATTATTATGTTGGAAAAATTAATTCAAAAGAATTCAAACACACAAATCAATTAATTAAATCATTAATTAATTGTGTTGGCACCATAAAGGAGAAGTCCAAGAGTTTCCCCTATTAATGGGGAGCTCAAGGGCTTCAAAAGGGGAGTTTAAGGGGGTTGAGATTGTGTGGGCCCCACCACATAATATCCTCCCATGGGAGGTTATGTGGGGGTGGGCCCTACCTCCAACTTCCCTTTGGAGAAATTAACCACCTTTTAAATAAAAATATGTCACACATATTTTTATTAATTTTTTTTAGAAACCCCAATTAAAAACTTCCATTCACGTTGAAACGCAACTGCGATAGAGGTCTTTTTATGTGAATACCGGCGCTACGAGTTCAACGGTGCCCTCATATTTCAATTCTGAGCACTGGCTCAAAAGATATAAAATCTCGCACGTACGTTCACTGAGCGTACTTGAACAAAACTTCAAAAATTGATTTCGGGCACACCGGGCCTCAGAATTAGGCACCGTTAAAAACTGTGGACTCGTAAAATTCCCATGTATTTAATAAAAAAAATTTCACAGAATTTCTAGTTCTTTAAATTTTTTATAATTATTGTATGACTATTGGCCACTCATTGGAGCTATGTCGTGGGAAGGTATCTTATGAGAGGTGTGAAGGACCCCGGGACACCCTGAGAGGGGAGGGGTGAATTAGGGTGACAAATTTTTCTTTTAATGTGATGGATCTTGTTCCCACATTGGTAGGAACTTGTTGAACCTATAAGATGAATATGATTAGAAAGAAAACATTCACATGCACAGATAAGACACAACACTTTTTACTTGGTTCACCACTAAGGGCTATATCCAAGGAGCATACGCCGACAAGTTTTCGGTCGTACCTAATTCCACTAATCTTCACTAGCTGTGGATTATAAAGGTTCAGACACAATCACTCTGTCCCAGGCTCACTGACTTTACAAAGGTTTAGGGATAGCTCACTGCTTCCCTCGGGTCACTCCCATTGACTCCCCCTGGATCACTGCCCTTAGGTGAAGTCCCACTCAGTTTATAGACATGAAGGTCTCTTCATCATTGCATAAGAATGCATCCTCTGTCGTATGTAGATGCTCTGTTGAAGTCCAACTCTTACCAAGAGACTAATATCACTTTGCGCTGAGGGTACCGGGCGATCTTCTAGCTTTCGTGCAACTTCAGAAGGACAGATGAACTTTAACAACCCTGGCGCGCTTATCCAAGCCCGGCACGCAAGTTTCAATCCTGGCATGAAAGTCACTTGCATGATACAAATTCAGCGCACAGGTGACCTCAAAACTGCTTGCGCGACACTGCCTCCTTCAACACCAAACTTGCACGACGTTGCGCCTTTAACTCACCAACTTCCTTGG
Organism: Viscum album; assembly: GCA_963277665.1. Taxonomy (NCBI): domain Eukaryota; kingdom Viridiplantae; phylum Streptophyta; class Magnoliopsida; order Santalales; family Viscaceae; genus Viscum; species Viscum album. The sequence goes on from OY728160.1 coordinate 1,386,638,571, forward strand.
TCGCGCAGCCAACAATCGGCGCACAGCCTCTATTTGCGCAACCCAACAACCACTTGCGCGACTCAACCACTTGCGCGATGAGAGCTCAAAAAATCTCTAAGTCTTGAACTTCATTACAAATGAGGAGGGGGGGGGGGGTCCTCTATTTATAGGCAAACTGGACCCCCTGCATGGTGGCGTGTAAGTCTTCCCTCGGTGCAAAGGTTCCGGCGCGCAACTCATCCTCCCTAGCCTCTGTTAGGCTACTCACTTGCGCGACTTACACAAATACTTGAGTGACCTTCTTTCCTTTACAATATTTTGAAGTTATGATATTGAAAAACAATAGGGGCTCAAGTTTCTAGTCCTCCTAGGCATCGGTGCCCAAGTCTCTTCACAACGCGCAGGTCACTTGCGCGACCATCCCAAAACTTGCACGGCTTTTATCCCTTTGCCATTTCCCCATGTTCTGATCTTGAAAAACATATGGCGCACATGTTTCCTCTTCATCCAGTACACGACGTGCAAGCCTATTTTCCAAAAACACTTTTCTCCATTTGTTGATTTTTAGGCCCAAAAATTTGGAAAACACTGGGAAATGGAGCCACCTTCAACACTGTTGTCTGCTTGAACCGTATGATCTCTTTGTGGGTACACATTCTGAACTTCCACTGCTGATTGAAAACAAACACAAACCATACTCCAAATCATGCATAGAAGACCATGGTTCCAACAATCTCCCCCTTTGTATTTGTTGGCAATCAGAAAATAAATTCAACAGATCTCCATCCATGTGAAAACCAAAAACACAAGAATTAACTCAACCAACACTCTAAGTCTATGTGAGCAATGATCGGTGTAAGAAACAAGAGAAGAAGCTTGAATTAGGTTCCAATGTTTTCGTTCTCATTCTTCTCATCACAGAATCATTACTTCCAATGTTTTCCTTCTCATTCTTCTCATCACAGAAGCATTACTTTCCTGAATTTATTCCTTTCTCCCCCATTGAAAATAAATCCAAAGACCAGTAATTTGTTCAACGTTCAGCTCAAACCATACTCCCACTGGATAGTATCTCCCCCATAAACCTGCATCATAGCCATAAACAGATAAAAAAAGTTATCACAAATTGGGAGAGGGGTATTGCGTAACCTCCTTATGCACTGGTAGGTGGATGAACACCAAGGTTCAACCGATGCTTCTCAAACACCACCGCGGATAGTGGCTTGGTCAGGATATCAGCCACTTGCTCATCAGTTCCCACATGATCCATTCTAATCACCCATTGTTCAACTTTTTCTTTGATAAAGTGATACCTGATTTCAATATGTTTCATACGGGAATGCTGAACAGGATTCTTCGTAAGATAAATTGCACACTTTTTATCACAGTAAATCACCATTGGTAGCTTTACCTCATCACCAATATCTGTTAATTGTTGCTTCATCCATAGCAGTTGAGTGCATGCCTTTGTGGCAGAGATATACTCAGCTTCAACAGTACTAAGAGAAGTACATTCTTGTTTCTTGCTCAACCAACCAACACATTTCTTCCCAATATAGAATGCTCCACCACTAGTGGACTTTCTGTCTTCTACATCACCAGCCCAGTCAGCATCAGAAAACGCTGATAATTCATTGTCCCTGCCCACAACAAAAAATAACACGAAGTTATGTGTACCTTGAATGTACCTCATGATTCTTTTTATTGCCGCCATATGTTCCTCCTTTAGATTACTCTGAAAGCGGGCCGCAAGTCATGTGGAAAAGACAATATCTGGCCATGTCGCTGTCAGGTACAGTAGGCTCCCAATGATCCTCCTGTACAAGGTGGGATCAACAGAGCCCCCATCCTCATGCTTTCCAAGTTTAGTTCCAACTGCAATTGGAGTTGACATTGGTTTGGAGTCTTGCATATTAAACTTCTTCAGCAGATCTCTTGCATATTTTTCCTGAGAAATGAAAGTGTATTCCTTAATTTGAATCACCTGCAGCCCCAAGAAATATGTGAGCTCCCCAATCATAGACATTTCAAATTATGATTTCATGTGGTTGGAAAATTCATCCACTGATTCGTGCCTGCTACCACCAAATATGATATCATCAACATAGACTAGAACCATGAATTGATCTTTTGGAGAATTCTTCACATAGAGATTGTGATCAACTCCTCCTCTTTTGAATTCCAGCTTCTTGAGATATGAATCCAACCGTGAATACCATGCCTGTGGTGCCTGCTTCAAACCATATAGAGATTTCTTCAGTTTGCAAACCTTTGTTTCATCAGTACCCAAAACAAAGCCCACTGGTTGTTCAATGTAGACTTCTTCTTCGAGTACACCATTCAAGAATACTGTCTTGACATCCATTTGATATACTTTATATCCTATTTGGAGTGCCATGGCAAGGAAAAGCCTGATTGACTCCAGTCTAGCCACTGGAGAAAAGGTTTCTTCAACATCAATGCCTTCAATCTGGGAGTATCCTTTACATACCAGTCATGCCTTGTTTCTGATGACACTTCCATGCTCATCAAAATTATTTTTGAAGATCCATTTGGTACCAATCACATTGTGACCTTAGGGTCTCTGGACAAGATCCCATGTCTGATTCTTGTCAATCTGATCTAATTCATCATTCATGGCTTTTACCCAAGATTCATCATTTGCATCTTCTTTGAATGAGGATGGCTCTACCACTGATAGAAATTCAGATTGCGTGTTATTCATCATCCTTCTTGTTTGAGTGGGTGCAATCCTGTCCCCAATTATGTTGGATGGATCAATCTCAGCTCTTCGATTTCTCCTGCGAGGTTCAGTAGCATTCTCTTCAGCCACAGTTTCTTCTTTAGATTCTTCTTATGAGTCAACATCATGATGTGACTGTTGAGTGTTTTGAACAACTTTCTCTATTTCTGCATTTGTATTTTCTTCATGTTCACTTTCTTCCTGACTTTATATCACATCAGCATATGACGTCCTTGAAGCATTTGTGATTTTATCTTCAATTATATTAACATCACTGCTTTCCACAATCCTTCCTAAAAACTTGTTGAAACATTTGTAGACTTTTCTGTTCATTGAGTAACTGAGGAAAATTCCTTCATCTGCATTGTCGCCATATTTCCCTTGATTTCCTTCCTTGTTCCTGATGAAGCATTTACTTCAAAAGACACGAAAGTATTTTAAAGAAGGCTTCCGTCGATGCCACAATTCATACGGTGTCTTCCTCTCACCCATATAAAGTCCTGTTCGATTCTGAATGTACACTGCAGCTTGAACAACCTCTTTCCAGTAATGTCGTGGAATACGACTCTTAATCAGCATAGTTCGTTCCATGTTGTTCACCTGTCGATTCCTACGTTCAACAAATCCATTTTGTTTCTCACAGTAGCTACCTCATGCTGTATCCCATGCTTCTCCAGATAATTTTCAAACTCAATGGACGTGTATTATCCTCCATTGTCAGATCGCAACACTTTGATTGTTCATCTAGTATCATTCTCGACAATTCATCAATATGTTTTCATGCAGTCAAGGACTTGTCGTTTCCTGTGAATGACCATCACACATGCCATTCTGCTGTAATCATCTATGAAAAGGACAAATTACCTTTCTCCATGAGTTCCGACAACATTTATCGGCCCACATACATCTGTATGAATCAGATCAAGAAGGTGAGATTCCCTTTTCTTCTTTGGCCGATATGAACTGCAGACCAGCTTCCCACGAATGCAAGCATCACAAGATTTTTCATGCTCACGCTTCAGGTTGGGAATGTCCATGACAATTCTCAATTTTGATATTTTCTCCATGTCTTGTTGATTGATGTGTCCCAGTCTCCGATGCCACAAATTGCTTTCTTCTTCAACAGTCATGTAACATATATTTTCTTCACTATCAACCTGATACAAGTTTCCTTCTGTTCTGCATCCCTTCATAAGTGAATTTCCTGTCTTCCCCTTGATAGTGAATCCTTTATGATTAAAAGTAACTATAAGTCCCGAGTCATATAGTTGACTCACGCTGAGGAGATTATGACGTAGGCCATCTACGTAAAGGACTTCAGTCTTCTTTGGTTCTCCATTAGCTAATTCGGTACTTCCACTCCCTTTGATTTTCAGAGCCCCATTATTACCAAATCGTAATGTACCATCAACCGTCCTTTTGATATCCGTTAGCAGTCCCGCATTACCTGTCATATGAGATGAACAACCGCTATCCAGAATCCAGGAATTGTTGTTCTTTGTAGCATTGAGGGCCACCTCTGTAAGGTTGGATTTCTCAATCTTCATCCTTTACTTCCATGATACATTGGATTGAGTATATAATACTGATGGCCTTTCAATTATCTCTTCCGCATACCCATGTTCTTCATAGTCAAAATCTTCTTTGAGAGGAGAAAACCTGTTTGAAAGAGCAACACTATCTTTCTGACGAGACTTGACTTGTCTTGAACTTCGGTATGAGGTGTCCATGTCCCTTCTCTACCTGCAATTAGCATCCTTATGACCAATGTTTGAACAATGATAACAATATCCATAGAAATTGTTTCTTATATAAGAATTAGGATATGAATTTGTTCTCCTTTGTTGAACTTCTATATCTTCTCCATTCAGATAGCTTCTTGCCTCTTCGCAATAAGACATGGTATGGCCTAGATAGCCACAGAATTGACACTTCATGAGAGGAAATTTCTTCCCACTTGAATTTCTCCTCATACCTTCTTCCTTGGGAGAAAAGTTAGACTGTCTGTCATTTCTGAATGTTTGAGGATAATTTTCAGTTCTCCTTTTAGTTTTTATTGAGGGTTCCTTTTTCAACACTTTAGGTAACATTTAAACATGTTCAACTTTCATCTTATCTTTCTTTTGGATCTTTTCACTTCCAGCAGTTGATGTCTCAGCCTCACAGCCAATTCCACTCTTTCCCATGCAAGCGGGTCTTTGATCACTCAAGATTTTTCCAAACCCATATGAACCACACTTGGCTCTTGCTAGTAATTCTGCATCTGAGAATCTTCCAAACTGTATTTTCTTCCTCGATTCTTTTGGAATTGATTCAGTCTTAAGTTTACACCTTAGAGTAACAACTTCCTCTTCAAGACCCTCAGCAGTCTTGTATTTTTCATCAAGTTTGGAGGTGAGGTCATTGATGAACTTTTCCTACTCTTCAATTCTCAGCTTCAGATCCACTATATCATCATTGCTTTCAATTATTTTAGACTGTACCTTCAAAAATTCTACCAGTCGTTTAATTTCAGCTTCATGTTGATCAATGTATTTAGTTGATTCTTCTACAATTTATTTCCACATATTACAACTCTTACATTTAATCTTAAGCTTACTAACAGCATACTTAAGTTGCATCTCGGGATCTACACAAGTTCTCAATTGTTCTTCTCCACCATTATCTTCTAACTTTTCAACAGTGGCCATCAGGGAAGCATGGTTCCCAGTTTTGAATTCTGGTTCTTCTTCATCATAGAATTCATTATCATCTTCTTCATATTCACAGAAAAAACTCTTCCTTTGCATTTTCTTTCCAAATTTTAAGTCTCCATTTTTTAAGAACCTTCTCCAAGGATTCTCGAAGCTTTCATCTTCACTATCTTCATCATTGATCTTTCTTAAGCACTGAGAGGCAGTGTGCCCAAATTTTCCACAATGAAAACATGTGAGAGGTAACTTCCCTTTGAATTTTCCTTTACCCTTCTGAAACTTCTTTGCAATGAGAGAAAGAATTTCTTTTTCTTATTCATCTTAACCACTACTATCTTTTGAGATTTTTAGTTTATCCATGGTCTTGAATGCCATTTCCTTTCTCACACGAGTCGTATCATCTTCTGGTTTGACTCTCATTTCATATGCTACTAAGCTGCTAAGTAGATCATCCAGAGAAAGTTTTGAAAGATCTCTTTCCTCAAGGGCTGACACCTTTGCATTGTACAGAGGTGGAAGTATTCTTAATATTTTCTTTACAATATTAATGTATTTGATTTCTTCACCTAGACCCCAAATTGCTCCAACCACTTCAGTAATTCGATTGAAGAAAGAGTCTGCATTCTCGTTTGGATGCATCTTCAGATCATCAAACCGATTGTGTAGCACTTATAGTTTCTCCTCCTTCACTTTTCTATCTACTTCAAAAATATTCTCGAGTTTATCCCACATGGATTTTGCTGAGGTTAAATTCCTCACCTTTAAGTAGATATGATCATAAAGGGCTGCAGTAAGTGCATTTTGTGCTTTAGCATCTGCATCAATAATTTTCCTGTCTGTTTCAGTCATAGCCAGGTCTGTTGGGTCAGTGACTTGTATTCCTTGCACAGTAGAAAAGAGAACTTCCATTCCAAGATATCTTAGATGAGATCTCATTTTGTTCTTCCAGATCTAGAAATTACTTCCATCGAAGTGAGGGACTCCCCTGACATTGACTGCATTCTCCATGACGAAAAAGGAAAGATTCAACACCATCAACATTTACCCTCTGATACCACTTGAAGGACCCCGGGACACCCTTAGAGGGGAGGGGTGAATCAGGGTGACAATTTTTTCTTTTAATGTGATGGATCTTATTCCCATGTTGTTAGGAACTTGTTGAACCTGTAAGATGAATATGATCAGAAAGAAAACATTCACATGCACAGAGAAGACACAACACTTTTTACTTGGTTCACCACTTAGGGCTACGTCCAAGGAGAATACGCTGACAAGTTGTTGGTCGTAACTAATTCCACTAATCTTCACTGGCTATGGATTACAAAGGTTCGGTCACAGTCACTCTGTCCTAGGCTCACTGCCTTTACAAAGGTTCAGGGATAGCTCATTGCTTCCCTCGGGTCACTCCCATTGACTCCCCCTGGCTCACTGCCCTTAGGTGAAGTCCCACTCAGTTTATAGACGTGAAGGTCTCTTCATCATTGCATAAGAATGCATCCTCTGTCGTATGTAGATGCTCTGTTGAATTCCAACTCTTACCAAGAGACTAATCTCACTTTGTGCTGAGGGTACCGGGCGATCTTCCAGCTTTCGTGCAACTTCAGAAGGACAGATGAACTTTAACAACCCTGGCGCGCTTATCCAATCCCAGCGCGCAAGTTTCAATCCTGGCGCACAAGTCACTTGCGCGATACAAATTCGGCGCGCAGGTGACCCCAAAACTACTTGCGCAGCACTGCCCCCTTCAACACCAAACTTGCGCGACGTTGCGCCTTTAACTCACCAACTGCCTTGGTCATGCAGCCAAAAAATCGGCACGCAGGTGACCCCAAAACTACTTGCGCGACACTGCCTCCTTCAACACCAAACTTGCGCGACGTTGCACCTTTAACTCCCCAACTTCCTTGGTCATGAAGCCAAAAATCGGCGCGCAACCTCTACTTGCACGACCCAACAACCACTTACGCAATGCGAGCTCGAAAAATCTCTAAGTCTTGAACTTTGTTACAAATGAGGAGGGGGGGGGGTCCTCTATTTATAGGCAAACTAGACCCCCTGTGCGGTGGCGCCCAAGTCTTCCCTAGGCGCACAGGTTCCAGCACACAACTCATCCTCCCTAGCCTATGTCGGGCTACTCACTTGCGCGACCTACACAAATACTTGCGCAACGTTATTTCCTTTACCATATATTGAAGTTATGATATTGAAAAACAATAGGCACTTAAGTTTCCAGTCCTCCTAGGCATCGGCGCCCAAGTCTCTTCACAGCGCGCAGGTCACTTGCGCGACCATCCCAAAACATGCGCGGCCCTTATCCCATTGCCATTTTCCCATGTTCTGATCTTGAAAAACATATGGCACACATGTTTCCTATTCATCCAGTACACAACGTGCAAGTATATTTTCCAAAAACACTTTTCTCCATTTGTCAATTTTCAGGCCCAAAAATTTGGAAAACACTGGAAAACGACACCACCTTCAACACTATTGTCTGCTTGAACTGTATGATCTCTTTACGGGTACACATTCTGAACTTCCACTACTGATTGAAAACAAACACAAACCATACTCCAAATCATGCATAGAATACCATGGTTCCAACAAGGTGTGGGCTATAGGGTCATCCATCTACCCGTTGTCAAAGGAAGCCAAAATTAAAGGATGTTGTTGTGTAAAAGTCCCTTTATCATGATGATATGTGCCTAAAAATCAATATTCCAATGGGGTTGATGTGCCAGCCTATGAGAAATATTATTCTTAGGTACCTAATTTGAAGGGAAAGGTGTTTTTGTTGGATGAGTCTATGGTTATTATTAGTGGACCCTTTAATACTTGGGAAAATCCTATAGAGGAGAGAGATTTTTTTGGATCCTGGTGGTCTCTCGGCTACTGCATCTCCTAATAGGTCCTTAGATACTATATCTGAAGTTTCTTTTGGTATTTTTGATGGTGGCGAGGCCTCTCACCCAAATTTATTTGATGGGATTTATGCTTCTTCTTCTATGATGGTCAGACTGGGTGAGGTTTCACAAATGGGGATTAGAATTGGTCCCTAGAAGGGGCTTATTTCTACTTCTTATCCTGTCGATATGAATTTTAGTGCTACCTTGAACACTCAGTAGGATAATCAAGGTGAGGAATTACATCTTAAGACTAAGGTCATGAATTTCCACAAAGCTATTCAGTATTCCTGGGGTAATTCCAATTCAACAAAATTTGATAAATGGGGAAACATCTTGGATGATGGAAGTGATAAAGATCATTAGATAATTTCATTAGACACCACTCAACCTTTTGGAAATGATGGATTTGTTTCCATTATGGATGTTATCATAAATGGAAATGGGAGGATGAGTGATATGTCTCCTCTAAATAGAAGGCCATATAAAGATTATTACACTCTTCTACAAAATGTTTCTACCAGATCATGTTCTAAATATTCAGGGATCAAGCCCACTATGGAGTAGGAAAGGTCCAATAAAATAATTCTTAGGATTATCAATCAAGCTAACTCAGAGTCAAAGAGGAAAACTACTGATGACTATGACTATGGCTATAGAAATGATATTTTATTTTATAAATCTTAACCTAGTTTTTTGGATGAAAGCTTATCACTTTGTTTGACCCCATCCACTCTCTTATTATCTTTATCATTTTTCTTTAATAAAATGTTTGGAGATTTTCTCTTGGCCAGACCATCTTCATATATAAATTAATATACAAATATTTAAATATAATTAATTTATTTTCTATATTAATATTCATATTGATTCATTTAGAATATACACATATATTTGTATGTGTGTGTGCATGTGTATGTGTATGGATGTTTGTGTATGTCTATATGCGTGTGTATGTATATGTATGTGTATGCGTATGTATGCATTTTTATGTGTATATATGTGTTGTGTGTGTATGTTTGTGTATGTTTATGTGTATGTATTAATGTATGTGTTGTGTATGTTTATGTGTATGTGTATATGTAGGTATCTATATGTGTGTATGCATATGAATTTATGTGTGTATGCATATACATTTATGTGTATGTATGTATGTATATACCTATGCGTATGTGTATATGTGTGTGTGGATGGGTTTCTATGTTTTTATGTGTGTATGTATGTATGTGTGTGTATGTATATGTTGTGTGCATGTATATGTTTATGCATGTGTCTGTGTATATATGCTTCTGTATGTGTATGTGTTTGTGTATGTGTATGTGTATGTGTATGTGTATGTGTTTGTGTATGTCTATGTGTATGAGTATGTGTATGTGTATGTATTTCTGCATGTGTATGTGTATGTGTATGTGTATGCATATGCGTATGCGTATGTGTATGTGTATGTGTATGCGTATGCGTATGTGTATGCGTATGTGTATGTGTATGTGTATGTGTATGTGTATGTGTATGTTTATGTGTATGTGTATGTGTATGTGTATGTGTATGTGTATGTGTATGTGTGTGTGTATGTGTATGTGTCTGTGAATGTGTATGTGTCTGTGTATGTGTTTGTGTCTGTGTACGTGTATGTGTATGTGTATGTGTATGTGTATGTTTATGTGTATGTGTATGTGTATGTGTATGTGTATGTGTATGTGTATGTGTATGTGTATGTGTATGTGTATGTGTATGTGTATGTGTATGTGTATGTGTATGTGTATGTGTATGTGTATGTGTATGTGTATGTGTCTGTATGTTTATGTATGTGTACATGTATGTCTATGCATATGTATGTGTGTATTTGTATGCCTGTAATCTATATGTTGTCTATATGTATACGAATATATCATTATATAAAATGAAGAGTCATTTTATTTTTTAATATGACATATCTCATTATAATATTAGTTAAATTTTATTCATTTAATATTATTTATTCAATTTACACATTTCTCCGTGTTTAATATTTTCTTTAATTTATTCATTTTTAATATTTATTCATTTAATATTTTTGCAATATAATCAATTTGGGAAGTTATTTATAGATTTTTAAATGTTAATATTAAATACTTTTAATATGAATGTAATTAATATAATTATTATTCATTAATTTTTATTTTAATATATTTGTACTTAAATATTTTTACAATTATAATTTATTCATTAATATTCATAGCTTCATTTTAAATCTGCTCAATTTAAATTTAATTTTTAATATTTTTTATTTTTATTTTAATGTTTATTAATTTTTAATAATTCATTAATTTATATAATTAAAATTATAAATTCATTTTTTAATATTTTTTCAATTTATTAATTTTTATTATTAAATTTAATTAATTCTTAATATCTATTCATTTGTTATTATTTATTCATTTTTAGTACTTATTCACTTTTTATATTTCTTTAATTTATTCATTTTCAATATTTATTCATTTAGAATTTCTATAATTAATTAATTTTTAATATTAATTTATAAATTTTAATTTATTATTATTTAATATTTCTTATATGTTTGTAATTTTCGTAATTAATATTTACTCATTTTTATTTCAATATTTTTTTATTTAAATATTTTAACTTTTTTAGCTATTTATTTTTAATTATGAATTTATTTTAAATCCTTTCAATTTAAAAGAAATTTTTATTATTTATTTGTTCATAATTTAATATTTTTTCATTTATATTATTTTTGTAATATATATAATTTATATATTTTATTCATTTTTAGTATTTTTTGACTTACATGATAAATATTATTTATTCATTTATCATAAAATTGATACATTTATCATAACATTGTCACATTTATTTATACATTTATTATAATTAATATTGTTTATTTATTTTAAATTTTTTTATAATTTTTTTATTTTTAATATTTATTATTTTTATTATAAAGTTATTTTAAATATTCATTTTTATATAATTCAACATTTATTGTATTATTTAAATTTTATCTTCCACAAGTATTTATTAGCACTATATTAAATGCTGATAAAAAAAACATTTATCAATGCTAACTGATAAACACTAGTAAATTAATCATTTATCGGTGCTTATTAGTTAGCATTGATAAATGTGTGATTTATCAGTGTCTTTTTTGTGCTGATAAATTCAAGGCTTTATCAGCACTAAAAAATCCTTGATAAATCATACCATTACCAGTTATTTGAATTTTCATGCTTATAAAATTATATTTTATCATCTCTTTTTACTAGAATTAATAAAAACCATTCCCCTATTTTAAAAGAACCATGATTCAAATCACCTATTCTCATGCCGCTCAAGCTCTCATGGAAGCTGAATCCTGTTATTTCCTCCTTCGAAGCATTCAAATAAATAAAACCTTAAAGCGAAGGTATGTTATTCCTTACTTGTTTTAATATCTCTTTAATCCATTTTAAGGATTTTTTGTTCTTTTCATTGGGTTATTCTTCTCTATTTGATCTTTTTTCATTGCTATCATAATTTTTTGTTCTTCTCCTTCATTCTTCAATTTATTACATCCCACAATAGGTTAATAACATATATTTTAATTTTAAGATGCATTCCATATTTCCATTTATTTTATATTGTGGTTCTCCCCTCTCCCCAACCCACACCATAATGGTTGTAGTGCCTCCCCACACTGACTGTGTCTCATATGCACAAATAATCACATTGGCCAATACATGTATGACTTTTCCCTTATTTTTATTTTTCTCCAAAATTTCTCTAATCTCATAAGTAAAAAAATTCCTAAATTTTCCACTAATTAGTTGAGACAATTTTAAAAAAAAGAATACATTTTTAATTTAAAACATTACATGAATTTAAGCTATCAACACTTAAATTCTTGTTTATCCTTCAACATAGATCATGACATCATCAAAAAGGAAATCTACCTTATCCATGGATTAATAATCATATTTAAAAAAACCAAATAATTATTAATTAGGAATAAACTTTAAAGCTTCACATAAATAAATCTCTTCATCTCCTCACTTTTCAAGAAAAACACATAATGGAAAATGACTAGAAACATAAGTGAGAAACACTTAGGAAAATTTCCAACTCAATAAATGTGTAATATAAATTATAAATAGGTAGTTTCATATATAATATGTGTATATATTATATATAATCCATAACATATGTTTTTTGTTCAAAATAATGATACATAAAATTTTTAAAAATTGAAATACTTAAGAAATATATTTGATACATAAGAAATTATTTCTTACATAATTAAATTTCTTTGCTACCAATAACATATAAGAAATCATAAATAGTATATACCCTTCCTTAAATGATTTATTATTATTATTTTTCTCATTATATTGTTCCTATTTCAAATGGGGTTTCCTTTGATTATAAGAATTTTGTGTAGAAACATGATTTCTTTTTTCATTTTTATTTGAATTTTATGTATAATTTTATTTGAATATTGAAAAATACTCTCGAGTTTTTCTATATCAGTTTCAAAATTTTCTTGGGTTAAAAAAGAAAAGTAATTATTTTATCAATCTTTCAATTCAATGATTAAGCCAAATTCATAAAAACATTGTTTTTCCCATTATAAATAAAACAATTCACCCAATATTGTTAAACTTCATTTTAAAATATTACATTATTTTCAATTGAAATTAAATACGGTGACTATATGTAGGTACATATAAAGTTTAACCTTTTAAGATTATAAGCTCATACCTTCATTTTCTTTATTTTTTTTGTTAAATATAATTATTACTGAATGAAATAGGATATATAATAATTGAAAATGGATGAAACACAATTGTATGACAAAAGAGTTTGATGATGGGGTTAATGAGTTCATCTAGTTTGAAAAATATCTTGTATACAACCCTTATAAAATCCTTTGTCTTTATTTAAATTGTTGTTATTAATGACTAATTAGTCCAGAGGAGTTGGAAGAACACTTGATTTTTCATAGAGTAGATCAAATTTATAATTGTTAGACTAAACATGGTGAAGAACTGAATGCGATTAGAGATTGGGATAACACAATGTTTTATGGATCATTTGATATGATTAAATATGTTAACAATAATGTAGATCATATAGAGGATATGAATATAGATGTAAACAATGATGAAGTTCATATTGAATAAATGAAAATGATATTTTAAGATGATATTTAAAATTTTACAAATCCATTTCTAAAGTTAAATAGTTGTTCACAGATGCTATTATATGATGGTTGTACTAAATATATAACATTGTTTTCCAAATTGAAGATATATAATGTAGAATATGGAAACACTGACACCATCTTTACTAAACTATTTTCTCTCTAAAATGATATGGTACCAAGAGATAATGAGCTTCCTTACCAATCATATGATGCTAAATGAAAGCTACGTTCAATGGGTATGATCTCTAAAAGAGTATATGCCTATACAAATGACTATATATTGTTTCTCAAAGACTATAAATCACTTAAAAATGACCAAATTCTAGTGTGTCATGATACATGAAAGATAAACACAGTCCTTTCATAGTTTTATGGTACTTTCCAATAATTCAAAATCTTATATGCCTATATAGAAGTAAGGAGACTGCAAGGAAATTGACATGGCACACATATACATGAATTCATGATGGGAAACTTCATCACCCAACATACTCTCCTCAGTGGAAGAGAATTGATCACGAGTATCCATAATTTTGAAATGAGCATATAAACCTTCTTCTTATGCTATCTATGTTGAGTCAATAAGGTTTCATTATGACTTTTCTATTCCTCTACGTTTTTAAAATCACAAACACGTTATCTTAAGGAAAAATTTTTCCCCTAAGAATTATCTTAATAAGTAAAATTTTCCTTCTCCAAGTAAATTTTATCCTTACCTATGTTTTCATTGTTTATTTTATAGTTTCACTAAATCTAACTCAATTTATTACTAAGTCTAAAATTTAGTTTCACATCTAAAACCTCAGAATCTTAAAAATACTTGGTTATAGAGTATTCTGTTTTCAGACTCTGAATTCTATGAAATTTAGACTCTGAATTCTATGAAATTTAGACTCTGAATTCTCTAAAATTCAGACTCCAACTGCTCTGAAATTCAGACTCTGAATTCTCTAAAATTTAGACTCTGAATTCTCAGAAATTTAGACTCCTAATTCTTTAAAATTCAGACTCTGAATTCTCTGAAATACAGACTCTAAATTCTCTAAAATTCATACTCTGAATTCTCTAAAATTGAGACTCCGAATTCTCTGAAATTCAGACTCCGAATTCTCTGAAATTCAGACTCTAAATTCTCTGAAATTTAGACTCCTAATTATTTGAAATTCAGACTCCAAATTCTTTGAAATTCAGACTATGAATTCTTCAGAATTCGTATTCCAAATTATTTGGAAAACAAAATCCTAATATCCATGAGTTATAGTCTCCGGATGTTATTTGGTTAGACTCCAAACATTATTTTTTTCCTTAGACTCTGAAAATTAGATTTAGTTAAGCAACCTTATTTTTCTTACACTTGTTATAGTTATGAAATGATTTCATACAATCTGTTTCTAACTAACCATTGTTTGAGTGACATGTGTATAGGTCCCTCTGAGATTCAAGGAAAAATATGACCATTGGAAGAGGGAGCTGACTATTGGAGAAGTGCCTATAAATAGGATCTCATTTGAACGAGCTCAATATTGAGAATTACTTGTTGATCACTCTAGAGATTTCATGCTACAGAAGTGATTTCTAGAGATAGGAACTCTCATACCTTGTGTGTACTGAACATCTTGTTCAGATTGCTTTGTGAAACTCCGATTGTTATTGTGTATAATCAGGGACTTCTGAGGATAGTAAGATAGAGGTTCCAACTACCTTAAAGTTCAAGGACTTATGTGGATAATAAGACATAGGTGCTTACTACCTTAAAGTCGGAGGGCTTGCAGGGATAGCAAGACATATTCCAATATTCTTATCAAGGGCTTACCCTGGTGTGGGTAAGACAATATTTCTTGAAAGTATAAATCAAGGGACCTTTATCCAAGGTTGTTGGATACCCTTCTCTTTGGGTTAAAATAATTCATACTTGTTACTTATTTTGTTACAACTTTATTTACACTGTATTTTGATAAATGAAGAAAGTATAATCTTCTTATACACTCTTGTACTTTTGTATACTCTAATAAGTAAGATTCTATATGATTTAAGGTATAATCTTTTCACTGTAAAATTTTCTTAAGTTTCATTTCTGGAACCATATTTTCAGAACCTAGAAAGTCTATAGAACTAAAATAGGTCTTGTTAATTTACCCTATTTAACCATGTTAAACATAGTTTTCCTTAAGGTTAAAAATAAAAGTTTTTAAACTTACAATTCAACCCCTCATGTAATTGATCATCTACATTCATATTTCGATCCTAAAATTGTTATCAGAGGAGGTATCTAAAATACTTATATTCACATATATGTTTTATTTCTCAAGTTTTCATTGTTCTAAATTTTTCCTTTCCTAGAATTTTTTTTCTTTGTTTACAAAATTTTACTATTAACAAATTTTTGTGGAAATATATTTTATTTTAGATAGCAGGAATGAATTTTGGTTAGATTAAAAATCTAAATCCCACTATACCACCTATATTTGATGGGAATGATTATGAATATTGGAGAGATTTTATGAAGAATTTTGTTATTAATAATGTAGTGGACAATTTTGTTATGCCTACTGGAGATTACAAGATTATTGACAAGGAAGTCAAAACTTTTACTAATCAAGAAAAGTCAGAATATCAACTAAACTACAAGTTACACAATACTTTGTTGCGTTCAATGACTAGGAATATATATATTCAAATTTTTTCTTATGAAGCTACTAACTGTATCTGGAATAAATTGGAGGTTACTAATTTTGTTACATCAAAAGTTATAGAAACTAGAAGATATATTCTTAGAGAAGAATATCATGGATTTCTATTTCCTTATGGAGAACCAGTATGTAAAGTGCAAAAAAGGTTTATGACTATTGTTCAAAGTTTACAATATATGGGTGAGAAAGGTCTAGATGATGAAGCTCTTGTGGACAAGATTATAGATATCATGCCTAATGAGTGGGAATATAAGAGAAAAACTATTGATGAGAATTTTAAAGTATCCAAAATTACTCTTGATGAACCTTTTGGAACTCTTCTTCAACATGAGACAAGAATGAAAAGAGATGCTGATATGATTAAGAAGAAAAATGGAAATGGAACTATATCCTTTACTACTACTAATGTCAAGACTCCTGAAAGGGTTACAATATCCAATTTTAAGAAAGTCACTATTTTATCTGAATATAGTGAATGTTAACATTCTAGAAATGATCTATATAATCTTTCTCGAAGGATGAACAAGATAGTAGGAAAGAAAGACTTTCAGTATATATATAAGAAGAAAGAAATAAAAGACACAGAAGACTTGGAAGTCACTTGTTATGAATGCAAAAGAGCAGGGCATATCAGGCCATATTGTCCTATGCTTATGAAAAAGGATAAAAAGGAAAAAAATTATGAGGGGAATAGAAATAAGTATTATGAGACTAAAGCTAAGAAATATTTGAAATCCAATGACACCTAGAGTTCCAGTGGTGGTGACTCTTCAGATGAATCCTCAAAGTATGAATCTTCTGGTTAGAAGAATCTTGGTCTACTAGCCAGACTACCAATTGAAAATCATTGTCTAATGGTTAAGGTACACAATGCTAAATCTGTCACTAATGTATCTTTTAATGAAAACTATACTGATGAAAAATACTATAAGTCTTTAAATGAAGAATCTTCATCTTATTAAGATAATACATTACCTTCTTCTGAAGAAGTATCTAGGTTTTCTAAACTTCTTGAGAATGAAAATTCTAAACTCAAGAAAAATCTTGATATGTCAAATTCTAGAATTTATATTTTAACTAAAGAAGTATCAAATATTTCTAAATATCTTGATATGAAAATTTATGATTTTGAAAGTGTTTAAAAAATCATTGAGGATGTTAATTCTGAGAAGGATAAAATTTCTAAGGATCTTGAAAAATTAATTTCTAAGAAAGTTATTTTAGAGACTAACTGTAGATCTAAAACTAATGTTTTTAAGGATAAAAACTTGTTTATAAAATTAAATTTAGAAATATTTTCCTTGAGGAAGTATTTTTCAAACTCTTCCTCTGGTAAGGAAAACTTTGACAAGATGTATTCCCACATTCGACTTTAAAGAATAATTATATATTTGGTTATACTCATTCTAAACCAGTTTTTAGTAATAACTATTTTGTTCCTCAAATTTCTCTATTCTGTACTAAATTTCAGTGTGGTGGACATTGGGCTAAATTTTTTTCTTTAAATAAAAATCAGTATTTAGGTTTTCATAAAGCTTATTTTTCTAAGAAAATGTGGATTCCTAAAATCTTTCTTTTTGAAATTTCCGGATCCAAGAAAGTTTGGATTCCAAAAGTCTAACACTCTTATTTTTAGGAAAATAAATAAAGTACCAACAACAATACATGGTACATGGATAGTGGATGTTCCTAACATATGACTGGTAACAAAAAATTCTTTGAAAATATTATCAACACGAAAGGAGGAAAAGTAACTTTTAGAGATAATGCTCAGGGAGAAATTATTGGTATGTGTAACATTGTTCTTCTTGAAAAAACGTTCATTTAAAATGTTTTATTTGTTAAGTTTCTTAAGCACAACCTCATTACCATAAGTCAATTATGTGATGAAGGATATCTTGTGAATTTTAGGAATGATAAGTTCTTAGTACACAATTCTAAGGAAGTGTTTATTCTTTTTTCCCACAGGAAAGAGAATATATACACACTAAACTTAAAAGACCTTAGAAGACAATATCTACCTTGTCTTAGTCTTATGGAAGATCAATCCTAGTTATGGCATAGAATATTAGGACACCATAACCTTAGGAACCTTTGAAAAATTTCTAAGAAAAGACTTGTTAAGGATATACCAGAGCTTAGATTTGATTCTTCAAAATTTTGTGATCCTTGTAAATATTTCAATCAATAG
Source organism: Viscum album (assembly GCA_963277665.1). NCBI lineage: Eukaryota > Viridiplantae > Streptophyta > Magnoliopsida > Santalales > Viscaceae > Viscum > Viscum album. The sequence continues at coordinate 1,386,656,949 of OY728160.1, forward strand.
AAATCAAGTTTTAAATCAATTGGTGAAGTCTCAACTATTGATGCATTACAGTTGGTGCATATGTATCTTTTTGTTCCAACACAAACTGGAAGCATTGGAGGCAAATATTATGTATTTATCTTAGTTGATGATTACACTATATTTACGTGGTTTTGTTTTCTATCAAAGAAATATGAAGCTTTTTCTTATTTAATTTTTTTTGGATCCCATGTTAAAAATGAGAAAAACCTTCCATTGATAACTATTTATAGTGATCATGGAGGAGAATTTTAAAATTATGATTTTGAAACTTTTTTCGGTAAAAAAGGCATTACTCATAATTTTCAACACTAAGAACTCCTAAAAAAATGGTGTTGTTGAAAGAAGAAATTGAATTCTTCAAGAGATAACTAGAACCATGTTGGGTGAATATTCTATAGCTAAACACTTTTGGTCTGAAGCTGTAAGGAATTCTTGTTATACTATAAATCAAGTTTTGATAAGACATTTTATTAATAAAACCCCCTATGAGTTATGGAATGGTAGAAAACCTAGACTTTCCTACTTCAAAGTATTTAGTTGCAAAGTATTCATTATTAATACTAAAGATAATTTACATAAATTCACACCCAAATCTGATGTAGTAATTTTCTTAGGCTACTACACAACTTCTAATGCTTATAAAGTTTTTAATAAAAATACTTGTACTATTGAAGAAATAGTACATGTTAAATTTGATGAATCTAATCCCTTTAAAAAAACCTTAACCTATATATTCAGATGTGTTTTCAAAAACTGATTATCAACCCTTGATAGAATATCCTTCCGATAAGGAAAATGGTCAAGAAAATATTTCTGAAGCATTTACCCTAGAAGATTTCCTACTATATGTTGATGAACAGAATTTACAAAACCCGAATCAGTTGTTTCTTAAGAATAATCCTAGTGATAGTATCATTGGTGATGTAAATCAACCCACAAGGACAAGAAATTCCTTAAGAAATGAAGTAGAAAATCTAACATTCCTTTCCCAATTATAACCAAAAATCACTAATGAAGCATTAGGTGATGATGATTTTATTAAATCCATGCAGGATGATCTAAATGAATTCTAAAGGAATAAAGTCTGGACCTTGGTTAAAATACCTAAGGAAACTTCTATTATTGGTGTAAAATGGGTCTTCAAAAACAAGTGTTATGAAAATGTAATAATTGTAAGAAATAAATCTAGATTAGTTGCTAAAGGCTATAATCAACAAGAAGGAATAAACATTGAATAAAACTATGCTCCAGTATCTAGACTTGAGTCTATCAGTATTTTACTTGGTTTTGCATCATTCCTAAACTTTAAACTTTTTTAAATGGATGTTAAATGTTCTTAACTTAATGGATATGTTCAAGATGAAATTTTTGTTGAACAACCTCCTAGTTTTGAAGACAAAAAACATCCTGAATATGTTTTCAAACTTACCAAAGATTTATATGGACTTAAACAAGATCCTAGAGCCTGGTATGACAAACTTACATGATTTTTGTTACAAAAATAATTATGTTAAGGGAAATGCTGATCCAACCCTTTTTATAAAAAAATATAATAAAAATGTTTTTATTGTTCAATTTTTTTATGACATTATATTTGGTTCAACTTAGGAATCTTTAACCAATTCATTTGCGGATCTAATGAAATTTGAGTTTGAAATGAGTATGATGGGTGAGTTAACATTTTTCCTAGGATTTCAAATTTCTCAAAAACCAGAAGGAACTTATATATCTCAACATAAGTATATTAAATATCTTCTTAAAAAGTATTGACATGACAACACCAAGAGTATAAGTACTCCCATTGGTACCTCAAATTCACTTGATCCTGATGAATCTGGGAAACCAGTAGATCAAACATCATTCAGAGGTATGATAGGAAGTCTAATATACTTGAAAACTAGTCATCCAGAATTAATGTTTTCTGTATGCTTATGTGCAAGATATCAATCCAATCCTAAGGAATCTCATTTAAAGGAAGTGAAAATAATTTTTTGCTATTTAAAGGGAACCATGAATTTAGGAATCTTTTATACTTCTGGAAATGATTTTGTTTTAAATATTTTTTCAGATGATGACTTTGGTGGATGTAGGATGGATAAGAAAAGTACATCTGGAACTTGTCATTTACTAAGAGATTCATCAGTTTCTAGGTTATGAAAAAATAGCACTCAGTAGCATTTTCCATTGCTGAAGCTAAATATGTAGCAGCTGGAATTTGTTGTGTTTAAGTATTGTGGATGTAACACACACTCACAGACTATGGTATGAGTTTTTCCAAAACACAGATATTGTGTGATAACACTAGTACCATTTCCCTAAGTAAAAACCCTGCACATCACTCTCAGGAAAAAAACCTAGATATCAACAATCACTTTCTTAGGGATCACACACAAAAATGGGATATAATCCTTCAATTTATTAGAACTCAAGATCAAATTGATGATATTTTCACAAAATATTTACCCTCTGATAGATTTTAATACATTAAATAGAAGTTAGGAATGATAACTATAAGGTAATATTTCATATTAACTTTTTGTCAAAATATATCTCCTTACAGTAAGTAACTCCTTTTCATAGGGGGAGTAAATTTTCTTAATAAGTATTTTTTTTTGTAATCAAAATTTTTCGTAATCATATATTTTTCAAAATTTTTTATAATAAAATTTTTAAATCAAAATTTCTCGTAATCATATTTTTTTTCAAAATTTTTCATAATCAAATTTTTGTAATCAAACTTTTTGTAATAATTTTTTCTTAATTTAAATTTTCGTAGTAAAATTTTTTCATAGTAAAATTTATTTTATAAAAATGACTAATTTCAAAAAATTTCCTTAAGAAAATTTTCTGGAATCTAATGTTCTTCAAGAAGAATTTTCCTTATTACTAATAATTTTCCTAGCATTCCAGAAGGTACGTTTCATTTCTTAAATTTTTGTAATCATCTTTTTACATGTTGGTATTTTCATCTTGTTTAAGAAAATTTTTCGGATTCATTTTTCCTTAAATCTAGATTTTTTTCTCTTAAAAATCGCAAAAGATCAGAACCTTCCAAATTTTTTCTTCGACTATCATCTCAACCGTTAAATCTGATCAAAAGTGATTCCACCGTTGGATCTTTTTATTAAGATGAACCATCATCTCAAATGGCTATATAAGGACCCCCCAATAGATGTACCACATCTATTTTCAAGCCTTGGCTTGCTGAATCTATACTCTTCTTCTTAAGGTCCATTCTGAATCTTCAGGTTTTCCTCAATTCCGAATGTCTGTGGATGCTTCTCCTCAGAATCAAATGTCGTCAGTGAAGGAAATTTTTGAGTGGTAGATATACAGAGAAAGGTTAGTAGATATGAATTTATTTGATAAGTATGATTCTATTATCTTGAAAAATATCAAGTTGAATGGTTGGGAGAGCTTATGTGTATCCAAACTGAAGACACAGGATCCAGTTTATCTGGAGTTGTTGATAGAATTCTATAAATCTCTGAGTTTCTTCAATGAAGGAGGGAGGGACAAGTTTTCATTTAAGATCTATGGAAAGAACTATTCCCTTACCTATAATAAGGATTCTAATCTAATTGTAATTTAGTATGAAGGGGAAGTTGAATTCTGTACTCATAAGATACCATATGTATCAGGATAATTTGATAATGAGAAGGCTATGGAATGACTTGATTTGAAAGAAGTAAAGACTATAAATATTATCCATCTATCTAAAAATCTATGGATTCTTGAGTTATAGGTTCAGGGATTTATCATTCTGAGAAATGGTGACAAGGATACCCTGATGAAGTGTGATATTTATGCTTTAGACTTTTTGGTGAATCTCAGAAAGATTAATTTGGTCAAGTATGTTTTGCTGATAATCATGAATATCAATAATGGGACTCTCAAATCCTAGATAATCATGTATTTAGTTATTCCCTCCAAGTTTATAGTAATTTTTCTATAATCGTTTAAAATCCCTTTTCGTTCTAAGCCATGGAATTTCAAAGTCATCTTTCTTAGTGATGATACCCTCAGAAGGATGAAGGTTGGCTTAATTAGTGAATCCAAAGATTTTTATGATTTATTTGAAGATGAAATTGAATCCCTATCAAAGAAAATAGAAGTGGTTGAGACTTACAAGATGGGTGGAAAGAAGATGAAGGTGAATGAACAAGAAAAGAAAGAAAAATCTCCTACTGTTAAGGAAACTCAATCCGCACCACCTAAGCCAAAGAATCAAAAGACTTATCCAGATGAAGTGGTTTCCAACTGGAGAGAAGAAAAGAAGAATAGGAAGGAAGGGGAGCTTAGTTTTGGCTTGGATCCTGTTGAGGAAAAATCTTTAAAGTTGAAGGCTGTTGAGGATCTTGAGAAGCAAGAAAAAGAAAAGAAGTAGAGGAAGAAGATTTTGGAGGTCAAGATTGTTCAATACCTTATCAAGGCTATTTAGAAAGCCTCTAAAAAAATTCAAGTACTAGAATTGTTTTTGCAAGAATCACTTTTTATAACTCTGGGAAAGAATATGGTAATTCTGGAACCAGAATAAGAAGAAGAAGTAGTTCAAGAAGAAGAATTTAAATAAGAATTAGAAGAAGTGATTATACTGATGACATGATAAGACAAGTGGAAGAATATCATGAGGATAGTCTCTCTGAAAAGTTGTCAATCTGAACTTCTAAAGCCAAATCATTAAAACTTTCTATCCCAGGAAAAGAATAAAAGGGTCATAAATAAGTGAATCAACTATATGAAGAAGAGAGTAGAAATCATGATTTTGTTCAACTAGAAGATCTTATGGAAGATGCCAAGAATGAAAACCTTGAGGAAGACAAGATTGTTCAACTATCATATAGTGAACATGAATCACCCAAAGTAGAAGAGATCATTCTGAGAGATGATAAGGGAAAAAAGGTATTGGTTGACACACCTATGAAGTATGTAGTAAAAATGAAAGATGTTAGTGGTTCGTTGAAGAGAAAAGATGAAGAGGTAGAAAAAGAATCCTCACCAACCAAACAAACTGATTTGGAATCATCCTTTCTTGGACATAATTTTGTAGTTCAATCTTTGAAAAATCTGGTTGATACTATTCCCTTGTTTATGAGTATTTAATCGAGGTTCTAGATACTTAAACATTCATTTAATTAGAAATCATAATCACTTACCATGCTTATGGATAAGTTTGTCAGGCTTGAGGCCGATTTCAAATCCTTCTTCATTGGATATGAATCTCACAAAAGATCATGAAAGGAAATCAAAAAGTGATCAAGAAAAACAATCGAAGAGATGAGAATCCTTGATGATTTTAAAGAAAGTGTGAAGGATGCTTTTATCATCGAATATGGGAAGTTCAAAGACCTTACAAAGAGTTTTGAGGAAAAGCTAAGTCTCGAACAGACAACTCAGAAGCATGAAGTAAAAGATCTGAATGGGAAGCTTAATTCAGTTACTTTGAATTGGAAAAGGGAAAGAGATCTTAGAATTGAGTTCAAAGAAAAACTTAATAAGCAAGAAGAAGTTTTAAAATCTCAAGAAGAAATTCTTAAGGCTCAGGAAGAAAAGATCAAAGCCTTGGAGAAGAAAAACAAAGATCAGGATCAGCTGCTCAAGCATGTGGAAGAAGATCACAAGGAGCTTAAAAAGTTGAAAACCATTGTGAAGAAGTTAATGAAAAAGGAAGAATAAGGATTATTTTTCCAATTCGATCTTTCATTGTATTTACTTCTATGTAAAAATCCTTTCAATAGTAATGAAATTTTGATTGTTCTTTATATATTTTGTTGTAGAGTACTAATATTCCAGGTACCATTTTTTCCCATTCCATTTATTCCTTTTTTGAAAATCATAATGGAGGAGAAAGAAATGATAAAAAAGAATACTAAAAAAAGAAGTGGATTTCCTAAGTAAGGGGGAGTCTATCTAAGGGGGAGTTTCATCAAAGAAGATTTACTTATATAGGAAAAATAAAAATATATTTAAGGAAGTAATGAATACAATCCTTAGTGATTTCAAAACCTAAGGGGGGAGTTAATCGTATTCACCATGTTTCATAAGTAAAGGGAGATAAGTTTTTATTTTCAAGTCCATAAAGAAAAATTATAAGTCCTTATATTCTTTTTCGTTAGGATGTTTGTGATTTCCAAAAAGGTGGATATTTTTGAGTCAATAAGGCTTCTTTATGACATTTCCATTCCTCTAGGTTTTGAAAATAACAAACACTTTATCTTAAGGAAAATTATTTTCCCTAAGAATTATCTTAATAAGGAAAATTTTCCTTCTCCAATGAAATTTTATCTTTACCTATGTTTTAATTGTTCATTTTATAGTTTCTCTAAATCTAACTCATTTTATTCCTAAGTATAAAATTAAGTTTTGCATCTAAAACCTCTGAATCCTATAAATCCTTGGTTATAGAGTATTATGTTTTCAGAATCCAAATTCTCTGAAATTCAGATTCCAAATTCATTGAAATTCAGACTCTAAATTCTTTGAAATTTATACTCTAAATTCTCTAAAATTTATACTCTGAATTCTTTGAAATTCAGACCCTGAATTCTCTGAAATTCAGACTCCAATTTTTCTGAAATTTAGACACCAAATTCTCTAAAATTTAGACTCCTAATTCTCAAAAATTCCGACTCTAAATTCTCTAAAATTAAAACTTATAATTCTATGAAATTCATACTTCAAATTCTTCGAAATTCAGACTCCAAATTATCTGAAATTCATACTCCAAATTCTCGAAAATTTAGACTCCGAATTATCTGAAATTCAGACTCTGAATTCTTTGAAATTCAGACTCTGAATTCTTCAGATTTTAGATTCCAAATTATTTGGAAAACAGAATCCGAATATCCATGAGTTATAGTCTCTGAATGTTATTTGGTTAGACTCCAAACTTTATTTTTTCCTTAGACTCGGAAAATTAGATTTGTTTAAGCAAACTTTTTTTGCTTACACTTGTTATAGTTATAAAATGATGTCGTACAATCTATTTCTAACTAACTGTTGTTTGAGTGACACGTGTACAAGTCCCTCTGAGATTCAAGGAAAAATATGACCATTGGAGGAGGGAGCCGACCATTGGAGAAGTTCCTATAAATAGGAGATCATTTAGACGTGATCAATACTGAGAATTACCTATTGATTATTCCAGATATTGCATGTTGCTGAAGTGATTTATAGAGATAGAAACTCTCATACCTTGTACATACTAAACATCTTGTTAAGATTGCTTCATGGAACTCTGATTTTTGCTGTGTACAATCGAGGACTTCTAGGGATAGGAAGAAAAAGGTGCGGACTACCTTAAATTTTTAGGACTTTCATGTATTGGAAGACAGAGGTGCCGAATACCGTAAATTCTGAGGGCTTGCGGGGATAACAAGAAATATTCTAATATTACTATCAAGGGATTACCCTAGTGTGGGTAAGATAGACTTTCTTGAAAGTATAAATCAAGGGACCTTTATCCAAGGTTGTTGGATACCCTTCTCTTTGTGTTAAAAGAATTCATACTTGTTACTTGTTTTGTTTCAAGTTTATTTCTCATGTATTTTGATAATGGAAGAAATTATAATCTTCTTATACTCTCTTTTACTTTTGTATACTATGATAAGTAAGATTATATACGTGTTATGGTAGAATCTTTTCATTGTAAACTTTTCTTAAGTTTCATTTCTAGAACCATATTTCTGGAACCTAGAAAGTTTGTAGAACTAAAAGTGGTATTGTGAATTTAACCTATTTAAACCTATTTAGCACAGTTTTCCTTAAGGTTAAAAATGAAAGTTTTTAAGCTTACAATTAACCCCCTCTTGTAATTGATCATCTACATTCATATTTTGATCCTACAATCTATAGGTGGAGTGAATCATTTTGGTATACAAAGTAGAAATCACAATATATGTCTATTTATATTTTTAAATTATTACTTTCCACTATGGTTATTCAAGATGTATAAATCCATTTTTTTCTCTATTTATATAAAGAAACAAACAACTGGATAATGATATTAATGTTTATTTAGATCCATTGATTAAAGATCAAAAATTAATTTTTAGGTGTTGTGTTTCTTGATGCCTATAAAAATAATTATTTCTCATTGAGTGCCTTGTAGTATGGGAAAAAAGACTTTCTAGCTTATATAATGTTTTTGAAGATACAAAATTAATGTAACTCTAGGGTAACCCATTTTTAAACAAGGTACACACTTAGTTGGGTTGAAACATTACTCAAAGACTATGTTTCTAGGGCATCAAAAATTTCTACCCTGAAAACATAAATACCGATCTTGAACAATGTCATTTTATAGAGATTCAGAAGAAGTTACAACATCATCTCCACTATCATGTGATCAAATATTTGAGAATTTAAAGGATATCATCACTGATTTTGGTAAACCATCTTTGAAAACCTTATGAAAACAAGTTGAAAAAAGAAATATTTTTTTTGTATTTTTTATTGGAATTTTTTGTATGTAAATAATTTTCATGATTTCATGCACATGGAAAAATGTATATGATAGTGTTATTGAAATTTCACTAAATGAACCCAAAAAAATAGTTGATTAAATTTAGGATAGGTTTTACATGATTTACATGGGTATATTGGAATATTTGGCACCAATGAATGGTGAAAGGCATCCTTTTCTTCCTCTAACTGCTTACACTATTTCTAGGTAAGAGTGATATGAGTTTTTCAAACTTATGAATGATGTAAATATTATATAAGAGTATTAAGAGAATTTCAAGAATATTGTTTCTAAAAATTATTTATTGTTAAAGGGATTGAAATTACTTTTTTTTCATGTTTTGATCTAATATTTAATGCTAGGCCATGTATAGAAACATGGTGGCTAAAAGACCAGTTCCTTCGATATGGTTGTGTGGGAAACATATTTCCACTTGCTGCATAACCCATAATAAATAAGTTCTACACCCTACCCCCATCTTAATTAATTGGTTCCACTTCCATGTCAACCCTCTCTCATACTATCACCACCATCAAAACCTCTCTCTCTATCTCCTCCATCTCCCTTTCAACTATGGTGACCACCACTGCCCGACCTTAAGACTCTCCCTAAATCATATTTCATTACTTCATTAATCAATATATATTCACTAATACTACACATATGATGAAGCCAAATGAAATCCATCTTCTCAACTACTACCCCCATCCCTAGATATCATCAACCACCACCTTTTCTAAAAAATCTAACTCTTAACTCTCAATGACCACCATGTTTGGAAAACCCTATGCCCAATGAATCTCAATGACCAAAAACCCCCATACACCCTTCTACACTCATGATACCCTCCTCAATAGTGGAAACGAGTATATAAAGAGGCTTATGGGAAAGGGTTTCATCAATGAGTTCATGTGGAATTCCGATGATGTGGCTAATACCACATGTTTTCGAAGGGTATTTGACTACAAGACTATATGTCTAGTGACCGGGGGAACTATAATGGGTTTGATGAGTGTTCTTCCATGATGGAATAATAAAGATGTGTTGGGTTGTAGGGATATATCTACAATGAATTGAATGAGGAATGAGGGACTGAATTGTTGCAAAGAATATGGGGGTGTATTTTAAATTTCCAAAATTTTTATTAAGATTCCATTGTAAATTTTTTTTTCTATATGAAAGATGCTATTCTCATTCTATTTTCAATTAATTTTTCTATTATACATCCAATTTAATTTCCATAAAATGTATTCCATTATATCAACCAAGGTCTTATTCATAATCAGTGAATATTTTATTAATCAAGAGATGGGATACTATATCAACTTTCCCATAGGATATCGGTTAGAGCTTTAGCAATGAGTAGGTGCTATGATTTGGGCTTGTATAATGATGGTTTGTGTGAGCTTGGTCTTGGAGTGCTAATAGTGTTGGTTAGAGTGAGATAGAGAGAGTTGGGGATACTTTTCTTTTATAAAACTAAAACTAAATAAAGTGATATAGTCATATAAATAAGTTATAAACAAAGTAAGCACAATATGTATAAATTAAAAGAGTAAGTGCATCGTAAATTAAAAAAACAAAATTTGATAACAGAGTTCAAAAATAACTCATTATGAGTCCCTATGTATCCTCATGTCAATATATTGAGAGGTATTATATTAATCCCTTGATGTGAATGAAAATAGATAAATATTAAGAGAAAGTCCCTTAGCTTTAGTGGTAGAAAAGAAACCCATGAAGGAACCCACATTATTTTTAAATAGTTTCAGAATGAAACCCAATAAAAAGAAGAGAAAATTCCTTTTTATGTGATTTCATAAAGAAACCCAAAACCATCATGTTAGTTGTAGGGATCAACCAATAGAAGAGAGATATGAGGATGGAATTTTCTTAAATTAAACCCCTTTAAAATACACTCTATATTCTCTTGAATGTTTTGGAAGAATAAAATGAGAGGGAGAAAAAGAAATTAGAGGGAATAAGAGTATGGAAATGTTGCATAATAGTATTCTCAATAGAAGTATAGATGATGGAAAAATGGTATATGTTGATAAATAAAATTTTATTATATATTTCTATGCCTTCTGGGGGTTTATTTATATGATTTATATCTCCCATGGTGTCTTTGGGTTGGAAATGAGTCAATAGATTTGTTATAAGATGAATAAAGGTGGTAGAAACAACCTTTCATAGACTAATTTTAATTTCTGGATTGGCTCTATTGACTGGTTAGACAATCCCACCAGTGATATATTAGGACCACCTATGAGCCATTTGGACCACCATCGTTCCACCAGGTTTCTACTGGATGGCCAATGGAGCTATAATTACTGGAACTCCTTTGTTGCAGCTGCCAGCTAGCTGGGGATCCTCTACTAGGACAACTAAAAGTATTTAATATAATAAACATTGAGTTCAAATAATCATTTACTTATATATGAAATCAAGTTTACAACCAAAATTATTTAATAAAATAATTTATATGAAAAAACAAATAAAAAATAATTATCATTATTTGTTCTTAGATAAATATGAACCCATGAAAAATATTTTCTTAAAAACATTACATTTTTACCCATAAAGGGAATAATAATTCCTTTAAAAAATATCATGATATTACCATATGAAATAAAAATATTCTAATGAAAAATTATTATAAAACATAGAAAATTAATTTAGGTGCATTTGGGAATCATATTTATAGAACCCTTATAAGAACCCTTACATGAAAACTTACAGACAGAATAACTTACATGGTTATTTCCAATATAATACTTTGGAAAACATAATCATTACCCAATGAACCAGAGAGATATATTTGGATCACAAGTCTTTATAAAAAATTTAAGAGTATAACATTCAAGAAAAACATAAAATAATCCTTCCCCGTCATTAATCTCATAAAAATATTCTTTTTAACACATATGAATAATTACTGTTAGGATTTATCTAAAAATAAGGTTAAAAATTGTTTTTCTTCCAAAAATATTTAAACCAAAATTCTCATTGGAATGGGAGATAATATGATCTTTTGATAATCCATGAAAAATTTAAGAGGAATACTCTTAAAGAGTAATTTTCCCAGTGGAAATAAATTCTGTTCAAGGCGTATATGTTAAGGAAAATATTCTTTTCACATCATTGTAAAAATCACAAAAAACCCATTTGGAAATAAATAAAAACTATTATTTTTAAAACATTGTAAATAAATACAAACATGGGTTATAATTACTTTTAACATACATTTTATTATATTAATAAAATATTTGAAAAATTTACAGGAACATGGATAAGTTATAAAAATAGAATAAAAACTTCACATATTTTAAAATAAGGGAACATTAATTTCCTTGGTTTTGTGTTAATTGTGGGGTAAATTTACATAGCAAAACATATTAAAATTTCTAAAATTTTGGAAATCATCACTCCCTTACACTAAATCTATTACACTCTTAGAAAATAAAAATAATTAAGAAAACAAAAACAATTATTATCTAATTTACAAATATAAAATATATTGAAGAATAAATGTAGAAGTTTATTAATCATTGAACATATCAGGATTAGACTATGAGTTAACCTCACTTAACACTTCATTTTACTCATGTTTTAAAACATTAAGTCATTCCCAAGTCACTAATTACTTAACTCCAATGGATTTTTCCCTTTTCACTATAAGAAAATTTTAAAGAAGAGTTATCCCCATTCCTAGAGTTTTGTAATCTGTCATATGATTTCCAAGGATATAAAGTTATCTTCTAGAGTAATATAATATTTTTCTTAATAGAACTTCTAAAAGATTGTTTTTAGGTTCAAGGGTTGGTAGGATTTAATGTTTTAAATCCTAAGGAAGAAAAAAAGTGTTCAATATCTAAATTAATATATAAGTTTAAATTTAGAAGGTGTAAAATAGAAAATATAATCCCTCAACACCTCACACAATATACCACTCCCAACTCTCATTTCCCATTTATTCTTTTTATGGTCCATAAACAAATAGTGAAATCAATGATTGAAACTTCCTCTTTTCTTCATTTTATTTTTTTAATATTTATTTTTCTTTTATTCTATTTTTTTTATGTTGATAATTTTTTATATTATTTTTTTAAAGATAAATAGAGAATATGTGTATATAAATTATGAGTTTTATCTTGTTAAAACCATTTCCAAAAACATGTTTTAGGATCTCTTTACTCAATCTAAAAAAGTATAAATTTTCCAAAATTTTCAATGAAAATACCCTCTCCCCCACACTTGCTAAAAATATAATAAGAATTGTTCCCAAGATCTAGGTAGGTAAGGATAAATTCATCTTATAATTTGGATTTACTAATAGGTATTTTGTAGTTTCTAATACTTAAAAGTGGGTTAAATATAAAGGTGGAAAAAAGTGGATTTAAAAATGGGATTTTTTTAATTGAATAATGGAATCTGTCATAATTAAAATAAACTTGAGTTTTATGGATTCAAACAAGAACCAAGGGGAGTTTTAGTTTCTCAAAATTACCTAATAATCCAATGAAAGTTGTTATAAGGGATAATATACAAGAAATTATTTTAGTGTATCTTAGGTAAGGATTAGAAATATGGATAGTAATTTTATGGAATGGGATATCATTTTCAGTTTACTAACCTAAAATATAGTCCTTGAAATTATTTGCAATCACCCACAAAATAATTGTATAAAATCAAAAACTTCAAAATCAATTAAATTTAAAAAAACTAGCATGGAATTTTTGACAAGGTATGAAATCATTTAAAGATAAATTTCCTAACATAAAAACACTCAAATTAAAATAGAATAGAATAAATATTAATAATTTTAAAAAAAATCTAAAATGGGTAATAAAAAACTTCTAAACTAGTTATGAACCGCCTTTACCCACACTTATTCAAAAATTTACATTAAAGTTAAACAAATTCATAAATATTAGCTATGAATAATTAAATGAGAAAAGAATAAGACAAACTTTCTTATTTATTGGAATGATTTAAATTAAGTGTTTTTTCTTTGAGAAACTATCTCCTAAAAAATCCGATAATAAAAATAGAAAAAAACATAGGAAATTTATTTTAGGAAAACATACAATGAGAAAAAGGGGAGAAAACATAATATTTTTTTTATTCTCTAAGTGGGTGTTTCATTTAGAATTACCTGCAACCAATCAATTTTGATGGATCAACCCCAATCAAATGGAAATTTGTGTTTCCTTAATAGAAACCACCTTAAGTGATTTTTTCTAATGTCAAAAAGTTGAAATTGATCATGGATAACCCCATCAAAATAGTTTAATATTTTGACACATAAATTTTTAAAAACACTGACTCATAAGGATATGGGGGGAAAATTAAGGGATCACCCTATTTGATTTCATTATTCCCTCCATATCGTAGATAGTATGGTATTAAGGGAGTATCTACTTCACCACATGTCCTAGAGGATCTTCATCATGATGGTCATATTTCTCTTTTAATTTTACTTCAATTTATTCCTATATAGTGTTTTTATTAATCTCTTATTCACTATTTAGAGTAGTTTATATCTTGTCTATGCCTGATATTTCAAAACATAGGGAATCAGAATGAAATTACAGTTGTGAAAAATCAAAATAAAATCAATTTAAGGATCGGTCTTCTCCTTTGGGTGGATCAAACTTGATCTATTTATCTTGAATGTAAGAGTCTTAACTTGTTTCTATAGGAGAGGCAGTAGATTCATAATTCTTTATTTAAAGACCAATATCTCCTTTTCATTATCTTCTTCCAAGGAAAACTCAAATAGTTATATATATGCATCCTAAAAACAATGAAGACTCATTTTTAAGTTAATTTAATATTAAATAAAAAACTAATTCAAGAGGTTTTTCATCCGCATCTAATGGTTCAGTTGAAATTCTTTGTTGTTCATTAAGTTCCTTAGGAATTTTTTTTGAAATATGTTTTAGATAATGTTAATGTAACATTAATTTAGGTGGACATGGTTTTATATAACCAACTATTTTTACATTGGATTACACGTATATTTGATGTTTTTTTATATTAATAAAACATCTTCTTACATATTTTTCATTTTTCACCATGAATTTAATGCAATAATGTCCTAGAGTATCTTTAACATTGATAAAGTTATATATGTTACCCACTGTGATGTGAACCATGAAATGTTATGGTGATATTCTTAATTATTTTTTATATGGTTGGATAACATACTATGATGGGAAATATAGAATATTTAATGTCTAGTGTGAGTACCAGTAAATAGATGATACTTTTTATTATGAAGTCCACACTTGGTAATATTCAAGATGATAGATTATAAGAACATTCCTACTTTTAGGAATTCCTCAAGTTTACATGTCATTAGTTATTCCTATCAATGAGTATGTGTAATGGTCCTTAGAAATTAATATCATTACTAATGTATGTTATGAATCACACACTTAGATGCATTTCATAAACTATAATGATAAAATTCTTGGTGAAGTTAGATATATTGGGTGTGTCATGAATGAAATGTTAAAAGTTGATAATTCAAGGAAGGATTTATCCCTTCTGTATTTATAAAATTTGATATCTCATCCCTCTATTTGAAGAGAAACCATTACATTAATTTCCATGGATATGGGGTAATTAAGTGTTTATTTTATATATTCAAGGAATGACGTATAATGAATGTAGGTTGATGACACAGATGTGAAACTTTCTTGATGAGATATTATGAAAAATAGTTTATATTACACATTAAGCATTAATCTGTGGTTATTTTCATTATGACATCAACTTATTTCTCATGGGTTCCTTGACCAATTTCTAGATAGTATCTTTTAATTTTGGAAAACCCACCTAATTACAATGATAATTAAGCCTATAGGGTCACACACTATGTGTTTTGTTTGATCATAATTAAATTTTATTTGAATTTAATTATTGAATTAAACATTATTCTTAATATTTAGGAATAATTTTTTTAGGTTTTATTGATTGTAAATATTTGAAAGATATTTATTCACTAGATTATGAATAAAATATTTATTTCTAGCCTATGAAGAGAATATTTATTTATTAATAAATATTTATTTAAATATTGATTTGGGAATTCGATAAATAATAGGGAGTAAAAGAAAGACTAAGATCGTGTTTGGTGATAAATATTTATTTGCTAGATGGTAAAATAACATTTATCATTGAGCCATTTGTAGAATTACATAAAATAAAAATATTTCTATTATTATTATATGGCATGGAGACAAAAATAGTTTATTATTTTATTTAGGATATAATATGTAATTAAATAATATTTTAACCTAAAACATAACAATATAAATAGATGGATATATCTATTGTGTATTATTAATTGGTAAATGAGAATAATTGTGCACACAAAAAATCTCTCAAGATTCATTCTCCTCTCATCCCCTCATGAATGAGAAGAACAAGAGATATTTTTTCAAGCTTGAAGGAACTATATGTGATCATGATGAATAACACAATATGACCAATCTTCTATACTAGAACCTAATATTCCATTAGTGATTTTTTTTTGGATTTCAAATGGAAATGTGTGGATCACCACTAGAGGGGATCTACATTGGATCCTCCTTACACAACAAAGGTAATATGTAATGGGTTTAAAATGATCAAAAACATCATCGAAGAAAGATTCTAAGATGAGTAATAATTTATTTAGATTTAATCTAACTTAATTATAAATTTGACATAAAAATATCCTCTTTGGATATTTATCCTTATATGTCAATATTTGTTGGAAAAAAATTCATTGGTTGTGAATTTTAAATCTTTCACAATTTCTTAATGATCTATGAAAAGTGACAAAAACCATTATGGTTATTCACACACCAGGATGTTATGTGGAACCCGAATCCTTCAAGGGGTATCATAAGGGTCACATTTGAATTTATAATTATTTATTTGATTATTTATCTTTATATATAATAATGGTAAGATATTTCATTTCTATATTATCCATTATTTAATACAAAGTTTAATCAATATTCTTTCAGCATTTTAATTTTCATCATTCAAGATTCATAAATTCTAAATCTATAAGAATATATGAAGAATGATCCGAGTTTCCATTAGGAATTGACAAGAATTTTGGTTTGTATATTGGGTTACATGACATGTAGTCGAATTACATGTCATTAAGTCAAGTTAATTACACCTGTATGTGTCATGAGATACATGGTGTACCAAGAATTAATAATATAAAATGTGTTTATTATACATCACAAGTTGAACAGGACAGTCTAGAACATTGATTGATGAATTACATGGCATGTAGCTATCATACACATCATATAGTTGGAATGGTATAGTTGTAAAATACACATAAACCATGTGGTCATATAAACGTTTTATAGCCACATGATATTGAAAACATGGATAATTAATGGGACATATGGGACACAACTGGTGTACACATCATGTATCCCATTAATTTTAAAGTTTGAAGTATATTAAAAGTCAGTTGGAATTTCATAAAGACACAAAAAAAATAAGAATACATAGCGTGTAGCCGGAGAACACACCATGTTATTTCATCCAATGAATACACCGAGTCAATTAGTGGGTTATGCAGATGCAAGAAAACTGGACCACCAGGCATGTGGCTTGTTAGTACATGTCGTGTAATCTAGATGAGGTATACACTGAATCCCCAGACATTTATCTTAGATACATTGAAATCAAGGTACACAACATGTATCCTATAACTACATTCTAGGTAGTCATAAAAGAATGGAAAGAATTTGATTACATTAAATAATTAATTTCATCCTTAAGATCTAATTACACTATGCACACTAGATGTGTTTCCTATGTAATAATGGTTTTAAAGAATTTTTTACTGCTCAATTAGTTTATTTTTGATTATCTGTAATTATTGGTAGTTCCATTTTATTTACCATTAATTAATTTATGATGGTTATCTCTAAGAGACTTTATATAGTAATTAATATAAATGGAATAGATTAATTAATTAATTAGTTAATTAATTAACACAAGAGTTCTTATCTTAATAATAAAAAATGAATTTGAATGAATTATAGTAAGTTTTTTTTATTCATTGCATGTGTTTGAATAATCATGATATTTGACCATACCTATGTATGTTTTGGTTTTATTTAATTAATTTTATTGCATAGTTTTTCAATTATTTAATATAAATTTAAATATGATTGTTTGTGATACATTACTTCCTCATTTATTATGTAAGACCTGTATGCCCAAGGATATTTGTGTAATCCCCTTAACTAACCCTTTGGTTCCCCTCACATGTGCGTGGGTTATAAATACATGTAATAAAAGGAGTATCCAAAGGTTCATAGAGGTAGTTAAATATTGAACATAGATGATTCCAACCTAGGTGATACATAGATGAAAAGGTAGAATTCTAAACCTCATTCCAATAATGACATAATGAGTTTCCCCTATGTTAATAGGTTGCTTTATTTCCCACTTAATAAGTCAACTATTAGATAAGCACATTATTGAGTTATTTATTTATTTATTTATATCTATCTTATGCATTATTTATTTTATGGATACAAGATCATGATTAGATATATTAATAGACTTACATGAAAAGATAAAATTTAAATAAATGTATTATGCAAAAATGTTTTATCAAAAAATGGTTAATCACATAAGTAAAATCCAATTAATATTTACAAGACATGTAAAGTATAAACCAAGAAAATTTTCTACATAATAAATATGAATCTCTCAATTTAATATTAAGTTAGACTAATTCTTCCATTTCTTAATTGAAAATGAAACTATAGAACTAATTTTTTAAATGAACTTAGTATGGAAAATTACTTTCATTAAGGAATTATCAATGGGTTTTGGGTCGACTAAACCAATATTGTATTGAATTTAATGACCATGGTTTTTTCAATATAAATTTTTAGGCAAGTGTTAGGGAAATACCTATTAGGATTTCTTGATTGGGGAGGCCACTCAATGGTTTATAAAGATTCCAGTTTGTAGTTGGAAAGACTACCTACCTAAATACCTTCTTATGGTTTTCATGGCTATTTTCTAGATAAATATGAATTGAAATATGGATAATTTCCACTAGATGTATTAAGTGATGAGACATTATGATCTTAATGATAAGTGTCATTGAGACTTGAGATAGACTTGATATAATTAAAATTATTATAATGCTTTATATAAATTGTAATCAAGTGAATTACTTATAATATTCTCTTTTGTGATTTTAGAATAACGGGATGTTCATCATCCAAATTATCCTTGTGATAAATATTAGAGAACGGTCATATACATACTTGAAGTAAATTCCTAGAATGATTTAGAAAACTATAGGTTGTGTTGCACCATGAACATAAATCTTATATTTTAGAATACTCACTACCTAAATTTCCTGCAAAGGAGATGAGTGATGAAGAGTTATCTATCTATGATAAACACATGAGAAACATAATCAATGTTAAATTTTTCATTCTCCCATCCATGTATAGTTAACTAATTAAGTATCATAAATACATGAATTCTTATAGAATACTTAAGTACATTTATGGATTATATCAAGAGAGGTCTAGATAAGAATTGTTTGAGATATCCAAGGTGCTCTTTCATAGTACACTTAGAAAATGTACACTATAAAGGCTTCATATAGTCAAACTCATTATCTAAATTGACCACCTAGAGGTTCAATGGTTTAAATAGATTGAATAAATGTACAATGATCTCATTCTTACATTACTCTCTAGGATATTCTCAAGATTTGTTTTTAATATCGATATGAAAAATATTATGACGTATCTCCTAGATCATCTTACACAAATTCCCCCCATTGACAATGACATGAAGTGAAAAGAATTACTTATAGTGAATAAAATGATACTCCATATGAAGAATTCTAAGTCCAAAGCTTCCCAATAACTTCCTTCTGCAATGAGAATGATCAAGGGACAAGAATGGGAATACGATTTTTTTCAATCGCATGGTGAAAGAAGGGCCACTGGAAGAAAAACTATATTCCAAAAAAGGGGTAAGCTTAATTTAAATATTTAACGATTAAAATATATCTATTTCTCCAAAATTGGGTAATATATACAATATACTATTCTCAAATATGTATTAAAATATGGTAACCTTGTATATTTTAGAAGACTAGATGAAGGGAGGTGGATCTACATACAGCCAATAGACTAGAATTTCTACTATAGCTATCGAGTATTACCACCTCACGTTGCTCACTAAAATGATATTTGTTTTAAAAGGTTGTTATTATATTCCAACGGTTACCAAAATCATTATTTATGTATCCACACTTGATATGGATGGATTTATTTTCTTGTTTGGAATTAAATGTTTCTTATTTTACAATGACATAATTTTTTTTATGATAAGGCAAGTTTAAATAACGGACTTTATGGGTTTGATTACATGAAAAAATTAATGAAATTTAATAATGAAGCTACTTCATATGAATTATACCACACCAAAATATGGCATCACTAGCAAGGTTATGTAAATGAAAATCATTTGATAAAATTACACAAAGATGGATATTTAGATTGATTTAAATTAATTCCATTTGGTGTATGTCACCCGTATTTATAAAGAAACTTTACCAAATACCCATTTAGTGGAAAAAGTGAAAGGGACAAGGATCTTCTTAAATTTATTCATACTGATGTGTGTGACCATTTCCCGTTAAAAAAATGGGCGGGTACTCATACATCATAATTTTTACTGTTGATTTAAGTATATGTGAATATGTTTAAATAATGTGGTATAAGTCATATTCCTTTGAAATATTCAAGGGATACAAGAATAAAGTTGGAATCCATCTTGGTAATAAGATTAAAAATATCATCTTGGATCATAGTGGATAATATCTTAATCAAGACTTCATTAATTAGTTATGGGATTTCTGGATTCTATTCCAACTCAAACCTCCTTATACATGTAATTGGAATGGTTTAAATGAATGGAAGAACCACACATTTTTAGACATGGTGAGATCAATGATGAGTTATGAAATTCTTTAATTATCCTTTTGGGGACACATGCTACAAACATAAGTATACATACTAAACTGAGTGTAAACTAAAGTAGTAGCTGATATTCTATATTATATTTAGTAATTAAATAAACCCATGTTTTCATATATATGAGTGTGGGGTTGTAAAATGTTTTATAAGTCCATTTATAGAAACACACTTTCACCCCAATGTGCTAAGTGTATCTTTATAGGTTATCCTAATTAAACTAATGGATATTAACTATATAACCCAATAGAGAAAAAGGTTATGGTTAACAGATGTCCCACCTTTCTTGAAGGGGATAAAATTTATAAAGGAGATATTGGGAGTGAGATATACTTTGATGAAGTCCAGGCTCAAGATACATAAGAGTTGGAATAGAAACAAATTCCACAAATCCCCATGGAATAAGAAGTTCCATATACACAAGTACTATGTAGAAGTATAAGGGAGGTTAAATGACCATAATAGTATGCTTTTATAGTCCCTATATATGGTGACTCATTATTAGTTGTTATAATAATTCTCTAACCAAAAAGTAATTAGTAGGTTACATAGAAGATTCCAAATATAAATAAGCTAGGAATTTTGAAATGGATTCCATATACCAAAACAGATATTGGGTTTTGGTAGATCCTTTAGTGGATGTAAATCTTGTCAGGTTTAAATGGTTATTCAAGAATAAACTATACATGGATGGACAATTAATTACTTATAAATCATTAATTGTTATAAAATTGATCAAATAGAGTCAAGGAATAAACTACAATGATATCTTTTCACCATATGTTATACTAAAATCCATCCTAATTATACTTGTATTGTATATTTTCATGAATGTGATACTTAGAAAAGTGATTTCCAAAAGGATTACTTAACAAGAAACACCATGAAGATATCTATATGACACAACCTAAATGTTTTTTTATTTCAAAGGATTCCAATATGGTTTACCAATTACAAAGATCCATATATGGATAAAATCAATAATCTAGGTCATGGAACATTCAATTTTATGAAACCATAAAATAATTGGGTTTCATAAATAATGAATATGATCCTTGTGTCTATAAGTTGTTTAGTGGGAGAATGTTAGTTTTATTGATAGTTTTTGTCAATGATACAATACTTATTAGAATTGGAATACCATTCTTTTAATTTATTCAATCTTTGTTGAATATAAGCATCTCTATGAAGGACTTATGAAAAGTAGAATGTATTATATGGATAAAAATCCATTATGATAGATCCAAGAGGGTTATAAGTCTATGTAAAGGTATATATATTGAAAATATAAAAATTGGCTTCAGTATGGAACAATCCAAGAGGTTATTTCTTCTAATGTAATATAAAATTTATCATTATAAGAAAATGTGTTCTTTGAAACAAAAGGAAAGAAATAGGATATAAAGGATTCAATTTTCCTTTATGATTGGATCATTCATGTATGATATGTTATGTACTAGGATAGATTCCACCTATGACTTATGTGAGGTAGTAAGTTATCCAAAAAATCCCATAGACTGCAATTTGATGACAGTCAAGACTATCCTTAAGTATTTAATCCATACAAAGGATAAGTTCCTGGACTATATAGGAGATGAGGAACTATTAATTAGATAATTTGTATATTCAAGTTTCAATAAAGATCAAGATGATCTCAAATTGTAAATGGGATACGTCGTCACTCTGAATAGAGGTTTTATGTTCTAGAAGATATTCAATAAAGCTATGGTCATATATTTCACAATATAATCTTGGCACATTTCTACTTTTTAGGCAGCTAAAGAAGCAGTTTGGATATAAAACATTATCGATTATCCTGAAGTTGTACCTAGTAGTAAAGATAATATCAAACTCTATTTTTATAATACCATAATGGAGACCCTTGTAAAGGATCCATGGTCACATCAGTGGAAGAATCACTTACTTCATAAATATAATCTCTTTAATTATTTTTAAAAAACTAGTAACATCACTATGAATAGAATATACATCGAAGGAAATGTGGTGGACCCTTCACTAAATCCTTAACTTAGTATAACCATGATTATCATGTGAGGTCTAGTGGGATGAAGGTTGTGGGAAGTTATATCTAGTCTAAGTTGGATTCTAGAGGAATTGGTGTTTGAGAAAAAACTATTTTTTACTTTAGATTATATTTATATTTGAGGATTTAAATAATAAAAAAAAAATTATTACATTTTGTTCAATTTTTTTATGAATTTAATATAATAATATACAAGATTATATATCTCTAGGATAAGGTCATAGTAGTTCACCACTATGATAAGAACCATGAAATTCTATGATGATATTTTTAATATATTTTTATGGTATGATAACATAATATGATGGTACACATAGATTTTTCACCATCAGTTGTGAGTACTCACAAGTATATGAGACTTATTCTCATGAAGGTCACACTTGGCAATCTATAATATGGGAGATATTGAGGACATACCCACTTGTAGTAATTCCGCATGTTTATGTGTCATCTATTATTCCTATATACGAGCATGTGTAATGGTCCTTAGAGTTTAACATTATTATTAATGTATGTTATGAATCCCACACATAGATGTATTTTATAAACCTTGATCTAATAGTTCATGGAAAACTTGGATACATTGGGTGCTTCATGAGTGAAATGGTATTAATAGATATGTCAAGGAAGGATTCATCCCTTCCATATTTATTGATGTTGATATCTTGACCCTTTGATTGAAATAAAACCATTCCATTAAATTCCATGTCCATAGTGTAACAATGTGTTTATTTTAGATAGTCAAAGAAATATGTATTAGTAATATAGTTTGATGACATAGATGTGAAACTGGATTAATGAAATATTATTAAAAAGGGATTATATTACACAGTAAGCATTCGTATGTGGTTATTTCCATTGCGAAATTAACATCATTCTCTTGGGTTCATTGACCCATTTCTAGATATTAATCATAGAGTTTAGGCAATACCACCTAATGACAATGAGAAATAATCCTATAGGGTTACACACAATATTTTTTATATTGATCCTAAATAAATTATATTGTAATTTAATTATCAAAGTAAATATTATTCTAAATATTAAGGAATAATTTTATTCAACTTTTATATATTGTAATTATTTAATAAATATTTATTCTCTAGATTGTGAAAATAATATTTATTTTATTTATTGAATATTTAATGAATATATATAATCTAATATGTGAATAGAATATTTATTTATGAATAATAATTTAATTAAATATTTATTTAGTTATTCGAAAAATACCCAGTAGGACAAAATAGACTAAAATCATGTCCAATGATAAGTATTAATTTACAAGACTAGAAAATAATATTTATCAATTCACCATTTAGCACATGACATAAAACAATAATATAATTATTATTATATGGAATATGGTTATAAATAGTTTATTATATTATTTAAGTGATGGTACACAATTAAACAATTTTTTTCCTAAACTCAAACTCTATAAATAGATGGTTATGTCTATTGTGTACAGTTAATTGAGAATAAAGAATGTTTTTTGTATGGTTAATTGATAATATAGAATGTTTGTGCATAATTTAATTATCACTAGATTCCTTCCCCTATCATCCTCTCATGAACAAGAAGAATAAGAGAGATTCATTTAATCCCGAAGCAACTAGAAGCAATAAATATGAAAAACAAAATATGATCAATCTACTACATTAGCACTTAGTGTTCCATCGGTGTTGTTTGGAGATCAATGTACCATGTGTGTATCACCACTAAAAAGGCACTAATTTGGGTCTTCCCTATACAAAAATTGTAATTTGAAAAGTGTTTTGGAAGAAAAATAACATTATCAATGAAAGGTCAGAAGATAAGGTAATCCTTTCATTGGATTTAATCTAAATTAATTATAAATTTAGCATGAAAAAGATTATCTCTCGGCTCCAATATTTCTATGTCAATATTAGGGGGAATTTCATTGGTCATGATGTTTGATTTTTCTAAAATTTTCAAATGATCCATTGAATGTGAAAAATACATTTATGTTTATTTTCTCTCTAGGTGCTTCTACTGCGCTCAGAACAATCAGCATCCACATCTTTGATGTATTATTGAGAAAAGGAAAACAATTCTTGAATTTTTCATCGTATTATTTTCCCTTCTCCATGAGTTCTTGGAGTGTGGAGTCCACTATATCCATCATTTACTTCTATTATCCAATCTCACTTTGTTTCTTCATGAGTCATTGGCCTAGTAGCTTATATCTAGTGATGAGTTCTTTAATATCATCTAGTTTTGACTCTTATTTTCACTAAAGGTGTGGGGCCATATGTATTTTTTGATTATTTGTTCTATTGATGAAATGTTTTCCATCCCCCACCCAATAGCGCATACCAAAGGTCTCTCTTGTTTTTACACTTGAATATTCCCCTACTTATCCTCATTTGGGAGGAGAGATTTATTAGTTTGAAATAGGTTGGTCATGGTTGGATCCCTAAATATAGAAGTATTTTTTTAAATCTCTTTGTACTAGTTATTCATGTGATGGATCTTTATATAATAGTACCACTTTGACGATCATCAAAATTAGATAAAAGAAAAAAATAAATAAATGTAAGAAGAAAAAAAATAAAAACAAATGAAAGAAAAGTGACTAATTTTATATATAAAAACAATTATTTATTCATATAAAATTTATAACAAAGACATTATGTTTGATAGCATTAGTTTATTGAGGTAATTATAAAGAATAATTAAAAAACCCTATGTAGAGCTTAAAGATGAACATAAGTCTGTCTCACAAGGATCTAATCATACAACACTCACTTTTCTTGTGCATAGTTTTTAATTAGTTTATTTTTTTTATAAGTAAAATAGAATAAAAATATGAATATTTAAGGGTTTTTAGTTTTCTGAAATAAAATAAATAGGAATAAATAAATGAAAGTGGTTATAAAGAAGTAAATATGGTCCATGGTTAAATTCCAATGGGTTATTTCATCATTCACACTTTTTCTAAATCTACTAATAAAATTAGTTGACTCAATGAAATTTGTATTCTTATCCACCACTATTTTTCCATATATGAGAATACTAACCTACTTAAGGGCCCTTAAGTAGACTGGAAACACATTTTTTCACCTTGGTGAATGGGTAAGAACACTCCTCAACTAATAATGTGAAACCCATCAAGCTCAAATAACAAAAAATTGTTTTTCATACCAAATATGGAGACCCACCATTTTATACATGATTTTTAGCATAAAACCTTAACAAAATATTACATAAAAACTTTCAAGGACCTTTTGAGGTTTAGTGTCATGGGAAATAGGTACATAATACATGAAACACAAGGTATAAAAAATAAAACCTAAAATGATTTTTGACTCTCTTAAAAATATTCATTATTATCCCTTCCTAGACCATCTCACTACATATGATTTCATGGGAACATTTATCAAATGAAAGGGATGAGCATAAATCCCATTAAGGGGTAAATAATTAAAAATAATCAATAATCAATATCATGCCTAAAACATAAGTCATATATTAATAACATGAACATAAGAACATGAGTAATAACATAAGATCATGAACATCAGAAAATAAAGCATAACATGGAAATGTTTCTATGACATAAACATGATAAATTCATAAATATATAACTAAATATCATAACTAAGGAACCATAAAACATATTATTAAGGATTAAAATCAATTACCAAGGCATGATTCCAATTTATCATGAGAATGTCATTTTCTAGAGAATAATTCTTTACACACTGCATTGGAATGCTATCAGGGCACACCCTTCATATGTCTAAAATATATGTGCATATCAATCAAAGGTCATAAGAGCATACCATTTTGAACCCAAAATTATGGAATATTGGTTTCATACAAGGATATACCCAATAAATAATTTAAATTCACTTCTAAATGAATACACTTTAATGAAAATATGTTTAGGTATTCATGACATGAAAATATCACATGGATGATTAAGGGATGATTTCACCAACATAACATGTATAGAAAAGTGATCATGGAATGGTTTTAATGAGAGAGAGAAAATAAGTCTCTCATAAATGAGGTATCATATTTATAGTAACAGGGTAGTTTATGAGAACTTTAAAAAATAATAAATTGGTAAAAAAAGGTTTATAAAAAAAGTACTCGAATTGAAAAAGTAGAGGAAGATAACCCTTTCCTTCAAGGGATTCTTCATAGAGATATAGAGAGACACATTATAACCATATAACCATCTTGGAAAAACTAATTAAATGGGAATAATATATTAATAATTCTCAATTATTTTATATTAAAGAGTGAGGGGAGAATGTATAGGTATTTTTACTTGAGGAGGGGTTATTTTAAGTGTTAAGAAATTATTATTTTGTTATTAAGGATTACCACTTTTAAGTGGAATCAATTTCAGAGAATTTTTCTGATAAATAATGTAAATGTTTTTTGTTAAGATAAAAAATTTACTCAAAACCCATTTAATTTTTCATTTTTTAGTTATCTTACATCTTTCACTTTTAATTTTAACCTTTTACTTTTTTTACCTCTATCATTGTAACTCTTTTTTACCTTAATAAATTTTCTATACTTAAAATAAAATTGACCTTTGTTGGGCAAAAATCCCTCAAGGTAACATTGCAGTATTTTTGGGATGATTGTGTTTGTTGAAAAAGCAGGTTTCCATGGAGAATTGTCGAGTTTCCGTAAAGTTGTTGACATTCCATGTTGACAAAGAACTATGACAAAGGAAAGGATGGTCTGGAGGCGGTACAAAAGAGCAGTACAAGGTCGCGCCATTTCCCAGTGTTTGCCAAATTTTTGGGGTCCAAAATTTGGAATTTGGTGAGCATCGCGAAAATAGGATTACCATGAAGATCACATTTTAATATGGAAAAGGCATGAATTTTGTGAAGATAGGATGCATGGTTTGGAAATCGCGAAGATCAGAAAATGGAGGCGGTGATGTTTCGCGATTACGTCAAGCTTCGTGAACGGCAGAGGCTGAAGCGCATCGCGGTGGTGAAGGGCTTTGCGAGGGAGCATCGCGGAGAAGGCGCGAAGGAATGTTGGGCTTCACGAGGGAGCTTCGCGGCGAAGTCACGAAGGTATGTTGACGGTGATTCTTCGCGACTACGTCAAGCTTCGCGAACGGCAAAGTGCCGTGGTGCTTTGCGATTTGGACATAATTCCGGCAGAATCTTTGGAGCTTCGCGATTTGAGATGACGTGGTGTTGACTTCGCGCGGAAGGGAAAAGGGTCGATGGAATCTCCTATAAATAGAGGCCGACCC
Source organism: Viscum album (assembly GCA_963277665.1). Classification (NCBI taxonomy): domain Eukaryota; kingdom Viridiplantae; phylum Streptophyta; class Magnoliopsida; order Santalales; family Viscaceae; genus Viscum; species Viscum album. The sequence continues at coordinate 1,386,684,785 of OY728160.1, forward strand.
CCTCAAGAGAAGTAGAGAGATTTTTCAGAAAAGATTATTTGCTCTCGTTTTGTGAAGGTAGTTCGCGGAGCCAGTGTGCTTCACGAAAGAGGAGCTTCGCGGCAGCTATTGTAGCTCTGCAAAAGTTGTGTGCTCCGCGCTGGCTCAGTGAGCTTCGCGAGAGAAGTTGCTTTGCAACGAGTTGAGCATCACGGGAGTTCTTTGCGAGAGAGCTTCGCGAGAGAGCTTTGCGAAAAGGCAGGAGCTTCGCAAAGGCTTGTTTGAGCTTTGCGAAATTGGGAGCCTAGAGAAGTAGGGTGCTTCGCGAAGGTGTTTCCAAAGTGCATTACCCAGTGTTCAGAGGCAAAGAGGTATTCATCAGTGGATGAAAGTTGAACTTTAACAGAGCATCTATCTACAGTTAAGGATGCATTACTTCATGCAAATGAAGAGACCTACAGGTCTATAAACTGTGAGTGGATTCCCTTCTGGAGCAGTGATCTTAGGAAGAGGAAGAAGGTGATCCTCTCCACTGGCAGTGAGCCAGAGAGAGAGAAACAGGGAGTGACCCTTGGGAAAGCAGTGAGCTGACCCTAAACTTTGTAAAGGCAGTGAGCCTGGGCATAGAAGTGATCTAGCCCGAACATTGTAATCCACAGCTAGTGAAGTTTAGTGGAATTGGTACGACCGGTAACTTGTCGGCGTATTCTCCTTGGACGTAGCCCTTTGCGGTGAACCAAGTAAAATTGGGGTGTCCTGTGCATGCTTTAATTTCTATCTACTTTGTGCAACAGGAAAGAGAGAGAAGAGTGTTTTGTTTAACAGTGAAACAAGATCAGAATGGGCTTCAATTTTAAATTAGTCATACCCTGATTCACCCCCCCTCTCAGGGTATTCAGCCTTGTGGACCTAACAACCTTATTATCTAATTTAGAACTTATAATTGAAAATATTAAACCTAGTTTACTTTATTAAATTTATAAAATTTATAAAAATTAATTCTAATATGATACACGTATAACACATGGAAACATTTTTTTTGAAAAGATAAAATCATAGTTCAAAAATGAAAAATCATGAGTTTCTAAACATAAAAAATTATGTATTTTGTTATTACATAAATATATTTGTGATCAAGAATGAGGATTAAATTTTTTTTATCTCAAGGTAATATCATTTCTATATCATAATAGTTACGGTATTTCATAAAAACAATGTTTTTAATTTTTACCATTGAAATTTTTTTTTTAAAATTACCATTAATTCACCCTATTAATATTTTAATGCGATGATTGAAAAAATGAAATTAATTTCTAAAAAATTATTTCCAAAATCTATGAAGTTTAACATTAAAATAAAAAATCTTATTTATTTTAAAAAGATTTATTTTGGATTCACTGTATTAACAATCTATTTTATCATATTCATATGATGTTCAAGTTCATATTATATTTCATATCAAGATAATATAACAAAATAAGGGAAATGTGAAAATTATTAGAGTTAACACTATTTACACTAAAAATATTTTTTACATATATAAAACTCAAGGTCCAGATACATAACCCCTTATTAAATTATCATTTACCCTAAGGGTAAGGTGTTCCATGGTAGTGGTCTCTTGCGATGCTTTAGTCAGTATCACTTGGGTGGTGATATCCACTATCTTTAACTCATCTCACAAGAGATCCCTCTCATTTCTTAGTTTATAATGTCTGGATTGGGTTTGGTCAAGGGAGAAGCACAGTGAATCCACTTTTCTCCAAAGATCTAATAATTAAACCTAATAAGGGATGTTATTATTAGTAGTGACCATGGTTTCTTCTTTATATATCATAAAATAGTCCCACAAGTCACATTATAAGGGCTATATAACCAATTATCAGTGTCCATAATTTCCAAATGACCATAATTATTATAGTTCTTCAATGACCATAATTTTCATAATGCCCCCAATGACTATAATGGTCATAATGTAACAATAATCATAATAATCATAATTCTCCAACAATCACATTTCCCTATATATATAACCCACCAATTTCAAGTTGGATTTGGTTCCCTAGAGCCAACTTCTATTTAATTTTTGATTACCTATATTTATTATTTTGAATATTAATAAACTTCCTATCACATCATAATTTTTCTTATATGTGGAATACTATGTGATAATATCCTATGTGTAACTGTAATCTAGAAAGGTCATAGAAGTTCCTTGATATGAGGAGAACCCAAAAGTTCCACAATAGTATTCTTAAATAAATTTTCAATAGAAAGATAATATCATTTGCAGGGATACAGATGATATATTCCAACAGGGGTAGAGAATCATTTGAGATAATTCTTCGTGAGACTTTGAGATACTTGGAGTATATAACTGTAGCTCATGGAGAAGACCCTCCCGGAGACAAGCGTACGGAGTACGGAGACCGTGTAGCCGGCTGAGACCTCACGACTGCTTGACCGACTTGACTTGGAGTGAGTCGACTAGCCCAGTGGACGAAGCACTACTTTGTTTGGGTGCAGAACCATGGAGGACGGAGCACTACAATGTTTGGGTGCACACCCGCGGTACTCGTCCGGAGAGTACCTCTGCAGGCTATTAGGGGGGATGCACTACTGTGTTTGGGTGGAAGACCCTGGTGGGTAGCACTACTGTGTTTGGGTGGCTGACCTGCGGTACTCGACAGGAGGAGTACCTCAGCAGTCTTAGGTTAGTGAGCAGTACCTCGGAGTCGTGACAGGATCACTATACACTCCAGAGACGGGGCTCTTCAGCAGTTACGATTTTGATAATGAAAATAATTGTTTGAGCTGAGTCTATGACCTTTGTGTTTACCTCATGATTGAGATGGGTCACTTGATAACTTAGGTATATGTATGGGCATATACCTAGGTAGTTGTTATCCGTTGATTTCATAATCTTTGTGTTTCCTCATGATTGAGATGGGTTACTTGATAACTTAGGTATATGTTTGATCATATACCTAGGTAGAGGTTATATGTTGAGATCTTTATTTGTGGTTATCCTTGTTGGATTTAGTGAGACCTTGAGGGTCTTGGGGTCCCTACTGAGTATCGTTATACTCACCCCTACACGGGCTATGCCCGCCCCTCGTTGTGTTGGTTGCAGACGACGGGCAGTGATGATAGAGGCCGAGTGTTCGAGGATGGGACGGTACCCGGAGGTGGACTTCACAATGAGACAACACTTGGAGGAGGTTGACGGGCGAGAGATTTGTGGAGGCTATCTGTACCTACCCTTCAGGTAGGATCCGTGGTGGACGATCCAGGAGCTACACTATCTGTACCTACCCTTCAGGTAGGATCCGAGGAGGATGACCCAGGAGCTACTTCCGTTCTTCCGGTTGTTTGTCTTTTTCTGTTGTACTTTCATTCAGTTGTAGTTGTACTTTCAGTTGGGTTTGTATTCTGTCCCACTTACTTTTCAGTACTTCTTTTTGTTCTTAGTGTATTACTTCCGCATGTACTCTGTTATATTTTGTTTATTTTTATAAAGGCAATGCCTTCCCAGTTATCAGGATTTACGCCTTTGGTGCTAGTCGCCATCCCCTGACCTATGGAAGGCGGCCTTGAGGTAGTCATGACACGGGCCCAAGGACGGGTCGTGAAAAATTGGTATCAAAGGAGTTGGTTCTACCGCAGAATTTATAACTCTGATAGTTCCTTTCTGTGAATCAATAGTGTTAAGGGAACTGAGTGTGGTCTTTAGTTCAGGGAGTCCAGTGTTGGTGCGGCGGCCGATGTATCCGTACCCCAGGACCCTGACTACTGATTTCCGACTTTGTGCACGAAAAACACTGATTGCGTGTGTGTTTCCAAAAGTTTTAAAGTCAGCTCAAACTAGGTCAGCTCACCAGGTATAAACCATTGACCGTGTCGCATCTGTTCAGGATGTCTCCACGCAGACAGTCAGTTGGAGTTCTGAGAGAGTACTCGATGATGACCCACCGAGCGACGAGGCTCCGGTGCGGGGCCCTTTTTACTATGTTGGCACCCTCGGGTGGTGTACCAGCAGTACCACCACTTGTTGGGCAGCAGATGGCACTAGCCATACTAGCGAACTGTGCACGCTGGCAGAGCGCGTTGCACAAGTTCCAGCAGCAGCGGACTCTGAGGTTACGAGGCGAGGCAGATTCCCAGACAGTAGAGCACTGGCTGGAGGCGATTGCTAGAGTTTTCCGCCTAGCTGAGACATCAGTAGAGTGGATGGTGGAATTGGCTACCAGTGTTTTCCAGTGAATGACCATGAGGATGGTCCGCATAGTGATGAGGCTTCGGTACGTGGACCAATACCTGAGATAATGCCTTCGGGTAGTGTGTCAGCTATACATCACTACCTTTTGGTCAGCAGTTACAACCGGAGATACCGGTAGGTGACACATGTAGGCTTACTGCCTTACACGTGTTCTAACATCAGATACCCTCAAGTTCCGAGGCGAGCCCGTCTCACAGGCGGCTGAGGACTGGCTTGAGGAAGTGGCTGAGAGTTTTCTAGAGCTTTTACAGCTTCGGCAGGGCGACATATCGGTAGCTGAGTATTCATCAAGGCGTACCGATCGTTCTTGGTACTTGATGACTACGATATGATCAGTTATTTGGAGCTCGGACCTCAGTGTGAGGTGTGTTTAAAGGATATCCGAGTAATCAATCTTTCCTATATGCATTCCTACTTATGTTAGGGTGTTAGAGAGAAACTTTGTGGTTGAATGTTCTTTGGCTGATCGATTATAGCCAGTGAATGTTAGCAGTGGGAAGATGCGAATTGGCGTCAGTCTCAGAGACTTGGACGTGTAAAATGTTTCAAGAAGAGGAAGTGTCAAGGAAAGATGAATCTGCAGAGCAGCAGGTGTGGAAGCAGAGCTAGGAGATCAGCATGGGGTGGTGTACTTTTAGACATGTTACAACCACCCGCCTTTGTAGTCCCCACTAGGCTCAGGGAGTTGGAGGGCATGGGAAGAGAGTAGCTACATGCATCAAGGAGTGTGACCCAATGTCTCTAAGAATGATTCAAGGGACAGTCTGTGTCCACTACTAGCTGCCATAGTAACAGACATAGATACAAATCATTACTTCCTTCCATGAATCTTATCCCAGAACTAGAGATTCCGGTAAGCCGTAGACTTGACCCTCACGTCTGGAAATACCTTGGGAGGAGACTCAATAATCACACTTATGCCGACAGTGTGGACTAACCCACGAGGCGAGAGTTTCGGTTGGAATCTCTTGGTGGCAGCGTCGAGGCCTTACGACATTGGTCTCAGTATGGATTGGATTTGTAGTTCATGCTCAGATTGACTGTATTAGGCAAAAAGGTTGTGGTCTAACTACAACGTTGGGATGGGTTTTCCTTTGTCGGTGAAAAGGAAACCCCAGGCAGCACAAGATGAACTCATGCATAGGAAGGTGTAGCCGATCACTCTTGAGTCGGCCAAATTCACCCACATGGCAGCAGGAGTTTTTTGTTTCAGTTCTAATCAGGAAAGGGAGACCTCTAGAGTTCGAGGATGACGATCACGTCCTTATACGGGTCTCACCTCAATGAGGTTTACGGAGATGTGGCCGAGGCGGCAAGTTATCTCCGAGGTTAAACGGACCTTTCTAGGTCCTCAGAAGGGTATGCGAGGTGGTTTACCGCTTGACCTTTCCACCTTAGTTGCACCTGGTGCATAATATCATCCACGTACCTCAGCTGAGAGATACGTGCATGATCCTTCACACATCATCACTCTCAGGGATTTCGACATCGATGACTGGACGACTTCTACAGGGATCCAGTAGGGGTTGAGGATCGACAGGAGTGGATCCAATGGGGACGGTCGATTCCTCTTGTGCGCTTTTGCTCGTATCACGGGAACCCCTAGGCGAGAACATGGGAGCAGAAGGCTCATATGCGTGCTCAGTACCACTTTTGTTTCCCCAGTTTGTGTTATAGCTTTAGGGGACGTAAATCCCTTAGGTGGGAGTAATGTAAAGACCCGGAAATTTCAAGGAATTTTTTTTTCTTAATTTCTCTGGGATTTTACAAGAATGATGTTTCTGACAGCACCTGATTTTGAGGCCCAGTGTGCCCGAAATCATTTTCTGAAGTTTAGCTCAGGTACGTTTAGTGAACGAACGAGCGGGTTTTTCTAACTTTTGAACCGGTGCTCGGAATTGAAATCCGAGGGCACCGATGGAACCACAACACTGGTAATTGCTTAAGAAGGCCTTTTCCGAAGGTGCGTTGGCTCGGGAGGAGTTGTTTAAAATTTGGGGTGTAAGTGAAGAATAATATAAAATTTGTAATCCAATTTAATTTTTCTTCTAAGTAGATTTATCCTTGGGTGGAAGTTGGGTTGGTAACTCCCCTTGGGAGAATAAAGGAGAGGTGGGGCCCACACGAGCCCCCACCTTTTCACATTCCCCATAACCCCTTGAAACTCCCCTTTAATGTGAGACCACTCACCTCCCCCTCTCTCCTCTTTAATCATGCCAACTCTTTTCATTAATTTAAGTGGTTTGAGTTTTGAATTTTGAGACTTGGTTGTGTGAATAAAAATAATAGCATGAGATATTATTTTATTTTGGGAGCATTTGGTGTGTTGGGAAAACTTTGGGGGAGAGCTCTTGAGTTTTTGAAGAACACTGACTCTCCGATGAAGAACGCCTCTTCGACGAAGAACGCCTCCGACGGAGAACGTGAAGAAACTGACGACGTGCCTTCTATTCTTCTTCCTCCGAGTCAAGGGAGGATACACCACCACGGGGAACGTCTCCATTGAAGATGGCTGTTCCTCCGATGACAACGGAATCGGCACCGATCTTCCGCGATGATCGACCATCGCGACGCTAGCCTCTTTCCGCGGCTCGATGACATTCGACATATTTTCGAGGCAGGGGATTAATTGTTTTTGTTCGTGAATATTCTTGTCGCCTTTCATCGTTCTCTAATTTGGCTGCCTGTTATCGCAATAACAGGAGGATGTCGGACCGCACGAACACGACCGACTCTCCTCCCCCTTTGTTGTTTTGTTCGTTGTGGCACAAAAAAAGGCGGCGCGGTGCAACGGCACCGTGCGGAAACAAGAAATAACGCGACGAAGAAGCACGATGCCATCGCGCCGTGCCGTTGAGGCCGAATGAAACCACTGCCGGAGACGGGGCCACGAAGGCGATTCGAAAACTCCACTAGTTGATCGTTGTGTGCGGAATGACGAGCAATGATAAACCGGGCTATAAAGTCAACTTGAAGCCTCTATAGTGAAGGTTGGGTCCCAGGAGGACCGTTGGCGAAGACGGAAAGCAAAACGGACCACCGGAGCGCGTTCGGTGGTCCGCGGAAGGGCCTGCCGGCGCGCCCTGCTGGCACGGCGGCGCCGGCCGCCAGGAGGCGGCGACACCCGGCGCGCCGCCAGGAAGGCCCGCCGCGGCTGAAGATGCACTGGCAGGCACAGGTCCCGCGGCCGCGTGGGACCATTGGTGAGACCGGGGGTCGTAACCCCTAGCTGTCAAAGGAAGCGGCCCCCACGTGGGGGCCACGACTTCATTCAAGGGGGGAAACCGCACCTCCCCTGTTCTGCTCAGCCGAACAGCCGAGCAGGCCACGCGGCTGCGCCAACGCGGTAGGCCAACCGGCCGGGCCGGGCCGCGCCAGCCGGGCCGGGCTGCAACCTAGTGGGACGGACCCAGGTCGGGTCGAGCCGGTTCGGGCCAACCCAGGGGGTCTCAGGCTGGGCCCGAACCCCCTATTTTCAAGCGGTTTTTTTTCAAATGCCTATATCTTGGGCTACAGACCTCTGATCGACACACTGTCAGCTGTGATGTGATCCTTGGATCTAGAAGGTCGTTTCGGTATATTACACTCAAGGTTTCGGATAACTTTGGGTACGGACGGGTTGGTTCGAACCCGAAACCAACCGGGCCCTCGGAGCGGTAACGCTTATAACTTGAGCTCCGGACGTCCGATAGACGTACCGTCGACTTTGTTGGATTCCTCTTGATGAGACGGAACTTTTGTCATACTTCACCTGATTTTTGGACGCAGATGGATAGTGGCCGAGTGGGATTGAACCCGAAATCCAACCGGGCCCCTAGAACGGAAAAGCTGATAACTTTCAGACCGGACATCCGTTTGACGAACCGTCAGTCGTGTTGTTGATCAAGTTGAAAAAAGGTCCCTATGAGTATTCCCTATGGGAGTTTAGGGTACAGTTGAGATACTTCCGGGTTGGTTCTCACATGAAACCAACCGGGCCCCTCGGACGAAAAGGCTAATAACTCACAGACCGGGAGTTCGATTGACACGCCGTCTGTTGTGTTGAGACCCCTATGATGAGGCGGTCCTTTGAGATACTTCTTCGTGGGACTTTGAGATACTTGGAGTATCGACCTGTAGATTGTGGAGCGGACCCTCCCGGAGATGAGCGTATGGAGTATGGAGACCGTGTAGCCGGCTGAGACCTGATGACTGCTTGACCGACTCGACTTGGAGTGAGTCGACTAGCCCAGTGGACAGAGCACTACTTTGTTTGGGTGCAGAACCATGGCGGATGGAGCACTACATTGTTTGGGTGTAGACCCGCGGTACTCATCCAGAGAGTACCTATGCAGGCTATTAGGGGGGATTCACTACTGTGTTTGGGTGGAAGACCCCGGCGGGTAGCACTACTGTGTTTGGGTGGCTGACCTGCGGTACTCGACAGGAGGAGTACCTCAGCAGTCTTAGTTTAGTGAGTAGTACCTCGGAGTCGTGACAGGATCACTATACACTCCAGAGACGGGGCTCTTCAGCAGTTACGGTTTTGATAATGAAAATAATTGTTTGAGCTGAGTCTATGACCTTTGTGTTTACCTCATGATTGAGATGGGTCACTTGATAACTTAGGTATATGTATGGGCATATACCTAGGTAGTGGTTATCCGTTGATTTCATAATCTTTGTGTTTCCTCATGATTGAGATGGGTTACTTGATAACTTAGGTATATGTTTGAGCATATACCTAGGTAGAGGTTATCTATTGAGATCTTTCTTTGTGGTTATCCTTGTTGGATTTATTGAGACCTTGAGGGTCTTGGGGTCCCTAATGGGTATCGTTTTACTCACCCCTGCACGGGCTATGCCCGTACCTCGTTGTGTTGGTTGCAGATGACGAGTGGTGCTAACGGAGGCCGAGTGTTCGAGGACGGGATGGTACCCGGAGGTGGAATTCACAGTGAGACGACACTTGGAGGAGGTTGACGAGCGAGAGCGTTGTGGAGCCTATCTGTACCTACCCTTCAGGTAGGATCTGTAGAGACCCGAAACTTGACGTACATTGACTTTACATTACATTTGCGGAATACTTAGTACATAACAAAAAACACACACACAAGGATCGTAATAGTTTAGTGTCTTTGGAAACTCGGAATATAATCTTCTAATCGTGGTGAAAGATCTTCAAAATCTCCCATAAAGATCTTCCTTTTTTTACCTAAAACCTTTCTTTATATCCTGGGGAAAAGAAAACATAAAAGTGTGAGCTCAAATTCTCAGTAAGGGTAAACAAAAGAAATATCAATCACATCATATACATAAGCACATAACTTTTGGAAATCTTAACCTGCAAAAGAGATCATAATTTCATAACATGGGGTAAATCATGGCAGTGAAATGTAATCACAATAATCATAACTTAAAACATGAAACTTTGTGGCATTCACACATAATCATAGAGAATCATTTCTTGTTAGTCAAGACTCATTGCCAAGACTATCTTAGTGGACAAAGTCCCTTTCTGAATCGAGTAACCCTCGTTTCAGTCCTGTTTCACTGAAACGGTATAACCTACCGTTCCAGCCCTGTCTATCTCATGAGATATAAAATCTTTACCCAATGAATTGGAGGGAGATATAGGTCCCACCCATTTCATAATGATACCATTCTTATGTGTGCCACAAATTCATAAATCATACATCATTGCATAACCCATGTAATAAAAATGAGATTCTTAAACAACATGACATCATAAAACAATTCATATAAGATAAAGGAATTCATAAAGATATTTCCATCACAACATAATCAAATCCATGTAATAATAGGTATAGAAACAGAACCCTTTATTATCTTAGATGGAAAATAATTTTGATAAAACACTTGAAATCCATTCTTGAGGAAAATATCCTTTCTACTTCAAAAACACTTTTCCTTTCATAACATGTCGTACAATTATAAAATAAAAGAAGTTGATTAAAAATAAACTTGGAAACTTGTAAAGGAATATACTTGGAAATAATGTTTTAAAAATCCATTCATGCCGTATAAGTTAAAAAAACATTCTTCTCGTACTTTTGTCGGAAAAGTCAAAAAGTACCTCGTACGAAAAACGACAAAAGATTCCTTTCATATCATTTACTAAAAACACACCTAAGGGTAAAATTTTATTTAAAAAATTGTAGGTGGATGGAAATAATATTAAATATTTAGGAAACATGTATGTGGATGATAAAATACACCCCAGTAAATTTCAAAGTATAAACAATCCCGGATAAAAATGAGATTGTGATATTTCCCTTACCTTAGGTCCGATTTGCTTCGTAAGTGTCCTAACCTCCTGTATAATGATTTAAATAATGTCATTTACTTATTACAGAATCATATTCATTGTTATGATATCATATATGGTTCACTTATGACTTTATATTACCCGTTCTTTTATAAATTCCACGTTAAAGAGCGTTTTGGGTAAAATTGTTTCATTTGTCGTCCGTGTTTTGACTTGTAATTATTCATATGATTACTTAGATCATGATTACATAATTCCAGAACATAAAACATGATTTATATATATATATATTCAGGATATACATATATATAATAAATCATTAAATGGAAAGAAATACACCGTTCATGGAGACGGTAGTCTGTACGTACGCATGAACGCTGTTTTCGTTTCCTTATTGAATTGAATGGAATTAAGTACATGACATACATATAAATATATAAATAAATCCAGTATCATTATTATGTCATATATTTCATTAGTACATATTATATATACTTTATAATCATTCTTAAATGGTTAACATGGAGAATGAATCTCATCGCGTCGTGGAGACGGTAGTCCGTACGTACGCACGAGCGATGATATCGTTCCCATGGTCGTGGAATTGTGTTGAAGTGTTTGTATACTATTTCAGTATCAATATCACTTTATAATAATCATATATAGTTACTCATTAAACCATTATACCCATCCAATTAATGTGGTGGCAGAAAATAGATTACACCACGGCGTGGAGACGGTATTCCATACGTACGCACGCGCGGTGATTTCCTTTTTCTGTAGGATGGATAGAAGGTTAATTAGAGTTGTTTCATATTTATAATAACATATCAGTATGTAAGTAATACTGATGTTATTACTTTATCAAGAAACATATAAAGAAGAAGAAGTTGAAGAAGAAAGAAATTGAAAAGATCGGTAACGGATATTACCTCTTCTTTGAAACGCCTCTTTGAATCCTTCACTTAGGGAACTAAGATTGGTCTTTAAAGAAGACCAGGACCTCTAGGATTATTCTAGGGAAGTGGAGAAGGGATTTTGGCAGGGGTTGGCCGAGCTTGAGTGCTCAAATTGGTGTGAGGAGGAGGGGGAGGAGGTGCCCTTTTATAAGGGAGGAGAGGGGCACCTTAGGAATATCTCAAAATATTATTTTATATTAAAGTCAAAATCGGTTTATAATGGTTCCAAAGGGTCTTATTTCAAAGCTAAAGTGGGGATGGGTCGAAATATTATCAACCAATAGGATTTAGACAAGTTTAGGTTGTTATTTTAACCTTATCAATTAGATTTAACTCTAAGTTAAATAATTTAACTTTTACCGTGTCTTTTTGTTTTCTTACACTATATGGTTAATACACTTACTATAACATGCCAAAAGAACCCCAAATTGTTTATTATTAATATATATATCCTTATCTAAGTCATTTAGCCGAACCTTAGATTTTTAGGAATAAAATAACAATTAATAATATAATATTTGATTTAAAAACTATTTTGTGTCAATTTTGACACTCTTTTATATATGATTTTTGTGAAAGTCATAACAGAATTATATGTTCTAAAAAAGTTGATTAAATCTACACTAATATATCATAGTAACCTAGAAAATTTGTGGAATTCATAAAAAGTCTCAAATTACATTCATTTGAGCATTTATAACATCAATTATGTTAATATTTCCTTAAAAGGGTAATTACTACATCATCGTTGTGTCATAAATAAATTAATTTATTTAAAGTCTAAAAATTATAAATAAAATATCATTATGTAGGAAAGCTTTTTAGCTTTCTAATGAATATTTATAGTCGAATTTATATTATGTATAACCCCATATTAAAAATGTTTTAGTTATTAAACTTTGATTTTAACTATTTTAAATATTCATTAAATAAAATAATATTAAATGTCATAATCTAATCCAAGTGGACCTAAATGGTCATATTATATTCATAAGGTTGTTTTTGGTCGAATTACACTTATAAAATAGAATTAGGACATGTGTTAGGGTAATAGTAATATCATATTTACCCTTAGTTACCCTATTTACTGTTAACCGTGGTAAAAAAAAGTAAAAAGTTACTATTCACCAAAAATTATTTTCATCTCATTGAACCACATTTTAGTCCTTGATATTAACCGTGTCTATCGGATTTTAGAAATTCCATTCACAGAAGCGGTAAAATTAAGTTTTATGCAAAATTCAGTTTTTAACCTACCACTTAGTGGTTTCACTATTCATCAAAAATTGAAAGTTTTCAGAAAAATACCAAAATTTCATCCTAAGCTATATTTCATATTCCGAATTCAAAAATGAAGTCTATTTTACCAAATTCATAACATAGAAGTTACATTAATTAATTTTATAATTAAATCCCGCTGTTAAAACAAATAGCGTGTTTTTAAGAAACAATATCTATCAAAAGATTGACACTTGTTTATGTCTGGTTTAAATGTGAAATTACATCCAATGACCAACATTGTATTAAATTGTAAAAATATATTCTAAATATACTTTAAAAAAACTCAAATTAATAATTTATCACTATTAATTATTTTGATTAAAAAAATTGTTTTTAATTATAATTTAGTAATTTTCACTATTCATCAGAATATGAAAGTTATCCGAAAAGTACCAAAATTTCACCTTAGGCTAAATTCGATACTCCGAATCCATAAATGAAGTCCATTTTGAAAAATAAAATTTACAAAATTTCAAAAAGTGGTTATTACTATTCACAACAGCTAGTTTTAATAATATCTTAATAGCATATCGTTGTTTAGCGAAACTTGGTGTTGCGTACAACACACGCTATCGAGGAAGGTCGCGATTGCGTGTAATGCAAGGCAAGTCAAGGATGTGTGTTGTGCAAGCTCCTTTTGGTGTAGCGTACAACACAAGACATAAATAAAATTAAAAGGAACATTTTTCATAAAATCTCGGGCTGTTACATTCTACCCCCCTTAAAATGAATTTCGCCCTCGAAATTCGTCGGGGTTATAAATGGTTTACTATTCGAAAGTTTCTTTAATAGAAACCAACATTGTAAAAAAAAAATACCAAAACCTGGCTTTAAAAACTAAAGTATGAAATTTAACAATTACCCAAATAAACTAATCACTGGGTTTCCACATAGGTGGAAATATGGATATGGAAGAGAAATCTAACCATCATGTTCTGATGGAGAGTGGTAGAGAACATGGCTATGGAAAAGCCAGTAATCACAAATCCATAAATTTGTGATGATCTAAGGTACCATCTGATTCATCAGGTATAAGATCACTAGGACAACATTTTTGTTTTTCAAGATCATTTCCCTAAAGTTGAAAATTTGAATTAGAATAAATACTTTCTTTATTTTGGTACAATCTCACTGTTGTTCATGCCTTGAACAATTTCCACTTCATCTCTTAAATAAATGAAGTTGAATTTGTTATTCGTGAAGTGTTAGCAGATCATGTGATAGAATGACGGGTCATTCCATCTGTCTTAAACAAAAGGTTAGCAAAAATTATATACATAAGTCGATCTATAGTGAGATTAATCACATATGGTTCCTAAAATGGACTTATACTTCATATATCATACTGCTTAATATAATAAAACTAGTTTCTACTAAACAGGGACTTCATGTAGGCCAGTGGTAGGCGATAAAGGCCAGTCGCACTTCGGTTGTGGGTTCGATTCCCACATCCTTGTCCGACGCGATGGGCTGTCGCCCGTCCTGCAGGTTGTCCTTTTTCTAAAACTACATTACTATAACATCCCATCAATAATATCGAAAATCTTCTATCCTTAAACAATACTAAATTATGTCCAACATAATCCATTTTAATCTTTAGGCTTATCCATAATACTGCAGTCCACTCTCATAATATAGTGAAAACGATTACCAGAGATTTAATACTGTCGTTGATCCCCATATATCATAAGATATGTCTTGTTGGTCACATTCCAAACATTCAAAGGCCTTAATCACGTATTCTCTTGAATACCCATTGAACCTTAGTGAAAACATGAATGCTGTCAAAAGTTAATTATATATACTCAAACCAAGATATCACTTAGTCTTTATATCAATCATGAGCTCATGAATACAATCAAACATCTCATTATCTTCTTATCCCTTCATTATGCTCATATCATCTATTTACCAAAAATGTCTCAATCACTTTTCATGGTTACCGGTTCCATAAAATTATTGAAAACCACAATAGACCAAAACATAAATATTTCAGTACACCATAAAAGTACCTCAACAACATTATTCTTGAATACCAATACATAAACACTTCAGTCCATCCACTTCAATGATTGTCCTGGAATAAGTCCTTCCTTGATTTAGAAGTAACTTTTTAGGTCAGGGCATTGAGTTGGGTAATGCCCATGTTCTCCACAAATAAGACATTGAACTCCATAACAATCTGTCACTCTATGACCCTTTTCTCCACACAGATAACATCGGTCCCTCCATTTGAGGTATTCCTCAAGGTTCTTCTTCCCTTCTTTAGAAATCTCAATCTTCCTTTCTTTATGCTCCTCAACATGTGAACATGCATAATAGTTTATCTTCCTCTTCTTTGATGAATTAGTCATACCACTAAATTTCACTTTGTTAATCATATATCGCGATGACTGATTCGGCATAATCACAATATCTTTATCTCTAGGTATTACAAAATTTTGTTGCTCATTGTCACCAATTTTTCCATTGGATTCAATGTTAACCGAATTCCTTCTGGTTCCCTCCATTAACTAAAACACAAAAAGAATTTTGTGAGAGGCGAAATCATGCTATGGAAGACAACATAGTAAAGGGAAAGCACCCTCAATATCTAACATCTTAAGTTAAATTCTAATATCGTTAGTGCAATTCTAGGACTATAACCTATACGTATACTTAACCTTAGAGACATCCCTAGACATACCTTAGAAATATCTCTAGGTATCTCACTAAAGTTCTCGCATCCTAGTTTCCAAAGGTTGACTAAACCTTTCCTCTGATACCAACTGTAGAGACCCGTATCTTGACGTACATTGACATTACATTACATTTTCGGAATACTTAGTACATAACAAAACACACACACACAAGGATCGTAATAGTTTAGTGTCTTTGGAAACTCGGAATATAATCTTCTAATCGTGGTGAAAGATCTTCAAAATCTCCCATAAAGATCTTCCTTTTTTTACCTAAAACCTTTCTTTATATCCTGGGGAAAAGAAAACATAAAAGTGTGAGCTCAAATGCTCAGTAAGGGTAAACAAAAGAAATATCAATCACATCATATACATAAGAACATAACTTTTGGAAATCTTAACCTGCAAAAGAGATCATAATTTCATAACATGGGGTAAATCATGGCAGTGAAATGTAATCACAATAATCATAACTTAAAACATGAAACTTTGTGGCATTCACACATAATCATAGATAATCATTTCTTGTTAGTCAAGACTCATTGCCAAGACTATCTTAGTGGACAAAGTCCCTTTCTGAATCGAGTAACCCTCATTTCAGTCCTGTTTCACTGAACCTGTATAACCTACCGTTCCAGCCCTGTCTATCTCATGAGATATAAAATCTTTACCCAATTCATTGGAGGGAGATATAGGTCCCACCCATCTCATAATGATACCATTCTTATGTGTGCCACAAATTCATAAATCATACATCATTACATAACCCATGTAATAAAAATGGGATTCTTAAACAACATGACATCATAAAACAATTCATATAAGATAAAGGAATTCATAAAAATATTTCCATCACAACATAATAAAATCCATGTAATAATAGGGATAGAAACAGAACCCTTTATTATCTTAGATGGAAAATAATTTTGATAAAACACTTGAAATCTATTCTTGAGGAAAATATCCTTTCTACTTCAAAAACACTTTTCCTTTCATAACATGTCGTACAATTCTAAAATAAAAGAAGTTGATTAAAAATAAACTTGGAAACTTGTAAAGGAATATAATTGGAAATAATGTTTTAAAAATCCATTCATGCCGTATAAGTTAAAAAAACATTCTTCTCGTACTTTTGTCGGAAAAGTCAAAAAGTACCTCGTACGAAAAACGACAAAAGATTCCTTTCATATCATTTACTAAAAACACACCGAAGGGTAAAATTTGATTTAAAAAATTGTAGGTGGATGGAAATAATATTACATATTGAGGAAACATGTATGTGGATGATAAAATACACCCCAGTAAATTTCAAAGTATAAACAATCCCGAATAAAAATGAGATTGTGATATTTCCCTTACCTTAGGTCCGATTTGCTTCGTAAGTGTCCGAACCTCCTGTATAATGATTTAAATAATGTCATTTACTTATTACAGAATCATATTCATTGTTATGATATCATATATGGTTCACTTATGACTTTATATTACCCGTTCTTTTGTAAATTCCATGTTAAAGAGCGTTTTGGGTAAAATTGTTTCATTTGTCGTCCGTGTTTTGACTTGTAATTATTCATATGATTACTTAGATCATGATTACTTAATTCCAGAACATAAAACATGATTTATATATATATATATATTAAGGATATACATATATATAATAAATCATTAAATGGAAAGAAATACACTGTTCATGGAGACGGTAGTCCGTACGTACGCATGTACGCTGTTTTCGTTTCCTTATTGAATTGAATGGAATTAAGTACATGACATACATATAAATATATAAATAAATAAAGTATCATTATTATGTCATATATTTCATTAGTACATATTATATATACTTTATAATCATTCTTAAATGGTTAACATGGAGAATGAATCTCATCGCGTCGTGGAGACGGTAGTCCGTACGTACGCACGAGCGATGATATCGTTCCCATGGTCGTGGAATTGTGTTGAAGTGTTTGTATACTATTTCAGTATCAATATAACTTTATAATAATCATATATAGTTACTCATTAAACCATTATAACCATCCAATTAATGTGGTGGCAGAAAATAGATTACACCACGGCGTGGAGATGGTATTCCGTACGTACGCACGCGCGGTGATTTCCTTTTTCCGTAGGATGGATAGAAGGTTAATTAGAGTTGTTTCATATTTATAATAACATATAAGTATGTAATTAATACTGATGTTATTACTTTATCATGAAACAACTAAAGAAGAAGAAGTTGAAGAAGAAAGAAATTGAAAAGATCGGTAATGGATATTACCTCTTCTTTGAAACGCCTCTTTGAATCCTTCACTTAGGGAACTAAGATTGGTCTTTGAAGAAGACCAGGACCTATAGGATTATTCTAGGGAAGTGGAGAAGGGATTTTGGCAGGGGTTGGCCGAGATTGAGTGCTCAAATTGGTGTGAGGAGGAGGGGAAGGAGGTGCCCTTTTATAAGGGAGGAGAGGGGCACCTTAGGAATATCTCAAAATATTATTTTATATTAAAGTCAAAATCAGTTTATAATGGTTCCAAAGGGTCTTATTTCTAAGCTAAAGTGGGGATGGGTCGAAATATTATCAACCAATAGGATTTAGACAAGTTTAGGTTGTTATTTTAACCTTATCAATTAGATTTAACTCTAAGTTAAATAATTTAACTTTTACCGTGTCTTTTTGATTTCTTACACTATATGGTTAATACACTTACTATAACATGACAAACGAACCCCAAATTGTTTATTATTAATATATATATCCTTATATAAGTCATTTGGCCAACCTTATATTTTTAGGAATAAAATAACAATTAATAATATAATATTTTATTTAAAAACTATTTTGTGTCAATTTTGACACTATTTGATATATGATTTTTGTGAAAGTCATAACAGAATTATATGTTCGAACCAAGTTGATTAAATCTACAATAATATATCAAAGTAACCTAGAAAATTAGTGTAATTCATAAAAAGTCTCAAATTACATTCATTTGAGCATTTATAACATCAATTATGTTAATATTTCCTTATAAGGGTAATTACTGCATCATCGTTGTGTCATAAATAAATTAATTTATTTAAAGTCTAAAAATTATAAATAAAATATCATTATGTAGGAAAGCTTTTTAGATTTCTAATGAATATTTATAGTCGAATTTATCTTATGTATAACCCCATATTAAAAATGTTTTAGTTATTAAACTTTGATTTTAACTATTTTAAATATTCATTAAATAAAATAATATTAAATGTCATAATCTAATCCAAGTGGACCTAAATGGTCATATTATATTCATAAGGTTGTTTTTGGTCGAATTACACTTATCCAATAGAATTAGGACATGTGTTAGGGTAATAGTAATATCATATTTACCCTACTTACCCTATTTACTATTAACCGTGGTAAAAAAAAGTAAAAAGTTAATATTCACCAAAAATTATTTTCATCTCATTGAACCACATTTTAGTCCTTGATATTAACCGTGTCTGTCGGATTTTCGAAATTCCATTCACAGAAGCGGTAAAATTAAGTTTTATGCAAAATTCAGTTTTTAACCTACCACTTAGTGGTTTCACTATTCATCAAAAATTGAAAGTTTTCAGAAAAATACCAAAATTTCATCCTAAGCTATATTTCATATTCCGAATTCAAAAATGAAGTCTATTTTACCAAATTCATAACATAGAAGTTACATTAATTAATTTTATAATTAAATCCCGCTGTTAAAACAAATAACGTGTTTTTAAGAAACAATATCTATCAAAAGATTGACACTTGTTTATGTCTGGTTTAAATGTGAAATTACATACAATGGCCAACATTGTATTAAATTGTAAAAATATATTCTAAATATACTTTAAAACAACTCAAATTAATAATTTATCACTATTAATTATTTTGATTAAAAAAATTGTTTTTAATTATAATTTAGTAATTTTCACTATTCATCAGAATATGAAAGTTATCCGAAAAGTACCAAAATTTCACCTTAGGCTAAATTCGATACTCCGAATCCATAAATGAAGTCCATTTTGAAAAATAAAATTTACAAAATTTCAAAAAGTGGTTATTACTATTCACAACAGCTAGTTTGAATAATATCTTAATAGCATATCGTTGTTTAGCGAAACTTGGTGTTGCGTACAACACACGCTATCGAGGAAGGTCGCGATTGCGTGTAATGCAAGGAAAGTCAAGGATGTGTGTTGTGCAAGCTACTTTTGGTGTAGTGTACAACACAAGACATAAATAAAATTAAAAGGAACATTTTTCATAAAATCTCGGGCTGTTACAGGATCCATGGTGGATGATCCAGGAGCTGTGCTATCTGTACCTACCCTTCAGGTAGGATCTGAGGAGGACGACCCAGAAGCTTCTTTCACTCTTCCAGCTATTTGTCTTTTTCTGTTGTACTTTCGTTCAGTTGTAGTTGTACTTTTAGTTGGGTTTGTATTCTAGCCCACTTACTTTTCATCACTTCTTTTTGTTCTTAGTGTATTACTTCCTCTTGTACTCTGTGATGTTTTGTTTATTTTTATAAAGGCAATGCCTTCCTAGTTATCGGTATTTACGCCTTTAGTGCTAGTCGCCAGCCCCTGGCCTATGGAAGGTGGGTTTGGGGTAGTCACGACACGGGCCCGAGGACGGGTCATGACATTACTAAAGAATTAGGATCTTTCATGCCAGTACTCAAAGATTTTGATGATGTTTCTCAAATTTTTAAAGTTCACGTATGGATCACCACTGTTGGGAATCTAAATTTTATTCAAGAATAAAAATGATGATATAATGTAGAGACATTTTTAGATTCATTAATGGTGAATGAATTCATCATAATGTAACTATTTAACCACTTAAATTAATTGTAAACTTTTTGTGATGATCCTAAATCTAGATACAATGTTCTCATATCAATTAATATTTTATTCAATTTTATTTTTCATGAAAATCCTCATCATATAAACCTAAAATTAATTGTTGATTATGAAAAAAACATCAGTTGGGGATGCCCCACTGGTACTTCCACAACATCTAGAACCTTTAATTGGTATCAATGAAATCACATAATAATTTACAATTTTTAAATATAATTTATTTATTTACTAATTTATCAATAGTTTTTAATTATGGTTTAATCGTTCTTTAAATCCAAATCATGAGAACTCCTCTTCCAATACTTCGTTCTAACAAATATAATCATAAACTGATTAATTATGAATACCAAATAATTGATAAACTCATTTGGATGTTCCAATGATTATGGATTGATATCAAAATAATACAATGTGTGAAACCTCTAGGTACATAATATGTACCCATGTTTAATGATCCGTAATACTTGTGGGTTATTATGACAACCCTACTTTTATTACAAACTTAAACATGACTTATTACATAAAAATTCACTTGATACAACAAAGAAGATAGATAGGTTTAGTGTATTTGGGGCTTAGGATCATTACATAAAAACTTGAAACATGAAATACAACATCTTTATTGAAAACTTCCTTTACATGACCACTACATTCCTTCGTACTTAGCATTGCATGGGATAACCTGAGGACACACTTAAGAAAAGGGTGAGCTATAAAGCCCAGTAAGGGAGTACACATGGAATAACATGAGGAGTACAATACATGTTAGACAATAGGAATATCAATAGGGCATAAGAAAAACATGAACATAAAGGCATGATAAAGCATGATAATCATAACATGGAAATGTGACAACAACACTTAACATGGAATTAGCATGAGCCAAGGCTCATTGCACATGGAGCATGAGTAAATCCTCATTGAACATAAAGCACGAGTAAAACCTCGTTGCACTTGAATTAGCATGATTCAACACTCATTGCACATGACGTATCATGATACTATACTTTACCCAATGCATTGGAGCGCTATAAGGGCGCACCCTTCTTAAACATTTCATTTCATGCATAAGTGTTCCACATGGATCATAAAACATGGATTTATAAAACATAATCATTTCTTCCACGATAAAGGAATGTGGAATTAATACATGAAACTTTATAATAAATAAGTTAATGTGCATAAAGGTGAATACCCTTGATGGAGAAATGGGGATGGTATTCACTACACAATGACATTGTCTTAGAAAATCGGTGCGATTTCGGCAGCGTAACGACGTGACATAAGAATTCATAAAAATGGTTGATGAGAGAGAAAGGGGTTCCTCATCATATTTACATGTAATTGAAAGTAATTAGGTCATCTAGATACATGTCCCAACAATTGTAATGGAATTTGTATTCATGATACAAAAGTATTGCTTGAATGTAAAAGAGGAGAGAGAAGTTCCTTTCGGAATTTCGGCATAGTAATGGGTGTACATGGGAGGAATTTAATGAGAGAGAAAGGGTCTCCCATCATTCAAACATAAAGAGGGAAGTATTAGGGATATGGTAAACCATACCCCAACATTTATAATTTAAATTAAAAGGGCAAAACAACTTAATGAAAATTGGACAAAAATGCGAAAGGAAAAAAAACCCTTACTTGGAAGTGTGCTTCCAAAGGCTGGAGAGAGGCTTGTGAGAGGCTTCTTGGGATCTTGGGGCACCTTGGGTGGATTATAGAGAGAGTAAGGCAGAGGTTGGACGAACTCAAAGGGATTTTATTGAGGAGGAAGTGGGAGCTTGGGTGAGTTTATATAGGAAAGGTGAGGGAATTCTTTATTATTTAGGTTTGGGTCCCCTTACATTAAATTAATCCAAACCACAAACCATCCCATGGTTTTTTCCCATGGTTTTTGGAAAAGGTAATAGGAAAAAAATATTTTATAAGTCCCAAGTCCGAACTTCTTAAAATAATAAGGTTGCTTATGTGGAGGTGAGTCACACTCTCATGGAAATTAATTTAAAAAGGCAAAGTGTTGAATATGTCTTGAGGGGTCCACTAATGCTTTGAAAAGTAAGTCAAACAAACCCAAAATCACATTATTTTAATGGTAAAACATATATTGGCCGAAAATAAAGATTATAGTATTTTATTACATCACTATTGGGTCATTATGATGTCATAAAACAGATTATATATTTAAACGGTATTTAATTTTTACCCAAAAATTTGACTGTCTCAGAAAATTATGAAAAATTCACCGTTGAATAATTTCGACATCCTGATTCTAGAAATGACATTTATTTTATCTAATTTTTTTTTCTAAATATGTTAATTTTCACTTTTAAAATAAAAACCTACATTTATAAAAAATTCACGGGTTTTGACAGAAATGGATTTCAAACCTTGATAAATTTTTTTTATTGCATTCATAAAATTATAAGATCATTTATATTTAATAAAAATTAATTTAATAATAATATTATTATTTTATTAAAATATTATTTAATTCAAAAATACCTTAACTTAATAAAATAGATTTCTTAATTAAATAATAACTAAAAACACCATTTGTACATTAAAAACTATTTACAATGTATCAAAAATGACTAGAAATCATATTCATTATTATATACAAAAATAATGTACATGAACATAGTACTAATTATTTGTTACATAACCCCTTAAAACAGTCACATAAGACCTAAGGGTAAGGTTTGCGATGGTGACAAACTCTTGGGGTGGCTCGGATAACATCGCTCGAGTGGTAATATCTATCAACTTCCACTTTTCCCGTAGACGGTCCCGTTTGAGCTTGACATGGTGAAGCTCAGCTTGGGCTTGGTCAAGGGCGAAGCCCAAGTATGCCACCTCGTTTCCGAGTTCCGAAAAATGGGCTTCGTATGAGTCAATTCTTATGGATGAGGCCATCACTTCTTTTGTCTGAGTAAATTGGATTTGTTAAGGTCCTATATTTATACTAATCATGTGATTACTGTTCAACGACTATATTAAAAACGGTAAAAAATTATTAACATAAAACCAAAGAAGTTGACATCTTATAAAAACATTTTTCATAAAGAGACATTTAATTAGATTAAGAGGGATTTCCATTAATGAAACTTTGGGTCGTTACAACATTCCCCCCTTAAGAAATTTCGCCCTCGAAATTTTTCTTTTACCACACTAAAACAAATATGGGTAACTAAACTTCATCATATCCTCCGATTCCCAAGTTGCTTCTTCAAACTTGTGGTTTCTCCACAACACCTTAACGAGGGGCATTGTCTTATTTCATAGAACTTTTTCTCTACAATCTAATATCTTCACTAGTTTCTCCTCATAATAAAGATCATCTTTCAATTGTACCACCTCAGAAGAGAGTACATGTGAAGGGTCTGGTATGTACTTCCTTAAGAGGGATACATGAAAGACATCATGTACTTTGGCCACAATAGGTGGAAGTGCTAGTCGATAGGCCACAACCCCGACACGATCAAGAATCTCGAAGGGTCCGATGTACCTTGGACTTAACTTCCCTTTCTTTCCAAACCTCATGACCTTCTTCCACGGAGATATGCATAGAAAAACCATGTCTCCAACTTTAGACTCAAGGTCTCGTCAACGATTATCTGCATAACTCTTCTGTAAACTCTGGGATGCCTTGATATGCTGCTGGATGGTTTTCACCTTCTCCACCATTTCTTCGACCATTTCTGGTCCAAGCAGCTTAAGTTCACCGACCTCATCCCAACAAGCCAGTGTTCTGCACCTTTTCCCATACAGGGCTTCATATGATGCCATTTGGATGCTCGAGTGGAAACTATTGTTATAAGAGAACTCAACCAGAGGAATATGTTGATACCATCCTCCTTTAAAGTCCATTGAGCACGCTCTCAACATATCCTCAAGTGTTTGGATAGTCCGCTCGGATTGGCCATCAGTATGAGGATGATAGGGCGTACTGAAGTTCAGTTCAGTATTCAGAGCATGTTGAAGACTCTTCCAAAACTTAGAGGTGAATCTTGGATCTTGGTTAGACACAATAGATAGTGGTACTCCATGCAACCTTACCACTTCCCTGATATATATCTGTGCCAGTTGATCCAAAGAGAAATCCTCCCAAATAGAAACGAAGTGTGCAGTCTTTGTAAGACGATCCACAACAACCCAGATTGCATTGTTGCCTTTGGATGTCCTTGGAAGTCCGTTGACAAAGTCCATGGTGACGTTCTCCCATTTCCATTCTGGTATGGGCAATGGTTGCATCATCCCCTTAGACTTATGCCTCTCTGACTTCACTTGCTGACACACTAGGCACTTTGATGTATATTAAACGATCGCCTTCTTCATATTATCCCACCAAAAGTTTTCTCGGATATCTCGATACATCTTTGTTCTCCCTGGGTGAATAGAGAAATTTGAACTATGTGCATCATCCAAAATTTCCTTCTTCAGCTCCGGACTTGATGGAACACATAGTCTTTTCCCAAACTGCACAATTCCTTCTTCATTAACATTAAACTATGAGGATTTCCCTTTTTCGATAGCTCCCACTTTTTCCTGAATTCCCACATCATCCTTTTGAGCATCCCTTAACCTTTCCAAAAGAGATGGTTGAGCAATCATTTGTGAAAGTATTGATGATGTTCCCTTGTTTATGATTCCCACGTCCATCTTCATCAAGTCTAAGAAGATTGGATCCTTCTCAATTCTCATCATTGATAGAATTGTTGGGTCCTTTCTACTTAGGGCATTTGCCACCTTGTTCGCTTTCTCAGGGTGGTAATGTATTGAACAGTCATAATCCTTGATGAGATCTATCCATCTTATTTGGCGCATATTAAGCTATTTCTATGTGAATATATATTTAAGACTCTTGTGGTCAGTATATATCTCAAATTTCTCTCCATAGAGATAATACCGCCAGATTTT
Source organism: Viscum album (assembly GCA_963277665.1). Lineage (NCBI taxonomy): Eukaryota > Viridiplantae > Streptophyta > Magnoliopsida > Santalales > Viscaceae > Viscum > Viscum album. Next base: position 1,386,710,030 of record OY728160.1, read on the forward strand.
CAAGGCAAAGATCACAGCTGCCAACTAAAAATAATGCGTTGGATAGTTTCGCTCATGGATTTTCAACTGTCTTGAGGCATAGGATATCACTTTATCATTCTGCATCAGCACACACCCTAATACCTTCTTCGAAGCATCACTGAATACCACAAAAATCTCCCCACTTGTGGGTAAAGTGAGCACGAGTGCAGTGATAAGCCTCCTTTTAAACTCCTTGAAACTTTCTTCGCATTCATCACTCCAAGAAAACTTTACTCCCTTTTGAGTTAGCTTGGTAAGAGGGTTGGACAGTCATCAGAAATTTCTCACAAATCGTCGATAATATCCAGCTAACCCCAAGAAGCTACGGATATCCGTTACCGATGTTGGCCTCAGCCATCCCTCAATTACATCTGTTTTGGAGGGGTCCATAGATATCCCATTGCTTGTGATGATACGGCCCAAGAATGAGACCTCCTTCAACCAGAACTCACACTTGCTGTACTTTTCACAGAGCTTATTCTTGCACAAAGTCTCTAGTATAGTTTTTAAATGCTCCTCATTATCCTCCTTGGTTTTGGAGTATATTAGAATATCATCTATAAAGACTACCACAAATTTGTCAAGGTAATCTCTAAAGACTCTATTTATCAAGTCCATGAATGTTGCTGGAGCATTGGTGAGTCCAAAAGGCATTACTATGAATTCATAGTGCCCGTATCTTGTTCGAAAAGCAGTCTTGGGGACATCTTCCTTCTTCACCCTTAGTTGATAATATCCCGATCGCAAGTCCACCTTGGAGAAGTATTGTGCTCCACGCAGCTGATCAAAAAAGTCATCGATTCTTGGGAGAGGATACTTGTTTTTTATCGTGATTTTGTTAAGTTCACGATAATTGATTCAAAGCTGCATTGACCCATCCTTCTTGACGAAGAGGACTGTTGCACCCCATGGTGAAGCACTTGGGCGTATAAACCCTTTATCCAGATTCTCCTGTAGTTGTTTCTTCAGATCTTCAAGCTCTACAACAGCCATTCTATATGGAGTCTTGGATATTGGTAGTTCCCCATGTATAAGTTCAATTGAGAACTCAACATCTCTTCTTGGAGGAAGACCAGTTAGTTCCTCGGGAAACACTTCAGTGAATTCCCTCACAATAGGCATTTCTTCAAGGATGGTTTCTTCCTTGGACTCAATCATCTGAGCCAGATATGCGTGCTCATAAGGTAGTAATATCCATGCTTGAGATGATGGAGCTAAATGAGATTCATCTTCCTCCTGACACTTGTAAAGAATCGGGGGTCGATTCTCCATATGGAGTGTGATTTCCCTCTCCTGACAATTTATGTTGGCTCTATATAAGGAAAGCCAATCCATGCCAATAATTGCATAAAATTCCACCTGAGGGAGTATGACAAGGTTCGCTGGGAAATTCAATCCTTAAATTATAACAGGGGAGGACTTATACTCATGTGATGCAATGATTTCACCATTTTCCGTACTCACCGGCATCTTTACTTCCATGATTTGTGGTGGTGATGAGATTGTTCTACTAAAATTTTGAGATATAAAAGAATGCGTAGAACCTGAATCAAAAAGTACATTCTCTATTATTGAATGAATAACTAGCGTACCTGTCACCACTTCGTTGTCGGGGTTCACTTCGGCAGAAGTGATGGAAAAAGATCTTCCTTGCTGTCTTGGAGGTTGTTGGTTGCCTCCGATAACCCTTGGATTAGGGAACTGATTTTTAAAATGACCTGGTTCTTTGCATTTGTATCATTGAACAACACGTTGAGGTTCGAACGGAGTGTTCCTCTCCTCTATCGCAGCCACGGGTCCTTCTTGCCGATAGTTAACAGCTAGGTGCCCTTCTCTTCCACACCTGAAGCATTTTCTCGTCCCCTTATGGCAATTTCCAGGGTGCTTCTTTCCTCACTTTTGGCAAGTGGGGTGCTGGATCTTCTTAGCACCGTTGGATTTATCCATCGGACCACCAGCATTGAATTCCACCTTATGCTTCTTGTCCCCATGATACCCCTGTGATTCCCTGATCTCTATTTCGACCTTGAGGGCACATCGGACAATTTCCTCATAGCTGTCGAAGTCACGGATCACTAATGCTTTCCGCAAGCTAGGCTTCAGCCCACCAAAGAAGTAGTCAACCTTGCATTCAGGGGTGATGACAAAACCGGAAGCGTATCGTGCAAGCCTCATGAAGATTGACTCGTACGCTCCAACATATTATTCATCTTTTTTCTTGAGGGAAAGGAAGTACCTTTCCATATTAAGCTGGGGGGTGCACCGAAAATATTTATCGAAAAACATATTCTGTAAATCCTTCCATTCCAATGCCTCGATCTCCTCCTCAGGCTTCATATTTTTGATCAACCTCCACCATTGATCAGCTTCACCCTCCATACGATAAGCCTCTAGGAGAACCTTCTCTTGTTCAGAACATTGGAGGATGGAGAATATCTTTTCAATGGAGTTGATCCATTGTTCAGCGATCGTGGGATCAGATGATCCACTAAAAGTATGAGGCCTTTGTCTCATGAAGCTCTCAATAGCGACTTGTTCTTTCTTGGGGGGGGGGGGTTGAACATTACTATTGACCCATGTTTCTATTAAAATCTTGAGTTAGCTGAGAGAGAAGTGTGAAAAATTTCACGATTCTCACTCCCATTGGATTTGGCATCTCATTAGTACAGTCATCACACTGATCTTCACAACAGTTGTTAGCTCGAGTCCTCCTATTACCGGCCATTGGCTTGAATAAAAATAAATTTAGGGGTAACACATAATGGGTAATCCAAAGAAAAAAGTTGATGACTTATAAATAAACTTTCATTTCCTTAACTCATGAGTCTATAGGCTTCAATCTAGGCTTTTCATGATCTACCTTCTAACATATATTCTTAGGGGCATTTTTTTTAATTCCCTTAATAAGGGTTCATACTAAGCTTGTGAATTTATCAAAACATATTTCCTGGGAGTGTCATAACCAAGAGTGCAGCAAGGCCCATTGTCGTGCACCAGTTCCCGTTCGAGTCTAGCTCAAAGCGGTGTTTTCAGGTTTTACCCCTAGGATACATCTGTGCCAGAGCCGCCTTTACCTGCTCGTATCCAGACAGGGATGTATTTTTTTGATAAAACACTCACTCAGCACTTACCAAAACTTATGGATGTTTTTATTATACCTAGTCTTGTATCTAAGGCTTTACTAGGGTTTCCTAACCCCACAAATAACTAAACCTATCCTTTGATACCAACTATGACAACCCTGCTTTTATTACAAACTTAAACATGATTTATTACATAAAACTTCACTTGATACAAAAAAGAAGATTGAGAGGTTTAGTTTCTTTGGGGCTTAGGATCATTACATAAAAACTTGAAACATGAAATACAACATCTTTATTGAAAATTTTCTTTACATGACCACTACATTCCTTCGTACTTAGCATTGCATGGGATAACATGAGGACATGCATAAGAAAAGGGTGAGCTATAAAGACCAGTATGGGAGTACACATGGAATGACATGAGGAGTACAATACATGTTAGAAAATAGGCATATCAATAGGGCATAAGAAAAACATGAACATAAAGGCATGATAAAGCATGATAATCATAACATGGAAATGTGGCAACAACACTTAACATGGAATTAGCATGAGCCATGGCTCATGCCACATGGAGCATGAGTAAATCCCCATTGTAAATAAATCACGAGTAAACCCTCGTTGCACTTGAATTAGCATGAGTAAACACTCATTTCAAATGACGTATCATGATACCATACTTTACCCAATGCATTGGAGCGCTATAAGGGCGCACCCTTCTTAAACATTTCATTTCATACATAAGTGTGCCACATGGATCATAAAACATGGATTCATAAAACATAATCATTTCTTCCACGATAAAGGAATGTGTAATTCATACATGAAACTTTATAATCAATAAGTAAATGTGCATAAAGGTGAATACCCTTGATGGAGAAATGGGGATGGTATTCACTACACAATGACATTGGCTTAGAAAATCGGTGCGATTTCAGCAGCGTAACAGCGTAACATAAGAATTCATAAAAATGGTTGACGAGAGATAAAGGGGTTCCTCATCATATTTACATGTAATGGATAGTAAGTAGTTCATATAGATACATTTCCCAACAATTGTAATGTAATTTAGATTCATGATACAAAAGTATTTCTTGAATGTAAAAGCGGGGAGAGAAGTTCCTTTCGGAATTTCGGCACAGTAACAGGTGTACATGGGAGGCATTTAATGAGAGAGAAAGGGTATCCCATCATTAAAACACAAAGATGGAAGTATGAGGGAGGTTCTAAACCATACCCCAACATTTATAATTTAAATTAAAATGGCAAAAAAACTTAAAGAAAATTGGACAAAAATGAGAAAGGAAGAAAAAAACCCTTACTTGGAAGTGTGCTTCCAAAGGCCAGAGAGAGGCCTGTGAGAGGCTTCTTGGGAGATTGGGGAACCTTGGGAGGATTATATAGAGAGTATGGAAGAGGTTGGACGAACTCCAAGGGATTTTAGTGAGTAGGAAGTGGGAGCTTGGGTGGGTTTATATAGAAAAGGTGAGGGAATTCTTTATTATTTAGGTTTGGGTCCCCTTACATTAAATTAATCCAAACCACAAACCATCACATGGTTTTTGCTCATATTTTTTGGAAAAGGGAAGAGGAAAACAATATTTTATAAGGCCCAAGTCCGAACTTCTTAAAATAATAAGGTTGATTATGTGGAGGTGAGTCACACTCCCATGGAAATTAATTTAAAAAGGAAAAGTGTTGAATATGTCTTGAGGGGTCCATTAATGCTTTGAAAAGTAAGTCAAACAAACCCAAAATCACATTATTTTAATGGTAAAACATAAATTATCCGAAAATAAAGATTATAGTATTTTATTACATCACTATTGGGTCATTATGATGTCATAAAATACATTATATATTTAAACGGTATTTAATTTTTACCCAAATATTTGACTGTCTCAAAAAATTATGAAAAATTCACCATTGGATAATTTCGATGTCCTGATTCCAGAAATGAAATTTATTTTATCTAAAATTTTTTCTAAATATGTTAATTTTCACTTTTAAAATAAAAACCGACATTTATTGAAAATTCACAGGTTTTGACAGAAATGGCTTTTAAACCTTAATAATTTTTTTTATTGCATTCATAAAATTATAAGATCATTTATATTTAATAAAAATTAATTTATTAATAATAATATTATTTTATTAAAATATTATTTAATTCAAAAATTCCTTAATTTAATAAAATAGATTTCTTAATTAAATAATAACTAAAAACACCATTTGTACTTTAAAAACTATTTACAATGTATCAAAAATGACTAGAAATAATATTCATTATTATATACAAAAATAATGTACATGAACATAGTAATACTTATTTGTTACATAACCCTTTAAAATAGCCGCATAATACCTAAGGGTAAGGTGTGCGATGGTGACAGACTCTTGGGGTGGCTTGGATAACATCGCTCGAGTGGTAATCTCTATCAACTTCCACTTTTCCCGTAGACGGCCCCATTCGATCTTGACATGGTGAAGCTCAGCTTGGGCTTGGTCAAGGGCGAAGCCCAAGGATGCCACCTCTTTTCCAAGCTCCAAAAAATGGGCTTCGTATGGGTCAATTCTACTAGATGAGGCCATCACTTCTTTTGTCTGAGTAAATTGGATTTGTTAAGGTCCTATATTTATACAAATCATGTGATCACTTTTCAAAGACTATATTAACAACGACAAAAATTTCTTAACATAAAACCGAAGAAGTTGACATCTTATAAATTTTTTTTTCATAAAGATAAATTTAATTAGATCAAGAGGGATTTCCATTAATGAAACTTTGGGTCGTTACAGTTATAGTGTCATGATTTTACCACACAATGTTTTTAATTAATACACACCATGTGTTGACCAGTCCAATATGGGGAATGGTTTTCCAAAATACATGGTGTGTAAATTGTGTAAACAACATGTATTATAGTATTCAAGGATGAGGCATGCGTTTATTACATGTCACGTGTGATAGGTAACCATGTAACTTAGACATGACATGATGTTTATACCATGTATATGATATGTTCTCAATTAATGTCTATGGCATAGAGACTTGCCCAGTCCCAAGGTGTGTGTTCTGGATAGATGAAAAAGAACTATACATAATATGTAGTTTGATAGTACACGTTGTGTATATTACCCAATTATAAAAAATTAAAAATTAATATAATTTACTTATTAAACATTTTCAACATGTTTTATGTGTTTCATTTATTTGACTCATACATTCCATCTTATTTTATATATATATTAAATATCAAATTAATTTATATCTAATATCATGAACTAAATTTTCTATATATTTCATAATATATAAATTACACTATGTTCATTAGGACATAACATGATACATAAATATCATATGTCACTATGTAATTTATTTGATAGTACACACAGTGAAATTACATGAGAATATGGGTATTATATATTTCACATGAGTAATTTGTATAAAAATTTTATATATGATGGGGAGTTTAGACATTTACTCACAATGATGCATCTAATGTACATTTTTCATGTATGTATTCAATTTTAAATGAAATATTTAATTTATTTAAAATTATTCAAGATGAGGATCTTAAGAAATTTTGGATGAGAATTAACATAAATGAATTGATTAATAAAAGAATACAATTAATTGATTCGAGCATGGTTTATCTTAAATAAGAAATATTGTGGTTGAATTCAAGTTTATTAAATGTGTAATTCATTACATGTATTTTGATGATCATGAGAATATACCAAAAAAATTATTTGATATGGTTTCTTTTTAATTTATCATTAAATTAAATTAATTACCAATGTGTTATCCCTCCTATAATTATTTAAGGGCCTATGTGCCCACAATTTAATTTTATTTAAACCCCATAAACCAATAATTTAGTTCCCCTCACTTGTGTGTAATTAAAATATTTTGTAATGGATGGAGATCCTGAGTGAGTGGAGGTGGTTTAAGTTTAGAGCTGAGGAAAAACTAATCCAAGAGATACATGGGAGGAAAAGTGGAAAGCTACAACACATCCCAAGTCATGGTTCAATGTGTTTTTCTCTAGGTAAATATTTCATTTATCATTCACTAGATAAACTAACCATTCTAAAAATTTCATGATCATACCACTCTCATTATTTTATTCCTATAAAGTTTCATTGTTAATTTCATTATAGATGTTTTTTATGATCAAATGAATTAATGAATTAACAATCATGCAATATAGAACTAAAATGAATTGGATTATGAGTAATATTTATCTAAGACAAGTTTAATCACTTATTTACATCCAAATTATATTAAAAACCATGTAATAATGATAAAATGATAAATTTATGCATAAAGATAAAAATCCACCAGTTATAAATATTAAGATGGTATAAACTTCACCAACTTGAATTAAAATAGAACCATAGTTTAAAGTTCTTGACCATAAAAAGATGGGGTGTTTCAATTATCAGGGAATTGTAACTTGATTTTTGGGTAAACATAATATAGTTCACATAAATTGCTGACTGCCAAAGTGGGACTTGGTGTGATTTAGAGGAAATAGTTTAAGAATTCCAAATAGATGATTTCATGTTTAGGAATTCCACTCAAAAGATCAAGTAACTTTGAGTTAATTTAGTTGAAAAAATTATGCCTACCTAAAACCCTTTAAATAACTTTTCAGGGAAAAATCCCGATAATGGGAAGGGGAAATGGGTCCTTGCCACCAAAATATCCATATATTGGGATATTCTAAAACCAATGGTGTGGACTATTGGGTTTAAATAAAATAGTGGGATATTAATAAATTGAAATTTTATTATATAATTTTTATGTAAGATAAAGTAACAAAATTATAGGCTTCTTAATTATAGAAATTAAAATACACATAATTTAAACCATATAACTATAATCCATACTTTAAAAGGATAATATTATAACTAGAATTAATTTCCATGAATGGAAAAGGCACTTGTACACCATTAAATGAAATTACATGTACTGGAAAATCCCATTTCTAAAGTTCCTTACTAAGAAGATAGTGAGGAATAAATTTCTCTATAAGAGAAACATTTTGATGATCCCACGCGTGTCTAATGTTTTATGCTATCATCCATTTCTGGTGTGATTCTAAAGAAACATGAGGATATGGATGTGTATATCATGATATTTCACATATGTAATATCTATCAAGAGAAGGTGATAAAAGAGATATTTGATATAAAAAATTAATTATTAACATGAAATCTTGGAGAGTCATCATCATTTGGGACTCATGCAGTCCAGATTATAAGAAACATAGAGCACACAAACATCTTTCAAACTAAATTCCCTACTGATATACATAAAAATCCCATACTTTCTTCACTGTGTAAATCATTATCGATTTTCTATGTGAATTAAAACCTAATAAATATTGAGAATATTATTTTGAAACTCCCTAATATCATTTACCAGTTTGACAAGGAAATGGGGTGTGAAAAACCCAAAGTCCATATGTAAATAAAGAAAAGTAAGAACAATGAAATGGTTCCTAATACATAAAATAGGTCTAAAGCTCCTAATCAATATCCTTCCAAGAATAAGAATATATAAAGGTAGGTGAAGGAAAAAGATTCAGTATATTTTTCATGTGGCAAGCTAGGGAACTGGAATAAGACATGTTCCTTAAAAAAAGGGAAGATAATGGTTCCTTCATTATTGAGTGTAATCTCTCTATATCAACAAATTAGGTATTAGATATAACTTTTGGTGATCACATATGCATCTAAATACATTAACAAGGTTGATTTTTTATGCTTTTTAGTGGACATGTTGATCTTAGATCATCTAATGGTGTATGAATCGCTACTTTGGCTATATGAGAATACTAATTCCCATTTCCAACTAGAATGATTTTGGTTTTGAAGAACTATTATTTTGTTTTATTTGTTACTAAGAACATAATTTCCATTTATCTCCATGACATGGATAGATTTATTTTTAAATTTGGAAATAAATAATGCCTCTTTTCAAAATAAAACATTTTTTATGATAAGGCACAACTTAATAATGTTATTTATGTATTAAATTATGAAATCCATGTATTGAAAAAAAGAATCATGTTATCAAAACTCATATAATACCTAGTTTTGGCATCAGTACCTTAGTCACATAAATTAGAACCATATGAAAAATATCTATCATGATTGTTATTTCGAATCTTATGAGATAAGACCACTTAAAGGTTGTTATGATTGTTTTCACAGAAAAATGACTAATCCACCATATTATGGTCAGGGTGAATGGGTTACAAAGCTTCTAGGATTGGTACACATTGATGTTTGTGGACCTTTTCTAGTATAATCTCTAGATGGGTATTTTAACATCATAAATTTTATAGATGAATTTAGTAGATATGGATATGTCTACGTGATGAGGTAGAAGTCATAAAAAATTTATAAATTCAATGAGTTCCAGAATGAAGTAGAGAATCGGCATGGTAATAATATTAACAATATTCAATCTTATCAAGGTGGTGTATATATGAGCTAATATTTTATCAACATTCTAAAATAATTTTGGATTATATCTCAACTCACTCAACCTTATACACCACTGTGAAATGGTTTTATTAAAAAGAATAACCATACCTTTATAGACATGGTGAGGTCGATGATGGGTAATGAGAATCTTCAAATTTAATTTTCGGGATATGCATCACAAACTATATCATACACACTAAATCATGTAGTAAATAAAGTGAAAAAAATCCATTTGAGTCATAGAGTGGAAAGAAACCCATTTGGTCACATACACATGTTTTGGGATGCGAGGAATTTGTAAAATCCACCATTGAAAATGAACTATTACCTAAAGGAATAAAGTGTATATTTATAGGATTTCATAAGGAAACTTAGGGATTTATCTATATAAAACCTTAGATAATAAAGTTACTTTCATAAGAAAAGCTATATTTTTTAATAGGGAGAACATCCACAAGAAGTATAATGAAATAAATATTGACTTTTATGAAGTTTATTCTCAATACAAAGAAGAGTTTTTATAGAAATACATTCTATAGGTCCACATAGAAGATGTTTTTCCTAAAAAAAGTACTTCATTAGAGTTCCATAGAGGTAATAGAACCATAAAGATATAGTTTTATAGTCATTGAATATGGTGAATCATTTTTAATTGAGAATAATAAACTTCACTCCCATAAAGTGGTGGTAGATAGATCAGGATCAACATGATGGAATGAATCCATGAATTTTGATATGTATTCCATGTATTAGAACAATGTTTGGGTTCTGGTAAATTTTATAGTTGATGTAAATAATGTTGGTTTTAAATTGATATTCAATAGAAAAATATTCATGGAAGATAAAGTAAATATATAAAAAATATAACTAGTTGCTATATATTTTAAAAATCATCAAGTAATTTCCTATGATGAAACGTTTTATCATGTTTTCATGTTTAAATCCATCAGAAATTTACTTGCAATAATAGCTTACCATGATGAGAAAATTTGGATGATATATATCAAAACATATTTAATTAATGGAAAACTTTAGGAAGATGTATATATGACACAAATTGAAGGGTTTGTGATTCCAATTAGTGCTAAAATGTTATATAAGTTGTTGAGATACATTTATGTATTGAATAAAGAATTTATGTCATGGAACATTCATTTCGATAAATATGTAAAATAATTTGTTTTCATTAAGAATTAATGTGATCTATGTGTTTACAAGTGGGTCATTGGGAGTATAGTTTTTATCCTATTATTATATGTTGATTTCATATTACTTATTGGAAATTAAATACAGTTATTACGATTAATTTATCACTAGTTAAATAGGTTCTTCTCCATGAAGGACTTAGGTGAAGCGACCTATATTATTTGGATAAAGATCATTATTGATTGATCCAAGAGGATCCCTAGACTACGATAAGGATAGATACATTGTCCATATGATAAATAGATTTATTATGGAATGATGAAACCATGGATTGGTTCCAGTGACACATGGTTTACATATTTATAAGAAAATATGTCTTCAGGAACAAGAAGAGAAATGGAGAGTGTGTAGGATCCCAAAAAACTTTTTCTATAGGATCAATCATGTATTATTTATTTTTTCCTAGTGGTTCTTATTCCTTGATCATGGTAAGAAGATATAAAGATGATCCAGGTGAAAAATATTGTTATATTTTTATTGATATACTTAAGAGTATGATAATAACTCAGGATACGTTCATAGTGTATTACTAATACTAGATTTCAAAAAAAAATTACATGAAGTTATAGTCAAGATATTCATTTAGTCTCAACAGAGGCATTGTGAGATGGAAGAGTTCAAAGAATCCATTTTTCATAGATTCTATAATTGATTTCTAAGTTTCCATAAAGTGGGATTTTAAGAATGGTTAGAACTTGATAAGGGGAATTATTTTAGTTCCTAGATAGCACTATATAGTGGACCTAAGAGTTTCCATATAGTGGGAATTCATATTTTTGTTTTTCAATTATACTATTTATTAGATTCACATTGGGTTATGCACATGATATTAATATTTTGATTTATGGGATTTGGTGTGAGTTCATCCATCATGCTCACCACGTTGGTCCACATGCCAATTGGGGTATGTCAACTGATGCATTATTTATTGAATTAGATTATTTTAGAATGTTTTATTTTATTAATGAGTGTATATATTTGTTTGTGACTAATGTGAAGGGTTTTGAGGCTTGGATCAGGTTTTGGGAAGTTCTTAGTGGGTTATGCCTTGTCTTATGGGTATCCTCTTAGGTTTAACATTATTTTAAACCATTTTTCATTCCTATTAATTGTTATTGGTTTCCTAATTCTAGTGATTTTGATGTTGTTGTATTTTATAAGGTTGTTTTTCCATTTAAAGATATATCACCCCATAGATATACTTATTAGAAAATTTTATTACCTATTGTGTAGGAGGATGAAACTAAGAATGCTCCCTTAAATTTTCATATATGTGAAGTAATAGAACTGTTCCAAATATGACTCTTTCATTTGGTACCTGTATAGGGTGGTGGTTATCACAGGGGTGGGAAGATGATATTCTAATTTTCATGTGACATCTAACTCCATCACCCCCATTCTTTGGGGAACTAGAGGCCCTTGGGGTGTAGAGGGCTAGAGATGATTCATAGAGAGGATGTTTGACTTGTTGGAGATCCTAAATAATTAAAAGGTTAATCTTTCAACCATTATTCTTCAAGTAATAGTTGTATGATGGTGGGATGCCATGTTTTAGGTAAGTATATGAGAAGTTATGACATGGGTGACCTTCAAAGATCTATTCTACATGTAGTTTTTATCTAATACAATAAATCTAGATTATGCTTCGTATTTAATGGAGCTTCAGTAAGGATCAATGATAGTGTCTTCCTATTCAACATTATTTATAAATTTGATCTTATTTTCACCACATATGGTAGTAAATGAGGCACATAAGGTAAGGAAATATGATATTGTACTTTACCCATATATGAAATAATACATCAAGAACATCGATCTGATTACTAATGTTATATTTCTTCATAGGAAACTGATAATAAAGAAGGGAATTGAGGAATAAATAGTTGATGGTATTATTCATTTTACCAATATACCAACATGTTACTTATCTAATGATGACCTAGTATGTCATTTTAGGATAAAGAAGAAGAATTCATAGGATAGACTCTAGGGTGGTGGTTGGTATTTTGTAAATAGGGGAGCTTCTTAAACTCCTTCTGTGGGGAGTGAGTCTTCTAGGTGATATAACTCAGGGAGGAAATAAAAAAAATCTCAAGAAAAATCCTATTTCACTAAAAAATTTAATTCATGTGATGAGACCAATCATTAAAATATATTATGTTTTAAAAATTCATGATTTTTAATAGATAAATCAGGCCATGGGTCGGATATAGGACCTCAGTAGTAGGTGTGGACCCTACAAAGGGCAGTGAACCAGGTTACTCATGAGCCTATTTCGAATCATGGAGTGGTGTATGGTATGGATTATGGGGTTCATTATGATTTATATGACATTGTAGAGGGACCATCTGCAATTTGAAGTATGTTTCAAATCACTAATACTCTATCTGTTGTTTTTTTTGACAAACAAGCATCCCATTCATTCATATCAATCAAATGGTTGTTGTGATAGACTTACCAATTAAATAATCCCATGAGTTTTTATCTATCGATGCAACTTTTGGAATTAAATTATATTTTAACACCATGATATTTTATTAAATATTTTCTTTTTCAAATTAATTTAATCTTTTTGATAGCTTTTGATATACACAAAACTAAGTTTAAACGAACCGCAATATAAATAATATTATTTAAAAATGACTGTTATAACCTATAAATTATGATTAGTGGTATGAATAGGAATAAACAAACTATGAAAATATGTATAAATGTTTTAGGTAAATAACATAAATTGATTTATAAGTACTTAATTTTCAGTACAGTCTTGATATGCTTAAAAATAAATTTTTTAAATCCAAAATTAATTTTATTGCTCTTTCTATGAAAATAATATAATTAATTTTTTATAGTTTAAGAAAATTAATTTTATGAAATTAATTTTTTTAAATAATCATGTAAAAATTATCTTAGAGTGATTTTTTGTTAATTTTACATAAATATTAATTGTTCGATGAATATTGAAAAATATTGATTTTTATTGAAAAATTCATTTTCATTTAAAGTATTTAAAAGTTAAATTATATTTTAAAATTGTTTTAAAAGTTAAAATAGTTCAATTATAAAAAAATTAACACAATTTGGGTCATTGGAATCAATTTTATGTTCAAATTTGATATAAAATTTTCTTATTCTTAGGAAAACATTTTCTTTGGAAAACTGCTATTTCATTATGTAAGCGTGTTTAATATTAAATTAAATTATATCAATTATGTGAATTGAATTTTGAAAAATAGATTCAATATTTTTAATCATCATAATTTATATTATATAATAAGTTCAAATTAATTTTTTTCTGTAACTAATTATGAAAATAGAAAAATATATTTTCATGGTTAAGGTTTAAAAGAGTTTATCAGGGTTAAACTAAAATTATAAGTGATAAAATGAGCTAAAAGAATATCTAATTTATATTTTATGTCCATATTTTAAAACTATATAATCCTTAGTTGATGAATTTAAAATTTTCGAGCTATTGGTAATTAAAAAATGTGGGTATAATTTATTCTTTTCAAAAATTCCAAGTGCGTCCTCTCCCCCGCATATAAATAGTGACCCCTCTTCTCTCATATCACACTAAAAGATCCTTTTGGTCCAAAAAATATATTCCCAAATACCTTCCTTAATTATCTTAACAATTTTTAGAGGAATTTTTATCTTGTTTAACACTTTTAATAAGGCTTTTGTTGAAAACTAAAAGGGGTTGTTCAATGAAGAGGTATCGTTCTTAAACAAGAATTTTTGTTTTACATCTTATTACACCACCCTCGGACCTTCATAAAATATGATAAAATTAAAAAATAGTATATAAAATATAATTATATTTTATTATTTTAATGTTATAACATATATCTATCTATTCTTCCATCAAATGGTAAATGAAACCATCGATCGTGTGTACTACAGACTACCGACTCGTGAACCGATGTAATTTATTTTCCATCACCACCTCTCATGGATAGGGATAATGATCTATTTAATGTTTATATATGATATTTCTGAAAATATTATAATTCTTTAACTATAATATCACATATAAATTCTTACCTTCTAATCCATAGGAAAATAATAACATCCCTCGTGTGTTCGTGTGGACTACCGCCTCCATGAAGCGATGTGATATGTTTTTATTTTTATTTTTTTACATAGATAGTAATAAGGATAGATTTAATGAAAATATATGATATATATAACATAAATATTATTCTATATAATTTAATTATTATTAAACTTATCTTTATTTCCATCCATCAAAAAAATGGAAACAGTTTTCAGGTGTACATAATACCTTCCACCTCCAAGAATAATGTAATTAATTTTTCCATCTCAAATTTTTAGGGATGATTCTAAATACATATATAATGATTCTATATAATATTTATATCAGGTATAAAATTATTTATATGATTTAATCATGTTCAAATTAAATGAAAAAAAACCACTGAACAAAAATATAGATGAAAAATGAGCAGTTATTGCTCGAAACATGATTTTAATAATGAATTATTTATAAACATTTGATAAAAGTTTACTTCTACGAATCATTTTTTTATTATATAAAAGCCGGTTTAAGGGTTTCTGGTGCCCAACATACAACGCTAATCTAGTTCAGGAGAACCAAAACAACACACTGCACAAAAACCAAATATTTAAACATTATAATAACCATAGTCATCCCCGTATCCCATACAGGATTCGTCTTCTCTAGTAGTCGATTCCCATTCTAGATTTCTCCAAAAAAAATGAATTTGAACCCGATTGTTGAGAAGATCAAGATTAGTCATAACTGATGATTCCTTCTTCACCCCACTTCCCTTTTTGACAGCAAGAACCACCTGGATATTTCTTTTGGAAGTGGACCTTGTCCGCATTGGACTTGGGAGATATGAGTAGTCTTTACTTGGATTTTTTTAATGTGTAAGAATAAAGTAAAGAATTTATGTATTAGATTTTCATCTCACTTTTATTTCTATGGGAAACATGTTATATTAAACACTTGTTTCTTTTATGTGGTGTGTATACTACCCATGAATTTATTTTTTTACTATTATGATAAAAATTATTTGTATTTACATATCAATCTAAGGTTATTTATTTCAGGGGGTTTACAAGTAAAAATTTACCAAAGTGGTAAGAGATTTATGTTCCAATCTCATCTTAATCAGGATTGTTTATTCTTGAATTTCAATTGAATGAAATTATATGATCCATTCATGATAAAACAAAATAATTTTATTATCCTGTAAAAATTTATATATAATACATGTTTACTTTAATTTTTACTCTCTTTATGAACTCAAGAGGCTGAAATAATTTCTTTAAATAAAATCTACTTTACTTATCTCTTTAGTCGAAAACACTTTCTCTTCCATGTTCATGTTTTCTAAAAAAGGTATCAAGAATGTTTTTAATATTCACCTATGATTGTTTAAATTTATTTTTACCAATGATTTACCTATTAATTTTCTAAAAAAATTTAATCTCCTTGTCATTTTTTAAAAGTGTTACATTTTGAATTCTTACTAAAAAAGTGAAAGGGGTCTTTATTTTAATGTGTATAACATGAATAGACTTTCCCATTATCATTAATTCTCAATTATTTTAATATTCATTTAAATCTTTCCATAGATATTTTCAATGAAAAAAATTTCAATAATATTTTTTATTTTTTTGATTTTAAATAAGTGATTTCAAAATGGAAAGGGAATTTCCCTTAAGAATGTTGTAATAATATCTTTATGGAGTTCCAATTCTTTGATGGTAGGAACATTCAAGGTTTCTTTTGCTTTGCTAGGGGTATGGTCCAATAATACTGTACTCATTCATTCTCTATATGGATAATGATTATGATGATGACATGTTTATAAAACCCATTTATTTTCCATGGGTTAATCTATGATGGATTAATGAAATATTTATGAAACTTGTTTTCTTTACACAGGTTGTGATATGATGATATGATGAGTGCTTTATGATCTTCTAGAACCCATATGTATGTTTTTAATTATTATATAGGTGGGCTTGGAATTATATACCCCTATAATGCATTGGATAAATATGGGATGAAAGTTGATGTCATTGATCCACAATAAGAAACAATTCAATGTTCTTGATCCACTATGGGATGATGGTGGGGATGCTTGATTCATTATGATATGGGAAATAGGTGTTGATTCTTTATTATTTATGATTTGACGGTATTGGTAGTAAACCTTTAAATATGAAATGGTTTCTATAATTATAATTGTGCCACACTTTTATGACAAGAATTTATGTTTCATGATTGATTTATGATGATTTTCACCCTTATTAATCATTTCTTTTTAAATAGTAAATTATTAGTCCATGAATCATGTTTATGGCCTTTGACGGATTGGTTATTAACTTTGTAAGTTTTTTTCATGGTCACATACCCTTATGATCATCTTATGCTTTCATATGATCATAATTTTGTATCTCCCATGTCTATCCTTACTGAGAATCTAATCACACCATTTCATATGTTTCCTTTCCTCGGTTTATAAAGAAAGGTATTAGGTAAGGCATGTGTATGAGGTGTACTAAATGGGAATATCCTTATGGGTGTTTTTGAAGGTGTTTCATGAAAAAAGAGTATTGCGTATCTAGTATCCAAATACACTATAATTTTATAGACATCAGGTGTATATTCATAAAATTATTGAATACTAATCTATTAAGATGTAAAATTTATGTATGAAAAGACTAGGTTTTTATAGTTGGTTTTAGATCAAAGGTTTAGTTAATATTTTGAAACTAATATGAGAAAGCTTTATTAAGAACCCTTAGAAAAATCATTTTTATAGGATAACATCCTAAGTTATGGTAAAGAAATAAGTTTTGTGTTCCTAGGAAAACATCCTTGTCTAGATACTACAAATTCATGTGGCTCTGACACATTTGTACCTAGGAGTAATGACCTTTAAAATCATGCATTGATATGGAATCAATCATCACCTGGTTAATGAAAATGGGCCTTGAGATACACCTAGTTTGACACTCTCAGGGGATATGATTTGGAAATTCACAAAATATTTACGAACCATCATGGAGTATTTTAATAGGTTATGGTCATGAATGTCCTATGTTAAACCTAAGGTCTCATAGAGTGAAAATAAGGTGTCAATATTTAGACATAATATGAATTATTTTTCATGATTTATCACTCTGATCAAATATTCCTAATGGTCATGCAAACTATTTTGGTTTTAGTATGGGATTAAATATTGAATTATGAAGTTGAGGTGGTAATAGGTATGCTCAAATATTGAAGTACCATATCTAAGATTATTTATATTAATTTATATATATCAATAAAAGTTTTAATAAATTCTAATTCATATCCTCAATTATTAGATATTGAATTAGCATTGAAAACCCCTAATGGGGCGATTATCACATCTCTAGTCTATGATTTGTCTCTTGTTGAATTTTGGGAGAATGCACCTTTTTAAAATCTTATTATTATCTCCCTAGTTGAATTTGATATTATCTTAGTAATGAATTGGGATTCTATATATAAATCCCACATCAATTATTAGGATAGGGAAGTCATATTAAATATTTCAAACTAACTTATGAACATATATCAATGTGACGATAAAAATGAACTTATAATAAAAATAACATAAAATATGGGTATTGGTTCCTATTAAAAATGGGAATTTATATCATATTTTTTGGGAGAAACTCAATGTTAAATATATTCTTTTTTTTGTGTATGTTTTTTAATTAATTTTTAGAAGAATTTTATATTCCTCCACTAAATAATGAAGTTGATATTTAAATATAACTCATACCTGGTACTTCACCTATATCAAAGAATACTTATAGAATGGCCTCAATTAGGATGCATTAAATTAAGAAGAAAATCTAGGAGAATATTTAAAGGGGATTTGTTCATCCAAGTGTGTCACCTTGGGGTGAACATTTTCTTTTTTTAAAAAATAAATTTGGATCAATTCTAATATACATTGATTATTGTGAACTTGAAAATATCTATATCAATAAAAACTATCATCTACCTCATTCTGATGACTTCTATGATCAATTATATAGATCTCAAAAGTTTACCAAGATTGACCTTGATTCTGGATATCATCAACTGAGGGTCAATAAGAAGAATATACCCAAGGAATCATTCCATACAAGGTATAGACACAATGAAATTACAGTGATTAAATTTGGCCATACTAATTCTATTCATTTCTTAATAGATTTAATGAACATGATATTTAGAGATTACCTTGATTATTTTTTTTGTAGTCTTTATAAATTATATTATTATATATTAAAATATAAATTAAGAGAATTAATATCACTTGAGAGTTTTACTAAAAACCCTAAGCAAGAAGAAATGCATGAAAAATTTATAATGTGTGAATTTTGGATATAAAACGATTCATTTTTTGGTCATATAATCTCAATAATGTATATGTATTTGGATCCATAAAAGGAAAAATTTGTTTAAAATTTTCCAAGACCAACCATGGTTGTTGAAATCCTTAGTTTTCTTGATTTTTATTTCTATTATCTACACTTTGTGGAGAATTTTTCATTCCTTTACAATCCAATCACCAAGTTAACTCATAAGGGAGCCATGATCCTTTGGATAGATGATTATGAGGAATGTTTTAGGGAACTAAAGAGAAGTCAAATTATCTCACATGTCCTTACACTACCCTGTTGTGGGGAAGGGTTTTTGATATACAATGATGTATCAAATAATGGAGTGGGATGCACCCTCATATAGAACGATATGGTTATAACTTATTCCTCATGAAAATTGTAGGCCTGTGATCAAAATAACCCAACTCATGATTTGAAGTTAGCTTCTATAATATTTACATTAAATATATAGAAGCATTATATTTATAGAAAAATGTGTGACATATATACTAATCATAAAAGTTTAAAGTATATTTTCACCCAAAAAGATTTGAATATTTTCCATAGAATATGGTTGGATCTGATTAAAGATTATGACTACTCAGATAATTTCCCATGGGAAAGTGAATAAGGTGGATGGTGATTTGAGTCGAACGGATCATGAAAGATTATATATGATGAGGATTAAAAAAGATACAAATTTATAGATTTCCAAATTATGGATCTTGAAATCATGAAGGAAGGGGAAGATCTTATCTTTCTCAAGTGAGTGTACAACCATCTATCCATGTGAGAATTAATTTAGATCAAAAAGAAGATATAGAACTTTAAAAGAAGGTCAGAAATGTTCTTGAATTCAACCTTGATTATAATGGAGAAATATTTTTCAAAAACTATGTTAGTATCCCCTCATTAATAGTTTTAAAGAAGGATATGTTATAGGATTCTCATAGTTCTTCATTATCAATTCATCCTAGAAGTATGAAGATTTATAGAGATTTGAAGGAAAATTTATTATGGAATAACATGATGGGAGATATCGTAGTGTTTGTATCTCGGTGCATAGAAAGTTTGAAAGTTAAGGTTGAGAGAATTTTTTTTAAGGAAATATTACAACCATTACCCATAAAATAATGGAAATAGAAAAACATCACAATAGATTTTTTTATCAAATTCCCCAAAGCATCTGAAGAGAACAATGATATATGGATTTTAGTAGATCGTCTTATGAAGTCAGAACACTTCATTGGCATTAGGTAATATATATCTCTAGATCAACTTACATAGTTATACATTAATGAAGTGGTAATATTTCATGGTGTACCATTATAAATTGTATCTAATCAGGATCAATGGTTTACCTAGAAGTTTTGGAAAATTCTACAGTAGGATTTGTATACAGAGATAAGTTTCTGAATTGATTATCATTCTTAGATATATAATTAGTCTAATAGGACAATTCAAACTCTATAATACATGTTTAGATCTTTCTCTATGTATTTCATAGTTGGTTTGGCTCAACATCTTCCTTTGATGGATTTTTCTTACAAAAATATCCTTAACTCTAGAATTTGGATGGCTCCTTATAAATTACTATATGGAAATAAGTGTAGAACTAAACCTTTATAGAATGAATTTTGAGAATGAAATGTATTGGGACCTAACCTAGCTAAGGAAATGGTATATAAGGTTAGATCCATCAAACAACACATAAGGGCAGTAAAATATTGATAGAAAAGTTATGTTGAAAATTATCGATGTCATCTAGAATTTAATGTTGGTGAAAAGGTATTCTTATAAATATCTCCCAATATGAGGGTGATGATATTTAGAAATTAGGACTATCTAATACATAGTTATATTGTTCCCTTGAAATTACTAATCATATTGGGATGGTAGCTTATCGATTTTCGCTTCCACCAAACCTCTCTCAGGTTCACGATGTGTTCAATGTATCTATATTGAGGAAGTACAAAACTAACCCATCATATTTACAAAAATCAGGG
Organism: Viscum album; assembly: GCA_963277665.1. Lineage (NCBI taxonomy): Eukaryota > Viridiplantae > Streptophyta > Magnoliopsida > Santalales > Viscaceae > Viscum > Viscum album. The sequence goes on from OY728160.1 coordinate 1,386,731,253, forward strand.
CTCATACCACTATATCATTATATTTCCTATGAAGAACAACTAATGAAGTTTTTTAACCATGGATAGAAAGTTCTGTGAAACATGACCACTCACTTGGTCATGGTTTTATTGTGAATCCACCAATTTGATGAAGCTAAGTGTGAATGTAACATCCCAGGTAAATAAAGAATATTACTTTTTCATATTTATTAATATTTGTGAATAAAATATTAATATTACTTTAAAGGGAATGCTATGCTCTATAGTGTACCTAATATACAACAACGGGTTTCTTTGAAATCTTACGTTGCACTCTAATAATAAAATAATATTATTTTAAATGGTAGTTAACGCCTAGCCGTTATAATAGTGGGAATGAACAGAACAAACTAAAAAATGATTATATATTGTTGTCAAATATTTTTACTCTAATCCAATAAATTTTAGAGGCTTAAAATGCGAATGAATCCAATTTTAATTGTAAATATTCTAATATTCTTTAAAAGGTTGATTAACCGACTTTTGATGGATAACCCTTTTTAAATACACTTTTTGAAAATTTTATATGTTATATTGGACCAAATAAAATCCTTATTTAGAATCTGGACATCAAAATTTACTTTGTGTAAATTTTTGTTATTTTTCCGATAAAGATCATTTTTAGTGTAAATGTTGTATTTTAATTCAAAACCTTCTTTTAATATGATTTATTTATATGGATAGATTATATTTTTTATTTGGGATTAAAGTTTAGTTAGAATATATTTTTACCATTTAATCCAATGGTGGTCATTGGAATTAATTTCACTTTGAAATTGCACTTAAACTTGTGTCAATCTTTTGATATATTTTGTTTCTTAAAAACACGCTATTTGTTTTGACACCGGGAATTAATTATTAAATTAATTAATGAAACTTCTATGTTTTCAATTTTTTAAAATAGACATAATTTTTTAATTCGGAATATTAAATATATCTTAGGGTGGATTTTTGGTATTTTTCTAAAAAACTTCAATTTTTGATGAATAGTGAAACCACTAAGTGGTAGTTAAAAACTGATTTTTCGTTTAAATGAAACTTTACCACTTTTTTGAATTGAATTTCAAAAATTCGACATACATGGTTGTCATTAGTAATTAAAATGTGGTTCAATGGGATTAAAATAATTTTTGGTGAATAGTAACTTTTATGTTTTATTAATCGTGATTAAAGGTAATTAGTGTAATTTAAGGTAAAAATAATGTTATAATAATATGAAATTACCTTGAAACATGTACTACCCTTATTGGATGTGTCCTGGCCGACCAAAAGAATCCATGGGTCAAGTTGGGGACCCCATGGAGCCCCTTGGGTAAGAAAATGACATTAATAACTTTTTATTTAAAGTTAAAATAAAAATGTCACAAACATGTATTGTTTTACTAAAAAAAATTTTACAGGCGGTTATAAAAGTCATATTTTTTACTATAAATATTCATTAGAAATATAAAAATATTTCCTACATCATTATATTTTTTTTATAATTTTTATATATTAAATAAATTATATTATTTTTGACACCATGATGATGCAGCGATTAACTCATTAATTAACGATTTAAATAAAATGAAAAGATAATGTAAAACCTAGGACTTGCACTTGTCAAAAACCTATTGTATGGTTGGATTTAGAACCCTTATCACCTTATCCTCTAAATATATAATTGTGGGACCTTTGATATCAGAAAATCATTTGATAATAAAGAAACTTTTCAAGACTTTCCAAGAGTGCCCCTCCTCCCTCTTATAAAAGGCCCCCACCTATACCTCCTTACCCACACCTCTCAAGCCTTTGTCTCAACCAAGATCTGGTCATTTTATCTCTCCACATCCCTATCCTCATCTTAGAAGCCTTACCTTAGGCATAAATCTCTTCAGAAAACCCTTTTGGTTCAATACAAAGGGAGTTACCCAATTTAAAGGTAATTTATTTTCTTACGTCCTTCTGTTTTATTTTGCTTCTCCAACCCCCTAAAATAATTTTATTCCTTTATTTTGTAAAAGAAACAGTATCTTAAATATACTAGTATTTTTTTATGATAAGTATTCGAGCTAAACTTACACACACCTCTGTCTAATGGTTAAAGAACATACTGTTTTTGTGGATGGCGAATTACTGCCTCACGAAATGATAATTGTTCTATCTTCTCCTACCACATATCATGGTGGCCATTATGATGGAACTATATTTATTTATGATATATATTATATCTATTTCCTCTATATGCTTATGTATTTTACATTTAAAAAATACTATTATGCTTTTCATGTTGTGCAAATGCGATAATTTCATTTGAGGAAGTGTGGACTACCGCCCCCTCAAGTGATGTGACTCGTTCATGAAATACATGGAATGTATAAAGAATGAAATTAATGAACTTATGTGACCTATATAACATATATATTATACTTTAATTATAATATATATATATATATCTCATTTAGTCTTAATTCCATTAATATGACAAAGAAATGAAAGTAGCGTTCATGCGTACGTACGACCTACCGTCTCCATGAACTGTGCATTTCATTTTTTTTTATCTCCAAATGTTATGGAATAGTATAAAATGAATATATACTTGATATATATGATATTTAAATCATTAACACTATTTTGGAGATGATGTACCTATAACTACATGAAAAATTCTTTTCCAACAAGTTTAATTTTGACTCATGTACGAAACATCAACAAAAATGTCTGATATGAACTCACATTATTAACCAATTATTATAACATTATAATATGTGAAATGAAATTAATAATAATCTTTAAAGGATGTCCTTAAGAAATTATAAAATTTACCAAAGTTTATTATTCAGGAATATAAATAAATGAACAAGACAAGTAGGACTTGAGGTATGAGATCCTACCTCTCTCTTTCTTTTTAAGTACTCTCTTTTATGTCATTTCTCTAAATCTCATCTTTCTTATATTTGGGGATGTTCTTTTATATTCCTAATTATGTAATTTTTATTTTAATATTATTAGAGACCCTATTTGATCTCATACATTCATTTTTTTATGTTTTAAGTGGCACCGTTTGGCTGCTGAGTTTTCGTAAGGGATTTTTCATCTCACTTTTATTCCCATGAGATTTATGAAACATTTTCCACTATTTACTTTGAGTTGTGTATGTACTGCCCATTATTCTAATCTTTGTGTAATATAATTTCGTTTATGAGTATTTACATCAATTTTGTATAGTCCTTATTTCATGGGGTGTACGTTTCGAAAGTTACCCAAGTCGGTAAGGGAACCTTTCACCCTCCTCTTTTTGAAAAATACTTCTTTATGTTATGTCTTCTAATTTACGTCTTCTTATGTTGGGATATGTTCTTCTATGTCCTTATTTATGTAAATTTTATTTCCAAGTGATGAGATACCATTTTCTCTCTCATCAACTCATTTATGAATTTTAAAGTGACGCTGTTAGGCTGTCGAATTCTTGCAAGGGAACTTCTTAACTCAATTTCAATTCTTTGGGTTAAACTTGTACTCCTTGAATTTGTCATGCTATGAATATGTGTGAATGACTCTGATTGTTTTAAACTTAATATTCATTTATATTTGGTGTATTTATTTTTTCCACACATAAATTATGTAATTGATTTATCATTAATCTAAGGATATCGTCTTTATAAGGGACTTCGTCTCAATCTCCTTTCATTGAGGCATATTTTGTTCTAATATAAAACTTTATTTTATATGATGTATAAAACACCTTTGAATTTTCATTTCATTCAAAGGGAATCTTTTTCTACGAATCGTTTTACTAAACGACAAAAAATAATGTTTATTTTAACGTACGTGGTGAAAACGACCTTTTCCGCCGCCGCGAGTATTATTTGGTCTTCGGCTTCCTCAACAAGACGTAATGTTTTTAAAATGAAATAAATACCATATACTATTTTATGTATTTTGGTATTGAAAATGGTTTTTATAATGGATTTTTAAAGTCAATATATTAAAGTGATATATTGTTATCGAAATGTGGAAATGTTTTCTTTCCATTATAATTTTTTTATGTCTTATGATTTTATAATGGTACTTGGACATTTGACGGGTGGTTAAGTGATAAAACATATGATGGGTGGTGCCATGAATACCAGGACGGGTGGTTACGCTATAACCTCCAATGCAATGGGAATGGAAGTTGGCCGACTGAATATTCCATGTAGTGATATGTGTGGAAGTTGACTGTATGGTTATTCCATTTAAGTATGTTTATGTCCCAAGTTACATTTATATGTTATGTGTTCTTTATATGGGTTTATGGTAATCTTTTGGCTAAAACGGATAAGTAGTGATCTTTTATTCAGTAAAGAGTATTTACTACTTCATAAAGGTGAAAAGTATTACTTTGATAAAGTATTCATGGTTTACTTATTGTTTTGAAAAACTAACAGTTTTCCTTCTTTGTGTATCATTTACTGAGATTTTTATGCTCATCCCAAGTTTTTGAAATGTTTTCCACAGGACATAAAGATTAATAGGGTCAAGGATGAGATCAGGGAAAGACATATTATCTAAAACATGGAACTAGACATGTTTCTTTTTTAGAGTTTTTATTTTATGGTAACTTAGTAGAAGTGTCTACTTTGTAATCTTTTGAGATGTAATAGTTATTTCCTAATTCTCTAAAAATCTAAACCTGAAAATATCCTCTATGTGAATTATTCATTAAATTCAATATTAAGTAATGTTTTAAGGTTGGGGCCTTATAGTTAGTATCAGAGGTTGGTTTAGACAACTTTAGGGATTATGAGTTTTCTATAGTCACATGGTTAGTCCCTATGTCTATTATATCAATTAAATCCTTGTTTTATAACTTTTTTTTCAGGTCAAGTAAAGTCGGTTATGAATGGATAGAGGAGGATCTCAAACGAAATTCCTATCTCTTCTTGAGGACATGCTTGCAATAATTATTGCAAAGTCATGTTCGGATGATTGTGAAACTTTTTCTAGCATACAACTCCCTTGCAAGCTATTGTTTGAGATATAAAACACCTCCACTATACCTAGTTATCATCATGGATCATGGGTTATATTTAAAAAAATACAATCTTCCCAATATTCTCATATTTTCAAGAAATGTAAATATTATCAAGGAATTTTCAAATATTTTACCTTATCACAAGATTTTGAAGCATATTATGATTTTAAAAAAGGTGTTGAAGAAGGAGACCCTTGTCTAACATATTTATATCTGCTTTTAAAATATAGTCTCTCAGCACTTACCTATGGTATTTTAAAAGGACCATTAATTGAAAGTTTCAACTAAAAATCGGTATGACTGTTTTATAAAAATGATGTTTTATCGGATCTCTTGAAATTACATGTCATACATATTATTTTACAAAACTGTTTTTCTGTGAACACCCATATAACCCATGTTGTACAAGGTGTATTTGGATGGGGGAAGCAAATGGTTTTGAAGGATCTATAAATCATTGTTGCAATGCATGGACCTTCTACCTACGTGAACAGGATGACGATGAAACCAAATGGACACCATGATCAAGGTATGATGTTCTCCATTTTTGGGAATCATTTTATTTTTATCTAATGGTAGTGAAATAAGACTTCAAGAATTAAGATGTTGAGATTGTAATGAATTTGGATGAAAATGAGAGGTATAAGGAAACCATTGAGGTTAAAACATGTTAGGGTTATTTTTTGAGTTTTATAAAAAGGACAACCCGTAGGATGGGTGACAACCCGTCACATCTAGTAAGGCCATAAGAATCAAACCCACAACTGAAGGGCGACAAGGGCGCATCGCCTACCACTGGACTGCATGAAGTACCTAGTTAGTATGACTTATTCTTTTTAGTTAGATGATTTTATGAATCAAGAATAAGTTGATTTAGGGTTATCTAGTAAATTATTGACCTATTATGGAGGATATATGATTAGCTTAATTACTTCTAAATATGAGACTTTAAGAGAAACTGATTTTATTTGGAGATAAATGTTAATATTTACCTTGGAAGACTATGTGATTAAATCCTTCAAAGATTTGTGTTTCAATCTTAGTTTGGTTTACTTTGAAGAATTTTATGGACAAATTGTTTATTGAATGGTCTTCGTTGAACTTTGGGTTTTGTTGGACAAATTTTGGAGATTAAGAATAGATTTTCTTTTTATAAAGGATTATCCTTTTTGGGTATTATTTGATCTAGTAATAACAATTTTTGGTTTTGGTTATGGTCTAATGACATGGGAAATATATAGTTCTATTTTATGGATTAGGAGATTCTCTAGAAGTTGATTATAGCTCTCTTAATGTGAACAAGTCATCCTAAATACTCGTCTTTTGGAGAAAATATGAGTTTGTTTAAGAAATATAGTAGAAGATGAGAGTCTAAACGACAAGTAAGTATGTTTCCTTATGATTTAGTTAAGCTTATAAATAAATTCCTCAATGAAAAGTAACTTAAAAACAAAAATTTTGTCTGTTAACTTTTCCTATTGGGGAATCAAATACCGTTTAACCCATCACTAGTTTGTGATTTCCTAGAGGTTAACTTTCTCCTAAACATGTTTTCTATCACTATCCATCAGAACATAACCCTTTGGTTTCTCTTACATGTCCATGTTTTCTTACATGGAATCCTAGTATGGGTTAACTCGGGTGACCTTTGTACTTCCCTTTCTTTCTTTTAAAGTGATAGTTTAATTGACTCTTTTTCTGATGTGGGGCTTTCAATGAAGTTTCCAAGACCAATTTTAAAATTGTGAGGATGAAATTACCAAAAGGTGGGAAGGATGTAACATCCCAGGTAAATAAAGAATATTACCTTTTCATATTTATTAATATTTGGGAATAAAATATTAATATTACTTTAAAGGGAATGCTATGCTCGATGGCGTACCCAATACGCAACAACAAGTTTCTTTGAAATCTTACGTTGCACTCTAATAATAAAATAATGTTATTTTAAATGGTAGTTATCACCTAGACTTTTTAATGGCGGGAATGAACAGAACACACTAAAAAATGATTATATATGTTTTTCAAATATTTTTACTTTTATCCAATAAATTTTAGAGGCTTAAAATGCGAATGAATCCAATTTTAAGCGTAAATATTATAATATTCTTTAAAAGGTTGATTAGATGCCTTTTGATGGATAACCCTTTTTAAATACACTTTTTGACAGTTTTATATGTTATATTGGACCAAATAAAATCCTTCTTTAGAATCTGGACATCAAAATTTACTTTTTTGTAAATTTTTGTTATTTTTCCGATAAAGATCATTTTTAGTTAAAATGTTGTATTTTAATTCAAAACCTCCTTTTAATATGATTAATTTGTATGGATATATTATATTTTTAATTGGGCTTAAAGTTTAGTAATAATATATTTTTACCATTTAATCCAATGGTGGTCATTGGAATTAATTTCACTTCGAAATTGGACTTAAACTAGTGTCAATCTTTTGATATATTTTGTTTCTTAAAAACACACTATTTATTTTGACTACGGGAATTAATTATTAAATTAATTAATGAAACTTATATGTTTTGAATTTTTTAAAATAGACATCATTTTTGAATTCGGAATATCAAATAGATCTTAGGGTGAATTTTTGTTATTTTTCTAAAAAACATCAATTTTTGATGAATAGTGAAACCACTAAGTGGTAGTTAAAAACTGATTTTTTGTTTAAATGAAAATTTACCACTTATATGAATTGAATTTCAAAAATCCGACATACATGGTTTTCATTAGGAAGTAAAATTTGGTTCAATGGGATTAAAATATTTTTTTTGTGAATAGTAACTTTTAAGTTTTATTAATCGTGATTAAAGGTAATTAGTGTAATTTAAGGTAAAAATAATGTTATAATAATATGAAATTACCTTGAAACATGTCCTACCCTTATTGTATGTGTCATGGCTGACCAAAAAAATCCATGGGTCAACTTGGAGACCTCATAGAGCCCCTTGGGTAAGAAAATGACATTAATAACGTTTTATTTAAAGTTAAAATAAAAATGTCACAAACATGTATTATTTTACTAAAACAATTTTTACAGGGGGTTATAAAAGTCATATTTTTTACTATAAATATTAATTAGAAAGATAAAACGATTTCCTACATAATTACATTTTTTTTATAATTTTTAGACATTAAATAAATTAAATTAATTATGACACCATGATGATGCAACGATCACCTCATTAATTAACGATTTAAATTAAATGAAAAGATAATGTAAAATATAGGAATTACACTTGTAAAAACCCTATTTAATGGGTGTATTTCGAAAACTTATCACCTTATCCTAGAAATATATAATTTTAGGACCTTTGATATCTGAAAATCATTTTATAATAAAGTAACTTTTCAAGACTATCCAAGAGTACCCCTCCTCCCTCTTATAAAAGGCCCGCACCTATACCTCATTACCCACACTTCTCAAGCCTTTGGCTCGACCAAACTCTGCTCATTTTATCTATCCACATCCCTCTCCTCATCCTAGAGGCCTTACCTTAGGCAGAAAGCTCTTCAAGAAACCCTTTTGGTTCAATCCAAAGGGAGTTACCCTATTTAAAGGTAATGTCTTCTCTTATGTCCTTTTGTTTTATTTTGCTTCTCCAACCCCCTAAAATCTTTTTATTCTTTTATTTTGTAACAAAAACAATATCTTAAATATACTAGGATGTTGTTATGATAAGGATTTGAGATACACTTACACACACCTCTGTCTAATGGTTAAATAACATACTGTTTCTGTGGATGGAGAATTACTGCCTCACGAAACGATGATTGTTCTATCTTCTCCTACCACCTCTCATGGTGGAAATTATGATGGAACTATATTTATTTATGATATATATTATATTTGTTTCCTCTCTATGCTTCTGTATTTTACATTTAAAACATACCTTTATGATTTTCATGTTGTGCAAATGCGATAATTTCATTTGAGGAAGTGTGGACTACCGCCCCCTCAAGTGATGTGACTCGTTCATGCAATACATGGAATGTATAAATTATGAAATTAATGAACTTATGTGACCTATATGACATATATATTATACTGGAATTATAATATATATATATATATATATCTCATTTAGTTTTAATTCCATTAATATGACAAAGAAATGAAAGTAGCTTTCATGCGTACGTACGACCTACCGTCTCCATGAATGGTGTATTTCATTTTTTTTATCTCCAAATGTTATGGAATAGTATAAAATGAATATATAATGGATACATATGATATTTAAATAATTTAAACTATTCTGGATATGATGTACCTATAACTACATGGAAAATTCTTTTCCAACAAGTTCAATTTTGACTCATATACCGAACATCGACAAAAACGCCTGATATGAACTCACATTATTAACCAATTATTATAAAATTATAATATGTGATATGAAATGAATAATAATATTTAAAGGAGTGCCTTAAGAAATTATAAAATTGAACAAAGGTTATTATTCAGGAATATAAAGAAACGAACAAGACAAGTCGGACTTGAGGTAAGGGATCTTACCTCTCTCTTTCTTTTTAAGTACTCTCTTTTATGTTATTTATTTAAAGATCATACTTATTATGTTTAGGGATGTTATTTTATATTTCTCATTCTGTACTTTTTATGTTCATATTATGAGATACCATATTTGATCTCATAAACCCATTTTTGGATGTTTTAAGTGGCACCGTTTGGCTGCTGAGTTCTCGTAAGGGATTTTTCATCTCACTTTTATTCCTATGAGATTTATGTAACATTTGCCACTATTTACTTTGAGTTGTGTATTTACTGCCCATTATTATACTCTTTTTGTAATATAATTCCATTTATGAGTATTTAAATCAATTTTTTATAGTCCTTCTTTCATGGGGTGTACGTTTCGAAAGTTACCCAAGTCGGTAAGGGAACCTTTCACCCTCCTCTTTTTAAGAAAGACTTCTTTATGTTATGTCTTTTAATTTACATCTTCTTATGTTGGGATATGTTATTCTATATCCTTATTGATGTAAATTTTATTTCCAAGTGATGAGATACCATTTTCTATCTCATCAACTCATTTATGAATTTTAAAGTGATGCCGTTAGGCTGTCAAATTCTTGCAGGGGAACTTCTTAACTCAATTTCAATCCTTTGGGTTAAACTTGTACTCCTTGAATATGTCATGCTATGAATATGTGTGAATGAATCTGATTGTTTACACTTAATATTCACTTATATTGGGTGTATTTATATTTGTCACACATAAATTATGTAATTGATTTATCCTTAATCTAAGGATACCATCTTTGTAAGGGACTTCGTATCAATCTCCTTTCCTTGAGGAATATTTTGTTCTAATACAAGACTTTATTTTATACGCTGTATAAAACACATTTTACTTTTAATTTCATTAAAAGGGAATCTTTTTCTATGAATCGTTTTACTAAAGTACAAAAAGGATTGTTTATTTTAACATACACGGTGACAAAGACCTTTTCCACTGCCGCGAGTATTATTTGGTCTTTGGCTTCCTCAACAAGCCGTAATGTTTTTAAAATGAAATAAATACCATATACATTTTTATGTATTTTGGTATTGAAAATGGTTTTTATAATGGATTTTTATGTCAATATATTTAAGTGATATATTGTGATATAAATGTGGAAATGTTTTCTTTCCATTATATTTTTTTATGTCTTATGATTTTATAATGGTACTTGGACATTTGACGGGTGGTTACGTGATAAACCATATGATGGGTGGTGCCAAGAATATCAGGATGGGTGGTTACGTTATAACCTCCAATGCATTGGGTATGGAAGTCGGCCGAATGGCTATTACATGTAGTGATATGTGTGGAAGTCGACCGTATGGTTATTCCATTTAAGTATGTTTATGTCCCAAGTTACCTTTATATGTTATGTGTTCTTTATATGGGTTTATGGTAATCTTTTGGTTATAAAGGATAAGTAGTGATATTTTATTCCGTGATGAGTATTTACCACTTTATAAAGGTGAAAAGTATTACTTTGATAAAGTATTCATGATTTACTTTTTGTTTTGAAAAACTAACAGTTTTACTTCTTTGTGTATCCTTTACTGGGATTTTTATGATCATCCCATGTTTTTGAAATGTTTTCCATAGGACTTAAAGTTGAATAGGGTCAAGGATGGGATCAAGGAAAGACATGCTATCTAAAACATGGAACTAGACATGTTTCTTTTATAGAATTTTTATTTGATGGGAACTTAGTAGAAGTGTCTACTTTGTAATCTTTTGATATGTAATAGTTATGTCCTAATTATCTAAAACTCTAAACCTGAAAAGATATTCTATGTGAATTATTCATTTAATTCAATATTAAGTAATGTTTTAAAGCCGGGGCCTTATAGTGAACCTAAGGATGCGATGAGGTATATGTTGTTTATACTAGAGTAATGTAATTTAAAGGAAAAATTATTTTATATGGAGTATAATTTTATACCATGAAATTTTATAAAATATTTTTTTACAAATAAATTTAATCTCTTCAATAGATTGCGATACACAAAGACCCAAGGTTAAATGAACCATTATATAAATTATATTATTTGAAAATTACCATTATAACCTAGATATTAAAATTGGTGGTATGAATATAAATGAAAATATTTTAATAATATTTATAATTTTTTTTATGTAATTATAATTAATTGGTTAATAAGTACTTAATTTTTAGTAAATTCCTTATGCTTCAAAATATATTTTTTTCATAAAAAATGATTTTTATTACTCTTTGTGAAAATATAACATGATTTATTTTTTCCTATTTTAAAAAAATTATTGGGAAATTTTTACTTCGTTTTTTTAATTAAAATTTCAATGTTATCTTATATTGAATTTTTTAGAATTTTATGAAAAGATTATTTTTTCGATTAATAGTGAAAATATTGATTTTTATTGAATATTTTATTTTCATTTAATGTATTTATACAGTTAAATTATATTTTAAAATAGTTTCAAAACTAAAATACGTTTAATTATATTATAATTAATCCAATTTAATTTATTGGAATCAATTTTATGTTTAATTTCAATATAAAAACTTCTTATACTTATGAAAACTTTTTCTTTTAAAAACTGTTTTTTCGTCACGTCTACGAGTTTAATTTTAAATTTAATTATGCCAATTATGTGAATTTAATTTAGTAAAATGGATTCCAAAACATGAATCAGAAAAATTTATATTATATAATGCATTTAACTAACTTTTTATTCATAATTAATAGTAAAAATAGGAAAAGTATTTTTCTATGGTTAAGGTACAACGAGTTTACCGAGGGTTAAACTAAAAATATATTGGTTAAAATAACCTAAAAAACATGTCTAAATTTTATTTTATGCACATATTTTTACCCTATATCTTCCTTGTTTATTTATTGGTCTGTTTTTTTCTATTTTAAGTGTGTAAAAAATGGGTTTAATTTATTATTTTCAAAAATTACAAGTGTATCCTCTCACTGAGTAATAAAATGCCACCCCCTCTCTCTCCTATCCACAATTCAAGAGCATTTTTGTTCCACAAATACCTATCCAGATATATGAATTACTTCCCTTCCCATTTAATTTTATTCTTGGATTTATTGGTAACCCTTCTAATAAGTATTATGGTACAAACCTTAAGAGGTTTTCTGAAGATATATAATACACTTATATTTTAATATGTTAATTTAATAACCTATATCCACCTCCTCTTTTATAAAATTGTAAACGAAACTGTTGATTATGTGGAAGGTAGACTACTTCCCCACTAACCGATGTAATTCATTTTCCATGACCACCTCTCTTGACTAGAAATAATTATGGATTTAACACATATATATTATATTTAAAAAATTTATATAATTATTCTTATATAATATCACATATACCATATTACTTTCCAATTCATTGGAAAATGATAACATGGCTTGTTCATATGTGTGGTCCACCACCTCCACGATGCAGTGTGATACATTTTTCATTTTATTTTCAAATGGATGGTAAAAAAGATAATTTTAATTAATATATATGATATATATGATATAATTTTTTTAAATATTAATTATTATATACCTTTTATTTCATTCATTCCATTAAAAAAATGGAAACAACGTTCATGCATACATACAACCTACCATCTCCATGAACAGTGTAATTCATTTTTCTATCTCTAATTTTTATGGATGATTATAAATAAATATATAATGAATATATATATGATATTTACACCATGTTTAATATAATATATATATATATATTATAAACTATTATCAAATAAAAATAAACAAACCTACCAAACCAAAACATACATGAAAAATGAAGCAGTTATAACCCGAAACAAGATTTCAATTTGGAATTGTTAATAAACTTGCGATAAAAGGTTGTAAGTAAATAATATATAGTATTATATATAGAATTATGGTTATGAAATATATTTACAATAAACATATATATATTATACAATAAATTTAAATGTGTGAATAAATTTTAGACTCAATTTAATAGATTTTTGTCTCACTTTTATTTACATGGGAAAAATGCTATATTAACCAATTATTTCTTTTATTTAATTTATATTCCTCCCATGATTGTAATTTATGATTAATCTTAAATAAATTATTTAGATTTACATATCCATATAATTTTATTTCTTTCATGGTGATTATAATTCATAAGTTACCAAAGTGGTCAGGGATTTATGTTTCACTGTCATTTTAATCAGGATTGTTTATGTATGAATTTCCATTGAAAGAAATTATATGATCCATTCAAGATAAACCCCTATAATTTTTTTATACTTTATTTATTTATGGGTAATACATGTTTTCCTTTCATTTCCCTTTATTTAAGAACTCAAGATACTAAAATAATGTTTTTAAGGAAAATCTATTTATTTTTCTCTTCAGTAAAAAACCCTTTATCTTCGATGTTCAGGTTTTCAAAAAATGTTTTCTAGAATGTTTTTAATATTAATCCATAATTTTTTAAATTCATTTTTAACCATGATTTACTTTTTTTAATTTTTTTAAAATGAATCTTCTTGTCATTTTATAAAAAAGGTACACTTTGACTTTTTACCATAAATTTAAAAGGAATCTTTGTTTTAACATGTACAACATAAATAGAGTTTTCTACCATCATGACTGCTAAATTATTTTAATATTACTTTACATGTTTACAAGTATATTTTCAAATGAAATATTTTCCAAAATATTTTTTAATTTTTTAGATTTTAAATAAATGAATTCAAAATGGAAATGGTATTTTCCTCAAGAATTTTGAAAGGTTCTCTTTATGGAATTCCAATTCATAAATGAAAAAAACTTCAATTCCACTTATGATTTACAAGGTATATGATCCAATGATACCATCATTAGTCATTCATTAGATAATTTATGATTATGATTATTATATGTTTATGAAACACATTTATTTTCCATGGTTTGTGCTATGATGGATTGATTAAATATTTGTAAAACCTATTTTATTTGAACATGTTATGATGTGATGATTGTTTTATGATCTTATAGCACACATATGTATGGTTTTAATTATTTTATGGGTGGTACCAAAATTATATAGCCCTCAAATGCATTGAGTAAAATTTTATTTCTCATTAGATAAATATGAGATCTAAGTCGAGGTGCTTGATCCACTATAGTAAACAAATAGATATTCTTAATCAACTATGGAATGAAAGTGGGGATGCATGATCCGTTATGATATAGGAAATATGTTTTGATTCCTAGTCAATTATGATCTCATGGTCTCTATAGTAAACCTTTAAATATGAAATTTTTTCTATAATTATGATGGAAAACCACTTTATGACATGAAATTATGGTTTTTTAATTATTTAGGATGACTTGTCTCCCTTCTGGGTCATTTATTTTGAAATGGTAAAGTTTAATTCCATAAATAATGTTTATGATCTTTAAAAAATTTGGTATAAACCTTTTAAGTTTTTTTTCATGATATCATAAAATTATACTTATCATATTCTTTCATATGATCATCGATTGATATCTCCAATGTTTATCCATACTAAGTATTTGAGTTCACTCATTCTTATGTTTCCTTCCTTATGTTATGATTAACGGGTTTTATTAGGGTACGTCTATGAAGCATAGTAAATGGGAAAATCCTTATAGGAGAGATTGATTATCTTTCATGAAATAATAGGATTGTGTATCTAGTATCTAAAGACACTAAACCTTTATAGTCCTTGGGAATATATTCACGAAATGTATCAAATATTCAACAATTAAGTTGTAATATTTATATATGAAAAACTTTGGTAATTATATAGGTTTTCTTCATATCTATTAAAAATGTCCAGTGGTGGTTTCTGGATTTGAGCATTTTTTGATTTTTACAATTTTGAAGATGATAGTTATTGATGTGATCCTGGTCATGGATTGATTGACGAGCTACCATTCCCACATTGATTATCATTGGAGATGAGTAAAATTTTCATCACTCAAAGGGGAGAAGTTATTGTAGACCAGTGAATGGGAAATTGATGCTGGTAGAGTGAGACTGGATCCTCATTAGAGATAATTATTTTTATCATAGGTAGCTAGTATGATCCCTATTATAGATCAGGTAGTTAGTCCCTCCTCTTTCACTCTGGTGGTGAACCTATACTAAGATGTATTTCTATAAGATTTATTAGGGTTTAATTCACATAGGGGTTTTCAATTTGAGATCAAGCTTATGCCTAATGTGTGCCCAATATCGATTTGACTATATCACATGGCACCAGAAGAGTTTGAAAAAGATCAAGGAATAGGTTAATGATCTAGAAGATAAAGGATTTATCAAATTTATAACCTCCCATTAGGTTTCTCCTATGTTTTTCTCCAAGAAGGTGGATGATATATTTTGGATTTTTTTAACTATAATAATTTTAATCTGATTAGGGTGAGGAACAAGTGCTCATTGCATAAAATATTTGACCTTTTTATTAATTTAGGGGATCCCATTGGTTTTCCAAGATTGATCTATGTTCTAGCTACCATCCACTTCAGATCATAGAGGAATACATCTTGAAGAAAACATATAGGAGATGGTATGGGTTGTATGAGTATTTATAATTCCTTTTGGGTTGAAACATTCTCTGAAAATGTTTATCTTTCACCCGTACATGGAATCCTTAATCATTGTTCATGACATATTTATATATTATAGTAGTTCAGAATCAAAAGTTAGTCACTTGGTTAACATTTTGGCTACTCTTTGAGTTGATAGGTTTTTCATATAGTACACAAAGTGTCACATTTGGACACTGGTGGTGCATTTCATAGGAATGTTGTTTCTCAAGTGGGGATATTTTTTGATCCCATAAAGTTTGATATAATAATGTATTAGGCATGAATGAGTAATTTATTTTAGATAAATAGTTTTATCAGATAGGATTGGTACTGCAAGAGATTCATTCATGAATTTTATCACCTAGAAACACCCATGACTATGCTTAACAATATGGGAGTCATGTTCAAATGGATATAATGGTGTCAAGAAGTTTTATTTAAGATGAATAAAAGGTTGAAATTATCTCTAATCCTAATTATTCCTAATACTAGTGTTTGGTATGTTATATAATAAGACATGTCTAGCATTGTCCTGGGAGTTGTGATGATGTAGGGTGATAAGTTAGTTGCTTACGGGTCTCGTCATCTATGACCCCAAGATCATAATTACCCTACCCATGACTTTGAATTTTTATTTTTGGTTCATGAATTGAAATGTTGGTGGAACTATCTCTTTATTGATATATTTTTCATGTATATGGACTGAAAGGTTCCATGGTGTATTTTCTCCCATCATGACCTAAATCTTAATCTGAGGGGTTGGGTAGAGTACTTATAGATGTTTGACTTTTAGATAGTGTATGATCCTTAGAATTTAAATGTGGTTGGAGATGAAATGAGTATAAAAATGAAGGAGGTGGGAGAATGTACATTAGAGGTTGGAGGTAAGCTGATGGATTTATTAGAAGACTACAAGGTGGGAATACATGAGCATAAGGGGGATTTTTTTGTTCACCAATAGTGATCATATCCTCATTTATAGAATGAGGGAAGACCATTCAAGAGAAAGATCCAATGTCTGGAGTGATCCAAAATAGTTTATAAGAAACAAGTTCTATTTCAATTTGGGCATTGGATAGACATTGAGTTATTTTGGTTCATGGTAGGGTAATGGTTCCCTCTTCAATAAGAGTAGAGAAGATGAGATCCTCTCCAGATTCATAGTGGGTAGTACATCCGTGGTTGGAAAAGATGTATCACGATATTAAAGGGATGTTCTGGTGGCCTGGAATGAAAAGATAAATCATAGGTTTTGTCTCTCGTTTTTATACTTGTCATATAATTAAGATTGAGGATCTGAGACTTTGAGTGTTTCTCAATCAACATCTACTACCAGTATGAAAGTGGGATGTGGTGACCAAAAACATAATGATAGGGTTTCCTAGGACCCTTAGAGGTGGAGGCATAGTTTTTTTAGTGGGGGATCGATTGAACAAGGAGGAATATTTCATACTGTCCTAATAGATGAAATTGTTGTATGATCTAGGTCTCTCTATGTTTGAGATATTGTGTAGATTCATGGAGTACCGTCAAGAATAGTATCAAACAGATATTATTGGTTTACATCATGGATTTGGTAGGGATTTTAAATGGAAATAAATAATTACTTTAATTTGAGTATGAACATTCATCCTCAGATAATTAGGCAGTCATAAAGAATACCTTTTTTAAAATAATAAAAAAATCTTTAGATAAAAAATTGTTAGAGAGGATCTGACATATGTTTATGCTAGTGAGATATATTGTATTATATTTATACCTTGTCTACTTTCATGTAATGTACTTTTATAACTTATGAACTTAGGATAAGGTTCATTTATAGAGTCCTACTATGTCATGTACTCACATCGTACTCAATCTTTTTGGTATGCTTGTAGATCTCATGCTTAGGGATACAATGAAGGGAAAGGGAAATTACACTAGTAGAAATATGTCCATTTATGGATGGAATATTTGGGAGGCCTAAAAATTGAGATCAATATTGATGGTATTAGTAACGACCAAATGGAAGTCACTGTATTTTTTCAACTTCCTCTCCCCCACCCCCATGTCCCCCATGTTTCCCCTCCCACATTTCCCCTCCTGCATCGATCCCCCCACTACCTTTTCCACACTTTCCCACAATCAAGTTCCCCCACCCTCCCCATTCTTGTGGAGCACCCTCCCACTCTTGGGGGTGGGGGAGGAACCATCGAGTTCCCATCCCAACCCACCCTTTCTGCTGACCCCCATCCCCTCCCCAACTTCATCCCCCTACGTCATTAAGCTCATATCCCTACCGTTGAGCCCAGTTTCACCATTTTATATCCCCCACAAAGTCCCCCTCCCCCACTGTCAACCCCCCCTCTATCATTCCACCCTTATATCCCCGGATTTGTCAAGACCACTCCCCAAACTTCTCACTATAATTTTGCTGAGACCCCCTCCCCCACCATCACCCCCTACACCACTAAGCCTCAGTCCCCTCTCCTCCCCCTAATGCCCCTTACATCCTCCTGCACCAAGTAAATTTTTTATTCTCACTTTAAATTGATACATGACACACCAATAACTCAATATTTCTTGATTCACAATGGTGAGGTTATCCTCATCATATTCAATGAGTTGAGGTGATTTCCTCACCTAATTTTTATTTTGATTAAAATTTTCATCATTAATTTTGAAATCCATTTCTATTAATATCCACTACATTCCACAAAAACCTCACAATTTATTTTCAATCCCTATATATTAATTTTTTAAACTTATTTTTCATATGTTTTTGACATTAAAGCAAGGTATTTTCAAATTCAATCTTTATTTGAGTTCTTGGTATTCTTTTTTCCAATAATAAGTGTAATAATTATTAATTAATTTTTTTAGAACAACTATTTTGGGTGATAATTCAAAAAGTATTTCATATTTTATTCTTCTTAGTTCTATAAACATATTTTTGTTTTAACCAATTATTCAATGATTATAAATGTAACTTCAGTTCATATTAGTGGAAACAATTCATGGTAAATTCAATATAGTTAAATAAATAAAATGTACTAATTTTAATAATAATTCTTTACATTATACCCAATTTATATAATTCAAGAAAAAATCTACATAGAAATATTCTTTTTAAATGCTTTATGAATACATATTATTCTTAATTTGGTATTCAATCCATGAATTTCCTATCATTTATTTATGTTTCAATTTATATTATTTTTAATTCTTATTTCATTTTATAACATTTTTGAATTTATGATTCATACCGGAAAGGATAATTAAATTGAATATACTCCCATAATTTCCCAAATGTTAGAGATGGCTGGTATAAATTTCATCTTCATTAATCTCTAGGCTATACCTATATTCTATATTTAATACCCCTTTTTTCTTTAGTAAATATAGGTTTTGAATTCAATATAATAATTTATAATAGTATGTTATCTATAATAAGTACCATACAGAGAAAAAGATCTTTATATATCTTTGATACATAGGGGAGAAGTTATTCCATCTTTGAGAACATATTTTAGCTACACTCATTTCATAAGTTCAAGAAATTTGAAATTCTATGAAACCTAACCTATCTTAATTTGTAAAGAGGTAGTTGGTGAAATGATATCTATAGGTGTGGGTTGTTGCATTGATGTTTTCACATGTGAAGTTATATTTTTAGATTTATGTAATGGAAACTCTGTAATTTTTTCCTTGGATGTTTCAACATATATTCAATACAAGTAATATATAATTATTCTCACAATGAATTTATATTCAAAATTTAGTGTAATAACTATTTATTTTAGTACAATCAAGAGGAAAACCTCAGCTTATTCAATGAGTTGAGGCACTGTCTTCATTTTTCTTATTATTAATATTTCCATCATTGATTTGTTAATCCCTCTCGATTAGGTTCTTTTAAGTTCCCAGTAAACCTCACCATTTTTATTCCCCCTTTAAATTAATGTTATAAACTGATATGTTATTGAAATTCATTCTATGAATTGTAAACTTCAATTTATATTTAGGTATTGGGTCTTTAGTTTTTCTGTTAGAGGTGTATTAGTTATTAATTTAATTTTTCAGAACCATCATTTTAAATTGGATTTGCATCTATTATTGAATATGAATTATATCTATTTATATCATTTATAAAATAATTTTTTCACTAAATACAATACTAATAATTTTACCAATCATTTTTAGCTAGGTAGTTTCTTTTATTTAATTAAGAATTGTTTCTTTATGTGATTTACATACCCTTTTACCTTTTCCATAATTTAAAAAATATATTCCTACCTCATTGAAACTATTTTTTGGTACTATTACGTGATTAGGGATATCATAGAAAGTTGTGTTATAGAGGTTGAGTACCATGAATAAATTCAGTCATTAGTGAATTTATTTGATTTTTTTTTATGAATTGGTATTTTTTCAAGATTAATACATTTTTAATCATTGATCCTTTTATTATTTAATGTTCTTTAATAACCTTTATAGAAGGACTCTTGATTTATTCTTGTGAACTAATTGATATTATTAATGTTTAGGTTACATTAGAATAATAAAGTATGGAGATCAGTATTATCCAATCCATATTTTGATGCTATCTTTAATGAGTTCTTCTAATGGGATTCAAGTAAAAATCTCATTGAATACTTTTATTTGAGCAATAAGATAAAATCCCATTATTTTTTAAATTGTTATCTCCTAAATACAGTGAACTAAATCATGGGTTTGTTCAAAAAATTTGAAGAAAAATGAGTATCATATGGTTTCATGTAATAATTATCTGAACAAGTTTAAATAGTATTTAGTGGATTCCATTACTCGCTATTTTTTAGAGATCTATCTCCCTTATGTTATTATGTTACTGTATATATTTTTTAATTAATTTTATAAATTTTATTTTATGAAAATATTTTTGACATGTTTTCAATTTCAAGGAATGTTAATTCCACTCTCGTACTTTGTAGACTACATAAAACATCCTTTTGGGTCAATCATATGTGCATTTCACATCTGATATACAAATATGGATTTATTTTTTAATCCAGTTTTAACATATTTATATCAGAGTCACGATTTTGATGACATATTTGATGTTTGTAATTCTAGATATCAATGTGGGATGATGTTCATACACTCAGACTACTCCCTCTTAGACTAAGAAAGGGGGCAGAAATATGAGGTTTTATATATGGAACCCAAAATATAGTAAAAAATTTCCTTCCATTAGAATAAGGTTAGTCATTTACTATCATATTACATTATTTTTATAACACATCATTATTGTGATATATTGGTTTTCAAGGTTCCTAGTCTCATATTCTATTTTTTTGGATCTGTGACCATATAACTTATTGTTATCTATATATGGTTGTAATGGGTAATTTGATGTTCCTTTCTTTTTAAAAGTAGTTTTGTTATGATTTAATTGAATTCTATGTTTTGGAAGTAATTAAAAACTTGTGATATGGGATTAAAACAAATTAACTAACCTCTAAATGCTATGAAATCATATGACAACAACTGTACTAGGATTTTTGAAATAGTGGAGTATATGGAACATCAATCTAAGTTTTTTATTTTCTCAAGATAACTGAAAACACATGTTATTTTTTAAGCACCAAAACACTATTTTAATAACTATATCCATAAAAAAATACCTAGTGATAAAATAAAATCATAAGAAAATTATCTTTTTTTTGACATGTATATGAAGAATAGACACCAATCATATATATGACCTTCCCTAAAAAACCAAATAAACTATTTTTAAACATTTGAAACCCTTTAAAAATGTGTATATGGGGGTAAATACCAATCTAAAAAACACTAAATTCCATGAATTCAAAGGAAAAAAACTGTACACTGGTTTTCTAAATGTTGGATCCAAAATAATATCAATCTAAGGTTCTATTTTCCCAAGATGACTAAAAATGGACTTTTAATGTTTTATAACATCAATACACTAATTTAATGGTCATATATATATAAAACAACCTCAAAATGAAGTGAAATAATTGGAAATAATATTTTTATTATTTATAACATGTATGAGAAGATATAATTTCAATCAGACATGTAGTATGACTGAATGACTAAATAAGAGGTTTTGAAAGGTTTGGTTCCCTTTAAAAACATGTTTCATGGGGAAAAAACCAAAAAAAAATTACTAATAATACCATAAAATCAATTTAAAACATCCATAAAATTATTTTTTAAATGGTGGAGCAAAAAAATCATTAGTCTGATTTTCTATTTTCTTGATATGATTGGAAACACACTTGTGATGTTCGAAACCACCAAAAAACGTGTTTAACTATCAATCCCATAGAAAAATACTTTTGAAGTACATAAAATCCTAAGGAAAACATATTTTTATTATTTTTTATCTTTATAAGTATAAATGACATCAATTATATATGTTTTATGCTTTTAATGACTGAATAATATTTTTTAAAGCTTTGACACCCATAAAAAATGTGCGTCATATGATCAAAACTGACCGAACAACCTCTGAATGTCATGAAATCATAAGGAAAAAATTGTTAAGTCATTTTTGAAATTTCAGATTTAAATAAACATCTATCAGATATTCCATTTCTTTAGGATGATGTAAAACACACTTTTAGTGTTTTAAAATCACTAAAATGTGCATGTAATAGTCAAAATAAAATCATACATCCTCGAATTGATGTTAAATCATAATAAAATCATATTTGTATTATTTTTATGTTTAATATAATAAGACACATCAATTAAACATGTGGTGTGCCCAAACATATAGAATAATCTAAATTTTTATGATTTTTTAACCTTAAAAAATGTGCATTAGGGGGTCAAAACCAAGAATAAAACCTATTATTACCATTAAATAAGATGTCAAAAACTTTATAGTGATCCCTAAAATGGTGGAATAAAAAGAACAAAAATACAGGTTTTCATTTTCTTGGGATGGCTAGAAACACTCTTTTATTGTTTTAAAATAACTAAATGTGCATTTAATGGTCAAATCTAAAGAAAAAAACCTTGGATTGAAATGAGATTTTAGGAAACCTATCTGTGTATTATTTTTAATGTCTACAAGCAGTTGAAATGTTAATATATGTGTGTACATCATAGAATAGTGGAATAAAGAGTTTTTGAATGTTTGATTCTTATTAAAAACATGAGTTAAGGGGACAAAACTAACAAAAAGATATCAAAATACCATGAAATTAGTATACAACCATTGTATAATGATTTTCAAAATGGTGGAGTTGATGGAACATTAATTTGAGTTTCTATTTTCCCAGGGAAAGTTCTCATTTTTTAGGTATGAATCTCCTCTAGTTTTAGTAAATATTTTGTTTTCGGGTAGTCATTTTATGAGCTTTAGCTTGTGAGTGTTGAGAGACATGGGTTGGTTCTAGGTAAGTGTAGTAGAAGTGAAAAAAATTACTCATAGAGAAAAAATATATGATGTAAATCTATGATTTGTAGCATAAATTTACCTGGCAGGGCCAACCCTATGAAATCCTTTTATTCCATTAATTTTGTTATAATAGGATGTAAAACCAAAATTTATAATGTAAAACATTATGATAATGTAAAATATATTTTTTCATAGTTAGAATAAAGGTGATGATTTTTTTGTGTGTGTATGAATTTATGGGATTTACAGTGTAAATTCTCTATTTGCACCATTAGTAATTCACACTTAGTATTTTATGCCTCCAACAATTGTCATCTA
Source organism: Viscum album (assembly GCA_963277665.1). Taxonomy (NCBI): domain Eukaryota; kingdom Viridiplantae; phylum Streptophyta; class Magnoliopsida; order Santalales; family Viscaceae; genus Viscum; species Viscum album. The sequence goes on from OY728160.1 coordinate 1,386,755,081, forward strand.
AGAAGGTGTGTTTCCTGCCTCTAATAGCATCCTTCGGTAGAAAATGTCTAATAAATCATCTCTGAACCAGAATCTTGTTTCATTTGATCTTGGATTTTAGGATTGTTAGATTGAATGTTTTCCTTCAGTTATTAGTACTTTCTCCTCCTTGATTTGTTGGATTCCTTTTGGGGTGAAACCCAATATAGTTCAACTGAATAGCATTGGGATCTCATTTATTTTGATGACATAACATTCAATCATCATTGAAGAAAATAAGGAGGAATTTGATTTACCTTAGACATTGTGAATTGTTGATATATACTCTTATTTTGAGGTAGAAGATCTAAAACATATCCCGGTTATCTGATTTAAATATCTATAGGATGTGTAATATGATAAATAATAGTGGAACTCCATGTATATGACCTAATGTTTGGGTAATTCACCTTTTAATGAACTTCCTCAGGCATAAAACTCCCATTGAAACATATCAGGTCTATTAGCATTGAAACCAGACTGGTTTCCACCTAAGAGGTGATCCAAACCATAAACAAGTAATGATTGGTATCTTAGTAACATGAAATTATCATAACATGTAATTTGTGGTTAATGGAAACATAGAATGTTTTGATAGTGTTGATCCATCTTGGATAAGGAGGGTCTACCAATAGAGAATAAATTCCTTGTCCACTTAATAACTGAATGAATTTTCTAACCTATAATTATGTGAGAATTGAGATAAATAATATGTTTGGATTTCTTGTAATTGATACTACTAACATTATACCTTATGTTATGGTTACATCCTTAAAAGATGTGGCACCAATGACTTGTCCTAATGCAGGAAAATCCACCACTTTATATTAGCTGAGATATTCCCCTTAAGACATGCAAATGAGAAAATGTAAGAGACTCTAGAATGGGGATTTTCATCGATCCTAGTATGGGATGAGATGAAATTCACCCCTTTGAAAAGTGTTCCTAAGGAATACATTAGATACTCCATCATGGAAATTCTCATGGAGCCTATTGGGATACTTGAGACATAATATAGGCAATTCATCTAGACAAAGGAGGATTATCCTGTAGGTTGGGTGATTTATCTTGATATATGAGGATCGACCAATTGATAAAGATAACTGACATGGGAAAAAATTATATTTAGATTATCTAGGGTGTTATCTCGGTGCCCGAGGGCTAGTATATTTATTTCATGTACAATATAAATTTATTAAACTAATACACCTATTTATCACTTTATTGCATACAATATAATTTTAGGTTGGATTTATTAGACACTATGGTGTTGATATACTAAGTTGTGCTCACACCCTATTTATGATATTGTTTGGTACTGATGAATATTTCATTTATGCATGTATAGACAAGGGAAAGGGTCTCTATTGTTGATTTTTTTCTTTCTATATGGGTTGGATCTTGAAGACATGACTAGTCTGAGGTTTGATATTGAGGTTTTAGAGTCTTTTATTGAGTCTTAAAAATATTTTATTTGTATTAAATACATCATGTTATTTATTTACATTTCATCATTACATTACCCAATCCAATTACTATTGGTTTGTTTCTTTTGGCCTTAATTTTTATGTGGTTTCATGTCTAATTGATTATATTATTTCTTCTATTTTCTGCTACTATTTTTTTTATTTTAGTTATCATTTAAACTCAATTACTTGTGGGTATAGTCTCCCCACTACTCCTTACAACATTACTATTTGTTGGAATCCTATAGAATATGGGGAGGAATTCTTAAGGTCGTGTAGCCAACCAGCTCAGTCATGTGAGGGACTGCTGGGTTGGGGATGTTACAAAGTGGTATCAGAGTAGTTTTTTTCTATTGCCTTACTATTTAGGGAAAGGTCAAAAAGATACTAGTATGTGTCAAGACTTGTTAATGAACTTTTTCTAGGGAGTAACTAACCCATGTATGGGGGTAAACTGAGTACCTAGGGATGAGTTTTTTTGTTTTTTTTCTCTTATTGTAGTTGATTTTATTTTACCTTTAGCAATTCATATGTTGTGTGATGCTACTGTTTATTAAGATATTTACTTCTGGGATGGTTTTTCATGAGATTATAATAAATGCATCATTATAGGAACATAGAGTTATATGTTTACATTCACTATTCATTCTAGGTACATGCTTATTTCAAATTAAATATCTTCTCATATAATCTCTGAAATTAAATCCTTTAATATACCTGATGAAATGGAAAGGAAGAAAATTGTTATTTTATGAAAATTCACTTATTAATCAATGAGAAAAGGAATCCAAAAATGGGGTTTCTTTGTTATTTCATATATTTATTTTGATATTTTTGTGGACCTTTGTTCTAATGTGTGAATTAAACCATTTTAGATAAAATGACTCATCATTGTCTTTGAATAGAGTGTTAGGACATTGGAAATATGCACACTCCTAATGTAAGCAATCTAAAAATTCCAACAGCTCGAAATAATAAGATTTATGATAATCTTGGTGAAAAATTCTTGAGGGTGATATGATCCATAAAAAGTGAAACTATTCACACTGTACCTTTGATGTTTGAGTTGATGATAAAGTTACAGCTACAACGTCTTCCTACATTAACAGGGAAGGGAGGACCCCAAGAAGTTATGTTCTGGATTGATTCAATCCAAATTATCATCAAGAACCTTTATAAAACCACATATTAGAGTGTGAATATATTTTTCATACATGTTTCATGGACTAGCCAAGAATTGGTGGGATTCTATGGAGAGATATGTTTAGTATAAGGAGTTAAACTTAAAGGACTTTGAGGTGAATTTTCTGAGCCACTTCTATCTAGAGATGTTATGGGATGACAAGGCTTTCAAGTTCATATACTTGACACATTATTCCATTTCAGTGATGGACTATTTGGTATATTTCATTGAATTGAAGTGTTTTCCCCATCCTTATTAGTTGACGAGGTCTACAAAGTAAGACATTTCTAGGATAGGCTTCTCTATTAAATAAGGTTGTAGGTTAACGTCTTTTTCTTAAGAATATCCCCATATATGATGAATTCGTTTCTCATCATGAAGGGAAATTTGAGAGATGAACTGAGTGGTGTCCAAAAAGTTTCCACAAGGTAATTAGGGAACTCTTCTTCTACTATTAGTAAGTGCCGCTATGATAGCTTTCACCAGAGTAGTAGTGGGAAGAGCAGACATGGGAGTGATAATATGACTCAAAATCATGGTCTGTTAGAGTGTTTCTAGTGTTTTAAGGCTATAAAAAAGTTTCATCAGTGTCATTACCCTACTACGGAGTTCATTGATTGGTCTAGGGTAAGCCATCTTCAAAAAAAATTCAGGTTTCCATAGAATCAGAATAGTGATAGGGGACCAAAACAGACACCTATGTTTGGGAGGGACTTAGCTACCCCATAGTAGATATGTAGTTGTAGTTCCCTTAAACATTTCAGAAAAAGGTAGGGGATGAGGTACCCTAACACATGTGTTCCATTACCATCCCGAGGGACAATTCTGGGGATCCACACTATATCCTAGGGTATGGGGTGAGTTAGTTGCAAGCTATGTAGTCTACTATGGATAGTTTGGATGTAGGACATTCTTTCATTAGAGGTATGATTATTATATCATCTAATATTACCTGTGTTTTTTTATACAAGAGTTTCAAATTCCTTTTTATATGCCAAAATTTTAAATTTCTTTAGTTTTTTTGTGGAGATCATCGGCAGTGTTACAACCATCGAGACACCATTGGGATTATGGTCAGAGGATATCAAACATTGGAGTGAATGTTTTCTTGAAATTAGCAACTACCGTTTACTTTTAAACCATTTCATAATATTAATTACAAGATTCCATTTGATTCTTGGTATATATTTTCTAGTTTTTTACCATGATCATATCGACTCTTATCATAGGAGAGTTACCTTTCTATCTCCAGAAGGGCCACCTATTCTCTTTAGGAGGTGTGTGCTCTTTAGGTTGGTCGTTCAAGAGAAATTAAATATATATTAGATTGACTCATGGATTATATAGAAATACTTGTTATCGATGGTTTTGGAATTCATCATTATAATTTTCCTCCTATAGTGGACAATTTTTAGGGTGTTTTTTCTGAGGAGTTATCTAGATTACCACTTAAGTAGAAGATTGATTTCATGATTGAGTTGGTGCTGGAAGAAGAACCATTTTCTATCCCACCTTATAGAATGGAACCAACAGATCTTTGTGAGTTGAAATTTTATTTGTAAGATCATGAAGTAAAGGGATTAATATGAACTAGTAAATCTATATGGGGTTATCAAGTTCTTTTCACCAATAATGATATTGTGACACTGCACTTAAGTGTTCATTGTCATTGACTAAACCAGATGACATTCAAGATCTGATATCCCCTTCCGCACATCAATAATCTCTTCAATTAGACTAGAGATGTTGGGATATTCTCCAAGATATACTTGAGTTCGAGATTCCACCATTTTAGGTGAAACTATCTGGCATACCCTAGGCAACCTTTAGAATATAGTATAGAATATATGAGTTCATAGTGGTGTCGTTCGGTCTGAAGAACACACCAGAAGTATTCACAGCATTAAATAATTGGATATTTCATCCTTTCCTATATTAGTTTCCAGTTGTTTTTCTTATGAAATCTTAGTGTACTCTATGTATACATAAAATCATGACCAATAACATGACATCATCTTGAGTACACTAAGAGAGAATCGTCTTTACAGAAATCTATCTAAATGTGGTTTCTAGATTGATAGATTTCACTTCTTAGGCCATGTTATCTTAGTGGCTGGAGTGGATGTGGACCCAGGTAATGTGGTAGTAGTAGCATCTTGGGATATACCTAAGGATTTATTCAAGATTCAGAGATTTCTATGTTTAACAGACTATTATCATGGTTTCATCTAGGACATCTCCCATTTGGAAGCACTAATGTTAAGGATGACCAAGAAAGGGGTGAATTTTGTTTGTTCAGACACTTGTGAGAGGTATTTATAGGATCTATAGAGAAAGCTAACCATAACATTGATCCTCACCTTAACTATTCTAGGTAAGGCATATAACATTTACTATGACACATCAGATGTTAGACTCGAAGTAGTTGCAATGTAGAAGACTGATGGGTTTCTTATGACTCAAGACAACTAAGATACATTGGAAGAATTACCCAAATAATTATATAGAGTCATCCTCAGTGGTAAATTATCTAATATACTGGTTACACTATCTTTTGGGTGAGATTTTTTTGGTGTACAAGGACCCCAAGATCTTTAAGTACAAATTTTCTCAACAATACATGAACCTTCAGAAGAGGAGGTGGTTTTAGTATCTATAGTCTTTTGAAATTGAGCTATATTACACACTGGATAAGGGAAATGTCATTTCAAAGTCTTTAGTTATAATACATAGATATAGGAAGTGCATGAGTCTTGTGATGAGTGGTGACTGATGAAATTATTTGGAGACATGTATCTAGATGTCTAGGAGTCCCAGGGAAGAGTGTATCTAACTTTTAAATCTGTTATAAACGTGATTATATACTTGATAAAGATAGAGTAGTTATATGATCATTGGGTATTATCTATGAGATATATCTTATATGGTGGGGATCCACTATTTGGATGGTCTCTTATTAGTGACGATGTTCTACTTTACCATGGCTGAGTATGGGTTCCTATGTGTTTACGTGAGGAGTTGATGATGGTGTTTCATGCCTTTAAATGGACTATGAATCCAAGTATGAAAAATATGTATCATGATCTCTGTAGGAAATACTGGTGGCCAAGGATAAAAAATGATAAATTGGTTTTGATGGTGATTTATTTCACCTGTTAGTAGGTGAATATCAACCATAAGAGTCCTAGTGGGTTATTTCACACTATACCCATTCAATAATTGAAATGGAATATTGTCACTATGGATTTCATGATAGAATTACCTATGAAACCTCATAAGAGTGATTTAGTATGGCTGGAAGTGCATCAACTGGTGAAGGTATCTCACTTCTTTCCTTTCAGGGAGACCTTCACCATTGATAACCTAGGTAGTCTGTGTGTTTGAGAGATTGTTTGATTACATGATGTTCCTAGGAGAATCATCTCAGACTGAGATCCCCATTTCATTTATTGGTTCTATAAGGGTATTATTAAGGATTTTGGATTTCAAGAACTTTTGATTATAACTTATCATCCTCAGACTATAGTTCAATATGAATAGACAATCCAAATTCTAGATGATATGTTATGAGCCTATGAATTGGATTTCAATGTTCCTTGGGAGAAATTCATTGAACTCATGGAGTTCTTATATAATAATATATTTTAGGTATTGATTCAAATAGACCCTTTAAAGGATTTTATGGATGGTTTTTCCATTCACGTTTTTATTGGTTAGAGGTAGGTGATTCAGTTCTTGTTGGACCAAGTCCTGTGTAGGATCTATTTGAGCAAGTTTAGTTGATATGGAAGAGATTAATGGCCATGTTGTGGTATCATAAATTGTATGTTGAACATCATTGAATTCCTATGGAGTTCATGTTTAGTCATCATGCTTTCCTTTTGGTTTCTCCCATGTTGGGGCAATGTCATTTTAGAAATAGGGAATCTTAGCACTCATGTTTTTTAGGTCATTTGAGATAGTGGAAAGGGTTGGTCCAATGGTGTACTATTTTACCCTTCCAAAGTGATATAGTGTCTTGCACAATGTGTTTCACATGTCTCATATTTTAATATATCAACCCAAACCTTTTCACATGATATAAATTGAGGACATAAAGATTCATGTTGATGTGTCCATTAAGGAGAATCTGATTTGGATTGTGGGTATTGGAACCAAGGATTTTCACTATTGAAAATGGAGTGTGTTTTTTGTTTGTTGTCAATCCACAATAGGGGTGTTTAAGGAGTTTTATAGAAAAGTGTTCTTACGATGAATATGGATTATTTTTAAATGGTGACGTATTTTTCCAATGTTTATCTAATTTTTTGGGTCCACAATTTGGAGGGTAGAAAAAGTTTTTTTTGTCAAAGGAATCACGTTCATGTAAAATTAAAAAGTTTAATACAAGGTTAAAGATAATTTGGAAACTTGAATTTAATCAATGTTTCAAGACCATCACATAAAAATATGGAAAAGGTATGAGGTGTACATAAAATCTAAAATTGCACAAAAGGTGAGTTTATATGACATAATAAAGATGCACACTATGTTATCGACAAATTAATATTATGCTCTAAATATGATGTCAAAAAAAGATTTGTTCACATGATGGAAGGCATGAAAAGAACATTCACATGGGTTCATCCATGTCTATAAATTGGCCACCACCCCCTCATTCTATTGAAATTTTCCAATGAAGATATGGCATCGCTACCGCACAAAAGTGCATTGTGTAGAAGAGTTGCACACAGTAAACTTGTGTATGGAGTGTTATTTGTGTCTATCAAGACCAAGTGAAAATAATGGTCTAGTTGCAGGAAATTTAAGAGTTTTGTGAAAGTTTTCTTATATAAAATATCCACAATTTGTGTGTAAGTATAGGTGTTGTGTGGAAGTGCTTCAGTTTTGTGACTAGAAGGTTTTGAATATCCAATTTGTTTGATTAGTGCTTCAAAGTGTGTCAATTTAGGACTATGGTGCAAGTAGTTTCTCATGATAATCATGGAAAAAGACTTAAATTCCAAAATAATTAAATAAATCTTTAATTAATTAAATAGATTAAGATTTCACCTAGAGCATTGATCTTGGGGGAGTCGATAGAAGTGTTTTGAGGGAGGTAGTGTGCTATCCTAAAAATTATTATAATTATAGGGTACCAAGCATAGATTGAATGTGTCTTATCATCTATACTCCACTAATACTCGTGAATCTTAGTGGATTTATGTACAAAAAACATATTTTTGGTGTATTCTCTTTAGAGTATACCTTACTGGTGAACCAAGTGAAAATGTTTTCTTGTCTCTCATTATGTGAATCTTTAATAACTACATGATTATATTAGATAGGTTTTCCAAGTTCCTACCAATATGGGAACCAAATCCATCCTTTTAAAATAAAATGTTTCCACCCTCATTCACCCCTCCCCTCTCATGGTGCTATAGGGTCCTATATGTGGTATCAAAGGGTAAAGGTTACCTATGTTCAATCTATCCTCTATTGTTTTCATGGAGAATTCAGTAAGTTCTAGGGGATTTCCCTTATTTGATGGAATAAAATTCCATATTTATAATAATATGATGAGATTTCATATAAGATACCTTGGGATAGAAGTTATTTATGCCACAGCTCAGGGGATTCAGGTCACTGATCTGATAGGTATTTATATGACTGAATTAAATAGAAAAATGCTTGATGTAGATGCCAAAGATCAAAATAATCGCACTACAGCTCTATCATATCATATTTATTTGAAGTTTATGAGTTTCGTATTAGTTAATTCGATGTGGGGGAAACTAGAAAATATTTATGAAGGTGATAAAAAAGGTAAAATAGTCCAAACTTCATGTCTTGCACAATTAGGTTGATGATCTAAAAATGCATCCAGATGAAAATATAGAAAGTTTCTATAATGGAATAACTGTTGTTTTAGAACTATTAAAATAATTAGGGAAGAAATTAAGGATATTGAAACTGTGAATAAAATACTGCGAAGGCTTCCACCTCTATACAATCCAAAAAGTGTTAGTCCTTGAGGAAAATATTTGACTAATATTTCTCATGATAATCTGTTAAGCAGTCTGGTGGCGTATGAAATGAAAATCAAACCAGAGGATGTATCAAATCAAGTAAGAAAAAAATGGAATTCAAATAAATGGAAAAACGTGAAATTTCCATAGTAAGTAATTATAGTGGTGATGAGTAAGATTAAATTCTTTCTCTTTCTTCTAATAAATTCAAGATAGGAAAAGGGAGATTTGAAGGAAAGTTTTTTTTGGCTCATTTTTATGTGGTACAGTAGGTCACATTACCTATTGGTGATCATGGAGACTTTGTGATGTTGAAATTTAAGTAGAAATCATATATAATCCTTATAATAGGTTTCCTAATAAGGGGTACTTTAGGTTAGAAAATAAATTACAAGTAAATATATTTTTCCGGAATGAAGAAAATGATGATAATGAATTATTGGAGGATATTAAACCCAAGTTTAAATTTGAACCCTAAGAATCCATGATGACTACATTTGAAAAGGTTGAATCTACAATAGATGAATATAATAAGATGATTGGTTTTATTGATATTAACATGGATCATGAGGTCCCTATTGATGATCATGAAAATCAAATAATGAGAAATAGAAAGATGAGAGATATACTAAAAGAATCATCAGAATATGTTGATTGATTGGAAGGAGAGGTAGAAGAATATTTAACCACTCCCAAAAGCTCAGAAGAGGTTATGGAACTTAAAATTAGGATTGAAGAGCATAAAAAAATCATTAATGACCTAAAATCAAGACTGGAGGAAAAGTATAAGATAATTTAGGGACTTGAAGAAGAAGTTGTTACTTTCAGGTGTAAACTAGAAACTTGATCAAAATAAATGGAAAAAATAATAAATTATAGTTTGGAAAGTTTTAACATGTATATACATTATAAATAGATAAATTTTCTTTGGAAGTAGGAGATAAGGACTTGAATGATCATATTCCACATTTATGGGGGAAACTGGAATCGTTTGTGATGCAAAAACATCCAAGGCTAGAAACAGTGTGATCTATAATAAAGGTAGGTTGCAGGTTTCACATATCATGAAGGTTCATATTGTTCTAACAAATAAATATTAGAACTCAATAGAAAATAATGCTGAAAATAATCCTCAAGTTTCCAAATAAAATTTATTATCAAATTCATTGACAAAAGAAGGGGAAATGTGGAGGAATGTAAGTGAGAAGATATTTACCCTTATAAAATGTCAGCTCTTTGGATTTCTGGGATATACTAAGTCTTATTGTGAAGAGGAAAGAATATATCTAAATTGGGAAGTGCTTGGAAGTCAGAAAAGGATAATGAGACCATATCCTTCGCCATTTAAAAGAAATAGTTTCTATGAATATTGTTTTCACTATTCTAACTATAGCTATAAATATATTCATTGTAGGTAGAGGAAATGTGAGAAAAATCATACATAACTCAGAGACAAGTCAATACCCTTCAACCAAGTAGAGTTACTCTTGAAAATAGTTATTCTCTTATGGATGAATAATTGATTATAATGAAACCATGCATACAGAAAAGAGATTGTAAAGGACATCTTTTTCCTTCACTCAATCATGTATCCCATGGAAGGAAAAGAAGAAGATTGAGAAATAAAATATTATCGAAATATCTCCCAAAACTATAAAGAATATTAGCAATGATATTCTTGATAGAAAATTCTCATCACACATGATAGTAAATGTAGTTCTCTTGAATAATTTTAAAAAAAGGGTTCATGGAATAGTTATATTTGGAAGTGATGGTTCTTTAAAGATCAAAGGCAGTGAAAATATGGAACTATAAAATGACGAGCTAAGGAAAATTGAAGTTATATACATAGAAGATTTGCATCACAATATTTTGAGTGCGAGTCATCTCTGTGACTTAGTACTGGTGGTGATATTTAATCAAAATGGGTGCACTATCAAAGTAAATATTGGTAATTTTCTCATGAAAGGATGTAGAATAGATTGAAATTTATACCAGGTTGATAGTTAAGAGAACACTTATTACTTAACAGTTGAAGAAGAAAACAACTTGTGGCATCAAAGGTTAGGGCACATTAATTAATAGAGAATGGAATATATATCTCAACTTAAGATAGTTTTCAACATTGTCAGTATAAATCATGATCAATAAAAGATATGTGATTAATTTATACGAGGAAAGATAGTTGGGAGTTCATATTGGAAAAAAAACTAAAGTGCATCAAATCTTCTTGACATTATCCACACAGATGAATGTGGTCCAATGAATGTGGAAAACATATAAATATATAGGTACTTCATTATTTTTATTGATGATAATAGTATAATGGATTGTGTGATGTTTCTGTAGAATAAATAGAAAGTTCTTGATTTCATGAAGATTTATCATCAAAGAGATGAGAATTAAATATACTGAACAATCAAGATTTTATTATATGAAAATGGAGGATAATACATATCTATTTAATTTAAAAATTACCTTAAAAAATGGGATAAATCCTGACGTGTCTATAGTTATAACCCCTCAACAAAATGGGGTCACTGAATATAGAAATTGACAGGTGACCAATATGGCTAGAACTATGCTTATTGAGTGTTGTGATTCTCATCAATACTGGAAAGAGGCTATTCAATTAGTGGTGTACACTCAAAATCGAACATGGCTATTTATAGGAGAAACCAGGACACCATATAAGATATGGTATGGAAGGAAGCCCTCTCTGAAGTATTTTTCTATTTTTGGAAGTAATTATTTTATCCAAAACAAAGAATAAAATCAAGGTAAGCATGTTGATGCTGATCACGAGGCAATATTCATTGGATAGTTAATGAAGAGTAAATCCTACAAATGAAAAAATAATTTCCTTTGAAGGATTGTGGAAAGAAATGATGTCATGATCATTGAGGATAAAAATTTAAATACCTTGAGGATATCATATGTTGATATGATTTAATATGAATAAGAAAGTGGAAAAGTTATATATTAAAATGAAAAAATAATGGAAGGCTCGCAAAACAGTCCATGATCACAAAATGATGATAGGTTAGAAAAATAATATTAAGAGGAAACATTTTCTATATAAACTTTTTCAGAACCTTATTGGAGAAATAGAAGAGTATAAATTGATCAATCCAATATCAATAGGGATTTGACCACACCTACATAGACATAAGAATGAGGAATTAAGTGCATTATTCCTTCCTATCAACTACAGAACCAACCTCATTTGAATAAGTGGTAAAGGATGAATCATGGGTTAAGGCCATGAATGAAGAACTGGATCACATTTATAAGAATCAGGCATGAGATCTTGTTAAGAGACCCAAAAATCACAATGTTATTGGAGAAAAGTGTATTTTTTTAAATTCGATGACCATGGAAATGTGATAAAAAAAGGCACACTTAGCATGTAATGAATATGGACATATTGAAGTATTGATGTTGAAGAAACATTTTCTTCAGTAGGTATAATGGAGTCAATCAGGATTTTCCATTCCATGTAAATTCAAAGAGAGTACAAAGTCTATTAGATGGATTTCAAAATGGAATTATTAAATGGAGTTCTTCACGAAGAGTTCTGCATTTTACTAGTGGTATTTCTGATTGGAAATGATAAGGCTAAGGTTTTTAAATTAAAGAAGGCTCTCTATGGTCTAAACTAGGCACCATGAGTTTGGTATTCTCAATTGGATACTTATCTGAAGAAGTTTTAATTTAAATTAGGAGGTGTCGACCATAATATCTTTGTGAAGATTTCTTATAAAGATAAATTAATGGTTCTTTTGTATGTGGTTGACATTATCTTTGGTGGAATAAAAGGTGTTCAATGGAGGAATTCTATGATCACATGAAATCTGAATTTCAAATTTCTTTAATTTGTGAACTCACATACTTTATTAGGATGTACGTGGTTAAAAAGAAGAATTATTCCATCATTTATTAGAAAAAATATACAAGAGAGATGCAGAGGAAATTATAAATTCATGAATCTAAACCAATGTTGACTTTTATTTTGGTTGGTACAAGACATGGAAAGCATGAGGATGGTAAATCTTTGAATCCAACCTATATAGAAGAATCATTGTAATCTTATTATACCTGACTGAAACATATCCAGATGTCATGGTTGAAACTTTCTTAGCAGATCTCTTTAAAAATAATTGGAAAGAAAGGAATTTGGAAGTATTTAAAATAATCCTGAGGTATATTCAAGGTACTCTCAATTGTGGACTATTATTTGTAGCATAATTACATAATTAACTATTAGTATTTTCTGATACTGACTTGGATAGAGAAGTGGGGGATAGAAAGTCTACAAGTGGTGGACCATTCATTATTGGAAGAATATGTGTGGGATTTTTGAGAAAGAAATGATAAATTAATTCTCTTAGTTTGACTGAAGCAGTGTATATCTCTACTCCAAAGGATTTCACTCAGCTATTGGGGATGAAGCAATAATTTACTGATATTGGTGATGGGGTGAAAATATAGATGGTGATTCATTGTGACCAAAAGAGTGTGATTGATCTTATGAATAATCTAGGTAAGCACTCTCATACAAAATATATTGAGATCATATATCACATCACTGAATAAAATTTTGAATAAGTTGTGATTAAAATGGAGCATGTTGGAACTGATGACCAAGTGGCTAACATTCTGACTAAGTCATTGGCATTATAGGTATTCAAGAAACATTAGTTGAACCTCGATTTTCAGCCACCTCTCAATGAATGGGGAGGTTATAGATGGTCCCCTATCCCCATTTTTGTAAATTGTATTAATCTATATGTGGATTTCATGTAGATATTTGGGGGATATACGTCTAGGGGGAGTTTTTTTATCACTATAGGTACAAACACATTTTATTTGGGTTTATTTCCAAAGGGGGAGATACGTTAAAATTCAATTATTTATAGGATTTTTGGATTGGTCATGAGACATGGAATCCTTTTCTTCCACTCCAGTTTTATACACTAAGATCTGATCACTTATAATTAAGGTGATTGATGAGTCATTTCACATCAATTAGGTTTTTGTTCTAGGCTAGTGTTTTATTGAATTAAAATATATATTTACAACAAACCCAAAGGGGTAGTGTAACGACCCAAAATTTTATCAATGCAATTTCTCCCTTCTTGTATTAATGTCATAATAAATCACATTAGGAAACATATGGCCACATCATTCTTAAATGAACTACTATGTGACCTTTAAACATAAATTTTTCACCTCTATGTTTTGAATTTTGAAAATATAACATACAAAATTGCGATCAATAAGATGTTTAGAGTCCGATGGGAAAACTTAATTTTTGGTGAATAGTAACCTACCCTTATGAATATTTATACAACCCTTATGAATAGTAAATCTTACAAAATAATAGTAACCATACCGATGAATGATTAAAAAAATATAGGCATCTTATAAGTGACAATATAACCATAGTAAAAGTATTAGTATTTTTATAAGACATAAATATATAATTATAATTAATTAATTAATTTAAAAGAAAATGTATTTTCCAATTTTTTTATTATAAATTAAAAATTCTATGTCTTCTGGTTTTAAGATAATTTTATAATACCTTCGGAAATTTTTGAAAGCATTATGAAATCAGTTTTATTTTTAAAATTTGTATTTTTCAAGTAAATTGTGATTTTAAATAAAATTTAATTAATCATATTTATAAAATTATTTTTTAAAATCTGAGTTCTTTTTTGGATTTTATAAGTCAAAAAATGGTTATGGTGAATTTTTTGAATTTTTCTGAAATACTTGAATTTTTGGTGAATTGTGAAATTCAATAATTTACAAGATATGCTAAATAAATGAATTTATGCATCTTGCTTGATTCATGGATTATGTAAATGTCCATTAGTTATAACTCACATGAAATTAGTACTATTATTGGTCATGGAATCATCACTATTACTTGTCTTGTGGAGAAATAATAAATTAATGAATATAATATTGAGAAAACCCCTCTCCCCTCCACTATAAATACCACCCATCACACCCTCATTTACTCACACCTCTCAAGCTTCAATACTTGTCTAAACTCTGACCAAACATCTTCCCTATACCCTCCCCCACGTCCAAGAGATTTTTTGTCTCATCAAAAGACCAATCCAATGTGCCTTGAGAAGGATTCAAGAGGTAATTCCCCTCTCTATTTCCCTTTAATTTCCTTTCAATTTAACGTTCTTTTCTTAATCTATCCCCACCTATCCTCATCCACATGGTATAGTAAATCAATTATCTAAAATATAATTTAATTTTATGATAATAATGGGAGAATATATCATCCCACCCCCTTATCCTCTTATTTTTATTTTAGAAAGGAAAACGTTGTTCGTGAGGTGTTAATGTATTACCTTCAAGAACGACATGTTTTTTATTTTCCTTTATCACCTTCAGATCAGATCATGATACCATTTTTATGGTTGAATCATATTATTGTATATGTATTATATCTTATTTAATGTTATGTAACTAAATTATGTACATATCACTAAATTATTAAACAAAACAAGTTCGTTGTGGTCGAAAAAACGCCCGAATTAACCCAAACGATCATCATTAAATTATTTTTAAATGATTCATTCTCATGATGTATAAAAAAATTATTTATAATATCATTTAAATTTATATAAAATCATTAATAACATGTAATATCAGTTTTTTATGTTTATTTATGTTCTACAGGAACTTCAATTCATACCGTTAATGAAAACTAAGAAAAAAACACTCCCAAAAAATGAATTTAAACTCTATAACTCATCCAAAGGCCCATAAAATAAGTTAATGAAACCATAATGAACCGTATTCATGTATAAAAGGTTCTAGAATTTATAATTAATGAATATAATGTCATTATTCAGGGCATTAAAGGGAATAAAGTGTTTGGATACAAGGTCAGAGGAAATTCTCAAACCCAACTCTCAAACTTTGGGTTTTCCCTCTTTCAACAAATTTTCAGTATGGATATGACTTAATAATAATTTATCTATCCTCATATTACCTAATCTGGGATATACATGTTTTATAATTGAGTTTATGGAAAACCCAATATTCTTCTAAAAGAACTCTTCTAACAAATAAACCCCCTCTTTTTACTTCTCAAAGATTGTTTCTACTTCACTCATTATTGATTATTCTGTGTCAAGAATATTATCCCCTATTTATTTTTTATCCAAATTTTTATGAATTTATTATTTATTATGTTAACCACATTCATTTCCAAGGGTTATTTTATATTTAATTTTGACACATGTTCTATGTGGCATTCATGATAATGTAAATGTTATGATGTGATGGGTGCACCGAGATTAGATAGTGCACTATGAATATTATGATGTGATGGGAGCCCCTAGAATTATAAAGAACTCCAATTAATTGGGTAGAGTGATTAATCTCATGATTTAAAGTGAAATGATGTGTGAACATGATGCTATCACTATTGAAAACTATGTGTGGTTGTTGACCACTAAGACATGATTTTTTAATTTTTTATGCATTGCCACATTTCAAGTATTTTATTAATGCTTCCCCTCACATTCCTAATCCTTTTCCTATGTTATTATTGTGCTCACCCATTTTTATATTATTCATATATATCCTCCTACAAGTATTTTAGCTCACCTATTTTTTATGTATATTCTTAAGTGGTTATATGTACTTGGAGAAGAATGAATTAAATAAATGTTTATGTTTGATGTTGTAAATGTTATGTATGGTCCAAGTTTTCCCAAGACACTAAAATCTTCATTTTTTTGACACTAGTATGTTTTTTATATTATAAATGATGTAATATTAGTGTATAAAAAGGTTGGGTCGCTATAGTAGGTATCAGAGGCAAGGTTTAGTTAATTTGGGAATCAGAATTAGTGAACCCTAGAAAAAACCTCTAGTGTGAGACTAAGTACAAATATGAACACTAGAAGATTTACATAGGGATCCCATAAGTTAATATTTTAATGAAAATTTTACAAATGAATAAGTTAGTTATTCATTACTTGTTGACTTATGTTTTGCTCTAACCTTTTTTATTTTAGAAAATGGTGGGAACTAGGAGAAACCAGGCCAACAATCCGTGAGAGGGAAAATGTAGTGATTTCCCAAATGACATCCCTAATGCTTTGGGATGTAGAGTTAAAAACTTCATGGAAATTCTTACCCAACTATCTTAGGTTATGAATAATAACCATAATAATGGGGAACATCATCCTTCACCTAAGAGGGATCAACTGGCTGTCGAGTGTTTTATGCGGCAATGACCACTGAAATTTAGTGGGTCTTCTGATCCACTAGGTGTGGAACAGTGGTTCAAATCCATGGATAAGATCATTTATATGCTTCATTTTTCTGAGACGGAGAAGGTGACTCTGACCGTTTATCATCTAGATGGAGAGGCCGACCAATGGTGGGATTTGGTTAAGAACACCAAGCCGTCTGAAAAAATTGAGGAGATGATATGGGAAAACATTAAGATAATGTTTCTTAACAAGTATTTCTCACAAAATATTCATACAAAGATGAAGAGAGAATTCATAGAGCTTAATAAAAAGGAAGGATAATCTATCACGACCTAAAAAGTGAGTTTCACAAGGCTTTCAGGGTATGCTTCGGGTTTTGTTATCAACAATGATAGAAAAATTCAAAGATTATTTAGTGGATTAAAACCACATCTTCAAAAGGCTCCTTCAATTTGGGACTTTGGAAGTTATGAAGAATTTGTTCGATGTGATCTCAAATTGGATATGGATTATGGATAATGGTCACGTGGCTATGGTGATAAGAAATGAAAGATGGAGTTTCAACCTCGAGGATGTAATGATAAAGGTGAGAAGAAAAATCAACCACCCACATGCCAAAAATGTGGGAAGATGAATTATCGTAACTGTGTCAAAGGGGAGGAGAAATGCTTCAAGTGTGGGAAATAAGGCCACCAAGCTCATGAATGTCAAAAAGACATGACAAGGTAGGATAATGTATTGGAAGAAAGGGGATCCCCACCCATGGTTCAATGCTACAACTATAGGGACCAAAGGGAACTATTCAAGCTAGTGTACTATGCCTCGAGTTCTCTAGGGTAATTAACGTCAGCAGCCACCAAATCCAAAGGAGAAATAGAATGCTTATTCCATCACTACTGTGGAAGTGAATTCAAAAATATAAATTCATACAAGGTACACTTCCTATTAACTCTATAATGGAAAAAGTCTTATTTGATTCTGGTTCTATGCATTCCTTTATATCTTGAAAGTTTTCTATAACTATTGAATTGAATCCCATAAACCTTGAAGTAGAGATATATATAAAACCACCAAGTGGTGAAATCATTGCAACCCAAGTGTTTGACTCTTCTCTTATTGGAGTACATGGGAAGATTCTTCCAGTGAATCTCACAATACTTCCCTTGGTGTAATTCTATGCTGTAGTGGGAATGGAATGAATCATTATATAGATCACATATCAACTGTCAGGAAAAAGAAATATATTTTCATATTCCTAACCATATCATTCTCCTCTACAAATGAAAATAAGACCATGAATCTTCTTTTTAAAATCCTTCATCAGTGTGGGTGTTGATTCCATGTGAAGAGGCATACCTCACTCAAATGGTTGAGTCAAATCAAAGTGTCAACCTAATGGAAATGCCCATTGTGAGGGAATACGGTGATGTATTTCTTGAAGAGTTACCCATACTAAACCTGGATCGTGAGGTATAGTTCTCTATATAACTCATACCCGAAGCTACTACTATCTCAAATTGTTCTTATAGGATGGATCCTATCAAACTAGAGTAGTTAAAGAAGCACTTGCAAGAGCATTTGGACAAAGGGTTTATACGCCCTAGTGCATCACCTTGGGGTGCACCAGTTCTCTTTGTGAGGAAGAAGGTTGGATCGATGCATATGCATATCGATTATCAGTAACTCAAAAATATCACCATAAAGGAAATTTATCCTCTTACAAGTATTGACGACTTGTTCGATCAGATAAAAGGATCTCAATACTTCTCAAAGGGTGATTTCCATTCTGGATATCATCATCTAAAGGTGAAGAAGGAAGATATTCTGAAGACTACCTTCCATACAAGGTATGGGGACTATGAGTTTCTGGTGATTCCCTTCCGACTTACTAATACCCCTATAATCTTCATGGATTTTATGAATAGAGTCTTTAGACATTACCTAGAAAATTTTTTAGTATTATTTATCGATGATATTCTCATCTACCCCAAGAGCAAGGAGGATTCTAAATAATATCTAAGACTTGTGTTGGAAACATTGAGAAAGAATAATTTGTATGCAAATTTCACCAAGTGTGACTTTTAGATGTAGCAAGTCTTATTCTTGGGACACGTGATCACTATAGAGGGAATTTATATGGACCCTTCAAATAAAAAGGTAATTGAGGAATGGACTAGACCCTCTAGTTTCACAGAAATCTGTAGTTTTCTTCGATTAGTAGGGTACTACCGACATTTTGTGAGTAATTTCTCATGATTATCTACCTTCTTAACTAAGTTAACAAGGAAAAGGGTAATGTATGTAAGGATGTATGAATGTGAGGAAAGATTCAAGGAGCTAAAGATAAGGTTGATCACTGCACCTATACTCACATTACTAAAGAGTGGAGATTGTTTTGTGATATACAGTGATGCTTTAAAGAAAGTCTTGGGTTGCGTACTCATGAAAAATGATAATTTGATAGCCTAAGACTTAGGGAAGTTGAAGTTCCATGAGTAGAACTACCCAACACATGATTTAGAGCTGGCAGCAGTGATTTTTGCATTGAAAATCTGGAAGGACTACCTTTATGGTGAGAAGTGTGACATATACACCAACCACAAGAGCCTAAAGTATATATTCACACAAAAGGATCCAAAAATGAATCAAAGGATATGGTTATAGATAATCAAGGACTATGATTGATCTATTCACTATCATCCTAGAAAGGCGAACAAGGTAGCATATTATCTTAGCAGAAAAGAACCTACTACTTTATCCATGTTATAGATTGAGAAAGACACTATATTATTGGATATGAAAAGTATGGGTTTGGAAATCATAAGGTAAGAGGATATAACCTACCTTGACTAAATGATTAAACAACCACCTATCCAAGAGAATATTAAGGAGGAACAAAGTGATTATCTAGAGTTACAAAAGAAAGTGAATGTAGTAATGGAAGAGAAGCTAAAAGAGTTCCATATCGATGATGATGGTGTGATTCTGTTTAGAATGTGGCTTTTTGCACATTCATCACCTAGGATAAAGAAGGATCTATTGGATTATTCACATAGCTCTACATTATATATCCATCCTTATAGTACCAAGATGTACCGAGATCTTTGAGAACACTTTTAGTGGGATAACATGAAGATGGAGATTAAAAAATACATCTCAAGGTTCTTGGTATTTTAGAAATTTAAAGCAGAGAAAAAAAAGTCCAAAGTGATGATGCAACCATTTCCTATACCCTTTTGGAAATGGGAGAATGTCACTATTGACTTTTTCATGGGTCTCCCAAATACATCCAAGGGACATAATGTGATATGGGTTGTGGTCGAACAAATCACTAAGACTTCCCATTTTATTGATATTCGAGAAGATATATCACTAGAAGAACTTGAAAAGATATATGTGAAGGATGTGGTGAGTCTAAAAGGTATACAATATTGATTTTATTTGACTATTATCCAAGGTTCACATCTAAATTTTGGAGTAGTCTTCAACATTGTTTGAGTACTGAATTAAATTTCAGCATGACATATCACCCCCAAACTGATGGCCAATATGAAAGGACTATTTAGACTATTGAAGATATTATAAGATCCTTCTCTTTATAATTAAAAGTTGGATGGGATCAGCATCTCCCATTGGTTGAGTTATCATACGACAATAGCTTCCACTCAAGTATTCAGATGGCTCTATATGAATCTTTTAATGGAAAAACGATGCAGAACTCCAACCTGTTGGGATGAAGTTAGAGTAAGACAGATACTTGGACCTGATTTTGTTTAAGAGATAACAGAGAAGGTTCCATTTATCTAGAAACATATCAAATATTCTCAGAGTCAGTAAAATAGTTATGCTAACAACTATCAAAGGGACTTGGAGTATGACGTTGGGGATAAATTCTTCCTTTGAATATCACCATGGAAGAGAGTCATGCGGTTTGGAAAGAATGTGAAGCTAAGCCCAAGGTACTTTATCCCCTTTGAGAACCTTGACCACATAAGAGTCATTTATTATCATCTTTAAATTCCACATAATATGGCTCAAGTTCATGATGTGTTTAGATTATCACTCCTAATGAAGTACATACCATATCCCTCACATGTACTAAACTCTAAGGTGGTAAAACTGGAAGAAGATATCTCCTATAAGGAGTAGCCAATAAAGATTATGGACTAGAGAGATAAGGTTCTACGCAACAAGACAACCCACCTTCTCAAAGTTCTATGTAGGAACCATAAGTATGAAGAAGAAACTTGAGAACTAGAGGATGAAATGAAGGAGAAGTACCCACACCAATTTATGTAAAACGAAATTTCAGGAGAAAATTTTCAAAATGGGGGAATAATGTAACGACCCAAACTTTTAACAATTAAATTTATCCCTTCTTGTATTAATGTCATAATAAATCACATTTAGAAACACAACGCCACATCATTCTTAAATGAACTATTATGTGACTTTTAAATATAAATTTGTCACCTCTGTATTTTGAATTTCAAAAATATGGCATACACGGTTGTGATCAGTAAGATGTTTGGAGTCTGAAAGGACAAACTTAATTTTTGGTGACCAATAACCTACCCTTATGAATAGTATCCTACTCTTATGAATAGTAATATTACAATTATGAATATTAAATTTTACAAAATAATAGTAACCTTACCCATGAATGATTATTTTTTTTGGCATCTCATAAGTGACAATATGACCATAGTAAAAGTATTTTTATTTTTGTAAGACATACATAAATAATTATAATTAATTTATTAATTTAAAATAAATTGTATTTTATTATTTTTTTTCATAAATTAACAATTCTGTTTCTTCGGGTTTTAAGATAATTTTATAATTCCTCATGTAATTTTTGAAAGCATTATGAAATCCGTTTTAATTTTAAAATCTGTATTTTTCAAGTAAATTATGATTTTAAATGAAATTAAATTAATCATATTTAAAAACTTATTTTTGAAAAATGGATTACATTTTTGGATTCTACTAGTCAAAAAAATTTACGGTGAATGTTTTGGGATTTTTCGGAAATACTTGAATTTTTTGGTGAATAGTGAAATTCAATAATTTACAAAATATGCTAAATAAATGAATTTCTACATCATTCTTGAGTAATGGATGATGTAAATGGCCATTGGTTCGAACTCACTTTCACTTATTACTATTCTTGGTCATGTAATCATCACTATTACTTTTCTTCTGGATAAATAATAAATTAATGAATATAATATTGAGAAAACCCCTCTCCCCTCCATAATAAATGCCACCCTTCACACCCTCATTTACATACACCTATTAAGCTTAAATACTTGTAAAAACTCTTCCCAAAAATCTTGCCTATCCCATCCCCCACTTCTAAGAGCTTTTTGTCCCATCAAAAGACCAATCCAAGGTGCTTTATGGAGGATTGAAGAGGTAATTCCCCTCTCCCATTTCCTTTAATTTATTTTCAATTTCAAGTTCTTTTCTTAATATCTCCTCACCTATCCTCATCCACATGGTATGGTAAATCCAGTGTCTTACATATAATTTAATTTTATGATAATAATGGTAGAATATATCATCCAACCCCATAATCTTCTTTTTATTTTAGAAAGGAAAATGTTGTTTGTGAGGTGTTAATTTATCACCTTCAAGAACGACATGTTTTCATTTTCCTTCATCACCTTCATATCTGGTCATGAAACCATTTTTATGGTTTAAAAATATTATTTTATATGTATTATATCCTATTTAATGTTCTGAAACTAACTTATGTACTTATTACTAAATGATTAAACAAAATAAGTTCGTTGTGGTCGAAAAAACACCTGAATTAACCCAAATGATCATCATTAAATTATTTTATAATGATTCATTATCATGGTATATAATTTTTTTAATAAGATCATTTAAATTTATGTAACATCATTAATAACATGTAATATCAGTTCTTTTTGTTTATCCATGTTCTACACAAACTTCCATTCATACCGTTCGTGAAAACTAAGAAAAAGAACACTCCCGAACAATGAATTTAAACTCTATAACTAATCCAAAAGACCATAAAAGAACTTAATGAAAACATAATGAAATATATTAGTGTATAAAAGGTTCTTGAATTACTAATTAATTAATATAATGTCATTATATAGGACATTAAAGTGAATAAAGAGTTTGGATACAAGGTAAGGGTAAATTCTCAAACCCAACTCTCTTACTTTTGGTTTTCCCTCTTTCAACCCATTTTCAGTATGGATATGACTTAAGAATCATTTATCCATTCTCATATTACCTATTATAGGATATACATATTTTTTAATTTAGTTTATTTCAAACCCAATGTTCTTCCAAAATAACTCTTCTTACAAATAAACAACCTCTTTTTACTTTTCAAAGAGTGTTTCTACTTTACTCATCATTGATTGTTCTATGTCAAGAATGTTATCACCAATTTATTTTGGGAGCCCAATGTTTATGAATGTATTATTTATGATGTGAAACCAATTCCTTTACATGGGTTATTTTATGTTTAAGTTTGAAATATTTTCTATGTTGCATACATGATAATATAAATGTTATGATGTGACAGGTGCACCCAGAATTATATAGTGCAATATGAATGTTATGATGTGACGGGTGCACCTAGAATTATGAAGAACTCCAATGAATGGGGTAAAGGGACTAATCTCATGTTTTAAAGGTAAATTATTCGTGAAAATGATACTATCATTGTTCACAACTATGTGTGGTAGTTTACCACTAAGACATGATGTTTCATTTTTTATGCATTGCCACATTTCAAGTCTTTTATTAATGATTCCCCTCATGTTCATGATACTTTTGCTATGTTATAATTGTGATCACACATTTTTATTGTGTTCATATCTATCTTTTTACTAGGATTTTATCTCACCTCTTTTTGATTTATATCCTCAAGTGATTATATGTACCAAGGATATTTCAAGGGACAATAAGAAGCTGGAGAAGAATGAATTAAATTAATGTTTATGTTTGATGTTGTAAATTTTATTTATGGTCCTAGTTTTCCCAAGACATAAAACCTTTGTATAATCATTGTGTAATATAATTATGTTTTTTATATTCTAAATGATGTAATATTAGTTTATGAAAAGTTTGGGTTTCTATAGCTGGTATTAGTGGAAAGGTTTAGTTAATTTGGGAATCAGGATTAGTGAACCCTAGAGAAAAACTCTAATAGGAGATAAGTAGAAATATATACACCAGAAGATTTAAATAGGTATCCCATAAGTTATTATTTTAGTGATAGTTGTACAAATGAATTAAGTTTTTTATTCATGACTTGTTGAATTATGTTTTGTTCTAACATTTTCTATTTTAGAAAATGGTGGGAACCAAGAGAAACTAGGCCAATAATCCATGCAAGGGAAAATGCAGTGATTTCCCAAATGACATCCCCAATTATTTGGGATGTGGAGTTCAAAAAACCATGGCGATTCTTAACCAACTATCTCAGGTTATGAACAATAACCATAATAATGGGGAACATCCTCCTTCACCTAAGGGGGAGCAACTGGCTATCGAGTGTTTTATGCAGCAACAACCATCGATGTCAGTGTGTCTTCTCATCCACTATTTGTAGAAAACTGGGTCAAATCCATGTAGAAGATTATTTTTGTGCTTCACTATTTTGAGATAGAGAAGGTGACTCTGGCCATTTATCATCTAGATGGAGAGGCCGACCAACAGTGGGCTTTGGTTAGGAACACCAATCCAACTGAGGAAATTTTAGAGATGATATGGGAAGACTATAACATAATGTTTCTTAACAAGTATTTCCTGTAAAATCATTGTATAAATATGGAGAGATAATTCATAGGGATCAAGAAAAAGGAAGGAGAATATGTCACAGCCTATGAAGAAAATTTTATAAGGATTTAAAGGTATTATTTGGGTTTTTTTATCAACAATGATAGAAAAATTGATAGATTCTTTATTGGATTAAAACCACACCTTCAAAAGGCACTTTCATTTTAGAACTTTGGGAGTTAGAAGAAGTTGTTAGATGTGCTCTCATAGTGGAGATAGATTTTTGATAATGGTCCCATGGCTATGGTTATAATAATTTAAAGGTGGAGTTTCAAGATAGAGGATCTAATGATAAAGGTGGGAAGAAAACCCAACTACCCACATGCTAAAAATGTGGGAAGATGCATCATGGGAACTGTGTCAAAGGGATGGGGAAATGCTTCAGTGTGGGAAAGAAGGCCACCAAGCTCATAGAAGTCGAAAATACATGAGAATACAGGATAATGTGGGGGGATGAAAGGGTCTCCCCACCCATGGTTGAATGCTATAATTGTAGAGAGAAAATGAACTATGAAAGCCAGTACACTAAGCCTTGATACCTCAAGGGTAATCAGCATTATTAGCCCCCAAATCGAAACTAGAAAGGGAAGGATTATTCTATCACTAATGTGGAAGTGAGGAAAGAAAATAAAGTCATGAAAGGTACACTACCTATTCACTCAAGAAAGGAAAAAAGTCTTATTTGATTATGGTTCTACACATTCCTTTATATCTTTCCTGTTTTATAGAACTATAGAATCGATGACCCAAAACCTTGAAGTAGAGATATCTATAAAAACACAAAGTGGTGAAATCATTGAATCCCAAGTTCTTGACTCTTATCCTGTTGGCGTATGTGGGATGATTCTTCTAGATAATCTCATAATACTTCCCTTAGTAGAATTCGATGCTATAATGGTAATGGATTGTCTCTCATTATATAGTGCACATATCAACTATTGGGAAAGGGAAAGATCTTTTCATATTCCAAAATATCCCATGATTCTCTACAAATGAAAGTAAGATCATAAATCTCCTTTGGAAAATCCTTCATTAGTGTGGGTGTTTATTCCTTGTGAAGAGGCATACCTTGCTCAAATGGTTGAGTCAAATAAAAGTTTCAATGTAGTGTAAATGACCATCATGAGGGTTTACATTGATGAATTTATTAAAGAGTTACCCAAATTTCCCCAATATCGTGAGGTAGAGTTCTCCATAGAAATCATACTTGGAGATACTCCTATATCAATGTGTCCTTATATGATTGATTATATCAAACTAGAGGAGTTAGAGAAGTAGCAGCAAGAGCATTTGGACAAAGGGTTCATACGCCCCAGTGCATCACCTTAGGGTTCATGAGTGCTCTTTATAAAGAAGAAATATGGATCAATGCAGATGTGTATCGATTATCGGGAACTCAACAAGATCACAAAAAAGAACAAGTATCTTCTTCCAAGGATTGGTGACTTGTTCGATCAGCTAAAAGAAGATCAATACTTCTCAAAGGTGGATCTTCGTTCTGGATATCATCAGCTGAAGGTGAAGAAGGAAGATATTCAGAATACTGCCTTCCATACAAGTTATGGCCACTATGAGTTTCTAGTGATGCCCTTCGGACTTACTAATCCCCATGAAATCTTCATGGATTTGATGAATAGAGTCTTTAGACATTACCTAGACAAATTTGGGGTAGTGTTTTTGATGATATTCTCATCTACAAAAATATTAAAGAGGAACATGAAGAACATCTAAGACTTGTATTGGTGACATTGATAAAGGAGAAGTTGTACACTAAGTTCCACAAGTGTGACTTTTGGATGCTGAAAGTCACATTCTTGAGACACGTGATAACAATAGAGGGAATTTCTGTGGACCCTTCAAAGATAAAGTAATTGAATAATGGCCTAAAACCTCTAGTGTCATGGAAATTCGTAGTTTTATTCGATTAGTAGGGTACTACCGACATTTTTTTAGTAATTTCTCATGATTTTATATCCCTCTAACTAAGTTAACAAAGAAAGGGGAAAATTATTTCTAGAAGTATGAATGTGAGGAAAGATTCAAGGATCTAAAGAGAAAGCTGATCACTGCACTTGTACTCACATTACAAAATAGTGGAGAATTTTTTTTGATATACAGTCATGATTCAATGAAAGTATTGGGTTGTGTACTCATGAAAAATGATAATGTGATAGCCTATACCACATGGAAATTGAATATTGAAGAGAATAACTACTCGACACATGATCTAGAGATGGCAGCCGTGAGTTTTTCATTGAAAATCTAGAGTCCCTACCTTTATGGTGAGAAGTGTGAAATATACACTGAAAACAAGAGCCTAAAGTATATATTCACACAAAAGGATCTCAACATGCATAAAAGGATATGGTTAGAGATAATCAAGGACTATGATTACTCTATTCATTATCATCTTGGAAAGGTGAACAAGGTTGCTGATTCTCTTAGCAGAAAATAACCTGATACTCTATCCAGGTTATAGATTGAGAAAGACCCTATCTTCTTGGATATATAAAGGATGGATTTGGAAATAAAAAGGGTAGGGTATAAAACCTACCTTGTCCAACTTATTGTGAAACCATCTATCCAAGAGAATATTAATGAGGCACAAAGGGATGATACAGAGTTCCAAAAGAAGGTGAATGCAGTAATGGAAGGGAAGTTTCAAGAGTTCTATATCGATGATGATGGTGTAATTTGGTTTGAAATGCAGATTTGTGTGATTTAATCACCTGGGATAAATAAGGAGATATTGGATAATTCCCATAGCTAAACATTCCTTATACATCCTGGTAGTACCAAGATGTACTGATATTTATGAGGACACTTCTGGTGGGATAACATGAAGATGGAGATTGCAGAATATATCTCAAGGTGCTTGGTATGTCAGCAAGTTAAAGCAGAGAAAAAAGTCAAAAGGGATGATTTAACCATTTCCTATATCCATTTGGAAATGGTATAATGTCACTATTGACTTTGTCATGGGTCTCCCAAAGGCGTCCAAGGGAAATAATGCAATATAGGTTATGGTTGACTGAATCACCAAGACTGCATGTTTTATCGCTATTCGGGAAGATATCTCACTTGAACCACTTGAAAAGATATATGTGATGGAAGTGGTGAGACTACAAGGTGTTATAATCTCGATTGTCTCTAACTGTGATCCAAGGTTCACATCTAAATTCTGGAGTAGTCTTTAACATGGTTTGAGTACTAAATTAAATTTCAGCATGCCCTATCACCCACAAACTGATGGCCAATCTGAAAGGACTATTTATACAATTAAAGATATGATAAGATCCTCCTCTTTTGAATTCAAAGGTAGATGGGATCAGCATATACCATTGGTTGAGTTCTCATAGAATAATAGCTTCCAATCAAGTATTTAGATGGCTCCATATAAAGCTTTGTATGGAAAAAGGATGTAGAACTCCAACCTGTTGGGATGAAGTTCAAGAATGTAAGATACTTGGAACAAATATTACGTAAGAGATGAAAAAGAAGGTTCAAGTCATCCAGAAATATATCAAATATACTTAGAGTTGGTAAAATAGCTACGCTGAAAACTATCGAAGGGACTTGGAGTTTGATGTTGGAGATAAATTCTTCCTTCAAATATCACCATGGAAGAGATTCATGCGGTTTGGAAAGAAAGGGAAGCTAATCACAAGGTACATGGGCCCCTTTGAGAACCTTGACCACATATGAGTCATGGATTATTGTCTTTAACTTCCACAGAATATGGATCATGGTCATGATGTGTTTAACATATTACTCGAGAAGAAGTACATACCAGATCCCTCACATGTACTGAACTCAGAGGTGGTACAACTGGAAGAAGATCTCTCTTATATGGAGCATCCAGTAAAGATTATGGACTTGATAGATAAGGTTCTACGCAACAAGACAACCCACCTTCTCAAACTGCTATGGAGGAACCGTAAGTATAAAGAAGTAACTTGGGAACTAGAGGATGCAATAAAGGATAAGTACCCTCACCTGTTTATGTAAAACGAAATTTCAAGAGAGAATTTTCAAAAGGGGGGAAAATGTAGCAACCCAAAATTTTATCAATGATATTTCTCCTTTATTGTATTAATTTAATAATAAATCACATTTGGAAACATAGTGCCACATCATTCTTAAATGAACTACTATGTGACCTTTAAACATAAATTTTTCACCTATGTATTTTGAATTTCAAAAATATGACATACATTATTATGATCAATATGATGTTTTGAGTCTGATAGACAAAACATACTTTTTTTGTGAATAGTAACCTACCCTTATGAATCGTAATATGACCTTTATGAATATTAAATTTTCCAAAATAATAGTAACCTTCCCCGTGAATGATTAAATAAAATTAAGACATCTTATAAGTGAAAATATGACCAAAGTAAAAGTATTGGTATTTTTATAAGCCATACATAAATAATTTTAATTAATTAATTAATTTAAAATAAAATGTATTTTACTAAAAAAAATCATAAATTTAAATTTTTGTTTTTTATGGTTTTAAGATAATTTTATAAGAGCTTATGTAATTTTTGAAAGCATTATGAAATTAGTTTTAATTTTAAAATCTGTATTTTTCAATTAAATTACTATTTTAATTAAAAATTAAATTTATCATATTTAAAAAATTATTTTAAAAAAATGGAGTTCATTTTTGGATTCTGCAATTCGAAAAATGGTTAGGTTGAATTTTTGGGATTTTTCAGAAATACATGAATTTTTTGTGAATAGTGAAATTCAATAATTTGCAAAATATGCTAAATAAATGAATTTCGGCATAATTCTTGAGTCATGTATGGTGTAAATGGCCATTGGTTCGAACTAATATTCACTTATTACTATTTTTGATCATGGAATCATCGTTATTACTTTTCTTGTGGAGAAATAATAAATTAATGAATATAATATTGAGAACACCCCTCTCCCCTCCACTATAAATACCACCCTTCACACCCTCATTCCCATACACCTATCAAGATTCAATACTTTTCTAAAATCTGCCCAAACATCTTCCCTATCCCCTCCCCCACCTCTAAGAGCTTTTGGTCTCATCAAAAGACCAATCCAAAGTTCCTTAATTAGGATTGAAGAGGGAATTCCCCTCTCTCTTTTCCTTTAATTTCCATTCAATTTCATGTTATTTTCTTAATATCTACCCACATATCCTCATCCATAGGGTATGTTAACTATATTATCTTAAATATAATGTAATTTTATGATACTAATGGGAGAATATATCATCCACACCCCTTCTCCTCTTCTTTTTATTTTATAAAGGAAAACATTGTCCGTGAGGTGTTAATTTATCACCTTCAAGAATGACATGTTTTCATTTTCTTTTATCTCCTTCAGATCTAGTCATGAAACTATTTTTATGGTAAAAAAATATTATTTTATATGTATTATATCCTATATAATGTTCTATAACTAAATTATGTAAATATTACTAAATTATTAAACAAAACAAGTTCATTGTGGTCGAAAAACCTCCCGAATTAACCCAAACGACCATCGTTAAATTCTTTTCAAATGATTCATTATAATGGTATATAAAAAAATTATTTATAAGATAATTTATAGTTATTTAATGTAATTAATAACATTTAATCTTAGTTCTGTATTTTTATCCATGTTCTACACAAACATCCATTCGTACCGTTCATGAAAACTATGAAAAAGAACACTCTCGAACAATGAATTTAAACACTATAACTCATCCAAAGGACCATAAAAGAACTTAATGAAACCATAATGAACAAAATTAGTTCATAAAAGTTTCTTTAATTTCCAATTATTGAATACAATTTCATTATAAATGATATTAAAGTGAATAAAGCATTCAGATACAAGGTAAGGGAAACTTCTCAAACCCAACTCCCTTACTTTTGGTTTTCCCTCGTTCAACCTATTTTCAGTATAGATATGACTTAAGAATAATTTATCCATACTCATATTACCTATTCTGGGATATACATGTTATCTAATTGAGTTTAAACAAACCCAATGTTCTTCCAAAATAACTCTTCTTACAAATAAACACCCTCTTTTTTACTTCTCCAAGATTGTTTCTACTTCACTCATCATTGATTGTTCTATGTCAATAATGTTATCAGCTATTTATTTTGGGATCCCAATGTTCATGAATGTATTTTTTATGATGTGAAACCCATTCCTTTACTTGGGGTATTTTATTTTTAAGTTTGACATATGTTCTAGGTGTCATGCATGATAATGTTAATGTTATGATGTGATGGGTGTACCCAGAATTATATAGCGCAATATGACTGTTATGATTTGAAGGGTGCACCCAAAATTATAAGGCACTCTAATGCATAGGGTAAAGGTATTAATCTCATGAGTTAAAGTGAAATGATTTTTGAACATGATACTAGCATTGATCCCAACTATGTGTGGTAGTTGACCACTAAGACATGATGTTTCATCTTTTATGCATTGCCACATTTCAAGTCTTTTATTAATGCTTCCCCTCATGTTCATGATCCTTTGGATATGTTATGATTGTTCTCACCCATTGTTATATTGGTCATATATATCCTCTTACTGGGATTTTAGCTCAGTTCTTTTTTATGTATATCCTCAAGTGATTATATGTACCAAGGATATTTCAAGGGACACTAAGAAGTTGGAGAAGAATGAATTAAATAAATGTTTATGTTTGATGTTGTAAATGTTATGTATGGTCCTAGTTTTCCCAAGACACTAAACCTTTGGATCCTCATTTTTTAATACTATTATGTTGTTTATATTCTAAATG
This sequence comes from Viscum album, assembly GCA_963277665.1. Classification (NCBI taxonomy): domain Eukaryota; kingdom Viridiplantae; phylum Streptophyta; class Magnoliopsida; order Santalales; family Viscaceae; genus Viscum; species Viscum album. Next base: position 1,386,786,640 of record OY728160.1, read on the forward strand.
ATGTAATATTAGTGTATAAAAAGGCTAGGTTTCTATAGTTGGTATTAGAGTCAAGGTTTAGTTAATTTGGGAATCAGGATTAGTGAACCTAAGAGAAAACCTCTAATATGATACTAAGTACAAATATTAACACAATAATATTTACATAGGGATCCCATAAGTTATGATTTTAGTTAAAAAAAATTCAAAGTAATAAGTTATTTATTCATGACTTGTTGACTTATGTTTTGTTCTAACCTTTTTTATTTTTGAAAATGGTGGGAACTAGGAGAAACCAAGTCAATATTCCATGTGAGGGACAATGCAGTGATTACCCAAATGACATCCCCAATGCTTTGGGATGTGGAGTTCAAAACTTCATGGAGATTCTTACCCAGCTATATCAGGTTATGAACAATAATCAGAATAATGGGGAATGTCCTCCTTCACCTAAGAGGGAGAAACTAGCTGTTTAGTGTTTTATGCGACAACGACCACCAACGTTTAGTGGGTCTTCTGATCCCCTAGTTGTGGAAAAGTGGGTCAAATCCATATATAAGATCATTTTTATGCTTCACTATTTTGAGACGGAGAAGGTGACTCCGGCCGTTTATCATCTAGATGGAGAGACCTACCAATGGCGGGATTTAGTTAAGAACACCAAGCCAACTGAAGAATTTTAAGAGATTATATGGGAAGACTTTAAGATAATATTTCTTAACAAGTATTTCCCATGAAATCTTTGTACACGGATGGATAGAGAATTCATAGAGCTTAAGAAAAAGGAAGAATAATATGTCATGACCTAGGAATAAATTTTCCCAAGGATTTCAAGGTATGCTTCAGGTTTTGTTATCAAAAATGATATCAAAATTGATAGATTATTTAGCAGATTAAAACCACACCTTAGAAAGGATCTTACAATTTGGGACTTTGGGATTTATGAAGAAGTTGTTCAATGTGCTCTCAAATTGGAGATGGATTTTGGATAATGGTCTCATGGCTATAGTGATAAGAAATGAAAGATAGAGTTTCAAGCTAGAGGATCTAATGATAAAGGTGGGAAGAAAAGTCAACCACCCACATGCCAAAAATGTGGGAAGATGCATCATGGGAACTGCATCAAAGGGATGGGGAAAAGATTCAAGTGTGGGAAAGAAGTCCACCAAGCTCATGAATTTCAAAAAGACATGAGAAAGAAGGATAATGTAGTGGAAGAAAGGGGAACCCCGCCCATTGTTCAATGCTACAAATGTAGGGAGAAAGGGCACTATGAAAGACAATGCACTAAGCGTCGAGTCCTCGAGGGTAATCAAAATTACCAGCCACCAAATCCAAAGAATCTTAGGAAGGCTTATGCCATCACTACTTCGAAAGTGAAGCAAGAAAATAATTTCATACAAGGTACACTTCCTATTCACTCAAGAATGAAAAAAGTCTTATTTTATTCTCATTCTATGCATTCCTTTATATCTTTCCAGTTTGCTAGAATTATAGAATTGAAGCCCCAAAACCTTTAATTAGAGATTTCTATAAAAACACAAAGTGCTGCAATCATTGAAACCCAAGTGTTTGACTCTTCTCTTGTTCGCGTATATGGGAATATTCTTCTAGAGAATCTCATAATACTTCCATTGGTGGAATTTTATGCTATAATTGTAATGGATTAGATCTCATTATATAGATCACATATCAACTTTTGGGAAAAAGAAATATATTTTCATATTCTGAACCATCCCATGAACCTCTTCAAATTAAAGGAAGATCATGAATCGTATTTGGATAATCCTTCATCAGTGTGGGTGTTTATTCTTTGTGAAGAGGAATACCATTTGTAAATGGTTGAGTCAAAGAATAGTTTCAATGTAGCATAATTTCCCATCGTAAGGGTATACGGTGATGTATTTCATGAAGAGTTACCCAGACTTCCCCTAGATCTTGAGGTAGAGTTCTCCATAGAACTCAAATCCAGAGATACTTCTATCTCAATGTGTCCCTATAGGATGGATCCTATAAAATTAGAGGAGTTAAAGAAGCAGATACAAGAGCATTTGGACAAAGGGTTCATATGCCCTAGTGCATCACCTTAGGGTGCGCCAGTGCTCTTTGTGAAGAAGAAGGATGGATCAATGTGGATGTGTATCCATTATTGGGAACTCAACAAGATCACCATAAAGAAATAAGTATCCTCTTCTAGGGATTAGAGACTTGTTCGATTAAATAAAAGGATCTCAATACTTCTCAAAAGTGGATCTTAATTATGGATATCATCATTTGAAGGTGAAGAAGGAAGATATTCAGAAGACTGCCTTTTGTACAAGTTATGGGCACTATGAGTTTCTGTTGATTCCCTTCAGACTTAATAATGCCCCTGCAATCTTCATGGATTTGATGAATAGAGTATTTAGACATTACCTAGAAAAAAATTTTGTAGTGTTTATCGATGATATTCTCATCTACTCAAATATTAAGGAGGAACATGAAGAACATATAATACTTTTTTGGTGACATTGAGAAAGGAGAAGTTGCAAGCCAAGTTCAGAAAGTGTGACTTTTGGATGAATAAATTCACATTATTTGGACACATGATCACAAGAGTGGGAATTTCTATGGACCCTTCAAAGACATAGGTAATTGATGAATGGACTAGACCCTCTAGTGTCACAGACTTCCATATTTTTCTTCGATTAGTAGGGTATAACTGATGTTTTATGAGTAATTTCACATGACTATCTAGCCCGATAACTAAGTTAACAAGGAAAGAGATAAAGTATGTCCAGACAGATGAATGTGAGGAAAGCTTCAAGAAGCTATAGAGAAGGATGATTGTTGCACGTGTACTCACATTACCAAAGAATGGAGAAATTTTTGTGATATAAATTGATTCTTCAAAGAAAGGATTGGGTTGTGCACTCATGAAAAATGATAATGTGATAGCCAACTCCTCAGGACAGTTGAAGATCCATGAGCAGAACAACCTGACACATGATCTAGAGCTAACATCTGTGATTTTTTTCATTAAAAACCTAGAGGCACTATCTTTGTGGTGAGAAGTGTGACATATACACTAACCACAAAAGCCTAAATTATATATTCACACAAAAGGAGCTCTACATGAATAAAAGTAGATGGTTAGGCTAATCAAGGACTATTATTGCTCTATTCACTATCATCTTAGAATTATGAACAAGGTAGCAGATGATCTTAGCAGAAAAGAACCAGCTACTCTATCTATGTTATAGATTAAGAAAGACCCTATCTTCTTGGTTATGTAAAGGATGGATTTGGAAATCATAAAGGTAGGGGATACATCATACCTTGACTAAATTATTTCACAACCATCTATCCAAGAGAAGATTAAGAAGGCGCTAAGGGATAACCCAGAGTTATAAAAGAATGTTAATGAAGTAAAGGAAGGGAATATTCAAGAGTTCCATATCAATGATGGTGGTGTGATTCATTTTGGAATGTGGCTTTATGTTCCTTCGTCACCTGGGATAAATAAGGAGCTATTGGATAATGCACATAGCTCAACATTCTCTATCCATCCTGTTATCACCAAGATGTACCGAGATATCCGAGGACACTTATGGTAGGATAACATGATGATAGAGATTGCGAAATATATCTCAAGGTGATTGGTATGTTAGAAAGTTAAAGCAAAGTGACAAAATTCCAAAGGGATGATGCAACCATTAACTATACCCATGTGGAAATAGGAGAATGTCACTATAGACTTTGTCACAGATCTCCAAAAGACATCCAAGGGAAATAATGCGATATGGGTTGTGGTTGCCGACCCACGAAGACTTCCCATTTTATCGTTATTTCGGAAGATATATCGCTTGAACAAATTGCAAAGATATATGTGAAGGAAGTGGTGAGACTACATGGTATTCCACTCTCAATTATCTTCGATCATGATCCAAGGTTCACATTTAAATTCTGGAGGTGTCTTCAACATGATTTGAGTACTGAATTAAATTCTAGCATGACCTATCACCCTCAAACAGATGGACAATCAAAAAGGACTATTCAGATGCCAAGATATGCTAAGAGCCTACTCTTCAAAATTCAAAAGTGTATGGGATTATAATCTCCAATTGGTTGAGTTCACATAAAACAATAGCTTCCACTCAAGTATTCAGATGTCTCCATATGAAGCTTTGTATAGAAAGCGATGTAGAAATCCAACCTTTTGGGATGAAGTTGGAGAAAGAAAGCTACTAGGACTCAATATTATGTAAGAGATGACAGAGAAGGTTCAAGTCACCTAGAAACATATAAAATATGCTTAGAGTCGGAAAAAGAGTTATGCTGACAATCGTTGAAGGGACTTGGAGTTCGACATTGGAGATAATGTCTTCCTTAAAATATCACCATGGAATAATGTCATGCGATTTTGAAAGAAGGGGCAGCTAATCCCAAGGTACATTATCCCCTTGGAAATCCATAACCGCATAGGAGTCGTGGCTTATTGTATTTCACTTCCATTGAATATGGCTAAAGTTCATGATGTGTTTCATGTATCACTCCTGAGGAAGTGCATACCAGATCCCTCACATGTACTAAACTCAGATGCGGTACAACTAGAAGATGATCTCTCCTATAAGGAGCAGCTAGTAACGATTTTGGACCAAAAAGAGAAGGTTCTACACAACAAGACAACCCACCTTGTCAAAGTACTATGGAGGAACCATAAGTATGAAGAAGAAACTTGGGAACTAGAGGATGAAATTATGAAGAAGCACCCTCTTGTGTTTATGTAAAACAAAATTTTGAGGGCAAAATTTCAAAAGGGGGGAAGAATGTAACAACCCAAACTTTTATCAATGAAATTTGTCCTTTCTTGTATTAAAGTCATAATCAATCACATTAGGAAACACAATGCCACATCATTCTTAAATAAACTACTATGTGACCTTTAAAAAAAATCCACCTATATGTTTTTAATTTCAAAAATTTGACATACATGGCTGTGATCGGTAAGATGTTTAGAGACCGATAAGAAAAACATAATTTTTTATGAATAGTAACCTACCCTTATGAATAGTAATATGACCCTGATGAATAGTAAATAGTCCAAAATAATAGTAACATTACCCACAAATGATTAAATAAAATTTAGGTATCTTATAAGTGACAATATGACCATAGTAAAAGTATTGGTATTTTTGTAAGACATAAATAAATAATTATAATTATTTATTTATTTTAAAAGGAAATGTATTTTCCTAAAATGTTTACATAAAATAAAAATTCCATCTCTTCTGGTTTGAAGATAATTTTATAAGACCTTATGTAATTTTTGACAGCCTTTTGAAATCAGTTTTAATTTTAAAAGAACTAAATGAAACCATAACGAACCATATTCATATATAAAAGGTTTTTGAATTTCTAATTAATGAATATAATGTCATTATACAGGACCTTAAAGTGAAGAAAGCATTTGGATACAATGTAAGGGGAAATTTTCATACCCAACTCTCATACTTTGGGTTTTCCCTCTTTCAACCCATTTTCAGTATAGATATGACTTAAGAATCATTTCTACGTCCTATTTTTACCTATTCTGGGATATAAATGTTTTATAATTGAGTTTATGACAAACCCAATGTTCTTCTAAAAGAACTATTCTCGCAAATAAACACTTTCTTTTTTTACTTCTTAAAGTTTATTTCTACTTCACTCATTGTTGATTATTCTATGTCAGAATGTTATCCCCTCTTTATTTTGGGAACCAAATGTTTATGAATGCATTCTTTATGATGTGAAACCCATTAATTTCCATGGGTTATTTTATGTTTAGGTTTGACATATGTTCTATGTGGAATTAATGAGAATATAAATGTTATGATGTGACGTGTGCACCTAGAATTATATTGCACAATATAAATGTTATGATGTGAAAGGTGAACCCGGAATTATAAAATTCTATAATTCATTGGGTAAAGTGATTAATCTTACAATTTAATGGTAAATTATGCGTGAACATGATGTTATCATTGTTTACAACTTTTTATGGTAGTTGACCACTAAGACATGATGTTTTATTTTTTTATGCATTGCCCCATTTAAAGTCTTTTATCAATGCTTCCTCTCATGTTCATGATACTTTCCCTATGTTATGATTGTGCTCACCCATTTTTATTTTGTTAATATCTATGCTATTTCTAGGATTTTATCTTACCTCTTTTCGATGTATATCCTTAGGTGATTATATGTACAAAGTATATTTCAAGGGACAATAAGAAACTGGAGAAGAATGAATTAAATAAATGTTTATTTTTGATGTTGTAAATGTTATGTATGGTTCCAGTTTTCCCGAGACACTAAACATTTGTATCCTTATTGTGTAATACTATTATGTTTTTTATATTATAAATGATGTAATAGTAGTGTAATAAAAGGCTGGTTCGCTATAGGTAGATTGTTGGAACCAAGGATTTTAACTATTGAAAATGGATTTTATTTTGTGTTTATTGACAATTAATATTAGGTTTGATCAATAAGTTTTTAGGATAATTGTTTTTATAGTGTATATGGATTCAATCTTTAAGGTTGTGTTGTTTTCTTGTGTTTTCCAAATTTTTTGGGCCCAAAATTTGGAGGATGGAGAAATTTGATTTTTTCAAAGGAAGAAGGTTCATTTAAAATTAAAAATTTTCTTGTAATGTTGAATATTATTTTGAAGCATTCATGAAAGTTGTTTTTTGGGACCAACATATCAAAATATACCAAAGGCATGAGCTATGCACAAAATCTGAAATTGCATGAAAGATGAGTTTTCATGACACATGAAAGTTGTGCACCATGGAAGGAACACAAGACTATTACACAATAAATACGAAGTCAAAACAATTGTTGAGTGCATGATGGTAGGAACATAGGGAACCTACACAAAAGATCATCTATCTCTATAAATATGTTTCCACCCCTTCATTCTAATTAAATTTTCCATCAAATATCGGGTGTATCTACCACACGAAAGAGTTATGAACAGAAGAGTTGTTCATAGTAAAACGTGTGTGTAGAGTGTTACTTGTATCTATCAAGACTAATTTAAAATCATGGTATGGTTTCAAAAAAGATAATAGTTGCATGAAATTTATCTTTTGAATAAATCTAATGGTTATTTGCTTGTACAAGTGTTGTGTGCAAGTTCTTAAGTTGTGGGACTATAAGGATTTGAATATCCAATTTGTTAGATAAGTGATTCCAAGTGCATGAATTTAAGAATATGGTTTTATAAGTGTCTAATGATAATCCAGGAGAAATAATTAAATGACCAAACTATTGAATCAACCTTTAAGTCGTTAAACTATGTAATACATCACCCAAGGAACTGATCTTGGCAGATTCTATGGAACTAATTCAAGGGAGGTTGTGTGCAATCCTTAAAACTATTGTAAAGTAAATGTTTCTAGAATAGAGTGAATGTGTCTAATATTCTGTACTCCACAAATACTAGTGAATATTAGTGGATTTAGGTATTAACAACACACTTTTAGTGTATTCTCCTTATACTAGACCTTAGTGGTGAACCACGTAAAAATGTAGTGTTGTATCTCTTCATGGGAATGTTTAATAACTTTAATATTCCATCAAACATGTTTTATAAGTTCCTTCTGATGTGGGAACAAGATCCATCCTTATAAAAGAAAATTTTGATACCTTGTTTTACCCCTCCCCTCATAGGGTGCTCTAGGGTCCTACAGTGGGCTACAATGAGAAGAATATATAAGGGAAGAAAATACCTCAAGTGTGAGTGCAGTTGAAGTATAGGCATGCACAAGAGGAGACACTAGAGAGGGAATCAAATAAGTGGAAACAATGGCTAGAATTTTTCAATGAAACCCACTGAGATTATTTTGATCACATATCTAGAAAAAGTTGTTATATGGTGGGGAGGTTATAAGATCTCATCTTTATAGGTATGTATCTACTATAGTTTTTGTAAATATCTTGTTTTCTGGTTGTCTTTTTTTGAGACTAGGTTGGAAAGTGTGAATTGAGATTAGATAGTTCTCGGTAAGTGTTGTAAAACTATAGAAAATTAATCTTGTAAAGGAAATTTAGGATGTAAATATATGATTTATGGAATAAATTACTCAAGTAGGGATAACCTCATGAAATCATTTTACGCTGTATATGTTTTATGGAAGGCCGTAAAACCTGAATTTACACCATAAAAAATTCTTAAAATGTAAAATTATTTTTTATCTAGTTTTAATAAAGGCAAAGGGTTTTTCTCCATATATGTGAATTCTTGTGATTTATAACATAAATTAATTATTTTCACAATAAATAATACATACCCACTATTTTAATCCTCTAACACCAGCATTCTGAGAAGACATGTTTCTTCTCTTTAATAGCATCCTTCAATGGATGATGTCGGAGAAATATTCTCTGAACAAGAATATCATTCTGTTAGATCTCGGATTTATAGATTGAGGGATTGAGGGGAATACTTGGGTTCTTATTCCTTTCTCCTCCCTGGCCTATTGGATTCCCTTTGGGGTGAAATCATGTGAAGTCTGACTGACCATCCTTGAGATCACATGTCCTATATTGACAGAACTTCCATTCATTATTTAAGGGAAGGAGGAACCTGAATTTACCTTGGTCATAGAGAATAGTTGACATCTACTCTTATTTTGAGGTGGGTGGTCTAAAAAATATCCCTATTTTATGATTAAATTATCTATATTATGTGAAATATGTGTGATCATTCTATCAATCCGTTTGTGTGACCTAATGTTTGGGTAATTCATTATTTGATGAACTTCCTCATGATTAGACCTCCCATTAGAACCCATTAGGTCCATTGGTATTGAAACTAAACTTTTGGCCACCCGAGCGGTGAGCCTAACCTTAAACTTTTAATTACTAACAAATTAGTAACATGAAATTAGAATAACATGTAATTTATGGTGACTGGTAACAGGTAAAGTTTTTATAGTGGTGATCTTTCCCGATTTAGAAGGGTCTACAAATAGAGAATAAATTCTTTGTTAACTTGATAACTAACTGAATTTACCAACTTGGAATTATATGTTAATTATGATAAATCATTTATTTGGATTTCTTATCATTGATATAGCTGACATGATTCATAAGAGATTAGTTACTACCTTGTGAGATATGGAATTGTTGATTTTTATGGACACAGGATAATTGACCACTTGATATGAGTTAAGACTCACCCATTGTGAGTGCACATGGGAAGATGTAAGAGACCCAAGTATGATAATTATCATAGATCCAAATATGAGATGAGATGAGATTCTCCCTTGGGAGATGTACTACTTGCGAATATGTAAGAGACTCAAGCATGGGAATTTACATGCATCCCATTGGGTTACTTGAGATAGGATATTGGAAATTCATCCTAACACCAATGGATTGGACAATAGGTTAGGTGATACATCCTCAAAAAGGAGGATACTCTACTTCATAGGGACACCCAACATGGAGTAGAAGCAGATTTGGATGATCAAGGGTGTTATCTCAGAGCTTGAGGGTTAGCAGGTTTATTTCACATAAAATATTAATTTATTAAATTAATAACCATATTTATAAATTTATTACATGCACTGTATTTTCAAGAAGGATTGTTTAGATATGGTAGTGTTGACCTACTGAGTTGTACTCACACCCTGTTCAGAATACCATTTGGTTTTGTGAAATATTTCATGAATATAGGCATGGAAAAGGTAAAGGTACCCTGTTGTTGATTGTTTCTTATTGGATGGGTTGGAGCTCGGAGAAGGGACCAACATGGGGTTCGGGACTGGGGTTTTGGATACTTTTATTGAGTTTTATAAGTCTTTTTTATGGAATAAATCATGTCCTTTAGTCACATTTCAACCTAACATTATCGGATTATATTACTATTATTTTATTTAGTTTGACCTTATTTTTTTTTGGTTTCCTATCTGATAGTTTATATTATTTCCACCATTTCTCGATCCTTTTTTATTGTTTCCTCTTTTATTATAACTCATTAATAGAGTGTATAGTCTCCCCATTATTACTTACTCCCTCACTGTTAGTCGAAAGACTCTAGTATATGGGGAGGCATTAATGAGGTCATGAATCCAACCAGATCGGTCACATGAGGAAGCACCAGGCTAGGGACTTTGCACCTTGGATGAATGAAAACAAACTTTTATTATTTTAAAACACCAAAACATGCATTTAATGATGATATCCAAAAAAATTAATGGAATGAAATCATATGAAACCTATCTTTGTATTTTTTGTAGCACATATGAGTAGAGTGAACATCAATAGGATGTGTGGTCTTCCCATAACAGCTGAATAAGCAACTTTTTAAGGTGTGAAACCCTTTAAAAACATGTGTCAATGGTTCCAAACAAACTGAATAACTCACACATGGTGTGAAATTAGAGGAAAAAAATTGTACAATGATTTGTGAAACAATGTAGTATACCAAACATCAAAATTTTCATTTAACAGTTAGATCTATATAAAATAACCTCAAAATGACTTGAAGTCATAGAAAAACTGTCTTTGTAATTTTTATGATGTGTGTAAGTAGAAGAAATGTCAATAATTCATATGTTCTGTCTGAAATGACTAAATAAGTTGTTTCTAAAGGTTCAAAACCCTTTTAAATCATGTATTGGGGGGGGGGTCAAAACAACTGAATAACCTATGAATGTTATAAAATCAATAGAAAAAAAACAATAATTTTTTAAAGGGTGTAGTATATTGAGTGTCAATATGAGGTTTTATATTCCAGGGATGACCAGAAACACACATTCATTATTTTAAAACACAAAAACATCTGTTTAATGGTAAAATCCATAGAAAAAACTTTGAATGAAATAAAATATTATAAAAACCATATTTTTATTATTTTTTATTTATATGAGTCGACAAAACATCAATCGGATGTGAAATCTATCTAAATTAACCAAATAAACTTTTTTTAAAGTTTTGACTCCCTTTAAAAACATAGGTCAGGAGGTTAGAACCAACCTAACAACCTCTAAAATCTATGGTATCATAGGAAAACAAACTTATAGGGTTTTTTACATGGTGGAGTAGATGTAACGTAAAAGTGTTCATTTAACAGTTAGATCCATATAAAACAATCTCAAAATGACTTGAAGCCATAGGAAAACTGTCTTTGTAATTTTTATGTTGTATGTATGTAGATGACACATCAATCATTCATATGGTATGTCCGAAACGACTGAATAATTTTTTCATAAAGGTTTGAAAACCTTTAAAAATCATGTACTAGGGGGTAAAAACCACCTAAAAGACCTATGAATGTCATATAATTAATAGAAAAAAGAAAAATAATAATTTTTTAAAGGGTGTAGTGTATTGAGTGTCAATATGAGGTTTCATATTCTAGGGATGACGAAAAACCCACATTCAATATTTTAAAACAAGAAAACATTTGTTTAATGGTAAAATACATAGAAAAAACATAGAATGAAATAAAATCTTATAAAAATCATATTTGTATTATTTTTTATTTATATTAGTTGAAGAAACATCAATCCGATATACGATCTATCTAAAACGACCAAATAAACTTTTTAAAAAGGTTTGACTCCCTTTAAAAACTTGTGTCAAAATGTTAGAACCAACCTAAAAACCTCTTAAATATATGATATCATAGGGAAATAAACATATAGTTATTTTTTTCACAGTGGATCAGATGTAATTTCAATCTAATGTTTTTTTCTAAGATGATCAGAAACACACGATTATTGTTTTAAACCCCTAAAATGTGGGTTTAACATTCTAATCTGTATAAAATTTCATATAAATGGAAATTAATCATCATAAACCCGTATTTTTATTTTTTATGACATGTACAATTAGATGTCACACATATGAGATATACAATTTTCCCAAAACGACCAAATAAGTAATTTTAAAAGGATTGAAGGCCTTTAAAAATGTGTGTCGGGTGTTTAAAACCAACTGAGCGACATCCAAATGTTGTGATATCAGATCAAAACAATTTTAAAGTCATTTTTGAAATGGTGAAGGAAAAGGAACGTAAATATGAGGTTTCTTTTCTATGGGATGACTGGAAATACACTTTAACTGTTTTAAACCACAAAAACGTACATTTAACTATTAGGTACACAGGAAACAACCTCAAAATGATGAGAAATAATAGGAAAATTGTATTTGTATTTTTTACGTGTATCATGTGGTGGAACTTCAATAGTACATGTGGTCTTCCCAGAACAACTAAATAAGTAGTTTTTAAAAGATTGAATCCCTTTAAAAATGAGTGTGAGTGGGTCAAAACCAACTAAACAACCTCTTAATTCTATGAAATTAGAGAAAAAACATTAGAGTGACTTTTGAAATAGTTGAGCAGACAGACCATCAATCTGATGTTATTTTTGAATGACTAGAACCACAATTTTATTATTTTAAAACACCAAAATCCATGTTTAACAGCCAAATCCATAAAAAACGGCCTCATAATGACATAAAATCATATGAAAACTGTGTTTGTTTCATTTTTTATGTGTATGAGTAGATAGATCTTCAACTAGACTCAATTTCTTCTCAAAAGGACCAAATAAATAGTTTTTAATGTTTGGAATCCCTTTAAAAATGTGCATTAGTGGGTCAAAAGAAACTAACCAACCTCCAAATTCTATAAAATCATATGAAAATAATCATAAAGTTATTTTTTACATAGTACATCATACAAAATGTAAATATGATGTCATATTTTCCTAGTATGACTAAAAAGTATCTTTTATTGTTTTAAAACACCAAAATGTTCATTTAACAATCATATCCATAGAAAATAGCCTCATAATGATGTGAAATCATAGGAAAATTTTATTTGTATTATTTAGGATGGTTAAGAGCTAACAGTACATCAATCAGACAATTAGTCTACCTAGAATAACTGAATAAGAAGTTTTTAATGCTTTGAGCCTTTTAAATGCATGTTTTAGGGGGAAAGACCAAATAAATGACCTTTGAATACCATTAAATAATGTAGAAACAAAATAAAAATTATTTTCGAAATGTTGGGGGAGAAAGAATGTAAATATTTGGTTAAATTTTCTTAGGATAACCAGAAATACACTTTTAATGTTTTAAAACACCAAAAATTGGGTTTAATGGTCACATCCATAGAAAAAAACCTCATATTTTTGTTATATAATAGGATAAATGTATTTTTATTATTTTTGATGTGTACAAAAATAAGGAATGTTAATTAGAATTATGGTCATCCTAGAATAACCAAATAAAAAGTTTTTAATTATTTGACACCCTTTCAAAATGTGCATCAGGGGAGGGGTCAAAACTAACCGAATCACTCCGAATGCCATGAAAGCAATGAGAAAAAAATCACAAAGTGATATCTAAAATAGAATATTAGATAGAATATCAATCCAAGGTTTTATTTTCCTAGGTTTACAAGAAACACAATTATTATTTTACAACAGTAGAAAAAGTGTTCAGTAGTTAGATCTAGAGAAAATGATCTCATAATTATTTTGAATCATAAGAAAACCATATTTGTATTATTTTTTATGTGTATGAGTATATAGAACACCAATCAGACATGTGGAAATCCTTGAACTACCAAATAAGTAGTTTTTAATGGGTTGACATCATTTGAAAACATGTACTAGGGGATCGAAACCAATCGAAAAACCTTTGAATGCTCTGAAATCATAGGAATGAACCATATAGTGATTTTTAAAATGGTATAGTATACTGAACATCAATCTGATGATTTATTTTCTTTGGATGACTAGAAATGAACTTTTATTGTTTTAGAATACTAAAACATACATTTAAGGGTCAAACCCATTCAAAAATACCTCATAACTACATGAAATCATAGGAAACCCATATTTTTATTATTTTTGACATGTACATGTGGATGAACATCAATCAGAGATGCATTTTTCTTAAAATGACCAAATAATCAGTTTTTAATGTTTTGAAGTTATTTAAATATGTATGTTTGGGGGTTAGAAGAAACTGAATGACATCCAAATGTTTTAAAATCATAGGATAAAAACTATGTGGTGATTATTAAAATGGTATATTAGAATAAATGTCAATTTGAGATTATATTTTCTTAGGATGATAAAAAAACAGATTTATTATTATTAAACACCAAAACATGTGTTTAATGGTCAAATCCATCAAAAAACATTTTAATAACACGAAATTATTGTAAAACCATATTTGTACAATTTTGGTCATATATGAGTTGGAAAAACAACAATCAGATGATCAGTCCACCTAAAATGACCAAATAAGTAGTTTTAAATTAAAAATTGACTAGAAACTATTCATATATTCAAAATCAAATGAACTCAGAATATTGTACTATGTTTTTTAATGAAATATTCTAATGAATATTAATTATTAATTTTTTATAAAATTTTTAATGCACTAGTTTTTTTTCATTTTTTTCATATTTAAATTTTTTAGACGATGGGAATGGCATTTTGAAGATGATTTAACCAGGTCATTTATGAGATTTTTGTTTTATATTTCTTTGAGAAATTTATTTAATATTTGAATGATGTAAGTTTTTATGGTTTTTAAATTTTTTTATAACTTTATTAATGTAAATTTTCTATAGAGGATTCCATTTGGTGGTCACTATACACCCCCAGTCTAGCCTATAGCGATTGTAATTATGGTTGACATGATCAGTCCATGCCCCCTTTGTGGGAATGCAAATGTAGATGAACTCTGACCCCATGAGTTCACCAATGAAACAAATATCCCACCTAGAATCCAAATCCATGATCCATCAAAAATACAACTAAAAATCTAATGGGGAACAAATCAATTTCATCATCATCCAGGTTAAAGCATCGAGAATAACTATCGAACATTTTCAATATCATCAACCATAAAATATAATAAATTATTCTTTATAATTAGATAAATTTTATATTGAATATATTTTTTACTTTTAAAATATAATAATTTACCAATACTCTTAAATTTTAAAGTTATATTAGTGGATAGGTGAATTTAAATTTATAATTTCTTTTGTTAGGGTATTAAATATCATCATTATGGTTTTTATATCACCACTGTTTCAATTTCATCAAAAATTAAATTCATAAAAAATAAACATTATTGAATGGTTTAGAAATATTTAAAACCAAAACAAAAAATAAAATAAAAAATATTAGTTAATTTGGTCATTAAGTTAAATTGTGAACGACTATATGGTGATAGAATATGAGTTTTTACTCAACTAAAACCAATATTCATGCACCCCTTCATTGAATCAAACAATTTTAGATATATATTTCTACTTTCCTAAATAAAAAATAATACTTCACCTAAAAAAGAGGGTTATTAGTATATACAATATCTCATAATAAATTTCACAAGATTTAATGATGTATGTGGTTTCAAAGCCCCCCAAAACAAGGATTAATTCGAGAGTTTTTTTTACAAAACCTCATACCATGAGATGGGAATAATTTTTTATATGATTTTTTAATTATTAAATATTAGGTTTTTTGGTAATATGGGACTAAAAAGAGCTATATTTTTTGGCACTTGGAAGTTCAAGCAAAATGAAAAACATGGTGTGGCACTTTTTATCCAAAATGGGTGAGTGCCACTTCACATGGTGCCCACCCTCATCCCTAAAAAATTAATTATTTTTAAATTTATTTATATATATATATTTAAAAGTATATATATATATATATTTATAATTATAAATTAATAAATATAGTTTAATATATATATAATTATGATTATATATTTATAAATAAGTTTATATAATTATATATATATAACAAAATTTAATTCAAAATTATTATCTTATTATTAATCAAAGATAGTTTGGGTAATATTTTTAAAAACTAAACCCTGTACGAACTCGATTTTATGGTTCTCAAACCCAAAACACACACACACACACACATATATATAGGTTGGTGTCAAGACCCCATTTTATTAGTAAAATCCCTTGTTTTAACTAGGCTTGGAGGTAACCCTTAAATGACCTAAAGGCATTGTAGCTCGTATCCCATTCTAACATTGATCGAAGACCCAATGGCTCAAAGGCCTATACATAGCCCCAAGGACCTGAGTGAGAAGCTTGTATCATTTCATGTCATCAGACTTACATCACAACACCCTCTATTAGTAACCATCACACCATGATCCCAGTCTGAAGGTTGTGTCACCCCTTACCATGGACCGTTTCATCATTCTATACTAACACATATTGGTAAGGAACCCTTCCATCCACTATGTGAGATGAGATCTAGATGATTGGTGTCCACACACCCATCTCTCTTTAATGCTACCCACCCTGTGATGCCTATGTGGTCCTCTCTTGCATCACCTACCTATTGTTATGAATCTTCATATCAATTCCGATTGTTGATAGTTTTCTGGTAGGGCACACCTTTATCCCATATTGGTGGTCCATGGGGACACAAGGCCAGATGATAAGTTTCATCACACCTATCCCTCATATAGAGGCCACCCACCTAATAGTGCTTGCCCGAATTGCCTTCTCATTGTGACAAGACATTTTCCTGGTCCATGTCATGTCACCTTATGCCCACTAGTGATGATCCAAAAACTCTATTTCCCAAGGTTCTTAAACTAATGATTTCTTAGAGGCCTTGTAGCTTAAAGTCCATTGATGTCCTGAAGGCCTTGTGGCCCATAGGCCCAAATATGTTGCTCGAAATCCCAAATCAGGTGAATAATTTCGTTTCTACAGTACCACTATCATACCTAATAGAGTACTATTATAGTGACTCAAAATTACCCCCATACCTAGTTTTGAACATGACTCTTTTCAATGGAGGATCATAGGGGTTTACCACTCGACTACACCCCCAACTGCACAAATGTACAAATATTTATTTGTAAATATATTTATAAAAATACATTTATAAATATAGATTTATTATATTTAAAAATATATTTCTTTATATGATTATTAATATATATTCATAAATATATTTATATATAAATATATTTTTGAATAAATATTTATATAATTATAAATAAATAAATACATTTATAAATAAAATTATATAAATATATTATTTTAATTTTAATTATATAATTATTAATATATATATTTATAAATAAATTTAAAATATTTTTATTAACATATTTATATATAAAAATATGTGTGTATTAATATTAGATATTGGGTGTACAATTTTAGTGAAACATGTACACACCTCACACCCATAAGCTAAAAGGGCAGGGCATAGCCACCCCTAGGGGTAACCCACCCATAAATCTAATTATTTATTATATATAGTCCAACAGAACCTCATTACATGGCCCATAGATCCCCAAAAAATGTCCCAAAGATCCACAATAAGTGGCCCTAAATCCCTACTACTTTTTTTTCACCTGTGTATCGCATTCCCTTGATGTACATCATAATAGTCCTCGGTTGTGACCCCCCATCATGTTCACCTACACTACCATGGTATCATCCCCTATAATCACACCTGATGTGGATTTATACTACACAACCCAAACCCTAAATGATCGCATCGAAAATATGACATATGAACAAGCAGCCTCTTGAAATCGGATATGAAAATGCCGCCTGAGGTCGCATTGAACCCCCATCATCATCACCTCTGACCCACCTCCACACACCGCTCACCACTAGATCTACCTATTAACACAGATCACCAGCCACCTCAATTACATAGAACATACCTACTTTCCGACCATTGGCCTTCTCCCCTGTCATCCACCCATGGGTCTTTCACTCTAGCACACCCAAGAATTGCCGGCTTCACCGCCATGACACGATTCCATGACCATCCAATGGCTTCCCACTAATGATTAGGATATATTCTATGTTAGCCACCACCATCACCCCAAGCCTACATCACACCCCCACCATCGAGTGGGGTCATCATCTCATAGATGTCCCCATGGGACCACACCTTTATTCACACGTTCTCTCACCCCTTACCTGTACAGTGCTCCCGCCACCGAGTGTGGGTCAAATCATATTGATAGAAAATGTCAGCCCCAAAAAATTCTACCTAATTTAATTGGGGGATAAATATGTATAGACCGATATTGGATCTTGGTATCTACCATATGTGGGGCCCATCTGAGTACCACTCAACTATAGACTTGGCCACAATGTATTTACATTTATATAATTCTAAATATATTTTTTGAATTGTTAATATGTATTTATAAATATAATTATTAATGTAAATTTATAATTTGAATTATAAATAAATATATTTCTAAAAATATTTATATAATTATAAATATATTTATATAATTATATGTATAAGGAAAAAGGTCTAGCCAAAATCCAAATCTCTTGACCATTTATTAAATTGAAATAAAAAGATAATAAGCAAACATGAAAATGGATGGGGTCGTACAAAGAGACATGAACTCATATAGATAAGAAAATTATTGAACAAGAAAAGAATAATCATTTCAATAATCATAATCATAATCATTGTCATCAGTTTTCCACTCTAGCTATGAATTTATATGATTTATAATCCCAAGGATCCTCTTCTTTGACCTTTCTTTCTTTGGAGTGAGGTGGATCTTTGATTCCTTGGAATATGACCTGGTTGATACATTCCTTGGTAGAATAGAACAATCCTTCCACAACATTCTTTATAGAGGAACCTAATAAAAATATTTCCTGCATACCATTTTTCCATTACCATTTAATTTAGAATTTTTAAAAGAAACAAGATCACCACTACCTGTATATCAGAGATGTGTGGTGTCCAGCAGAACCATTTTATTTTCCTTGTAACTTCTATAATATGAAACATTTCCCCATTTTCTAGAATTTTTTTAAGAACTGAAGACATTAAAAATTTCTTGAAGATAATACACTCTCTACTGAACATAATTTTTCCCATCCCTATCTACCTGTATAACATTCCCTAAAAACTTTGTATCCATCACCTACACAATACAACCCTACCCATCAGACGGTGAAGGAGAACACCCAGGAACAAGACTAATAACCTCATATACAAACTATCCCACATCATAAGTTTTCATCCCATCCTAACCTATGAATTATAGGATAATAAAATTATATCTGACTACATTTTGAACTGGTTCAGATGGAATATCGATGCACCAACAATCTGATTCCTCATTTCTAGTAGGAGGCACACTAATAACTTTTCCAACCTCAGTTTGATCCATCCCAGTGCCTAAAATATCCATTTTATATCCATTCTTATTTCCATAATTATGTTAAAGAGAGGAAAATGAACTTGCAGCATCCATTAAAGTTCTTACCTACTCCCAATTCACCACCATAGATTTATTCTTATATGATGAAGCCCCTTGATTTTGAGACTTCGTATCCACATATTATACTGGCTTCTTCCCAGAATTCCAAGGCACTGATTGCCCATGTGGCCTAAATGAATTCATTTTACCATTAACATCAAAGCCCATTGAAGGATACCCCTTTAGACCATAAAAATCACAAACTTTCCTCATGTATTTCTCATCCAGATGACCATTAGATTTTCAATTTTGATAGAACTCAAGACATTTACCATACTCAACATTAATTTTTATATCATCAATGGTAGTAGTAAGATCCATGTCGCTAATGAGAATGTAACTAAAATAAATTTCAACTAGAATTCTCACAAATTGGACATACCTGACATGTTTTGTCTCTTTATCCAATAAAATCAGAACGCTAATGGTAGGAGCAATATCATGCAAGATTTTTGGATTCCATAAATTCAATTGAGGTCATGCAACCTG
Source organism: Viscum album (assembly GCA_963277665.1). Lineage (NCBI taxonomy): Eukaryota > Viridiplantae > Streptophyta > Magnoliopsida > Santalales > Viscaceae > Viscum > Viscum album. Next base: position 1,386,806,413 of record OY728160.1, read on the forward strand.
ATCCATACACATAAAAAACATTCTTTAACTTTTATGCACTAAAATCCTTCATCCATTCATAGATATGAAGTGTTCCGAGCTTCATAACTAAAAAACCAAAGGACTATGCATGGATTCTGGATTTATCTGATTGAAACAAGTGATGAAAGAAACCTATAACTAACAAAATACTCTTCTAATCCAAAAACCCACATATAAATGAAATCATACGAACAAGATCTTCAATTTTCCATGGATTCTGACCTTTGGGAAAAATAACCCCACCAATTAGTACTTTTCTACCTAGTTCTAAATGTTCTGAGAAGGATTCATAGTTAGCTTCAACACAGGTCGATGATCCTTTCTTTAGGATCCTACTAGTAGAGGAATCCTTAAATGCCTCCAGCGGAAGTAGAATAGGATCATTCCTTTATTTAGGGGAATCACCTGAATTTCATCTTAAAACAAGAATCCTTCAATCCTACATTGAGCAGTTGGAAATGAAGGTGGCACCCATTTCACCATAGATCAATACACATTGTCCTCTTCGATCACCATAGTAGAAAACAATTTGTCACTATCATAAATCGACTCATGCCACCCACTCCAATCGGCATCTAAATATTCCTGCTAGAACCATGAATATCTGAGCTAACCATTACATATCAGAAAGAAGTTATCTCAATCACCCCTAACACCTTTGGGTCATCCCATTGAGCTCCACAATTTTACACTACAATTTTATGAACTCCTTCAACATTCTCACCTTTGGCCAAAATAATGGACTGAAGAAAGTGAGGGATCAACATGATCAAAAAACCCAAAATCTGAGCACTAGGATCACCATTGTAGCACATATGACAAACCCTCACCTCAACCATTCTTGATTATAAGAAGGACAAACATAACACCCTTAATCTGAGCATGATCCCTAAATAACCTTTTAAGAAGAAGATGATCACAACACCTATCAAGACTCAACCAAAGCTCGTAGAAGTCAGATCTGTCATGTGCATGCCTTTTTCACCCTCCAAGTTCAAGAATCATAACCAATGGCCTCTTGATGATAGATGTCCACTGCAACTCCTTTGGTATCCAAAGAATATGATTCCCCTTGGATTGAAAGGAATATTTTTTTTCCTTCAATGGCCACAATGAGAATCATATACATATATATAATTATATAATTATAAATATATAATTGTAAAGACCCTAACCCCAGTTTCCCAGATCCAGTGTTATATTTTATTACATTGGAACATAAACAAGGAAGATTCATCCCAAAGGACCAAATAGTATATTATATTTGGAAAAAAAGATAAATATATAAGTTTTACATTTCAACTTTGAATGGAAATAAAATATATAAATTCCATTGAAAACATCAATAACTCCTAGATTATCCCTACAAGTCATTCATAATAATCATATTCACATCATGGGGAGTAATAAAAAAAGAAAGGGGTGAGATCAGGTTATTAGTAAGGGTAAATATTATAGTGTAAGTTATCATAAATAATAAGGTATGATGAATAACTAAAGAAAAAATTACATTAAAACATAATCTTGAGCATAATATGGTAGGAATAAATGTAAAATAAATAATTCCATAATAAAACATTACCATGGAAATTTTAATAGTCAAATAATCACATGGAATATCAATTAATCATTTCATAATGAGGCAATGCTTAATTTAGGACATTATAACTATACTGTCAAAGCCTCATTCCAAGACCATTCATAAATGAGTAAAACCCCAAATAAGTTTGCCTCATGAGACCTACTGATTCACTGAGTGGATATAGCGGTCCCCACCCAACACTTACTAAGTCCAATGAATTATTCATATGAAATGGGTGAAATATAATCAACATATACATTAATATTGAAATTAACATATGAAATGTATATAACTTTCCCCAATCATCAAACATAAACATTAACCATTCAGAGTAATATGGTGAATGATATCAAGATAGAAAATCCAAAATCTATCCAATCATAAACCATTACATAAAATATGGAAGATGATATTATAAAATATTAATCCCAATTAAATATAAAAATAAACAAGAGTGTTGAAATTGATGAAAATACTCTTATAAAATCAGCGAGCAATTCTTTGGAGAAATACTCTTTTACTTTTGAAAATAAGAGTACTTTTGGAAAAATATTTTTATATAACCAGAAGTGAAATAAGATAGTTTTTTCATAATAAAATTAGTGATGTTATAAAAATAATGGTGGATTAAAATATATTATATCGTGCTCTTGAAAATATGTACAAATTCAAGATGTTCCACTGAGTCGGGCTTGTTTATCCTGAATAATTGAGAAGGGAACCATTTTAAAACATTTAATTCCCATAAAAGAAATATGGAATGATCTAAATATATGATTTTTGAAGACATAAATATAATATATAAAAATTAAACAAAAATAAATTAACATTACATTGGGGTAAGGATAGTGATAGAATAACCTGAAGGAAAAAATGATGATTTGGGTGGAATCCCTTACCTTATGTTTGAATGTATTCTGCACTTGAACTTAAGTTCTAGGAATATGAAATTAGACTGATTAATAATTTAATTAATAACCTATTATAAATTTATATAGTTTATTATAATTTTATTAATATAATTTATGTCCATTTTGATGAGTTATAATATTGAATTCTATCGTTTTAGAGTGTTAGTTTCATTGATTTTCATGGTCGTTTCACTTGATTATAATTAATGGAGTTCATGTAAAATGGGTATAATTATCCATAATTGGAATTAAATGTTATTAATGAATAACCAGAAGTTTAATTGGTATTATTTTTTATTTTTATTTCATATATTAAGATAAATCATTAATGATAACTGTTTAGCTTAATTTTAGCGGTTTTTCGATCACAGTAAACTAGTTTTATTCTATTATTTAATATCATATATATAAAATTGTTCCTTAACATTAAATGAGATATAATAAATATTTTATAATATTTTTCAACCATAAAAATGGTTTCATGACCATCCTTGAAGGATAAATTAATGAATTAAAGTTCTTCGTCCATGAAGGTTGTAAATCAGCACCACCCAGATGATGATTTCATTTTTAAAATAAAAGAGAGAGAGTAAGAATATTGATGATGGATATTCCATTAACATGATATATTTATATTATATAGATGATAATTGATTTATAATGATCATTTTTATAGATAAGGTGAGGATAGGATAAGAAAAAAAAATTGAAATGAGATTAAAAGAAAAAGGAAGAGGGTTTACCTCTTGAATTATCCTCCTTGAGAACCTCCTTAGGGAAAGGTGTTTTGGTATTTTAGTAATAACAAGAGATCTAAGAAGTAGGTTATAGAATATGGAAGAGTATTTGGGTATAATTTTTACAAGCTTCAAGGTTTAGTGGTGTGAGGAGAGGATGGGGTGAGAGGTGGTATTTCTAGTAGAGGAGAGGAGTATTTTTTGAATATTTTAATCATTAGTTTATTAATTTGGCTCAATAATATGAATTTTTTGATAATTATCATCAAATATATTAAAATAATGAATTTAATTTTGATATTTTTGTGCTTACGACATCCATGAACAAAGTAATAGTGTATTTAGATTATAATGTATTTATACCGTAAATTATCATATTTTACAATTCACCAAAAATTAAAGTATTTTAGAAAAATCAAAAATATTCCCACAACCATTTTTTTGATATTTAGATTTAAAAACTGGACTCCATTTTATGAAAATAATTTTTAAATATGAGAAATTAAATTTTTAATTAAAATCATCATTTACTCGAAAAATACTTTTTTGAAAATTAAAACCGATTTTATAACCCTCTAAATAATTAATTAAGGACTCATTGAATTATCCTAAAATCATAATACAACAAAATATTGATTTATGAATCCATTTTATGAAAATTAATTTTATTTTAAATGAATTTCTTAATTATAAAATTGTAATTAAATATTTATGAATCCCAAAAATACCAACACTTAATTAATAATTCTTAAAATTTTAACTTACTTATACTATGATATAATTATATTATAATCTCACTATTGATATTCCTAAATTATATTTATACTTTAATTGTGAGTTCATTATTCATTAGGACAATTCACTATTCATAGGGGTCATATTACTATTCCTAAGTTCAAGTTACTATTTTATCGGTATAGGTTCCTTAACTTATAGAAATACCTCTTATTTCATTTGTTTTTCATTTATGATGTTTCTATTATGTTATATAAGTAATTTTATGTGATATATACTATATTAAATAAACATAAGAAGGGAAATCTGATTGATATAATTTTGGTTTGTGACATTCTCCCCTCCTTCAAAAATTTCATCCTTAAAATTTCTACAATGTCATCTCATAAAAAGATTTGAATACTTATTCATCATAAGTTCCTTGTGCTCCTAGGTCACCTCTTCAATTTTATGGTTTTTATAAAGTACCTTTACTAGATGAGTCATCTGATTTCTCAACACCTGTTCTTTAGTGTCCATAATCTGCATGGGCTCTTCAAAATAAGATAAATCAGGTTCAAGATTTATTCATTTTGAAGTGAGGACATGTATTGGGTCTGAAATGTACTTTCTCTACAATGAGACATGAAACAAATTGTGTAATTTAGGAAGGCTAGGTGGAATTTCCAAACGATAATCTAAAAATAAAATTCTCTCTAGAATTTTAAAAAATCCAATGTACCTAGGGCCCAGTTTCCCTTTCTTACCAAATATTATAACACCCTTCCATGGAGATAATTTTAGGAAAACATGATCTTCCACTTGAAAGTCCAAGTCATTCCTTTAATTATCAATATTTCTATTTTTCCTATGTTGAGCTTCTTTGATATGGGTTTGAATAGTCTTTACCATTACTATTGTTTCCTCCACATGCTCTGGGAACATAATATTACTTTCACCAACTTCATCCAAACAAGTTTGTGTATGACATATCCTTCCATACAATGCTTCATATGGTGCAATTTGAATACAATAATTAAAACTATTATTGTAGGGAAAATCCACCAAAGGTAAATACTAGCCCCACATACCTTGAAAATCAAGTGTTCGTGATCTCAACATGTTTTCTAAATTTTGGATCTCCCTTTCTGACTAATCGTCTCTTTGAGGGTGATAAGTAGTACTAAATGAAGATCGATATTCAATGATTTCTAAATACTTATCCATAATTTTGATGTAAATCATGGATAACGATCATAAAAAATTGAGATAGTTGCTCCATGAAGTCTTAAAAATTCATTAATATAGATTTGTGAAAGGAGATCTAGTGGAAAATCTTCCCTTACAGTGAGGAAATGTGCAGATTTGGTAAGTAGATCAACAATCTCCCATATTGCATCATTATTTCTTGGATTTTTTGGAAATATAGTAATAAAATATATGGTGATATCATCCCATTTCCACATAGGAATAGGCACAGGTTGCATGAATCCTCTAGGATGTTGTCTTTAAACATTCACTTGTAGAAAGACTAAACATCTTGATACATAATCAACAATTTCCTACTTCATGTTGTCCTGTCAAAAATGTTCCTTCAAATATCTATACATCTTAGTGCTAACAGGGTGTATAGAGAAATTATAGCTATAGGAATCATCCAATAACTCCCTTTTTAGCTCGGGTATAGAGGGAACACAAATCCTCCTCCCAAATTTCAGAATTCCATCTTCATACACAAAGTCTTCCTACTTCCCATCATTCCTAGATTTTATTTTCTTTTAAAGATTCTCATTATAAAACTAAGAACTTTTAATCCTTTCTAGTAAATATGGTTGGGAAACCAATTGAAAAAGTATTGATTTTTTACCTTCTTTGATAATTCCCATATATATCTTTACTTGATCCATGAACATAGGATCCCATTCAATTCTAATTTTGTTTAGAACTCCATGATCATTTCTACTCAATGAATCAGCTACCTTATTTTCCTTTCCTGGGTTATAGTGTATTGAAAAATAATAATACCTAAGTAACTCGAGCCATCACCTTTTCCTCATAATTATTTCTTTCTGTGAGAAGATATATTTCAATGTATTGTGATCTGTATATATCTAACATCTCTCACAATAGAGATAGTGTCTCCATGTCTTCAGAGAAATGATTACATATGCTAACTCAAGATAATGACTTGGATAATTTTTTCATCAGTTTTTAACTGCCTTGATGCATAGGAATTAACTCTTTTTTTGCATAAGTATGTAGAAAAGTCCATTCTTTTATGCATCACTATAAATAAAAAATATGCTACTTCTTGATGATAGAGTCAATATTGGAGCATTCACTAATCTCTTCTTCAATTTTTCAAAACATTATTAAAATTATTTTTCCCGTAAGATCTTATCCCATTTACGATTAATCTTGGTTAACGGGTTAGCTAATGGGGAAAATGTTTGAACGAAATGCTGATAATAACCTTATAAACAAATAAAACTACATACCTCGATTATGTTCAATGGTGTAGGCCATTATTGAACTAACTTTTTCTTCACAAGATCAACTAATATTCCATCCTTGGAGATAATATGTCCAAGAAAAGAAACTATTTGAAACCAAAATTCACACTTCTTAAACTTTTAATATAACTTGTTTCTTCTAAGGGCCTTTAGAATAATGCGCAAGTGATTATCATGATCTTCATAAGTTTTGAAGTATACCAATATATCATCAATAAATACCACAAAAAATTCATCAAGGAACTCCTTGAATACTCTATTCATTAGATCCATGAAAACAAAGTGTGCATTAGTCAGTATAAAAGGCATTATTGTAGACTCTTAATGCCCATACCTGTTTCAAAATGTTGTCTTTGAGATATCTTCCATCCTCATATGCAACTGATGATATCTAGATCGAAAGTTAATTTTTGAAAAATATTGGGATTCATGAATTTGATAAAATAAATCATCAATGTGAGGAAGATGATACATGTTCTTTATCGTAATAGCATTGATCTCTCTGTAGTCAATGAAAAACCTCATAAATACATCTTTCTTCTTAAATAAAAGAACATTATCTCCCCATAGAGAAACACCAGGGTGAATAAACCCCTTACTACTCAACTACTCTAATTTTTTCTTCAGTTCTACTAATTACTCTATGGTCACTCTATAAGGAATCTTTGATGTAGGCCTTGCACCAAGAATTAAATTAAAAAAAAACTCAATTTACCTCTTTGGAGGATGTTTAGGTAAATCCATTGGAAACACATCAACATATTATTACACAATAAGTACATACTCAATTTTACTATTTCTTTCCTCATCCATGGATATTTTTTTCTCTTCTACCACCCCCAATATTTGCATTCATTAGAGCTACGGGGGTGGATCTAGATAAGAACTAAATGATAAGGTTTTTTCTCTAAGGATAAGGGATTCTACATCATGCTCAAAAATTGTAAATTCCTTCTTCTTACAATAATTTTTTGAAACATAATTTGAAATCCAGTCCATACCAATAATTATATCAAATTCAATCATAGTTATGATGATATTATTAGAAGTAATGCATGTTTATGTGTCCTAAGGGTACTGATCGACACATATTTGTTACAATGATACTTTCTATATGAGTTTTATTGAAAAATACTTTATTAAATAAAATTATAAATGTCTAATTTTACTAGAAAACTGGGAAGATTAAAAATAATGAGATTATCTAGATTCAAATAATGTATTAGATAAGTTTGAGGAAATTATTAAAGTACTTACCACCACATCATTAGGAACTTCAAACTCCATAGTTGTGATCGTATTATCTTGGCCTTTATCCCTTTTCCTTCTTTGGGGAAAGTTTTCTTGAAGTCTAGGATATTCATGTGTATAATGTCCTATCTATTTAAAATTATATCATTTAACCTTGGAAGATTATTTTGTTCCATTGTAATCATGGGCTAGGTGTCCTTTTTCTCCACACTTGTAATAGACTCTCATTCCCTTCAGGCAAGTACCAGGGTGTTTCTTTCCACAATTACTACAGGGTGGAAAGTCTACTCTTCCATTCTTCCACATTTCCTTATTTCATTTTACATAGTTTTTAGCAGCCCCCTTCTTCTCTTGATTTTCATTAAAGTCGTATGACTTAGATAATTTTTTTTGTCTTGATAGCACATGAAACTATATCTTTGAATGATGAGAAAGTTTGGTAGACTGGTTCCCATTAGAGGAATGGTTCTAAACCATTAAAGAATTGATCAATATTACTCTTTAGGTTACATATGTTGTCTATAACATGTCTTTATAACCTTGTAAATTTATCTTTATACTTTTCAACATTCTCATATTCTTTTTTCCTCAAACTCAGAAACTGCCATTCTATATCCTCCCAATGTTCATGAGGAAAGTATTTTTCTAAGAAAATATCTTTAAATTCCCTTCATTCTATGTTTACTATTTCTTCCTCATCCTTAATGATTTGAATCAATGACCACCATTGATCTACATCTTTCAAAAGGTGATAAATTTCTATAACAAATCTCCCCCTTTTGTTATATCCTAAAGTGAGAAATATCTTCTCTAAAGAACATATCCACTTCTCCTATACAAGAGGGTTCTTAGTCCCATTGAATGATGGAGGCTATTATTGTATAAAGTGGTCTAACATTTCTCCTCCACGTTGTGGATTAGGATGCTCCATATGGTTAAGGTTATAGTTCATAACCTAAGTCAACTATCCCAATATAGTTATAAGTTTCTCATCACCAGTCATAGTTCTAGAACCAACATCATTATCTTACATAAGAGGGAAATCCCTATATGGGATACATGCCTTCATGTGGTTTCCATTCCTTACATTAGGTTCCATTTCTAAATAATGGCATACACTGAATTAGGTTATGAATCATAATGTATAATGTCGAACTAGAAAAACAGTTAATGTAAATTGAAATTTTATACCTATCTATTATAATAATCATAATCCCGATTTCTTTGGGGACATATTTACATTTAAATCCTTCATATTGGTTTGTAAAGAAAATATTAATTATCCTAATAATATCCCCCAGAAGCATCAAATCGGGTTTACAGTAAGGCTTATTATCGTGTACCGGGTTACGCCGAGTCAGGTCTGGAAGTCCTTTTCAGAGACATTACTCCTAGGTACATCTATTCCAGTACCACGTCTACTTGTAGTATCCAAACATGGTGGTATTTTCTAGAAATAACCACATAATCTATACCTTAAAAAAATTATAGGATGTTCTTGTGTGATTATACTCAGAGTATATCTTAGGGTTTTGTTCCCTAATCTCTATTTTCTAAAAATAGTTTCCAAGGTCTCTACTAAACATCTTTGATACCAACTGTAAAGACCCCAACCCCAGTTACCTAGATTCAATGCCTTATTTTATTACATTGGTATATAAACTAGGAAGACACGTCCTGAAGGACTGAACCGTTTAGTATATTTGGAAAACAAGATATATACATGAGTTTTACATTTTAAAATTGAATATAAATAAAATATATAAATTCCATTGAAAACATTCATAACACCTAGATTATCCCTAAAATTCATTCATAATACTCATCTTCGCATCCTGTGGAAAAATAAAACATAAGAAATGGGTGATATCATGTTCTTAGTAAGGGTAAATAGTAAAACTATCACATCCATGACTTATTTTAAATTTATTTTTCATTTAATTTCCATTCTTTCTTTGTTTTGGGGGTTTCCCAAGTTTTTTTTGAGGAAAGGGTGAGTTTTCATGATTTGGGCCAAACCGTGAGTCCATTTCCAAATTTAAAAACCAATTTTGTTTCTTTTATAAATATTTCATTTTTTAATAGTTTTCACCCATTCTAATTCCTAAATGGCCTCCACTTACCTATGAACACCACCATTTCAATTTGGACCCTTTAGAAATCCATAATAATGGTGGATTTGGGTTTTTATTTAAGTATTTGGGCCATTCGAAAAGCCCATTTCCAGTTTTAAAAAAAATTATATGTTTATTTAATAACTTATTCAATTTTAACTATTATTATGTGATTAAACCTCTATCATGAGACCACTAAACTGACACACGTCCCCATTCTCTTCTCCCCCTATTTAGAGCTCATTTTCTTCGAGGATTAAGTTGAAACTTCTTAAGCTTCCTCAATTCGAGTAGATTTATAAAGGTAATTTGTTTCATAAATAACTCCTTCATTTATCACTCTTTTTCCCCCATTAAAATTCATAAATTATCTTCTAATCCTTTTTAGAACTTCCCTTGAATGTTTGGATATTTGAAAAATTAGATACTGGTGGATTTAGGTCTATTTCCCCAAGATTTGTTCAAGTAAGTGTTCCTCCCTTCCTTTTCTTCCATTTCCTTAGGTTTTCATCCCTCTTTCTTGATGTTCCAAAGTTTCCTGAAGATGGGGTTAGAACCTTGGGTTTTACATGGTGTATTTTTGGTGTAATATTGAGATTTTAGGTTTCTCTTCACTTTTTTGTGGTGCGGTGGTGGTGTGCTTGATGTTTCACACCAAGATTTGAGGGATTCCACACTTTCAGTAGGTTGTTCCATGTGTAAAAAATTATTGATGAGTTATATTGCAGTATTTTCTCATTATTAATATTCTTCATATGTTATGTGTGGTGAAAAAATTGTTCACGATTTATTTGGTTAAGAGTTTAATTTTATAGTTGCATTTTGGCTTGGAATTGGGTGTTTTTCATGTATAACACTTGGGGTATTATTTGGTTGTATTTTAGAACATATGAAATTGGTTTAATAAATCTTTTTCGGGCTTCCAATTCATCATTTGTAGGGTCTTGGTGTTCCATTGGGTTTGAAAGTGGGTTTTTGAATGGTTTTAAGGTGTAAAACCATGTTTTACTTCTTGAAAGTGATTTTGAAAATGTTTGTTTTTCAGGTGGATATTTTGTGGTATTGTTTGAGGTATTTGTATAACACTTGGGGGTTGTTTAATATATGTTTTTGGGGATGAAAATTCTATTTTTAATTGGTATTGTTGTGATATTTTCCTTGAAATATGGCTTTGAAATGGGTTTTATGTGAAAAGCTTGGGTACACTCATTGGAATTGTTTTATGAAAGTTTTGAAGAGTTTAATAATTTATGTAAAAGGTGAAACCATGTTGGAAAACAATTTTGGATTGTGTATATTTAGAGATGGTTCATTTTAAATGTTAATGTGTCTGTCATTTTATGTGTATACTCTTGGAAATATTTTATAAAAATGTTTAACGAGTTTACTGAAATGTGAAAGAGTTGTGAACGTGATGTGGGCTGTTTGTGTGAGTGTGATGTGAAAAATGGATTTTGGTTATGAAAAAGGGTTTTATGAAACATGTGAGTGGGATTTTATGTGATTTTTAGAATATTTGTAAAGATTTTATAAAATTGTTAAAGGATGTGTTGGATTGTGAAAGTTACGAAAAATGTGTTGTGGGCAATTTTGGTTTGAGTTTGATTTCAAAATTCATTTGAATGAAAAGCGGATTTTGTGACTTGTGTAATTTACATGGGTCTGTTTGTTTAATGTGTGATGTGTAAGTGATATTTTCACGTAAAAACTATATTTATGTTCATTTTGACCTTGTTTTAGCACAAGAGGGAAACTTGGGTATCTAGGTGGGTGGACATGTACTAGTATGCTAGTGAATCCGTGGGGGTTGGCCTCAGTTTCACATTGCAAGATTGATAATTAAAACACTAAGTAAACTATGATGATGCTGATTGGGGACCACTATGTTTTGGGTATACTCCATACTAGTGGCTCGTGTGCACGATAATGGATATTGTGATGTTTACTCTCACCGAGATACGAGGTACCTGGAACCCACAACGAGATAGTGCCTAGGGGTTATTTCCTATTTCTGGTGCTCATTGGATTATTTGGGCTTACCATCAGAATATTGTATTATTGGATGTAAATTTCAGTAGTTTTTTCATTTATTTGAAAAGTGATGATTCTTTAAATTATCCCACTTGAAATTTTTTTAAATTCTTAAGTTGTGTCTTTTAGAAATTGTAACTAGCATTGCATGTTTATGAAAACTTCCAAGATTTTTGTCTATGAATGTTTATCACATGGAATCTATTAGTGGTGGTATCCTACTGAGAATGGGATCACACCCTACATACACCCTTGGGTGTAAGTATACTTGGTTATTTTTTTCATAGGTTGGGTATAATTTTTAGGGCCACTGGTTCGGGTTTCTAGCAGGTCATTGGTGGTGAAGTCTTATGGAAATGGATTGAGGGTGATGAACCGTCCCTTGAGGGTTCTTGGGAAGTTTATTTTTGCTTTTTTAACTTTTTTATAGAATTTTAGAGTTGTTTTAAACAATGTAATTCAGTTCTAAATTTCTATAAAAGATTGTTTGGTTTGAAAAATCCAGATTTCGTTTTATTGGATTCTTTTATTGTTTTAAGTTTATAAACTCAGGTAAATTGTTCCCGATTTTCATTTTATGATACCTGGGCAATTGTTACATCTCTTGGGGATTGGGAACTCCCTTCAGAACTTGTCATGGGCCGAGTTTGGTGCCTGTTTTGGTGGAAACCATATTTGTTTCGTTACAAAGTGGTATCAGAGGAGGTTCTGGTTAACCCCTTGGGTCATGTTATTTGGGGAACAATCGAGATAGTATGAAGTCAGGATTGTCAGGACTTGGAATTCTGGTTATGGGTAGTGTTCCTGATCACCACACCTCATTATGGGATTCAAGTCACCAGGGGAGTCAGTACTTATCTGAGTCCTTCGGTTTTCTTGGTTTGATGATGATTAGGGGAAATGAAAAGAGAGTTGGGTTAATGGTCTCAGTGAGCTCGCAGGGCCTGAAAAGCCATGTGGATCCATGTATATTTTCCTAGAACACTCTCTGTGAAGGTGAATTTATTGGAATATGCCTGCCAACCATATGTCCAAGTCACCCACCGGAACTATTTTCCTCTCACATTGTCTTGTGTCCTATAGTTTTGAAATATTGTAAGTTCAGTTTTAAAGAAAAAAATGACATGGTTTTAAGAAGCGTAAAGTTTTTGTGAAATGATTTTCTAATAAAGAGGGAATGATTATATTTTTAAAATGGTAGAACTTAATTCTTAGAATTTTATTGGAATGGAAAATGTTGTTTATTCACCTATTTTGAAATCATGAACTATGTTAAGGTTGGTTTTGAAAAAGTGTTTCCAATAGAGATTTATAAACTATTGAAAGGTGTTTTAATGGGATGAGATGTTTTGAAATTAATTTGAATGGATTTAAAGTGATATTTTATTTGAATGATTGTTCCTTTTTGAAAATGTTTGGAAAGCTGTAATTTGGGTATGATTTCGTGGTTAGTGGTTTTGAGAAAAAAAGGTATTGGTTGACTGGGTTTTGAAAAGTGGAAAGAATTCTTGTTTTAACCTTTGGTATTTCCATGTGAGACTACATTCATGGGGTTATATGGGATTATGGATGTTTTATGGCATGAATGGATGGATTTTGGGTTGGATATGAGGAGGGTGCCCATTGTGGCACAGAAACATGCATGTATGAGGCCCATGGGGTACCATAGGTGGATACGCTAATCGCTGAATAGTTTTCCTTTCGAAGAAATGATTTTAAAGGAAAACATGATGTTTTTTTAACTGTATTGGGATGGTTTGTATTATGTGTTTTTTAAATGTTGATGTTGTGGGATTTTTTGAGTCCAAGAACCCTTCTTGTTTAAACTGTGTTTTGGGTCTGTGTTTAGTCGATATACTGGGTAGAAGAACCGTTAATTAGTCTCTTCTGATAAATGTTTCAGGATGACTTTATGATGGTTTCCTTCATATTTTTGGATATGTTTTGTGGCACTTTTTAACCAATGGACCAGGTTGGTTGGGTCCTTGGTTTCTCTTGTTGGATAAGGTATTCCCCCATTAAGGGTTAATGCACAACTGAAGTGAAACCCGGATTATTTCGCCGTTGTAAAATTCTCCAATTGATCAATGTATGAAATCTATTCTCGAGATTTTTAGAATGAGTATAAAACCTTTAATTTTTGTGTTTTAGGATACTCTTGTAGCGGGAGAGTTCTCAGGGAAGGTTGAAAGAGACCATAGTTTCTTAAGTTTCCTGATTCATCGAAGGTGGAAGTGGTCTGGAGTTGTTAGTGTGGATGAGTGTCTGGATGATTTCTAAGAGGACCTATGGGTCCTTCATAGTCTCTTTGAAGTAGGAGTTCACATTAAACTACCAGTGTGAGAAATATGGTCATGAAAGGATATTTTGTCCATATTCTAGAATTGTGTGCTGTTTGGGGATGTTGTATAAGGTCCCTCTCTATGCATTGTTTATATCAGTCACAATGGTCATGTTCGGTGACTCCTTGTGATGTCATGTGCTCGATTGACTATAAAGGTGAAAGTCGTGAAATACTCTGAGAGTATCTATTATGTTGGGTGAATGTATCCCTTGGAAAAAACTTCAAAATATTCAATTTATAGGAAGGTGAGTATAGGTGTTCTTTAATTCTATTGTTTCTCACCCGAACAAACAAGGTGTGATGTGTGTCCATCTTCTAATCCCTTGTTTCAATGAAATATCATGTTAGGGTAAAGTGTGTTTGGAATGTGTTATGTCTTGGAAAACTTATCGGGGAATGCGGTGTAGTTATTAGTGGCACCAAAAGAAGAATTCTCATTCATGGGGTTTCCAAAGCCTAACTATGAGGCCGATGATGCTTCAATCATCTGATATCTAGCCATAGGTCTCAGAGAGAAGCTGTCTCGTAGTCAAGGGAATTCCTAGGGTTTTTTAAACCCTTGTACAAAGTTATATCCTCAGTATGAAAGATAGGAAGAGTTTAAACCTCTAGTGTCATCATTTTTCTTATCTTGTTTCCATTCAGTGGAAATAGGTGGAGGGCCTTGTACACATGTCATCGCCCAATGTTATTCACTCCCCATTTGGTTTCCATTGTGTCTTTGGAGAATGGTTGGAAATTTGGATATACAGGCCGAGCACAAGTTTTGTGCACGATTAGTAGTAAACTTGTTGCAGAAATCCATGCAAAAATAATGATCTTCACAATTAGTGCACAACTTCCAAAATCGTGCGGACTAACCATGTAGCCTTCCCAAATCTTAAAATTTTTGGGTCTTTCGGTGTTGGCCCATTCTGGTCGGTTAAGATGGTTGGTTATTATGGTGGGGAGACCCACTATGATTCTCATGTATGTTCCTTCATAAATTTTGAATGGAAGTCTACCCTTTTTACTGGGGAGTCCGTTCAGGCCTCCCCTTGTTATTGTCTTGATTCTTTCTTGGAAAAAATATAGGTTGTCTCTTATGGTGGAGAGCCTATTTGCGTCCCCCCATACTAATAACATATATTTATCCATGGTATTGTCTTGGTGGTAGGTAGTCTAGTTCAGAGCTATCTATATACCAACATCATTCTTTAGTAAACATTGGTATTGGAGAATTCCCAATGGTTTAGTTATTTCAAGGTAAGTGTAACCTTGTTCGATGTTGTTGTTTGTTTTGGTGAATTACTTGAGTCTTGTTTGGAAAGTGTTTGAGGAGTTTTTTTGGGGGGATAAAGTATGAATGTGATTGATCATTTTAGGAAAGTGGTGTAAGTTTTTTTTTGTGAGAGTAATCATTCCTTAATTGATCATTGAAGGTGTTTTGTCCTTTGGGGGTGAAGCTTGGCAAAGAAGTACATCTTGGATTATCGGTTGGGTTTGGTTTTGGTATTTGGCCTTACTGTGGATTTCTAGCGATGGAAAGTTTTCATGGTGGGTAGAATTGTCACATCCATGACTTATTTTAAATTTATTTTTCATTTAATTTCCATTCTTTATTTTTTGGGGGTTTCCCAAGTTTTTTTTCAGGAAAGGGTGAGTTTTCATGATTTGGGCCAAACCATGAGTCCATTTCCAGATTTAAAATCCAATTTTGTTTCTTTTATAAATTTTTCATTGTTTAATATTTTTAACCCATTACAATTCCTAAATTTTCTCCCATAACCTATTAACACTACCATTTCAATTTGGATCCTTTAAGAATCCATAATAAGGGTGGATTTGGGTTTTTATTTAAGGATTTGGGCCAGCCCAAAATCCCATTTCCATTTTTTAAAAAAAAATATTTTTTTATTTAATAACTTATTCAATTTTAACTATTTTTCAATGATTTCTCCTCTAACCCGAGCCCACGAAACCAAGGCGCTCCCCCATTCTCTTCTCCCCCTCTTTTGAGCTCATTTACTTTTTGAATTAAGCCAAAATTTCTTAAGATTCCTCAATTCAAGAAGACTTATAAAGGTAATTTGTTTCCTTAATAAATCTTTCATTTATCACTCTTTTTCCCCCATTAAAATTCCTACACTTTCTCCTCATCCTTTTTGAAACCTCCATTGATATTTTGGCTATTTGAAAATTCAGATACTGGTGGATTTAGGTCAATTTACCCAAGATTCGTTCAAGTAGGTGTTCCTCCCTTCCTTTTCCTCCATTTCCTTAGGGTTTCATCCCTCTTTCTTGATGTTCCAAAGTGTCCAAAAGATGGGGTTAGAACCTAGGATTTTACATGGTGTCTTTTTGGTGTAATATTTAGATTTTAGGTTTCTCTTCACTTCCTTATGGCGCGGTGGTGGTGCGCTTGATGTTTTGCACCAATATTTGAGGGATTCAACACTTTCGGTAGGTGGTTCCATGTGTAAACAATTATTGATGAGTTATATTGATGTATTTTATCATTATTCATATTCCTAATATGTTTTTTGTGGTGAGAAAACTGTTCATTATTGATTTGGTTAAGAGTTTAATTTTATAGTTTTATTTTAGCTTGAAATTGGGTGTTTTCATGTGTAACACTTGGGGTATTATTTGGATGTATTTTAGAACATATGAAATTGGTTTAATAAATCTTTTTTGGGCATAAAATTATGCATTGTTAGGGTTTTGGTGTGCCATTGGGTTTGAAAGTGGGTTTTTGAATGGGTTTAAGGTATAAAACCATGTTGTACTTCTTGAAAGTGATTTTGAAAATGTGTGTTTTTTATGTGGATATTTTGTGGTATTGTTTGAGGTATTTTTATAACACTTAGGGGTTGTTTAATATATGATTTTGGGGATGAAAATTTTGTTTTGAATTTGTATTGGTGAAATTTTGTCCTTGAAAGATGGTTTTGAAATGGGTTTTATGTGAAAAGATTGGGTACACTCCTTGGAATTGTTTTATGAAAGTTTTGAATGGTTTAATGATTTATGTAAGAGGTGAAACCATATTAGAAAACTGTTTTGGATTGTTTATACTATGAAATGGTCCATTTAAAATGTGAATGGGTCTGTCATGTGATGTTTATACTCTTGGAAATGTTTTATACAAATGTATAATGAATTTACTGAAATGTGAAAGAGGTGTGAACGTGATGTGGGCTGTTTGTGTGAGTGTGATGGGAAAAATGGATTTTGTTTATGAAAAATGGTTTTATGAAACATGTGAGTGGGATTTTATGTGATTTTTATCATATTTGGAAATATTTTGTAAAATTGTTAAATGATGTGTTGGATTTTGAAAGTTATGCAAAATGTGTAGTGGGTTATTTTGGTGTGAGTTTGATTTCAAAATGCATTTGAACGAAAAGTGGATTTTGTGACTTGTGTTATGTACATGGGGATGTTTGGTTAATGTGTGATGTGGAAGTGATATTTTCATGTGAATACTATTTTTCTTTGCCTGTTGAACTTGTTTGATCATAAGAGGGAAACCCAGGTATCTAGGTGGGTGGACATGTACTAGTATGCTAGTGAATATGTGGGGTTTGGTCTCAGTTTCATGTAGCAAGATTGATGCTTACAACACTAACTAAACTATGATTATGGTGATTGGGTACCACTAGGTTATGTGTATGCTCCTTATTAATGGCTCATGTGCACGAGAACAAATATTATGATGGTTACTATCACCGAGATACGAGGTACCTAGGATCCAAAACGAGCTAGTGCATAGGGGTTATTTACTATTTCTTGTGATCATTGGATTATTTGTGCTTACCATAGGAATATGTTATTGTTGGCTGGAAATTTAAGTAGTTTTTTCATTTATTTTAAAATTAATGATTCTTTAAATTATCCCAATTGAAAACTATTTAAATTTTTAAGTTGTGTCTTTTAGAAATTGTAACTAGTATTACCTATTTATGAAAAATTGCAAGATTTTCATCTATGAATGTTTATCACATGAAATATCATAGTGGTGGTATCCTACTAGTCATTGTCTCACACCCTACTTACACCCTTGGGTGTAATTATACTAGGTTATTTTTGTTGTCACAGGTTGGGTATAGTTTTTAGTTCCACTGGTTCGGGTTTCTAGCAGGTCCTTGGTGGTGAAGTCTTGTGGATATGGCTTGAGGGCAGTGCCCCATTATATGAGGATTCTTGGAATGTTTATTTTTGTTTTTGTACCTTTGTAATATTCTTTTTGAGTTGTTTTAAACTATGTAATTCAGTTCTGAATTTTTGTAAAATATTGTTTGGTTCGAAAAATTCAAATTCATTTTATTGGATTCTTTTGTTGTTTTAAGTTTATAAACTCAGGTAAATCATTCCAAATTCTCATTTTAGGATTCTCGGACACTTGTTACAGCCCATGGGGATTAGGAACACCCTTAGGGGATTGTCACAGGCTGAGTTTGGTGCCATTTTTGGTGGAGACCAGATTTGGTTCGTGACAAAAACAAAAGTTATCATAAATAATAAGGCATGATGAATAACTAAAGAAAAAATTTCATTAAAACATAATATTAAGAATAATATGGTTGGAATAAAAGATAATTAAATAATTACATAATAAAACATAAAAATGGATATTCTACTAGTCAAATAATCACATGGACTATAAATTACTAATTTCATAATGAGGTACTGCATAATTTGGGACAACACAACCATACTGGAAAGGCCTTGTGCCAAGACCATACATAAAAGTGCAAAAACCCAAACTATTTTATCTCATGAGGCCTTCCGATTCACCAAGGGGATATAGTGGGCCTCACCCAAAAATTACTAATTCCAATTCATTACTCAAATGAAAGGGGTGAAACATAATCAACATATACATTCATATTGAAACTAACATATGAAATGTAAATAACATTCCCTAATCAGCAAACATAAACACTAACCATTCGGAGTAATATAGTGAATGGTATCAAGATAGAACATTCACAGTAAAACTAATCATAAAAAATAAAATGAAATATGTGATATGATATTATAAAATATCAATCCCAATTAAACATAATAATCAATAAGAGTGTTGAAATATATTAAAATACTCTTGCAGAATCATCAAGTTATTATTGAGGGAGATACTCTTTTACTTTGAAATAAAGAGTTATTTTGGAAAAATATTTTTATAATACAAAAATTAAACTAAGATATTTATTTCATAATAAAATTATTTATTTTATAAAAATAATGGTGTCTTAAAAAATATTATAGAGTGAACTTGAAAATAGGTAAGAATTTGAGATGTTCCCTTGAGTCGGGCTTGTTTACCAGGAAGAATTGGGAAGAGAACGATTTTAAAACATATAATTCCCATAAACGAAATATTAAATGATATAAATATATGATTTAGGAATATATAAATATAATATATAATAATTAAACTATAATAAATAAACATTACATTGGGGTTAGGATAGTGAAAGAATAACCTGAAGGAAAAACAAAGGTTCAGGTGGGATCCCTTACCTTATGTTTGAATGTATTCTTTACATGACCATAATGTATAGGAATATGAAATAAGTCTTATTAATAATTTAATTAATAAACTATTAGAAATGTATATATTTTATTATAATTTTATTAATTTCATTTATGTACTTTTTGATAAGTTATAAGATTAAATTCTGTCATTCTGAAATGTTAGTTTCCTTGATTTTCATGATCAATTCGCTTGATTATAAATAATAGAGATCATGTAAATTGGGTATAATTCTCCAGAATTGTAATTACATGTTATTAATGAACATCCAGAAGTGTAATTGGTATTATTTATTATTTTTCTTCTATATACAAGGATGAATCATTAATAATAATCGTTTATCTTAATTTTAGTATTTTTTCAATCACAATGATTTTTTTTGTTCTATTATTTAATATAATATATATACAATGGTTATAAAACATTAAATAATATTTAATAAATATTTAATAATATTTTTCAATCATAAAATTGGTTTCATGACAATACTTGAAGGATAAATTAATGAACGAAAGTTTGTCGTTCATAAAGATTGTAAATCAGCCCCTCCCAGATAATGATTTTGTTTTTAAAATAAGAGAGAGAGAGAGAGAGAAAGGAGATTGATGATGAATATTAAATTAACATGATATCGTTAAATTATATAGATTATATTGGATTTATCATGATAATTTGTATAGAGGAGGTAATGAGAGGATAAGAGAATAAAATAAATTGAAATGAAATTAAAATAAAAAGGAAGAGGGTTTACCACTTGAATTATCCTCCTTGAGATCCTCCTTAGGGAAAGGGGTTTTGGACTTTTTGTAAGACCAAGAGCTCATGAACTTGGGTGAGTGGATAGGGAATCATATTTGGGTATAATTTTGACAGGATACAAGGCCTAGAGGTGTAGGGAGAGGAATTGTGAGGGGTGGTATTTATAGTAGAGGAGAAGAGTGTTTTTTGAATATTTTAATCATTAGATTATTATTTTGGATCAAGACTATGAATAGTTTGAGAATTAACATCAAATATTTTAAAATAATGAATGTAATTTCTAGATTATGGTTCTTACATCAGACATTACTCAAATAATAGTGTATTTATCATATAATGTATTTATACTGTAAATTACAGTATTTTAATATTCACCAAAAATTCATTTATTTTAGAAAAATATAAAAAATTCACCCTAACTATTTTTTAATGTGTATAATTAAAAAATGGACTCCATTTTATGAAAATAATTTTCTAAATATGATAAATTTACTTTTTAATTTAAACCATCATTTATTGAAAAAATAAAATTTTTAAAATTAAAAATGATTTTATAACACTATGAACTTTTAACTAAGGTATCATTAAATTATCCTAAAATCATAAGTCAATAAAATATTTATTTTATAATCCATTTTATGAAAATTAATTTTATTTTAAATTATTTTATTAATTATAAAATTGTAATTAAATATTTATGAATCCCAAAAATAACAACACTTAATTAATAATTTTTAAAATATTCATTTACTTATACTATGATATAATTATATCATAATATAACCTTTGGTATGCCTAAATTTTATTTATACTTTCATGGGTGTGGTTACTATTCATTAGGCTGATATATTATTCATAAGGGTCATATTACTATTCCTAAGTTCAAGTTACTGTTTCATCAGTATAGTTCTTAACTTATAGAAATACCACTTATTTCATTCATTATTCATTTATGATATTTATATTATGTTCTCGAAGTGATTATGTGATCTATACTATATTAAATGAACATTATAAGGTAAATCTCCATGATATAATTTTGGTTCGTTATAATAATTATATAATTATAAGTAAATATTTATAATGGATATATTTTCAAATAAGTGACTATGAATAATTATATATGAAAAAAATAAATAATCATACATTTTAATAATTATAAATAATTATTAATATAAAATAATTTATATATTAATAAATAAAAAAATCATGCATGTTTATTTGTTATTATAAATAAATATAAATAGATTTATATAATTAAAAGTAGATATAAATATATAATTATAAATATATATATATTTATATAACTTTGTATTTATAATTATAACTGTAAATATATAAATATAATATGTATATTTATTATATTTATAATAAATATACTGGTGGTGTAATAACTGGGCCTTGCTGATAGCACAGATGTCCGCCTTAATAGGGTCATCAGGTCTTGGCCCACCATGTACCACAAGTTTCCCTGCAAACACATGGTCCCCTACCTGGGAAAATTCCTAGAAGGTCACACATCCTGAACACTATTTCAGGCCAAACATGCTTAACTGTGAAGTTCTAATCTATAAGGCACCCAAAAAAGGTGTACCTTGTTGAAATTAGTCATATCATTTATTTATTTAAACCATTATCATTCTGTGGTGTTACATTCACTCCCCCCCCCTTTAGAGAATGACTTACTCATTGTGGACCCTATATCTCAACCTTGGAAGTGTCACCACACTTATGGTTGGGTTACTGCTCTAGTACCAATGTAATAAGTGGGCCCTGTTGATAGCGTGGACACCCACACCAGGTACCACCAGTTGTCCTGTAGACATTTGGTCCCCTACCTAGGGCCCACATACAAGTTCGAAAAGGTCATCAGACTAATGAATGTCCCTTCAAGCCAACACATGTTCTTTATAATGTTCTTTTTCCTCACTTGAACACTCTCTGTGAAACTTCTTAGAAGGTCATCCAACTTAATCACTACTCTAGGCCAAGAAGGCTTAACAATGGAGTTCTAATATACAGGCTCTCAAAAATAATGTTTCACCTTGTTGACATGGGTCATATCATTTAGTCATTTAACCCTTTATCATTTTAGGGTGTTACAGGTGATTTTTGCACGAGTTGCATGGAGGGGTGGCAACTTTAGTTAATGGAGGATTAGGCTTACAGTGGGGTGGGGGATGGTTGACCAATATATGGATGATGGTTAGATATCTATCACTGGTTGAGGATGGTGGTACATGGTGGGCGAGATGGATAGGGCACGCATTCGAGCTAGCCTTCTTGAAGGGTCTTCTGGGCCTTATGTTGGGCCTATAGGCTAGTCTCTAAGGCATTTGTGTCTTTAGCCCCATGAGCTATGTATTAGGTCTCCCTTTACCCCAAACAGAAGGGGGATCTTTGCATTGTTTTCTAAAGAGGATTCAAACACAACATCAAAAAAAAATTATTTATAATCATTTTTTTAGAAATATTTATTTATATACATTTATATTAATTTATATTTTTTATTTTTTAAAAATAGGTTATACAATCCCCTTTTTTGAAGGGAAATAAGTTTTATATTAAAAAAGAATCATTCGAAACTGAATTAAAAATACAATAAAGAAAATGATAAAGAAAATATGGTTTCTCTAATCCTTACTAAAGCTATCCAAACAATATACTTCATTATTTCACCCTCTCTTAAAAAATGAATACCTGTGAGAGGAGTAGTCATCAAAAGAAACACCACATTTCCTTACTAGATAGAGGGGAACCATTAAATGTCATGTAGTGCAGAAATACTATGATAAGGAGATCCCCTAACTAGGTATAGGAGAACCATTACATGGATTGTATAGGGTAAACACCTTACTAGGGTGTTCAAATTACTAGGGAAATACCCTTTTATTAGATCAGAGAAACACTTATCCTTCCTATATGGGTATAGAGGAATCATCACATGGCCTATAGACCTAGGGAAAATTGGATGAAGTACCACAGGGCATTAAAGACCATTACAACATGGCCTATAGTCCTTAACTCATAGTCCCAATGAAGGCCTTCACTACATCCCATATATATAAAATAATCCCATGTACTTGTACTATTTGGTCAGAATATTATGAAGACACAAGAGGGTGGGAGGAGAACTGTTACCCTTTCAAAAATCTTGATAGAATTAGATTATATCACTCTTCATGTATTGTAAATATATGAAAAATAATTTTCATTGAAAAAATTATATAGTGGAAAAAGAGATAACAAGATGATGATAATATTATATAGTAGTTCAGGGAAAAAAGATTCCCCAATCCACTCCACCAACACCCTCTCAGCAATCTCGATGATTTTCAATAAATAGTTCCTCTTATCCTGAGACCTCTACAATCGAGTGTAAGCAGTTCAAACCTTACAAAAAGGATTTTACAAGGCCTTATGGTTCATTTATATGTGGTTGAGATATAAAAAACATAGTATAATAATTTGACACTCCTCCATGATAGAGAATAAGTAGTTAACACTTCAAGAGAACAAGATTGATTTTTTCTTGAGAAACAATTTCAACTCATAGTTGTAGAAGCAACTGAAAAATTATAGATCTTATTCTTTAAAAAAATATTCAAGAAATAAACATTCTACAATGATCCATGTTAAAAGAGATCTAAAAATAAGTACAAAAATATACAAACAATAGAAACAATAGTACGACGATTAATTTCCAAAAAGATCAAAACTTGTATGTCTCCAAAGTGTACCTCTTTATAATTATAGAGGCGTTTTTTCACACATATCATTACTTTATAAGATAAAACTTATGGTTTTTAACAAGGTTATTATATTTCTTCATGTAAAACAAATACTAACATTTCACTTGATAAATAGAGTTAATTTGAAATTAAACTCTTAGAGAAAAACATAACATCCATTAGAAATATAGACGATTTAGTCTGTTGAAGATGAGACTTTGAATTGGTAAATGAAAATATTTAAAGAAAAAATTAATTAAACAAAAACCATTATTTAAATTTTTTAATTAATCCAAAATTAAAATATCATAGATAACTACTTCAAGCGTATGGTTTCACTGCCTAGAAATAATCTTCAAGAGTATAATTGAAAACATATGGTTAATTTCAAAAGTATGGTTGTTTAACCATACACTATGTTCTAAAACATAGGGTAGATTATAAAATTATAGTTCAAAAATACTACTTTAACATAAAATTTTGGGTTCCAAATGTTGTTTTCCTTGCAATAGTAGAGTTCTTGATCCATAAATTTACTTAAAACTTAGGGTTTAAACTATGAATCTAGACTACTTTGAAACATATAAAATACATGAAGAAACAAATAAAATTCAATAGGATTATACTTCAACATGCTTCTAGAATAAAATAATTATTTCAAAAATCATTATCCTGAAATACACTTATAGTAAATTCATCTTTAACACAAATTTTGATGTCTGTGAGCATCAAATTCAATGTAAAATTAATGAAAGTATTGGATTAACACGTGCCCAAAAATCTCCTCATTTTTTATGATCACAAAACCCATATAGATATAAAGAAAAAAATTGGTCTTATTTAAATAATTAATAACATGGATATATAAATTATTTCAAATGCACAAAAAAATTTCCCCAAAATAATTAAGATTTTTATCAAATTTTCTCATAAAATCCATTTAAGAAAAAAATTATAAACATAAGAATGAAAAAATTTAATGAATAAATAAACACATTTCAAAAAAAATTCTCCCAAACTCTTTTTCCCCTTAACATATAAATAATTTAAATATATAATAAAATAAAACCATCAAATAAATATTATGTTCATCTAAAATTTGGAATGTCATGTTTATCTATGTTTCTCCTCCTTTTATGATATCAAAAATTATGTAGATATATATATTAAAAAAATTTAATGTAACTATAATATCTTAGTAAATGTTGTGTTAAGAAAAGTAAAAATGTTTCCTAAAAATTATATAGGATTAAACCTAAAATATTAGTAAAATAGAGAAATTTAAAATAAAAAATGCATTTCAATAATCACTCTTAATTATAAAAAATATTTGGATCAAGGAAAAAAAGTTTAATATGAAATATTGGAAGAGGGTGAAAGATCTAGTTTAGAAGTTGATTTAGAGACAACATAATCACTAACATATTGTTAAAGATCCTTTATCTCTACCATCAATATTGAAAAATTTTGATTGAAAGATACAACTCGTTGTTCATTAAAATATTTGAGTCCTTTTCCATCTTTAGATATTCAACTGTATTAAATTTTAAAAACTCATGAACATATTATATTTATTTGACATATTTTTTAAACATTTATCTCTATTGGTTGAAACGATTCTATATACCAGTCTCTACAGAAGTCAATCTATCAACATGGGCTTTCTGATTGTATAAAAGAGTATGAAATGGATTAATATCACCCTATAAGCTCTGAATAAGATCAATAATAGCTGATAACATAGTTTTAATAGATTAAATATTTTTAGTATATCTATAGAGGTTTTCTGGATAGAATTAGAATCCCTCCTCCAGATTCCACTAGCTTTGATAGACTCAAACTAGATACCAAAATACTTTTTTGGATCCTAAAAAACATATTTTGAAATTCATACATCTCCCATTCTTCCAATCTGATCATCCATATAACTTTTAAAGGGATAAAATTATTTTATTAAAATATAAATTTCCTTTACTTGTTCTAAATGGTCCCAATACATTATAATTCATCTCATGTAATAGGATAATTTCTTAAATCTATATAATATTTTCTGAAACATTCTAACTCTCCTTGCAAACTACTGCTAAATTATCTTAACTGATTGAATTATATACCATATCTTTAATATTTTCATCTATATAATTAGAATATTCATTTATAGTTTTCTTGAGGATTCACATTCTTCAACCAAAGGAAATAGTTTACTCTAAATCATTCACTGGATAGAGATAAACAATCCTCAAGAACATCATTCTACTCATCAGACTTAAAAACAGACTTTTCACAAGATACTTTAGCAATATAAATAGTCTAATATTTTATCATCTCATATTCCTATTATAAGTTATTGTAAATAAAATAATCACCCTGATATTATTTACTAATTTTCTTATCCACATGATCACCCTACTTATCTATATGAGCCTTAATAATTCCTTCCTCAAAATCATGAAACCTAGATTCTTCTATTTCTTCAAATTTAGATTGGTGTTTTTCTCTAAACTCAGCAGTTTCATCTTACTTTATAGGAAATTCATCTCTTTGTTCAACCATGTGAATATTTTGGACAACTTATTCAACAACATGAATGAATACCCCTTCAATAGGTTCTTCTGCCCTTCTTAGCCCAAGAACACGATTTTACCAACTGTCCTCACTAGATTGTTCTTCAAAAGTCCTTTTAACTTGAGTAACTCCCCCTGTGGTTATTTTTTTGAATTATATCTATTATTATCCTTATCTATTAAGATTAATTTATTAAATATGGTAAGGCCTTCATATTTTATCCACTTTTGTAATTACTTATAATTTGTATTCTCTCACTTCCTCACAATGGAATATTCTTGAGCCAGAATTATTTTTACTACTTTTCTACCCCTGATCAACATATAAAAATGATTCTTACTCCTCATCAATAACAAGAATCAACATTCCTTTGATTATGATCTAGAAAAATCCACATTTATTTAGTGTTTCAACTGATATAATGTTGTCATGGTGACATTTTACTCCCATATTTATGTCATGAATCTTATTGTTATTGAAAAGAAATATATAAATTATCCTTCCAAAAGGATATAATGGAATCCTTGAAATTTTTTGCTTCCAATGTACCATATATATCAAAAAAATATACTAAAATTAAATTTTATATTGCTCGACAACATGAAAATCACATACATATTAGGAAATAGAATTTTTTATAGGTCCTCTATCCTTGAAACTATAGCAGTTTGAACAAGCATTACTAAAAATTTATGATCTTCCTCCAAATCCTATATAAAATATTTTCTTATATTGGAAGATCCAAAAGGAAAATACATTATTTCCTATGACACATAAATTTTCACTAATTTTCCAATGACTAAAGTTATATACTCCTTTATTAGGATGCTTGAAAATATACGCGAGTTCGATAGAAGAAATTGAAAAATCTTGATTATTTACATTTAAAGAGGCCATATCATTAGAATTTCCAAAGCTAAATTGATAATTTTTATAAAATTCCTTTACATATTGTTCAAAAATATAATTTTTATATTCCCTATTATATAAGAAACCCAGTCCTTGAAAACATAGGGGTTGCTTCAGCATGATATTAATTTGAACCAACCATTCATGATCTACCACTTTTCCATGAAGAATTCCTCTATCTAAGGTCGATCCCTTCTTCTAATTCACGTTTTTAGGACCATATGCATTGGTTATATTATTTTTTCCATTTATAAGAATAGAAAGGTTGAGGGTATGAATATTAGAGTTATAAAATATTTTTTTTCTCAGGAAGGTTGAAAGGGAATGAGATTGAAGATGTGAGAGAAAGAGAGAGGTTATCTCATATGGTTTTTGGGTGATGATTCAGCTTCTTAAGCTAATATTTTTAGTATAATCAATCTTGATTTTAAAATTTTAAAAGAAAATTTCTCAAAATAAAAATAAAACATAAATGAAATTAAATATCATAAATAACACATTTAAAACTATATCTTAAGTAAATTTGAATTTTAGTAGAATTTAATTAAATAAAATACTAATAATTCATTTAAAATTAAATAAACCTAAATAGCCCTTAATAAAATCAAAAATATTAGTGGGAATTAGTCCAGTGAAATTATTTTCAAGTTGGTATTTAGTATTAAAAAATCTAAAGATATATCTCCTGTTAAGACATGGTGGCTTAGAAAATAATTCTTAATATCAATATTATTAGTCCAAGAGTGACTTGCAATATTTTTTTAAATATTTATTACACTAATATTATCTCATAAAATAGGAATATGGTTAAAATTAACTTAAAAGTTTAAAAGAGTGTTTTTCATCAAAAACATTTGTGCATAGAAACTGCTAGAAGAAATATATTATTCCTTATCTATTGATAATGCAACTAAATTTTCTATCTTATTAGACCACGAAATAGAATTTTATAAAAAGTTACATGTTCCTAAGGTTCTTTTTCTATCTAATATACATCCTTTAAATTCAACATCTAAATATGATATTAAATTAAAATTATAAGTTTATGATAATGTAATGATAGATAAATATATCCTTTTAATTTTTTTTAAAATTATTTTAATAGAAGAAAGATTGGATTTTTTGGTATTTTATTGAAATATTTCACAAAGACATAATGAAATCATAATTTATAGTCTACTAGATATAAGATATAAAAAACTATCAATCAAACCACTATACAACTTGATTTCCACTGGGTTTTCAGCTTTATCCAAATTAGGTTACATATTAGTACACATGAGAGTTACATAAGTCTTACGTTTTTCAATTTCAAACTTTTTAAATAATTAAATAATATATTTTATTTGATTTAAAAAATTTCCAAAATATTTTTTATAAATTTGAAAACCAAGAAAGAAATTTATTTCTCCCATTGTACTAATTTCAAATTCTTTTTTGCATATTTCCTGAGAAATCATTAATTTTTTTTAATTTGTTGAGCCAAAAATAACATCATATATATATATATATTTGTACTAGTGAAATATTAGAAATATGATTTTTGTTTGATAGAGTATGATCTACCAATATGACTAAAAAGAATTTTTTTCAAATGAATAGAGATTAATCATTCATATCAAGCACTTTGTTCTTGATCAAGGTCATAAAGAGTTTTAATAAGTTTAAAAACATAATTTTGTAATTGAATATTCTCAAAACCTATGGTAGTCCACATATACTTCCTCTATTAAAAATCCATTTAAAATGATTATTTAATATCCATATGATATAGATTAATATTCATATATGTTTCATAGGCTAAAAGGTTCCTAATGGATAGTATTATAGCAATAAGGGGAAAGGTTTCCTCGTGATCTATTCCATATTCCTAATTATATCATTTTGAATCTAATCTAGATATATTTATAGTAATTATACGTTGGATGTCTTGTTTATTTCTAAAGACACATTTAGTTCTTATTACTAGATAAACTGAGGGCCTATTAACCAATTCCCCAAATTTATTTCTTTTAAACCGATTTACTTCTTCCTATGTGTATATTATCCATCCTTTATCTTCTAAGGATTATTATTAAGTATTTGGTTTAAGATAGGATTTTAAGGTAAAGAATTCAACTATGTTTCATGTATTCCTTATTGTCTTCACCCATGTATCTTGGTCTCATATAACAGTATCTAAATCATGATCCTTTATGATTCTAGGTTGTCAAGTTAAGAAACTTTCATGTTCTCTAGTTTCATATCCATTTTCATAGGATTTAATTTCAACACATTTTAATTTTTTTTTGAAAAAAATATTTATTGGTATGAAGTCACAAGTTGTTAAGATAATTAATGACTTCATCTATTAGAATATTATTATGTTTGAAAGTATCACTTTCATTATACTTCATAAGAAAAAATTCTTCAACTATCCTTGAAAATTTATTAAATAATATATAAGATTTAGAAGTAGAATAATATCCTAGAATAATTCCTTCATTATCTATTAAATCAAAATTATTAAGATTTTCCTTGGTATTCAAGATATACATATTTCATCCAAAAACATTAAAGTATCGAAATTTGGGTTTTCTATTATTCTATATTTTATAGGGTGTATTTTTAAGAAAGATCCTTATTAAAAATATATTCATTATTTTAATGTCTCAAAATTTTTGTGTATTTTTTTTAATTATATAGAATTATTTTGAGATTGTACGCTCTAACAGAACATGATTCCAAGAACCGATGATACCAGAATAGATTTTTGAACTTTTATTAAGGTAGGTTTGGTAAACATGCAAGCAGGTTTTCCTATCTTTTGAACCGTTACTCGAATCATAAGTCTGAGGGTACTATTGAACTCAGAATGTTGGGATTCACCTAGAAATGACTTAACTTCGGCCAGAAAGGGCCGAGCAAAAAAGTTATATTTTAGAAATTTTGAGAAAAATAATAAAAAAATTTAAAATAATTATTCTATTTATTTCTCACCGTTGAGAGTCAGGTGGTGATGTTGTGGTACAACGACAAGGAAGCGATTAAGTACATTAATGGAGGGTCAATAATGGATTGTTTGAAGCTACTGAGTGGGGGGAACATGGTGACAGACATGCTCAGCATGGGGCCCAGTTTACAGCTACTGAGTGAGGTGATAGAATAGTTATACAAGATGAAAATATCCTTCATAGATGATGGTGAAGCTGCATACCTTCACTCGATGACTGTTACTCCCCCACTCTTATAGCGATTCAAGGAGGCAAAATTTGTGGATGTTTACAATGAGGCCCAACGTGATTAGTTATCCTCAAGATGGGCTCTTGATGTATTTTTGATAGGTGGGGAGCACATCATCCTTTTCAGAGGGCACACCGTAGTTCCAGTGTTGTTGCGGGTGGAGGTGTTGAGGGAGTTCCATACATCCCCCTTAGTGGTACATCCTCGAGTGGAAAAGATGTACTAGTACCAACGATGTTATTACTTGTGGTTGGGGATAAAGAAAGTAGTGACCGAGTTTATTTCAAGATGTCTCACTTTTCAGCAAGTGAAGGCCAAGAATTAGGTTCCAACAGGCTTGGCCCAACCAATCGAGGTACTAGAGTGGAAATGGGATAGTATCCCAATGGACTTTGTGATGGCTTTACCACATACATCCAGGGGCCATGACTTTATCTGGGTGATTGTTGACCGACTAACCAAGTCAGCTCACTTCCTACCCATCTGGGAGAAGGGAATGGTAGAGGGCTTGGGACGCCTCTATGTCTAGGAGATAGTACGACTTCATGGGGTGCCTTCGATGATCGTCTCAGATTGTGATGATCACTTTACATCCCAGCTCTGGAGTGGATTACAGAGGCATTCAGGATGTAGCTATGCTTGAGAACATCTTTTCATCCCCATATGGATGGTCATATGGAGAGGACCATACATGCCTTGGAGGACATGCTTCGTGCTTGTCTTCTAGATTTTGGTCGTAGTTGGGAGGACCACCTACCACTGGTGTAGTTTTCATACAAAAATAGCTATCACTCTACTATTGGAATGGACCAATTTTAGGCTTTGTATGATAGGCCTTGTAGATCACCCCTATTCTGGAGAGATCAAGGGGAGTCGGCACTCATGGGTCCGGAGTTGGTATGGGATACCACTGAGAAGGTGGAGATCATCTAGGAGTGGATGACGACAACACAGAGCAAGAAAAATTCATTTGTTGATAGTAGACGGAGACCCTTCGAGTTTGATGAGGGTGATAATGCAATCCTTCAGTTCTCACCCC
Organism: Viscum album; assembly: GCA_963277665.1. NCBI lineage: Eukaryota > Viridiplantae > Streptophyta > Magnoliopsida > Santalales > Viscaceae > Viscum > Viscum album. Next base: position 1,386,838,374 of record OY728160.1, read on the forward strand.
GACAAGGATTACAAAGATTTGACTTTTTCAGAAAGATATCTTCAAGGTTCCTAAGACCTTTTCAGATCCTGAGTAGAGTTGGTGAGGTGTTGTACCACCGATCTCTTCCCCCACAGATGCACCAGGAGCATGATGTTTTCTATTTCTCGCTACTGAGGAGGTACGTGCATGATCCATCACACATCATCAACTGGGGAGAACTGGACATTGACGATGGGGAAATGATTGCGGACTTCCCAGAGGAGATAGAGGATCTACATGAGTGGGTCTTACATGGGTGGTCGATTCCTCTAGTGCACGTTCGGTGGCAGTAAAGAATCCTTCAAGAGAGCTGGAGGCATGGATTAATGATCAGTACCTCCATCTGTTTAATTAGTTTTTTTTGGATTTTGGGTATGTAAATTCCTAAGGTGGGGAAAATGAAATGTCTCATAATATACATGTAATTTTTTTTAATTATATTGAATTATTTCAATACCGCACACTCTGACAGCACGTGATTCTGAGGCATTGTGAGCGTTAAACGGATTTTTAAATTTTTTTTAAGGTACTTTCAATAAACTTACGAGTAGGTTTTTCTATAGTTTGAACTGGTACTCAGATCATAAATACAAGGGAACCATTTAACTTGGAATGTCAATATTATTATAGAAATGACTTAACTTCGGCCGATAAGGACCGAGAAGAAAAGTTTTTTTTTTGGAATTTTCGAGAAAAATAATAAAATAATTTAATAGAATTATTTTATTTCTTTATCTCCATTGAGTGGCGGATAGTGATGCTGCAGTGCAGCGACGAGGTGCATTAATGGAGGGTCAATAATGTCTCATTCAAAACCGCGATGCTATTATATTAGTGACACATTAAATGTGGCTCATTAAATGTGTCTCATTTAATGAGCATCATTAATGGATGCAACATCACTATGCTCTTTATTTCTTTTAATACTTCCAATGTGAGGTAGTTTAGGGGACTTACAAATATGGGAAATCTCTGAAGAAACGCAGGTAGAATATATCTCCAACGAAGAATGAAGAGTGATGCACCAGAGTATCATCATCAACTTCGACGAGCCTTGAAGAATGGAGCTGGAAGTGACATCAACATCCCAAAACCTCAGGGATGAATACTTTGGCATCAAACATCAAGGAGGTAGGGGTTTATTCAATCTATGTTTTTGATTATTTCCTCCTTGTTCTTGAGAATTAATGACGAACGTGAATCAACTAGCTAATGGGTTGATCCGCGAATAACTCATTCTTGCGAGGGGGGGGGATAGTGTGTGGGGGTTTGAATTGGGTTTTTACTCTTACAGTTTGGATTAATAATTTCCCTCATGTTTAGACTCTAACATGGAGGGCGAAGACTAACACAAACAGGGCCCAGACCCTCCACCGGGGTTGTTTATTGTATGTTCTTCACGGATGATTTCTCAAGATGACATCAAAGAGAGTTTGATGCCATCATAGTGAAGGTGACGGCCAAGGTATTCTGTAGATGCTAGTGGCTCAAGATACGGACCAATGGAGTGAATATGGAGGTGGTTGTGGGTAGAGGATGGAGGCACGCCGCAGAGGTAGGAAGTCATGGCCAGAGGGTCATGGCGCCCATTGACACCAAGTGGAGTATATGCCCTCTAGGGCCACTCAGGTGCACTAGAGGCACGCAAACTCAGTCTGTGTGCATGCAAATTGGTCGGTCGGCCTGGCCGGCACATCGCACCGCCTCGGTTTCTTGACCGCAGCGAGGAGACCACCCTACGTTTACTATAGGGCCGGCGGGAGGCCGAATGTGGCTATCTTCCATGTCCCGACTAGGCGTACTTGTCCGCTTGTGGAGAACAGGGCCGAACCCGTGCTGTCGGGCTGGACGTGTGTTATCAGGCCAAACCCGCGATGTCGGGCTAGACCCGCCACGGGGCCAGACCCATCCTACCGAGCTATACCTATGATCTCAATGGGATGGCATGGCTGGACCCATACCAGACCCACGCCGGACCCTCAGGTTGGGTCGGTTTAGGTCGGTCTGACCGAGTTGGACCAGACCCGGACCAGACCGGCACCGTTTCACTAAAACGCCCACATCTCTCAAACCGGGCGTTTGATTGATGAGCAGTCAGTGGAATTGAGACCCTTTTAAAGGAGCAGTCCTTTTGATATAATACACTTGAGATTTGGTATAAGTTGTAGTATAGCCAGGTTGGATCATACTTAAATCCAATCAGGCCCTTTTTACTAAAAAACCTATAAGTTACATACCAGACATCCGAACAACATGTTGTCTGATGAATTGGTACCCTTACAAAGAGATGGTTCATTATGTTACTCTATGTGGGAATTCATGGTGCTTGAGGTACAAATGATTTCTTGAGGAACAGATCCTCTGTAAATCAATCATGCTATGTGTGGGAATCCAGTGGTTGGCTATGACGTGAAGAAAGAATAGCGATCCTACGTGGGTCTGAACCTAGCGATCTTGAGTGGGTTATCACCTAGAAATCATGTTTGGTTTAGCACCTATAGATCCTCTGTCGTTTAGCACCTAGCGATCCTCTATGGTTCAGCACTTAGTGATCCTCTGTGGGTCAACACCTAGCGACCCTGTGCGGGGCAGCAGTAGATCCTTTTAATAGAATAAGATGATATATCTTTACCAAAAGCCATATATACTTCAATACTTATGTTATACCTGGTGTGAGTTGCATCTTTTAATTTTTTCTAGGAGTTTTAGATCTTGCTTAGTGGTATTACCTATGTTGTATCTTCCTCTGTGGTGTTTTCCTTCATGGATTACTGAGAAACCTTCAGGGGTCTCGGGGACTCTGCTGAGTATTGTTATACTCACCCATGCATGGGCTTCGCCCACACCTATTGTGTCTTGTGAAGAGGATGGTCATCTTTGACTAGGAAATTGGGGAGACTGAACTAGACGGTTCTTGGAGTTGGATCAATAGACGCATTGTGTTGTAGTGACATCTCATAGAGAGCTGTACCTACCCTTCAGGTAGGATCCTCAGTGGATGACCTCTGGAGATTTCACTTCTTTTGTTAAACTTTCCTTTCAGCTGGGCTTGTATTTTGTCCACTTTACTTTCAGTTTACACACATTACTCATAGTAGTGGTACCTTGTGGTGGTTGTAATACTTTCTTTCCTTTGTGGTTTTCTTTGTGTAGTATGCCCTATTAGTGTGTGTACATGTTTAATGGTAATGCCTTACATTTTCAGGTTATTCCTTTCTGGTGGTAGTCACTAGCCCCTAGCCTATGGAAGGTGGGATTGGGGTAGTCATGGCACGGGCCCAGGTGGTCGGGTCGTGACAAAGTGGTATCAAAGTTTGGTCAATTATATCAGAAGAACTAAGAGTCTGTATTTTCAATGGGGGAAATAGTGTTAAGTTTCTTGAGTTTGAATTTCTGTCTCGGGAATCTAGTGTTCATATGGAGGCAGACGTATCCATATACCAGGACCTTTGATTCTGTTTTTCGACTCTGTACACAAATACACTGGTTGCATGTGTTTTGGAAATGTTTTTCTCTAGATCTCTTTTGAGTCAACTTACCAAGTATAAATTATTGATCGTGGAACATCTGTTTCTCTACAATATGCCTCCACAAAGATAGCCATCCATTATTCCACTGAGAGATCATGATGATGGTCCACCGAGTGATGAGGCGTCGGTGCATGGACCAATTACATCGATAGCACCTTCGAGTGGTGTACCAATAGCACAACCACCTAGAGAGAAGTTGTTGCCACCAGCCCCACCAGCGGATAGTGCACGCCGACTGAGTGCATTTCACTAGTTCCATATATAGATTCCTCTAAGGTTTTTAGGATGGATATATCCTCAAGAAGAAAAGAATTTGGTGGTGGCAGTTACTCGGGTTTTTCGCCTAGTAAAGATACTAACAAACCAGTTGTAAGTTCTAGCTGCTAGCCTTTTTCAGAGCACGATAGGGAGGTGGTGGATCTTGATGATTCAGAAACATGAGGAGGAGACCCTTGTCTAGACGGACTTTGAGATCCACTTTAGGGTGGAGTTCATACCATCGACACTATGCTAAATGCATATTTAGGAGTTACTACACCTACAGAAGGTTAGGCTGAATGGGGTTCAGTACACAATGAGGTTTACCGACCTTTCCCACTACTCCAAATACATGGTATGAGACCCTTTATTCCAGGCCCAAAACTTTTAGAAGGGACTCTGATGGGATATCAAGGCATTGATGATTTCACTCAGCATCCCGACGTAGGCTAGAGTTCTTGAGCGATCGCTACTGGTGGAGAGATTCATAGCTGAGAAGGCACTGACGGTGAGAGACACCACCATGTGATAGGTGGCTGAGCCATCTATAGAAGCCAGTAGGGAGATGACGTAGAGGAAAAAACAGGCCAGAAATTCCAGAAGATGGCCCTAGGATGCAAGGTTAGAGGTGCAGAGCTCTCAAGGAAGATGAGGTCATCTGAGGGCTAGAGTTTGTTACTCTTGCGTCGAACATGGGAACATGGCTCATGATTGTCTGACCCCCCACACAGATGACCAGCAGGCAGTCGAGGGACTGTCGAGACTGTGACAGAGGTTCGAGTGAGGAATTATATAGGGAGTCAGACGTGGAAGGGGTGCAGGCCGAGTAGTAAGCGGTGGACGATAGTTTGAGGTACTACCACCACCACCCCCAGGAGGTCCACCACGAGCTTCAAGAGCGAGTGGATAAGGGTGGGCATAGGTTTAGGTGGTGGAGGCCTATAAGCATAGAGCTTCAGATATGAGTAGAGGTATGATCTGTGTCTACTCCACCTTCTCTACAGTTCTCATAGACACAGGTTCTAGTCACTCTTACCTTTCTATAGACCTCATTCGAGGTTTGAATATTTCGGTGGAGCCGTTGGCTCGATTCTTACGATTAGAGACTTCTACGGGGGGATTTGACAATTACACACTAGTGCCAGTAGTGTGAGCTTACTCTAGGAGGTGATAGCTTTAGTTGGGATCTCCTAGTAGCAGTGTCAAGGCCTTATGATGTCATCTTGGGTATGGACTAGTTATCCACAGTCCATGCTCATATCGACTTTTTTAGGCGCAAAGTGCAATGTTTCCACAAGGATGGGACCAGTTTTTCCTTCACCATCAATAAGGGAACCTTTGTATCACCTGAATGACTTTTTATAAGGAGGTTTCAGTCAATTAATCACTATGTGGCTCACCTCATCGTCAGTGCAGTGGATGAGGGGAGTCTTAGCTTTCCTGTAGGGGTGGACGAGTATCAGGACGTCTTTCCAGAAGATGTCCCAGGAATACCTCCTCATAAAGAGGTAGACTTATGAATTTACTTGTACACAGAGAAGGTACCGATATCTACACCTACATATTGGTTGGATCCCGTGGAGCTTCATGAGTTATGGGTACAACTGGAGGACTTGCAGGAGATGGGTTTTGTACGGCCCAGTGTTTCACCATGGGCGGCCTCAGTGATTTTTTCCAAGGAGGAAGATAGGAGTTTGAGGTTGTGCAAAGACTTCTGGTATCTGAATCATACGATCATGAAGTACAAGTATCCACTACTAAGGATTTATGACCTCTTAGACCAGCTGAAGGGAGCAAGGTGATTCTCAAAGATAGACCACAGATCAGGCTATCACTAGCTTCAGATACGGAATGAGGATGTACCAAAGACAACCTTTAGGTGGCATTTCGACCAATATGAGTTCCTGGTTATGTATTTCAGCATGAAAAATGACTCAGTAGTGTTCATGGGACTCATGAACTGGATCTTCCAGCCTTACCTTGACTTGTTTGTTGTGGTCTTCATTGATGACATCTTGGTGTACTCAGCTTCAGAGGAGGAGCACGCTACACACCTGCAGATAGTTCTAGACACACTCCGGGAGCTCCAATATTATGGTAAGATCTCAAAGTTCTAGTTTTGGATTCAGGAGGTCCAATTTCTAGGAAATGTCATCTCAGAGGAAAGAGTTGCAGTGGATCCGGTGAAGATAGAGGCAGTGCTTTCTTGGAAGTCACCCCAATGCGTGACCGAAGTGAGGATTTTCCTGGGGTTGGATGGGTACTATCAGAGGTTCATACTTTAATTTTCTAGAGTCGGAAACCCTTTTTATCTTTGAAAAATAAGTTAAAACATTTTTTGTGGAAAGATAGGTTCCAATAGAGTTTCTAGGAGCTAAGGTGGAGACTAACGAGTGCCCCCATCTTGAGACTACTAGAAGATGGTGTTGGGTATGTAGTCTACTGTGATGCATCAGCGACTAGAATCAGTTGTGTCCTGATGAAGGAGCGAGTATTGATCACTTATAGATCATTTTAGTTGAGGAAGCATGAGTAATACTACGTGACCCATGACTAGGAGTTAGCAGCAGTTGTCTTTTCCTTGAAGATGTGGCGACACTACTTTATGGGTGAATGGTTTACCATCTACTCCAACCATAAGAGTCTCAGGTATATCTTCTCACATAAGGAACTGAACTTGAGATAGTGGTGATGGATAAAGTTCCTCTAGGACTATGAATTTGAGATAGTCTAGACTCCTGAGAAGGGGAACGTGGTGGAAGAAACACCCAGAAGGCGGTCTGGTTTACAGCTACTGAGTGAGGCGACAGAGCAGCTAGCCACAATGAAGATATCCTTTATGGATAGTGATGGAGTATCTTACCTCCAGTCTATGAAAATCACTCCCCCCACTCTTACAATGAGTTTGTGAGGCACAACTTGTGGATGTTTACGGTGAGTCTCGACGTGCTCAGATATCCTCAGGACACCCTCCTGATGGATTTTCGATAGGTGGGGATCGCTTCATCCTTTTTAGAGGAAGCACCATAGTACCAGTGATTTTGTGGGAGGATATTTTGAGGGAGTTCCATAAATCCTATTTGGGGGTACATCCTGGTGTGGAAAAGATGTACCAAGACCTCCGACGTCAGTACTGGTGGCCAGGGATAAATAAAGCAGTCACCGAGTTCTTTTCACGACACCTCACATGTCATTGAGTGAAGGTCGAGCATAAGATTTTAGTAGGATTGGCCTAGCCACTTGAGGTACTAGAGTGGAAATGGGACAATATCTCGATGGACTTCATGATGGTTTTACCATGTACATCTAGGGTCTATGACTCTATCTGGGTAATCGTTGACCGACTCACCAATTCAGCTCACTTTCTACCCATCCAGAAGTAGGGACCGATAGAGGGATTGGGATGCCTATATGTTCAGAAGATAGTATGACTTCATGGGGTGCCTTCAATGATCATCTCATATTGTGATGCTTTCATTACATCCTGGTTGTGGAGGGGATTACAGGAGGTGTTCGAGATGCAGCTGCGCTTGAGCACAACTTTTCATCCCCAGATAGATGGTTAAACGGAGAGGACCATACAGACCTTGGAGGAAATGATTTTTGCTAGTGTCCTGGATTTTGGTCATAGTTTGGAGAACCATATTCCACTGGTGTAGTTTTTATACAAAAACAGCTATCACTCCACCATTGGCATGGCACAATTTGAGGCCTTGTATGGGAAACCTTGCAGATCACCCCTATGCTGGATAGACTTGGGAGAGTCAGAACTCATAGGTCCAGAGTTGGTACGAGATACCACTGAGAAGGTGTAGATCATCCAGGAGCAGATGAGGTCTAATCAGAGTAGGTAGAAGACTTATGTCGATAGGAGACTGAGACACTTGTATTTTGAGGAGGGTGATCAAGTATTCCTTTAGGTCTCACCCCGATGAGGATTGCAGATATTTGGATAGGGAGGAAAGCTATCTTTGACGTTCATCAGACCTTTTAAAATCCTGTGCAGAGTTTTAGAGGTGGCATACCACCTATATATTCCCCCACAAATGCACCAGGTGCATGATATTTTCCACAGGTTTCAGTTGAGAAGGTATGTGCATGATTCATTGCAAGTCATCGACTAGGGAAAGCAAGTCATTGATGATGGGGAAACGTTTGAGGAGTTCCCAGTGGGGATAGAGGATCAACAATAGTGAGTCCTACTTGGGTGGTTGATTCCTCTGGTGCATATTCAAGGGCATCACAAGAACCTCCAAGAGAGCACATGGGAGCGGGAGGATCAGATTCATGCTCAGTACCCCCATCTGTTTGTTTAGTTTTGTTTTGGATTTTGGGGACATAAATTCTAATGTGTGGAGAATGTAACATCTATAAATTTCCATGTAATTTTTTTAATTATATGGAATTATTTCGAGACCACATGTTCTAACAGCATGTGATTCTGAGGCTTGGTTAGCCCGGAATGGATTTTTGAACCTTTTTTAAGGTACATTCAGTAAACATGCAAACAATTTTGCATATCTTCTGAACTGGTGCTCAAATCATAAATCTAAGGGAATTGTTGAACTTGGAATTCTGGGATTCACCTAGAAATGAATTAAATTCGACCCGTAAGGGTCAAGAAAAAAAGATATTTTTTGGACTTTTTGAGAAAAATAAAAAAATAATTTAAAAGAATTATTTTATTTCTCTCTCACCATTGAGTGGAGGACGGTGATGCTGCGGTGCAACAACAATCCAACAACGAGGCACATTAATGGATGGTTAATAATGGATCATTTGAAACCGCAAACTCTATTATCTTAATGACTCAATAAATGTGGCTCATTTAATGAGCAACAAAAATGGAAAAAACATCACTGTGTTTTTTATTTATTTTAATAATTCCAATGTGTGGGAGTTTAGTGGATTAACAAATGCGGGGAATACTTGACGAACCGCTAGTGGAATCCCTCTTGAATGAAGATCGATGCACCATCGGATCATGACCAGCTTCAACGTGCCTCGAAGAGCGTAATCGAAAGTGAATTCAACATCTTGAAACCTTGAGGATGAACACTTCGACATCGAATGTCAATGAGGTAGCGGTTTATGCGTTCTAAGTTTTTGATGATATCTTCTTCATTCTTGACAATTAATGATAAACGCAGATCAGCAGACTAATAGGTTGATTTGGGAATCGTTCATTATTTCTGGGGGGATATTGTGTGGGGGTTTGAATTGGGGTTTTACTCTTACTATGTGGATTAATACTTTCCCCCATTCTTATACTCTAATGCGAAGGGTGCAGGCTGACACGAACAGGGCCTTGACCCTCCACCATGGTTGTTTATTGTGCATTCTTCATGGATGATTTCTTGAGATGGTGGAAAAATGAGTTTGAGGCTATCACAAAAAAAGGTGACGACCAAGCGATGTTTTAGATTCAAGCTGCTCGAGAAACGGACAACCAGAGTGACTCTGGCGGCCCATCGAAGGTACCGCTGGTGCGCCGGCAGCCACTGGCAGAGGATGGCGGTGCCCCGTTAGCGAATCGCGGCAGCAGGAAGCCATGGTCGGACGACCATGGCGGTGGGTTGGCATGGTGCCCATCAGCACCATGTGGAGAAGCAGCCTACTCCAGCCGCCTGAGCACGTTGGAGGCACGCGAACCCGATCTGCATGCATGCGAAACGGCTAGATGCATGGCGCCACCGCGGTTTCTTGACTACGGTGAGGATACTAAATCACATTGACCACAAGGTGATGGGAGGCTAGAAACAGCTGTCTACAATGTCTCGGTCGGGCAGATCGATCCGCCACTGGACCTGTCCAACCGGGCCAGACCTGCTTGCCCAATTGGTCAGCTGGTCCAGACCCATGTCGGACCCATGCTCGACCACCTGCCTAGGTCGGGTCGGGTCATTCTGACTGGGTCGGGCCGGACCCAGACCCGACCGACCCCGTTTCACTAAAACATTTTCATCTCTCAAATAGGGTGTCTGATTGACCCATCGTTAGTGAAATTTAGACCCTTGTGACGGATCAGTCCTCCAACTATACTCCACTTGAGTTTTGGCGGAATTCGGAGTACGACCTTATTGGATCGGACTCAAATCGAACCGGACCCTTTTTACTAAAAAGCCTATAACATACATACCTGGCGTCCAAACAACATGCCATCTATTGAATTGGGACCCTTATGATGAGATGGTTCTTTGCGTTAATCTATGTGGGACTTTGTGGCGGTTAAGGTGTGACCAATGGCTTGAGGAGCAGATCCTCCAGAAATTTAGCGTGCTAAGTGCGGGAATTTAGGGGCTGACTGTGACGTGAATAAAGAATAGCGATCCTGCGTGGTTCTGCACCTAGAAATCCTGAGTGGGTCAGTACATAGAGATCTTGTGTGTGTCAGCACCTAATGATCCTCTGTGGGTCAGCACGTAGCGATCCTCTATGGGTTAGCACCTAGTGATCCTATGTGGGTCATCACCTTGCGATCCTCTATGGACCAGCACCTGGCGACCCTGTGCAGGTCAGCAGTAGAGCCTCTCTGCAGAATAAGATGATCTAGATTTATGACTAATCATCTTTACTTATGTTCTTAAGTTATACCTGGTGAGATATATGTCTTTTACTTTGTGCTAGGTGTTTTATATCTTCATTGGTGGTATTACCTCTGTGGTATCTTCCTCTGTGGGGTTTTCCTTCATGGATTACTGAGAGAACTTTAGGGGTCTTGGGGTGCCTACTGAATATTTTTATACTCACCCCTGCATGGGCTTCACCCTCACCTGTTGTGTCTTGTGTAGATGACAAAAAATTTTGACTGGGACATTGGGGATCCAAAACTAGATGGTGCTCGGAGGTGAATCGATAGATGCGGTGTGATGTAGTGACATCTAATAGAGAGTTGTACCAACCCATTAGGTAGGATCCTCAGTGGGTGACCTCTAGAGGATTCACTTATTTTATTGTACTTTCCTTTCAGTTGGACTTGTATTCTTTCCCCTTTACTTTTAGTTTAAATACTTTACTCACAGTAGTGATACTTTGTGGTGGTTTTACTACTTTCTTTTCTTTGTGGTTTGCTTTATGTGGTATGCTATGTATGTGTGTGTACAAGTTTAAAGGAAATGTCTTCCCTTTTTGGGTTATACCTTTCCGGTTCTAGTCCCCTGCCCCTGGCCTATGGAAGGCATGCCTGGGGTAGTCATAGCACAGGCCCCAGGGGAAAGGTTGTGAAAATTATATGGAAAACTGTATTGATATATTCTTCCCAAAAATAGGTCGGAAGACTATATTCATTTAACATATTTCTTTCCATTTATTAAATAATTCTATTTATTCTTTTTAATATTACATTTTTAAGGTGTTCTTGGAGTACCAAATGTATGTTTAAAACCAAGTATGAGAAAAAGGAACTAAAATCGTTATTCTCAAACTCTCCTCCTTGATAACTTCTCAATGAAATTATTTGGAAATATTTTTCATTTTGAATAATTTTGAAAAATATTATAAAAATAGAATAAGCTCTAATTTAATGTTTTGTAAATTAAACCCATGTGAGTATGGAAAAATCACCAACTAAAAAACATAAAATCATCCATCCAAGCTTGCTACTCTTGATGGTCCAAACAAATCCCTGTGGATAATTTCTAAAAGTTTACATATAGAATTGTTGTTAATATATTTCAAGTATGACTTATGTTTCTTACCTATTTGGCATAAACCAAAAATTCTATAATGATCAAATTTAATATAAGGAAAATAAAAATATATTTGTTTCTTATATAACTTAGATAAGAAAAATATATTACAGTGGCCAAGACTTTTGTTCCAAATCAAAACTCATTTATCTCAACTATTAAATTGTTCAATTTTTTGTTACACAAGGAACTATGGTCCAATGTATTAACATTATCAGTTTTTGGTTCTCTAAACATTTTTATTTTATCTTTGAATAAAATGCATCAATTTTTATAAAAATCAATATAAAGAACATTATCAAAAATTTAAAATATACTTATTAGGTTTTGATTAAATTGTTGAACATATAGAACATAGTTTATCATGATCAATTTTTATCTCCAACTGATCCAAATCATACTGTCTTTCCTTTAACATTATCTCTGAAAGTGACTAATCCTCCATCAACTTTAATCAGTGTATAAAATTTTGAAGAGTCTCTACACATATGGCTCAATCATCAACTATCCATATGTAATATTTCATTTTTTATCTATGTATTTTTACATATAAAAACATTAGATGTAGCTTTATTTGGTTCCCAAATTAACTTGTGTCCAACTGTGTTTGTGAGCCGGGATCTGGGTTACCAAATTTGCATATTTTTTCCAAAATTAAAAAAATTTCATAAATTTTTAAAAAATAATGTCATTCTTACATTATAGATCTACGTATTACTTATGAAATAATAATTATCATAATGACCATTAATGCGACAATAGAAAAAAGTAATTATTGAAATTCTTTTTTTCTTATAACTATGAATGAAATAATTTTTATATAGTTTTGGTTTTTCCTTATTAATTCTTATTACATATTTTTTATTTCGGTGAAATTTTATTTCACGAATCTGATTTAGTGATTCTTTTCCTTTGGTGAGTGTACGGGTATCACTTTTAAATGATTTTACTTCAACCTAAAACTCTTTAGTTTTATTTTCATGTACAGTACTACATGAAGAAGTTTTCCCAACTTTTTTAATTATAGTTTCTATTTAAACATATCATTATTACAACTTAGAACTACATTATGAATAATATTTAAATTCATTTTTATCATTGATTCATATTTCCATTCAATCATAGAGAAGTATGCGGCTAATTTATTATTTGAGAAGCTTTAATAATCTAATGAATAAGATTAATAGGATTATACCTCTTTTTTCCTAGACATAAAGCACATATTTTCTTTTAAATTTTATGGTACCTTCTAAAAATAAGATATAGAAGATCTACTTTAGTCTTTAAAAAAACTCAATGTAGACTTCATAGATTTATATCATTTTCATTCATAATCATATTTTATTTGATATTTATATTCTATTATTTTAGTTGTGGGAAAGTGGGTATGATATGACCCATCTATTATCTTTCATAGAATATAACTTCTTTTAAAACATGACTATTTTTCTTGAAATCAAGGAGAGCCTTTTTCATGAAATTATTCTTCTTATAAAACAAATTGAAAATTCTATCTAGATAAACCAGTTCCATTTATAAATATGAGCATTCTGAATCATTTGAGGATTAAGCACCCCCCTTAGATTTCATTTCATTTTTTAGAGAAGTATATCTCAGAGTATTATTTTACATTTTTATCATTATATGATATTTTTCTTCATCTTCCATTTTAGCTTTAAAAATCATTATAGTACCAATAAACTCATTCATTTCTAATTTTTTCATAGGAGTGTATTGTCTAATTGTAATAGATATTCCTTTCCATTTATAGGGAAAAACTCTTAGAATATTTAAATCTAGATCTAAATATTGTATTGGTTCTCCCAAGGAATAAATGTCATTTACTATTTTAGTTAATCTTTCATTAATCTAAGTAATACTCTCACCATAAAACATCCTAAAAGTGTCAAATTTTCAATTTTCATTATTGCGCCTTAATTTTATAGCATTATCATATCCTTCATAATTGATTGTGATTGTTTGCCACATCTCATAGGTAGTAGCACATTGTGATACACTATTTTACCAAGTCTACATATAATTGCATTAATATATTTTGAATTAACATCATCTTCAGTTTCCATTTTAGGTTATCATTTCTCTAGATTTGTAAAAATTTCATAAGGTTTGGAAATATTTATGTTGACTTTAATTCCAATATTCTTTAAATAGATAATCATTCTTATTCCCCAGCATCCATAATTTTATCCATTAAAATATGGCACTCTGATCATCGATATGCCTTATTTGAATTTATACATAGTCATCTTTACTTTGAATAGACCTTTGAAAAAATATTTATAGAGATTATCAGAATTATTTAGTGAACACTCAAATAATACTAATTATTAGGATGAAATAATATGGAGACACAAGAGGGTCTGAATTCTAACTCTTTCAAAAATCCTGAAAGAATCCAATTTTATCCCTCTTCATGTATTGTAAAGACATGAAGTGTTCTTTTCATTAGATAAATTATGTTGTAGAAAAATAGCGAATAAGAACACAATACTTCATATAGTATTCTAGGGAAGAAAAATCCTCAAGTCCACTCCACCTAAACTCTCTCCGTGAGCTTGATGATTTCTACTAAATAGGTCCTCTTATCTTGGGACTTGTACAACTTAGTTCAGGTAGTTGATTCCTTATAATAAGATATTTATAGGACCTTTTATTTTTTTATAAGTAACTGAGATGTCCACACCTTATTATGAGAATATTTCACTCCACCATGACTAAGAACAAGAAATAGACACTTCAACAGAACAAGATTAACTATTTTTTATGAAACGAGTTAAGATCATCCAACAGCCCAGAGGCCTTCAAATTTTTTTATTTAAAGAAGAACCCCCTTTTAAGGGAAGAAGGGGAGAAATCAAAATAGACATCATTGACTTAAAACAAATCACGACCCGAAGTTTTATAGAAGAAACAAGTTAAGATCATAGTTTCAACAGCAATTGAAAAAAGATGGATCTTCTTCTTCAGAAATGAAATAAAATATTCTGGAAAGAAAAAATTTGAAGTGATCCAAGTTGTAATAGATCTATAAATAAGTACATAAATAGAAATATGGCATCAATAACAACAAAAAGATTAATCCACAAAAAGATCAAGACTTGTATTTCACATAGTGTAACTATTTATAATTTTAGATACATTATCTTATATATATCATCACATTATAATAATAAACTATTAGTATTTAAGAAGGATATTGGATTTATTTAGTTCAAACAGATCCTAAAAATCATTCTCAAAAATCATGATCATTTGAATTTAAATGCTTGGATAAAATTATAAATTCCCTTTGAAATAAGGATGAATAAATCCATTGAACAAGATCCTTTGAATCGGTATTTAAACATATTTAAATATATATTTAATCTTCAGAAAACTATTGAAAAATTCATGGAATTAATCCAAATTTCAAATCTACCAATCAGCTGGGTCAAACGTAGGGTCTCACTGCAAAGCGATAATCATCAAAAGTATGGTTGAAAATGTACAGTTGAATCTAAAAGTAGTGTTGATTAACCATATGCTAAGTACTCAAATATAGGGTAGCTAATAAAAATATAGTCCCAATCCTCAATTTCACTTAAAACCTTGGTTTTTTAAAGTATAATTCCTTAAAAAAGTAGGGTTCTTGATCCATACATTTACATCAAATGTGGGTTCAAATAGTGAATCCATATTACTTTGAAACATCTAGAATTATTGAAAAGGCAAATAAAAATCCATTGGATTAAACTATAATGTGATTCCAGAATAAAATAATTATTCCAATAATCATTATCTTGAAATTCACTTAAAGTACCTTCATTAGTAACACAAATTTGGATTTTCATGGGATCAAAATTGATAATAAATTAATGAAATTATTGGATCAACGCATTCCCAGCAATTCCACTGAAGGCTACCAGCAGCCGGTTTCACCCCAACCACCCTAAGAACAACACCATTAGCATCACCCCCCGCCATCATCCTCATTCAACCACCATCGATTTCTCCTCACCATAATCATGTTTTCTCATTCACATCTAGTTTTGATGCCCCCATCTATCACATCTATCAACTGTTTTCCAGCAACCCCACATCGCCCCTATTCCACCCAAAGATCTATCACACCCGGTGGGGCTCTCTCTCCTAGTCATCATACATGGTGTAAACACACTAGGAATCACAACAACACCAATTTAATTTGGGATCACTGATAGTCAGTGTCGAACCCCTGACTTCAGATGTAGCTAACGACGCTCGTTCTACTCTAACAATCACCCGTTTATGATTTATATATTTATTTATAATTATAAATTTAAAAAATATATATGTATGTAATTATATTTATAATTATATAATTTTAATTATATAAATATATATAATTGTAAATATATTTTTATAATAAAAATATTTATAAATAAATAATTATAAATATATTTATTTATATAATTTTTAATTATTATTCTTATATTTGTAATTTTATAAATATATACATGTGTGTGTGTGTATTTATACAATTATATAAAGATATATAATAATAAATATATTTAATATATTTAATATTTATTTATTTATTTTATTTTATTGAAAAGTTCAAGCAAGGAATTTAGATGCATATGTTCATGTACCTATTATTAAATGAAAGAAGAACAAGATGAGGGGTGATTCTTTATAAGATCAAGTCACCACTGAATCAAGTTAAAGGGAAAAGCAACACGAACATCCAAATATAAATAGGAACATTATGAAAAACTAGAAGTTCCATGTGTCTTTGATCTGGTATCGATATTGTGAAATGTTCCTCGAGTTCCCTCGACATGAAGTCATTGAACCCTCCTACATGTATTGACAAGTTTCAATGTGTTATCTTCATCTTAATCTTCTCCTAAGAAGGAATCAAATTTGTTTAAAATAACTACCTTTATTTTGTTTCTATGTTTCTTTACATGAACATTGGAGTAATTTCATGAATCCTAATTCCTTTTGGGTGAAATATCATCCTCGAGATATGTAAATTAATTGGAATTAAATACCTGACTTTTCACCATAGGAGTTCTCTACGAGTTGGGAGTTCTCGGTGCATTAGTTTTGGAGTAAGAATAGCCTTTATAAATATTAAGGATGTAAAAATTTGATGGAGAACTAGAATCCTAGTTATCCTTGAAAAAATTTGAAATTATTGATTTAGAAGATGATAGTTTGAAGGATTCTCAAAATCAGAAACTCTAACCTTGAGAGAAGTATTGGAACCATCGGGTTAAAAATCCATTTTCTGATTGAGGCATGTAGAGTCCTTGTATTTCTATTAGCCACCACCACCATTTCCTTCCCACTGGTAGTATCTAGTTTGAAATAAGGTAAAAAGAGTTCAGGATAATCGGGTCTATCCTTTGAGGAGTGCCTTCCCTGAGTCATTTTTTTCCATCCCAATATTAAAATAATTATTTTCACACACAACAACAAATAAATCAAACTTATAAGAGCTAGAAACAGCCTTTCTAACAACACTAGGAATGGGAAACACTAATGTTGAAGATTGATACTTACTGTTCATTGAAGAGGTGTGATTCTACTTCGGTTTACCTTTTAATATTTTTGAAAAGACCATTTTGTTATTCTTCGAAATAAATTAGTCATATTCCTATGGGGAAGTAAATTCATCATCAGTAAATCCTTTATTAACAACATCATTCAAACCACCCTCAATACCTTTAAATATATTATCCCAAAAAGAAAATCATATATTATGATTTTTCTCCTTGATAGAAAGATTAGCCCATGAGCCTTAAACTCTCCAAAATGGAGCACTTATTCTGTCCTAATTAAGATAAGTAGTGATAAGTATTGTAGTAGACTTCACCAAATCCTTCCCTCAAGTTTCATCAAAAGTATCCTTTAATAAAGAAGGAACCATCTTCTTCTGAATATTTATAGATCTCAAGGAACCTGAACCTAGAGTTATGGGATTTGACTCCCTTTGGAAAAAAATTCCATTTTTTACTTTTGGATTCTTTTAACTTCTGTTTCATTCAAGTTTTCTCCTCATTACATTTTAAAGAGAAATATTAGAAAATATAACACCTAAAATAATTATTTTTAACATGTCTAATAGATTGTCACAAGACAAATGAGGAAGTTATATTATTATATTTTATTTGAATCTTTATATCCTCCTCCACAGTGGATAGTAAAAACCTATCAATTTATGAAACACTTAGATCTATTTCAAAAAAGATTCTAATAAAATACCCCAATTAGGAAACCTCGATTTCGTTGTCCATTTTAGTAGGAATTCCAACCATTGAAGTGATTTCCAATAAAAGTTGGTAATTCCGTCATTTCTAATTAAGTATAATAATCTTGATCCATACTTAGGATCTAGAGTTTGTAACCATAAAGGGATTGAATTGGAAATCACAATTCTTGAAGGTAAACACTCTTTAATTGCTTGTATTTCTCTATCAAAAGGTAGAAGAACTAATTTTTTTTGACCTTGTTTCTCATTTTACCCCTAATTAGGGATTTACTTATATCAAATTTTTCTACATCAATCAATAATTTTTCCATATCCTCTTCCATTATATAGTACTATAAGGGAGGGATTGGAGTATGGGCTCAAACAACTTATGTTTTGGCACCTTGAGGGTTCATGATTGGAATATTAACATTAATGTGAATGATTTTAGAGAAATGTCCACGTATTTATGAGTTAAAATTCATAGTTTGAATTGGGTTTTATGGAAATATTTCTTCTATGATTGTAAATCCAATTAGTGTGGATAATGGCATTAAACTTGTTAGATTTTTTTCACTTTAAAAGTGTACTGGTTGAAGTAGATCTAATTCTTTCTTTGATTGATAATGATATTCTCTATAAACCATGGGATGAGTTTAATCTTAAAATTGAGTTTGAAAGAACGACCCTATTTTGTGACTCATATAGAATCATTGAAAATATGAAGTTTGTTTGTGGAGGTGATCTTGTTTTCTCAAGATGCTAGTCAAAAGTTCATGAATTTGTTCACTATCAAAGAAGGAAAAGAAATGGAATTTTCCAGTCCATCGAAAATAACATTTAAGAACATGTTATGGATGTTTTTTTCCTTTTCTACTATTATATGAAATTTAAACCCCTCAAGAGAGAACATGCAATCCAATGTTTAAGGACCATCTTATTGAATGAAATGAGATGACCTTGAATGTCACCCACATAAGGATAGTTGTACAAATCATCCCAACTCCAAAACTTCTCTTTCACCTCTAGATGAAGTTTGGATTTCCCCTTTTACTTAGCTAGAATTTTCAATGCCCACTGGTTATTAGGTAGACATTTAGGAAGAGAGTCAATTTTCCAATCTTGGAGTTTCTTTTAAAGATTAATTATATAAAGGTATAGTAGATATTCTTGATGGTGAGGAATCTAATGACGGTCAAGTAGCCAAGAATATTTCTATGCAAGATGATGTTAACATCAATATATAGAAGGAAAATAAACTAATTGACACCAAGAGTCAAGAAGGGATGGCTGGAAAGGATGCAGCCACCCTAGTAAAATCCAATTTAAAGATCACTATTTATTCTCTTGTACAAGAGTGGGATAGAAAATTCCAATCTATGTGTGAGAAGGGAAATTAGGAGGTGTCATCTCCTCATGGTGAGTATATTTATTAAAATCATATTTCTTCCATGGGGTCCTTGTAAAAATCCCGTGATTACAGTGAATCATAGGTATTCTATTTTCCTTATCTTGATTATGGTTATAAGGTGGTTAGGCCTGTTGGTGGCCTAAAACCATCATTTAGTGTCCCAATTGATAACTCAAAGATAGTGGGAAGTCATAAAAAATCAGTTGTGTAAATCCTTACTGCTCCTACTTCTCCTAAAATAATGGTCTACTCAACACCTATTTTGGTGACAAACCCTACTCATCACATGGAGGATTATCCTGCCACTACTATAGCATATTTGGTATCTAGGTTGGGTAATCTTAAAGGGTATAGTAAAGGTGTTGAGGTTAATTTTTTTTAGTCATAAAAAGTGGATATATCCATGTTAGACAAAGAAAAGGTTACTTAGTCTCTAATGAATTCTACTCATGTTTCATTTTTGTAGGATAAGGTGCATATGACGGTTAGAACACACAATTACTTTAAGTTTCTTGCATATAGAAGTAGTGAGGAGGATAAATATAGAAGTCATGGTGTATCTGGTTCAGGATATGTGGGGTTTAATGCTAATTTTTGGCTTCCATATAAATGTGGGCATGGCTATTGGTTAAGACATAGAGGAGGGGATGACATCCTCCATGGTAGGGGTGGGAATTCTTCTCTTTAATATAACTACCCATCTCTTTATTTCACATTAATTATTGATTTATTACATAAAATTACACATAATACATCCCAAAAGTTCTATAATTCTAGTGTATTTTTAATTAGGTACATAGCATAACATCTTGAACATGGGATTCAACAATATTATTGAAAATTTCCTTAACATGCTTCTAAAATTTCATGGCTTTTAAAATTGCATGGGATAACCATGGGATATAAAAAGTCCCATAAAGGAATTAGGTTCACTTAATATCCCAACATGACTTCTCATGAGACTAAACATTACCCAATTCATTAGAGTGCTATATAATTTTGGGCTCACCCATC
Source organism: Viscum album (assembly GCA_963277665.1). Taxonomy (NCBI): domain Eukaryota; kingdom Viridiplantae; phylum Streptophyta; class Magnoliopsida; order Santalales; family Viscaceae; genus Viscum; species Viscum album. The sequence continues at coordinate 1,386,858,534 of OY728160.1, forward strand.
ACTTTCATTTCATTATCATACTTAATTGTACCACATAGATCATACAACATGGATTCATTCATCAAAATATTTTTTTCCAAAATCAAGGAGTGTGGAAAAAATAAATGTATGTCCCAATTTAAATATGTATATATGTATAAAGTTTAATACCTTTGATTGTAAATGGGTATGGTATTCACTACACAATTGTTTTGGAACGAAAAATGGCTGTGAAATTTCAGCAGCATAACGACGTCACTTAAAAATTAATAAAATGGTTTGATGGGTGTTAAAGGGGTATATCATCACTTTTAAATAAAATTTGATTTAATATATACGTTAAAATACATATAACACCATTAGGAATTAGAAATATGAGGCATTAGATAATAAAGAAACTTGGATAAAGAAGGGAAGGAAAGGATCACGTACTTGAGTGTGTGACTCCAAATTCTTTGGTGGAGATTATTAAGAGATTTGGGGTACCTATGGATTAATTTAGAGAGGTTAGGTTAGATTATGTATTTTTTCAAAAAAATAGTTAAGAAAAATGGGATATTGGGTGGGTTTATATAGGAAAAAAAATTGGGGGATTCTTTATCATTTCTCAAACTTAGGTTTTGGAATCTATATAATAAAATAACCAAAACCATAAACCTTCCCATGGGTTTTTCCAATGATTTATGAAAAATAGGAGCGAGTTTAGTTATTTTATAATTCCAAGGGCCTAACATAATAAAATAATACCCCTGATTATGTTGAGTCGATTCATACTCTTAAAGAAAGGATTTCAAAACCTTAAAATATATTATAAGATTTAGATGATTCATAATGGATCTATAAAATAAATAAAATTAAATTAAAATCACATTATTTTAAATTTAAAACAAGTATTTGGTTGTGTATTCTATTAATTGTATTTATTACATCACTTTGGGTCATTATGATGTCATAATACACACTTTATATTTATATAGTATTTAATTTTTACCTGAAAATTTGAATGTCTTAGAAAATTTTAAAAAATTCACCATTGGATAATTTCTTCATTATGATTCCAAAAATAAAATTCATTTCATCTAAATAATTTTTTTAAATATTTCAATTTTCAATTTTAAAATAAAATCGACATTTATTACAAAATGATGTGTTTTTAGACAATAAAAGTTTTCAAACCCTTATAAAATTTACATTTGACTTCATAAATATTATATGATAATTTATAGTTAATAATAATATTTTATAAAATATTATTTATTTTCTAAATCCATTAATTCATCAAAATAAATTCCCTAATTAAATTTGAATATTAATCAAAAATATTTTTTTTATTGAAACAACATAAAAATCATTTATAAAGTAGTGATAATAGGATGAAAATATTTTAATTATTACATAAAAAATAATTTAAATACTAATATTTCTAGGTTCTTGATGCATATCCATTTAATACACCACAAAAATTCCTATTTGTAATGTTCATGATGGTGGTACTTTCTTTGTGTGGTTTAGTGAACATGGTTTGAGCCATGATCTCGATGAGCTTGAAATTATCCCATAAATGGTTTAAATAATGATTAAGTTACTAGATATCATCTTGGGATTGGTCAAGGGAAATTATGAGATATTCTATATCCCTTAGAAACTCTGGTAAATGGGATTCATAGGCTATCATCCTACTGGTTGAGGTTGTCACTTTGTCTATGATAATGGGATTTGTTAAAACCCAATATTTATACTAATCATGTGATCACTTTTAAATGGATATATTATCCATGGTAAATATTATTAATGTTAATTTAAATCCAATAGGATATAATGAAACCAAAGGAGTGCATGTGTTTTTTATTACCATATAACATAATAATAAAATTAATTAAATAAAAAGGGGAATTTAATTTATAATATTTCGGGTTGTTACAATCTCCCCCCTTAATAAATTTCTCCCTAGAAATTTTCATTTACCACACTAAAATAGAAGAGGTTAACTTTGTTTCATCACCTCCTCTAGTTCCCACACTTCTTCTTCAAAATTGTGGTTTCTCCAAAACACTTTGACAAGGTGCATGGTCTTATTTCATAGAACTTTGTCTTTGTGATCTATGATTTTCACTGAATATTATTCATAGAAAAAATGATTTTTAAATGGTACCACCTCTATATTGAGTACATGTTAGTGGTATAGTATGTACTTACACAAGAAGGATATATGGAATACATCATGAACATGAGATAGGTTAGGTGGGAGTGCTAGTCGATAGGCCACCTCTCCATTATGGTCACAGATATCAATGGGGATGGTGTATAATATATGAAGCTTTAATTTATTTCAAAATATCATCACTTTATTCCATAGAGATATGAGGAGAAATACCATGTCTCCAATGTCAAACTCTAGGTCTTTTTGATGAATTCCATCATATTTATTTTGTTGACTCTAATCATCCTTGATGTGCTGCTGAATGGTCTTAATATTTTCAACCATTTCCTCAAACATTCCCGATTATAGTAGTTTCTATTCCCCAACTTAATCCCATCATGTTTATGTTCTACACATCTTCCCATAAAGGACTTTATAGGGATCCATTTGGAAGATCGAGTGGAAACTGTTTTTGTAAGAGAACTTGACCAGAAGAAGATGTTGATCCCATCCTCCTCTGAAGTCAATTGAGAATTCTCTAAACATGTCCTCAAGTTTCTGGATAGTCAACTCAGATTGGACTTAGTTTGGGGTTATAAGCCATGATGAAGATCATATCAATTTTTAGAGCATTTTAAAGACTCTTCCAGAACTTATAGATGAATCTAGGATCTCGATCGGATACAATCGATAGTGGTACTCCATGAAGCCCCACCACTTATCTGATGTATATCCGTTAAAGTTGATCCAGTGATGAATCCTATAAAATTTCAATAAAATGTGCAGTCTTTTTAAGATGATCCACCACAACCCTAATAGAATTGTTTCCCCTAGATGTCTTCGAAAGTCTAGTGAAAAAGTACATGGTGATTTTTCCCATTTCCATGTAGGTATGGGTAATGGTTGCATCATCCCCTTAGATTTTCTTCCTTTTCTCCTTCACTTGCTGACATACAGGACATTTTGATGTATATTCTACAATATCCTTCATCATATTATCCCACCAATAGTCATATTAGAGATCTCAACACATTTTTGTGCTTCTAGGAAGGATAGAGAAGGTTGAGCTATGTGTATCATACAACAACTCCTTTTTTAACACAGGATTTTTTGGTACACATAGTATTGACCCATATATTACAACACCTTATTCATTAACATTGAACTTTGAGGGTTTATTTTTTAATATACCTTCCACTTTATTTTTAATTCCATATCATGTAACACCCGAGACTTTTATGTTATATAAATCATCAAAGGAATCTTTTTCTACACAACACTTGCTTGGCTTTCTTTACACGCAATCGCGACCTTCCTCGATAGCTTGCGTCGTACGCAATACCGAGTTTCACTAAACAACAATATGCTATTAAAACTAGCCGTTATGAATAGTAATAACCACTTTTTGAAATTTTATAAATTTTATTTTTCAAAATGGACTTCATTTTTGGACTCAGAATATCGAAATTAGCCTAGGGTGAAATTTTGGTATTTTTCTGAAAACTTTCAATTTTTTGATGAATAGTGAAACCACTAAGTGGTAGGTTAAAAAACTGAATTTTGCATAAAACTTAATTTTACCGCTTCTGTGAATGGAATTTCGAAAATCCGAGAGACACGGTTAATATCAAGGACTAAAATGTGGTTCAATGAGATGAAAATAATTTTTTGGTGAATAGTAACTTTTTACCTTTTTTTACCGCGGTTAATAGTAAATAGGGTAACTAAGGGTAAATATGATATTAATATTACCCTAACACATGTCCTAATTCTATTGGACAAGTGTAATTCGACCAAAAACAAACTTAGGAATAAAATATGACCATTTAGGCCCACTTGGATTAGATTAGGACATTTATTATTAATTTCTTTAAAGAAGGGTTAAAATAGTTAAATTTAAAGTTTAATAAGTACATCATTTTTAATATGGGGTTATACATAAGATAAATTCGATTGTAAATATTCATTAGAAAGCTAAAAAGATTTCCTACATGATGGTATTTTATTTGTAATTTTTAGACATCAAATAATTTAATTTATTTATGACACAAAGATGATGCAGTAATTATCTTATTAATGAAATATTGACATAATTGATAATATAAATACCAAAATAAATGTAATTTAAGACTTTTTATGAATTCCACTAATTTTCTAGGTTACTATGATATATTAGTGTTGAGTTAATCAACTTGTTTCGAACATATAATTCTGATATGACTTTCACAAAAATAATATATCAAATAGTGTCAAAATTGACACAAAATAGTTTTTAAATCAAATATTATATTATTAATTGTTATTTTATTCCTAAAAATCTATGGTTCGGCCAAATGACTTAGATAAGGATATATATATTAATAATAAACAATTTGGGGTTCTTTTGGCATGTTATAGTAAGTGTATTAACCATATAGTGAAAGAAAACAAAAAGACACGGTAAAAGTTAAATTAATTAACTTAGAGTTAAATCTAATTGATAAGGTTAAAATAATACCCCAAACTTGTCTAAATCCTATTGGTTGATAGGATTTCGACCCATCACCACTTCAGCTTCGAAATAAGACCCTTTGGAACCATTATAAACCGATTTTGACTTTAATATAAAATAATATTTTGAGATATTCCTAAGGTGCCCCTCTCCTCCCTTATAAAAGGGCACCTCCTCCCCCTCCTCCTCACACCAATTTGAGCACTCAAGCTCGGCCAACCCCTGCCATTTTCTCCTCTCCAATTCCCTAGAATAATCCTAGAGGTCCTGGTCTTCTCCAAAGACCAATCTTAGTTCCTTAAGTGGAGGATTCAAAGAGGCGTTCCAAAGAAGAGGTAATATCCATTACCGATCTTTTCAATTTCTTTCTTCTTCAACTTCTTCTTCTTTAGTTGTTTCATGATAAAGTAATAACATCATTATTACTTACATACTTATATGTTATTATAAATATGAAACAACCCTAATTCACCTTCTATCCATCCTACGGAAAAATGAAATCACCGCGCGTGCGTACGTACGGAATACCGTCTCCACGCCGTGGTGTAATCTATTTTCCACCATCACCTTACAAGGATGGGTATAATGGTGTAATGAGTAACTATATATGATTATTATGAAGTAATATTTATACTGAAATAATATATATATACTCCAATACAATTCCACGATCATAGGAACGATATCATCACTCGTGCGTACGTACGGAATACCGTCTCCACGATGTGATGCGACTCGTTCTACATGATCTTCATTTCATAATGATTATATAAATGAATTGAATGAATGAATATGGTATATACTACACTAATACCATTCTGGAAATGAATTATCTATAACCTAAAGATAAGAATAAGAATTTATTCGACAAAACACGCATAAGAACAAAAAGTTATAAAGACCCGAGTAACAAGTAACAATGAAATATTACTAACAAGAAGCTAATAATATGACCATATATGATCTCATATAAATATGTATGATTCTGGAATAAGTCAATAACATTATTTAAACCATTATACAGGAGCTTCGGACACGAACAAAGCAAATCGGACCTAAGGTAAGGGAAATATCACAATCTCATTTTTATCCGAGATTGTTTATTCGTAAGTATTTACTGGGGTGTATTTTATCATCCACATCCATGTTCCCTCAATATGTAATATTGTTTCCATCCACTTACAATAGTTTAAATCCAATTTTACCCTTAGGTGAGTTTTTAGTAAAGAATATGAAAGGAATCTTTTATCGTTTTTCCGTACGAGGTACTTTTTGACTTTTCCGACAAAAGTACGAAGAATGTTTTTTTAACTTATACGGCATGAATGGATTTTTAAAACATTATTTCCAAGAAGCTTCCTTTACAAGTTTTCAAGTTTATTTTTAATCAACTTCCTTTATTTTAAAGTTTTATGACATGTTATGAAAGAAAAAATGTTTTTGAAGAAGAAAGGATATTTTCCTCAAGAATGGAGTTCAAGTGTTTTATCAAAATTATTTTCCATCTAAGATAATAAAGGGTTCTGTTTTTATCCCTATTATTACATTGATTTGATCATGTTGTGATAGAATTATTTTTATGAATTCCTTTATCTTATATGAATTGATTTATGATGTCATGATGTTTCAAGAATCCCATTTTTGTTACATGTGTTATGCGATGATGTATGTTTTATGATTATGTGGCACACATAAGAAAGGATTCATTATAAGATGGGTGGGACCTATATCTCCCTCCAATGCATTGGGTAAAGACTTTATATCTCATGAGATAGACATGGCTAGAACAGAAGGTTATTTCGGTTCAGTGATACAGGACTGAAACGAGGAGTGAACTCGGTTCAGAAAGGGACTTTGTCCACTAAGATAGTCTTGGCAATGAGTCATGACTAACAAGAAATGATTTTCCATGATTATGTGTGCATGCCACAAAGTTTCAAGTTTTATGTTATGATTATGGGGATCTCATTTTCACTTCTATGATTTATTCCATGTTAAGATATTATGATCTCTTTTTCAGGTTTTGATTTTCAAAAAGATATGATATGATTTTTATTTCCTTTATTTGCCCTTGCTGAGCATTTGAGCTCACCCTTTTATGTTTTCATTTCCCCAGGTCAGGAAGATGGATATTAAGTAGAATATGCTAAAAGGGACCCTAGATATGATGAAATAAATGGGAGACACTGTAGAAGATTTATGAACCAGTTGTTTATGTTTCCCAGTTTCTAAAGACACTATACCTATACGGTCCTTTGTGGTTTTGTCATATGTTGTAATAAGTGTACTTCAATTTTGAAGTATTAACAATGTATGTAAAGTATGGGTCGTTATAGTTGGTATCAGAGGAAAGGTATAGTCAACCTTTGGAAACTAGGATGTGAAAGCCTTAGTAAGAACCCTAAGGATAAGTCTAAGCATAGTACACAATCTTAGTGTTTTAGAAATGGCCTTGAATAACCTAGGATAAGACCATAAGCATGAAAATTTTATTCTTGAATTATGTGGTTTCCTATTATAATTAGTGTTGCTCACACTATTCTTCTTGGTTTTAGTCAATGGCTGGAACCCGAAGGAACCGTGTTAATGCGGAATGCGATGGGCAATGCAATGATTGTCCCCCTGAGCAACCAAACGATATGGGAGCTGGAATGCAAAATCTTGTAGCCATGCTCACACAACTTTCTCAAGCTATGAATCATGCAGGATTTCCAAATGAGCAAAGGAGGGAGCAACATTCTGTTGAATCCTTCATGAGGCAGCGTCCACCTTCTTTCAGCGGGTCTACTGATCCATTAGTTGCTGAACAATGGATTAGTACTACTGAAAAGATATTTTCAGTTCTTCAATGTTCTGAACATGATAAAGTCATCCTAGCAGAGTATCGTTTGGAAGGAGATGCTGATCAATGGTGGAATCTTGTTAAGAATACGAGGCAAAGGGATGAAATTGAGTCTATGGAATGGGACGAGTTCAAGAACTTATTTTTTCAATAAGTACTTCCCTCGTATTCTCCGAACAAAGATGGAGAAAGAGTTTCTTGAACTGAAGCAAAGGGATGATGAATCTGTTGGTACCTATGAAGCAAATTTTACAAGACTGGCAAGGTACGCTTCTGGTATTATTATCCAACCTGAGAGTAAGATCGATCGATTCTTTAGTGGCTTAAAACCAAGTCTTCGAAGGGCGTTAGCCATAAGGGACTTCAACAGCTACGAGGAAATCGTTCGATGTGCTCTCAAAGTCGAGATGGAGATTGGAGTAACCCATCAGTCACATGGGTTTGATAAGAAGAGGAAGATGGAATTCAAAGAAAAATCTAAAGAGCACACAGAAAAGAAGATGAGCTTTTCCTTATGCTCAAAGTGTGGAAAGAAACATGGAGGGAGTTGTCTTAAAGGGACAAGTAAATGTTTTAAATGTGGAAAAGAAGGTCATCGGGCATTTGAATGCCGTGATAATGGGAAGAAGATGTCTAATGACGCAAACAAAGGAAGGGATACACAGAATGAACCTACTACACTTCAATGTTTCAAGTGCAAGGAGATGGGGCATTATGCCAATCAATGCCCAAATCCAAGGGTTGATGATGATGGTCGACGTCAACAAACTCTTAAGGCTAAAGACAAAGGAAAGTCACATGCAATTTCTATCAGCGATGTGGAGTACGATAACGATGTGGTGAAAGGTACACTTACCATCCACTCTAAAGTAGCAAATGTTTTATTTGATTCTGGATCCACCCACTCTTTTATTTCTGAAGACTTTTCTAAGGGTATCACCGTATTACCTCAACAATTAGATGTTGAGTTATCTGTGACAACACCTAATGGCACATCAATCGCATCAAAAGTTTATAATTCTTCTCCGATCGAAGTTTGTGGGAAAGTGCTTCCTGCAAATCTTGTGATCCTTCCTTTAGTGGAATTTGATGTGATTCTTGGCATGGATTGGCTTTCTCTACATGGAGATCATATCGATTGCCAAAGAAGGTAAGTCACATTTCATATTCCAGATCAATCTACGATCGTCTATCGATGCAAGGATGAATATAACCTTCCAGTGGAAATTTCTTCCATCTTATGGGTCTTGATTCCACTAAATGAAGGTTATTTATCTCAAATGGTTGGTGAGAAACTCACGATTAATAATATGCCCATTGTACAGGAGTTTGATGATGTCTTTCCGGAGGAATTACCGGGTCTTCCACCAAATCGTGAAGTTGAGTTTTCAATAGAACTCGTACCGGGTGCTTTGCCTATTTCAAAGACACCTTATAGAATGGCCCCAATTGAGTTGCAGGAATTGAAGAAGCAACTCCAAGAGAATCTTGATAAGGGATTCATACGCCCTAGTGCGTCACCTTGGGGAGCACCTGTTCTATTTGTAAAGAAGAAATATGGATCAATGAGACTCTGCATTGATTATCGAGAACTTAACAAGATCACTATCAAGAACAAATATCCTCTCCCACGCATTGATGACTTATTTGACCAACTACGCGGAGCTCAATACTTTTCCAAGATTGATCTCCGTTCAGGGTATCATCAATTAAGGGTCAAAAGGGAGGATATACCAAAGACGGATTTCCGTACAAGGTATGGACACTATGAATTTATAGTGATGCCATTTGGTCTTACTAATGCCCCTGTTATCTTCATGGATCTAATGAATAGAGTCTTTAGAGACTATCTTGATCAATTTGTGGTAGTCTTTATAGACGATATTCTTGTCTATTCAAAGAGCAAGGAAGAGCATGAAGATCACTTGAGAATTATATTGAAGACCCTGAGAAAGGAGAAGCTTTATGCCAAATTTACCAAGTGTGAATTTTGGCTTCAAAAAGTTGCATTTTTGGGTCACATAATCTCAAAAGAGGGGATATCTGTGGATCCAGCAAAAACAGAGGTTATCGAAAGATGGTCAAGACCAACAACAGTAACTGAGATCCGAAGTTTTCTTGGTTTGGCTGGATATTATCGACGTTTTGTAAAAGATTTTTCACGATTATCTAATCCAATCACCAAGTTGACTCGGAAAGGAGTTAAGTTTGTCTGGACAGAGGAATGTGAAGAGAATTTCAAGGAGTTGAAAAGAAGGTTATCCAGTGCACCGGTGCTCACACTGCCTTGTAGTGGAGAAAGGTTTGTGATCTACAGTGATGCATCCAAGAAGGGATTGGGGTGTGTTCTTATGCAAAATGATATGGTGATAGCTTATGCCTCACGACAGTTGAAAATCCATGAGCAAAATTACCCAACACATGATTTGGAGTTGGCTGCGGTAATCTTTGCATTAAAGATTTGGAGGCATTACCTTTATGGTGAAAGGTGTGATATTTATACTGATCATAAAAGTTTAAAGTATATTTTCACACAAAAGGAGCTGAATATGCGTCAAAGAAGATGGTTGGAGCTGATTAAGGATTATGACTGCTCAATCCATTACCACCCTGGGAAAGCAAACAAGGTGGCAGATGCATTAAGTCGACAAGACCATGCTAGTTTATCCATGATGAGGATCACAAAAGATCCAATATTTATGGATTTACAAAGGATGGATCTTGGAATTATAATGGAAGGGGAAAAATCTTATCTTTCTCAAATGAATGTTCAACCATCTATACATGTGAAGATTAAAGAGGCCCAGAAAGAAGATGTCGAGTTACAAAAGAAGGTGAGAAATGTTCCTGAATTCAACCTTGATTGTGATGGGATAATAAAGTTTAGGAATCGGGTTTGCGTTCCTCCCATCCCCGAATTAAAGAATGAGCTGCTGGATGAGGCTCATAGTTCATCATTCTCTATTCATCTTGGAAGCACGAAGATGTATAGGGACCTGAAAGAGTACTTCTGGTGGGATGGCATGAAAAGAGATGTTGCTGAATATGTCTCTCAATGCTTGGTTTGTCAACAAGTTAAAGCTGAGAGACAGAAGTCTAAGGGGATGTTACAACCATTACCCATACCCGAATGGAAATGGGAAAACATCACTATGGACTTTGTCACAGGACTTCCTAAAACATCCAAAGGCAATAATGCTATCTGGGTCATAGTTGATCGTCTTACAAAGTCTGCACACTTCATTGCTATTAGAGAGGATTTCTCTCTAGATCGGCTTGCCAGGATATATGTAAAGGAAGTGGTAAGATTGCATGGAGTACCACTTTCTATTATATCTGATCGAGATCCGAGATTTACCTCGAAGTTCTGGCGAAGTCTTCAGCATACTCTAGATACAGAGTTGAGTTTCAACACTGCTTATCATCCCCAGACAGACGGTCAGTCTGAGAGAACAATTCAAACCCTAGAAGATATGTTGAGAGCTTGCTCTATGGATTTCAAAGGAGGTTGGGATCAACACCTACCTTTGGTGGAATTTTCTTATAATAATAGCTTTCACTCCAGTATTCAGATGGCTCCTTATGAAGCTCTCTATGGAAAGAAATGCAGGACTCCAACTTGCTGGGATGAAGTTGGGGAAAGAAAGCTATTAGGACCTGATCTCATTGATGAAATGGCAGAAAAGGTCAGATCTATTCAACAACACATAAGAGCAGCTCAGAGTCGACAGAAAAGTTATGCCGACAACCGAAGAAAAGACCTAGAGTTTGAAATGGGCGATAAAGTGTTCTTACGAATATCTCCCTGGAAGAGGGTTATGAGATTTGGAAAGAAGGGGAAGTTGAGCCCTAGATATATCGGTCCTTTCGAAATACTGGATCGTGTTGGGAAGGTAGCTTACCGATTGGCGCTTCCACCGAATCTCTCTCAAGTTCACGATGTGTTCCATGTATCTCTCCTGAGAAAGTACAAACCAGATCCTTCACATGTACTCAGCTCAGAAGTTGTACCGCTGGAGCAAGATCTTTCTTATGAAGAACAACCGATAGAGATTCTGGATCATAGCGAAAAAGTCCTACGAAACAAGACCACTCGCTTAGTGAAGGTTTTATGGAGGAACCACCAACTTGAAGAAGCTACATGGGAGCTCGAGGATATGATGAGGGAGAAGTATCCTCATCTGTTTGTAACAAAGTGACGAATTTCGAGGGCGAAATTCTTTTTAAGGGGGGTAGAATGTAACACCCGAGACTTTTATGTTATATAAATCATCAAAGGAATCTTTTTCTACACAACACTTGCTTGGCTTTCTTTACACGCAATCGCGACCTTCCTCGATAGCTTGCGTCGTACGCAATACCGAGTTTCACTAAACAACAATATGCTATTAAAACTAGCCGTTATGAATAGTAATAACCACTTTTTGAAATTTTATAAATTTTATTTTTCAAAATGGACTTCATTTTTGGACTCAGAATATCGAAATTAGCCTAGGGTGAAATTTTGGTATTTTTCTGAAAACTTTCAATTTTTTGATGAATAGTGAAACCACTAAGTGGTAGGTTAAAAAACTGAATTTTGCATAAAACTTAATTTTACCGCTTCTGTGAATGGAATTTCGAAAATCCGAGAGGCACGGTTAATATCAAGGACTAAAATGTGGTTCAATGAGATGAAAATAATTTTTTGGTGAATAGTAACTTTTTACCTTTTTTTACCGCGGTTAATAGTAAATATGGTAACTAAGGGTAAATATGATATTAATATTACCCTAACACATGTCCTAATTCTATTGGACAAGTGTAATTCGACCAAAAACAAACTTAGGAATAACATATGACCATTTAGGCCCACTTGGATTAGATTAGGACATTTATTATTAATTTATTTAAAGAAGGGTTAAAATAGTTAAATTTAAAGTTTAATAAGTAAATCATTTTTAATATGGGGTTATACATAGGATAAATTCGATTGTAAATATTCATTAGAAAGATAAAAAGCTTTCCTACTTGATGGTATTTTATTTGTAATTTTTAGACATCAAATACTTTAATTTATTTATGACACAAAGATGATGCAGTAATTATCTTATTAATGAAATATTGACATAATTGATAATATAAATATCAAAATAAATGTAATTTAAGACTTTTTATGAATTCCACTAATTTTCTAGGTTACTATGATATATTAGTGTTGATTTAATCAACTTGTTTTGAACATATAATTCTGATATGACTTTCACAAAAATCATATATCAAATAGTTTCAAAATTGACACAAAATAATTTTTAAATCAAATATTATATTATTAATTGTTATTTTATTCCTAAAAATCTATGGTTCGGCCAAATGACTTAGATAAGGATATATATATTAATAATAAACAATTTGGGGTTCGTTTGGCATGTTATAGTAAGTGTATTAACCATATAGTGAAAGAAAACAAAAAGACACGGTAAAAGTTAAATTAATTAACTTAGAGTTAAATCTAATTGATAAGGTTAAAATAATACCCCAAACTTGTCTAAATCCTATTGGTTGATAGGATTTCGACCCATCACCACTTCAGCTTCGAAATAAGACCCTTTGGAACCATTATAAACCGATTTTGACTTTAATATAAAATAATATTTTGAGATATTCCTAAGGTGCCCCTCTCCTCCCTTATAAAAGGGCACCTCCTCCCCCTCCTCCTCACACCAATTTGAGCACTCAAGCTCGGCCAACCCCTGCCATTTTCTCCTCTCCAATTACCTAGAATAATCCTAGAGGTCCTGGTCTTCTCCAAAGACCAATCTTAGTTCCTTAAGTGGAGGATTCAAAGAGGCATTCCAAAGAAGAGGTAATATCCATTACCGATCTTTTCAATTTCTTTCTTCTTCAACTTCTTCTTCTTTAGTTGTTTCATGATAAAGTAATAACATCAGTATTACTTACATACTGATATGTTATTATAAATATGAAACAACCCTAATTCACCTTCTATCCATCCTACGGAAAAATGAAATCACCGCGCGTGCGTACGTACGGAATACCGTCTCCACGCCGTGGTGTAATCTATTTTCCACCATCACCTTACAAGGATGGGTATAATGGTGTAATGAGTAACTATATATGATTATTATGAAGTAATATTGATACTGAAATAATATATATATACTCCAATACAATTCCACGATCATAGGAACGATATCATCACTCGTGCGTACGTACGGAATACCGTCTCCACGATGTGATGCGACTCGTTCTACATGATCTTCATTTCATAATGATTATATAAATGAATTGAATGAATGAATATGGTATATACTACACTAATACCATTCTGGAAATGAATTATCTATAACCTAAAGATAAGAATAAGAATTTATTCGACAAAACACGCATAAGAACAAAAAGTTATAAAGACCCGAGTAACAAGTAACAATGAAATATTACTAACAAGAAGCTAATAATATGACCATATATGATCTCATATAAATATGTATGATTCTGTAATAAGTCAATAACATTATTTAAACCATTATACAGGAGCTTCGGACACGAACAAAGCAAATCGGACCTAAGGTAAGGGAAATATCACAATCTCATTTTTATCCGAGATTGTTTATTCGTAAGTATTTACTGGGGTGTATTTTATCATCCACATCCATGTTCCCTCAATATGTAATATTGTTTCCATCCACTTACAATATTTTAAATCCAATTTTACCCTTATTTGAGTTTTTAGTAAAGAATATGAAAGGAATCTTTTGTCGTTTTTCCGTACGAGGTACTTTTTGACTTTTCCGAAAAAAGTACGAAGAATGTTTTTTTTTAACTTATACGGCATGAATGGATTTTTAAAACATTATTTCCAAGAAGCTTCCTTTACAAGTTTTCAAGTTTATTTTTAATCAACTTCCTTTATTTTAAAGTTGTATGACATGTTATGAAAGAAAAAATGTTTTTGAAGAAGAAAGGATATTTTCCTCAAGAATGGAGTTCAAGTGTTTTATCAAAATTATTTTCCATCTAAGATAATAAAGGGTTTTGTTTTTATCCCTATTATTACATTGATTTGATCATGTTGTGATGGAATTATTTTTATGAATTCCTTTATCTTATATGAATTGATTTATGATGTCATGATGTTTCAAGAATCCCATTTTTGTTACATGTGTTATGCGATGATGTATGTTTTATGATTATGTGGCACACATAAGAAAGGATTCATTATAAGATGGGTGGGACCTATATCTCCCTCCAATGCATTGGGTAAAGACTTTATATCTCATGAGATAGACATGGCTGGAACGGAAGGTTATTTCGGTTCAGTGATACAGGACTGAAACGAGGAGTGAACTCGGTTCAGAAAGGGACTTTGTCCACTAAGATAGTCTTGGAAATGAGTCATGACTAACAAGAAATGATTTTCCATGATTATGTGTGCATGCCACAAAGTTTCAAGTTTTATGTTATGATTATGGGGATCTCATTTTCACTTCTATGATTTATTCCATGTTAAGATATTATGATCTCTTTTGCAGGTTTTGATTTTCAAAAAGATATGATATGATTTTTATTTCCTTTATTTGCCCTTGCTGAGCATTTGAGCTCACCCTTTTATGTTTTCTTTTCCCCAGGTCAGGAAGATGGATATTAAGTAGAATATGCTAAAAGGGACCCTAGATATGATGAAATAAATGGGAGACACTGTAGAAGATTTATGAACCAGTTGTTTATGTTTCCCAGTTTCTAAAGACACTATACCTATACGGTCCTTTGTGGTTTTGTCATATGTTGTAATAAGTGTACTTCAATTTTGAAGTATTAACAATGTATGTAAAGTATGGGTCGTTATATATCATCTATTTGAGAATACTTTAACCTCTTCATAAGGGATGGTTGAGCAATAATTTGTGAAATGATTGATGGTGTTCCTTACTTTATGATTCCCAGGTCCATACTTCTCATATATAAGAAGATAAGATCTTTCTCAATTCTCATCAATGATAAAATTATTGAATCCTTCCTACCAAGAGAATCCACCAATTTATTATCTTTCCCAATATGGTATTGGATTGATCAGTCATAGTACTTGAACAGCTCTAACCATATTTATTGGCACACATTCATCTGTTTCTGTGTGTGTATATACTTTAGGATTTTGTGATTCATATATATATTTCACACTTCTCCCCAAATAGATAATTCCACCATATTTTAAATGAAAAGATCCCTACAGATAACTCTAGATCATGCATTGAGTAGTTCTATTAATGAAATTTAAACTGCAATAAAGTATGGTCTAGGTTATTATCATTCTATATTAACACAAAAATCAATCTCTTCATTGAATCATCACTTAGTACCATGAAATTTCCTCCAATTGTGGGTAGTGTGAGCACAAGTGTTGTGATAATCCTCTTTTTATCTCCTTTAATCTCTCTTCAAATTAATCATCCTAAGATAACTTGACTCCCTTTCGAGTTAGCTTGGATAAAGGGTTGGACAATCATGAGAAATTTCTCACAAATCGACAATAATACCTAGATAATACAAGAAAACTACGAATATTTGTCACATTTGTTGCCCTCATCCATCCTTTAATTGCTTATTTCTTTAAAGAGTCCATATATATTCCATTTCTTGTGATGATATTACCTAAGAATGATACTTCATTCAACCAAAACTCACATTTCTTGTACTTGGCATAAAGCTTCTCCTTTCTTAAGGTATTTATCACAATTATCAAATACTCCTCATGCCCCTCCTTGGTTTTGGATTATATTAGAATATCATCAACAAAGGCTACCACAAATCTGTTGAGGTAATCTCTAAAGACTCTATTCATCAAGTCCATAAATATTTTCAGTGAATTAGTGAGCCGGAAAGGCATCACCATGAACTCATAGTGCCCATACCTTGTATAAAATTCAATCTTGGGGATATCCATCTTCTTCACCTTAACTTGGTAATATCCCAACAATAGATCCAAATTAGAGAAGTATTTTGATAAACATAACTCATTGAACAAGTCATCAATCTATGTAAGAGAATATTTTTTCTTTATCGTGATCTTTTTGAGCTCACGATAATCAATGAAAAGGAGAATTGATGCATCCTTCTTCTTGAAGAAGAGGAATATGCACCCCATGGTGAAGCACTTGGGTGTATGAAACCTTTATCTAGATTCTCCTATAGTGGTTTATTCAGCTCCTTAAGTTCCACACTATCCATTCTATATAGATTATTGGATAATGGTAATACCCTAGGTATAAGCATGATTTAAAATTCAACATCTCAGCTAGGAGGAAGACCGAGATATTCTTTGGGAAACAAATCAGTGTATTCCCTCACAATAGACATATATTTGTGGATGATTTTTTCCTTAAACTTGATCATTTGATCTAGATACACTTTCTAATTGGGAAATAATATCTATTATTGTGATTTTGGTGTAAAATAATATTCATCCTCCTTTCACTTGTATATAATCATGGGTTGATTCCCAATACAGAGAGTGATTTTCTTATCGTAGAAATTTATGATGGCTCTATATAGGGAAATCCAATACTTGACCAACATTACATAAAATTCCACCAAAGGAAGTATGAAAAGGTTTTCTAAGAAGTTCATCCCCCAAATTCTGACCAGGGAGGAGTTAAAAACATGGGATGCAATAATTTCTCCATTTTCTGTTTTAACTTATAGCACTACTTCCATGCTTTGTGGTGGTGTTTGAATAATTTTACTACACTTTAATGATATAAATAAATGAGTAAAACCAAAATAAAAAATTATGTTCACTATTCTTGAATGAATAACTGGCATATCTATCACCAATTCATTGTTGGTATCCACCTTAGTGATTGTGATGGAAAAAGATTCTCCTTACTACCTTATAGGTTGTTGGTTGTCTCCGAAAACCCTTGGCATAGTGGATTGTTTTACAAAGTGTCATGATTCCTTATAGATGAAGCAATGAACAATTTCTTGAGGGTTGATCAGACTATTTCCTTCCTCCATCACATTAGTGGGTTTCTCCATTTGCAATCATTATATAGGTTACCTTCCTTCCCACACCAAAATCATTTCCTCGTCCCCCATAGAAAATTTCTAGGGTGATTTTTTCTACACCTTTGACAAGTGGGATGTTGAAATTTATTAGCAGTATTAGATTTATCCATCAGACCACTAGAATTAAAACTCTACTCCCTGCTTCTTATCCCCATGATACCCTTGATATTATCCAATATCTATTTCAACTTTGAGGGAACATTAGATAAATCCAAAGGCTTATCCTGCATGGCCGGTGATGTTTTCCTCATACTCCCTAATAGATTTGTTTTATTTTTTCTCGAGGGAAAGGAAATCCCTTTACATTTTGAGTTAGATAGTGTGAAGAAAATACTTATTGAAAAAAATTTTCCATAATTCCATCCACCCCATCACTTTGATCTCTTCCTCTAGCTTTGTATTTTTTATCGATTTCCACCACTAATCAGATTCTCCATCCGTATGATAAACAACCAATAGAACAATATCTTGTTCAGACCATTGAAGGATAGAGAAGATCTTATCAATGGAGTCGATCCTTTTTTCAAATATTATGGGAACATATGATCCACTGAATTTTGGAGGCCATTTTTTCATAATGGACTCAATTATAGCTTTTTCATTCTTAGAGAAATTTGGGTGCTCCTCCCGATCCAGACTTCTATTCAAAACCTGATTCAGCTGAGTGAGTATCATCACAAAGTTCAAAATTCCTAATCCCATTGGGTTGGGTATCTCATTGGGGTAGTCATAACATTTCCCATCACATGATTGTTTACCTGATTCCTCCTATTTATGGACATTGGATAGAACAAAGAGAAAATTAGGGATAAATAATTTTAAACTATTAAACACATAAAAGGGAATCCAATGACATTAAATAGATTACTTATAAATTACATTTATTTCCTGAGCTTATGAATTTATAGGTTTCAATCTATGTTATCCATGATCTATTTTTTAAAATATATTCATTTGAGAATTTTTTTATTCCCTTAATAATGGTTCATATTGAGATTATGAATATACCAATGCATATTGCTTGGGAGTGTCAAAATAGGTGTGTAGTAAAGCCTATTTTCATGTACCAGGTTACGCCGACTTAGGCCCGATGCACCTTTTTAGATTTGTTACCCCTAGATACATCAGTTCTAGAACCACGTCCACTTATAGTATCCATAGAGAGATGTGTTTTCTTTACAAACCACTTACTCTATACTTACTAAAATTTAGGTATGTTTCATTATACTTAGCCTCATCCTTAATTTTTTGGCTAGATTTTTATAATTCTAATCCCAAAAATAACTAAACTTTTCCAATGATACCAACTATAACGACTCATCTCTTTATTTCACATTAATACATTATTTATTACATAAAGTTACACATAATAAAATCCATAAGATTGATAATTATAGTGTATTTTGGAATTAGTTACATGCCATACATCTTGAAGATGGGATACAACAACATTATTGAAAACTTCCTTAACATGATTCTAAAATTCTGTGGCTTTTGAAACTACATGGGATAACCAAGAGACATATATAATAAAAGGGTGAGATATAAATCCCAGTACGGTAATAGACATGGAATAACAAGATGATGATAACTCATGTCCTAAAATAGGCATATCAATAGGGAATAAAAATAGTAGGAATTATAAACAAGAACAATGAGACATGATATAACATGATAATCATAAATGTAACATGGGAAATGTGGAAACAACTTAAAAAACTGCAACCTAGACATAGTTCAAGGCTAAATACCAAGAAATCGTGATAGAGAAAGTCCCATAAAGTAATCAGGTTCACTCCCTATCCAAAAATGACGTCACATGATACTAAAAATTACCCAATTCATTGAAGTGTTATATAATTCTGGGCACACACGTCACTTTCATTTCACTCTCATGCTTAAGTGTGCCATATAGATCATACAACATGGATTTCATTCATCATCATATTTTATTCCACAATCAAGGAGTGTGGAATAAATACATGTAAGTCCTAGTTCAATATATTATTAGCGTATAAAGGTTAATAACCATGATATTAAATGGGTATGGTATTCACTATAGAATTTTTTTGGAATGAAAAATCATGGTGAAATTTCAGCTGCATAATGACATCCCTTAAAAAGTCATAAAATGGGTTGATGAGAGTGAAAGGGGTCTCTCATAACTTGGAAATAAAATGGGTACTAATTTTGAAATGTAAAGAAATATCCAAAAATTATGAATTTGAAATATAATGTATAAGATAATAAAGAAACTTAATTAAAGAAGAGAAGAAAAGGATCCCTTACTTGAGTGTGTGACTCCAAATGCTTGGGAGAAGCTTCTTGAGAGCTTTCGGGCACCTTGGGAAGACTATAGAGAGGAAATGGAAGAGTAAGGATGTGATCCAAGGATTTTAAATGAATATAAATGGGAGATTGGGTGTGTTTATATAGGAAAAGAGTGGGGAATTCTTTACCATTTCTCAAACTTGGATTTTGGACTCGATATAATAAAAAAACAAAAAAAAACAATCCTTCCCAAAAAAATGTACCATGGTTTAGACAAAATGGAATTTTTTTTATTTTATAATTCCAATGGAATAAATTAATAAAATAATACCCTTTATTATGTATAGGTGATTCATACTCTTAAAGAAAAGAATTTAAAACCTTAAAATATATTATAAGCTTTGGGGGATTCATAATGGCTTTATAAAATAAAAAAAATAAACTTAAAATCAAATTATTTTAAAGGGAGAAGATATATTTTTTCATGGATCCCATTTATATAATTTATTACGTCACTTTTGGTTTATTATGATGTCATAATACACACTGTATATTTATACAGTATTTAATTTTTACCTGAAAATTCAACTGTCTCAGAAAATAATGAAAAAATCACCATTAGATAATTTAAAATTTATTATTTGAAAAAAAATCATTATTTTATATAATTTATTTTCTAAATATTTTAATTTTCACTTTTGAAATAAAATTTACATTTATTAAGAAATGTTGGGTTTTTTGACACTAACAGATTTCGAACCCTTATAAAATTACATTTGACATAATAAAATATTTATGATCATTTATATTTAATAAAAATTATATAATAATAATATTTTATTTAAATTTATTTATTTCAAAAATTAATTAATTGATCAAAATAAGTTCCTTAATTTAATTTGAATATTAACCAAAAATATTATTTGTGTTTTATTAAATCAATATAAAAATCACTTATAAAGTTGCAATAATAGGATGAAAATATATTCAATATTATATACAAAATAATTTATATACTTATATTTCTTGGGTCTTTATACAAATACATTTAATGCAACAGAAAATTCTATATGGTTAAGGTACACAATGGTCGATCTTTCATGGGGCGGTTCGACGAACATGGTTTGGGTCGTGATCTTGACGAGCTTAAATTTCTCCCATAAATGATTTTTTTCATGCTTAAGTTGTTGGATATCAGATTGGGATTGGTTGAGGAAAAATCCTAGTGATTTTATCTCCCTCAAAAGATGTGATAAATGGGTTTCATAGGGTACGATCCTACTGGTTGAGTCCATCACTTTTTTTGTATCAATTGGATTTGTTAAAACCCTATATTTATATTAATCATGTTATCACTATTTAATGAATATATTATCAATGGTAAAGATTATTAATGTTCATTTAAATTCAATACGATATAATAAAACCAAAGTAGTTCAAGTGTTTTCTATAACCATATTACATAATAATACATTTAATTAAATCAGAAGGGGAATTTTATTTATAGTCTTTCAAGTCATTACAACCCTAGTATGGGTACTTGATCTCGAATTAATTGATATTTTTTCAATTTTCTCAATTTTTGTATTGTTTTTACATTATTTATGTCTTGTATGTTCCTTTTATGTTAACATTTTTTCATTAATAAATGGGCCTCTAGGCTTCAACCTTTTATAAGAATAATTAATTAAAATATATATTTATTTTTATACTTACATAAATATGTATTCATAAATGTATAAATATATTTTATATATAAATATATTTATAATTATATAGTTATAATTATATATATTATTAATTGGGAAGGTTCAGGACATAGTACACCCAGTCCTCATAAAATATTATTGAAACTACTATGGATTTTGGATTATCTAGCGCTAGCTTTTGTCAACGCAAGCTAAAATCACTGATAAAGGATACCTTTATCAATGCTAAAAAATATTTTATAAATGGTACCTCTCCTCAGCACTAAAAAAATAACTAATAAAATACTATCTTTATCAGTACTACAAAAAATCACTCATAATGGGTACCATTTATCATTGCTTTTCTAGTGATGATAAAGGTGGTGTTTGTCAGCTCTAGTTAAAGTGATGATAAGTCTAAAGTGATATATTCATGTGAGTCCTGCATTGAAATTGTGGATTATCAACCAGTTCTTTATATATGAAATCACAACATGAACACCTCATAAACCTGATACGATAATGAGCTCCCGCATACATGCTACGCACACATAAATGGGCTCGTACCAACACGCACGGGTCCCTATAGGCTTAGACCCACCCTATGCTCATTGCCCACTATGCAACCCACTCTTTTACTACTTCTTTTTAGGCCATCCTTATTGGGGTGACCCTTCGAGTTGAGGGCTAGCTAAGTAGGCTTTTTCCCTAAAATGTGTAAAGCAATTTAGATATGATTCCAACTAAATTTCATAATTAAATTTTTATTCATATAAAAATATATATATTGATATATATGCACATGCTATTTATTACTTTTTAATTGATATATATATATATATATATATTAAATTTAATAATTCTTAATTTTTATTTGTTTAATATTTTTTAAATTTTAATCATTTTTAATATTAATTCATAATTAAATTATTATTTCATATCTAGAAATATATATATTGATATATATATATACACACACACTATTTATTGCTTTTAAATTTAATATATATATATATATATATTATTTTTCTATTTTTATTTCTATAATTTTATTAATTTTTAATACTTATTCATAATTAAATTCTTTTTTTATTTATTGAAATATATATATATATATACATACTATCTATTACTTTTCATATATATATATATATATTAAATTTTTTCTAGTTTTTATTTATTTAATATTTTTTAAAAATTTATTCATTTTTAATATTTATTTATTAACATCTAATATATTTTTAATCAGTAAATATTATTCTTTTTTTATATTTTTATTTAATATATAGTATTTATTTATTTTTAATATTTTTTTTGAATTTATTCATTTTTAGTATTATTTTTTTATTAATAATATTGATTGTTTTTTAATATTTTTTAATTTATTCATTTTCAATTTTTCATTATACAATATTTTTGTAATTTTTCCCATTTATAATATTTATTTATACAGGTTTATTCATTAATATTTAATGTTTTTAATATGGTTGTAATATATATATTTATGTATTCATTCTCATTTTAACACACATGCATTTTTTTTTATTTTTTTTAAATAATATATATAATTAATAACACTTGTTCATTTTTGTATTTTTTTTTTACAATATACTAATTATTTAATTTTTTAATTTCACTCTTTATTAACATTTATTCTTTTATTACTATTTATAATTATTTATTCAGTAATAATGTTACTTATTTTAAGTTTTCTTTATAATTTAATCCATTTTTACATTTATTCTTTTAATATTTTTTAAATTTTTTCATTTTTAATATTTATTTATAAATATTTATTCATTAACGTTTAAGGTTTAAACATTATTATAATGTACATATTTAATATGTATTCATTTCTTTTTGTAATATATATTCTTTTTTTTTTGTTTTTTAAATAATTTATATAATGATTAAACTCATTCATTTTTCTAAACATTTTTGAAGTATATTCATTTTTAATTATAAAGTTTCTCTCATTTATAACATTCTTGCATTTAATAATATCTATTCAATAATAATGTTAGTTAATTCTTACCTTTATAATATTATATTCATTTTTAATATATATTCAGTTGATATTTTTTTAATTTATTTTATAAAGTTTTTATCAGTTCTTTCTAAAGAAAGTTGATAAATATAGGTTGGTTAGATCTAATATATATCCATATTTAGTTTCCTTAATAATTTGTATAATTTATAAAACCTATCCATTTTTAAGT
This sequence comes from Viscum album, assembly GCA_963277665.1. Classification (NCBI taxonomy): domain Eukaryota; kingdom Viridiplantae; phylum Streptophyta; class Magnoliopsida; order Santalales; family Viscaceae; genus Viscum; species Viscum album. The sequence continues at coordinate 1,386,882,229 of OY728160.1, forward strand.
ATTTTTAAAGTTTATTGATTTTTAATTATTCAATTTCATTCATTTTTTAAATAATATTTTTATAATTATAAATATATAATTATATATTTAAATAATTATAAAATTATAATATATATAATAATAAATATATTTATTGTATTTATACATTAATACATATATATAATTATATAAATACATATATAATTTTATAAATATATATTTTTATATATAAATATATTTATAATTATATAAATATATTTATAATTATATAAATATATTTATAATTATATAAATATATTTATAATTATATAAAAATATTTATAAATATATTTACAAATATATATAATTATAATTATAATTATAAATTTATATTAATAATTATATTTATAAATATATATTTACAATTCTTTGAATATATTTATAATTGTATAAATAATTATTTATTTTTAATTCTATTTATTTATATTTATTTATAAATACTTATTTATAATTTTTAAATATATTTATAATTATATAAATCTTTATTTATAATTACATAAAATTATATTTATGTATAATTATATAAATTTATTTTTTTAATTATATTATTAAAATTTAATTTTATAGATCTTTATCAGCGTTATAATTTTAGCGATGATAAATATATTTTTTCGGTGTTAAATTTTTTACACTGATAAAGATGGTCTTGATTGGCGATTTTTAGCGCTGATGAAGATATATCTTTATCAATGCTAAAAAATGTAGAAAATATTGGTTTTGTTAGCATTTATTATTTTAAAATAGAAAAAAATTCTATTTATTAGTGATTTTTAGAAATAGCTGTAAAAATATTTATAATCTTTTAAATATAAACCTAACAGAGTTCTCTATCTCTCGCCCAGTTCAAGCTATCACGGAAATGAAGCTTTGTCGTCGCTCCCCATAGAACATCTCAGATGAATCATCACATTCAAAATCCAAGGTATGTGACTTGTGAACCGCTGTTCAATCTCTTTCATTATTTAAGCATATTTAATTCTTCCTTTTCTATTTTAAATTTTTCCAGAGTGTTTGAATGGTGCATGTGAGCAATCCTCTTTTCCTGGATCTACCACTCTAATTCTACACTCAATCTCCCTCACCTTGATCCATTGTTGCTTCACCCTCTCCGTCACCCCCACTTTTATTTTTCATCAATCTACCTTTTCATTTTGTGATCCTACATCAACTTTATTCAGTGTCTAGATACCATTTCATAAGCCAGCACATACCATCCCACTACTATGGTTTCTATCGGTCCTTCCATGTACCTGGTCATCCTTTTCTTTTCTAGTGTTGATCCATTCTTAGGATTTTCTCCTTTATTGACCCTTCATGCACTGGCCTATCTTGTGTGGTTTCCTTGTTCATATTTAAGACACTTCCTTTCCCCTCATCAAATATATTTTTTTCATTTTATATTTTCTACATTTTATAAAAAAAGAAATCATATTTTAATGTATGTATTTCCTTCCATTTAAACATCAAAACACTCCCCTTTTCAAAGGTTCGTATATGCTGCCTCTTTTCTCTAGAATCCCCCATACCCTCCATCCTCGATCCACAACTCTATATAACACTAATTGACACTTAAAATTGGGATGTTATTTTGAAATCCAAAAAACAATTAATTAGATAGATTTTAAGCCAAATAGTTGATTCATTTTAGTTTCTTTAATATGTTACTATGTACTTTAACTGTTGATATAATTAGAAAAGGTTTTATAAAATCCTATAAGAACATATATAATATTAATCATGTTTGTAAATATTACCAACTATTAAATTTTACATATTAATTTAATTTATACTAGTTGAAATATATATTGATTACCCCATCAAACATTATAAAAAATGGTTTTAGATTTCCATTTTTCCAATTTATATAGAGTGCTCATTTAAATAGAATGGAAATTATTGTTGAAAATCGAGTGGATTAATTTCATAAGTAAGTTTTAGATCATTATTAAGTAATTTAATTCACTTATTTTTTAAATCATAGTGCCCCAGTTCTATTAATTTTCACTCATAGTAGTTTATTCCCCCTACTGACCCCATTGAGGATTCCTTCCATTTTCATTTCAACATCTGTTCTGATTAATAAGTGGGTATTTCTTTTTAGTTCACTATTTCTTTTTTCCCAAATTGAATTCATTTATACCACTAGTGAAAAAAAGTGTAAGGGGAAAGATGTGTCAAGGTATGAAGTGACTATGACAAGAAGAGAACTTTATTATCAAATAAGACTTTGTGCTCTTATGAAATATATAATATTTATAAAATGTATAATGTTATCCAATGAAAATGTAAAAGTAAAAAAATTGAAGGATCTTCAATGATACTATATAATCAATTCCTCCCCCTTGTTGTACTCCCACTTAGAAATGTTTCAAAAATAATTTAAGAGTTATTTAATCAACAATGGTATGATTATTGTGATAACTTTGATATGATTGAGGTGTGGTAATACTTACATCTGTAAAAAAATTGGTATTGTTCCCTACATTAGTTTCAGATTAGGACTCCTATAACTATATTTAATACTCTACTCAAACTATCCTACACTCTTTAAATTGATATCATGACGATCACTCAAAACAAACATATCTCCTTACATCTTGTTTAATCCTTTATCTCAGTCTCCACTCTAACTTCTTCCAAGATTTGATTCTATTTGTTGGTTATACTGAGGTTGAGTATTGTTTTCATTTGATCCTAGGTAGTTGGGATTATACTCAAATAATTAGTTTGAGATGAGGATTTCTGCTAATCCTACTGGGACACTTCTTCAACTTGGGTTGAACTTGATTGTTTCATCATTTCATAAAAGATCATCAACATTTGTTCCTATTCACCCTATCAATGAAACACCACTTGGCCCACCACATACCAAGTAATTAAATAAATAAAAAAATTCCTCCCTCTTGTTGGACTGCCCCTAGAAATGATATAGAAACCATCCTAAAATTACCACCTTTTTCCCACACAACATCAAATCGAGAACTTAGACTAACAACCACATGTTTATCCTAGGTTGTTTATTTTTATGTCACCTTTGTGTGAGATGATAAATTTTCAGGGATCATCATAAATAACATTCAAATGTTGGGTTCCCTTATTAAAATTATATATAAATTCCACTATTGATTTTGAATATATTGTGATAATTTATTTATTTTTTATAAAAAATGAATATTTTATGAGCCTAATAGGACTGATATGAATCAAAAATGAATACACGATAATCATATGACAAAAGAGTATGAATGTAGAGTTGTATATTTCATCAAGTTTGCAATAATGAATTCATACAACCCTTCTCAAATCCCTTTTCCATGTTTACATTGTTATTATTCAGGAAAAATTATTCCAAAAGTGTTGGAAGAACATTTCATTTGTCACGAAATAGATCAATGAAATAAATGTTGGAATAGGCAAGAGGAAAAACTAAATTTGCACACCGATTGGGATGATACTATTATTTATAGATCATTTGATATGAATACCAATATAAACAATAATGGTGATAATATAGAAGAAATGAAAACGGAAATTGAAGGTGACCTTTTTGATATCCATAATTTGTTTGAGAAGTAAAATAGTTTTTCTAAGAGACCACTATATACTGATTCTACTAAATATACATCATTTCCATTTTCATTGAAGTTATATAATTTTAATGTTTAAAGTGGGTAGAGAGACACCAGCTTTATAGAACTATGTGGTCTCTTGAATGATATTCTACTATAATAAAATGATCTTCCTTTTCGATCATATGATGCTAAATGAATTCTACACACAATATATAAGATCTCTAAAAAAATACATGCATGTCAAAATTAATGCATATTTTTTTATAAGGACCATAAATCACTTAGAAAATTCCCGAAGTGTGGCTTGAATCGATACAAGAAATATGAATCAAGTCCTTAAAAATTTGTATGGTACTTTAATATCATTCTAAGGTTTAGAGAACTATATGGAATTATTTGAAACCACTAGAAAGTTGACATGGCACATAGATTCTAGAATTGAATATGGGAAACTATTCCACCCAACATACTCTCCTCACTGAGAAAAATTGATTATGAGTATCTTGTATTTGGAAATGAGTAGAGAAACCTCCTTCTTGTGTTATGTATAGATGGAATAAATATTTTTTTTTATTATAGAGAAGTACTCATTGGGTATGGATAATTATGTTGGAAAATTATAACTTTCCATTGTGGTTATCCATGAAGTGAAAATACATTATGTTGTCTCTGCTTATCTTTGGAAAAAAATCATGGTAATGATATTGACGTATATTTGGATCCATTGATTAAAGATTTTAAATTGATGTGGTACACTGGTGTTACATTGTATGATTCTCATAGATGTGTAGATTCACATTGAGAGCCATGTATTATAGAAAGATAACTGACTTTCCTACTATTGAAGTTTTTTTAGACTATATGTTTAGAGGAATTTTTGGGTGTCCCATTTCTGAAGAATACACACACTCAATTTGGTTCACACATTCCCCAAGGACTATATTTTTAGGGCATCCCCAATTTTTACCTTAAAGATATAAATACCATTCTGGGATGATATTATTTTATGGGGATACTGAACATGGTAAACCTATATATCCAATAATGTTTGATCAATTTTTCAAGAAATTAACAGACATTGACACTATTTTCGGTAATCCTTTATTGAAAACCATTATGAAATAAGTTTGGAAAAAAGATCAATTTTCATTGAATTGCCATACTGGAATTGTTTGTGCATCAAACATTTTCTTGGTTTCATTATTATAAAAAAATATGTATTTGATAGTGTTATTAGAATATTGATAAATAATCCTAGAAAAAATAATATGAAATTTAGGATCGGTTGGACATGATTGACATCAGGATAAGGGAAGAGTTCATACTAGTGAAGGGTGAAAGGATGAATTTTCTTACACCAGCAATATATACTCTTTATATAAAAGAAAATTGAAATTTCTCATTTTCCATGATGTTGTAAAAGTTCCATATGGGTATTCATAAAATATAAATAATGTCATATCAATGAATATTTTGAAGTTTTAAGGTCTAAAATCACACTAATATAATGTTTTGATGCAAGATTTCATGTTCATTACTTTTTTTTCATTCTGTCTAAAGATTTATGACATACATTAACTAGACTCAGCTTCTTTTTCAAATCCATGTGTAGTAAATTTATAAATATAGTGAATATTCCAATCATGAATAAGGAGATTGCAGTTATTTTATGTGAAGTAGAGATGTTCTTCCCACCATAAGGCTTTGATTTAATGGTCCACTTGATGATTCTCTTAGTTATAGAGGTTCAATTATCTTATCCTATCCATTATAGAATAATGTACACCATTGAATAGTATATGAATATTTTGAAAGGGTGTGTCAAGAATTGAAGTTTTCCAGAAGTTTGTATTGTAGAATAATATATTGTATAATAAGTTATTGAATTATATAATGATTACCTATCAGATGTTGACAGAACCAGTCTCCCAAAGTCTCGTCACTAAATATTCCCTATAGGAGAATATATTTTCATAAGAGATGTTGTTAAAATTATAATCATATAGTTGGAGTAAGATCACCTTTACATTTTACATAATAGTGAATAGGATGATATATACATTGAATCCCAAAAATCAATTATTAGACATTTTAATCTATCAAGGGAAGAAGGATGGATGTCAAATACACATATTCAACAATTTATTGGATGGTTATGAGATCATATTTAGTAGGGTTAATATGAAAATATAAATTAAATTTTTGAATGAATTTTATAAATATCCATGGCACCAAATGAAAATTTAATATCTTACACTTGTTTTGTAATTAATGGTTATACATTCTATAAAAAGTAACCTAATGAACCCTTTATAATGAAAAACAGTGTAGTTATTCTTATAGTGGATGAAATGACCATATCTTCTTCCAAGGACAGAAATCCAATTTATTTAAATATTTCATATTTTGGAATCATCAAACAGATATATGAATCAGATTATACAACATTTCATGTGTCGATTTTTTGTTGTAAATGGGTTGACAATAAGAATGTAGTGAAATTTAGTAAAATGGGCTTCCTGATGGTGAATTTCATTATGTAAGGGTATAAGGATGATCCATTTATAATGGAATCATAATAAATGTAAGTATTTTATGTCATTGATCCGGAAAACAAGAAGTGATCAATTATTCTTCTAGTGACTAAGATAGTTGTAGGGTCATATGAAAATTCAATTGAGGGTGACCCTTTCATTAGGATATCACAATCATTTCACAATGGTCCCAATGTAGATAATGTATTATATGATAGAGGATACCACAATGAGGGTATTTTTATACTTTATCGAGGATCGTAATACCTTTAACATTTGAAGAAAGGAAATATATTTAAATGAGTAGGTTAATGTGTTTTTTAATATACAATTATTTTTCTCATAACATTATGTGTTCTCTACTACATTTATATAATCTAAATTAAATGTTTCACTACTCATATAGATAATGACTTCTGTATATGATGATGTTTACAATCTTTGGGAAAAAACAGACAATTGATCCTAAAACTATAGAACTATTAGGGGATCAACAACATGTTGATGAAGAAAGACAATATTGATGTAGCATCAATATGCTGACTAAATTATCAAGGTAATAAAATAAGGGTATAAAATATGAGGTTGGTTGTAATCAATGCGTACAACCTATTAACTCTAATATGTCAATGTTTATTAGTTATTTTGGGTCACAATGAGAGTTAATGTTCCAATTAATATAAATACATGGTGTCATGTTTATCTTGTAACTAAGGAAACCCTTTAATAAGATATAAAGGTTATGTTATGATATAATTTCTCTATTTTACTGAAAAAATATGTAATTAAACATTGATATGATTTTTATTATACCTTACACAGTTCATTTGTTTTTGATAATTTCCATAAGAAATATATCTCAATGGAAGCTAGAATATCAATTAGAATCTTCCAGACACATCTTACCAAACATTATCTCAGGGTTTCTCCATGAAAAGTAAATCCCCACCAACCTATTATTTATGCACACATTATAAGGAAGAAAACATGAAATTCTTTATTCAATCATCATAATTTGAAATCATTTCAGGTGAATTATAGTAAATAATATATTATTTGACATTATTTATTTTATCCTATTTGATTCAAAATTATTAATTGCGCAAAAAGTGATGGAAAACTAAAAATAAACAACTTTCATCAAAACCAATGGACCCCTATCGCAAAGTAAGGATGTGGTAAACTTCACTAGAGATAGAAATGGTATGTATTTTAAATCTATAATAAAATTTTTATGTGATATAAAATAACAAATGTTCCCTTTTTTATATGCATATTGATGAATCAAAATCCTAAGTCACTTTCATCCCATGTCATGTTCCATGAAAGAGGCCTATATAAATAAATAGTATAAAATAGTTGATAAAAAACATTATTAGTATGGGAATCATGTCTAATTATGGCATAAAAGTAATTTGTTATTTTTTATAATAATATTACATAAAAATATCTATTTAAGTTCATATGTTTTTATAAGGTTTAAAAATAAGAATTAGCATCAATCACACCTGAAGAATAAATAATTTCAATAGCTTTGAAGTGGACAGAACAATATAGCAGCATTAGAGTTGTAGGTTTTGGATTGTCACCATGATCATATTGTGAGAAGACAAGGCTGCATAGGGATAAATATGAGATGATGAAAGGGTTGCATATGCAAATAGATTTTTTAAGGATATTACTGTTTGATCTTGTTTAGAATACCAATGCATGAAAAAGGATCATAGTGAATTGAGAGTTTAACAAAGATCAACACATTAAGATCCAAATGAAACCACTGGCTTTGAGGATATTCATTCCCCTCAACTTCATATCTTTACCTGAGGTAATAAATTTTTTCATTACTCATTTTCCTAAATGTGAATCAAACAACTTTCGATAACTTTGTACTACTAAAATTATCTTGGGTGAGGTTGTATGTGATTTCTATGTATCAACAACCATGCACATCCTTATTGTAAGGTGTATGATATTTAATATCCCAGGAGATTGATATACAACATATAACTCCCAAAATATCACGTGAGAGTGGGGATTTAAGTAGCTTGAGATCTGGTAGCTAAGTTTCCAATTCCTCTTGATTATTTGGATATTAGAATAGTTAATGATGTTATTGGAATATTCATAGCATGGATTTATAATCTTATAAAGATACTTGAGGTATGTCCTTAACATTTTTTTTCAAATGAATAACAGTTAATAGTTGATGAAAATGTCTAAAATGAGGTATGGTATTACATATGGATAAAACGACGGGTAAATGGAAAGTCAGATGAAGATAATCCAGTGAATCAACCAAGAAAACAAAAGGACATTTTGGGAGTACCTTCACCCCACATGTTCCATTGTAACATGTATTAACATTAAAAGTTTATGCATACATTGCATTAAAAATGGATATATTTCCCACATTCATTATAAAGAAGAAATATTTGGAAATTTCATTATAAACATGGTTATTCTAAAGAGTATAAATGAAATTATCATGTATGAATGGCTGGGAGTATCAGTTGTGAATACATATATGAGGTACATTCACTACCACAAAACAGGGCAAGGGAAGTGCTTCCCTTTATCAGCGCTAAAAATAAAGGGCTAATAAAGGGGTATTCCTTTATCAATGCTAGTTAAAAGCACTGATAAATCTAACCTTTATCAGCGCTAAAATAGGCGCTGATAAAGGTATACCCTTTATCAGTGCCTTTTTTAGTGCTGATAAAAGGTTACATTTATCAGCGCCTATTTTAGCGCTGATAAAAGTTTTTATTCTTAATTTATATAAAATTATAATATTTATCAGAGCTAAAATAAAAGCATTGATAAAACATAACTTTATCAGTGCTTTCAATGAGTGCTGATAAAGGTTCCATCGGTTTCTATTTAATAACCCTAACAGGCCCTCCTCTCTCACACACGGTAAAGCTTTCGTGGAAGTTGAACCATGACCCTTTTCCTCCACGACCTCTCCTCCTCATTCTCCTCCTATTCCGAATCCTCATCCTCATCATCCTCCTCTTCTTCCTCCTCCGCCGCCGCCTTTGGTTTTTGCTCCTCCGCTGCTTCCTCCACCACCGTTGGGTTTTACTCCTCCGCCGTGACCGTCGCCGACTCCTTCGCCGCTGGGTTTTCCCCCTCCACCGCGACCGTCGCTGCCTCCACCGCTGCTTCCTCCACCACCACTGGTCAATGTAAGAGTATTTTTCATTCTCTTGGGTTAATATAAATGAGAAATGATGATCCTTGAATGATTATGATGACTTATAGTTTTTTTATAAGTGAGTTGAACCTATGTATGAGTAGTTGGGGAAAGATTGAGAGCCTAGGTGGTGAGACCCTTGTATTTTAGGTTGTTTTAGATAGAGGGTGTGTGAGAACCTATAGTAAGTGGTTTGTTTGGTTCACTAAATGTTTTGTTTTTTGAGGTGGGGATAAGAGTGTCACCCATGGGCTAATGATTGTGTAAGAACTAATGTAAGGGGTTTGTGTGAGATCCCAGTGGTCGTTAGCATGTGACTCAGGATGGTAGCTAGTTGGTGAGTTTTGGTGGTTGGGGGAGACTAATGAGTGGGGTTATCTTGGTGTTATGAATACCTTAGATACATAAATCCAGGGTAGATTATTTGACATGAGGTATTGATGCATATTAGGTGTTATCAAGTTGATAGAAAAGGAATGGTCGTGCCCTGGATTTGTATAAGGGAAGCACTCTCTATTCATGAGTTTTGGTGTTATGACTGGGTTGAGGGACATGATCATTTTCATTCCTAACCCTATTTATTTATAGCATGGTTTTAATGTGACCATCACTATTTAACCTAGATGGATGGGTTTAGGGTAATGAAGCATGGGTATATTCCTTTCGTTTTGGAATAATGTTGGGTAACTGGCGATTGTGTGGTGAGTTTTGGCATGGTGTGATGTTAAGTTTGGAAAAGAGTACCAGGGGTGTCCCATTGGAAATATGTTCATTCCCACTAATTGTTTTCCAGATATACGGGTAGGCTCATTGATTTTGAATAGGGATATGATCCTACTCACTATATACCACGTGTTGTGTTGAAAATATTGTACCACGAAGTTTAAAGTCATGCGATTAATATGTATGTGTCATGAAAGGTGATATAAAAGAGGATTGATCAGGGCTTACTCCTTTGGGATATTCTATCTAGAATAAACTTTGGGATTATACCTAGTAAGAAGGACCTATTGGTCAGAGCTTACCCATTGTATGTTCATCTTTTATATTTTAAAAAGTCTGTTGAATTGGTTCTATGGAAGGTGGGTTCTATAATTTATTGTTATCTTAAGGTGTGTTTAACCATGGTGTGGGTTGATTTCAGTTTTAGTGGGTTCTTGGGGTTTGTGGGATGTGGTAAATGGTGTACTTGGTTTTAGATTATTTTATTCTTGAGAGTTTCTCCTATTTTATGTTTTCTTTTCAGTTGGAAATATCCTCTGTTGTGCGCCTCTCCTCTACCATGAATTCACCTCTGTCGTGTGCTTAACGACACATTCACGGTGAGTTTTCTCCTATTACTCATTAGTTTCCTCTTTTTCTCATGTTATTACTGTTTGATATTGATGATTTTAATGTGAAATGTATGGGCTAAACGCCCCGCTGAAAATCATGGTCGTTGGTGGTCCTTGTTTGTGCACTAAATGAATTGCATGTTGGTTGGTTCTTGTTGAACATTTGAATATAAAAATTGGTAATTTACGTATACTTGACTTATGAATGAACGCCCCAGGATGATAAAACTTCTGTGATAACCCCTAAATTAACAAACAAAATTGAATAAGGTATGCTTTGTAAAATCTAAAATTTTGATTGTTTGGTTTGTATGGTGTTGCGATTGTGAGCATGATTGTGTTTTTGTATGGTGTTGTCATTGTTGGCATGATTGATATGCCATTTTTTTCCATGTTGTAATTCATCCACCATTGAATATCAATCCAAAATTTACCCATTTCAATGGAACCACCACTTTGTTACTAGTGTAATTCCACTGAATGCTAAAAAACCACTTCTAGAGGACTCTATGAGACACTTGATGGTGTGAAGATGATGTTTTTTAGATTCTATATATTTTTAAAACACATGGTATGTAGTCTTGTTAAATGGAACATGCTTCACCATACATGGATTTCATATAGATTTTAATGCCAGACAACAGTTATCTCTAAAATTTACACCACATGATTCATCTTCTGACTCAAACTTGGAATAAGTTTTATTTTAAATGTTACATTTCATGTGAACATAGGTCACACACAATGTATCTCAAAGAAATATACTTCAGCATGAAACCATGTATATTCCATGAAATAATGGTAGAACCATATGATATGTGTTTTACTTCACTCACACCATGTATAGATACCATATAAACTTTATGTGTATAGACTATACACCCCTAGTGGTCATGTAAGGACTACACACCGTGTATTCCACAAAAATGTGATGCATAGATGGTGAAATGACTCATTTTGTATCTAAAGTACACTCCTTTAGCTCAAGTTGTTCTATATGTCATGTATTTTCAAAGGCATCATGCAGTCTTTGCAAGACTAACTTGGAATTAATTTGATATATGTCAGATTAAATCAGGTATCTTATCCATATATGATGTTCACCGTACTGGACACACCATGTATATGGATTTCACATGAGTTTAGAAATGGTAGTATACAACCAACCTTGACTGAGAACCCTACACATTGTGTATCCATTGAAAAAATTGTGTGATATGTTTATTTCATTATTATTATTTATTTTTCACTTAGATGGTAATATTTCATGTGTGAGTAGCCCATTATAAATATCTTCTCATGTATATCACAATATTATGATTCCCTCATTCATTGGAAATTGCACACGCTGTGGTTTGGATATTTTAATTATCTTCACTCTGCTTGAGAGTTGACAAGTGACAAGTGAGATGTTTGGAGAAAATATGGAGTATGGTACTCCCCCATGTTTCGGTGAAGAGTCCTCCATGTATAGGTTTTAGGTACTCCATGGATATATACAAAAGACAGGGCATAGTCCCCCGTATATAGATAGAGTTCAAGTACTTTAACATGTTTTGGTGTAGGTTCCTCTATTTCATTATAGAGGCATTTATACCATGATTTTTTTTATAAAACTCAAACAATGATACCTGATTAATTAAAAAATAATATTAGTAAATTTTGAGATCGAACCCATAAAGATGATGAATATGAATAAAGAATGGATGAATGCAAATCAGTTGACAAAAGAGTATGAAGATGGTGTGAAAGAGTTTATCAAGTTTGCAGGAGATCATGCATGTGACCCTTCTCAAATCCTTTGTCCATGTTTATGCTGTTGTTATTCAATACAAATTAGTCCAGAGGAGTTGGAAGAACACCTGATCTATCAAGGAATAGATCGAAGTTATACATGTTAGAATAAACTTTGGGAAAAAACGAATGTAGGTAGTGGCTCGGATAACACGACGTTTTATGGAAGATCTGATATGACTACAAGCGTGAACAGTGAAGATGATCATATGGAGGGTGTGATTATAGATGTGAATGATGATGAAGACCGTACTGAGTAAATGACAAGGACAATTGAAGATGAACTTCGTGATTTCCCAAAATTGTTTGAGAAGTTAAAGTGTTGTGAAAAAACACCATTGTATGCTGGTTGCACTAAATATACAGCATTGTCATCCATACTGAAGTTGCGTAATTTGAAAGCAGGCAATGGGTGGAGTGATTCCAATTTTACAGAACTACTTTCTCTCCTGAATGACATGCTTCTAGAAGATAATGAACACCCAATCCGAACATACGATGCCAAACGAATGCTACGATCGATGGGAATGATCTCTGAAACAATACACGCCTGCCCGAATGACTGTATATTGTTTCGCAAGGACCAAAAATAACTTAAATAATGCCCATAGTGTGGGGATTCTTGATACAATAAAGATGATTCTAGTCCTATGAAAGTTGTATGGTACTTTACAATCATTACAAGGTTTAAGAACCTATATGGAAGTTAGGAGACTGTAGGACAATTGACATGGCATGCAGATACAATAATTAAAGATGGGAAACTATGTCACCTAGCAGAATCTCCTCAGTGGAAGAGAATTGATCATGAGTATCCTGAATTTGGAAACGAGCCGAGAAACCTTCGTCTGGTGTTATCTACAGATGGGGTGAATCCTTTTGGTTTTGAAAGAAGCAGTCACAGTACATGGCCGGTTATGTTGGTAAATTATCACTTACCACCGTGGTTATGCATGAAACAAAAATACATCATGTTATCTATGCTTATATCAGGACCAAAACAACCGGGTAATGATATTGATGTTTATTTGGATCCATTGATCGAGGATTTGAAAATATTGTGGGATTCAGGTGTTACGTTGTATGATGCTTACAAAACAGAATATTTCACTTTGAAATCCATGTTTTACGGGATGATAAATGACTTTCCTACTTATAGAAATTTTTCAAGATATAGCATTAAAGAAACTCAAGGGTGCCCCATTTGCGAACAAGGTACACAATCAATTAGGTTGAAACATTCATCGCAAACCGTGTTTTTAGGACATCACATATTTCTATCTCGACAGCATAAGTACCGATATTGGACGACATCATTCGAAGGAAGTTCATAATAACGTACAACACCGTCTCCACTAACAGGTGGTCAATTGTTTGATAAGGTAAAAGATATGGACACTACTTTTGGTAGACCATTTTTGAAAAACCATACGAAAACTGGTTGGAAGAAGAGATCAGTTTTTTTGAATTTCCAAACTGGAATTGTCTGTATGTCATAAATTTTCTAGATATTATGCATATTGAAAAAAATGTATGTGATAGTGTCATCAGAACGTTTCTAAATTCACCCAGAAAAACAAAGGACAAAATTAAGGCTAGATTGGACATGGTTGAGATGGGAATACGAGAAGAGTTGGCACCAGTGAAGGGTGAAAAATGAACATTTCTTCCTCCTACTACTTACACTCTTTCCAGGCATGAGAGATATCAGTTTTGAAACTTCTTTAATGACGTAAAGGTTCTAGAGGGGTATTCATCAAATATTAAGAACATCGTGTCAATGAGAGATTTAAAATTGAAGGGTCTGAAATCACATGACTGCCATGTTTTGATGCAATATCTAATTCCTATAGCTTTACATTTCATTTTTCCCAAGAATATCGGCCATACATTAAAGAATCTATATTTCTTCTTCAGATCTGTATCCAGCAAAGTTATAGACTCGGCAAAATTGCCAACTATGGAAAGAGAAATTTTCGTCATATTATGTGAATTGGAAATGTTCTTTCCACTGATATTTTTCGATATCATGGTTCATTTGATGGTTCATTTGGTGAGATATATTCGACTATGTGGTCCTATACATTATAGATGGATGTACCCGATTGAATGGTATATGAAGATTTTGAAAGGGTATGTAAAAAATCGAAGTCGGCCAGAGGGTTTTATTGTGGAGAAATATATTGTTGAGGAAGCTGTTGAATTTTGTACCGAATACCTTTCTGGTGTGGAAAATGTTGGACTAGTGAAATCTCATCACACTGAGCGAATTGAGGGTGAAGGAATTTCTGGAAGAGAGGTTGTCACAATCAATATTACAGATCGGGAGCAGGCTCACTTTTACATTTTTCATAACAGTTTCAACATTGACCCATATGTTCAAACCCACAAAGAAATTCTTAGGCGTTTGAATCCATCTAGGGCTGAAAATGGATATTAGATACACATAATCGACAGTTTATAGGATGGTTTCAGGACCATATTTTGAAGCAGTTAGATGAAAATCCAGACTCAATTTCAGAACGACTTCGATGGCCAGCCGGAGGAGCAAGTGTGTATGTATTATCTTACAATTCTTATGTAGTTAATGGTTATACATTCTATACTAATGAACATGATGAATAGTGGGGTTACACTTGTGGCTGAGGCGATGCATGTTTCCGGTGCTAAAGACAAAAATCCAATTTATGCGAATATGTCATACTTTGGCATCAACAAACGAATATGGGAGTTGGATTATATGAATTTCAAAGTGCCGATTTTTCAATGCAAGTGGGTTGATAAAAGGAGTGTTGTTAAAATAGATGAATTAGGATTCGTGAAAGTTGATTTCAGTAAGGAAGGTGAGAAAGATGAACCATTTATAATGGCATCACAGGCAGTACAAGTATTTTATGTTCCAGACCCCGCAAACCGAAATTGGTCAATTGTTCTGTTATCGACCAAAACAACTGAAGGGTCAGATGAAAGTTCAATGGAGGATGACCCTTTTATAGGTACTTCACAATCATTTCTCAGTAGTCCCAATGTAGACGGTGTTTTGTATGTCAGAGGAGACCACAATAAAGGGATTTACATAGTGGATAGAGGAGTCAAATCTCTTCATCCTTTAAATAAAAAAAGAGAGTACAATAATCTGGTTAATTTTTTATTTTAATATACATTGTGTTACATTATGTCATTATATGTTCGCTGATAATTTTATGTAATCTAAATTAAATGTTAAACCACTTCTAGAGATAATGACTTCAGCACCTGCTGATGCACCCAATCTCGAGGCACAAAAGGTCTCTCAACCACCTGTTGGTGGTGCCAATGCAGAGCAACAACAGGTTTCTCAACCAGCTATTGGTGGTCCCAGTGAAGGGAAACAACAAGTTTCTCAACCTGTTGTTGCTGGTCCTAGTGCAAAGCAACAACAAGTTTCTCAACCTGTTGCTGCTGGTCCCAGTGTTGATGCTAGTGCTCCGGAGAAAGATATTGATGATACATCTGAGTAAATGGTAGGAAATTAAACCTTGAAAGCACAAAAAAAAACAAGAGCGCCGTAGTTTTGAAGTGTTATCCAAAATCCTTAAGGAAAAAAGCAAAAGACATCAAATTTGAGGTGGGATGGAATAAACTAGGCCAACACGTTGACCCCAACAAAGCCATCTTTAGTAGCTACATTGGAATCATCACTCAGCAACACGTGCTGATTTATGTACAGTTGTGGCACCATGTTGTCACCGGTCTTAAGACACTAATGTGGGATGATATTACGGTAACATTATGATATCATTTTTTAATTTAGTAAAATAATATACCAAAACATTGACTTACTCTTCATCATCCATTGCAGAGTGCATTTATAGTAGATGCCTCGCACAAGGAATATGTATTAAGATTTGAAGGAAGGATTCATAGAGGTTTCCTCACAATTTTAATGAAATATCATCTTAAATATACTGAAGGGAAAATCAAGCCGCATCCACCTCCTCTTTATGCACACTTGATATCCCAAGGGGCATGGGATGCGTTTATCAACCGTCATGGGGAGCAGACTTTTCAGGTACATTGTGCGGGGTAATACGTTGTTTGACGTTTCTTGTATTCATCACTTTGATTGACAGTTTTTTATTTATGAAATAGAAACTAAGTTCTGGAAATATAAAATGCGCAGAAGAACCAGCATACCCTTACCCTAAAGCAAGGATGGGGTGCGCTTCACTTGAGAAAAAATTGGTACGTGTTTTAAATCTACCGTACTACTTATATGTGATATAAAACAACACCATAACCATGTTTCTCTATTTGTATGCAGATTGATGAATCGAAATCAAAATCCAAATCCATCCCACACCATGTATTATGGAAGGAGGCTCGTGTAAATAAATAGGGGATACTGATAGATGAAAACACACAAAAAGTGTGGGAAACATGTGTAAGTATGACATAATATAAATTTGATTTGTTTTAGATCGCTATTACATTACAATGACTATTTATTTTTCTATATTTTCTATTTAACATAGTCATAGGAATCAACAACACCCGCACTAGATGCAGACATACTTTCAGCAGCCTTGAAGCGGCCAGACCAGTATGGTCGCGTCAGAGGTGCGGGTTTTGGGGTGATACCCTGAACATATTTTCAAAAACAAAAACATGTGGAGGATGAAAATGAATAAATGGAAAAGCTGTAAGAAAAATTATCTATTTTTCCAGAATAATTACAATAATAGAGAGAGATGATAGCAACATTGATGGGGGAGATGCAAAGAGAAGAAACAACTCAACAAAAACTCGTGTGTGACTATCCCGCCCCACCCCCCACTAGCTTTGAGGCAAGTCATTCCCCTAAAAAATTTGACTTAGCTGAGGTAATAAATGTTTTAATAATTGTTTCTGTGAAATGTGATTCACATAAACATTGATACCTTTCCTGTACTAATATTCTATAGGGTGAAAATAACTGTGATTTATATCTATCAACTCCCACTTATCGCCTTGTAGAGAGGGGTATGGTGTTCAATACGCAGAACGACATGCTGCGCAACAGACAGCTTCCAAAAAATCATTTCAGTGTGTCAATTAACGTAGCTAATGAGCCGAGTGTCGAGCTACCTATTACAAATGAAAATGATGACATTCATACGATTGAATAAGCTGTTGGAACATTCATCGCATGGCCGTCAGTTCTTGTAAAAACACATGTTGACAAGGAGGTATCCATTTCCAAGTTATTTTTCAAGCTGGACCTTTAACATTTAATAAAAAAAGTCATGAACCAATGAATGTTATTACATAATGACAAAGAGAAGGGGGTGAAATGAAATATCAGCTCAAAACTATCTCAAGGATAAACCAACCGATTGAAACGATCTACTGAGAGCACCTTCACCCCACTCATTCTATATCCACAGTTAATACCATTTCAGACTCATGTGGATACAAAGTTGATAGACGGCAATGCTCACACAGTTAATTTTGAAAAAAATATGTACGGAGAGGAAACATCAGATTTCATTAGTACTGAAAATGTAAATGAAATCCTCAAGTATGAATGGCTAGGTGCCTCAGTTTTAAATGTATACATGAGGTATGTTTTCTTGATTTTATTTTACAAAAGCTGATATACTATAATAATTATGACTAAATACATTTTATATTTTTCACACGTGTATATATGAAAAAAAATTGAATGGATTTCCCCATAAAAAAAAATTTGGACTCGTTAGTCCTCACACCACCTCTTCAAAAGAAGAAATAGATTCTGATAAAGAAGCTGTAATAATGTAATCTCTTCTCAAATCGTTTGAAAACAAAATTATAGATGACAGACACTTTTTAATACCAACGATGCAATGGTAAACCTCTACAATTTAATCATTTCAAATATATTTTCATTTAATTATTTACTTATTCCTTTTTTGTATTTTTAGGGAGCATTGGATGCTGATTGCAGTCAATTTGGATACTCCAAAGATTTATTTTCTGGATTCAACACATGGATATCCAAAAAAACAACCACGCATGATGGCATTTGTTAATTTTTAATACACTAGATCCAACATTTTAAAACTAAAAATCTAGTTATATAATTTATGTTATCTTTTAATGAGGATAATGTTATGATAGGGCAGTGCATCAATATCGTCTAATGCATGGAATGAATCCAGGGCATAAGGATGGGCAAGCCTATAATATCTACAACTGGAAAAGTATCCGGGTATATATAATAATATTTCACTATCCAAACACATATCAAAACAAATTAATTATTGTTGTAGATGTTTTTGCAGTGTCCAAAACAAACAAACAGAAAGGATTGTGGTTATTATGTTTGTAAATTTAAGAAAGAGATCGTATTTCATCCACAAACTAGCATCCCTAACAAGGTATTTTCAAAAATAATTACGAGTTCATGTAAAATATTTATTAATCCTTTGTGTATTTATATTTTTTCAGTACTACCATGACTGTCGCAAAAACTCATATTCAGAAGATGATATAGATGTGTTTAGAAACGAATGGGCAACATACCTGATCGAAGATTGTACACAAATAGGATGAAGGTGAATTCCTACTAATGTTATCCATATATAATCATTGATATCTCCATTGTTTACACTTATTGAGCATATATTATCACCCTTTATTATGTTTTATATCCTTAGGTTATGAAGAATGGTTTTAGATATGTTATGTCTTTCTAGTAAAGTATAACTCATTGCACTACACTGGTCGATAGTGTGGAAGTCGACTGATGCATAGTCATTCAGTCCACTCACGAGCATCTTAATCCAATTATAAGGAGGAAATACTCTATGTCACACTTCACCAATACCTATATGGAATATCCTACTCATCACACACACCATGACTCTTATATATCCTTAAGAGGGTATTCCCCAAAATACGTGATATATAAAACTATATTATCCATCTTCTTTAGGCCTAAGACTCTAATACCTACTCAAATAGCCTTAGAAAACCTAACTAGGCTATAAAAATCTCATACCAAACCTGATCCTCCTATAAACACAACTAGAAACCTCACCTCCATGGAGACATAATCTCTGGATAATCACAAAATCACAATCATTCAATAGAACCCTCACTCTATCTCTTGGTGGATCAAAAACACCCTATTTAGAAAAAAACACTACTGACATACAGAATACCAAGAAAACGCATTCAGATTGTTTTGATACTTTAGTAAAACGATCCATGAGTCATTTTTGATGTGTACGAATAAAACACACCTCAATCTGATGCACGGTGTGACCGGTATGGCTAAAAGTGTCTGACATCAGTTTTAAATTGACATTAACTTTAGAAAAAAAACACTACTAACAAACAAAAAACTACGAAAACTCATTAGGATTGTTTTGATACTTTAGGAAAAAAATACATGTGTCATTTTTGAGGTGTATGAATTGACCGCACCTCAATCTGACGCACGGTGTGACCAGTATGAAAAAAAGTGTCTGATATCAGTTTGAAATTGACATTAACTTTAGAAAACAACACTAGTGACATACGGAATACTAAGTAAATGTGTTTGGATTGTTTTGATAGTTTATGAAAATGATCCATGAATAATTTTTGACATGTAAGAATCAATCGCACCTCAATCCGACACACGGTGTGATAGTTATGGCTAAAAGTGTCTGATATCAGTTTGAAATTGACATTAACTTTAGAAAACAACACAAGTGACATACGGAAAACTGAGAAAATGAATTTGGATTGTTTTTAAACTTTAGGTAAACAATCTATGAGTCATTTTTGGGGTTTAAGAATCAACCGAACCTCAATCCGACGAACGATGTGACCAGTATGGCTAAAAGATTCTGATATCAGTTTGAAATTGATATTAACTTTAGAAAACAACACAA
The DNA here is from genome assembly GCA_963277665.1 of Viscum album. NCBI lineage: Eukaryota > Viridiplantae > Streptophyta > Magnoliopsida > Santalales > Viscaceae > Viscum > Viscum album. Next base: position 1,386,902,560 of record OY728160.1, read on the forward strand.
GTGACATATGGAAAACTGAGAAAATGGGTTAGGATTGTTTTTATACTTTTGGACAACTATCCAAGGGTCATTTTTGAGGTGTAATAATTTACCACACCTCAATCTGACGCATGGTCTGACTGGTACGGCTAAAAGTGTCTGATATCAGTTTGAAATTGACATTAACTTTAGAAAACAACACAAGTGACATACGGAAAACTGATAAAACACATTTTTATTGTTTTGATACTTTAGGAAAATGATCCATGAGTCATTTGTGACCTGTAGGAATTGACCGCATCTCAAACCGATGCACGGTGTGACCGGTATGGCTAAAAGTGTCTGATATCAGTTTCAAATTGACATTAACTTTAGAAAATAACACAAGTGACATACGGAAAACTGATCAAAAGAGTTCGGATTGTTTTGATACTTTAGGAAAATGATCCATGAGTCATTTGTGATGTGTACGAATCAACCAAACCTCAATCTAATGCACGGTGTGACCGGTATGACTAAAAGTGTCGAATATCAGTTTCAAATTGACATAAACTTTATAAAACAACACAACTAACATACAGAAAACTGAGAAAACGCATTCAAATTGTTTTGATACTTTAGGAAAACAATCCATGAGTAATTTGTGAGGTGTATGAATCAATCTCTCCTCAATCTGACGCACGATGTGACCGGTATGGCTAAAAGTGTCTGATATCAGTTTCAAATTGACATTAACTTTAGAAAACAACACAAGTGACATACAGAAAACCAAGAAAACACATTCATATTGTTTTGATAATTTAGGAAAATGATCCATGAGTCATTTTTGAGGTATACAAATCAACCAAACCTCAATCCGATGCATGGTGTGACCGGTATGGATAAAAGTGTCTGATATCTGTTTCAAATTGACGTAAACTTTAGAAAACAACACTACTAACATACAGAAAACTGAGAAAACACGTTAGGATTGTTTTGATACTTTAGTAAAACGATCCATGAGTCATTTTTGATGTGTACGAATTGACTGCACCACAATCTGACTCATGGTGTGATCGGTATGGCTAAAAGTGTCTGATATCAGTTTGAAATTGACATTAACTTTAGAAAACAACACTACTGACATACGGAATACTAAGAAAACGCATTCAGATTGTTTTGATACTTTAGTATAATGATCTATGAGTCATTTTTTATGTGTAAGAATCAACCACACCTCAATCCGACGCACGGTGTGACCGGTGTGGATAAAAGTGTATGATATCAGTTTGAAATTGATATTAACTTTAGAAAACAACACAAGTGACATACGAAAACCCGAGAAAATGCATTCAGATTGTTTTGATACTTTATGACAGCAATCCATGAGTCATTTTTTGAGGTATTAGAATCAACCTCACCTCAATCCGACACACGGTGTGACCGGTATGGATAAAAGTGTCTGATATCAGTTTGAAATTGACATTAACTTTTGAAAACAACACAAGTGACATATGGAAAACTGAGGCAACACATTCGGATTGTTTTGATACTTTTGGAAAACGATCCATGAGTCATTTTTGAGGTGTACGAATCGACTAAACCTCAATCTGATGCACGGTGTGATCAGTATAGCTAAAAGTGTCTGATATCAGTTTGAAATTGATATTAACTTTAGAAAACAACACAAGTTACATATGGAAAACTAAGAAAATGCGTTCAGATTATTTTGATACTTTAGGAAAACTATCCATGAGTCATTTTTGATGTGTAAAAATTTACCTTACCTCAATCCGATGCACGGTGTGACCGGTATGGCTAAAAGTGTCTGATATCAGTTTCAAATTGACATTAACTTTAGAAAATAACACTACTAACATACAGAAAACCTAGAAATCGCATTCAGATTGTATTAATACTTTATCAAAACTATCCATGAGTAATTTCTGATGTGTATGAATCAACTACACCTCAATACGATGCACGGTGTGACCGATATGGATAAAAGTGTCTGATATCAGTTTCAAATTGACAAAAACTTTAGAAAACAACACAAGTGACATAAAAAAAACTAAGAAAACGCATTTGGATTGTTTTGATACTTTAGGAAAACCATACATGATTAATTTTTTATGTGTATGAATCAAACACACCTCAATCCGACACACGGTGTGACCAGTATGGCTAAAAGTGACTGATATCAGTTTCAAATTAACATAAACTTTAGAAAACAACAATACTAACATACTTAAAACAGATCAAATGCGTTCAGATTGTTTTGATACTTTAGGAAAACTATCCATGTGTCATTTTTGACGTGCACAAATTGACCTCACCTCAATCCTACACACGGTGTGATTGGTATGGCTAAAAGTGTCTGATATCAATTTGAAATTGACATTAACTTTAGAAAACAACACTACTGACAAACGAAATACCAATAAAACACATTTGGATTGTTTTGATACTTTAGTACAACGATCCATGAGACATTTTTGACGTGTACGAATCAACCACACCTCAATCCGATGCACGATGGGACCAGTATGGCTAAAAGTGTCTGATATCAGTTTGAAATTGACATTAACTTTAGAAAACAACACAATTGACATATGAAAAACTGAGTAAATGCATTTGGATTGTTTTGATACTTTAGTAAAACAATACATGAGTCATTTTTAAGGTTTAAGAATTGACCACACCTCAATCCGATGCACGGTGTGACCGGTATGGCTAAAAGTGTCTGATATCAGTTTGAAATTGACATTAATTTTAGAAAACAACACAAGTGACATATGGAAAACTGAGCAAACGTGTTAGTATTGTTTTGATACTTTTGGAAAACGATCCATGAGTCATTTGTGAGGGGTAAAAATTTACCTCACCTCAATCTGACACACGATGTGACCGGTATGGCTAAAAGTGTATGATATCAGTTTGAAATTGACATTAACTTTAGAAAACAACAAAAGTGACATATGGAAAACCGAGAAAATGCATTCGGATTATTTTTATACCTTAGGAAAACAATCTATGAGTCATTTTTGACATTTATGAATTGACTGTACCTCAATCTGATGCACGGTGTGACCAGTATGGCTAAAAGTGTCTGATATCAGTTTCTAATTGACATTAACTTTAGAAAACAACACTACTAATATACAGAAAACTGAGCCAACTCATTAGGATTGTTTTGATACTTTAGGAAAATGATCTATGAGTCATTTGTGACATGTACGGATCAACCACACCTCAATCCGACACACGGTGTGACCGGTATGGCTAAAAGTGTCTGATATCAGTTTGAAATTGACATTAACTTTTGAAAACAACACAAGTGACATACGAAAAACTGAGGCAACGCATTCAGATTGTTTTGATACTTTTTGAAAAAGATCCATGAGTCATTTTTGAGGTGTACGAATTGACCAAACTTCAATCTGATGCACGGTGTGACCGGTATAGCTAAAAGTGTCTGATATCAGTTTGAAATTGATATTAACTTTAGAAAACAAAACAAGTGACATACGAAAAACTAAGAAAACGCGTTCGGATTATTTTGATACTTTAGGAAAACGATCCATGAGTCATTTTTGATGTGTAAAAATTTACCTCACCTCAATCCAATGCACGGTGTGACCGGTATGGATAAAAGTGTCTGATATCAGTTTCAAATTGACATTAACTTTAGAAAACAACACTACTAACATACAGAAAACCTATAAAATTCATTTGGATTGTCTTAATACATTATCACAACTATACATGAGTAATTTCTGATGTATATGAATCAACTTCACCTAAATCCGATGCACGGTGTGACCGGTATGGATAAAAGTGTCTGATATCAGTTTCAAATTGACATAAACTTTAGAAAACAACACAAGTGACATAAGGAAAACTAAGAAAACGCATTTGGATTGTTTTGATACTTTAGGAAAACCATACATGATTAAGTTTTTATGGGTATGAATCAAACACACCTCAATCTGACACACGGTGTGACCAGTATGGATAAAAGTGACTGATATCAGTTTCAAATTAACATAAACTTTAGAAAACAACAATACTAACATACTGAAAATAGATCAAATGTGTTTGGATTGTTTTGATACTTTAGGAAAACTATCCATGAGTCATTTTTTACATGCACAAATTGACCTCACTTCAATCCGACACATGGTGTGATTGGTATGGCTAAAAGTGTCTGATATCAATTTGAAATTGACATTAACTTTAGAAAACAACACTACTGACAAACAAAATACCAAGAAAACGCATTTGGATTGTTTCGATACTTTAGTAAAATGATCCATGAGACATTTTTGACGTGTACGAATCAACCGCACCTCAATCCGACGCACGATGGGACCAGTATGGCTAAAAGAGTCTGATATCAGTTTAAAATTGACATTAACTTTAGAAAACAACACAAGTGACATACGAAAAATTGAGTAAATGCATTCGGATTGTTTTGATACTTTAGTAAAACAATACATGAGTCATTTTTGAGGTTTAAGAATCAACCACACCTCAATACGATGCACGGTGTGACTGGTATGGCTAAAAGTGTCTGATATCAGTTTGAAATTGACATTAATTTTAGAAAACAACACAAGTGACATACGGAAAACTAAGAAAACATGTTATTATTGTTTTGATATTTTTTTAAAACGATCCATGATTCATTTTTGAGGGGTGAAAATTTACCTCACCTCAATCTGACGCACGGTGTGACCGGTATGGCTAAAAGTGTATGATATCAGTTTGAAATTGACATTAACTTTAGAAAACAACAAAAGTGACATATGGAAAACCAAGAAAATGCATTCATATTGTTTTGATACTTTAGGAAAACAATCCATGAGTCATTTTTGACATGTATGAATTGATTGTACCTCAATCCGATGCACGGTGTGACCGATATGGCTAAAAGTGTCTGATATCAGTTTCTAATTGACATTAACTTTAGAAAACAACACTACTAATATACAGAAAACTGATCCAACTCATTATAATTGTTTTGATACTTTAGGAAAACGATCTATGAGTCATTTGTGACATGTACGGATCAACCAAACCTCAATCCAATGCACGGTGTGACCGGTATGGCTAAAAGTGTCTGATATCAGTTTCAAATTGACATAAACTTTTGAAAACAACACAAGTGACATACAGAAAACCAATAAAATGCATTCGTATTGTTTTGATAATTTAGGAAAACGATCCATGAGTCATTTGTGACGTGTACGAATCAACTGCACCTCAATCTGATGCACGATGTGACCGGTAAAACTTTTCATTAGATAATGAATCAGTATTTATTAAATGAGATAAATCATCCAAAAACATAATGATTTTACATTATTCCCTTTCATTGTTATCAAAATGAAAACATTTGAGTTCATCATTTACATATTTTAGTTTCACATTTCCATATTAATGTATTCTTTCATATTAATGTTTTAATTTATTTCATTATTGTATTACTAACACAGTATTTGTTTTCTTATATAGGTGAATTTTTTTCCTTGAGTTCGGATGCTTTGTTCGGCAAAAAATACCGTGGATGATAATTTTTGAGAGAGGATCACGGATATCAAAGGATGAAACATTAATGTTTATAAATTTTGTTGGATAATTGTAATTTTAACCATGTAAAACATTGTTTTAAATGTATATATCAGTGTTTTTTTGTATTCATGATGTTAAGTAAATGTATATTGCATTGTTTGTCAAAATATTGTGTGTGGGTGCTATTTTGTACAAGTGTTTAGGTGCTATTTTGTGTAGGTGTGCAGGTGTTGGTTTGTGTAGGTGTTGGTTCTGCAGGTGCAGGGAAAGGTGCCTTTATCAGCTCTTTTTTGAGCACTGATAAAGGCACCCCTTTATTAGCGCTAGAAAAGTGTTGTTAATGCCGGCGTAGATAAAGGGGGTACCCTTTATCAGCGCTCCGAAAAGAACTGATAAAGGGGACCCCCCCCTTTTATATACGCCAGCATTAACAGCGCTTTTCTAGTGCTGTTAATGTCTGTTTTTAACGCTGATAAAACGCCAAGTTGTAGTAGTGTTTTTCATATTCCATCTATCCCAAAAATGATCTATTATATTTATTAAAGTTAATAGATATTCATATTGTGTATAGGTGTTTATATTGCTAATATATAAAGGGAAAACCAAACAAAGCATAATTTGGATTCATTAATCCTTATTTCATTTCTACAAATGAAATTTCTTTGGAAGTGAAAGAAATTAATAAAAAAATATGAATGAAGTGAGGAATTTGAGAAGAAAAAAATAGATGGCAGATTCTTATTGATTCTTACAATGAATGAAAAAAACTATATAATATAATCATCTAAAATATATTTTTCTTTTTTACATTACTTTTTTTATATTTTAAGAAGCATTGTATGTTAATCAGAATCAATTTGAACACCCCAAAAAATTATTTTTCAATCCAATTCATGGATTTTCCTCAATTTGACCACACATGATGTGTATTGAGAATTTTTAATGCACCCCAATAAACATTTTATAGATAAACTTAAATTATATTTTTTGGTTTGTGTTTTAATGGGAATTTTGTTATGATAAGGAAATATATAAATATATACTAAATCATGGTATGTGGTTGGTGACTAGGCATAATAATCCAATTGATTTATTCAATTGGAAATCGATTCAGGTATATATAGAAATATTTAACTACAAAAACACATTTCAAAACAATTTACTTATTTTGGTGAATGTTTATGCAATGTCTAAAGAAAAATAATAATAACTATTCTGGATATTACATTTTCACATTTATGAAAGATATCATATATCATCAAAATACATTTATCCCTGAATATGTAATTTCCAAAGGTTATTACAATTTCCTTAAAAATATTTATTAATAATTTTTTTCTATATTTTATTAGTACTTCCAAGATTTTCTAAAATCTATGTACTCAAAAGAATAAGTAAATTTGTTTTTAGATGAGTGGGAAGTGTACATGGTGTCAAAATGTTTTCAGCATTAAATTTAGGTGATTACCTATTATTTTTGTGATCTAGTATAGGCTTTGACCTTACAAATACATTTGGGATGTTAAGAATTAGTATTGTAAGGCTTATATATCATTTTTGATCTCTTTCTCAAAGAGAAATATAATAGAGAAAATTAATTTATTTATAAATGAATGGAAAGAATACATGGTGTGAGAATATATATAGAAATCATGAATAGGTGACTTCCTACTACTTGTTTGAATAATTTTTTCTATATTTTATATCTTTTTTATTCTGTTTCTTTATCATTTTATTCGATACTTATTTTGTTAATTTTCATAGATATCATGAAGAAATGAATTTTTCTATAATTTTTTTTCATAAATAAGGATGATTAACTTAGGTATAATGACCATGAATTCAACAAGGATGATGCACTCATGATGAGACACTTTTTTTATACTTCAATGAATTTAACATTATGGGTTATCAAAAAATAATATTGTTAGATAACACCAAATGTTGAATGTATTACAAAATTAAAATACCTGGTAAAATGTGTCGGAATCAAACGCACCTCAATTCGATACATGGTATTCCTAGTATGACCTGGAGTTTCTTTTCTTAGATTAATATTGACATTTTATTTCAAAGCAGACATTACATACTAAAAACTAATAAAAACATTCATATTGTTTTGATACTTTAAGAAAATGATTCGTAATTCATTTGTGATGTGTATGAATTAGTCATGACTTAATCAAATACATTTTGTTCTTGGTGTTACTAAAAGTATATACTTTTAGTTTAAATTTACACATTAGTTTAAAACACACATTGCATGATCAAAACCAAGAAAAAAATTTCATATTGTTTTAATACTTTAACAAAATTATCCATATATAATTTATGATGTGTAAGAATCAGTTTCACCTTAATCCGATACAAAATGTAAACGGTATGACTCAATGTGCATTTTTTCAGTTTAAAACTGACATTTTAATTAAAAATGCGTGCCACTCATTAAAAACCTAGAAAACCTGCTCATATTGGATTGATACTTTAAGACGCTAATACTTATGTCATTTGTGACATGTAGGAATAAACTGTACGTTAATATGGCGCACAATATAACCAGTATAACTCAAAGTGTGTGTTTTCAATATAAATGTTCCATTTTAGTTAAAAGTTCCATTTTCAATATAAAAATTCCATTTTTTCAATATTTAGTAAAATAATCCACAATTCATTTTTCATATGTAGGAATTTACTACACTCCAATTCGACACACATTATGGTTAGTATGAATCTAGGTATATGTTTTCAATTTAAAAATGTAATTTTAGTTTAAAATGAATCACATGGACAAAACCAAAAAAATGATCTTAGATTTTTTTAAAACATTAGTAAAAATATCCAAAGTTAATTCTTGACCTGTAGGAATTGACCACAAGTTAACATGACACACAATGTGGTCGGTATGAATTGAAATGCATGTTTTCAATATAAAAGTGTCATTTTAATTTAAAATGTGTGTCTTATAGAGACCCTAGCCTTTTACACATATCATTACATGATTTTAAGCATAGTAAAGCATCATATTACAAGCCAAGGATCATTAAGTCGAGTGTCTTATAAGACTAGGTACATAAAACTTAAAACATGGAACTAAATATAACATTTATTTATTTAGTATTCATAAAGAGACCCTAACTTCCATTGTGATCATACATATTCATAGGATAATCTGAGTATAACATGAAAAAAATGGATGAGCTAAAAATCCTAGTAAGGGAATAAACATAAGAATAAAGCTTCATCACATGGGTTAGAAGACATGAAATAATGATATAAAAAGGCATGGAACATATGGAATCATAACATATAAACATGGGATCATATGAACATGGATCCATAGTCATGTGGAAGCAACATAAAACATGACTTTATCATGATTCAAGGTTCATTGCACATACAGGAGCACAAGTCAAGGATAACCACCAAGACCGTTGCACATGGTAGTACGAGTCAAGGCTAACCGCCAAGACCATTGCACATAACGTCTCATGAGACTCAACTTTACCAAATGCATTGGAGCACTATTTGGGCACACCCATAATAACATGTTCATGAATATTATTTCCACATAAATAATCATATATAATCAATCATAATTAAACATAAGGTTACCCCTAAAAAGAAATGGGTATCATAATCATGTCATAAAGCATAATATATGGGTGTATCATACAAGTGTCCATGAATGAAAGGAATTAAAACATACATGGAAATTGATGAGGGAAAATAGGCATATGTCATGTTATTTGATGTCAAACATAAGTTAAAACATGTAAGAATAGTATTTAAGATATTTTAGCATTAAAACATTTTAGTGTGGTTTTAAGGAAAATACTAAGGAGACTTTAAAATAAAAAAGGGTATAATATTTTATATAAAATCAAAATTGAACCAAGAAGGTTTTAATAATAAAAATACAGATTTTATAAAAATAATGGTGTCTTAAAATATTTGATAGAGTGCACTTGAAATTGGGTAAGAATTAGGGAAGTTCCCTTAAAATGGGTTTTCTAATCGAGGAGTATTGAGGAGGGATCCACTTAAAAACATGTATATCCACAAAAGAGAATAATTACTGGATCTTGATGAATGAGTTTGGATTACGTACACAGAATTTATAATATGTAAATAAAAATAAAATATAACTTAATTTGGGTAAAAATAAAGATAGAGCAACCTGAAGGAATAATGGAAGTTTGGGTAGAATCCCTTACCTTAAATTTGAAGGTGCTCTTCCATTGATCTTAATGTCAAGGATAACCAGATTAAATTCATTAGTTAATATTTTCATAAACTCTTTGTTATTTAACTAATTTATTATAACCTTATTAAGCTCATTCATGACCTTTTTGATGGTTTAATAGGTTCAATTTCATTGTTTGTGTCATTAGTTTTCATGATTGGTTCACTTATATACATGTAAGGTTAAACATGTAAGATGAGAATGGTTGTCCAGAATTGGAGTTATATTTTATTAGTGATAATAAAATAGATTAATTGATCATAAAGTTCATTTCTTTATTTGGAGTGAAGATTAATCATTATATAAAACTTTAAGATAAGTGTTTTAGTTAATTGACGGTTTTTTGATCACATCGAACACATTTTTCTTTATAAATTAATATAATGTGTACAAAAGATTACAAAACCTTAAATTATAAATAATACATATATAATAGTCTAGTTCAACCATAAAAATGGTTTCATGATCAGAACTGAAGATGGTAAAAGAAATTGAAAACCCGTCGTCCTTGAATGTGAGAAATTAACACATCTTGGATGGTGTTTTCATTTATAGTATAAAAGGAGGGGAAAGGAGTGATGATGATGAATTATTCCATTATCATAACAAAATTAAAATAAATGTAAGGTACTAGATTTATCATAACATTTGGATTAAAGGAGGTAAAGAAAGAAAAACAAAATAGTGGAACTTGAAAAAAAATAAATGAAATGAAAAGAGGAATTTTCCATTTGAATATATCATCCTTGAGAACCAATTTAGGGGAGAGGATTTGGTATTTTGAAGAGACCAAGGGCTTAGAGATGTGGGATATGGTCTTAAGGAGAGATTTTATCATAATTTAGACAAGGAAAGAAATAGTAATGATTCTTGTGAATAAAAATAGTATTATATGCATGTGAGATATAACCAATGGCCATTTACATCATCCATGACTCAAGAATGATGTAGAAATTCATTTATTTAGCATTTATCGTAAATTCTCATATTTTACTATTCACCAAAAATACAAGTATTTTAGAAAAATCCAAAAAATTCACCCCAAACATTTTTTGATGGGTATAATCCAAAAATGAACTCCATTTTATGAAAAAAATCTCAATATGTGAAGTTAAATTTTTAATTAAAATCATAATTTACTTGAAAAATACAAATGTTAAAATTAAAACTACATTTCTAACACTTTTAAAAATTAATTAAGGTCTCTAAAAGTTATCATATAATCACAATTCATTAAAATAATTATTTATGAATACCTTTTATGAAAATAAATTTTATTTTAAATTATTAAATTAATCATAAAATTTCAATTAAATATACATGACTCATAAAACAATCAACACTATAATTATATCATAGTATCGCATATAAGATAGATAAATTTTATTTATACTTTCACTGGTAAGGTTACTTATTCACTTGGATGAGTTACTATTCATAAGGTTCATATTAATATTTATAAGGGTAACATTACTATTCATAAGGCTCAGTTACTATTCACCACAAAATTAAGTTTGTCCTATCGAACTCCAAACACCATACTGATTTCAACTGTGTATGTCATATTTTAGAAATTCAAATCATAGAAGTGAAAATATTATGTTTAAAGGTAACATAGTACTTAGTAGTTCATTGTGTTATTATTTCATGTGATTATATAACATAATTATACAAAGGGAATTTACATTGATAAAACATTGGGTCGTTACGTGTCTCATCAGCAAAATTGAGAAAAAGTTCTTGGACTGTTTTCAATATTTAGAAAAATGATCCATAATTATTTTTTTACATATAGGAATTTAACACAAATTAATCTGACACATAGTGTGGTCGATATGGTTGAAGTGTGTGTTTTCAATACAAAAGTGTCATTTTAGTTTAAAACACACATCAAATATCCAATACCAAGAAAATTAGATCAGATTATTTTCAAACATGAGGAAAATGATCCATAATAAATTTTTGATGTGTAAGAATCAATTGTACATCAATCTGACACCTGATGTAGTCGATGTGACTCTAAGTACATGTTTTCAATATAAAAGTTCCATTTTAGTTTAAAACATGCATCACATAGCCAAAAACAATAAAACAAGATCATATTGTCTTCAAACATTAGAAAAATGATCCATGATTTATTTTTGATGTGTAGGAATCAACCACACATCAATATAACACTCAATGTGGTTGGTATGACTCTAAGTATGTGTTCTTAATAAAAAAGTGAATTTTAGTTTAAAAATCATACCATAAAGACAAAACCTATAAAATGAGACCATATTGCTTTCAAACTTTATAAAAACAATTAATAATTCATTATTCACATGTAGGAATTGACTATATTCCAATCTAACACACGGTGTGTTCAGTATGACTCGAAATCTGTGTTTTCACTATAAAGATTCATTTTAGTTTAAAATGCACCACATATCCTAAGAATTTAAAAAAATCTATATTGTTTTCAAACATTAGGTAAATGATCCATAATTCCTTTATCATGTGTAATAATTGACCAAAATTCAATCTAATTCTTGATGTGGTCGGTATGACTCAAAATGCATGTTTTCAATATAAAAGTGTCGCTTTAGTTTAAAATGCATGTCACGTCACAAAAACTGATAAAATGATCTTAGAATATTTTAAAACATTATTAAATTGATTCATACTTCATTCTTGAAATGTATGAACTGACAGCACATCAATATGACACATTAGGTGGTCGGTATGACTCGAAATGTGTTTTTTCAATACAAAAGTATCGTTTTAGTATAAAACACACATCAAATTTGAAAAACAAAGAAAACATGCTCAGATTGTTTTAAAATTTTAGAATAATGATCCCTAATTCATTTTTTATGGGTATTAATTGACAAAACATCAATACGATACATGACATGAATTATATGACTTAAAGCTCATTTTTCTAATATAAAGGTGTCATTTTAGTTTAAAATTCACATCACGAGGTAGAACTGAGAAAGCAAGCACATATTGTTTTAATAGATTAATGAAAAAAATACATTATTCATTTGTGATATGTAGGATTTGACCACACATAAATCTAATACATGATGTGGTTAGTATGACTCAAAGTGTGTGTTTTCAATATAAAAGTGTCATTTTAGTTTTAAATGCATTTCACATCTACAAAATTGAGAAAATGATATCATATTGTTTTCAAACATTAGGAAAATGATCTAGAATTCATTTATGATATGTAATAATTGACCTCACATAAATCTAATGTACTATGTGTTCAGTATGACTCGAATTATTCTTTTTCATTACAAAAGTTCCATTTTAGTTTTTAACACACCTCAAATAGCCAAATCCAAGAAAATGAGCAAGGATTGTTTTCCAACAATAGGAAAATGGACCATATTTCATTTATAACATGTAATAATCAACCTCCCATTAGTCTGACTCATAATGTGACTAATATGACTTGAATTGTGTGTGTTTTCAAAATTGTATATTCTTTTTTATGGTTTGTTATAACAATGTTTTGTTTTTGTTGACAACTAACTTTTTATAAAATAATTTTTCTAAATCAGGTGAAAGATTTGTTGTATAATGTTTAAAAATTGTTTCTTTAGAAGTTTCTGAGATTCTAGTAAAAGGAATTGTTTTGAAAAGTGAGATATCAAACTCACTGGATCAGACTCATCTCAGTGGATGTGAGAAATTTTATAGTTTTTATGATGATGGGATGCTTCAAAAAATAAGTGTTTGAGTTAGAAGTTATTGAAATAATGAAATTAAAGAGTTGTTGAAAAGAAGTTTGAAATTTGTTGATGGGAATTTGTAGAAATTTAAAAAAACCAGTCAGATGATGCCTTTTCATTCTTTCAAGTTCATAAAACATCATGAAGAAGTCCTGATACAATCTAAATCTTCTAGAAGAAAAGAGAAATGTGATTTTGTAGTGTTTCCAAAATCGATGTTTTCTCAATTGTGACTATTAGAAAAAAACATATCAGCTGTGTAAGTTGTTAGAAGAGTAGAAACTTGTTTTTACTAAATTTTAAAGAGTTTGAAAATTTTCTAATTGGAGGAGTTTTAGATAATGATCCACCATGTTGTCCGAGATAATGACTGACTTAATAACTCAAGAGGGGGTGAATTGAGTTCTAAAAAATTCCTTCGAGAAAAATATAACCTCCCTCTTCACAGTATGTATGTTCAAATTTCTTCCTTAAGGGTATATATAGAAGAAATGAATATATATAGAAAATAAATATAACACGGAGATTTATTGTGGTTCGGGGAATAGAAATCCCCTTGTCTACTCCACCAATACTCTACTCCGCAAGCTTATTGATTTTCACCAAACAACCCTTTTACTGGGGGCTCCTAGCTGAGTATAATGAGCTACCACTTATTAAAAAGGTCCAAGATCTTTCAACCAGGATATCCTTTTAAAATTCCTATTCACAGTCTTACCCACATACATACATTGATTGATAACACTGTTAGTAAGATATAATATTTGAGAAATGTTTGTGGAACACATTTTCAAGAAACTATTGATAGTAAATTAAGATTATTCCTGAGAAAATATAATCTTTAGAAGTAGCTTAGGAAGATATTTAGTGAAATAGATAAAAATGATAATCTTATCACTAGACAAATTGATCCTTGATATGTATGGATCATTGGCATTTGAAATGGGAAAGTAAAACACACTAAATTTTTCCTTTTTGTTCTCATCTCAATTTGAGTTGTAGCTGATTGTTCCTTTTATATGTTGTTTCAAACATCTGAATAGGTTCATCCCAATAAACAAATAAGCCATTAAGAAATTCTGATAAGATAGGAAATAGAGAGTATGTATTCTCGTTTTCCAAATATGGAATTTATTTTGTAATTACAACGTTAGAGATTTTCTTATTCTCTAAATTTTCTGGTTTTGGGTAAGTATTGTGCAATCCGATCTTTCCAAAAAAGGATAATCATATTTTGATATATTCAAAAGATAAGAAATGGATTATCATGATATTATCAATGTAATAATGATGAACTGAAATATCAAATATTCATAGGATATCAGCTGAGGATATATTCATCACAGAATATATTCCATAAGATAATGTAACTTGTCTTTATAAGATATTCACTCTTCAACAAAGCATGAGAATATTCTCCATTGTAAGATAAAATGTTACTTTTCATAAGCTTCTACTTTCTATGAATATTCTTCTCAAATTAATAAAGTGATTTCATATTCTCATTCTGATTAAGATATCTTTTTTGAGTAACTCAATCGAACACAGTAAGATATAGTCTTATGTAATACTTTCTGATTCTAAAAAACTAAATATGTTATTTGAATTTTTTAAGATAAATTACTTATAAGTAGTGAGTTAAAAACTTGAGCACATAGAGTAATATAATTAAAATCTTAAACACTTAACAAACTTGTTATAAAAAAAGTAGGGATTTTGTGAATCATCAAAACAAATAAGGTGGAGATATATTGAAACACTATACTCTTTACAACAATCTCCCCAATTTTTATAATCATAAAATTCATGCAAAGAAAAAATAAAAGTTTTTATATAATATTCAGCATTCCAGAATATAAGATGTTTTCCTTTCCTTTCTTCTAAAAAAATTTATTCTCCCCTTTTTGAAATAAAAAGATATTTTGTAATACATGACAAATTTTTTATTTTCCACTTCTTCTCCCCCTTTTTGTGATACCAAAAAGAATTATAATAAAGAAAAACATTTAATATTAAACATGGATATTAGTTTACAGAATATATTTTTGGAAGTATAGTGAGTTCATAAGGAAATTCCAATATAATAAGATAGTGAAAGTAAATATTGATATAAAATTATAATATGGAAATATGAACTAGATAAAGATAAAGGTTTAATAAAGAGTAACATTACATAGAATCATAAAAAGTTAAAGGATGTAAGATTATTCAAGTAAAATCATAAGGAAATCTATCATAAACATCCAAAGTAAATATTAAAATAAATTTATGCAGATGAATAAATCCCATAAGATGTGGAATATTTCAAATGTTTTTAAATTCCCACCCACTGGGAAACTAACTACACAAATGTGAAAAAGGTTGAGTATCAACAATCAAGATGAAAACAAATCTTTATGTGTGGTTTCTTGAATGATAGGGGTTGGTTATTAGTTAATGATGTTAAAAATAGATGATAATCAGTTCTTGGGCCAACAACATCACCTAACGTCGAGGAGGATGCTTCAAGTCTAGCATGATCATCACAAGGAAGTCTAATTGGTTTTGATTGAATGTGGTGAGCTGCTTGTTTTTATCTCTCCAAATAATTCTACATTAGTAAAGGGAAGATTAAAAGTTTTTTCAAGTATAAAAAATATGTATCTTTATTAAACCATTGATGTTCCCTTTGGTGAACCTATTATGGATTAAAGGTTTCTCTAAGACGTTGAGAGATATGTGGGTAATGATCAGAAATATTCGGTCTAGATAGCCTTCTTCCACAAATTTGAAAAATAGATTTTTTCACAAGCATCGATACTTTTTAAATATAATTATTTCAGTAATCTAGTATATTGATGAATCCATTCCAAATCCTTTGATAAAAGTTTCCAAAAAAATTTGGAGGTCTCATTTCTTAGCACAACTTGTTATCATGTTCCTTAACACTTCAAATTGATTATTTATCATCCCCATGACAGATAAAATTTTATTTTCCATATAGTGTTTAAATCTTTTGGAAGATTTTGAAAACACATCAATTTCAACTTCATCATCATCAAAGACATTCTACTTGAGATTACTCACTATTTCTTTATAAAGATCGTCAATATTCTTGTCTATATCCCCAAAATTGTTTGACAGTGTACCATCTAACCTTTATAAGAGAGTAAAAATGAAACTTACTTCCTTCTTGACTTATTTATATTTTTTCTGATTTATTGTAAACTTAATTTCAAGAATATAAAAAAAATATTTTGTGGAATTGTCAATTGTTTCCTTTATTGCTATGGGAAACCATATGACTTCATCAAAGTACATTTTCTGGATGTTTTGACATACTTCTCTTGTCACAAAATCACCATGAAGAGAATCAATATCTATAGTTATGAAGTCTACTACTTTAGATAATTTCATTATTTTTAATTGAAAATCTAAACTAAGAAAAGTACCAGCAGGTGGTCATTCTAAAAATAATTACACAACAGATTGTACCAAGAATATTAATTCTTGAACATCAACTTTGGAGTCCATCTGCTGACATAGATTTATTAATATGTGATGTGTTTCAGAGACTTGAGCTCTTAGGATATTAACTATAGATAATAATCTTGAGGTGCACTTCTGAGGCCTTTTAGAAATAGACCTTTCAACTTCTGGCATGTCTTCATTTCGAGTCTCTTGAGGGACAAGAGAAATCCTTTCCTGATGAACTTCAGTACTCTTTTCTTGAACTAGGTTATTTTTAGTAACATTGGGTAAAGCATCCTTATGACACAATTATTTAGATACTATTCCTCATATTCTTTTTTCATCCATTCTCTCCATTTCTTGAGAGTGAGACTAAACAATAAGTGGATATGGTCTCAAACTTAAAGATATTTTCTTGTCATGACAAATTTAAAACATTCACAATATATCTACTGTTATCCTTTCATTTTGATCTTATATGGTTTGAGAGGAAAGATAGGGATTCTCTTAAAAACAGCTTGAGGAATTGTAAGAATATCAATCCTAAATCTTCTTATTAAATTGACAGTGTCTTCATCTCCATCACTGCTTTTTCTAGTCTCAGACTGATGAGACAATTACTCTACCTCTATTAGTGTCTTATCTAAATAAAAACTCTCCCCCTGAATTTGAACAGGGTACATTTTGGGCATTGAAGAATAAGGCATCAGATTTTTCAAAGAAAAATCCCAATTCTAGGCACTCTTTACTAAAAAACTTGGATTCAAAATTGTCAAACCATGACATGAAATTGCATCATTGATATCCAAAACAACTTTATCACCCCAAAATAAAAAAGTTAAGATTATTTCATATGGATAGAAATTAAGAGACTTATTTTTTACATGGCACATATATCTCATTATATATAATTCTATGTTTACCAATTTTTTAAAGCGTAAGAAAATAAAGTAATGAAACATCTAGAAAAGGATTTTCTCAAACTGACCATTTCTTTGAGAAATTCCAAACTAAATGAACTTGACCAAAAAATCATTCTGGATACAAATTCATTAATTTCTTCTTCTCAATGATATCATCCCCAAAAAGTGATTTCATAATCTCTAGAGGAGTAACACCATGTATAAAAGATAAGGAGGTGTGGAAGTTGGGGTATCCTTCATATTGGACATTCAACATTTCGGTAATCTTGGTAGAGGTTAGTTATGTCTCTTTTTAATTGGCAGTTGTTGTAATGAGGTCTTAATTCTCATTGAAATGAAAAAATAGATTTAGAGAACTCGAGAACTTGTTTCCTGAACACTTTCAAGGTTTTCAATGCATCATAGACATATTCCCATCCTTTATGATTAAAAACCTTATTTACCAACATATCGGTTCTGTCTATCCATTTAAAATCAATGACTCTTCCACTAAAAACTTTTCTAGATATCCTTTAGAATTTCCTTTTTATTGATAAAGTACCATCATATCCTTTCTCTTCCACCATTTGTAGAGAGTTTGGAGGTTTGGAAGGTAGGTAGACTAGGGTAACAAGGGTCTGAGCAGATAGAAATAGGGTTCAAAGGGTTTGTGAATTGTTTCGCATGTAGATTTGATACTCAATATTTTTTTTTTGCAATAATCAAGGGGTAGTGAAGTAATATTAGTGTAATTATAGCTAAATATAGGTGATTTGGCCTATTGGATGTGATCATTACTCAAAACAGAATCACAATAAAATATTAAAATAAAACATATAACATGCTTACTGTATATACACAAAAAAATATAAAATAATATATTACTTTGTAAAATTAAACCTCCCTAATTCTGATTAAATCAGATCAAATCTGTTATCAGGTTGAGGTTTAGTAAAGATATCTGCTAATTGTTTTTTGGTGAAAAAAAATCTAAATATATATCATCTTTTTGTGTGTGATTTCTTAAAAAATGATGTCTTAAGTCAATGCGCTTAGATTGTGAATGGTTTATTGGATTCTTTGATATGTTTATAGAACTTGTGTAGTCCCATCTGATTGGTACACAATTAAAGTGAAATTCAAATTCCATTAAGGTGTGTTTAATACTTAGAAAATTTGCACAAAAACTTTCTATGGTAATATATTTAAATTAGATGGTTGATAATGCTATAGAATGTTGTTTTCACTTGACCAAGACATGAGAGATTTACCATGAAAATGAGAGGTTCCAAGGGTGCTCTTCCTATCTAATATACATCCAGTAAAATTTCCATTAAACTATGAAATCAAATTAAAATTAGAGTTTTTTGGAAGAAGAAGTGAAATAGTTATGTTACCCTTTAAATATCATAAAATTAGTTTTTTTGGAACTTAAATTCGATTATTTTGGACTAGATTGAAATCTTGCACAAAGACATACTGAGAACATAATGTATAGTCTACTTATAGTAAGGTGCAATAAATGTCCAATGATTTCTCTATACACTTGTTTTCAAATGGTTTTCTAGTTTCATCTCAATCAAGTAAAATATTAGAACTCATAGGAGTTGAATAAGTCTTCATGTTTTCATGTCCAAACATATTAAGTAATTAAAGTATGTATTTGCTTTGATTTAAAAAAAATTATGAAATATTTTTGAAAAACATGAAATCCTAGAAAATAGTTTAGTTCACCCATCATACTCATTTCTAATTATTTTTTCATAATTTTTGAAAATTCATTGCATAAATTTTGATTTTTTGATCTGAAAATAACATCATCTACATATATTTGTACTAGTAAAATATTATAAAATGAAGTTTTCTTAAATAACATAGGATCTATTATTCCTACTATAAAACCATTTGAAAACAGATAATAACTTAATCTTTCATACCATTCCCTTGGTGATTGTTTAAGTATATATAGATCCTTGGTATGTTTGAACACAAAATTTTGAAAATGATGATATTCAAAACTAAGAGGTTTCTATTCATAAACTTCATCAATTAAAAACCATTTAAAAATAAAGATTTTAAATAAATCATATATAATTTAAAATTCATATAGGATGAATATTCTAGA
Source organism: Viscum album (assembly GCA_963277665.1). Lineage (NCBI taxonomy): Eukaryota > Viridiplantae > Streptophyta > Magnoliopsida > Santalales > Viscaceae > Viscum > Viscum album. The sequence continues at coordinate 1,386,922,537 of OY728160.1, forward strand.
ATTATTCTAATATATTATAATCAATCTATAGGGACAAATGTTTCTTTATAATCTATTCCTTCTTCTTGATTTTATACTCTAGAAAACAATCTATATATATTTCTTGTTATTACATTGTGGTCATCCTTTAATTTGATTTAGTTCTTATTTCATTTCTAAGAGCCAACCTTCATCTAATAAGGATTCTTCTATAGATCTATGTTTTAATTGGGATAGAAAGGCAAAAAATTCTACTAAATTTCCTATATTTCTTCTTGTTATTACTCCTTCATCTTGGTTTCCTAAAATTGTTTCTAAAGGATGGTCTTTAAGGTTTATGGGAGTTCTAGGAAACATAATTTATGTTCTTCTAGTGTATTCCATTATTGGATTCAATTTTAATTAATCAAGTTACAAACCATCATCCTTGTTGTCATGAAAGAAAGGTTTAGGTCCTATATTTTTGACTGAATCATTTTGATCATTAATTTGAGTCATTTTGTGACTAAAGGGATCACTATCATCAAATTTCACATGAGCTTATTCTTCAAAAATACTTGACCTTTTGTTAAAAACTCCATACGATTTGGAAGTAGTAGAATATACTAAGAAGACAACTTCATCAACCTTTAGATAAAACATTCCAAGATTATCCTTGGTGTTCAAGTGTAAACTTTACATCCAAATACTTTGAAGTACCATACCATGGGTTTCTATTATTCCGTAACTCATATGGTTTTTTATTTAACATAGGTTTTATCAGTACTCTGTTAATGATATAACATGTTGTATTAACAGCTTTATCCCAGGATTGAGGGGGCATGTTATATTCACATAACATAGTCCTAACAATTTCTTGCAAAGTCTAATTTCTCCTTTCAACAATACCATTCTATTGAGGTGTATTGGGAGAAAAGAATGTATTTTTAATTCCTTTCTTAGAGTAGTAAGAATTAAATTCATGATTATAAAACTCACCTCTATGATCACTTCTCAATGAAACAATTTTTACATCCTTTTCATTTTTCATAACTTTATTTAAATTAATAAAGATAGAATAGGATACACTTTTAAGTTATAAAAATTAAACCCATGTAAATCTTGAAAAATCATCAACTAACACATAAATAAATGACTTAACATCAAGAATTTTAGTTCAATTTGGTTCAAACAAAATTATATGGATGAGATCAAGAGGTCTAGAAGTAGAAACATCTTTAATTGACTTGAAAGATGACTTATATTTCTTTCCCATTTGGCATGCATCACATAGTTTCTTTATGTACAATTTAAGATCAAGAAAGTCAAAAATAAAATGATTTTTATAAAATTTTATTAAATATTGAACATTTTTATATCCAGTCCTTATATGCTTAATCCATGATTCATCAACTTCAACATTTAAAAAATTTACATCTTTTCTACACAATAAGTCAAGATCTAATGTGTAAACATTGTCTGTTCTGGGTGCTTTAAACTTGAGACTTTTATCTTTTAAAACTAAGAAGTAATTATTTAAAAAATCAATAGTTTAAACATCATCAAAAAGTTAAGATATACTTATTAGGTTGTGCTTAAATTCTTAAATGTAAAATACTTTATTGATAAGAACAAACTGTGGATTTCCATCTGATCCACTGAAAACTATCTTCCATTTTGAATAATCTCCAAATTTGGCATATCCTATTTCTAATTTGGACAGATAATGTAAATTGAAGTAATATACACTCATATTCCTTGAACATACACTATCCATGAACCATTTTTCATTATTGTTCATACAACCAATTTACTATAATGAAAAATCAAAAAAAATAATTTTTTTACCCAAATTCTTTTGGGTCTGAAACTGTTAGCTATAAAAGTTCTAGAAATCTAGATGTGATTCTATTTTCTAGAAAACTTTGTAGTTTTTTTTGAAAAATATTTAAAAAAAATTAATTCCACTAATTTGAGGATTTTTCAAATCACAAATATATTAAAAATGTCACATTTCACCACAATGAAAATAGGTTTCTTTAGGAAGATATTTAATTTTTGATCAAGGAACAAAAGATTTTTTGTGAAGCATAGATTTTTCACCTTGGATTAAAATTTCATTTTTTTCTTTTCTAGGATGGTTTTAGCAAGTATTTTATTTAATTAGTCTTCTCCTCTTCTAAAAACAATTGCATCATCTTTAAAATTATGAAATTCCTTTTCTATTTTTAAATTGTTTTGATTTGTTCAGTATTCAAGACAGTAGATTTTTCCAGCTGATTTTTTAGGTCCAGAATATGATTGGTTAGATTTTCTTCCTTACCAAAAATTTCCTTATAATAATTTTGAAGGGATTTATTTTTCTTCTTCAAAATTTCATACTTAATTTCCAACATTGTTTAGTATTCATTTAATTCTTCAAATTATAATTCATCATTTTTTTAATTTATTTTCATGGTCAGAAGAATAATATAAATGTACCTCATCTAATTATTTCATAAAGAATATGTTGGTATTTTTATTTTTAGAATATTCTTATGATTCTGATAACATGCATTCACTATAATCATTATAAGAACTCCATGTATCCTTCATAACTTTATTAGACATCTTATATTCAGTCTTTTTGAAATATTTATTTTTTATATTCTTTTCATTTATGATTTTCAGAAAATCAAGATTAATGTGTCCTAACTTTTTACAGTCATAATGTCTCAAATTTTTAGAGTTGTCACCATGATTTCTGTGCTTATTGAAGGGTATTTTGAATCCTTTTCTCTTTTTATAGAATTTTTTAAACTTTTAAGAAAATTGAGAAAGCTCATAATTTTATTAAACATTGCTTGAGGGGTCTTCTTCTTCATATGCTTCTAAATATTGTGTAATTATACTCCAATATATAATCTTTAAAAATAGACACTTTCAAGGTAGAATTTTTCTTTTTGATCATGTCAAGAATCTCATTAGTAGTTTCCATTTCAGCTTTGTAGATCATGATTTTTCCGATAAGATATTTTATTTTGAATTTCTTGACTTCTTTAGGTTGTCTAATAGCAGCTGAGATTCCACTCAATTTAGGTGGTATTAATATGAGGAATTTCAATACATGTTCAAGCTCAGTGATAGGAATTCCTAGAGTAGAAATATTGTTCATGATCTTAGTGATTCTTCCATTCAATTGATTAATACTATCTCCTTCATCCATTTTGAAAGTATCAAACTTAATATTGGTTGTATCATATCTAAGAGATTTTACTTTGTTAGTTCCTTCAAATTATACCTCAATAGTAGTCCACATTTCATGTGTTGTCTGACATTAAGAGATTTTGTAGAATTCATCTGGTCTAACCTGCAGATGATAGTATACATAGCTCAAGTTCTTAAATCATATGTTGATTGAATTTTTGGATACCATATTTCAGGTCTTGGTAATTTTATAGGTCTTAACTACTTTGAGATATACTTTTAGACCAAGATTCTTTAGATAAATGATCATTTGAAATTTCCAGCAACCATAGTTCTCGCCATTGAAGTACGGATCTCTAACCATTGACATAACTTCTTTGTTATCATCCATAGAATCCATTCAAAGAAATATATTTGGACTTCAACTTTTGATAGTTTTGAATTCAAGAGTCACTTTCTCTGATTCCAATTGTTATCCTAGATAATTAATGATTTAATAACTCAATAGGGGGTGAATTGAGTTCTTAAAAATTTCTTTGAGAAAAATATTAACAACCTCTTCATGGTATGTATGTTCAAATTTCTTCCTTAAGAGTATATAAAATGAATATGAATATATTCATAAAAGAAATTCAACATAGATATTTATAGTGGTTTGGGGAACATAAATCCCCTAGTCCACACCACCAATGCTCTACTCCCTAAGCCTGGTGATTTTCACTAAACAACCCTTTTATTAGGAGCTCTTAGCTGAGTATAAGCAGTTTTCACTTAGTACAAAGTTCTAAGTTCTTTCAACCAAGATCTCCATTTAAAAGGCCTATATGTGGTCTTAACCACACTCATACATAGAGTGAAAATAGAGTAAATAAGATACAAGATTTGATAAATTTTTGTAGCACATAGTTTCAAGAAGCAATTGAAAGTAGACGAAGATTAATCCTAGGAAAATATAATCTTAAAGAGTAGCTCAGGATAATCTTTAGTGAAATATATAGATCTTATAATCTTATCACTAGACAAACTGATTCTCGATTTGTAAAGATATTCAACATTCAGAAAGGGTAAGGAAAATAGCCTTAATTTTTCCTTTTCTTTCTCATCTCTATTTGAGTTGTAGCTGAATGTTCCTTTTATATGTTGTTTCAAACATAAGAATAGGTTAATTATAATAGTTAAATAATCCATGCAGTGATTTTGATAATATCATACACCTATAGTATGTATTTGTGTTTTCCAAATATGGAATTTCTTTTTTAATCGCAACGTTAGAGATTTTCTCATTCTCTGAAATTTTCTATTTATGGTAAGTCTTGTGAAGTCCAATCATTCCTAAAAATTATAATCATCTTTTGATATATTTAGAAGGTAAGAAATGTCTTATCATGAGATTAGAAATTTAATCACGATGATCTGGAATATCAGATCATTGTAGGATATTGGCTAAGCATACTATTCATCACACAAATTCTTCTATAAGATAATGTGATATGTATTCATAATATATTCACTCTTTAACAAAGCATATGAAGATTATTCATCATAAGATAAAGTGTTACTTTTATTTAACTTCTTATGTTTATGAATATTCTTTTAAAATGAATAAAGTCCTTTTATATTCTCATTCCAACTAAGAGGTATTTCTTGAGTAACTCAATAGAGCATCAAAAGATAAAGTTTTACATAGTACTTTTTGATTTTGAACAACTAAATATATTATTTGAATTTTGTAGGATAAAATACTTGTATGGAGTGAGATAAAAACTTTAGCATATAGTGTAATATAATTACAATCTGAAACACTTAAAAAACATGTTTTAATAAAAGTAAGGATTTTTTGAATCATCAAAACAAATAAGGTGAAGATATATAGAAACACTATACTCTTTAAACACACTAGATAGGATATAAACTTCAATCCAATAGATAGATATTTGTTATGAAAATTGAATATGATTAGTTGAACAAATGTTATGACTTGAGAAGATTAAAGATGTTTCACCACAAAAGTTGATTGGATGTGGATGTTGTTAGAAGAGTTCAAGATTGCTATCAGACTGATCTGATTAGACTAGAGTGGGTTTCTATGTTTTAGAAGAGAAATTTTGATCCAAGGCATCGTGATACAATTTATCGGAGGATCTGGTGACACTGATTTATTGGATGAGCTGATGGTACCGATCTAACAAATGATTTTTGACACCAATAAGTCATCAGATACTAAGTTCCATCAGACACAGTCTGATCAGTTGAAGTAAGTTATTCAAGAGGTATGAAGAAAGAAGTTGAAGAGTTCAAAGTTTCTAGGTAAAGAAAATGCTTGAAACACATAATTTGTTACTAGACAGACTTTTTATGATTTTGAAGTCTTTAGAAGTTTCAACAATGTAGTCAAACATTTTCATTTGGCCTTATTTATCTGGGTGACCAATCTTATAATTTTTTTCAGTAGTTAATGTTATTTTGAATCAATGAGTCATGAGAAAAAGATGTAAGCTTTTTCAATTGGGTAAATAACATCAGGGTGTACAATTATATTTCAATTGTGTGAATACAATCATAATGATCAACATTATTTCAGATTGGGTTTTTCGGAAAATAATTTTTGGACTGGTGTTTTGAGATTCAAGAAGAGTTGTGAAGAATCAAGAAGTTTTGAGAAGCTACCATAAGAGTTGAGAAGATTTAAAATGGTACAAATTAATTTCAAATGAATGATAAATTATTGAATTTGGAATTTGGGTGAGTGGGGAAATATTTCAGTTTCTCAACTTTACTATTTTTGAAACACCATAAAATATCAAAGGAAAGTACAACAGTAATTGAAAATATTTAAACATTAGAAAAGATGTTACTATAAAGAATTGGTGTTGTAAAAGAGTTTTCCAACTAAAGCTTTTTCATGTTTATGAATAGTTTCTATATAGAGGGTTCTGATCGAAAGATTGGACTGGAGATAGTTCATATTACCAAACAATTGGAATCATACTGAGAGAATCAGTATGAACACTGATAAGTTGTATAAGAAGTATAGATTTTTTTATAAAGTTGGATCAGAAAGGTTTGGAATTTCATATATTGACAATTGGGTAATATGATTAAGGCTATTAGACTAAAGCCTTCGGATGCTGGGAAATTGGACAGAGGCAGATCAGACTAAGATTCCATACATGCCTTTTGTGGTGCACTTTGAACAAGTTACATATTTTTTTGTGGATCAAATTGTTGTAAGAAAAAAATTAAGGTATACAATATAATAATTATTATCAATATATAGAAGGTGTCTAATGGGAGTTGACACAAGTTGTATTTACTTCATCATAATAATGAATTTCTATAGACTCGCGATAGTGGTTATGGAAAGGATGTAGGTTCTCACAATGAGTCCAAACCATATAAATCATGTGTTATATGTTTAAATTTTTATTTCTATATTCATTTTAGTTTACTAAAAGTTGATAAGGAAGAAATGATAACTATATATAGGGGTTATGTTTCCTAAAGTTGAAATTTTTAAAAGGAAACAACTAATTCACCCCCCCCCCCTCATAGTTATTCTTCAATCCATTGGAACTTAAATTGGTATAAAAGTAATAGTTACCTTGTTGTATCATTATAATGGATAATCTTGTCTATTTCAATAGTAGATGAATTTCTATATTCGATGAAAAAATTATTATTGTTGGGAAATAGGATGATTTCATATCTCTTATCTCTTGGCCTAGAAGTTGTTGATGTTGCAATAATTGGGTTTTCAGCCATTGAGAAAATTCATTGATGACTTTTTTTGATAAGATAAACATTGTAGTTGATGGAAAATATTAACATGTTATTATTATGTCTCTATTATAAAATGTTTATATGAAGGTGTTGGGTCTTAAAATAGTAAAGAGTATGTGGGATAGGATCAAAAGTATTTTCAAGGGGAATACTCAAGTAAAGGAATCAAATATAAAAATATGGAATAGAATGTTTGAATACATAATAATGAGAGATAAATAAACTATTGATGAGTACCTCACCAGAGTAAATAAAGTTGTTTTCAACATCAAAGGTTTCAGAGATGTCTTGGATGAATTTAAAATTGTGAAGAAACTCATGAAAAACATTCTGGACTGGTCGGATTATAAAATTTCTACACTATAATATAAAGATTATTTCTCTGTTATTAAATTGAATAACTTTATTATTACTTATGAAATGAGAAAATCTTCAGTGTTAAAAAATAAAATGAAAGATGAAATGGATTTTAAAGCTACGAGAAAGAGGAAAATTCAATATTTTGAAGATGTTGATCCTTATGATTCTGAAGATAAAGATGAAGATGAGTTGAATAAAAAAATCATGTTTCTTATTTATAAGAATTATTGAAGAGGAAGAGGATATTATTTAGGAAAACGTCCTCTCAAATGTTTCTAGTGTGGTGGAATCAGGAACTTTTCCATGAATTTATCCAAGAAGAAAGTTAGAGAATATCGAGATGATTCTAATGAAAAACCTCATTGGAATAAGTGGACCCACATTTCTAAAGAAGAAAAGTCTTCCAACAAATATAATTAGAATTTCATTGGAAACAAAATATGTTTACTAAGTAAGAAATTTGAATCAAACTCAACAAAAAACAATTCTTCAGAAGATGAAAATTCAAAAAAGTTTATAACATTCATTGTGAAAGTTAAGAAAACAAATTATTCTTTGGATATTGAAGAAGAAGGTGGAGGTAAAGAATTGTACATAGAGTTTCATATTAGATCAAAACTTGTTGCATGTATTGAGTAAAATATAACTCTAGAGAAAGAAATTGTAATGATGAAGAAAGATAATGGAGAAGTTGTTGAAGGTGGAGAAGATTTTTTTAAGAAGGAAGAACAATACATCCAGGAGATCTTAAGTTACAAACTGATAACTACCAAGTAGGGAAAGATGATTGAATATCTCGGTAAGAAGTTGGAAGCTAAGTAATATGAAGTTAATAAGTCTCAATAAAAACTTCTCAAGTCCGAATGTAATTTAATAAAGAATAATTGAAACTTCAACAAGGCTTTAGAAGTAAAATCTAAATCATCTAAAGATTTAGAAAAACATCACTCCAAGAATCAGGTGAAATCTACACCCACATAACTAAAAATTCCATCTGATTTTTCTAACATTTTAGGTTTGGAGAAAAGTGTTGGGAAAGAATGGGTTGAGAATGGATGTGAAAAATCTATCACTTCAAAAAAACATGAAAATCACCCCAATAATAAGGTTGTCACACACCCAGAGGGAACTATAATTGAAAGATGTTTTTAACCTCAACAATCTTATTACAGGGAAATATCTTACTTCTACAAAAGACCAAAATTAAATGGTATTTTTTAGTTCTATGGAATTTATGGGAACAGATCTTATTACTGTTTTCATAACATGTCTCTTCTAGGAAAGTGGTTTGGATAGAGTGGAAGTAATGGCGGAAGAAGAATAATTACTTTTTCTAAAACTCAGCATGTTGGAAAAGTAAAAACTCAAGAAGTTATAAAACTTCAAATAGAAAACAAATATGAATGCATGGAAGAATTATGTGGAAGATTTACTAGGATGGTCATCATGATGAAACATGTATGAAACTCCTTCTAGAACATGTTTCTTATAGTATAAAAGAAATGAAATTTGTAAAGAATAAAGTTTAGGAAAGAGGTTTAGTTGTTGATAAAACTTTGAAAGAAATTAAAAATAACAAAACATGGATACTTGATAGTATTTTTTTATCACACATGATTGGTGATTTGAAAATCTTAAAATATGTTGAAAACCGTGATGGAGGATCTTTTACATTCAGGAATGATAGTACCTTAAAATTTTGAGGAATTACAATGGATAATATTAATGTAGAAAGGTTGAATTATTAGGAAGATCTATTTGTTGATGGAATAAAACAAAACTTAATTAGTGTAAGTCAACTTTGTGATGATGGTAAAGAAGTTATTTTTTGAAAATAATTTCATATCATTAGAAGTGTAGAAAATGGAAAAGTTGTTACAGAGGAGAAATAACTAGTGGAAATATTTTTCAAATTAGAGAACTTTAAAACTCAGATTATCTAAGTTCTAGAGAAGAGATTAGTTTGTGGCATCGTAGACTTTTCCACCTTAGGTAAAAAAGTATAAATAACTTTCTAATGTTTTTTGTATTCAAAATTTTCCAGAATTGAAGATAAGAGAATAGGATATTTGTATAACTTTTCAGAAAGGGAAAATTGTTGAGTGAGAAGTATTACTTCTTACTTTTCCAATGTTTTAGATTTGGAAATCACAAACACTTTCTTAAAACATGAGTACTAGATTTTATGTCCCAGGTATTTAGAATGTTTTTATAAAAAACAATTACTTTCTATCATACATAGAAAAATTTCTAATTTATTATGAATACAAACTTATCTTACTTCATTACGATCATAGGGTCGTGTATGAATCCGATCCATCATAATCAACTTTTATCGTACTAGTAGTTAGGCATTAGTCATGTCTATTGTACTGAAAAAGTCATAACTACTGGACTGATTCTGGTACTGAAACAATCAGACTAACACTCATAATGTTTATTGTATTGACAATTGATAGGGAAGTCCATCGGACTATCCTATGTTTATTATTAGAATACAAAGACTTGTTTTTATTGTAAGGAATACCTTTAGCGCTGTAATGTTTTTAAAATATACAATGTTGGACAGTCATTTATGCCAGATCATTATGAACTGTTAAGGATCCAGTTGTCCAAGGTCGTTGCAACAAACTCAAAAATATGAATGTTGGAGAATTTCCTATAAATACTAGTTCATTTTAAGAGTTTGGAATAATGTTGATACATTTTTTGTCTGGTCACTTTTTCAACTCAAACCTTCTAAATATTTCTAAGAGGGAACTGCTCTTTCTTAGTATTTATAATTCTTTAGAGAGTTTTCATTCTAATGAATCCTAGTCGATTTGTTTCATTTATATCCTTTTCATCTGTATTTTTCATTTGATCATTGTTTCTATTGAGGTAATTTGGGGATAGAAAGATGGTGAATCTGACCCATCAGATCGAGGACTTTCAGAGCTAGGAAGATAGAAATTGATTATTGTATCGAGGGATTTTGGGGATAGGAAGATATAGCTATTCTTATCATCATATTGAGGTGTTTCCTGGTAAGTAATGACAGACTTTACAGTAAGTATAAAACATTGGATACCGCTAGTTAGGGTTATTGGCCGCCTTACTCTAAAGGTTAAAGGATTTTAATCTTTTTAATATAGCTTGTATGCATTCTTACTTTATTATCTATTGTTTTACTTGTCTTTACAAGTTTCTATTTCACAGTGCATGTAATTTAAATTTGGTCATCATACTCAACATTTCATTCTATTTATTTTATTAGTTTAACTCTGATTACAGTAAACATACTCTAATATTAATCAGATCAACTGTTATTCTGATTTACTCAATCTGATAATCAGACTAAGTATGAGTCCAATAAATCACTTTAAGAGGGATTTATTTTGTTATTAGTTTAAATATTTTTGAACTAAAAATAACCCCCCATATTTTAGGTATATCCATAATAAGATACTCTAATGATCCCACAAAAATGACCAATAAAATTCATAATAATGTTGAGATTTAGTCTACCAAACATCTTAAAAGTATTCATTCTGATTTATGTGGTCTGATGATACATAAATCAACAAAAAGAGATTTATAGTTTATCACTTTTATTGATGATTTCACCGGGATGACCAACATCTTGTTTATGAATCCCACATTAGAGGCTGCTGAGGTTTTTAGATTCTTCATAAAAGATATTGAGAGATAAATGGGGGTTTACATAAAGAAGTTGAGAACATATAATGGTACATAATTCACATGAAAATATTTTGAATCTTATTTGAGAAAGCATGGAATAAAAAATTAGTATAGTTATCCCTACACTACACAAAAAATTTGAGTAGCAGATATGAAAAATAGAATTTTGGTGGAAATGGGAAGAATCATGTTAGCAGAATATAAGCTTTGATAACTCTACTAGGGAGAAGTTGTTTGTACCACTGTAAATGTTCAAAATGAATGTTTTTTTGAGATCATAATCAAAAATGAATTCTTAAAAAATGTGTTATAACCAAAAAACCATCATTTAAGTACTTCGAAGTTTTTTGAATTATATGTTTACTAAAAAACAAAAATCTAGAACTTGGAGAATTTGATAAAAAGGAAGAAGAAGAAATTTTCATGGGATATTCACCCAACATAAGAAGTTAAAAATGTTTGAAAAAACATTTAAAAAAATTGGTGGCCTCCAATGATGTGAAATTTATTGAAAAACCAAATTACTTAACAAATAATGTTGAAAATATTGTGGAAGGAAAACTGAATATTTCCAACAAAAGTGGAAGTGATTCAAAACAGACTTATCAAGATTCAGAAGAATCTTATGATGAGGAAAGTGAAGTCAAAATAGAAACTTTGAAATTTCCTAATCTACAGAAACATGTTAAATTCAAAAATATTCTGTGGAAGAAAAAATATCAGGTTCAGAAAATAATAAGATTGATATTTTTAAATTAGACATCACTAATTTCATAAATTCAACCAGAATCAGTTTCAGAAGTAGTTGAACAAAAATAATTGGTTCATGTAATGAATTAAGAGTCAGATTAGATTGAGAAAATAAATGCATGGGAACTTGTTCCACATACATCAAATAAAAATTTTATTTGATCAAAATGGGTGTACAAAAAAAATTAAATGAACATAGAGAAGTTTCATGAAACAAAGAAATATTTGTTTACAAAGGTTATGCATAGGTGGAAGGTATGGGTTTTGAAGAAACCTTTACCCCTATTGTAAGATTAGAAACTATTATAATGTTTCTAGTAGTGGATTCACATCTCAATTAAAATGTTTATTAGATGGTTGTGAAGCTTTCATTTCTAAATTGTGATATTAAAGAAGAAGTTTACATTGGGAAACCTTGTAGATTTCTACTTGATCAAGATGGAAGTGTAGTTTTTAAATTGAATAAAGTCATGTATGGGTTGAAACAATCCCCAGTTTCTTTTAATTAAAAACTTGAGAATTGTATGAGAATGTTGGGTTTTTTTTATAAAGGAATGGTTGATAGTAACTTATAAGTGAAAAAAAATTAACTCCAACACCCTGATTGTAATTGTTTATATGGATGATATAATTTTTATTAGGGATGATGAAAATATTTTAAAGAATTTTTTATGAAATGAATAAGAATTTAGATAATTCAATTTTTTGAGAAGTAACTTTCTTCCTAGGTTTATTATGTTTACAAAAATAGAATTACATTATTCAATCTCAATAAAATTATGATACAAAATTGTTAGAGAAGTTTGATATAGATAATATAAAGATGTTTAAACTTCTATTTTAGTGAACACAAAGTTGAGTAATGATAAAATAGGAAAAAGTGTGGATCAAGAAGATTTTTGAAAGCTGGTAAGAAATTTTCAATATTTCATAACCACAAGACCTAATGTTTTTTATGCTATGACTTTGTGTGCCAAATATCAGAGTGACCCAAAAGAATATCATATGTTAGTAGCAAAGAGAATTCTGAGATATTTTAAAATAAAAACTCCACATGGGTTTCTATATAAAAGAATTTGTGAAATGAACTTCCAGGGTTACACTAATGCTGACTGGGCTTTAGATTTTCATGATAGAAAAACAACTTCTTGAAGAACATTTTTCATGGGAGAATATTGTGTGATTTTTCATAGTAAGAAATAGGGTTTTATAACTTTGAGTATAGAAAAGTCAAAATATGTCATAGCAACACAGGCAAGTACATAGATGTTGTAGATGAGAGTTTAGTTAGAAGATTTGATAGTTGAGGTAAGCAAACCATTGAAGATACTTTGTGATAATCATAGTGTAATTGATATTTCTAAAATTCATGTCCAACATTCAGGATCTAAATATATTGATATTAATTTTCAATTCATAAAATAGAATGTTTTTGTTGGATATGTTGTTTTAGAATATATTTCCATGAAATATCAAATTGCTAATATCTTCACAAAATCAATGTTAAAAGAGAGATTTATGGAATTGAGGCTAAAAATTCATGTTCAAGCTCCACTAGAGTCTTCCTAAAAAACTTTAGGAAGACCCCCACCATGATTTGGATTATGTTGACAAAGGGGGAGAAATTATACAACATTATTAAAGAAGTAATTTTCTTACTTAAATGAATTTGAAGCTTTGTTTATCATGAAATGGGGGAGAGAAATAAAATTAAAAGGAAAAGATCAAAGTGAGAGGAGTTATCTTAAAATGGATGAATATTTCTTATCACCGAGGGATGTAATTCATTCAAAGTCCTTACTTTATCCAAAATTGTGGTGTTTGGAAACTCTCTTTTTATATAGGATGTGTTTTGGTAAATATTTTAGAATATGTTGTGAAAAATTATGAGTGTTAGAAACAATGTTGAGTTGAAAAAGTTATTAATGAGGGTTATCATCAAATCCAAATAAGAAGATTAAATATCCTTAATGATCTTTTTTTTAAAGTTTTGTTTTTACTGGAAACTAACATTTTGTAAGAGATTGTTTTTGTAACTCTGGAGAAAGATTTGTAGAAAAAAATTTGCAACTTGTTTGTTAAGAAGCTACTGAGAATCCAGTAAAAGGAAGTGTTTAACAAAGATGACAATCAGACACACCAGATCAGACTCATCTCATTGGGAATGAGAAATTCTGAGTTTGTATGAAGATGAAATGAATTTTAAAAACAAGTTTTTGAGTCATAAGTTTTTGAAATAAAGAATGTTATAAGTTATTGAAATGAAGTAAGTTTGAATGTTGTTGATGGGGATTTGAAGAACTTTCCAAAACTAGTCAATCAATTATTTTTCATTATTTCACGTTTCTAAAACATCATGAATAAGTCATGATACAAGATAGAGCTTGAAGAAGAAAAGGGAAATGAAATTTTTTGGTGTTTCTAGAATTGGAAGTTTTTTGGATGCAAATCATCAGACCAAAAAGTGTCGGGTACAGAAGTTTTCAGAATGATGGAAAAAAATTATTGAATTTCGAAGAGTTTACAAAGCTGCTGATCAGACGAGATGAGAATATTGATCCATCAGATGAGATGAAAATGTATATTTTATCAAATAGAGTTCTATTATTAACATTGAAGATGATCAGTCAAAGAAATGTGATGACTTGAGATGTTTTAAGATGCTTCACAATAGAAGTTGGTCGGATGCAGAAGTTGTTAAAAGAGTTTAGGATTACAATCATACTGATATGATTATACTATAGGTATTTGTTGTGTTTTTAAATAGGAATTTTGATCCAAGGTGTCAGGTGATGATTTTTCAAATGATAAGAAGACACTGATTCATTAGACGAGTTGATGAAACTAATTTATCAAATGAGTTTCGATACCGATAAGTAATCTGATGCAGAGTTCCATTAGACATAGTTTGATCGAATGAAGTAAGTTTCTAAAGACTTATGAAGAAAGAAGTTGAAGATTTCAAAGTCTCCAGAAAAATAAAATGCTTGAAAGATTGATGTTGTTACAGGACATATGTTGTAGGCTTCTGAAGTATTTAGAAGTTTGAACTATATAGTCAACCATTTTCATTTTTCCTTGAGCATCGGAGTGAGAAATTATATACTTTTTTTCAGTAGTTCAAGTTGTTTTATTTCAATGGGTTAATAGAAAAAAATGTGAGTTTTTAAAATTGGGTCAAGAACATCTGAGTGTGTAATAATATTTCAATTGGGTCAAGAGAATCAAAATGGTCAACATTGTTTCAGACTGAGTTTTTCAGATCATCATTTCTAGACTGGTGTTTTGATATTTGAGAAGAGTTGTGAAGAATCAAGAAGTTTCAAGAAGCTGTCAGAAGAGATAAAAAGTGTTGAAATGGTCAAAATGAAGTTCAAATGAATGAGAAATTTGAGAATTTGTAATTTGGGTGAGTGGGGAAATATTTTAGTTTCCCTCCTTTACTATTTATAGAACACTTATAAATAGTGGAGGAAAGTACAATAGTACTTGACACTGTTCACTCGTGTGAAAAAGTTATTACACTGTAGAATTGATGTCAGAAATGAGTTTACCAACCAATTTTTTTTTGATTTGAAGAAGAGTTTCTAGACATAGGGTTATTATCAGAAGATTAGACTGGAGATAGTTCAGATTACTAGACAGTGGAAATCAGACTGAGGGAATTGGTCTGAACATTGAGAAGTTGTTTGAGAAGTGCAGATTTGTTATATAGGCATATTAGAAATTGCGTAGATTGAGAATTGGGACATCAAACTGAGGTTATCAAACTAAATCCACCAGACACTAGAAAATTAAACAAAGGAAAATTGAGATGAGATTCCAGACAAATCATTGGTTTTAATAGTTTGAAAAAGTTACGTATTGTGTTGTGGATCAAATTGTTGTAATAAAAATTCAGTAAATAGACCATAGTTAGTACAATCATTCCAATCGGGAGATAGAAGGTGTCTAACAGGAGTTGACAGAAGATGTATTCACTTCTTTATAATAGTGAATTTCCATAGACCCACAGGAGTGGATATAGTAAGGATGTAAGTTCTCACACTAAGGCTGAACCTTTTAAATCATGTGTGCCGTGTTTACTTTTCTATTTTTTGCATGCATTTGAGTTTACTAAAAGTTGATAAGGAAGAAAATGTGATAAGTTAGAGGGGTTAAGTTTCCTAAATTTGAAATTTGTAAAAGACAACAACTAATTCACCCCCCTCTCAGTTGTTATTTGATCTTTTGGAACTTCAAAAATAAAGGTGTCGTTTTAGTTTAAAATGCACGTCACTAGAAAAAAAAAGCAAACAAGCTCATATTTTTCTCAAACTTTAGGAAAAAGATCCATAATTCATTTGTGACATGTTGAAACTGACCACATCAATCTGACATATGATGTGGTCGGTATTACTCATAGTGTGTGTTTTCAATATAGAAGTGTCATTTTAGTTTAAAACAAGCATCACATAGCTAAAACTGAGAAAACAAGATCGAATTGTCTTCTCATCATTTTATCTACTATTTCTTAATTAATTTCATTATCATTTTTCTATGATACTCGTTTAGTTAATTTTATCAGAGATAATTATTGAAGATGAATGAGAAATGGTGTGATAGTTGAAGTCTTGTTCTCAAAAGAAAGTGCTCTTGAATTGGCTCACATCCGTGGTGAGAGTTATCATCATAGATGTGATCCAATTCAAGAGCACCTACTTTTAAGAACAACAAGAAATGGTGTGATGTGTAAGAATCAACCACAACTCAATCCAACACATGGTATGCCTTGTATGACTCAAAGTACATGTTTTTAGTTCAAAATTGACACTTTGTGTTTAATTTATTTCATTATAGTATTACTAACATAAGAGTTGTTTTCTTATACAGGTGCATTCTTTTGCTCGAGCTATGGTGGTTTGTTCAACAACTGATAGCATGACTGAGGATTAGGGGCCAAAGAAAAAAGAACATTTATGTTTTTGAATGTATGCGATAAATTGTACTTATTAATGTAGTTGCACAAACCAATGTTTAAAACGTCTATAATATAGTGTTTTCATGTATTCGTGTTGTAGATTTTATTTCAATTAAATTATGTATTTTCTCCTTGTATTTGCTTCCTATATTTACTTCTGCAATGTTCTATAATTTTAATATCACACTATTGCAGTATGCCCCTTTATCAATACTAGTAATAGCGTTGATTATATAACCCTTAATCAGAGCTTTTTATAATGCTGAAAATGGATCTTTTATCAATGTTAAACTAGCGCTAATAAAGAAACCCTTTATCAGTGCTAAAGTAGCGCCGATAAACATCCTCATTTATCTGCAAAATTTTTATCATTGATAAAGGAACCCTTTAATTGTAATAAACAAAAGCGTTGATAAAGAGGGCCATTTATCAGTGCTTTTCTAGCGCTGATAAATGCCTCTGACTTTTAAGGGTGCTCTGATTGTCAACGTTTTTTTGTGCCGAAAAGGGTCTTTTTTAGCACTATTAAATGCGTTATTTGTAGTAGTGTGAAAAGAAAAGTACAAAGGGTGGGTTGTGAGTTCATAAAAATTGGCTCAGAAGCCACAAAAAAGAAACATCAAACAAAAAAACAACCACATTGCCAAGCAATGATCTCTTTTTGTGTTGGCAAGCCCTACTTCGAGAACCACCTCGATTTGCTCTGTGTCGACTTCTCCTCCACTAATTATTCGGCATAACTGAAGGGAGATGATCACCAATGTTCGAAGACTCCTCTTTCTCACCTGGAGTTGGTATAGGCTCAGAAGCCTCCTTGGTATTGATATCTTTATTCATACGCTTTTTTGGGAAAACTTCCTTAAGAGAGACCTCTTAGATATCCATACCAGAATTATTTTGGAGAGCCTCCTTTGGAGATTCCCCATCCAATGAAGATGGATTCTCCATATGATGAGACGATGTAAGGGTAGGATCAGCTTGTGTCAACGAGCTAGGTTTATATGGAAACTTGTAGGCTATCCAATAACATGACCCAAAGGCTCACAAGCATCGGTCGATTGACCCCTTTGGAAGTGACTCATAATCCTCTATATAAATCTCCCCAATGGCCCAGCTGATTAGGCTCGTATACCTCCGATCTGAACTAGCATGTTGCCTTTTCCCGCTGCATCTACCACCCTAACACACTAGCTACATCATGAGGGATCAAAACCTAGAATGTTTATATCTTGGCTTGTTGTGTGAGCTTGTTTCAAGGGTGCCACTCACGCTGGACAAAAAGTAAGTGGTGGGTGGTGATGGTGCGGACTTCTGTGATGTAGTGGTTATGTTGAGCTTGGGTGACCCTCCTTGTTGGCATTTCGAGAGGCTGACCATGTGTAGCTGTTTGCCATGGAATAATGGATCTTCGGGGGGTGGACTCATGTGGTTGATGACAACCTCAGTTGTGGACAGGGACGATGACCGAGGGCCGCTTTTTGCGAGGTTAGTGACAGGAGCTCCACCTGAACGACAAAAGCTTCTGCAGGGTTGGGAAGCGCAAACAAGGGTGGTGCTCCGGTGGCCCCGATATGATGTTGGGTGATGACAAAAAATAGATGTTGTGCATGTGAGTAGTGAAATGTATTTATAATTATATGAATATATATGTTTAAATATCATAAATATACATTTATAAATATATTTATAGATAAATATTTTTAACTTTGTTTCAGGTTTGGGTATCCTGAAATTATGTTTGAATAGGGTTTTGGTTTTAAAAATAATACCTAGACCTGCTCGGATTAATGATCAGGTAATAGTTTTATATTTAATTTTGTTATAAACATATATATTTATAAAATTACATATATATATATATTAATATAAATATATTTATAAATATATAAATACATAAATATATTTGTAAACATATATTAATGATTATATAAATATATTTTTTAAAATTATATATATTTATTTATAATTATAAAAATGTAATTTTATATATTTTTGTATATATATATATATATATATATATATATATATATATATCAAAATTATTTTTAAAATTATTTCTTTTCAAGGAAGGGGGTGAGCAGCCATTGAATTGGCACTCACTCTATTTGCGAGCGCCACTTCATTTGATGTTGGGCAATCCAACTTTGCAAAAAAAAAAAAAACCTAAAACTAAAACTAAAACAAAAACAAAACAAAACAAAGAAACAAACAAATTTATTTAATTAAAAAAAAAGTAAAAAAATCCTATATCCATTTTTTGGCGCATGAAGCGACGTTGAATGGAAGTCTAATGTTTATGAGATTTTTTTTTAAGTGAGAGTGAGATTGTCATTCAAAGTCTTAAATGTCGTGTCTTGTCATTATAAAGTATTTATTTCCCAGCCTTCAAATCACAAGTTTAACGATAAAATAAATAGACAATAATCAATACAATAAAAATGATAATAAATCATTATCACATTTTAAAGAATAAATATAATTGGTTGTAAAAATATGTGAGATTTATCAATGAATCCCTTGTTTATATTTAATTAGGAGGATCTCTAATTGATAGCTCACAAAGATTCAACTTAGAAAAGATTTTATAAATATGTCTAAAAAATGGATCTATTGACAATTTAAGGTAAAAAAAAATATGATGATAAATTTAAAAATTAATGGTGGAAGTTAAATTTATTGTATTTACATTATTTTCTTTTTCAAATAATAATCATATTGAGAATCTGATTGTCCGTCTCAATTCACCTTTATGCTTCATTAACATCAAATCTAATCGACAAAATAATGATCATATTTGACCATCTATTTTGACCGTTTCTCAAACACCTGTCTCCTTTTTAGGACCCGCATTTTACCGGGTTCAGTACGAGGTCAAAATATTTAACAAGAGTTGTCTAAAATAGTTGATGGGTTCGATGAAGTTATAATAATACAAATAAATACATATAATTTATAATTTATATAAATCAATATCAATCATTTTTTTTATATAACACTGAACAAAATTTACCATTTTTTAACAATCTCAACAGAGAAATCTTATCATTTAATTAACGAAGATTCTTCCTTTTCAAAATTAGATTTACATAATTAAATCAAATCAAATCGATTAAAAGGAGGCATGTAACATTATTTTAATCTCCCGATATAATTGATTAGAAAAATATTCTCTCCCACCGCGTGCATTCAAATAAAAATAAATTGGAACGCCGTTTTTAGATTTTGAGATTTTGAGATTTTATGGTCGGCTAGGACTGCGTCTAAAACAAATAAATTTAATTATAAAAGGATCAGATCAGTTATAAACTGGTACACAAAAATAATGGATCTGGAAGGTTTATGCAAGATGGAGATGGGCACCGCGGGATTCAAATCCCGGCCGCCTTTACATCTCAGTGAGGGCCTGTGGTTGGTTATGGCAAGACGGGTTTGGAGAAGGTGGAAGAGGGGCATTGTAAGAAAATTGTTCTTTTTCTGTTCAACGTCGCTTCTATAATCCTCCACTGTCACAAGCATGACATATTTTTTTGTTCAATTTCAGTGGCTGCTCCTTACGTCTGTGTTGATCATTTTTCCCTTTATTATTGTTTGGGAGCTGGTTGTGTGGCATGTCGGCCATGGGTTTTTGTCGGTTAAGGAAGGATATGCAGTCTTGGTTGCAACAATAATCCCTACCGTTTCTGTCAGTTCTCTGAATCGCTTGCCTTCAACTTGGTATTTTTTGTTTGCTTTGGTTGTTTTTACTGTTTTGACGATGGATGTGGGTAGGTGTTGGTGTTTCATGTACTGACCTCAAGTCGGGACGCGGGAATGATTCCCCGTAAACCACATCAGATTACGGGGGAGATTGAATACGAATCTCCATTGGGTAGGGCCGGTGGGAGACAGTCACTGGAGTTGCAATTTCCACGAACAAGGATAACCGTGAAGCTCAAGTACTGCTACAACTGCATGTTTTATCGCTCCCCTCTCTGCGTTCATTGCTCCACTTGCGACAAATGTGTGGAACGTTTTCAGCGCCATTCCACATGGTTCGCGCAATGCATCGGACTGGTAATGGAGTTTTAGCTTTCTACTTTTAGACCAATCCATGGTAACGGCGACTGCGTGTGTGTGTGTGTGTTTGCAGCGCAACTACCGATTCTACGTTCTGTTCCTCTCTTCTGCGACCGTCCTTTGCATCTCCGTGTTTTCCATGTGGGCCTTCCACATGAAAGTGAGGATGGATGTAGAACGATGCAGCGTTTGGAAGGCCCTGAAGATGTTTCCCTTGTTGGCGGTGCTCATCTTGGTTACCTTCATGTACCTGTTGTTCCTGGGCGGCATCACCGGCTACCATTTCTATCTCATCGCCACCAACCAGGTCGGTTCCGGTTTCCCTTACATGTTATTATTTCTTATATCATCAATGCCGACTCACAATCTGTACGGTGGATCAATAAATGTTTTCCCAGACCATGTATCAACACATGAGCGCCCGAAAGACCAATGCCATCCACCGCGGTACCGTGGGAAACCTCATTGAAGTGATTTGGACGAAGCTAAGACCATCCAAAATCAGTTTCCGATCCCATTTTCAATGGGAGGCGCAGCAACCTCAATCCCCAGTAGAGGAGGTGGGAGGGGATTGCCGTCCTAATGAGGAAGACGACTTCCATCTTCTGCAAATCTCGCATAGCCTTGACCAAGAAGAAGACATGGAGGAAGAAATGCAGAATGACGTGGAGCAGGGCTCTGCTTTTGCTTCTGATCATCGGCCTCCAGCCAGCAGGCTCGGCGGGAGCTTTGAGAAGGCCCCGATCGAGAAGCAGTGATTCCGGGTGTCGTGATCGATGATGCCATTCGCCCTGTCTGCGCCCATTTTGGTTGATTTGGTTTGTTGGTGTTTTTTCCATAATTAGTTTATATTTGGGGCATTTTGATGGGTATATCCTTCAAAACCGACCAAGATCCACTGATGTGTTATTTATGGGTTGTGAAGTGATTAGAAAAATTCAAGTTAGATGCTTTAGGTGAAATCCAACGATTTCATTCTAAAGCTTCAACTCATTCAAGACTGCAGGGTGAACATGATTTTGGAAATAATAATAAAAAAAATAAATGGATGGAAATAACCAATAATAGTAATATTTGATCAAATTAATTAACATTAATTTATATTTTTAAATATATGCAGACTTGAGGATAAGCAGAGCTTTTTTTAACATGATTGTGAATTTTTTATTCATTTTTAATTGTGAATAAAATGTTTTTTGTGCACATATTTTAGATGTTTGTTTTATTTATGCATTCATTTCGAGATGCACTACTACAAATCCCGCTTTATTCACCTCTATAATTTGTCATCACTAAGAAAACATTCGCGAATTGGTGCTCTTTATCCACACTCATAAAAAATGATGATAAGTGAAACCATTAAGAATGCTTCTTTTAATGGTCATTAATGGAAATGAGAATAATTTAATTTATTTTCGAACTTTCACATATAAAATTTTATCTAATTTATATCAATCAATAAAAATATTTCAATATATATTTATACACATTAATTACAAAATTTCTATATAAATATAATATATTACTATTTTATTTATA
This sequence comes from Viscum album, assembly GCA_963277665.1. Lineage (NCBI taxonomy): Eukaryota > Viridiplantae > Streptophyta > Magnoliopsida > Santalales > Viscaceae > Viscum > Viscum album. The sequence goes on from OY728160.1 coordinate 1,386,944,807, forward strand.
CAATTATATAAATATATAAAAGAATGTACATTTATTTAAACATAGTTATTTGAATTTATATATTTATATTGATATTGAATGTTTTAAAATATATACACATATTTGTATGTATGTGGATGTATGTGTACGTCAGTATGTGTGTGTATGTATATATATGTGTATAGGTATTTGCATTTGAATGTGTTGTATGTGTATATATGTGTTCTATATCTCTGTGTGTAGATGTACGTGTTTTGTATGTGTATTTTAATGTGCACATGTGTGTGTCTATGTGCATGTGTGGGTATGTATGTGGATGTATGTTTATGTATGTATGCGTGTATGTGTGTATGTATGTGTATGTGTGTGTATCTGTATACATGCAAGTGTATGTTTGTGTATGCGTATGTGTATGTATTAGTATGCATATGCATGTATATGTATGTATGTGTATGTGTATGTGTATGTTTACACATATTTGTATGTATGTATATGTATGAGTACATGTATGTATACGTCTATGTCTATGTGTATGGGTACGTGCATGTGTATGAAAATGTATGTGTGTATATATATATGTAACGTGTATGTCTATGAATATGCATATGAATATAACATTATATAACAAGAAATTCCACATGTTTTTTCAATATGACATGTCTCATTATAGTAATTGTTAATTTTTATTTGTTTTTTACATTTATTTATTTAATATCATTTATTCATTTTATTTTAATATATTTGTATTTTGTGACGTCCCGACTCAGGTGCCACATACCAATGCCACAAGCCGAGCCACTACATAACCTCAGGCATGCCTCCTCGTACGCTAAAGACTACTGACTAGCAGTGATGGTCTAATGTCGATCATGCGGAGACTATATTCACTTTATTAGAGTAATACCACAACGAAAATAAATAAGCAATAACCAAATGACATATAATCATAACCAGGATAATACCAATATTACATGGCCACCAAAACTGGGAATACAATATCAAAACTAAACAATAGATATTCCATGCTAGAGTATGTGCCAAGTGTCGAATTGAAAACCCAAAAGTAAAGACACTGACAACTCCCAAGAGGGCCCCGAACCATATATGGTTCCCTCATCCATGCTCCATCCCAACGTAGTCATCTAGCATAGGACCCTTACAATTATCCTCTCCTGCAAACATGAAGTCTATCCGGATACCGATCAACCAGCTCGAGTAAGGTGTGAGTGCAACTCAGTAGGCCACCACAAGCGACGTCTAAAACAAATCCTATCAATAACAGTGTATGCAATTGTATAAAGAATAAAATACAAGAAATAATGTAAACAATTTACATTTATTCAATTATCCTTTGTTTATCAGCATAAACCACTGGGTTCCCAGGGACACTAAAATCTCAATACCTACTTCGGTCCATGCTAGAGTCCAAACCATATCATATATTCAATTCAAAAATTATAATAACAATTGGGTTTTCATTATCCATTTCATTTCAATTTATAATATAGCCAATTAGAACTATAGTCCAATGCCAACTGTTTGGGTCTAGGTCTCCATGTTTATGACCATGTGGGTATTTGATACCGCAAACTGCGTCCCAAACACATATATCAAACAATTTATCCTTACGGGATATGGAAGCAACAAACCATGTCCTGCACACGTTTATCATACAATTTATCACTAAGGGATTTGGAAGCAGCAAACCATGTCTCACACACGTTTATCAAACAATTTATCACTATGGGATTTGAAAGCAGCAGACCATGTCCCGCACCTATTTATTCCAATTACACATATATCACATATATCACATCAGTCATGTTTAATCATCATTAACCTTCTTATCACATTTCTCAATCCATCATCCATTAATTAATTCAACAATTAATTAATCCATTGCAATTAACTAAATATTAAAAAAAATTCCCTTTAATTAATTCAAAAATTAATTAATCACATCACACTCCAAAATACCCCATAATTAATTCAAAAATTAATTATTCAATTCAAAATCCCAATATCCAAAAATTAATTCAACAATTAATTATTCAAATCACAATCTCAATATCCCATAATTAATTCGATAATTTATTCAAATCACAATCCCAATATCCCCTAATTAATTTAACAATTAATTATTCAATTCCCAATTCCTTAATTAATTAATCTTCCAAATTAATTAATTCAATTTAAGAAACTTAATTTCCAATCATCCAACAAAAATTCTACAATTACAAACATATAATTGAAATCAAGGCTTTGGGATTTGAATAATTGACCACCTACCTCAATTCATTGAGAAATGCTCGCCAATGGAAAATCCCCAATTTGAGCAGAACAACGACGTAAAATGAGATCTTGATATGAAACCCTAATTTAAGATTGAACAATCAAGATCCCACAATTATAGACATAGATTTAACAATCCTAGATATAGATTAAGAAATAGAGGATAACATCCCTCCTAAGATGAGGGGAGAGACGAGAGAGAAGATGGAAACCCCACATGATTAGATCCACTTACTGGGAGGGGTGCAGATCTTCAATTCGGACATTAAATCAAGATAAACAGAGGTTGGAAGGGCTTGGAATCTGTCAGGGAGCCACCAAAATCAAGAAATAATCATTAGGGTTGAATGGGGGTCAATTTGGGGGTTTAAGTATTTTAAAATCTATTTTTCAGATGAACATAAATCACATGCATGGTTTGCTGGAAAGGGGTGCACGGTTTGCCAAACCGTGCACCTCTTCTCGGGGGGGGGGGGGGGTGCACAATTTTCTCCTTTTTACGTGCATGTTTTGAAAAACCGTGCACTAGCCATGCGAATACCCTGTTTTTGGGTTTGCACGGTTTGCTGGGCTAGGGAACATGATTAGGGAAAACCGTGCACAAACCGTGCACTTTCCCTCTTCCTTCCAAAATTTCTAAATTTAATCCAAACACACCCCAAGGTAAAACCCAAACAAAAACTACTCAACTCTAGGAAAAAGAGTACCTATAAACGAGCCTCATACATCTATAGAAAAGGTCAGGATCTTACAATCTCCCCACCTTATAATAGTTTTTCCTCGAGTTGTACTCCAAAACATCTCTACGATTCCGAGTAAAAAAGATCGGGCCATTGAGCCCTCATATCTACTTCTCTCTCCTATGTTTCCTCCTGCATATTCCCATGTAGCCAAAATACATGAACTATCACCATGGCCTATCCCCACAACACTTTCTCACTGTGATCCAACACACGTATCAGATACACCTCAGAGGAAGCATCTATCTCAAGCTCAATATCATCCACGTCGATCACATGATAAGGGTCAGGGTAAAATAGTCACAGTTGTGACGCATGTAAATCATCATGCATTGCACTATATATCTATGGAAGAGCCAATCATCATGCCACCAACTCGATTTTCTCCACAACCTCAAACAATCCAACCAACATGGGTTCCAACTTGCCCTGTCTCCATTGTAGGTTCTGGGCGCAGCAGAAGCACGGGATAGGCAGGACCCAACTTTGATTTTTTTTCGTAATCGATGATCAATCTGGGATCAATATGATAATGAATTCCAGTATCCATATAATTGAATCAAGGATTTAGAAAAAGAAAGGGAGAGACCTAAAACCCATAAGAGATGATCGATATATATTTTTTATAATAAATTTAATAATATTAAAGAATTACCCCCAAGGTGATTCTTTATTTGTTGATGCGTTCAACCACAGATCTGCAGTGCGCCTTCATTACATTGTAGAGATCAAGGGTAGATATCCTCTATTAGTGATCCACACAAGTTCCTGGAATCTTTGGACGTATCCAATGGAGTCTCCGGGTGCTATCATAGAAGATCCTTTTACTTGCGTCGTCCGCCATTAATTACCTTGAGAACCACTTCCAAAGCATTCTCCTTGATCTAGTGGAGGAGGAATGCTCGCGTTCTTGAGAACCTTCTTGGAGAAGAAGGAACTATCTATGATTGAGAGGATTCCTCCAAATTTTTGTGCACAACCTGGATAGCTAGCATTTGCTTTAACTTGGATAATGAGAGAATAATAATATAACTGGGAATTTAACTCACTAGAGTAATAAAAAATAATCAGCACAAGTGATTTTATTTATTTTATTAATCCGAGTGAAACCCCATATTAAATAATAGCAGTAATGTAATTATTTATTTACATGTGCTTAACTTTCAAGTTATAAATTAATATTATTTAATAAAATAATATTCAATATTATTATTTCTCACTGGACCCTTATTCTTGGTCCACCAGTCCTCCTCAATATCTATCTGGCCTTGAATAATGACTATTTATTTATTAAATAAATATAACCGCATTATTCACTGATAATTGAATATTCTATCCATAATATATTCTCTTGAATAACTGGTGATGAAATAAATATGATCAGACATACATTAATAATTATTAAACCACAATCAAGAATAATATTTATTCAACTTGTTAAATAATAAATTATTTAACTCACATTCTAGATACACTTAGTGTGTGACCCTCTAAGCCTCTTTCTTAGTGGCATTAGGAAAACCTGCCTAAAGTCCAAGGTTAGTGACTAGCCACACGCCAAGGATCCCATAGAGAAAGAAGTTAATGCTGCAACGACATGTCACTTCATACAAACAATTACCATGTAATATAATCCCTTTATCATAATATCTCCAATCTTGTAGGTTGCATGCCAGTGTCATCAACCCATATGCTTGATATCTCATTATTTGAATTTCCAAAAATAGAACTTTTCTATAGAACACCATGGCCATGGATTTATTTAGGATATATAAATTCCATCAAAGGGCATGAGATATTAACTTCCATTAATGAATGTAAGGGATAAATCCTTTCTTTCATTATTCATTAATGCAATATTACACATGATGCACGCAATGTATCCTACCTCACTATGAACATATGTCGTCACAGTTTTCGTCAATACATCCAAATGTGTGACTCATAATATCCATTAATAATAATCTTAAATTATAAGGACCATTACACTCATCCGTAGATAGGAACATCCAATGAAACTTATAATGTGGATTTCCTACCATCAGGTCTCCTTCTCATAATATCCTACTGAATATTACCAAGGGCGTACACCATGAGAATGTGTCTTGAATTCCTATGAGTCTCCATACCTGATAGCCTACACCATTTTTGTCTCTTAAATGATATCATTTGGCCATAGAACATATATTTAAGAATAGTGTCATGGCACTTCTGAGTTCTCATCATAATGGGGAACTACTATGACCTTTTAGTGTGGTAGTTACTCTTGGGACATTATCACATACAATTTCATGAAGAAGAACAATCATGGTGTGATAAGGAATTTATTAATATTCAAAACCATGAATACAAGTTTATAATAAAGTACATATAAGCTGGTTATAATGAACCTACTTCAACAGACTCCCACTTGCACTAGAGAAAAATGCAAAAAACATTCAGTCTGATATCTCTCACATGATACTCATGCTTCTACTGAGATAGAACTTTAGTCAAGGGGCCTGCCATTTTATCCTCTGTGGATACTCTACTCACTTTAACTTCAACCCTTTGATGAAAATCCCTCAAGATGTGATACTTCTGAAGTTTGTGCTTTGTTCGTTGATGTGACCTTGGCTCTTTTGCAAGATCCACCACTACAGTATTATCACAATACAATTCGATAAGGTCTTTACTTATAGGCACTACCTCAAGATCCAGGAAAAAGTTATGAATCTAAATAGCTTCCTTGGATGCATCATAAGATTCTATATACTTGAACTCCACTATAGAATCAACGACAACTGGATGCTTTGAACATTTCCATCTCACACATCCTCTGTTAAGACAAAAAACTTATCTTGATTGTGATTTCATATCATTCTGATCTATCTAGAAACCAGCATCAAAATACCCTCTGATAAAAAACTCCTCATCTCCTCTATACACCAGGAAGATATCCTTAGTTCTTCTCATATACTTAAGGATAACATTAACAACAGCCGAATGTTGTTCACCTAGATATACTTGTTATCTGACTACCATTCTCAGTGCATAGGTAAAATAAATTCTAGAACATAGCATGACATACATGATTGATCCCATCTCTAAAGCGTATGAGATATTACTCATTCTATCTTTATCCTGTTGTGTTAAGGGACACATTTTCTTAGAATGATGTATTTCATGTGACATTGTAACGAATCCCCTACTGGGTTGTTCCATACTAAATCTCTTTAGTATATGATCAATGTATGTACTATGAATTAGTCCAAGAAACATCTTTGATCTATCAAGAATGATCTTTATCCCTAGAATGTAGGATGATTCCCCTAAGTATTTCATATAGAATCACTTGTTCAACAAGTCCTTAAGAGACTATAAGACTGGTATGTCATTTCCAATAAGTAATATATCCTCAACGTATACTACTAGGATAGAGACCACATTCCCATTAAACCTTTTGTAAACACATAGCTCCCATTCATTTTTAATGAAACCAAATTCTCTTATGGATTCATGAAATCGAATACTCCATGACCTGGATGCTTTCTTCAATCCATAAATGGATCTATACAACTTGAAAACCCTTTTGGCATCATCTAGTGTCACAAACCCTTCTAGTTGTGTCATGTTGACATCTTCCTGAAGGTTCCCATTGAGGAACAAAGTTTTTATATCCATATACCAAATCTCATAGTCATGATAAGCTACTATGGAAAGTATGATTATGATGGATTTAAACATGGAAAATGGTAAAAAGGTTTCATCATAGTCAATTCCTTGATGATTTTTAAAACCTTTAGCCACTATCCTTTCTTTATAGGTACTAACTATACCTTTCAAGTCTGGTTTATTCTTGAATACCCATTTACATCCAGTAGGCTTTACATCAACAGGCACATCAACTAGTACCCAAACTGGGTTCTGATACATGGAATCCATCTCATAATTCATAGCTTCTATCCATATTGTAGCTTATGATCTCTCTACTGCCTCCTTATAGGATATAGGTTCATCATTTTCCAACAATAATGAGTCACCATCCTTAGTGACAAGAAAACCATATCTCTCTAGTTCTCTAACCTATCCTGTACTCCTACACAGTACTTTTGTTTTAGGAACTACCTATTCCATGGAAACCTGTGGAACTTGTTCCTATACCAACTCCTATCTATCTTGAGCATCAACTTCATCGAAGTCAATCTTGCTCCCACTATCCTTTTTGAAGATGTGATCACTCTTATGAAAGATGAATTGTCTGGCAGCAATCACTTTCTTGTATGAGAGGTTGTATAGATAATATCGCTTTATTTCCTTGGGATAACCTATGAAGATACACTTAATGCCCCAAGGTGATAGTTTATTTCCTGAGAAAGCCTTAACAAACACATCACAACCCTATACACGTGTATGAGACAAAATAAGTTTCTTTCCACTACATAGCTCGAAGGGGATTCTGTTTTTCACCTTAGTTGGTAAACAGGTTAATGTGTATACCATATTTAGAAATGCATATCCCCAAAAGGATAACACATGATCTCAATGAATCATCATCGACTTTACCATGTACAATAAGGTACGGTTCCTCCTTTCCCTAACACCATTCTACTATGGTTTATAAGGTTGGTAAAGTTGAGTTATAATCCTAGAATCCCATAAAAGGTCGATGAAATCTTGGTTAAGATATTATACACCTCTATCTGATCGAAGATTCTTTATCTTCCTACCAAGCTGATTCTCTAATTCATTCTTGAATTCTTTGAATTTCTCAAAGGGATCAGGCTTATACCTCATCAAGTAGACATATCCATATCTACTCAAGTCATCAGTAAATGTAATGAAGTAAGAATATATATCTATAGCTTATACTGTAAATGGTCCACACATGTTAGTGTGTACCAATCCTAGATGCTTTGTAGCCCTTTCACCCTATCTACTGAATGGTGGTTTGGCCATTTTCCCTTGTAAATAAGTGTGAGATCTATCAAGTGGTTTTAGCTCAGAAGATTCTAAATAACCGTCTTGATAGAGCTTTGTCAAGCGCTTCTTGTTTAAATGAACAAGATGGTAATTCCACAACAGGGTTTTATATGAGTCAAGTGAACTTGATTCATTTTCAATTTCCAACACTTGGTTTTCGTAATTTAATACATACAGACTATTATTTAAATGTTCCATATCATAACATATATTTTCCTTATAAAAGAAACAAATTTTATTTCCAAATTTGAAAATAAACCCATCTATATCGAAACTCGATACATAAATTATGTTCTTGGTAACACTTGGTACATAATAACTATCATGTAAAACCAAAATCATCTCAATAATCAATGAAAGGTGGTATTCACCAATAGAAAGAGAATCCAACCTCGAACCATTGGCATCTCGTAGATCCACCTCTCCTTTATAAGTTTTCCAAAATCTACTTGTTTCTTGTATTTGAATATATATATAAGCACTACAAGCTTTATCAAATACCCAATGTGTAGAAATGGAAAGATTGCACTTGATAATGAATGCACCTTTGGTTTCCCCTTTCCTCTTGGTGCAGTTCCTCTTCCAGTGGCTTAACTTGCCACATGAAAAACATACTGCCTCCTTTTCCTTGCCCTACCTTTGGAACTTCTTCTTCTTGGTCGGATGGTGCTCATGGGATTTAAAATTTTTATAAATCTTAATCCTATTTTCCTTTTCCTTCCTTTTCTTATTCACCATAAGGATTGTTGGTTTATCACACCCCATGTCCTTATCCACTTGGAAAATTGGGTTTATAAGTTCTGATAAGCTCTTCTCATTATTGATCATATTATAATTCACAATAAAACTAGGGAAGGCCTTAGGGATTGATAATAGTATGAGATCTATACAAAACTCATTCGGGAATTAAATCCCTAAGATGTCCAGATGCTCAATGTAGCCGATAAGCTTGAGTACATGTGGTCCAATAGGGAAAGACTCTCCAAGCTTATTCATGAACAAAGTGTTGGAGATCTCATACCTCTCTTATTTCGCCTTCTCTTGATAGAGATCATGAAGGTGATACATCAAGCTATAAGCATCCATTTCCTCATGTTACTTTAAGACCTCATTGGATATGGATGATAGAATGAAGCATTGAACATATGTAGCATCATTTAGATGTTTCTCGTACAAAGAGAGTTCCTTATCACTCACCTCATTCCCATGTGTAATTGGTAAAGGTTCCTATGGCACATATAGTTTACTTTCTTGATGAAGGATGACCCATAGGCGTCTTTTCCATTCGTAGAAATTAGTGTCGATGAGAAGGTTTTCCTTCTCGAGTATGGATCATAACGATATGTTTGATTTCATTTTTGATGCTTTTTTAACAAATAATATGAGAAGAATTTTAGTAATTTATCTTGACAAAAATTGACGAATAAATAAATTAATATTTATTAGTCTCCCATTATTTTTTCAAAAACCATTATCCCTCATCAATGGATTTAGAATATCCAATTGCTTGTATATTCTAGTGGAAAGGATCCATATTCCATTATCATCACCCCAACTTTGGCTAGTCAAGAAACTTTAATGGTTTTAGGTAGTCATTCCAAATTTCAACTGCATTAACTTTTAGTTCCTTAATCCATTGAGTGGACTCCCCAATCCTGAAATCATTAATTTATATTTCCTCAACCCTTGACTCTTAGTTACAGAAAGTCCTACTTTGGCAGTAAACCCTTGACGTAAACCAAGTTAAGTCAACCCAAAACCTCAAATTAGAATTCCCCAATAATTGAAAGCACCCCAAATTTGGATGGTCAAGCACTTTTAACTATGGTTTGATTCTGACTAAAGTAAGAGAAGGCTATACCGACCTAATATTTTATTGAGGGATTTAATCCTTTATGTGTAAATTTTCACTTATTATCTTTTCACATGCTTGTTAATATTTAGTGGGATATTCTTAAGTGATTAACCATGTCTTGATAATATTTATGCATAAGATAGTTTATTTTAGTTCCATCTTGAATACTTTTTAATTCATTAATTATGTGATCATGACAAAACATCCATAATGAATAACCATGAAACTTAATGAAAAAAATAAAGGGCATGATCACGAGATTTTATAATGGTTAGTTTATTTATCCGTTGATAAACTAACCACTGACCTAGGGGAGAAACACCATGAACCATTTATGGTTCATGTTTACAGCTTTCCACCTATCCACCTTTGTATCTCCTTGGATTGGTTTCTCTTTGGCTCCTAACTTTAACCACCTCCACTATCTTGAGAGATTCATCCATTACATATGCTTTTACTCACTCATAGGTGAGAGGTAAAAGGTGTTTACATAAAAGAAACCATGGGCATGCTGGCCCTATATATTAATGAGTTGAGAAGGAACACAAACCAAAAATTTAATTTAATAATAAATTAAAAGGAAACCAATCACATACAAAGTTCTGGTTTAGCTCATGATCATCCACATACATGAAAAAAATTACGCATTTAATAAAACTTTAATTCAATTCATTAATCATTCATATTTAAGATAAATCTTACCTGAATCGATTAATTATTATCTTTAATTAATCAATCATTTTATCTTAATCCTTTTCAGAATTCCTTGAGATTATCATCCATAATAATTTTAAACAAATAAATTTATTTAAAATTAACCTTGAACATAAATTTACTTTGGAGGTAACACAGTTAATACCCATCCAAATCTACCCAAAATGTATTATACTCTTGTTTTACTCTTCTGATATATGACATAAAAATTTAACGAATACTATCAAAATGTGTACTTCACAGATGATTACATGAATCAAATGATTTTTTCAGCCATGTGTTATGAGTCAATGCACTTGAGTAACAACATGTAATACAACTTATACATGATATGCAGTTTTCAACATTTCATAAATATTAAACTTTTAATTATGTGTAATTTGGTAAAGTATATAGTATGTAGATATGACTACATGGAATTTATTACCTTCACCATCTATCCAAATTACATGCCTAGGGACTTGGAGTGTGAGGCATACTTCAGAAATCTCGGAGTATAAGGCATGTCCAGTGGGCCACACACTGTGTTTACTCTGGGTTACATGGTCACTGGTTAGATGAGCCATGTATGAGATACATAGTTTGGACCTGACCCGAAAGGGACAACATTCCATGTCCAGTGGGCCACACGACGTGTAATCTAATAAATGTGTGTCTGTCTGTCCTGAACAATATGTGGTGTAAGAATTAACTACACTGTGTGTTATAAATGCACACAACTTGAGTAATTGTTGTACTAATATTGATGCACTTAACAAAACTACACAACATGTAGATACGACTATATGGAATGTACTATTGTGTTACCTAGATAGAACCCTTGGAACCTTCAGATGAGTCCCTCAATTTAATTTTAATTATAAAATTAACTGTTCTTGTTAGATCTGCAAGAAATGATAGAGGACAAACAGATCTTGTAATTCATATAAAAAAGAACGACTAAACATGAATTGGAAAACTAATTTATTAAAGCATATATCATCAAAAAATTATTTAAATAATTATAAACAATAATAAACTACCCTTTGATACCACTTATAGGTTTCAGGTGTAGTGGAAGCATGGGATGGGTAGGTCCCAACTTTGATTTTTTTTGTAATCGATGATCAATCTGAGATCAATATGATGATGAATATCAGTATCCACAGAATTGAATCAAGGATTTAGACAAATAAAGGGAGAAAATCAGAACCTAGAAGAGAGGATCAACATATTTTATTTATAATTAATTTATTTTAATTAAATAATTACCTCCAAGGTGATTCTTTCTTCATTGATGTGTTTGACCACATATCTGCAGCGCACCTTCGTTGCGTTGTAGAGATAAAGGGTAGATCCCCACTAGCGGTGATCCACAAGTGTTCCACAAATCTCTATACGTCTCTGAAGGAGTCTCTGGGTGATAGCACAAAAGATCCTTTCACTTAAGTCATCCGCCTTCGATCACCTTGAGAACTGCTTCCAAAGAATTCTCCTTGATCTGGTGGAGGAGGACCTCTCTTGTTCTTGAGAACAATTTTGGAGAAGAAGAAACCCTCTAGGATCGAGAGTATTTATCCAAATTATTGTGCACAACCCCGATAGCTAGTGTTCACTTGCCCTTTTCTAATGAGAGAAAAATGATATAACCTAGAATTTAATTCAATAGGGTAATAATAAATAATTATCCCAGGTGCCTTTATTTATTTTATTAATCCAAGTGAAACACCATGTCAAATAATAACAACAATTTTATTATTTCTTGATATGCTCTTAACCATAAAATTATAATTAAATATTATTTAATAAAATAATATTCAATATTATTATTTCTCAATGGACCCTTAAAATTGGTCTGCTAATCCTCCTCAATATTTATCAGACCTTGAATAATGACTATTTATTTATTAAATAAATATAACTACAATATTCTCCAATAATTAAATATTATATCCACAATATATTCTGTCAAATAACTAGTGACAAAATAAATGTGATCAGGCATACATAAATAATTATTAAATCACAATTAGGAATAATATCTATTCAACTTGTTAAATAATAAATTATTTAACCAAGATTTCGGATACACTTAGCGTGTGACCCTCTAGGCATCTTTCTCAGTGGAATTAGGTGAACCTGCCTAAAGTTCAAGGTTAGCATCTAACAACATGCCAAGGAATGCATAGAGAAAGAAGTTAATACCTCAATGACATGTCACTTCATGTGAACACTTACCATGTAATACAACCCCTTTATCATAATATCTCCAATCAAGTAGGTTGTATGACAGTGTCATGAACCCATATTCTCAATATCTCGTTCTTTGACTTTTGGGAAATAAAACTTTCCTAGAGAACACCATGGTCATAGATTTATTTATGATATATTATTTCTACCATAGGGTCTGAGATATTAACATTAATTAATTAATATAAGGTATAAATCCTTTCTCACATTATTCATTAATGAAATATTACTCGTGACACACCCAACATATCCTACCTTTCCGAGAACATATGTCTTCACAGTTTTTGTTAATAAATCAAAGTACACGACTCATAATATCCTTTAATAACAATCTTAAAGTCTAAGGACCATTACACATGTCTGCGGATAGGAATATCCAATGAAACTTATAATGTGGATTTCCTACTGTCGGGTCTCGTTCTCATAATATCCTACTAGTTATTACTAAGGTCATACACCATGAGAAGGTGCCTAAATGTCCTATTATTCTCCACCCTTGATAGACTGTACCATTTGTGTCCCTAAAATTATATCATCTGGCCATAGAACATATATTCAAGAATAGCGTCAGGGAACTTCTAGGTTCTCATCATAGTAGGTAATTTCTATGAACCTTTAGTAAGACAACTACTCTTGGGACATTATCTCATAAAATTTCATGAAAAAGAACAATCATGATGTGACAAGGAATTTATTAATATGCAAAAACATGAATAAAATTTAATCATAAAGTACACAGAATTTGGTTCTAGGGAACCAAATCCAACATCCATATCCTGTGGTGACTCAACCAGGGTGACACTCGAAGGAATACATGATCATCCTTTATAAACTCTAGGGGTCATCAAAATCCTTCAAAATATGACTTATGTATACTCTGAGCCATAAACATATGATTCCGAATCAGTTGTACCTATTCCTACATATCCTATACGAGACTCGATTCAAATAACTCTGTCTGACCCCCCTCCATCTAGCATAGAGGTGATATGCACGGTCTACCATAAAGAGCCATGTATGATTCCATCTGTATTGTTCCCTGATAACTATAGTTATAGGTGAAATCCACCAAATCCAAGTACTTCTCCCAAGACCCACCAAAGTCCAGAACACACACTCGCAACATATCCTCAAGAACCTGTATAGTATGATCTGACTGACCATATGCCTATGGGTGGAATGTTTTACTTAATAAAACCTCTATAACAAGAACCTTCTGTAAGACTGGCCAAAAGCCCGAAGTAAAATACAAGTTTTAGTATGAAACAATAGTCCATGGAACCCTGTGTAGGTAGACTATCTCAAGAAAATACTGTTCTCCCAACTAATCCATTGAGAAGGTCTCCTGTACTGGTAAGAAATGTGATACCTTTTTCAAATAGTCGAAAATCACCTAAATGACACCATTCTTATGAGGTGTCCTCGGGAGACCTACCAAAAATTTGATGTACATGTATTCACACTTCCATTTTGGAATGGGAAATGAATGTAGTAAACTTCCAGATTGTTGATTCTTCACCTTCAGCTGTTGATTGGTGCAACATCATGTCACAAACAATGCTATCTCGTTCTTCAAGCCCGACCACCAAAACTATCATCATAGGTCATGATACATTTTGGTCACACCTCGATGTACCACTCAATTAGAGGAATGAAACTCATGCATCAACTCCTACTACATGATTATAAGAATAAGAACCTATTTCCTAACAAATATGATATCATCCCTATATATGGACAAATCTGAAGGTGTCTCCCCACCTTCAAGGATTTTCCTCACACTCAAACATTCTAGATCTTCATACTATCTATCTCTAATCCATCTCAAAAGTGCATACTCTACTAAATTTGATGGAAAATTCATATGGTCATGGATATCCTCAACCACAACATGCATCTTATCTAGTATGTTCATCGTCTTCCACTCAGCACTAGACTCCTAAACTGCATAAGTCTGAGTTTTCTTATTTAAAGAGTCAGTAACACTCTTTTCCTTTCCAATAATATATGAAAGCTCAAAATAACATGATTTTATATAATAAATTTATATCCACTGTCGAAGATTCAAATTTATTTGGTAGAAGATATACTATATGTTTTTGGGACTATTATACACAAAAAACTTCTCACCCAATAGATAATTTTTCCAACAATTCAAAGAATAAATTACTGCAGCCAACTCAAGGTTGTTCATAGGGTAGTTCTATTCATGTGGCCTAAACTTCCAAGATGCATGTGCCACAACTCGATCTCCCTACATCATCACTACTCCAAGACCAACCCTAAAAGCATCACAAAACACCATATACTATTCACATAGTTCGAGTAGGATCAAGATTAGTGCTGATATCAAGAACTTATTTAAATCCCGAAAAGCATTCTCACATGCCTCCAATTAGTGAAAATTTAACCCTATCTTGGTTAATCCTGAAAGAGATGTTTCCAATTAGGAAAAGTCCTAGATGAGTCTCTGATAATATCTAGCTAACCCAAGAAAGCTACAAATATTGAAAACATTCTTGGTATGATCCTAATATTCCACTTCTTAAACCTTCTATAGGTCTACCAACACACCATCCTCTAAGATGATGTGACCAATGAAGTGTACCTGGTCAATCGAGAATTGACACTTAAATATCTTGGTGTATAACTGATTCTATCTCAGTGTACTCAAGATGATTTCAAGATGTTGGGAATGATCATCACATGTCTTGGAATACCCCAATATGTCATCCAAAACACTACCAAAAACTATTCTAGGTACGGATGAAAGATTTGGTTTATTAAGTCCATAAACAATTCTGGTGAATTATTCAATCCAAATTGAATTACAGTGAGCTCATATAGGCCATACCTTCTTTTTAAAGTAGTCCTCAATATATCATAAGTTTGAACTCTCAACTGATGATACCCTGATCTCAAGTAGATCTTAGAGAAAAACCAAGATCCCCTTAGCTGGTCAAAAAGATCATCAATATATGAAAGAGGATACCAGTTCTTCATAGTCATCCTGATATACTTCTGGTAATCAACACATAAGAGCAAGGTCCCATGATAATTCTTTTCAAACAAGATAGGATAACCCCAAGGAAACATACTCGAATAGATAAACCCCTTACCCATCAACTCTTACAGCTATGTATTGAGTTATTGAAGCTCTGTCAGTGCCATTCTGTATGGTGGAATAGAAGCTGGATTATCCCTAGGCATGAGCTCAATTGTACATTCTACATCTCTCTCAGGTGGTATCCTAGAGATGTCTTCAGGAAACACATCCTCAAACCTATCCAATATGGGTGAAAAGGCATATTGTTTCACACCCCCATTGTCCAGAAACAAACTAGCAACCTAGGATGTAATCTCCCATAGTTATTAGTGAACTGGACAACAACAGCCTTCCTTGATATACCACTCTCCATAGTAAATGTAGGTGTCACCCTCTAGAGATATAAAATTCACACTCTGTCTATAATAATCAACATGGGCTTGGTATGATGCTAGCTAGTACATACCCAAAATTAGGTTAAATCTTTTCATGTCAAGGATGTAAAGATCCCTTAGAGAATGATACTCGCCAACCTCAAGGGAACACCCCATGCACAAAAATATGTCTCTTGACCATACTCCTAGAGGTGTGTATATCATCAATACTCCACTCATGAACTCCACTTCCAAGATCAAACCACTCACAATATTTGTAGAAATAAAGTAATGAGAGGCACTGATATCTAATAATACACTAGGTAATATTGAATATATAAGAATAGTACATCTCACTATTGATGGTTCAACCTCACTATCCACCAATGTAGGCTAAACTGCATGTAACTGCCTACCCCTCTTCCCTATGATGTAGTCTGAAACCCCTGACTTGTACTACTCTTCTAATATGTGTGATCTTTCACAGATGCTCTGCGTCCACTGCTTATACCTCCTTGGAAAATAGAACTCCAACTGGCAGACTGATATAGTGTAGAATATACCCTTCCCACACTTTGCCTCTGTCTAGTTTCTCCATCGCTACCGAGGTGCTATCACTACCCTTAACCATCCTAAACCTTGATCATGGTTAATAAAGGGTAAACTCATTCTCTTCATTCAAGTTTCTCATTAGACACCAAATTATTCACATTTTCCATCATCTTAAAATTCTCACTTTCATATTATTCCCCATTTTCAGTTCAATTTTCACAAGCAAGGAAAAATAGTTCATGTTCAACAACTTACTCGTAACCCATTTTACTGTGCGTTCCTAAAATGATGCATGTCACAAAATAATCCTGAGTTCCTAAAATGATACTTGTATACTCAAATATCATTCCATTCTGGGACACAAGTAAAATCTTAGAAAATATCATAATCAATAATCATATAACACAATAAGTGCATCACACAAGATGAAATAACATTCAACTGTAACAAGAAATACCAATAACAATCATCCCACCCCAGGTACTTGGGTTTTCATTAGTACATGGATCTGCTACCCCCATGCATGAACTCATAACCAAGGCCCAAATATTCATAGTATATTGTTTACCTTTCCTAAATAGTAATAAAAAAGAAAATAAATCTGGGATTTGATACCACATTGTCACATCCCGACCCAAGTTACACACACTAGTGATTTGACTCATTCTTCTACATAACCCCAGGTGATCCTCCCCATACACCAGAGGTTGCCGACTAGCAATGATGGTCTAATTTCAATCATGAGGAGACTATACCCTCCTTATTAGAGTAATACCAAAACAGAAATAAGTAAGCAATAATCAAATGACTTAGAACCATAACCAGGATAATACCAACATCACAAGATGACCATAACTTGGAATACAATATCCAAACATAACCCCAGGTGCTCCTTTTTACGTGCACGTTTTGAAAAACCGTGCACTAGCCGTGTGAATACCCTGTTTTTGGGTTTGCACGGTTTGCTGGGCTAGGGAACATGATTAGGGAAAACCGTGCACAAACCGTGCACTTTCCCTCTTCCTTCCAAAATTTCTAAATTTAATCCAAACACACCCCAAGGTAAAACCCAAACAAAAACTACTCAACTCTAGGAAAAAGAGTACCTATAAACGACCCTCATACATCTCTAGAAAAGGTCAGGATCTTACAATCTCCCCACCTTATAATAGTTTGTCCTCGAGTTGTACTCCAAAACATCTCTACGATTCCGAGTCAAAAAGATCGGGCCATTGAGCCCTCATATCTACTTCTCTCTCCTATGTTTCCTCCTGCATATTCCCATGTAGCCAAAATACATGAACTATTACCATGGCCTATCCCCACAACACTTTCTCACTGTGATCCAACACACGTATCAGATACACCTCAGAGGAAGCATCTATCTCAAGCTCAATATCATCCACGTCGATCACATGATAAGGATCAGGATAAAATAGTCACAGTTGTGACACATGGAAATCATCATGCATTGCACTATATCTCTATGGAAGAGCCAATCAGCATGCCACCAACTCGATTTTCTCCACAACCTCAAACAATCCAACCAACATGGGTTCCAACTTGCCCTGTCTCCATTGTAGGTTCTGGGCGCAGTAGAAGCACGGGATAGGCAGGACCCAACTTTGATTTTTTTTCGTAATCGATGATCAATCTGGGATCAATATGATAATGAATTCCAGTATCCATGTAATTGAATCAAGGATTTAGAAAAAGAAAGGGAGAGACCTAAAACCCATAAGAGATGATCGATATATATTTTTTATAATAAATTTAATAATATTAAAGAATTACCCCCAAGGTGATTCTTTATTTGTTGATGCGTTCAACCACAGATCTGCAGTGCACCTTCATTACATTGTAGAGATCAAGGGTAGATATCCTCTATTAGTGATCCACACATGTTCCTTGAAACTTTGGACGTATCCAATGGAGTCTCCGGGTTCTAGCATAGAAGATCCTTTTACTTGCGTCGTCCGCCTTTAATTACCTTGAGAACCACTTCCAAAGCATTCTCCTTGATCTGGTGGAGGAGGAATGCTAGTGTTCTTGAGAACCTTCTTGGAGAAGAAGGAACTATCTATGATTGAGAGGATTCCTCCAAATTGTTGTGCACAACCTGGATAGCTAGCATTTGCTTTCCCTTGGATAATGAGAGAATAATAATATAACTGGGAATTTAACTCACTATAGTAATAAAAAATAACCAGCACAAGTGCTTTTATTTATTTTATTAATCCGAGTGAAACCCCATATTAAATAATAGCAGTAATGTAATTATTTATTTACATGTGCTTAACTTTCAAGTTATAAATTAATATTATTTAATAAAATAATATTCAATATTATTATTTCTCACTGGACCCTTATTCTTGGTCCACCAGTCCTCCTCAATATCTATCTGGCCTTGAATAATGACTATTTATTTATTAAATAAATATAACCGCATTATTCACTAATAATTGAATATTCTATCCATAATATATTCTCTTGAATAACTGGTGATGAAATAAATATGATTAGACATACATTAATAATTATTAAACCACAATCAAGAATAATATTTATTCAACTTGTTAAATAATAAATTATTTAACTCACATTAAAGATACACTTAGTGTGTGACCCTCTAAGCCTCTTTCTTAGTGGCATTAGGAAAACCTGCCTAAAGTCCAAGGTTAGTGACTAGCCACACGCCAAGGAGCCCATAGAGAAAGAAGTTAATGCTGCAACGACATGTCACTTCATACAAACGATTACCATGTAATATAATCCCTTTATCATAATATCTCCAATCTTGTAGGTTGCATGCCAGTGTCATCAACCCATATGCCTGATATCTCATTATTTGAATTTCCAAAAATAGAACTTTTCTATAGAACACCATGGCCATGGATTTATTTAGGATATATAAATTCCATCAAAGGTCATGAGATATTAACTTCCATTAATGAATGTAAGGGATAAATCCTTTCTTGCATTATTCATTAATGCAATATTACACATGATGCACCCAATGTATCCTACCTCACTATGAACATATGTCGTCACAGTTTTCATCAATACATCCAAATGTGTGACTCATAATATCCATTAATAATAATCTTAAATTATAAGGACCATTACACTCATCCGTAGATAGGAACATCCAATGAAACTTATAATGTGGATTTCCTACCATCAGGTCTCCTTCTCATAATATCCTACTGGATATTACCAAGGGCGTACACCATGAGAATGTGTCTTGAATTCCTATGAGTCTCCATACCTGATAGCCTACACCATTTTTGTCTCTCAAATGATATCATTTGGCCATAGAACATATATTTAAGAATAGTGTCATGGCACTTCTGAGTTCTCATCATAATGGGGAACTACTATGACCTTTTAGTGTGGTAGTTACTCTTGGGACATTATCACATACAATTTCATGAAGAAGAACAATCATGGTGTGATAAGGAATTTATTAATATTCAAAACCATGAATACAAGCTTATAATAAAGTACATATAAGCTGGTTCTAAGGAACCTACTTCAACAGACTCCCACTTGCACTAGAGAAAAATGCAAAAAACATTCAGTCTGATATCTCTCACATGATACTCATGCTTCTGCTGAGATAGAACTTTAGTCAAGGGGCCTGCCATGTTATCCTCTGTGGATACTCTACTCACTTCAACTTCAACCCTTTGATGAAAATCCATCAAGAGGTGATACTTCTGAAGTTTGTGCTTTGTTCGTTGATGTGACCTTGGCTCTTTTGCAAGATCCACCACTACAATATTATCACAATACAATTCGATAAGGTCTTTACTTATAGGCACTACCTCAAGATCCAGGAAAAAGTTACGAATCTAAATAGCTTCCTTGGATGCATCATAAGATTCTATATACTTGAACTCCACTATAGAATCAACGAAAACTGGATGCTTTGAACATTTCCATCTCACACATCCTCCGTTAAGACAAAAAACTTATCTTGATTGTGATTTCATACCATTCTGATCTATCTAGAAACCAGCATCAAAATACCCTCTGATGAAAAACTCCTCATCTCCTCTATACACCAGGAAGATATCCTTAGTTCTTCTGAGATACTTAAGGATAACATTAACAACAGCCGAATGTTGTTCACCTAGATATACTTGTTATCTGACTACCATGCTCAGTGCATAGGTAAAATAAATTCTAGAACATAGCATGACATACATGATTGATCCCATCTCTAAAGTGTTTGAGATATTACTCATTCTATCTTTATCGTATTGTGTTAAGGGACACATTTTCTTAGAATGATGTATTTCACGTGACACTGTAACGAATCCCCTACTGGGTTGTTCCATACTAAATCTCTTTAGTATATGATCAATGTATGTACTATGAATTAGTCCAAGAAACATCTTTGATCTATCAAGAATGATCTTTATCCCTATAATGTAGGATGATTCACCTAAGTATTTCATATAGAATCACTTGTTCAACAAGTCCTTAAGAGACTATAAGACTGGTATTTCATTTCCAGTAAGTAATATATCCTCAACGTATACTACTAGGATAGAGACCACATTCCCATTAAACCTTTTGTAAACACATAGCTCCCATTCATTTTTAATGAAACCTAATTCTCTTATGGCTTCATCAAATCGAATACTCCATGACCTGGATGCTTTCTTCAATCCATAAATGGATCTATACAACTTGAAAACCCTTTTGGCATCATCTAGTGTCACAAACCCTTCTAGTTGTGTCATGTTGACATCTTCCTGAAGGTTCCCATTGAGGAACAAAGTTTTTATATCCATATACCAAATCTCATAGTCATGATAAGCTGCTATGGAAAGTATGATTATGATGGATTTAAACATGGAAAATGGTAAAAAGGTTTCATCATAGTCAATTCCTTGATGATTTTTAAAACCTTTAGCCACTAGCCTTTCTTTATAGGTACTAACTATACCTTTCAAGTCTAGTTTATTCTTGAATACCCATTTACATCCAGTAGGATTTACATCAACAGGCACATCAACTAGTACCCAAACTGGGTTCTGATACATGGAATCCATCTCATAATTCATATATTCTATCCATATTGTATCTTATGAGCTCTCTACTGCCTCCTTATAGGATAGAGGTTCATCATTTTCCAACAATAATGAGTCACCATCCTTGGTGACAAGAAAAACATATCTCTCTAGTTCTCTAACCTCTCCTGTACTCCCACACATTACTTTTGTTTTAGGAACTACCTATTCCATGGAAACCTGTAGAACTTGTTCCTATACCAACTCCTATCTATCTTGAGCATCAACTTCATCGAAGTCAATCTTGCTCCCACTATCCATTTTGAAGATGTGATCACTCTTATGAAAGATGAATTGTCTGGCAGCAATCACTTTCTTGTATGAGAGGTTGTATAGATAATATCCCTTTATTTCCTTGGGATAACCTATGAAGATACACTTAATGCCCCAAGGTGATAGTTTATTTCCTGAGAAAGCCTTAACAAACACATCACAACCCTATACACGTGTATGAGACAAAACAAGTTTCTTTCCACTACATAGCTCGAAGGGGATTCTGTTTTTCACCTTAGTTGGTAAACAGGTTAATGTGTATACCATATTTAGAAATGCATATCCCCAAAAGGATAACACATGATCTCAATGAATCATCATCGACCTTACCATGTACAATAAGGTACGGTTCCTCCTTTCCCTAACACCATTCTACTATGGTTTATAAGGATGGTAAAGTTGAGTTATAATCCTAGAATCCTATAAAAGGTCGATGAAATCTTGGTTAAGATATTATACACCTCTATCTGATCGAAGATTATTTATCTTCCTACCAAGCTGATTCTCTAATTCATTCTTGAATTCTTTGAATTTCTCAAAGGGATCAGGCTTATACCTCATCAAGTAGACATATCCATATCTACTCAAGTCATCAGTAAATGTAATGAAGTAAGAATATCTATCTATAGATTATACTGTAAATGGTCCACACATGTTAGTGTGTACCAATCCTAGAAGCTTTGTAGCCCTTTCACCCTATCTACTGAATGGTGGTTTGGCCATTTTCCCTTGTAAATAAGTGTGAGATCTATCAAGTGGTTTTAGCTCAGAAGATTCTAAATAACCGTCTTGATAGAGCTTTGTCAAGCGCTTCTTGTTTACATGAACAAGATGGTAATTCCACAACAGGGTTTTATATGATTCAAGTGAACTTGATTCATTTTCAATTTCCAACACTTGGTTTTCGTTATTTAATATATACAGACTATTATTTAAATGTTCCATATCATAACATATTTTTTCCTTATAAAAGAAACAAATTTTATTTCCAAATTTGAAAATAAACCCATCTATATCGAAACTCGATACATTAATTATGTTCTTGGTAACACTTGGTACATAATAACTATCATGTAAAACCAAAATCATCTCAATCATCAATGAAAGGTGGTATTCACCAATAGAAAGAGAATCCAACCTCGAACCATTGGCATCTCGTAGATCCACCTCTCATTTATATGTTTTCCAAAATCTACTTGTTTCTTGTATTTGAATATAGATATAATCACTACAAGCTTTATCAAATACCCAATGTGTAGAAATAGAATTATTGCACTTGATAATGAATGCACCTTTGGTTTACCCTTTCCTTTTGGTGCAGTTCCTCTTCCAGTGGCTTAACTTGCCACATGAAAAACATACTGCCTCCTTTTCCTTGCCCTACCTTTGGAACTTCTTCTTCTTGGTCAGATGGTTCTCATGGGATTTAAAATTTTTATAAATCTTAATCCTATTTTCCTTTTCCTTCCTCTTATTATTCACCATAAGGATTGTTGGTTTATCACACCCCATGTCCTTATCCACTTGGAAAATTGGGTTTATAAGTTCTGATAAGCTCTTCTCATTATTGATCATATTATAATTCACAATAAAACTAGGGAAGGCCTTAGGGATTGATAATAGTATGAGATCTATACAAAACTCATTCGGGAATTAAATCCCTAAGATGTCCAGATGCTCAATGTAGCCGATAAGCTTGAGTACATGTGGTCCAATAGGGAAAGACTCTCCAAGCTTATTCATGAACAAAGTGTTGGAGATCTCATACCTCTCTTATTTCGCCTTCTCTTGATAGAGATCATGAAGGTGATACATCAAGCTATAAGCATCCATTTCCTCATGTTACTTTAAGACCTCATTGGATATGGATGATAGAATGAAGCATTGAACATCTGTAGCATCATTTAGATGTTTCTCGTACAAAGAGAGTTCCTTATCACTCACCTCATTCCCATGTGTAACTGGTAAAGGTTCCTATGGCACATATAGTTTACTTTCATGATGAAGGATGACCCATAGGCGTCTTTTCCATTCGTAGAAATTAGTGTCGATGAGAAGGTTTTCCTTCTCGAGTATGGATCATAATGATATGTTTGATTTCATTTTTGATGCTTTTTTAACAAATAATATGAGAAGAATTTTAGTAATTTATCTTGACAATAATAGACGAATAAATAAATTAATATTTATTAGTCTCCCATTATTTTGTCAAAAACCAATATCCCTCATCAATGGCTTTAGAATATCCAATTGCTTGGATATTCTAGTGGCAAGGATCCATATTCCATTATCATCACCCCAACTTTGGCTATTCAAGAAACTTTAATGGTTTTAGGTAGTCATTCCAAATTTCAACTGCATTAACTTTTAGTTCCTTAATCCATTGAGTGGACTCCCCAATCCTGAAATCATTAATTTATATTTCCTCAACCCTTGACTCTTAGTTACAGAAAGTACTACTTTGGCAGTAAACCCTTGACGTAAACCAAGTTAAGTCAACCCAAAACCTCAAATTAGAATTCCCCAATAATTGAAAGCACCCCAACTTTGGATGGTCAAGCACTTTTAACTATGGTTTGATTCTGACTAAAGTAAGAGAAGTCTATAGCGACCTAATATTTTATTGAGGGATTTAATCCTTTATGTGTAAATTTTCACTTATTACCTTTTCACATGCTTGTTAATATTTAGTGGGATATTCTTAAGTGATTAACCATGTCTTGATAATATTTATGCATAAGATAGTTTATTTTAGTTCCATCTTGAATACTTTTTAATTCATTAATTATGTGATCATGACAAAACATCCATAATGAATAACCATGAAACTTAATGAAAAAAATAAAGGGAATGATCACGATATTTTATAATGGTTAGTTTATTTATCCATTGATAAACTAACCACTGACCTAGGGGAGAAACACCATGAACCATTTATGGTTCATGTTTACAGCTTTCCACCTATCCACCTTTGTATCTCCTTGGATTGGTTTCTCCTTGGATTCTAACTTTAACCACCTCCACTATCTTGGTAGATTCATCCATTACATATGCTTTTACTCACTCATAGGTGAGAGGTAAAAGGTGTTTACATAAAAGAAACCATGGGCATGCTGGCCCTATATATTAATGAGTTGATAAGGAACACAAACCAAAAATTTAATTTAATAATAAATTAAAAGGAAACCAATCACATACAAAGGTCTGGTTTAGCTCATGATCATCCACATACATGAAAAAAATTACGCATTTAATAAAACTTTAATTCAATTCATTAATCATTCATATTTAAGAAAAATCACACCTAAATCGATTAATTATTATCTTTAATTAATCAATCATTTTATCTTAATACTTTTCAGAATTCCTTGATATTATCATCCATAATAATTTTAAACAAATAAATTTATTTAAAATTAACCTTGAACATAAATTTACTTTTGAGGCAACACAGTGAATACCCATCCAAATCTACCCAAAATGTATTATACTCTTGTTTTACTCTTCTGACATATGACATAAAAATTTAACGAATAATATCAAAATGTGTACTTCATAGATGATTACATGAATCAAATGATTTTTTCAGCCATGTGTTATGAGTCAATGCACTTGATTAACAACATGTAATACAACTTATACATGATATGCAGTTTTGAACATTTCAGAAATATTAAACTTTTAATTATGTGTAATTTGTTAAAGTGTATAGCATGTAGATATGACTACATGGAATTTATTACCTTCACCATCTATCCAAATTACATGCCTAGGGACTTGGCGTGTGAGGCATACTTAAGAAATCTCGGAGTATAAGGCATATCCAGTGGGCCACACACTGTGTTTACTCTGGGTTACATGGTCACTGGTTAGATGAGCCATGTATGAGATACATAGTTTGGACCTAACCCGAAAGGGACTACATTCCATGTCCAGTGGGCCACACGACGTGTAATCTAATAAATGTGTGTCTGTCTGTCCTGAACAATATGTGGTGTAAGAATTAACTACACTGTGTGTCATAAATGCACACAACTTGAGTAATTGTTGTACTAGTATTGATGCACTTAACAAAACTACACAACATGTAGATACGACTATATGGAATGTACTATTGTGTTACCTAGACAGAACCCTTGGAACCTTCAGATGAGTCCCTCAATTTAATTTTAATTATAAAATTAACTGTTCTTGTTAGATCTGCAAGAAATGATATAGGACAAACAGATCTTGTAATTCATATAAAAAAGAACGACTAAACATGAATTGGAAAACTAATTTATTAAAGCATATATCATCAAAAAATTATTTAAATAATTATAAACAATAATAAACCACCCTTTGATACCACTTATAGGTTTCAGGTGTAGTGGAAGCATGGGATGGGTAGGTCCCAACTTTGATTTTTTTTGTAATCGATGATCAATCTGAGATCAATATGATGATGAATATCAGTATCCACAGAATTGAATGAAGGATTTAGACAAATAAAGGGAGAAAATCATAACCTAGAAGAGAGGATAAACATATTTTATTTATAATTAATTTAATTTAATTAAATAATTACCTCCAAGGTGATTCTTTCTTCATTGATGTGTTTGACCACATATCTGCAGCGCACCTTCGTTACGTTGTAGAGATAAAGGGTAGATCCCCACTAGCGGTGATCCACAAGTGTTCCACAAATATCTATACGTCTCTGAAGGAGTCTCTGGGTGATAGCACAAAAGATCCTTTCACTTAAGTAATCCGCCTTCGATCACCTTGAGAACTTCTTCCAAAGAATTCTCCTTGATCTGGTGGAGGAGGACCTCTCTTGTTCTTGAGAACAATTTTGGAGAAGAAGAAACCCTCTAGGATCGAGAGTATTTATCCAAATTATTGTGCACAACCCCGATAGCTAGTGTTCACTTGCCCTTTTCTAATGAGAGAAAAATGATATAACCTAGAATTTAATTCAATAGGGTAATAATAAATAATTATCCCAAGTGCCTTTATTTATTTTATTAATCCAAGTGAAACACCATGTCAAATAATAACAACAATTTTATTATTTCTTGATATGCTCTTAACCATAAAATTATAATTAAATATTATTTAATAAAATAATATTCAATATTATTATTTCTCACTGGACCCTTAAAATTGGTCCGCTAATCCTCCTCAATATTTATCGGGCCTTGAATAATGACTATTTATTTATTAAATAAATATAACTACAATATTCTCCAATAATTAAATATTATATCCACAATATATTCTGTCAAATAACTAGTGACAAAATAAATGTGATCAGGCATACATAAATAATTATTAAATCACAATTAGGAATAATATCTATTCAACTTGTTAAATAATAAATTATTTAACCAAGATTTCGGATACACTTAGCGTGTGACCCTCTAGGCATCTTTCTCAGTGGAATTAGGTGAATCTGCCTAAAGTTCAAGGTTAGCATCTAACAACATGCCAAGGAATGCATAGAGAAAGAAGTTAATACCTCAATGACATGTCACTTCATGTGAACACTTACCATGTAATACAACCCCTTTATCATAATATCTCCAATCAAGTAGGTTGTATGACAGTGTCATCAACCCATATTCTCAATATCTCGTTCTTTGACTTTTGGGAAATAAAAATTTCCTAGAGAACACCATGGTCATAGATTTATTTATTATATATTATTTCTAACATAGGGTCTGAGATATTAACATTAATTAATTAATATAAGGGATAAATCCTTTCTCACATTATTCATTAATGAAATATTACTCGTGACACACCCAACATATCCTACCTTTCCGAGAACATATGTCTTCACAGTTTTTGTTAATAAATCAAAGTACACGACTCATAATATCCTTTAATAACAATATTAAAGTCTAAGGACCATTACACATGTCTGCGGATAGGAATATCCAATGAAACTTATAATGTGGATTTCCTACTGTCGGGTCTCGTTCTCATAATATCCTACTAGTTATTACTAAGGTCATACACCATGAGAAGGTGCCTAAATGTCCTATTATTATACACCCTTGATAGACTGTACCATTTGTGTCCCTAAAATTATATCATCTGTCCATAGAACATATATTCAAGAATAGTGTCATGGAACTTCTAGGTTCTCATCATAGTAGGTAATTTCTATGAACCTTTAGTAAGACAACTAATCTTGGGACATTATCTCATAAAATTTCATGAAAAAGAACAATCATGATGTGACAAGGAATTTATTAATATGCAAAAACATGAATAAAATTTAATCATAAAGTACACAGAAGTTGGTTCTAGGGAACCAAATCCAACATCCATATCCTGTGGTGACTCAACCAGGGTGACACTCGAAGGAATACATGATCATCCTTTATAAACTCTAGGGGTCATCAAAATCCTTCAGAATATGACTTATGTATACTCTGAGCCATAACCATATGATTCCGAATCAGTTGTACCTATTCCTACATATCCTATACGAGACTTGATTCAAATAACTCTGTCGGACCCCCCTCCATCTAACATAGAGGTGATATGCACAGTCTATCATAAAGAGCCATGTATGATGCCATCTGTATAGTTCCCTGATAACTATAGTTATAGGTGAAATCCACCAAAGCCAAGTACTTCTCCCAAGACCCACCAAAGTCCAGAACACACACTCGCAACATATCCTCAAGAACCTGTATAGTATGCTCTGACTGACCATATGTCTATAGGTGGAAAGTTTTACTTAATAAAACCTCTATAACAAGAACCTTCTGTAAGACTGGCCAAAAGCCCGAAGTAAAATACAAGTTGCAGTATGAAACAATAGTCCATGGAACCCTGTGTAGGTAGACTATCTCAAGAAAATACTGTTCTCCCAACTAATCCATTGAGAAGGTCTCCTGTACTGGTAATAAATGTGATACCTTTTTCAAATAGTCGAAAATCACCTAAATGACACCATTCTTCTGAGGTGTCCTCGGGAGACCTACCAAAAATTTGATGTACATGTATTCACACTTCCATTTTGGAATGGGAAATGAATGTAGTAAACTTCCAGATTGTTTATTCTTCACCTTCAGCTGTTGATTGGTGAAACATCATGTCACAAACAATGCTATCTCGTTCTTCAAGCCCGACCACCAAAACTATCATCATAGGTCATGATACATTTTGGTCACACCTAGATGTACCACTCAATTAGAGGAATGAAACTTATGCATAAACTCCTACTACATGATTATAAGCATAAGAACCTATTTCCTAACAAATATGATATCATCCCTATATATGGACAAATCTAAAGGTGTCTCCCCACCTTCAAGGATTTTCCTCACACTCAAACATTCTAGATCTTCATACTATCTATCTCTAATCCATCTCAAAAGTGCATACTCTACTAAATTTGATGGAAAATTCATATGGTCCTGGATATCCTCAACCACAACATGCATCTTATCTAGTAAGTTCATCGTCTTCCACTCAGCACTAGACTCCTAAACTGCATAAGTCTGAGTTTTCTTATTTAAAGAGTCAATAACACTCTTTTCCTTTCCAATAATATATGCAAGATCAAAATAACATGATTGTATATAATAAATTCATATCCACTGTCGAAGATTCAAATTTATTTGGTAGAAGATATACTATATGTTTTTGGGACTATTATACACAAAAAACTTCTCACCCAATAGATAATTTTTCCAACAATTCAAAGAATAAATTACTGCAGCCAACTCAAGGTTGTTCATAGGGTATTTCTATTCATGTGGCCTAAACTTCCAAGATGCATGTGCCACAACTCGATCTCCCTACATCATCACTACTCCAAGACCAACCCTAAAAGCATCACAAAACACCGTATACTATTCACATAGTTCGAGTAGGATCAAGATTAGTGCTGATATCAAGAACTTATTTAAATCCCGAAAAGCATTCTCACATGCCTCCAATTAGTGAAACTTTAACCCTATCTTGGTTAAGCCTGAAAGAGATGTTTCCAATTAGGAAAAGTCCTAGATGAGTCTTTGATAATATCTAGCTAACCCAAGAAATCTACAAATATTGAAAACATTCTTGGTATGCTCCTAATATTCCACTTCTTAAACCTTCTATAGGTCTACCAACACACCATCCTCTGAGATGATGTGACCAATGAAGTGTACCTGGTAAATCGAGAATTGACACTTAAATATCTTGGTGTATAACTGATTCTATCTCAGTGTACTCAAGATGATTTCAAGATGTTGGGAATGATCATCACATGTCTTGGAGTACCCCAATATGTCATCCAAAACACTACCAAAAACTATTCTAGGTACGGATGAAAGATTTGGTTTATTAAGTCCATAAACAATTCTGGTGAATTATTCAATCCAAATTGAATTACAATGAGCTCATATAGGCCATACCTTCTTTTTAATGTAGTCCTCAATATATCATAAGTTTGAACTCT
The DNA here is from genome assembly GCA_963277665.1 of Viscum album. Classification (NCBI taxonomy): domain Eukaryota; kingdom Viridiplantae; phylum Streptophyta; class Magnoliopsida; order Santalales; family Viscaceae; genus Viscum; species Viscum album. The sequence goes on from OY728160.1 coordinate 1,386,975,347, forward strand.
CAACTGATGATACCCTGATCTCAAGTAGATCTTAGAGAAAAACCAAGATCCCCTTAGCTGGTCAAAAAGATCATCAATATATGAAAGAGGATACCAGTTCTTCATAGTCATCCTGATATACTTCTGGTAATCAAAACAAAAGAGCAAGGTCCCATGATAATTCTTTTCAAACAAGATAGGATAACCCCAAGGAAACATACTCGAATAGATAAACCCCTTACCCATCAACTCTTACAGCTATGTATTGAGTTATTGAAGCTCTGTCAGTGCCATTCTGTATGGTGGAATAGAAGCTGGATTATCCCTAGGCATGAGCTCAATAGTACATTCTACATCTCTCTCAGGTGGTATCCTAGAGATGTCTTCAGGAAACACATCCTCAAACCTATCCAATATGGGTGAAAAGGCATATTGTTTTACACCCCCATTGTCCAGAAACAAACTAGCAACCAAGGATGTAATCTCCCATAGTTATTAGTGAGCTGGACAACAACAGCCTTCCTTGATATACCACTCTCCATAGTAAATTTAGGTGTCACCCTCTAGAGATATAAAATTCACACTCTGTCTATAATAATCAACATGGTCTTGGTATGCTACTAGCTAGTACATACCCAAAATTAGGTTAAATCTTTTCATGTCAAGGATGTAAAGATCCCTTAGAGAATGATACTCCCCAACCTCAAGGGAACACCCCATGCACAAAAATATGTCTCTTGACCATACTCCTAGAGGTGTGTATATCATCAATACTCCACTCATGAACTCCACTTCCAAGATCAAACCACCCACAAGATTTGTAGAAATAAAGTAATGAGAGGCACTGATATCTAATAATACACTAGGTAATATTGAATATATAAGAATATTACATCTCACTATTGATGGTTCAACCTCACTATCCACCAATGTAGGCTAAACTGCATGTAACTTCCTACCCCTCTTCCCTATGATGTAGTCTGAAACCCCTGACTTGTACTACTCTTCTAATATGTGTGATCTTTCACAGATGCTCTGCGTCCACTGCTTATACCTCCTTGGAAAATAGAACTCCAACTGGCAGACTGATATAGTGTAGAATATACCCTTCCCACACTTTGCCTCTGTCTAGTTTCTCCATCGCTACCGAGGTGCTATCACTACCCTTAACCATACTAAACCTTGATCATGGTTAATAAAGGGTAAACTCATTCTCTTCATTCAAGTTTCTCATTAGACACACAATTATTCACATTTTCCATCATCTTAAAATTCTCACTTTCATATTATTCCCCATTTTCAGTTCAATTTTCACAAGCAAGGAAAAATAGTTCATGTTCAACAACTTACTCGTAACCCATTTTACTGTGCGTTCCTAAAATGATGCATGTCACAAAATAATCCTGAGTTCCTAAAATGATACTTGTATACTAAAATCTCATTCCATTCTGGGACACAAGTAAAATCTTAGAAAATATCATAATCAATAATCATATAACATAATAAGTGCATCACACAAGATGAAATAACATTCAACTGTAACAAGAAATACCAATAAAAATCATCCCACCCCAGGTACTTGGGTTTTCATTAGTACATGGATCTGCTACCCCCATGCATGAACTCATAACCAAGGCCCAAATCTTCATAGTATATTGTTTACCTTTCCTAAATAGTAATACAAAAGAAAATAAATCTGGGATTTGATACCACATTGTCACATCCTGACCCAAGTTAAACACACTAGTGATTTGACTCATTCTTCTACATAACCCCAGGTGCTCCTCCCCATACACCATAGGTTGCCGACTAGCAATGATGGTCTAATGTCGATCATGAGGAGACTATACCCTCCTTATTAGAGTAATACCAAAACAGAAATAAGTAAGAAATAATCAAATGACTTAGAACCATAACCAGGATAATACCAACATCACAAGATGACCATAACTAGGAATACAATATCCAAACTTAATAGTATATATTCTAGAGTACTTGGCTAGTGTCAAAATGAAAACTCAAAAGTTAAGGCACTGAAAACTCCCAAGTGGGTCCTAAACCACATCTAGTTCCCTCATCCATGATACATCCCAAATTATCCATCTATCATAAGGCCCTTTCCCTTATCCTTTCCTATAAACATGAAGTCTAATTGGGTACCGATCGGGCATCCCGAGTATGGTGTGAGCACAACTCAGTATGCCACCATCAACAACTTCTAAATAAAATCTAGTCAATAATAGTGTATGTAGTTGTATAAAGAATAAAATACAAGAAACAAAGTAAATTGTTTACATTTATTTAACTATCCTTTTTTTTACCGCATAAACCACCAGGTTCGCAAGGACATTCGAATCTCAATACCTACTTCAGTCCGTGTCGGAGTCTAAACACTACTAGAAATTCTAGATTCTGCGCCTTTAAGAAATAGCGACCAGTTTTGGCAGTCGCAAAAGGGGGTATTAGTGAATGCCAATGGCGGTCGCTAATTCCGTCAAAAAACTGGCGGGATTTTTCCCACTTCCAGTCTTCTTCTTCACGGGTTTCTTGTTACAGCACGCCGTCGCCGCCCCCAACCGCCTCCTCCGTCACACACGTCACCATGGGTGACCTCCAAACAACCCTCGAAGTCCATTATTGTACCTAATCGGTCCTTGAATCACTATGGAACCTCCCCACGACATCCTCATATGTAGATTCTTCCTTCCGACCACCGTGCATCCGCCATGGACGGTGACCAATGATTTTGGGGTCCCTCCCCGTCACCCCCCATGTCTCCTTATAAAATCGACACCAAGCCACACACAAACCGACTATTTTCATGGGGGAGTTTTAGCGGCCGCCATTGGCGGTCGCTATTGAGCTTCACCGACGAAGCAATTGCGACCGCCAAAAGCGGTTGCTGAGCGGCCGCTAAAGGCCTTTAGCGACCGCTTTTTGTGGTCACTAAAAGATGTTATTCTATTAGTGAAACCATATCACATATTCAATTAAAAAATAATTATAAAAATTGGTATTTCAAAATAAATTTCATTTCAATTTATAATATAGCCAATCAGAACTATAGTCCAATGCCAACAGTTTGGGTCTCGGTCGTCAAGCCTAGGACCCCATGGGATTTTGATAAAAAAACCGTGTCCCACAGTCATTTATCAAAAAAATTATCACCACAGACTTTGGAAGTAACAGAACATTCCCTGCACACATTTATCGGACAATTTATCACTATAGGATTTGGAATCAGTAGACCATATCCCACACATGTTTATCAAACAATTTATCATTATAGGATTTACGCACATCTATTACAATTAAACATACATGACACATATCAAATCAATCAAGGTTAATCAATATTAACCATCTTATGACATTTCAAAATCCAAAATCCATTAATTAATTCAAAAATTATGTAATCCATTGAAATCAACCGGGTGTTCAGAATAATTCCCATCAATTAATTCAATAATTAATTAATCATTTCATACTCCAAAATAGCCCATAATTAATTAAATAATTAATTATTCAATTCAAAATCCCAATATCCAATAATTAATTCAAAAATTAATTATTAATATAACAATATAAATGTCCCATAATTAATTCAACAAGTAATTATTAAAATAACAATCCCAATATCCCCTAATTAATTTAACAACTAATTATTGAATTAAAAATTCCTTAATTAATTAATCTACCAAATTAATTAATTCAATTTAAGAAACTGAATTACCAATCATCTAATATAAATTATATAATTACATAAAATAAATTGAAATCAAGAAATTAAGATTTGAATAATTTACCACCTACCTCAATTTTTTGAATAACACTTGCCAACAGAAAATCCCCAATTTGAGTGAAACAACGATGTAGAACGAGATCTTGATCCAAAACCCGAATTATAGATCTAATAATCAAGATCCCAAAATTATAGATCTATATCTTAAAATCCTCAATTTAGATCCAAAAAAATAGAGAATATATTCCCTCCAAAGATAAGGGAGATATGAGAGAAATAAAGGAAACCACATTAGATTAGATCCTCTTAGTGTGAGGGGTGAATATATTTGATCCAGACTTTGAATCGCGATGAACTGTGGCCAAAAGGGATTGGAATCTATTTGGGAGCCTCCAAAATTGTGAAAGAATCATTAGGGTCGAATGGTGGTCAAATTGGGGTTAATTTGGGGGTTCAAGTATTTTAAAATCTAATATTAGGATTAACTTAAATCCTAAGCATAGTTTACTAGGAAGGGGCGTACTCTTTTCCAAACCATGCACTGTAATTGTGCATCTCTTCTAGGGGGCATGATTTCTCCTTTTGGGAACATTTTTTGAAAAACCATGCAGAATCCATGAAAATCCCCTCTATTTGGGTTCACATGATTTTCTAGGCTGGGGTGCACGGTTATGGAAAACCGTGCACTAATCGTTCACCTTTCCTCTTCCATCCAAAATTTCCAAATTTCACCCAAGCATACCCCAAGGTGAAACCGAAACAAAAGTAATCAACACTAGGAAAAAGCGTACATGTAAACAAGCCTGAGACATCTCCAGAAAAGGTTGGGATCTTACATATTTAAATATTTATAAAATTATTATTTATTCATTAATAATCAGCATTTCATTATAAATATTCTTTTTTTTTTTTATTTTTTTCATGTTAATATTTATTCATTTTTAATATTTCATTAATTTATATAATTATGATTATTAATTCATTTTTTAATTTTGTTTGAAATTAATCCATTTATAGTTATTTCATTTTATTCATTTTTAATATTTATTCATTTATTACAGTCTATTCATTTTTAATTCTAATTAAATTTTAATATTTTTGTAATTTATTAATTTTTAATATTTATTTGTTCAATATTTATGAAATTTTTTCATTTTTAATATTTATTTATTTATTTTTATTTATTAATATGTAATATTTCAAATATGATTTTAATTTACATAATCAATATTAATATATTTTTATTTTAATATATTTTGTTTAAATCTCTATACTATTATTACCAATTTATTTTTAATTAGGAAATTATTTTAAATCATTTTAATTTAAAATAATTTTTCCTTATTTATTGGTTTTTTAAAATTTATTCATTTATATTGTTTTTGTAATATATATATATATAATATATAATTTATTCATTTTTAGTATTTTGCGACTTATATAATTAATATTATTTATTCATTTATCATAACATTATCACATTTATTAATACATTTAATATAAATAATTTTGTTTATTTATTTTTAATATGGTTTAATATAATTTTATTATAATATAATTAATATAAATTATATGCTTTATTTATTGGACATGGGTAGATTTTCTAGTATTGTAGAAGATACTGTAGTAGTGAAACTATTAACCCTAATTGGGCCAACGAGCCACATAATTCGGCCTTCTGGCCACGAGGCCTTTGGGCCACAATTGTCCTTCAGGACGTATGGACTCTGGGCCACAAAAGAGTATTTGGTGATGTAAAATGGCTATTCGGCCAGTGTAACACATCAGGTTAGCAATGCAATTTGGATCTATAAAATATTGTTTTATGGGAAACTTGAAAGAGCGATAGGTGTGTTGGAACCTGTCAATTGGTCCTCTATCTGCTTGGGTCTAAGGGGTTATCTTCCACAACATTGCAATGGGTATCATATTGTAATGGTTCTTGGTAGAGGGAGCGGCACACTGTGTGTATGGTGATGACAAGACAGGTGAAGCGATGCATCTTGGAAGGCTGTGTGGCATGGTGACATGCTAGCGTTGCTGGTTGGGCAGCTCAAAAGAGTGATGGGTATGCTGGCACCAATCATCTGGTCCTCTACCTAGACTTGGGTTTAAGAGGGGTTCTCTTCCATGCCTTCACGATGGGGAAATATGATGAAATAACTCATGGTAGGGTGGGGGGGGTGTCTCAGTAAGAAGACTGGGATCATAATATAAAGTTTGACTCCTCAACTTGGGCTTTCAGGTCATCTCCTTCAACTTTCATTCCACAGGGCCTTTATTCCATCAATTTTTAATGGTCCTTCAAGCCACTGGGCCTTTAGGACATGTAAGGGTTACCTCATCCAATTGAAAACATGCCTTTATTTCATTAATAAAAAGGGGAGTTTCCCCTAGCTCTATAAAAAATATATTCTTTGTATTTAATTTATTTTTAATATTTATCATTTTTTATTATTAAGTAATTTTTAATATTAATTTTTATATAATCATTCACTTATTTTATATTTTAAATTTTTATTTTTAAATTTTATTTTTAAATTTTATTTTCCACTTGAATTTATCAACAATATATTAAATGCTGATAAAGGAAACATTTATCAGTATTAACTAACAAGCACTAATAAATTAATCATTTAATATTTCTTATCACTTAGAATTTATAATAGTGTTATTTATCAGCATCTTTTTATTGTTTATAAATATCTGGCTTCATCATCACTAAAAAGCATTGATAAATCTTATTTTTTTCAATGCTTTCTATTTTAGAGTTGATAAATGTATATTTTATCAGTGTTTTTTACAAGAACAGATAAAAATGATTCCCCTATTTCAAAAGAACCCTAACCAAGATCTCCCTTTCTTATTCCATTCAAGCTCTCATGCAAACTAAATCTCATTGTCCCCTCTTTTATAGCTTTTGGACAAATTGAACCTTTAATTTGAAGGTATTTTAGTCCTTACCTATTTTTAATCTATGTTTGAACATTTATCACAATTTTTTGTTCTTTTCATTCGGTTCTTCTTGTCTATTTGACCTTTTTCTATTTTTTCATGATCTTTTGGTTCCTCTACTTAGTTCTTACTTAAGCCCAACACACATCATCTTCATAACACATGTATTGATTTTAATATGCGGTCCACATTTCTATTTGTTCTACATTGTGGTTCTCCCCTCACACCACCCACACTATAGCATATGTAGTGCCAACTGACACTAACTATGCCAATCGTGCACCAAGTATAACTTTGGAAAGTACATTCCAAAATTTTTCATCATTTTTTTTTTTTTTTTTTTTTTATTTTTCTCTGAAATTCCTCTAATCTCATATGTAAAATAATTCTTATATTTATCTATTAAAATACAACTAATTAGGTAAGAGAAACTATTTAAAAAAAATTAAATTATTAATTAAAAATAATTCTTGAATTTAATCTATCAACGCTTAAACTCCTTTTTTTCCTTAAGCATAGATCTCAACATCACCAAAAAGGAAATCTATTATATTCAGGGATTAAACATCATAGTCTAAAAAACCACATAATTACCAATGAGGAATAAAATTGAAATATTCACATAAAAACATCTCTTTAGATTATCAATTTTCAAGAAAAACACAAAATGGGAAAAAACTAAAAACATAAGAGATATACACCTATGAAAATTTCTAACTCATTAAATGTGTAATATAATTTATAAATAAATATTTTCATACATTATATATTTATACATTCTAGAGAATACAAAACATATCATATTTTTTTTTGAAATCACGATACCTAAATTTTTTATAGAAATCATATAATTAATAAATATATTTTATAATGAGAAATTATTTCATACTTAATATAATTCTTCTCCTATGGATAATACATAAGAAATCATACATTGTTTGGGCCCTTCTTCTGAACATTTTCGGTTGTTATTCTTCTCATTAACATTTCCCTATTTCTAATGGGTTTTCTTTTGATTCACAAAAATTTTGTGTTGAAGTATGATTTATTTTGTTCATTTTATTTTAATTTGATCTATTATATTATTTTTATAACAAAAAATTCTTTGAAAATTTTCTATATCAATTTCATATTTTTCTTGTGAAAATAAAGTAAAAAATTATTTTATTGATATTTTAATTAAAAATTTCAGAAAGATTCATACAAAAAATATTTTCCCCATTATAATTAATATAATTCACTCATTATTGATAAAATTCATTTTAAAATCTTAATTTTTTTAAATTTTTGTCAAATAAGATAACTATATGTGTGTATATATAAATAAAAGGGTATTATGATTTTAATATCATACCTTTTAAGTATTCTTTTAAATATAAATATTACTGAATCAAATAGGATGGACATGAATTGAGAATTAATGGGTGCCTATTGTATGGAAAAATAGTATAAGGATGAGGTTTAATAGTTCATTATGTTTTAAAATGATCATGCATATGAATCTTCTCAAATCTTTTCTATATGTTTACATTATAATTATTCAAAACTAATTAGTTCAGATGAGTTGGAAGAACAAAAGATCTATCATGGAATAGATCATAGTTTTAAATGTTGGACTTAACATCGGGAAGAACTTAATATAACTAGTGACTGTGATAAAATTGTGTTTTATTGACCATATTATCTGATTTCTGTAAGGGTTGGTGTCCTAAGAACCAAATGTTTTGTACTTTGATTACATGAATGTTCACTTATTATATATTTTTCATTGTTCTGCATAACTATAATATAATAATGTCCCAGAATATTTGTTGCATTGATAAGGTCATGGAAGATCCCCACTATGATGAGAACCTTGAAATGCTATAACAATATTCTTAAATAAAGATCTATGGTTGGATGACATACTATGATAGGACACATAGTATACAGACCGTCATGTGCGAGTACTCGTAAGAAGACAAGACTCTCTCTCATGGAGTTCGCACTTGGTAATATTCAAGATGAGAGATTATGAGAACAGACCCACCAATAGCAATTCTGCATGTCTTGGTGTCATTGGACATTTCTATCTACGAGCGTGTGTAATGGTCCTTAGACTAGAATATTATCATTAACTCATGTCATGACTCACACAAATAGATTTACTGATGAAAACTGTCATGCAGACAGTTGGCAGGAAGTAGGGTACGTTGGGTGCATCACGGGTGACATGTTGTTAATGGATAAGTCGAGGAAGGTTTTTTCCCTTCCATTTATGGAAGTTGATATCTCGGCCCTTTCATTGAAATAGAACTATCGCATTAAATTCCATGGCCATGGTTTGAACGACGAGTTTATTTCAGGTAGTCAAAGAACGACTGATCAAGCATATATGTTTATGACACTGCCATGAAACCTGCTTGATGAGATATCGAGACAAAGGGATTAAATTACACAGTAAGCGTTCATATGAGGTGATACGTCAATGAGTCGTCAACTTCTTTCTCTTGGGTGCCTTAACCCGTTGCTAGACAGTAATCTTGTACTTTAGGAAAGCTCACCTAATGCCAATGAGAAAGAGGTTTAGAGGGTCACACACTAAGTGTATTCAAGTATCTCAAGTAGAATAAAGATTATTCTCGTACGTGTTTTAATAATTATTCAAGGAATCCTAAATTGTTTTAATGATGGAGGAAGAAGGAAATGAAAAAAAAGATATACACGCTGTGTATTAAAGATTACACACTGTGTAGTTTTTCATGGAAAACAAGTACACGCCGTGTATTAATAATTACATGCCATGTAGTTTTCTTTATGGAAAGGAAATGAATAAATGAAAACTAGATATACACGCCATGTACATTGAATGTACACGCCGTGTAGTTTTCAATGAAAAACAAGTACACGCCGTGTATTTATTAATACATGCCGGGTGTTTTTTCTAGTCGGGATTTTGAGGATATAATATTGTTTTAAATGATATTTATTATAATCAGCGTGGGCGCATGTCAAGGAATTAATTATTTGACATGGGGGTTTTAAATAAGATTCAATGAAGTAAATAAAATGTGTAATGCGTTTATTTATTGTCATAACTCTACAACCTCAAACCTAATTATAAATATCCTCACAACCCCAACTCTTTTTCTACCCCGTGTGAGACACAACAATTCTGGATAATTCTTTCAAGGCCGAAAGAACCTCTTCCTCCAAGAACGCTCTCAAGATTGAGAGAGATCCTCTTCCATCGGATCAAGATGATCTAAGGCGGACAATGCAAGCAAAGTCTTTTCCACACTAGCACCCAGAGAATCCTTTGGCGACGTCCAGAGATATGAGGTACACGTGTGGATCACCGCTAAAGGGAGTCTACACTTGGCTTCTGCGATGCAACGACAGATCACATCGACAACGTGATCAAGAACATCAATGAAGAAAGAAAACCCAAAACGAATTTCTTTATAATTAATTAAATTAATTATAATCAACCTGTAACGATCCCTGTTTGTGGTTCTGGGACAAACCTTCTTCTTTGCCTTTTTTTGTGATTCGATCCGTGGAGACTAGCGTTTATCATCGTATTGATCCCGGATTGATCATTGCTAATGACAAAAATCCAAGTGGGCACATCCACCCATGTGCTTCCGCTGCGCCCGGAACCTTCAAATGGTATCAGAGCGAGGTTAAAATGTTGATTATAGTTATCTAATTTTTGTTGATAATTTACGCATTTATATTTGATTCAATTCGAATTAAATCGTTCTATAAATCTGAATAAATGAGATCTATTCTTCCTCCTTCATTTCTCGGTTCATATCACAGAAACAACATTTTAATTTTAATTTTGATTAAAATAAAAATGAGGAACTCATCCAGAGGAGCCACTCTTTCTGTCTGTACAAAATGGGATTACACGGCATGTACTTAAAACTACACGCCATGTACTTAGGTTCAACAAACCGGCACTAGTCCGCTAAACCACTCCATGTGAATTGATTATGCCTAAGTTTTAATCACGCCATGTTGACCGGAATTGAACGGTGTGTGGAAACTAGAATACACGGCATGTATGTTGGAGCAACACGCCGTGTAGTCCGTTCCGGCCCAGCTGAAACCGTGTACAAAAGATAAGCCGCGTACCGCATACACGGGATCGCTAGGCCGGTTACCGCATAACAAGGAAGTACACGCCGTGTATGATTCATCTATACGCCGTGTACTCCAAAATTTCCAAAGTACAGAAAACACACCAAAGCCCCGACGTGTACTTTGGATAAAGGGTGAAAAGAAAAATACACGCTGTGTAATTGTAAACTACACGCCGTGTAATTTCCAGAAATGGAATTTCACCAGGTTTCCTTCAATGTACAAAGACCCGTACAAGGAATATGGATGAGAATAATCTCAAAGAAATTCAGAAATGAATTTAAGATAAAGTATTGATTAATTATAAGATCATAATTAATTTAATTCGAGCGCGTCTTATCTTAAATAAAAGAACGATTAAAAGAATTTGAATTCTAAATATGTGTAAATGTCGTTGCATACTATGGATAATCATGAGCTAGACCAAAGACCCTTTGTATGTGTATGGTTTCATTTAAATTTATTTAATTTAAACATGCTGGCCTATGATCCTTCTTCCAATAAAATGTAGGGACTGTGTGCCCATGGTTTCTTTAATGTAAACCCATGTAATGGAGGATCTCCCAAGCCAGAGGAGACGGTTCAAATCCCAAAGCCGAGGTGAAACCGATGTAAGAAGATACAAAGGTGGATAGGTGGGAGCTGCAAAACACGAACCAACAGGTTCATGGTGTTTTCCCTAGGTCAGGGTTAGCTTATCAAAACCGCTAGATAAGATAACCAATAGAATTTCATGATCATTCCATCTTATTTTATTTATGTCTGATTTCATGGTTTATTTATTATGTATGTGTTGTCACGATCACATAATTAATAAAATGAACAAGCATGCAAAGATGGAATAAAATAAAAACCGGACTATGCGTAAACATTATCAGAACATGGTTAATCACTTAAGCAATCATCACTTAATATTAACAAGCATGTGATAATTCAAAACTATGCATAAAGACTAAAATCCCTCAATACCATATTAAGTCAGACCATGCCTTCCATTACCTGATTAAGGGAAAGACTCAATAAAACTATGTGTTTGACCAACCCTTGTTGGGACACTTACTTTTATAAAGGAAGCCCTTATGAAAGGTTTCGGGTTGACTTAACCGTATTACATCAAGAGAAGTAACCCTTGATAGAATTGATGTAATATTGGAGGCAAGAGTTGAGGAAATCCAAGTCAGGATTTCAGGATTGGGGAGTCCACTCAACAGATGAAGGAACTGTAAGCTCACAGTTGGCAAAGACCTGCCTACCTAAATACCTTCAAATAGCATGACCAACCCTTGTTGGGGTTATGCGATGGGAAATATGGATCCTTTCCATAAGAATTTCAAAGAAACTGGACATTCTGAGTTCAATGGTGAGGTCCATTGGGACTTGATAAAATAATGGGAGAATTAATTAATTAATTCATCATTTCTCATAAATTGTATTCAAGAATGTACTAATAAATCTGCTCTTTTAAATTGTAGAATCAAGATGACAAACTCATCAACCAAATTTTCTCTACGATCAATACTGGATAAAGACAATATCCTCACTGGCAGTAACTTTCAGGAATGGTTTAGGCGCCTTTGGGTTATCCTATTCCATGAACGAAAGTTTTACATGCTGGAGTCCTCACTTCCTGATTCTCCTACCCCAGGGGAAAGTGATGAATATTTCCTGGTCTATGATCAACATTTGAACGATGCTCTCAACGTTCAATGTTTGATGCTATCATCTATGTCTAGTGAGATCATGAAGTCTCATGAAGACATGGATGCCTATAGCATGCTTGAGCACCTCCTTGGTCTATACCAGGAGAGAGCAAGACTGGAAAGGTTTAAGATCTCCAAGGATCTATTTCAGAGAAAGCTTGGAGAGGGTGCCCCAGCTGGGCCCCATGTAGTCAAGCTCATTGGCTACATTGAGCGCTTGGAGGTTCTAGGGTTTAAGATCCATGAAGAACTGAGCACCGATCTCATTCTTGCATCACTCCCCCAGAGCTTCTCGAACTTTGTTGTTAATTTCAACATGAACAACATTGAGAAGTCTCTATCTGATCTTCTTATCCTTATTCTCCAAGTAGATAATGACATGAAGCGTGAAAAGTCTTCTGTCCTTATGGTGAATAAAAGGAAAGGGAATGCGAAGAGCTTTAAGACCAAAGCTTCTTCAAGGCCTTATAAGAAAAGTAAGATCAAAGGGGAGGCAAAGGAACAAGATGCTATTTGTTTTGCATGTGGCAAGAAGGTCCACTGGAAGAAAAACTGCACCCAACCAAGGAAGCATGGGGAAACTTCTGGTTCATTTGTTATCGAATGCAATATATATGTTTCTACTAATTGGGTATTATATACTGCTTGTGGTGCTCACATCTGTATCCAAATACAGGAACCAAGTAGATTCAAAAAGATTGATCGAGGTGAGGTGGATCTACGAGTAGCCAACAGAGCCAGACTCGCTGCTGTAGCTGTCGGAGACTACCACCTCACATTGCCTACTGGGATGGTCTTGGTTTTGAAAGGTTGTTATTATGTGCCTTCTGTTACTAAAAACATTATTTCAGTATCCATATTAGATACTAATGGATTCATATTCAAGTTTGGAAATGAATGTTGCTACTTTTATAAAGATAACATTTGTTTTGGTAGGGCACATTTATATAATGGCCATTATGTGTTAGACTACACAAACCAAGTAATGGCAATTGATAATAAAGTTAATTCACATGACTCATACCAAACCCAACTTTGGCATCACCGGCTAGGTCATGTCAATGAGAAACGTTTGACAAAATTACATCAAGATGGGTATTTAGATTCTTTCGAACTAAAACCACTTGGTGTATGTCATGCATGCCTACAAGGAAAAACGACCAAAGCCACATTTAGTGGGAAAGGTGAAAGATATAAAGAGCTTCTAGAATTAGTTCACACAGACGTGTGTGGACCATTTCCAGTTGAAGCAAGGGGTGGGTTCTCGTACTTCATAACTTTTACTGATGATTTTAGTAGATATGGATATATCTACTTAATGAGGTATAAGTCAGATTCTTTTGATTGGTTCAAAGAATACAAGTGTGAAGTTGAGAACCATCTTGGTAAGAATATTAAGAAACTCCACTCAGAAAGAGGAGGAGAATATCTTAATCAGGACTTCATTGATTTCTTACAGGAGTTTGGGATTCTATCTCAACTCACTCCTCATTACACGCCAAAACGGAATGGTGTAAGCGAAAGGAGGAACCACACCCTGTTGGACATGGTGAGATCAATGATGAGTCATGCAAGTCTTCCATTATCCTTTTGGGTATATTCATTACAAACAGTAGCGCACATACTAAACCAAGTACCAACTAAATTGATAAATGGCATTCCATATGAGTTATGGAGTGGACGCAAAGCCATGTTATCAAATTTACATGTATGGGGTAGAGAAGCATTTGTTAAGGCCTATTCAGGTAACAAACTTGCACCCCGAGGCACAAAGTATATATTTATAGGATATCCCAAGGAAACAAAGGGATATTAACTATACAACCCCTCAGACAAAAAGGTTACAGTGGCAAGACACGCCATATTCCTTGAGAGGGAGCACATCTCCAAAAGAGATAGTGGGAGCGATATAGACTTTGATGAAGTCAAGGCTCAAGATACACATGAGTTGGTACAAGAACAGATTCCACAAATCCCCGTGAAAGAACAATCTGTTCCAGAGACACAAGAACTACGTAAGAGAACGAGAGAGGTGAGAGAACCAGAACGATATGGTTTTCTTGTCACCGAGGATGGTGACTCATTATTGGTTGACAATGATGATCCTCTTACCTACAAGGAAGCAGTTGAAGGCACAGATGTTTCCAAGTGGCAAGAAGCCATGAATTCTGAAATGGATTCCATGTACCAAAACCAAGTCTGGATTTTGGTAGATCCTCCAGTTGATGTAAAGATTATTGGTAATAAATGGGTATTCAAGAAGAAACTGGACATGGAGGGGCAAGTCAGCACCTACAAGGCACGACTGGTTGCAAAAGTTTTTAGACAGTATCAAGTAATTGACTATGATGAAACATTTTCACCGGTTGCAATGCTAAAATCCATCATAATCCTATCGTCCATTGCCACTTACCATGACTATGAAATTTGGAAAATGGATATCAAAACATCTTTTCTTAACGGGAACCTCCAGGAAGATGTCTACATGACACAACCTGAATGGTTTGTGACTCGAAAGGATGCCAACAAGGTATGCAAGTTGCAGAAATCCATTTATGGATTAAAGCAAGCATCAATATCATGGAACATTCGTTTTGATGAAGCTGTAATGAAATTTGGATTTGTTAAGAATGAATGTGAGCCTTGTATCTACAAGGGGTTTAGTGGGAGTGCAGTCATTTTCCTAATAGTATATGTTGATGACATATTAATAATTGGAAACGAAGTACCTATCTTACAGTCAGTTAAGGCATGGTTGCATAAATGCTTCTCCATGATAGACTTGGGCGAGGCATCATATATTCTTGGGATCAATATTCATCGTGATAGATCTAAGAGAATGCCGGGCCTGAGTCAAAGTACATACATTGAAAAGATACTGAAGAGATTCAGTATGGAACAATCCAAGAGGGGATTGTTTCCAGTGTCACATGGCATTCATCATTCCTTGAAAATGTGTCCTCAGACATATGAGGAAAGAAAGAGAATGGAAAGGATCCCTTACGCATCCGAGATTGGGTCTGTCATGTATGCTATGCTATGTACGAGGCTAGATGTTTCTTACACATTAAGTGTGGTAGGCAAATATCAAGCTGATCCAGGAGACCGCCATTGGATGGTAGTCAAGACTATCCTTAAGTATCTGAGTCATACTAAGGACATGTTCCTAGTTTATGGAGGAGATGAGGAACTAGTCATCAGAGGACATGTAGATTCTAGTTTCCAGACTGATCAAGATGACATGAAGTCGCAGACTGGATACATCTTCAGTTTGAATGGAGGTGCAGTGAGCCGGAAGAGCTCAAAGCAAAGTGTGGTGGAAGATTCTATAGTAGAGTCCGAGTATATCACAGCTTCTAAGGCAGCTAAAGAAGCAGTATGGATGCGAAGCTTCATCCTAGAGTTGGATGTAGTACCGAGCAGTAAAGATCCTATCACACTCTATTGTGATAATACTGTAGCGGTGGAACTTTCAAAAGATCCAAGGTCACATTAGTGGACAAAGCACATACTTTGGAAGTATTATCTCTTGAGGGATTTTTCTCAGAGAGGTGAAGTTGCAGTGAGAAGTATTTCTACGGAAGACAACGTGGTGGACCCTTTGACTAAAGCCTTGAATTAGCAGAAACATGATCATCATGTGAGGTCTAGTGGACTAAAAGTCGTAGGTAGTTGGATCTAGTCCAAGTGGGAGTTTGTAAGGGTTGGTGTCCTGAGAACCAACTGTTTTGTACTTTGATTACATGAATGTTCACTTATTATATATTTTTCATTATTCTACATAATTATAATATAATAATGTCCCGGAATATTTGATGCATTGATAAGGTCATGGTAGATCCCTGCTATGATGAGAACCTTGAAATGCTATAACAATATTCTTAAATAAAGTTCTACGGTTGGATGAAATACTATGATAGGACACATAGTATACATACCTTCATGTGAGAGTACTCGTAAGAAGAAAAGACTCCCTCTCATGGAGTTCACACTTGGTAATCTCCAAGATGGGAGATTATGAGAATAGACCCACCAATAGCAATTCTGAATGTCTTTGTGTCATCGGACATTACTATCTATGAGCGTGTGTAATGGTCCTTAGACTGGAAGATTATCATTAACTCATGTCATGACTCGCACACTTAGATTTACTGATGAAAATCGTCACGTAGAAAGTTGGCGGGAAGTAGGGTACGTTGGGTGCGTCATGAGTGACATGTTGTTAATGGATAAGTCGAGGAAGGATTTGTCCCTTCCATTTATGGAAGTTGATATCTCGTCCCTTTGATTGAAATAGAACTATCACATTAAATTCCATGGCCATGGTGTGAATGACGAGTTTATTTCAGGTAGTCAAAGAACGACGGATCAAGAATATAGGTTTATGACACTGCCATGAAACCTGATTGATGAGATATCAAGACAAAGGGATTAAATTACATAGTAAGCATTTGTATGAGGTGATACATCAATGTGTCTTCAACTTCTTTCTCTTGGGTGCCTTGACCCGTTTCTAGACAGTAATCTTGGAATTTAGGAAAGACCACATAATGACAATGAGAAAGAGGCCTAGAGGGTCACACACTAAGTGTATTCAAGTATCTCAAGTAGAATAAAGATTATTCCGGTACATGGTTTAATAATTATTCAAGGAAGCCTAAATCGTTTGAATAATGGAGGAAGAAGGAAATGAAAAACAAGATATACACGCCGTGTATTAAAGATTACACGCCGTGTAGTTTTTCATAGAAAACAAGTACATGCCGTGTATTAATAATTACGTGCCATGTAGTTTTCTTTATGGAAAGGAAATGAATAAATGAAAAGAAGATATACATGCCGTGTAACTTGAATGTACACGACGTGTAGTTTTCAATGAAAAACAAGTACACGCTGTGTAGTTTTTCCAGTCGGGATTTTGAGGATATAATATTGTTTTAAATGATATTTATTATAATTAGCGTGGGAACATGTCAAGGAATTAATTATTCAACATGGGGATTTTAAATAAGAGTCAATGAAATAAATAAAACGCGTAATGCGTTTATTTATTGTCATAACTCTACAACCTCAAACCTGATTATAAATATCCTCACAACCCCAACTCTTTTTCTACCCCGTGTGAGACACAGCAATTCTAGAGAATTATTTCAAGGCCGAAAGAACCTCTTCCTCCAAGAACGCTCTCAAGACCGAGAGAGATCCTCTTCCATCGGATCAAGACGATCTAAGGTGGACAACGCAAGAAAAGGATTCTCCACGCTAGCACCCGGAGAATCCTTTGGAGGCATCCAGAGATATGAGGTACATGTGTGGATCACCGCTAGAGGGAGTCTACACTTGGATTCTGTGACGCAACAATGGATCACATCGAAAACGTGATCAAGAAAATCAACGAAGAAAGAACACCCAAAAGGTATTTCTTTATAATTAATTAAATTAATTATAATCAACCTATAACGATACTTGTTTGTGGTTCCGGGACAAACCTTATTCTTTGTCTTTTTCTGTGATTCGATCTATGGAGACTGGCATTTATCATCGTATTGATCCCGGATTGATCATTGCTAATGACAAAAAGCCAAGTGGGCACATCCACCCACGCGCTTCTGCTGCGCCCGGAACCTTCAATTTCAAATGTGAATGATGATGATGATCATATCAAGGATAAGGTTATAGGTGTAAATAAAGATGAAGATCATACCGAGGGAATGAAAAAGATAGTTCAAGATAAACAAAATGATTATCCATAGATATTTTATAAGTTAAAGAGTTGTTAAAAGATTTCATTTTATGTTGGTTTTACTAAATATGAAACATTATCACATATACTAAAGCTATATTACATAAAACCTAGAAATTGATGGAGTAACATAATATTTACTGAACTAATTTCACTCTTGACTGATATTTTACAAAAATATAATGAGATTACTTTATGAACATATGATGCTAAATGAAATCTATGTTCAATGGGTATGATCTTTAAAAGAATACAAGCATTTCCAAATAACTGTATACTGATTCTCAAGGACCATGAATCAATTAAAAATTTCCCAAAGTGTGGTTCGTCTTGATACAAGAAAGATGAATTAAGTCATTAAATATTTGTATGGTACATCCCAATAATTTTAATGTTTAGTTGCATATATAGAAGTAAGGGGAATTCAAGGAAATTAACTTGGAAAAAAAATATAATAAATAAATATTGGATAATTCTTCACCCAAAAAAACTCTCCTCAATGGAAGATAATTGATCATGAGTATCCTTAATTTGGAAATGATCAAAGAAACCATCATCTTGTGCTATCTACAGATGGAAGGAACCCTTTTGGTGTACAAAGTAGCTCTCACAGTACATGTCCAGTTATGTTGGTAAATTATAAATTTCCACTGCAGTTATGCATGAATAAAAAATATATTATATTTGGTGCTTGGGGGTACAATTACATCCAAACACACACACACACACACTACAAACACACAGGTCTGAAAGACAGGTCATATCCCCCCAAGGGATATCCCACCCAACCAGCCTACTTTATTACATTATATATTTTTTCCCTGAAGGTACAGTGGGACTGAATCCCATTACATGGCTCGTAGGCCCACAATTGGATGTCCCGAAGGCCCTTCTTATATCATTCTTGTGCCACCACCTGCACGTCATTCCTACATCACCTACCTCTTGATGTCCTGGAGGCCCAATGGCCCGAAAGACCAAACAGGATGAATAGTACTACTGCTACAGTACTCACTATAGTACCTACTAAAGTTCCCGTGCTACTATAGTGCCTGCTATAGTACCTGCAGAAATTTTCTCCCAGCTAGATTGAACCCAGGTATGATGTAGGATTACAGGATCTCTTACCACTTTGGTAAGCCCCTAACTGCAGAAGAAAAAATATATTATGTTGTCTATCCTTATATTAGTACCAAAAAAATTAGGTGATGATATTGATGATTATTTGGATCCATTGATCTTAGATATGAAATTAATGAGGGAATCATGTGTTATGTTGAATGGTGCTTATAAAAATTAAGATTTCATATTGATATCTATGTTGTGTGAGATGATAAATGAATTTAATAATTAGGAAATTTTTTCAATATTTAAGAGTAATGTAACTCTATGGTTTCCAAATTATGAACAAATTATACACTCAATTAGGTTGAAACACTCTTCTTAGACTATGTTTCTAGGAAATGACAAATTTTTTCCTTGATATAATAAATACTGATCTTGAATGACATCATTCGACATGAATTCAAAGAAGGCACACCATTATTTCCACTAAAAGGTGATCAATTATTTGAGATATTAATGGATATGGTCACCCCCTTTGGTAAAACTACTTTGGAAAACCATATAAAAAATTGTTGGAAAAAGAGATGAGTTTTTTTAAAATTATCATACTGGAATTGTTTGTACAACAATTTTTTTAATGTCATGAACATTGAAAAAATGTGCCATAGTTTCCTTGGAACATTAATAAATGCACTAGAAATAAAGAGAGGATGGTATTAAGTCTAGGATGAATATGATTAACATGGCGATATATGAAGATTTGGCTATAATGAAGGGTGAAAGATGGTCTTTTCTTCCTCTAGATACACACACTCTTTCTGGGAAAGAGAGATATATCTTTTTCAACTTCTTGAATGATGTAAAGGTTATACAATGATATTCATAAAAAAATAAAGAATATCATTTCAATGAATGATTTAAAGTTAAAGGGCCTGAAATTACACGACTTTCATGTTTTGATGTAAGATTTAATTCCAAACCTTGTATGAAATCATTAGTGGCCAAAATATCAATTACATTAATACAATTCCGTGGGAAATTTCATTTCACCAATTGCATACCCCATCCACCATGACTGCTACACTCTTCTCCCCTTTTTATTCCCTAGTTCCACTATCATTTTGACCCTCTCTCCCACTCATACCACCATCAAAACATCCCCCCTCTCTCTCATTCCTACATCTCTAATGACCAGTGCTGCTCGACCTTACCCCTCTCTTTGAATCATATTGTTTCACTTATTCCATTAATCCTTATTCACTTATTCTCCACATACAATACATCTAGATGACCTCCAACCACCAGTTAATGACCTCTAGCCCTGGAAATCCTTAACAACCACTATCTCAAAATTTTCCAAATTTCAACTCCCAATGATCCCCAAGTTTGGAAACCCCTATGCCTGAGTAATCCAGATGACCTACAACCCACCATGTAAGGGACCAAATCTATGTAGACTGACCTTTTTCATATTTCTATGGATCGTGGTGCTTGGAGGAGGCTTGGAACTAGTTTAGAAGAGTTTGGATGTTAAATTTTAGAAGCATGGTGAATACACAATGTCTAAAGATTACACACTATGTAAGTGTGGTCCATGGCTTGTTGAGGGAAGTTCATAGGATGCTACATGACATGTAAATTTCGGGGGTTAAATGATAAAAAGAGACATGTTTTTTGGTGAGATTTGGCCTCTGACATTTACAAGAAATGTAAATGGATTACACACCATATAAATGTACAGTGCATCGCATCATTGAAGGTTGGATCACCTCAGGTTTTTACTCAAACCCTACACACACTCTCTCATTATAGGTGGATGGTAGTGATCCTTTTAGGAGTTTTGAGATTCTTTCGACTAGTATTGATATGTGGATTCCCGTATTTAATCAGCGGATTCCCGTATTTGATCCTTGGCTTACCATATTTGATATGTGGTGAATTTGTCCCCTTTTCTCCCTATTCTCATTTTTTTCTTCTTTAGAGTTCATTGCGGTGATGAATTTTGGTTTATTTTATGTTTTTGGGATACTTTTTGATGATATTCAAGTATGGTGTATGTTTCCCCATATGATTCTTGTGTGGAGGTGGTTCTTGGGTGGTTTATTCTTCGACCTACAGTGCACAATGAGATCAGAGAGCTTATTTGAAGTAGGGGATCCCCATTATCACCAATTTACACAAAAATGTGGGAATTACATGATTTTTATTACCTTTTGGTGGATAGTAAGGGTCAGAATAGTCATATAATTAACTGGTATGTGTAAAATTTATGGGTATGAAGATTTATTTCATGCTTTACTATTTTTTATTTTTTGTTGATGTTGTTATGCATTATTGTATCCAATTATGAAAATAGTAGCTGTTAGAAGCCTTTCTTGTAATATAGTTGATATATGTGATGGACCTTACTGTAATGTTGTGTGATCACACCCTAAATAAAATATTGAAAAACTTATATTTGGATAATAATTAGTTTCCCCTTGATATCTGGTTTGTGTGATAATACCCAGGATAATATAATGAAATAATGTGATTAACCCCTAAATAAATGTGAATCCATGCCGTGATGTTATTGTATGTGGTTGTTCTCATTATGGTGCATTGTACGAAATGCGATTATTGTGTAGAAGTGTTAGTGATGGACTGAGTTATGTAGTATGTGGGGCTGTGATGTAGTGGTTGGTTGGAATGGATGTGATGTGGGAAGTTGTGTGATGTGGTACAAAGGTTGTGCATAGTGGCTGTTGTTTAGAGGTTGTGGCATAGTAGTTGTGACATAGAGGTTGTGGCATAGTGGTTGTGGTATAATGGTTGTGGAGTAGTGGTTTTGGTGAAAAGGTTGTGGTGTAGTGGTTTTGGACTAGTGGTTGAGTCGTAGTGGTTGTGGTGTAGTGGATTTTTGTGGTGATATTGATTGGGTTATGTGATGTGGCGATGATGATAGATGTGTGGTGCTATGACAGGAGTTATGTGAGTTGGGCTAGCTATTGCGTGGCATGGTTTTGATAGTATGTCAGTGTAGTACCCCCAGTATCTGGTATGTGGCCCTTTTATTTATGTTTTAATGTGTATAAAGTATAAGGGTGAAGGTTGGGAGAGTTTGGGGATCTTTCAAGGAGTTTTTGGGTCTAAAGGGAAGGCGCATGGGCTGTGCACAGTTTGTCTAAACTGTGTAGAATCCAAGGAGAAACCATGCAGAGTTGGAAATGTTGGATAATAGCTTTGGCACGATGGGAACACACTTAAGTATACCATGTGGGGAGTTCTTGCGAGGGTTTTCCAAGATATTAGCTAATGCACGATTAGAGATTGATTTGTCTAACTGTGTGACTAAACCGTGTGCAGGGTCTAAGTTAGATCCTAAAAAAGTGGATCTAACACGTTTCTGACTCTATAGGATTCATTTTTGTTCCAAAACGACCATAACTATAGATTCTTCTCTCTTGATGTCCCGATAACCTCTTCTGAGTGAATTGAAATTGATCCAGAGCCTTCCCATGGAATTTAGAATCCCGATTCTTGCAGTATGTAATCGTTTTTCTTCGTTCTTGTCATATTTCATTATATATATTATGCATCTCTTCTTGGATTATTATATCTACACTCTATGTCTGTCTATATAAGATTATAGATTCCAAATAAGTGATATTTGGTCTTAATCATGATATGATAAGAGATATAAGGTGGGTTTGTGGAATTCTTCCCCGATTTCTTGAGCAATCTTCTTCTATTTTTTGTTTTTTCCAAAACCATTGAGGTAGGGGGATTCACTCTCAAATAATATTAGTAGAATGGATTGAAATGCTTTCAAATTGATTATATTTTGTTAAATTGACGTTGATTTTTCTATTTAAGAATTGTTGGAAACCCTCTTTATTGATAGTTTTGAAAATTGTAGAAATATAGAAAATTGGTGTTCTTAAATAAAGTGCTTCGATTCTTGATTTTAAAATGGGATTTTTTTAGAATTATGGTGTTTGTATTTGATTAAAGTGTTTTAAATCACTACAACAAAAATGGCCTATATCAGCGCTAAAAAAGGGTTTTAACAGCGCTAAAAAAGCACTATAAAGCTCAGTGCTAATATAGGGGGTCCCTTTTATCAGCACTATGAAAAGCGCTGACAAAGGACCCTTTTATTAGCACTAAAAAAGAACTAATAAAAGACCCCTTTATCAGCGATTTTTTAGCGCTGATGAAAGGGGCCTTTATCAGTGCTTTTTTTAGCGCTGATAAAGGTCAATTTTTTTTAAAAAAATAACAAAAATTTAAAATAATGCGGGGAGTGCTTTTATCAGTGCTTCACACCCCCTTTTATCAGTGCTAGGAGGTCTCCCGCACACAGCCCTTCCGCGCATCCTCATACGCGTGCACCCTATTCACTTCCACCCGAACTCTAACCCAGGACCTCCCCCCTTTTGCAGCTGCACCTTTACCACTAAGACATTTCGTTTTTTCTCTATTTAATGATATATCTATATATATAGTTACATTTATTCATATATTGATATAGATTCATATTAATATAAATATATTTATTCATATATTAGTATATAGATATTAATTCGTATATTAATATATTAATATATATATTTTTAGTTGTAATTTTTATACATACATTTATTTTTATATTAATATATAAATATAAGATTAGTTTTAAATACATTTATGAAAAAATATTTTTTTTATGTGTGTTTATAAATAAATAAATAAATACATACATACATAGATATATACAACACACACACATAGATATATACAACACACAGACACACACACACACACAAACGCATTTATATTTACGAATAAATACATATATATGTGTATTTGAAAAGCCATAGAATGTACATATAAGATTAGTTTTAAATACATTTAAGAAAAAATATGTTTTTGATGTGTGTTTATAAGTAATTAAATAAATAAATAAATACATATATACATATATACAACACACAGACACACACATAGACACCCACACACCCACAGACACATATATATTTACAAATAAATACATATATATGTGTATTTGAAAATCCATAAAATGTTAAAACGGCCATAACTTATAATATAGAATTCCATTTCAATACCACAACTAGTCAAATCGAATAAAATGAAACAATATTCGATATGATATGTGGTACAGGCCTAACGGACATCCGGATCAGAAGTTATACTTGTTTGAATGTTAAAAAATCGGGGTATCCCGACTAAAAACTCAATTTTAGAGGCCTTTTGGACATTTTTTGGGCTCTAAAAATGTGACAGAGGACTTCCCTGGGTCACTAGAATGTATAGATCGTTGCAGGCTTCGATTTGATATGCAGTAGAGCTCAAACGAACACCCAGAACAAAAGTTACGGCCGTTTGAAGTTTGAGTTACATTTTCAACATATTTTAGATCTTCTATTAATTGTTTTGATTTTTTTGTCCACAAATTGTTGTTAAATTATTTTTAATCGATAATAATTAGAAAATTATTAATTAATAATATTTTTTAAAAATATTTTGAAGCCATTTTCACTAAATTTATTATATATTAAATGTAATAGTCTATTTATACATATTTATAACATATTTAAAAAATATATATTGTATTTATATCAATATAAATATACTTATATATGAATAATTTATTTTTCTAGATTTGTTTTTGAAATATAAAATTTTTCAGTGCTGATAAAGCTCCCCTTTATCAGCACTACTAAAAGAAGCGCTGATAAAGGGGTCCCCTTTATCAGCGCTCAAAAAAAGCGCTGATAAAGGCCCCCCTTTATCAGCGCTTTTTTTAGCACTGATAAATCCCCCCTTTATCAGCGCTTTTTTTGAGCGCTGATAAAGGGGTAGCGCTTCCCTTGCTAGATTTTGGCGTAGTGAATACAAGTAATGTTTTTTTAAATGTAATGTTTGCATGGAAGTTGGGTTTTTAATGGTTTTTAATAAAATAATGGTTTTATTGAAGTGGTTTTAAATGGTTATTTGAAATAGTTTTGGAATACATTAGGTGTTGTGTTTGTTCATGTTGACGATCCCTAGATAAAGGAGGTGTGCCAGTGGGGTACAAGGTACGTGACCCTAGATCGGATTCTTGTTTTAGTGGGACACAAGGTGATTGGAAGAGATACCACTCATGAGTATGGAACTATCAAAAAATATTACATGTGTGGGTGTGTTTTGAACCATGGAATGGTTATTCCAAAATGATATTGAGAAATAGATTTAGAGACTTGATTGGTTGATTTTCTATAAATACAACTTTTTAGAAAATTGGTTTAAATAGAACTTGTTTACATTTAGTTATAAATGGTTTTGAAACTTGTTTATATTTGTTTCAAACTATTTTATAGAATTGTTTAATATAAATGGTTTTATATAATTGACACTAACTTTTTTATCCTAGTGGCATGAGTAGGGAAGTCATTGGAAAAAACCTAGTATGTTTTATACTCACCCCTACTTTAGAACTTTGGTTCTTTTGCAGATTCTATCTTCCAGGACATGGGAAAAGGTATAGTATATCACGTATTTAGCACCACATTGTGATACTTGGGCTATTCACTGATTTTGGAGCATGGAGAATGTGGATCATGGAATTTTCTTGTCATATTGGATTGTTTTAGTTGTCTTTCCACTATTTAC
This sequence comes from Viscum album, assembly GCA_963277665.1. Classification (NCBI taxonomy): domain Eukaryota; kingdom Viridiplantae; phylum Streptophyta; class Magnoliopsida; order Santalales; family Viscaceae; genus Viscum; species Viscum album. The sequence continues at coordinate 1,387,001,295 of OY728160.1, forward strand.
TTTGATATTGGGTTGGATTTTACTATGGCACACTTTAGTTGGTTTTTTTATAAAGGAAATGGTTCTGTTGTGTTGGTTTATATCATGTATCATGTAGAAGTTAGCTTGGTTATGGTTTCATTCTTAGAGGGTAAATCATACCCCTACTTGTATTGAAACACTTTGACATTTATTACCAGCCTTTGGCATCTTGGGGATGTCTCTTAAGGCCTGTTAATGATTCATTGTATTCTCAAGCCAATGAGAATAAGTGGGTCATTACAAATGGAATCATTTTGTTTGATCCAAAAGTTTTTTGAGATAAATGGTACCATCTTATTCATTCTCTTATGGAACAAGTAGTCATCGGTTTTAATGTCCTTGGAGTTGAAATCATTCTTGTCTATTCCTTGGGTGGTGATCTTAAAAAGGAGTAGCATTATTGTTACATGAAATGTAGAGAATAAAAATACGTAGATAACCTTTTTATATTGAACATCAAGTTACTAAGGAGTTGGGTACATAAGTGGTTTGGAGACACTTATAGGATTATCAAAATCTCATTGTCATGGGTTTATACAATGAGATGAGCATGAATTCCTTATATGAATTAATTCCCACTAGGATTTCATATTTCATTTTGAGAAATGATATTTTATTTGATGCATTTTGTTGATTTTAAAAAAATGTAGAATTTTTTTTCCAATGAAAGATTTTGAAAAGGGAATGGGTGGTATATTTTGGAAATGTATTGATTATCAATGGATTTTTTTAAGAAATGGTTAAATATGGAAATGGTTGATTTTTGAAAGCAATGTTGTGGAAGTTAATGTGATATAATTTGAAATGCTAAGCCTTAAGTCGCTATAGAGTGATCCATACAAAGTTTTTTTGTCTATTTATAAAATGGAACCTGGTAGGTGTCATAGGAACCAATCGGGAGATGTCATTGAGAATTGGGATGCACCCAATCCATAGGTGAACCAATAGTTGGTCCAAAGCATCACACAAGATTTGCAAACTATTGAATCAAGATTACATCCAGATAATATTTTTATGATATCTATCCCGACTTGAAATCCAAGTGGAGGAAGCACATTTTTCATCATGAGAGGAGGTGAGAACTCTAGTACTAAGAGTAAAAGGAAGAGGGACTCTAATTATCAAGGAGGTGAAAAACATTGGAATTAAACCACAAGGGAAATTAATATTCCTCCAAGAATGGATGTTTCCAGTGCGATTCACTAAGTCACATCAAGTAGAAGCATACCATACCACTGAGAGAATGTCATAACTACAAGAATATGGGGATTCTTCAGCGTTATTGTCGTAGTGCTCTGAGGTTAGGTGATCGATACATTTCTCAAGCATCGAAAGCATCGTATGCTTCGACTAAATAAGGGGAATCTTAGCAAGGGAACGAGGAGAAATGTATAGCGATGAAGAAATTTTATAGATCTGATCAGGTGATTGTGGATGATCAGGCTAGACCATCTACGGTGAAAGGTACAATTCTATTGGAATATACACTTAAGAAAGTGTTGTTTGATACTGGTGAATCACATTCTTCAATTTCATCTTGTGATATTGATTTTATAAGTTTAAATATTGAAATGATTCCTTTCATGATAAAAATATAAACTCTTATTGGTCGAAGAGAATGTTGTTCCTTTGTGTTAGAGCATGTTCTATAACTTTTGATGGAGATGATCAGAAATGGGATTCATCAGTGTTAGAGATAAATGTATTTGATGAAATCCTGGGTATGGATTGGTTGAAAACATTCAAGGATTGTATAAAATTTTATATTATAAAATTTAGTTTTACAACTAAGGAAAATGTCGAGCATATCTTCAGAGGATAGGGGGTGGTAAAGACAGGTGCAACAGACTTGATGGAACCATCGGTGGGCACAATCTCTTACCAGTTGGTAGTGTTGACATTGGAATCAATATAAGAGATTGAGGGTACCAATTTTATAGTAGCTATAGGTCAATTTACAGATTTATTTCCTTAGAACTTCTCAGGTTACCACCAATAATGGAAGTGGAGTTACAATTGATATTAGTCCCAAGACCTATCTGATTTACCATATATATTATAGGATGGAACCAATATAATTAAGGGTACTAAAAGTGAAGTTAGAGGAGCTGGAAAGAAAAGGTTTCATTCATCCAAGTACATCTCTGTGGGCAGCACCGACCTTGTTCATAAAAAAAGTAGACAGAACTCTTCAGCTATGCGTTGATTATCGTAAGGTTAACCAAGTTAAGATAAAGAGTAGATATTCACATCCATGCATTTATGTTCTGTTTGATCAATTGAGGGGATCTTAGTGGTTCTCTAAAATTGACTTGCAACCAGGATATCATCAATTTTGAGTTATTAAGGAAGATATTCTAAAGACAAATTTCAGAAGAAGATATGGCCACTATGAATATGTATTCATTTCTTTTGGTCTTATAGATGAACTAGCAGTATTTATGGAATTGATGAATCAAATATTTTAGCAATACATGGATTCTTTTGTTGTGTTTTTTTGTGGATGACATATTGGTGTATTCAAGGACAAAGAATGTTAATGTGAAAAACGTGGATAAAATGTAGGGAATATTGAGAGATCATCATTTGTATTCCGAATTATCAATGTTTGATTTTTGGACACAAGAAGTATGCTTTTTCAGACATGTAATTTCTGAAAAAGGTGGTTCAGTATATCTGTAGAAGATATAATCTGTTATCTCTTGGAAAACTCTCAAAAACATCTTTCAAATATGAAGCTTTCTTGGTCTCACTAGTTATTACCAATGTTTTTTTCATGACTTCTCAGAACTAGAATCTCCTATGAATGCCTTGAAAAAGAAGAATGTTCCATTCAAATGGAGTGAGGATTGCTAGAAGTCTTTTCCAGAGCTAATGGTTCATCTTGTGTTAGCACCTATCTTGATTTTTCTAGAATCAGTATAGGGGTATGTTGTGTACTGTGATGCTTTTAGATCATGGTTGGGATTCATTCTCATGCAAGGAGACCATGTTGTTACTTATGGTTCAATGAAGTTGAGAGTGCATGCGAATAACTACCCAACACATGATTTGGAGTTAGTTTTGGTCATCCATGATTTGAATACTTGGCTTGATTATCTATTTGGTGAGAAATTCACTATGTTCGTGGATCATAAGAGATTGAAACATATTTTTTCATAGTGATATTTAAATCTAAATAAAAGGATATGGGTGGAGTATCTCTAGATGTTTGACTTTGACTTGATGTATACATCGGGAAAAGATAATTCTATGGTAGATGCATTAATCATAAATTCATATGCTCAGATGACAAAAGAAGCTTCAGATGAATTGTAGTTGATGTCAGTATTAGCTGACATACATGTGCAATGTGAAGACCAATGTGATATTGCGATTTTATTTTTAGTTTCTGTGGTTCCTAATTTGTTAAAGATGGTAAAAAAGGAACAAAAATTCGATGTAGAATGCCTAGTTATGAGTTCAAAACTCAATTGTGGGGAGACCATTTAGGTATGGAAATTTTTTGGGAGTTCGATTTTGTGGTTCATAGATCAGTTGGTTATACCTTTGGCTTGTCTGGAATAATTTCTTCATAATCAAAAATAATTTAGATGGGTTTTCCATCTTGGTATACATAAGATGTATAAGGCAATAAAGGTGCAATTTTGGTGGATTAGTATGAAATGGAATGTGGCTGAGTTCATTTTAAGGTGCTTAACTTGTCAGCAAGTTAAGGAAAAGAATAAATGAACAGTGGGTATGCAATAGTCTTTACCTATTTTAGTGTGGAAATGAGAGAAGATCATGAAGGATTGTGTTATAGGTCTCCCAAGAATGGTTCAGAAACATGATTCCATATGGGTGATAGTAGATCAGATCATAAAGTAGGCTCATTTAATCCCTATTCATGAAACACATATGGTGGAGGATATGTACAAAATCTATATCCAAGAAGTGGTAAAGAGACATGGAATACCAATTTCAATAGTCTCAGATAGAAATATGAGGTTCACATCTTGTTTTTTGATATCCTTACAGAAATCACTTGGGAATCAGTTGAACATGAGTACAGTGTATCATCCTTAGATGGATGGGAAATCTGAAAGAAAAATATAGATGTTTGAAGATATGCTGCAGGATTATGTAATGGATTTTGGTGGCTCATGGAAAGATCATGTTCCATTAGTGGAGTTATCATACAATAACAGTTATCAGGACTCGATACATATTGCTCCTTTCAAAGAATTTTATGGGCATCCTTGTCATTCTCTACTTTTTTTTGGGTGAAAACAAGTGATAATTCATTAGTTGGGATGATCCTTGTACAAGAAATGACAGAGAAGATTCAGTTGAATAGAATGAGGATGGAGATGGCTTAGAGTCCTTAGAAATTGTATGCAGATCATCTCTAAAGATCATTTTCATTCACAGTGAGTGATCATGTGTTCTTAAGGATCTCTCCCAGACTTCGACATCATCATTTTAGGAACCAATGAAAGTTATCTCCTCGATACATTGACCCTTTCAAGATACTAGAATAGGTTAGAGAGGTGGAATATCGATTGGAATGGACACCATGGTTTAGTTCGGTGCATAATTTTTTCCATGTAACTCAGTTGAAAAAGTATCAACCTGATTTTGACCATGCAATTAGATAGGATCACATTAACATATATCTAGATGCATAGTTGGTATATATCCCTATGCGTATTGTGGATATGCTAGAGAAATTCTTGATTGAAAAAAGAATTATTCTATTGTGGGTTTTATGGTAACATGGTTGGATTTATGAAGAGACTTGGGAATGCGAAACGGAAATGAAATAACAATGGCATGAAATCTTTTAGGGAAACACTAGTTTTCTACTTTCTAAGGATGGAAAGACCAATGATGGGGAGAATTTAGTACCCCTAGTTTCTAGTATATTACCCCTTTCATTATGTTTTTATGTGTATAAAGTATAAGGGTGAAGGTTGGGAGAGTTTGGGGATATTTCATAGGGTTTTGGGGGATAAAGGGAGGGTTCACAGGCCGTGCATGGTTTGTCTAAACTGTGAATAATCTTAGGAGAAACCATGTAGAGTTACATATATTGGATAGTAGCTTTAGCATGGTGGGTTAATGGTTAAGGATATCATGTGAGGAGGTCATTCAAGGGTCATATTAGATAGTAGCTAATACACGGTTATCGTACGGTTTGTCTAACAGTGCAACTAAACCATGCGAATGGTCAAAGTTAGATCCCAAAAAAGTGGATCTAACATGTTTTTGACTCAATAGGATTTTTTATCCAAAAAGTCCCTAACTCAGGATTCATATCTCTTTAAGGATGGATAACCACTTCCAAGAGAATTATAATCGATCTAGAGCATTCCCTTGGTGTTTAGAAGCTCAATTTTTGCGGTATGTAATCATTCTTCTTCATTCTTATCCTGTTTCCTTAGATCCAATTCGCCTCTATTCTTGGATTATTAAATCTATACTTTCTATGGCTATATCTAAGATTATGGATGCCAAATAAGTGAGATTTGGTATTGATCATGATAGGGGAAGATATCTAAGGAGATTTTGTGAAATTCTTACCCAGTTTCTTAAGAATTCTTCTTCAGTTTTCAGTTTTCACAAAAACAGTCAAGGTAGGTTGATTAAATATCAACTACTCTTATTAAAAATAATTTTAATTCTTTAAAATTTATTATACTATGTTAAATTGATGATGATTTTTCTGTTTAATAATTGTTGGAAACCCTCTTTAGTGACAGATTAGTAAATTGTTGAAATATGAAAAATTGGTGTGTTTAATAAAGTGCTTTGATTATTGATTTTAAAATAAAGATTTTATAATGTTTTTTTTCTGTAATTATGGTTTTCGGATTTGATTTATGTTTTTTTAAAAAGGAATGATTTTTTTTGAAATGTAATGGTTGTTTGGAAATTGTTTTTTAATGGTTTTCAGAAAATGAACAGTTTTATTGGAATGGTTTGAAATGGTCATTTGAAATGGTTTTGGAATACAATGGGTGTTGTGTGAGTTCATGTTTATGTTCCCTAGATAAGGGATGTGTTCTAGTGGGGTATAGGTTACGTGACCCTGGATTAGGGGCGTGTGTTTGTGGGACCCAAGGTGATTGGACGAGTGACCACTCATGAGTATGGAACTATCAAACAAGCATGCATGTGTGGGTGTGTTGTGAACCATGGAATGGTTATGCCAAAATGATATTGAGAAATGGATTTATAGGCTTGTTTTTTTGATTTTATAGAAACATGACTTGCTTGAAAATCGGTTTAAATATCACTTGTTTACATTTGGTTATAAATGGTTTTGAAACTTTTTTATATTTGTTACAAACTATTTTGTAGAATTGTTTTATATAAATGGTTTTATATAAATGTTGACAAATTTTCAATCCTAGTGGAGTGAGTAGGGAAGTCATTGGGGAAATCCTACTATGTTTTATACTTACTCCTGATTTGGAACTTTGATGCTTTTGCAAATTCTATCTTCTGGGACATGGGAATAGGTAAAGTATCAAATTTATTTATAACCACATCATGATACTTGGGCTGTTCAGTGATGTTGGAGCATGGATCATGAATATCATGGAATTTTCTTCTCATCTTAGAGTATATTAGTTTTATTTCCTATGTTTACTTTGACATTGGGTTGGATTCCGCTATGGCGCACTTTTGTTGGTTTTTGTTATAAAGGAAATGGTTGTGTTGTCTTAGTTTTTATCACGAATCATGTAGAAGTTGGTTATATTATGGTTTTATTATTAAAGGGTAAATATTACCCCCACTTGTATTAAATCCTTTTGGCATTTATTTCTATCCTTTGGCATCTTGGGGATATCACTTAATGCCTAGTAATTATTCATTGTATTCTCAAGCCAATGTGAATAAGTAGGTCATTACACTCGGGTAGCCATGAAACAAATATAATTGAATGTAATGGGATGGAAGTTGATATGTGATTAATGGACTAAGTTTAATTAATTGAATGAATGAGTGGTATAATGTGAAATGTGAAGGCTATCAAATAAAATTTGTGGAAAGTATAAGTTGAAAGTGTAAAATAATGTGTTCCTATTATTACGATTATGTGATGTGTTGCATATAGTGGGGGTACCATTTGTGATTGTTGATGTGTGGTACATGGTGGTAATTTGGTGTACACTATTGTTTTTTATGTTAACCCATAAATTGGGTATTGTGTGATATCTATGTATCATGTATGTTTATGTTATTTTATACGTTCCCAACTAGTGTTGGATAAACATACCAACTCTTATAGGTTCTGGGTCTTGTGTGTTTTCCCTAACATATAGGACGGTAGTAATACAGATGGATGGTTACCCCCTCTCTCCCACGCTTCCTTCAGTAGTGATTTGTTGGCCCATGTGTCTTCAGGTGAGATGTGACGCATGTTCCCAAGTGTCCTTGGAACTAGATGTGATGTGAGGCCCAGGTCTTTTTGGGAGAGGTGTGATGTGTGGTGCCAGGTTTTTACAGGATGAGAAATGAGGTGTGGCACTAGGTGTCTTCTTTATGAGATGTGGTATTATGTGATATGTGTTGAGGTCATGTGTGGTCGGATGAGGGAACGAGTTTATGTCCTTCACGTACATGACACCCTATTGTATAATTTATGGGTGGGATGTGATGTGATGTGGTGAGTGTCTTTGTAGTGTGAGGGCGGGATGTGATGTGAGGTGTGGCCCCAGTGTTTGAGGGAGGGATTTGATGTGATGTGTCGCCCAGGTGTGTGCAGGTATGATGTAATGTGATATGTTGCCTAGATGAGTGCGGGTGGGATGTGATGTGATGTGATGTGTGGACCAAGTGTATGTGGGTGGGATGTGATATGATATATGTGGAAGGAATGAGAGTATAGTAATTTCGACGTTAAGGATAAAGAGTGGAAAATCAATTGGGAAGAGGCAGCGAGGAGCATTTCTTTGTGATGATCTCGATATTATATTAATATTTTGGATGTGTGATTTGGCGAGCAAGCCATTGTGAGGTTGGTTTTGGTTAGATGATCTATATAGGTTCTTGTTGGTTCTACTGTTTGTTCACTGGAACCTTAGTATTCTGTTTTCACATGTGCACTTGAGGACTTGGTTGTGTCCCTAGTGAGAATACTTGTTATTCTCACCATATGTATGTTAACTATTTTTGGGTTTTCAGGAGGACTTTGGGGACCGAGATGGACATTACTAGCTGGTCAGGAGTTGTTGTTGAGTCACTGCCGTAGAATTTTTTTTATATTTACTTTGGAGACTATTATATATATGAGTATTAATTTATTCATGAAATTTGGGACAAATTTTGGTTTACCTTTATATAGTCTGTTGGATTTGTTTTGGCATTTCTATCCTATTTTCTAATCATGTATCATTTATAGAGGGTAATGTCACCCATACCGTGATATTTTATTACACTTGATGCTACACTACAACTTGATGATTACTAAAGGTGAGACTCGAGGGTCTTTAACTCTCTCCCTTCACTGTAGTGTATTGAGTGGGAGGGGGTTCTGACAAAGTGGTATCAAAGTTTTATAGTTGAGAGATTGGATGGTGTTTGGAGTTGAGAATGGTGAGAATTTCATTGGTTGGTATGGAAATAGTATCAATTGTCCTTGGTGCATGACATAATCTAAGAGACTGGTAAGGAAATGAGATTTTAAGGCCCCCTTGATCCAGTGCACATGCTCTGAGCCTACTAAATGACCAAGTGAGGTTGACTAGTTTGTAGTGTAGAGACCTAGGACACTATAAAAAAACAGCTGATTAGCAGTGGATTTTAAGAGGGGTTATGCACAACCCCCTCTAATAATCAAATTTAGAGGGGGTTCACAACCCCCTCTAAAATTAATAGCATTATTTTTTTAATATTTGGTTTGATTTTAGAGGCAATTCTGTCAAAACCGCTGCTAATTTAATAATTAGTGGCTCTATATATTCAGTTGAATTTTAGAGGAGATACATATAAAACATTCATTTCGATTTTAGAGGATATATATGTATATATATATAATAGTCATTTAGATTTTAGAGGCTATATGTAAAAAAAAATTTGTTTTTTAAAAGAAAATAGTGGGGGATCACAACCCCCTCTAATTTAAGAAATTGGAGGGGGTTTGTGAACCACCGCTAATCCCTTACACTAGAGGGGGTTCATGAATCGCCGCTAATCCCTTTGATTATAGGGGATTTTGAAGCCCATCGAATTTATGACATTAGAGGGATTCATGAACCATTACTAATCCCTTAGATTAGAGGGGGTTTTAACCCCCACTATTTTTTTAAATAAATGTCATATAAATTCAAATTTTATAATATATGTGTGTGTGAGCGCATGTTTGTGTGTATATATATCATAGAAACACATTATATAAATGTATTTAAACACATTATAAACATATATATATATATATATATATATAAATACATTATATAAATACTTTAAATAAATATTTATACATATATACAAAAATTTATACATATATAAATATTGGTATACAAAATATAAATCTAATTATAAATATATTTATTCAAATATAAAAAATTTACATATGGTTTTATAAATACTATACATTTAAATTATGATTTATATTATACATATATTATATTAAATACATTTGTATTTCATATTATATTTATGTATAAATACTTTTATATTATATTATGTATGCAAATATATATAATATAGACAAAATTAAATATATATATAAATATATTATGTATATATATTATATATATTTTATTATATATAAATTTATGTATATTATATAATTATTATATATATATATAATATAGACAAAATATAAATATAAATATAAATATAAATAATATAAATATAAATTATATTATATATATTTTATTATATATAAATTTATATAGATTACAAAATTATTTTATATATATCATAGTATACCGTATTAATTATAAATTAATTTATTATACATATATATATATCAATTAATTATATAAAATAATTCTAATTATATGAATGTATTTAATTTTTTGTGTATATATATGTGTGTGTACATGATATAATATAAATGTGTATAATTATATACATAAATATATAATATAAAAATATTTAATATAATATATGTATAATATAATTCATAAAATATATAAATGTATAGTATTTATAAAACCAACATATAATTTGTATAGTTTAAAAAATAGGTGTAATAATAATAATAATTAAAATGAATAATACTATTATTCTTACACACACACCCACACATATATAAGTATATAAAAATAAGTATATAAATAAATAAATAAATAAATTATAATTATATTATATCTATAAATATTATATAAATATATAAATATTACAGACACACAAATATAAATGTATTTATAAATATATGTATAAATATATAATAATATATTTATATATAACTATTTCTATATATTATATATACAATGATGTAATATATATATATATTATATATACACACACACACACACAGATATATATATATATATATATTATATTATACATAAATATATTACATTTTTCATATTTCAATACACACACACACACACACATATATTATAAATCAATTATGTTTCTACATAAATAAAAATTATTTTATATAATTCATAAAATCGGCACTGGAGTAGTGGTTATTCGACTAAGTAATGTTGCTACAGACATGTGTTTGATTACCAATTAGGCGTTTATTTGTTGGCGCATGTTGCGGTGAAAATGGTTGTGTGGGTCTTGTGCATGCGTGCACGCGTGACATCGAAGTTATGGTTTCGTGGGTGTCTAGAGAGGTGTCCAAGGGAGGTCTATGGGGGGGTGTTTGGCGAGCTGTCCAAGGAGGGGTGTCTGGCGAGGGGTGTCCGTGGAGTGTCTGGTGAGGGTATCCAAGTGAGGACCTTGTCTGGTGAGTTGTCTAGGGGAGTTATATGGGGTGTCCAGGGGGGTCTTGTTGGGTGTCAGATGAGGTGTCTGGGGGAGGAATGTGGCGTTTTCCTGTGGGTGTCATGGGGTTCCCTTTGGGTGTGAGGTGAGGTGTCCAGGGGAGGGCTATGGGGTTGTCTAGGGGGTGTCATGGGGAGCCCGTGGGGTGACAGGTGAAGACTGTTGGGTTCCTAGGGGCTATTTTTTTTTAAAAAAATCAGAGGATTTAGGGGTGGTTACAGACAACCACCTCTAAAATTTGTGTTACACCCTCAATTAGAGGTGGTTTTAAACCCTCTAATTGACACATATTTGGGAATTTTAAGTGCAATTGGAGGGGGTTTAAACCCCCTCTAATCTTACCACTTCTAATCTCAAATGCATTTTACCAGTGCTTCACTAAACCCACCCCTAACAGGATAGGTCATGCACATTAGGGACAGTTCTCCATAACCACTGATAATGCATTTATAGGGGGTTATAACTCTTTCTAAATTAAAAAATAACCACTTCTAACAAAGTTGTTTTTTAAAGAGGGAGAGGTACATGCACCATGATAACTTGTTTTCATATTTGAATTGGGTGTTTTGGGAAATAAAATGAATAAGTTAAATAATATATAATAAAATTCCATGCTACAAGGAACAAGATGTTACCCTTGTTTTTATGAATGGATTTTTTTATTTTCTCACGAGTTTCACAAGAAGTTAATGTTTTATAGGCTGATCTAGTAAATCATCAGAGGGTTGACCTGAAAAAGGAGGCTGAAGCATGGCAGCGGGCTTTACATGCCTTTTAGTAGCAGACTATGGCTATGTATGAGGGGTGTGTTTTAGATCTTCAGACCAAGTGTTGGATATAGGATCTCAAGATATATTTTGGTTTAATCTATGAATGATATGAGTTTTGGGTGCCACTAGTAGTTTTTCAGATGTGGGGAGCTGCGTGTCAGTGTTGGATGATGTTTCTTGGTGACCACAAGGAGGCCAATGTGTGCTGTTAGGACATTTAGAACATGTTTTAGGCATAATTCCTATAATCGATGATCATGGAAGCCAAGAGGAAAGATCCTTTATCAATTAAATAGGGGATTCTAAGCATGCAGGAGATTCAGATCAAGTTCAAGGAAATCCTGTAGTTTTCTCCATATGTTTCCCGAGATGAGGAATCCATTGCATGACATCTAGATGAGGATTTTCATCTAGTTATCCAGAATGTGGTCGCACCTTTTATGCTCCAAATGTATCTAGAGGTGAAAAAAGGATGAGGTTATAGAGAAGATTATTTACTTGTGAGTTGAGCCCCCTTAGTGTGTTCAACATGGTGTTTCGAGGAGCAGGGCATCAAATAGTGGGATACAGGTGTTTAGGCAGTTGGGGTTCCATTTAGTAGGTAAATGGCCTCGATAGTTTCTTTCACGTCTGTCAGAGACATGTGGTTTTTGAGTGACTTTCAGAGGTTTTATATTTTCATTCTATTTATGTGAGATATATGGTCATATCTAGGCTTAGTACCTAACCACTTAGGGAATCCAGTTTCAGATGGGCGGTTAGGTCCCTTTTCAGCTGCAACAATTGCCTCCGATTCAATTCCAGCGGCAAGGAATGCAGGTTGTTATTCAGAAACTGAGAGAAAGCATAGTAGTTAGAGGGGAATATCATGATGGTCCTAGTATATAAATACCCAAACTATAGCATAGATGTAGAGGGCTGTAGTAGAGAGGGAGAGGATCTGGGCATGGTCAAATTCATGCATTAGAGGCAGCAACGCTAGAAGAGCCAGGAGTTTCTAGAGGCATGATCAGTTTATCATTTAACCTTCTGTGTGATTTGATTTATTCAAGAGACTCAAACTACTTCATTTATCCTAATTGGGTTTATATATTGGGAATGTATTTGGAGAGGCTTCTAGTTCCCATAGTTTCATCTTTTCCAATTAGAGGCTAAGATTCGTTGTTTGATGTATGCTGGGAATGTAGATTGGTGATCGGGCTGCACCAGTAAGTGGGGGACTTACTCTTATTGTATATAAAACCATAAGATTTTATACTTGGTATGGATTTTCCATATTCTATTTTCACAGTCATCTATTTCTTCCCGAGGATAGTAGTGTTTTCGGATGTGGAGGGCTAGTGAGTGACATTCGTTGGACAGTGAGGTTACTGATTGGGTGGTAGTCATGTGGAGCCTCTTTTGTTGTAGTTTTCAGAGCTGTTTATAAAAACTTAGGCTGGGAGTGTTCCAAGGGTTGTGGAGGACTTCCATGATGTTTTTCTATATGAGTTTATGGAACTACCTCCTCAATGCGATGTAGATCTTAGGATAGAGTTGCAATCGAGTGCGTCTTTGATTTTGATGGCTCCCTATCAGTGGCACCCATGGAGTTGTGTGAGTAGAGGACATAGGTAGATAACCTAATGTAGATGTGTTTCATTCGATCCAGTATTTTTCCATGGGGTTCTCTAGTGTTTTTCTATAAGAAGGCAAAAAATAGTATGGGGTTTTGTATAGACTACCAGAGGTTGAATCGGGTAACAATAATGAATCATTACCCTTTTATGAGGATTGATGATTTTGTTCAACCAGTTTAGAGTACCTAGATTTTTGTTGAAGATCTATCTACAGGCCAGATATAACTAGTTGAGGGTGAAGAATAAAGGTATTCAGAAAAATACCTTTAGATGAAGGTATGGGAACTTCGAGTTTGTGGTTATGCTGTCCAGTGTTACGAATGCACTAGTCATGTTAATGGGATATATAATCTCCATATTCCATGATTTCCTAAACCGGTTCTTCATTATATTCATTGATGATATCTTGGTGTACATGAATTCATAATAGGATCATTCCAAGCATCTCAGAGTTGTTTTGAAAGTCCTTCTAAACCACTAGATTTATGGGAATTTGTACAAGTGTAAGTTATTTATGTGATAGGTGCATTTTCATGGACATGTGGTGTCTTAACAGGGTGTTTTAGTTGACCCATATAATTTTTAAGCAATTGTTTCTTAGTAAGAACCCAAGAATGTTGTAGAGGTTTGTAGTTTCCTTGGTATCACGGACTATTATCGGAGGTTTGTGACCAATTTATCTTGAGATACAACCCTGTTGATAGCATTGACCAGGAAAGACTAGGTTTTTTGTTCAAAGATTAGTTCCAGGTAACATTAAATTTCTTTAAGGAGAAGTTGTTTAGTGGTACAATGCTTCAATTTCCTGAGTAGGGTGTGTTGTTTGAGGTTTTCTATGACACGTCCCTTCCGGGCATGGGATGTGTGTTATTATAGCATAGGGAGATAATATCTTATGGGTCTAGGAAGTTATATACCCACCAGAGTAACTATTCTACCAATGATTTGGAGTTGGAAGAAATTGGGTTCGTGCTAAGTTTGTGGTAGTATTACCACATCAACAAGTGATTTGTGGTTTTCATAGACCATAAGAGCCTATGATATGTTTTCTCTCAATGTGATATGAATCTATTCCAATGTAGGTGGATGGATTTTATTCAGGATTATGATTTTTAGATCTCTTATACCCCAAGGAAGGGTAATGTAGTTGTCAATGCATTGAGTTAGAAGTCTCTTGAGGATTTGGCTTAGGAGTCTACAGTTGTTTAGAAAGGAATAAAAGAGCTTGCAGCTATGCATCTTGACATTGGAGATAGCAGTGATCAAGGTTGTCTTAATCAAATTAATGTTGAGTCATATTTGATGTGGAGGATATAGGAGTCTCAGTGGGGAGACTTAGAGTCAGAAGTGACTCATGATCTTCTTGACCATTGTGACACTCTTGAGGGATGGTTAGAGGATGGTTGAAACCAAGTGTTGTTCTATAGGAAGTTGTTTATCTCATAAGAGATGAAAGAGTTAGTTCTCCATGTTTTTCATAGCTCTCATTTAGTGGTACATCCTAGTGTGAAAAAGATGTATTGTGTCTTGAGGAGATATCTTTGGTGGTGAGGGATGAAATGGTTTGTGGTAGAGTTTGTAGAAAGGTGTCTGGTTTTTTTGTTAGTGAAAGTGGAACACTATGTTCTAGGAGTTTTATTACAGTCTTTGGATGTTCTCGAGTGGAAATGAGAAGGAATATTGAGGTATCTCATCATATGGATACCTCGAGCTTAGAGAGGTTTTGATCCAGTTTGTGTGATAGTGGACCGGCTGATGAAATCTGCTCACTTTCTGGAGATTTGTGAGTCGAGTGTTTGGATGTTTTGAAAAGGCTATATGTGGATGATGTGGATAGGATTAATGGGGTACTGAGGACCAACATCTATAATCGAGATCCTCATTTTACCTTATGATTCCGGAGGAGATTACTACATTCTTTTGGCTCCCATTTGTGCCTTATCATTGCTTTCCACCCTCAAACAGATGGGAATATGGGGCAGACCATCCAAACACTACAAGATATGTTGCCGGCATGCATCGTGGACTTTGGAGGATCTTGGGAATGACACATACATTTGGTCAAGTTTTCATACAATAATAATTTTCATTCATCCATTGGTATGGTTCCAATTGAGGTGTTGTATGGGCAACCATTTCATTCTCTGTTGTGTTGGATGAAGGTCGGAGAGTCAAAAGTTCTTGGTCTTGATATGGCACATAACACGAATGAGAAGATCGAGTTGGTTAAAGAGAAAATAAGGGTGGTGCATGACCCTCATAAGGCCTATGATGATCACCACACTACATTAAGGGAATTTTGTCACATTTCACTTTATTTTAAGGGTGTTATCACAAAAGACATAAATCAAGGTTCAACCATTTCATTAGCCAAATATATGTGTTTAGCCAATTCCCATTTTAGGGTGATATCATAACAATATGCAAGAAAGGTTTCTATATCAAAAAAAAATATAGCATAAACAAAAGCTCCTAAAAACCTTGATTTTCAATTGGGTATTCAACTTGTACAAACACAAAATCACAATAATATCAAAGATGCAAAATCACGATAATCATTCCCCATTCCCCTTCAACATCAATTAACCGATTAATTTATCTTGATTAAGTAAGGGAAAACCACCCCCCATAGATAAAAAAGATTAAAATCCTCCCACATGATACAAAGAAGTGAAAAATGATGGAATTACCTACCTCAAAGAAGGTTTACCAACTCACTACACACAAAAAGGAGAATAAGAAATGCCCACAAACCACAAATATATACCAAACCCACAAATTAACCTACACTGAATCAAGGGTTATCAAAATGCATCCCAACTCACAACCCAAACAAAAAACGCACCACCACATCAGACCCTTAGGATAAGAACAAAAGAAAAATAGCCAAGTAGAAGTGAAGGGCTTACCATCACTACTAATGGGTATCCACCAGAACCAACAAATCAAGGAGGGAGGAAGGGGCAAAAGATCCTTTGAGGGCTGCCCACAGTTCATCAAAAATGAGAGAGGGAAGAGTTACGACTGAATAAAGAGGTTTTCAACTGGAATACATATTTAATACCTAAAACTTGACACTTTCACGTTATGTAACCTATTCATGACCTAAATTTCACAAGTTTTTCATCCCAAAAACCAACATCATCCAAAATTCACATCGCCTTGGCCTAATTTAATGACACATCATGACTTAATTTCATAACATGAATTCCTTTCACAAATTCTTCCATCGCCGCAGATAGGGTGTGAATTTAATTAGATACCCTAGTCATGAATCACAGATTCATACCGTGTAAAACATTCATGATGTGAATATCTTGTAACAACTCGGTTGCACTTCATAATATCCTCAATACTCCTATGAAACAACTCAAACACCCAAAATTGGTAAAGTACCGAGATGGGAAGGTATGTGACATTACATAAGAACATACACATACATGAATATACGCGCACACACACATACATGTACCCATAAACATACACATACACAACATGCACTTACACATAAACACAAAATATCTATACATATACAACACATACAAATTAATATACACATAAAAATACATATACATATACACACATACATCCACACATTTACAAATATATGTATATATTTCAAATTGTTCAATATTAATATAAATATATAAATTCAAATAACTATATTTAAATAAATTTATATATTTATATAACTGTATAAATAAAATAGTAATATGTTATATCTATATACACATTTGGTAATTAATGTAAACAAATCTGTATTGAATTTTTTATTGATTAATATTAATTTAATACTTTTTTATATAAAATTTTTTGAAAATAAATTTAAATATTCCTAGTTCCATTTACTTACATTAAAATAAGTGATGTTAAAGGTTTCATTTATCATCATTTTTTAGCATTCATAAAAGGTCCCATTTTCTAGCGTTTTTTAGTGATGATAAATGATAGCACTGAATAAAGAGGGATATGTAGTAGTGCATATCCCAATGAATTCACAAGTAAAACTTATTGGAAGTCATTGGATTGAAATAAATTTATAGAAGAAGTTAAATGTTGGAGGATAATGTGGAAGATAGGGAAACATAGTCCAACCAGATAAAAAACACCTAAAATATATTTTCACAATTTTTTTAATTTAAATTTTAAATTGAATTAAAAAAATTAAAATTCATATTAAAAAAATACCTTCTTATCCTCAAGTCTCTATATATTTTAAAATATAAATTAATTTTAATTAATGTGATCAAATATTATTTTTATTGTGTGTGATTTTATTTTTTCATATTATTATTTTCAAAATCAAGTTCACCTTTCAATCTTGAATTCTTCAATTTGGCAATCAAGTTGAATTAAAGATTTAGAATGAAATCATTGGATTTCACATAAAGTTTCTAACTTGATTTTTTCTTCTCACTCCACAACCCATAAAAAATATATGAGTGGATCTTGGTATATTTTTAAGGACACACCCATAAAAGACTCACCTAACATAAAATAATTATAGAAAAGACAAAAACAAAGCATACCAACCAAAATGGGTGCATCATAATCCACATAAGTTTTTATATATTTGTTTTTCGGATTTTTTTTGAAATAATACTAGGTTAGAAATTTGATGCATGATTTTAGCAAAAAAATAATACTTATTTTAAATATAAATGTTTGTTTATTTAAAATTTTAATATATTTTTTTCACATATATATATATATACTACAAAAAATTTCATTGTAATTTATCTACTATTTATTATCCAGCATTACTACTATTAAACTAGTCTGGAATTCAGAAAGAAACCCTCACCCATAACTCCCTCTTATAAGAGATATTTTCATGGAAATCATTCTGGATTTCTGATGTGGTATTAAGGTTCTCCTTTCTCTGCATAGAATTAATTATATTTTATTGTTAATCATTTTTATCAATTAATAATAAATATTAATTAATAATAAATTATAATTAACTATAAATATTTACTAATAAATATTAATATTTAACTAATTTATATTATTAATGTTTTAAACAATATTAATTAATACTATTAAAAAATATTTTATAATATTATTAAAAAACTAGTCAATTTCTAAATAACTAATAATAGATAATAGGTTCTAATTAATTAGAAATTAAATAATATATAATTAATACAAAATAATATTAATAATAAAAATATAATAAAAATATAAAATATAATGTATGATTAATAATATTAATAATTAGTAAAAAACAATATTTTTAAATATTTATTAGTGATTAATTTTTATTATAAATTAATTTTGTTAAATAAAAAATATTATTATTAAATTAATATTATTTAGTAATTATTTTTAATCACCAAAAATTAATTAATCAAATAATAATAATTTAATATGAATTAATTTGTTATTTCTATTTTAAAAATTTAATCATTATTAATAATATCTAGTAACTAAATAATATTTTTTAATATTTATTAGTCATTTTATAATAATAATTATTACCGACGAGCCTATACCAATGTGGTAGAGGCTCATGTTTGGCATCAAAGAGACCCAGGATCAAATCTGTGTGGGGGTGAATTTCTGGGGTACTATAGCAGTATTGTAGTAGGTACTGTGCGATACTGTAGCAGCCAGAACTATTCATCTGATTTGGGCCTTCAGGACACCGGTTGAGGCCTACGGATCTCAGGCCTTCATACCACTAAGGCCTTCGAGCCACTAAGGGACTATATTGATTTTGGGCTACCAATGGCCTTCGGGCCACATGGACTTCATGCCATAAAGGAAAAGAAGCACCCCGAGCTGACCACACATGAGTAGGCCCAGAAGAGGATTCAGAACAAGTAGTAACCATCAGAGTAGATATAACCAGATTGGATGAATGAGTGGGTATTGAAATTGCCATAGGTACTTGGCACCGTGCAGCTCTGCATGGGAAAATGCTGTCTGATCAGCCATGTGAGGTGGGGAGCTAAACTCCTTCAATGATGCAGATACTGGGGAGGGACTGTTTCAAGTGTATTTAAGTCTTGGTCCTTTAAGGTCATGTATTAGGCCTCGTGCATCTGGGACTTCAGGTCATGTTTGGTCCTTATGCCTTGGACCTATAGGTCATGTTAGGGTTTCCCCTCAACCCTTAAAAGGAGGATTATCCAAAACTAAATAAAAATATAAGGCCTTCAAGATTTTGAAGGAATAATTTATAATTAATAATTTATAATTAATTAATTATTTAATTTTTACTTAATGTTATTAGTAAGTAATTACATATTGTATAATTACAAATTAATTAACAACTAATAATTATATTACCAATTTTAATAATTAGTTACCAAATAATAATTTTAAATATTTATTAGTAATTAACATTAGTTAGTAATGAATATTTATTATAAATTAATGTTATCAAATATTAAATCATATTATTTAATTAATATTTCTTAGTAATTAATATATTTTAGTAATTAATATTTATTTTCAATAATTAGTTAATAAATTAGTACTGATATAATAATAATTAATTAAAAATTAGTAATTTAATAATTTAATCCTAATTATTAATATTTAGTAACTAAATACTAATTTTAAATATTTATTAGAAATTGGTTAATAATAATAATTGTTAATTGTTAATATTTATTAATAAATTAATAATTAATTAATAATTAATTAATTGGTAAGTACTATTTTTAATAAGTAATTAAATATTGCTTTATTGAATATTAATTAATGACTAATAATTATATTATTATTTATGATAGTTAAATAATAATTTTAATTTTTTTAATTAATATTAACTAGTAATTAATATTTATTAGAAATTAATATTATTAAATTGTAAATCATATTATTTAATAAATATGTTACTAATAATCAATTAGTTAATATTATTTATTAGGAATTATTATTTATTATTAATTAGTTACTAATTGTTAATAAAAATATATTATTAATTCTGCCCAGAAAATGGAGGACCTAGATCCCATATTGGAAATCCAGAATGATTTTTTGGGAAAACCCCCTTATAAAAGGGAGCCTTGGGAGAGGGTTTCTGTCAGAATTTCAGGTTGTTTTGTTGGAAGTAAAATTGAATATTAAATAATATTTATATTATCTATATATATATCTATAAAAACAAAACCAATTGAAATAAAAATTAAAATTTAAAATGTACAAATAGGTATATTTAAAATGAATAATTTTTTTCTTCATTTGAGAAAAAGAGGCAAGGGCTTTTCCGCCTTTTCCCTAAATTCCCAACAACGGCGGTAATGTCCTTTCTACATTTTCGCATTAGTTTTAAAAATATTTTAAACCTAATATTAATTAAATAAATATATTTTTAAAAAAAGTATATTAAAAATAAGTCTCATCCACACAAACACCACCCATGGCATCGTCGATCATGACACCCAGAATCACTGCATCTCCATCAGGGCACCACAACTTCTGCTCTCCAAATTCATCCACATCACATCCATTTCCCTCTCAAACCTCCCATTGGGCCTCCTCGAAAGAGCCCGATGATCATAAGAAAAAGAAAAACCCTGCTCTATGTCATTGTGCATTTATTCCTCCATGTACTATTCTACATCACAGCGATGTGATATTTGCTGAAGATAAAGGTAATGTTATACATTCAAGTGGTAATCCCAGCCCACCTCCTCCACTCAAGAATGATGTCACTGCACCTCCCCTTGAAAAAGGGATTAAAAAACTGATTTTGGATGGTTTTAGCTTCTTGAAAAACACTTCAATGAAGTTTCCCATTCCACCACAGTTGATGGAATTGGTCTTTCAGATGATCATATGTTCATACATGGTCTGTGAAACCATTTTTTGATTGTCAGTTGAAATCACTAATAGAAAAAATAAAAAATGAAAGAGAAATCGAAACCCACCTAGTTGGTGCCAATCAAATACAAATGGTAGCCGGTGAGGCTACCAAGAAACAATAGGTACATGGAGATAGGGAAGATGAGCACCTCTAATAGGGGTTGTTAGAATAACTGATGTGATATTTTTTTAATATTTTTTTAATGTTATAATGAGAGATTAACTTATCAAATCAATGAGATTTTATAGTTAATTAAATAACCACACATGAAAACTATTTTATCCCTATTTAAAGGGTCTCGTACTTTCCAATTATGTCCCAATCACAATTTCGATACATTCCATCAAAACTGATGCAAAATAGAGAATATTAAATTGATAAAATTTATTTTTTATGGGATAAAATCAAGGAGAATCAAATCTAGAAGTTCAATGGATCATGGTATGTCTTTTATTTTTGAATTTTATTTATATAGATATGTTATAAATACTAATTTTAAAGATCCTAAATTAAATAAAATTTAATTTACATGTGGTATCTGAATGGGGTTATGAAATATGTGTTTTTCCATATTTAAATTTATTATGTGTTGTATTAAATTATTAATCCAAAATATGGATTACATTATTCAATCAATGTAATTTTTTGAAATTAAAATCCATTATGCATTTCCATTATTTTTTTTATTTTTTATAAAATCCCAATGATGCTATGGAGTTTTCTTTTTTTCTTTTTTGATAATCTGATTTTTAATTTTGTTTATAAAACTTAATCTTTCTATGATTTTTTTTGGGATCACAAAACAATGCATCAATCCTCACCTATTTTAAAATTTGAAATCAACATTTATTTATTTATTTGTTTGGATTATATCTCTTTATACATTTCATATCTCTATTTATTATTATTATTATTATCTAAATATATATTATATTAATTTTATAGTTAAAATGATTTATAATTATTTGAAATAATTATTATAGTTTTGATTTTGATGTGAAATATATATACATATATATTTCATCATCATTTGAAATAAGTATCAGAGTTTTAATTTTTATGCCAAAAAATTAAATAAAGAGTAAAAAAATTTGGATTTATGTTTATTAAAATTAATTTGTATTTATAACTATGTTATGATTATGATGTTTTATATTTGTAACATTACTTTATGAGATTTTTAATAAAAAATTTGTCAAATCATAAAGTTAAAATTGTTCCAAAATTATGTTAAAATGATATATATTGATTGCTCATAAATTCTATGCTATTATTATTTTTTATGAGTAATTTAGATCCATTATTAGTAGATATTTAATAATTTTCTAGAGTCAATATTCATATTCTTATAATTTATGAATATAATTTTTGACAATATATATATTCATTATGAGATTTATTTATATATCCAAAGATTATAAATAAATCTAATTGATGCCTATATTATTTCCAAATAAAGTTAATTTAATTAAAATCAATTATGTATGTGTATTAGTGTATAAACCAAAGGAGAACACTAATACACATTGTCATTAAATAATTTGTTTGAATCAATGTATTATTATTGTTTCAAAACATCAATATTAATCATGTATTTTTTTGCAGTTATCTTTTCATCATCATTGCACTCACATACATCTACTATTACAATCATTAATGGATTAGATTTCTCTGACTGGAGTGAGAAAATAAAATTTCACCTTTTTGTATTGGATCTTGATTTATAACTCCGAATAGAGAAACCTACTACTATAATTAATGATAGTAGTGATGATGATAGAGTATATTATACAAAATGGGAATGATTGAACAAATTATGTTTGACATTATTGCGAATGAGAATAGAATGTAACATCTTGTATAGTCTCCCTAAATCTGAAAGTGATAAAGAATTTATGAAATCTATGGGTTACCAATCTCAAACTACTAATAAATCTCTTTCTAGGGCATTAATGAGTATATTGACCACCATGAGGTTTGATGGTTCTCATACTACACATGAACATGTCATTGAAATTAAAAATATTACAGTAAGACTTATGTATTTAGCAATAGAAGTGGATGCAATTTTCCCTGTACAATTTTTCCTAAACTCATTACCATCTGAGTATGGACCATTCCAAATGAACTACAAAACCAAGAAAGATAAATGGAAAGATCATGAATTGTATAGTATTCTAGTTCAAGAGGAAAAACGTTTAAAGAGTCAAGAATCTAATCCATCCATTACGTGCATCATCAAGGAGGAAAGAAGTATGGTATAAAGAAGAATGGAAAGGGAAAGGGGCCATTGAAGGCTAATGAGTCCTCTAGTAAGAACAAGAAGAACATAAATAAAGATAAATTCCATTTTTGTGGGAAAGTTGGAAATTTCAAAAATTTATTCCTAAAATGAAAGGCTTTGTTTGAAAATAAAGTTAAGAAAAATGATTATACATGTTATGAATCAAAATTAGGTGACGTTCCACACAATACATGGTGGATTGATTCTAGTTGTACGAATCATGTTTCTAATACAATGTTGTGATTCCTTTCAACCCAAATCACAAGCCCTACTAAATTTTTTTTCATCACGAGGAATAGAGTGAAGGTTATAATTGAAGCTATCAGGACTTAAAATTTAATCATTGATAGTGGATATTTTTTGGATTTAAGTGAAACATTTTATGTACCTATTATATATAGGAATTTAGTTTCTTTATCAAAACTTGATGCTGCAAGATACTCTTTTAATTATGGGAATTGATATTTTATTTTGTTTAAGAATTAATGAATGATTGGATCTGGTTTATTGTATGATGATTTATATAAAATAAATTTTTATAATATTTATGTTTAAACTCTTTTAACATTGATTCATAATTTGGTACTAAATGGGGTTTAGTAAATGAAAAAAATAATTATTTATGGAATAAACGTTTAGGACATATTTCTAAAGAAATATTAGAGAGATTGATTAAAATTGAGATCCTTACAAATTTATATTTTACCAACCGAAACATTTGTGTAGATTGTGTTAAAGGAAAAAACAAAACCCAAAAATAAAGGTGCAATTAGACGTTATCAACTCCTTGGGATCATACATACTAATATTTCCAAACCTTTTGATGTCAATTCTTTTGGTAAAGAAAAATACTATATCACCTTTATTGATTATTTTTCATGTTATGGATAGTTCTATTTATTTTATGAGAAATCAGAAGTAGTAAATTCCTTGGAAATTTATGTAAATGAAGTTGAGAGGAAATTAGACAAAAAAGTGAAGGTAATAATGTATGATAGGGGTGGTGAATATTATGTAATATTTGACGAAAGTGGACAAAACCATGATCTATTTAGAAAGTTTCTAGAAATTCATGATATATGTGCACAATACACAATACCAGGTACACCAAAAAAATATGGTGTAGCGGACAGGTGAAATTGAACATTGATGGATATTGTTAGGATTATGTTAAGTAATTATTCCTTACCCTTATCATTATGGATGTATGATTTAAAATATACTGTGTATTTATTGAATAGGGTTCCTTGTAAAGTAGTTCCAATGACTCCTTTTTTAACTTTGGACTGGGATAGTTTGAGACACTTGTATATATGGGGTTGTCAGTAAGAAATAATAGAATATAATCCACAATAATGAAAACTGGATGTAATAATAATTAGTGGATATTTCATTGGTTATCCAAAGAAAAGGGGTATAAATTTTATTTTCCAAACCATAGTATAAGAATTGTTGAAATTGGAAATTCTAGAATTATCAAGAATGGTGAATCTAGTGGGAGTGAAGTTCTTCGAAATGTGTAAATTAAATAATTTTTAATTCAAGTTCCATTTTCTTGTATTCCAACTTCACATGGTGTTGTTCCCTAAATTATTTCATCAAAAACGAATCATGTAGATAAAAAAAATGTTTCCCAAATTGACATTAAAGAAATGGTTGAATAACCACATGAAATAGTGTTAAGAAGATCCCAAAGTGAAAGAAGGTAAACTATTTATGATGACGATGTGGTATATCTGCATAAAATAAAAATTGATATTGGATTTAATAATGATCCGGTTTTTTATTCTCATGCCATCAAGTGTGAAAATTCTGATAAATGGTCTGATTCCCTGAAATGTGAGTTGAATTCCATGGAACAAAATAATGTGTGGGACCTTATGGAATTTTCTGAAGGATGTAAGAGAGTTGGATGTAAATGGGTCTTCAAAAACCAAACGTGGCACTCATGGTAACCTTAAACATTACAAATCCATATTTTTTTTTTCTAAAGGATTCACTGAAAATAATGGTGTAAACTATAAGGAAACCTTCTCACTGATTTTGAAGAAATATTATTTCAAAATTATTATGGCATCCGTAGATCCTTATGATTTATATTTATATCAAATGGATATTAAAACTACCATTATAAATGGAAAATTATTTAAAGATATATACATTGATAAACCAATGGTTTTTTCTATTGATGGAAATGAACACATAATATATAAATTAAAGAAAAAATTATATTGACTTAAACATTATTCCTGAAAATGGTATATTAGGTTTAATAATACCATTTTATATTTTGGATTTAAGGAAAATACCATTGATTGATGTATATACTAGAAGGTCATTGGGGGTAAATTTATAATCTTGATTCTATATATTGACAAAACATTGCTTACTACAAATGATCTTGGTCTGTTATGTGAGACCAAGAAAATCATCTCTAATAATTTGGAAAAGAAAAACCTGAGAGAATCCAAGTATGTGATTGGAAAAAAATATTCCAGTATTGAACTCAAGGTTTATTGGGATTATATCAAAATTCATATATTAATAAAAGCATAAATCTAAAACCACATTATCATTCCTATGAAATATGAAAAATATGAGCAATGGTGTTGAAAACTCTCCACACATTTATTACAAATGGAGAAATGAAGATAGAGAGAGTGGAGATAAGGCATGTACTTGTAGTAGTACTTGAGATTCATGGTCATCTCGATCACCTCAAAAAATTGTTTTAGAGGAAATTTTATCCCTGATGATTGTCTACCACCAACCCTAAACATTGAATATTCATATTGAATTTCACCTTGGGAGGATGCGAATTAGGATCATAATTATCTCTCATTAACCTTCTAACTAGATATTTTAGTACACCTCTGGGTTGATTAAAGATATCCTATTATATTATTATTCATCAAATCATTTGTATAGGTAATTACACATATTCCAATTTGGATATGGGTCTTCCCTTTTGTGAGGAAAATCCCTGAGACTGATTGTGTTTTGGCTATTGAGAAAACCCCAAATCTGATGACAACGACGACAAAAAGGACTCTAGATAACTTCCATAATGACTTCAATGATTCTAGTGACTTCAACGACAATAAAGACTCCATTTAACGTATTTTCTCATTTTCCCCAAGTCTCCTATAATGAAAAGGCATAGTTACTCTTCTATGAGAACAACAGTGACTCTGGTGGGTTTTAGAATTAGTCCCCAAAACTCATTTGTGTACAAAACTAGCACCAATGGATGAATAAGGTGACATATATTATCTATTTCTATTGAAATATTAATTTTCCTCATCAGTGGAAAATCTCTTTTCCATTTCAAAAAAACTTAATTCTATATTATTACCCATCATCTTTAATACATATATATTATTAGTGGTTTTCTTTAAATGTTGTATATCTATAATTTTACAATTCTAAAATATGAAATTTATCTATTTATAATCCACTGAAACCTTTTTGAACCGATTAAAAAGAAAATATTTTACAATTTGACTCATGAAAGTTCCATTGGGAATTCCATATGAGGTTCGACTGTAATTTGTAGAATCCTCAAACAAACATGTTTTCTATTGAACCATAATTTTAATAGAACCTTTGGTGAATGTTCCAGTGGAACCTCCGGTGGAATTTCTAGTTGAACCTCTAGTGGAATTTATATTAGAATATTGGTAGTTTTAGTGGGGAACAATAGAACAATTCCCCCTCAATCTTTCAAAAAATTTTGGTTCAATAGAAAACATTTCTGTTTGAGGATTCCACAAATTATAGTTGAGCCTCCTATGGAATTTCCAATGGAAATTTACTGAGTAAAATTGTAAAATATTTTCTTTTTCATCTATTCACAAAGGTTTCAGTTGATTATAAATAGAGAAATTTCATATTTTAGAATTGGAAAATTATAGACATACAACATTTAAAGAAAATTGCTAATAAGAGTGATGTATTAAAAAGGAAGGGTAAAAAGATAACATTAAGTTTTTCTAAAATGGGAAATATATTTTCCAATGATAAGGAAAATTCATATTTCAATAGAAATAGATATTCTATGTTACCTTATTATTCCATTGGTTCTTGTTTTGTACAAAAAATAAGTGTTGGGGACTAAGTCTAAAACCCACCAGAGTTACTGTTGTTATCATAGAAGAATAACTACTCCTTTGTATTAGAAGAGAATTGGGGACAATGGGAAACTATTTTAAATAGATTATTAATTGCCTTTGAAGTCATTAGACTCACTAAAGTCATCACAAAAGTTATCTAGAGTCATTTTTGTCATCGTTTTTATCAGATTCGGGGTTTTCGTAGTAGCCAAAACTCAATCAGTCTTAGGGATTTACCTCACAAAAGGGAAAACCCATCTTCAAATTTAAATATGGGTAATTCCCTACAAAAATGATTTGATAACTGAAAATATAATAGGATATGTGTAATAAATCTAGAGGTGTATTAAAATATCATGTTAGAAGGTTAATGAGAGATGATGCCAATCCTAATTCACATCCTCCCATGGGGAAATTCAATATGAATCTTCATTGTATAGGGCCGGTGGGAGACAATTATTGGGGTTACAATTTCCTCCAAAAAACAATGTTGAGGTGAATGGGATGACCACGAAGATCAAGTACTACTACAAGTGCATGCCTTATCTATGCCCTCCCTGCGTTCATTTCTCCATTTATGTCACGACCCCCTCCCACCAAAGATGCCCCTCCTGAGCTGGAAATGGTGAAAGGGAGATAATGACCCCCAAGTCCCGCCTCCAGTAGTCCCCGGGGTGGCGACTAGCACCAAGGGTATGAATTTTCACAAATATGGGAGGCATTACCCTTATTATTTATTTAAGATCGGGAAATAGGACAAGTCAACCACCAAAAAGGAAAAGAACAAGTGTATATAAATAAACCCAAACCAAGCCCACATGCATGTTTAAATAATTTTATAACAAGGTGCAAGTACAAGAAATCTCAAGGTACAATACCAAAAGAAAATAAGAGAACATCAACTGCAACAACTCCAACTGTCCGACTAGTAGGGCCCCGCACGGCCCTGGTAGTCCTCCTGGAAACCTGAAAGTAAACGTAGGTTGAGCATACAAGTATACTCAGTAGGGAAACCGAAAGCTCTCGTGCACAAGTGGGGAGACATCCTAATGTCCCGTGAGAACAACATAAGAAACCTAGAAAGGAATTCTATCCACCCAACCTCACCAGCCACACTCACCAAAACACAAGAACAACAGGTAGTAGTATATAATAAACAAGAGTATTGGGTACCTCGCACCATTTCCCTATGGTTAGATACTCTTCCTAACGGCGAACGTCCTGACGCTGCCATACTCTCCCCGCCCGCACACACCTGGGCCTCACAACCATGTATCCCACCCGCACACACCTGGGCCTCAC
The DNA here is from genome assembly GCA_963277665.1 of Viscum album. Lineage (NCBI taxonomy): Eukaryota > Viridiplantae > Streptophyta > Magnoliopsida > Santalales > Viscaceae > Viscum > Viscum album. The sequence continues at coordinate 1,387,030,163 of OY728160.1, forward strand.
AACCATGTATCCCGCCCGCACACACCTGGGCCTCACAACCACGTATCCCGCCCGTACACACCTGGGCCTCATCTTGAAGATTCTTGAGAAATAGTAGAACCTGCCTAAAGAGTCTTGGGATAAAGCCACCCCAATCGAAACCTACCTGAAGAGTCTTAGGTGTAAGGTCGTCTCAAGCCATCACAACATAGGGGAGAAGGAGCAAGAAGGAGCTAGTAACTAAGGGAAAACACCCTCTCCCATGAAATGGGAGTGTTCGGCACTAAGTTCTCAACATGGGTGGGGTGCGATAAAACACAAAGATACAGATATATATATATATATACCAAACACATAGCCCAACCTATGGCTTCTAAACAGAGAAACTGATCACGTGCCTCGGCACTGCTACTACGAAGCATGTATACAACAAACAACCCCAACCCCATTTAGGTTTTCACGTTTCAACAGAAGTAGTTTATTAAGTTCCTTAACTACTGGGAAACTGTCCACAACCAACCACAACAATCGTTCATAAAACATATCCCTGCCATCCACAAAACAAGTTAGGAAAACACAAGCAACACAACCAAGTCCTTCTTATCAACCAACCAACCCATTGATTATTAAACCCGTTCCATTACCATGATCCACCATTCATTAACTCTTTCCACTTTTTATTTATTACCCACAACCCATAGTCCGTTCACATTCAACCCATCCCCGCAGCCCTGCTGCCAACCACCATAACCACAACCACACCGAAACCCGTACATCATTATCCCTTTAATACCACTTACCACAGCCCCGCTGCCCGTCATCAACATAACATCCACACCAACCCACAACCAAGTCAACCGCATACCCACTGCTCACCCTATCCACAACAACCCACAAAACACCCCCATCACATGCCATGTATCCAAGACAACACCCACATGTTCATTATTCCGTTTTTGTTTAACCGGGGTGATCACACAAGGGTTCCAGATTTTAAACAGCCAACTTTACGTGATTAACCAATTTCCACATTCCACAAAGTTCCATCCACAAAATGGTCTAGAAAGATAGGGCAACAGTTTATTGCGCAAGCAAAGGCCCCCAATGACCGTGATTTTCAGTAGGCAGAAGCTCAATCAATTCACAACATAATATCACAGGATATAAAGTAACAGCAATCACAAACTTCCCAACCCCGATATATAAGCCATTTATTATCTTTATTAAACCGGTTCAAAAGTTTTTCACGTAAGGAAGAGGACACCCACCCTGCATGATACACAAATTATAGAGACAAAGGTAAGAACCCTACCTCAACAGGTTCTAATCACAACGCTCCCCCGGATCAACTTTAGAAGACGTCCGTCGGCGTCCGTCACTTCTGTTGGGTCTCGGAAAAACCCACTTGGGTGGGTGTCAGAAAAAAAAGGCCGAAGGAAAGACAACGGATCCATGCTCGGAAGTTCCGCCTCATCGTTACGATCCCGTGGCCGCTGACGGATCGTAAATCGGAGCTCAGACGAAGAAGTTATGGAAGAAAAAGAGCCTTTGAGTCTCTTGGGAGAGCTCTGCTCAGAGGAATGGGGAGGAGAGGGGTGAGTTGAAAGGAGGAGGGGACCCCTCCTTTTATAGGTGATAAAAGGAAAAGTACATGGTGTGTACTTTATGGTACATGATGTGTACTCGGTTATTTTACATTGTCTCCACGCGGCTTCCAACACGGCTCCGCGGTCGTTGACTGGTCAACACACGGTTTGAGGGTAACACATACGTGGGGAAAGACTACACGACATGTAGTTTAGACACACGGTGTGTACTCATTTATTGCACACGGAAAGGACATGGCTCCAACACGGTACATGGCCGTTGACTGGTAATGTGTACGTGGGGAAGGACTACACGACGTGTAGAACTAGACACACGACGTGCACCCATTATTTCACACAGCAAGGACACGGTCTTCAACACGGGGTATACCCGGAAAGGGGGGTACACGGCGTGTACTAAAACTACACGGCGTGTAGTTTCAAAATTCTGGAAAGTGTGGGAAAAGTCCATTTTACCCTCCAGAACACTTCTTGACCGTCTTTTTGACAAAGGAATGGTCCGGAGAGGTCTGAGCCATTACATCAGATACCTCTTAAAACATTATCATCCCCGAGAATTCAAAAACCAACCCAGAGGAACCCAACAAGATACCTCTTAGGGTTCTCGTTATAACAGGAACCCAACCAACAACCCTAATCATATGTGTTAGTAATTCCTTCTCCTATGTCGAGATATATTCGCTTTAGCCGGTACTGACTCGCCTGCACGGGTTTAATCACATCCCCATTAATGAAACTCGATTAAGAATTGGGTCTTCCCACTATCATAAATTATGATTTTTTTTCAACTCGTACTACCCCCCAACACCACAAAACCAACACACTGCCCGAACACGTGGTTTTGGGAAATTCCTTCTCCTATGTCGAGATATTATCTGCTTTAGGTGGCACTGACTCGCCTGCACGGGTTCAATCGCATCCGCATTAATGCGACTCGATTAAGGGTCAGGTTTTTCCCTTTCCCCACACATCGGGACATTTCACACATTAGCAGGGAACAAGGAAACAATAGGTCTCACAAATGACAAGCCAAGCATTCCATATATCAAGGGTATAGAGTATAACATCAACACAAAGCTCAGAAGAACAAGGAAAAAACACAAGTCAAAACAACTCCGGGTACTGAGCGTGCATCTGGGTCTCCCGCTCCCAAGTTCTCTCCTCGAGGCCGTCATACCTCCACAACACATGAACCAACAGAATGGTTCATCCACGGAGCACCTTCTCTTTACGATCCTCGATCCTGACTGGTTGTTCTGTAACACCCCAAGATTTTATGAAAAATATTCTTTTTAATTTCATTAATGTCTTGTGTTGTACGCTACACCAAAAGGATCTTGCAAAACACGCATCCTTTACTTGCCTTACATTACACGCAATCACGACCTTCCTCGATAGCGCGTGTAGTATGCAATAACGAGTTTCACTAAACAACAATATCCTATTAAAATATTATTAAAACTAACCGTTATGAATAGTAATAACCACTTTTTGAATTTTTTTTAAATTTTATTTTTCAAAATGGACTTCATTTTTGGATTCGGAATATCAAAATTAGCTTAGGGTGAAATTTTGGTACTTTTCGGATAACTTTCATTTTCTGATGAATAGTGAAAATTACTAAATTTTAATTAAAAACAACCTTTTTAATAGAAATAATTAACAGTGATAAATTTTTAATTTGAGTGGTTTTAAAGTATATTTAGAATATATTTTTACAATTTAATACAATGTTGGTTATTGGATGTAATTTCACATTTAAACCAGACATAAACAACTGTCAATCTTTTGATAATTATTATCTCTTAAGAACACGCTATTTGTTTTGACGACAGGAATTAATTTTTAAATTAATTAATGCAACTGATATGTTTTGAATTTGGTAAAATAGACATCATTTTTGAATTCATAATATCAAATATAGCTTAGGCCTAATTTTTGGTATTTTTCTGGAAACTTTCATTTTTTGATGAATAGTGAAACCACTAAGTGGTAGTTAAAAAAAATGATTTTTTCATATAACTTTATTTTACCGCTTCTATGAGTAGAATTTCAAAAATCCGAGAGACACAGTTGATGTCAGTAAGTAAAATGTGGTTCAATGAGATGAAAATAATTTTTGGTGAATAGTAACTTTTTACTTTTTTTTACCACGATTAAAAGTAAATAGGGTAATTAAGGGTAAAAATGATATTATTATTACCCTAAAACATGTCATAATTCTATTTCATAAGTGTAATTCGACCAAAAACAACCTTAGGAATAAAATATGACCATTTAGGCCCATTTGGATTAAATTAGGACATTTATTATTAATTTATTTAAAGAAGGGTTAAAATAGTTAAAATCAAAGTTTAATAAGAAAATTATTTTTAATATAGGGTTATACATAAGATAAATTCGACTATAAATATTAATTAGAAAGATAAAAAGATTTACTACATAATGGTATTTTATTTGTAATTTTTAAACATTAAATAATTTAATTTATTTATGACACAAAGATGATGCAGTAATTATCTTATTAATGAAATATTGATATAATTGATGTTATAAATACCTAAATAAATGTAATTTGTGACTTTTTATAAATTACACTAATTTTATAGGTTAATATGACATGTTAGTATTTATTTAATTAAATTTATTTAACTAATCATTCTGTTATTATTTTTACAAAAATCAATTACTAAATAGTGTCGAAATTACCATAAAATAGTTTTTAAAACAAATATTATATTATTAATTGTTATTTTATTCCTAAAAATCTAAGGTTCGGCCAAATTACTTAGATAAGGTTATATATATTAATAATAAACAAATTGAGGTTATTTTGGCTTGTTATAGTAAGTTTATTAACCTTATAGTGTAAGAACACAAAAAGACACAGTAAAAGTAAAATTATCTAACTTAAAGTTAAATATAAATGATAAGGTTAAAATAGGAATCTAAACTTGTCTAAATTCTATTAGATGAGATGATTTCGACCCATACCCACCTTAGCTTCTAAATAAATCAATTTTGATCTATTTAAAACCGAATTTGGCTTTATAATAAAATAATATTTTTAGTTATTCCAAAGGTGCCCCTCTCCTCCCTTATAAAAGGGAACCTCCACCCTCTCTTCCTCACACCACTATGAGCCTTCAAGCTCAGCCAAACCCTGCCAAATTCTCTTCTCCACTTCCCTAGAAACATACTAGAGGTCCTGGTCTTCTTCAAAAACCAATTTTAGTGCCCTAAAAGGAGGTCTCAAAGAGGCGCTTCAAAGAAGAGGTAATGTCCGTTACCGATTATTTCAACTTTATTTCTTCTTCCACTTCTTCTTATTTATTATTTTAATTATGAAGTAATAAAATAAGTATCACTCATATACTTATATGTTATTATAAGTATTAAACAACCCTATTTCACCATCTATCCATCCTACGGAAAATGAAATCACCGCGCGTGCGTACGTACGGAATACCGTCTCCACGCCGTGGTGTAATCTATTTTCCACCACCACCTTACTCGGATGGGTATAATGGTGTAAATAATAACTATATATGATTATTGTAAAGTGATATTTATTCTGAAATAGTATACATACACTCCAATACAATTCCACGATCATGAGAATGATATCATCACTCATGCGTACGTACGGACTACCGTCTCCACGACGTGACGAGATTCATTCTCCACGTTAACCATTCATGAATGATTATAAAGTATATATAATAAGTAATCATGAAATATATGACATAATAATGATACTGGATTTATGTGTATATATATGTATGTCATCTACTTAATTCCATTCAACTCAATAAGGAAACGAAAACAACGTTCATGCGTACGTACGACCTACCGTCTCCATGAACGGTGTATTTCTTTCCATTTATTGATCTATTATATATATGTATATTCTGAATATATATTATATATAAATAATGTTTTATATTCTGTAATTAAGTAATCATGATCTATGTAATCATATGAATAATTACAAGTCAAAACATGGATGACAAATGAAACGATTTTACCCAAAACGCTCTTTAACATGGAATTTACAAAAGAATGGGTAAAATAATGTCATAAGTTAACCATATATGATATCATAAAAATGAGTATGATTCTGAAATAAGTCAATTACATTATTTAAATCATTATACAGGAGGTTCGGACACTTACGAAGCAAATCACACCTAAGGTAAGGGAAAATCTCGCAATCTCATTTTTATCCGAGATTGTTTATACTTGAGAATTTACTGGGGAATATTTATCATCCACATCCATGTTTCCTCAATATGTAATATTTATATCCTTCTGCAATAGTTTATATCCAATTGTACCCTTCGGTGAGTTTTTAGTAAAGGACATGAAAGGAATCTTTTGTCGTTTTTTGTACGATGTACTTTTTGACTTTTCCGACAAAAATACGAGAAGAATGTTTTTTTAACTTATACGGTGTGAACAGATTTTTATGGTTTCATAATGCCTTATTTTCAAGAATATTCCTCTACAATATTGCATGATTATTTTCAAAAAAACCCTTATCTTTTAAAATTTCATGTAATTTTGTGAAAAGAAAATGATTTTAAAGAAGAAAGGAGATTTTCCTCAAGAATTCATTTCAAGTGTTCTGTCAAAACTATTTTCCATATAAGATGACATTATTTCATATGTGTATGTTTCAAGAAAAATGTCTCTATGATTTAAATGGTTTAAATTTTCTTATGATGAAATGATATCAATTGTTTATGGATTATGTTATGATGGCATAATGTTTAAGAATCCCATTTTATTACATGGGTTATGCTATGATGTATGATTTATGATTTTGTGGCACACTAAAAATGATTTCATTATGAGATGGGTTGTCACGAACCGAATCTGGACGCCGCCAAAACCGGCACCAAACCCAGAACGTGACAAGTCCCGAAGGGCGTTCCCGATCCCCATGGGATGGCACAAGTGCCCGAGTAACATAAAATGATAATTGGGAACGATTTACCCGAGTTTATAAACTTAAAACAACAAAAGAATCCAATAAAACGAATCTGGATTTTTCAAACCAAATAATCTTTTTCAAAAATTCAGAACTGAATTAAACAATTTTAAACAATTTTTAAAGACCATTACAAATATACAAACCCAAGAAAAGACAGCCCGAGAACCTACACATGTAAAGAGGCACCACCCTCAAGCCATCTCCACGAAACTGCATCATGATGGACCACTAAAAACCAGAACCAATGGCATAAAACATGTACCCAAACCTGTGACATAAAATAAACAAGTCTACTTACACCCAAAGGTGTAAGTAGGGTGTGAGATAAATCCTCGTAGGATACCACCGCTAAGATATTCAATGTGATAAACATTTCATGTCAAAAAGCATTGCAAGTTTTGTAAATAAGAAATGCTTGTTACAATTTTCTAATAGATGCAAAAATAAATGAAAACAGTTTTCATGTGGGATAATTTTAAAGGACCAAAAAGTTTAAAATAACTAACAAAGCTTCTGAATTTTCAAGACAACAATACCATATACCGACGGTAAGTACAAAGGATCTACTGAGCACAAGTAATAGGAAAAAACCCCTAGGCACTAGCTAGCTGTGGGTCCCAGGTACCTCGTATCTCGGTGAGAGTAACCACAAAAAAATATTCGTTCTCGTGCACGATCCACTAGTAGGGATCATACCCATAACCTAGTGTTCCCCAATCATCATCATCATAGTATAGTTATAGTTGTAAGTGTCAATCTTGCTAAGTGAAACTGAGGCCAAACCCCACAGATTCACTAGCATACTAGTACACGTCCACCCACCTAGATACCTGGGTTTTCCCATTATGATCAAACAAGTTCACAATCCAAGAAATATAGTTTTCACATGAAAATATCACTTCCACATCACACATTAACCAAACAGCCCCATGTACATCACTAAAGTCACAAATTCCACTTTTCATTCAAATGCATTTTGAAATCAAACTCACTCCAAATTGCCTACAACACTTTTCACATTTCCTTAACACTTCCACAAATCCATTAAACAATTTTATAAAACCATTACAAGATATTAAACTCACATAACAACCCACACACATGTCACACAATACCCTTCTCACCTTCACAATTAATTTTATAAATAAACTCACACGAAATATCCCACACCCATGTTTCGCACACAAAACACAATTTAGTAAAACATTTCGACAATTTATAAAAAATTATAAAAATATTTAACATCTCAAATCACCACTTTACCATTCAAAAACCCACATTAGGTGAACACACTCACCCAAACAGTACATATACACCCTTTCCCAACTTTTTTTAACCAAATAAAACATTTTCAATTTTTATAAAACAAACCCAAGAGGTATAACCATTATTTGCACACTAAAACCATTTCAAAACCCTCATTCAAAAGAAAAATCATACCAATAACAATCCAAAACATAATTTTTCAGCCTTAAAACAATTATTAAACCTCCCCCAAATGTTATAAAAATACATCAAATAATACCACAAAGATACACATGAAAAACACACGTTTTCATAAATCACCTTCAAAAAGTACAACACGGTTTTACACCTTAAACTCATTAAAAAAAACCTCTTTTCAAGGCCAACATGACAATAAGGAATTAACAAAACAGAATTGTCAGCTCCTTTCAAGACTAATAAATCAATTTCATATGTTATAAACTAAACCCAAACATTACGCCAAGAGTCACACGTGAAAAGTACCCAATTTCAAGCTAAAATACAACTAAAAATTAAATGTTTAACCAAATTCATCAAAAACAGTTTTCAAACCACACAAAAAAGATTATAAACATTCAAAATTAATAAACCAAGCAAGCTAACTCATCATAAAATGTTTACACATGGAATCACCTACCTTTTGAGTCGAAACCCTCAAAACATGGTGCGAAACATTAAGCGTACCACCGCCGCACCACAAGGAAAATAAATCCAGACCTAGACCACCAAAAATTGACCCAAAAGATACCAAATCAGACCTTAGGATCTAACCCCAACTTATGGACATGAGGAAATTCAATAAAGAGGAATAAAAACTAAAAGAGGATGGAAAGAACCAAGAAGGAATTCCCTTACTTGAAATATCTTGAAGAAATCAGCCCCAATACACCAATATATGAATCTCCAAGTACCCAAAACTGATATGGAGGTCCGACAGAGTCATATTAGGTCACGTGGGGACTGAAATGGGGCGAAAAGGATGAAAATTGAAGGAGTTATGAAAGATTCATTTTACCTCATCAAATCTGATCGATTTGAGAAAGATTGAGAAAGATCGTCCAATTCCATGGGGTATATGAGCTCCAAAGAGGAAAAAGAGATACAGTGGGTGAGGCTGAGGTTTTTGTCTTAGAGTGGGAGGTTGAATCACCGAAAAACAGTAAACAACTAATGGGATATTGAAATGTTAAAAAACTAATTTAAAGCAGGAAATGGGCTTACGGGCAGGCCCATCACCTTAATTAAAAACCCAAATCCATCATGATTTGGGATTTATATGTGATTCAAAGGGATATGGTGATTTTAATATATTAGGGTATGCCAATTGGGAAGTGTAATGAGTATAAAATAGTAAAAATTGAAGGAGTTATTGAAGAATCAAAATTTGTTTTCAAATCTGGATTTGGGCTCACGATTTGGCCCAAATTTTCAAAACCCACCATTTCCACCAAAATGAGTGGCAAACCCCCAAAACAAATCGGGAGTGGAAATTAAATGAGTAATGAATTTAAAAAAAAGTCATGGGTGTGAAAATTCTCCCCACCATGAAACTTTATGCCCTCGGAAAGCCACATCACGGACAAAGCAAAAACCAAACTCAACCGAAATGCAGAAATGGACTCCATTGCTAAGCTTCGCCCCGAAAGGCCAAAACACCTCCAGTGATCAATTAAGGAAAGAATACTTCACAACCAAAAAAAATACAACTCATTACTGAAATTATCAATCACATTCAGGATTTATCCTAAAATAAAACTCCTCAAACACTATATGAACAAGGCTCAAGAAATTTACCCAAACAAACAAGAAAATCGAACAAGGTTACACTTATCTTGATATAACTAAACTATTGGGAACTCTCCAATCCCAACGTTTACCCAAAGAAGATGTATGTAGTTATATATATATGAATGAGACTACCCACATCCAAGCCAAAACCAAGTACAAAAGTGAGTTGCTGGTACAAGGATACACAAATGGGCTCCCCAACCATAAAAGACAACTTAAATTGTTTTCCGAGACAGAATCAAGACATTAACAGGGGAGCCCTGAACAAACTCCCTAGTACAAGGGGTAGAATACCATTAGGAATTTTCAAAATAATATACATGAGACTCATAGTTTGTCTCCCCACCATAAGAACCATCCCTCTTAACTGACCAATATGGGTTGGCATAGAAAAACCCCAAAACATAAAGAGTTGGGATGACAACATGGTTAGCCCGCACAGTTTGGGAAACTATGCGCTAACCATTTGGATCCTTATACCTACATGGTTTTCTAGGGAATGGTTACTAATAAATGTTCACTAAAAATGTCTAAAAATATCTAAAACCTTTCCCCCGAACCCAAAAGAAAACCAAAGGGGGAAAGAATGTCATTGGGAGATAAAATGGGGATGAGGCCCGCCACCTCTTTCCACCGAACGTGAACAAATGAAGAAAAATGACAACAAAAAATGTTTAAAATATTCCCATGTCTCATGCTAAGAATAGTTCTTTGTTCAAGGTTAAAAAATACCCTGGGATTTCCTCTGACTATGTGCCAGCTTCACTCCGAGACCTATGGCTGGAGCTGGAATGATTGAAGCATCTTCGGCCTCGCAGTTAGGATTTGGAAACCTCCGAATAGAATTTCTTCTTCCGATGCTACAAACAACTACACGCAATCTGAGATGGGTTCACCCAGACATAACACACTCCAGAACTCACTTTACCCTAACTTTTAAATTCATTGAAATAAGGGTTTAGAGGATGCACTCACATCACACCTTGCTTCTTCGGGTGAGAAACAACAGAAATAAAGGACACATATAAACACCTTCCTCTAAAATAGAGGATGTCGAGATCTCCCAAAAGGAAAAATAGTTTTGAAAAAAATAGACTCACATAATATTGTACAACTTCACCTTTACAATCAAATGAGCACGTGACATCACATCACGTCATCGAACAAGACCAAAGCGACTGAAAGAAATAATACAAGGAGGGGGGGGGGGGGGCTTATACAACATCACCAAATATCACAACATTCCAGAAAGTGTCCATAACAGCCTCTCGTGGCCAAATTTCCCACACTGGTGGTTTAACATAAACCCCTTCTACGAAGAGACTATGAAGGACTTAGAGGCCCTCTTAGACACTATCCATACTGACAACCCCAGACAACTTTCACCTTCGACGAATCATGTAGCTTAAGAAACTAAGGTCTCTTTCAACCATCCACGAGCACTCTTACGCAACAAGAGGATCTGAAAAAAAACCAAGAAAGTAAATGGTGTAGACTCATTCTACAAATCTCAAGAAAATATTCCTTACATTGATCAATTGGAGGATTTTCCAATGGCGAAACAATCCGCATTGCACTTCAGTTGTGCACTAAATCTTAATGGGGGTGCACCTTATCCAATGAGAGAACCCAAGGACCCAACCAAGATTGTCCATTGGTAAAAACATGCAACAAAACAGATCCAAACTCATTAATGGAACCATCTTAATGGTGTCCCAAAACATATATCATATGAGACTACTAACCAGACCTTCTACCCAACTTTCCAACCAAACACAAATAAAAAAAAACAGTTCGAACAAGAGGGGTTCTTAGACTCAAAACATCCCACAACATCAACATTTTTAAAAACCCATAATAAAAACCGTCCCAAACTATTCATCAAGAAAACATGTTTTTCTTTAAAACCATTTCTGAAAAAAAACGGTTCAACAGTGAGCGTATCCACCAATGGTACCCCATGGGCCTCACACATGCATGTTTTTGTGCCACACCAGGCACCCTCCTCATATCCGTCCTGGAACTCATCCAGTCATGCCATCAACCATCTATCATCCCATATAACCCCATGCATGTGGTCACTCATGGAAATACCAAAGGTTAATTCACGGATTCTTTCCACTTTTCAAAACCAAAATAGTCAACCAACACATCATTCTTATCAAAATCGCTAACCAGGAGGTCGAACCCAAATTACCGCATTAAAAAAAACTTTTTAGAAAGGCACAATCATTCCAATGAAAACTCACATTCAAGTTATTTAAATCAATTTCAAAACATCTCATCCCATTAAAAAAACCTTTTAATATTTTATAAAACTCTAATGTGAACACTTTTTCAAAACCAACTTCAATATAGTTTCTTCTTTCAAAAGAGGTGTAAGAACACAATTTTCCATTTCAAAATAATTCTGAATATTCAGTTCCACCATTTCCTAAATCAAACCATTCCATATTTATTTTAAAATCATTTCACAAAAACATTACACTTCCTAAAACCAAGTCACTTTAAAACCAAAGTTCCATGATTTCAAAACTAAAGAACACCAGACAATGCGAGAGGAAACTAGTTTCAGTGGGTGACTTGGACATATGGTTGGCGGCCATATTCCAATCACTTAACTATCACAGAGAGTGTTCTAGGGAATATCCCCAGCTCCACATGGCTTTCCAGACCCTGCGAGCTCATTGAGAGCATTAACCCAACTCTCTTTTCATTTCCCCTAATCATCATCAAACCAAGAAAACCAAAAGACATAGACAAATCCCAACTTCCCCTGGCGACTTGAATCCTAAAATGAGGTGTGGTGATCAAGAACACTACCCATAACCAGAATTACATGTCCCAACAATCATAACTCTAGACTATCCTTACTATTTCCTTAATAACATGACTCAAATGGAGGATTTGGGTTTTTAATTAAGGTAATGGGCCTGCCCATAAGCCCATTTCCTGCTTTAAATTATTTTTTTAAAATTTCAATATCTCATTAGTTTTTTACTGTTTTTCGGTGATTCAACCTCCCAATAGAAGCCAAAAAACCTCAGCCTCACCCCCTGTATCGCTTTTTCCTCTTTGGAGCTCATATACCCCGCGGAATTGGATGATCTTTCTCAATCTTTCTCAAATCGATCAGATTTGATGAGGTAAAATGAATCTTTCATAACTCCTTCAATTTTTATCATTTTCACCCCATTTCAGTCCCCACATGACCTAACATGACTCCTTCGGACCTCCATAATAGTTTTTGGTACTTGGAGATTCATATATTGGTGTATTGGGGCTGATTTCTTCAAGATATTTCAAGTAAGGGAATTCCTTCTTGGTTCTTTCCATCCTCTTTTAGTTTTTATTCCTCTTTATTGAATTTCCTCATGTCCATAAGTTGGGGTTAGATCCTAAGGTCTGATTTGGTATCTTTTGGGTCAATTTTTTGTGGTCTAGGTCTGGATTTATTTTCCTTGTGGTGCGGCGGTGGTACGCTTAATGTTTCGCACCATGTTTTGAGGGTTTCGACTCAAAAGGTAGGTGATTCCATGTGTAACCATTTTATGATGAGTTAGCTTGCTTGGTTTATTAATTTAGTATGTTTATAATCTTTTTCGTGTGGTTTGAAAACTATTTTTGATGAATTTGGTTAAACATTTAATTTTTAGTTGTATTTTAGCTTGAAATTGGGTACTTTTCACGTGTGACTCTTGGCGTAATGTTTGGGTTTAGTTTATAACATATGAAAGTGATTTATTAGTCTTGAAAGGAGCTTCCAATTCTGTTTTGTTAATTCCTTAATGTCATGTGGGCCTTGAAAAGAGGTTTTTTTTGAATGAGTTTAAGTTGTAAAACCGTGTTGTACTTTTTGAAGGTGATTTATGAAAACGTGTGTTTTTCATGTGTATCTTTGTGGTATTATTTGATGTATTTTTATAACATTTGGGGGAGGTTTAATAATTGTTTTAAGGCTGAAAAATTATGTTTTGGATTGGTATTGGTATTATTTTGGTTTTGAATGAGGGTTTTGAAATGGGTTTAGTGTGCAAACAATGGTTATACCTCTTGGATTTGTTTTATAAAAATTGCAAATGTTTTATTTGGTTAAACAAAGTTGGGAATGGGTGTATATGTACTATTTGGGTGAGTGTGTTCACCTAATGTGGGTTTTTGAATGTTAAAGTGGTGATTTGAGATGTTAAACATTTTTATAATTTTTTTATAAATTGTCGAAATGTTTTACTAAATTGTGTTTTGTGTGCGAAACACGGGTGTGGGAAATTTCGTGTGAGTTTATTTATAAAATGAATTGTGAAGGTGAGAATGGTATTGTGTGACATGTGTGTGGTCTGTTATGTGAGTTTAATATCTTGTAATGGTTTTATAAAATTGTTTAATGGATTTGTGGAAGTGTTAAAGAAATGTGAAAAGTGTTGTAGGCAATTTGGAGTGAGTTTGATTTCAAAATGCATTTGAATGAAAAGTGGAATTTGTGACTTTAGTGATGTACATGGGGCTGTTTGGTTAATGTGTGATGTGGAAGTGATATTTTCATGTGAAAACTATATTTCTTGGATTGTGAACTTGTTTGAGCACAATGGGAAAACCCGGGTGTCTAGGTGGGTGGACGTGTACTAGTATGCTAGTGAATCCGTGGGGTTTGGCCTTAGTTTAACTTAGCAAGATTGACACTTACAACTCTAACTAAATAATGATGATGATGATTGGGGACCACTAGGTTATGGGTATGACCCCTACTAGTGGATCGTGCACGAGAACGAATATTTTTTTGTGGTTACTCTCACCGAGATACGGGGTACCTAGGACCCACAGCTAGTTAGTGCCTAGGGGGTTTTTCCTATTACTTGTCCTCAATAGATCCTTTGTACTTAATTTCGGTATACGGTATTTTTGAATTCAAAATTCAGTAGCTTTGTTAGTTATTTTAAAATTGTTGGTCCTTTAAAATTATCCCACATGAAAATTGTTTTCATTTATTTTTGCATCCTTTAGAAAATTGTAACAAGCATTTCTTATTTACAAAACATGCAATGCTTTTTGTCATGAAATGTTTATCACATGGAAGCTCTTAGCGGTGGTATCCTAATAGGATTTCTCTCACACCCTACTTACACCTTTGGGTGTAAGTAGACTTTCTTGTTTTATGTCACAGGTTTGGGTACATGTTTTATGCCATTGGTTCTGGTTTTTAGTGGTCCACCGTGATTCAGTTTCGTGGAGATGGCTTGAGGGCGGTGCCTCTTTACATGTGGAGGTTCTTGGTCTGTCTTTTCTTGGGTTTGTAAATTTGTAATGGTCTTTAAAAATTGTTTAAAATTGTGTAATTCAGTTCTGAATTTTTGAAAAAGATTATTTGGTTTGAAAAATCCAGATTCATTTTATTGGATTCTTTTGTTGTTTTAAGTTTATAAACTCAGGTAAATCATTCCCAATTATCATTTTATGATACCCGGGAACTTGTACCAGCCCGTGGGGATCGGGAACGCCCTTCGGGACTTGTCACGGTCTGGGTTTGGTGCCGGTTTTGGCGGCGTCCAGATTCAGTTCGTGACAAAATGGTATCAAAGGGATATGGTGATTTGAATATATTAGGGTATGCCAATTGGGAAGTGGAAAGAGTTTAAAATAGTAAAAATTGAAGGAGTTATAGAAGAATCAAAATTTGTTTTTAAATCCGGATTTGGGCTCACGGTTTGGCCCAAATTTTCAAAACCCACCATTTCCACCAAAATGAGTGGCAAAACCCCCAAAAAAATTGGGAGTGGAAATTAAATGAGTAATGAATTTAAAAAAAGTCATGGGTGTGACATTGGTGGGACTACCTCCAATTCATTGGGTAAAGATTTATATCTCATGAGATAGACATGGCTGGAACGACAAGTTAAACCAGTTCAGTAATACAGGACTGGAACGAGGAGTGAACTCGATTCAGAAAGGGACTTTGTCCACTAAGATGGTCTTGACAGCAATGCCTTGGCTACTATAGAAATCATATCATGTGCTTAATGGTTGCCACAATTACATGTTTTATTCCTATGCTATTTTATCATTATTAATGTTTCTTTATGATCCATTCCTTACGTACTTCCATGTTTTATGTCATTGCTCAAGATTTTGATGCTTAAACATTATGTTCATGTTTTTAAGTTCAAATGTATATGGTATGTTTTATTTTATCCATGCTTACCCATAATGAGCATTTGAGCTGACCCTTTTTATGTTTTCTTTTCCCCAGGATATAAAGAATGGTTTTAGGTAAGAAAAAAAGGGGAATATATTTATGGGAGATGTTGAAGATCTTTCACCATGATTAGAATATTACGTTCCAAGTTTTCAAAGACACTAAACTATTATGGTCCTTGTGTGTGTGTTTTTGATATATAATAAGTATTTTGCAAAAGTAATGTAATGTCCATGTACGTTAAGCTTCGGGTCTCTACAGTTGGTATCAGAGGAAAGGTTTAGTCAACCTTTGGAAACTAGGATGTGAAAATGTTAGTGAGATCCCTAGAGATATTTCTAAGGTATGTCTAGGGATGTCCCTAAGGATAAGTATTCGTATAGGATATAGTCCTAGAACTACGGTAAAGATCTTAGAATTTAACCTAAGATGTTAGATATTGAGGGTGCTCCCCCTTTACTATGTTGTTTTCCCTAGCATGATTTTTTCCTCTCACACTATTCTTTTTGGGTTTTAGAAAATGGATGGAAATAGGAAGATTCATGATAATGGAGGATATGACGGACAATGGAATGATATTCTTCATGAGAAACAAAATGAAACGGGATTTGGAAGTCCAAACATCGTTATTATGCCTAATCAGAAATCTCATAATATGATCAATAATCTCAACTTTGGTAAGTTTCCCGACTCAGATAATAAGAGAAAGATGGAGTTTCATGATGATCATAGAGGAAAGAAAGTTCAATTTCCATCATGTAAATCATGTCGAAAGAGGCATCGGGGAGATTGTTTCAAGGGAACTAGAAGATACTTTGGGTGTGGAAAAGAAGGACACAAAGCCAGTAAGTGAAAAGGAAAAGGTTCAGTTAACACCATGGATGAGGATAATGGTATTGCTACGACATCAACAATGGTTAAATGTTTTAAATGTGGAATGTACGGGCATTATGAAAACCAATGCCCTAAGGGAAAGTCTCATGAAGAGAATCAGTACGGCTGTATGGGTATTATTTATGTTGATGATGATGAAGAGACTACAAATGATATGTGAGATGAAAGAATTGTTGAAGCTCTATCAATGGTTTAAGAAGGTATTGGAATGACTACATGTTTATCAAGTGTAATGTTGTATAAGTAATATCATGGTACTATGGAATAAAGAGACATCTAAGGATTGTTACACTGTTGTCCTTCCTTAAGTTTTGAAAGTGTATGATTAATGGTACCGGTATCCATGAAAGGTTATTCAGATATTTTTGGAATGTAGATGATATGCACATAATGAAGGGATAAGGAGAAAATTAAATTTTTGATAGTATTCATGAGCTCATGACTGATATAAGGAAATAGTTATATCATGGTTTGAGTATATAGAATTTTGGGTTTTTGGTATGTGGAAAGAGTTAACTTTTGACAGCACTCATGTTTTCACTAAGATTCAATGGGTATTCATTTTTCAAGAGAATACATGATTAAGGCCTTAGAATATTTGGAATGTGACCAACAAGGAATATCTTATGATATATGGGGATCAACGATGGTATTTACATGCTTGTTATATGAAATCTCTGGTAATTATTTTCACTATATTATGAGAGTGGACTGCAGTATTATGGATAAGCCTAAAGATTGGAATGGATTATGTTGGACATAAGTTATTATTGTTTAAGGATAGAATTTTTTTCGATATTATTGATGGTATGTTATAGTAATGTAGTTTTAGAAAAAAGGATAACCTGCAGGACGGGTGACAACCCATCGCGTCGGACAAGGCTGTGGGAATTGAACCCACAACCGAAGTGCGACTAACCTTTATCGCCTACCACTGGCCTACAGGAAGTCCCTGGTTAGTAGAAACTAGTTTTATTTTATTAAGCGGTATGATATGTGAAGTATAAGTTCATTTTAGGAACCATATATGATTAATCTCACCATAGATGGACTTATGTATATTTGATAACTTTTGCTAACCTTTTGTTTGAAACAGATGGAATGAACCATCATTCTATCACATGATCTGCTAACACATCACGATTAACAAATTCAACTTCATTTCTTTAAGGGATGAAGTTGAAATTGTTCAATTCACGAAAAACAGTGAAATTGTACCAAAATCATGTAAGTATTTATTTTAATTCATCAACTTCAGGGAAATGATCTTGAAAACCAAAAATGTTGTCCTAGTGCTATTATATCTGATTAATCAGATGGTACCTTAGATCGTCACAAATTTATGGCTTTGTGATTACTGGCTTTTCCATAGCCATGTTCTCTACCACTCTCCATCAGAACATGATGGTTAGATTTCTCTTCCATATCCATATTTTCACCTATGTGGAAACCCAGTTATTAGTTTATTTGGGTAACAGTTACGTTTCATACTTTTGTTTTTAAAGATTGGTTTTGGTATTCCTTTTTATGATGTGGGTTTCTATTAAATAAACTTTCGAGTAGTAAACCATTTATAACCCCGACGAATTTCGAGGGTGAAATTCATTTTAAGGGGGGTAGAATGTAACACCCTGAGATTTTATGAAAAATATTCAGTTTAATCTCATTAATGTCTTGTGTTGTACGCTACACCAAAAGGAGCTTGTACAACACACATCCTTGACTTTCCTTGCATTACACTCAATCTCGACCTTCCTCGATAGCACTTGTAGTATGCAATAACGAGTTTCACTAAACAACAATATGCTATTAAAATATTATTAAAACTAGCCGTTATGAATAGTAATAACCAATTTTTGAAATTTTGTAAATTTTATTTTTCAAAATGGACTACATTTTTGGATTCGGAATATCGAAATTATCTTAGGGTAAAATTTTGTTACTTTTCGGATAACTTTCATTTTCTGATGAATAGTGAAAATTACTAAATTTTAATTAAAAACAACATTTTTAATAGAAATAATTAATAGTGATAAATTATTAATTTGAGTGGTTTTAAATTATATTTAGAATATATTTTTACAATTTAATAAAATGTTGGTTATTGGATGTAATTTCACATTTAAACCAGACATAAACAACTGTCAATCTTTTGATAGTTATTATCTCTTAAGAACACGCTATTTGTTTTGACGACGAGAATTAATTTTTAAATTAATTAATGAAACTGATATGTTTTTTATTTGGTAAAATAGACATCATTTTTGAATTCATAATATCAAATATAACATAGGCCTAATTTTTGGTATTTTTCTGGATACTTTCATTTTTTGATAAATAGTGAAACCACTAAGTGGTAGTTAAAAAAATGAATTTTTCATAAAACTTAATTTTACCACTTCTGTGAGTGGAATTTCAAAAATCCGAGAGACACGGTTGATGTCAGTAAGTAAAATGTGATTCAATGAGATGAAAATAATTTTTGGTGAATAATAACTTTTTACTTTTTTTACCACGGTTAAAAGTAAATAGGGTAATTAAGGGTAAAAATGATATTATTATTACCCTAACACATGTCCTAATTCTATTGGATAAGTGTAATTCGACCAAAAACAACCTTAGGCATAAAATATGACCATTTAGGCCCACATGGATTAGATTAGGACATTTATTATTAATTTATTTAAAGAAGGGTTAAAATAGTTAAAATCAAAGTTTAATAAGAAAATCATTTTTAATATAGGGTTATACATAAGATAAATTCGACTATAAATATTCATTAGAAATATAAGAAGCTTTAATACATAATGGTATTTCATTTTTAATTTTTAAACATTAAATAATTTAATTTATTTATGACACAAAGATGATGCAATAATTATCTTATTAATGAAATATTGATATAATTGATGTTATAAATATCCAAATAAATGTAATTTCAGACTTTTTATGAATTAAAATAATTTTATAGGTTAATATGACATGTTAGTAGTGAGTTAATTAACTTTTTTTGAACTAATCATTCTTTTATGATTTTTACAAAAATCAATTACTAAATAGTGTCAAAATTGACATAAAATAGTTTTTAAAACAAATATTATTTTATTAATTGTTATTTTATTCATAAAAATCTATGGTTAGGCAAACTGACTTAGATAAGGTTATATATATTAATAATAAACAACTTGGGGTTCGTTTGGCTTGTTATAGTAAGTTTATTAACCTTATAGTGTAAGAACACAAAAAGACACGGTAAAAGTAAAATTATCTAACTTAAAGTTAAATATAAATGATAAGGTTACAATAGGAACCTAAACTTGTCTAAATTCTATTATATGAGAGGATTTAGACCCATCCCCACCTTAGATTCTAAATAAATCAATTTGGAGCTATTTAAAACCGAATTTGGCTTTATAATAAAATAATATTTTTTTGTTATTCCAAAGGTGCCCCTCTCCTCCCTTATAATAGGGCACCTCCTCCCTCTCTTCCTCACACCATTTTGAGCCATCAGGCTCAGCCAACCCCTGCCAAATTCTCTTCTCCACTTACCTAGAAACATCCTAGAGGTCCTGGTCTTCTTCTAAGACCAATTTCAGTGCCCTAAAAGGAGGTCTCAAAGAGGCGCTTCAAAGAAGAGGTAATGTCCGTTACCGATTCTTTCAACTTTATTTCTTCTTCCACTTCTTCTTATTTAGTTATTTCATTATGAAGTAATAAAATCAGGATCACTCATATAATTATATGTTATTATAAGTATGAAACAATCCTATTTCACCATCTATCCATCCTACGGAAAACGAAATCACCGCACGTGCGTACGTACGGAATACCGTCTCCACGCTGTGGTGTAATCTATTTTCCACCACCACCTTACTTGGAGGGGTATAATGGTGTAAATAATAAATATATATTATTATTGTAAATTGATATTGATTCTTAAATAGTATACATACACTCCAATACAATTCCACGATCATGAGAACGATATCATCGCTCGTGTGTACGTACGGACTACCGTCTCCACGACGTGATGATATTCATTCTCCACGTTAACCATTCATGAATGATTATAAAGTATATATAATAAGTAATCATGAAATATATGACATAATAATGATACTGTATTTATGTGTATATATATTTATGTCATCTACTTAATTCCATTCAACTCAATAAGGAAACGAAAACAGCGTTCATGCGTACGTACGGCCTACCGTCTCAATGAACGGTGTATTTATTTCCATTTACTGATCTATTTTATATATGTATATTCTGAATATATATTATATATAAATAATTTTTTATATTCTTTAATTAAGTAATAATGATCTAAGTAATCATATGAATAATTACAAGTCAAAACACGGACGACAAATGAAACGATTTTACCCAAAATGCTCTTTAACATGGAATTTACAAAATAACGGGTAAAATAAAGTCATAAGTGAACCATATATGATATCATAACAATGAGTATGATTTCGGAATAAGTCAATGACATTATTTAAATCATTATACAGGAGGTTCGAACACTTACAAAGTAAATCGGATCTAAGGTAAGGGAAAATCTCGCAGTCTAATTTTTATCTGAGATTGTTTATACTTCAGAATTTACGGGGGAATATTTATCATCCGCATCCATGTTTACTCAATATGTAATATTTATATCCTTCTACAATATTTTATATCCAATTTTACCCTTCGGTGAGTTTTTAGTAAAGGATATGAAAGGAATCTTTTGTCGTTTTTCGTACGAAGTACTTTTTGACTTTTCTGACAAAAATAAGAGAAGAATGTTTTTTTAACTTATACGGCGTGAATGGATTTTTATGGTTTCATAACGCCTCATTTTCAAGAATATTCCTCTACAATATTGCATGATTATTTTCAACAAAACCCTTATCTTTTAAAATTTCATGGAATTTTGTGAAAAGAAAATGATTTTAAAGAAGAAAGGATATTTTCCTCAAGAATTCATTTCAAGTGTTTTGTCAACACTATTTTCCATCTAAGATGGCATTATTTCATATGTGTATGTTTCAAGAAAAATGTCTCTATGATTTAAATGGTTTAAATTTTCTTATGATGAAATGATATCAATTGTTTATGGATTATGTTATGATGGTATGATGTTTAAGAATCCCATTTTATTACATGGGTTATGCTATGATGTATGATTTATGAATTTGTGGCACACAAAAGAATGATTTAATTATGAGATGGGTGGGACCTATATATACCTCCAATGCATTGGGTAAAGATTTATATCTCATGAGATAGACATGGCTGGAACGAAAAGTTAAACCAGTTTAGTAATACAGGACTAGAACGAGGAGTGAACTCGATTCAGAAAGGGACTTTGTCCACTAAGATGGTCTGGGCAGCAATGCCTTGGATACTATGGAAATCATATAATGTGCTTAATGGTTGCCACAATTACATGTTTTATTCCCATGACATTTTATCATTATTAATGTTTCTTTATGATCTATGCCTTACGTACTTCCATGTTTTATGTCATTGCTCAAGATTTTGATGTTTAAACATTATGTTCATGTTTTTAAGTTCAAATGTATATGGTATGTTTTATTTTATCCATGCTTAACCTTACTGAGCAGTTGAGCTCACCCTTTTTATGTTTTCTTTTTCCCAGGATATAAAGAAAGGTTTTAGGTAAGAAAAAAAGGGGAAGATCTTTATGGGATATGTTGAAGATCTTTCACCATGATTATAAGATTACGTTCCAAGTTTCCAAAGACACTAAACTATTTCGGTCCTTGTGCGTGTTTTTTTGTTATGTACTAAGTATTCCGAAAAAGTAATGTAATGTCCGTGTACGTTAAGCTTCGGGTCTATACACATTCCTCAAAGGTCGCATCGTCTCCCATATCTAACTCTCCCCAATCGATAACATGGGAGTCGTCGCGTAAGTACCAACGAAGATGGGAGACGTGGAAGACGTCATGAACCTTCTCCAACTGAGGTGGCAGGGCCAGCTGATATTCCACCTCGCCAACTCGCCTCAACACCTCAAAAGGTCCGATGAACCTAGGTGAGAGATTGCTCCCTCTCCCAACCCTCCGCTGCCCCCATCGAGGGGAAACCTTCAAGAACACATGATCTCCCACCTTGAACTCTAAGGTCTTCCTCTGATGATCAGCATAAGACTTCTGTCGGTCCTGAGCCGCTTTCATCCTCTCATGTACAAGCTGGAGTTTCTCTGTGGTGCTCTGCACTACCTCTGGCCCAAGAGCACCTGTCTCACCATTCTCTGCCCAGAAAATGCTTGAACAACATGGTCTTCCATATAAAGCCTCAAATGGTGCCATGCCAATAGTATAGTGGAAGCTGTTTTTGTAGGAAAACTCTACTAAAGGCAAGTTTCGTACCCATGATCCTCTGAAATCCAGAACTTATGATCACAACATGTTCTCTAACGTCTGGATAGTCCACTCTGTCTACCCATCGGTTTGGGGGTGGAAAGCAGTGCTAAGGCGTAGCTGGGTGACAAAAGCATGTTGTATCCCCCTCCAGACTCGTGAGGTAAACCGAGTATCCTAATCTGAGACGATATTCTTCGGGACTTCATGCAACCGCACAAACTCGTCTACGTACCTCTGTTCTAAGGTACTCACCGGGCCTGACTCCTTAATTGCTAAGAAGTAAGCCAATTTCGTTAGTCGATCCACCACTACCCAGATAGCATCATAACCACCCTGAGCTCTGGGTAGTCCTATGACGAAGTCCATTGAGATGTCATCCCACTTCCACTCGGGGACATCTAAAGGATGAAACAAACCACTGGGAACACGGTGTTCAGCCTTCACTTACTGACACACTAGGAATTTAGCCACAAACTCCACCACTTCCCGTTTCACCCTGGGCCACCAAAACTGTTCCCTCAGGCCTTGATACATTTTTGAAACTCCTGGATGTACCGCCAAGGCTGAGCTACGAAACTCACGGAGAACTCCCTCACGCATCGCCTCTGGAACAAACAACCTTCCATGGAAAAGCATACGATGTCGGCTGTCCTTCGAACATCCTTCTGGAGCGTTCCCCTGATCAACACGATCCCGCATCACTTCCGCCTCGGTGTCCCCCCACTGAGACTCTTCCACCTACTGCAACAAGGAGGACTACACCGTCATCTGAAACAAACAGCCTCTAATACCTTCTACCCTGGCATCCAAGTGCAAGGCAGCCAACTCTCCCATCACCTTACAAGCATCAGTGGATTCTCGAACTACTTCCTGATGCGACTTCCTGCTCAGGGCATCAGCCACAACGTTTCCCTTACCTTTACTGTAAGAGATCTCAAAGTCATAGTCTTGGAGAAAGTCGACCCATCTCAGCTACCGTAAGTTCAGGTCACGCTGGGCGAAGATATAACGCAGGCTCTTGTGATCTGTGAAGACCAAAAAGTGCTCCAAAAAGAGGTAATGTCTCCACAACTTCAGTGCGAACACTACTGCTGCAAGCTCTAGGTCATGAGTGTCATAGTTACGCTTGTGAGGGCATAACTGTCTGGACCCATAAAAGATCACTCCCTTCTTCTGCATCATCACGCACCCCATACCAAGGCCAGAAGCATCAAAAAACACCTCATACAACAACCCTTCCTCTGGAAACCTGAGTACGGGAGCACTGACCAACTTCTCCTTCAGGTAGTCAAAAGATTTCTGGAACTTCTCGCTCCATAGGAAGACATGGTTCTTCCTTGTCAAAGATGTCAATGGAGAATCAAATCGAGAGAAGTCCAAAACGAACCTCTGATAGTAACCTGCTAACCCCATGAAACTACAAAATTCTGCCACACTCTTGTGTGCTACCCAAGAAACAACTACCTCCACCTTCGACGGGTCTACAGACACTCCATGCTGAGACACTACGTGCCCAAGGAAGTGCACTTCTTGTGTCAAGAACTTACACTTCGATAATTTCCCGTAAAGCTGGTGGTGTTGAAGGACTTCCAAGACTGCCCTGAGATGCTCAACGTGATCCTCCTATGATCTTGAGTAGATCAGAATGCCATCGATAAACACAACGACGAACCGGTCCAGAAACTCTTGGAATACAAAGTTCATAAGTCCCATGAACACAGCCGGTGCATTCGTAACTCCAAACGGCATCACTACAAAATCGAAGTGCCCATACATGCACCTGAAAGCTGTCTTCGAGATGTCACTGTCTTTTACCCTCAGCTGATGATATCCAGATCTTAGATCAGTCTTGGAAAACTAACCTTCTCCCCTCAGTTGGTGGAAGAGATCATCTATCCTTGGGAGGGGATATCAGTTCTTGACCGTTACCTGGTTCAACCTTCGGTAGTCTATGCAAAGCCTGAGACCACCATCTTCCTTCTTCACAAACAAAACTGGAGCACCCCATGGCGATACGCTGGGTCGAACAAAACCCTTCTCCATCAGATGATCAATCTGAATCCGCAACTCCCATAACTCCGAATGTGACATCCGATAAGGGGCCATCAAAATCAGACGGGCACCAGGCTGTAAGTCTATCCCGAACTCAACATCACGTCGGGGGGGGGGGGGGGTAGAGTCACAACCTCCTTAGGAAAAACATCAAGGAACTCCCCAACAACATATGGGACATCCATCATCTCTATATCAGCTGGAACCACTGATAGCCCACCTAACAAGGAAAGGAGAGGCTTCACATGTCGGCTTCCCACCTGATAGATCCTCTCGCCAACAAAAGATACGCACTTCCCATCCACGTCATAGAACACGACACTTCTCCGGAAGTAGTCGATAATGACACTAACAAAAAATAACCAGTCGATGCCAAGGATGACATCGTATGGCTGCATCTGTAATAGAAGAAGATCCCCACTAGATCGATATGGTCCCAACATCAGCCCACATCTCCGGAAAACACAAGATAAGCTGGTCTGGACTCCAACTGGTGTACTCAGCACCAGTGGTATGGATAGTCTCTCTACGTCTAGTCCCAAAGCATGGGCTAGACCAGGTGTAACAAAGGAGTGCGAAGCTCCTGAATCGAAAAAAGAAGAAACAAGAGTGCTGAACAAACAAATCATACCTCGCACCACCTCTGGTCCTGATGAAGCTGTTAACTCTGCTATGTGAAACTGTCCACGCCCAGCTCCTCTGCCTCTTTGATGTTGTCCACATCCCCGACCATGCCCTGGTCGAGGTCCCTAAGGAGCACCCTGAGGTCGGCCTCCTCCCACAAAGTCTTCCCTCAGAGGAGCATGGTCCTGCTGCTGCTGGAAGGGCCTCGACGGCAACTGGTGCTGCTGAGGTGGGCGCTGAACCTGCCCACCACCACCGTACTGAGCTTGGGTAGGGCACCGACTCAGAACGTGCCCGAAACCTCCACAAGAAAAACACTTCGGTCCTGGGCTCGTGAAAAAGGGACGAGGACCCGAAGATCTGAACTGAAACTGCTGGGGCCTGCTCCCCACTGGCCTAAACCTGAAAGGTCCCGTCGCAGGAGACCTGCTGCTGACTGCCTTCCCCTTCGACAAGCCTGGCTAGTTACCCTCTCGGGGTGCACCTCCCAGCGAGTGCATCCTCTCTACAACCTCTGCCTTCTTCTGTACCGCCTAGTACGTCAGAAGGGTGAAGGGGGTGACAACATACTGGAGCGAAGGATGAAGCGCCTCCTCCAAAAATCTCGCTCGAGACTCCTCATTCGAAAATAGATCTGGAGCAAAGCTCAAGAGATCCTTGAAATTGATCCCCATCTCTCGTACTGACATACTCCCCTGCTGAAGGGAGAGTAACTCCTGCCAATTCTCTGCCTTGATCATGGAAGAAAGGAATTCCTCTCAGAATTCCTTCTC
The DNA here is from genome assembly GCA_963277665.1 of Viscum album. NCBI lineage: Eukaryota > Viridiplantae > Streptophyta > Magnoliopsida > Santalales > Viscaceae > Viscum > Viscum album. The sequence continues at coordinate 1,387,056,718 of OY728160.1, forward strand.
AAAGTCAGCCCATGGAACCTCTGCCTCTATCCTCTCTCTGAGGTAGAGCGTCCACCACTGTAGCGCCGAACCTCTCAGCTGACTGACTGCTAGGGGAATCCAGTACTCCATCGGAGCACAGATCAAGGTAAAAGTGATCCCTAGCTCCTCAAGCCACCCCTCCATCTCCGTATCTGAAGTACTACCCTCGTACATCTTGAGGGTCTACCGCTGGAAAGAATGGAGAGTCTTCTACCACTAGCTATCTTCCTCCTCTAGGTCAATCCTCAGCTGATCGACCGCCTGAATCTGATGGGCCTCGGCCATCTGAGCCACCCGAGGATGACGTCCAGGTGCCATAGCTGTACGGTAAACAAGGATCGCCTAAGCCCAAGTAGTAGGGAAAACTCAAGGTTTTATTTTATCATTTTATTTCAATTTCTTTCCCAGAACACCTAAATCAAGTAAAACACAATCATGATTATGCATGTACCTTCTCTAGGGTCTCTACCCTGCAATCAATGCAGTTTCACTTGGTCGTTCAGTAGGCTCAGAGTCCTTGCATCGGATCACAGGGGCCCTAAAATACCGTGTCCTAGCCGATCTTCCCTGGCCTATGTCACGCACCAAGATTAACTAAAACTATTGCCCTACCATCCCATACAATCCTCACTGTGCCTAACTCCAGAATCCATCCTATCTCTCAACCATCACCTCTGATACCATTCTGTCATGACCCCCTCCCACCAAAGATGCCCCTCCTGAGCTGGAAATGGTGAAAGGGAGATAATGACCCCCGAGTCCCGCCTCCAGTAGGCCCCGGGGTGGCGACTAGCACCAAGGGTATGAATTTTCACAAATATGGGAGGCATTAACCTTTTTATTTATTTAGGATCGGGAAATAGGACAAGTCAACCACCAAAAAGGAAAAGAACAAGTGTATATAAATAAACCCAAACCAAGCCCACATGCATGTTTAAATAATTTTATAACAAGGTGCAAGTACAAGAAATCTCAAAGTACAATACCAAAAGAAAACAAGAGAACAAAAACTGCAACAACTCCTACTGTCCGACTAGTAGGGTCCCACACGGACTTGGTAGTCCTCCTGGAAACCTGAAAGTAAACGTAGGGTGATCATAAAAGTATACTCAGTAGGGAAACCTAAAGCTCTTGTGCACAAGTGGGGAGACATCCTAATGTCCCGTGAGAACAACAGAAGAAACCTAGAAAGGAATTCTAACCACCTAACCTCACCAGCCACACTCACCAAAACACAAGCACAACAGGTAGTAGTATATATGAAACAAGAGTGTTGGGTACCCCGCACCATTTCCCTTTGGTTAGCTGCTCTTCCAAATGGCAAACGTCCTGATGCTGCCATACTCTCCCCGCCTGCACACACCTGGGCCTCACAACCACGTATCTCGCCCGCACACACCCGGGCATCACAACCACGTATCCCACCCGCACACACCTGGGCCTCACAACCACGTATCCCGCCCGTACACACCTGGGCCTCATCCCAAAGATTCTTAGGAAATAGTAGAACTTGCCCGAAGAATCTTGGGCTAATGCCACCCCAATCGAAACCTACCCGAAGTGTCTTAGGTGTAAGGTCGCCTCAAGACATCACAACCTAGGGGAGAAGGAGTAGGAAGGAGCTAGTAACTAAGGGAAAAACACCATCTCCCCTGAAATGGGAGTGTTCGGCACTAAGTGCTCAACATGGGTGGGGTGCGATAAAATACAAAGACACAGATATATATATATATATATATATATATATATATATATATATATATACCAAACACACAACCCAACCTATGGATTTTAAACAGAGAAATTGAGCACGTGCCTCGACACTGCTAATACAAAGCATGCATACAACAAACAACCCCAACCCCATTTAGGTTTTCACATTTTAGCAGAAGTAGTTTATTAAGTTCCTTAACTACTGGGAAACTGTCCACAACCAACCACATCAATTGTTTGTAAAACATATCCTTTCCATCCACAAAACAAGTTAGGAAAACACAAGCAACACAACCAAGTCCTTCTTATCAACCAACCAACACATTGATTATTAAACCCTTTCCATTACCATGATCCACCATTCATTAACTCTTTCCACTTTTTATTTATTAACCACAACCCATAGTCCGTTCACATTCAACCCATCCCCGCAGCCCCGCTTCCAACCACCATAACCACAACCGCACCGAAACCCGTACATCATTATCCCTTTAATACCACTTATCGCAGCTCCGCTGCCCATCATCAACATAAAATTCACACCAACCCACAACCAAGTCAACCGCAGCCCCGCTGCTCACCCTATCCACAACAACCCAGAAAACATCCACATCACATGCCACGTATCCAAGACAACACCCACATGTTCATTATTCTGTTTTTGTTTAACCGGGGTGATCACAAAAGGGTTCCAGATTTTAAACAGCCAACTTTACGTGATTAACCAATTTCCACATTCCACAAAGTTCCATCCACAAAAATGGTCTATAAAGATAGGGAAACATTTAATTGCGTAAGAAAAGGCCCCCAACGACCATGATTTTCAGTAGGTACAAGCTCATTCAATTCACAACATAATATCACAGGATATAAAGTGACAACAATTATAAACTTCCCAACGCCGATATATAAGCCATTTATTATCTTTATTAAACCGGTTCAAAAGTGTTTCACATAAGCAAGAGGACACCCACCCCGCATGATACACAAATTATAGAGACAAAGGTAAGAACCCTACATCAACAGGTTCTGATCACAGCACTCCCCCAGATCAACTTTAGAAGACATATGTCGGTGTCCGTCACTTCTTTTGGGTCCCGACAAAACCTCCTCGGGTGGGATTCAGAATGGAAAGGCTGAAGGAAGGACAACGTTCCAAACTCGGAAATTCATCCTCTTCATTACGATCCCATGGCCGCTGATGGATCATAAATCGGAGCTTGGACGAAGAAGTTATGGAAGAAAAGGAGCCTTCGAGTGTCTTGGGAGAGCTCTGCTCAGAGGAATGGGGAGGAGAGGGGTGAGTTGAAAGGAGGAGGGGACCCCTCCTTTTATAGGTGAGAAAAGGAAAAGTACACGGCATGTACTCGGTTATTTTACACGGTCTCCACGCAGCTTCCAACACGGCTCCGCGGCCGTTGACTGGTCAACACACGGTTTGAGGGTAACGCATACGCGGGGAAAGACTACACGGTGTGTAGTTTAGACACACAACATGTAATCATTTATTTCACATGGCAAGGACATGGCTCCAACATGGTACATGACCGTTGACTGGTAACACGTACGCGGGGAAGGACTACACGACATGTAGAAATGGACACACAGCGTGCACCCATTATTTCACACAGCAAGGACACGGTCTTCAACACGGGGTATACCCGGAACGGGGGGGGGGGGGGGGGGGACACGGAGTGTACTAAAACTACACAGCGTGTAGTTTCAAAATTCTGGAAAGTGTGGGAAAAGTCCATTTTACCCTCCAGAACACTTCTTGACCTTCTTTTTGACAAAGGAATGGGCCGGAGAGGTCCGGGCCATTACAATTTATGTCAAATGTGTAAAGAGTTTTCAGCACCGTTGCTTATATTTTCATAATTCATAGGATTGGTAATGTGGTTTTATATTTATTCTTTTAGTGGAATCCGTGGAAATAGAGATTTCATGTGTGTTTTTGTATTTTTAGTTCAACTATTGATTCTATATTCTATTCATCTATTATGCGACCCACCTTTGTAACTGCTTGTTTTCCATGTTGGGCTTCCACATAAATGTAATGAAGGATATAGAACGATGCACCATTTGTAAGGTCATGAAGATGTTTCCCTTATAAATTAAATTTCATTTAATTTAGGATCTTTAAAATCTATATTTATAACATATCAATATAAATAAAATTCAAAAATAAAATACATACCTTGATCTATTAAACTTCTAGATTTTAGTATCCTTGATTTTCACTCACTTAAAAAGATTTTTATCCTTTATCTATTCTTTCTTCTATAGTGGTTTTGATGGAACATATCAGAATTTTAATTAAGACATAATTGGAAAGGATATGACCATTTAAATAAGGATAAAATTGTTTTCATGGGGGTTTATTTAATTAACTATCAAAGTCCATAAATTTGAATAGTTTATCCCTCATTATCCCCTAAAAATAATATTAAAAAATATATTATTTGAGTTACTCCAACATTATTCAACTTAACTCTTGTGATGTTACTTTATGATTTATAATATTCAATTTTTCATTATGTGCATTCATATTTATTTTATCATGTATAAAACATTCATCATAATTTAGGATAATGTCCATATGAGTCATAACAGTCATATATTCTCTATTAATGTACTCCCTTAAATGTATTACAATATGGAAATTTTCCATATCATCATTAAAATGGGATATATATAATTGGCCCAATGATAATTTCTTCATTAAATACTATTCATGTTATCATTTATATAATTCATGGCCTTAAAAATGGTGCATCAGTCTACATACATCATGACTTTGATGTGGAAGGCTAACATGAAAAACAAGCAGTTACAAAGGTGGGTCGCAAAAGAGATGAATAGAATGTAGAATTGGTAGTTGCACTGGAAATAAAAAAACACACATGGAATCTCTATTACCAAGGATTAAAATAAAATAATAAATATAAAACCACATTACTAGTTCTATGAATAATGAAAAATATGAACAATGGTGCTGATAACCCTCCTCACATTTGTCGCAAATGGAGCAATGAACATCAAGAGGATTTAGATAAGGCATGCACTGGTAGTAGTACTTGAGCATCATGGTCATCCCTTTAACCTAAACATATTTTTTTGGGGGAAATTGTAACCCAATTAATGTCTCCCACCGGCCCAAGACAATGAAGATTCATATTTAATTTCCCCAAGGGAGGATGTGAATTTGGATTGACATCATCTCTCATTATCCTTCTAAGTGGATATTTTAGTACACCTTTTGGTAGATTACACACATCCTATTATATTTTTAGTCATCAAATAATTTTCATAGATAATTAACAATATTTACATTTGAAGATGGGGTTTCCATTTTTTAAGGTAAATCCCTGAGACTGATTGAGTTTTGGCTACAATGACAGCCTTGAATCTGATGACGATGATGACAAAAAGGGATCTAGATAACTTCAATGGTGAGTTCCGTGAGTCCAATGAATTCAACAACAATTAAGACTCCATTGAATATAGTTTCTCATTATCCCCATGTATCCTTTAATGAAAAGGTGTAGTTATTCTTCTATGATAACAATAGCGTCTCTGGAGGGATTTAGACTTAGTCCCCAACACTCATTTTTGTACAAAACAGGAACTAATGGATGAAGAAGGTGACATAAATTATCTATTTTTATTGGAATATATATTTTCCTTATCAGTGGGAAATCCCTTTTCCATTTCATAAAAACTTTATTCTATCTTGTTACCATTCCTTTGTAATACATATTTCTTATGAGTAGTTTTCTTTAAATGTTGTATGTCTATAATTTTACAATTCTAAAATATGAAATTTCTCTATTTATAATCCATTGAAACCTTTTTGACCAGATGAAAAAGAAAATATTTTACAATTTTACTCAAGAAATTTCCATTGGGAATTCCATAAGAGGTTCAACTGTAATTTTTAGAATCCTCAAAAAAACATGTTTTCTATTGAACTATAATTTTTGAATGATTGAGGGGGAATTGTTCTATTATTCCCCACTAAAACTACCAATATTCTAATAGAAATTACACTGGAGGTTCAACTAGAAATTCAACAGGCAGTTCCACTAGAACATCCACTGCAGGTTCCACTAAAACCTCTACTTAAACCTATTATACCGAATTACAGTGCAAAGTTAAAGGAAATTTTGTTTTTGTTGTTTACAATTGGAACACATATTTATATTCTACCTTTCAGAACTATACTACAATTTATGTAATCCCCCCCCAAAAATATTTTCTATATTTTAGTGAAAAATTTTCAGAATTCAAAAATGAATTTTGTACTATTCTTTCTCATCGAAACATCCACCGGAGGTTGCACTGGAACTTCCACTAAAGGTTCCATTGGAACTTCCAATGAAGTTCCACTGGAGGTTTCCCTGAAACTTCCACTACAATTTCCACTAGAGCCTATTCTACCTTATAATACTGCCAAGCTACCTTAAGTAAAAATCCATGTTTTTCTTTACCACAAGATCTTCCATTGGAGCTTCCACAAGAAGTTACAGTGGAAATTCTAGTCATATTATACCTTTTAAACCTTTATTGTAATTTGTGGAATCCACCAAATAAACATGCTGTCTATATTTTAGTGAAATTTTTATAGGATTCAATATTGAATTTCATTCTGTTCTTTTCCACTAGAACCTCCAATGGTGCTTCCATTGGAGGTTTCTAAGGGAACCTCCAATGAAACTTCCACTGGAAAATCCACCAGAAATTCCACTATAGGTTCCAATATTACTTATATTGAAGGTTAGGTTCTACTAGATCATACACTAAAATTATTCTACCAAATTATATTGAAAATATACTTTATGTAAAAATTCATGATGTTCTTTCCCATTGGAAGACCCAATAGAAGTTCCAGTGGAGTTTCCACTATAATTTCTAGTGATTTTTTCACTAAAAGTTATAGTGGAAGTTCGAGTAATATTATACCTTTAAAAACTATATTCTAATTTGGGAAATCTCTAAAATAAATAGGGTATTTATTTTAGTGTAAATTTTTTATAGGATTTAGAATGGAATTTCATTCTATTCTTTCCCATTGGTAATTCTAGTAGATATTCCAATGGTGCTTCTAGTGGAGCTTCCACTGGAACTTCCATTGGAACTTCTAGTCATATTCATAAGGGTGTTATATTCATTACCACATGAATTCCATTAGATCATCCACTAGAAGTTTTAGTCTTATTCTACCTTTCAAACATATAATTAATTTGTTGGATTCCATAAAAAACATTTTTTTTTCTATACTATTGTGAAATTATTATAGGATTTAGCATGAAATTGTTCTATTCGTTCTAGTCCTATTATAAGTTTTTTTTATTTTCATGGAAATGTCTCAATTTCAATTTTCATGTATTCATTTTAGGTCAAATATAACATATTTATAATGAGTTATATAAAAAATACAATAAAAATTGAATGAAGGCCATACAATAAATTTTTAGAATAGTTCTTTTTGGAATATGTTTTCGGTTTTTATATCCAATTCTATATCGATATTAGATTGTAGAAAATACGACAGTTCTATTTTTATGCACTTGATAATAATGATTCCATAAAAATGATTTCCAAATTTTTGGATTGGAATGATATTTCTATTAAGGTGATGTAAAAATGATATTTGGGATAACTGAAGGTGAAACTGAATTTAAAGATCCCTATTCATTCAAACCAACTAAGGAAGCATTTCATATATGATGATTTATAAATGGTGTTTGACTATTTATGTAAACTAAAATTAAAAAAATCTTTCATGGAAACTTTTATAGGAAATAAAGAAGTGGATCATGTTTATTTAAAAACATTCTTAAGTTTATACACCCATGTTGCTATTTTTTTACGTATTATAGGTACTTACTTGAGGTAAGGCTTCAAAAATTTTGTGGACAGTTTGGGATACACGATAATTCTGAAGTGGTCTCAGGAAATCCACTAAAAATTGATTAAATATATTAAAGAATTTTCAAAAGATATGCTCAAAGATTATGGGTCTATTATCGCATTACTGGTATGTATTAATATTTATTTTAACTTTTATGTATAATTAGTCTTCATAAAATTATTATTTTTTTATTATTAGTATTGTGAAGAAATAATATTAGTGAAATGTAATGAACAAACTAGAAATACACCTTTAATAAAATGGTGCTTGTCTGATTTTGATGTTGCGGTCAAAAAAAAATATTAAAAAATACAGAGCTAGTGCGATAAGTATACCCATTACAGTCTAAACTTAATGAATTTACCAACCCATAGGTATGTAAAAATAAAAATATTACCAATTCAGAAACATGAAGAAAGTTTTTATGAGACAAAAAATAGTAAGGAATGTTGTGTTCACTGGTAGGAAAAGGTAGATTAAATGAAAAAAATAAAAGGTCTTGAAGATAAAAATTTAGGATTGAAATGAAAAATAGAGAAAATGGATGAAAAATTTAGGAAATAGGATGAAAAAATTTAAAAAATGAAGTTGTTGATAACTGAAAACCCCAAAAAATAGGCAAGGTGAAGAGAAAGTATCATTTATTGAGGGGAAATAACCCCTTATGTAATAGAGGTAATCCAAACAGTAGGCACCAATGATGCTGGTATTTTAGAGGAGGAAGAACCCTAGGAAGAACGCTCTGAAAAAATGGCACCTCTCATAGATAGCAGCCAAGTAGAACAGTCAGAAATAGAAACTCGCTAAACCAGACCATTAATTAGAAATGTGAAATCAAGAGCAGGAAAAGAAAATAAATTAGATTTGACATATGTATGTGAATCAAAAACTATAATAAGAAGAGTAATAACATATTAATCAAATATATAATAATATCTACCTAATCTAGAAACTATCATCAACATTATAGAAGAAGGGTTTTTTATAGGGCAGACTGTTATACCAAAATGGGTTAGGCAGAGTCAGTTCCTCAAGAAAAAGACTATGAGCACCTTGAAAAGATTTTTTAGTTGGACCCGACCATGTATATTGTTAGGACCTAAGGGAATGACCAACCTGAATATACATTTTATATTAATTTCACCTTAACTATACATGTTTTATTATAAATTACTATTATTATTATATAGGTAATATTTCTAGTAATATGAAAATAATTTATATTTAGTTAAAATGGATGATATTTTCTCCCTTTAAAAGAAAAAAATGACAAGTAGTTGGGTGGGTATTTAAGATAACCAAACTTACTATAAACTAATATTCAATTAGTGAAAAATCCTCCAATCATTTTCCTTGATACCAAGTTATAGATTTATATGGCCAGATAGTAAAAAAGAAGTATGAAATGGGGGAAGACAACTAGAATATTACCAGATAAATTGATGATTATTTTAAGTTCACCCATGTTGAGTGTATTATTATCTATATAATTTAAGTTGTAATTATATTAGTTAATATTTTTTCTAACTTTATTCATTTTTATAGGGCTTAATTTCTGGGGAAAACCCAAATTTTATAGATATTTTGGTAGAGAAACAATTAACAATGAACTGTAATTAAATGGAATAATTTTCATCCTGATAAACAAAACAAATATACATTGTAAATTTCTCATTTTTGAAATGAAGAGAAAATAATTCAGTAACTATAACTCCATGTATCCCCAGATTGGTGGTGATTGACATGATATTTATCAAAATGATGCTTTAGAAATGTTAAATGTTATCCACTTTAACATGAAATATATTTTTATATAAACCAAATGAGTTATTTAAATTTGTAAAATTGTAAAAAAAATTATAAAACAAATCATCAATAAATAGAGCCTAGATTACTTGGACAAGACTGATCATGCACTCCCATTACTAGTGGATGATAATCCTCAATAGGGTGATGGAAGATTGGAATGTGGAATAATAATTTTATATTTTTTGGAAAAGTTGAAAAATGATCAAGCATATAATCAAAATCTAGAAGAAGAAGAAATTGAAGGCCTACAACTTTATATGGCACATTTCTTCCTTACCGACTATACTAAAACCTAGAAGAAAACATAATTTATAAGAATGAGTTTCCACTTGGAGGTAGTGTCACCGATATAAACATAAACATTTAAACAACTTGGATTTTTGGTTGTGACATCAAACTAGAATTAGAAATGTTATTATGTTCTTAAACATATATACTACCCAGTTTCAAAGATGTGATAGGAAACTGTAATGGAATATTCTTAGGTTCTTAAACATTTACACAATCTAGTTTTATGGATGTGATAAGAAACTAATATTTAATGTTCTCATGTTCTTAAACATTCACACATCCCAGTTTTATGGTTGTGACATGAAACTAGAATTGAATTTTCTCAGGTTCTTAATCATTTATACAGCCCGGTTTTAAGGATGTGATAGGAAACTTTAATTAAATGTTTTCAAGTTCTTAAACATTTATACAACCTAGTTTTATGGTTGTGATAGGAAACTATAATTTATCTTTCCCCGGTTCTTAAACAATTAAAAAACATGGTTTTATAGCCTTGACATAAAACTTGAATTGAATATCACAAGGGGTGTCCCAATTTTGTTTTTCTATATTTCACACTAATTTGAACTAGAATGGAGGGTGAGTGCCTCAACTTATTTTAAATTATCTTTAACCTACTTCAAGAACAAAAATTGTGTGGAAAACCATTTTGGAGTGAGTTATAATTTTGAGAATTATATTTGTTCATAAATGATATAAAAAAATGTAGTGTAGTGACTCAACTACATTATACTTAAGCTCTATGATCATATTTTATTAGAGTGAACTAAAATATGGTGGTAGATAAATCCCATGACAACAATTTTTAGGATTATTATATCTTTGGGAACTCTAAGTTTCATTGATCTATATTATTGGTTTTCATGGAAGTGGTGGTCATTCATTATCATGTTCTAATGAACATTAAATCATTTTTTATGGGAGATGACTAGTATTTTGGATTATATTTTTGGATTTTGTGAGTTTGGTTGTTGGAGATTATTCCACTAAATTTATTCTCTTATTTATTAGGATGACACTATCTTACGTCAAGATAGAATATTATTGTATTATATAACCACTTCTTGGATGATGTGATGAGTTGTTTTGAAATAATGTTCCTTAGTGAGTATAAATTCATTTTAGTGTAAGTATACTAGTTTATATTTCCATTATGAGGTGATTTTAGCTGCACATGGAATCTTGTTGGTTTTTTATTTATACCTATAGTCTCTTGATTTTGGTAGTTTCTATCATAGAATCTAGAGCTAATAGGGAATGTTTATATAAATGATTAGGACTATATTCTTCCAATCATGGTGTAATGGTTCACTAATGATCATTATGTTTATTGTATAGTTGATTGAAGAGGTTTATGTTTCGTAATTTTGTACTCATCTATCACTTTCACATAGAAAAACAACAACCCAAAATTGTGATATTTAGTAGTGTATGGGAGCTTTAATGGGATCTAAGAAGTTGTTGTGTGTTATCACTGGTGTCCCTAACCATTAAAAATCAAACAATCCTATAAATAGTGTCAAATACCAAAGTGGATGTTTCAAAAATAAAAAATTTGTGTCCCAGTATAAATGCTTCAAGGGATTCATATAATAATTATCATACAACACAACTGCATAGAAATTGATGTTTCTTGAAATGGTATCCCAATATATTACAACTAAAATTAAATAATGAATTCTTACAACCTATAAATTCTTCAATGGAGTTATTATAATTTAAAAAATCCTATACATGGTGCAGAGACACAGCAATTCAACCATAAAAAATAGCCGTCACCAATGTCTACATTGGTCGGATTCTCCCAATTCTATAGAAGTCTACCTTCAATGATGACGTTAAAAATTGGTTGATTAGTCTTCCTGAAATAGACTAAAAAAATTTAAAAAACTTATAGAAAATATTTTTTATTGAAAAATTACATTTATTGTTTTTGTGGCTGTAACCGAAAAATCTATTCTTGCTTGATCTACAATTCCCGACATGAAATTAAAAATAATATCAGATACCACATTACCATTAGAATAATTCTCCTTGAAATAAAATTCATTATAAAATTGAACCATACTATCATCATAGCGTTGGACTTGTTCATTTTTATGCAATTATGTTATCTTTCGACAACCATTTTCTAAAAATATTTTGACTCTATCTCCCCATTTCCTATTTTGTTTCCTTTTAAAAGAATCCTTTCTTTAAATTGTGTCTGATCTTTCATTCCTAGTAACTCTATCCAATGATGTATTTGTTTTAGTTAACACTTTTTAAAAAATTAATGAACTTAGAGAAGGTAATGTTATAAACCGAATCTTCCTAACAAGTGACAGTAATCAACTTCATTCCCATTCATGATAAATATTTATAATGTTTTTATATAACTAATTTTCTATCATCATTTACTTCAATATAATCTCTTTCTAACATTACAATATTTCTATCCAACCAGGTTCGCATCCCCAAAATATATTTTTCAAGTATTGATCTCACATCAAGATGATCATAACATTTTAAAACATGAACAAAAATATTCCCAACCAACTCAAACATTCGACAAGGACATTCAAAAACCTCCACATAAGCTTCATATTATACCCAAAATTTATCTTCACAACCAAATATTCCAATAACATAAATTAATTGAACACTAATTTCAGTACATGATATCAGAAGAAAAGAAAAAATCATTTTAAAAACATGTTGAAATACATAAAATAACAAAGCTATATATCTAGTGGAAACATGGGACATCAATTCCAAGTAAGGATAAATATTATGAGGAAACTTATACTACATCTCAAATTCAGCCTTTATTTTGTGATATCGATTTTATTCCTAAAATATCTCAAACTGATTAAAGAGATCAATGACACATAACTTGTGATGAATGTAATATTTAAGAAATAAATTAAAACATTCACTTAATTTAGTGCTGGGAATACCCAATATTTAATCATTTTTAAAAAAGAAATGTGCCAAATTTTTTCAGAATACAAATACATCATCTAACCACTATGATTTCCCATCCCCATATTCTTCTTTGAGGGAATCCTAATCTAGATCAAATTTATGTATAACATAGTATTGTAGCATACACTTCTTAAATCTAGTTAGAATAGTATATCTGTCTTTCATCTAACTACCAAAATATTTAATGCCATTTTGCATCAAATGTGATGAACAAAGGCAATGTTGAGTTTCCACTAAAACTTTTGAAATGGATTTTTTATTTCCTCATTTTGATTAGAAAATATAGTTTGATGTTGATTCTTATGAAACACCTATAATTTTTTAAATAATAAAGAAAATGGAGTTGTGGTTTCATCATAAAACAAAGAAGCCCCAAAATTAACAATCTCATGATGATAATTGAACCCCAAAAAGACACCTAGGGGTCTATACTATTTATTAGAGTTTAAAGTAGTGTAAAAAACAACAACATCTCCAAAGAACTCATAACCTATCTTCATTTTGGTATCATCCTAGAAAATATTTTTAATTTGTGCATTCATGTAAAATTGCATAGTATACAAAAATAATGGATTGTTATAACTTTGTCTTTCTAGGTATTGTAACATGCAATATGAAACACCATGAACCAATTTACATTCCCATTTAGAACATAAAAAATTCAACTGATAGACACGCGTGCACCCAATAACATCTCAACCCCTGCAATAGCTGTTGCTAAGTAGAAGGAATCAATTAGCTTAATACCTACTAAAGCATTCACATCTAACTATGCTGGTTGTGCTTCTATTTTTTGGGATCTTAAAAATTGAATTGATTTAGGTCTATGAAAGGATTTATTGTTCCCTTTAGCAAATACAGTACATGCATATTTCCCAGAAGATAAAAAACTAACCACCATTCTAGCAAGGAAACTTGTATGTGTCTTAGCCTGAGGAAATTTTACCATGCTATTATGTTTTTAAACCTTCTTATAAACAACTTTTCTACATGAATAAAGGATTTATGTGACGATTGATTTATCATTTCTCCTTTTATTTGAGTATTTTCGGTGTACACTGAACCCATTTACTCCCCCATGTGTGACATAAAGACACTGTGAATCATCAAGTGAATTGAATATCCTCCCAACAATTGGTTTAACAGATGATGTTACAACATCAACATCATCAGTATTGGAACAAACTATACATAATTTTTATAAAATGAATTAATCAATTTGAAAATGTATAAACTATATGAATAAAAATGTAACTTAAAATTATATAATTTGAAAAATAATTATTTACAAAATCTAAAATATTATTATATTTAGGAAATAATGAATAAAATAAATTATAATATATAATAAATATATTTTCCACTAGAAGTCCCACTAGAAGTTCCACTAGATGTTCCACTAGAAGTTTCACTAGAAGTTACACAATATAAAAAAACTATAGTTTTCTAAAACTAATTAATATATAAATAAAAATTAAATTTTAATAAATATATTTTTATTAAATATGATTGTATAATATGAATTTAATTTGTTACATAGTTTTTATAAAAATGATGTAATTAAATATTTAAAAATGTATAAACTATTTGAAAAAAATGTTAATAAAAATTACATAACAGGTAATATAATTTTATACAAATATAATAAATATAATTAGATTTCTCAAATTATAATAAAACTGTAAGATATATTGAATACATTTTTCTTGTGGAAATTCTAGTGAATTTTTCTTATAAATATATTTTTATTAAATATAAGTGGAAATTCTATTCGAACTTATTATAAAATTTTTTTTGGTAAATAAAATTATAAAAAAATATGAATTTAAATTGTTACAAAATTTATATAAAAAGTATTCAATTTAGTATATTATATTGTATAAATAATTTGAAAAAAATAAATAAAAATTAAAGAATTAGAGAAAAAAATATTTACAAATATAATAAATATAATTATAATTTTGAAATTATAAATAATAAAATTTATAAAATATATTGAATATATTTTCCTGTATAAGTTCCACTAGATGTTATGGTGGAAGTTCCACTATGCAACTTCCAGTGAAAGAACTAGTGGAACCCCTACAATGTATAAACACTTTATATTTATTTCGGCAAAACATCCACTGAGAAATTAAGCATATGGTCTTCGACAGAAACTAATTGCAGATTATCCAAAAAACTAATATTAAAAAAAATTAAATAAAATTTGAAATACCTTTATCTATGTAAATTATAAGTAGAAGAAAAAAAATGAAAACTCCAAAATACAGAATACTGAAGGTAACTACCCCCACAATGGTAAAACTTGCAAAAGTCACATGCATTCAAAATTACACTCATAGGACTCCAACAATTCACACTATGATAATTCATTCTATAGAATAAATGACATGCATTCCAGACTACTCTAAAATGACTTCATCGATTCATGCTACATCAAAATCCAAACCCAGAAAAACTGAGTGAAAATTCCAAATCCTACCGCACAATCCCACAATTCCACAGACCTTTCCCAATGAATCAGACTAAAAATTAAAAATACTGACACACAATCTGGTACATGGGTTCA
The DNA here is from genome assembly GCA_963277665.1 of Viscum album. Taxonomy (NCBI): domain Eukaryota; kingdom Viridiplantae; phylum Streptophyta; class Magnoliopsida; order Santalales; family Viscaceae; genus Viscum; species Viscum album. Next base: position 1,387,072,005 of record OY728160.1, read on the forward strand.
TTTTACCATCTCCTTCTACATAATCCCACAATCCCCCAGATATTTTTGATTGAAAACTGGTGAAAATTCCAAATCCTGTCATGAAATCATGCAATCCCTTAGAGCTTTCATAGTAAAAAGCACTGAAAATTCCATATTTGGCTACATAATCCCCAATTTTCTCACCTCATTTCCTATAAGATGAAAATTCCCTCCAAAAAATCACTATAACCTAATAGTTCCACATGTAAAAATGATCACGTATTAAAATCACATCACCTCACCAGACTATCCTGTAATATAGGGAACATGAGATGATAAAATGAATGTGAATTAAGGGGAATCATCCTAGGTTCCTGATTTGAGGTCAATACATGAAACATTGACACCTAACCACATCCATCCAAGTATTTTCAAAACAATAAAAATAAAAAAAGAAAAACTAAAAAGACCAAGAGAAATGAAATAGATTGAGAGAACTAACTCAAATGTTAAAGAATATTTTTTCAAACAAAACTATATACCCAACCTTATATGATGAAATCCCATGGCAGAGATGTCAAACAACCAACATAAAAAAATAAATGGATAAATGATCATCAATAATTTGAGCAGAATCCCCTAAAAAGGAAGAAAAAATAAATTATAAGTCATGTTGTTATACATTTATACTATGCTTAACCTTAAAATTATTGTTACAGCGGAGGATTATAGAATAAATGTTTAAGATAAAAAGAAAAATATTTTTACAATTCCCCTCATCCACCCTCCACCAACCCATTTTGAAATGAGTAACCTCAAGCCCTCTTTACATTGTAAGGGTTATGGGGAAAAGAAATAGTTGTATGCTGGTTGCACTAAATATACATCATTGTCAACTATAATACAACTATATAATTTAAAATCTAGAAATGGATGGAGTGACACTAGTTTTACTAAACTACTTTACATTTTGAATTATGATCTCCTGGAAGATAATAAGATTCCTAGCTGAACATATGATCCTAAATGAATGCTATGTTCAATGGGTATGATCAGTAAAATAATACACGCCTGTCTAAATGATTTCATATTGTTTCATGAGAACCAAAAATCACCTAATGAATGATGAAATTGTGGTACCTATTGATACAAGAAAGATGAATCAGGGCCTATTAATGTTTTATAGTACTTTCCAATCATTCTATGGTTTAGGAACCTATATGGAAGTGAGGAGACTGAAATGAAATTGATGTGGCACACAAATATAAGAAATAATGATGGGACTTTTTTACCCAGAAAACTCCCCTTAGTGGAAGGGAATTGATCATGAGTATCTTGAATTTGGAAATGATTCAAGAAACCTTTATCTTTCAATATCTACAGATAGAGGTAATCCTTTGGGTTTTCAAAGTAGCACTCAAAGTACCTAGATGATTATGTTTTTAAATTATAAATAACCACCATGGTTATTTATGAAAAGAAAATACATTATTATATCTATGATTATATTAGGACAGAAACAACTAGATAATTATATTGATGTTTATTTGGATCCATTGATTGAAGATTTGAAATCATTGTGGATTAAAGTGTTATATTGTATAATTCTTACAAAAATAATGATTTCACATTGATATCTATGTTTTATCAGATGATAAATGAATTTCATGCTTATGGATTTTTTAGATATAGAATAAAAGGAACTCAAGGGTGTCCCATTTGTGAACAATGTAAAAAGTAAATTCAGTTAAAACATTCATCAAAGACAATTTTTCTATGACATCATAGATTTCTACCCCAGAAACAGAAGTAATGATCTTGGATGAAATAATTCGATGGGATTTCTGAATAATGTACAACACCATCTCCACTAATGGGTGATAAAATGTTTGAGAAAGTATATGATATGGAAATTGATTTTGGTAAACCTTTTTTTTGAAAAACCTTAGGAAAACTGGTCAGAAAAAGTGAACAATTTTTTTGAATTACCATATTGGAATTTTCTGTTCATCAAAAATTTTCTTAATGTTATTCATGTTGAAAAAAATGTAAGTGATATTGTGATTGGAATGTTACTAATTTCACTTGAAAAAATGAAGGATGGAATTAATGCTAGGTTCTACATTATTAACATGGGATTACATGAAGAGTTTCCCTAGTGAAGGGTGAAAATAGACTTTACTTCATCTAGCTATATACACTCTTTCATGGCAGGAGAGATATCAAATTTTCAACTTCTTGAATGATGTAAATTTTCCAGAGGGTTGTTCATAAAATATCAATAATATCATTTTAACGATTTATTTAAAGTTAAAGGGTAGGGAATCACATGAATTTCATGTTTTTATGTAAGAACTAATACCTGCAGATTTATGTTTCATTTTTCCCAAGAATGTCTATCATAAATTAACCAAGATATGTTTCTTTTATAAATCTATATTCTAAAAATTTATAGACCTGAAAAAATTTCCCACTATATAAAAGGAAATTTACATCATATTATGTAGATTGTAAATGTTCTTATCACTAAAATTCTTTGATATGATGGTTCACTTGATGGTTCACTCGGTGAGAGAGATTAAACAATGTGGTCTTATAAATTATCGATGGATGTACCCCATTGAATGGTATATAAATATTTTGAAAGGGTATGTAAAAGATTGAACTGGGACAAAGGGTTGTATTATGGAGTGATATATTTTTGAGGAATCTATTGAATTATGTACCGAATACCAATCTATTGTGGAGAAAATTGGTATACCAAAATCTTATCACACTGCGCAGCTTGTAGGTGAGGGGATTTTTGGAATAGATGTTGTTTAAGAACCAAAATCCTCATTTCATGTATGGATCTTGATTTCAGGTTGTTTTTGAGGAAAAAAGGAGGATATTAGGGTCTTTTCTAAGTACATATTGTGTACTTCTGAGTACATATAGTGAACCCGGTTTCCATGTACAACTACGTACTAGCCGTGTAACGGCCGAGTACATGGTTGTGTGATGACATGGATAACCCGCTTAAGTTGGGGCGAGTTGAGGATAATACAAAACATGTACAATTAATGAACATGTCGTGTACTTTTATTTTTAACTGATAAATCAGAGTGGGGTCGCATCTCATATTTAGAAACCCCTTCTTTTAGTAATGGATCATACAGGAGCATGATATAAGGGATGGCAAACTCCGAACCTGTAACACCCTGATATTTTATGAAAAATATTATTTTTAATTTCATTAATGTCTTGTGTTGTACGCTACACCAAAAGGAGCTTTCACAACACGCATCCTTGGCTTGCCTTTCATTACACGCAATCGCGACTTTCCTCGATAGCGTGTGTAGTACGCAATACCGAGTTTCACTAAACAACGATATGCTATTAAAATATTATTAAAACTAGCTGTTATGAATAGTAATAACCACATTTTTAAATTTTAGAAATTTTAGCTCTCAAAATGGACTTCATTTTTGGATTCGGAGTATCGAATTTAGCCTAAGGTGAAATTTTGGTACTTTTCGGATAACTTTCATATTCTGATGAATAATGAAAATTACTAAATTATAATTAAAAACAACTTTTTTAATCGAAATAATTAATAGTGATAAATTATTAATTTGAGTGGTTTTAAATTATATTTAGAATATATTTTTACAATTTAATAAAATGTTGGTCATTGGATGTAATTTCACATTTAAACTAGTCATAAACAAGTGTCAATCTTTTGATAGTTATTATCTCTTAAGAACACGCTATTTGTTTTGACGACGGGAATTAATTTTTAAATTAATTAATGCAAATGATATGTTTTGAATTTGATAAAATAGACATCATTTTTGAATTCATAATATCAAATATTGCTTAGATCTAATTTTTGGTATTTTTCTGGAAACTTTCAACTTTTGATGAATAGTGAAACCACTAAGTGGTAGTTAAAAAACTGAATTTTTCATAAAAATTAATTTTACCACTTCTGTGAGTGGAATTTCGAAAATCTGAGAGACACGGTTAATATCAAGGACTAAAATGTGGTTCAATGAGATGAAAGTAATTTTTGGTGAATAGTAACTTTTTATTTTTTTTCCACAGTTAAAAGTAAATAGGGTAATTAAGGGTAAAAATGATATTATTATTACCATAAAACATGTCCTAATTCTATTGGACAAGTGTAATTAGACCAAAAACAACCTTAGAAATAAAATATGACCATTTAGGCCCACTTGGATTAGATTAGTACATTTATTATTAATTTATTTTAAGAAGGGTTAAAATAGTTAAAATCAAAGTTTAATAAGTAAATCATTTTTAATATGGGATTATACATAAGATAAATTTGACTATAAAAATTCATTAGAAATCTAAAAATATTTCCTACTTAATGGTATTTTATTTGTAATTTTTAGACATTAAATAATTTAATTTATTTAGGACACAACGATGATGCAGTAATTATCTTATTAATGAAATATTGACATAATTGATGTTATAAATACCCAAATAAATATAATTTGAGACTTTTTATGAACTAAAATAATTTTCTAGGTTAATATCACATGTTAGGATTTATTTAATTAACTTTGGTCTAAGTAATCATTCTGTTATGAGTTTTAAAAAAATCAACTATTGAATAGTGTCAAAATTGACATAAAATAGTTTTTAAAACAAATATTATATTATTAATTGTTATTTTATTTCTAAAAATATAAGGTTCGGCCAAATTACTGTTATATATATTAATAAAACACAACTTGGGGGTCTCTTGGATGTATATCGTAAGTTTATTAACTATATAATATAAAAATACAAAGTGACATGGTAAATGTCAATCTAATTAACTAAGAGTTAAAACTAAAAGATAAGGTTAATATAATGACCTAAACTTGTCTAAATTCTATTGGATGAGAGGATTTCGACCCATACCCACCTTATCTTCGAAATAACTCAATTTGGAGCTATTTAAAACCGAACTTGACTTTATAATAAAATAATATTTTTAGTTATTCCAAAGGTGCCCCTCTCCTCCCTTATAAAAGGGCACCTCCTCCCCCTCTTCCTCACACCACTTTGAGCCTTCAAGCTCGGCCAAACCCTGCCAAATTCTCTTGTCCATTTCCCTAGAAACTTCCTAGAGGTCCTGGTCTTCTTCAAAGACCAATTTTAGTACCCTAAGAGGAGGACTCAAAGAGGCACTTCAAAGAAGAGGTAAAGTCCATTACCGATTCTTTTATCTTTATTTCTTCTTCCACTTCTTCTTATTAGGTTGTTTCATTATGAAGTAATAACATCAGTATCACTCATATACTGACATGTTATTATAGAAATATAACAACCCTATTTCACCATCTATCCATCCTACAGAAAACGAAATCACCGCGCGTGCGTACGTACGAAATACCGTCTCCACGCCGTGGTGAAATCTATTTTCCACCACCACCTTACTTGGATGGGTATAATGGTGCAAATAATAACTATATATGATTATTTTAAAGTTATATTGATTCTGAAATAGTATACATACACTCCAATACAGTCCCACGATCATGAGAATGATATCATCGATCGTGCGTACGTACGGACTACCGTCTCCACGACGCGATGAGATTCATTCTCCACTTTAACCATTCATGAATGATTATAAAGTACATATAATAAGTAATCATGAAATATATGAAATAATAATGATACTGGATTTATGTGTATATATATGTATTTCATCTATTTAATTCCAATCAAATCAATAAGGAAACGAAAACAGCGTTCATGCGTACGTACGACCTACCGTCTCCATGAATGATGTATTTCTATCCATTTACTGATTTATTATATATATGTATATTCTGAATATATATTATATATAAATCATGTTTTATATTCTGGAATTAAGTAATCATGATCTAAGTAATCATATGAATAATTACAAGTCAAAACACGGACGACAAATGAAACAATTTTACCCAAAACACTCTTTGACATGGAATTTACAAAATAACGGGTAATATAAAGTAATAAGTTAACCATATATGATATCATAACAATGAGTATGATTATGGAATAATTCAATGACATTATTTAAATCATTATACAGGAGGTTCAGACACTTACGAAGCAAATCAGACCTAAGGTAAGGGAAAATATCACAATCTCATTTTTATCCAAGATTGTTTATACTTTGAAATTTACTGGGGTGTATTTTATCATCCACATCCATGTTTCCTCAATATGTAATATTTATATCCTTATACAATAGTTTATATAGAATTTTACCCTTTGATGAGTTTTTAGTAAAAGATATGAAAGGAATCATTTGTCGTTTTTCGTACGAGGTACTTTTTGACTTTTCCGACAAAAGTACGAAGAATGTTTTTTTAACTTATAAAGCATGAATGGATTTTTTAAAAAATTATTTCCAAGAAGCTTAATTTACAAGTTTTCAAGTTTATTTTTAATCAAATTCTTTTAGTTTAGAATTGTATGACATGTTAAGAAAGGAAAAGTGTTTTTGAAGCAGAAAGGATATTTTCCTCAAGAATGGAGTTCAAGTGTTTTATCAAAATTATTTTCCATCTAAGATAATAAAGGGTTATGTTTTCATCCCTATTATTACATTTATTTGATTATGTTGTGATGGAATTATTTTTATGAATTCCTTTATCTTATATGAATTTTTTTATGATGTCACTATGTTTAAGATTCTCATTTTTATTACATGGGTTATGTTATGATGTATGGTTTATGATTTTGTGGCACACATAAGAATGGTATCATTATGAGATGGGTGGGACCTATATCTCCCTCCAATGTATTGGGTAAAGATTTTATATCTCATGAGATAGACATGGCTGGAACGGTAGGTTATACCGGTTCAGTGAAACAGGAATGAAACGAGGGTGACTCGGTTCAGAAATGGACTTTGTCCACTAAGATAGTCTTGGCAATGAGTCTTGACTAATAAGATATGATTCTCTATGATTATGTGTGTATGCCACAAAGTTTCATGTTTTAAGTTATGATTATTGGGATTTCATTTCACTACTATGATTTATCCCATGTTATGAAATTATGCTCTCTTTTGCAGGTTAGGATTTTCAAAATGTTATGTTCTTATGAAAATGATGTGATTGATATTTCTTTTGTTTACCCTTAATGAGCATTTGAGCTCACCCTTTTATGTTTTCTTTTCCCCAGGATATAAAGAATGGTTTTAGCTAAAAAAAAGGAAGATCTTTATGGGAGATGTTGAAGATCTTTCACCACGATTAGAAGATTATATTCCGAGTTTCAAAAGACACTAAACTATTACGGTCCTTGTGTGTGTGTTTTTGTTATGTACTAAGTATTCTGCAAAAGTAATGTAATGTCCATGTACGTCAGGCTTCGGGTCTCTACAGTTGGTATCAGAGGGAGGTTTAGTCAACCTTTGGAAACTAGGATGCGAAAACGTTAGTGAGATCCCTAGAGATATTTCTAAGGTATGTCTAGGGATGTCCCTAAGGATAAGTATACGTATAGGATATAGTCCTAGAACTATGGTAACAATATTAGATTAAACCAAAGATATAAGATATTGAAGTTACTCCCCCTTTTATTATGATTTTTGCCCCTCACACTATTCTTTTTGGGTTTTAGAAAATGGCTGGAAACAAGATGATTCACGATAATGGAGGATATGATAGACAATGGAATGATATTCTTCATGAGAAACCAAATGAAATGGGATTTGGAAGTCCCAACATCATTATTATGCCGAATCAGCAATCTCATAATATGATCAATAAAGTAAAATTTGGTAAGTTTCCTGACTCGGCTAATAAGAGAAAGATGGAGTTTCATGATGATCATAGAGGAATGAAAGTTCAATTTCCCCTATGTAAATCATGTGGGAAGAGGCATCAAGGAGAATGTTTCAATGGAACTGGAAGATGCTTTGGGTGTGGAAAAGAAGGACACAAAGCCAGTAAGTGCAAAGGAAAAGGTTCAGTTAACACCAGGGATGAGGATAATGGTATTGCTATGACATCAATAATGGTTAAATGTTTTAAATGTGGAATGTACGAGAATTATGCAAACCAATGCCCTAAGGGAAAGTCTCATGAAGAGAATCAGTATGGTTGTATGGGTAGTATTTATGTGGATGATGACGAAGAGACTACAAATGATATGTGAGATGAAATAATTGTTGAAGCTCGGTCAATGGTTTAAGAATGTAGTGGAATGATTACATGTTTATCATGTGTAATGTTGTATAAGTAATTTCATGGTACTATGGAATAAAGAGACATCTAAGGATTGTTACACTATTGTCTTTCTGTGAGTTTTGAAAGTGTATGATTAATGTTACCAGTATCCATGAAAGGTTATTCAGATATTTTTGGAATGTAGATGATATGCGCATAATGAAGGGATAAGGAGAAAATTAAATGTTTGATAGTATTCATGAGCTCATGACTGATATAAGGAGAAGGTTATATCATGGTTTGAGTATATAGAATTTTTGGATTTTGGTATGTGGAAAGAGTTAACTTTTGACAGCAATCATGTTTTCACTAAGGTTTAATGGGTATTCATTTTTCTAGAGAATACATCATTAAGGTATTCAAATGATTGGAATGTGAAAAACAAGATATATGGGGGATAAATGATGGTATTCACATGTTTGGTTGATGACATTTCAAGTTATCATTTTCCTTATACTATGAGCTTGGACCGAAGTATTTTGGATAATCCTAAAGATTGGGATGGATTATGTTGGACATAAGTTAGTATTGTTTAAGGATAGAAGTTTTTTCGATATTATTTATGGGATGTTACAGTAATTTAGTTTTAGAAAAAGGACAACCTGCAGGATGGGCGATAGCCCATCACGTCGGACAAGGCTGTGGGAATCGAACCCACAACCGAAGTGCGACTCGCCTTTATCGCCTACCACTGGCCTACAGGAAGTCCCTGTTTAGTAGAAAATAGTTTTATTATATTAAGAAGTATGATATATGAAGTATAAGTCCATTTTAGGAACCATATATGATTAATCTCACTATAGATGGACTTATGTATTTTTTTGATAACTTTTCTAACCTTTTGTTTGAGACAGATGGAATGACAGATCATTCTATCACATGATCTTCTAACACATCACAAATGACAAATTCAACTTCATTTCCTTAAGAGATGAAGTGGAAATTTTCCAAAGAACTTCAAATGGTGAGACTATACCAAAATCACGAAAGTATTTCTTCTAATTCCAATTTCATCTACTTTAGGGAAATGATCTTGAAAACCAAAATGTTGTCCTAGTGCTCTTATATATGATGAATCACATGGTACCTTAGATCGTCACAAATTTATGACTTTGTGATTTATAGCTTTTCCATAGCCATGTTCTCTACCACTCTCCATCAGAACATGATGGTTAGATTTCTCTTCCATATCCATATTTTCACATATGTGGAAACCTAGTGATTAGTTTATTTGGGTAACCATTACGTTTCATACTTTTGTTTTTAAAGATTGGTTTTGGTATTCCTTTTTACGATGTGGGTTTCTATTAAAGAAACTTTCAAATAGTAAACCATTTATAACCCCGACGAATTTCGAGGGAGAAATTCATTTTAAGGGGGGTCGAATGTAACACCCCGAGATTTTATGAAAAATATTTCATTTTTAATTTCATTAATGTCTTGTGTTTTACGCTACACCAAAAGGAGCTTTCACAACACGCATCCTTGACTTTCCTTGCATTACACACAATCGCGACCTTCCTCGATAGCGTGTGTAGTACGCAATACCGAGTTTCACTAAACAACGATATGCTATTAAAATATTATTAAAACTAGCCGTTATGAATAGTAACAACCACCTTTTAAATTTTTTGAAATTTAAGCTCTCAAAATGGACTTCATTTTTGGATTCAGAGTATCGAATTTAGCCTAAAGTAAAAATTTGGTACTTTTCGGATAAATTTCATATTCTGATGAATAGTGAAAATTACTAAATTATAATTAAAAACAAATTTTTTAATCGAAATAATTAATAGTGATAAATTATTAATTTGAGTGGTTTTAAAGTATATTTAGAATATATTTTGACAATTTAATACAATGTTGGTCATTAGATGTAATTTCACATTTAAACCAGTCATAAACAAGTGTCAATCTTTTGATAGTTATTATCTCTTAAGAACACGTTATTTGTTTTGACGATGGGAATTAATTTTTAAATTAATTAATGCAACTGATATGTTTTGAATTTGATAAAATAGACATCATTTTTGAATTCATAATTTAAAATATAGCTTAGATCTAATTTTTGGTATTTTTCTGGAAACTTTCATTTTTTTCATGAATAGTGAAACCACTAAGTGGTAGTTAAAAAACTGAATTTTTCATAAAACTTAATTTTACCGCTTCTGTGAGTGGAATTTCGAAAATCTGAGAGACACCGTTAATATCAAGGACTAAAATGTGGTTCAATGAGATGAAAATAATTTTTGGTGAATAGTAACTTTTTACTTTTTTTTACCACAGTTAAAAGTAAATAGGGTAATTAAGGGTAAAAATGATATTATTATTACCCTAACACATGTACTAATTCTATTTTACAAGTTTAAAGCGACCAAAAACAACATTAGGAATAAAATATGACCATTTAGGCCCACTTGGATTAGATTACTACATTTATTATTAATTTATTTAAAGAAGGGTTGAAATAGTTAAAATCAATGTTTAATAAGTAAATAATTTTTAATATGGGGTAATACATAAGATAAATTCGACTATAAATATTAATTAGAAATATAAAAAGATTTCCTAAATAATGGTATTTTATTTGTAATTTTTAGACATTATATAAGTTATTTTATTTATGACACAATGATGATGCAGTAATTATCTTATTAATGGAATATTGAAATAATTGATGTTATAAATACCAAAATAAATATAATTTGAGACTTTTTATGAACTAAACTAATTTTCTAGGTTAATATGAAATGTTAGGATTGATTTAATTAACTTTGGTCGAAGTAATCATTCTGTTATGAGTTTCAAAAAAATCAACTATTGTATAGTGTCAAAATTGACATAAAATAGTTTTTAAAACAAATATTATATTATTAATTGTTATTTTATTCCTAAAAATCTAAGTTTCGGCCAAATGACTTAGATAAGGTTATATATATTAATAAAACACAACTTGGGGGTCTCTTGGATGTATATGGTAAGTTTATTAACTATATAATATAAAAATACCAAGTGACATGGTAAATGTCAATCTAATTAACTAAGAGTTAAAACTAAAAGATAAGGTTAATATAATGACCTAAAATTGTCTAAATTCTATTGGATGAGAGGATTTCGACCCATCCCCACCTTATCTTCGAAATAACTCAATTTGAAGCTATTTAAAACCGAACTTGACTTTATAATAAAATAATATTTTTAGTTATTCCAAAGGTGCCCCTCTCCTCCCTTATAAAAGGGCACCTCCTCCCCCTCTTCCTCACACCACTTTGAGCCTTCAAGCTCGGCCAAACCCTGCCAAATTCTCTTCTCCATTTCCCTAGAAACATTCTAGAGGTCCTGGTCTTCTTCAAAGACCAATTTTAGCACCCTAAGAGGAGGACTCAAAGAGGCACTTCAAAGAAGAGGTAATGTCCATTACCGATTCTTTTATCTTTATTTCTTCTTCCAATTCTTATTCTTAGGTTGTTTCATTATGAAGTAATAACATCAGTATCACTCATATACTGATATGTTATTATAAGTATGAAACAACCCTATTTCACCATCTATCCATCCTACGGTAAACGAAATCACCGCGCGTGCGTACGTACGAAATACCGTCTCCACGCCGTGGTGAAATCTATTTTCCACCACCACCTTACTTTGATGGGTATAATGGTGGAAATAATAACTATATATGATTATTTTAAAGTGATATTGATTATTAAATAGTATACATACACTCCAATACAGTCCCACGATCATGAGAATGATATCATCACTCGTGCGTACGTACGGACTACCGTCTCCACGACGCGATGAGATTCATTCTCCACTTTAACCATTCATGAATGATTATAAAGTAAATATAATAAGTAATCATGAAATATATGACATAATAATGATACTGGATTTATGTGTATAAATATGTATTTCATCTACTTAATTCCATTCAACTCAATAAGGAAACGAAAACAGCGTTCATGCGTACGTACGACCTACCATCTCCATGAACGGTGTATTTCTTTCCATTTACTGATTTATTATATATATGTATATTCTGAATGTATATTATATATAAATCATGATTTATATTCTGGAATTAAGTAATCATGATCTAAGTAATCATATGAATAATTACAAGTTAAAACACGGACGACAAATGAAACAATTTTACCCAAAACGCTCTTTAACATGGAATTTACAAAAGAACGGGTAATATAAAGTAATAAGTGAACCATATATGATATCATAACAATGAGTATGATTCTAGAATAATTCAATGACATTATTTAAATCATTATACAGGAGTTTCAGACACTTACAAAGCAAATCGGACCTAAGGTAAGGGAAAATATCACAATCTCATTTTTATCCGAGATTGTTTATACTTTGAAATTTACTGGGGTGTATTTTATCATCCACATCCATGTTTCTTCAATATGTAATATTTATATCCTTATAAAATAGTTTATATCCAATTTTACCATTCGGTGAGTTCTTAGTAAAAGATATGAAAGGAATCTTTTGTCATTTTTTGTACGAGGTACTTTTTGACTTTTCCGACAAAAGTACGAAGAATATTTTTTTTAACTTATACGGAATGAATGGATTTTTAAAAAAATTATTTCCAAGAATCTTCCTTTACAAGTTTTCAAGTTTATTTTTAATCAAATTCTTTTAGTTTAGAATTGTACGACATGTTAAGAAAGGAAAAGTGTTTTAAGGATATTTTCCTCAAGATTGGAGTTCAAGTGTTTTATCAAAATTATTTTCAATCTAAGATAATAAAGGGTTCTGTTTTCATCCTTATTATTACATTTATTTGATTATGTTGTGATGGAATTATTTTTATGAATTCCTTTATCTTATATGAATTGTTTTATGATGTCATGATGTTTAAGATTCCCATTTTTATTACATGGGTTATGCTATGATGTATGGTTTATGATTTTGTGGCATACATAAGAATGGTATCATTATGAGATGGGTGGGACCTATATCTCCATCCAATGCATTGGGTAAAAATTTTATATCTCATGAGATATACATGGCTAGAATGGTAGGTTATACCGGTTCAGTGAAACAGGACTGAAATGAGGGTGACTCGGTTCAGAAATGGACTTTGTCCACTAAGATAGTCTTGGAAATGAGTCTTGACTAATAAGATATGATTCTCTATGATTATGTGTGTATGCCACAAAGTTTCATTTTTTAAGTTATGATTATTGGGATTTCATTTCACTACTATGATTTATCCCATGTTATGAAATTATGCTCTCTTTTGCAGGTTAAGATTTCCAAAATGTTATGTTCTTATGAAAATGATGTGATTGATATTTATTTTGTTTACCCTTACTGAGCATTTGAGATCACCCTTTTATGTTTTCTTTTCCCCAGGATATAAAGAAAGTTTTTAGGTATAAAAAAGGAAGATCTTTGTGGGATATGTCGAAGATCTTTCACCACGATTAGAAGATTATATTCCGAGTTTCCAAAGACACTAAACTATTACGGTCCTTGTGTGTGTGTGTTTGTTATGTACTAAGTATTCCACAAAAGTAATGTAATGTCCATGTACGTCAGGTTTCGGGTCTCTACAGAACCCCTCCCAATTCTCTATATGAGCTCCGATTGAGACACTGTTGGGTGCATTGGAATCCCACAGGTGAGTTCTCAATTCCTCTAGAGACATTCTTCCTAATTCCTCCTCTATCATGAGTTATTCAAGGTTGGAAATTTTTCATGTTTTTGTAGATCTATGCCGTTTTAGGTCGATTCAAGTGTCGAAGTTCAAGTATATCGACTGTACGATATCAAGGTAGGTGGTTTGTACCTTTATTTGTTTGTATTTGGATTTTATATGCTAAAAGAGTAGCATAACCACGTTTGGGGTGTTTCTTGATTTGTAATTTAACTCTGTTTAATACCTACTATGGTTTGATGGATTAAAAAGGGGTTGTTTCTTATACATAAGGTTAAAGACCTTGTTTTTGGGACACCCCATGGGTGTGTTTCCATTGATTGACTGTTATGGACATTTGGTCTAGGTTTCTTTGATGCGTACATTGTTTTCTATAACTTGGTTAATTAAGATGGAGTTTTTTGGATTATATGAAATGCCTGTGATATGAACTATCAATGTTTTATCAAAGGGGGATTTTACTATGAGAGCTTCCCAAAGGGGTTAGACTGTGAGAGCTTCCTATGTGGTCATTTATAAGTAATTGGGTCAGACTATGAGATCTTCTTAGGTTATCCTTATTATTTGATTAAATGAATTTTGGATCCTAGGTCATTGAACTTGAGAGATTCCAGGTGGTCGTTTATATTTATTGATTCTATGTTGACCAAGGGGTATTGAAAATGAGACCTTACTAGGTGGTCATTTGTAATTTATCTATGCTATGTGGAACCAAAGGGAGTAGACTATGAGAGCATTCCGAGAGAGTCATTATTTATTGAATTTATATTATGTCAGACCAGAGGGGTTATACTGTGAGAACATTCCCAAGGGGTTGTTTGTGAATAGAATAATGATTGTGACAAGTCTTCCAAGGCAAAGCACAAGCTTAGACTCAGTTTTACTTGATTGTTTAGATGGTCTTGTGAGATATCTATTTTTCTAATTTACATAGGAGATACCAAGCTTAGGCTAGATCCTAAGGCTTACATGATTCAGTAGATTGAATAATAAATGTGAATGTATGTAATTTAAAACTATAGGATTGTTTACTATTGAGTACTTATTAGTTTATTACTTTATTTCTGTGTATTACATTCTATATATTTTCAATAAAATTTATGCATAAATATTTTGGTGGTTTCCTACTTGAATTTTCCTCACACCCTATTTGGGTCAGGTTTTAGACCAAAACATATTATGTGGTTGAAGGTATAGATAAGGGCAAGAACCCTTCTTCATTAGGTACTTGACTACTATTGGAGTTGGAGAGCATGTGACCAAGAAGAGGATTGCGATGCTGTTGGAGTTTACTTGTTTTTCTTTTGTATTTGATTTTAGTGTATTTCCAAAATTGTGACCTATTTGGATGATTTCCTAGACACACTTTTCAAGCATCATTTATATACATATTCTCTATTTCTTTTATTATTATTATTCATCCGTTGTTTACTTCTCTTGTATTGTATTACTGCTTCTACTATTTTTTTACATTTAGATTCCACTATGTATACTCTTCCAAGGAGATCGTAGTTTCCCCAATGTCCTACCATAGACCTCATTGCTAGTCGGTGGCCTCTGGCATTTGGAGAAATGCACTCGAGGTTATGTGACCAATTTGGTTCAGGGAACCTTTGGGTGGCACCCAGATCCAGGAGGTTACAAAGTGGTATCAGAGGAGTTTTCTTTTCTAATTTTCCTTACTATTTGGAGCTAATATACTGGTATAGGAAGGAATAGGTAGTTATTAATAAGATATGCGCAGGAGTAGCTAACTGGTGCATAGGGAAAATCCAAGTTGCCTTGAATATTACAATTTTTCTAGTTTTGAAAATTATTACAGAGATTTAATTTCACTATTGGGTGATTCATTTGTTTTGTTCTATAATCATTGATATTATTGAGGTTCTATTTTGTTGCAACCTGATGAGATGAGGGTACTCCATCTCATGAACAATATAGGCACTTGATAGAGATCATATGTCATGCATTCTTGTCATGGCATTTAGAGTGCATCATTTATTGCATGCTATTGTGATAGATATTGTGCTAGATATGCATGCTGTTGTGATAGATTCCATGATAGAATACCTTCTATTTTTATAGAGTATAGGTATATCTAATTTTTTATATCGATGGATTCCAAACTCCGGTCTGTGAGGTATTATGACCCCTCTTGGATCGAAATTTTGGGGATCATGTTTTAACTTTAATTGAATTATATTAAGTAATCATATGAATAAGGTTGACAAAATTTGATTTGTGGGGAGTATCAGATCTCACAGATTAGAAATTGGCATTCCATGTCCATAATTTTAAGGTTTTGGGGGTTTGGAGAAGTTTTAGAGGTTTATTATCCGAAAAACCGAGAAAACACGGTGTGTGATGTTATGAACACATGCCATGTGTTCTTCTATTTTGTAAGAAATGACTTCTCTTAAGTATATGTCATTTACCATATGTACACACTGTGTAGTTTTTAACCACGTGACTGAATGTGTGAGCAGAGACACAAGGTTGATAAATGTTTTTTAGAATATGCTGTGTACTGGGTGTACATGTTGTGCTGTAAAAGACCATGTATCCACCCATGTGAATAAGGAACGAGTGGATAAAAATTGGGTTGTACACGCTGTGTATAGATTATACATTCCATGTAGTAATCGACCATGTATCTGACCATGTGACTAAAAAAATGGGTGGATAGAACTTAGGTGGTACATGCCGTGTCTAGAGTGTTCACACCATGTAGTGTTACACCGGTAGGACCGTGTAGTTCTATCTGTGTAGAAGTACTTGGGCAGGAGGGAATAATAAAGTACACACCATGTCTTAGGAGGAACACACTTTGTGTATGGGGTGTTACATGATGAGGTTGGCAGAGGTACGCGCCCATGTTAAGTCTTAAGGGAACACACAGTGTAGTGGTTCTACATGTTGTGTAACCCTCTTTTGTAAAACATGATTTTTTTCCTTCTCCTATTCCATTCTTGCACTTTTAAGTTCTAGTACTTCATAATCTTGTACTGAGGTGTGTTCTTGACCATGCAGAGTCATTCCACCAAGACATCCTCCATTTGTACGCTAGATGCAGGGCGATGATGAGACACCAGAAATGGTAGATCAAAGACTTCCATTAGTTCCTCCCACCATGACCATCTTGGTACTAGTTTTTATATCGGACACAGGTGCTAATGAAAAATTCCATGAAGGATTCTTGAGGATGATGCGGACTTTTTAGGGAGAAACACATCCTACCCCGTCTATGGTAGAGTTGATGTGGGTGTTCCAACAGTAGCATCCTCCCAATTTTTCAGGGGATGGAGGACCACTGGATATAGTGTCATGGTTAGAGGCCATGCTTTGTATCCTCGAGTATCTGGAGACAACTCCTAATAGGAGGGTGAAAATTTGAATTTACATGCTATGTGATTCCACCAATAGATGGGGGGATGTTATCTCACAGGTGGGATGTCTTTGGGATATGAATTGGGAAGAGTTTCAGAGGGCCTTCTATGATCACTTCTACCCTAAGATGTTGAGGGCCGACCGAGCCTGAGAGTTCATGCACTTGGAGTAGGGAACTCTTTCAGTGATGGATTACTTTTCTTTCTTTACAGATTTTCAGTGCTTCACACCTATTTTGGGAGGTGATGTGTTATCATTGGTTAGACGATTTGAGGATGGTCTTAGGTATGGCATCTGATTGTAGGTGAATGTTTTCAGGTTGAATTCAGTGATTGATATAATAAATCAGGTGCTGATTACCGAAAACAATCTGAGGGAGTTTAGAGTGGTGAGTCAGGGAGGTTCAGCATCCCAAAATGGAATTCCTTCAACTGATACCAGGAAGCACCACAAGGAGTTTATACGTGGTGGTTCTTCCTCTAATAGGGATGTTTCTTTCGGTAGCCAGGTTTTGTGCTATAAGTGCAGAAATAGTGGGAATATGGGACCACATTGCCTAAGGGACTTATTCACGTGCCAATATTGTAGAAATATGGTCTATATTCACCATTTTTATAGGATGTTCTCACTATCAGCTAGTGAGAGGAGATATATTATTACTCCACATTCAGGAGCAGGACCACCAGTTTCTCATCAGTCAGGGAACTGGAGTTTGTCAAGCCATTTAGGCTGAGGAGGTGGTCATGGCCATGGTATCCAGATGATGGGTTTCCAGTGATAGCAGGGTGGACCAGCTCAGGGTATCCTGATAAGGTCACAAGGCCATTGTGTAGGTCAGACTTTTTCAATGGAGTAGACCTAGTAAGAGCAGGACCCTTAACACTCTATGGTTAGAGGTAGAATTCTAGTTTCCTTAGTTTTAGCTTCCACTCTTTTCAATACCTAGGATTCCTATAGTTTTATATCTATTTATATTTTGGAGAGACTTGGGCTCTGTATCTTTACTTTTGATGATGTTATGATGCTAGACACTCCATTGGGAATTAGGATGGATAATGTACATTAGTTCAAGGACTACCCTCTTGAGGTTGGTGGGTGTCACTTCTTATGAGACCTCTATGTCTTAGAGATGACACTCTTCGATTCCATTCCTAGAATGGACTGGTTAGTCTCTTTTTAGGCCTTTATTTACTACTATCTCCATAGGGTGAGTTTCACATCACCAGAGGGAGGATCATATCTACATAAGGGAGAATGGGATGTCCTGGCAAGAAGAGTCAGACCCGAGCATCATGGTTTGGGAGGAATTACATCCCAGATTGCTTGCTTATATATTGATGACCAGGGGACTTCATAGTTGTACTTTCCTTTAGTGGTGGATCATTTTAGTTATGTCTTTACAAATGAATTTTTATGTTTACATCTAGAGGGAGAGGTGGATTTCTCTATTGAGCTTGTTTGAGGAGCATCATCGGTGTGAATTCATCTATATAGGATGGATACACTAGAGTTACAGGAGACTAAGAAGCAGTTAGATGAATTTTAGGAAAAGGTTTTCATCTAAACTATTACTTTTCCTTAGAGTTCGCCTATCCTTTTTGCAAAGAAGGAAGATGTTACCCTTAGAATTTGTGTGGATTATCAGAAGCTGAACTAGTTGACTGTCAAGAACTGATATCCCTTACTGAGGATTGATGATCTCTTTGATTAGATTAAAGGATCTTGTGTGTTCTCAAATATTTAATTGATATTTGGTTATCATAATTTGTGCATTAGACCCTTAGATATACCTCTTATAGAATTTTGGAGTAGGTATGGTCTATTCGTGTACTTGGTTATGCCATTCGGTCTCACAAACGCACCAGTAGTTTTCATGGCACTCATGAACCGAGTGTTCCATCCTTGGATTATTTTGAGGTAGCCTTCATGGAAAATATCTTGGTGTAATCTCACACTTGACGTGACCATGCCACCCATATTGAGATTGTATTGAGTACACTGAGAGAGAATCAGTTATTTGCTAAGCTCTCAAAATGCCACTTTTGGATGGGTCAAATTCACTTCTTGGGTCATGTCATCTCAGCGACATGAGTAGCAGTAGACCCAAAAAAGTGAGAGAAGTATTTTTATTGGAGTATCCAAATAACGTCTTTGAGGTACTGAGTTTTCTAGGGATTGATGGTTAATACAAACACTTTTTTTTGAAATTTTTACACTTAGTAGCACCACTGATGGGCCTGACTAAGAAGGGTGTGAATTACTTGTGGGAAGATTCCTATGATTCAACATTTTAGGAGTTGGAAGGGAAATTGAATTCAACACTAATACTAATTTTGAAGGATCCAGGCAAGAGTTACACCCTTTACTATGAAAAATTAAGTATCGGGCTGGGATCTATGATTATGCAAGGGGAAGGAGTCGTTTTGTATGGTTCTCGTCAGTTGAGGATGCATGAAAAGAATTACCAGACACACGATCTCGAGTTATCTATAGTTGTGCATGCTTTGCACTATTAGAGACATTATCTTTTGTGAGAGAATTTTGTGGTGTTCACTGGAAAAAAAAATACTCAAGTGTATCTTTACTTAAGGTGATATGAATTTGAGACAATGAAGGTGGGTTGAGTACCATCAGTCTTTTCAATTTGAGCTTTCCTACATGCCTGGGAAAGGTAACAAAGTGGTAGATGCATTGAGTAGGAGGACATAGATATAGGTAGTTCAGGAGGCCTGTAGTGTGTGGAATCTTATGGATTTGTTATCTAAGATTCATTTAGAGGTGCACAATAGATAGGGGCATAAATTTCTTTCTTATATATCTATTACCTCTACACTACTAGATCAAGTGAGAATGAGGAATCTATCAGATTCTGAAGGTCTAGTCCTATGAGAGAGTGTGTCAGGAGAGGACCCTACTCCCGGGTGGAACATAGATGAGGATGAGGTTTTTGTTTTCATGGGAAAGTATGGGTTTCAATAGGCATACATTAGGAGATGTTATGAGATTTTCATTCCTCAGTATGGGTAGTTCATCTTAGAGTCACCAAGATGTATCAAGATTTACATCGTCAGTATTGGTGGCCATGTTTGAGGAGGGATGTAGCGGGTTTTGTTAGGTGATGTTCCACCTACTAGTAGGTAAAGGAAGAGAATCAACAACCGAAAGGGCTATTTCAACAGTTACACATTACTGAGTGGAAGTGGAATGATGTTGCGATGGATTTTGTGACAAGTTTACTGAGTTCGCCTCGAAGAAATGATGCAGTTTGGGTTGTTACCAATAGGTTCACAAAGGTTTTACATTTCCTACTCAATAAGGAAACCCTTAGTGCTTATTAGAATGGAAGGTTGTACAACTGAGAGATTGTATGTTTACAAGGGGTCCCACACTCCATTGTTTCTGAAAGGAATTCCTATTTTACATCTCATGTCATGAAGGGACTACAATGGGATTTGGGTATATAGGTACTTCTTAGTACAACTTACCATCCCTAGATAGATGGCCAGCCTGAGCACACGATTCAAGTTTTGGAGGACATGCTTCGAGCATGCATCGTGGATTTAGAGGGCTCTTGGGAGAGACACATACCCCTAGTGGTGTTTTAATATAATAAAAGTTTTCAGGAAATGATTCAAATGGTACCATATGAGGCTTTGTATGGTAGGCCATGCCGATCACCCATATGTTGGCTGGAGGCAAGAGAGAAAGCTATGTTGGGACCTTATCTTGTCCAGGAGAGCACTGAGCAGGTGGAGTTGATTCAGAAGAGGATGGATACTAAATTGTATCTCCATAAATATTATGTTGATCGACAGAGATGACCCCTGGAGTTTGAGGTTAGAGATGAGGTTTTCTTATGTGTCACACCGAGGTTGGGGCACAAGAGGATTAAGAGACAGGGGAAGTTTTCACCAAGATACGTCGATCTATTTGAGGTTTTGGAGAGTTTTGAGTCGGTTGCCTATCAGTTTCAGTTACCTTAGAGGTACCGAGATATGCATAAAGTGTTTCATGTTTCTCAGCTACGACATTACTTTTCAGACCCATCTCATGTTTTTCAACTCGAGGAGGTTTAGTTGGATGTGGATGCATCTTTCAAGGAGAACCCTATTCATATTGAGGATTGCAGCATGAAGGTTCTTTATTCCCAGTATATTCCTTTGGTATGGGTACTATGGAAAAATGACCGAGTGCTGGACGAGATTTGGGAGAGGGAGGCCGATGTACAATCATAATATCTCGAGTTGTTCGAATATTCTTCTTCCCCACCCTTGTAAGGGAAATTCATGGACAAATTGCTTTAAGGGGGGAAGTTTGTAAGAACTTGGATCTTCATTTCAAGTATGGATCTTTATTTTGGTTTTTCAGGAAAAAGGAGGAAATGAGGTTTTTCTATGTACACACCATATACATTTGAGTACACATCGTGTACCCGATTTCTGTATACAGCAACGTACTAGACATGTAACGGCCTAGTACATGGCTATGTGATGACTTGACTGACCCTCTTAAGTCGGGGTTAGTTGATGCTAATACATGGAGTGTACTATTAATGAACATGCTATTAACTTTTATTTTTAATTTATAAATTAGAGTGGGGTCACGTCTCATCTTTGAAAACACCTTCTTCTGGTAGTGGTTCATATAGGAGAGTGACAGAAGGTCCAATGAACTCTAAACCCCTCCCGATTCTCTGTCTAAGATTCGATTGAGACACTGTCGGGTGTGTTGGAATCCCCCCGGTGAGTTCTCAATTCCTCTAGAGCCTTTCTTTTGGATTCATCCTCTCTCATGAGTTATTCAAGGTTGGGAGTTTTTCACGCTTTTTTAGATCTACACCGATCTAGGCCGATTTAATGGTCGAAGTTCAATTATATCGACCATATGAAATCGAGGTAGGTGGTTTTTTCATTTCATTGTTCTTTTTTGGATGATATATACTAAAAGTTATGCATACCCTCATTTGTGGTATTTCTTGATTTGTAATTTAAACCTATTTAATACCTACTTTGGTTTGATTTATTAAGAAAGGGTTGTTTCTCATGCGTAAGGTTAGAGACCCTGTTTTCGGGACAACCCATGGATGAATTTCCCTTGATTGATTGTTATGGCCATTTGGTCTAGGTTTATTTGAGGAGTACCTTGTTTTCCATGCCTTGGTTTATTAGGATGGAGTTTGTTTGATTATATGAAATGACCATGATATACATTGTAAATGTTTGACCAAATGGGGATTGGACTATGAGAGCTTCCCAAAGGGTTTAGACAGTGAGAGATGCCCAGGTGGTATTTTATAATTTATTAGGTTACACCATGAGAGGTATATAGGTGATCATTATTATTTGATTAAATGAATGTTGGACCTTAGAGAATTGACCATGAGAGATTCTAGGTGGTCATTTATATTTTATTGATTCTATGTTGACCAAGGAGTAATAACCATGAGAGCTACCTAGGTGGTCATTTGTAATTGATCTATTCTATGTGGAACAAAAGGGGTTATACTGTGAGATATTTCCCAAAGGGTCATTATTTATTGAATTGATTTTCTATTAGACCAGAGGGTTTATATTGTGAGAACTTTCCCAAGGGGTTGTTTGTGAATAGATGAATAATTGTAAAGAGTCTTGTAATTCTCCAACCCTAGTTACCCAGAGTTGGTGCATTATTACATAACATTTTCATGATCACAAGGGACCAAATTCAAAAATACTGATCAGTTTAGTATCCTTGAAAGTACTAGATAAATACATAAGTTTTACATTACATTATGAAATAAAAAACAACAACATTATGTCTCCTTTGAACACATAAATCTCCCTTAGACTATCCCTATAGGTCCGTCATAATATACTTCTTCACATCCTGGAAAAATTAAAACATAGAAAGGGGTGAGCTTAGATGATCAGCAAGGATAACAATATAGCGGAAACTTTTATAAATAAGCATAAAAATTTAAGGCAACATATAAGACTAAAACACAAGCCTTTTAAACTTAAAATTCAGTATAATATGGAAAAGATAAATCAAATAAATCCATTTACTTATTCACATGGATATTATTCTAGTCGAATAATCACATGGGAAAAGTCTACTATCATATTCTCTTCAGCTCGCAA
This sequence comes from Viscum album, assembly GCA_963277665.1. Lineage (NCBI taxonomy): Eukaryota > Viridiplantae > Streptophyta > Magnoliopsida > Santalales > Viscaceae > Viscum > Viscum album. Next base: position 1,387,095,389 of record OY728160.1, read on the forward strand.
GGTGATCTTGATCTGGTATGGAAACTCGAGAACTTACAGCTTAAGCATGGATTTCTTAGAATTCTATATTGGGATGCTAATTTTAACCCATACACACACAAAAGCTATATGGAACATGTTTGGGTTAGAATTCATGGACTCAATTGGTTTTATTGGCATCTAAAGACTCTTAATGACATTTCTTCCTGCATAGGGTCCCCCATTAAAATTGATCACAGGACTTTGAATGGAGATCTTGGCCTATATGCTAGAATAATGGTTGAGGTTAATCTGGCCAATGAACTCCCATCTAACATAGGATTCAATGCTCCTAATTATAGAATTGATCTTAGAATTTAATATGAAAAGAATCCACCCTTTTGTGAGGTGTGAAAATTGGTTGGGCATAACCTCTCCAATTGTAGGGTGGTTAGGAAACAAATAGATTCCCGAATCACTAATGATTGAAATAAAGTTAAATATGGTAAAAAGGGGTTGAACATTACTGACAAACCTGAGCTCGCCAAAAAAGAAACAAGATATTTGGGTTAAAAAAACCAATGTCTCTACATCCCTAGAGGGAAAATCTTGGGGAGATTTGGTTGAGGAAGAAGAGGATCTTCAAAAAAATGGTAACATTGTCACTGGAATAGGGGAAATAGTGGCTGGAGTTAATGAAATTAATCTGGATAGGAACAATCCTACCATTATGTCCAATTCTACTACTATTGCTTCTACCTCTGGTACATCAAATTCGAATGAGCATGTTTGTAGGGACTTGGAGAGACCTACCTCAGTTCCTTTGGACTTGAATGGTACCTCTGCTTCTCCCAATATGACAAAAGGTGATATGGAAAAAACATCAGAACCAGGTATTTCTGTGCAACCCATATCTGTTGATTACATCACTACTGCTGCTCTTGAAATTCCTGTTTTGGTTACTCATACTGTTAATGTTGACAATGCTGTGGCACATATTTCACACAACATTTCACACACTGTATCTATTTCAGATACTGAGTCTGCACAATCTCCGGCTATTGGTCCTGTTAATAGGTTAGTGCTAAGACCTGCTGTCGACATGCAGAACTTTGCTTTGTTACTGCCTCTTTCTCCAAATTCTACTCCCACATTTGCTTACAAAGTAACTATTCCTGCTACTAAAATTTCTTCATATGCTGCTAATAATAACACTACTACCACTGCTATTGCACACAACAAATCACACACCCCTCAGGACTACATTTCCCTTCTACCTGACTCTACAAATGCCTCCCCTTCTACCCCCTTGATAAGTCTGGAGCAGTGCTCACCAAAATCCAAAGACACTCTGGCCAGATTGGAGAATCCTCCTCTAATGGAACAACCCCCTGTTCCTGTAACTGTGCATGACCACCCACTGGATAGTACTACTTTAGATACTCCAGTTTCTGTCCATAATTCTAATTCTATTATGAAACTAGCTGCTTCTCTAGGTTCTGAAATTTATCAGAGCAAACAGAAACTTCCTTCCTCCCCTATGGTTACGCGATCCCAAGGGAGGAAAGGATCTGGAAAATCAAAAAAAAAAGAAGGGTTCTACCCCAAAACATAAATAGAAATGAATATTCTCTATTGGAACTGCCAAGGCTTGGCCAACAATGATACCTCCACAACACTTAGGAGGTTCTTAAACACTCATAAGCCTCATCTGTTTTCCATTTCCAAACCTAAAGTCAACTTCAATATGAACTTCATGAGATTTGGTTCTCTTAATTATAGTTTTATAAGCTCTTGTAAAAATGGTCCTCAAACTGAATCCATGTGGATTTTTTAATCACAATACCCTTCAAAATATCAACATCCTTAAAAAAACTGAGCAACAGCTTACCTGTGATTTCTTGTGGAATGATCGGAATACCTTTTTCACTATGGTTTATGCAAATAATATATATCAAGAAAGGAGAGTTTTATGGCATGAATTTTTTGATGTGGCCAACTTCATTCAGGATCCTTGGGTTGTTATGGGAGACTTCAATGCCATTCTTAACTCTTTCGAAAAAATTGGTCCCTGACATATTTCTATATCCTCAAGGGAATTCAGGTCCACTATTGAAGACTGTAATATTTTCGAAGTCACTCTTACTGGTGCCAAATATACTTGGTACAGAAAAAATTATAACAAAATTGTTGCTAGTAAGCTTTATGGGGCTTTTGTTTACATGAAGGCTCTTGATTTTTGTGATAGTATATCCAGCGTTACTCTGTATCGACTTAACTCTGACCATCACCCTATTCTTGTTATCTTCCTTATAAATGACCGTAAGCTTGTTCTTCCTTTTAAATTTAATAATGGTTGGTCTTCGAATCTTGATTGCATCACTTTTATTCATAACACTTGGAACTATATGAATCACCATAAGGATTCCTTTTCCTGTATGTACAAATTGAAAATCCTAAAACAGGCCCTTAAGGGTTGGTGTAAAACTAAAAATTCTCAAATAAAATTAGATATTTCCTCTCTTGAAAATGATCTCAGCTTCTTCCAAACTCAAAACACTAATTCAGATTTTAATATGGACCCTCAATTGAAGAAAATATCTCCCTTAAACTTAATTCCTTACTCACATTTAAGGATAGTATTCGTAAACAAATATTTAAGACCAAATGGATCACTGATGGCGGTCGTAATACTAAATTTTATAATTCCCTTCAAAGAATCAGAAAGTCCAATCATCCTCTTTATAATATTATTCATAATTATTTGATCATTGACTCTGAAGAGGCCACAACGGATCATGTTATCTCATACTTTTACAACATTTTTAATGGTCCAGAGATAAATATTGATCTCAGATATGATATTATTCCCTTAATGGTGGATTTAAGAGACAATGAGTCGCTTTTAAGCACTCATCTTGATCATGTATTTAAAGATACTGTTTTTAGACTTAATCTAGACAGTGCACCTAGTCCGGATGGTTTCAATAATGGTTTCTATCAAAAGCATTGGGATATAATCCACAATGATGTTTGTAACCTTGTTAATACCTTTTTTATTCATGGATCTCTTCCTCATGGAATAAATGCTCAATTTATAACTTTAATACCTAAGGATGAAAAAGCCTCAGAGATCTATCAATTCAGACCTATTGCTCTGATTAACACTCTCTATAAGATCATCACTAAAATTATTGCAAACAGACTTGTGCCTATTTGTAATAAAATAGTCTCATGGAATCAGTTTGGTTTTATTAAAGTTAGGTCCATCCAAGACTGTATTTGTCTTGCCTCTGAATGTACCAATAGTCTAAATAAAAACACTAGAGGGGGATGTGTGGCCATCAATCTTGATAACAAGAAGGATTTTGACACCATAGACTGGAACTTTATTTTCAAAGGCTTAATTTTATTTGGATTTCATGATTCTTTCATTGGAAGACTTAAAAATTTATTTCACTCAGCTTTTATTTCTATTATAATTAATGGCACCCCTAGGGGTTTTTTAAAATTCTCTAAAGGTGTCAGGCAGGGCGACCCTCTCTCTGCCATCTTCTTTGTTATTGCTGAGTACTACTTAAGTAGACTTCTCAATAATCTAGTTGATCAAAGTAAGCTTAAGCCTATACAAGTTTCCAGAAATCTAAATACCCCTACCAATATTTTATATATAGATGATATCATCCTGTTTCTCAAAGGTGATCAAAAAAATATTCATGTCCTCAAGAAAGCTCTTAATCACTATGAGGAAGTTTCTGGACAAGCGATTTCCTGGAATAAATCATATATATTTTTGGAAAGAGCTTTCCTGTCAGAAGGAAATCTAACATTACCAATTCTCCTGGAATTAAAGAAGGCCTCTTACCTTTCACTTATTTGGGTATCCCATTATTTTGGGGTCGTCCTAAAGAAAGCTACTTTTCTAATATCATTGACCAAATCATAAACCAACTCTCTACTTGGAAGGGGAAATCTCTATCCTTGGCTGGAAGAATATGTTTGGTAAAATCGACCATTGTCTCCAAAATGGTCTACTCTCTTATGATTTATAAATGGCCTGTCGAAATATTTAGGAAAATTAATAATTATATTAAAAACTTCATTTGGAAGGGAAGTATTTTTGAAAGGAAACTTGTCACTATCCCATGGAAATCCTATTGTAAACCCCTTTGTAAAGGAGGCATTGGTATAAAAAATTTAAAGCTGTTCAATAATGCCCTTAAAGCATGTCTTACTTGGCATATTATTAATTGTACCTCTAAATCTTATGAATTATTGAATCATATATTCCTCTTTAAACTTTTAAATGGGAATTTTAATTACATCAACTCTTCGATCTGGCCTTCTATTAGGAACCCGTATCACAAAATCATGGAAAACTCAAGATGGATAGTTAGTGCTGATTCTTTCATCAATTTTTGGTGTGACAAATGGTGTGGTAACCCCTTGATTTCTTTATTACCTCTTAATATTATTACAGAAGATACTATTCATTCTATAAAAGATGTACTTCAATCTCATAGATATGACCTCCCTGACAATATTGCACAGATCATTGATAATCATCTTTTTTATCCTAATGGAAACTTCTTGGTTTGGGAACCTGCATCAAATGGCATCCTAGACTCTAAAAACAACTATAAGCATAGCTTTTCTGGGTATGAATCTAATTATAAATGGGTGAGTCAATTTAATAAGCCTTAGATAAAACCTTATTGGCTCACCCTTATTTGGCACATTGCTCATAATAGATTTCCCACTGAAGCTTGTCTGCAAGCTTTTAGCATTCAACTTTGCTCTGAATGTCACTTGTGTAATCAGCATAGGGAGGATGCTGATCATCTGTTTTTGTCTTGTGCAACGGCCTCTACTTTATGGAATTATGTTATTGAATTATTTAATTGAAAATGGCCCTTATCTGACACTATTTTCTTGTTTTAAAAAAAATGCATTAGATATGAAGCCTCTCGATAGGTTAAAAATATTTTTCTTGCAGTAGTGGCGAAACTCCTGCATGAGATCTGGTACCTTCTTAATGATCTTATTCATAACAAACACTCATTTAGTCTCAATGTAGGAAAATCTCGGATTCTTATTTCTATTCATGAAGCCGCTTCAATTCAAAAAGACTCTTGCAAAAACTCGGTTGGTGACTTTGAGATCCTTTGTCATCTCCGTGTGCCTGGTATATACCAAAATCCCAAACGTTACTCTGAAGTATTCTGGAAATCACTGATGCCGGGATGGATCAATGTGAACGTGGATGGTGATTCCAAAGGCAATCCTGGCCCTACAAGTTGTGGTTCCATCTTCAGAGACTCATATGGCTAGTGTCAGGGCTGTTTTTATGTTGGATGTGGTCATTCTTTATCTCTAGAGGCTGAAATGCTGGGGGTCATCCATGCTATTGACTTTTGGCTTCAAAGAGGTTGGAGAAATATTTAGATTAAAAGTGATTCTACCACTATCATTCATGCCATCTAGAATGACATCACTCATATTTCCTGGCCACTTACCTCTCCTTGGATGAATTGTCTGAACTCGCTCCATGAGATTGATTACATAGCTACTCATGCTTACCGTGAAGCGAATGCTGTTGCAGATACTCTTGCTAACAAAGGAGTTCAACAGAGCATGACTTGGCTTGACAATCTCCCAGCTTACTTATTATATCTGTTTGATAGATATTGTAAAAAAATACCATCCTTTCGACTTTGGTAATCCATTTGATTATCAATAAATTATGCTTTTGTCTTTGACCAAAGCATTGCCTAAAAAAACTTGTAATATCAATATCCAATTTCATAATGATGGAATGCATAATGGAAGACTTCATAACCATAGATTCAAAGCCTCATGACAAGACTACAAATAATATTTTGTCAAGGCCTTATTCCAAGACACTATTTTGTCTCATGAGACCTACTGATGAATCAAGGAGCTATAGCAGGCTCCACCCGTTAGTTACTAAGTCTAATGCATTTCTCATATGAAAAGGTTGAAACATATCATAAACATTCGTATTAAAACAAGCATATGAAATGTTAATACTTTCACCATCAAACTTTAATGGTATAAAAATAACACATCCACAGTAAAAAATATCACAAAAACTTCAATACAATATGGAAGATTTGTATCTTAATAAGTCAACGTCAAACAAGTGTAAAATCCATCAAAGGATATTAACATAGATGAAATCAAAACTATTTGAGAGAAATATCTCTTTATAGTCTGAAATCATTTAAAAGTCACATAATTATAAAAGAAAACATTTATTTTGAAAATATTCTTATAAGCATGTAAAGGAATCTTGGAATATGTTATAAAGGCGGTAAATAGCCACACCTGCCGTATAAGTTAAAAAAGACATTCTTACCTTAATTTGTTGAAAAGGTCATAAAGTACCTTATTTGGAAAATGACAGAAATATTCTTTTATAATAATTTCATAAAAAGTAAAACAAGGGTATAAATGAATTTAACCCATAGTCTAGGAAATAGTAAAAATGTTTTGAAATACATTTTTAAGAATCATAGATGTAGATGATAAAGAGGTCCCAGTAGATACTCACATATAAACAACCTCTGATAATAAAGAGATTGTAAAATTAACCCTTACCTTGTAATTTTCCTCGATCAGGGGTATGTTAAACTTCTGTATAATAGTTAAATCATTTTTATTAAATTATACAAGAACCACATACATAAACATGATATCATATATGATCTTCTAATATTTCATTGTTAATAATACTTTAGTAGTATCATCATTTCGAGTGTTAGCTGATTCGTTTACCTTTATATTCTTGGTTATGTAAGCCATGTTTTTTTAGATATGATGTATTTGATTCATATACAGAATTATATTAAGTTCTTAAACATTAATTTTAATCATAAAATGAAAATTATTCTTGAATGGTTTTTATGGGGAATGAATTTTATCGTGTTCGTGGATACGGTAACCCGCACGTACGGACGAGCGACAATATCATTCTATTGATGGTGAAATAATATGTAATTGTATGGTATATCATATATAAATAATCCTTAAAATGTTATATTTATTATTTACATTAGTTATACTCATTATTATACCCATACAAATAATTAAGTGTTTGAATGACAAACTACACCACGACGTGGAGACGGTAAGCTGTACGCACGCACATATGGTGACTTGTAATTATTAGGATGGAAAGAATAATGAATGTGGTTGTACCATATTTATAATAACATAAAAATATGTATAAGGTAATAGAGTTATTATTTTGTTATGGAAACAATATAAAAAGAGGAAGTGTAAGAAGAAAAGAACTTTAAAAGAGGTGGTGAAATTATTAACTCTTCTTCGGGTGTTTCCTTATGAGTTGATCAAAAGGGCTCCATAGGTTGGATTTATGATCAAATTAAGGCCTCTATGTAGAATTGAGGGTAGTTGGGAGGATATTTGAGTAGGTGTTCCTTGAGACAAATGGATTTGGAGGTGTGATTTTGAGAGAAGGAAAAATACCCTTTTATGAGGGAGGTGAGGGTTACTTTAGGAAAAGATTGAAATATTATTTTATTATACAATCATATTCGGTTTATAATGTCTCCAAAATAATTTATTTCGAGGATAAGATAGGGATGATTCAAAAACATCTCAACCAATAGGTTTTAGACAGGTTTAGGTCACCATATTAACCTTATATTTTAGATTTAACTATTGGTTAAATACTTTAACATTTACCATGTCTCCTTGTATCTTTATATTATATGGTTAATAAACTTATTATAAAATGCGAACCGAACCCCAAGTGGTTCATAATTGAAATTTATATTATTATAAAAGTCCTTTGGTAGATCCTCAGATTTTTAACACTATTATATCATTTAATAAAATAATATTTGTTTTAAGAACTCATTTATGTCAAATTTGAGACTATTTAATAATTGGTTTTGGTTAAATCCCTAAAAACTTTATTACTTCAAAAAAAATTCATTTAATAAACCCTAAAATGTCATATTAACCTATAAAATTCATTTAATTCATAAAACATCTCAATTTACATTTATTTGGATATTTATAATATCAATTATTTTAATCATTCATTAATAAAGTTATTACAGCATCATCATTGTGTCATAAATAAATTTAATTATTTAATGTCTAAAAATTATAAATAAAATACCATTATGTAGAAAATATTTTTATATTTATAATTAATATTTATAGTCTAATTTATCTTAATTGTAACCATATATTGAAAATGTTTTAGTTATGAAAATTTAAATTTAACACATTTAACTCTTCTTTAAATAAAATATTAATAAATTTCTTAATATAATCCAAGTGAAATAAAAAGATCTTATTTTATTCCTAAGGTTGATTTTGGTTCAAATAAACTTATCCAATAGAATTAGTACATGTGTTAGGGTAATAATAATATCATTTTTACCTTTAATTAGCCTATTTACTTTTAACCGTGGTAAATAAAAGTCAAAAGTTACTATTCACCAAAAATTATTTTCATCTTATTGAACCACTTATTACATAATGATATCAAATGTGTCTCTCATATTTTTGAAATTCAATTCACAGAAGCAGTAAAATTATGTTTTATGCAAATTTACTAACATGCCTAGAAGGTGGGTAAAAGACGGTAAAAAGTTCAATAAAATTGTATATATCTAATTTTATTATAAAATGAATATAATGAATTACATTGAAAAAATATTGGAATTATTTATCTTTTTTATTTAAAATAAATTAAAATAAAATAAATAATTATTTAAATAAAAATTTGGTTTTAAACAATAACACAGTGGTTTTCACTATGCATCAAAAATTGAATGTTTTAAGAAAAATACCAAAAATTTACCCTAAGCTAATTTTGATATTCTGAATCCAAAAATGAAGTCCATTTTGAAAAATAAAACTTATAATGTTTAAAAAAGTGGGTATTACTATTCATAATGACTAGTTTGATTGGTCGTAGGGTGTTAGAACTCGATGTTGCGTACAACAGAAGTGATTGTATTATTCAAAGGAAAACATACTGTGGAAGCTTGCAGTGTTATATTCTACCCTCCTTCAAATAATTCCATCCTTAAAATTTTTAGAATAATGCTGCATAAAATGATTTGGGTGGTTCTTCATCATAAGTTCCTTAGGTTCCCACGTTGCCTCTTCTATCTTATGGTTTCTCTATAGTACTTTCACCAGACGAGTCATTCTATTTCTCAATACTTGTTCTTTGGTATCAAGAATTCTGATAGGCTCTCCGCAATAAGAAAGGTTAGGTTCTAGTTCTATTTCTTTATAAGTGAGTACATGTGTTGGGTCCGACATGCATTTTCTCAACAATTATACGTGGAACACATCATGAACTTTGGAATGACTTGGCGGCATTGAAAAATGATAATCTACAACTCCAATTCATTCTAGAATTAAGAAAGGTCCGATGTACATGAGACATAATTTACCATTCTTACCGAAATGTATGACACCCTTCCATGGAGATACCTTCAAGAAAACATGATCTCCTACGTGAAATTACAAATCCTTCCTTCGGTTATCGACATATCTCTTTTGGCTACTTTGAGCTGCTTTGATGTGGGTTTGGATAATATTCACATTTTCCATTTTTTCCTCAACATGTTCTGGCCTTATGATTTTTCTTTCATCAACATTATCCCAACAATTTGGTGTGTGACATCTCTTTCCATATAACGCTACATATGGTGCCATCTGAATACTTGAATGTAAGATATTATTATAAGAAAATTCTACTAGAGGTAAATATTGATCCCACATACCTTGAAAGTCAAGTGAGAAAGATCTCAACATGTATTCTAAGGTTTGAATAGTCCATTTTGATTGTACATCAGTTTGAGGGTGGTAGGTAGTACTCAAACTAAGTTCAGTATCCAAGAAATTCTAAAGAATTTTCTATAATCTTAATGTAAAATAGGGATCACGATCAGAAACCATCGATTGGGGTACTCCATAAAGTCTTACAACTTCATTAATATATATTCCTGCAAAACGTTCAAGTGGTAAATCTTCTCTTATAGCAAGAAAATGTGCAGACTTGGTAAGATGATCAACAATGACCCATATTGCATCATTTCTTCTAGGAGTCTTTGGTAGTCCCATGACAAAGTCCATCGTAATATCATCCCATTTCCACTCAAGTATGGGAAGAGGTTGCATGGATCTTCTATGATGTTATCTTCCAACCTTCACCTATTGACAAACCATACATCTTGACACATAATCAGCAATCTCCCTCTTCATGTTGTCCCACCAAAAATGTTCCTTCAAATCTCTATACATCTTAGTTCTACATGGGTGTATAGAGAAATTTGAGCTATGATCATCTTCCAACAATTCCATTTTTAGATCAGGTATGTCAGGAACACAAAGTCTCTTCCCAAATTTCAAAATCCTATCTTCATATTTGAAGTCGATCAATCTCCCTTCATTCAAAAATTTTATTTTCTTATTAAACTCCTCCTCATCAGTCTGAGAGCTTTTTATCCTTTCTTGTAAAGATAGTTTAGGTATCATTTGAAAATGTATTGATGTTTCACCTTCCATGATTATTCCCATATCCATCTTTTCTATATCCATGAACATAGGATCCATTTCAACTCTCATCTTATTCAAAACTCCATGATACTTTCTGCTTAAAGAATCTTCCACCTTTTTTCCTTCCCTAGGTGGTAGTGTATAGTGTAATCATAATCCTTTAGTAGTTAAAGCCATTGTCTTTGAGTCTTGTTGATTTCTTTTTGTGAGAAAATATACTTCAAACTCTTGTGATTGGTATATATCTCACATTTTCACCATAGAGATAGTGTCTCCATATCTTCAAAGTAATTATTACTGCTGATAACTCAAGATCATGAGTGGGATAGTTTTGTTCATGAATTTTTAGCTGTCATGATGCATATGAGATAACCCTATCATTATGTATAAGGAAACAACCAAGTCCTTTCTTTGAAGCATCACAATAAATAACAAACCCATCATTCCCCGATGGTAGAGTCAAGATAGGATCATTGACTAATCATCTCTTCAATTCTTCAAAACAATTTTACACTCTTTTTTCCAAACAAATTTAACCCCTTTACATGTGATCTTGGTTAATGGGTTTTCCAATCAGGAAATATTATGGACGAAACACTTATAATAAACTACTAAACCAATAAAACTGCATACCTCAGTTATACTCATCGGTGATGACCATTCTTGGATTGACTTGGTCTTTGATGAATTGATAGAAATTCCATCCATAGAGACAATATGTACAAGAAAAGAAATTTCTTGAAGCCAGAATTCACACTTTCTAAACTTCCCATATAATTCATTTCTTCTGAGGGTTTTCAGAATAGTGTGCATGTGATTTTCATGATTTTCGTAGCTTTTTGAGTATACCAAGATATCATCAATAAATACCACTAAAAAGACATTAAGATATTCTTTAAAAACTCTATCAGTCAGATCCATGAAAATAGAGGGTGCATTATTCAGTCCAAAAGGCATTACTGCAAACTCGTAATGCCCGTACCATGTATGAAATGTAGTATTCAGAATGTCTTCCTTCTTCACACACAACTGATGATATCTAGATTGAAGGTCAATATATAAAAAATATTGAGCTCCACGAAGTTTATTGAATAAATCATCAATGATAGGTAGGGGATAATTGTTCTTTTTTGTTATAGCATTGATCTCCCTATAGTCAATACACAACCTCATAGATCCACCTTTCTTCTTGAAAAAAGGAATAGGGGCTCCCCATGGAGAAACACTAGGGAGAATAAATCCTTTATTATTCAATTCCTCTAGTTGTTTCTTTAGTTCCACTAATTCCATAGTGTACATTCTATAATGGGACTTCGATATGGGCCTTGAACTAGGAATTAAATCAACGGATAACTCAATTTCTTATTCTGGAAAATGTCCAGGTAAATCCTCTGGAAACACATGAACATATTATTTCACAATAGGTATGTACTCTATTTGAATATTCCTTTCCTCACCCATAGTTATTTGATTCTCTTACTCTCCAATAATTGAATTTAGTAGAGCTACTGGGGGTGAATCTAGATAAGAATCATGTGGTGATTTTTCTGCTCTAAAGAAAAGGTACTCATTATCATCATCGAAAATTGTATCCTCCTTCTTCTTACAATAAATTTTCACATCATGGTCCTAATTCCAATCAATTCCAAGGATTATATCAAATTTAATCATGGGAATGACGATGAGATCAGCAGATAAAGAACATTTATATGCTGTAATGGAAACTGATTCATAAAAATTTGTTGCAATGATACTTCCCTTAAGAGTTTTGACTGAAAACTCCCTTATTAAATCGAATTGGAAATATCTAATTTTCTTAGAAAATTGAGAAGATATGGAACAATTCGATGATCCAAAATCAAATAAATCCTTGACTGAAATTGAGGAAACCATTAAATTACCCACAACCATGTATTTTGGAGCTTCAACGTCAGCATTAGCGATTTCATAAGCTCGGCCTTTCTCTCTTGGCCTTTTCTGAGGTAAGTTTTCTTTTTGATTAAGACATTCATTTTAATAATGTACCTTTTCTCTAAAATTGTAGAATTCAACATTGAAAAACTATTTCTTTCCCTTGCAATCATGAGCTTGGTGTACTTTTTCACCACACTTGTAATAGACTCCCATTCCCTTCAAGAAAGTACTGTGGTGTTTCTTCCCACATTTACCGCAAGATAGATATTCCAATTTTCCCTTCTTCCCCTTATTTTCATTTCCATAGTGTTCAACAGATTTCTTCTTATCTTTATTTGCTTTAAAGTCATAATACTTAGAGAATTACTTTTTTATCTTGATAGCACATGAGACAATATCTTCGTATGATGAGAAGGATTGTGAGACTAATGCTCGATGGAGAAATGGTTTTAACCCATCAAAGAATTTATCAATCTTACTCATTGGGTTACATATATAATCTGCTTCATGCCTTGCTAACCTTGTACAATTAGCCTCATACTTTGCGACATTCTCATCCTCCTTTTTCCTTAGTCCCAAAAATTGTCTTTCCATATCAGCTTGATGTTCATGAGAAAATTATTTTTTTAAGAAAATATATTTCAACTCCCTCCATTAAATATTTTATTCTTATTCATCTTCCTTTGTTCTTTGAATCAATGACCATCATTGACCTGCATCTCTTGTGAGGTGATAAACTACCATAATAACCTTTTCACTTTCACTACTCCCCAAAGAATGAAATATTCTCTCTATAAAACTTATCAACTACTCAACTAAAAATGGATTTGTAGTCCCATTAAATGTTTGTGGTTGTTTCCTCATGAAGTGTTCTAACATTGATCCTATACATTGTGGATCAGGGTGCTCCATATGGATAATGTTATTATTCAAAACCCAAGTCAGTTGTCCCAGTATAGTGATAAGCTGATCAGCACCAGTTGCATCACTAGCTCCACTATAATTATCTTGAGTAGGAGGTAAATACCTACATGGATTATGTGTATTGATACAGTTTCCATTCCTTCTACTAGGAGCCATTTCTAAACAATGTCATACACTAGATTAGTTTATGAATTGCAAAACATAATTCCAAACTTGTAAAACACTTAACATGAATTGAACAGTTTATGAATAGAATCCATAATCATAAAAAATGTTTTCATTGAGGAATTATTTACTCATAAATCCTTCATAATGATTTGTAAATAAAATGTGAATTATCCTAAGCATATCCCCCGAGATTGTCGTAACAAAGAGTGCAACAATGGTCGTTGTTGTGTACCACGATACCCCAGGTCAAGAACGAAACTCCTTATCAGAGTTTTCACTCCTAGTTATATCTATGCTAGAGCCACCTCAACCTGCTCATATCCAGATAGAGATGTATTTCTTAGAAAACTCACAAAATCTCTACATTAACAAAATTCTAGGATGTTCTTATATACTAATCCTCAAAGTCTATCTTAGGGTAATGTTCTCTAATCATAGTTTTTATAAATATGGATTCCAAGGTTTGTAATAATCTTCCTTTGATACCAACTGTAATGCCCCAACCCTAGTTACCTAGATTCGGTGCATTATTACATAACATTGGCATGATCACAAGGGATCAAATCCCAAAATACTGATCAGTTTAGTAGCCTTGGAAGTACTAGATACATACATTAGATTTAAATTACATTATGAAATGAAAAAAAACAACATTGTGTCTCCTTTGAACACATTCATCTCCCTTAGACTATCCCTGTAGGTCAGTCATAATATATTTTTTCAAATCCAGGGAAAAATAAAACATAGAAAGGGGTGAGCTCAGATGCTCAGCAAGGATAACAATATAGCAGAAACTTTCATAAATAAGCAAAAACATTTAAGGAAATGTATAAGACTAATACACAAGACTTTTAAACATAAACATCTGCATAATATGGAAAAGATAAATCAAATAATTCCATTTACTTATTGACATGGATATTCTACTAGTCTAATAATCACATGTAATATCAATATCCAATTTCATAACGATGGAATGCTTAATGCCAGACTTCATAACCACATAGTCATGGAATCGTGCCAAGACTACAAATAAGATTATGTCAAGGCCTTTTTCCAAGACACTAGTTTGTCTCATGGGACCTACCGATGCATCGAGGAGCTATAGCAGGCTCCACCCATCACTTACTAATTCCAATGCATTCTTCATATGAAAAGGTTGAAACATAACATAAACATTCTTTTTAAAACTATCATACAAAATGTTAATACTTAAACCATTAACCAAGAATGGTATAAAAATAACACATCCACAGTCAAACATATCACAAAACCTTCAACACAATATGGATAATTTGTATCTTAATAAATCAACTTCAAATAAGTGTAAAATCTTTCAAAGGATGATGACATAGATGAAATCAAAACTATTTGAGAGAAATATCAATTAATATTTTGAAATCATTTAAAAGTCACATAATTATAAAAGAAAACATTTAATTTGGAAATAATCTTATAATCTTGTAAGGGTGGATTCATAGATGTTATAATGGCGGAAAATATCCGCACCCACTGTATAAGTTAAAAAAGATATTCTTACCTTAATTTGTCGAAAAGGTTATAAAGTACCTTGTTTAAAAAACAACAGAAAGATTCCTTTATAAACATTTTATAAAAATTCAAACAAGGGTAATAATGAATTTAACCCATAGTCTAGGAAATAGTAAAAATGTTTTGAAATACATTTTTAAGAAACACAAATGTGGATGATAAAGAGGTCCCGGTAGATACTCACGTATAAACCACCTCAGATAATAAAGAGATTGTAAAATTAACCCTTACCTAGTAATTTTCCTTCATCGAGGGTACATTAACCTCCTGTATAATAGTTAAATCATTGTTATTGAATTATACAAGAACAACATACATAAATATGATATCATATATGATCTTTTAATATTTCTTTGTTAATAATATTTCAGAAGTATCATCATTTCAGGTGTTAACTGATTCATTTACCTTTATATGCTTGGTTACATAAGCCATGTTTGTTTTGGATATGATGTATTTGATTCATATACAGAATTATCTTAGGTTCTTAAATGTTATTTTCAATCTTAAAATGAAAATTATTCTAGAATGGTTATGACGGGGAATGAATTTCATCACGTTCATGGAGACGATAATCCGTACGTACGCACGAGCGACAATATCATTCGATTGATGGTGAAATAATATGTAATTGGATGTTATATAATATATAAATAATACTTAACATGTTATATTTATTATTTACATCAGTTATACTCCTTATTATACCCATCCAAATAACGAAGTGTTTGAGTAACAAACTACACCACGCCGTGATGACAGTAAGCTGTACGTACGCACATATGGTGACTTTTCATTCATAGGATGGATAGAAGAATGAATATGGTTGTAACATATTTATAATAACATCATAGTATGTATAAGGTACTAGATTTATTATTTTGGTTTAGAAACAACAATGAAAGTGGAAGTGGAATAAGAAAATATCTTTGAAATAGGTAGTGAAATTATTACATCTTCTTTGGGTGTTTCTTTATGAGTTGATCAATAGGGCTCCTTAGGATGGCTTTATGATAAAAGTAAGGCCTCTAGGTATAAGTGGGGGTTTTTGGAAGGATATTTGAGCAGGGTTTGGCCGATACAAATGGCCTTGGAAGTGTGATTTTGAGAGAAGGGGAAGTACCCTTTTATAAGGGAGGTGAGGGTTACTTTAGGAAAATCTTGAAATATTTTTTTTATTATACAATAATATTAGATTTATAATAGACCCAAAATGATTTATTTATAGGTTAATGTCGTTATGGGTTGAAAAACTCTCAACCAATATGTTTCAGACAAGTTTATGTCACCATATTAACCGAATCTTTTAGATTTAACTCGTGGTTAAATAGTTTAACATTTACCATGTCTCCTTGTATCTTTATATTATATGGTTAATAAACTTACTATAAAATGAAAAGAGAACCCAAAATGGTTCATTAATGAAATTTATATTATTATATAAGTCCTTTCGATGAACATTTGATTTTAGGACTATTATATCATTTAATAATATAGTATTTGTTTTAAAAATTCATTTATGTCAATTTTGACACTATTTAGTATTTTATTTTTTGTTAAAGTCCTAAAAACTTGATTACTTCGAAAAAAATTTGATTTAATCAACCCTAAAAAGTCATATTATCCTATAAAATTCGTGTAATTCATCAAAAGTCTCAGTTTAAATTTATTTGGATATTTATAATATCAATTAATTTAATCTTTCATTAATAATGTAATTACTACATCATCATTGTGTCATAAATAAATTTAATTATTTAATGTCTAAAAATGATAAATAAAATACCATTATGTATGAAATATTTTTATATTTATAATGAATATTTATAGTTTAATTTATCTTATGTGTAACCCAATATGAAAAATGTTTTAGTTATGAAAATTTGAATTTAACACTTTTAACTCTTCATTTAATAAAATAATAATAAATGTCTTAATTGAATCCATGTTGACCAAAAGGATCATATTTTATTAATAAGGTTTATTTTGGTCGAAATAAACTTATCCAATAGAATTAGAACATGTGCTAGGGTAATAATAATATCATTTTTACCTTTAATTACCCTATTTACTTTTAACCGTGGTAAATACAAGTTCAAAGTTACTATTCATAAAAAATTATTTTCATCTTGTTGAACAATATTTTACTTAATGATATCAACCATGTCTCTCTAATTTTTGAAATTCAATTCACAGAAGTGGTAAAATTACGTTTTATGCAAATTTGCTAACGTTCCTAGAAGGTGGGTAAAAGACGGTAAAAATTTCAATGAAATTTTATATATCTAATTTTATTATAAAATGACTCCAATGAATTACATTGAAATAATATAGGTATTATGTATCTATTTTAACTGAAGAAAATTTAAATAAAATAAATAATTATTTTAATAAAAAGTCAATTTTAAACAATAACACATTGTTTTTCACTATTCATCAAAAAATAAAAATTTCCAGAAAAATACCAAAAAATTCACCCTCAGCTAATTTTGATATTATGAATCTAAAAATGAAATCCATTTTGAAAAATAAAATTTATAATGTTTCAAAAATTGTTTATTACTTTTTATAACGACTAGTTTGATTGGCCGGGGTGTGCTAGAACTCGATGTTTCGTACAACACAAGCTATTGTATTATTCAAAGGAAAATGTACCATGAAATCTTGGGGTGTTACAAGTCTATAAAGCCAAAGCACAAGCTTGGAATTGGTTTTAATTGATTGTTTAGATGTTACTATGAGACATATTTGTTACTTTACATAGGGGATCAAGAGATTGGGCTAGATCCCAAGGTTTACATGATTCAACGGATTGAGAGGGTATGGATACACCATCGGGACCAGCCTATGCTTGCACGGAAAGCTTATCCAGATGACAAAGCAAATGTGGAGAGCTAACATCACATAATAGATGCTGGGGAGGGGCAGTTCCTTATAGTAATAGTCTGGTTGAATTCCCTAAGACCTTCGGGTCATGTAATGTCTATTAATCCTATGTTTTATGTAATAACTAAGCCTATGGGCCTTGTAATGGTTCCCCCTCATCCCTTTAAAGGGGTTTATCAAAAATCAATAAAAATGAAGGCATTTGGGCCATTCGTGTCCTAGTTTATTACTTTATTTCTGCATATTACCTGCTATATATATTCACTAAAAGTTAGGCACAGATCTTTTGGTGGTTACCTACTGGGGTTCATCTCAAACCCTAATTGGGTAATGTTTTGGACCCAAACAGATTATATGGTTGTAGGTGTACATAAGGGAAATAACCCTTCTTAATCAGGTACTTGATTGCTATTGTATCTAGATATCATGGGACAAGCTGAGGCTTGAGATGCTGTTTGAGTTTACTTGTTTTTCGTTGGTATTGGATTGTAGTGTATTTCCAAAATTGTGACCTATTTTGATGATTTCCTAGACACATGTGACATGGATCATTTATATATATATATATATATGATTTATTTGTTTTACTACTATTAGTATTTCGCTGTTTACTTCTGTTGTATGATATTACTGCTTCTGATATTGTTTTAAATTTATATTCTACTGTGTATACTCTTTAAATGAGAGCATAGTCTCCCCAATATCTTACCTTAGACCTCACTGCTAGTCGGCATACTCTGGATTTTGGAGAAATGCGCTTGAGGTTATGAGACCGGTTGGGTTCCAGAAACCTTTGGGTGGAACCCGGATTTGGGACGTTACAAAGTGGTATAAGAGGATTTTTCTTTTCTTCTTTGATTTACTATTTGGATCCAATAGACTAGGATAGGAAGGAATAAGTAGTTGGAAATTAGCTGTGCATAGAAGTAGCTAACAGGTTTACAGGGAAAATCTATGTTACCTTGAATATTACAATTTTTCTTGTTTTAAAAATTGTTACAATGAATTAATTTCACTATTGGGTGATTCACTTATTTTGTGCTACAATCATTGACATTATTTAGGTTCTATTTCATTGAAACCCGATGAGATGAGGGTATTACATCTCATGAATAATATAGGCACTTGATATAGATCACATGCCATTCATTCTTTTCATGGCATTTAGGGTGCATTACTTATTGCATGCTGTTGTGATAAATGTTGTGCTAGATATTCATGTTGTTGTGATAGATTCCATGATATAATACCTTCTATTTTGATAGGGTATTGGTATAGGTAAAATTTTATATCGATGGATGCCAAACTTTGGTCCCTGAGGTGTTATAGACCCTCTTGGATATAAATTTGGTGGATCATGTTTGAACTTTAATTGAATTATATTAAGAAATGATTTGAATTAGGATGAAAAAGTTTGATTTTTGGGGAGTATCAGCTCTGAAGGATTCAAACTTGTCATACCTTGTCCATAATTTTAAGGTCTTGGGGGTTTCGGAAAAGTTTTAGAGGCTTACTATCTGAAAAACCTAAACAATATGATGTGTGATGTTATGAACACATGCCATGTGTTCTTCTATTCTGGAAGAAATGGCTTCTCTTAAGTACAAGTCATGTACCGTATGTACAAGCCTTGTAGTTTTAACCATGTGACTGACTGTATAAGCAGAGACACAGGGTTGATAAATGTTTTATAGAACATACTATGTACTGGGATTACAAGTTGTGCTGTAAAAGACCATGTATCCCCCTGCGTGACTAACGAATGAGTGGATGAAACATGGGTTGTACACACTGTGTCAAGATTATACATGCCATGTAGTAATCAACTGTGTATCTGATCATGTGACTAACAAAATGGGTGGATGGAACTTATGTGGTACACTCCGTGTCTAGAGTGTGCACGCCGTATAGTGTTACCCTGTAAGGACCGTGTAGTTCTAGCCATGTAGAAGTACATGGGAAAGAGGGAATATTCAAGTACACTCCATGTCTAAGGAGGAACACGCCGTGTGTATGGGGTGTTACAAGACTAGGTTAGCAGAGGTACACACCCATGTTAAGGCATATGGTAAAACACTGTGTAGTGGTTCTACATGCTGTGTAACCCCCTTTTTTAAAACATGAATGTTTTCCTTCTTCTATTCCATTTTTGCACTTCTAAGTCCCAGTCCTTGATAATCTTGTACTAAGGTGTGTGCTTGACCTTGCAGAGTCATCCCAACAAGACGTCCTCTGATTGTACGCTAAATGTAGGGTGATGATCAAACACCAGAAATGGTAGATCAAAGACTACCATTGGATCATCCCATCATTCCCATCTTGGTACTAGTTTTTATATTGGACATAGGTGCTAATACAAAATTCTGTGAAGGATTCTTAAGTATGTGCAGACTTTTCAGGGAGTACCACATCCTGCCCCGTCTATGGCAGAGTTGAGGCATGTGTTCCAACAACAACATCCTCCCACTTTTTTTTGTATGAAGGACCATTGGCTATAGAGTCATAGTTGGAGGCCATATTTTCTATCTTTGAGTATCTAGAGACACCTATTGATAGGAGGGTGAAGATCTCAATTTACAAGGTATGTGATTCCACCAATAGATGGTGGGATTTTTTCTCACTAGTGGTACATCATCAAGATATGAATTGGGAAGAGTTTTAGAGGTCCTCATTTTATCACTCCTACCCCAAGATGTTGAGGGCCGATCGAGCTCGGGAGTTCATGCAGTTGGAGAAGGGCACCCTTTCAGTGATGGATTACTTTTCTTGCTTTAAAGAGCTTCAACACTTCACACCTATTTTGGGAGGTGATGAGTTATCATTGGCTAGGAGAATTGAGGATGGTCTTAGGTACGACATCTGATCATAGGTGAATGTTTTTACGTTGAATTTGTTGAATGATATAATAAAATCGGTTCAGATTATTGAGCACAATCTGAGAAAGTTTGGAGTGGTGAGTCAGGGCAGTTCATCATCTAGGAATGGTATTCCTTCGACTGATACCAGGAAGCACTGAAAGAAGTTTATATGTGGTGGTTCTTCCTCTAATAGGGATATTTCCTTAGGTAGACAGGTTTTGTGCTACAAGTGCAGAAAAGTGGGATTATGGGACCACATTGCCTGAGGGACCCAGTCACGTGCCGATCTTGCAGCAATATGGTTCATATTCAGTGCTTTCGTAGGATGTTATCACTATGAGCTAGTGAAAGGTGATCTGTTACAACTCCATGTTCAGGAGAAGGACCACCAGTTTTTCATCAGTTAGGGAACTGGAGTTTGTCAAGACATTTAGGCTAATGAGGTGTTCGTGGACATGGTATCCAGATGATGAGTTTCTAGTGACAACATGGTGGACCAAATGAGGGTAGGTAGATAGGGTTGAAGGGCTTCGATATAGGTTAGACGTTTATGATGGAGAAAAACTAGTAGGAGCAGGATCCTGAACCCTTTACGGTTAGAGGTACAATTATAGTTTCCTTAGTTTTAGCTTCTGATCTTTTCAACATCCTAGATTCCCATAGTTTTATATCTATTTTTATTTTGGAGAGACTTGGGCTCTATATCTTTACTTCTTATGATTTAATGATTCTAGACACTCTGTTGGGAATTAGGATGGATAGTGTACATCAGTGTAAGGACTGCCCTCTTGAGGTTGGTGGGTGTCACTTCTTATGAGACCTCTATTTCATAGAGATGATAGGCTTTGATGTCATTCTCAGAATAGACTGGTTATTCTCTTTTCAAGACTTTTTTGACTACTATTTCCATTGGGTGAGTTTCACGTCACCAGATGGAGGATCTTATCTACATAAGGGAAAATAGGATGTCTGGGCAAGAAGAGATAGATCTGACCATCATGGATTGGGAGGAATCGTAGCCCAGATTGCTAGATTATATCTGGATGACCAGGGGACTTCACAGATGTACTTTCCTTCAGTGGTGGATCATTTTAGTGATGTATTTCTAGAATTGTTTTTAGTTTTAGATCTAGAATGAGGGGTGGATTTCTCTATTGAGCTGGTGCTAGGAGAGGCACCAGTGTCCATTCCTCTGTATAGGATGGCTACACTAGAGTTACAGGAGATCAAGAAGAAATTAGAGGAGTTTCAGGAAAAGGGTTTCATCTGACCCAGTACTTATCCTTTGGGTTCACCTATTCTTTTTGCAAAGAAGGCAGATGGTACCCTTAGACATTGTGTGGATTATCGGAATCCAAACCAGTTGACGATCAAGTATCGATATCCCTTACTAAGGATTTATGATATCTTTGATAAACTTTGAGGAGCTCTGGTGTTCTCAAATATTGACTTGAGATCGGGTTATGATCATTTGTGCATTAGACCATCAGATATACCTCTTATATCATTTTGGAGTAGGTATGGTTTATACAAGTACTTGGTTATGTTGTTCGGTCTCACGAACGCGCCAGTAGTTTTCATGGCACTGATGAACCGAGTGTTCCATCCTTACTTGGATTATTTTGTGGTAGTATTCATGGAAAATATCTTGGTGTACTCTCAAACTCAACCTGATGATTCCACCCATCTTGAGATTGTATTGAGTACACTAATAGATAATCAATCATATGCTCATCTCTCAAAATGCCACTTTTGAATGGGTCAAATTGACTTCTTGGGTCATTTCATCTTAGTGACATGAGTATCAGTAGACCTAGAAAAAGTGAGAGCGGTAGTTTCTTGGGAGTATCCAAAGAAAATCTTTGAGGTATAGAGTTTTATAGGGATGGATAGATACTAAAGATGCTTTGTTCATAACTTTTCACGCTTTGTACCACCACTGATGGGCCTGACTAAGAATGGTGTGAAGTACTTGTGGGAAGATTCCTAGGATTCATCATTTTAGGAACTGTAAGGGAGATTGAATTCAACACTAATACTAATTTTTTAGGATCTAAGCATTAGATACACCGTTTATTGTGACACATCAAATATTGGGCTGAGATCCATGCTTATGGTGGGGTAAGGAGTCATTTTGTACAGGTCTCCACAGTTGAGGCCACATGAGAGGAATTGCCTGATAGATGATCTTGAGTTTACTATAGTTGTGAATTCTCTGCACTGTTGGAGACATTATCTTTTTGGAGAGCATTTTGTGGTGTTCACTGAACATAAAAGCACCAAGTATATATTTACATAGTGTTATTTTAATTTGAGACAGGGAAGGTGGGTTGATTACCTTCAGTATTTTGACTTTGAGCTTGCCGATATGTCTGGTAAAGGCAACAAAGTGGCTGATGTGTTGAGTAGGATAACACAGATATTGGCAGTTCAGGAGGCCTGTAGTGGGTGGAAGCTTATGGATTTGTTCTATGAGATTCATTTGGAGGTGCATGACAGACAGGGGCATACATTTAATTCTTCTATAGCTATTACCTCCACTATACTAGATCAAGTGAGAATGAGGAAACTTTTAGATTCTGAAGGTCTAGTCCTAAAAGAGAGTGTGTCAGGAGAGGACCCTACTCCGGGGTGGACCCTATTCAAGGATGAGGTTTTGGTATTCATGGGAAATTATGGGTGTCATCAGCCATACATGAGGATCTGTTATGATATTTTCATTCCTCAGTATGGGGAGTTCATCCTGGAGTCATCAAGATTTATCGAGATTTAAATCATTAGTATTGGTGGATAGGTATGAGGAGGGATGTAGCTGGTTTTGTTATGAGATGTTCTACCCCCATTAGGTGAAGGTAGAGCATCAACGAATGGAAAGGATATTACAACAGCTACCCATTTTCGAGTGGAAGTGGAATGATGTCGCGATGGATTTTGTGAAAAGTTTACCAAGGTCACCTCGAGGAAGTGATGCAGTTTGGGTTCTTATTGATAGGCTCACGAAGGATGCACATTTCATACTGATTAAGTAAACCTTTAGTGTTTATTATCATGGAAGGTTGTACATTCGAGAGATTGTATGTTTACATGGGGTGCCACACTCCATCATTTCAGACACGGATACCCAGTTTACTTCTTATGTCTGGAAGGGACTACAAAGGGCATTGGGTACATCGGTACATCAGAGTATAACTTACCATCCCTAAAAAGATGGCAAGTCCGAGTGCACAATTCAAGTTTTGGAGGATATGATTTGAGCATACATCCTGGATTTCGAGTACTCTTGGGAGATACACATACCCTTGGTGGAGTTTTCCTATAATAAAAGTTTTCAGGAAATGATTGAGATGGTACCTTATTAGGCTTTGTACGGTAGGCCATGCTGATCATCCATATGTTGGATGGAGGCAGGAGAGGCAGCTATGCTGGGACCTCAGTATGGGTAGTTCATCTTGGAGTCACTATGATGTATCAATATTTACATCGTCAGTATTGGTGGCCAAGTATGAGGAGGGATGTAGTGGATTTTGTTAGGATATGTTCCACCTACCAGCAGGTGAAGGCAGAGAATAAACGACTGACATGGATATTTCAATAGTTACCCATTTTCGACTGGAAGTGGAATGATATCATGATGGATTTTGTGACAAGATTACCAAGGTCTCCTCGAGGAAATGATGCATTTTGGGTGTTTATCTTTAGGCTCATGAAGGATTCACATTTCCTAGTGATTAAGGAAACCCTCAGTTCTTGTTAGCATGGAAGGTTGTAAAACCGAGAGATTGTACGTTTACATGGGGTCCCAGAACCAATTGTTTTAGAAATGGATGCACAGTTTACTTCTTTTGTTTGGAATGGAATACAAAGGGATTTTGGAACACATGTACTTATGAGTACAACTTTCCATCCCTAGACAGATGGACAGTCCCATTGCACGATTCAAGTTTTGGAGGACATGCTTCGAGCATGCGTCCTGGATTTTGAGGGCTCTTGGGAGGGACACATACCCCTGGTGGTGTTTGACTATAATAATCATTTTAAGTAAATTATTCATATGGTACCTTATGAGGCTTTATAGGGTAGGCCATGCCGATCACCCATATGGTGGTTGGATGCAAGAGAGGAAGCTATGTTGGGACCTCGTCTTGTCACAGAGACCTCTAAGTAGGTGGGGTTGATTCCAAAGAGGAAGGATACTGCACAGTATAGCCAGAAAATTTTTGTTGTTCGATGGAGATAACCCCTGGTGTTTGAGGTTGGAGATCAGGTTTTCCTACATGTCACATCGAGTTTGGGGAACAAGAGGATTAAGAGATAGGGGAATTTGTCACCAAGATACATCAATCTGTTTGAAATTTTAAAGAGTGTTGAGCTAGTTGCCTATCAGTTGCAGTTTCTTTAGAGGTACTGAGCTATACATGAATTGTTTTATGTTTCTCAGCTACGATGTTACTTTTCAGACCTGTCCATGTTTTTCAACTCAAGGAGGTTTTGTTGGAGGTGGATGAATCATTCGAGGAGAACCCTATTCAGATTGTGGATTTCAGTACCAAGGTTCTTCATGGATGGTCTATTCATTTGGTATGAGTGCTTTGGCAGAACAGCCGAGTGCAGGACAAGGCCTGGGAGAGGGAGCCAGCTGACATATGATCAAAATGGCTAGAGTTGATCCAATCTTCTTCTTCACCACCCGTGGATGGGAAATTTATGAAAAAATATCTTTAAGGGGGGAAGTTTGTAAGAACTTGGATCTTCATTTCTGGTGTGGATATTTATTTCGGGTTATTTTTTAGGAAAAAGAAGGAAATGAGGTTTTTCTAAGTACACGCCATGTACATCTGAGTACACACCTTGTACCTGATTGCACCTACAACAACGTACTGGCCGTGTAATGGCCGAGTACTTGGCTGTGTGATGACTTAACTGACCCTCTTATGTTGGGTTTGGTTAAGGCTAATACACGGTGTGTACTTTTAATGAAAATGTTTTTTTCTTTTAATTTTATTTTATAAATCAGAGTGGGGTCACGTATCATCTTCGAAAACACCTTCTTCTGGTAGTGGTTTGTATAGGAGAGCAACAGATGGGCCGATGAACTCTAAACCCCTCTTGATTTTCCATCTGAGCTCCGATTGAGACACCATCAGGTGCGTTGGAATCCCAAGAGTGAGTTATCAATTCCTATGAATAATTTCTTTCTGATTCATCCTCTCTTGTGAGTTATTGAAGGTTGTTATTTTTACACATTTTTCTAGATCTACGCAGATCTGGGCCGATTCAATGGTCGACATTCAAGTATATCGACCATACAATATTGAGGTTGGTGGTTTGTTCCTTTCATTGTTCTTTTTTGGATTATATATGCTAAATGTTCTTCATAACCACATTTCTCGTATTTATTAATTTGGAATTTAACCCTATTTAATACTTGCTATGGTTTGATTGAATAAAAAGGGGTTGTTTCTCAAGTTTACGGTTAGAGACCCTATTTTCAGGACACCCATTGGGTGCATTTCCCTTAATTGATAGTTATGGCCATTTTTTCTAGGTTTCATTGAGGCGTACCTTGTTTTCCATGCCTCAGTTGATTAGGATGGAGTTTGTTTGATTATATTAAATGCCTGTGATATACATTATGAATGTTTGAACAAAGGGGGATTGGACTGTGAGAGCGTCCTAAAGGGGTTAGACCATGAGAGATGCCCAGGTGGTCATTTATAATTAATTGGGTTAACCATGAGATCTACCCAAGTGATCATTATTATTTGATTATATGAATGTTGGACCCTAGGTCATTGACTGTGAGAGCTTCCAGGTGGTTATTTATATTTTATTGATTCAATGTTGACCAAGGGGTATTGACCATGAGAGCTACCCATGTGGTCGTTTGTAATTGATATATGCTATGTGGAACCAAAGAGGTTAGACTATGAGAGATTTCAAAAAGGGTCATTATTTATTTAATTGATTTTATGTTAGACTAGAGGGGTTATATTGTGAGAACTTTCCCAAGGGGTCATTTGTGAATAGATGAATGATTGTGATGAGTCTGCCAAGATAAAGCACAAGATTGGACTCAATTTTACTTGATTTATTAGATGTTATTTTGATACATATTTGTTACTTTCCACAAGGGATATAGAGATTTGGCTAGATCCCAAGGTTTACTTGATTAAATGGATTCAGAGGGTATGGATTCACCACTGAGACCAACCTGTGCTTGCACAAGAAGCTTATCCAGACGACCATGCGAAGGTGGAGAGATACCATCATATTGCAGATGTCAGGGAGGGGCCATTCTTTGTAGTTATAGTCTATTTTAATTCCCTAAGACCTTTGGGTCAAGTAATATCTCCTAAGCCTATGGGCCATGTAATCACTAAGACTATAGGCCTTGTTAGGGTTCCCATCATCCCATGAAAGGGGGGTTATGAAAAATCAATAAAAATGAAGGCCTTAGGGCCATTCGAGTCCTAGTTTATTGCTTCATTTTTACATATTACCTATTATGTATATTCACTGATAGTTAGGAACAAACATTTTGTTGGTTTCCTACTAGGGTTTATCTCACACCCTATTTGGGTCATGTTTTGGACCCACACAGATTATATGGTTGCCAATATAGATATGGGAAAGCACCCTTCTTCATTAGGTACTTGATTTCTATTGGAGCTGGAGAGCATGGGACCAAGCTGAGGCTTGTTATGTAGTTCGAGTATACTTGTTTTTATTTTTTATTATATTTTAGTGTATTTACATCATTGTGACATATTTGGATACTTTCCTAGACACATGTGACGTTCATCATTTATATATATGCTCTAGTTGTTTTATTACTATTAGTCCTCTATTGTTTACTTCTGTTATAGGGTATTACTGCTTTTGATATTATTTTATATTTAAATTTCGATGTGTATACTCTGCCAATGAGGGAATAATCTCCCCAATGTCTTACTTTATCCCTTGCTGCTTGTCGGCCGCCTCAGGAGTCTAGTGAAATGCATTTGAGGTTATGTGACCAACCGGGTTCAGGTCACCTTTGGGTGGAATTCAAATCCGGGATGTTACATGTTGTCACAATCAATATTAAATATTGGTAGTAGGCTCACCTAAACATTTTTCATAAATTTTTTGAGTTTTCTCCATTTGTTGAAAACCCACAAATAAATTATTAAGTATTTGAATCCATTAAGGGATGAAAGATGGATAACAAATGCACATTATAAATAGTTTATTTAATGGTTTCAAGACCATATATTTATGTATCCAGATAAAAATATAAATTCAATTTTAGTATGACTTCAATGGATAGCCATATGACCAATTTTTCATGTATTATATTGTAATAGTTTTGTAATTAATGATCATACATTATACACAAATGAAAAATTTGAAGGTAGTACCATGAAAAATAGTGGATTTACAATAATGGAAGAAGATATTCATGTATGTGGTAATAAGGACTAAAATACTATTTATGTGAATATTTCATACTTTGTAATCATAAAACAAATATGGGAGTTATATTATACAATAGACCATGTTCCTATTTTTCAATGAAAGAGGGTTGACAACATGGGTTCTATTAAAATAGATGAATTGAGATTTGTGAAAGTGGATTTCAGTAAGGAATGGTATAAAGTTGGATTGTTTATAATGGGATCATAGGCAGTACAAGTATTTTATGTTCCAAATCCCACAAACTAAAAGTGGTCAATTGTTTTGTAATTGACCAAAACCACTGAAGTTTCATATGAAAATTCAATTGAGGATAACCCTTTCATTGGGATGATACAATAATTTCATAGTGGTCCCAATTTATATGGGGACTTTTATGTAACAGGATACCACAATGAAGGTATTTTGATACTCGATAGAGGGGTCAAATCCATTTAACCTTAAAAAAGAGTGTTCAATATTTAGGTTATATTTTTTCTGTAATATTAATTGCATTATTTCATTTTTTTATCTGTTCACTCTGAAATTTATGTAATATAAATTAAATTTTGAACCACTTATATAGATAATAAATTTTACCCATGTTGGTTCTTCTAATCCTAAGGAATAATATATTTTTCAACCTAATACTACTCCCAATGCAAGGGAACAATGAACTTCTTCGCATGCTGATGCTACAAATCTAAAGGAATAATATATTGATGATTTTTAACCTAAGGAAATGGTAGATGATAAAGAACCAATGTACTTGAAAAAAGGTTCTTTATAGCATGATAGTTCTAGAAAAAATTATTAAGGATAACTGTCAAGGAATCCAATTTGAGGTCGGATGGAATGCGTGCGACCAACCAATTAACCTCAAGAAGGCAATGTCTAGTAGTTTCATTGTCCTCATCACTTATTAGTGTGTTCTGATTGGTGTAGATTTATACCACCATGTTGTTCCCATTCTTAATAAACATTTTTTGGATTAGATTAGGGAAAAATTATGATATCATTTATTTATTTTATTAAATAATAATATAATGAAACATTGAACTACTCTTCATTATCCAAAGTAGAGTGCATTTATAGTAGATGAATACCATAAGAAATTTGTATTAATTCTTGTTTGGAAATACTTATAGTGGCTTGCAAAAAATTCTAATGAAATTTAATCTCAAATATAAATAAGGGAAAATAAACTCACAGCCTCCGCATATGTATGCACACCTGATAAGATAAGAAGCATGGGATGAATTTATTAGACATCACGAGGAGATATCTTTTTAGGTACATTGTGGATAGTAATACATTGTTTGAAAATGTATTAATCACATTTATTAATAATTTTAAATTTATGAAAAATATGATTGAGAATATAAGGAATAGGCATAAAAACCAACATACCCCTAATGTAAAGCAAGGATGGGGTATGCTTCACTTGAAAAAAATTGGTATGCATTTTAACTCTATCGTAATAATTTTTGCAAAATGAAACAACAACATAATCATGTTTAAATGTTTATATTCCAATTGATGAATCTAAATACAAAGACACTTTCATCCAATACCATATGCTATGGAATGAGGAACGTGTAAATAAATATGGGATACAAATAGATGAGAACACACAAAAAGTGTAGGAATCATGTGTAGTTATGATACGATATTTTTTTCTTTAAATTAGTATTAGATAAGAATGATTATTTATTTTTCTATATTTCTATCCATCTTATACATAGAAACCATCCAAAGTTGTACCAGATGAACACATAATATTAGTGTTTTTGATGTGGACAGAATTGTATGACTGTGTTAGAGGTGAGGGTTTTGAGGTGACACCCTGAACATATTTTGAGAAAAGAAACAAATAGGGGGGATAAAGACAAAACAAATTTAAGAGATACAGGAATGATTAGCTTCACTTAAAGAATAATTTATTTAGTATTATTAG
Source organism: Viscum album (assembly GCA_963277665.1). Taxonomy (NCBI): domain Eukaryota; kingdom Viridiplantae; phylum Streptophyta; class Magnoliopsida; order Santalales; family Viscaceae; genus Viscum; species Viscum album. The sequence goes on from OY728160.1 coordinate 1,387,125,614, forward strand.
TTTCTAGAAAATGTTATGGGGGGAATAAAAGAGAAGAAACAACTCAAGAAAAACCACTACATGAAGACTACCCTCCACCCCCACCATCATTGAGGTGTACCATTCCCATCAAAGATTTGTTTTAGTTGAATTAATAAATATTTTAATAATTGTTTCTATGAAATGTGATTCATGTAGACACTAAAACCTTTCCTGTAATAATGTTATATAGGGTGAAAATTACTATGATTTATATTTATCAACACCTACCCATCACCTTGTTGTGAGGGATACCATGTTCAATATTTAGGAAGACACTCTGGACAAAATACAACTTAAAATAGGTCATGTGATAGTGGGGATTACTATAGATCATATGTCGAGCACTGAGATGCATGTTCCACTTTATGAAACATATATTCATATGGTCAACCAAACTATTCAAATATTCTTAGAATGGCCATTATATCATGTAAAAAAATATGTCGATAAGGAGGTATTCATTTTGAATTTATTTTTCAGGCTGAACCTTTAATAATTAATGAAAAAGGTCTAAACTGATGAATGTTATTATAGAATAAAAGGAAAGGAGGTAAAATAAAAGGGCGATTATAAAGAATATAGAGGATAAACCAACCAATCAAAAAGATATTTAGAAATCACCTTTACCCTTCCCTTTCAATATCTTCATTTACTAACATTGAAGGTTTATTCAAATACAAACATGAGGTGTGTTTTCATTATTTTTTTCTAATAGATGATATAATATGTTAATTATAACTAAATAAATTTATTATTTTTTCAATTACATATATTTATACTATTTTAAGGGATTACCCTATGAAAATAAATATGGAATCATTAGTCCTTACATAACTTTTATATAAAAAATCCAAATGGATTCCGTTAAAATTGGTGAAATAGTGAAAAAACTTTCCATATCGTTTGAAAGAAAACCTCTGGATGAAAAAATATTCTTAATAAAAATTATGTATGGGTAAAACTATAAAATTTAATTATATAAACTATATTTACAATTCTTTAATTATTTATTCATTTTTTTAGAAAAAATTGGGTACTCATTACGGTCAATTTGGATACTCGAAATATTTATTTTTTGGATTCATTGCATGGATTCCCAAAAAATAAACCACACACGATGATTTTTGTAAATTTATAATACACTATATACAACAGTTTATAACTAAACATAAAGTTATATATTTTATATTATGTTTTAATGAGGATTTTTTATGATAGGGTGGTGTTTAAATATCATCAAAATCAAGCATGATTACAATCCATGCGCACAAAGAGCCTGTCAACATCCACAAGTAGATATGTATCAGGGAATATATAATAATATATCACTGTCAAAAAAAATATCAAAACAAATTAATTATTTTTCTCAATGTTTCTAAAACATACGAAACAAAAAAATACAAAGGATTGCGGTTATTATTTTTGTAAATTTATGAGATATATCATGTGTCATCAACAAGATATAATCTCCTAATATGGATTTTCAATGATAATAACTATTTCATTTAAAATAATTTTTAATCCTTTATATATATTTATAATTTTCCAATAATATCATTACTATCCAAAATCATCTTATTCAAATGATGAAATTGAATTTTTTAGAAATGATTGCGTAGAATAACTAATGCTAGAATGCATACATGTATCATGAAGATGTTAATTCCCACTTATTATTTAGTTTATTTTATTATCATTTTATCTATTTTTTTATTAATTTCCTCATAAATTATTTTTTATACATATTTTTTTAGTTTTTGTAGAGATCATAAAGAAATGACTTTAAAAAAAATTGAGTGGGAATCATTCGCACCACAATTCTATGCACGATGTGAACGATATTATTCCAATATTATCTTTTTTATTTTAAATTGACATTAATTTTAATAAAAAGAGTAGGTGTCATACTGAAAACTGAGAAAACATATTCATATTATTTTCATACTTTAGGAAAATAAAAAATAAGTCATTTGTGAGATGTTGGAATCATCACCACTTCAATCCGAAGCACGGTGTGACCGATATGACTCTAAGTGTGTCCTTTTATTTTAATTTGAAATTTATTTTAGAAAAATGAACAAGTGAAAATTTAAAACCATGAAAACACATTTGGATTGTTTTATACTTTAGTAGAATAATCCCATATATCATTTTTGGAATATACGAATCAACTGCACATGAATCCAATGCATGGTCTAACTGGTATAACTCAAAGTGCTCGATATAAGTATAAAATTGTAATTTTAGTTCAAAACTTATTTCAAAAACTAAAAACCAAGAAAAGAGACCCATATTGTCTTAATAATTTAGAAATTTTATTAATAAGTCGTTTTTGATGTGTAAGAAGCAGTCTCACATCAAACTGACACATGATGTGACTGGTATGATTCAATGTGTGTGTTTAAATTTTGAAATGATATTTTAGTAAAAAAAACAGGTGACATACTCAAAACTGTTAAAACACATTAGGATTATTTTTATACTTTATGACAAAGATACATAAGTCATTTTTGACTTGTAAGAATCAACTTCACCTCAATCCGATGTATGATGTGACATATATGAATCCAGGGGTGTATTTTTTTATAATTGACATTAATTTTAATTATAAAACCAAGTGACATACTAGAAAAATAAAATTCATTCATATTGTTTTGATACATTAGTGAAATCCATAAGTCTTTTTTGACGTTTAGGAATAAACTTCACCTAAATTCGATGAATAATGTGACCAACGTGACTGTAACTGCGTCCTTTTATTTAAAACTAACATTTTATTAATGTATTATTTCATATTTTTGTTTAATTTATTTCTTTATATTATTGCTAACACAATATTTGTTTTCTTTTATTGGTGGATTCTTTTTCTCGGTTTGGGGTGTTTTTTTGGAAACATATAACATGGATGATCTTTTTTAGTGGGGGTTGTGGGTGTGCCAAAGATGATGAAACACTAATGTTTTTAAATGTTTGTGGATAATAATTGAAAATGTAATTATAAAACCCATTAATTATCAACTTTTTTTATATTTCATGTCTATGTTTCAATTTTTATGTATATTTTATTTGTACTTTATATTTTATGGGCTTTAAAAGTCACCTACTTGAAACATTATTACCTTTCAATTTGGTGAATTGGGAGTCTTGTAAAATATATACAATAAGTAAAATCTAAATTAAACATAAAACATGGATTAAACAGGTAAAAAATAACAGAAATTAAAAATAATTCATTAATATAACAAACCAAAATTAATTTACATGAAACAAACTTTATTAACTAAAAACATAGAATTAATTCAAAAAATATTTTCACATAAAATATAGTAAAAATAAAATCTAATTCAAATTTAAAACATTGATTGTTTAAATAAAAATTAGTTGAAAATGAAATAGAAATTCGAAAAAACAATAATATTTGTTTTAATTTACATAAAAATTTTTTGATTTGAAAATAATTAATAAGGTTTAAATTCTATCTAAATGAAATTTGACACACATGTTAAACATATAAAAAATAATTGAAACTAAAATTAATTTCCTAAATATAATAAATAAAAAATAATTTTATATGGAATAGACTTTATTAATCTAAAACATAACATGTAAAATTTAATTTTTTTTCATAATTCTTATTAAGTATTATATGATTAAATATGTTATTATTTTTAAATATTCGGAATAAATTTATTAATAAATTACAATTATATTATTACATATATAAATTAATTACAATAATAATTATGAATAATGAGTAAAATAAAATAAATTTTAATATAATTAATATAGAAGTTAATAATATAATTGGAAATAAATATTAATTAATGTAAGAATAATATTATTTTTTACTTAGCCATAATACAAATTGATTATAAGGGTGGACACTTTCTAAAAAATCTTGTTCTTTAGAAATATTTTTTAGAATACAACTCTTAAGATTTATTTCTAAGAAGAATTTTATGAGAGTGTGACATCTTAAGAATTATTTCTAAGAAGGTGATTTACAAGAAAGCGCCTTCTGTATAAACCATCACGAGAAGGTACTCTCTTATTAGTCAGTTACTTTAATTTGTTTACCGATGAGCTTTTTTAAAAAGATTATTTTTTTTACAAAAACATCCCCCTCCCTATTGGTAGATTGGAATTTTTTTTCTAATTAATGTAAATCATGAAAATTTATAGTATCAAACTTGATTTTTATAATCACTTCACAACCTATAAAAAACCATGAGTGGATCTTGGTATGTTATTAAGGACATACCAATAAAGATGCCCTTAACATAAACTAATTGTGGAAAAAATAAAACCAATCAATCCATCCAAAATGGGTGCATCATCATCCACAGAGACACAACCAATTCCATCATCGATCACATCACTAGGAATCCCTACATCTCGGTCGGGTCACTATGGATTATAATCTCTAGATTATTCCCCATAACATACATGACCTCATCAAACCTTCCACGCATTGAGCCTACTAGTAGGATCCCAATGATCAAAAGAAAAAGAAGAGCCTGCTATAGGTCATTGTGCATTTATTCCTCCATTTATTATACTACATCATAACAAGGTGAGATTTTCTAAAGATTGGGGTCATCTACCACATTTTGATGACAATCCCCACCCACGTCTTCTTATTTCATCGTTGGATACTCAGAATGAGTAATTGAGGATGAGTAGCAAAAATTTATCCCAACAACCAAGGCTTGAAGGAAATGTTTCTCGCCAAGGATTCACCATGATTAATGACTAAGTCACCAGAAATAGAGATACACCACCACTTTAGGCAAAGGGAAGAGGCTAAAGCAAGATAATTGTAAGAAAACTACCAAATTAATTGGTTTCATGTATAGACATTAAAATGAGTTGAAAATAATTTATAAAGTAAAAATAAATAAAATAAAATGACCCAAAACGAATTACAATGCATGGGGGAACTCAAAGCACACATAAAAGAATAGAAGCACTTCCCCATGCTATTTAATTACCCCACTATCAAAAGTAGATAATTTCATTCATAATGATGCATTTATCAACTTGATCTATCATCTTTAATGTTCTACTATGAATTTACATACATTTCCATGTGGATATATTATTTTTGGCCCCAAATAAGTGTGTTGTGGCCCACCATGGTGTTGGACATCAAAAAGTGTGGGATGGTCCAATTATAATAATAATTGGGATTATGTTTTTTTTCATTCCCAAAATTATTTTCCTTTGGATTAATTTGATCCATATCACCCCTTGGATCTAGATGATATTCCCAAAAATACATGGTATCATCTTCTTTAATGTATGGAGAAAATTCCCCAATGTTGAACATTAAAAAAAAACAACCAAAATCATCTGGGAAATAAATTTTGTAGTCATTGTTTCCCACTCATTCAAGCACTTTAAATGAACCTTAAACTTGTGGAACTAGTTTATTTTCCTTTTGGATGAAAATATCTCCTTGTTAATGTGAATACAAACTTTGTATCAATGTTGGAAAATGTCCTCCTTCTGTTTCTTTTTATCTCACCTCTTCTATGATTCATTAGACTTCTCTATTTGAGCATGAATAGATTAATGGAGATTCTTTGTCTGCTTTTCCTTATACTCAACATAAGTCATCACCTAAAAATAAAAAGGTAAAAATTACAATTCTATAGTAGGGATTGGATTGATGCCATAAACCACTTCTAATAGATAATTTTGAGTTGTAGTACTGGGATATCTACTGTATGAAAATTCATCTTGTCAAAGCTCTAAATCCAAATCTCTCATATTCTTATTCACCAATTTTCTCAAAATAGTTCCAAATGTACAATTGGTAACTTCCATTTTCCTATAAGTTAGAGGGTGATGAGAAAAATATTTGAACCAAATTTCACCAATACTTTCCTCAAAAAATGGTTGATAAATTTAGTGTCTCTATCTGAAACAATGATGTTGGGAATGCCATATAGGTGAAAAATCTCTTTGAAGAAAAATTCAGCCACTTTCACTACATCTTCAGTATTATGGAATAGTATGAAATGATCCATCTTAGACAATTTATCAACAAAAACCATTATTTAATATTTAATTATCTTTGTCTTTTTTAAATCCATAATTAAATCCATGATGGGATCTTCCCATGGATGGTCTAGAATAGGTAATAGAGTGTATAAATCATGATTGAAATGAATCTTTTATCTTTAACATGTTTTGCATCTCCAAATAATCTCTTGGACATCTGAATGAATCTTCAGCCAATAGAAATGATCCTTTAGTATCTCCAAGGTTTTTTGGAAGAAAAAATGACCAACAAGTCCCCCTCCACATGCCTCCTAAATGAGAAAGTCCCTGTAGTTACCCTTTGTAGAACAAAACATTTTTCTATTAAAGAGGAACCCATCATGTATATAATAATACTAAAAAAAATCCATTTTAACATTGGATTAAAATAATATTTAAATTATTATCATGCTGATAATATTCATTCATAAGATGAAATGGAAGAATTCGACCATCTATAATGGTAAGTAATTCATACATACATGATAAAGAAAATCCCACCAAATTATCTTTCCCCTTCTTTTATTTAGACACAAATGAGAATTATTGTAAGAATTTCACCCACTTTGCATTCATTGAACTCATCTTGTGTTGAACATTGATAAACCACAATGCCTAATGGTGAGAATGAATAAAAAACTTTTTTGGTATCAAATAATGAGACCAATGATCTAGGTCTCTCACAATCACATAAAATTAATTATCATTGGTTTTATAATTCCTTCTTGAATTATTAAATTAATAAATGAAATATGAAATAGGATTCTTTCTATGTATTATAAAAACACCTATGAAAAATCCACTTGAATCATATTCCACTTTATAAACTTCATCAAAATCAAGTAATTCTAAAATTGGTGCTTCACAAAACTTTGTCATAATGACTTCAAATGCTTCATTTTATTCATTTGACCACTCAAATTTCCCATTTTTCAAGCATTTAGTTATGCTAACCATGATTATGATGAACTTGGAAACAAAACAACGATAAAAAGATGCCAAACCATGGAAACTCTTTACTTCTATGGTGGATTCTGGTTTTTTCCATGACTTGATTACTTTAACTTTTTATTGATACACCATGATTCCTTCTTTGGTTACCACATATACTAAAAACGCCACTTATGTTTAAATAAACTCACATTTTTGTATCTTTCCATATATCATTTATTCCCATAGAATTCTAAATAACTAGTAAATATGATCCACATGTCTCTCCACATACTTGCTTTAAATAAAAATATCATCCAAATAAACAACAAAAAATTTACCAATTAGTGGTTTTAGAAAATCATTCATGAGTACCATGAATGTGATGGATCATTTAAGAGGCCAGATGGCATGGTCAGCCACTCAAAAAATCCATCTTTGGTTTTGAAGGCTGTTTTCAAATAACCCCTTAATTCAATCTAATATAGTGGTATCAACTATGAAGACTATCCTATGAAAATATTTATAAACCATGCAATTCATTAATAATATCATTAAGTAATGGAATGAGATACCTGTATTTGATGGTAATAATATTGATAACTCTACTATCAATGCACATGAGATATATACCATATTTATTTTCCACCAATAATGTGGAAATATAACACAACATTATGCTTGGACTTATGAATCCTGTATCCATCAATGAATCCACTTTCTTCAAAAATTCCTTTGATTCCCCAGAATTAAACCGATATGATGGTTTATTAGGCTATTTTTCCCTAGGTATAAGATCAATTTTCTATTCAATTCCTCTAAAGGGTAGTAATCTTACTAGAATATCATTATGAAATACATCATGATATTCACCAATCAAGGAATGAGATAACAGATGGGGATGAATATTATCCTCATCGTATTACTTTTCCATCACCAGTAATGAAAAAATGGATTTTCTTATTTATTACTTTATCTAATTGGTCTTTATTGATAAAGAGACCATATTTGGATGCTTTTGGAATAGATATTTCTTGAAATTTTTGGGATGGATTCAATGGAGAAAGTGTGATATTCTTTTCCCCAAATTGAAAAGAACATGTGTTCTTCCTCCCATCATATTTCACTTCCCAGTCAAACTTCCAAAGCCTTCCCAAAAACAAGGGACAAGCATCCATAGGAATAACATCACACAATACCTCATCAACATAGTTCTTACCAATTTAAAATGAAAATAGAACCTATTTTTTGACTTAGTTTGTGCTCCTATTGTTCAACCATTACAATTTATATAAATGAGGATGATTTTGAGTTTGAAGATTCAATTTATCCATTAATGTTGTTGAAACAACATTTTTAAAGCTCCCACTATCTATAATCACTATACATACCTACTGATTGGTGGTACAATGAGCTTGGAACAAGTTTTCTCTTTGATCACCTTTCCTTGAAGATTTGAGCTTCCAAAACTCTTTGTAGCACAAGCATGTTATCCACATCAGCTTCTTCCAAAACATGATCCTCATTTTCAGATTCTTCACCATCATGTTCATCCTCTTTGATTGTGTTTCCAATCTCTTAGATATCCTTTATAGTAATAATTTAATTTTTTTGGGAAATTGTTTTGAAAATGACCATACCCATAAAATTTTAAACACTTTTGGTTTCCAAGTTCAATGGAGTTATATTTTCCTTTTGGTAGTTCTGTAGCCTTCTCTTTACTTTTATCAAAGATATTAGTCCTTCCAAATTTCTTCTCACCAACACCAGATTTATTTGAAAAAATAACTTTATAAAAATTTGTACCTATATTGTAGTTCTTGGGCACTGGTGCATTTGAGGCCCTCCTTTTCTTTTCCTCCTTGATCTCCATATTGTAAACATCATGAAGTGATTATTATTGTTGTAACTCAACTGAATAGGAAATTTATTCATTTAATCCTCCCCAAAATCATGAAAAAATTTTCTCTTTCTACTCTAGAGAATAAATTCAAATAAATAAATGATCAAACATTTGAATATACTATTAAATATATTTATCTCATTGTCACATGTGATGTATTCATAAATAAAGAATTTTCATATAATTCTCGAGAAGAAATCATCTCCTCAAAAACTTTTTCACCCTATCCCATGTACATATTTTGACTTTCCCATCACATTCTCAATGTTTCTTCAGATTTTACTACCAAAGAGATGCATAATATTTACATTTCAGAATGGATACCTTTCAATTCTTCTATTTATAACAATTCTCAAATTTGAAGAATCATTCGATTTTCCGCATCCAATTAAGAAAATCATCAGGATTCATACTCCCATCAAAATATGGAATTTCAATGTTCATCCCTCTTTCAATATCTTCATCATATATTATTCTTTACATATCCACCTATGAATCTTTAGAATCATCTCCATTTTTATGATCATTATAAAATTATTCCGGATTATGCCTATTATGTGGAGATAGACGGTGTGGATTCCATCACGGTGGAGGGGAATCAGATGATCATGCTCTCAATAGTTGAGAAAGTTTCTCAATTATATGAGTAATTTTTATTACATTTGTGTGTTGGAAATTTCCCATGGAGTAGGAGGAGTAGAAAATCAGCTCTTGTTATGCATGGTAGAGAGTATTAATAAGAATGCGATTGAACTTACTCGTTGGAACCTGCTACTCTGATACTAAATTGATGAAATGTTGGAAGATCAAAATGAGTAAGAGAATATGAGAAGAGAAAATGTAGTTGAATGACCAGGGATTAAATTCAAAACCACCCACCTAGGTTTCTCCACAGTTAAAGACTAAGTCACTATCAATGAATATGTGCCACCAATTCCATGAACTGGGAAGAGGATAAAGCAAGATAGCTGCAAGAAAACTATGAAATTTGTTGAATTCAAGTCATTCCATTACAATGAGGTGAAAATACATTATAAAGAAAAAATAAAAATAAGGAAAATGTCCCAAAACGAATTACAATGTATGGGGGGACTCAAAGGTCACATAAAATGAACAAAACCGCTTAAAAATGCTATTTGATGACCCCACTATCAAATTTATAGAATTTAATTCTTAATGATATATATCTACACTTTATCTCTCTTATTTAATTCACTCATATGAATTTACTTCCTTTATATTTGTTTATATCATTTTAGTCTCCAAAAAGTTATGTTGTGGCCCACCATGGTGTTGGTTGTCAAAGAGTGAGGGCTTCTTCAATTCGAATAAAAATGGTGCTTTAATTTTTTTATCAAAATCAAAATTATTCTTTTTTGGAAGAATCTGATCCATATCATCTCTATAGTGTCCCTGACCTAATTATCCACCTGAATAGTGCTATCGAGCTGGGTTCCACTGGCCTTAAGTTCACCTCTGTAATCGTCAAAGGCTTCCGACTAGAAGCGAATGTGTAAAAAGGGTAATGTGAGGAGGCTATACCCCCTGAGAAGAATATAATAATAGTTTGAGTAATAATATATAACATGTATATGAATAGTTATTAACCTAGAGGACTCAAACCAGAACCTCCAATGGTAGAAGAACATTTAAAATCATATAAATAGCAGAAGAAAGAAATAAATAGAAACAGTTGGAAGTAAACCTATCATCATGACAACAAAACACTTGTAGAAACTACTAATAGAACAAGCATGAATTTCATAACAAGTATTATATTTCAATATTCAGAATGCATCACTGGATAAACAATAGTAGTTACATACATAAAAATCATGATAATACAAAAATAAAAGATATAAAAAAGAACTATAGATAGACATGACCTCAGGGTCCATGCCAATCTCCTTTCCAAATAGTTACTAAGATCCATCTCTTTAGATTGACCCTTTACCTGAAAATAAATTCATAAAATCCACACACATCCCAAAGGAACCTTGTAGGGTGTGATACAAATCTTAGTACGATACCACTTGTTGGTGTGTACCTATCATATGTGTTTAAGCAGGTGGGATGCAACAAATAAATAATCATTTTAATGAATATAAATAAAAAAACCAAACTTCTCTAGTGCTCAATTGCCACCATGAATTGTCACCTATGTCGGCCAATTCCAGAATTTCATAAGTAAGAATGGTCCTTATCCCATGGCCCATGGTACCCCTGATGTCATACAGTCTAGGTGAACCCTCAAGTTCTACCTCAATCAAGTAACCAAACACCTTGTTCCTCCTGACACCTCATGTATCAATATGATACTACTTTTATGAAGGCACACCCAAGATAATATTAACCTGGTCCCATGGGCCCCTGCATGAAAGACCTTATCATCCCAAGGATAGATGTCTAGAGGCACAATGATACCTATCCTATAATAATATACACCAATGGATTAAATCACAATGTCTGTAGGAATGATTATTTCTACCCTGAAATATAAGTCTAGGGCCATGACCTCAAGCATGACATGCTTTGTCCCCCACTCGTTAGCCTCAATGTTGACATCCAAAGGATCCTCAATTTCTATATGGATTTCTACAGAAATCATGCACCCCAAAAAATAATCACCAAATTGACAACTATCGGGGGCCTCTACAAAAATGAGTGGTCTAAAACACCTCATCACAGAATCATACTATGCGTAAATGAATCAATTTGGAATTTTATCCATCATGTGTGAATGAAAATTAACAAATAAAAACCTAATGCACATCATTACTGGAACTTCATGCTCCTCTCCTATGAAATTGTCACTCAATTTTGATGGCCTTCCCATCCTGATATCATGGGCCACACCCAACCTGATGGCCTTACGACTTAAACTGACATCCATGAAACCCAACCCTATGGTCAAACCAATCAACTATTCGGGACACACCCAACTAGACGATCTATATCACCTCAATCCCAATGTTTTTTCCATCAAAATTCAATGGTCCATGCCTGTCAAAACTCTATTAGTTCTGTCGCATATAATTCATCATTTCACATATATATAACTTAATTCAAAACACATTAATCAATCCATTCAATTTATAAGGATTGAATTGCATAATCTAACAACTATAATAAATCAACATAGAGGTATTGAATGCCTCAAATTCATTTAATCGAACCATAAAAATTTAAATGAACCAATTTAAATCAAAAGAATTAAATTTAGATGATTTTTTCTCCCTCAACCAAAATAACCCGAGGATCAATGGCCTCTAAACTAGCTATCTCATACGAAATAGGTTCGATCATTTTTGATGAAATCCATTGGGTTCAAAAAGACATTTTGATATGAAAAATGTGGTATAAAGGCATATCGGCCAAAATTCCCCAAAAACCCTATAAGCCGCACCACCAAAAAAGTCCTAAAAAATAGAAATCACAGTATAAAATACCTACCTTAAACTCATAACGTAAGAAAGTTCAATATTGAGCTCCAATATGAAGCAGATTAGTGTAGATATGAGATTCCATCCAACACCCTGAAAAATAGGGTGAAATGGATCCAATATAATTTTCACTCTGTGAGGGAAAAAAGAGAAGAGGAAGCTTGGGTTAGGAGAGCCTTACATATATGCTTATATAGCGTTCGAATGATCTAAAATTGGAGCACAAATGAAGAGATGGGATCAGATGAAAGGAGGATAGAAAATAGAGGGAGAACCCTCTACTCACATGAACTAAGAGGAGAAAAAGGGAGGAAAGAATTGAAAAATAATAACAATAGAAAATAAAGAAAAAAAACCAAGAATGGTCTGCACAGTTAGTTCTCATGGTTTTCCAAACCACGTGGACTAGTGTGCATAACTACTTCCCAAAAGGGCACCCATGCACGGATAACACACGTTTTGACCTCACCATGCCCAAATGTGCAGAATACCTCTGAAATGATTACAGTGAAACTCACACAGAACTATTACCTATAAGAATGGTTTAACCAAACCATATGGTAGTTTGAAACTGGGTCACACGGGAAGCTGGACCAGACTGCATGATTGACCTAAACCATGTGCCTTTGTCTGCAACCACAAAACTAGGCCTTCGGGCCTCCAATGATTATGAAACCAAACAAAACACTCAATGCACTCTCCAAGAATATAATATAACCCAAGAAAATCATACAATGCTAATGGAACTCTCAAAATTGAGTTCTGATCATTAGTATAGAAAACGACATAGACACTTTTTCAAATGTTCGAAACATGAGTGAATTTTGACCAATTGTAAAAACCCATGACATTACAATCTCTTTACCTTCAATTAGCTCATTTTGGAGCTATAAAACAAAACCCATAGATGGTACCAAATGTTCCCAACCCATTAAAAACAACTCAAACTAGCCCAATATCAATGGTATAGGCCAATTACCTCAAGGGGGATCCCCACCTTAGGAATTTCCTAACCCAGTAACTACCCAACCAAAATCACAAAAACATTCAGTTGGTACAATGACTATTACAAGACTCAATTTTCCCCCCATGATGAATCATCACTCCTACACCTCACTAGGTGCTTCTGTTCCAAACATGACACCCATTCACTTCCCGGACTACATCAATGCCCACCTTAAGCCCATGTTTCACTTGGAACCACGAGGCCCTACATCACTAAAGATGCTCAAATCAAGTACCAGTTCCATATGACTCAATCAAATAACACATCTTTGATTCCCCGATTCCCTAGGAACCTCATGTAACCTGCATCCCTCAAATTCCATGATGCCTAAGCACCTCAAAACACACATCCAACTATTCTCCTAATGCCAATCACATCATAATCACATCTAATGATGATCCTGATGCCAAGAACCTTATATATATATATATATAATCACACACTTGAGAAAATGAAAACCTAATGACTACCATCTGGTCAGTCTATATATAGCATGTGCACCACATTCACTCAAAATAGACATGTCTCATTAGGATATGAAAAAATTAACATGCCTCAACAGTCCATGCCAAAGGAAAGAAAAAATGGAACTAGGATACACAAATGGAATACCTCTAACTATCATAAGATCACTATCATATGCTTACCATAGAAGCTCCATGGCATGCACCTATCCTGAAGCTCGACTAATAGACGACTAGAATCCCTGTGATGCTGCTCCAACCACCAGCTAATAACCCCTCTAACAGGTCCCACTACATCTACCTCATCCTCCATGTACATCCAAACCTCGACTACCCTCACCTAGTATCAATACTGAACTAACCCCATATGCCTGAGTCTGCTCCATTTTCTAATTATTGGCTATCTGAGAAGGCTTCCTGTAGAACCACTTGAGATAAATGACATGTCCACATGCCCGAAACTCCTTTAGAGGCTGATCACATCGAGTCTAAATATGTCCTGGCTTCCCACACTGGAACAAAACTATTGGGGAGCCACCTTGAGATGGTTTTCTTTATTCATTGGTCTGAATTCCCAACTGTAACTTATACCAAACTCATTTACTACCATTTGAAACATCTCCACTATACCACCTGAAGCTCTTACCTGGATCAAGTATGACTTCTATGTCTGGTTTCCATCAGCTATGAGCACCTGGTTCACCACCTTCAAGAATTATGCCAACCTAAAGATGTTTACCTACACCCAAATGGGGTGCTGCAAACCATCCTAAAATTGCATCACCCTCAAAGTGTCTTTTCCTACCATAGTAGGTGCTAAGTGAGATATCTCATGGAATACTATTTCATAGTCCATAATAGAAATATCTCCCTACTAAAGTCTTGAGAACTCCTGATCCATTTAAGAACTAAGTGTCTATAGAAAAAAGTGATTAGAGAATATGACCTCAAAATTCTTCAAGGATAGTCCTTTGTGTCTTTTATCCTAAACTTGCACATCCCACCAATGCTTAGATAACCCCCAGATCATGAAGGATGCTAGCTTGACCCTCCACCCAAGAGGTATATCAAGCTATTCGAAGATTATCTTCATGATATCTAACCAATTCAAGACCACCTGTGGACCACCCTCACCCTAGAAAAGTAGTGGGTGATGTGATTGAAACTGCTGTGTCAGATACGCCATTGATGGCTCTGCTCCCTAAGCACCTCAGTCGATGCTGTAGAGAACCCACACCTAGCTCACTTGAAGCTTCTCGTTAAGTCACGACCCATAGGCTACAAGATCTGGTTGCTGCCCTACCCACACTAGATCATGTGCCTATCCATGAGCCTGTACCCATGGATCATTATTGGATTCACCCTTAGGGTTTGAATCTAATCATGCTCAAGTGGCAACCTATCCTTGCTTGCTTGATTCTCTATCCGAGTCGTCAAGGTAGAAACTCACGGAATACTATAAAATGGTAAGACAACCCATATATATAATAGATACAAATAATGCTAGTAAGGAAATTAGTAAAATGAATTGAATTCTCACTACCCTTACTCTCCCCTACTACAACCATGCCCCACAACATCCAGGCCTCTCGACCTTCCTACCCGCCCTCAACAGAGCTAATTATCAATAGTTCCAAGGCCACGCCAGTCCTAACAACCATTGTCACCTCAATCTGAAGATTGAGTCACCCAATCTTGTTGATCAAAATCACTTCAACCATAACATGTTCCTACTCCTATAAGAGCTAGACCCATTTTCACATAGAAAATTCCATTCATTTTAATAACATCACATGTTGCATTTTTCATATATCAAAATAATTCAAAACATGGCATATCAAATCACACATCCCAAAGCAATTCACATAAGGGAATATGAATTTAACAAGGCATTTGATATTTTCACATGGAATAAACACTATATAAATAATATATGAAATTATAAATTCTAAATACCCTGAAAAGGTCCCTATCAAAAGCTAAATAAAATCAAGAATACACAACTATCCATACTGGGCCAAGGGCCTATATTTTCTGACTTACCTCACTAGGTCAAGAGCCACATATCACAACCTATAAAATCACATACCAAGTGAGCCACCATGGAAAAAATCATATAAACTGTATTCTGAGGAAAAGTAAAAAAATAATTACCATCCAAGGAAACTTGGTCCATCCCTCGTACTTGGGGATGCTGGCACCAAAGAATATTATATAAACCCAGTTCTAACCACAACCTATCTTCAGTATACCATAACCCAAATAGTTATTCTAGTAGAAAAGAAATGAAAGTATCAATATCATTAGTATACAGTCAAAACTACTACTAAATATTAGTAAAAAACACAATAATACAACATATAGAATCACTGACCCGATTAGCTACCCAAACAGTGCTATTGGGCCGGGTTCCACTAGCCTTAACAGTACTTCCTCAAATGCCAAAGGCTGCCGACTAGTAGTAAGGGTGTAAAAAGGGTAAAGTGAGGAGGATATACCCTCTTGAAAAAATATAATAATGGTTTGATTAATAATATATAACATGAAACAAAATAATGAATGACCTAGTAGGATTGAACTAGACACTCCAATGGTGGAAGCACATTCAATATCACATAAATAACAGAAGAAATAAATAAATATAAATAGTATAAAGAAAAAAGATCAACAATCCCGTGAAACACTTGTAGAAAATACTAATATAACATGAATGCATTTCATAACAATTCATACATGTTAATATAAAAAAGGATCCATTGGATAACCAAAAGTAGTTACATACATAATAAGAATGCAGATCCATAAATAAAAGCTAAACAATAGAAGAACTCTAGCTAGGTATGAACTTTGGGTCCATTCTAATATCCATGTCAATTAGCTATTAAGATCTAGATCATGAGGTTGATCCTTTACCATTATGTAAATTCTTGATGTATACACATGTCCTGAAGGAACTGTGTAGGGTGTGAGACGAATCTCTGTAGGATACCACCCAATTTTACTTACCTAGAATATGTGTTTAAGCACGCATAATATGAAAAATAAACAAGTAGTTAAATTATTTTAAATAAAGAAACCAAAATTCTATAGTGCTCAACAAATACTAATAAGTGTCACCTGATTTGGCCAACACCGGAATCTCAGAGGAAATAAGGGTCCTTGGCCCATGGCCCAAGGTACCCATGATGTCATACAGTCCAGGTGAACCCTCATGTTCCACCACAATCAAGTAACCCAATACCTCTTGCCTCCTGGAACCTCATGTCTCAATATGATACCAAAATCCTTAAGGTACACCACAGAAAATAGCAACCTGGTCCCATAGACACCATCTCAAAATCCCTCATCAGCCTAAGGCCCAATGTCCAGAGGCACAACGATACCTGTTATCAAATAATATAAAGCATTGGCTCAAAGAATAACGTTATGTGGAATGAAGATGTCCACCATCAAACATAAGTTTAGGACCATGGCCTCAAGCATGACCTACCTCTTCCCGCACTTATCAGTGCCAACTCGGACATCCGAAGGCTTTTCTCCATCCACGCAACTTCTTATGGAATTCACCCTAAACCATAAAAACCTAACCCACAAATATTAGGGGACTTTTCCAACATTAGTTTTCTAAACCACCTCATCGCAGAGTCAAACTGTGTACACATGACTCAATTCAGTTCTTTATCCATCTTGGGTGAGTGGTAATCACCTAATAAAACCTAAGGCACATCATTACTAGCACCTCATGCTCCTACGACCTTGTCACTTAATTCTGATGGCCTTGCCATCCTGATATCATAGACCATGACCAATCTGATAGCCTTTACACCTCAATTGACATCCATGAATCCCAAACCTATGGTCAAAGCACTCAAGTATCTTGTCCAAGCCCTACCAGATGATCTATATTGCATCAATTCCAATGGTTGTTCCATCCCAAATCCTCGGTCCATTCCCATTACAACTCCATGGGTTCTATCACATGTAATTCAAAATTTAATATATATATATATATAATTCAATTAAAACAATTTAATAATGAAATTCAATTTAAATGGATTGAATTACACAAGATAAACAACTATAAAAAATCAACATGGAGGAATTGAATGCCTCAAATTCGTTAAAATGATCCATAAAAATTTAAATGAACCAATTTAAAAAATAAAAATTCAATTTAGATGATTTTAGAACCCTTTTCCAAAATACCATGAGGAGAAATGGCCTCTAACCAAACCTTTCTCATCCTTAATAGGTTTGTGCATGCCCAATGAAATCTATTAGGGTCACATGGTAATTTTGATATCAAACATGAGGTATAACGGTGTATCACTCAAAATATCCAAAAACATGCTATAAGACGTGCCATCCAAAATTCTAGGAAAATACAAATCAAGGTATGTACCACCTAACTTAGAATAATAGATTTAGGAACATTCAATATAGAGCTCCAATTTGAACAGTATTGGTGTAGATATGATTTTCCATCCAACGACCTGACAATAGGGAAAAACGACTTCAATGGATTTAGCACTATGTGATGTGAAAACAAAGAGAAGAGGAAGCTAGGGTGAGGAGAGCCTTACCGCTACACTTCCGTTGCCTCTAACAGATATGAAATCAGAGCACGGATGAAGAGATGAGATCAAATGGAAGGAGGAGAGGAAGTGGAGGGAGAACCCTCTCCTTGCACAACCCAAGAGGAGAAAAATAGAGAAAAGAAGAGAAAAAAAGAAAAAAAAGAAAAATTATTAAAGAAATAACCTAGTAAGGGATTCATGATTAGTCTACATGGTTTTCCAAACCATGCACAAACCGTGTGGGCTACATTGTATAGCTACTTCCCAAAAGGTAACCCTTGCACAGTTTGCACATAGTTTGACCTAACCATGTTCAAACCCTATGGAATCAATCTATAAAAGTTTTATAGAATCTCTCATGGAGATACTCCTTACTCACACTGTTTACCCAAAACATGAGGAAATTTGAAATTTGGACCCATGGTTAACTGGATCAGGCCGCACAGTTTACCTAAAACCATGAACCATTGTTTACAACCCCAAAATTAGGATTTTGGTCTTCCAACGCTTTTGAAACCAATCCAACTACTCCAGGCACTCCCCAAGACTATAAAAAAAACCCAAAACCATCATGTAAAGCTGTTGTACCTCTCAGAATTGAATTTTGATCATCAGATTAGAGAACGGAAAATCCACTATTTCAAAAGTTCAAAACGAGAGTGAATTTTGACATGTTCTAAAAACATGGGACGCTACATTCTATACAAGAGAATGGGGCCGCTCTGCCTCCCCATTAAAGTGGGACTGGAAACAAAATTTGGGCACTTTTATCTTCCTGAAAAATACTTCAATGAAGTTTCCCACGCAACTGCAGTTGAAGACATTAGTTATTCGACCTATTATGTGTTCATAAAATTACTGGTAAATCATTAATCAATCCATATTAGATATTTTCAGTTAAAATTGATGTTATTTACAGGTAATCATCCTAGTGTCTATACCTGAGGTCAATACATGAAACACCAAAACCTACAAAGATCCATCTATGTATCGTTAAATTGAAAAAAAAACAAACGGAAACTAAAAATAAAATTAGGAAAGTAAGGGATAGATAGAACCAAAAAAAATTATAAGGATGATTAGTGAAACCAAAATTGAAAATATTTCCTTAAATGACATAAAACCATGTCTTAGATTCCACACAAACAATAACCGAACAAAAATAAATGGATAAATTATCATCACCAATGTGGGGAACAACAATTGAAATTGAAGAAAAAATAAATTATATATCATGTTAGTATACTTTTATACTATGCATACCCTTCAAATTATGGTGAAATAAAATGATTACAAAATAAACATTGAAGAAAAGGAACAACATTGTTACACTTCCCCTCTTCCTCCCTCTAAAACCCCTTTTTCCATGAGAAACCTTAGGCCCTCGCTATGATGTAAAGGTGACAAGGATTTGAAACCTGGTGTGCCCATCTCAACCTTGCCTAAACATTCCATGTTCATTATTTTTATATACCAGTTTATAGATAGTCTCATCATTCATTATAATTACTATTTTCTATTTTCAATATAATCCTAGACAACTATAAAATCTGAAAAACCATAAAATAAAATTAAAAAAATATTGAAAATCAAATAAATTTATTTTCATTTAAATACGGCATGTGAGAATATTTTTTATTCAATTTTACCTCATATCCATAGATTAATATAGTTTTACATTCTCAGTTTTAATTGAATTTATTAGATTTTAATTATATATATCTTATTTTGAACATGAATAATCTTTTTTGATTGAATGATTATATTTTTAAATTGATATTAATGGTTAATTTAGATCTGTATTATATAAAACAATTACTGAAATTAATTTATATAAATTATAATTATATATATTTATTTATAACTTCATTATAATCGAACCCATAAACATTCTAGACAACTCAAGTTAAATATTTTGACCACTAATTTGAGTGTTAGAACCAAAAGAATTCCATTCCTAAAATGGATAAATTTGTTTGAGAAATAACAGAATTAAGGATAATGATCTCTTGTGTCATTTTTTTTCTTTTAACGTCGATTAGTACACAAAATTATTGGTGGTGATATTGTAAATAATTTTTTTAGCATCATTTAATAAAAAACATCATTGTAAATAAATGAATGTAGGATTTTTTGAGGTAGGTTATTTAATAACGAATGTGAAAAACCAATAACTATTGGTTTTTCACGTTGGTTATTGGTTAACTGATGTGAAAAGTCAATAGTGATGGGGTTTTCATGTCGGTTATCAAATAATTGATGTGAAAAACTAAAAAATTATGGTTTTTGACATCATTTATAAAGTAATCGACATCAAAAATAATTTTTTAATAATTTTCTTTTGATTCCTTCCCTCCATAACAAACAAGAGAAAAAAAACAAGAAAAAAAAACCAAAAGAAAAACTAGAAAAATAACCTACAGAACACACACATATTTTGAATTTTCATGTCTACAATATATAGAATAAATAAAATAAAATATAATCAAACACGTGAAATGATTCTCTTATTCAATTTGTAAGTGTATAAGATCTAGTGGACTATAAGACCAAGGATCATAAAAAAACTACAAATTAAAAGGAAAACAATTAATATGTATTCTAAATAAAATGAATGAAATATTATGGAAATTTTTATAAAGAAATCTAACCATATGTAACTTAATAACTGCCCTAATTGAAAATATTTCATAGATAAATCTTAAAATGTAGTATCCAAATTTATTTATACATTTTTTTATTATAATGCTATTTAAATGAATATTTCAATTCAAAATAACATTTTCAGTAATATATTCAAAATTTTGTAATTGTAAATGAAAATGACAATTTTATTTTACAAATATGATCTTGGTGATCTTTTTCTTGTGGTCTCTCTAAAGAAATTCATTTCATTGTTTGAAAATAATACGAATAAAGAAATTTAAATCTCAATATAATATTAATAATTAATAAAAAAATTTAAACTTTCATGTCCAATACATTCATAAAATCTTCCCATACATCACTATGGATAGAGCATAGCTAGTAAAGTGGATTCTCCCTTAGAAAAAAACACCCAACATCCTATGAACACTTTTATAAAAAAAAATTAATGTTAGTGTTTATTATGTTAAGATATATATAACAATTTTTGAGATATATGTTTCATGCTCTTGAATATAAAAAAAATACAACACTGAATAATTGTATGCGTTTAAAATCTTTCAGTGATATATACTATTCATTTAGCATCATTAATTTTCCTCACTATAGGTAAAATAAACCGTGGGTACCTAAATCCATATAATTCTATATTTTCATGACACTTTCAAACATTATAAAGATACCTAATAAAAAACAAACATAAGTATAAATTTTCAATAAATTAATGTAATAGAATATTTTTATTAATCAAATTACATGACAAAAACTTGCATCATTTTGATTCCCAATTGATCTCAATTTATAAGTTTAAAAAAGTTCCACAATCATTTCATGCCCATAAACACCAACTTTAATTGGAATCTCATAAACATCCAACAAAAAATTTGAACATGTCGACAATCTATCAAGACTAGTATATGTGTATCTAAAATTATAGAACATTGTATTTGTTGTTGTCTATAAAATATTTCATTACCTTTAATAAATTTCTATAAAAAATAGATAAATATGTAAACATTAAAATTTTAAAACAAATTTAATAGAAAAATGAAATAAAATATAAAATACACACTTACCTCCATTGTACAAGTCTTGATGTCATACCTAAAAAGTTGTGGATACTTTGTCCAACTACCTAAACCTCATCTATAAGTAATTGTATTCTTGCTGATGTATATATAATATCATGTACAATGACCCTATGATTATTTATCTCAATTTATTGGTGAATAATGGTGACACTAATATAAACTACCATCCCATATGAAACAGTATGATATTGTGGATCATCAATATATTCCTCACAATATAGGTGTTTGGGCTTTCTCAATGTTGTAGCTAAAATATCCTTCCTACCCTCTGCTATTAAGACAACCTGTGTGCACTTCTCCTCAAGAGAATCCTATATGGAAAATTTGATAAAATCCATAACAAATCACAATATATAAAGAATTTATTTTACTAAAACAAATAAATAATATAGAATTTTAATAATAATCTTAAGCTACAACCCTCAACTCTTGCATAGTATATTTTTCTTTTCTTCACATCTAAGCCCTCTTCCATTATTCATGTATTGTGTGTGTGTGTGGGGGGGGGGGGTCAACCTCTATAGAGCTTGAAGACCCAAATCTTAGTTTTTGAAAAAAATTTAGCTATCATTTTTTCTTACAATAAAATTTACCATCCTTGGGATAAAGTACGAGAGTATACATTTCTTGATTGGATCTCCTGATGAGATATTTTTTATTAATATAAATTAGGAATAAATAAATCATTAATATAAAAAACTTCTAAAAGGTAACATTTCACATACCAAAAACACTTCTCTTCATATACTTTCAAAAAACCGATTCCATGTATATTCATCTATAAGTGGATACATATCACATGGATTATGATATTGTCAATTCCCAAAAATGAAATATGATGTGAGGGTTGATTTGAAATCCTTCCATCTCATGGATTCCAATTCTAAACATTTCTTCCCAACTCCTCTAGTATCAAATATATCATACATTATCAGAAAATAAGGTGGAAACATATATTACTTTGAATATTTCAAGAAAAGTAAAATAATAACAAAATATCTTACCAAAATGGTCTTGCATAAATGAGATATTGTCAATTTTTCAACACTTCTCCTATTATAAATAAATATAATAACTTTTCTTTTATCATGAACTTCTATAAAAAAACATGAATTGTTTTTAATATGGACATCTTGGAATATCATTATCATCATAATCTACTATTATCCTCTTGTCCTAGATACTAGAAACTGATAATTTGGTAAATGTGTGGTTCCCCATTTACCAACCCTTAAACTATTCTTTGGAACAATGAAAGTAGATGTATCTTGTAAATAAGGAAAATGCACATCAAAAAAAGTAGGTGTATATTACTCTCCATAGGTATG
Organism: Viscum album; assembly: GCA_963277665.1. Classification (NCBI taxonomy): domain Eukaryota; kingdom Viridiplantae; phylum Streptophyta; class Magnoliopsida; order Santalales; family Viscaceae; genus Viscum; species Viscum album. The sequence continues at coordinate 1,387,149,068 of OY728160.1, forward strand.
AGTATGATTATCTCTAGAATTATTTGATGGATCAAATGATTGATCAATAATTATTCTACAAATCAAGGAAACAAAAAAATAGTATACAAATATAAAAAATCTAACTTTTACCTAAAAATGTTAATATAAAATGAAAAAATATCAAATAAAAAATTAAACTAAATCAAACATAACACATTGTTATTCATATTTTTATAGTTAACTTAAATGATAATAATAATAATGATTTATGAAATTATATATAAATGAATGAAAACAAATCCAAAAATCGCATGTTTATAGTAAAAATACTCTAACCAAATAAATCATTTTTACACCAAAAATAATATTTTTTGAATATAATCTTATATAATATTGTTGTTTTTGTTTAACATATTATATTTAAAATATATTTTTTTCAACAAAATCAATTAATAGATAAGTTACGTAGGGGTAAGCATGGTAAAATAAACAAAATGAAATTAGTATAAAATAATAATTTAACTTGTTATAATACATTTTTTAGTAATGAAAATAAAATTTAAATATATAACATTTTATGAAGTTTAAAAAAGTAAACGTTAAATAAACATATGTTACCTTTAATATTCAGAATGTACCAAAGTATTTTTTTCTAAAATTACATCTTTATGATCATTCTATATGGATAAAACCAGGTTTACAATGTGCTCACCAATATAATCTATTAATATTTCCAAGAAAGTATGGATCTCATATAAATCAGAAACTCCATCAAGTTTATCATCATCGACATACTGCATTTTTACTTGTAAAATAATAGATGACTACATACTATATTGATCAAGAACATATAAAACATTTTTTCATGTGTTTCCATTATAAAATAATCAAGTTTGTAATCAAATCTATTCATATTAACTAGTGTCATTCCAAAATCATCATGTTTGACACTATTGTTACGGATAAAACATTTTCAGTTAAATTCCAGAACATGAAATTTACTGTAATCAACTTACCATATTTATTCAATTACTCCATAATATACAATTAATATATTGGTTGGGTTTTTTTCTTTGGAACTCAAAAAATGAATTTCTTTTGTGAACACCAATACACTACTATTCTGAAATTCACTTCTGTTGTCCATATATTTCATATGAAATTTATAGCCATTAATGTCATAACTATACCTTGTTATAAAATTTAAACTTGAAGCACCCACAAACCATATCTATGTTTTTGATCCATATGATCTACCTAGAACGATCTATTTAAACCATGGGAATTTTTTTTGTTATGATAATTCAAAATCCACTAAACTTTCTTCTTGGTAATAGTTGGTACATAATAAAAATATATTAAAACCAATATCATTCTTGTTTGAAATGAAATTTATTAGTTACCAAAGGGTAGAGCCGCTAGCCTCGCACCATTAGCAGCTCAAAAATCCACCTCTCCTCTTGAAATATTTTATATTCTACTTGGTTCCTATATTTAGATTCATATGTGAGAACCAAAAGCTATATCTAATACCCAATGTGAATATATTGAAAGATTACACTCGATAATGATTTCACCTATAAATTTACCTTGATTTTGGGTGTAGTTCCTCTTCTAGTGGCCTTTTTTTTGACATGAAAAACATATTGCCTTCTTTCTATTACCATGCCTCTAGATCTTACTATTTATAGAAGGATTATACTCATAAAATTTATACTTGTTATGACTCTTTGGCCCATTCACCCTATTCTTCATTTTTCTTATTCACCATAAGGACCATGAGTTTTCCACACCTCATGTCCTTATCTACCTGGATAATTAGAGTAAGATGTTCTAAAAGACTCTTATCATTATTTCTCATATTATAATTAATAATAAAACTGGATAAGGACTTGGGTAGTGAGGAAATTATAAGATACATGTGAAACTAATCTGAGAATTTAACACCTAAAATTTTAAATCATTCAATGTAGACAATAATATTTTCTACATGATGCCCCACTGGTGCCGAATCTCCAAGATTTGTCATAAACAGAGAATTGGAGATATCATATCTCTCTTGTCTCACCTTCTCTTAATAGATATCCCGAAGGTGAGACATCATGATATGTACATCCATGTCCTCATGTTATATAAAAAGAACATTGTTCATGGTTGATATAATGAAACACTGAACATATGTGGAAAAATTTAAAATTTTCTCATATAGAGGTAACTCTTTCTCACTATCCTCATTATAAGGGGAATCAAGAATTGGTTCTTCTAGCACATACAATTTACTTTCATGGCATATGATAACATGTAAGAAACTTTTCCATTATTTGTAATTTATGCCAGTGTGAAGGTTATCCTTCTCAAGTATGGATCACAAAGATATGTTTGAAGTAATTTTTATTATTGGTTATAGAAATAAGATATGCAGAGTTTTAGTACATTATCTAATAAAATTTATAAAAATAAATAAATAAATAATATATTTATTAATATCTCACTATTTAATAAAAACCGAATAGCCCTCCCCATTGGATTCAAAATATCTTGTTTCTTATAAATTCTAGTGTAAATGACCCATATCCCCCTTCTCATCAACCCAACATTGTCCAGTCATGTAACTTGGAGGCTTTTAGATAGGCATTGTAAATGCTAATAGCATTAACTATAACCTCATTGATCTATCAAGTGGACTCCCCAATCCAAAAATCCTTAAATTGTATTTCCTTAACCTTTTCCTATTAGTTACACCATGTTTTTCTTTATTAGTCAACCCTTAATGTGAACTATGTTAACTCAAACATAAAATTCATGTAATAATTCCCTAATAATTGAAAGCACTGCAACTTTGGTTGGTCAAGCACTTTGAACTACGACTCAATTTTAACTAAATTAGTGGAAGGATATACCAAATTAATATATATAATTGAAGTATTTAATCGTTATTTGTAAATGTTCAATTCATTATCTTTATTACATTATTTTTAAGATTAAGTGGATTTATTTAAGGGATTAACCATGTCTTAGAAAATTTTTATGCATAAGTCAATTTATTTTAGCTCTATCACATGTGCTTGTTCATTAATTAATTAATTTTATTGAGAGAAAAAATTCATAATAAAATTACCATTCCACTTTATAGAAATATAATAATAAAGTTGTATGATCATGTGAATTTACTAATGGTTATCTTATCTTGAAGATGATAAACTAATAGTTGACCTAGGAGAAAAACACCTTGAACCATTAATGGTTTGTATTAAAACCTTCCAACTTTCCACTTATGTATCTATCTTGGATTGGTTTCACATCAACTCCAAACTTGAACCTCCTCTGCTAGATTGGGATCTCTATCCATTACATATTCTTTTACTCACACATAGGTGAGGGAGACAAAGGATTGGTTAAGGGGTCTACATAAAAAATACATGGGCACAAAAACCCTTATATAATGAGATGAGAGATGACACACATGAAAATAATTTAATTTAATAATATATTAAATGAAAAAAATCACATACAATGGTCGGATCTTGGCACATGATAATTCACATTCATACAATGAATTGCATATTTTCTAAAATTAGCATTAACTTTTTATCGGTCATAGTTAAGATAAATAATGTTCAAATAAATTAATTGTCTTCTTTAATTTTACTACTATTTTATCTAAATTTATTTGATATTTTCATCCAACATAATTTTAATCAAATAAAATTTACTTTTTGAAATTAATTATGTAAAAAAATGTACTTATAGGTGACACAGTGAATAACCATCTGATTTACCCAATGTGTATTATATTCCTATATTGTTGACTCATATGACATGTGGAATACAAAAATTATCTGGTTATTTAATGGAGTGTAATATAAACTTAATGTCAACACACCACAAATGGTTTTTATGTTGTGTGTTATGATTTAATGCATGAAGAGTAATAACTAGATTACAACTTATTATACATGATATGGTGATATGAACATTACACAAAAATTAATTACAAATTTATATATATAAAAACCATCACATGGAATGGACTATAAAATTAATGAATGAAAGGAACACATGTTGATATGGTTTTCGATGTATACTAAATTAATTTTTTATTTTTCATAATTTGGTAAAAATACATGGAATGTACAATAAATCTACCTGATGTGTATTATGTTCTCTGTCTGTTCACAACACATGCCTAGGAATTTAGTGTGTATATGTTCCATGGAATATATTGGTGTACATGGAGTGTACAAAGGCTACACAGTGTATAGTCTTTTATTAACACTGTAAGATCCCATCTTTTTTTAGGTACGTAACTCATTGAGTTTTTTAATTTAGCCTTGGTGGATGAGACATGTTCAAAGATAGAGAGCCTTTTCATAGGAAAATGACTTGATGCCCTGGGATGCATGTTCTATCTAATTAATGGAGTTTGTATATAAATTTTTTAAATGGGTTTATGAGGCTTTTCAATGCTTTGCATGGCTTTGGAGGTGGTTGAGGACCTTTTATTTAAAATGGGTTGAAGACCGTCTGGTGGGTGATTACAAGTCTTGTACATGTTACATGACATGTAACTTTTGATAGATTCATGTATTGAACTAGAAAAGAGTGTTAAATAGTTAAAAATTGTTTAAAACATTCATTTCATGTAAAATAACAGCATGGTAAATATTAACCTGATGTGATGGGTGTTTCAGTGTATCCCTCTAAAAATTAAATAAATACATGTAAAAGAGTTACACACCATGTAATATCTCGATCAGTAGTCTTAAGGAGCATCTTGTGTGATATTTTTCTCATTCTTTTGGTGTAGTTCTTCCTCTCAACCTATGATGGTTATCTTGGTGATTTTGGAACACTATCCTCCTTTTTAGAAGTCCCATTTGTGCAATCGATCACCGGTATGTATTTGGTTTTTGTTTCCCCTTCCTCTTCTATTTTTGTCCATTAGGGAGGCAGAATCCATATACCTTTTTTATTTGTAATCATAACCTAGTTTTATCTTGGTTCCTTTTATATCTTTTGAACCTTCTTAATCATTAGTGTTACCCTTTGGAAGTGTTGTGTTAATCACCGATTAATGGTAGGGGTATAAACCTTAACCGTATAGTCTATTTAATTATACAGTATGTGTAATATTGCAATTGTGACAACATAAAATGATCCTAAATTAATTAAATTAGGAATTTGATTTATTACTTGGAATCCATTTTTATCAAACAATTTATAACCTTGATTATAGATACCATTGAGGTGAGTAAACACTTGAATATAAATGAATTGAAATTTTTTTAAAGTGTTTTTAGCGTGACATGAGTTTTGGGTGATTTCTTGATATAGATTCAACTTGTATTGGCTTGATTATAGAAATGTTGGTCATGTTATTAGTTTATGACCTGAGGATAAACAAAATGTATTATTGAGAGATAAATGGTAATTCACGTAATTAACCATTGAGCCCTATGATGAGATATAACAATATCATTGTTTCTATGCCTAGTGCTTCATGTTGTAATGATTATATAGATGGATATTAACAATGATTTATGTTGTAATGCTTATATAACAGGCTAATCCCAGAGATACATGATGTAATTATTATACACCAGACTGGTCCTTGATTCATGATTTAATTAATATATAGTGGGCTATCCCTAGTGACACATGTTGAAATGATAATATACTGGGCTTGTACTGATACATGCTATAATGATTATACACTGAGATCTGTCCTGCTTTATTGATAAAATGATTATATAGCAGGATTGAAATAGATTTGTGTGATTTGTAACTAGGATATGTGTTTATGGTTGGAATGGTTATGAAACATGATTAGAGACATTCTAGAATGTCAATGAAGTAGGTTATGTTTTAACATGGCCATATGGTTAGGGTTTGTTTGGTCATGAGACATGCTTAGAGATACTTTGACATGGTGCAGAAGCATGTTTATGTGGAACTAATTTTATTTTTGAATTAATAAATACACCTATTTATTGTATTATTTCATGCAATTTTTATCAGACTAGTTATGTTTAGATAATGTGATGTTGATGTATTGAGTTATACTCACACCATACTCCATCCTTTGTTTGGTACCTAATAAAATTACATGGATGTGGGATTTGACAATGGAAAGGGACCTTATTGTTGATTTTTTATTGATGGATGGGATAATGTTTTGAAACGAGACTGACATGGGGTTTGGGACTTGAGTCTTTGGGGTTTAATTTATGTCTAATAATTTCTTTATTATATCATTTTTAGTTTTACATTTATTTAAATCTTAGAATTTCATTACATGATTCATTACTATTGGTTTATTTGTTCCTTATTTTATTTACTAGTGGTATGAGAGATTTTTTTTCCATTTTTCTATTACTATAATTATGTTATTTATATTGTTTATATCTACTTTTATTCACTTCATACCAGGGGTATAGTCTCCCCACTATACTGTTCACACCCACACTACTATTCCACAACCTCTAACATATGGGGTGGCGCACTTGAAGTCACATGACCAACCCTTTCTGGCCACGTGAGAGAGTGCCAGATCAGGTGATGTTACAAAGTGGTATCAAATGGCAGTTTCATTTCTATTTCTTTTCAATTTGGGAATGGTGGAAAATAGAATATGATGTGTTGGTACTTGGTAATGGGCTTGTTCATGGGAGTTTCAAACTCTTTTATGGGGGAAAATCTAAGTGCCGAGGGATGGGAATGCTGTTTGTGATGTTTAATTGTTACAGTTTATGTTCTTTCACCTTGAGTAATTCACATGTCATGTTAGGTTATTATTTCATGATGTTACTGGTTCTTGATAATTATTCTCGTTGCCTAGTATTGCATGAGATGAGTTTACAAGAATCATGATAGGCACATAAGGATATATATTGACATGAATTGTTCATGATAGGGACATATTTATTGTATGTGATATATATTTTCCTATATGAACAATGATATAAGATACCTATTATATCTACTAAATGGAATGAAATGAATTGTTATGTCATGCTAAAATACTTGTAAGAGATGTTTAGAGAGACCTGGAGTAGTTTTTCTCTATTTTTGTCACCTGTTGAGGTTTACCTTGTTGTTAGAGCTAGAGTAATAAGGAGTGTGTTTGTCTTGTAGATAAAATCCCTCATCTTCATTTTTTATTTGAGTGTTAGGTGAGTGTAAATCAGAATTATACTAACAATGTTGAGTCAGATCTTTCTGTATCTCTTGAGTATCTGATGGATTTCCTACTTCACGATAGCTTCATGAGGGTAATGAGATCCATGGAAAAAGAGACTATTCACATTGTTCCTTTGATATCTCAATTGATGAGAGAGTTTGAGCTGCAACATCCACCTATGTTCACTGGGGAGAGAGGCCCCCATTCATATGAGTTCTAGATTGATTCAGTCCAGATGATCTTTAAACATCTTTAAACATCCACAAATATGAGGGTGAGGTTTTCCTCATATATTCTTCGAGGTCCTAACAAGTTTTGGTAGAATATTTTAGAGAAATAAGTGATGTATGATGAGATATCTTATAAGGAATTAGATATGAAGTTCCTAATCCATTTCTATCCTGAGATATTGAGGGATGTGAAGGATCATGAGTTTATAAACCTGTCTTCGGAGAGAATGTTAGTTCTATACTATGATGAACATTTCACTGACTTATAGTGATTTGCACCTTATTTGGAAGCTTATGAGATCTCCAGGATGAGACGATTTTAGGATGGGATTCACTATGAGATCAGGTGATAGGTGAATGTGTTTTGTCTGCCCAGTTTTATGGTTGTGATGGATCGAGAACTCATCATGGGAGGGATTATGAAAGAGGCCTCGAGTAATGACAATGCAGTTTCAGCAGGGTGAACTAGGAACTATTATTCTAGTTGAAAAAAGAGTCAGTATGATAGTTTTTACCAAGGAAACAACTTAAAAATTTGGTAGGGTAGTGGAAAACCATCTCAAGATCATGATTTGTTATAGTGCTATTAGTGTGGAAAGATGGGCCACAAAAGGCCTCAGTGTCTGTACCCATCCTTGGAGTGTCATGATTGCAATAGGATGGGTCAACACTATATGTTTTATAGAGACATTAAATAAAAGTAGTGGAAGGGGATCATGAAATGTACCAAAGTATATAAAGGGCTTAGCTAATCACCATCATAAAGGTAGCTAGAGTTCCACATGACATTCTAGTCAAGGAAGGGAACATTGTAACCCAGTGCTAGAGCAGCTATATCAGGAAGAGGGAACAACTCAAGAGAGTTAGGTTGGAGCCTATGGTAGAGAGGATGGTTAGTTTTATATTATAAAGACTAATCCAGCCATTTTGGATGCAATATCATCTACCAACAGAGATATTATTCTTGTATCATCTACCCTTGATTGTATTTTTTTGATACAATATAATAAAAGTCCATTTTTATCTTCACTATTTATAAATGGTTTTGGATTGGATGTGTAAATCTTGGATGATATTTTTTCATCGATACATTATAGTCAAAGAATATCAATTACTATAAGGAATTCTCTTTAGAGATTGGTGTTTTACATTTATTTTGGGGACTATTTTTTTTTCTGGAAATGATTTGTTTTTATTTGATTATTCATATGGATTAACTAGTTATATACTAGAAAAATATCAACTATTATCAGCAGAGATTTACCTTCTATCTCCATATGGAGGAAGTTATTCCCAACATGGTGAGTGGGATCTTCAGGCTTGTCATGCAGGACCAATTTAGTGATGATTGGATTATCTCATGACTCAAAAAGACAATATTTCTCTAGATAATGGTGTAATGTATAAATGTTGTTTTCTTCCAGCGGTAGGCCATTTTTAGTATGTTATTACTAATTAGTTCTGCAAATTTCTTCTTGGGTGATATCTCAATTTCACCATAGAGTTGGTGCTAAGAAAAGAGACGTTTCCATCCCACTTTATAGGATATAACCAGTAGAGCATCAAGAATTGAATAGTCAGTTGGAAGATCTAGAAGCTAACGGTTTCAAATGGCCTAGTACATCTCCTTGGGGTTATCCATTTATCTTCACCAAGAAGGTTGGTGGGACTTTTCAATTATGTGTAGATCATCAGATATTGAGCTAGATGATGGTCAAGAATTGATATCCTCTTATGTGCATATAAAATCTCTTTGATCAGCTGAGAGGTGCCAAGATCTTCCTTAAGATCAATTTGAGATTAGGATACAACCAGTAGAGGGTGATACCATCTCACATACCTCAGACTATTTTAGGATAAGGTATGGATTGTATGAATTCATAGTGATGTGGTTGGTTTGACCAATGTGCCAAAAATATTCATGGCCTTGATGAAAATGACCATTCATCCTTTCCAGGATTAGCATTTGGTTATTTTTGTTGATAAAATATTTCTTTACTCCCAGTCAGCATATGATCATTCCCAATATCTTGAAATCATCTTGTGTACATTTTGAGAGAATCATAATTATTCCAAGCCAATCAAATGAGATTTCTAGACTGATAAAGTTCATGTCACGACCCGACCTCGGGGCCCGTGCCGTGACTACCCCAATCCCGCCTTCCATAGGCCAGGGGCTGTCGACTAGCACCAAGGCGTAAAATCCCGGTAAACAGGGAAGGCATTGCCTTTATAAGTAACAACCACCACAGAGTCAGCAAGCGGAAAGAAACTACAAAGTGCAAAAAAGTAAAGGGGGCCGGAATACAAGCCCAACTGAAAGTACAACTGAAAAGGTAAAGAACAGCAACTGAAGAAAAGACGGCGGCCTCGTGTCGTCCACTGGCAATCCCACCTGAAGTGTGGGTACAGATAGCCTCCAGGCTCCTCGGGTCCCACGTCCGCTCCGAGCACGTCCCGCCCAGTGGTCCGCCTCCAGGTACCGTCCTGCTCCACGCCCCAACCGAGATCAGCACTGTCCGTCGTCTGCATCCAACACAACAAAGTGCAGGCATAACCCGTGCAGGGGTGTGTATAAACTACTCAGTAAGGACCCCGAGACCCCCGAAGGTCTCCCGAAATCCACAAAGGATATAGCACAAAAGAAAGGGGCAACCACGAAGAAACAACTGACTCGACTTAGGTATATTCCCATACATATACCTAAGTCTCCATTTCTAGCTCTGCTCTCGAGCTCAAGGTCAACTCGATCCACACAGGAAAGCAAGACTCAAATCCACCAGGGAGAGTAAATAGTAAATCCACATAGGATAGTTCAACACAATCCACAAAGGAGAGTAACATAAGATTCAGCTCAACCAGGTATACTTTTTCAGATGACGACAAGATGATCACCGAACCATCTAAGTCGTCGGACCCACGAAGGATCGATAGGTACTAACCTCGGAAATGACCCACACAGGATCGGGCCCACACAGGACCTGTAGCAATGGCTCACACAGAACCGTAAGAGATGACCCACACAGGATCGGGCCCACACAGGACCTGTAGTCAAGGCTCACACAGAACCGTAAGGTGATGACCCACACAAGATCGGGCCCACACAGGACCTGTAGCACTGATCCACGTAGGATCGCTGAGTGCAGTAGTCGACGCAGTCCACTGAGGATCTCTGCACAGTCGTCGCCGCAGTCCACGAAGGATCTCTGCTCTGTCGTCGTCGCAGTCCACAGAGGATCTCTGCTCTGTCGTCGAAGTCACAGCCAGCGCTAGGGTTCCCGCACACAGCGAGCTCGTCTAAGAGGGTCCGCTCCACGAGCCGAGAGGCTGATACATCAACTGACACGTAGTCCGAAGTTGATGTATCCAAAAGTTCCGTATCGACAACAGGATCTCAACGCAACAGACGGCGCGTCAATCGGACGCCCGGTCTGAGAGTTATTGGCATTTTCGTCCCAGGGGCCCGGTTGGTTTTTAGGGCAAAACCAACCCGACCATACTCCGCCTGTGTCCGATCCTCGGGCGGAGTATGCCAAAAGTTCCGTCTCACTTAGAGGAAACCTCCACAGCTGACGGTACGTCGATCGGACGTCCGCAGCTCGAGTTATGAGTGTTTCCGCTCCGAGGGCCCGGTTGGTTTCGCGTACGAACCAACCCGGCCGAACCCAAAGTCTTCCGAAACCTTGAGTGTAATATACCGAAATGACCGTCTCGATCCAAGGATTGCGTAGCCGCTGACGGTTCGTCAATCGGAGGTCCCAGGCCCAAGATATGGGCAAAAGACCGAAGAGGGCCCGAAAACGGGGGTTCTGGGCCCGGGGCGACCCGGCCCGAACCCCCCTGGGTCGGCCGAACCGGGTCGACCCGACCCGGTTGGACCGGGTCCGGTCCGACTCGGCCGGCCCGGCTGATCGGCCGAGCGCGGCTGCCGCGGGGTGCCGCCCCCGCGGCTGGGTGGAAGGCGCGGCCCCGCGGAGGGGGGCCGCCTGTCACGCGGACGCGGCCGGGCCACCGCGTCCGTTCCCGGTTCCGCGCGGCCGCGGAACCGGCCGCCGGAGATGCTCCGGTGGCCCGATTCCTTTCCCGCCTGCGCCGTTATTCCTCCCGGGACGCGTCCTTCACTGCGGAATCAACAATTGGCCCTTGCATCGTGCTTTTGCCGTCGCCCGCCAAATCCGCACAAAAAAGGAAGATCGGCGGAGGGTTGCCGGGCCTTGTTTGTTAGGCCCGCACCCTCCGCGTTAGGTAAAATCAACGGGTGGAAAAGAAATAACCAACAACAATTTTAAATAAATTAAAATTGTTCCGAGATCGGGTTCTTTATTTTAAAAGAATAAACACGGGAAATAAAATATTCCAAACAACCCCTACCTCGCAGCTGTCGTTGCCGAACGGGGGATCGTCGCGGGATTGCTCGTCGCGGAAGAAGGGGATCGTCGCGTCGTCGCGGTATCCGGTGTCGCGTCGCCAATCTCCGGATCAAGATCAAACGGATTTAATTAATTTAAATCCGTTGATATCGAATTATAAAAAGGGGAGAATTTAGAAGATTCGATTCTCACCTTTAACCGCCGATCGTAGGTCCGCTGCGGAAGAAGAGGCGCCGAAGAAGAAGAAGAAGAAGGTCGCGGAAAAGTTTGTTGACGTCGCGGATCGTGCGTCGTCGAATTCCGGTTCCGGCGTTCTTCGCGTTCTTCACGTTCTTCGCGTTCTTCGCGAGGAGGGTGGAGGTTTAGAGGATCTCGCACAACAGGAGGATCCTCCAAAATAGACAAGTTTGTCTATTTTATTATTTCGCCAACAACGCGTAAGTAACGACCCATCAATTCGTTGAATTAATTCAACGAATGAAACAACCCATTTAATTCATGAAGTAAACCGCCCAATTAAATGGTCTGTTAAGAATTAAGGAAAACGCGTCGGTTGACCTTTCAGTTACTTGACGGGTTTTCGCGGGTGCGTTACTTAGCGAAAGAAACGGCGTGGCTCATGCGGGCCCCACCTCACAAATATCCTACCAAGGGGTAGGGTATTTCCGGATAGCACCCTATCCGCTTTAACTCAGTTCAAGTGGCTTCCAAGTGACTTCTAAGTGGCTTAAGTGAAATAAAATAAAGTTGTCGCACAACCTTTATTTTATTTCCGACTTAAAGCCCAAATTTTTTTAAAAACCACGGTTGAGCAAACACAACTCCAGAAGAGGCGTTCCTAAGCAAATACCGGCGCTGCGATTTCATCGGTGCCCTCAGAATTCGATTCCGGGCACCGGTTCAAAAGATAGAAAAACCCGCTCGTCCGTTCACTGAACGTACCCGAGCCAAACTTCGGAAATTGATTCCGGGCACACCGGGCCTCAGAATCAGGTGCCGTCTGAAGTTGCGCTCTTGTAAAATTCCAAAGAAAATTAACAAAAAAAATTTCCTTGAAATTTGTGGGTCTTTACATTACTCCCACCTCAGGGCTTTACATCCCCGTAAAGATACATCAAAAACTAGGGGAACAAATATGGGTACTGAGTACGCATCTGAGCCTCCCGCTCCCAAGTGCTCTCCTGGAGGTTCCCGTGCTGCCATCTGACGCGCACAAGAGGAATCGACTACCCACGTAGGACCCGCTCCTGTCGATCCTCGATCTCCAATGGGACCTCCGTAAAAGTCGCCCCATCGTCCACGTCCAGCTCCCCAAAGTCGATGATGTGCGTCGGTTCGTGCACGTATCTCCTCAGCTGAGACACGTGGAAAACGTCGTGCACCCGGTGCAACTGAGGTGGTAGAGCCAGGCGATAAGCCACCTCTCCTATCCTGCTGAGGACCTGGAAAGGCCCGATGAAGCGTGGAGACAACTTGCCGCCTCGGCCAAATCTCCGTAAACCACGTCGAGGTGAGACACGCAAAAAGACGTGGTCGCCATACTCGAACTCTAGTGGCCTCCGCCTCCTGTCAGCATATGACTTCTGCCGGCTCTGAGCTGTCCTCATCCTCTCCTGGATGATCTGGACCTTCTCTGTCGTGGCTCGGACCATCTCTGGTCCCACGAGTGCTGACTCCCCAGGGTCTGTCCAGCACAACGGTGATCTGCAGGGTCTGCCGTACAACGCCTCGTATGGTGCCATCCCGATGGTGGAGTGGTAGCTGTTGTTGTACGCGAACTCCACCAAGGGTAGGTGGTCCTCCCAGCTGCGACCAAAGTCGAGAACACATGCACGGAGCATGTCCTCGAGTGTCTGTATGGTCCTCTCCGTCTGACCATCCGTCTGAGGGTGGAAGGCTGTGCTCAGATGGAGCCGCGTCCCGAACGCCTCCTGCAACCCCTTCCAAAGCCGGGAAGTGAAACGAGCATCTCGATCGGAGACGATAGACGATGGCACACCGTGAAGCCGTACGATCTCCTGGACGTAAAGACGTCCCAAGCTCTCCACTGAGCCCTGCTCTATGATGGGTAAGAAGTGTGCCGACTTGGTGAGTCGGTCGACAATCACCCAAATGGAGTCGTGACCTCTGGAAGTGCGTGGAAGTCCAGTCACGAAGTCCATAGATATCCCGTCCCACTTCCACTCCGGGACCTCCAAGGGCTGTACCAAGCCTACTGGTACCTGATGCTCTGCCTTCACCTGCTGGCAGGTGAGGCATCGTGAAACGAACTCTGCCACAGCTTTCTTCATGCCCGGCCACCAGTGCTGTCGTCTGAGATCCTGGTACATCTTCGCCGCTCCGGGATGTACCGCCAAGGGAGAAGTGTGAAACTCTCTCAGCACCTCCTCTCGTAAAGCGACTGGTACGAAGGTAAGTCCTCTGAAAAGGATGTCGTGCTCTGCTCCAAGGGAGAAACCATCAGGCGCCTGACCTGAGGATATCAGTGCACGCCGGGTCTCACAGTCAGCGTCCCCACGCTGAGCCTCTCTGACCTGCTGTAGAAGTGGAGGAGAGACTGTGAGAGACTGAAGAAAGGCTGCTCCGTCTCTATCCACAAAGGATATCTGTAAGGAGGCTAGCTGCTCCGTCGCCTCCTCAAGTAGCTGAATGCCCGTCCTCCTGCTGAGGGCATCGGCTACCACGTTCCCCTTCCCAGGAGTATAGACTATCTCAAAGTCATAGTCCTAGAGGAACTCAAGCCATCTCCGCTGTCTCAGGTTCAGGTCCTTCTGAGAGAAGATATACCTGAGACTCTAGTGGTCAGAAAAGACTGTGAAGCGCTCGCCCATCAGATAGTGCCGCCAAGTCTTCAGAGCGAAGACCACTGCTGCTAACTCCAGGTCATGAGTGCCGTAGTTCTGCTCATGCGGCCTCAACTGACGTGATCCGTAGGCGATCACGGCCCTCTCCTGCATCAGAATGCACCCGAGTCCAGTCCCTGATGCATCGCAGTAAACTACGTATCCAACTCCCTCCTCAGGCAACCTCAAGATAGGTGCGCTGGTCAATCTCTGTCTCAGCTCCTGGAAGCTCTGCTGACATCTGTCTGACCACACAAAGGGTTTCCCCTTCTTTGTCAAGGCTGAGAGTGGTGCCGAAACTCTGGAGAAGTCTGGCACAAATCTCCGATAGTATCCGGCTAGGCCCAAGAAGCTCCGCACCTCCGTCACGCTCCTAGGTGGCTCCCAAGCTAGCACTGCCTCGATCTTCGCGGGATCCACTGCAACTCCTGCCTCAGAGATGACGTGCCCCAAGAAATGGACCTCACGTAACCAGAGCTGGCATTTTGAGAGCTTTCCATAAAGCTGGTGCTCTTGGAGTGTGTCTAGCACAACTCACAGGTGGTAGGCATGCTCCTCCTCAGTCGTGGAGTATACCAAAATGTCGTCAATGAAGACCACGACAAATCGGTCGAGGTATGGCTGGACGATCCTGTTCATGAGGATCATGAACACTGCTGGAGCATTGGTTACGCCGAATGGCATAACCAAGAACTCATAATGGCCATACCGACACCTGAAGGCCGTCTTCTGCACGTCCTCGTCTCGAACTCTGAGCTGATGATAGCCTGACCGGAGGTCTATCTTCGAGAACCACCGCGCTCCCTTGAGCTGATCGAAGAGGTCATCAATCCGTGGCAGTGGATACTTGTTCCTCACTGTCACCTGGTTCAGGCGATGATAGTCGACACACAGTCGCAAGCTCCTGTCCGCCTTCTTGGCGAACAATATCAGGGAAGCCCAGGGTGAAACACTGGGTCGGATAAACCCCTTGCTCTGCAAGTCCTCCAACTGTACCCGCAGCTCTCAAAGCTCGGCGGGGGCCATCCGATATGCTGGAGTAGATATCGGGGCTGTCCCGGGGTACAAGTCGATGTAAAAGTCTACCTCTCTACGAGTAGGTAGCCCTGGAACGTCGTCGGGAAAGACGTCCACGTACTGGTCCACCACTGCAGGAAAAACTGGACTCCGCACGTCCACTGCTCCTAGGATGAGGCTAGCCAACTGATGAGAGATGGGCTGCACTCTCCTCCGCGGAAGTCCATCCTGTGCTGCAAAGGTTCCCTTCTCGCCGGTGAAGGTAAACCTACTCCCGTCGGTGCGAACACATCGCACCTTGCGCCTAAAACAGTTGATCTGGGCACGAACCGTGGATAGCCAATCCATGCCCAAGATGACGTCGTAAGGCCACGACGCCGCTACAAGGAGATCCCAACCGAAGCTCTCGCCTCCTAGAGTAAGCTCACACTGCCGGCACCAGTGCGTAATCGTCGAGTCTGCTCCCGTAGGAGTCTCTAGCCGTAAGGATCGAGCCAACGGCTCAGTCGGAATCTCCGAGCTCCGAACAAGGGCAGAGGCTATGAAAGAGTGACTCGCTCCTGTGTCTATAAGTACTGCAGCAAGGGTGGAATAGACACAGATCATACCTCAAATCATCTCTGGCATGTCGGGGTCGTAGGCCTCCACTGCCTGGAGCTGGGCCTGTTCCTGCCCGCCAGCTCCCTGTGGTCGAGGTGGCCCTCCTGGTGGTGGTGGGGGTAGAGCCTGGAAGCGTCGCCCACCACCCGCTGCTCGGCCAGCTCCTCTGCCTCGTCCGCCTCCTCCCTGCGGACCGCCACGGTCGACCCTCTGCCTCTGCCTGGGTGGCCCCTCCACCGTCTTCTGCTCCTCTGATCGGCGAGTCGGGCAGTCACGAGCCATGTGACCCTGCCCGCCGCAGGAGTAGCACTGCCTGCCTCTCGGAAGGCTGGCACTCCGCTGTGTGCCCCACACTGCTGAGCCGGTGTCCTGAGGCCGTCTACGTGGGGGTCTGGTCTGCCTGGACCTGAGAGTCATCCGTCGCATACCTGCTGCCGAAGACTCAGCTACCTGCCGCCCTGCGCTAGGTCTCGCCGCTGAAGAAGGCTCTGCCAGGAAGCTCTCGATCAGGAGGGCTCGCTCCAGTACTCCCGCCTGGGTCGGAATGCTGAGGGAGATCAGCGACGCCCGAATCTCCTGCCGCAATCCCTGCTCGAAGGTCCGGGCCCGGAAGAAGGGGTCCCGTACCATGTCGGTCGAGTAGCGAGATAGGTCAGTGAACCTCGCCGCGTACTGAGCGACCGTCATGCTGCCCTGGCGCAGCTGGAGAAGCTCCTGGATGCGCACCGCTCGGAGGGTGGCCGGGACGAACTCAGAGCGGAAGAGGCTCTCGAAGTCCGTCCAGAGCAAGGATGCCTCATCGTGAACCTGGAGCATCAAGCTCCACCATCGTCCTGCCGCCGCCTGTAGGAGGCTCGCCGCGAGAATCACCATGAGATCCGCTGGTGTCCTCACTAGCCTAAAGATCCGTACCACCACCTCTAACCAGTCCTCGGCGGCCTGGGGGTCCGCCTCACCGCGAAACCTGGGCGGTCGCTGGCTCTGAAACTCATGCAGTGCCCTGAGGCGACATGCATCGTCAGCGTCGGGTACTGGTAGCATCAGTGGCTCGGCGGGTAAAGCTACCGCCGGTGCCACTGCTGGCAAAGGGCCCTACACCGAGGCCTCGTCGCTCGGTGGGCTGCCGTCGCGCCCTACACTCGGAACCCTAGCTGGCTGTCGTCGCGGGGCCATCCTAAAAAGGAGAACAAGAGTACCACAGTCAGAACAGTATACATGGTGAGATGGCACAAGTAATAAAAAGGAAAACATGAGACGTTCATGAAGCAGATCAGTATACCCGGTGAGCTGACACAAGTAATCACAAAGAAAACTTGAAACACACACGCAATCAATGTTTTCATGCATTAAGTCGGAAATCTGGAGTCAGGGTCCTGGTGTACGGATACGTCGGCCGCCGCACCAACACTGGGCTCCCTGAACTGATAACCACACTCAATACACTAAACACTATTGCTTCATATAGAAAGAAAAGACGATCAGAGTCTGCGGTAGAACCGACCCCTCTGATACCAATTTGTCACGACCCGACCTCGGGGCCCGTGCCGTGACTACCCCAAGCCCGCCTTCCATAGGCCAGGGGCTGGCGACTAGCACCAAGGCGTAAAATCCCGGTAAACAGGGAAGGCATTGCCTTTATAAGTAACAACCACCACAGAGTCAGCAAGCGGAAAGAAACTACAAAGTGCAGAAAATTAAAGGGGGAAGGAATACAAGCCCAACTGAAAGTACAACTGAAAAGGTAAAGAACAGCAAATGAAGAAAAGACGGCGGCCTCGTGTCGTCCACTGGAAATCCCACCTGAAGGGTGGGTACAGATAGCCTCCAGGCTCCTCGGGTCCCACGTCCGCTCCAAGCACGTCCCGCCCAGTGGTCTGCCTCCAGGTACCGTCCTGCTCCACGCCCCAACCGAGATCAGCGCTGTCCGTCGTCTGCATCCAACACAACAAAGTGCGGGCATAGCTCGTGCAGGGGTGAGTATAAACTACTCAGTAAGGACCCCGAGACCCCCTAAGGTCTCCCGAAATCCACAAAGGATATAGCACAAAAGAAAGGGGAAACCACGAAGAAACAACTGACTCGACTTAGGTATATGCCCATACATATACCTAAGTCCCCATTTCTAGCTCTGCTCTCGAGCTCAAGGTCAACTCGATCCACACAGGAAAGCAAGACTCAAATCCACCAGGGAGAGTAAATAGTAAATCCACATAGGATAGTTCAACACAATCCACAAAGGAGAGTAACATAAGATTCAGCTCAACCAGGTATACTTTTTCAGATGACGACAAGATGATCACCGAACCATCTAAGTCGTCGGACCCACGAAGGATCGATAGGTACTAACCTCGGCAATGACCCACACAGGATCGGGCCCACACAGGACCTGTAGAAATGGCTCACACTGAACCGTAAGAGATGACCCACACAGGATCGGGCCCACACAGGACCTGTAGTCAAGGCTCACACAGAACCGTAAGGTGATGACCCACACAGGATCGGGCCCACACAGGACCTGTAGCACTGATCCACGTAGGATCGCTGAGTGCAGTAGTCGACACAGTCCACTGAGGATCTCTGCACAGTCTTCGCCGCAGTCGACGAAGGATCTCTGCTCTGTCGTCGTCGCAGTCCACGGAGGATCTCTGCTCTGTCGTCGAAGTCACAACCAGCGCTAGGGTTCCCGCACACAGCGAGCTCGTCTAGGAGGGTCCGCTCCACGAGCCGAGAGGCTGATACATCAACTGACACGTAGTCCGAAGTTGATGTATCCAAAAGTTCCGTATCGACAACAGGATCTCAACGCAACAGACGGCGCGTCAATCGGACGCCCGGTCTGAGAGTTATTGGCATTTTCGTCCCAGGGGCCCGGTTGGTTTTTAGGGCAAAACCAACCCGAACGTACTCCGCCTGTGTCCGATCCTCGGGCGGAGTATGCCAAAAGTTCCGTCTCACTTAGAGGAAACCTCCAAAGCTGACGGTACGTCGATCGGACATCCGCAGCTCGAGTTATGAGTGTTTCCGCTCCGAGGGCTCGGTTGGTTTCGCGTACGAACCAACCCGTCCGAACCCAAAGTCTTCCGAAACCTTGAGTGTAATATAACGAAATGACCGTCTCGATCCAAGGATCGCGTAGCCGCTGACGGTTCGTCAATCGGAGGTCCCAGGCCCAAGATATGGGCAAAAGACCGAAGAGGGCCCGAAAACGGGGGTTCTGGGCCCGGGGCGACCCTGCCCGAACCCCCCCTGGGTCGGCCGAACCGGGTCGACCCGACCCGGTTGGACCGGGTCCGGTCCGGCTCGGGCGCGGCCCGGCCGGTCGGACCGGCTCGGCCGGCGCGGCCGATCGGCCGAGCGCGGCCGCCGCGGGGCGCCGCCCCCGCGGCGGGGTGGAAGGCGCGGCCCCGCGGAGGGGGGCCGCCTGTCACGCGGACGCGGCCGGGCCGCCGCGGCTTCAGCCGCGGCAGATTTCCTCCACGGCGGCGCGCCGGGCGCCGCCGGCTCCGGCCGCCGGCGCCGCCGCCATCCGCGGGCCGCCGGAGATGCTCCGGTGGCCCGATTACTTTCCCTCCTGCGCCGTTATTCCTCCCGAGACGCGTCCTTCACTGCGGAATCAACAATTGGCCCTTGCATCGTGCTTTTGCCGTCGCCCGCCAAATCCGCACAAAAAAGGAAGATCGGCGGAGGGTTGCCGGGCCTTGTTTGTTAGGCCCGCACCCTCCGCGTTAGGTAAAATCAACGGGAGGAAAAGAAATAACCAACAACAATTTTAAATAAATTAAAATTGTTCCGAGATCGGGTTCTTTATTTTAAAAGAATAAACACGGGAAATAAAATATTCCAAACAACCCCTACCTCGCAGCTGTCGTTGCCGAATGGGGGATCGTCGCGGGATTGCTCGTCGCGGAAGAAGGGGATCGTCGCGTCGTCGCGGTATCTGGCGTCGCGTCGCCAATCTCCAGATCAAGATCAAACGGATTTAATTAATTTAAATCCGTTGATATCGAATTATAAAAAGGGGAGAATTTAGAAGATTCGATTCTCACCTTTAACCGCCGATCGTAGGTCCGCCGCGGAAGAAGAGGCGCCGAAGAAGAAGAAGAAGAAGGTCGCGGAAAAGTTTGTTGACGTCGCGGATCGTGCGTCGTCGAATTCCGGTTCCGGCGTTCTTCGCGTTCTTCACGTTCTTCGCGTTCTTCGCGAGGAGGGTGGAGGTTTAGAGGATCTCGCACAACAGGAGGATCCTCCAAAATAGACAAGTTTGTCTATTTTATTATTTCGCCAACAACGCGTAAGTAACGACCCATCAATTCGTTGAATTAATTCAACGAATGAAACAGCCCATTTAATTCACGAAGTAAACTGCCCAATTAAATGGTCTGTTAAGAATTAAGGAAAACGCATCGGTTGACCTTTCAGTTACTTGACGGGTTTTCGCGGGTGCGTTACTTAGCGAAGGAAACAGCGGGGCTCGTGCGGGCCACACCTCACAAATATCCTACCAAGGGGTAGGGTATTTCCGGATAGCACCCTATCCGCTTTAACTCAGTTCAAGTGGCTTCCAAGTGACTTCTAAGCGGCTTAAGTGAAATAAAATAAAGTTGTCGCACAACCTTTATTTTATTTCCGACTTAAAGCCCAAATTTTTTTAAAAACCACGGTTGAGCAAACGCAACTCTGGAAGAGGCGTTCCTAAGCAAATACCGGCGCTGCGATTTCATCGGTGCCCTCAGAATTCGATTCCGGGCACCGGTTCAAAAGATAGAAAAACCCGCTCGTCCGTTCACTGAACGTACCCGAGCCAAACTTCGGAAATTGATT
Source organism: Viscum album (assembly GCA_963277665.1). Classification (NCBI taxonomy): domain Eukaryota; kingdom Viridiplantae; phylum Streptophyta; class Magnoliopsida; order Santalales; family Viscaceae; genus Viscum; species Viscum album. The sequence goes on from OY728160.1 coordinate 1,387,170,090, forward strand.
CCGGGCACACCGGGCCTCGGAATCAGGTGCCGTCTGAAGCTGCGCTCTTGTAAAATTCAAAGAAAATTAAGAAAAAAAATTTCCTTGAAATTTGCGGGTCTTTACAGTTCATTTTGTAGGAAATGTAATCTTAGAGCCTAAATTATCAGTGAACCCAGAGAAAGTTGTAGCCATTTTATATTGGGAGGATCCCAAAAATTTCTCTGAAATATATAGATTTTTGAGATTATAAGGTTATTATCGACACTTTTTTTAGAACTTATCTTATCTGGAATCAATGATGTTAGGGTCGACCAAGAAGGGAGTGAATTTTTTTGGTCAGAGACTTGTGAAAGATCTTTTCATGAATTGAAAGGTATGATAACATAATAACCTAGCCCCACCTTACATGTGTTGGGTAAAACATATATTGTGTACTATGATGGAATTAGAGTTTTACTTGGAGTAGTTCTTATGAAAGAGGATATAGTGGTTTCCTAATGTTTGCAACATCTGAGTCTACTTGAGATGAATTACCCTACTAATGATCTAGAGTTTGCAGTAGTGGTAAATGCCAAAAAATTAGAGAGGCATAATCTTTTGGGCAAGAGGCTTCTGGTATACACAGACCACTAGAGCCTCATGTACATATTTTATTAGCTAGAATTAAACCTTTGTAAGAGGAGTCAGGTCAAGTATGTGGAATCTATCGACATTAATATGGATTATACACCAGGACAAGGAATCGATTTTTCTGATACTTTGATCCAGAAGAGGCATACATAGTTAGTAAATGATACTTACGATGAGTGGTTGACGATGAAAGTCTTTACAGACATGCATCTAGATGTTCAGGAGTCCCAAGGGTGAGTAGCTCTGTCTTTGAAAACTATTACACCGGTGCTTTTGGAATGGATAAAGACCAATTAGTTAACTAATCTAGATGGACTAATTCTAAGAGACAACTTATATGGTGGGGATACCCCATTTGTATGTTCTATTGGTAGTAGAAATTTTTTTCTTTCCTATAGCTCAGTATGGGTTCATATAAGATTACATGGGGAGTTGATGAGATATTTTCATCCTTCTAGATGAGAAGTACATCTTGGTTTTATTGAGACATATCATGGTATCCATAGAAAGTACTAGTGTTCATGAATGAAGAAGGAGGTAATGAGATTTGTGGTTAGATGTTCTACCTTTCAGCAGGTGGAATTTGAGCATAAGAGAGTATTTAGGATTTTTCATCCTTTTCCTATTCTTGAATGGAAATGGGATTATATCACTATATAATTTTTGACAAGATAACCTAGGTAAACTAGTAAGAATGATTCGGTACGGGTGATCATGGATAAATTGATGATGGTATCCTACTTATTTGTTATTAGGAAGACCTTCAAAGTTGATGATTTGGGTAATCTTTACATGTGTGATGTGGTTTGGTTGCATGGTGTCCTGGGGAGTATTGTTTCATATATAGATCCTCATTTCACATTGCTACTTTTGAAGGTTCTTCATATGGATTTGGGATAGATGGTTCTTTTGAGTACAAGATATCATCCTCAGATTTATCATCAGTATGAGAAGAATATTCATGTTTTGGAGGATATGTTATGAGACTATTTTTTGGATTTTTTGGTTTTTGGAAGAATAATATGTCACTCGTGGAGTTTTCATATAATAACAGATTCCAAGATGTGATCCAGATGGATCCATTTGAGGATTTTTATGGAAATTCATTCCATTTTACTCTTAATTGGTTAGAGGTAGGTGAGTAACCACTTTTTGGGCCTAGACTCATATTGGAGAAATCTGAGAAGGTTCAATTGATCATGAGGTGGATGATGAACATGCAAAGTAGGAAGAAATCCTATGTTGACCATAAGAGATAACCTCTGGAGTTTGAGGTTGGTCATCTTGTTTTCCTTCAGGTGTCACCTAGGTTGGTGAAACACTATACCCGTAAATAAGGAAAGCTAGCACCCAGGTTTTTTGGGCAGTTTGAGATTGTGGAAAGGGTTGGAAAAGTTGCATACCAATTAACCCTTTCCTAGTGTTAGAGTTCCATGAATGATGTGTTTCATGTGTATCAACTTCAAATATATTATCCTAACCCTTTTTATGTGATAAAAATAGAAAAAATTGAGATTTTAGATGATGTGACCTTTGAAGAGAATTTGATATGTATTGTAGACCATAGTGAGAAGTATCTTCATGGTAGGTCAGTTCGTTTGGTTCTAGTGCTGTGGTAGCATTGGTTAGTTTAGGATGATACTTGGGAGATGAAGTCTGATATTCAAGCATAATGGAAAAATTGTTTTCTAAGACCCTACAATGATTCTTGAAGTATCTCTAGGACAAGATGTTATATTTTGGGGAGGTTTTAAGATCCTTTATTTTTTCAAATGTGTCCCTCTGTGAGTTTTTCATTTGAGCCTTGGTGGATACGTATTGTTCAGAGGCAGAGAGACTTTGTTGGAAAAAATGACTTCTATCCTAAGTATGAAAGTTTTTTTGAATTAATGGGGTTCAGATATAAATGCATTAAATGGGTTTATGATGGGTTTCCATGCTTTGGAAGTATTTAGAGGTGGTTTGGGTCCTTCTATTGAAAATGGGATCAAAACTATCTACTAGGAGATTACACAATGTGTACATGTTACAAATGTGTAACTTCTATGAGTTATATATAATGAACCAATATAGGCTGTGAAATGGTAACAATCCATTTAAATCATTCTTGTTGTGTAAAATTAAAACAATGTAAATATTAACCCGATTTTATGGGTTTCTCAATGTATCCCTCTTCAAAGAAATACATGATGTGTAAAAGAGGGAAAATCTAGGTAATATCCCAATCAATAGTTTTAAATAGTTTTTTTTCATGATATTCTTATCATTCCTTCAATGTAGTTTCCTCCTCTCAACCTATGATGGTTCTCCAAGCATTTTTGGAGCACTATCCTCTTTTCCAGATGTACCATTTGTGTGATCGGTCCTGGGTAAGTCTTTGGTTTTGGTCTCCCCTTCCACTTATGTTGTTATTTATTTGGGAGGGGGAATACATGGATTGATTTTGGTTCTAATCTTGATCTGGGTTGATCTAGGTTATTTTGAACTCTTCTTCACCTTCTTCCTCATTAGTGTTACCCTTTGTAGGTACTAAGTTTTTCATTAATTAAAGGTATTGGTTTAGAACCTTAACCTTAGGGTTTGTTGAATTTCAAGGTATATACAATATTTCAATTTCATTGAAATAATTTTGTGCATGAATTAATTTAATAATGAATTGTATTTGTTACCTGGAATCCATTTTGATCCAATTTTTTATGACCTAGATTATGGATACCGTTCAAGTGAGTGTAGTTTTGAAAATAAATGAATTTTAAAATGGATTAAAGTGTGTTTAACATGACATGAGTTTTGAGTGATTTCTTGATAGAGATTTAACTTGGTAAGGATTTATTATAGAAATTTTCAACATGTTATTGTTTTAAGATCATAGGATAAACAAAATGTGTAATTAATGTATAAATGGTAAATCACATAATTAAAAATTGAGCTTTATGATGAGATATTGGGATATCCCTACTTCTATGCCTAGTGATTCATGTTGTAATTCTTATACATGGGGTTTTTCTTAGTTCTTTATGTTTTGATGCTTATATACTAGTCTATGCCCAATGATAAATGCTATACTGCTTATACACCGGGCTTAGACCTAATTCATGTTGTAATTCTTAAATATCGACCTATGCCCAATGACACATAATGAAATGATTCTATACTAAGCTAGATCTGATACCTGATATATTGATAATACACCAGGCTTTTCCATGATTTATTGTTGAAATGGTTATATATAGATCTTAACCCAGATCTATATGATTTATACCATGGATATATGGTTATGGTTAGCATGTTTGTGAGACATTCTCAGATACATTCCAACATGGTGCCAATAAAAGTAGTGATTTACCATGGTTATATGGTTAGGGTTTGCAATGTAACGATTTATGTCCATAGATAGTCTATCTTGGTGTTGAAGAAGGTTTATGTTGTATTAATTTATTTTTTTAATTAATTAATACACCTATTTATTTAATTAATACATGCACTTATTATCAAACTGGTTATATTTTAAGAAAGTGGTGTTGACCTACTGAGTTATACTCAAAACCTACAATGGAAACCATTTGGTACCTAAAAATATTACATGGATGAAGGATTTGATAAGGCAATGTGACCTTTATGTTGATTATTGATAACTAGATGGACTAGAGTTTAAAGATGGTACCAACATGGGGTTTGGGCCCATAATATTTTTGTTTTAATTTGTGTCTGTTGATTCCTTTATTGTATCATTTTCAGTTTGACATTTAGTTATATCTCATCATGTCATTACAAGATTCATTACAATTGGTTTATTAGTTCCTCCTTTTGTTTCATAGTGGTATGAGATAATATTTATGATTTTTTATTACTGTGATTAAATTATTTATATTGTTTATTTTTACTGTAATGTAACTCCATATTAGGGGGTCAATTCCCCCCCACTATACTTATCACACACCCACTTCTAGTCGGTAGCCTCCAGCATATAAGGAGGCATGCTTGAGGTCTCATGATGAACCTTTTCTAGAAATGTGAGAGATTTCCAGGTTGGGGGATGTTACATACATGGTCACAAGTCATGTAGGCCAAGTAATTGGATACACAACCTAGCTATGACTAAGGGACTACACTTCATGTATGGAAGTTACATGGCGTTCACTCTAGCTAAACATATGCCAAGATGGATCGATCAACAAATGGTGTATAATTAACTTCCCCATGTGTTATAAATTCACACACCTTGATTTAATTATGAATTAATTCATGGTGCATTAAAAAATTGTACATGATGTGTACCTACGGGTTACATGGCATGTACTCTTATGTTATCTGGTCAGACTCCTCATCACTTTTTGATGATATCTTAAACTTTATTTTGTTCATAAAATTAATATTTTTTTTATATTTTTGAAAAATGAAAAATAATAAATAATATCTCACAATTTAGATTATACAATGATTAATATGGAATTGAAAACTAATAAACAATGTATAAATCATCAATGATCTTTAAATAATTATAAATAACTATGCAACCTAGCTCTAATACAACTTGAAGGTTTTGAGAAGAGTGAAAGCATTATATGGGTGATGAAAAACTTTAATTTTTTTTCATGATTGATGATTAATCATACATTTACATGACAATGAGTGATGTGATCAACATAATGGAATCAAAGAATATAGATAATGGATAAACACTGGAACCAAAGCATATGATCATCACATATTATTTATAATTAATTTAAGTAATTATTAATTATATTGTGAGAAATGTTTTATTTGTTTATGGATCTGAAAATGTCTCTATGTTGTATCATCATCACGTTGTATGAATCAAGAGTATATTTCCTCTAGTGGTGATCCACACTTGTTCTATGAATACCTGAATTTCACAGTAGGAATATTCAGGTTTTAGCACGATAGATTCTGATTCTTGCATCATTATCCTTTGATCACAATGAGAATCACTTCCAAAGTATATTCCTTTATATCACTCTATATTTGAGAGTTGAAGTTGGAAGAATATCACTCTCCATTCTTTAGAGTGTTTTGGGAGAGGGGTATCTCCAGGGATTTAAAGGATTCTCTCCGAATGTCATTATTCACAACAAAAAATGAATTTCCTCTCAAGAAAATAATATAATTTCATTTATATACCGCTAGGGTTAGAAAATAATAATTACACATTTATCAAAATTATTTCCCTAATCCTTGTGGAACCCCATATCTATAATAATAATAATATTATTATTATTTCATGGTATGCACTAAACTCATCAATTAAATTAAATTTTATTTATTCAAATAAAATTCAATTTATATTATTTCTCACTAGACCATTAAACTTGGTCTTCCATTCCTCCACAATATTTATCGACCCTTGAAGAATGAATATTTATTTAATAAATAAATATCAATGCATTATTTTCTAATAAATAAATTTGAATTATGTTCACAAAATTGAAAATTAAAATTTATTAAATATTCTACTCACATAATATTCTCTCAAATAACAATTGAAAGAATAGATGCGATTCAGAAAACATGAATAATTATTAAACCATGTGTAGAAATAATATTTATTCAACTTTTTAAATTACAAATAATTATATATTATTTAACTATGATTCTAGATAAACTCACTGTGTGACCCTCCTGCCTCTTTCACTTTCTCAATATGTGATATAGCTTATATTCAATGGTTAACCTCTAGTAACACACCAAGGAAACCATAAGATAGAATTCAATGACACAATGAAATAATACCTCACACAGATGATTACTGTGTAATATAATCCCTTTTTCATGATATCTGTAATCAAGTAGGTTGCATGCTAGTGCCATCAACCTATGTGATTGATGTTTTTTTCTTTGACTTTATAGAAATTGAAATTGCCTATAGAACACCATGACCATATATTTATTCAGGATATATCATTTCCGTAAAAAGGCCTAAGATATCATTTTCCATTAAATAATAGAATAGAGAAATCCTTTATCAAATTATTCATTAATGAAACATTAATCATGGCACACACAACATATCCTACCTAACCAAAAACATATGTTGTCACATTTTTGTCAAAACACCAATGTACATGAATTATAATACCCAATAATAATAATTATATTTATGTATAAGGACGGATACAGACTTCCATTAATAGAAACATACAATGAAACTTCTAAATGTGGATTTATTACTAGCAGGACTAATTCATATATTAACCTACACTGCATATTACCAAGCATGTACACCATGATAAGGTACCTCAATGTCTTATGAGTCTCCACCTTTGATAGCCTATATCATTTGTGTCCCTAAAATTATTTCAACCAGCTATAAAACATATATTTAATAATACATTCATGAAAATTTTGGGTTCTCATCATAAAAAATAACTACTATAACCTTTATATGTGGTAATTTTTCTAAGGAAATTATTACATACTATGTTATATAGAAGAACAATCGTGATTTGATAAGGAGTTTATTAGTATTAAAAACAATGAATATAGGTTATCACAAAGTATACAAAATTTGGTTCTATGGTACAAACTCTAACAAAACTAACTCTCAAGGACTGATAAATATTGATAGAGAACATGTTTATGATAAAGTTAACCATCACAAAATTGTAAATCTATAATGGGTTAAAATGCCATTAATTTCTTAATACGAAGAGTAAACAGATAACGATTTTGATTCAAGATTATTTTCCTAGAGTTGAGAAATTATTTTACTATCTATGCTAATATCATAAGGATATATACTTAAATGGAAAGTATAATTTCATCCATTATTCAATTTCCACAAAAAATCATATTTTTCCTCCAAATGATGAGTATTCAATATGATTGTTTTATGCATGAAGCATTACAATCAACTAAAAGAATAACAATATATTCCCCTTATCCTTATGTACTTACCAAAACCAAAATGTTTAGTATAATATATTATAATTAAATATAATTATTAAACCTTACAATGAAGAAAAACTACTTTTAATCTCAAAAATTCAATAGTAATACCCAAAGTTCAACATAGTGCATTCAAAAAATAACTATCAATAAAATTACTCAAAATAGTATACACTAAGATTGAAACCCGATATTTATAAGGACTTGATCACATAGTCTTCCATGATTAATTTTACAATTATCTTCCAAAATAACATCAATTACTCTTGAAGTATTATATGAAAAATGTAATTTCCCAAATCACATAATCTCTAAGATATGATCACCATTTCTATAAATAAATTGAATGATCATAAATCCATAGTAAAATCATATATGATTCAAAAATATAAATCAACATTAATTCCTAAAATAAAATTACATAGTATTCTATTTACCATAATCAAATTTGGTTTCAAAAATAGTGAATGTCTTTTTAAATAACATTAATAACTTAATCACCAAATCATTTTCCAATACCATGGTTTTATATTAGATAAAACATATGTTCCCAAAATGAACTTAACCTATTTCTATTAGGTAGTTTAAATAAATAAAAATAATTTCATACTAACTAGGAAATCATATAGGTCAGTGGTAGGCAATTCACCCTTGTCGCCCTTTGGTTATGGGTTGAATCCTCAAGACCTTGCTAGACACGACGGGTTGTCACCCATCATATGGGTTGTCCTTTTTTTAAACTATATTAATGTAATACTTATATAATTTTAAAAAAATTATAAAAAAATCTTACAAGATAAGATTAATATATTCAGCATTAAATAAATGTTTTAACCACAACCGTTATCTCATAACATTAATTTTTCATCCCAAAATGTAATAACACATAATTACCTAAAAAATAAATGTATCTAAAAATATCATTAGTCACCATAAAATTTCTTAACCTAAAGCCTCAAAAGAGGTTTTTAAAATATTTAACTTATGATCAACCTTAAAATTATAAACCCATGATGGTATCCATAAATATTAAGATAATCTATGATAAAAACATCATAATATCCAAATTTATCTAAATCACCCTCTATTAATAACTTTAAGGAACCATCCCTAAAAAAAAATATTTATGCGTCTTTGAAATAGAATTCACTTGCTTAGAATTTTTTATATATTTTTAGTTTAGAGTTTTAGATAATTAAGATAAACTATTATGAAGTAAACCCATGAATTATAAATGGACACTTCTTCGTAGTATCCATTTTTCTATAAAATATTTTTAAAAAATAAAACATGATTTTGTTTTAGGATAAATCTTCATGATATTCTTATTGACCTCATCCATATCACTCATATCCCATAATCCCTGTGAATTTTTTTTAAACATTGGGATGAGCACATAAATCTCAGTAAGGGAAATAAAAAGAAAGAAAACCATTAGTAAAGGGGAAAACATAAAAACCCATAATATACTTACCTTTATAACATTATTCATTGAGATTATGAAATTTACCATTTATATAAGAAAAATAAAAACATTTTTCTTAGAGAAAAATTTTAAAACCCATATCAAACATATAAAAAAATTAATGACACAAACTGTTATAAATAAAACCCCCTTGTGATTTAATTAAATGAATTATTAAATATTATGGATATAAAAAAATGAACTTCATTGGTTTTATTATATCCTATAATATTTAAAAGTCTGTTTAGTATCATTATCATTGATAATATAGCTATTGAACACTGAATACATGATTAGTATAAATACGGTGTTTTAATAACTCTAATTGACATAGAAATTGGATATGATGACCTCAACCAGTAGGATCATACCCAATGAAGCCCATTTATCAGAGCTTCCAAGGGAAATTGCATCACTAAGATATTCCCTTGACCAATCCCAATCTCAGATCCAACAACATAAGCATGAGGGAAACCATTTATGGGATATGTTCAAGCTTGTTGAGATCACAACTCAAACCGTGTACATCCAACCACACCATGAAAGTATCACTATCACTCACCTTACCCATAGAGAGTTTGCTGGTGTATTAAATGGATATGTATCAAGACCATAATAATATGAATATGAATATTGTAGTTTGAATATAATAATATTTATATTTTATTCTTATTGTTACTTTATAAAGGTTTTTTAATTTTTATAAAGTAAAAAAATTTATTTTCAGGTAATATTCAAATAAAATAATAAAATTTATTTGAATGAATAAATATATTATTGAAATAAATAATATTTCAATAAAATATTATTATTAAATATTTTTTTAAATATAAATGATCATATAATTTTTAAAAAGAAATATGTAATTTTTATAATGGTTCAAAAACATTTATTTTTTTAAAAAAACCCAGTATCTCTTAATAAATAAAAAATATTATTTTAAAGCTGGTGGTGAAAAAATTTATAAAATTACATTGAAAAAATTAGTACTATTTTTTGAATCATAACATCATCATTATTCAATGGTTAATTTCTCATAATTTTCTGAGACAGCTAAATTTTTAGGTAAAAATTAAATACCGTATAAATATACGGTGTGTATTACGACATCATAATGAATGAAAAGTGATCTATAAATACTATAAAGGTTATCCAAGAAAAAAAATATTTTTCCCTTTAAAATAATTTGATTTTAAGTTAATTTTATTTATTTGATAAATCCATTATGAATCCTCCAAAATTTTTAATATATTTTAAGGTTTTAAAATCATTTAATTAAGAGTATGACCAACATACACATCACCAATTGTAATATTTTAACAAGTCTGGCCCTTGGAATTATAAAATAATAAAAAATAACCCTATTTTATAGAAACCATGGGAAAAAAATCCGTTTAAGGTTTGTGGTTTCGGTTATTTTATTACAGATATTCCAAAACCAATGTTTGAGAAATGATAAATAATTATCCAGACATTTCCTATATAAAACCACCCAAACTCCCTTTTATCTTCAATAAAATTAGTAGATCAAGTACTTACTCTACCATCCTCTCCCTATAGTTTTCCCAAGGTTCCCCCAAGCTCTCAATAATCCCTTACCAATCATTTGGAGTCACACTCTCAAGGTAAGGGATCCTCTCATTCTACTATTTATAAGTTTATTTACTATCTTATGCCTTATATTTCCAATTACTAATGTTTGGATATGTATTTACATGTCCATGTTAGTGAAGATTCTATTTACAAATGAAGAGATCCCCCTTTACCTCTCATTAACCCATTTAATAAAATTTTATGTGACACTATTATGTTACCCAAATTTCTCCACAATTTTCCATACAAAAACAATTGTGTTGTGAATATTATACCAATTTTCATGTCAAGGGTGTTAAACTCTATACACCTATAAATCTTTGAATTGGGACTTACATGTATTTATTCCACACTTTCTAATCCTAGAATAAAATTTTATGATGAATGAATCCCTGTTGTATTATCTATGTGGAACATTGAAGATTGAGAAATAAATGAAAGTGATGGGTGATCCCAACATTATATAATGCTCTAATGCATGGGGTAATGTTTAGTCTCATTAGATTTCATTTTGGTACATGGAGTAAAACTAATTCCTTTATATCACATTTTCCATCATTTTGTCTTATAAGTTATTCTTGAACTATTTTTATGATGTAGTTTTTTATATTGTTGCTAAATCAACCATGTTGCCTTTATGATTATCATGATATATCTTGTCTTAGTATTCATGTTTATGATTCTCACCACATTTATTCCCCATTTATATTCATATTTTCTAACATTTATTATCTTCTTCATGTTTTTCCATGTTTATTATATTATTGGTCTATATAGCTCACCCCTTTCTTATGTATGTCCCCAGTTTATCCCGTAAAGTTTTAAGTAAGATGGAATATTATGAAAAAGTTAAGGATGTTTTCAATAAAGATGATTTATTCCTTATTTTAAGTAGTTATGTAATGTACCTAATTCCCAAATACACTATAATTACCGATCTTTCGAGTCGTATTAAGTGTAATATTATGTAATAAATCATGTATTAATGTGAAATGAAGAGTAGGGATGTTATAATTGGTATCAAAGGAAAGGTTTAGCTATTTTGGGGATTGGTAATAGAAAAATATAGTGAAAGACTTATGGCTGAGACTAAGAATAAGAAAAAATTAAAAAAATTTGGAGTGTATAAAGTGACTAGTTTCTCAAGAAAATACATGCCTCTATGGATACTATAGGTGGAAGTGGATCTGACACAGATGTACAGAGAGGTAAAACCAAAAAACATCGTTTTGAGCTAGACTCAACTGGGAACTAGTGCATGAAAATGAGCCTTTCTCCACACCTGGTTGGACACTCCCATGGTATATGATGTGGTAAATTCATAAGCTTATTATGAACCATCATTAAGGTATGAAAAAAGAATTTTTGTAATGATATATTTTAGGAAATAGATCATGGATAACATAGAATAAATCCTATAAATTCATAAGTTAAGAAATAAATATAATTTATAAGTTATCTCTATAATGTCATTGGATTATTATTTAACTGTTTAATAGTTTAAAAATAATCATCCCAAAAGTTCTCTTTTATTCCTGACAATGGCCGAAAATAAGAGTAATTTGGAAAACAATCAATGCAATGAGTAATGAGATGAAGACCTCAAAGAGATGCCCAACCTGATGGGAGTGGGAATCATAAACATTAAAATGATTCTCTGTCAGATAACTTAGGCTTTAAATATAAAATAGTATTTGTAGGAGTTCCCAAATCCTTATAAAAAATAAAAAGCTACAATTGAGATATTTATGCAACAAAGGCCTCTAAATTTCAATGGATCATCTGATCCTTTATCATTGGAACAATGGATAAAATCCATTGAGAAGATCTTCTCCAACCTTCAAATGTTTTGAGTAAGATAATTTTTCAATACATATTTATTATATGGATGGATAAGCTGATCTACAATGGGAATTGATCTGGAATATGATGCCCGAGGAAGAGATTGAAGTGAAGGGGTGGAAGGAATTCTAAAAAATGTTTTTCAATAACTATTTTACTCACACTCTCTTACATAAAATGGAACGGTATTTCCTTTCCCAAATTTAATTAATCTAGCAGGACATATGAGGAAAAACATCACAAGACTTGCATGATTTGCCTATGACATTCTCATTACCCTATAATGCAAGGTTGACAACTTCTTTGGTGGGTTGAAACCCAGTCTATAAAAATCCCTGGTGATCCATGACTTTGATAGTAATGAGGAAATTGTTCAACGTTCCCTCAAAGTAAAAATGGAGATCAGAAAATATGAAGGGTACCATGGGGATAAGAAGCAGAAAGTGGAGTTTTATTTTTGTAGTTTGAGGGAGATATATAGTGTCACCTAGAAATTTTAGCATCCCACTTATCAAAGGTGTGGAAAGAAGCACCTAACAAATTATCAAAGGGGGGAAGAGGAAATTCTATAAGTGAAAGATGGAAGGGAATCTAGATTGCGATTAAAAATAGTAGAAACCCATAAATGTGATGGAAGAATAGAATTCTTCAGTCAACCCTTAATACATTTTTCATTGCTTCAACTGCAAGGAACCTGGGAACTTTTCAAACCAATTAACTAATCTAAGGCTTTTTAGAGGTAAGAAACAAACACCAAAGTATCAAGTGTGATCTTTTTCAATAATAACAGCTGAGGTGGATCCTGACAAAAAAGTGGTGATATGCACTCTGGTTATTCATTCAGGAATATAGAATGTACTTTTTGATTTCAGTTCTATACATTCCTTCATATCAATCAAGTTTAGTAGACCTATTCAAACCCCACCACAAATCATGGAAGTGAAGTTATCAATGAAAATGAAAAATTGGGAATCAATTGAATCTCGAGTATATGACTCCACCCCTTTAAAATTTTTTGGGATGGACATCTCAGTGAACCTTTTCATACTCACTTTGGTGGAATTTTATGCAGTTATCGGAATGCATTTACTTTACCTATATAGAGGAAACATAAATTTTTTATTGAAGGAAATCACTCTCCATTTCATGAATCAGTCCCCAATTAGGTAAAATTGCATGGAGGAAGATGAATTATCTTTAGAACCAACATCTCAAGAATGTATATTATTTTCTTATTAGAAACCATGTCTAGAACAAATGATTGAGTCTAATGATAATATCATCTTTTATGACATTCCCATTTTTATGGAATATGTTGATGTGGTTCCCAATTAATTTCCAGTCTTTCTCCTAGCCAAGAGGTATAATTTTCAATTTAGATTATTCCTAGGGAGTTACCATTATCCAAGAATATTTATAGAATAGTTGTTGTAGAAATTGAGGTGTTAAAGAAACAACTATAGAAGAATTTGGATAAATGGTTCATATGCCCAAGTACTTCATCTCGGGGTGCACTAGTCTTCTTCATCAAGAAGAAGGATGGGTCAATGTGCCTTTGTATTGATTGTTGTGAGATCAACAAGATCACAATAAAGAAAAATTATCCACTACCATGGATTGATGAGTTTTTCAATTAGGTACTTGGAGGATAATACTTTTCCAAGGTGGATCTACAGTCAGGATATTATCAAAATATAGTTGAAGGAGGAAGTCCCCAAGATTACTTTTCAAAAACATTACAGGTACTATGAGTTCATTCTAATTCAATTCAGACTCACTAATACTCTATAAATATTAATTTAATTGATGGATATATTCTTTAAGGATTACCTTGATAAATAGTTGGTAGTCTTTATAGATGATATTCAAATATTCTCAAAAACCATGGAGGATCATGAGGAGCATCTGAGAACTATGTTAAAGACCTTGTGAATGGAAAATATCTTTGAAAAGTATAAAAAATATTAGTTTTGGTTAAATTAATTCTAATTCTTAGGGAATATCATCACAAGCAGTGGGATATCTATGGAACATTCAAAAATAGATGCAATTGAAGGATGAAAGAAGACAATATTTATGATAGATGTTCTTAGTTTCCTTAGATTTTCTGGGTACCATCATTGATTTGTGAGATGTTTCTCATGATTTTCAAACCCTCTAACCAAGATAACTCAAAATAGGGTAAAGTTTTCTTGTAATGGTGTTTGTGAAAGGGGCGTCAAGGAGTTGACAAGGAGGCTTATCACTACACCTATTCTCACACTACCCAAAAGTGGAGAAATTTTTATAGTATTCATCAATGCTTCGAAGAATTGTTTCGGTTGTTAGTAAATGAAAAATGAAAAAGTGATAGCCTATGCTTCAAGGAAGTTGAAAGTTCACAAATATAACTAACCAACACAAGATCTGGAGTTGGCTATAATGATATTTTATTTGAAAACATTGCTTCATTATCTCTTTTAGGAGAAGTGAGAAATATATACGGACCACAAAAGCCTAAAGTATGTATCGATACAAAAAGAGTTGAGTATGTACCAACGAATATGGCTAGAGATGATCAAGGGATTTGAATGCTCAATTCACTACCATCTTGGGAAAGTGAATAAAGTGGAAGATTCTATTAGTAGAAAGGATCCATAAATTCTATCATTGATGAGAATTGAGTGGGATCTGATCTTCTTAGATCTAAAAAGGATAGACATTGGATTCATAAAGGATGGATCATCATCAATACTTTCATAAATTATTTATCAACCGTCCCTTATAGAGAGGATAAAGGATGATCAGAGAGATGATGTGTGAATTCATAAGAAATTGGAAACTATAAGAAAGGGAAAATCCTCAAAGTTCAATGTTAATGAAGAATGAGTTGTAATATTTGGTTCATGGCTATGCGTACCATTAAATCAAAAGATAAAGGAGTTTTTGGATGATTCACATTGTTAGACATTCTCTATCCATCCTAGATTCTCAAATATGTATTGAGATATCTAAGAGTAGTAGTTGTGGGTCAATAAAAAGAAGGATATCATAGAATATACATCAAGATGTTTGGTATGTCAGAATGTGAAGTAAGAAAAGAAAAAAATTCAAGGGGATGATGAAACCATTACCTATACCAACATGGAAATGGGAAAACATCACCATGAACTTTATCACTGGTCCTCTAATGGAATAAAGTGGAACTAATTATATATGGGTTGTGGTAGATCACCTTACAATGAATACTCACTTCATTGAAATTAAATATGAATTCTCACCCTATCAACATGCAGGGATATACATTATAGAAGTGGTGAGGCTTTTCATAATACCACTATCTAATGAATCTGATCATGATCCAAGATTTACATCCAATTTTGGAAGAGTCTTCAACATTCTATAAATATTGAGTTGAAATTAAACATAAATTATAACCCTCAAATGGATATCCAATCTGTGGGGACTATCCAGATACTTGACTACATGTTGAGGGCTTGCCCAATTGAATTCCAAGGAGGATGGAATCAACATCTACCTTTGGTCAAGTTCTCATACAATAAAAATTTCCACTCAATCATCCAAATGGTTCCCTATAAATAAATTTATGGGAATAGGTGTAGAAAACATACATGATGGGATGAGGTTAAAGAACAAAAAATATTAGGTCCTAAAATGGTTTAGGAAATGGTAGAAAAGGTTAAGACCATTCAACATCACATTCAGGCCTCTCAGAGTCAACAGAAGTTCTATGATAACAATCATCAAGGATACCAAAAGTTTAATGTTAGAGACACAGTATTCCTCAAAATATCTCCATGGAATAAATTCATTAGATTTTGGAAGAATGAAAAGCTCAGTCCAAGATACATTGGCCCCTTTGAGATGCTTGATCACATCGGATCGTTGAATAATTAAATGGAACTCCCACCCAACCTATCTAAATTACATGATGTATTCCATAAATCCATCTTGAAGTTGTAAATTATAGAACCCTAACATGTAAAAAATATTGAGATCGTACCATTTTATAATTATCTCTCATATGAGGATTAGTCCGTGGACAACTTAGATCATAGAGAGAAAGTTATAAAAAATAGAAGAATCCACATAATAAAAATGTTGTAGAAAACCACATGTTTGAAGAAGAAATTTAGGAACTAGATGAAGTGATGAAATAGAGTTACCCTCATATATTTTAGTGTGGGGAAAGAAAATTTTGAGGGTGACATTTATGAAGGGGGGAAGATTGTAATGACCCAAACTATTATAAATAAAAATTCCACTTGTGATTTAATAAAACGAATTATTATATAATATGGATGTAGAAAAAAATGAACTTATTTGGTTTTATTATATCTTATCATATGTAAAAGACCATTAATTTTCATTACCAATGATAATATAGCCATTGAACCATGATCATATGATTATGAAAAATATAGGGTTTTAATAAATCCAATGACACAAATAAAGGAAGCGATGACCTCAACTAGTAGGATCGTACAATATGATGCCCAATTATTGGAGCTTCTGAGGGAGATAGAATCATGCGTCTTTTCCCTTGTCCAATCCCAAGCACAGATCCAAATACTTAAGCATGAGCGGAACCATTTATAAGGGATGTTAAAGATCATAAAGATCAAGACCCAAGCCTTGTACACCAAACCACACCATAAAAGGCTCGTTGTCACACACCTTACCTTTATGGTGTTTTCTAGTGTATTAAAAAGATATGTATCAACAAAATAAGAATAAGAATATTTATATTGTATTTTTATTATAATAATGTTCATATTTTCTTATTATTACATTATAAATGATTTTGTTTTTCATACAATAAAACACAAATTTTATTTTTTGATAATATTCAAATTATATTGAGGTAATTATTTTAATTAATTAGTGGATTTGTGAAAAAAAAATATTTTAACAAAATGTTATTATTTTATAATTTTTATTAAATATAAATTATTATATAATTTTCACGAAGTCACCTGTAATTTTTATAAGGGTTTAAAAACTATTTTTGTCAAAAAACCCATCATTTCTCAATAAACAAACATTTTCATTTTAACAGTGAAAATTAAAATATTTAGAAAATTATTTTGATAACATGAATATTAATTTTGTAATCATAATTATGAAATTATCCAATGGTGAATTTTTCTTAATTCTCTAAGATAGTCTATTTTTCGGGTAAAAATTAAATATTGTATAAATATATAGTGTGTATTATGACATAATAATGACCCATAATTGATTTAATAAATACTATAAATGGTATCCAATTACAAATATATGGTTTCTATTTAAAATAATGCGATTTTAAGTTTATTTTATTTATTGTATAAATCCATCATGAATCTACCAAAGCTTATAATATATTTTAAGGTTTTAAAATCATTTCTTTAAAAGCACGACTCGCCTCCACATCCCCAAGGATAATATTTTAACATTTTCATCCATTTAAATTATAAAATAATTAAAACCACCTCACTTTGGAAGAAACATTGGGAAAAAATGGTAAGGTTTTTGGTTTTGGTTATTTTATTATATAGAATCCAAAACCTTAGTTTGGGGAATGATAAAGAATTCCCTAATCATTTCCTATATAAACCCAAAAAATATCCCATTTATCTTCAATAATGTTTTTTGGAGAATATAATTAATATTATATACCATCCCAATATTCCTCACAAGGTTATCTGAAGCTCTCAAGAAGTCCCTCACAAGCATATAAAATCACACTCTCAAGGTAAGGGATCCTCTCATTATCTTCTTTATTAAAGTTTCTTTATTATCCTATGCCTTCTATTTGCAATTCGTTTTTATGGTATATGTATTTACATATAAATATTACTTTAAATTTTATTTCAAAATTATTAGATACCATTTCCCTCCCATCAACCCATTTTATGAATTTTTATGCGATGTCGTTATGCTGTAAAAATTTCACCATGATTTTCCATACCAAAACTATTGTATAGTGAATACCATATCAATTACCTATCAAGGGTGTTCAAATTTATACACTTATACTTCATTGAATTGTGTATTAAATTTAATTATTAAAATATTCTTGATCATGGAATAAAAAATGACGATGAATGAATCCATGTTGTATGATCTCTATGGAAGACTTAAGCATGAGAAAGAAAAGAAAGTGACTGGTGCTCCCAGAATTATATAGTGCTCCATTGAAATGGGTAATGTTTAGTCTCATGAGACATCATGTTGGGATAGAGAGTAAAACTAATTCCTTTATTGGACGTTTTCAATCATGATATCTTGTTAGTTATCCTTGAACTTTGTTTATGATGATGTGTTTTAATTTGTTTCAACATTTCTCATGTTGCTTTTATGATTATCATGCTATATCATGTCTTATTATTAAAGATTAATATTATCACCCATTTTATGCCCCATTGATATACCTGTTGTCTAAAATTTATTATATTATTTATGTTACTCCATGTTTATTCCCTTACTATATCACTAGATAATAAAAATACATTAATTATTTACTTCATTTATAACCTTTTTAATGTTTATTATTCATTGTATGTCACTTATTACCATGTTATAAAAATTATTTAAGTCTATGTTGGGTGTTTTGATGATATTCAGTTCATATGTCCAAAATGAATTTAGTCTATTGACTATGGTAAAAGTGGTCGTTACTCCCCTATCCCTATAAAAATAATCATGAAATAATTATAATTTTTATACATCAATAATACTTTGAAAAAAAAAAATAAATTTGTTCATGAAAAATAAACTACGCTATAATCTTGGAGACATTAGACCACACATAGGAATGAGTAGTGTTTCCATTTTTCAGTGATCATTGCGGAAAGAAGGTATATATTATTTTATATTTATATAATGATCATAATGTCATATATTTCATATTAATTATTTCAATATACATATATATCATCTCTGTTATGTCATGATGAAAAACGAATCACATCGCTTTGTGGATATGGCATTCCACACGTACACACGAACGATGTTACCATTTTTATGTTCATGGAATGGTATGAAAAAAATGATATATTATACTTTTAGAATGATAAATATGTAATGAATATCATATATAAAAATTTATTCTATAATTATAAAAATTCTTAAGATATGGTGATGGATACCTAATTATGTTGGTTCGTGAGGCGGTAGTCCGCCGTACACACGGTCAATGAATTCGTTTTGTATTTGATTGAAGTGGAGATGAATATAATTCATGAAACTAACACAATAAAATTTTAATATAAATGTAGTATATAGTTGTTATTATTATATAATGTTTTAATAATATTTTAGGGATTTAAAAGAATAATCAAAATAGAAATGCTTGATTAAAAATGTAACCTCTTCTTCAGACAATTTCATTTTCTTAATACCTTAAGACCTACAAGGTTTGTATTCTACCGAAACAGGGACATCTAGAATGGGGGAGGGAGTATAGGGAAGTATTTTGGTAATGATTTTCCAATCCAAATGGGTTTTTAAGTGTGAAGGATTGATAAGAAGAAGTACCCCTTTATAAGAAAGGGGAGGGGCACTCTTAGAACTTCTCAAAATATTAAAATCCAATTAGAATATTCTATCAAAAAATGCTTAAAAATGTAATATAAAATAATAGGGTATGAAATTTTACATAATATATTATCTCATTTTTTTTATTTATATTCTTATGAATTCTAAAAAATAAATTAAATTTAAATCCCTTAAATAATCATTATTGTCAATTTTGACATGATTCATTACATGGAATTTAAAATAATCATTAAAATAAGTAAAATTAGAAAAAACTATTTTATTAGATCCTAAATATGTCATGGTCTTATATAGAATTAATGTATCACCTTAGATATATAAAATTATAGTTATTTTAATATTTTTAATAACATTTATTTGATTGCTTCATTAATTGAATAATTACTACATCTGCATTGTGCAAGCAATTACGATAATTATTTCTTTCGAAGAAATTATAAATAAATAATCATGATGAATACAATTATTTTAGAATTTAAAATTATATTTATACTTGAATATATCCTATATATAAAAACATATTAAAAATATTACATTTATTAAAAACTAGAGCGTGGCATGTCTGAAATTTATTTAAATAGAATACTATAAAATCCATAATCTCATCCAAGTGGACCCGAAATATCATAAATAGATTTATATCCAGAAACTATATATATAGTGATCATAATAACTATTTATATTCATTAATATTTATTATGACTCACATATACATCCTCGCAACACATTTAATGTGTTATTTTGACTTTGCTGGCCTTGCATAAGCATTGCACAAAAATTTAGATAATCCACTTGTTATTAAACCTGAATTTTTTTTCTAACCCTAAAAAAATAAAAAATACATAATATTTAATATAAAAGTTAGGTAATGATTTATTTCATCCCAATTAATATTTTTAGGATACCAAATTTTACTTTTCCAATGTCACACAGGCTCTGTGTCTGCACTGAAAATTATTTTCTTATTTCTTATGAAATAAATTATAATATCTATGTATTAAATTATTTGTGAATGATATTTATATTATTTTATAATAATTTTGTGATTATATCAGTTTCATAAATTTTTATATTATGTCTATGTCTTGGAGATATCATAAAACATATTGTATTTCATAAAATATTTTTTTTATTCACTAATAATTTAACTTATTCAAAAAAATGTAAAAAAATCATCATAGGATAAATTTGGATTTCAAAATCCAAAAATAAATTCCATTTTGTAAAATTCAATTCATTTATCTTATATAAATAAAACTAAAAATAAGTTTTCAAAACATGATGAATACCGATTTTTAAGAGAAATACATTTTTTCTTAAAAATTCCTATTTATGTTTGAAAAATGATTTTATACCAAAATCAATTATAATATTTATTAAAATGAAAATAACTGAATTATTCATAATATAAAAAAATAAACTTCAGAAGTGGTTCACTAACACAGATCTTCCCTTTAACTGAGCACAAAATGGGCTTTAATAGCTCTAAAAAAGCATTGTTGTCCTAAGCACCATTTAAAGGGGAACCCTTTATCAACACTAAAAAAGAACTGATAAATGGGGATCATAATTAGTGGTAAAATACATAATTTATTTGAAATAAAAATTAAATAAAAAATTCATAAATTGCACTATATTATAAATTTTTTTGTATAATTTAATTAAAAATCACTGTAACAAAAAAATAAAAAAACATCCATGTTTCATTGTCTTTAGCACCCGACTCCCTCTAAAAAAACATGATAATGATATCAATTTTCAAACAAACCACCCCAAATCGAGATAAATAATACTCCTCTTTAAGAAAAAAATTCTTATGTTAGTAATACTATAAGAAAATGACTTTTACATAATATGAAACAATATATGAATAAAATGTTAATTTTAAATAAAAGGACACACTTAGAGTCATACTAGTCACACTATGAATCAGAATAAGGTTAGGATGATTCTTAAATGTTACAAATTACTTATGGATTATTTTTATAAACTATCAAAACAATCCAAATAAATTTTATCAGTTTTGTGTATGTCACTTCTCTTTTTTACTAAAACATCACTTTAAACTGAAAACACACACTTTGAGTCATACCAGTTAAATCGTGTGTTGGTTTGACACGAGAATAATTCTTACACATCAGAAATTATGTATGATTAATTATTCTAAAGTATCAAGACAATCCAAGCGTGTTTTACTGGTTTTCAATTAGCGACACATGTTTTGAACTAATAGTTCTATTTTAGACTAATTGCAAACACTTTGAGTCAAACCAGGAACACCATGTATTAGATTGGGGATTGGATGATTCCTACACATAAAAAATGACTTATGGATCATTTTACTAATTTATTAAAAAAATTTGGATGGGTTTTATTGATTTTGAGTATGGAAGTTGTCTTTTTTACTAAAATGTAAATTTAAAACAAAAAACACATGGAGTCTTATCTGTAACGACCCAAAATTATGAATAAATCTTGTTTCCTAATTTTATGTGTTATTTTATTTTATTTTTATACTCAATTTTTTTTTTCATTTGATAACATGATTATAATTAAAATGAGACCATTGGGTTTTGACTATTATATGACCATTTGTCAATATAACCGTTGGAAACTAAATGTTTTGATTTTTGTCTCTAAATACAAGTAATCTTGGTTAATTATTATAGAAAGAAGATTCGATGGCCTCACCCAGTAGTCTTGGACCGATCGAAGCCCATTTAACAAAACTTGGGAAGGAGGTAGCACCACTGGGCTTTGCTCTGAACCAAACACAAGCTAAACTTCATCGTGTGAAGGTAGAATGGAATCTCCTTCGCGAGAAGTTCAACCTGATAGAAATTACTACTCGTGCGATGTTGGCCGAGCCTCCCTCAGATTCTCTCACCTTAGTACACCTTACACTTAGGTCCTATGTTGGCGTGATAAGGGCCTATTTAAGGAGACCGTAACTGCCTTGTATAATCCTTTGTTTTAAATAAAAATTGGGATTTCTTCTTATGATAATGTTTATGACTTTTCAAATTTCCGGATAAATAGAGTATGCATATTTTTGGTGAATTTTAGAGAAAGGATATTTTAAAAAATGTTTATGTAAACCTTAAATAATTAAAAAGGTGTAATGATTTTCAAAAAATGGTATTCTACAATTATGTTCAGTATGAAATTTAGAGTCTAATAAGATCAACTTGATTTTTAATGAATAGTAAATTATGAATAGTGATTTTATGCTTAGGATTAGTAATGTGACCAAATAGATTAGTAACCTCACTTAAAGAAAGTATTGAAATAATCTAGGCACCTTGATTAAGGAATGTGATTCAATAAAATGGTTAAATAACGGTTTCATAAATTATTATTCAAGTATTAGTTTTTTCGGGTGAATAGTGTTTTTTAATTAAAAATTAAATTAAAAATATTTAGAAAATTATTTTTATAAAATGGATTTCATTTTTGAACTCAGAGCATCGATATTATGTTAAGGTAATTTTTGGGGTTTTTTCTGAAAAAAATGAAATTTCGGTGAATAGTTTATTTATTTAAAAATAAAATTAAAAATATTTAGAAAATTATTTTTATAAAATGGAGTTAATTTTTTAAATCAGAGCATTGATATTTGGTTAATGTGAAATTTTTGGATTTTTCTGAGAAAGTTGAATTTTCAGTGAATAGTAAAAATACAGTTTTAGGGTTTCGGTATGTTTAATGACATCATAACCGTGTCATGATGATGTCATGAGATATTTTAAGGGTTTTCCGACCAAAGGTGATGAATTACTGTATTGGGGGCCCCATGTGGCCTAACTTCATGGGAAATATCCTGGGAGAGCTCATGGTTTTGAGAAAACCACTTTTGAGGTATCCCTTTGCCATTAATGCCTTGTCCCCTCACTTTCCCTATAAATACCAAGCCCTCCTCTCATCCATTCGACTCCAAAACCATCCTCAACGAAGTTTTGGTCTCCTTACCCCCAAGGAGTCCTCCCAAGGTTCCCCCAATCCATCAAGGTCCAAACCTTTGAGTTTTAAGTGTTACATTTTAAGGTAAGGGATCTGACCTCTCTCATTCTTTTCAAGTACTCTCTTTTATGTCATATTTTTTATGCTCCATGTTATTATGTTGGAGGATGTTCTTTTATATTCCTCTTACTGTAATTTTTATGTTCATATGATGAGATACCCCCAATTTCTCTAATCAATTCATTTTAAGAATGTTTATGTGGCGCCGTTAGGCTGCCGAATTTTTAAGAGATTCTTTCACCCTTCTCGTTTTTTTAAGTTCTATTTTCATGTAATGTATTTCAAGTTCCTTTTTATTATGTTGGGGTATGATCTCGAAATTTATCACACTGATATTTTAAGATAATATGATGAGAGTCCCCATTTTATCTCTTCAATTCAGTATTTTGAAGTTTTAAGTGGCGCCGTTAGGCTGCCAAATTTTTATGTGGTTCTTTCACCTTTCTCCTTTTTCAAAGTTCTAATTCCATCTCAAGTCTTGAAAGTTCCTTTTTATTATGTTAGGGTATGATCTCTAAATCTATCATAATGATCATTTATGTTCATATGATGAGAGACCCAAGTTGATCTCATCAATTTATTTTTTTTGAAGTTTAAGTGATGCCGTTAGGCTGCCAAATTTTTAAGGGATTCGTTCACCCTTCTCTTTTTCAAGTTAAATTTTCAGGTCAAGTCTTTCAAGTTCCTTTTAATTATGTTGGGGTATGATCTCTATATCTATCATACTGATCATTTATGTTCATATTATGAGGGACCCTATTTGATCTCTTCAATCCATTTTTGGATGTTTTAAGTGATGCCGTTAGGCTTCCGAATTCTCATAAGAGAAATCTTATTTTTTTCTTCCTTTCAAGTTTTTCGTTTCATATGGTATATAATTCAAATTTCATTACCAAGTTCTTAAATAATTTATATTCTGTTCCCCTACTGTTTTATGTATCATTTTTGAGTGGGTGACCCATGTCCCCTCTCTTTTCAATGTTTTGTAAAACCATGTATCATAGCCGTTATGCTGCAGAATTTTCGTCTCAAATTGTCTCTCTCTTTTTCTCAAAATTATTTTATGTTATTAAGTTAATACTCAAAGATATTATTTCTACAGGGGTATTAACATATATATCAAAATGTTCTATTTTAAATTCTGGGATTTACATACTTGAAACCTGCTTTCCCTTTCTGTGGGTTTAAAGTGACATAAAGATAATGTCTTTTAAGCAGTTTTTAAAACGTTATGATTATGAAATGAAACCCATTTATTTTATGCTATATGAGTTGTTTATGAAATGATTGATGATGATATATGTGGATCACGTGATAATAAATACATGTCAAGGGTGCACCCAGATATCTCTCTAATGCATTGGGTAAAGACTTAATCACTAGAGATGACCTTTTAGACTGATACCTTGGTGAATAACCTTGGTAATTTTTAATGACACCATGGGGATGAAACATGGTGAAAAGAAATGATTGTCAATATTAAATGTTGTATCCACATCTTCAAGTTATGAAAAATGTTATTTTTATTATGATATGCCTCATGATTTCATTCTCATGCCTTAAAGTCCTTTTCATGACTTTATTGATGTATCTCAAGTTCATATGTAAAATGTTTCACTTGTTTCCCTTACAGGGCCTTCTGCTCACCCTTTCTATTGATGTATGTTCCCAGGTTATGAGATGTAGTAATGAACCTAGGATGAAATTAAGGAGAAGCCTTTCAAGTGTTTAAGAAGAATGTTTTATATTGTTTTTATGTTTTTTGTTCATGGTTTCCAAGACACTAAACCTTAAAGATCCTCAGTTTTGTGTAATGTAATGAAATTTTATGTTATAAAAAGGCGGGATGCTATAGTTGGTATCAAAGGATCGTTTAGTTATTTGTGGAAATTAGGATATGAAAACTCTAGGAAGAACCCTATAGAAAAGTTTAAATATAGGAAATCTTCTTGGTATTTTGGTGAGTATTGAGTAAGGGGTTTCCAAGAAAATACATCCCTGTTTGGATACGAGCAGGTAGAGGTGGCTCTGGCACAGATGTACATATGGGTAAAACCTGAAAAAACCGCTTTGAGCTAAACTCGAATGGGAACTGGTACACGACAACGGGCCTTACTGCACTCTTGGTTACGACACTCCTGGGGGATATGTTTTGGTAAATTCATAAGCTTAGTATGAACCATTATTAAAGGAATAAGGATAAAACAAAATAAAGATTCACATAAGAATATATGATCACAGATAACCTAGTTTAAAACCTAGGGGATCACAAGTTAGGGTATACTTTTATTCTACAAGTTATCCTTATATGCTTTAAGCTCCTTTTCATGATTATTGGTTAAGTATTTAAGCCTCTAATTATACTTTCTCTTCTTAGTTAATGGTGGGAAATGGAAGAACATGTCCCAACAACCAATGTGATAGGAAATGCGACGATTTCCATATTAATATGATAGAGATGATTAGGGGATTAAAATATGATTATTATTTTGGAAGATGTTCACTATTTTGGGACTCTATATGATCGAGGTAAATAGATTACTACGGTATTTTCATTGAGGAGTAAGGTTGACTTATAGAATTGATGAATTTAAGGTGGAATTATAGTAATTTAGGTTACTTATGGAAATGATTAACCTATCTTGGGTAAAATATGTTTAGGTTATCTACTTTTGTTATAAGATGTTAGGAGTGGTTGATGTGTTTTGGAGATGAACAATGAAGTTTATTTTGGAAGACTATGTTATCAAATTATTCTTGTATTTGGGTTTCAATCTTAGTTTGGTTTGTTTTGAGGAATTTTAAGAACAGTTATTTATGGAATGGTCTATGATGAACTTTGGGTAGTACCATGGAACTTTGAAGACTTAAAAGTAGTTTCCATTCCTATGGTATTATTTCTTTTTGAAGAGTTGTTTTACCTTACCCTTTATGTTTTTGGGATAATGTTTAAAGATAGAAGAAATAGATAGTTAATCTTTTGGGGATTATGTGATTCTCTAGAAGATGATTCTTGTGCTTTTGATGAGACCATGTGTTTTTGAATTCTCATCATTTGGAAAAAAGATTAGTTTTGGTAGAGACTTATTAAAGGATGAAACTCTACTTGAAGGTAGGTATATTTTCTTATGTTTCGGTTTTATGTAGTAAATGAATTCCTCAAAATTATGAAAATGAATGTAAAATAAAAATTTGGTTGGGTTACTTTTCCTACTAGGTAATCAAAGGCCGTTTACACACATCATAAGTTTGGGATTTTCTTATGGTTAACTTTATCCTAATCATGTTTTCTATCACTCTCCCTCAGAACTTGACCCTTTGTTTTCTCCTCCATGTCCATGTTTTTCTACATGGAATCCTAGTGTGGGTTAACTCGGGTGACCTTTGTACTTCCCTTTCTTTCTTTTAAAGTAACAGTTTTACTGACTCCTTTTCCGATGTGGGACTTTCAATGAAATTTCAAAACCCAATTTTTTAAAAATTGCGAGGATGTAATTTCTTAAGGGGGAAAGATTGTAACGACCCAAAATTTTGAATAAATCTTGTTTCCTAATTTTATGTGTTATTTTATTTTATTTTTATACTCAACAAAAATGTTTCATTTGATAACAAGATTATAATTAAAATGAGACCATTGGGTTTTGACTATTATATGACCATTGGTCAATATAACCGTTAGAAACTAAATGTTTTGATTTTTGTCTCTAAATACAAGTAATCTTGGTTAATTATTATAGAAAGAAGATTCGATGGCCTCGCCCAGTAGTCTTGGACCGATCGAATCCCATCTAACAGAACTTGGGAAGGAGGTAGCACCACTGGGCTTTGCTTTGGACCAAACCCAAGCCGAACTTCCTCATGTGAATCTAGAACGGAATCGCCTTCACGAGAAGTTCAACCTGATAGAAATTACTACTCGTGCGATGTTGGCCGAGCCTCCCTCAGATTCTCTCACCTTAGCACACCTTACACTTAGGTCCTATGCTGGCGTGATAAGGGGATATTTAAGGAGACCGTAACTACCTTGTGTAATCCTTTGTTTTAAATAAGAATTGGAATTTCTTCTTATGATAATGTTTATTACGTTTCAAATGTCCGGATAAATATAGTATGCATATTTTTGGTGAATTTTAGAGAGGATATTTTAAAAAATGTTTATGTAAACCTTAAATAATTAAAAATGTGAAATGATTTTCAAAAAATGGTCTTCTACAATTATGTTAAGTACGAAATTTAGAGTCTAATAAGATCAACTTGATTTTTGATGAATAGTAAATTATGAATAGTGATTTTATGCTTAGGATTAGTAATGTGACCAAATAGATTAGTAACCTCACTTAAAGAAAGTATTTAAATAATCTAGGCACCGTGATTAAGTAATGTGATTCAATAAAATAGTTAAATAACGGTTTCATAAATTATTATTCAAGTATTAGTTTTTTCAGGTGAATAGTGCTTTTTAATTAAAAATTAAATTAAAAATATTTAGAATTTTTTTTTATAAAATGGATTTCATTTTTGAACTCAGAGCATAGATATTATGTTAAGGTAATTTTTGGGGTTTTTTCTGAAAAAAATGAAATTTCGGTGAATAGTGTATTTATTTAAAAATAAAATTAAAAATATTTAGAAAATTATTTTTATAAAATGGAGTTAATTTTAGAAATCAGAGCATTGATATTTGGTTAATGTGAAATTTTGGGATTTTCTGAGAAAGTTGAATTTTTAGTGAATAGTAAAAATACAGTTTTAGGGTTTCAGTATGTTTAATGACATCATAACTATGTCATGATGATGTCATGAGATATTTTAAGGTTTGGAAGACCAAAGGTGATGAATTACTGTATTGGGGTCCCCATGTGGACTAACGTCATTGGAAATATCATGGGAGAGCTCATGGTTTTGAGAATACCACTTTTGAGGTGTCCCTTTGCCATTAATGCCTTGTCCCCCCACTTTCCCTATAAATACCAAGCCCTCCTCTCATCCATTCTACTGAAAAACCATCCTAAATGAAGTTCTGGTCTCCTTACCCCCAAGGAGTCCTCCCAAGGTTCCCCCAATCCCTCAAGGTCCAAACCTATGAGTTTTAAGTGTTACATTTTAAGGTAAGGGATCCGACCTCTCTCATTCTTTTCAAGTACTCTCTTTTATGTCATATCTTTTATGCTCCATGTTCTTATGTTGGAGGATGTTCTTTTATAATCATCCTACTTTCCTTTTTATGTTCATATGATGAGAGACCCCATCTTTCTCTCATCAATTCATTTTAAGAATGTTTATGTGGCGCCGTTAGGCTGCCGAATTTTTAAGAGATTCTTTCACCCTTCTCGTTTTTAAGTTCTATTTTCATGTAATGTATTTCATGTTCCTTTTTATTATGTTAGGGTATGATATCTAAATTTATCACACTTATCTTTTAAGATAATATTATGATATTCCCTATTTTATCTCTTCAATTCAGTATTTCGAAGTTTTAAGTGGCACAGTTAGGCTGCCGAATTTTTAAGTGGTTCTTTCACCATTCTCCTTTTTCAAAGTTCTAATTCCATGTCAAGTCTTGAAAGTTCCTTTTTATTATGTTGGGGTATGATATATAAATCTATCATACTGATCATTTATGTTCATATGATTAGATACCCTATTTGATCTCATCAATTTATTTTTTTTGAAGTTTAAGTGACGCCGTTAGGCTACCAAATTTTTAAGGGATTCGTTCACCCTTCTCATTTTCAAGTTAAATTTTCAGGTCAAGTCTTTCAAGTTACTTTTCATTATGTTGGGGTATGATATCTATAACTATCATACTGATCATTTATGTTCATATTATGAGGGACCCTATTTGATCTTGTCAATCCATTTTTGGAAGTTTTAAGTGATGCCGTTAGGCTTCCGAATTCTCATAAGAGAAATCTTATTTTTTTTCTTCCTTTCAAGTTGTTCGTTTCATATGGTATATCATTCAAATTTCATTACCACATTCTTAAATAATTTATATTCTGTTCCCCTACTATTTTATGTATCATTTTTGAGTGGGTGACCCATGTTCCCTCTCTTTTCAATGTTTTCTAAAACCATGTATCATAGCCGTTATGCTGCAGAATTTTCGTCTCAAATTGTATCTCTCTTTTTCTCAAAATTATTTTATGTTATTAAGTGAATACTCAAAGATCTTATTTCTACAGGGTTATTAACATATATATCAAAATTTTCTATTTTAAATTCTTTTATTTACATACATGAAACCCGCTTTCCCTTTTTGTGGGTTTAAAGTGACATGAAGATAATGTCTTTTAAGCAGTTTTTAATACGTCATGATTATGAAATGAAACCCATTTATTTTATGCTATATGAGTTGTTTATGAAATGATTGATGATGATATATGTGGCTCACATGATGATAAATACATGTCAAGGGTGCACCCAGATAGCGCTCCAATGCATTGGGTAAATACTTAATCACTAGAGATGACCTTTTAGACTGATACCTTGGTGAATAACCTTGGTAATTTTTAATGACACCTTGGGGATGAACCTTGGTGAAAAGAAATGATTGTCAATATTTAATGTTGTAGCCACATCTTCAAGTGATGAAAAATGTTATTTTTTATGACATGCCTCATTATTTTATTCTCATGCCTTAAAGTTATTTTCATGACTTTATTGATGTATCTCAAGTTCTTATGTAAAATGTTTCGCTTGTTTCCCTTACTGGGCCTTCTACTCACCCTTTCTTTTGATGTATGTCCCCAGGTTATGAGATGCAGTAATGAACCTAGGATGAACTTAAATAGAAGCCTTTCAAGTGTTTAAGAAGAATGTTTTATGTTGTTTTCATGTATTATGTTACTGGTTTACAAGACAATAAACCTTAAAGATCCTCAGTTTTGTGTAATGTAATGAAAGTTTATGTTATAAAAAGGAGGGATGCTATAATATCAGTCACGCCATGGATCGGATTGAGGTGTGGTTTAATTATCCACAAAGAAAATTTCTTATGGATCATTTTACTAATGTACCAAAAAAAGCTCATTGTATTTGATTAGTTCTAAATATGTCAATTGTGTTTTCTAATTAAAATGTGATTTGAAATCAATAACACAAACTTAGAGTTATACCTATCCCATTGTGTATTTATTTAATGTGATACTAATTACTAAACATAAAAAATGAATTATGAATAATTGTACTAAATTATAAAGATAATTAGAGAACATTGTCTCTGTTTTAAGTGAGTGACACACATTTGGACTGGAATGTCATATTTCAAACTGATAATTGACACATTGAGTCATATTGGGCATACTATGTAACAAATTGAGGTACGAATGACTCCTACATGAAAAAATTTAATTATAAATCAATTTTATAATGTAAAAAATTGTAAATGTGTTTTCTTTTTTTTTTGATTGTGTCACTTCTGTTCTTTTACTAATATGTAAAATTTTAATTTAAAGACACTCTTAGAGTCCTACTGGTCACAACGTGAATCATAATGAGGTGTGGGTAATTCTTACACCTCACAAATGACTTATGTGTCATTTTCATAATGTATCAAAAAATATTATTGTGTTTTTTAGTTTGGAGTATGTTACTTTTGTTTTTAACTAAAATGTCATTTTAAACTGAAAACAGGCACTTTGAGTCAAACTAGTCACATAGTGTGTAAGTTTGACATGAGAGTAATTCCTACTAATAACAAATTAATTATGGACAATAATCATAAATTATCAAAATAATCAGAACATGTTTTCTTGGCTTTCATGGAGTGACACATGTTTTGAACTTAAATGTCAATTTTAAATTGATAACAGACACATAGAGTCATTTTGGGAACAAAATGTATTATATTGAGGTATGTATGAGTCCAACACATAAAACATAACATATATATATTTTTTAATAAAGTATGAAATCAATCCAAATTCATTTTATTAGTTTTAAGTATGTGTTTTTGTTTTTTTACTAAAATGTACTTTTAAATAGAAAACAAGCACTTTGAGTCATACCCATCACATAGTGTGTTAGTTTTATGTGAGACTAATTCCTGAAATTTAAATATTTCTTATGAATAATTTTACTAAATTATCAACACAATCATAGCATGTTTTCTCAGTTTTCAGTGAGTGACACATGTTTTGAACTAAAATTCCAATTTTAAACTGATAAGAGACACTTTGAGTAATAGTAGTCACATAATGTGTTGGTTTGATGTGATAGTGATTCCTACATGTCAAAAATGACTTATGAACCATTTTACAAAATCATCAACACAATCAGATCTTTTTTTTTGGTTTTCAATGATTGATATACATTTTGAACTTAAATTTCAATTTTAAACTGATAACTAACCCATTGAGTCATAATAGGCACACCATGTATCAAATTTAGGTGTAGCTGATTCTTAAACATCAAAAATGACTTATGGATAAGTTTACTAATGTATAAAAAATTAACTGAATTTTTTTTCTTGATTTTGAGTATGTGACTTTTCTTTTTTAATAAAACATCAAATTTAAATAAATAAACACACTTGGAGTCATGTCGGTCATATTGTTTGTTAGATTGAGATAAGAATTATTCCTACAAATCAAAAATTATTTATAGATCATTTAAAAAAAGTATAAAAATAGTCCAAATGTGTTTAATCTATTATGAGGAGATCACTTGTGTTTTTTTTCTAAAATTTGATTTAAAAAAAATGTACTTTGAAAAATACCAGTCACATCGTGTGTCAGTTTTATGTTATACTGATTTTTAAAAATCACAAATTACATATGATTATTTTTCCAAAATTATCAATACAATACCATTTTGTTTTGTTTGTTTTCATTTAATGAAACACGTTTTAAAATAAAATGTCAATTTTAAACTGATATCATAGACTCTGCATCATACCAAGAACACCGTATATTGGATTGAGGTATGGATGATTCATACATTTAAAAAATGACTCATAGATAATTTTACTAAAGTATAAAAAAATAATCATAATGTGTTTTATTAGTTTTGAGTATGTCACTTGTCCTTTTTACTAAAATGTAAATTTTAAATAAAAAAACACACTTAGAGTCATAATGGTAACACCATGCATCATCTTAATGTTTAGAGGACTCTTACACAACAAAAATGTTTTATTGATCATTTTAATAATGTATCAAAATAGTCCAAATGTGTTTTATCATTTTTTTGTATTACACATTCATTTTCTACAAAAATGACATTTTAATCTTGAAACACGCACTTTGAGTGATACCAGATATATCATGTGTCAGATTGATTTGAGAATGATTCATACACATTAAAAATTAATAATGAATTTTTTCCTAAATTATCAAGAAAATAAAAGTTTTTTTATCATTCTTTAGTGATCGAGACATGTTTTGAAGTAAAATGTCAATTTTAATCTAATAATGGCCATTTTGAGTGATAATGGGCACACCGTGTGTTGAATTAAGGTTCAACTAATTTTTATAGATAAAAAATGACTTATGGATCACTTTACTAAAGTATAAATACAATAAAAATGTGTTTTATCAGTTTTGAGTATGTCAATTATCCTTTTTACTAAAATTAATATCAATTTTTAAATAAAAATACACACTTGGAGTTATATATATCACACCATGTATCGGATTGAGGTGCGAATTATTTTCACCTGTCAAAAATGACTTATGTCACATTTACTAAAGTATAAATACATATTATTGTTCTTGATTAGTTTTGAGTATGTGATGTGTTTTTTGATCTAAATTGTAAATTTGAAAATAAATATATACAATTTGATTCATACAGATCACATTTTTTATCAAATTGAAGTGTGGCTAATTAAGTATGTGATGTGTTCTTTTCAACTATCAACAAAAATATAGAAAAGATAGAAAAATTCCTATTTGGATGAAAAAAGAAACCCCATGATTCCTAAAATACATTACATTTAAGGCATCATGGTGTTTACACTTCATTCCAAAAGGAACATGTTCTCTATTTTATGGATTATTGTAGATAGTTGAAAAAAATGACTTCCCAAATTATCTGAAAAAAACTAAATATGTATTTGAAAAAAATGATAAGGAAATTAAATTAAAAATATTATAAAAAATGATTAATAAGTTAACTAAATAAGTAGTATGAATTCACCTTTTCATGATGTCTACATACAATCTTAGCCAATTTCCTTATTTCTACTATCTCAATTGTAACCTGGAATACCAATATCTCAAAAACATGAGTATCTTCAAAAAAACACCCTAACTCAAAAAAATTAATACACTTATATAATAATGTCATTCTTTTATTAGTAATATTATAAAAAAATAAATTAAAAATAAATATGAAATAACACATTAATAAATGTCAATTTTAAACATAAACCACAAAATTTTAGTCAAATAGGTACACAATTTATTGGATTTAGTTATGTTTGATTCTCAAACATCAAAAATTACTTATGGATCATTTTCCTAAAGTTTCAAAACAATTAAAATTTGTTTTCTTAGTTTTGAGTATGTCACTTGTCTTTTTTACCAAAATTTCATAATAAATAGAAAACACTCACTTTGAGTCATACCAGTCTCATCATGTTTTAGTTTTATGTGATACTAATTTATACAAATAAATAATGAGATATAAATAATTTTCTAAAATTATCATGAAAATCCCAGCATGTTTTCTTTTTTTAGTGAGTGACACACGTTTTGAACTAACAATTACTTTTAGACTAATGATGTGAACTTTAAGTCATACAGGGCACACCATGTATCGAATTGAATTTTGGGTGATTCTTACATGTTGAAAATGAATTATTGACCATTTTCCTAAATTATCAAAATAATATGAATGTGTTTAATTAGTTTTGAGTATGTGACTATACCTTTTTATTAAAAATAATGTCAATTTTAAATAAAAAGACACACTTGTAGTCATACCAGTCACACCGTGCGTCAGTTTGAGATGGTAGATAAGATTTATTAAGTGAAATTTAAAAGTAACTTATAATATCCAATAGATAACAGTGCCTAGGTGTATATTTGTATATGAAATTGGAGGTTTCTCAGATGAACTGAGGTACTTCGATGAATATCAGAAGTCGGTACTAATTGTTGACTTCTTGGGATGCACTATAAGTGGGTGAGACCACTTATACATGTGTGAAGATGAAATTATCCTGAAATTAATTTTTCTTATTATTCTAATTTGTTTAATTGACCAAATTAATTTTAATATTTATAAATTTTCAGAAATTTTTTTTTAACAATGTTATACTTGGAATATTGAAAATATTGGAGAAAAAGAAGAAAATTGAATCATCATGAGTGCATCATCATTTTTAAGTGCATGATCACAATAAATGAGTGATTCATGCTTTTTAATGAAGTTATTTGTTAATGATCACTATGAAAATTAATAATATAAGTATTACATAAAAGTTATAAGTATATTAAGTAAAAAAAGCAAATAAAATGATGAGAAAATAAACTAAGTTGTTGAAAGTCACAAATTTTTGATATATATGTACATTCTTACACAAGGTGTGGTTCCCATTCATATCTAAACCAATCTATTACCTCTTGTGAATATGAGGACTTTCAATAGTCTTGGTAGTTCTAGAATTATATAAATACAAAATGGATTGATAAGTATTTTATGTGAAATTGTAATTATCTTTGAAAATACATCTTCAAGGATGCTAGTTTGTTGATGGTATATGATATATTTCATAAATTTTCAAACCTAAAAATCACAATATTTTCCACTGGTTTATTTTGGACACTACAGAAATATTGGAAAAAATCTGTAATTTTTTTTGATATATATTTTGATAGTGAAACCATACTATATACACCCTAATATTTAATCAACTTGTAGAATTTGATATGCTCTTTATGCTCATAGACTATACTTATTCCATGATTTAGAATATATTTAGACAATTAAATATCATAAAATATTTTTCATTAAAATATAATATAAAATATATAACATGAATATTAGTTTTAAAATATTTAATATAGTGTATTAAAAATTGAAAAACATCAACACATTTGGTCAGTTTGTTGGGTATCTATATGGTGAGTCTAGAAAATAAATTACTGAAGTTTCCAAATTGAATTCAATGAGTAACTAAATCTTTATAAAAAATAAAAAGGAATAAGTAATGATGCGAATGAAATTATTTTTTATAAGATTAAATTGTATAGTTTTACTTCGGAATCATTGGTAATAAGAAGTGTATGTCATCTGTATGTTTTATTTCAAACACAATGGCCAGTTCTTCAACTATTACATCAATTTGATCTGATACCATTTAGATTTGTTGTGTAGAAGTTATGTAATGACTAATGATTCCATATTTTTGTTCATAATATTCTCCTTTAAAATAGTATTATATATATACCTATAAAAATATGAATTAAATTTAATCAAAATTAACAAAGTAGATCAGATATTGGAAATAAAAATCATGAAAACACACATAATGTATACATTTACAACATAGAATCCTAACCATTCATACTTGAGGATTTAATTTACATTCTCAAGAGAAATATAGTCTATAATAGACTCTCCATAAATTTTTTGTTCAAAATAATCTACGACATTACTACCACTTTCTAAAATTGTATCCACATGAACCTTTAATGTTAGTAAATGAGAATGTTGGATGAGTGAGGTAAATGTACTTTGTTAAGATATTTTTTATAGGTAGATTGATCCTTTAGATCATTTTGTTACGAAATAATTTTCATCCCTTCTCTTTTTCTGTATGTAATAACATTCATTATTTCAGACCTTTTTTCATTAATTGTAAAAGTTTTTTCAAGAAAAATAAATTGGAATGTAATACCTCATTTATGTCATGTATTTTACAAGATGTAACAACCATGCCTTGAAATTTATAGTAGCTTGATCAACCGTATGAATATATACATTATCAAGTCGAACAAGTAGCTTGACACTCAGCTCAAAAGCTACATTAATCCTCACTCTGACATGACATATTGGATGTTTTTGGTTGTATAGAATATATTATTTAATATTAAAAACGGTATACCTAAAAAAAAGTGATGGGTTTGTTTTGATAGACATAAATCAAAATCATTTTCATCCTATAGAATATTAGTATAGTAAAGGCATTAGTGTATTTATAATTCACCTTCCATAGAAACAATTATGAGAATACTTATTACCTCATATATTATATCTCTTTGTGGGGAATTGCTTGCTTCAAAGATGGTGGTGGTGATAGGGGGAGCGGATTCATGTTGTGGTTTTTCTGGTGTTTTTTATTCTCTTTGA
The DNA here is from genome assembly GCA_963277665.1 of Viscum album. Lineage (NCBI taxonomy): Eukaryota > Viridiplantae > Streptophyta > Magnoliopsida > Santalales > Viscaceae > Viscum > Viscum album. The sequence continues at coordinate 1,387,207,369 of OY728160.1, forward strand.
TTCATTCACCGAATATTTTCTAGTAAAAATTAATTCCAATTAATTGTTTATTTAAGATAATCTAATCATGCCTTCAACTCTTCCATTTTCATATCTTTATCCCCTTATTCATTTCTCTTATCAAAATATATTGGGGGGTGTCACCCCAAAAGCCTCACCTCTGATATGTCCATATTATTCTATCCACTTCAAGGCCACTAATAGTAGTTGTTCCTCATGTACAGTTGATGATGATTCTTATGTCTAAGTTGGATAAAATATATATGAATATATTTTTTCATCATTATGTAATAATGATTAAAAAAATAAATTTCTATTATGTCATACATACTCATTCTTCTAACACTATTTTTTGTGTTTTCATATATTAGTATCCTTTCTTTATTTACATGTAACTCTTTCCATAGAACATGACATGGGATTAAAGTGGATTTGGATTTTGATTCATCAATATTAATATAAATATAGGAACCTAATTATGTTGTAGTTTCATATCACATAAAATTATTATGATATATTTCAAATGTTTACCATTTTTTTCAGGTAAAGCATACCCCATCCTTGCTTTATGGTAGGGCTACATTGGTTTTATTTCCTATTACCTTGTTTTAGCACTAAATTGTATTTTAATAAATTAAAAATTCATAATCAAAGTGAATAATATACATATTTTAAAATAATTTATTATCATTCAAAATGTATCTGAAATGATTTATCCGCATAGAGACCAATAACTACATCACATGCTTCTTTTCATATTAGGTTTGGATACATATATGGTGGGTGCATGTTTATTTTACCTTTAGTATATTTGTGATGAAAATTTTTAAGAATTATGTTAAATCCAATGTGATCCTTTACATCAATCATTAATACACATCTCATTTGGGATTCATCTACTAAAACTGTACCCTATAAGGGATAACAAAGAGAAATTAAATGCTTCATTTTTTAAGTAAAATAAAGAAATTATACTATAATGTTACCCTAATCTCTTCCAAAATCAGTTTCGTAAGTATATGCACAACAATTTTTCACAAATCTACATAAATCAGAACACACTTCTAAGTGGTGAGCTCAATGTAACTGCTTAACATGTCCTTGTTGGGTTTAACAGCCTGGCTGCGCATAGTCCATACAACCTATATTTGATTACTTTTCTTATGGACTTAATAAATTCCTCTAAAACCATCATTCTATAGAGATCCTATTTTTTTGGACACCAGTTGTTAACTTCCAAAATTTTTGTTAGGGTTAACATCATCAATATGTCGTTCATATGGACCAGTATCATGAAATGTGTAGAGGTTTGTTTTTCCTCTGCATTGGGAGCCCCAATAGATTGAGAAACCTATTGTTCCTCAGTATTAGGAGCATCTACTTGTGCATAAGTCATTATCTACAAAAGTGGTTGAACATTTAATTTAGATAATTTAAATTCAAAAACAATCAAATAAGTGCACACATATTTTACTTTAACAAATAGTTGATCACCAATTAGTGGAGATGGTGTTGTACATTCTTATGAACTCTCATCAACTAATTTTTTCCAAGATTTTTCTTATTTAATTGGGATATAATTATTTCATGTCGTAGAAAAAATGTTTTTGATGATTGTTTTAACCTAACTGACTATGTACCTTTTTCATAAATGGGGAACCCTTCAGTTCCTTTAATACTATATCCTGAAAAACCTCCATAAGATAGAAAGTAATTTATCTTACAGTAAAATATGAATGTAAATATGAAATATTAATTTCTACAAGAATCTTACAATGTTACACATTTATCCTAGAATAATTTTAAATCTTCAATTAATGGAGACAAATAGAAATTTATATCATTACCCAGTTTTTTTGGTCCTAATAGAAGTATATATAACAAAATGTATTTTTGTTTCAAGATAAACCATGATGGAATGTTATAATTTTCCTACATAACTGACCACATATTGTGAGTGTTGATTTGAAATCCATAATAATTTATTCCATATGTAGATAACACAATATGAATGTTTCTAGACTCATTTTCAAATTCAAGATACTCTTGATTAATTCTCTTCCCTTGAGGAGAGTTTTTCAGCGATTACGTGTCCGATATTTTTTTCTTGTATCCATGGGACACTTAAATTTCCTTATAGTCTACTCACTTTCATATAGGTTCATAAACCTTGGATTTCTTGTAAAGTATCATACACCTTTCATAAGGCTCAATTCATCTTGATTGGATCGAGAAGCACCATACTTGGGGAATTCTTTAAGTGTTTTTTGGTCATTGATAAATAATATAATGTTATTTGGATAGAAATCTATTATTTTAGAGATCAAAATCATTGAATATAATATTCATTTAGATTCATATATTCGACTACAAAGAACATTATCTTCTAGGAGAATATCATTCAAGAGAGAAAGTAGTTTAGTTAAACGGGCAACATTCCATCTGTTTCCAGCTTTTAAATTACAATTCCTCAATATAACTAACAATGATGTATATTTAGTATAGCCAATATACAATGAATTTTTTAACAAATAATTAACTTCTAAAAGACTTTTATACAATCATTAATTGCATCTTAATCTTTAATTATCATCTTCTAAATATGAACTTCATTATCAATTACACCTGTAATGACATCCTTTAGAATATATTTTTCATTTCCTACACTATTAATCATAACATATGATCTAGAAAACACAATATTAGCCTAATCACTATCTAGATTAACTTTTCCACATGTTTAGTTCAACATTTATAACCTCAATATATTATATTATTGAACATGTTTTCTTCTAACTCATGAGGACTAATTAGGATTGAATTACAATAGTGTAAAAATAGAAAAAGGATTTGAGAAAGTTCATGTCCACAATATTTTTCTAACTTGATAAACTCTTTAACCCCATATTAATTATCCTTTTTTCATATGATTGGAATCTTATCATTTTTTAATTATATCCATCCTATTTTATTCAGTGGTATTTATATTTAAAAAAATAAATAAATACACAAAAGGGGACTTTTAAATTAGGGGAACTTGACATTTTAATGTTTCAAATAATTTATATATAGTTTGAATGATACAGGTAATTAAATTTAAGAAAATAATTACTCCACTGGTGGTAGGTGTTTTCCTATGAATTCATCCATAATTATCACTGATACCTAGTAAGGGATGGATATTTATTATAGTAGTTCAACCATCATAAATTAATGACTAGAAGAGATGGGGGATGAGTCTCAGGAAATAAAATTCAATAATAACTATTTAGGAAATTAATTGGTTGAGGATGACAATTGTCTCTTTAAATTTAAATGTTCCCTAGAAGGGGATTTAGCCAAGAAATAGACCACATTACTTAGTATACTATCTAATGTTGAAAAAATTAGCAGTATTAGTCTGATCCCCACAAGGGGATCCTTGATTGGTGTGACTATGAGAAGGGTCGATTGGATAGACTTACACGCACTCATGTAGGGATAATCATTTCAGTTTTAAAATTCAAATCAATCCTTTAATTACTCCAGGAAATGGAAAAGACTTTCATAATGAGGAATAAATTTCAACATCACTTAGCTTTCTGTGAGGCCAAGGTTGCGAGAGTGGGGTCATGATGGATATCCAATGCATTGTATAGAGCTATTTATATTCCCTTTTTAGGGTGTTATTATTAATCTTTATTATATAAGTGGTGATATTATGTGTATTTAGGAGGTCTATGAGAGTTAATATCATAAAATAAATATAGATACCACCATTTTTCCTTAAAGATGTATGAATTTACAAATATATATACCACTCAACCATTTTCATTTATAAATATAGATACCACTAAAATTTTTGACACATATTTTAAAGAGTTTTCAACAAAGAAAACGAAATTGGTAGGTGAATGGATCAAGAACTGAAATAATTACACAGGTAAATTTATAAAGAGTAATTGTAAAAGAAAAAGTGTATCACTTATTTATCACCCATTCTCATTGATAAATTACCACAGACATATAATATTAAATAAGTGATATTATTCAGAAAGGTAAGCCTATATGGTCTCCTTTAAAATTCTTCTTCCTGCTTTTATAGTATCCTTAAATATTTCGATATAGTATTAGGCCATTGGTTGTTCCTTAGGTTTGGTAAGAGTTGCTGGTTTTCTGGGATGATATCAAGGTAATACATTTTTCTCTTTTTCTTGTTTCGTACATCAAATAAAAACCCAATCTATAGTTTTTTGTTATTTATAGGTCGGATCTTAGCATAAATTGGTGGTTGAATTCTCTTACATTGAATCCAAAGTGCTTATCTATAATACTTTGGGTAGGCACATACCTATTCCCTATCATATTCCCTTAGAGGTAAGATAAAATAAAAATAGATTTGTTTATTTTTAAGTGAAATTGAACAATTTTTGTTTTAATGAATTATTAAATTATCTATTATAGAGTTTAAGTGTTATTTGTAAGTAATTTTATTTTTATTTTGTGATAAATGAAAACCTTTGTATTTTAATGTTTCTTTTCAATGATGGTAACATTTTACATGTTCATGCATCATAATTCCTTATTGGTTATATTTTTTATTTAAAATGTGACCCTAAGAATGTTTTGGTTATTTTCATTAAAGTGTTAGGAAATCATATCCTAGTATTACATGTGTTTATTCTTAAATTTATTCCTATATGATACTTAATGTTTGGTAAGTATAGAATAAGGGGTATATTTTTTTTTAAATTTATGATCAATAAATCATTCTTCTAAATAGTTTATTGACTTTAATTTTTTATCCTTGATTAAGAGACAAAATTTTATTAATCATTGAAAAATTGAACTGAATGGATTGTAGGTAAATTTATTTTAAGAAAAGGATCAAGGATTTAACCTCCTAAAGGAAAATTATTAAGGAAATATATTCGTCTATAATCATCAAAAACAAATCAAACAAAACAAACTAAAAATTCCAGATGAATTCGTAGAAATATACACATGAGTATGTCCCACAATTTAAAACCCACATGAGAAAGGTTTTGATATTTTCATAATATAGGTAAAATTTTATCCAATTACTTATATAAAGTTCAATGAAAAATTATAAATTTTAATTTTTGGGAAAAAAGAATTTTTTTGATGAATAATATCAAGAAGGTAAACCAGTGTTGGTGTACCAGGATGGAGTTCAATAATAGTGGGGGATCCAAGAATCACAATTCTGATTGTGTTGGATTGTTTTTTGAGCTACATTGACATTGGAAGAAATCATAGAAAAGCTTTTCATGAGGTGTAAGTGTAGTAGGAGAATCTCAAATGAGGTTTAGTAAGAGAAACTTAAGTGAGGGGTCGACCAATAGAGATTTGATCGATTATTTTTCATGAAACATGATACGGTGGGATATGACTCAGGTCATGTGTATAGTATGGATCATGATTAAAAAGGAGAGTAAATAATCACATCGCTTAGATATTGAGAAGATTGATTAGTCAAGAATATTGAAAAAGGGTGGTGGTGAGGGTTCATTCTGTAAAATATTGAAGAGTACGAGAGGGGAGGACAATGTTAAAGTATTATTTGTTGAGGAATTTTCATTGGTTAATATAAATTTGATAATTATATATATATATATTTTTAAAATAAATTAAATTGTTTCTAGTTATATTTATATTCATTAAATGAAGTGATGTCAGAGGTTTAATTTTTCAGTGTTTTTTGTCAGCGTTGATAAACAGCTTCAATTTGCCTATGTTTTGTTAGTGATATTAAATAATAACAATAATTAAAGTGGGATATGTAGTAGTGAATCTCCCAATGAATACATAAAAAAAAAATATTGGATGTTATAGGGTTGAAATCAATAAAAAGAAACAGTAAAATATAGCAGGGGAATCCAAGAGATAGGGATACACATGCCAACTAGATAAAAAAACCAAAAATATATTTTTTTAAAAATATATTAATTTACAATTTAAAACGAGTTCATAATTTCAAATTCATATTAAAAAAATATCTACTTATACTCAAGTATCCATATATTTTTAAATATAAATAAATGTGATCAAATATTAGATTTTTTTGTGTATTTCTATGTTTTTATTTTTTCAGATTATTACTTCCAAAATTAAGTTCACCATTCAATCTTGAATTCTTCTATTTGGTAATAACGTTGACATAAATATTTGGATTGAAAGCATTTTATTCCATATAATGTATCTATGATTTACCCCATACAATTGGGAAATTTTTTTCCCCAAAATACCTAAATTGATAAACTATTTCCCGATCTAGGGTTGTTTTTGGGCAGTCAAGTGTAGAATGGTGTGCACTTTCTTGGAAAGAGCCTTCTTCCAATTCTATACAAGGAAAACTCTTTTCTGGAAGGCACCTTCCTTTATATTTTTTATTTATTTTAATTTTTTATTTTGTTTATATATATTATAAAAATGATAAATAAAAAATTATTTTAATATTTTTATTTCATAATTGCTTTTAATTAAAGTATTATAAATATATTAAACAAAATCTCACCAAAGCCCTCCTCTTATAAGGGTGCACCTCTTCACAAATTTTCTAAAATTCTGATATGGGATAAAAACACTTATTTTCTAGCAATATATGAATAATAATATTTTTATAATAAAACATTTATAATAACAAATAATTATTCATTCAACATTATTGATAATTAAATATTATTTAAAAATTTATTTAATTATAATTATTAATATAATTATTTTTTTATAAAAATTATTAGTTATAAAAAATAATCAAATTAATAATAAAAAAAATAGATAAGGTTATTGATTATTTTAATAATAATAATGTAATTAACAAATAATAATATTTTAATTAACAAATATTAATAATATAAATAATAAAAGATAATGATAAACAATAACAAATTGAATTATTAATAATATTATTCTCTTATGATTATCTCAACTCTTGGGATTGGGGATGTGGGTTTGTCTCCCTAAAACTAGGAAACCAAAGGTTTAAAGACTAAGGCCCATTCCTTGACCCAAAAAGGTAAAAAATGCTATTATACAATTCCTGATTTAGATCCAACATCTCAGTTCGTTTTTTGGAACTCCCAAATTCTCTGGGATATCACATATGCAGTGGGAATCCCTATTAAAATTGATGATGAGGTGGAGCATTCCAGGTATGACCTTTTTTCAAGGGTTTTTTTGAAGTGGACTTTTAGGCACCACTAATCGAGACAATTTATCTTATTGTGGGTGATTTAAGACTTGAGCTCTTAGTTGTGTTATAGAGGAATCATTTTATTTGTAGAAAATGCACCTATATTGGATATTTTCATGATCAATGTTGTATGAACCCATTATGTGACAACCACAAAATTTTTGGCCACCATGTGAGAAATTGAGAATTTAAATTTCCTAAGGAGGAAGAAGGAATGAGACAATGATTTTCAACTTGAGCCAGTAGGGAGTCCTCAAGTTGACAGGTGAACCTTCATAGATGTGATTGGGGATCATTTCACTTCATCCCCATCAAGTAATGGTATTTTTTATAGAATCTGGTTGTATCTGTTGATGGTGCAATGGTTCAATGAGAGGCATCTCTTTCAAAATGTAGTGGCATGCCTTAAAAAATTGAAAATCATGATCTTAGTTGTGTGTTAGAAGTGGATTTTTTTATCGCAATGTAGGAATAATTCTTGTCACAGGGGAAGCAATCTATTGGTAAATTGAAGCCCAAAGGTTCCCTCTCACAGGTGATTTATGTAGTGAAAATGAATGGGATAGTGAGACAGGCTATTTATGGGTAGTATATTGAGGTGGAATCTAGGAGAATTCGGCTTATGGAGACTGATTCTGTTCCAGTTCAATGAATATGCTTAAACAAAAGGCATGATTTTTTCCTTTGATTCATACAAAACTTCTCTAATGGAGGTAATGGGTGTAGTGTAGTCTTGTGGAATTTGGGGTCATGATCCTATCACAAGGGTGGTTTAGACGGTATAAGACTTAGTCAGTGGTGAGGTTGGTAGTAGTCGGAGGAAGGGGAAGTTTCACCCAAGCCAAGTGGTAGCTACAAAGTCCCTTCTTCTAAAAATAAAACCATCACCATGGATGAGGAAGTCATATAATTTGTCACCTATAGGAAATAATCAAAACTATAAGAATCTTAGAGGATAGTTCTATAACATTTCATTGACATTCAAAAGGTTGACTAGGTAGTATTGACTAGAATATGCTCTACTAATATTTTTAATTAAGGTGTTGAAACTCATTTTCATGAGAAATAGTCTCAGACTTCGGTGAACATAGAGTGGTATTATCCAGCCCACTTTACTAAAATAAATGCTTATAACTTTTTTGGAAAGTCCTCAGATAAGGAATGTGATACTCTAGATGTAAGAAACTCTAGTATCATAACCCCATAGGACCAGGATGGATAAAGGCCCACTGAAGGACTCATTAAGGAAGCAGTGGAAGGGTTTTTCACACAACTTTATTTCTTTTATTCTATGATGGAGAGATATGTATGTTGTTTAAATGGCTCTAATATAGTTCTGAAAATGCTATTGGTAAACATTGAAGATAGATTCTAATGAAATCCAGAGATGGATTTTTAGTATGTATCATTGAAATTCTGGATGTACCCCATGTTGGGGGAGTCTTTCAAATCATCATTGGATGAATAATATGAGCCCCCACAAGGGGCCATGGCATTGCAGTGGGGCTGACACCCAAATGGAAGAGGCAGATAACCTAGGAATTTGGGAACTAGATGGACTTGGAAGAAGTCACCTCCTAGTTTTAATGTGGTCATTTTTTGTCCTGTTTGAACGACATATTTTGATGTACATTTTTTATTAATAAATTTGGATTCATGGGTATGGTTTCCAAACCCATGACTGAGTCGTTAGTGTAAAATTTATAGGATTCCAAAGTTACCTACTTAAAACATTATTATGCCTCATATAGCCATCTTTTTATGGCTATAAAATATAATATTTAATTAAAATTTTAATTAAACATAGAAAAAGTATTAAACATATAAAAAATAGTCAAAAAATCATAAATATAAAAAACCAAAAATAATTTACATGACACAAACTATATTGATTAAAAACATAAAATTTAGTCTTCAAAAAAATTATAACCATAATATATAGACTAAACAAAATCTATATTAAATTTAAAAAATTGAAGATTTAAATAAAAATTAATATAAAATAAAAGGAATTTCAAGAAAACAATTAAAAAATTTTAATTTACAGAAAAAATATTTGAAGAAAAAATATTTTATATGTACAACTGTTATGTTTTGAGTGATAATATTTTTTTGCGATTGAAATTATTTTTCAGAAATTATTTTTAATAAATTATTTCCATTTTCAATTATATTTTATATGTTTATTCAACGTCTCTAATTATATATATATATATATATATATATTATTTATAATTTATATGTTTTAGGCTATCAAAGTCACCTACTTGAAAAATTATTACATTTCATGTTGGTGAATTTGAAGGACTATAAAATATAATCTATAAGTACAATATAAATGAAATATAAAACATGGATTAAAACTATAAAAAATAACTGAATTTTAAAATAATTTAATTCATATGAAAAACCAAAATTAATTTACAAGAAACAATATTTATTTTTTAAAAACCTAACATTACTTCAAAATATTTGTGCACATAAAATATAGTATAAATAAAATATAAATTGAATTTAAAACATTTTATTTATAAAAAAAGTAATTTAAAATAAAAGTAATGTCATAAAAATGATTAATTTTTTTTAATTGACTCAAAAAATGTTGGTTGAAAAAATAATTTATAAGTAAAAAATGTTATTTTTTGAAACAATACTATTTTGTGTGACTGAAATTAGTTTTTATAAAGTATTTTGAAGAAATTATTTTCATTTTAAATTATTTTAAAAATGTTCATTCAATGTTTAAAATTTTATTTATTTCGTATTTATACTTTATATTTTATAGGATTTAAAATTTATCTATTTGAAACATTATTACATTTCAATTTATTAACTTTGGAGGCTTACTAAATATAAGCTATAAGTACAATCTAAATAAAAAAACATATATTAAACATATAAAAAATAACTGAAATGTAAAATAATTTCATTAAAATAACAAATCAAAATTAATATAAATGGAAAAAATTATTGATTAAAAACATAACATTACTTTAAAAAAAATTATTCACATAAACTATACTATAAATAAAATCTAAAATAAATTTAAAACATTTATTTTATAGAAAAAAATTAATTGAAAATAAAAAGAATATTAATAAAAATAAAAAATTATTTACACAAAAATATTTGATGTGAAAATAATTTATAAGGTTTAAATATAATCTAAATTAAATTTTACACACAATATAAACATATAAAAGACAATTGAAAATAATATAAATTTATATAATATTATAAATAAGAAAAAATTTACATAGAAGAAGCTTAATTTATTAAAAACATAACACTTACGCTTTAAATTTTTTATCATAATTATTATTAAGTATTATATTATTAATTACATTATTATCATGTATTATTAATTATGTTATTATTATTAAATATTAAGAATTAATTAACTAATGAATAATAATTATATTATTATATATATTCAATAATTACAATACTAATTATGAAAAATGATCTAAATAATATAATTGTTAATATAATTAATAAAGAAGATAATAATATAAGTATAAATAAATATTAATTAAATTAAATAATAATAAAATTTTTTTATTAAAAATTAATTATAATTGATTATAAGAGTGGGTGATTTCTAAAATTCTCCGTTCTTTAGAAATATTCTTCAGATAGAGATTTCTCAAAAAGTGCATTGTTAAGATTTATTTCTATGAAGGCAATTTATGAGAAATCTACATCTTAAGGATTATTTATAAGAAGGTGCTTTACATGAAAATCCTTATTCATAGACCAACACCAGAAGGATGTTTCTTATCAGGCCTTTCCTTTAATATGTTTATATAGGAGGTTTTTAAAAAATAGTATTTTATGTACAAAACCACCCCCACCCCCATTTGTAGATTGGGTTTCCCAATTAATGAAAATTAGAAATTTTTTCTAGTATATTGTAAAATTTTCCATGTATCTAACATAAAATTTTCTAATCACTTTACAACCAATAAAAGCATGAGTGGATCGTGGCCATATTTCAAGGAAATATCCAACAAATATGTTTCTGACATAATATAATTATGGGAAATAAAAAAACAAACCCAACCAACCAAAATGGGTGCATCATCATACACACAAACATGATTAATGGAATCATCAATCACAACACCTATAATCACTATATCTCTATAGGGGAACCATGTATTTTTCTCTCTAGATTCATCCCCATCATATCCATTATCTTCTCAAACCACCCATCAAGCCTGCTGGTCAAAGCCTGATGATAAGAGGCAAAAGAAGATACATACTCTAGATCATTGTGAATTTCTTCCTTTATGTCTTATTCTAAATAATATAAATGTGAGATTTCTTGAATATCAATGTCCTATTCCACATTTGAATACTGACTCCCCTCACGTACTCGACTTGGGAATGATGATTTTGTGCCTCCCCTTGAATATGGGATCAGAAACCGATTCTAGATGGTTTTATCTTCAGGAAAAAACTTCAAATGATTTTCCCATGAAACCACGATTGAATACATTTGTATTTTGGCATTTAAGATAGATTTTTTGGGGAACTTCCTCCTATGCCCCCACTTGGAACCTCTTAAAATAAACAAATAAATTAATAAAAAAAATCAAAAACATATTTTTTAGGTGTTATGTTTTGGCTACACATACAATTTTGTTTGAAAAAGAATAAATAGATAGGTTTTAGAACACAATGTTAATATGAGGAGAAAGTGTCATTTTTGTTATTAGATTGGAAAAAAATCCGTTTTATTCTTATCTTGGAAAATTTCCAGCACCTAGTTATTCAGCTGACAATCATAAAATCCATACAGTTAGATTTATTTATTTTTCTCCTCTTTCTTGGATGATTCTGAGTTTTCAGATTTTCTTTTTTCCTCTCTTCTACACTGTTATCTTCTTCTTCTATATTACAGATTCATACAATTGATATCCCTTTCATTTTTATGAGTCTCTATAGTGTACTCATTGAATATTGTGGTTCTCCTTTCTATAATAAATCCCATGGTTTTTCCCTCATTGTTTTCTCCATATTAATATTTATGGTGCCAAAATTTATTTCTCATGCTCGTATTATTTTCTCACTCTACATCTAATTTAGTATTGAAGGCCTTTTTGAAGGGATGGAAAATTCATTTCCACTACACAATCTCTTTGTTGTTATTTGTGTGTTTGTCTCTTTAAATATTTCCTAATATCTCCTATCAATGGATTTTGTTTTTATTTCTTATATATTATGTAATAAAATTATAGTTGGTTGATTTTTTTTGAATATTACAAACTACCATATGAGATGATTAAAAATTATGGATGTTCTTTTTTTTCAAGTGAATTTATCTTCTAGTGTTTAGTGTTTTTAATCCAAAAATAATTTCAGAAGAAGAATGGGAGTTTGATAGTGATATGTTTTGTGGGTTCATTTTCCAGTGGTTTGAAGACTACATAATAAACCATATTTTCAACATCTCACATGCTAAATCTTTATAGGATAATCTTGAGACTTCCTATTCTTACAAGATAAGAAATAATAAAATGTTTCTTCTTAAATATGTGTTGAATTTGAGGTTTAATGAAGGTATATATATATTTGACCATTTTAGTGAATATTTGGGATGTTTTGATCATTTTTTTGGTATGGGTATTAATTGTGCAGATGATGTTTTAGTACTTTTGTTTATTGACACTTTACTTGATTATTGGTATAATTTATGTGTTACTCTATGAATTTTAGCTTCCAATGGTGTTGTGACATTTTGTTTTCTTAAGTATTCTATTTTGATTGAAGAGGCCAAGAGTCATACTCAGAAGAAGTCTTCTTCAGAGATTTCAATCATAGAGAATATGGGGAGAATAAATGAAATGAATCAGTAATAGAGTAGTCTTGGTAAGAGAAGAGGTAGAAGAAAATTCAGGTCAAATAAGAGAGTGTTTGAATTCCATAATTGTGGTAATAAAGAAATTGGAAAATGTTTTTCTATCAGCTAAAAAGAAAAAATTGAATTATGGAAAATCCACAGAAGAAAAACAATGAAGGATATGATCATGTTGCTGTCACTACAGGTGATGATCTTTTTATTGTTTATGACTCCATTAATATTTCTTATGATGATTCTTGTTGGGTTGTTGAAAGTGGTACCTATTTTCATCTGACAACAAGGAAGGATCTCATTAAATCTTACATCCTAGTTAATTTTGATATTTTTAATATGGGTAATGATATTCATGATGATGTTGTATGTATCATGACTCTTTGTTTGGAAACCAGCATTGAAAATAAGTTAATTTTGGATAATGTTTTACATGTGCTTGAGGTTAAATTAAATCTTATTTCTACCAGTGTTCTCGATGATGATTGTTTTATTAGTACTTATTTGATTGTCGATTATGGTAAGATGTAGTCATGTTTGTACTTGACTAGAGCTTATATTTTTTATGATACAGCTTGTCTTGTTGAGTGTATTGTTTTATGTAAGTTATGGAATAAGAATCTTCAACACATTAGAAATAATGGACTTAGATTGTTTTCAGGATAAATCTACTTCTGTATTTTAATAGTACCAAATTGGACACATGCGATCACTATATGGATGGAAAATTTAGAACAGTGAGTTTCAGCAGTCATCATTTTCACAAGAAGTCATAGGTACTTGAATTAGTACATTATGATGTTTTTAGTCCTTTGAAATCTAAGACATTTATTGGAGGTATTTATTTTTTGAAATTTAATGAAAACTACTCATGTAATCTTTGGTTCTATATTTTGAATTCCAAAGGTCAGTTACTTAGTGTTTTTAAGAAATTTTAGATTTCTCCTAAGAGAGAATCTGGTAAAAAATCGAGATGTATTCTCTCTAACAATGTGGGTGAGTACTGTGGTTCATTTGATCAGTATTGTAGATAATAAGGTATTTGACATCAGAAGACACCTCCCAAGACTCCTTTTTTAGATGATTTACCTGTTTAGATGAATAATACTTTGTTGGGAAGAGTTTATTATTTGATTTCAGAAGTAAATTTTCTTGGACATTTTTGGGGTGAGGATTTATTTACTAATGATTATATTATCAATTTATCACTTTTGGTTTCTTAGTAGGTAGGCACCCCCAATAAGTTTTTATGGTAAAGAGATCATGTAAAATCACCAAAATGTTTTTTGTTATAAGGCTTCTGTTTATGTGCTTAATGATGAGATATCAAAGCGGTATGGTAAGTCATGTCAGTGTATTTTTATTTTCTATAGACATGATGAGTTTGGGTAAATATTCTATGTTCCTTATTGGAAGAAAAATTTCAAAATACATGACATAGTTTTTTAGAAGGATCAGACTATTGTAGTTATTAATAAGAGAGAAAAATATCCTTCTCCAAATTATAATGGATTTTTCAGACTTGATCCAGGTTCTGATTCACATTTACAACATAATATTGATTCATATGATTGTGTTGATGTGAAGAATGATGTTTAGGGTGAATAGGTTAGATTTGTTGTTTCTTATGGACCTTTAATGTCTAATGATATGGTTCTATGGTTTATTAATGAACCCACAATTCCACGGTGGAGTTCATCTCAGGATAATACCATTTCAAATCAGTATTCACCTGATAACTGTTCTCCCCACTAAAGTGGGTGAAGCATAATAATTTTTTCTATGGTAATGGGAAGCGATCAGAAATAATTATGATTTGTGAAAATGGATGGAGAGATGAGGTCATTACATGATAGCCATAATTTTGAGATAGTGAAGTTTCCTACAAGAAAGAGAATCTGTAGGTTTTTTAGATTAAAAATGAAGAATCCTGTTCAATTTCATTGTATGAGGAATGGTTAGTTGGTAAAGTCTTTCTTCAGAATAAAGGTATTGAGTTTATTGAAATTTTTTTACCTATTTTTAAAAATACTTTTATTTAGGTTATTCTTGGTTTGGATACTAGTTTGGATATGTATATTGAGTAGATGGGTGTAAATAAAGCTTTCCCCCATTCAGATTTATAGGAAGAGATTTATATGGACAATCCTGAGAGTTTTACTGAATCCGATAAAGAGAATCAAGTCTGTAGTTTAAAGAATATTTTGTATTGTTTGAAGAAATCTCCGAGGTAGTGGTATAAGATGTTTAAATATATCATTTTCATTAGAGTTTTAGGAAGACATATTTTGACCATTGTGTTTTTTATATAGATATTTACTGATGATGATTTAATTATACCGTTTATTTATGTTGATGATATGATCATTATTGGATATGATGCTTCTAGAATTGAAAGATTGAAGAAGGATCTTTGTTATTTTTTTATGATGAATGACTTGGGGCCCACACGACATATTCTTGGCATGTCGATCTCCCATGATAGAAAGGCCATGTAATTATGGTTATCTCAAGAGAAATATATTGAGAAGTTTATTCACATATTCTTAATGGATAGAGAAAAAGTGGTTATTACTCTTCTTTCATCACATTTGAAGCTCAGTATTAGTCATTCACCTTTTACTGACAAGGAGTGGGATAGTGGGGATACATCACATACCTTATTCATCTACTGTTGGTATTTTGATATATGCGATGGTATATATTATACTGGATATATTCCATGCAGTTGGTGTGGCTAGTCATTTCATATATAATCTAGGTAGAGAGCATTGGATATCAGGTAAGTATTTATTTCGTTATCTTCATGGATCTTGTGTTCTTTGATTGTGTTTTAGAAGTGGGGATCCTATGATTTTTGGATTTACATATCTAGATATGGTAGGTTATATAAATTCTAAGAAGTCTACATCAGGATATTTGATCACTTATATAGGAGAAATGATATCTTGGAAGTCTACAGTGCATATATGTGTTGATTTTTCTAAAATAGAGTTGTATTTTTTTTGTATCTAGAGAGGCTAAAAAACAATTTTTGTGGATTGAAACTTTTATTTGGGAGATCAATTTTAATAAGGACATGTATGTTTTATTTTATGATAGTTAGAGTGATATTTTTTTTGGGAATGATTTAATCTTTTAATGGGAGGTAAAAACATATTGATATTCTGTATCATTGGACCCTCAATACCCTTGATTGGAGACAATTGGAGCCCAAGAAGATCCACACTGATTATAATGGGCCCGACATGTTGATCAATAGTTTACTTGGAGGTAAATTTGAGAATTGATAAATGATTGATGGGTTGGTAATGATACCCAATTTAGTTATAGGGGGAGTTTATTAGTGCACCTCATCATCTTTTCTCTACCATGCGCCTCTTAAAATAAATAAATAAATTAAAAAATATCAATGACGTGTTTTTTAGGGGATACAGTTTGTTTGTTTAGACGGTTTTATTTTAAAATTTGGTAGTGACTAGTTTTTAGTAAAAAAATTCAATATTAAGATAAAGACTAATTTTTGTGATCATTTTTTATCCAAAATCAGTTACCTTATGATCTTTGTGATTCTTCATCACCCGGTTTCTCAGTTGACAATCTTCAGATCTATACGATTAGATTTATTATTTTCTCTTCTTTCATGGTTGAGATTATTATGTATGGATATTCTTTCCTCTTCTCCTTCATGTTGGATTTTTTTTGTATCAAAGAGTCATAATTTTGATATTCCTTTTATTTTTAGAGTATTTACCATGAACTTGTTTATTACAGTCTATATGATTTCTAGACTAGGTTCGATGGTTTTTTCTCTCATTGGTTTTCCACATGAGATTTTTTGTGTCAAAATTTATTTTTCATGCTCAATTTTTTCTCCTATGCATTCACTTTAGTTTTTATAGATTATTTGAATGTAATTGAAATTTATTTTCACTGCATGTTCACTTTTCTATTGTTTGTTCATTTTTCGTTTACCATCTTTACCAAATAAAATAAAATTGTGTAAGAGAAATGGAAATCTACCTAGTTGGTACTAATCAGATACATATGGTATCTAGTGAGGCTTCCCAAGAAAAAAAATTCCACGATGGAAAGGTAGAGGAATACCACATAGAATAGAAGAAACACCCACAAACCTAACCACATGAAAACCCCATAGATCGACTTACAACACTTTAAGGGTTATCAAAAAACAAACCAAAAATCACAACCGAAACCAAAAACGCACCACCACAATAGATCCTTTGGAGAAGAACATGAAAAAAACAACCAATAAGAAGATAAAGGATTACCACTGACCGCTAATGGGAATCCACCAGAATAAAAAATCCTGGGGGGAGGAAGGTGACTAAAGATCCTCTGAGAGTTGCCTATAGTTCCCCTCAAAATGAGGGAGGGAATATGTACAACTGAATGAGGAGGGGTTTGGATGAAAGACCTATCTAAAACTTAGAACTTGATACATTCACATCATGCAACCCATTCAAGATGTAAATGTGATTGGTTTTCATCCAAAAAACCATCTTTCACCAAAATTTTCATCACCTTTACTAGATTTATCTACACATTGGGAATTAATTCATGATGTGAATTTGTTTCATGAATTATTCAGTCACTACTCATAGGCAAGGAAACCAGTCAGCTACAAAAGTTTTGAATCACCAATTCACATTGTGTAAACCATTCACGATGTGAATATCAGATATAAACTCAACTACACATTGATACCTCCTCAATCATCCTATTAAACAACTCCAACACCAAAAATTGGGAATGTAACTGGTTGGGAAGTCGTAAACCATTACATTCGTACATACACATACATACATAAACACACACACACATACATTTACTCATTAAAGTACACATATTCAACACATACATACAAATAAACAAACACACACACACACAAAAAGAAAAGATATATAAACATAAAACACATTAAAATCTATATACACATACACATACATATAAAAATAGACACATATAGTCGTACACATACATCAACACACATAAAAATTTATTTATATATTTTAAATTATTAAATTTTAATATCAATATATAAATTAAAATAACTATATTTAAAGAAATGTATATTAATTTATATATTTATATAGTTCTATAAATAAAATAATAATATATTATATTTATATACACATTTTTTAATTAATGTATTTATATATCTATTTTTAAAAATTTGTTTTCGATTTTTATAATTTTGATACTTTTCTATAAAAAAAATTTGAAAATAAATTAAAATTTTAATAGTTCAATTTATCAGCATTAAAATTCAACTATAAAATCGAGAATTTGCGAGCACTAAAGGCAGTCACTAATGGGCTTTAGCAGCTACCATCTGATGGAATTTAGCAGTCATGGTTGGCCTACCACTATAGGGTATTAGTGACCACCAAACTAATTCATTATAGGCCCATGACCAGATGAATAGGGCATCAGTGGATAGGAAGACCCTTAGCGAACACTTTAATGGTGGATAATGCTCCATAAAAATGGAGGCTGTAGTGACCTCCATAGGCGGTCGCTAATACTCTATGAATGGAAAAGTATTAGGGACCTTCAGTGGAGTTATCTAAGCTATAAATATTTTTTTTAAAAATTACAGTATGAATTCCCCAAATAACAAACAAAATTTCCAATAGAAATTAAAAACGAAAAATAAAAAATAGGTATCCTAACCAAACTTGTTATCCAACTAGCTGAAAATCCCTTCCAATATTCTGTCTCAATCAACATACAGTTAAGATACAAAAAAACAATTAAAAAATAAAAAATGAAAATTAATATTAAAATTAATCATCTTTATCTTTTACTCTCATTCAAACCTTGATTCCTTGAATATCTCATTCCCACACTATAGAAAGTTGAAGCTCAAATGTTCTTACATGCATGAGGTTTTAAACACAGAATTCATGAAGTTTTATTTGGAATGAAGCCCTCCAAAAAAAATGGTTGGATAAAGAAAAATGATCAACCTTTATGAACTATGAACTTATGATGAACATGGTGAGATTTATTCATTAAAGATTGACTGAGACTGGTGTTTCTAAAACATGGAGTAGATCCAAGACACACAATAGCACATCAGGTTTTGAGTAGGATAATTCCCTAGGTGAAATAAAGAAGACCGAAATGGGTGTTGTGAATGTCATGGTTCATATAGAGAAAAAGGGAATAAAAAATTAATAGTAAAATAAGGATAATGTGTGGACCACACTAAAATGCATAAACCCTCATCCATATATGGAATTTCGGAACATTATCTTGGATAAATAGTGAATTTATTCCCAGGAGATAACAGAAGTGTTTCCCAAGAAGGAGACATCAATCATATAAAATACTTTATCATTTTAGGTACATGTAATAATTTTTCTAAGATATTTCTAATAAGATATTCATTAGAGTATCATTACCTATACAATGCATATCTACTAGAACCTTTTTCGATGTTATGTGAATTTACAATCTAGGCTTCTTCAAGTAGTCTCTTTGTGTAAACCTGGTAGGTGGCTGAAGATTTAATCTGTGTGAAATAAACTATTAACATGGAGTTAATATCAAACATATCATAGTATTATAGTGATACCTTTACAGTAAAAATAATAAAACCATAAATTCAGTGGTTTTTGAAATCGCATGCTCAAATGGTTAATTCCGAGTCTGTTGGCACTCAAACGATATACCCCATCACCAATTCACATACCTAAAACTCATCGCCTAAATTCCAAAGATCACATGTATAGAACCTCCACTTGGTTTCCATGTTGATTATATTGATATCTTCTCCAAAAACACTTTATAATCATGTGTGAGTCACATGCATACAAATGAATTCAGGAAGGAAACAATGTCTTCTACGCCTGCAAAGGATAAACAATTTATCATAGGGACATCCAGAGATCAATAAGTATGATAAAACAAATTTATTGTTATGGTGGATGTTTTGGGTTGGATGAAATGACATTGAAATTTTTACAACATCGTATAGGGTGTGCTCATGTGTCATCAGTGGTTTTCGAATAAAAAAATTCATCGTCTTCAGTGTAGGGTTCAACATGGTATTCAAATTTTAAATGAATATCATATTTGGCCAAAAAATGTGAGAATTTATTTTTGGGGAAATAAAATATCATATGAATTGTATATTTTAACTTATATTATGATAGATATAAAGAAGGAAGATTTGGATGAGATGCATGATGGTGATTTTTGAGGGATTTAAATAAAAAATTAAAAATTATAGAATTTTTAGGGAATTAATGATGGGAATGACCATGAGTCTTTAGAAATCCATTGGATGAATTAAAATAGAGGATTTAAAATTTTAAAGTATGACCATTGAGGTATTCTATAATGGTTAAAAAAAGAAAGGTTGTGAAAACTTGAAGAGGGGGAATACCGGTGGATGGAGCTTCTAGGGTTTCAAACCAAGGGAAGTCCCAGAGATTAGGTTTTATTCTCTATTTTTATAAAATTTCTTATTTTATGAATTCTTACTATGTTTATTCTTATTCTATAGGTTTCCTTTTGGTATAAGGTGTTTCACACTAAGAGAATTACTATGTGAAATGTGGATCCTAGAATCAAGCGTTTTAAAGGATGAAAATCTTGGAAGAGGTGGTTGAATACATATTGTATTTGGGATAAGAGGATATATAAAATGGGAAGAATTTTTTTTATATTCCATGTATCTTAGAACATGGACTTTTTAATTTAAAGATGATAATTTGTGATCCCATTACAGGTGTTTTGGAAGTCTCGTTAGACCCATGTAAGCTGAGTTAATGGGGGATATTGTGGATCCACTACGCCATACTGCTGATATAGAGGATATTTGGTTGGGCATGTTTTGAACTAAGAAATATGGATATTTTTCAAAATGGGTAGTCAAATGTGAAGTAATCTATTTCAAGTGAATTTACACTAGAAAGAAATGCTATGTTATGGATCTTAGATCTGCATGTTTTGGTCTCTCAATCATGGTTCTCAAAATGGATGTTCTATTAAGTTATTATGTCATGGTGTGAGAATATTTAGAAGTTGAATCTAGATATAAGAGTTTTGTTCTCATTAAAATTATTTCAAGTAATGGATCATACCTAAAAACCCCAAATAAATTCAAATTATTATGATTTTCTAGATGATAGACTAAATGTTAGATTTATATTAAAATATGTTAGATGACTTTGATTTGAATTTAAATTTTTTGAATTTATATTATATTAAGAACATTTTGTATAGAAGAATAATATAGAGATACATGAAGAAACTATATATATGAGTCTCTATATAGAAGGAATTATATAAAATATGATGAAAAATGAAATATGTTTTGGAACCCTTTGATGAACTTTCCAAATAGTGTTAATAATAGTGTCATTAGAATGATAGTAGATGGAAAATACAAATGTAAATATAGATTTAATTCATGGAGATTTATTATAAGTAATTTACATGATGATAAAATATAGGTTTTCTAGAAAAAGATAACTAGAAAATATTCTTTAAACATAAGATATGTCACTATGAACTGAATAAAGGGCAATGATAATAGAATTTAATGTTTGTTTTTTAGAGGAATGATTTTGAAGGTGCAATGAAGACCATTGCTACCTCTAAAAGATGTGGGATGATGGATAATATTCATACGTATCTTATATATATATATAACATTTTTATTTAGGTTTCAGAGGGTTTATGTTATTTGAGTCATTACAACTCATCCATATGGTCTGGTAAGTATTATTCTTAGACTTTTTAGTGATGGAAGGAAACTAATCTTCATCGAAACATTATCAATGAAAAAAAGAACTTTCACTTTTACTACGATATACTATGAGTTACCAAAATGGTTCAAATTAATTTCTAGACTATAATCTTGATTTTAAAGATGAGTTATATTTGCAATGGATGTTTTTTAACTGCTTTCTTTTTTATACGCTCCACATGTGACACACGGTTGAAATTCAAAGATAAAAAATAATTACTAATTATTTTCCAATGTTTTATCATCAGTATAAATGTATTTAGTTGTTTTGAGTTCATTCTTTTTCAAATTGCATTTTAATGAGAATTTAAATTTTATTTGTGACTCTAATAAAATTACAAAGACCAAAATTTGATAGTCAATTTTAATGTGAAACCGGAAAGATAAAGAAAAAAACTCTTGAATCTGATGTGTTATGGAGGGTCATGGATACTAACTCCTTCTAATGCATCAAGGGCCTAAAAAAATAAAATTTATGAATATAATAATAACTAATTTAGTAGAAAAATAGATATATATATTCAATATAAAATGGAATCTTAGAATCCCATGCTCCATCACACCGATGCACATATTCCCGTAATGCTCCCACCTTAACTAACAGCTATATATTTACCTCCTCAAAAGTATGCATCCATTACTCTAAATCTATCCCTTACCATTTAATATCAGTAAAAAAGGATCCAAATCCTTATCATGTGAAACTATAGAATTGGGAATCCTTATTCTATAGGTCAAATCGTAGGCATGTACATCACGACTAATAATGTGATGGAATATTAAATCCCTTCACACAAAAAGTTATCACCGGTCCTATGGAAGCATTGATAACTCAACCTCAAATTGAGCTTATGTAATATATAAAAATAAATATATATGTAATTATAGATATTTTTATGTATTAACATTTTTTATAAGAACATACGATACGAACCGTAACCTCTTGATCATTTCAATCACGAGTCATCCTCCACATCGACATTTTATTAGTCGTTGCACCTTTCTCCTATAAATATATAAGTATAATATATAAATATAGAACAAAAAATAATATTAAATAATAGATTTAAAAATTTTATAATAAATACATCACATAGAATATGAGACATGTGATGAGTCCCTAGCCGGTGAGGTGGTCCCTACAATGCACGATTCCCAGAATGGCATGATGTCACCTCTTATATTAAATTAATTAAAATTTAAAACATGTAAAATGATTCAAATTATATTAAATATATGAACCAAAATAAATATACTTAATGGTTTATCCTTATTTAACCAATATGAAACTAACTCATGCCATTAAGATGAGAGAACTCCTCTCAAGACTCTATCCCGAATGTTTGGGGTACCCACATTTGGTACCCAATGCTCCCTCTTAACTCTCCCTTTATAATATTTCAACATTTATGACATTTTTCCATACACAATGGATGATACTCATTAGGTCACAATCACAATTTATTCTAATTAAAAAAAAATTATCACACATCTTTGTATTTTTTAAACAAAGCTATGAAACTGAAATAGTCCTCTTACATAAACTTCCCTCCACAGTCGATCTGTTGTATCCTAGGGGAATGAAGACCAGCCAGGTGTATTCAATGAAAATCATTGTGGGTAGTGTATTATACGAACCAACTATAGAATAAATGAAGGGGAAGCCACTCCCACAGGATGGTACCTCTCGTCAAAAGATAAGTCAAGTGTCATGTCAGAATTCCAAGATGAAATACCCTGACAAGGGCCTCTCTTATGAGAGAAAGAAGTAGTCGAATATAATTATATTGAAAATCATTTCATACATAATTAGACATATGTGAATATTTAAATATTTATATCATTTAATTAAAAAACAAATTTACATTCATATATACCTCGACCCTTTGACACAGATGGCACTACACAATGTTGTGGATTTGGTTCTTGTTCCCCGGACATATCTGTAGTCATAGAAATCAACAGTATCAAAAGGATTCAAAGATTATAATAGTTCCTTATAATGTGAAATGAAAAGGTATTGTGTAATTTTTATTTATTGCACATTTATTTCACCAAATATAAAGGGGTGTTGAATTTTAATGATGTTATTTCATTTTATAAACTATTACTATAGACAAATAAAAACAAAGAGTTATTAGAGTAAAAGTGGATATCACCAACAACATAAACCACCTAGTAGAATAGGATTCCAATATAATTGAATATGGAATGATTTTAATGGATTTACTAGTACCACATAAGGTTGAAACTAAAAAATATAATTTATTAGGTTAATAATATCATCCTTCTATATATTTGTATATTATTTCTGATAATAGTTGTCTTTATATGATTCTCATCAAGCAACTAGTGTAGTGTGAAGTTGGTCGGATATTTTAAGAAATATTACATTTAAAAATAGTCTTTGAGTCACCCTCAGAATACCCCAAGTAATCTATAATATTTTCATGGATATTCACCCACTATTGGATAACTATTAGAATATGATAGGATGTTTTTGAACAGTTAGAAGGAATATGAGCCTTCCATAAGTGAAATAATTATGATGATTATTTTCCATTGTATTTTTCAAGTTTCTCTATTAGATATCCATGATAAGAATATAAAATTTTTTTATGGAGACTATCACACTATGTCAACAAATACATTTTGAATGGGGATATGAGACTCATCTAGTGCCTTTTCCATCACTATAATACACTAATTATCCTCCTAAATTTCATCTAAAATATGTTATTTCTCATATATATATTTTTTAATTAATGTAAATTCTACTATGGATATGGGATTAGGAATATAGACCAATTTAATTGGTTTTTTTTAGGATCACGCCAACAAATCTCATTTGTGGGAATCATAACATACTGATTGTTTTAATGAGAATGTGTAGTGTTATGGGGATATCAATTTGATGTTTCAAAGATATTATGGATGATGTATTCAATCCTAACAAGGTTATATTTCCTCTCATATCCACCTACTGTATGATTATGAAAATATTATTGATATGAAGGGGAAATAATTTTAATTATCAACTTAATTCCCACCCTATATGGGTGTTTTATTTTGGTGGGAATTGAAATAAGATATGGATGATGCAATGATTATATGATATATGGATAGTCTCTATTATAGGGAACCATAACATGAACCAATTATATAATTATAATAAGAATATTATATTATATTCTTCAGATAGAATGGGAGTATGGACCCAATACTTTGTGTCTAGCTGTCGATGACGACACCTTTGGGGATCCCATGTTTATGTAGCCAGGTGGAGGTCTGGTGAAAATTCTCCCCAGTAAGATGATAAATATTAAGACATTCAGGGAACTATAAACATCATAATGTAGGTTTCTATTTTAATATTAGTAAATTTTATGATAACTTGGAGAATGTATACATATAATAGAGATTTATGATATCACAAACCATCTACGTCCTAAATAAGAATGACCAGAAGATAAATTTATAAAACACTGAAAAATTTAATGGTGAGAAATGCGGTTGCAAGAAGTTAAATATAAATCTTTTTATTGAAACTAATAGTAACTATATTACTATATGATAATTCCTCGTATCAACATGAATATATTTCAATTCAAGGAATAATGAGTATGAAATAAGTAGATCATATTCCATGCTTGAAGCAATTTTAGTAATTTTAGTGTTCAAAATTGTTGTTATAATAGTACAACCTTACAAGGACATTGAAAACCAATTGATGGAGATGCCATGTGGGTTGAAGAAAATCCTTCATCATATGATTCCACACCTTTATTGATTGGTGATTCTTAATAATGAGTATCTAATTATTATTTAATTAACTTGGATCAAAGAGATATTTAAAAGACAACATGCATCAATGGAAAACCATAATCAAGAATACCAATTACTGTAGTATCATAGATAAGAAATTAAACATTCACACTACATGGGGGATACAATTAAAATATTTTTGTTATTATTTTATTATCATAGGTTACATATATTTTATTGTTTTTGGTGTTTTTTTATATAAATAATATTGTAATTTTTGTTCTTATATTTTTCTGAAAAATTATTCCTTTAATTATATTTACTATAATTTGTTCCATTTTTCATGCATGTATATATAAAAGATAGAGACAATACAAATACAAAAAAATAGTTAAACATATCATAAAAAGTTCAAAAAATAAAAATGTTTCGAAACTGAAAAGTGGTAATATATTAATACCTTCCGTTATAAAGGAAAATCGATTGTTTCTCCTTAAACGATATCTCTAAACCAATAAATATCTTCTTCACGTTGAACTACAATGTGTTGATCAATTTTTTGTGAAAAAAATAAAATAGCCTCAAGTTCATCTCATTCAATTAAAAGCACTCATCACCTTAAAATTCTCACAATAAATTTATAATTTCGATTAGATGGAAATGTAATAAAGAAAAAATGTTCTTGCATGTGATGTAAAAATGAAAGGTTCATTACTAACTCATTCATCTCTATATATCATATTTTTTAAATTCTGAAACATAAACTATTATTTATAGAATTTACTTACAGGGACTGGATCAACCCAATTACACTATAACAATATGTAATTCAACCTATACATGTACAAAACATCATCGATGTATTTGAATTAACCATAGTAATAACCAAAATCGATAGATGGACAAAAAATTACATTATTTTGTGTTTCTAATTTTTCATTGAAATCATTAATGTGAAACTGAAATCCATTAGCATCTAAATATTTGTAACGAAGATTTGTTATTGATTTATTCTCAACTAGTTGGTTAAATCCTTAAGTTCATATAGGGTAACCTAAGTCTCATAAGACATGGACCTATATATTTCACAAATATCAATAAAATTTTATGCAACAAAAAATTAGTATTGTACTTCAATCACGACGAAAATCCATTTTTATGAACAAAATACTTGAACAAATCATGAAATTATGCATAATGTTACTATTTAATTTGATAATCACGTGCAAGAGACATCACTCATTTTATCTCATTAATGTGTTTCCTGCAAATGATAAAACCATGTTTAAATTATCATATCTTTATATACAAACAAAAAATGTAAAAGTAAACCATAAAATTGATAAGACAGTTACTGCATCAATGGTGAAACTGATGGAGTATGGAACAAGATATATCGATTATATTGTATCAACTTGATGTTTTCCAAATCAAATATAGTTCATTCTCTAACTGGAAAATCATAAATCTGAGGGGGATTATCTAATTTTGTTTCAAAATCCATAAGATAATCTATAAAAAAGAAGTAAACTAATAGGTAAAATAACCATTTTCTATTGAAGCCTCCAGTTGAGATCAATTACATACTAACCATTTCAATGTATTCATATACCAATCTATAAGATACATCCACCAGAATTTCAATAGACTAGCTATCATTAATTCCTTAGTTTGGTTCACTATAAACAGAACCATAACATCAAAAAATGAGGATGGGAATAGTTTCTCCCCATGAAAAATAATATTTACAATTCTATCCTAATTTTTTTTAAATCACCCATTTTTTGACTTTATAAAGAAATATATCTAAAAAATTACTAATCTCAATCAACAGTTGAAGAACATTTGGAGATAAATAATCATGAGTTGTGATTAGAATCAACTTTTGAAGTAGTATGTGATGTTCATGAATTTTCATACCTTACGATTTCTTATTTATCACATTCACAAAGTTATAAATATTATAATTTAATCATCATGAACCTTTAAAATATTCAAAATGGAAATAAATGTCCCTTTCATTTTTTTCTCATCATGTACTATATAGTAGGAATGTTTTCCTTGTTTCCCTTACCCAACTATAAATTAAATTGTTTACTTAAACCCATTTCTTATAAATCACATCATGAATTGAAGTGGTCCTTGATTTTACACTAACACCTAACATCGTCTACAATATATTATCACAAACATTTGTTTTTTCAATGTGCATGAAAACCATATTATCCTATATCATGTTATTTTTCTAGTAATGGTGATTAAAAAAATACTTTTCTTCTTCCAATTGTGTTTGTACTATCTACCTGCACCATGAATATTGGGTAATGGATGAGCCAAAAAATCTTAAAATTTAAATATTTTATGGATGTTTTCCTCCCGAATATGCAATAATATTTCTTCTCATGTAATGAAATTTGGTGATGGGTTGAATTTCAAGTACCATCTGATGCCACTCTATACCATATGAACCTATGTTGAGGGGGAAGAAAATGTCTAAGACCCATGTATTTCCTCTTTTCACAATTCTTAATAAATGTAGAATTTTTACTTTTATTTCAAAAAGGGTAAGAAAATTCCACTTCAGTACTCCAATATGAGAAATTTTCATAATTTGGGAAGTCATTGATTGTCCACAATAAAGCAGTCTACAGTTTGAACATTTCACTATTTTCATAGTTGTAATTCATCACACTAGAAGCCCAAAATTCATTCAACACATAAATCAATGGATTAAGGTATACATCAATCTTATCCCCATGAATTCTAGGTCCATCAATAAGATTGGAGAGTATATAATTTTTTATTTCATAAAAAGTCACAGAGGAAGATTATATGTAAACAACACCACAGGATATGTGCTATGATTTACACCAACAATAGACCTAAAAGGATTGAAAATGTCACCTATCAACCCCAACCTAACATTACAACTATCTTTAGAAAATATAGGGTGTCTCTTATTGAAATTTTTCTATGCATGAGAGTCTGCTGGGTGGGTTAGAATATCACTTTCCTTATTTAGTTAAAACATTCCATCACATTAATTTAGAAACATTAGATGAAATAAATAATATTTTCAACCTAATATTCAATGTAATGTAAAAAAATTTAATTACATTAATTGGTTTCCCCTGTTTTATAGTCTGACATTGATGATTCTGATTTCCCTCATTATCTTTCCACCTAGAAGAGCATGAGACCGTGAAATTTTCCAAACACATAGTTTCCTCTATAAAAAACATAAAGTGGTTTTCACATGAATCTATAGTCTCATATGTGAAACCTAAGATCTTTTTTAACTTATGAGCATGATAATATGACTCAGGAATAATAGAGTCATAAAAAAGTACTTTTTTCCAATAAATTTAATATCACATCGAATGATGCATTTAACCACTGATTCAAAGTCCTCAAGTGAAACAACTCTAAGATTTAATAAAATTTATTATAATATGTAAACAAAGAATATAATTCAGTTCATGCATCATCAATTATTTCATAAAACCTCAACGAATCATGATATGAACCCAAGCATGGATTGATCTCATCAATCTCAACTAGAAGTTAATTATTTCAGGAGCTAGACAACATACCATTTCTGTAAGTATTTAGTGCATACGATCAGTTATCCTCACATCATTATTGATCATAACTGTTTCTATATGATTAAAATAAAAATATTCTTTCCCACGAAGAGTCCAACTATTATAATTTCTCAGAAACTCATTCATGAATTTGTGTACCCTAATGATATCTTGTATGAATTGATATTTTTTCACATTTTCTACATGGAAAATTGATATAGTCACTTAAAAATGATATAGTCCCTTTGAAATCTTTTATTGAAATTAATAAACTACATAATACGTTCAAAATATTCTCTATATATTCTATTTAGAAGATTAATCCAACTCTTATCAATATTCATATTTATACAACATGTATTAAAAATTACATAGGACTTCATATTAGATGGCTTTCTATAATTTCAGATAAAAAATATATTAAAAATAAAGACTAACCTATTGCATGTGGACTTTAGTTCATACCCATCCAAAACAAAAAACAATTCAAAAAAACATGATCATTCCATTATATTTAATTAATTATAAATTTTATTTTTGAAAGTATCCTTTTTTACGTGACTAAATATTTTGTAATGTGGTTCTTATAAAACATGTTTGGATAAAACAATTATTTTTAAGAGAAATAAATTTTTGAACAAGTGAATATATAAAAGAAAACTCAACTAAGATATATACTTCTTACAAGATGGGATTTGTATTGTCAAAATTGTTAATAGGCAAGGAAATTAAAATAGCCAGTTAGAGAAAAAGTAAATATAAATACAAAATTCTGTCATGATTATAATACATGAAAAAATAAATTTTAAAGAAACACATTTTCAAGAAACAAATTTTCAATAAATTTGAAAATACATTCACAAAAGAATTTATCAAAACTGATATGTACACAAAGTGGTTTTTAAGAAGTGCTACCAAATATTTCCCTAATATTGGTTTATTTTTTTTAAAAATCTCCACATAATTTTAATATAAATTTTAGAAGAGACCCACTTAAATAACAGAGAAACATATTTTCCATGTGTGTTAATAAGAAAAGTACTTCAAGGTGTGAGTAAATTTCCAAACAATTTTTTTTTTTATCATTTTAAGAAGTAATCAATAAATTATATTATAATTTTATGATTAATAACATTTATTTATATATACCAAATCCTATATATAAAATAGTCAAAAATTAATTTTACTGGTTTCATAATAGTTACCGAATAACAAAACAAAATAGTTTTATAATCAATACCTTATCCTCCATTAATTATTTTTAATGAGTAAATTAAAATCACAATTTCAATTAAATTCTCTAAAATATAATCTATAAAACATTTATTTTTATTTTATTTGTTTATTTTAATGATTTTAATTTCATATAAAAATTATTAATTGAATTTTGAAAGTGTTTTTATTATTATAGTGATATTTATATCCGTCATTGTTGTTGGGGGAATACCCATTATGTGATTCCAAAATCACCATCACCATGATTCTTTTTACGAGTTATTTTTTGTATTATGATTATGATTTGTTCATATAACTATTCATTAATTTCATATTATAATAAAATAATATTTATTATATATTATTTCTATTATGGGGTATAATTACAAATATTGATTCATTATTTATGAAAAAAACATTTATAAGTTATTTTAGCTCTCAAATTCTTGTCCCATAAAAATTATAAACATATATTTTAATCAGATATCAATTAGTGAAAATAGTTTGATTGTTGTTCCATAATATCCTAATCTAAATCCCACATTGTATGTTCTAATTTTTGATTCAGTCACAATATATTCAATAACCAAGTCACTGGATTTCTTACCCCTGTATCTCTTCATTCGATGATTTAGATAATTTATTAATTATATAGTAAATAGTGATATCTTTTAAATATTTTAGTTCTATGGACATGCATGGGATATACCATGTATGTCTATAAAATTATTACATGGATGATGTTATAAGTTTTAGAAATTCTTGTTTATATGTGTCCGAATTATCATTATAAATCAAATTAATAAGTTTACAAACTAAACACAATGTATAGGACAAATAATAGGTCTATTATTTAATAATTTTAAGGTATGATGTATGTGTTGTTTTTAAAAAAAATTGGGAAGCAAATAAAATTGTAGGTGGGTGTTGGTTGTGATAATGATTAAAATACAGAAATGAAACAACATTAGTTAAGAATATAGATTTTGTAAAATAATTTGGGATTCATAGGATTTATAGACTGGTTATCATAAAAAAATTAATAAATGTTTATAAAATTACATGTCATTAAAATTTAATTTGGTATGGTAATTTCTTTGGTTGAGGTTTTATTGAAATATATATTATCCTCTAGAACTTTTAAAATGGTTCACCTAGACTTAAAAATTGGCACAACTATCACATAACTATGATCTAGATATAATAACTGATATATAGGTTTTATATGCACAATAAGATATTATTTTCATGAAAAAAATAAATTAAAACTTTTGTTAGGTAATTGGCATAAAATAATCTCACCAATTAAAATTCATGAGTTGACCCATTAAGAAACAAAATATATTTTATGGGGTATACTAAAACATAGTAATCGAATATGGATAAATTATGATATAAATAAAACAATCACTTAAATCCATAATTAAAACTAAATAATAGTTCAATATAATGTTATAACTCTCTTTCCAATTATACACATTCCATATTCTAGTTTTCAAAGGTTTCATTCTCTAAAGATTGGTTCATAAATCACAAACATAACTCTTTTATCATATTATATTTATATAAATTTGTATAAGTGATATAAAACATAAAGGATATAAATTGTAACATATAAATCTCTTGAAAATTAATATATTTCCCTCTCAGTTTGAATTTATAGATGTTTCATAAAAAATAAATATTTATTTGTTTTCTATGGTATTGGTTTTCTAACCTAGATTTTATAATACCATTTAGTAAGTGGTTTTGATAATGTTTATATTCTCATATCAATTTTTTTGAAATAATAAAAATTTTCTTAACTACTGAATACATCTAAATTTTTTTTATAGTTATTGTGCTTTATGAAATCATAGTGATGGAAGTGGCTAAAATCAAAACCCTAAAACCACAGTTATGGATTACCTGATAGCATGAAAAATCGCGAACCAAGTGAATGTTGAGCTGGAGTTGGAGTACTAGTGAGACATGAGGGAGGGGTGGCGGTGAGGGCATATGGGATGTGTGTGGCTCTAGGTGTGACCGCGGAAATGGGTGAGGCACGGGGGGAGGGAGATATGGGTAGTGTTGGGGAAGAGAGTCATAGGGGGAGATGGAGTATGAGTGAGAGGGGTCAGAGCAAGAGAGATCCGGATCCTGAGGTAGAGGTGGGTGCAGTGAGGGAGATGATGTGTGGTGATGGTAGAGTTTGAAGAGGTAAGTTGCACATGAGGGAGGGTGGGTGGGGGTGAAAGGTTGTGTTGGATTTCGACCGCCTACGGATGTTTCTATTGATTCCCAATAGGTACTAACAATGGAGGTCACCCATTAAAAATGAATCAAAACACTTAATTTATAGTAGTGAAAAAAGCCCCCTTACAGTTTTCATTTCTCTGTGTTTTTTTCACCGTTGATAAAGGGATCCCATTTTCCAAAATTTTTTAGTGATGATAAATTATATCACTAAATATAGTGGGATCTGTAGTAGGGAAATTGATTTTATAAAAAACCTTTTTTTTCAGTTGTAGGATTGAAATCAAGTTAAATTCCATAGGATGATTCAGATGATATGGAAACATGGGCCACCCAAAAAAAGCTGAAATATATTTGATAAAAAACATTTTAATTTAAAATTGAAAATGAGTTAAAAAATTCACATTCATATTAAAAAATAGATTCTTATACTTATGTATCCGTATATTTTAAAATATAAATTCATTTTAAATAATGTGATGAAATATTATTTTTATTTCCAATTTCCATGTTTATTTAGATTATTATTTCTGACATCAAGATCACACAACAATCTTGGGGGCTTCAATTTGGTAATCAAGTTGAATTGAAGCTTTAGAATCAAATGGTTGGATTTCACATAAAGTTACTTACTTGAATTTTTCTAATAACTTCACAACCGATAAAAACACATGAGGGGATATTGGTATATTTTTAAGGAAATACCCATCAAAGATTCCCCTAATAGAAATTTATAACGAAAAAACAACCCAACCAACAAATATGGGTGCATGCTCATACAAGAAGACATAGCTAATGGCATCATCGCTCACGACACCCAGAATCACTGTATCTCCATCGGGGCACCATGGATTATACTTTCTGGATTCCTCTACATCACATCCACAATATTCTCAAACATCCCATCGATCCAATTAGAAGGATCTTGATGATCAGAAACAAAAGAAGAGCCCTACTCCAAGTCATTCTAAATTTATTCCTCCGTGTATTTTTCTACATCATGATGATGTAAGATTTCTTAAAAATCAAGGAAATATTCCTCATTATGATAGAAATCCCTACCAACCTCTTCATCTCAGGAATGAGTCTCTAGTGACCCTCCTTTAAAATGAGATCAAAAACTAATTTTAGATGATTATAGATTCATGAAAAACACTTTAAAGAAGTTCCCCACCCAATTGAGGTCGAAGGAATTGGTATTTTGTCCAATCATGTGTTCATAAAACATATTTGAAATCATTTATTGATTAATCATAGATATTATTAGTTATCATGTATGATAGGAAAAATAAAAACATATAAGTGAAACTGGAACCCACTAGTTTGGTTGTGATCAGATACAAATGGTAACTAGTGTGGCTGCCCAAGAACAATAGGTTCATGAAGACAAGGAATATTAGAACTTTCAACAAGGGAATCTTCTTCATTGCCTGCCAAATAGGGAATCATTTTACATCCATCAGGAATTTGATTTTAAAATCCGACATGGAAAAACATAGAAGCAAAGGAGGTCACAGAAGAGATGAAAAAAGCATAATCAATTGTTAAGCTACAAATATAAGCACATACTCAATCACTATTTCCATGGATTGCACTAAAAGTTGATAGATAAAAACAAATTACCATTATGATAATTTTAAAGCAATTTTTGAAAAAAATTAAATAATAATATGTTAATTGTTTTTAATTCTATATCAGAAAGGCAGAAGGCCCCCGACCGTCTTCCCTATTTATTGAAATGTGGCAGGGGGTCACACCTTTGTCTATCATTGATGTAGATTGATGACATAGAAAAGGTAGGTAGGGTTGGCCACCTTTCGCCTAACATAATGGTGAAATGGGGTAGGGGTTCCACCTTTCCCAAAATACCTATAAAAGGGGACCCCTACTCACTTCAAAATTCCTCCATCACTCTAATTTCATCCTAATATCTCTCATAAATAATCTTCCTTTGTGCGTGGTGATTCCAGTGGCCTAAAAGATGTTCTGATTTTTGGCAAAGCAATATTTAGAGATATTTTTTTCTTATTTATTTTAATGTTATTTATTATTTTAATTGATTTGTTTTTAATTTGTTCTAAATATGTTATTTATTTAGTAGTTTTTTTAGTTATTTATTGTCTACAAATAATACTTATTTTTAGTAATGATTAAGTATAAATTAACTCATTAATAACATTGGATTAAAGAATGATTATATATAATTATTATCTAATAATAATTAACTAATGAATACCATATGATTAACTAATAATTATGGTATAATCAATTGAGGATTAAGTAATTTTGGACTAATTATTAGCTAATGATTAAAAAAATTTAACAGATGATTAAATAATGATTATGTAATTATTATAGAATGATTAATAAATGATTAAATAATGATTAAATAATGATTATATATTGATTAAGTAATGATTATAGAATGATTAACTAATTATTAACTAATGATTAACTAATTATTTAGTAATGATTAGCTAATCATCAACTAATGATTAAATAATTATTAAATTGGGATTAAATTATGATTAACTAATGATTAATTAATGATTGAGTAATTATTCACTAATGAACTACTAATGATTAAATATTGAATAACTAATGATCAAGTAATTATTAAATAATTATTAAGGAATGAATAAATAATGATTAAGGAATGAGAAAAAATGATTAATGAATGATTAACTAATGATTAACTAGTGATTAACTAATTATTAACTAAATATTACTTATGATTAACTAAGGACTACATAGTTATTAACTAATGATTAAGGAATGATTAAAAAATGATTAAAATGATTAAAAAATTATTAACTAATGATTAAGTAATTATTAAATAATGAATAACAATTGAATAAATAATGATTAAGTAGTTATTAAAGAATAGTTGAGGAATGATTAAGGAATTATTAAGGAATTACTAAGGAATGATTAATTAATGATTAACTAAATATTAACTAATGATTAAATAATGAATATAAAATGAATAAGGAATGATTAAAGGGTGATTAACTTATGATTAGGGAATGGTTAACGATTGAATAAAGAATGGTTAACTAATTATTAACTAAGGATTATCTAAGGATTAACTAATTATTAAATAATTATTAAATATTGATTAAGTAATGATTTTTTATTTATTAAATAATGATTAAGGAGTGATTAAAGAGTTATTAAATACTGATTAAGAAATGACTAAAGAATAACTAACTAATGATAGACCATTGATTAAGTAATGATTAAATAATAATTGAGTAATTATTAATAAATGATTAAGGAATGATTAAAGAATGATTAAATAATGATTAACTAATGATTAAAGAATTAATGTGTTATTTAATTTGTTTTTTCTTGTCCATTTCACATTATATAATCATTGTTGTCATTTTTTTCGTGGATAAAAAAAACTGATTTGAGGTTTTCTCTTATTTTTACCACATTTTGTAAAACATTTTGTGACTTATTTTTTGATACAATTTAATATAAAAAACATTAGTGTAATATTTTAGGATATAAAAATATATTCTAAAATTTTAGTTTCATAAAGTTTAAGTAGTCAACCCTCATTTTCAATATTATTTACACTCTTATAATCTTGATCAATTGTTTTTTGATGTAGAGATCCAGGGTTTCGAATGTCTACTACCAGAGGGAGGTTATTAAAACTGATCAAGGAGGTTCTTATAGTACACAAACAACAAAAATGGTTAGGACATCTGATTGTGTAATGCTAATTGAACCTCAAGACAGAATTCATGGTTTCTAAAATGTGGGACCTGATCAAAATTTCAATTCTACTAGATATATAAATTTCCAATTTCTGGATACACTATATAATGTATCCTGTGCATTTTTTTCTGATGAGCAGTGAGTCTATGTAATAAATTTATCTTATTAGTGGTAAAATAGTGACATCATGGATTTATATGTTGATGTTTCTATTGTATAATGACAACATCCAATTTTACGAAGAAGTAGACTTACAAGAGTGGTTTAAGAAGGTCCATCCCAAGAAATTGAGGCTCCTCCCTATGATATGAAAGAGGAAAACCTAGATGATCTCCTGAATAAACATGTAAATATGACTTTTGATGAGGATTTATTTAATGAGGGAATAGTTGGTGATTATAGCGCTGATGAGGAGGGAGAAACAAAAGATCGGGAGGATGTTTCTAGAAATGCAGTAGTTGCACAGTAGTCTGAAAAAACAATAAATCTTCCACCATTATTCAATTTTTGGTCAAATGTGATAGCTTGTTTTCCAAAATTCTACTGCAATGTTCTCACACATGAAACTGAGTTTTTTGGAGTTGTAGTGGATAGGTTTAGTGAGCTGGAAAACAATTATATATAGGAAGGTATTTTACATGTAAAGATGCATTGAAAAACATACTAAAAAGATTTCATATTGAGATCCATTGTAGATATTTAGTTCATGAATGAACCCATAAAAAATAAATATTATGGTGTGATAAATTGGTAGATGATTTTAGATTTCACTTAAGGGTGTTTCTAGATATTTCATTTGGATCTTGGATAATTTTGATGATTGAGGTAGCTCTTACTTGTGTTCAGTGAAACCTGTTACATGTTCATACTTCATTGGATACTGAATTTCTGTCTTCTATTGTCATCAAGATGATTAGGAGATACCACAATTTTCCTATTTCCCTTGTGAAAGAGAGAACACAAAAAACTTTGGTTATAATATTTCCTTTAATAAGGCATTTGAAGCGAAATAGAAGGCAATAATGAAGGTCTATGGTGATTGGGATGACTCCTATTAGTAGTTTTTGAAATTTCTAGCCTTAATGAGACACAATAAAAAAAATTTCTTCCATATTCATATGAATTAACATGTGTCTCAAGAAAACCAACTTCATTCTATCTCGTGTTCTATTTCATTAGTTTTTCTAGGAATTCCTTCCCTATACTTGTGCATTTCTTTTCAGAAAATAGTTTATATTGATTAATGGAACATTTCTATATGGAAAATTCAAGGTTGTATTATTTACTTCAGAAACCCAATATAGAATCAATTTACCTCATCCAATTTCCTTTTCAATTGTAGATAAGGAAAAATATGAATCATGGAGTGGGTTTTTGTCATGTAAAAAACAACCATTTCACCCAAGCACAGAGTGTTTGTTTGATATCTGATCAGCATCGAGTGATCAATGAGGTAATCAATGTGGATCTTGATACACATAGACATCCAAATTCACATCATTGGTAATGAATCAAACCCATTGATATTAACATGTGAAAAATTTCCATAATGAACCTATGGAGAAAGAAACAACAAGTCTTGGTATTCAATGCCTTTATTATTGTTTACTACTTCAACATAGAGATTAAATTAATTTATGTGAAATACGATCACATATGCGTAGAATATGAGTTAGATAAATGAAGGTTTGAAAAAATTTTCAAAAAAAAGGAAAGGATAATCAGGTAGTGTATGATTATATGATGTGGATTTCAAAAGAAAAATTTTGAAAATGAAAATCACAATGCATCAATTCATGAAGGTGGTATTCCACACATACACAAAAGAGGTGATTTCTTTTCTTTCTATATGATCAGAAAGTGGGGTATAACGGTTATTCCCATGATATCCTTCTAAATAAGTTATGGACACTTTGAGTATTTCATTATTCCATTTGGGTTGAAAAATTCACCAATGGTTTTTATGGTGATTATGAACTAGGTGTTCCATCTATACCTTGAATCCTTCATCATAGTGTTTGAGGACAACATACTGGTTTACTTCGAGATCATGGAAGATAATGAGAAGAAATTTAGGATCATATTAGGCACTCATCAAGATCATCATCATTATGCTAAGATATCCAAGGTCACTTTTTGGATCAGGGAGGTAATTTTTCTGGGCCACATGATCTCAAAGTACAGGGTTTCTGTGGACCCTAAAAAGATCAAAGTAGTAATGTTATAGGAGAAATTAAAGAATTTATTTGAGATCATGGTCTTTTTTGGCCTGAAAGGGTACTATATGATGTTTGTCAGAGATTTCTCTCACCTTTTATTTCCTTTAACCACACTTATCAAAAAATGGATATGGTTTGACTGAATCCTAGTATATTAGGAATATTTTTAGGAGATTATGTAGCAGTTGGACACTACCCCTTTTTAGATCTTACCAAAATTTAGGAAGGGATGTGTGTTCTACTATGAAACTTCAGTTACAGGTATTTGGTGTTTGTTGATGTATAATGACCATGTAGTGGTGTATGCTTTTCTCCAAATCTGACCGCATGAAAGGAATTATCCAGCCCACAACCTGGAATTGGTAGAAGTTATACATGGATGGAAGGCATGTCATAATTATCTCTTTGGGGATAATTTTTTAGCCTAACCAAAAATATAAGATCTTGTCTTACATTTTCTCCCAGAAGGAACTTATTATGAGGAAACGGTTTTGGGTCGAGTGACTTTAAGGGTTTGATATTGATATTATTTATACCCTGGGAAAAGGTAATGTTATAGAGAATTCCCTAAGTATAAAAATGTAGAAGAAGTCTGTGAAGGAGTCCTCTGATGAGTGGAATTTAATGGGTATTTTTTCCGAAATTCACCTAGAAGCCAAGGAGTATAGGGGAGGGATGTTCTTGGTTAGAATTCTGTTGATTACCTCCCTTATAGAGATGATTAAAGAATATAAAATCAATTATGAGATGTTTTAGTGGCCCATGTAGATTTTCTATAGTAGGGTGGTTCCTAACAAATGGTTGTTGAAATCTGAGGGGATCTTTTGTTTTAAAGGTCGCTTCGTGGGGATGTTGTTGTTGTGAAAGGTGATGATGTAAGATATCCATGAGTCTCACTAGGAAGTTCATCCCAAGACCACCAAGATGCTTTATGACATGTGTTTTCAGTTCTGGTGGATAGGTATGAGGTGTGACATAGCTGAATTTGTATCCAGGTGATATACTTTCCAACAGGTTTTAGATGAAAACAATAGGACCTCTAATTTGTTTTAGCCATTACCCACACCTAATTGGATGTTGGATGATGTAATTGTAGATTTCATCATTGGGTTTCTGCATACACCTCAATATAGGAATGAAATATGGGTAGTGATTTACCATTTAGAAAACAAGACCAATTAATTTTGATTAAGGATTCAACCAAGGTGGATGACTTGGTCCAGCTTTCTGTTCAGGATATAGTTAGGACTCATGGATTTCAATTTTCCTTTATTTCAAATAGGGAACCTTGTTTAACCTATTGGTTTTGGGAAGGAAATTAGATGGTAATGGGGTCACATGTCAAACTCAGTATGACATACCATCCTCAAATGGATGTTCAGATAGAGTAGCAAATTAGATCATGGAATAAATTCTCAAAGCATGCATGTTGGAATTTAGAGGCTTACAAGATAACCATTTGCGATTGGTTGAGTTTGTATATATCCATAGTTACCAATTCTCAATTAAAATGGATCCCTTTGAGGATTTCTATGGTCTGCCTTATTAGTCACCATTATTATAGACATAAATGGGAGAGACTTATCTACTGGGACTGAGACTTGTGAAGGATATGTCTAATAAATTATGGTTAATCAGGAAATGTTTATTGATAGAGAAGAGTTTCCATAAGTCTTATATGGATCATTAGTGTTGAGAATTGTAATTATTAGTCGGTGACCAAGTGTTTATAAAGGTGTTCCCTCCCCTTGGCCACCATCGTATTAGTAAGCATGGGAAGAGGATGCTGAGGTATGTCCAACCTTTTGTGGTTACTGAGAGAGTTGGTATGGTGGAATAAAAATTAGCTTTTATGACCTAGTTAACATTGATCCTGGATGTGTTCCATGTCTTGTAATTTAATAATTATAACTTGGTCCCATATCAAATGATTAAAGGGAAATAATTTTATCTAGAGTCTAATTTTTTCATGATTGAGTACCTGTGTGGGTTGTGGGTTCCCATGAGATTGTTCTTAGGGGGAAATATACACCCCTAGTTCATATTATTTGGTAGCACAAGAATGAGAAGAAAGATAAATGAGAGAATAAGTCTTGGGTGGAGGATCAATATCCATATCTATTCACTGATTAGACTATGGTTTGATTTTATGAGGGAGGAAAGTTCTTATGGAGGGGATAATTGTAACGTCGACGATTTTAATTTGTGGCATGTTTCACTTTTATTTTTTTCTTACCTTTATCTCTTTTATTTCCTAATTATTTTTGGAAAACAATGGAAGGTTTTAGGAATAGAAGTGGGTGGAACTTGGTTGGAACATGGTTAGTAGAAACTGTGAGAAATCATAGTGGAAACCATGCTCCTTGGATAGTGGCACTGTCCAGGTTACATGACCTAGAACACGATCACGTGGGCTAATCATGAACCTAAGAAAGTTTCAATTTTTGAGAAGAAAAACTAGGAAACCACTTTCTGTTCTCCCCAGGAAACCATGTGTCCTCATTTCCTCTTGGACAGAGGAGGCGCATAGTCTGAAAAATCATGAAGCCAAACTATGTGGCCTGCTAGATCATTTTTTTTTGAAATTATGGTTTTCCCTCCTTAATTTAAACCCCAAATCACCCATTCCATCCACAATTTGAACTCTCCATCTCTAGGCGTGCCTCCCCTTCCTCTCTACTACCTTGGGGTTTAATATTTGGGTTGTTTTGGTGGGGAATCATCAAGAAACCCTCAAGTAAGCCTCCCTCCCCTCTTTCCTTCCTTTTAATTAGTCTCTTATTATTTCTTAATTAGGATATCTTTCTTCAGAAAGGTTTTTCACCTATTATGGGTTCAAATATTTTTCTATGGTTAATATTGATGGAAGTGGTATCCTCCTACTACCATAGGGTATCCCCTTGGTGCATTTGGTGTTTCCATCTGGTTTTCGGAAGATATCAAGTATAGGTAGGGGGTTCCTTGATTTGAAATTGTTCTATGAGATTAATTTTCTTTATTTGTATTTCAAATGGTTATATAAATGGTGTGGGTAGTGTAAAAATGTTATAAAAGTGTTTTAGTGAGTGTAAGGGTTTAATTATGGCTGGACTATTGAAAATGGATATTTTCCAAGTCTTTTTCAATTATTTGAAAA
This sequence comes from Viscum album, assembly GCA_963277665.1. Taxonomy (NCBI): domain Eukaryota; kingdom Viridiplantae; phylum Streptophyta; class Magnoliopsida; order Santalales; family Viscaceae; genus Viscum; species Viscum album. The sequence goes on from OY728160.1 coordinate 1,387,249,089, forward strand.
GAATTTGTGTGAGAGTTAAATTATTTGACATGACAAATGGAATTGAGAATAAGGGAATCCCATGTTTACAGGTGGGTTGACTGGGTCAAGTCTGTTAGGAGAGTCAGCAGGGTTGAGGCCTAGTCTCCCTATCAGGTTTACGTAACAACACTAACTAATCTCTCATGTGGTCGGGATTGGTGGCTCGAGAAGATTTGTTGCATCTAGGATATGGTTTGATAACCAAGTGTATGAGTATCGTAGGACCCTACTAAACCAAGTAAATTGGGATTTACCATGGTTCTCATGATATACTTATCATTCAGTTCATTTTTGAATTGACTTTATTTTAATTTCAAAGAATGTTTTATTTAAAATTTTATTATTCTTTTAATTAAATACTAGCATATTAATTTTTATTATAATGTAATTTAAAGGAATAACTTTTGGTTGTATCCTAATGTGGATATTTTTTCGCACCCTATATACAACCTTGAGAGTATGTAGACCTATAAATGTTTGAGATAAGTAAAACCAATATATTCCATGGTGGTGATGGTGGATTAAGATGATAGTGTATCCTCTTTGGATGGTGTTGATGGAGGTTAAATGAGGGTGATAACCAACATGTTTCATAGAGTATAGTTGGTCTAGTTGGTTCCCCTACCATTTTTGGTTATTTTTTTCTAGTTGTAAATGTTTAATTCTTAACATATTTTTTAGTATTATATTATGATCTATTTCATTTTGGTTATCGATTGTGATTCTATGACTCATTAGTGTAGATTATTTGTGGTTTATTCAGATGAGAGAAATAACACTCACAAGTTTGTTTGATTCCCATGCACTAGTTTGTTTTCTGTGGGGACCAGGAACTCCCTTTGGGCCATGCCACGTGCTAGGTTGGGTTTTGGGATGAATGGTATCCTAAATTGGTTCGTGATAGATGGGGTTTTTTGTTTCATTTCTCTTTAGTCAGAGGCCTTGAGTCTTCATTATTGTGAAACCTTGTTTGATCTATATAGGTCTTGAAATTTAACTAATCAATATTTGATCCATATTAGAGGGTTGAACTATTTTTTAGCACTCTTAGATTCTCAAGGATGTTTTTTTGGCTGTGTGTATCCCTGTCAAATTCAACTAGGAAACTAATATTTCTAGGTATGGGCATTATTCTAGAATTATTTTGAATGTTTTTATTTATTATCCATTGATTGAAAGTATCTTTTCAGCAGTTGATGAATTCAAATTTGAGATATCTATAGAATTAGAGAATGATCCTGATTTATTATTTAATTTTTATTGCATTGGTAATATTAGATAATTTTTACTTAAGGGTCTATGATGCTATATTTTAAGTAGTAGTTGTCATATTTTTGAGAACTATAAGTTTAAATTGCCAATGGTGGAAGCTAGGAATTTTGCAGAAAACATGCCTACTATAAGGGATAGTTTGATGGAATATAAGTTCTTTATATAATTTTATGGTAGAGTAACACCTACTAAGGTTCATGTTTTTGACAAACATAACATATCTCTAGATTCTAATAATATAGAGGGCAGAATGGATGAATAGAGTTCAAATTCAATACAGCTGCTACAAGAACCAAGTTCCATTATATACATAATTTTTGGTTCTAAATCTGACACATATAGACTCAAAAATATTGACACACTTGTCGTTAAAAGAATTGAATAGGATGGGACTAAATTTAAATTGGGATATAGGAGTGAATTCAATGAATATGTGGATTTTGGTAGTGATGTTGGCTGAGACCTTATTGATTCCCTTGAGGACCCGTTTTTATCCAGCGGTATGGTGGATCTTAACTCATGATATTTTTCATTATATCAAAGAGAAAATGAGGAAAATATATTTCTAATATGATGTTAATGGAAGCTTCATAGGCTTAGGGTGATGATGAAATGTAGATTGACAAGGTTTTATTCTAGAAACATGTGTTTATTTTGTAGGGAAGGAACCTGGGGGTGGGTGGGGAAGCCCATCCCAATTACGGTCTAGGGTTTTCACCTCTAGAATATGGAATGTAAAGTTACACTAATGAGAACAATATTTTCCCTATGGTTGGAGTGGAAGAGGATAATGAAATCTTTACAGATGATAAACCTATGAAATTAGTTGGTGTTGATATTGTAATGGTTTAGGGAAGTGGTCAGGATAGCCACAATGGGAAGGCTATTAAGAATAACCACCTAAACTTCTTCACTCTATTGGATTCTATTATCACCACTAAATTTGGGGTTTTCTATACAGAATATATCAATATATCTTATATTCCTCCATCTTTAGAAGGAAAGGTGATTAAGAAAGATCTCACAGGGGGGTAGGGGTTAAGCAGTTTTCTCTTCTAGAGGGATTATGCATGGTAAAAGTGGAGAGGAGGAAACACACTAAAATCATAATTTTTGTACAATATGACACTATAGAAAATAAATTTGTAAATATGGAGAAACATGTGGGCTTTAGGAATGAGGAAATTTATAAAACATCTTCATTTAGATAAGTATGTTGAAGTTGGAGCACAACACTTCGACCCAAAAGTAGTTAAGAATTAATAAGAGGTAATTGAGTATAAGGAAAATATTTTCAAGAGATTGGATTATTGAGGTGGCCCTTGGTTAACTCAATAATAGAGGAGGGTACATCACCATTGGGGCTATTAAAATGCATAAAATGTTGGTAATAAGGACTAAAGAAGATAATTTTGTACCTTTTTTTTATAGGTGCTTATGTTGTGGATTTTATAAAGATGGATGGCATGACATGACCTTTGTGTTTATCATTTCTCTATTTATGGGTATGGTGGAATGTCTTTCACTCTTTATTATACCCCCCTGCATTGCATTTTTCTATTCTTCTTAATAATTTTTTTGAGGAAAAAAGTTTTAAAACCATGGATCGAACCCTCTTGGAATATTATTAATTAATGATGTATTATTATGTTATTAATAAAATTAATCGTATTATTGTTGACACCAAAATATGTGTTTCATATACTTTGTTGTAGAATTCATGATGCAACCCTCACTTATAAAAAAACGTTGTGTTTGAGTAGAGATGTGTCTCCAAGATTAATAAAGACACGTGTTGGATTTTTATGTTCCACAAGAGTACTCAACAATGAGGGATAAGTGGAATGAACCTCCAATACATGAGTAAGATTTGGATTTCTATGACCAATGATAAAAAGGGGTTGAAACATTAAAATTTAATTTAGGAATTTATTTCTAGAAAATTTTGTGTATGAACCATATCAAGAATCATATATCTCCCCCAATAGATTTTATTTGATTGGTCACAATGGACAAACTGACTTATAGATCAAAAGTAATAACACTTAGAAGATGAAAATAATTTATAAAGAAAATTTTCTAACCTGAGACAAGGACCTATGAAAAGGACCAAATCTAAGGACCCGAGCTAAGGAACTTATCTAAGGACCTATGAAAAAGACCCACACTAAGGACCTGAGCCATGTACTTGATCTAAAGACCTATGACAATGACATGAACTATGGACCTGAGCCAAGGATCTGCACCAAGGACCTAAGCTAAGGTCCCTATCCAAGTACCTAAATAGAGTAACACCCACGATTGATATTACATATTTTCCTATAGATAAGACCATTGCACTCCTCATTTGTATGAATTTTTTTGGAAGAATCCCCCAACTCTGGTTGTGCATCTCTTTCACCCAGGTCTTCCAATATCTCTTAGATATCTCTATTAAAACAGATAAGAGATAATTAGAAAAGATAAGTTTGATAAAAGTCCCATCAGGGTATAGAACGTAATGACCTGAACCAAGGACCAAAGCCAAGGACATGTTCCTAGGATCTGATCCAAGGACCAAAGCCATGGACCTGATCCAAAGACCCAAGCCAAGGATCTGATCTAAGGATTTGATCCATGGAACTAATCCAAGGACCTGAGAGAAGGAACTATTACAAGGACCTATTCCAAGGACCTAATACACTAACTTGATACCAGGACCTAAGCCCCATACCTATGACAAGTTCCTATAAGAGACACCCTCTGATCCCTTTTCAATTACATCCATGGTAGGGCATTTCTTAATTTGGCTCCCTTTCCTGAGAGGGACCAAGTTGAAACCTCCCTCAAAGACTCCAGACTTGCACAACCTTAGAGAGTGGAATATCACTATGTCCCCCATTTGGGTGTGTATTATTACATTCAATGGTTTCCCACACTTTTCTAGTTCTTTTGATAGGATCCTTAGGGTTCACGTGAGTGTGTATCCTGACGGTAACAAGGACCTTAACTCTAGGGATGGAGCCACTGAATTCTAAGTCTTGGGAACAAGGGATAGAACTATGTTTTTCAATTCTCATCTCTAAGACCTGAAGCCTTGAGTTCCTAGTGGAGAGGGTAAGGATCACACTTGTTTTTCCATTAAACATGGAATTAAATCATCCTCTATCATTGGAGAACCAATTTGAGGGAATCCCTCCTAGAGTAAGCCCCTATCCTTTATTGAGGGAGGTTTCACTATTGCTTCTCCTTGTCCCTTGGATACTAGGTCAAAGAGTGGATTGGCACTAGATATTCCTCTTATCTCTCTCATATACCCTCAGTCTCTTCCACCAATTAAGGAGGAGAAGTTTGGTTTGCTGGATATTTTGTTTCCCCATGTTCATCATGTTCCTGAATGACTCATGATAACTTTTTGGCATAAGGGATATCCATGATCATGATGTACAGACCATCAGATGCTTGTTTCAGTTGGGGATAATCAAATTAATACTCCTCTCACCTTTATTTAGTGTGACTCCATAGGCATGGGTTATAAAGGAAATTTATCAAACCTCAGGGGAAAAATATTTTGTGGTTTCTATGAAGTTATGTTTCTTCTTATTTATCACACCGATCATGAATTATGTGGTCTTGGAGGTTTATAGTAATCATGAAATCCACATGATCCCCCACCCAGGGGAAACCTTAGTGTGTAATCACATACCTTCAATTGAACTATGATAAATACAATTCCTACTACAATCAGAATACATATGACAACCACCAAGGGCCCAAGAACAATGTGAATCCTTCCCATGAATAAACCCCAAATCAAACTAATCCTATGGGAACCTTCATCAATAGTATTTCCTAATCATAACCACCATTAACCAAGTAGTCTTTAGTGTGTAAGCCCTGAAATTGAAATGAACAATGAGAACTCTGATTCCTAATATAATTTGGATACATAGGATGCCTACCTATGTCCCGAGATGAATTGGCCTCCACCTTAGGTTTAATCCCTGAACAAGCCTCCAAATCACCATGATCGAAAACATCACTCCTGGACCCCCTTTTCACATGGAATCATCTTCAACATTAATTAAAAACATAATCATATTAAAGGGATATAATCCCCTATGAAAAAAACCTTAGAGGGACTTTATAGGCATCATTTCTCACTACCGAACCATGTGGTCTTTGATTCACATCCAAATGGGACACGTATGAAGTCTCCATGAGTTCCAAAACCAACACCTAAAATCAACCATGTTCTCTCAGGGCTACATTTCTAATAGTGTATAATTAAAATTGTAAATTCATATCCATTCTAGGTTCCCTGGTTGTAACGAACTGACCTAGGTTACCATTAAAATTAGCACCCAACCTGATCCGTCACATACCCAAAGGGTATTCCGGACCCCAATGGGCCAGCAACAAGCACCCAGGCATCAAACAACCAAATTGAGGGGAAAATTTGTACCAACTTGAACAAAAACATAGCATACATATATAGAGAATGAAATTAACATTAGAAGACTAACAAATATAAATTCCATAACTGTAAGGAAAAAAGTAGAAACAAAACAATTGAAATAGTAGCTAAAAACTCCAAAAGACAAGTCCAGATGCAAGGGACTAAAAACTAAATAGCTACTCCAATGATGTCATGGTCAAACTACGAACATCTCACCCTTAGTTACCCATACCAGCTGATACAAACCACTCCACCTCACTATGACGCTATGCCTTTACCCACACTGGAAGAAAAATAAAGGTCTAAAAACCACTGAAGTATTGCACATGGTGTTAGCTAACCAGCTCAGTAGTATCCCACATAGGTGTTCCAAAACAAGTCTCTGTATAAAAAAAATATTTTATGCTCATTTTTAAATAAAACAAGGAATGATGAGTAGTAATGAAGTTTTAAAGAAAACATGGAAAATATTCCCGTTTTCACAGTTCTAAACAAAAGTAGGTATATAATTTTCCAAATCGTATTTCCATAACATTTTCAAAAGAATTAACCTAAAAATCACCATTAACTCAAAAATCCAAGAAGTATAAACCAGAATCACATCTATCACAACACCAATGAATACTATAGGTCTAGGCAGCATACTAATCATACCAAAATAATCAAGTGCACAAAATTGATCCTAGAACAATGGTCCTGGGAAGCAGAGGAATTCCTCATGATTAAACCCCCCCCAATGTCAATATCGGTCTCCTAGAACAATAGGCCTAGGAAAAATAAGATATCCCCAAGACAAACCTCCTTGATAATCACAATGAAATGGATGATGGAATCAAGCTAAACCTTCCACCTAAGTACACAAGGTAACCCATGTGCTCTTTTTCACAAGCCCATTTCAATGTCTTGAAAAACATTAAAACCCATTTATAATCCACTTATCAAAATCCAAGGAAAACAATTTTTCTTTCAAAACCCTTTTTCAACACACAAAAAAATCATACCAACATCATAAATGAATTTATAAAGCAGTTCGCAATGAAAAAATAGCAGGATCATTATCATAGGCTAGAGACAGAACCACCTACCTCAAAGTTTGGGCCGCACATGCCCGCAGCGGAATCCAAAACCACGAAAAAACCCAACAAAAAGACGGAGACCCTAGGATCCAATCCAAGATAATATTTATTCAAACATAAACACAAAAGGTCGGAAGAAGAGATGAAAACCACATACCTCAAAGAAGGACACCCACCACACCACAACCAATGATGGAAAATGCCTCTAGAATGATATCACACAATAGATCTAGAAGATGATGAAAAGAAACATCCAACTTGGATCAGTGGTTCCGATAACGCAAGGCTAGGGAATTATATAAATCAATCTCAAGGAAGAATCAAATAGAACACTTACCCAGAGAGACGCACTATAGAAACAACGATGAACTAGAGACAATAAGACCAATATGGAGGGAGATACACCTTTGAAAAATGACTAGGGAGAGCTCTGTTCGTAGAGCCATGTGATATGGAGAAAATAGATGAGAAAAAAATACTAAACGCATGAATTTAACTTGGGTGTGGGCTGAGTCTTGACGTGTACCTCTTGGTCATAATGTGTAGTCCATTCTGTATAAGTTGCTCAAAAAATTACATCACCTCAGGTTAAAAATAATCTATCTAACCCCTACATGACGTGTACCTCAGGTACACGATGTGTACCAGCTCCTGGAATGTCCCCCACATCACAACTTGAATCTTTCCCCAATTACACAATGTGTACTTCAAGTACATGATGTGTACTTTAGGTACATGACTTGAAACCTACAGTAAAACCCCAAAAAACTATTTTTTAGGTTTATTAATCAAAAGGGGACTTTGAAATGGAGGAAAGATAACCCCATCAAGGTAATGGGATGTTAAAAACTCCCCATTATAAAGACTTTCCATCCCTAGGAAGTCATGTTGAAGATGTATCCTCTAAAAATGAGATGAGGCCCCTAATACCTCATCCATGATTCACATTCCCAAATCTCATGCGAATTAGATCCTTGTTTCCATAGAACTATGAAAAACGAAATCAACTACCCACACAAGACTTTCATTATAGAGTTAATGATATCAACTAGTTTCTATAAAACAAAAGCATCTGGATCTAACTCAATTTCCACCCATCATAGATCTTGATTAGGGTTAGGGTGATACTTCCTGAGCTGAGATATGTGGAAAACATCATGAATTTCCATAAAATGATTCATCAATTCTAATCAATAAGCAACTTTTCCAAGACGTTCAGTGATCTCAAATGGTCCAACATATTTTAGAGCCAACATTACCTATTTTCCAAGTCGACGATGTCCCAATATAGGATACACTTTCAAGAAATCCCATTCACCAACATAAAACTCCAAAGGATGATTTTGCCAATTTGTATACAATTTATATCGAATTTGGCCGGTAACCAGACATCGCTGCACCTCCTGAATCTTTACTGACGTCTCTTGAGCTATATTTGGTCCAACCAAGGCTACATCACACACCTCTTCCCAAAAAATAGGTGATCTGCATGGGATACCATACAATTATTTAAAAGGATCCATTCTGATCAAATAATGGAAACTATTGTTATAACAAAACTCAACCAATCCTAGATTGCTATCCCATGATCGACCGAAATCCAAGACGCATGCACGAAGCATATCCTATAGGATCTGAATTACATGCTCTATCTGGCCATCTGTCTGTTGATGGGAAGTTGTGATCATCTTGACATGAGTCCCCATTGCCTCTTGAAGACTCCTCGAGAACCTTGAGGTAAACCTAGGTTCCCTATCTGAAACAATGGTAGATGGAATACCATGTAACCTCATGATCTCCTACACATACAACATACCAAGATCTTAAAATTTAGTGGTGTCTTTGATCGGAATGATGTGATAAGACTTCGTCAACCAATAAACAACCACTAAGATAACATTTTTCTCTCAGGGAATCCATGGAATACCAACAAAAAAAATCCAAGGACACCTCATCCCACTTCCAAACTAGCACTAGAAGAGGATTAAGCATACCATAAGGTTTCAAGTGACCCACCTTTATCCGTTGGCAGGTGTAACAGAGGGAAACATATTCTGCGATGTCATTCTTCATACCCAACCACCAGAACCATCCTCTCATGTCATAATACATCTTTGTAGTTCGTGGATGAGTGGACCATGAAGATCTATTATAATAAAACAAGTATGAACTTCTCACAGGTGCCAGGATGATGAATTTCTTCTTGAAGTGAAGTATGCATTCTAAACAAAGAGACCAACTCAGAATTGTCTCCCACCATAATGGTTTTTTTGAATCTAATGATACTCATCATCTTATTGTTGAATTTTCAAGATAGACTACCGGAGAGATAATGAAAACTGGAAACTAGTCAGATCAATCCCCAAAACATCCTCCTGAGTATCCAAGTGAAACAGAATGAAATCCCTAAAAAAATTCTACTCTTCTTTCGATTCCAGAGTAGCCTATGATGGTACCTTAATTCTTAGAGAGTCTGCAACAACATTCCCTTTCCCCAGGGAGCAGGTGATGTCAAAGTCAAATGTCTAGAGGTATTCTACCCATCATATTTGTTTGAGATTCATGTCTTTCTGGGAAAAGATATAGCTTAGAATCTTATGATTAGAGAAAACCGTGAACTTCTCCCCAAAGAGATAGTGCCACCAAAATTTAAGCACATGAATCACAATAGAATGTTCTAAATCATGAGTGGGGTAGTTATTCTCATGTGGTCAGAGATGAAAAGATCCATAATCTACCATATGATCATCCTGTATCAGTACACATCCCAAAACAGCACCAAATGCATCACAAAACACCACGTACCCCTTACCGGGATCTGGTAAGATCAGAACAGGTGCTGATATCAAAAGTCATTTCGGTTCATTAAAGGAAGACTGAAACTTCACATCCCATGAGAATTTCACTGCATTCTTTGTAGGAGAAGTCAAAGGTTACGAAATATTAGAGAAATCCTTGAATAACCATCGGTAGTATTCTACCAAGTCCATGGAAGCTTTGATTTTCAAAGACATTCCTTGGTTCCTTCCATGATAATTTTTTTACCTTATCTGAATTAAATGATAATCCATGGTCTGAAATTTTCTACCCCATGAATTTCACTTCTCGAATCTAGAAACAAAATTTTGAAATCTTTCTATATAGACAATTATTTCTCAGAATCCATAGAACCTAACTCAGATGGTGCTTGTGCTCATGCTCAGACTTTGAATAAACCATAATGTCATCCCTAAAAACTACCACAAAAGTGTCAATAAATTGTTGGAATACTTGAATCATCAAGGCCATAAAAACTACAAGAGTGATAGTTCTAAATAATGGTATCATGAGATATTTATAATGGCCATACCTACTCTTGAAGGACATATTTAGTATATTAGACTCTCAGACTCTGAGCTAATGATAACCCGACCAGAGATATATATTTGAAAACTACCTTTCTCCCTTTAACTAGTCAAAAAAAATTATCCACACAAGGAAAAGGATATTTTTTCTTAACCATCACCCGATTGAACTTAGGATAGTCCACACATAACTGAACAGAACCATCCAATATCTTGGAAAATAGTGTAGGAGATTTCCAAGGAGAAACACCAGGGTGAACAAAACCTTTCTCTAACAGGTCTTCCAATAGAATCTTGATCTCTTTCAACTCTAATGGTGCCATATAAAAAGAAGGAATCAATATTTGACGTGTACCTGACACTAGGTCAATATTGAACTCTACCTATCTCTCTAGAGGAAGATTGGAGAATTTATATGGGAAAAAGTCAGGAAAATCTAGATCAACAACAGTAAGATCCCCAATAGAAGAATCGTCATCTGGATCAAATGCAACAGCAACCAACAAACTCCTGAGATCTGGGCGGGATGTTCCTACATGACCTGACCTCAGGTCTCACTCTCCTTGAAACACATGAGATATCCCATTGGTAGTAAGAAACAAAACACACTGATGATAACAATCAACCTCAGCTCGATGTGTGAAAATCCACTCCATATCGATGATGATGTCCAAAAGATCCAGATCAAGAATGAGAAAATCCCATACCATGTTTTTGTTAGCTATTCTAAATGAAAAATAGGGACACTTGAACCCCTTCTCTTTACACTTAACAACAGGTGTCTCTAACTCCACTATAAAGGAAATAAGTTCCATTCTAAGTTTAAGAATATCAACAGAATGTGAAGATATAAATGAGTGGGAGGCACCAGTATCAAACAAGGAAATAGCTACTGAAGATGCAATTATAAGTGTACCTCTCACTATTGGTGAACCTGCATAAAATTCCATTGGAAATTAATATACTATATGTAAATTCTTTATTCCTCAGGCCTGTGGATGGAGCCTTGTAGTCTTTGAATCTTCGGACTGCACCATTGTATCCTTTGGAGCCGATGAACCCTTAACATAATGAGGCATATTCATAGTGTAAAAAAATTCTGTATATGACCAACAAGTCCATAGATATTTCACGTCTTCATGAGAATATGAAAAGATTGCCTGGTGTGACCCACCATGCTGTACTAGTACCAAGTCAGAGCCACACTGCCAACTACAACAGATGGTGCAGAGGAGGCTCACTGTTGAGACCCACCACCACCAATTTTGTGATGGTCATGCCACTTCTTCTTCTTCCCATGCATGCCACTAAAGTAGTCCCCAGTTGGAAGAGAAGAGGTAGTAGCTCTAACCTTGTCTTCCATGTCCATCTCTGCCATCATTGCTGTTTCCACTATCTCTACATAGGCAGAAAGTTTCAACATGAAAAAATACGATCTAAATTTCAGTCGAAAACCCTATAGGTACTTATTTACCTTCATCTGGTCATTCCTTACCATATCTAGAGTAAAACAGACAAGTTTAGAAAACTGGTTAGTGCAGGATGACACCGAACACTCTCCCTACTCCAACGATAGGAACAATATAGATTTTTCCAACATCAGAGACTCTGGAAAAAATACTAAAAGAGTGGGGTTTTGATACCCTTCTAATCTAACCCCACATGTTTATCTTCTTGGACCATAGAGTCCCAAAAATTCTTGCCGGAACCCTCAAATCTAAACGTTGTACAATTCACCATGATATTCAAAGGTGTATCTAGGAAGTCGAAGATTTTATCAATCCTTTACGGACAATCCTCCGCATCTTGAGGTTCAGTCGTCCCTTTAAAGTATAGTTGATTCTCCTGCAAAAACACTCTTGACCAATATCTTTCTCCTCCAGCTCGTAGTTATACTTCAACTACTGTGTTCTGAACTCATGGAACATCCTGATCGATAACAAAAATTGGCCATATGATAGTCTCGATACGATTCTGTTCCATAGGTGGATTCCCTTGAGGAGAATCAGCTGCACCTTCTTAAGGAACTTGTGTAAGACGTATTAGAGGCATACTGCTGCATACCAAAACATAAAAAATATTAGACATAGAAAAAATATCATTCCAAACTAGAAATCCCATAAAGAGATACTGTGATTTCAAAAGTAAAAACCAACACTAGAGACACATATCCCGACATCCCATGGTATCTTTAGTCTCTTTATGATAAGATTTGTCCAGAAACTCACCGCAACATACCTCTCAAGTCCCAACAATCCCATCTCCAGTCTAACAAGAATCCCATGAAAACATTCTTGAGGAAAAATGTATCCTTTGATACAAAACTGTAACGAACCGACCTAGATTACCATCAAACCCGACACTCAACCTGATCTGTCACATACACGAAGGGAATTCCAGATCCCCTTGAGTTAGCGACAAGCACCCGGGCATCAAATGAAAAAACTGAGGGAATGATTACACCAAACCTGAACAACCACATGGCAGATATATAGAGCAAGAAAAGAACTATGGAAGACTAAAAAATATATATGCCATTACGGTAAATAAAATAGTGGAAACAAAACAATTGAAATAGTAGCTAAAAACTCCAAAAGATACTTCCAACTGCATGATACTCAAAACAAAACAGCCACTCCAATGATGGTATTGATGAACTCCTACCATCTCATCCTTAGCTACCCATCCTAGTTGACCCAAACCTTGTTGCCTCACAATGGTGCCTTGCCTTTCCCTACACTAGAAGAAAAATAAAGGTGTATGCACCACTAAAGCAGCGCACATGGTGTGTGCTAACAGGAACAGTTGGTTCCCACCTAGGTGTTCCATAAAAAGTTTTTGTTTAAAATATCATGTATTCTCAATTAAAAATTAAAAATTGCATGATAAGTAGTAAAGCAATTTTATATAAAACATGGTAAAAATTTCTTTTTTCACAGTTCTAAACAAAAAAAGGTATATAATTTTCCAAAGAATATTTAAATATCATTTTTCACAAAACATCAACATGCACATCAATGCTAATTCAGAAATATAAGTAGTATAATCCAGAAGCATAGGTATCACAACACCAAGGAATACTATAGGTCCAGGCAGCATACTACTCGTAACAAAATATTAATTTTTACAAAACTGGTCCTAGAAAAAAAAGCCTAGTAATCATAAGAATACCCCTTGATTAAACCCCCAAAATGTAATAATCAGTCCCTTAAAACAATAGGCCTAGGAAACAGAGGAAATACACAAGGCAAACCTCCTTGATAATAACAAATCAATGGAAGATGGACTCAATCTAAACCTTCCAACTATCTACCAAAGGTAACCCATGTCCCCTTACTCACAGAAACATTTCAATGTCTTGAAAACCATTGAAAAACATTTATACTCTAATTATCAAAATCTTGGGAAAAACATTTTTCATTCAAAACCCTTTTTCAACACAAAAAAAATCATTCCAATTTCATAAATCAATTTATAAAGCAATTTCCAAAGATAAAAGCAAGTTCATTATCATAGGTAAGAGAGGGAACCACCTATATCAAAGTTTCGGTCACACATGCCTGTAAAAGAATCCAAAACCATGAACCAAAACCCAACAACCCTAAGAGAGAATCTAGGATCCAATCCATTATAATATTGAGTCAAACATAAAAAAATGTTAGCATAAGAGAGGAAAAATAAATACCTTGAATAAGGATGCCAACCACACCACAACCAACAGAAGAAAAATACCTTCATAATGAGATCTCACAACGGATCTAGAAAAAGATGATAAGAAACATCCAACTTGGATAAGTGGATCTGATAATGCTAGGCTATGGTGATATCATGATAAATATAAAGGAGGAACCAGAGAGAATTTTTACTCGGAGAGATGAACCGTATAAACAACGATAAACCAGAGCCAATCGAATCGATCTAGAAGGTAATACATCTCTAAAAAATGACTAGGGAGATATCTGGTATGAGATCCAAGATATATAGAAATAATGGATTAGAGAAACTACTAAACGCATCAACTCAACCTGGGTGCAGGCCGATTCATTACGTGTACCTATTGGTCATGGCGTGTAGTTAATGATGGATAAGTTACGCCAAAAAAACCATTTCCTCAGGTCAAATATTTTCTATTTAACCCCTACACAACATGTACCTCAGTTACATGATGTGGAACAACTCATGGAGTGACCCCCACATCATGACTTGAATCTGTCCCCAAGTACACAACATGTACTTCAGGTGCATGACCTGAAACCTGTATTATACACCAGAAAACTATTTATAAGGATTCTTAATGAAAATGGGACTTAGAAAAGTTATAAAACTACCCCAATCAAGGTAACTGGATGTTACACTGAGCATCTTTCACATAAGTATCACACCAAACTTTGACTAGGAAACTTCCTCCTATACATCCTTATAGTATGATGCTAAAAAACATGGTTTGGTCGTTATCAGTTGAGCATAAAAGTTATGATATGCCCCATTAAGAAATACCAAACTATATGGGTTCTGATTCCTTTCATCAGGATATGTTGGAATCCCTTTATATGGGTTCAAAACCCACATCAAAACAAATACCATATCTTTAGATGATGATACACTCTAAAGAACCCAACTTCATACCTAGAAAAAAATCATTATCATAATAATGACCAAAGAATCTCCAATTAGTACCTAACAGGATACCATCGATGGAGGTCCTTAGATATAAGAAGATATCTCCACATATGAAGAAACTATGATACATATATTCTAAGCTCTATACATGATAATAATTGATTATTAATTCAAGGGTTAACCACATCATTATTTTGAATTAATAAAGGACTCATGAACATATTTAAAATCTATAAGAGAGTGTCTGAGTTGGAAATAATTCCACCTAAAATGGGGTGATGATATCAACCTCCAATCCTCCCAACCAATGTGAGTTATTTGTTATCATTGGATAAATTTCCTAGTGAGGTATTATAATTAGAAATAAGGTCCCTGAGTTATCACAAATGAAGAACCATTGGGTGTTTCTAGTTCCATGATCAAAACCAATTGGAAATAGTTCAAATTTTTTGATCCCAACATGAATGAATTAAATGCAGAACCTGCCTTAAAATATAATAGGTATACACCACCAAATACCTATAAAACCATTTCATTACTGATTCAAACACATTTTTTCATCAAAAAAATTGGTGAACCAAATGTGAATCCTCAACCATGATTATAATGTCACTGATATGTCATGCCCATTTTAATTGATAAAGGAAACCCATAACAGACAATCGATCATACATGTGTTCATCCAAATGTGATGTTTATTTGATGGGATTTTCTTTTTTGTGTTTTTCAATTACTTAGGAACATAATTTCATATTTCCCATCAATCCACTAGATTCGTACTAACTCTCACCAAAAAATTCCCCAACTACTGTTCAGGTCAGGTCTTCATTCACTTAGAGGACACTATCACCAACCCATCATCTTTAACACTAGGTTTCAAATTTTATGGTTAGAGGGTAACCTCATAAAGGTACAATACCAAACCCTGTAGCCTCTTTATAGGCCCTACATCTCACCAAACCCCACCAATCTTATGGTCAGTGATGACCGGTGGTCCTAAAGCAGACATAGTTGACCGCCGTATTTGACTTTTTCGAAACCTTATCCCTAGAACATGACAAACATCAAATCCCCTTTGTCAGGGAGGTGGATCAAGAGGCTACAAACACACTCTTCTAGAATACACAAGGGTCCTTGTCAAGGGATCCTACCAGTAATTACTGCCACCAATATCACGCAGTAGTAAGCCCTGAACATGATGAGGGTGTCGTCCTTATATAATTGGTCTGGTCACCAAGACATGGGCATAAAAGATGGCCTGCCAGGGGTAGTGATCGGTTACCATGTAGAAAATACACACCCCTATCAACTTTAGAGAATCAAACTAATCAATTTTGGTATCCAACTATGAGTTGGAACACACACCCATAATCCTTAATTTATCCAGCCAATATACTTTCTTGAAAACATTCCAGGATGCCCACCACTCAAATCCAGAAGCCTACTATGAGCAAGAACATACACCTAATTTCACCCAAAAAACATTTCAGTAGACTCATTTGACCGCACTTAAAGAATCATGCCAACCATATTTTGTGGCAAGCCACATGAATTGGTACACACCTTCCTGCATTCATCTTTCCTTTCAATAGTTTTTTCCGATAGCCTCTGGAGAAGTCATTTATAATGTCTCAACAAAACATGGGGGGCATAATCAACCCTATTCCCCTACCAAAAATTATTGTTAGTATACACAAATATGAAAGGGATGACATATCAAACATTTACAGTTTCTCATGATACTAAAGGGGAATATATCCCTTTATTGATCACTAAAGCCACCAAGCATATACTGAAAATGATGAAAGGGCAGACACAAATCCCTCCCTAGATCTTATAGACCTTATAGTACATCATAAAGATGATGATAGTAGTTCTTGAGGTATGGACACACTAATCCATCCACATAAGTGGGTTGGCTCATCAACATGTCACTCCAGAGTAGATATAGACCTATGCTCCCATCCCAGAGGGTTATGTGTAAACTCCCCCTTATTATACAAACAATAGGATTGGGAACATACTCCCACTCTAACTAGAAATAGGTGGCCTATCATAATGGAAAATCCAAGGAAGGAAAAAACACCTACCCTTGAAGACCACTTCCCATAAAAAGCGACCCCAGTCCCTCATAAGGGGGAATCTAAGAAGAATACTCATGAAACACAATTGGAAAACAAAGAGTTGATCTAATATCCTTCTCTAATAAATATTGGAGATCATGAATCCCTATGATGCTTATTTGTAGTATCTAAAGATCCTAACCTCCCATTACCAAATTATTAGAGCAGTAGAAATAATTCTGAAGGTCTTATCCTGACACTACCTCTTGAAGAATTTCTTTATGAACATAATCCAATAAATCTCAAAAATCCATATGCTAATGAGCCATGAAACCCATCCCTATGGCCAGATGATCAAGGAGAAAGAGGGTCTTCCCCTAGTTCTAATCCACTATTGTGGTTCTCCCCATGATGGAATTAGCCACAAAAGCTCTATATGTAGTAGTATTTCATATTGTCAATAAAATTCTCCAATTATAAATGTAGTGAATAGAAATCCATCATATCATGAGGAACTTGAAAATTCAAGTCCATTCATGTTTGATGCCTTATCATTGGTAGGTGAAGTCCCTTCTTCAACCAGAAGAGAACCCATGGTGGTGGTCTTTTTTTGAACCACCCTTGGGTCACCTACCATCCAGTTTAATAGAGGAAGTCCCTACCAAATCTTGTTTCTTATGATAAAATGAAAGGAAAGAATCCACTCTATTCAGGCCAGGTCGTGGAACCTCTAGTGAAAGGGGAAAAGAAATGATAAGCATGAGGAAACAACAAGCTAAAGAAGACATACCGATCTGGTTCTTTCCTTTAGCCAGCACTCAAAAAATCAATCTAGAGGAACTTATGGAATATTGTGTTTGCCACATCCACATCAATAAATGGAAAAATATTTTTCACTTCTGAGTGAAATTGTTTCCCTATGATGAGTATCATATTTATGACCTAGTAATAGAAGGTATGAAATTCATAATTAACTTGGTGGCCCTAATAGATGTATGATATCTTGAAATATAGCCAGGATCCCTTCAATGTGCATGCCTCAACATGTTAAAAAACATGAAACAACTACTTGTAGATTCCCCTTCTTGTGTACATATTAGAGGATAGGGTGAAGGTAGAGTGCTATATTTCACTGTGCTTACAAACCATGAAATCCTTCAAAAGGTGGTATCTGGAAATGTCATAGCCTCTGGCCAACTTTAGAAAACATACCTTGTACACAACCAGAGATATGATCAATAAGAACAGGCGTGAACAACTCTCATCAATGTCATCCCAGAAGAGATAAATATGTTGAGATAATGTTTCAAAAATCCTATGAAAAGATCGAGCAAGCCTCTTGTTTAGGATTAGTTATCCATTAGATAGTGCATATGTCAAAAATAGCATAAGGGTGTTCTTAAATGGGTGATCCAAGTGCGTACTGAATGATGAACCCAACCCAAGTTTAAACAAAAATCTATTAAATAAGAAGGTTATCCATGGTAGTAGAATCTACGATATTTCAACAGAAACCCCACCCCCAATGTTGGGTTTTTTTTAACCTAACCATCAAGGTTATAGAACTAGACCTAAAGAGTTGTGAATGAGGAATGGGAACAAACCTAGCCCTTAGGGATGTGGGCATTTTACTTCAACAACCTCATCCTCAGTGGATATCAGTCATCTATCGATTAAGGGAAACACCATAGAGTGAACCCTCATTGTTCATCCCATCCCGTGACATGATATCCTTAATAGAGACGTCAACAACCAGACCGTCAAGAGATTACCTTCAAATCACTATCTTCCAAAGAGCACCAAGTTAATTTTTATAGGAGAGGACAAGGCCTCATGGAGGGAGTAAAAAGAGACAAACCCATAGAGGAACTAATAAGATTATTGGGATGCATTACACATACATGAATGAAATTAATTCTAACCTTGGAGACTCTATAGAGCATAAGTCCACTTTAGAAGAGGAGTTATTGGAGGATGTTATTGCGCATAATGTGGTCCAAATAGAAATAACTGAAGGATGTGTGCATTCCCAGAAAAAAATATTTCCCTGAATTTGGGAATTTATTCAAATAATCTTTCTTACCTCCTCAAAAGGAATCCACAATGGAAAAGGAAAAGGGCCAGATTTTACATCACCTGCCTCCCAGAGTGTTCAAGCCCCTTTTTCTGTAAGAAAATTTTTCTTAGCATGAGGGGGATATGATATAATTGAGGAGACTCAATGTAGAACTACTTTGAGGAATCCTTCCTACTAGATATACTCTGTAATAAGATCCTCAAATCTCACCCCCAACTACAGTACCTCTATAAAGAGGGCTCATTGAAGCAACTAAAGTGGATCTGGAACACCCGATCAACATGTGATATGAACCAACAATATAATTGGATCCCACAACAGCAAATCCATAATTTACCCCATTGGGTGTAAAACCATAATGTGTCCAATAACATACTTTTAGGTCTAATCTAATAGGATAACCATGAAAAATATCAATAGTACCACCACATATGGACCTACCAGCTACTGCACCTACTCAAGCTCTGGCCCAACCAAAAATCCCTTAAGGGACCATGAACACTCTTGATTCATTCACATCTTGATTAGAAGCCATGGGGGAACATAGACCACTAATACAACTAGAAATGAAAACTTATCATGAATAGGTAGATCTGAATATTCCCTCACCAAAATTTGGGAACCCAACATTTCCATTTTTCAATGGCTTGGGAGACCCAGAGTAGCATTTGGAACATTTTGTATCCCACTATGATCCCATTTTTTCTGACACTTTCTATAGGGAACACATCTATCTATGGAGGACGTGATGATTGTTACCCTTCATTCCCGATTTCCAAAGGCAGGTGGCAGCTATCACTTATCCATGGACATTTTCTCCTTGATCAAAACAGGATGATGGGATTTCAGTTCCTTCTTATGTGGATTACTCCTTATAACTCATCACATAGTCTGGGTCTCCCTCATAGATTTGAGTCATTGTTCATGAATCTCATTACCAGTGCCATATCTAGGTGGATGCCCCTTAATTAACCTACATCTGTCAAGACATTCCATGGGGTCTTGACATGGTAGAAACCTTCGGTCAGAGTAGATGAAAACATCAAGAATGTCGGGGCATCTTTGGATGCGTTGAAATTGGGGAATCTATATTATTATTCATAAGAGGGCATATCAAGGTAAAAAGACCTGAGGCATCCCAGGTTGATCGCGAGGATTCTCATGCTAGAGGCATTTCTATGAGGTTTTACTTAGCTTCCTATGTATAACATGGGGTATTCCGCGAGTTGAATGTCTTACTGAGATGGTTACGCCAACAGTGTGTCTTCTGAGGTTTTCCTCATGCATCTCATGTTTAACACAAGGTAGTTCGTGAGTTCAACATCTTGGGTATATGGAATGAGAGTTATCAGAAAATCCCATAAAGATGGATCATATTGGTAAATCCCTAGGAGGGAGCACCTGTAAGGTTTACCAGATGGGTGGATCAAATTGCTCAATAAGAGTGGACTAAGGATGGTGTGTCTGATAAAAGGAATATATCACACAGTGAAATATAATCTGGATTCCATTGAGGGATGATCAGGGAGAGATCTTCCCAGGAAATGGAATACTGAATGGATAGATCAAAACACCTAGTGAGAGAGGACCCAAGGTGGTGTGTCTCAGAAAGGGAATATGACACCCCGTGAAGGCTGATCTAGACACCACTAAGGGCGGAATAGGGAGAGTATTCCATAGAAAGGGGGACACCAAGGTTTACCTTTTGTTGGGATTGTACCACATGGAGGCCTCCTACTTACCTTGTATAGAGGATAGGGATCAAAACCAACATAGTTCGACTGGAGAGACATGGAATCAAGGTGTAGACAAAGGGAAACGACCTGAATACATATTGGGGAATACACATGTATAGAAAACAATTACAAGAGGGACACTCTTGGTTAGATAGTTATGGATGTTATTGGGATTATTCATGGTTAACTACCCAGGTTCCATAAGGAGTAGCAATGGGATGAATGGAATGATCACATCGGGATGGGGTGGCCTGGGTAAAAATTCAGATGGATAATAAAGGGTTAAATGGAATGGATGGGGAATGAGATGGATCCATCGTGAAGGTGAAGATAGTGTTGGGATTGAACCTCAGGGAGGCTTCCTACATATCCTTTTGGAGTATAATCAAAGTCCACAAAGTTCAGAGTGGGGAGATGGGACACCTGAGGAGGCGGCCCTTGAGAATGGACGCATGGATGGGACTCAGAAGAAGTAGAACCTCTGAGTTGGGTAATGTCCTTCCCAAAACACAGAGGCTCAAGGGAGAGATCAAGATGATACCAGAATGATGGGATTGAACCTGAGGGAGGCTTCCAACATATCCTTGTGGTAGGGAATCAAAGTTCATGCAGTTCAGAAAGGGGGATGAAATTAGGGTGTATGCAATGGACGAGGACCTAATGACATATTGGGGATTACGCTTGGTTATCAGCGTAGGAGTGGGTCTGACTCCCTGGGGGAGGAGAAAAGATTTGGGTTCCAAAAAAGGGGACTACAATGGCTTACCTTTGGTTAGGGACTTCAATGAATTACTGCTGGATGGGGACTACAATGGATTTCCACTAGTTGGGGACTTCAATGGCTTGCTGCTGGATGGGGACTACAACGACTTTCCACTGGATGGGTTGAACATTAGGGAGCCTCCTACATAACCTATCTAGGAGATAGGGATCGAAACCCACATAGTTCAAACGAGTTTACCAAGTGTTTGGGGTTGATACTAAGGGAGGTTTCCTACATACCCTGCCTAGGAGACAGGGATCAAAACCCATGTAGTTCGAATAGGTGAGGCATAAGATCAGGGTGTGTAAAGAGGACAGTGGCCTGAAGATGATGTTGTAACTTATACATGATTAGTCGCCTGAGATTGATCTAATGCCCATGGGTAGAATAGAGAATTGGATCCCAACAAAGGGTGATGCAATGGCTTCCTGTAGATTGGGATTGAACCTCGAGGAGGTTTCCAATATACCATGTCTAAGAGATAGGGATCAAAACCCACATAGTTCGTATGCATATAGTTTGGAATCATGTGGGATGAAAAGGGGTACAATTTAACATCATTTGGGATGAGGGTGAATCGACATGAAGTGGTTTGGATAGATGGGTAATGGTCTGGAACCTCCGGGAGGATTCCTACATACCTAGATTGGAAAGGGAAAGGATCAAAGTCCACATATTTCGATGGATGGGGATGGGGCTTACAAACTAAATCATCTTAAAGAGGATGCCATGGTCACTATTTACTCTACGTTCATGTGAGACATGCTCGGTGTGGGAAACAAGAGGCAACAATAGACCTAACGATCATGGCGCAAAGGTGCGTCCATGAATGGTGGTGAACATGGCTTACAAATGGATGTTGACTAGGTGTCACTATATATCAGCAATGGTGAATGGGGCTTATGCATGGAAGCTAGCCAGGTACCGCTAATAAGAAGCAACAACATATGGGGATTTTGTGTGGAAGCTGTCCAGGTGCCGGTAAAGAGCGACAATGGTGAGTGGGGATTACATAAGGAAGCTTCCCATGTTATTCTAAGGAGCGACATTGATGGATGTGTATTCATAATTGAAGCTTACCTTGTGATTCTAAGTAGCAGAAATATTAGATCGGGCTTACGCATTGAAAATTACCAAGTACCTTTATAGGGAGGAAATGATGGATGGGATTTATTCATTGAAACCGCTCGAGTTCCACCAAGGAGCGGCAACAGTGTATGGGGATTACGCATGGAAGATGCCTAAGTACCACTAAAGAGCGACAAAGGTTGACGGGGCTTACATAAGGAAGCTAACCAAGTACCTCTATGGAGAGGAAATGATGAATGGGGCTTACACATGGATGCTGCCTGGGTGACTCTATGGAGATGAAATGATGGATGGTGCTTACGCATTGAAACAACCTGAGTACCACCAAGGAGCGACAACATTGTATGGGGAATACACATGGAAGCTTCCTGTGTGTCTTCCTCATGTCTTTCCATGGGGGAATCCCAAATCTATGGTGGGTTGAGGCATATAATTGGAGCCTACACCTATCCACTAGTGCACAAGTGGGATAATGCTAATGGTGTTGGAATCAGTCTGAACAAAGGGATATGAAAATGTGAATTCACATGCCTAATATTCAAAACAAAATGGGGGCAACATAAAAGAGGGAGATAAATAATGACCATATTAAAATAATATCTTCCACATCGCGTTAGCATAATATGGAAACAAACAAATGTTGTCAATCGCTGACCTTATTCAAAACACGGGGCCCAACATGAAGTGTCCTCCAATGTCTTCCGGGGCGTTGGCCCTGGATGGTAGGGGAGCTGAGTTCGCATGGGACCAGGCCATTAGGGTGTCCCTTCAGATATGAAAGAGGATGATGATACAAATTAAGGACATGAAAATCATGAGGTGGAGTGATGTAATGTTTTAACAAATTCCAACTCTCTTGATGTTATGCCACTACAATCATGGCTTGAAGAAAATTATGCTTGTAACATAATTCATCTATTATTTGGAACATGAGGTATCTTATTTTCAAATGATAGGTCACACTATAGTTTAATTTCATTTATTGAGGAGTATTATCATCTTATTCTTGGTACATAAGGAATCTCTTGTTTAGAGAATGATGCATCCTATATTTGTAGTAAAGGGTGTACTATAGTTTATAGTCATGTAGAGAGGAATATTGGAATCTTATGCTTGAAACATAAGGAATATCTTATTTGGAGCAAGAGGAATCATATATTTTTCATATAGGGTATACTATAGTTTATAATCATGTATAGAGGACTATTGGAATCTTATGCTTGGCACATAAGGAGTCACTTGTTTAGATAAAGAGGCATCCAATATTTATATTATAGGGTGTACTATAGTTTAAAATTATATAGATAAAAATACTATGAATAAACCTCGTTGAAATGGACGGAGTTGGGACTTATGTAATAGAATCCCATTTTTCTGGATCCTAGAAAAAGAGTAGAGTGATTTGGTTTGGATGAGTTGATTGAGGAATGGTTCGACTCAAGGTACTCGGGGAATTGATGATGAGAATCTCAACTCATGGAATGTTAAAGGGACCTAGAAGAATTTTTCGAATCATGGTATTTCATGTAGTTAGTAGGAGTATCTCTAATCATGGTATATCATAGGTGTAAGGTTGATGTGCATAGGGGTGCAATGGAAAATGTCGACTTCCTGATGTGAAAAGTTTACAGCGTGACTCTCCATTTTTCATCAGGGTCAACGACGACAGTGAAGGGATCAGCCCGGAGGGCTAGGACAGCAGCCCAACACTGATCCCAAGTGGGGGTGTGGGGGAACAACCCCTATAGTATGGGCCGATGGGTGTGGAGTTAGGAGCTTCATGTAGGATAGGGCTTCACGAAGTAGCTTCGCAGAGCATATGGTATCAAAAAGCATGAGGCTTGACAAAGATCAGGGTATCACTAAGAAAATGGATTCGTGGAGCTTAGGGTATTGTGGATCAAAGGGGAATTTTCCACACTCTTGGTCTCGTGGAGTAAAGGGATTCACAGAGCCTAGGGTCTTACAAAGCAAAGGGTCTTCATGAAGATCAGGGTCTTACAAAGTAAATGGATTTTTAGATCCAAGGGTCACACAGAGAAAAGGGGATTCACAGGGCATTGAGAAACCTGAAAGAGCTCCCTCTTTTGCAAAGGGCGGATCCCTCTATGAAGGGAATCACTTTTCAGTGCATAGGAGCATTGAAAAATGGGATATATCTTCCATCGGAGGGGCGGAATAACCATACCTTTGAAGCGGGGTGAACTATCTATTTATAGGCGATGGAGGTTGGTAGAGCATTCCATGGAGAAAAAATGTGCACCATGTTGAAAAAATGACCCCGTGAAGGAAGTCGCACTCCTAAAATAGAGGGAGTTCCCTCTAGTTTATTGTAGTTGAATAGGATACTGTAATGGCCTTCGCAGTGCACATGGAGGCTCATTTAATGTTCCTCTACTCCAAGATCATGGAGGAAGCTTCATGAATGGGCTCCGCAAACTAGTTTTCTAGAACAACATCGAATTTCCATTTGTCCTAATCCATATCTTTGTTTGGTCTCTAAGAACAGTCAAATCAAAGCATGTAAGAAAATATATGATATTGGATAATGTATGGAAGGATTTAGAGTATATTTCGAACACATTTTTCAGTTTCAACACCCATGATGGGGAACCTTGAACAATAAGAGGAGGTAAATCTCAGGTGTTTTGTGTAATCACTTCAGGGGACAGCCTTTGTAGAGTTCATGAGTATGGACGATTGGTCAATTATGAGGTGGGAAGAACTCTATCAGAAGTTTATCTTCCATTTTATCTTAGTTTTGTAGAAGAAAAAAGTAATTGATCTCAAAAACTGAAAACAATAGGCTAATGAATGGTTATAATATTTCATTGCTCAGTGAAAAGGATTTATGTACTCCTTAAACCTACTGGTTCCTCAATAAGAACAGTTTCCCATCAGTATATCAAATATTCATGTTGAGTTGTAGATGAAATTGATTCATTTGAAATATACAAAGGGTGTAGGTACCATAGTTCAATTTCTCAAAATGTAGAATACTCTTTTGTAGGGACTAAGGAAAAGTTTTGAGTAATTCTATTAACTTAGGGAAAGAGAATAGGAAAAGAAGAGACTGCCATTGTTACACTTATGCGGGCCCCTGTACCCACTCCCACTCCAAAGCCTACACCACATCATATAGCCTTACATACCAAGAATATGTAACCACACACAACTCTTTAAGAGGATCAAATATAACAGTGGAGAAAATAGTTGGAGGAGATGAAAAAAAGGTATATTTTTATCAAAATGACCAAGTCTTTTGCTACTTCATAATGAAATTGAAAGACAACGTAGTAAATTTCTAAAATCCTTGGTATCCTAAGAAATTAGGTGATGAAGATCACCCAAATTATTTCCACTTCCATCAAATGTTTGGGCAACAATTATTTGATTTTTTTTTGTTTTCAGGGAAATACTATAAAAGATGGTGGACTCATGGCAAGTGATGCTGTAAAATTTTCCAAATTAGGCTGCATATGTTTTTGCCACTAATCTAGAGGAGGTAAATGAATGGAAATAAGTTAATTGAATGAGTAAACAGAAGTTTGGTTACTAGATGGTTAGAAAAACAATCAACCAAACTAATGTTTTCCTTCATGCATAGTTGAAGTAGACAACTGTTCCTATGGCTGCTTGCACAACAAAACAACTAACTTAATAAAAATATCAGTCCTCCAAACAGAGACAAGAATAGAAGGTTAAGAAGAAAAAATTGGAGGATGAGCTCATTTCAAGGCCATAGTAATCCTTGACCTTAACAATATTCATACTGACAGTTCCACAAGCACAAACATGCCCCACCAAATGACACAACATGGTTCCACCCACCAGATGGAATCTCCATTAGAAAAGGAGTTTATCTTCTATTCTATTAACAATATTAATTTAATGGATCCCCTCTAAAATTATGAGAATAATTAAGAAACCTATTTCCCTACTCTTGATTGTGGAGATGGGGGAAGTGGCCATTATATTTGAGGGTATAGGGGAATATGTGGTCATTCCAAGATTCTCTACTTCAACCAAACCCCTGCTTGAACTGTATTCATGGACAAAACTAATTGGAGATCTCTCTAGTGAGAATAGTAGGAACATGTAGGTTCCACCCCCCACATGAGAGGGTCTTCACTAAAATGATCATCCTCAAAGATCAGTTAGATGATTTGTCACCATCTAATGTACCTCAGAATGTATCCAGACCTATCCAATCTAATCCACCAAGAGAGAAAGCACATTCAGCTCATATTCCAAGGGAAAGTCTGTCAACATCAGGAATATTTACTCCCAAATAACCTATGAAAGTACATACCCATTCTTGAAAACACAGACCTTTATACCAGAATTATGATTTTTTAGGTAACTATCCCTTGTGATGACCAATTTTTCGACCCTGGATGCATTGATTCTGTCAAAAGATATTCGAGACACACTTATTGAGGCCTTTTCAAGCCCTCTGGAATTTGAAATAGAGGTTGATTTTACTAAAGTTTATAGTGTAGATAATGATCCTATATAATTCTATATAGTCATCTCTTTCATAGAAAAGGATGAGGATTCCATCATAGAAGGAAATGTCATGCCCTTTTATATATATACGAGGATAAATAAAACCAATATATTATTAACCTTCATTGACAATGGATCAGGAGTCAACCTCATCATAATCTGAATATTTCATCAACTGGGTTAAAATGAATCCATCTTTTCCCCCAATAACCTAATTTAACCTAGATATGAAACCAATGGGAAAAAATCCTCTCAGTGAAATCAAACTCAAAACTCAGTTTGGTGGCCTAATGTTTGACTCAGAATCCATGGTTTTTAGATAGGATACAACATTCAATGTTATATTAGGAAGACCTTGGATACATCACCATAGGAATATCCCCTCTCCATACCCCTAATGCCTCAAATATTACTTCAATGGTAAAATTGGGACATTACAAGGTGACGAAGGCACTTTAAAATCATATGGGTCACAATACATTGATGCATGATTCTACAATAAATAACGGAAATTGTCCATGTCTGATAATGTCACTCAGTTCAATGCCCCAAATGGTCTAGAGATCATTTCAACCAATCACTTCAAATACCTCAGTCCAGAGTATGTGATCCCCATAAAAAAATGAGGAGATTGATCTAAATTCAATCACACATCATAATAATTTTGCGATATCAGTTATGAAAACTCATCCCTATATATTTAGATAAAATACAACTCTCCGAGAAATAATGAAAACCTAGATGAAAATTCCTTCATTCCATCCCCTGGGCTCCAACATATCCCCGTTCTTTCACTGTAATAGAAGAATTTATTATGACAATGATAGAAAATTAAGATACTCATCCTCAACCTGTTGTCTCCCCTTTAGAGATCTAAGAGTGCTTGAGAGTATTAAGAGATCTTGAAATGGTTTTGACATCTTCCGGATGTCCAGATAGTGATTCATGTCCACCCTCTGAGGAATTTTCTTCATCACCTACTTCATAGGAAATGACGAAAGAGGTAAATCATGAGGAGGAAGAAGAAGAAGACATCAGGGATTCCCCTCCATCATTTGAGGAAGGTGTATCCTCCATTTTCGATGATCTCAAGTAAATAAATATTTGTACAAAGGAAGATCCATGACTAACTTTGATTAGTGCGACCATGGTACCCGATGAACAGGAAGTGTATAATTTCTTCCTAATGAAAAACTAAGATGTGTTTTCCTAGATTTACAAAGATATTTTATGCCTTGAACCTAATGTAGCCACCCATCACTTGAGTTTACCAATAGACCATCAGGGATACAGGTATGAATCTATAAGGATAAAAATGACTCACACCTCGAACAATGAGGATGAAGTGGATAAAATCATCATCGATGATTTCATTGAAGTGGTAAAATATCCAAAATTTCAATCCAAAAGTTTCTCTGTGAAGAAGAAAAATGGGAAAATCATACTTTTTATTTACCTTTGAGATATTAACTATAATTTTCCCAAAGATGACTTCCCAGTTCTAATCATAGAACTGCTAATTAATGCAACGACCGGTTTCCAAGTCCTATACTTCATGGATTAATTTTCATGGTACAACCAAATTTTAATTTCCCTAGAACAAGAATAATCCACATCCATCAAAGCCCCCAATGAATTATTCTACTATTGGTTAATGTCTTTGGCATGAAAGATTCTAGTTCCACATACAAACGTTCAATGAATCACATTTTCAAACCCTTCCAGGAAAAGTTTTCTAAAATTTATGTTGCTGATTGATTGGTCAAGTCTCAGAAACATTCGGATCACCTATCCAACCTGGAGACCATATTCAACATGATATGACAACATAGACTAATGATGAACCCCTTAAAACATTCTTTCAGGGTAACCTTTAGGAATTTTAATGGAATTTTTACATGTCATAATGACGTTTAAGTCGACCATGAGGAAAAAAGGCCATCCATGGAATATCACCTCTTCTAATACTTAATGTGTTGAGAGGAATTCAAGTAAACTTGGCTTATATCTGGTTCCTTATATCCTTCCTTGAAATAATGTTTTTCCCTTCACCAAACTGATGAAGAAGAGGGTCACATATCAATGGACCAATGATTTCCTTGAGGAATTTGACACCCTAAAGAATTACCTATTGATTATGCCTATATTAATTCCACCCATTGATGGGAATCCCACTACTGGAAATTTAAGGTATACAAACGGTTGAAAACCGTTGGTATAGGGTGGAGAACCATTGGTATAAATCATACCAACAGTTTTAAAAACTGCATCCCAGTAAGCCGTGACAATAGACATATACCAATGGTTTGAGATAAATCGTTGGTATATGTGAAGAAATCTACTCTATCCCAATAGTTTTATAAAACCATTGGAAAGAGTTCTTATAAAACACATATGCCAATGGTTTCAAAACCATTGGCATATATTTTTTAGTCTTCCAATCACCACTATACCAACGGTTTAAACCACTGGTAAATGGTTTGTAGCAACGGTTCAAAACTATTTGTAAAAGAAACATAAAAAACCTATACCAATGGTTTAAAACCGTTGGTATAGGCTTTGCTATACAATTCACACAGCAACCTGCTCTGTGTTATTCTATGTGAATTATACAGAATACATACAATACAATACATAATAAGGATATATAATTAAAAACAGATAATTAGAAGGATACATAATTTAATAATCAATTATGAATACAATACATTAAATACAGAATAAATAATTATATTTGATACAGAATTAAAAATACATACAAAATTTCATTTTTTATAATACATTCACGATTGAATTAAGAAATTAGAAGCTAATAACCCAAAATAAGGAAATGTATAAATGAATTCAACCAAACACAAATATAATGTCATGGTTTGGGGTGGGTGTCTTTGAACTTAGTGATGATGATAATGGGTGTGTATCAACGAGCTTGTGTGACTTAGGGAATATAGTTGTCCTTAGCATATTAAATGTCATGTGTTTTAGAATAGGGGCAATAGTTCCTCACATGAGAAGTGGATTGTGTGTGGCTGGACCATGGATCGTTGTGATAAAGTTTCAACACAATCCGAATACGTTTGGTCGGTTTTCCGTATTCCAGTTTTTTTACTTAAAATGATGTTCATTTTAAACAAAAGATAGACAGTTAGAGTGATACCGGCCACACCATGCCTCATATTGAGGCTGTGTTGACTTGTACAGGTTACATATGACCCATGTATCATTGTCCTAAAGTATCAATACAATATGAATGTGTTTGGTTGGTTTTCAGTATGCCAGTTGTTGTTTTCTATTAAAATGTTGTCCATTTCAAATAAAAGTGAGACACTTTGAGTGGTACCGGCCTCACCAGGAATCGAAATGAGTCTCAGTTGACTCTTACATGTCATAAATGACCCATGGATTGTTGTGATAAAGTATCAACACAATATGAATACGTTTGGTTGGTTTTATGTTTGTCAGTTGTATTTACTTAAAACAATGTCCATTTTAAACAAAAGAGAGACACTTAGAGTGCTACCATCCACACCGTGCCTCGGATTAAGGAAGGTTTTACTCGTACATGTCACAAATGACCAATGGATAGTTGTTCTAATGTATCAGCACAATCCGAATGCGTTTGGTCAGTTTTCCGTATGCTAGTTGTTGTTTTCAATTAAAATGTTGATCAGTTCAAATAAAGGTGAGACACTTTGAGTGGTACCAGCCATACTGCGCCTTGATACACATCACAAATGACTCATGGATCATTTTCCTAATGTATCAACATAATCCAAATACTTTTGGTTTGTTTTCCGTATGTCCTTTGTTGTTTTCATTTAAAATGATGTCCAATTTAATCAAAAGAGGGACATTTAGAGTGGTACCAGCCACACTATGCCACATATTGATACAGGGTTGACTCATACTCATCAAAAATGTCCCATGGATCATTTTACAAATGTATCAATGCAATCAGAATGCATTTGGTTGGTTTTTCGTATGCCAGTTGTTATTTTCTCTTAAAATGTTGTCCATTTCAAATAAAAGTGAGACACTTTGAGTGGTACCCGGCCACACCGCACCTCAGATTGATATAGGGTTGAGTCTAAAACGTCACATATGACCAATGGATCGTTTAAATAAAGTATCATCGCAATATTAATACATTTGTTTTCCATATGCCAATTGTTTTTACTTAAAACAATGTCCATTTTAAACAAAAGAGATACACTTTGAGTGATACCGGCCACACCGTGCCTCAGATTGATGCGAGGTTGACTCGTACACGTCACATATGACTCATGGATCGTTTTACTAAAGTATCAACACAATATGAATGCGTTTGGTCAGTTTTCTGTATGCCAGTTGTTGTTTTCACTTAAAATTATGTCCTTTTTAATCAAAAGAGAGACATTTAGAGTAGTACCGGGCACACCGTGCCTTGGATTGATTCAGGGTTGACTCATACACGTCAAAAATGTCTCATGGATCGTTTTCATAAAGTATCAACACAATCCAAATGCGTTTAGTTGGTTTTACATTTTCTAGTTGTTGTTTTCACTTAAAATGATGTTCATTTTAAACAAAAGATAGACATTTAGAGTGGTACCAGCCACACCGCACCTCTGATAGATTCGTGGTTGACTCCTACACGTAGAAAATGTCACATGGGTTTTTTCTTAAAGTATCAACACAATCCAAATTTGTTTGGTTAGTTTCCCATATACCAATTGCTTTTACTTAAAACATTGTCCATTTTAAAGAAAAGAGAGACACTTAGAGTGGTACCGGGCACACCGTGCCTCAGATTGATGCAGAGTTGACTCGTACACATTACAAATGTCACATGGATTGTTTTAATAAAGTATAAACACAACACGAATGTGTTTGGTTGGTTTTTCATATGCTAGTTGTTGTTTTCACTTAAGATGATGTCTGTTTTAAACAAAAGAGAGACATTTAGAGTGGTACCAGCCACACCAAACCTCAGATTATGCGAGGTTGACTCCTAGACGTCAAAAATTTCCCATGTATAATTTTCCTAAAGTATCAACACATTATGAATACATTTGGTAGGTTTTCTGCATGCCACTTGTTTTTTACTTAAAACATTGTCCATTTTAAATAGAAGAGAGGCAGTTAGAGTGGTACCAGCCACACCATGCCTCATATTGATGCGAGGTTGACACGTACACATCCAAAATGTTTTATGGATTGTTTTCCTAAAGTATCAACATAATCCAAATGTGTTTGGTTGGTTTTCCATTTTCCAGTTGTTGTTTTCACTTAAAATGTTGTCCATTTCAAATAAAAGTGAGACACTTGGAGTGGTACTAGCCACACTGCACCTCAGATTGATACGGGGATGAGTCATACACATAAAATATGACCAATGGATTTTTTTCTTAAAGTATCAACAAAATCCGAATATGTTTGGTTTCCGTATGCCAGTTGTTTATACTTAAAATAGTGTCCATTTTAAACAAAAGAGAGACACTTTGAATGATACTGGCCACACTGTTCCTTGTATTGAGGTGGGTTTGACTCGTACATGTCGCATATGACTCATGGATCGTTTTCTTAAAGCATCAACACAATCAGAATGTGTTTTGTCGGTTTTCCATTTTCCAGTTGTAGTTTTTACTTAAAATGATGTCCATTTTAAACAATAGAGAGACATTTAGAGTGGTACCGACCTCATCGTACCTTAGATTGATGCAAGGTTGACTCATACATATCAAAAATGTCCCATAGATTTTAGTACTAAAGTATCAACACAATATGAATGCGTTTGGTTGGTTTTTCGTATGCCAGTTGTTGTTTTCAGTTAAAATGATGTCCATTTTAAACAAAAGAGAGACATTTAGAGTGCTACCGGCCACACTGTGCCTCAGATTGATCCGTGGTTGACTCCTACATGTCAAAAATGTACCATGGATCGTTTTCCTAAAGTTTCAACACAATCTGAATGTGTTTGGTTGGTTTTCCATATGCCAGTGGTTTTTACTTCAAACAGTGTCCATTCTAAACAAAAGAGATACACTTAGAGTGGTACCAGCCATAATGTGCCTCGAATTGATGTAGGGTTGACTCATACACGTAACAAATGTCCCATGGATATTTGTACTAAATTATCACCACGATACGAATGTGTTTGTTTGGTTTTCCGTATGCCAGTTGTTGTTTTCACTTAAAATGTTGATCATTTCAAATAAAGGTGAGAAACTTTGAGTGGTACTGACCACACCACACCTTAGATTGATGCGGGGTTGAATCATACATGTCAAAAATGTCCCATGGATCATTGTTCTAAAGTATGAACAGAATTTGAATTCGTTTGGTCAGTTTTCTGTATGTCAGTTGTTGTTTTCACTTAAAATGTTGTCCATTTCAAATAAATGTGAGACAATTTGAGTGGTACCGGCCACACCATGCCTCAGATTGAGGTGGGGTTGAGTTGTACACGTCACATATGATCAATGGATCGTTTTACTAATGTCTCAACACAATACATATATGTTTGTTCAGTTTTCCATATGCCAATTGTTTTTACTTAAAATAGTGTCTATTTTAAACAAAAGAGATACACTTTGAGTGATACCGGCCACACTGTGCCTCAGATTGAGGCGGGGTTGACTTGTAAATGTCACATATGACTCATGGATCGTTTTCATAACGTATCAACACAATCTGATGCATTTGGTCAGTTTTCCGTATTCCAGTTTGGAAAATCATGCAACAATAGTGATAATATCTTATACTAAAACTATAGACATTGTGCATGATGTGCATCCCCTGGTGCATGGTTAGGAAAAATCATGAACATTGCTTCTAATATATAGCCCTATATTGTTGGTAGATACCTTGTGGGATGGAATTAAATTTTTTACTAACCGTGAGGCAGAGTGTTTTTCTAAGCCGACTGGGGTCCCGAGCTCTGAAAAATCATCAGAAGCCCCATAAAACATTATTACATCATTAGGCTTCCATTTTTGGTCAAAAATAAAGTGTTATATTGAATTCAAAAATATCCATACCTGAGTGAAAAACCAGGTTAAAAAATAAAGAGTAATACTGAATTCAAAAATGCAATGGATCAATCTGCCCCTGATCACCATCACCATCACCACTGTCATCATCAGCTTCATCCTCACCACCATATCTGTCCTCATCGTCATCCTCATCATCATCCCCAGCTCATCCTTAGACCCATCCTCACCCTCGACCCCATCCTCACCCTCGTCCTCATCCTCATAATTACCCTCATCCTCTTCAGCATCCTCGTCATCACCAGGAACGCCATAATCTCTACCGCCACTAGAACTGTCATCTAGTGCATTGGATAATGCACCCATTTATGACATATATGTTTGAAAATCTGCACTGGTTTCTGGTTGTAGTGATGAAGATAAAGCTTTGATCAGTTTCATAAATTACTTCTCCCTCATTTGAACCTGTTCTTCCAACTCTGAGACCCTTTTATCAGACTTTGTTGCATGCTCCTTGACCTATTCCAACTCAGTGGTACTAGAATGGATACTTTTAGAGGACCAATACCTCGTTGGGACTATATTCTTACCAGGTCAGCAGCGTACTCAACAAGAGTGCTCATCTCCCAAAACCTAATATAAATGATCGTGTGGCCCTAAATTATCAGCCTCTTGGGCATCAAGGGTCTCTAAAGAAGCCTCTTAAAAATATTAATAGATTATTAAATTTCAAAATAGATATTAAAAATTGAAATAAACAAATTAAAGCTTACAATATTTTTTTGTGTCGGTTCATTAGTCGTAGTTCCATCTTTTTTCCTTCTACTCGAGCAAAACAATTTTGCTCGAGGGAGACGACCTTGAATATTCAATTTGTGCTTCTATAATGAAATTGAAACAATATAAAGTGCAAGTATAATGATATATTCAATATTCAGAAATTACATAATTTAAGTAGGAAACAATAAAAAGGGGAATTCCTAAAAAAATTATAAACAACTATATTGTACCAGCTGCCTATCATGATCTGACATAGTAGTGCACCCCAAAGTGTGGAGATATTGCTTTGAATCAATGTTTATTTTTTTTATTCAGAATATAACTAAATAATGTTTAATAATAAATAAGATAATATTAATGGAAAATATGAAAACTATCATTTAAATACCTCAAATGGGATTAATAACTTAAATTTGGAAGTCACCCAATGGATAATCATTTGGAGATATTGATCTATCAGGAATTCATCCACGATAGGTAATGTCTCCAACTCTGTTCCCACTCTATCTCACCATCCAACATACAATTCATGTTTATATGCTCTCCAATGATCTCCTAGCTCCTTTAAACATGTTGTTCATGCACCTTCTCCATCAGGGAAGTTAAAACAAAGCTGAAAACCAATATATTAATTCATATAAATACAAAAAATAATACATTAAATCCAATAGATTTTTACCCATATTTGTGCCCATGCATTATCCTTGACTTCGTGTGGTAGATGTCTCTAAGAGAGAGGGCTGACCGGAATTATGTCAGAGTATTTGGCTAGCATCACCAACCCCCCCCCCCCCCCCCCGATATTCCTACTCAGGTTTATCAATCATCTGTCCATCATCATTGTATTCAACCATAAACTGTGTCTGGTGGTTCCAAAATGCATGCAAGCAAGTATGCCCCCTCCCCCGCCTCCTATCAGTAGATGAATATGTTATTATAGAAAAAAATATTAGTATAAGTTATAATAAAAATAAATTTTGGTATAAAAATTTGTTAGAGTTATATAAATATACCTGTGGTAGTCAGATCAATGGGCATCATTGGATGTGCAGAAGATGAAGGAATATCCTGTATAGGTGGAGTGACCCTCAGTGTATTCTCTTTAGCCACATACTATGTCGGATAAGGAGTCAAAAAGGTGGAATATAATAGCTTGGAGATAATAAACCAGAAGAAAAAGATGATAGCACAGACATATGGCCTACTGGTAGTGTAAACATCAGAGGCCTAAATATACCGTGTGTCCCTAAAGACACACTAGGTTCAAAATGGGGCATAGAAGATACGTCTGTGGTAGGGGCATAGTCCAATTGGGTATGACCAGTGGATCATCTAACTCTCTCACCACGATCCGTCGTACCACCGACTTCAGTACCAGGACCATAGATGATCATCTAACTCTAACACCACCCCCTCCTACAAACAGCCTTTGTACTGGGAGCAATATCAGGCTCCTCGTCGGATATATCTCATCTTCGGGGTGGATCCTGTAAAAAAGTTTAACACAAAAGTAAACACATGATATTATAAGTTATTGAAATATATATATTTGAAATAAAATACTCACAAAAGGGATGGGTGGAGGAACACCCATCTGTGTCATGCGACGATTATTTTCTGTCATCTTTTTCTGCCGCATCTTTTCAATGGGTGTTATTTCCTTCAATGAAAATAAATATGGAAGTAATTAGAAATAGATAACTAATGTGTAACCCAAAAAACAAAATATAGAAAAACCATTCTGATAAAAAAAACATAAAGAAACAGAATATTTATGGTGTTTTGAAGGTAAGTACTAGGATAAACACTTTGAATGATGTAGGTGAAACAGGTAGTTGAGAACACGAGAGTATGATTCTATATATTTCCCACCACAACTTCGGGTTCACAATCAACTCTGATAATTGAGCTATTGGAGTCATCATAAGTAATAAATGGATCGTTCCAATTTTAGTAGGGATAATGTCAACTTCATCATCACCATCATCAAAAACATGTCTGGGATTTACTTTAATAATTACACCGAATTTAGGATGACGATGATCTTTGAAATAATTTTTTTTTCACCATTGATGCCAATACATATGGTTCATCAGTGGCAAGATTGTGAGTCATGTCAATAACTTGAAATCCACAATCATCAATAATGGTGCCTTGCCTCGTCATTGAATCAAACCATTGACATTTCATCATCATGGATCGACCATGCGATTAATAATAAAAAATTATTATTTTCTCCAAAAAACCATAATAAGCTACATTTTTAGAATGAGGTATACTGTCCAATGAACTAGCATAATAGTCTGTTGTGGCAGTTAGCATAACACCATCATGCTGTGTTGTCATGTTTCTTGCTCATTCAGTGATAATAAATTTGTATCCATTGATCACAAGTGATTTACAAGCACAAACCATAGTATTAGGACCAAAATACCATGATTTTATTTCCTCAGAAATAGGTTCTATAGGAAAACTCAATACCTAAAATATAAAAAAATAGTAAACTTAATTGAATATTATTTTTATTTAGTTATTACAAAAAATATTTTTACATTCAATTTCAACCAAGCAGAAAACCATCAGCTTTGAAAAGTCTCTTTCCTTCTCAAAGATAAAGGGTGATGCTTTATATATATCAATTTTTTATGTTCCCTGTAGATAAAAATAATAATAGTTTAACAGATATTTAAAATTACAAGAGATAAGATAAGAGATACATGTACAATTTACTTACTTGATATACTCATCGAACAAATCACAATTGAACAACACTGTGCGATGTTCCATCTCTCGCTCTTCAAGGCTTAATGTCGTCAAGGTATATGATCCTAGAATTCCTCTTTTCTATGGAAGTGATGGAAAAATGGGTTCAATTTTCTCATACTGTTCTTCTTCATTTCTCATTCATTTTTTTATTCTCGTACTAAGATCAGACACATACATTGAGTAGAAATCATTACATTCTTGAGCCAAGTAACCATTCACAATAGAACCTTCGGGATAATTCCTATTTTGAACATATGATTTCAATGTGTACAAGTTTCTTTCAGTTGGATACATCCAATAGAAACCAATGGGTCCTCCAAGAAGTATTTCGGTTGGAAGATGGACAGTTAGATGCAACATGCATGTAAAAAATGTTGGATGAAATATTTTCTCTAACTCACACAAAATTAATGGTGTCTCTACCAACCATTTTTACAAGAATGGTTTGGAAAACTTCTTAGCACAAATATCTCTAAACAAATAGCACAACCGAATAACTGATACTATTACATTATTAGACAAGAGATGACTGATTTCTATTGGAATCAACTCATACAAAAGGATGTGATAATCATGAGTCTTCAAAGATTTAAGCTTCAACCCTTTTCTGTTGACCCATTTTGATATATTGCTTGAATATCTATCAAGAACTTTAATAGTCTCTAGCACTTCCAGAAATTGATTTTTTTCAGTAGGTTTCATCACATAAGAAGCACATGGAACTTGCCATTTATTTTCACTGATACAGAAAGGATGAAATTATGGTCTGATCCCCCAATCTACCAAGTCACACTGAGACCGTAAATCATATTTTTTCTTCCCCTAAACATTTATAAGAATCAAAAGAAACATTTCAAATATTTTCTTTTCAGTGTGCATTACATCTAAGCAATGATGTAACAAGTCGGTTGACCAATATGCCAACTCAAAGAATATACTCTTCTTCTTCCAATTGTAACATATATCATTGGAAACATTTTTCCTCTTTCTAGATTTCATGAAACCATTATTAAATGAATAAATGAAATATTTCAATTCATTAAGCACATCAGTTCCAGACATACGCTAAGGTGGATCGTCAGTCTCCATGGTATTGTCAAATCTTCGACGATTTTCTCTATATGGATGGTTCATTGGAAAGAATTGTCGGTGTCCCATAAAACTAAACCTATGATGATATTTCAATCTTATCGATCTAGTATTCTTCATAAAAATAGGACATTACAATTTTACTTCTGTGCTCCATCCGGTCATCATTTCATAAGCAGGAAAATCATTGATCGTCCCCATAAGCACAACACGCATCTAAAATATTTTTTTTGAACATGCATCGTATGTGGGCACACCCACATCCCAAATAAGTTTCAACTATTTTATTAAAGGTTGTATGTATACATCTATATCATTTTCGGGATCAAAAGGGCCAGATAATAGTATAATAAAAAAAGTTTAAGGCTTTTTCATACACAACCACGGGGGAAGGTTATAAATGTGTATGAAAACTGGCCATGTGCCGTGTGATGTAAGCATATTCCCAAATGGATTAAAACCATCACATGAAAGACCCAGTCTCACATTAAACACATCAATTGCAAATTCAGGATATCAAGAATCAATTCTTTTCCATGAAAATCCATCTGCAGGGTAAACCGACTCTTCATTATTATTATTTCTCTTGGTGTCATGCCATCACATTTTTACTGATATTTCATCAGATGTGAAAAGGTTAGGTAATCTGAGGATCAATAAAAAGTGCCACATTACTTTTTGTGGCACACGAGATGGTGTTCCATCATCTTTTGGCTTCCATCGGGAGGTTCCACATTTGATAGAATCATTTCTTTCAGCAGTTTCCTCCCAAAATAAGCTGCAATCATTCAGGCAAGCATGATTTTTTTTGAGAATCCAAGTCCATAAACTAATTTCCATACCATATAGTGGCTGGAGGGAATATCTTCATCATTTGGAAATAAGTTCTTCAAGAAGGTAATAATGTAATCGATTGCAGTATTTGAAATCCCATACATAGGTTTCACATGAAACAATTGGATTAAAAATTACAACTTTTTTATTTTACCACATTATTGATATACTAGAGTTGTCGCAGTATCATTCAATTTTTTCAACCTATCAGCATCATCATTTTCACTAGACGCATGATGTGTTCTTGTATAGAAATCTTGTTGGCTGGACATCCTTTCCTTCTCATGATGCTAAATAAATGGAAACTGATCATATATCAAACTCTCCAATTTAGTCCAATCATTTGGATCATCAACATTTTGTGATTCCATTTTCTCTCTATTGTGATACCACACATAATTGTTTGTTTGTAATCCATATTTGGTTATATGATAGATAACTACTTCATGACTCAACCATGGTCTTTCAACACAATTAGAACATGGGCAGTGTATGAAATCACTATCTGAAGCCTTGTCAAATGAAAAATCTAAAAATCTGTTCTAATTATTTTGAAAATTGGTTGAAATCCGACCAGTTTCGAACATCCAAATTCTCTCCATTCTGTAAAAAATTTTTAATAATTCATTTCAAATAAATTCAATAATATTGAAGTTCAATCAAAAAAATATTTAGGTAAATGGCAATTGTTTACTTTATATAAAAGCATAACTGACACATTAATCTATATGAGAATCATATTAAGAAACACAACAAAATACAGTGTATATAAGAAAATAAGATACATAATTTCTAATGACTATATTCAAGGATTTCCCAGTAAGATATTTAAAGTGGATCAAGGAATACATAATACTTAAGGTTCTTGTTGGGAGTACATGAGTTTTATACTTTAACTTGTTCAGGGAGATCAGGATGATGAGTTGGATGAGGATCAGATCAAAAGTAGTTATGGACTCATCATGTTTCACA
This sequence comes from Viscum album, assembly GCA_963277665.1. NCBI lineage: Eukaryota > Viridiplantae > Streptophyta > Magnoliopsida > Santalales > Viscaceae > Viscum > Viscum album. Next base: position 1,387,289,509 of record OY728160.1, read on the forward strand.
CTAACCATGGATTACATGATCCTATGTTTGGGGCCATAGATGATAGTTTGGTAGGGTATATTCATTGAATCATGTCCAATTTGATTTTGGAGAGGGACCTTCAATAGTTATAGGTATGGATTTGATTAGAAACACCTATAAAAAGGATATTCAGGAATTGTGACATCCCAAACCAGGATGCCACTCATTAGTGACCGGAACCCAGATGGCCACATGGCCTCAAGAACATCTACCAAAATTCCAAATGTTATTGACTAATAGTGGGATCATTTGGTGTGTCTGGGGGAGACTATTCCCTCATTAACTAAGTTGCACAATTTTAATATTATTATTTAAAAAGTAGAAGAAAGGTAACAATGAGAAAATATTGGAAATGGATGAAAATAACCAAATCAGTAATACCAACTAATAACAGAATCATAAACTGAATGATGGTAATTTATGTCATGTATCAAGCATAAAAACACAGTTACAACTAGTAGAAAGTAGTACTATAAAAGAGGGTCAATAAATTCTAAAATTCGACCTATCTTCTTGAGCTACAACCCAATCATCTACTACATGCTCTATCCTATTCCATGTGAGTAGTCATGCATCTGTAAAATGGAGATTCCCCTTATCTAAAAATATAATCATGTAGTTTATCTAGGTACCCATTGGCATCTTGAACAATGTGTGTGATACAATTCATGTAGGTGACCACCAAGAGGTCTATAACTATCCAGTCTATTTATATAACATTTTAATATAATGATGTGATAAATTAAAGTGAAAACTAAAAAATATAAAATGGTTTTCTATGGTTTCAGAGAAAAAATATAAAAGGGTTTTCTAGGTTAAATCAAAAAAGGGAAAATAGATACAAATAAAAATAAAAACTTGAAACTGAAATATTTGATAGATGACAAAACAAATTAGGTACCACATAAGAAAATACCTAATTTGGGATGGTTCAGATGAAGATTCAGCAGCTTGGATGAGGGAAGCTGAGATTCCAACCATTCAGATGGAGGAATCAAGATGAACCCAAGAGAGGTGATGTCCTAATGGGGGATAGGTGCTCTGATCGCAAGGGAGAGGTTCTGTCTGAATGGTGGAGAGGTGCTCGATTCAGGGTTAGAGGTGCTATCAAATTAGGGCACTATCCAAATGGGGGAGAGGAGAAGGGCCACGTAGGGTTATTGGGGAAAACCTTTACCAATGGTTTTTAAAAACTATTGCTAAATGTACCCTTTACCAACGGTTCAATTGAACTGTTGATAAAGGGTGTCCTGCACCCAGTTTTACCAACGGTTTAAGAAAACCATTGGTAAAACTCTTATATACCAATGGTTTAAGCAAACCATTGGTATATAAGTGTTGGGAAAAACCCCTATTCCAGTAGTGTCCCCTCATCATATATATAAAATACCTAGAGAAATCACTATGTTCTTTCCTTTCACAAAAGAATGATTCTAGGAATGAAAGCAACAACTATTACCTCAGTCAAACTATGCTTGATGATGAAACTCATTATTTAGATATCAGAAAGTGTTTCCTAGAATTAATATTTATGGTCTAGAAACTGAGGCACTACCCACAACAACACGAGGTCTAATTGGTCTCTCATAATAAATCTCTCAAATACATCCTCACTAACCCTATGTTGATAAGATGTTTCCCATAGTGGTCGGTTATCTAGTAGCAGTTTGATATATAGCTAATGGCTCAGAAAGTAGAGATAGGATGACCCCAATAATGTGAAATTTATTTTTATGGTTCATCTAGGATCCCAATAATGATGATAATGGAAGATCATATGATAAACAAAGTTTGGTTAGATATCGTTCTCATTTCTCTAGTGATGCTAGTTTTACCTTACTGCTTCTTGCTGTCAGAAGGTTGTACCAATATTGATGTGGAATATCAGAAACTTATTATAGGATTCTAAAAGGCACTCGGACTACCAGTGGACCACCTGGAGAATATAGGTGAATCTAAATTTGTAATAAAATAGATAAATGACGATTACGCCGTTAGAAAATAAGATTTCGTCCCCCTAGTTGGTTATGACTGAGGGTTAATGGCCATGTTTCGCTCAAAACCAACATTGAATTGCATATAAAGGTTACATAATTCCCAAGATGATGCATTGAAAATACTACTACAACTTTGGATGATCCATACTGGGATGAAATAGTCATTATCATTTCACATCACTAAATAGTCTCAGCTTTTGTTAAAATTAGAAGGGAGGAGATTAGTGATGTCCTCCATATCCCTGAGTGCTATGGTACTACCACGATGTAGATGATTTCCATTATGGAATATCTCCAAAATAGTGTAATTTCATTGAACAGAGATGGTAAGGAGAAAATCTGGCAGTGGATAGTCAATTTCACTCTTTAGGATAACCGAAATCTCTATAATGTTCTATATAAATGATACTTTGTTGTAGTCCTTATTCAGATGTATCGATATAGAAGATACCATGATTATTATAGAAGAAGTACAAACAAGAGCATGTGGTGCCCACTTGTTAGGGTATAATCCATCTAATCAAATCAGATGACTTGGATACTTTAAGCCTTCAATAGAACATGATTGCATAGAATTCACCAAGAAATGTCATTCCTTCCAAGTGAATTCCATCTTCATCCCTCAACCCCCAGAGTTTCTATATACAACCAAATACTCATAGACATTTTCCATATGGGGAATGCATGTTATTGTGTCATACCCTCTATCTATGTCCATTTAGTTAAAATACAACTTTACTAAAAATGATTTATTTTTGAAATGGGATAAGACAATATCACTCAAAGAAGTGGGGGACGAGAGGATTTTAGGCTTCATTAAATCAAACATAATTACCAGATGTGGTGTCCCTCATACAATACTAATTGAAAATGGAACCAATTTATTTTCTACAGAAGTATAAAATCTATATCAATAGTAAAATATCAAATCCAACTATTCATCCCACTATCATATAGTGGCTAACATATAGATAGTATCCTTCAACAAGACCTTGTTGAACATATTCTAGAAAATGGTGGAAAGGATGAAAATTCATGGCATGAGAATCTCTTCCATGCCTTATATTCTTACCAAACTATGACCTATACTACAACACATTCGACCCCATACTCATAGGTATATATAATATTAGTAGTTTTACCTATTGAGATACAATATTCCCAACTCCATGTTTCCATATGTGACCAGCTTTCCATGGATGAGAAATTAATGAAATGACTGGATGAACTAGAATGTATCAAGGAGAAAATATTGCACACATTTCATCACATATAAGTCTATCAAAATATTCTAGCATGGGACTTTATCAAGAAGGTCTACCTCCATTCGTTCCTCTGAGGAGAACTGGTATTGGTCCTCATGATTCCAATCCAATTATACCAGGAAAACTGCCTCCAAAACTAAAACAAAAGTGTGAGGGACCTTACTCTATACACAAGGTCCACTCCAATTGAGGTTCTTTCCATGATCCCAATGGATGTAGAGATCATTATGACACCAACACATACAAGGTACCTAAATAAATACATCATGTAATCACATAGATTATGTCCAAGATTAAAGATGTTAAACTATGTAGTCGGTCATTTTAACACTACCTTAAAATGCATGACGTAATTTCTATTATAAATGATGCTAAATTCTGCAACATTATCATTCTTATCACTTAAAAATAAAATGAACGACATATTGTCTTGGTCATGTGAACTAAAACTATAAGACACCATTTTTTTCCGCATGCCATTAATCTCCATGGTTAATATCCCTCCCATTTGATATTAAGAATCCCCTAAAAGACCATGATTTGAAACAATCTTAATAGCCCTTTAATTATGAGATTCCCTCTCAAATATAATCCCCAATCACTTCCCTCTATGCCCTCTGATGGGTTTATATTTCCTCTTATCAAGACACGAGTAAGAAAGTATGGGAATATCATACCCATAAGCCCCACTTATATCATCGCCACCACATGGTGGAACTTGGGCTCCCATTATGAGCATAAGTACCAACACTATAATATCCTTATCACATGATAGTAAACCGCATGATCCTATCTTGAATTACATGTTGATTGATTCTCATTAAAATGAGATACGTAGCGATGCATCATCATTCCATAATAGGTCTATCAATGACTATGGAAAAGAAAACCCCATTCCTTTTGCCTATTTATGAATTAGATCTTCATAGGGAACCTTTTCAGTACATATTCTATGATTCCCATTCCAATGAAATGTGTAATGATGTCTAAACCTCATGTTTTGGGACCATCCATCATACTAGAAAATACTAATCCTCTTTCCCCACGTCAAAGCCTGATTAATATGAATAAAAATTTATCCAAAATTACGTGAATCCTGATTCTCATTCTAATGAGATTCATAGTGACACCCATACATTCCATCTCAGGCCTTACAGTAATTAGAAAAAAAATCTACCACTCCTTTTGTGCAGGTTAGGCCTACATAGGGAACCTCACAAGAACTATATGTGTCTTGATTCTTGTTCCAACATGATATATTGTGAATCCTAGGAGATGTCCCCAAATCCAGTAACAATTCCCATTTTCACATCGGGAAGATCATGTCCTTGATGTAAGATGTTAAACTACAAAACCCTTTGAGAACTATGTATCCCTTGAATCTAATTACAATGAGAAACATTGTGATATTTAGATATCCAATATTGGGGACATCCATAGAAAAATATGGGAAAATACCCCCCACTCTCCCATGTACGAGTCAGATCTACTTGAGAAGACCCAATATGAGTTCACAGCCTATGAATGAACCCATATCAAAACAAAAACCCCAATTTCTACAACATTTGAATTTAATCATGGTGGGGGTAAATTTATTTAAGAAAAACGTTTTTATGGATTCTTATTTCAAAAAGTTACATAGTGATTCTAAGGTCATATTTCCTAGCCCACCCTATGCATTCCATCACTATTCATATATAGAAACCATCATCCTTGCCATATCATGATAAACTTCATGGGTAATGTCTTGACTACATGGCTTTAAACCATATGGTAACTTAATAAATACATATGTATTTATTATCATAACAATGATTTATTTATTGAATCCTAGGACCCTTGTCCTAGTCCCAGGAAAAGGGTAAAGACGAATACCACCTATCCATTGTACAAACCCAGATATATGTAGGACCTCTCAATTTAATTCAACAAATTATGGTGTCCACCACGGAAACAAAGATGCCCCCTTCTACATATTATTCAGATATATGAAAGTGAATCTACACTTCATGGAAAATATTGGTCTAAACATTTCATTTGTGATCATACATATCCCTTCCACATTCCATACTCTTAATCTTGATTTTTTTGGATCTTCACAGTCATTATCTTTATCTATGTGCCATAATTTATTATTCAGTAGGACTCCTTTGCTTGACTATGTTGTAATTGAACCTAGAGGATTAACATAAAATATACCACAAACTTTGTTTGTCAACTATGGGATGCCACTATTGAATATGTTGCAATAAACCCCAGTTTTCTTACATAAAACATGCCAAAAATTGGTTTTGACAATCAGTGATAACTTCATCATTAGGAGAAGACACTTTCATCACTGTAAGATTTGATGACATTATGTTGGAACCCATGATTCAAATTCATTCTATGGTCAACCATGACATACTTGTTGCATATCACTTATCTGGATCTAAAAACACCCATGACCATGATTTACAATTTCCTCCCTCATGTCTGAAGTATTCCAGAATGATCTTGGTATGTTAGGCTACATACCACCTATCATTTACATATTTATATGGTCCTAATCATATGACCTAAAACTAAAAATACCTTATTTATTTTTTTGGGTCAAACTTGCATGTGGAACTTTTCCCCCAATCATTGTGTAATTTTGACTTGAAATTCTTCTCCCTTATTCAGGTAACTCCTTCAATAAAACAAACTTTACTCATGAGGAAATCTAAACATTCATAATCTTACTTTGTCCATGAGAAATATAATTCTTGTATTCCAAAGGAATACTTTTCCTGAATATGTTGTAACACACCACAGATGGTGTTCCATAAAGTATCCCACAAAATGGGATTTTCATCCAATGGATGCCACTATTGATTATGATGTAACACACCCCAGATGGATTTTCATAAAATAGCCCAAAAATAGATTTTTCAATTAGTGTAACTTCATCCTTAGGAGAGACCTCCTCTATCACCGTAAACCCTTTTTCCCCATACCACTTTTCAGATTAAGAAATTCTAAGATTACAACTTACAACTATATCTTGTCACACTTGAATATGGTAGAAAATTTTTGAACGAATTACCAAGAATGGGGAAATCATTAATCTATTGGTCGAAGATAAATCCTTAAATTATATTCCCCTATAATGTTCTTTCTTTACGAATTTAAAATTCTTAGCACAATGTCCTAACTGTAAAATCTTAAACTACATAGCATAATTTCCTTACTGTATGAAATTAAACTACATAGTATAATGTCCCAGTCACAATACATTAAATTGAATAACAATATTTCTCACCCTACAATGTTAAACAACATGTTCAATATCCTAGTAACATGAAATTAAAATGTTCATTACTTAAACCATTTTTAGGAATGTACCATCCTCCTAGCATCAAATATCTAACAAAATGTAACCTCCTCCACTCGAGCCAAATTTATGTCGGGGTGGTTTCCCATTCATGGACAATGCCAATACTGATATTCCCTTCATTCCCAAAAATCTTCCCTTAATAAAATCACCCACCATAGTCTTTATAAATATGAATCTCCATAAAATCCCTTTTTCCATCAATAATAAAATTTCACAATTCCTGAGAACTTCTTTTCCTAACTATTTTGTAACATGTACTAGTCGGTTTTACATAAATTATCCCACAAAGTGAATTTTTCATCCAAAGGATGCCACTATTGACTAAGTTGTGACATGCCCCATCTGTAATTGCATAAAATATCTTACCAAATGGTTTTTTCAATTGGTGGTAACTTCTTCCTTAGGAGAGAACTCCTCTATTAATTAATATCATGCTTTAGATTTGGTAACAAAAAAATCGTGGCTTAAGATTCTCCATTAGGTATATGAAGAATTTCAAAACTTTCTCAGTTAAAAGTCCTTATTTGGGTCGTTAATTAAAAACCAGCAATATGATATCTGGACAAAACCCACAAAGGGAACTTTTGAAAAAATTCACATCTCACCAGATTAAAAACCCACAAAGGGATCTCTGGAAACAAATTCAACTCTTAGCTCACAAGAACTACACTATGTGTGGTTTTTGAAAAAACAATGGAGTAATAAAAAAATTGGCACAAAACCTGTAAGACCAAAAAACTAAAAAGGGTGGTTTAAGTAAAATCCAAGTCTCAACTGCTAAGTCTCCTTCATATTGAGTTTAGGAAATCAATTGTGAAATGATGTAAAAAATATATAAAGTTTTAAGGGTTGTCCTTATAACCCTAGAAAAAATAGAACAATGCTCACTAGAGCTCATGTATTAAGGAAAAAATAGAGGATCATTCCAGACATGACGTAGCTCCAAAACAAAAAAAATGATGTTGGAATGAGTTAAAGGGACCTACAGTTACCTTATAACTGGTTTCATATTTTTTTAGAATAAATCTAATTCTATGTGGGATTTTTTAACACCAAAAATGAATTTTATGAAATTTTCCATATAATTAATGATGTGACCCTCACTTATAAAAAAACATCATGTTTGATTAGAGATGATTATACATGTCGAAAGAAGATGTAGGTTGGATTTACATGATCCACAATAATACTCCAAAATGAGAGATAATTGGAATTAAATCTCCTATAGGAGTGGGTCATGGATCTATAAGGTCGATCAAAAAAATCTGTTGATGCATTAAAATAAAATTACCAAATTTCTTTTGAGAATATTTTGTGTGTTAACCATTTCCAGAAGCACATTTCAATCCAATATATTTTATTTGACTAGTCATGAAGCCCAAAAGGAATTAAATATCAAATGTTATGGCACTCGTAAGATAGAAAAAATTTATAAAGGGATTTACCCCACTTGAGATAAGGACTAGAGCCGAGGACCCGAGTCGAGGACCTATGCCAAGGACCAAAACCACAAACATGATACAATGACCTGAGCCAAAGAAATGAGCCATGGGCCAGAGACAAGGACCTATGTGTAGTAACTACCTCACACATGGTTACAAATTTTCCAATAAATTGGACCCTTGTGCTCCTCATTTGTATGAATAAAAATTTAGAAGAAGCCCCCGAGCACTGGTCAGACACCCCCTTTTCCTAGGTCTTTCAAAGTACCTTATGTAGATCTCCAATACCCGAGAGAAGAGAGAATTAAAGAAGATAAGTTGGATAAATGTACCCTCAAAGTCTAGAGTGAATGGACCTGAGGTAAGGACCTGGTCTAAGGACTGTGATCAAGGACCTGCGCCATGAACCCAGGCGAAGGACCCGAACCAAGGGCCGAAGTCAAGGGCTTGAGCTATAGACCTGTGGAAAAGACCAAATCCAAGGACCTGAACATAGAACCTTAGCCATGTACCTTAGCTAAGGAGCTTCACCAACAATACTAAATAATTCACTTTTTCCAACAGGGTAATATATATTGGTAAAAGTGCATTTTCTGTTGGCAAAACATTTTACCAACATATATGTCCCTGTCCCTAAACTGCTGGTAAAAACACTATCGCTAAATGTTTTTTGCAACAGATAAAATAGTTATGTTGCAATTATAATAATACCAACAGATAATATATTTTTTTGGTTAATGTATTTATAAACAGGTTCTGGTCACAAATTTATCTATTGTTAATAATATTAATAATATATAATATTTGTTTTTAAATTACATTTAAATAAAAATAATAAATTTTTATTGCCAGTAAAATTTCATATTATATTAATGAATTTATCATATATAATACATGTTTAAATTATTAAGAAGAAGAATATTTTAACACATTTTCAAAATGAGACAAGAATTAATTACAATAATAATGAAATTAATTACAAACAGAACCAGTTGGATCCCCATCCAAAATTGTTCCACAATTCTGTTGGTGGACAACCCCGCACCCCTCGCCCAATTCTATCGTTGGACAACCCTTCCCCCACCCCATCCATATCAGCTTCATCCCCTGCTCCACTCATCCATACCAGCTCCAGCTCGAGCTCTATCTCTATCCATCCATGCCAGCTCCAGCCCCATCCATGCTAGCTCCAGTCTATGCTAGCTCATCCAGCTCTAACCCCATCCATGTCAGCTCCATGCTATGTCAACTCTAGCTCCAGCTCATTCATACTAGCTCTAGTATATGCACAAATAGATGAGAAAAAAGATAAGAAAAGAGTCATATGGAATTGAGAGAGGTACATAGACAAGTGATAGAAATACTCTTACACCATAGATAATTGTGGGAGGTATACAAACAAGTGACAAGAAAAAAAAAGCTCATCATACCTGTTCAAAATAGGGAATTAAAACTCATAACCGTGATTCTAAAATATTTTAAAAGTTAGATCATTTGAAAATATGAGTTCCATCAACTGCCTTCATTGAAAAACCTCCATAATAACATTTTTTAACTGCTTAACATAAGTACAATAAATAGTTTTCAAGAAGTGATGCCAAATATACCCTCACTGAAAAATTGATACCAAGTGGTTTTATATTGACACGTAACCAAAAAAATACATTGTTACTAAAAATCTAGAGAGAACATTTATCGTAGATCAGTGGCTGTCAAAAAAAATGGAACCAAACAATTCTAGTAATATGGAAAAATCCCAAACCTCCACCTAAAGGGAGTTATTTCATACTCCTGATAATCTCATTGATGTAGTTCTCGGGATTTCCTACATCTCCCTTCACATAATGATTCCCATTTTTTAAGGCCCCAATGGTGCCTTCAATTGGAATGGATATAGGAAGTTGTTGGCTTCCTGGAAATGAGGCCCAACAGTCATGATCTCATGGACTAAATCTTCTATGCAGATGATTTCATACTTGCCCAACGCCTGTCCGATGATGGAATTCATTGTTTGTTGAGCTTCCCATAACCCCTATTGTAGAATAATTCTCTAAATATATTCATATTCGGATAACCAAAGGTTACATAAGGCTCCACACGATGCAGCATATTCCTTGTTGCCTTGTTCCCCATCATGAAAACGCTATTGAATATCTGTCCTATAGAAGTTGCAATATCTTCCTAGTATTTAGAGCCATGGCATTGATACCACAGATTCAAATGATGAACATCAATTTGGGATCTGGGTAAACATAAAATCCACCCTTAAACTTCGCTTCCCACAACATTGGAATTTATTCCCTGTCCCGCTCCTCATACTCCTACGCATGTTGCTTGGATTTATTGAATATCAGCCTCCGGTTTTCAGCATTCTTATTTTTGGTGGCCTAAAGGTTTTTCTTCTTAGAAAGATCCCATTTCTCTACACGCTTCCTTTTCCTCAACACAGACTTTGGAATAAATGATACTTTTGTTTCCTTTTCACCCATTCCTGGAGGGGAAACCGTGTTCGAGTTGATATTGTCCAACAAATGCAGACGAGTAGCCTTCACAAAACGGCTACAAATTCATGGAGCCTATACTCTAAGCTCTACCATTGAGTTCAACATAGGGGAACAACATGTGAAAAAATCCCTTGAACTTAGTCAATCCCCAAATCGAAACTAATCGGGAAATAAGGTCAGTAGTTTTCCAAGGTTTCGTACCTTTCAACAACATAGTGCATGAAATTATAGAGTGTTTACATAGATCGATCCTGTTATCAATGGAATCATTTGAGGCTGATACGCTTGCATTCGTACCTTTCCGGATGATTCCATGTGGGGCATGATTCGTGAGTGTGATAAATCCTCTCGACAAGCCCGCAATAGAGGTAACCTTCAAGGCTTCAAAATCACGATCCTTATTCTTATCTATGGTGGTCGAACCTCTCCGATAAGCATATCCCAAATCAAAGGAACGAAGATTGACACTTTGTGGATGAATTAGGGTAGACAGTTCCTCTGGGTGCGGAGAGAGCCCCCTCTCTGAAAAATTGTTTTTACTAATAATGAAAACTCACCCGCTCCCTGTACACAGCTCATAAATTGTTAAAACAACAAAAAAGTCACTGTGGATGTAATCATTTTCCCCCAGGCTCACAAAAAAATAATAAGTTTTCACTTGCACCAAAAAAAGTGTTCTGCTTTGTGGAGGATTTGGATTGAATGGACTAAATGTGAACAAAAGAAAACTAACCTGATTGATCAATTTCTGAGATGGATCAGCCTTAAGATATAACAGAGCCCACCACCTTGACCAAATTTCAAATGTTTCATACTTCCAAACCCTGAAGCTCACTGGATCCACCGCGGTGGATAGGATGGTCTCCTTTTCTAAGAACACTCCTCATGTCACAAAGTTCACATTACCTCGACCCGCATTCGATATCCACTCCCATAGTTTGTTCACCGCAATGTGTGTCAGCTGAGGATGAACCCTGCACTTCTCCAACAACACATCCAGCTTTTCCCTCGAGCAAAAGAATTCCACATAAACCTTTTTAAAAATGTACCTGTATGCTCCTCCCCACCATGCCAAACCATGGATCCATTATGCCAGAGTATAGGTGTAAATTCTTGACCCAACACAAGTTAAATGGGTTTAGGTTGAGTATAAAAATGTTCAGATTCTAATGGGGTCGACCTTCTGACCCAAATAATATTTGGGTCATGTTCAGGTTGATAAATTATAACTGTAACCTATTTACCCATTGAAATTATATTTCTTATATAGGTAATTTGGGCTAGAGGGATCAATTTATGTGGGTTGTTTGAGTTAATTTAATTTTTTTTCAATTTATTCTGATTAAATAAATTAATCAAGTAGTTTTCGGGTTCACCCCTTTGTAAACGGGTTATGTTGGGCCAACCGGCTCAATAAAATGGGTTGTGTTCAGGTTGAGGATAAACTAGTTCACCAAATGTTCAACCTGACATGAACCTGACCCACACACTAGAATTTCCGATTACATATCAATAAAAAAAACACAAAAGACAATCAGTTGCATGCATTTTGTACTTACAAACAGATGGAGAATCAGATCGACCAGCATTAACCGCAAGATGGCTGTTGATAGTCAGGAAACCCTTCTTGTTAATATTTCCCAGCTTGTCTGTCATCTTCATCTCTACCTGAAGCCCTTCCAACTCTGACCAGGGACTACTTCTCAATTTCCCAAGGCATTGTTTTGTGAACCTTTCAGGGATGTATGAAATTCTTAGAAAAGGGACAGACCACTCTTCAAGATGCCTCTTATCACGTTCATGAGGTTTCATGAACTGTTAAAAACAATATTATGTCCAAGGATTTAACTTGAAAAAAATAAAAAAGATTTCAAAGATGTAATTATTTCAAATATACAAATTACATTACATCAATATTCTATCAATAGTTACAGACAGCCAATAGGATGCATTCCCATTCTTAAATATTTGGTGTTGTGAGAAATTTTAGGCTATGAATCTAAGTGTTTTTCATATGAAAAAATTTCCAGTTTTAATTATTCAATAAATGTTAGAGAAAATGAGTTAATACGTTTATTCGGGTGGCTTTCAAAATCTTATCAATGTGTTATTTCAAATCGCACACCCTCAAAATAGGGAGATCGTTGAAAAATATTTCAGTGTGTACCTAATGATTCAAAAATAAAAGCAAAGCACCAAAATTTCAGAATCATACTAGAATTGTTCTCTACATTTTCCACATATATGATGTTATATGGGAATGGATAAAAGACTTCATCAATTCAACAGTAAAGAACAGAAGAAACAATGTCCATTGCCACATGCCTTGAAACCATAGACAAACAAAACAGAATACAAAATAAAATATAAGCATGAAAATCATTTGGAAAATCCTAAGGTACAATTTGTAATAAGTTGTCAAAAACAAGCCACAAATCATTCCATAAGGCCCAAGAATAGAACACCAACAAGATACCAGAAAAAAAGCATATGATATGGCATGGTATCTCACAAGAATTAGATTCACATACCAGATTAAGAATCACCACTAAACATAAGTAGACCCAAAATAATAATAATATGCAAACCCCACAACATATATTCTAGAAATGTTAATGTTAGGGATTAAAATGATTGATTAATTGCATGGTAACAACATAAACATGCAAGTAACTTGAAATTTTCATCTAGTTGAGGGAACTTCAGAAATGGATTTAATTCCTATTCAAATGGTTTCATAGGAGCAACAGAATATAAAGAAACAGTTGACTCTTTCATGTTAAAAAACACTTAAAAATAAATTAGATTTCCTATTTTGAAGGAATTCAGAAACATTATTTAAACAAGAAAACCCTGAATCAACCTCATAGATACATGAATCTCCTCTACAACATCAAATCCCATGGATGTGATAATGTGTATTTGGGGATGTCGACCAATTGAAAGTGAAATGGGTTTTTTTTCCATGCCCCTCCCTACACCTCATCTGTATACTTCAATGAGGAAAAATGAAATCAAACATCAAGGTATGAGAAAAAGTAGATAATTAAGGGTGTAGATGATGAACCAGGAGTTTGAGCACTGGTTGAGATCGCCACTATGTGAGAAATAATGATCGGGAGGACACCGAGGATGAGGACTACCAAGTTTATTCATGATACAAAAAACAAAACAAACTACATAAGAAAACCACATTATAAATTCAAGGTGGGGTTCATGATCATAAACACTAAAGCTAGGATAAGAACAAATAATGACTCACCATCAAGATTCACATTTCGCTTCCTCCTTCATGATGAAATTATGGATACAGATGGGATTCAAGATGACAGGAGGACCTGGAAAACAAGGGTGTTCACTCTGCATCTTCTCAGTTTCCTCCTTCCAATCCTTGTCAAGAGTCGTCAACTGACTCCCTCCAAATATCTTATTCTCGTGTAGAGAGTATCGACTGAAATATGCGATCCTGAAGGAGTCCAGCACGCCACCAACAAAAAAAATCACGTTGCTCGTGTTGTATCAAGATGGAGATATTTGGGAGATTAATCGGATGTTTGATGCTTGGATAAAGGATTCTAGGGTTTTATAATAACCCATAAGCATGACCGGGGAAGAGGGGAGATGGTGGGGGAGAAGGAAAAAAGGGGTCTAAACCGGTATTAAATTTACTTTATTTTTATTTGTCTTTTAAATTTTTTAAATGACTGATTGTTATATGTGATTTTTCATGCTTATTTTCATTTTTTTGTGAAATTATTTTAAAATACCATATAATAATTTATTAAAAAACATATTTAAAATGATATTTTTGTTTTATTTCAAATAGTGTCATATTCTTAATACTTATAAAAAAAAATTTAAAATCAATATAATTTTTTTTGTAAACTGATAAATAATAGTGATAAAAAATTATTCTTAAATGATTTTTTATAGTAAATAAATACTATTAAAAATTTTTTATTTTGAAAAAAAAATGATTTACTAATAATAATTAATAACTATAGATACATTTGTGGGTAAAAAAATTGTCGGTGTAAATATGATTTACCAACAAATATAACTAATGGTAAAAGATATGTTGGTATTAAACAATTAATAACAATAGATGTATATGTTGGTAAAAATAAATTTCTATGCTTGCATGTAATACTAATAAAACTTAATATCTATTGGAATTGCTTATTTATACCAACATATATATTGTCTGTTTTAAAATTTCTGTTGGTATAAGTCAAATATTTTGTAGTGCGAGGACCTATTCCAAGGACTTGAGCCAAGGAACTGAACCTAGGACCTGAGCCCATGAACTTTTTCTAGGACATATGTGAGCCTTTCTTGGAGCCCTCTCCAAAGACATTTAGGGTAGGGCCTCTCTTCCTTTGGATCCCTTATATGAGAGGGACCAAGTTGAAACCTTCAACAAAACCTCTAGACTTTAACAACCATAGAAAGTGGCACACCGGTATGTCCCTCACTTGGGTGTGTATTCCTATAGTCAGAGGTTTCCCACACTTGTCTGGTTGGCCAATTAGGGTCCTCAGGGTGCATGGGAGTGTGTATCTAGACAGTCACAAGGACCCAAACTCTAGGGGTGGTTCCACTAAATTCCCAGTCTTGGACATGAGGTCCATAACTATGTTCTCCCTTTGTTATCTCCAAGACCCAGATCCTCTGGTTCCTAGTGGGTAGGGTATGGTTCACACTTGGTTTTCCATTCAACAATGAATAAGACACTCTTCTCCCATTATGGAATAAATTTTAGGGAATTAATCTCAGAGTAATCCTCTATCATTTTGTGCATGAGCTTTCACTCCTTCTCCTTCTTCCCCCATGGATACTAGGTTAGAGAGAGGATGAGAACCAGAGTCTTCTCCTCTCTCTCCCATACCCCCAACCTCTTCCATCAGTAGAGGAGGCGAGGAGTGGTTATTCAGATCATCCACTTCACTTTTTCCTTCATGTACAAGAATGGATCATCATGACTTGTTGGATTAAAGGATATCCATGATTATGGTGTCCACGCCATTAGATGTATGTTTCGACAGGGAATAATCCTTTCAAATTTTCTCTCACCTTCCTTCAGTGTTCCTCCATAAGAGTGGGTTCTTAAGGCCATGTATTCTACCACAGGGAAAAGTAGACTGTGTGGTTTATGAAATATTTCACTTCCTCTGGTTTCATACACAAATCATGTATCACATGGGCTTAGAGGTTGATGGTAATCCTGAAATCCACATGATCCCCCACCTGAATAAAAACCTAGTGTGTTTTCCCTAACCCCCAATTGAACTATGAGAACTCTGATTCAAGCTAGAATCAGGATACATAGGATGATATCCTAGGGTTGGAGCTCATTGGGAATCCTTCCAAAGAATAATCCCCAAATCAACCTAATATTAAGGGCATCCACCTTAGGAGTAAGCCCTAATCATAACCCCCATTCACCAAGGCAACCTTAGTTTGTAAGACATGACCTTTAATTGAACTATGAGAACTCAGATTAATTCCACAGTTAGGATACATAGGATTCATACCTAAGGCCTAAACACAATAGGCCTCCTCCTTACGTGTAAGCCGCAAAAAATCCTCCAAATATCTATGAGCCAAAAAATCACTTATGGAACCCATTTTCCTAGGGAATCATTTTCAGGTGTATGTCCCAACTTAATCCTCTCTAAGGGCCACACTCCCATATGAGGCAAACCTTAAAGGGCCTCCATAGGTATGGGTCCTCACAACTAAACTATGTGGGTATTGATTCTCTTATAAATGGGATATGTAGGAAGCCTTGAGGAGGTCTAAACCCAACACCCCAAATCAACCATGTTCTCTCTCAGACACATTCCCAATAGGGTCTAATTCAACTAGGAAATTAATATCCTTTCCAGGTTCCCCAAGATGCTTTGACATAAGTCTCACACCAAACTTATACTGGGGACCTTCCACATTGACTTCCTTACTGCATGATGCTAAAATGAATGGTTTTATCCTCATCAAATGACCTTAAAAGGTATTATGTTCCCCATTAAGTGGAACCAAACTAGGTGTGTTCTAATTTCTTTTATGAGGATACATTGGAAGCCCATAATATGGGTTTGATCACAATATCAAAAAAATTCCCATATCATTGGACGATGATACACTCCGGAGCGTCCCACTGCGTGGCTAGAAAACCAACATTTTCATAATAACGACCAATTGATAATTAGTAAATAAGTGGATACCATCGATGGGAAACCTTGAAGACATACATATATCTCTATTGATGAAGAACCTCAGATACCTACAGATGATTTGATTCTCTATGCATGCTAATATTTGATTGTTAGTTTAGGTGTGAACCACATCATACTTGGGAATTAATAATGGATTCATGAACATATCTTAAATATATAAGAGATCCTATTAGTATGCAATAATTCCACCAGAAAGGGCTTGATGAGCCCGACCTCCCATCCTCTCAACCAATGCGAGTTCTTAATTATCAATGGTCAAACCTTCCTGCAAGTGCCTACCTTTGGAAAATAAATATGGAACCATTGGGTGTTTTTGATTCCACCATTAAAAACCATTGGAAATCATTTAGAAATTGTGATCCCAATCTGAATGACTTAAACGTGACACCTCCTTTATAAGATAATAAGGAAACACTGCCCAATCCCCATCAAACCATTTCATACATGATTTAAACACACGTTTCCATCAGAAACAATTATAACTAACATTTTTTATTTAATAATATAAATGAAATAATATGTAGTAAATAATATATTTACTAGTAAATCACTACAGAAAAATAACCTTTTGCGACGGGTTATTTGGGACGGGAATAGATCCCATCACAAATAGTATGTCAAAAAGGTTATTTGCGACGGGGACATCAACCCGTCACATATAACTAATTATTTGCGATGGAAAAATTGGTCCCATTAAAAAAGGTTTGATGCGGTTTGCATGCTAAAACGCGGGAAGGGTATTTGCGACAGGGAGTGCCTCCCTGTTGCAAATACTCAGCTGTGTTAACTACTATTTGCGACCGGATATTCCCTCGATGAAAATACTCTGTCGGCAGGTCACTATTGGCTACGGGTCCCATAACAAATACCCTTTTAACCGCTGACTATAATTAATGCAGCCGAACGTATTTGCGTTGGGTCTCGTTGCAAATAGTCACATCACAAATAATCTAACCTATATACACCCCCATTAGTTTTTTCCCTTTCTACCTCTCTATTCCAACTTTCTCTCAATCTCTAAAATCTAATATTAGAGTTAACATTTCTCTCAGTTAAATTTTTTTTAGGAACAAATTTTGAAGTCATATACACCTATAATAGATCAACTTTAAAGGTATTTATGGTTTATTTAATTTAATATTTATTTCATTTTTATTTAATTTTTAATATTTGTTTATTAGTTGCAATTAAATTAGATTTAGATTGTTTTGTTATCATTATTTTGTTGTAGTGATAAATTGAAATTATTAGTTCTAATTATTTATAATTAGTGGTAATTAGGAATTATTAATGATAATTAGTAATGAATATAAATAATTAGTGGCAATTAGTAGTTAGTAGCGGTAATTAGCAGTAATTAATAGCAATTAACGCTAATTAGTAATAATTAGCGGTAATTAGTAATAATTAGGATTAAATAGTAATAATGAGTAAAGTTTAGATTAAATAGTAATAATTAGTAAAAAATAGTCATAATTTTAATAATTACTAATAATTAGTAATAATTATAAATAATTAGTAATAATTACTTTTAATTAGTAATAAGTACTAATAAATAGTAATAATTACTAATAATTTCTAATAATTAGTAATAATTAGTAATAATTAGTAATAATTAGTAATTATTACTAATAAATAGTAATTATTACTAATAAATAGTAGTAATTTCTAATAATTAGTAAAAAATACAAAAAAATAGTAAAAAATAGTAAAAAATAGTAAAAAATCGTTAAAATTAGTAAAAATTTGTTACAAATAGTAACAAATACTAATAATTAGTAAAAAATAATAATAATTAGTAAAAAATCGTAATAATTAATAACAAATAGTAATAATTTGTGACACATAGTAACAATTAGTAACAAATAGTTACAAATAGTAACAAATAGTAATAATTAGTAAGAATTACTAATAATTAGTAATTAATACAAATAATTAGTAATAATTAGTATTAATTAGTAATAATTAACAATAATTACTAATAATTAGAAATAATTAGTAATAATTAGAAATAATTTGTAATAATTGGCAATAATTAGTAAAAATTAGCAATAATTAGTAAAAATTTGCAATAATTAAAAATAATTAGTAATAAATAGTAATAAATAGCAATAAATAGTAATAATTAGAAATAAATATTAATAATTAGAAATAAATAGTAATAATTATAAATAAAGAGTAATAATTATCAATAAATATTATTACTTACAAATAAATAGTAATAGTTATAAATAATTACTAATAGTTAGATATAATAAGTAATAGTTAACAATAATTAGTAATAATTCGTTGTAATTAGATATAATTAGCAATAATTGTATATAATTAGGAATAATTAGATATCTTTAGGAATAATTTAGATTAATTAAGAATAGTTAGGATTAATTAGAAATAGTTAGGATTAATTAGGAATAGTTAGGATTAACTAGTTATACTTAGTAATACTTAGTAATAGCTAGTAATAATTAGTAATAGTTAGTAATAGTTAGTAATAATTAGTAATTGTTAAGATTAATTAGGATTAATTAGGATTAATTAGTAATAATTAGGATTAATTAGTAATAATTAGTATTAATTATTAATAATTATGAATAATTAGTAATAATTAGTAATAATTAGTAATAATTATGAATTATTAGTAATAATTATGAATAATTAGTAATAATTAGGATGAATTAGTGATAATTAAGAATAATTAGTAATAATTAGGAATAATTAGTAATAATTAGGATGAATTAGTGATAATTAGGAATAATTAGGAATAATTAGAAATAATTAGGAATAATTAGGAATAATTAGCAATAATTAGTAATAATTAGTTCTAATTAGTAGTAATTAGAAATAATTAGTAATAATTAGTAATAATTAGTAGTAATTAGGATTAATTAGATATAATTAGGATTAATTAGTAATAATTAGGATTAATTAGTAAAAATTAAGATTAATTTGTAATAATTTGGATTAATTAGTGATAATTAGGATTAATTAGTGATAATTAGGATTAATTTGCCATAATTAGGATAACTTAGTGATAATTAGGATTAATTATTAATAATAAAGATTAAATAATAATAATTAGAAATAATTATTAATAATTATTAGTAATTATTAATAATTACTAATAATTAGGATTAATTAGAAAAAATTAGAAAAAATTAGCAATAATTAGGAATAATTATGAATAATTTTATCAAATTGATTAAATTCGAGTACATTGTTATAAATTGGCACAATTTTCAGTGGATTGTCGACTTCCTTTTGCTCGACGTCTTATCTCCTTACACCTTTCTCAAACTGAAAACTGTATGAAAAAAGTGCTCTAACGTATTTCAGAGTAGGTTTTTCACACAGATTTTATTCAGGATAATGTTGCAAGGAGATGAGACATAAGAAAGAAGAGGCTCTTTTTCCTGAAGAGTGATCTCCTTGCAAGGAGATGAGTCATCGAAAAAAAGAGCTTCCACCAATCCGCTGGAAATTGTGCCAATTATAATTAAAAGTAATTTGTAGAAACTAACTATAATTAATAATAATTAGTGCTAATTAGTATTAATTATTATATATTAATATATATTAGTTTAAATGTTTAAAAATAATTTATAAATAACTATACAATAATAGAAATTTTTATAAATTTCTTGAAATGGGAATTTAATTTCCTTCCCTTTTTGATGTTTTTCGTATATAAAATTATACAAAAAAGCTAATTATTTTATATCCTTTAGAAAAACCATGGAACAAGGAAGTCGACAATAGTCATTATTAGATGATCACATTTGGATAAATCAGCACCAAAATCCAAACGGTTCTGGTTGAAATCCTTTACAAATTGACGGTGTTGAAGCTTTCTTATCATTTAAATCATCAAAAACATAATTTGTTTCCGAAGGCATAATTAAGTATCCTTGTAAAAATGTTCTCTGAGAACATTTGACACATTTGAAAATGTTGGGCGAATCACTTGAATTTTGGTTTTCAACCAGATTATGTTTTTTGGTATCGACATGGTGAATGTTGTTCTTGAGAAGATACATATAATTTGATTCCGGATCTATCATGGTTTAAAAATTTAGTACATGATGTTGCAGTTCCATCAGTCCAACAAACTGAAACTTTGGATGATATTGATTTAACTCTTGAGTTGGCACCGTCTAAATTTTATGATTTGTTATGGTCTACTGAGGATGCATTATATCCTGGTTGCAAGATAAGAAAATTATAAGGGGTTGCAAAATTTATGGATATTTAATCAGACACTGGAAAGTCGAACAACTATTTTGATCAGATATTTTTTGGTTAAAATACTTTTACCTAAAGGAAATGTGTTGCCTACAAATTACTATGAGTGCAAGCAGATGGTTCATAATATAGTCCTTAGTTATCATAAGATTCAAGAATGTTCAAATTATTGCATCTTATATTCTGGTGAAAATGTGTCATTGAATAGTTGTCCCCCATGTGGAAAATTGAGGTATAAAGAAGCACAATTGGGGAAGTCTGGATTGAATTCTGTAAAACAGGTGAGATATTTCCCACTTACACCCAGGTTGCAGCGTTTATTTATGTATCAGAACACAGATACAATGATGTCATGGCATAAAACCAAGATTTAAATAGTTAAAAGATTGGATCATCCATCTAATGGTGATTCATAGAAACATTTTGACCGAATGCATTCAAATTTTTCTTTAGAAGCCCAGAATGTGTGATTGGGTCTTTCTACTAATGATTTTGGTCCGTTTGGTTCTTATGGTAGTCAATATTCATGTTGGTCTGTCTTCACAATTCCATACAATTTACCTCCATGGATTTCGAAGAAGGAGCCTTATATCTTTTAAACCTATTAATCCCAAGACATCCAAAAAATAATATTGATATTTATTTGAAACCACTAATTGATGAGTTAAATTTATTGTGGAGTTATGGTGTTAGTATATATGATATTACCGTGAAACAAAATTTCTTATTAAAAGCTGCATTAATGTGTATGGTTTG
Source organism: Viscum album (assembly GCA_963277665.1). Taxonomy (NCBI): domain Eukaryota; kingdom Viridiplantae; phylum Streptophyta; class Magnoliopsida; order Santalales; family Viscaceae; genus Viscum; species Viscum album. Next base: position 1,387,311,327 of record OY728160.1, read on the forward strand.
TGACTTCCAGTATATGGCATGTTATATGTCTAGAGTAAACGTGGTACAAAATAATGTCCTTACTTTTTGAGAGAGAAAAAATCATTTATGCTCGTCAATAGAAAAAAACCTTTCTATTTTGACCGTTATCACATATTTCTTCCAACCGATCATCCTTTTGGGAGGAACGAATCTCATTTTAGAAAAGAAAAAATTGTAAATGATGGGCCTCCTAAAATGATCTCAAGTATAGAGTTAAAATAAGTTATATTTTCATTACCCCCATCACATTTGGACTAATAATAAACCAACTGAAAATTCCTTGTTCTAGGAAAGAACATAATTGGATAAAACGTAGATTTTTTTTGGATCTGCAATATTGGTCTATTTTTTTGGTCTTCCACTTTTTTTATGTCAAGCATACTGAGACAAACCATTTTGATAATTTATTTCATATACTTTTGGATACATCAAGTAAGACCAAAGATAATGTAAATGCATGATTAGATAATGCCAAAAAATTTTGGTGACCAGAACTTGAACTGTATGAAAATGTTAGTTCATAGAGGTTAATGAAGCCAAAATCATCTTATACACTGTCTAAAGAGAGTCGCCAATTATTTTGTCTTTGGATTATAGATCTGAGACTTCTAGATGGATATGCTTCCAATTTGGGTAGATGTGTTAAGAATGGTCATATTACCAGATTAAAAAGTCATGATTATCATGTTATAATGGAAAGAATTATGCCTATTGGATTAAGAGGCTTGTAAAATTATATGATCTGGGATTTGATAACAGACATATCATATTTTTTCTGAGATGTTTGTGCAACAACAATAGAATATAATGCACTAATAAAACTGGAAGAAGATGTTGTTGTAATTATATGTAAACTGGAAAACATCTTTCTCCAGACTTATTTTGACTCAGAGGAACATTTTATATTACATTTTCCATATGAAAAAATTATGGAGGTCCAGTACAGTTTAAATGGATGAACCCATTCAAGAGATGAATCTAGAAATTGAAGAAAAAAGTATGTAACAAAGCATAAATTGAAGGATCAATTGCTAACGATTATTTTCAAGAGGAAATTTATTTATTTTCTCTCTCATTATATTGAATCTGAATATCCATCAAAACCCAAATACATGGGATATAACACAGGGAATGTTGATGATGAAATGTACAATCAATTATTAGTTTTTAATCAGCTAGATCTTGGCTTCAGTGAAGTTCATGAACGATGGATTTCAGATGATGAACATCACAAAGCTCCCAAATATGTTCTGCACAACTATGAAGAAATGAAATCATTTGTACTGTGAGTTCTTTTATAACTTATTCCACAATCTCTGTTATAGTATGTAAACTTATTTTATGTCTAGGTTATATGATAATCATATTAGGAAACGACTTCCACAAATTATAGTAGCTGCTCTTGAAGAACGCTGAAAAAAATTTCTCAATGGTTTAAAAAACTTGTAACATATAGTATCAATGGTTTTACATATCTACTCAGTTTATTATTTATTATATTCATAATTGTTTTAAAAATATTCTGGTCTCTCAATATGCTGATAAAAAAGATAACAGAATATGTATATTGAGTAACCCACCATCCAAAATGGTTTAATATTAAAATGAATATGTGGTGGATGGTTTTCGATTTCATACACGCATATATGGGGAATAAAAAAATAATTAATAGTGTAGTTTTCTTGAGAGCATCTGATCATAGAGAAACTTAAGTTGACTTTTTGGACATGCTAGATGAAATTATTGAACTGTGTTATCTAAGAAAAAATTACACATCGATCTTTAAATTTTGGTGGTTGGATGCTCAGAGAGGCTTGAATGTTCATATAACTCATGGAATTGTTGATATTAAATATAAAAGTCTTCTTGCAGTAAAGGAACCATTTTTACTATCTCAACAGGCACATAAAATTTATTACGCAAAGTATTGTGCTACTTCAAGAGACCTGGGTGATTGTTGGAGCATAATAAAAATGAAATCTTAGGAAAATAAGTTTACTCAAAGTGAATGGTGTTCCACTAAAGTGAATGGAATTGGAATTTTTCAAGAGACTACTAAAAATCCTTCTTTCTCACAAAGATACATGAATATCAATGATTACACCCCACAATTAAGGGTCGATGGTGACAATTATGTTAATGATGTTAAAAATGAATTTGAATTGTTAAGAGATGATGAAACTAAAACTCATATGGATATTGATTATGGTGAGGAGGAATATGAAGACAATAACATCGTCAGATATGAGGATAACAATGAATGTGAACATTAACATAGTTAAATGATGGTTATAATCATAACTAATATATATCTATATATAATAGTTATTTTAATCCATTTGATAACAATAATAATTTTGTGTTTTAGATGGATGATGATTTATTTCGTTAGTTGCAGGAGGGTGAGCTACCTTTGGATGAGGAGGATTTGGGATCATCTAACCCTCAACCTACTCGTGGTTCAGGGGGTACACAGATGGGGCGTAGTCTTATGCGATCAATGATTCCTAACCCTATCCCGGAGCGACCTCCAAGTCTTGGCTTCAATCCACACACAAGGAGGTATGATAACATGTGTATTTTAGTTAGCTTTCATTAATTTATCCATATATTAATTGTTTGATTATTTTTTTTCACATTTGTTGCAGATATAACTATTGGACTGGGTAGCGCTCTATTGTGAAATTATTTTTCTCATCCATGGATCACATGGGAACAGATTCACATTGATGTGAAGATCAACATGTTTGATCATTGGTTATTACATAAATAAATAATATTTATTTTGAAATTTATTTCATTAATAACCCGATATTATAAATTATTTTTAGGGGTTATGGTATCCCATTTGTGATATAATGCGTGACATTATCCACACAACATGGGAGGTGTCTATGTGTGACTGCTTCGATCAGTTTTTGCACAGTTTGAGAAGGATGGACATGATGAAATAATGAGTGGTTGTATTTGATGAGTTATGTAGATCCCACCAACCAGAGTAAATTTCATCTCAGATTTAGTATGGATTATGTTCACCCTTGTTGGGTGATGTATTTTAGAGGATATCTTCATTGGGTTGACAGAATCGGGGGACATGGGAGGTGACACATCAATCCAGTAGCAGTACCGTCAATACGCATAGAGAGCATCTGTTAAGTACTTTTTTTAAATATTTTTTACAACTTAGAATATAAAAAGTTTATTTTATATTCATATTTTTTTTCAAGCAGCCTGATATTATTGAGTATGATGTTTATTAGAGGTTGTATAATGATCCTGTCACTGAAGAGAGTAGAGGTTACCGCCAGTGTTAGATTGTGGTTGGTATTATTTTTTTTTCAGTTTGAAAATTAACTGCATATAATATTTTCACTATTTTAATATCAAATTGGAACTGAAGGAGTCATATGAGTTCGCGACCACTTAGATACAGGCTGAGAGTCAGGTCAAGATGGTTGATCAGAATAGTGCCCACCATTTCGATGAGGAGGAATTGATACATGCAAACCAGTATGAATTCGAGAAGGGATGAGTAGTTGGTATTAGCTCTCAATAGAATCTTGGGACTTATTTTGGTATCGTTGTGATGTTGGTGTCCAGCTCAAGAGGAGCTCATGGAGAGGAATCATCTTCTGGATCACAGTATTAGGAGTAGCTGCGAGCTCAGAGTGAGCTTATATAGAGTTTGTGTAAGGAGCAGGAGGAGATGTGTCAGCAACAAAAATATCATGAGGAGGAGCACCGATGACAACATGAGTAGTATGAGGAGCAGATGAGTCGATGGAAGCAGTAGCATAATGAAAGGGTGGAGTACATGCACCGTCTGACTCATTGTTTAGCGATGGAGTTTCCTCCACTATCTCCTTTGTCTCCTCCACCTCCACCAGAAGACAATCCACCCTAGTGATTTTATATCATTAAAAACATTGGAATTCAAAGTTTGTTGAAATATTAACTTTTTACTGTTTCTGTCCTTTATATTACTGTAAATAATACATAATTTAATTTTTTTTATAATTTTTTATAATTTTAATAATATTAATATTAATTTTCATAAATGTTAATAATAATAATAACATTATTATATTATTTTTATTATTTTATTATTAATATTATAATAATATAATTATTTTATATTATTAATATTAGTATTAGTATTATATAATAATATATTATTAATATTAATAGTATTAATATTATTATTATTTTATAATATTAATTTATCACAATTTTATTGAATATATATATATATTTTATTTTATTAAGTATTTGTGATGGGTTCCCATCGCAAATAGTATATATATTTTTAAATAACTATTTTTGATGGGAAAATGGGCCCGTTGTAAATACTTTTTTACGATGGGCCCATCGCAAAAAAGTTTTTTATATATAAATGGAGAACTATTTATGGAAGGACCATCCCAAAAAATACTATTTGAGACACATTTTTCTACAACGGGCTATTTAACATGGGACAGAAAATCCTACCACATCAAAGAAAATCCTATGATAAATCTCCTCTGTAAGAAGAAACATATCTATCACTACTATATGAATATAGGCTTGTTAAAATGAAACTTCCTCTATAGGATCAGAGATGTGAATGAGTTTGGTGACACAAGAATCCTACAAAAAATTTATACAATTAACAAAAGATAATAAAAAATACCTAAACTATAGAATGAAGAATTACTACCAACTCATGATTCCCCCCTTCATGTTTTATAAGATATGTCACTAGGGAAATGTAGTACCAGGGCCCATACTCTTGAAAATCTTATGGATGCATACATACTATGCATTGGACTAATAATAAGGACTCTTGTTGTTTGTCCCATATCTCAGTATAGCATTCAAGATATCACGTCCATTTGAAGTCTCGCTTCCCTGACATCCTCATCAAATGAAGTGAAGGCATATAACTGAGTGGTTTGGGAATGGGTTGGCAGAAGTTTGACATCCACATAACTCTATCAATGTGATTCTAGTCAACAATATCAAAATGAATCATAGGTATATTGCATGAGCCAACAACAAGCATCATCATATAGTAAGGGGGGATATTCTTATTGATAGGATCAATATATGGAATCCCTAAAACTAGAAATATACAAGAAATTAATAAGGAATAAATAAATAAAATCAGTTAATGTGCACAATAATCATTTAACTATATAATTAACAACTGCATACATCATCTACTCGAATACTATCATGTATAAGTATATAATTTTGGATACCATGTCTGGTTGTATATAAATATCGATGTGCCCAAATACTCCTATAGAAAACATTTTTATATGTATATTTCATAATAAAAATTCATAAATTTTATTTCAACATAAGAAAGAAGGAATAAAATAACATCACTATTGTGGGGACTTCTAGAAAATATCAGCATGCAATAGAACATGGGAATGTAGAGAAAAGAGAGGTATGTGATCCCATATCCACATCTAGATAATAATAACAAATACTATAATCTGCATCTTATCGATGCAACATGAGCTTCATAGTGATCTATATGTATATTCAAGATATGAAGATCAACAACTATACCTCATTGTCTGGTCCAAATCCTGTAGTAACATTAAATACATCCTGTAGACAAATTTAGTTGAATGATCAATGAATATCATACAACCAATAAGTCATAGAATGTATGCACATATAAATATTAAAATGATGATATCATCGACAACACTGACTAGATGGGAGAAGTGATCATATATCCATGGAATGAAAAATAGACTCTAGACAATGGACCATCCATAATTAGAGTCCTCAATATCAAGAGAAGGAAGCTAGAATTTTGAGGAAAATAGGGAATTAAGGACTGGTACGAAGCCTATTGTAAAGGATAGTATGATGGGCTCTAAAGACTTTAGGCCTGTGAATAGGAGATTAACACTTACTATGTTAGAGTTGGTTTCCTATAACCAACTTTGGTGCATATTATGATAAATTTTATTCAATTTTTTTAATATTAATAAACTCTTTATCACATCGTGATTATTCTTTTGCATAACATAGTATGTGATAATGTCATAAGAGTAGTTTTTACACAGAAATGTCATAGAAGTTCCCTAATATGATGAGGACCCTTAATTCCATGATACTATTCCAATATATATATATATATATATATATATATATATGTTCTATATCCAAATTAAATAATTTTACAGACACAAATGATTCAATCTATTAGGGGTGGAGACTCATAGGAATTTTAGGCACCATCTCATGGTATATGCCCATAGTAATATCTAGTGTAGAATGTTATGAGAATGAGACCCACCAGTAGTAAATACACATTTATATGTGTTATTGTATGTTTCTATATACATATGTGTGTTTTATCTTTATAATATAATATTTTTGTTAATGAGTGTTATAATTCGTGTACTTTTATGTATTGAAAAAATCTACAATGACATATATTCATGTAGAGGTAGGATATATTGGGTGCATCATAGGTAGTATTTAATTAATGAATAATGCAGGAGAGGTCTTTTCACTTATATTATTTAATGGAAGTTGACATCTCATGCCATTTTAGTGAAATTATATAGCCCAAATAAATCTGTTTACAGTTTTTTCTATAGGAATGTTCAATTTAAGGAAAGTCAAAGAAAGAGACATCGAGAACATAGGTTGATGGCGCCAACAACCAACCTACTTGACTATAGATATCATGATAGGAGTATTATATTACATAGTAAGAATCCACATGAGTTATTAAGTAATTGCAGAATTATCTTCCTTCTTTATGGGTGTTTGGGTGTGTTATTAGATTCTAGCCTTGGAATTTAGGCTGCATCGCCTAATGACACAGAGAAAGAGGTAATAGGGTCACACACTAAGTGTTTCCAGAATCTCAATTGGATAATATATTATTTTTTATCATTTAAAAAGTTGATTAAATTTTATTCATGCACATTGTTAAATAATTATTCTTGTTTTCTTGATCGTGTGTATTCAATCAGTAGTTATTTGAGAGAATATAATGTGAGTGGAATATTTAATAATTATGTGTTTTATATTTAGTGATTATAATACTTATTTTTTGTATTGGAGAATAATGCATGGATATTTAGTTTTTAAATAAATATTCATTATTCAAGGCCTGATAATTGTTGTGTTGGAATGATAGAGTAAGATTAAAGGTTTGATGAGAAATAATATATATTAAATATTATTTTATTAAATAATATTTAATTTAATTCTTGAGTTTAGTGCATGTCAACAAATTATTACATTATTATTATTTTAGACACGAGTTTCCAGATGGATTAAAGGGATAATAAAGGGAACTTGTGCAATTATTTTTTTCTTACCCTGTTGGTATATAAAACTAATTATATTATTTTTCAATAGAGATAATTCATTTATTTTTTTGTGCACAATGAATTCCAGAGAATCCTCTCAAATCCCTAGAGGAATAACTTCTCCAAGAATGCTCCCAAGAACATAGAATGATATTCCTCCTCTATCCAATATCATGTCAATAGAGATCAAGGATAATCCTTTGGAAGTGATTCCTTAGTTGATCAAAGGATAAAAAAAGCGATAGGATCTAATGTTCTATCACAGAAAGATTCATTTGACAACATTCAGAGATTTTTGGAACACATGTGGATCACTATTAGTGGGAATCTAATCTTGGTTTCTATAGTAAAATGATGGTATGATGTAGATCTATGGTCATATCCATCAAACATTAAATAATTTCCCATAAGGTAACTATTTAGTTTATTAAATTATTTATAATTAATTTATAATGATCCTATAGTTTGGTTCAGTTTTTATCCATTTTCAATATTCTTTGATTCAATTCTGTTAATCATGACGTTTATCATCATGAAATTCTTTGATTGATCATAGATTATAACAAAAATAAAAGTTGATCATGGGCCATCATATACTACCACTACAACCATATCCTGAAAGTGGTACTTGAATGGGTCACATAATTATTTATAATTAATTAAATATCATTGATTGATTTAGTCATTTACAATTTTTTTAATTCTAGTTTAGTCGTTCTTAAATTAGAATTGTGATATCTACTTATTCCTTTTTATTTTCTATAAATATAATCAAATAAATTAATTTTATGATGAAAATAAATTTAAAGACCACATTTGGAGGTGTCGATTAATTTGTATTGATAACACAAGAGTACACACTGTGTAACATGAAGGTACACGTCATGTACTAGTTTTTAAGGAACCAAGAATTAATTCATAATTAATTTAAGGAGTTTCAATTTATTTCAGGTAGTGAATTTAATTTTTCACCACATATAGACTGGGCCATCCTACAATATGGCCATACGGAGTACACACCATGTATCTTTTGTACACGAACTTTAGTTCTTAAGTGACATCCATTCCATGTATCTTCTTACACAACCTTCTTAACTAGCGGACATGTAACTCAGAGACTACATGATGTGTAGACCATGTACATGTAATGTACTCTAATATTTTCCATATAACAGTTAGACACTAAGTCCCTAGGCATGTGCCTTAGATAAAAGGTGATAAAAGTACATGTCATGTAGTTTGATTGTACACGCAGTGTACTTATACAAAATTATTCATAATAAAAAATTAATTTATTATACTATATAAATAGTATCAATTTGTACATGCATATGGTCATTAAGTTTATTGGTGATTCCATGTGATGGTTATATATATATATATATATAAATATATAATTAATTTTTTTTCTAATTTTCGGATCTACATATCCTGTATATGTTTTATTATAGTTATTAATCTACACATAGAATCATTAAATGGTAGATTTAAAAAAGGAGACTCATGTAAACTGTGTGATTATTAATTTGGTGGTACACATCTTTAAATTACATGATATGTTATATATTCCATACATTGCAAGAGTGAACAATATACGAGTAAAATACACTTTGGGTAGTTTAAACAAGCACTTAGTATGTTGCCTCTATGGTACAATTTTATTGTATAGAAATAATGTTAAATAAATAAATTTAATTTGGTAAATATATGATTGATGATAATATAAATGAAATTTGGATGAGAATTAATATAAAATAATTTGTTAATTAAAGAACATAATTTATTGATTTGAGATCGATTTATATTAATAATAATGATTATGAATTGAGTGTTAGTTTTATTAAATGAATAATTTGTTACATACATACAGATGATCATGAGCTTTGACCAGATCATTTTATGAGACTTATTTCTTTTAATTTATTATTAAATTAAATTTTTGGCATGTATTCCATCTATCTTCTTATTATGTAAGTGAATGTGTGGCCACGGTTTCTTTTATGTAAACCCCTTCCCCTCACCTATGTACATGTAAAAACATATGTAATGGATAGAAATTCCAATATAGTGGATGGAATTAAATTCAGAAAAATAGAAGAATCCCATACAATAGAGATACATAGGTGGACAGGTGGAAAAAATGAATCATGAACCTTAATTGGTTCAAGGTGACTTTCACCTAGATTGGTAATTATTTTATCATCCTATAGGTAAACTAAAAATTAGTAGAAGATCATGATCATACCACTTTATTATTGTATTTCTACCAAGTTTCAGTGTTATTTCATTATGGATGATTTTTCACAATCACATGAATTAATGAATTAAAATTCATGCAGGATATAACTACAATAAATTGTATTATGCTTAAATGTTTACTAAGACATGGTTAATCACTTAAGTTAATCCACTAAATATTAAAAAATAATTTAATAAAGATAATAATTGGATGTTGATGCATAAAATATAAAATCCCTCAATTACAATAATTAATTTGGAATATTTTTTGACAAATTGAGTTAAAATCGAACCATAGTTCAATGTGGTTGACCCTCTGAGATTGGGGTGATTTCAGTTACTAGAGAATTATTAATTAAATTTTTGGGTTCACTTAACTTATTTCATGTCAAGGGTGGACTTACCAAAAAGGACTGGGTGTAACTAAGAATAAATGGTTGAATAAATCCAATTTATGGATTTGAGGATTGGGGTGTCAAATCAATAGATCAAAGAACTATAACGACCAAAACATTTATTAATGGAAATTCGTCTTGATCAAATTAAATGTCTTATTATGTGAAATGGTTATAAAAAATATGCACTTATTTGTTTTTATGTTTTGGGATTTTAAAATACCGATAAGCATTATGACCATTGCTAACATAGCTTTTAAATTGTGATAACATTATTAGTATAATTATACGGATTTAACAAATCCAATTTACTCAGAAAAAGGAAGCGATGACCTCATCCAGTAGAATTTCTTCATACGAAGCTCATTTTTTGGAGCTCAGAATGAATGTGGTATCATTGGGCTCTGCTCTTGACCAAGACCAAGATGAGCTTCGACATGTTAAGCTCGAGCGGAACCGCCGACGGGATAAGTAGAAGTTGATAGAGATTACTAGCTGAGCGATGTTATCTGAGCCACCCCAAGAGTCCGTCACCATCACACACTTTTCCCTTCATAATTTTGCGGGTGTTATAAGGGTTATTTAACAAGATAATAACATTATGATTGTACATTATTTTTTATAGAGAATATACATTATTTTTATTTTTGTGACTTGGTAAATAGTTTTTAAAGAACAAATATTATTTTATATAACATTCAATTAAAAAATATATTTTGATGAATTAATGGATTTTTGAATTAAATAACATTTTAATAAAATATTAACACTAAATTACTTTTTATAAATGACTGTATATTTATTATGAATACAATTATGTGTTTATTAAGTTTTGAAAGCTATTTCTGTCAAAACCCATGAATTTTTGATAAAAAAAGATATTTATTTAAAAAAAAAAATTCACATATTTAGAAAATTTTTTAGATAAAATGAATATTATTTTTGGAATCAGGATGTCGAAATTATCCAACGATGAATTTTTCATAATTTTCTGAGACAGTTGAATTTTTCGTTTAAAATTAAATACCATTTAAATATATAATGTATTTTCTGACATCATAATGACCCAATAGGGATGTATTAAAATAAAATAGAACTTATGTTCGACAAATATATATATATTACCATTTATGTAATGTGATTTTAGGTTTTTTTATTTATTTTACAATGCTTTAGTGGACCCTTCAAAGCCTTAAAAAACATTTCAACTTTTTAAATTGATTTCTTTGAGAGTGTGACTCATATCCACATAAGAAACCCTATTATTTTAAGAAATTAGTCCATTTTCCTTATAAAATATTGTTTTCCAATCCCCTTTGGAAAAAACCATGGGCCAAAACCATGGGCTAGTTTGTGGTTTTGATTAGTTTAATGTGTGGTGTCCAAAACATAAATAATAAAGAATTCCATCTCCTTTCCTATATAAACCCATCCATTATCCTACTTCCTATTCACTCAAAGCCTTGAAAGTTCATCCAACCTCTTCCCTCCTCTCTATATAATCCTTCCAACGCTCCCCAAGTTCACAGAAAGCCTCTCTAAAGACCTTCCCAAGCCTTTGGGATCACACTTCCAAATAAGGGATTTCTTCCTTTCTCATTTTATCATAGTTTATTAATATTGTTAGTCCCTTTTATTTTCGATTATAAATGTTGGGGTACGATTTTTCACCGCCCCCATACTTCCCTATTTATTTTTTAATGATGTGAGACTCCTTTTCTCTCTCATTAATTTCTCCCATGTACACCCGTTACCATGATGAAATTCCATAAGGAATTTCTCTGTCCTCATTTACATACAAGAAATTATTTTGTATTATGAATCAAAATTCAATTACATATATTAGGACATGTATCTATATGACCCCCTTATAGTCCATTTCATGTACATATGATGAGATATAATTTTTTCTCTCATATACCTTTTTTATGAAGTCTTATGTCATGCTGTTATCCGGCCAAAATTGAACCTCCATTTTCCAAGCCAAAATCATCATGTAGTGAATAACATGCCCATTTCTCTATCAAGGGTATTCACTTTTATTATGATTTACTTATTTATGGAAGAGTTTCATGTATTAATTCCACATTTCTTTACCATGGAATAAATTTTTATGTTTAATGAATCTATGTTGTATGATCTTGTGGCATAGTTATGCATTAAATGAAATGTTTAAGAGGGGTGCGCCCTGATAGCTCACCAATGCATTGGATAAACATTAGTATCATGATATGCAAAGTGAAATGAGGGTTTAATTATACTAATTAAAGTGAAATTAGGGTTTAGTCATTCCAATTCAAGTGCAATGAGTGTTTACTCATGCTCCAAGTGCATTGAGCCTTGGCTCATGCTAATACCATGTTAAGTGTTGTTGCCACATTTGTATGTTATGATAATCATGCTATATAATGCCTTTATGTTCATATTTATTTATGATAAAATGATATTCCTATTTCCTAACATGTATTTTATTCTTTATTATATTCCCCTTTTACTCTCTTATTGGGCTTTATGGATCACCCTTTTCTTATGCATGTCCTCAGGTTATCCCATGCAATGCTAAGTAAGAGGGAATGTAGTGGCCGGGTAAAGGAAGTTTTTAATAAGTCATTTCATTTTATGTTTTAAGTTGTTATGTGATGTTCCTAAGCCCCAAATTCACTAGACATATCTATCTTCTATGTTGTATCAAGTGAAGGTTTTATGTAATAGATCATGTTTAAGTGTGTAATAAAAGTGGGTTGTTATAGTTGGTATTAGAGGGAGGTTTAGTTATTTTTGGTATTAGGATTAGAAAACCCTAGTGAAGCCTTAGAGAAAAGACTAAGTTTAATAAAAACATCCCTAAATTATTGTGAGTGTTGTGTAAGTGGTTTATCAAGAAAATACATCCCTGTCTAGATATTAGTAGGTTGGGGTGGCTTTGGAAAAGATATACCTAGGAGTGAAAACACCGACAATGAGCTTCGGGCTTGACCCAAGGTATCATGATACACAAAAATGGGCCTTGATTATCTCTGGGATACAACACTCTCAGGTGATTTGATTTGGTAAATTCACAAGCTTAGTATGAACCATTATTAAGGGAAAAAATCCCATAAGAATATATGTTAGAAAGTAGATCATAGATAACATAGACTGAAGTCTATTGATTCATATGTTAAGGAAATAAAATCTTTTTATAAGTCATCTATTTGGTCCTTGGATTACCCTTTATATGTTACCCGTAGCATTCCTTTAATTGCAGCCAATGACCAGTAATTGGAGGACACATGATAACAACTGATGCGACGAGTGAAGTGATGACTGTTCCAATGAGATTCCCAATCCGATGGGAGAAGGAATTGTGAACTTTGTAATGATGCTCTCTCAGTTAACTCAAGATTTGAATAGAAACATGGGTCAATAAGAACGTTCCACTCTCCCTCAGAAAGAATAATTCTCTATCGAGAGCTTTATGAGACAAAGTACTCATACTTTTAATGGATCATCTGATCCCTCAATCTCTGAACAATGGATCAAATCCATTGAAAATATCTTTTCAATCCTTTAATGTTTTGAATAAGAGATGGTTCTTCTGGACTCTTATCCTATGGAGGGTGAAGCCAATCGATGGTGGACATTGATAAAAAATAAAAAGCCTAAGGAAGAGATCGAGGCATTGGAATGGAAGGATTTCCATAAACTATTTTTCAATAAAGATTTTCCTCACACCCTCTGGCGTAATATGGAAAGGGACTTCCTTGCCCTCAAGAAAAAATATAAAGAATCTATCAGAGCGTATGAGGAAAACTTCACAAGTCTTGCACGATACGCCTCCAGCTTTGTCATTACCCCCGAATGAAAGGTTTACCACATATTCGGTGGGATGAAACCAAACCTACAGAAGGCCCCGGTGATCCGTGACATCGATAGATATTAGTAAATTGTTTGATGTTCCCTGAAAGTTGAAAAGGTGGGTAGAGAATCTCAGGGGTATCATCAGGATAATAAGTGTAAGTTGGACTTCAATTTTGGTGGTCTGATGGATAAATCCTATGGTGCTAAGAAAATCCATCACCCCACTTGCAAAAGGTATGGAAAGAAGCACCCCGTAAATTGCCTTAATGTGACGAGGAAATGCTTTAGGTGTGGAAGATAAGGGAACCTAGCTATTAACTACCAAAAAGAAAAACCCACAACTTTAAATGAGGAGAGTAACAATCCTTTCAAACCTTAATACATTGTTAATTGCTTCAACTACAAAGAACCAGAGCATCTTTCAAATCAATTCCCAAATCCAAGGGTTTTTTGAGGCAACCAATAACCTCTAAGGCAACAAGGGTAAGTTTTTTCCATCACAACCACTAAAGTGAACCCTGACAATGAAGTGGTGACATGTATTCTAGTTATTCATTCATGAATAGAGAATGTACGTTTTGATTTTGGTTCTATGCATTCTTTTATATCCTGAATGTTTAGTAGAACAATCCCAACACCACCACAAATCATGGAAGTAATGATGTTGGTCAGTATGGAAAATGGGTCAATCATTACAACCATTGAATATAACTCCTCCCCTATAATAATCGGTGGATTAAACTTCTCGAAAAACCTCATCATACTCCCTCTGGGGGAATTTGATCCAATTCTTGTAATGGATTGGATTTCCCTATATAGAGCCAACATAAATTCATGTGAGAGGGAAATCACTCTCCATGTGGAGAATTGAACCCCAATTCTATACAAGTGCAAGGAGGAATATGGATCTTATTTAGCACCATATTCTTAAGTCTGAGTATTACTACCTTATGAGAACACATGTCTAGCTTAGATGATTGAGTCTAAGGAGGCTACCATCCATGGAGAAATTCCTATTGTGAGGGAACTCGTAAAAGTGTTTCCCAATGAATTACCTAGTTTTCCTCCTAGAAGAGATGTTTAATTCTCAATTGATCTTATACCTGGGGCCTTGCCAATATCTGAGACTCCATATAGAATGGATATTATGGATCTTGAGGAGCTGAAAAATTAACTATAGGAGAATCTAGATAAAGGGTTTATAAGACCAAGTGATTCACCATGGGGTGCACTAGTACGCTTCGTCAAGAAGAAGGATGGGTCAATGTGCATTTTCATCGATTATCGTGAGCTTAAAAAAATCACAATAAATAAAAAGTATCCTATCCCATGAATTGATGACTTGTTCAATCAGCTACGTGGAGCACAATACTTCTCCAAGGTGGATATTGGGTCGGGATTTTATCAAGTAAGTGTAAATAAGGAAGATATCCCCAAGACTGCTTTTTGTACAAGATACGGGCACTATGAATTCAAAGTAATGCCTTCTGAACTCACTATTGCTCCAGAAATATTCATGGACTTTATTAATAGAGTATTAAGAGATTACCTCAAAAAATTTGTGGTAGTCTTTATAGATGATATTATAATATATTCCAAAACCAAGGAGGATCATGAGGAGAATCTAAGAAATATACTAGAGACCTTGCAAAAGGAGAAGCTCAATGCAAAGTACAACAAGTGTGAGTTATAGTTGAATGAGATTCCATTCTTGAGTCATATCATCAAAATCAATGGGATATATATGGATCCCTCGAAGACAATGAAAATGGAGGGATAAATGAGGCCAACATCAGTAATGGATATATGTAGATTCTTGGGGTTAGCTGGTTATTATCACCAAATTGTGAGAAATTTCATACGATTGTCAAACCCTCTTACCAAGATAATCTAGAAGAGAGTCAAGTTTTATTAGAGTGTTGAATGTGAAAAGAGCATCAAGGAGTTGAAATTGAGGCTTATCACTACGCCCGTTATCACTTTACACCCAATTGTAGAACTTTTTGTGGTATTCAATGATGCTTCGAAGAAGGGCATGTGCTGTGTGTTGATGCAAAATGATTATGTAATTGCCTATTCTTCAAGGAAATTGAAAGTTCATGAGAAAAAATATCTAACACATGATATGGAGTTGGCTGTAGTGATCTCTTGTTTAAATATTTTGTGGAATTATCTCTTTGGGGAGTGGTGTGAAATATATATAGAACAGAAAAGCTTCAAGTATATATTCACATAGAAAGAGTTGAACATGCACCAAAAAAGATGGTTAGAGCTGATCAAAGACTATGACTTATCAATCCATTTTTACCTTCAGAAAGAGAACAAGGTATCATATGCTCTATGTAGAAAGGACCCATCAATTCTATCATTTACGAGAATTGAAAAAGATCCAATATTCTTAGATTTGATGAATATGAACATGTGAATCATAAATAAGGGAACATCATCAATACTTTCACAAATGATTGCTCAACCATCTCTTTTGGAAAGGTTAAAGGATTCTCAAAAGGATGATGAGGGAATTCAAAAAAAAGTGGAGACTATCAGAAAAAGGGAAATCCTCGGAGTTCATTGTTAATGAAGAATGAATTTTGAGATTTGGGAGAAGATTATGTTTACCATTTGATCCAGATATAGAGAGGGATATTCTGAATGACCCACATAGCTCAACCTTCCCTATTCACCCGAGGTGCACAATGATGTATCGAGGTATTTGAGAAAACATTTGGGGGGACAATATGAAAAGGCAGATTGCCGAATATACATCAAAGTTCCTAGTATGTTAGAAAGTGAAGGCTGAGAGGAAAAATTATAAGGAGATGATGAAACCACTACCCATACCAACATGGAATAGGGAAAACATTACCATGGACATTGTCACTAGACTTATAAGGATATATAGAGGAAACACTGCTATATGTTTCATTGTGGATCATCTTATGAAGACAACCCACTTTATCACAATTCGATAAGACTTTTAATTGGATCAACTAGCACGGATTTACATCAATGAAGTTGTAATGCTACAAGAAGTACCACTATATACTGTATCCGTGTAAAGACCCGAAAATTTCAAGGAAATTTTTTTTCTTAAATTCTTTGGGATTTTACGAGTACGTATTTTCTGATGGAACCTGATTCCGAGGCCCGGTGTGCCCGGAATCAGTTTCCATAGTTTAGCTTGGGTACGTTCAGTGAATGAACGAGCGGGTTTTTTGGACTTTTGAACCGGTGCTCGGAATCGAAATACGAGGGCACCGATGAAACCGCTGTGCCGATAATTGCTTAAGAAGACTTTCACTGGAGTTGCGTTTTCTCGGGAGGTGTTATTAAAAATGAAGTGGTTTAATTGAATAGTGAAATAAAATACGTGTTAAAATTTTATTTCTACTCTAAGTAATTATAACCTACTTGTGGAAGTTAAGGTGGGACCCACTAAATCCTTACTCCTCTTGATAGGATATTAGTGAGGTGGGCTCCACACGAGCCCCACATTTTCAAATTCCTTTAACCTCTCCTAAAGTAGGAAAACCCCCCATTAATTTGTAACTCACCCACTCTCCCTCATTAATTGCATGTCAACTCTCGCATTAAATTGATTGATTAAAGCTATTCAATTAATTTAATTTTGAGTTTGAGTTTTTTGAAGATTTGAAAATGCATGGCATGTGTTAATAAAATAAGGAAGCCCTTATTTTATTTGGGGGTTGTTTAGTTTTGTGAGGATATTTGGAGAGAATTCTCTAAGTCTTGGAGAATTCCATCATCTTCGTTGAAGAACGTCAAGCACTCGACCAAGAATGCCGTCACCGCAAGGAGAGATCGACGTGCCGTCTCTTCTCCTCTCTGCTGCTGGTGTGTGACGCCTTTTCCGAAGAACGACGACACACCCTCTTTTGATCTTCTTCCCGCGTCAAAGGAAGGGAGATGTCATTTCCTCCTCGAACGTTCACCGTCAAGATATTTGGAGCTTCACCTCACGATGTTGTTTTCTGCGACGATCATCATTCGAAAACTTCTTCAAGGTAGGGGTTTGTTTTTACGTTCGTGTTTAATTATAGCATTCATCGTTAAATAAACAGCCGCTTGTTATCGAATTAACGGGAGGAGACCGGACCGTACAAAAACGGTCGACCCTTCTCCCCATTATTGTTGTACTTCGTTATGGATTGTAACAGAGGAGACGCGGTGCCGTCGCACCGCGCAGAGACGAAGGAACCGCGGTCGATGCAGGCTACAACGAAGGAGTGCTGCGCCGTCGCATCGCGCCGTTGAGACCGAAAGAGGCCGCGTCCAGAGTCGGGCTGCGACTGAGGGGCGCGACGCCGTCACGCCGTGCCGGAGCATCAAGGAGTGCCGCGGCCGGGGCGGGCCGCAGCGGAGGGGCGTGGCCCTGTCGCACCGCGCTAGACGGTAAGAGCCACGACCAAGGGCCGCAGCGGTTAATTAGGGAGGCGGCTGGACTCATCCGGCCTCTGGCAGTCAGGGAGGAGGGACCGGCTGGTCCCGCGGCTGCAACACCGGCCGACCTTAATGGCCGGTCGTTACCCAAAGAAACTGGGGGTTTGAACCCCCAGCCAGCACAGCAAGGGCGGACCCGTGGGGTCTGCCGTTTCTTCAATCAATGGGGGCAGTACCCCCTCCGCACTTCACTAGGCTGAAGGCCGAGCCGCTGGCAACGCCGACCGGGCCGCCCGCGCTGGGTCGGGCCAGCCGTGCCGGGCCGGGCCAGCCGCGCTGGTCTGGGCCTAGTCGTGACAGCCGGACCGGGCCACGCTCAAGCGGGCCAGACCTGGACCTGGGTCGGGTCGACCCAATTCGGGCCAACCTAGGGGGTATTGGGCCGGGTCGGTCTGGGCCCAAACCCCCTAAAATTGGATAGGTTCGTTCAAACGCCTGTAACATGGGCTACAGACCTCTGATCGATGCACCATTAGCTGCGTAGTGATCCTTGGATCGAGGTGATCGTTTTGGTATATTACACTCAAGGTTTCAGAGAACTTTGGGAATGACTAGGTTGGTTCGAACACGAAACCAACCGGGCCCCCGGAGCAGAAACACTTATAACTTGAGCACCGGACGTCCGATTGACGTGCCATCGACATTTTTGGATTCCTCTTAGTGAGAAGGTTCTTTTGGCTTACTACGCTCGAGGTTTGTATGCATTTGTAGTACGGTCGGGTTGGTTTTGACTTAAAAACCAACCTGGCCCCTCGGACAAAAAAACCAATAACTCTCAGACCGGGCATCCGTTTGACACGCCGTCTGTCGCGTAGAGTTCATATTGATGAGACGGAAATTTGGGATACATCAACTCCGGACTAAGTGTCAGTTGATGTATCGACACCCTTGGCTCGTTGAGCCGACTCTCCCGGAATCAAGCATGCTATTTGCTGGAACCCTAGAGCTTGCTGCGACTGCGATGACGATTACGATTGTACTGGGATCCTCCGTGGGTTCAGCAGCGATGAAGACCGTACAAGAATCCTCCATGGGTTTGACGAAGATGACTACTGTTCTTGTATCCTATGTGGGTCTGGCAGTACTTGACTACTGTTCTTGTATCCTACGTGGGTCCGACAGTATTTGACTCTGTACTTGTATCCTACGTGGGTCCGACATAGTAGCTGGTCTTGTATCCTTTGTGGGTCTGACAACATAGCTGGTCTTGTATCCTATGTGGGTCCGACAGCTTAGATGAATCAATGGCTATATTTGATCATCTCTATCACCTTACGAAGAAGTATACCTCTGTGAGATGAGTCTTAACTTACAATCAATATCATCAATATGATTGTTGTGCTTTCCTGTGTGGATTGGGTTGTGCCTTCCTGTGTGGATTGGGTTGTGAATTCCTATGTGGAATGGGTTATGTTTTTCCTATGTGGACTTGGTTGTACTTGGGCTCGTGTGCTGGAGCTGAGCTAGAAATGATGACTTAGGTATATGTATGGGCATATACCTAAGTAGAGTTGGTTTTACATTGTGATTGTATCTTTCCTTTGTGGTTTATCCTTCGTGGATTTTGGGAGACCTTCGGGGGTCTCAGGGTCCCTATTGAGTAGCGTATACTCACCACTACAAGGGCTATGCCCGCACTACATTGTGTTGGATGTAGACGACGGACAACGCTGATCGAGGTGGGAGCTCGTGGAGCTGGACGGTACCTGGAGGTGGATCACTGGACGAGACTTACTCGTAGCGGACAGTTGGAGCCGAGGACCTGAGGTGGATCTCTGTACCAACCCTTCAGGTGGGATTTCCAGAGGACGACTCAGACTCACTACTTTAATTTACTATTGCTGTACTTCCTTTTCAGTTGTACTTTACTTTCAGTTAGGTTTGTATTCTGGACCATTTATTTTCCCGTACTTACTTTTGTACTCAGTTTACTTAGTGTTTACTCATCTTGCGTACTATGTGGTGTTTTTTTCTTTATAAAGGCAATGCATTCCCTTTTTATCGGGATTTACGCCTTTGGTGCTAGTCGCCAGCCCCTGGCCTATGGAAGGCGGGCTTGGGGTAGTCACGGCAAAGGCCCCAAGGATGGGTCGTGACAAATTGGTATCAGAGGAGTTCGGTTATACCACCGAACTCAGGACTCTGATCTTTCTTCTATGTGAAGCAATATTGTTAAGGTTATTGAGTGTGGTTATCAGGCCAGGGAGTCCAGTGTTGGTGCGGCGGCCAACGTATCCATATATCAGGACCCTGACTTCTGATTTCTGACTCAGTACACGAAAACATTGAATGGATGTGTGTTTCAAAATTTTTCTTTGTGATTAATTTGTGTCAGCTCACCAGGTATACTATATTGACCGTGGCACACATGTTTATTTTTAGGATTGACCCACGACGGCAGCCAGCTAGGGTTCCAAGCTTTGTGAAAGACGACAGCCCACCGAGCGACGAGGCCTCGGTGTAGGGCCCTATTACAGCGGGGGCACCAGCGGTACCTCTACCTACCAAGCCACTGATGCCACCGGCCCCAGCCACTGAGAGTGCACGTCGCCTTAGTGCACTGCATGAGTTTCAGCGTCAGAGACCGCCCAGGTTCCACGGGGAGACGGACCCTTAGGCAGCCGAGGATTGGATGTAGGCTATTGTACGAGTTTTCAGGATAGTAGGGACACCAGCAAACCTCATTGTGATCCTTGCAGCGAGTCTCCTACACACGGCAACAGGTAGATGGTGGAGCCTGATACTCCAGGTGCACAACGAGGCATCTCTTCTTTGGTCGGACTTCGAGAGCCTCTTCCGCTCGGAGTTCTTACCAGCCACCCTCTGTGTGGTGCGCATTCAGGAGTTACTACTACTGTGGCAGGGCAGCATGATGGTATCCTAGTACTCGGTGAGATTTACCGATCTCTCGTGCTACTCCACTGACATGGTACGAGACCCATTCTTCCGGGCTGGGACCTTCGAGCAAGGACTGAGGCATGAGATCAGGGCATCGATGATCTCCCTCAATATTCTGACACGTGCAGGAGTATTGGAGTGAGCCCTTCTCGTACAAAGCTTTCTTGCTGAGCCTACACCAGCATCGAGACCTACCGTAGGGCGGCATGTAGCTGAGTCTTCTGCAGCTGGCAGTCGACGGATGTCACAGGGGTCCAAGCAGACCAGACCATCAGGCGGACGACCTCAGGACACTGGCTCGGAGGTGCAGGGCACACGACATAGATCGAGTCTTACGAGGAGAAGACAGTGCTATATATGCAGCTGGCAGGGCCACATGGCTCGTGACTGCCCGACCTGCCATGCAGAGGAGCTAGCCGATAAACAGGTGGTGGGCAACGCTTTGAGGCTCTACCACCACCACCACCAGGAGGTCCACCCCGACCACAGGGAGCCGGCGGATGGAGGCAGGCTCAGCTTTAGGTAGTGGAGGCCTATGACCACGGCGCACCAGAGATGATTCGAGGTACTATCTGTGTCTACTCCACCCTTGCTTCAGTTCTTATAGACACAGGAGCGAGTCATTATTTCATTTCTGATGCCCTTGTTCGGAGCTCAGAGATTCTGACAGAGCCGTTGGCTCGATCCTTACGGCTGGAGACTTTTATGGGAGCAGGCTCGACGATTACACACTGGTTCCGGCAGTGTGAGCTTACTCTAGGAGGTGAGAGCTTCGGCTGAGATCTTCTTGTAGCGGCGTCAAGGCCTTATGATGTCATCTTGGGCATGGATTGGTTATCTTCAGTCCATGCTCTGATCGACTGTATTAGGCGCAAGGTGCGGTGTGTTCGCACCGATGGGAGCAGGTTTACCTTCACCGGTGAGAAGGGAGCCTTTGCAACGTAGGATGGAATCATGCAGAGGAGAGGATAGCCGATCACTCATGATTTGGATAGCCTCATCCTAGGAGTAGTTGACGTGCGGATTCCGAGTTTTCCTATAGTGGTGGATCAGTATGAAGACGTTTTTCCTCCAGGACTACCTCCTCACAGAGAGGCAGACTTCTATATTGACATATACCCCGAGACAACCTCGATATCTACTCCAGCATATCGGATGGCTCCCGCTGAGATTCAAGAGCTACGGGTACAGCTGGAGGACTTTCATAGCAGGGGATTCATTTGACCCAGTGTTTCACTCTGGGCTTCCCCGATTTTGTTCGCCAATAAGGCAGTGGGGAGCTTGCGATTGTGTGTCGATTACTGTCGCCTGAACCAGGTGACCATGAAGAACAAGTATCCACTTCCAAGGATTGACGATCTCTTTGATCAGCTCAAGGGAGCACGATGGTTCTCAAAGAAAGACCTCAGGTCAGGCTATCATCAGCTCAGAGTTCGAGATGAGGATGTGCAGAAGACGACCTTCAGATGTCGGTATGGCCACTATGAGTTCTTTGTTATGCCTTTCGGCATAACCAACACTCCAGTAGTCTTCATGAGTCTCATGAATAGGATCTTTTATCCTTACCTCGATTTATTATTCGTATTCTTCATCGACGACATATTGATGTACTCGAACACTGAGGAGGAGCACGCCTACCACTTGCGGGTTGTACTGGACACACTCCGAGAGCACTAGATTTATGGTAAGCTCTCGAAGTGTCAATTTTGGATACGTGAGGTTCACTTCCTAGGACACATCATCTCTAAGGTGGGATTTGCGGTGGATCCTGTGAAGATCAAGGAAGTGCTATCTTGGGAGCCACCCAGGAGCATGACGGAGGTGCGGAGTTTCTTAGGTCTGGCTGGGTACTACCAGAGATTTGTACCAGACTTCTCCAGAGTTGCAGCACCACTTAGAGCTTCGACGAAGAATGGGAAACCCTTCGTATGGTCAGATAGATGTCAGCAGAGCTTCTAGGAGCTGAGACAGAGATTGATCAGTACACCCATCTTGAGGCTACAGGAGAAGGGAGTAGGGTACATAGTCTATTGCGATGCATCAAGGACCGGACTCGGGTGTGTCCTGATGCAGGAGCGGGCATTGATCGCCTATGGATCATGACCGTTGAGGCATCCCGAGCAGAACTACGCTACCCATGACCTAAAGTTAGCAGTAGTGGTCTTCGCTATGAAGATGTGGTGGCACTAACTGATGGGAGAGAACTTTATCGTATATTATGACCACCAGAGTCTCAGGTACCTCTTCTTGCAGAAGGACCTGAACCTGAGACAACTACGATGGCTCGAGTTCCTCCAGGACTATGACTATGAGATAGTCCATACTCATGGAATGAAGAACATAGTATCTGATGCTCTTAGTATAAGGACGGGTATTCCGCTACTTGGAGAGGCGACAGAACAGCTAGCCGCTTTGCAGATATCCTTCATGGATAGAGATAGGGCAACCTTCCTTCAGTTTCTCATAGTCACACCTCCACTTCTTCAGAGGGTCAGAGAGGCACAACATGGGGACGTTGACTGTGAAACGCGACATGCACATATTTCCACAGGACAGGCACCTGATGGTTTTTCTATAGGAGTAGAGTACGCCGTCCCTTTCATAGGACTTACCATGGTACCAGCTACTTTACAGGAGAAGGTGACGAGAGAGTTTCAAAATTCTACTTTAGTGGTACATCTAAGAGTGGCGAAGATGTACCAGGATCTCAGATGATAGAACTGGTGGCCAGGTATGAAGAAGGCTATGGCAGAGTTCGTTTCTCGATGCCTCACCTGCCAGCAGGTGAAGGTAGAGCACCAGGTACCAGCAGGCTTGGTACAACCCTTGGAGGTATCAGAGTGGAAGTGGGATGGGATATCTATGGATTTCGTGACTGGACTTCCATGTACATCCAGAGGTCACGACTCCATTAGGGTGATTGTTGACCAACTCACCATGTCGAACCACTTTTTACCCATTCGAGAGCAGGGCTCAGTGGAGAGCTTAGGACGCCTTTACATTCAAGAGATTGTATGGATTCATAGTGTGCCATCATCTATCGTCTCTGATCGAGATTCTCTCTTTACTTCCTGGCTTTGGAAGGGGTTGCAGGAGGAATTTGGGATGCAACTACAGTTGAGCACCACCTTTCACCTGTAGATGGATGGACAGACGGAGAGGACTATTCAGATTCTCGAGGACATGCTCCGTGCATGTGTCCTCGACTTTGGTCGCAGCTGGGAGGATCACCTACCATTGGTGGAGTTTGCATACAACAATAGCTACCACTCCACCATCGGGATGGAACCGTACGAGGCATTGTACGGCCGACCTTTTAGGACACCTCTGTGCTAGACAGACCCTGGGGAGTCAGCACTTGTGGGACCAGAGATGGTCCAGACCATGACAGTGAAGTTCCATGTCATCCAGGAGTGAATGAGGACAGCTCAGAGCCAACAGAAGCCTTATGCTGATAGGAGGCGGAGACCACTAGAGTTAGAGGATAGTGACCACGTTTTCTTGCGGGTCTCACATCGACGTGGATTACAGATATTTTTCCGGGGCGGCAAGTTATCTCCGTGCTTCATCGGACCATTTCAGTTTCTCAGCAGGATAAGCGAGGTGGCTTATCGCCTGGCTCTACCATCTCAGTTGCACCAGGTGCACGACGTCTTCCACGTATCTCAGCTGAGGAGATACGTGCATGACCCGACGCATATCATCAACAATGGGGAGCTGGACATCGATGACGGGGAAACTTTTTCGGAGGTCCCAGTGGAGATCAAGGATCGACAGGAGAAGGTCCTATATGGGCGGTCGATTTCTCTAGTGCACATTAGGTGGCAGCATGAGAACCTCCAGGAGAGAACTCTGGAGCGGGAGGCTCAAATTCATGCTCAGTACCCCCATTTGTTCCCCTAGTTTGTGATGTAGCTTTATGGGGATGTAAAGCCCTGAGGTGGGAGTAATGTAAATATCCTTAAATTTCAAGGAATTTTTTTTCTTAAATTCTTTGGGATTTTACGGGTATTCATTTTCTGAAGGTACCTGATTCCGAGGCCCGGTGTTCCCGGAATCAATTTCTGAAGTTTAGCTCGGGAAAATTCAGTGAATGAATGTGCGGGTTTTTCTAAATTTTGAACCGGTGATCAAAATCGAAATCTGACGACACCGATGAAACCACAACGCCAGTAATTTCTTAAGAAGACTTTCACTGGAGTTGCGTTTGCTCAGGAGGTGTTATTAAAAATGAAGTGGTTTAATTGAAGAGTGAAATAAAATACGTGTTACAATTTTATTTCTACTCTAAGTAATTATAACCTACGTGTGGAAGTTGAGGTGGGACCCACTAAATCCTAACTCCTCTTGATAGGATATTTGTGAGGTGGGCCCCACACGAGCCCCACCTTTTCAAATTCCTCTAACCTCTCTTAAAGTTGGAAAACCCCCCATTAATTTGTAACTCACCCACTCTCCCTCTTTAGTTGCATGTAAACTCTCGCATTAAATTGATTGATTAAAGCTATTCAATTAATTTAATTTTGAGTTTGAGTTTTTTGAAGATTTGAAAACGCATGGCATGTGTTAATAAAATAAGGAAGCCCTTATTTTATTAGGGGGTTGTTTAGTTGTGTGAGGATATTTGGAGAGAATTCTCTAAATCTTGGAGAATTCCATCATCTTCATTGAAGAACGTCAAGCACTCGATGAAGAACATCGTCACCATAAGGAGAGATCGATGTGCTGTCTCTTCTCCTCTCCACAGCCGGTGTGTGATGCCTATTCCGAAGAACGACGACGCACCCTCTTTTGATCTTCTTCCCATGTCAAAGGAAGGGAGACACTATTTCCTCCTTGGAAATTCTCCGTCAACATATTCAGAGCTTCACCTCACGACGCCATTTTCCACGACGATCATCATTCGACAACTTCTTCCAGGTAGGTGTTTGTTTTTACGTTCGTGTTTAATTCTGGCGTACATCGTTAACTAAATAGCCGCTTGTTATTGAATTAACAGGAGGAGGCCGGACCGCACAAACATGGCTGAAACTCATCCCCATTGTTGTTGTACTTTGTTATGGATTGGAATGGAGGCGACGCGGTGCCGTCACACCACACGGAAACGAAGGAACCATGACCGGTGTGGGCTGCGATGGAGAAGTGCGGTTCCTTCGTGTCGCGCCATTGAGACCGAAAGAGGCCGCGGCCGGAGTCGGGCCACGGTGGAGGGGCGCGGCATGATGGCGCCATGTCGGATGGAAAGAACCGTAGCCAAGGGCCGCAGTGGTTCAACAGGGAGGCGGCCGGACTCAGCCGGCCGCCGGCGGTCAGGGAGGTGGGAACGGATGCTCCCGCGGCTGCAACACTGGCCGGCGTTAATGGCCGCCCGTTACCCGAAGAAACCGGGGGATTGAACCCCTTGCCAGCGCAGTAGGGGCGGACCCGTGGGGTCTGCTGTATCATCAATCCAGGGGGGCAACGCCGCCCTCCACACTCCGCTCGGCCAAAGGCCGAGCCGCTGGCCACGGGGGCCGGGCCCGCCACGGCGGGCCAGGCCAGCCGCGCCGGGCCGGGCGGGGGCCGCGCAATCCGCGCGGGGCCGCGCCATCTGGGCTGGGCCTCATCCAAGTGGTCCAGACCTGGTCCCAAGTCGGGTCTACCTGGTTCGGGCCGACCCAGGGGGTTTTGGGCCGGGTCGGTCCGGGCCCAAACCCCCTTAAATCGGACAGGTTTGTTCAAACGCCCGTAACTTGGGCTACAGATCTCCGATCGATTCACTGTCAGTTGCGTAGTGATCCTTGGATCGAGACGGTCGTTTAGGTATAATAAACTCAAGGTTTTGGAGAACTTTGGGTATGTCTGGGTTGATTCGAACACAAAACCAACCGGGCCCTCGGAGCGGAAACATTTATAACTTTAGCACCGGATGTCCGATTGACGTGCCATCGCCTTTGTTGGATTCCTATTAGTGATACGGTTCTTTTGGATTACTCTGCTTGAGGTTTGGATGCATTTGGAGTATATTCGGGTTGGTTTTGACCTAAAAACCAACAGGGCCCCTGGGACGAAAAAGCCAATAACTCTCAGACCGGGCGTCCGTTTGACGCGCCGTCTGTCGCGTAGATTTCCTATTGACGAGACAGAACAATGGGATACATCAAATCTAGACTACGTGTCATTTGATGTATTGACCCCCTTGGCTCATGGAGCGGACCCTCCCGGAATTGAGCATGCTATGTCCAGGAACCCTAGAGCTGGCTGCGACTGCGAGGTCGATGACGACTGTACTGGGATCCTCTGTGGGTTCCGCACTGATGAAAACCAAACTGGAGTCCTCCATGGGTTCGACGGCGACTACTACTGGTCTTGTATCCTATGTGGGTCCGGCAGTACTTGACTATTGTTCTTGTATCCTACATGGGTCCGGTAGTATTTGACTCTGTACTTGTATCCTACGTGGGTCCGACAGAGTAGCTGTTCTTCTATCCTTTGTGGGTCCAACAGCTTAGCTGGTCATGTATCCTGTGTGGTTCCGACAGATTAGATGAATAAGTGGCTACATCTGATCATCTCTATCGTCTTACAAAGAAGTATACCAGTGTGAGCTGAGTCTTAACTTACAATAAATATCATTTATATGATTGTTGTGCTTTCCTGTGTGGATTGGGTTGTGCCTTCCTGTGTGGATTGGGTTTTGAATTCCTATGTGGAATGGGTTATGTTATTCCTGTGTGGACTGGGTTTTACTTGGGCTCATGTGCTGGATCCGAGCTGGAAATGATGACTTAGGTATATGTATGGGGATATACCTAAGTAGAGTTGGTTGTTACTTCGTGATTGTATCTTTCCACTGTGGTTTATCCTTCGTGGATTCTGGGAGATCTTTGGGGGTCTCAGGGTCCCTACTAAGTAGCGTATACTCACCCCTACACGGGATATGCCCGTACTACGTTGTGTTGGATGCAGACGACGGACATCGCTGATCGAGGAGGGAGCTCGTGGAGCTGGACGGTACCTGGAGGTGGATCACTGGACAAGACTTACTCGGAGCAGACGGCTGGAGCTGAGGAGAAGAGGAGGCTATCTGTACCCACCCTTCAGGTGGGATTTCCAGAGGATGACTCGGACTCACTGCTTTACTTTACTATTGTTGTAATTCCTTTTCAATTGTACTTTACTTTTAGTTGGGTTTGTATTCTGGCCCATTTATTTTCCAGCACTTACTTTTGTACTCAGTTTACTTAATGTTTACTCATCTTGCATACTCTGTGGTGTTTGTTTTATTTATAAAGGCAATGCCTTCCCTTTTTATCGGGATTTACGCCTTTGGTCCTAGTCGCCAGCCCCTGGCCTATGGAAGGCAGGCTTGGGGTAGTCACGACACGAGCCCCGAGGATGGGTCGTGACAATCCGATTGTGATACGAGATTCACCTCTAAGTTCAATAAAATTCTCCAACATTATCTAAGAATTGAACTGAACTTCATTATGACCTATCATCATCAAACTGATGGCCAATATGAGTGAACTATTCAAACATTGAAAGATATGATAAGATCACGTTCTATAGACTTCAAAGGATGATGGGTCTAACATCTTACACTGGTTAAATTCTCATACAATAATAGTTCCCACTCGAGAATCTGAATGGAACCATATGAAGCCCTTTATGGGAAAAGGTGTAGAACACCAGCATGTTGGGATGAAGTCAGTGAGCATAAGCTACTAAGACCTAATATGGTTGAAGAAATGGCGGACAAGGTGAAAACCATTCACCAGCATATCATGGAAGCCCAAAGTAGATAGAAGAGTTATGAAGATAACTGTTGATGAGAACTTGAGTTCAAAGTTGGAGACATGGTATTTCAACCCACATCTCTGTGGAATAAGGATGAGGGGTTTTGAAAGAAAGGGAAGTTAATTCTTAGGTACACTGGTCCCTTCAAGATTATAGATCGTTTCCGGGCTATGGCCTATCGACTAGGACTTCTACCTACCTTTCCCAAAGTACATGATATCTTTAATGTATCCCTATTAAGGATGTACATACCAAACCATTCACATGTACTCTATTTAGAGTTATTAAAACTATAGGATAATCATTCTAACGCGGAGAAACCAATGAAGATCTTAGATCATAGAGAAAAAGTTCAACGAAATAAGACAATTCCCCTCACCAAGGTGTTGTGGAAAAATCACATGTTTGAAGAAGCGATGTGGGAATCAGAGGAAGTGATGATGTAGAATTACCCACATATGTTTTAGTTTGGGATAAAGAAATTTCAAGGTCGAGATTTCCTAAGGGGGGAAGATTGTAAAGACCCAAACTTTTACTAATGGAAATTCCTCTTGATCTAATTAAATGTATTATTATATGAAATGGTTATATAACATTTTCCCTTATTTGGTATTATGTTTTTGAATTTCAAAATACCATTAAGAATTGTGACTATTGCTAATATAGTTTCTAAATAGTGATCACATTATTTTTATAAATATAGGGCTTTAACAAATACAATTAATTAGGACAAAGGAAGCGATATCCTTCTCCAGTAGAATTTCCTCGTACGAAGCCCATTTGTCAGAGATCGGAAAAGAGGTGGCATCATTAGGCTTTGATCTTGACCAAGACCAAACCGAGCTTCCACACATTAAGCTCGAGTGGAACCACCTACGAGAGAAGTGAATGTTGATTGAGATTTCCACCCAAGTGATTTATCAGAGCCACCCTAAGAGTCTGTCACCATCACACACCTTAACCTTTGGTCTTATGCTAGTGTTATAAGGGGGTATGTAACAAGACCCTAGTACTATGATTGTACAATATTTTTTTATATAGAATATACTTTATTTTTATTATTATTACTTGTCAAATAGTTTTTAAAGCGTAAATATTATTTTAGTTAATATTCAATTAAGAAATATATTTTGATAAATTAATGAATTTTTGTATTATATAATATTTTAATTAAATATTATAACTAAATTAATTTTTATAAATGACTATATAATTATTATGAAAACTATTATGATTTTTATTAAGGTTTGAAAGCTATTTTTGTCAAAACCCATGAATTTTGGATAAATGTCAGTTTTTATTTTAAAGGTAAAAATTAAAAATATTTAGAAAGTTATTTATATAAAATGAATATTATTTTTGGAATCATGACATCGAAATTATCCAATGGTGAATTTTTCATAATTTTCTAAGATAATAGAATTTTTGGGTAAAACTTAAATACTGTTTAAATATATAATGTGTTTTATGACATCAAAATGACCCAATAGAGATGTAATAAAATACTATAAAACTTTTTTTTGGAAAATAATTGTTTTAAAATTAAAATAACGTGATTTCATTTTTCCTGGATTTTTTACAACGCTTACTGGACCCTTGATGACTTATAAAACATTTTAACTTTTTAAATTGATTTCATTGAGAGTGTGACTCACCTCCACATAAGAAACCCTCTTATTTTAATAATTTCATCCATTTTCCTTATAAAATATTTTTTCCACTCTCCTTTGGCAAAAACCATGGGCAAAAACCATGGTCTGGTTTGTGGTTTTGATTTTTTTAATGTGTGGTGTCTAAAACCTATATAATTAAGAATTCCCTCTCCTTTCCTATATAAACCCACCCAAGCTACCACTTCCTCTTCAATAAAATCCTGTGGAGTTCATCCAACCTCTAACCTCCTCTCTTTAGAATTTTCCCAAGTCACCCCAAGCTCAAAATAATCCTCTCTCAAGCCCCTACCAAGCCTTTGGGATCACACTTCCATGTAAGGGATCCCTTAGTTTCTCATTTTATCCATGTTTATTAATATTGTTATGACCTTTTATTTTTGATTGTAAATATTTGGTTATGATTTCACACATCCACCATACTTCCCTATTTATGTTTTAATGATGAGAGACTCTTTTTAACTCTCATTAATGCCTCCCATGTACACCTGTTACCATGCCAAAATTCTGTTAGTAATTTCTCTCTCCACATTTACATTCAAGAAATTCTTTTGTATTATGAATCACAATTACATTACTTATGTTTGGAAATGTATCTATATGACTCCCTTACGGTCCATTTCATGTATTTATGATGAGAAACCCTTTTATCTCTCATAAACCTTTTTTTATATTGTCGTGTGTCATGTCATTATGCTGTCGAAATTTCACCACCATTTTCTAAGCCAAAATCATTGTGTAGTGAATACCATTCCCATTTCTCTATCAAGGGTATAGAAATTTATGAAAATTTATTTTTTGATGGAATAGTCTAATGTATGAATTACAAATTTTTTTACCATGGAATAAATTATAGTGTTTAATTAATATATGTTGTATGATCTTGTGGCACACTTATGCATGAAATGAATTCTTTAAGAAGGGTGTGCCCTGATAGCACTCCAATGAATTGGGTAAAGATTAGTATCTTGATAAGTCACGTGAAATGAGGGTTTTAGAATTCTAATTCAAGTGAAATTAGGGTTATTCATCCTCATTCACGTGCAATGAGGGTTTACTCATTCTCCATTTGCAATGAGCCTTGTATCATACTAATACAATGTTAATTTTTGTTACAAAATTTCCGTGTTATGATAATAATGATATATCATGCCTTTATGTTCCTATTTATTTGTGATCCACTGATATTTCTATTTCCTAACATTAATTGTATTCTTTATGATATTCCCTTTTTACCCCCTTACTGGGATTTATAGCTCACCCTTTTCTTATCCATGTCCCCATGTTATCCCATGCAATGCTAAGTACGAGGGAATGTAGTGGTCATGTAAATGATGTTTTAAATAAGGTGTTTGATTTTATGTTTTAAGTTGTTATTTAATGATCCTAATCCCCAAACACACTATACCTCATGATCTTCTATGTTGTATCAAGTGAAGGTTTTATGTAATAAGTCATGTTTAAATGTGTAATAAAAGAAGGGTTGTTATAAGAATAATGAGTTAATGTAGTTGGTACTTGGAATTATTATATAAATATATCAAATAGGTTGACATACCAAATTTTGGGTGATTAGAGGTGGAATATGAATCTTTTCCACTACAATGTCAAAGAAATAAGATATTCCAAAGCCAATGGTGAGGGATATTATGTTTGAATAAAATAGTGAGAGATTCATAAATATAATATTTATTTATTTATCTAAGTATTATCAGATAAAGTACTAAATATATGCTCATATTATTTGTAGAACTATAAAAATTTAAATCAAACATATCACTTTGATAAATAAATTATAAGGATAACCTTGTCATGGGAAAAAAATTTCATGAGTGGTAATGAAATTTATGTGTTATCTTATGCTAGGAAAAGAAAATATATGTGCTAGAAGAACCTATTCAGGATGCACTAGTAATGAGGCCTATGATGAATTTTCTTCTCCCTATGAGAAACATTTGGATGATTCTAAAAATTTTCACTGTTTCGTGCTATAATCCAAGAACAATGATCTTCTGAAAAAACAAGAGGAAACAGATTCATATAACATGGTGTCTCACCTTCAAGATCTCTATCAAGATAAGAAAATATAGGAGAGATATGAGATATCCAATTATCTCTTCAAAAATTATATGGGAGAGTGGTTGATAGTTATTCCTAATTTATTCAAGATTATTGGCTATATAGAACGTTTATATATCTTAGGGATTAAATTCAAAGATGTGTTGTGCACATATCTCATACTTTCCACACTGTCTAATAACTTCTCTAATTTTAATATTAATTATAAAATGAAAAATAATGAGAAGAGTCTTTTGAAACATCTTACATTGATTCACCTGGATGATAAGAAAGTGGGGTATGAAAAACCTATGGTCTTTATAGTGAATAAGATAATGAAAAACAAGGTAAAGGGGAACAAGACTCATAAAAAGTCAAATGATATTGAACACTATCCTTAAAAAAGAGAAAGATCTATTAGTAGGTAAAGGAAAAGAAAGTTGTTTGTTTTTATGTGGAAATCAAGGCCAATAAAAGAATAATTGAACCCAAAATAAATGGTAATCTAAAGGAATGTTCTTTATTTAGTTTAATCTTTTAGTATCTACACATTGGGTATTAGATATAGATTTTGGTGCTCAAATTTGCATCAAAATGTAAGAACCAATTGGATTTTAAAATATTGCTAGATTAGAGGTAGATTTTTGAGATACCAATGGTGTGAGGTTGGATTCTTTATCCATTGGTTACTACGACCTTTCATTTACAATGATAATGACATTGGATTTATGGGATTGTTATTATGTACCATGTTTTACCAAAAACATAATTTCTATGTCTTTCCTAGATACAAAAGGTTTTATTTTCATGTTTGTGTATAAAATTTGTTTCCTTTATAATGGAAACATTTGGTATGGTATGGAACACTTAAATAATAGTATATATGTATTAAAATATTAAAACAAATTATTGGTAATAGATAATGAATCATGTTCTCATGACTCATATAACACTTAGTTGTGGCATCACAAACTTGTAAAAGTAATTGATAAGTGTTTGAAAATGATCCGTTAAGTTGGTTATTTAGAATCTTCTGAGCTTAAACAAATTTAAAGATGTCACTCTTTTTTAAAATGAAAAAAACTCAAACATCCATTATGTTGATAGGGTGAAAGGGCCACTAAGATTCTAGGATTGGTATACACTGATTTGTGTGGACCATTTCTAGTAGAATCTATAGATGGATATTCTTACTTAATAACTATTATTGGTGACTTGAGTAGATATGACTATGTATACTCAATGATGTATTAGTCTAAGTCCATTGATAAATTCAAAGAATTCATGAATGAATTATAGAGTCCAGTTGGAAAGAATATAAAGATGCTTCGATCAAATCGAGGTGGTGAATATCTTAACCAATAGTTTATAGGATTTCTATAGTATTTTGGGATTCAATCTCAACCCACACCACATTCCACACTATAGTGGAATAGTTTTAGTGAAAGGTAGAACTGTACCTTGTTAGACATAGTAAGGTCGTTGATGAGTCATACCAATATTCCATTATCATTTTGTGAATATGCATTGTAAATTGCAGGATATATTTAAACCAATACCAAATAAATAATAAAATCGACTTACCTTAGAGTTATGGAGTACAAATATTTTTTTTGTTTCATACATAGGTATGGGGTTGCAAGGTGTCTGTTAAGGTATTTTTAGGTAACAAACTAGAACCCCTTGGAACAAAGTGTATCATTATAGGTAATCCTAATGAAACAAAGGGATACTACCTATATTACCCATTAGAAAAGAAGGTAATTGTCACCATACATGCCTTATTTATTTGAGGTGGATCACATCCTCAAAAAGTATAGTGTAAGAAATATTGAATCTAAAGAATTTGATGGTCAAGATATGAAGGAGTTGTAGGGGAATAGATTCTATAGGTTATTTTGGAAGAATTAGTTCCTCAAACACAATTACTACATATGAGAACAAAAAGATGTAAGACAACTATAGAGATATGGTTTTCTTTTCACTTAATATAGTGAATCATTATTGGTTGACAATGATGGACCTACATCCTAGAAAGAGGTAGTAGAGTGATCAGAAGCTTCAAGTTGGAAGGAAGCCAAGAATTCTGAAATGGATTCCATGTACCTGAACCAAGTTTGGGTTTTGGTAGATGAACCTGTTGATGTAAATATCATAGGGTGAAAATGGGTATTCACATAAAATATGGACATGGAATGTAAATTAAATACCTATAAAGAAGGGATAATGGATAAATGATTTAAACAACATTAATGAATTGACTACTATGAAAACATTTCACCAATTTCTATGTTTAAATATATCATAATTCTTTTAAAGACCTGGAAATTTAAAGGAAATTTTTTTCTTAACATTCTTTTGAATTTTACAAGAACGCAGTTTCTGACGGTGCTTGATTCCGAGGCCCAGTGTGCCCGGAATCATTTTCCGAAGTTTAGCTTGGGTACGTTCAGTGAACAAACGAGCGGGTTTTTCTAACTTTTGAACCGATGCTCGGAATCGAAATCTGAGGGCACCGATGAAACCGCAACGCCGATAATTGCTTAAGAATACCTTTTCTGAAGGTGCGTTTTTTCGGGTGGTGATGTTAAAAAAAAGTGAGTAATAAAAATATAATCATTTATTTTTATTTCTTTACTAGGCAGTTTAAGTGAAATTAAGTGGTGTCACAACTTAATTTCTCTCTACTTTGTGGTTTAACTCCGAGGAGCGGAAGTTGTAGTGGGACCCGTTGGGTTGCTAACCTCCCTTGGGAGAATAAAGTAGAGGTGGGGCCCACACGATCCCCACTCGTTCACTTTTTCCATAACTCCTCACCTCCCCCTTTAATTTTTCAAACTCATCTTAAATTGAGTAACGCACCTATACCCCCCACTTAATTCTAAGTCAACTCTTGTTTTTGTTTGGTTTAGTAAACACCTCATCAATTGGTCAACACATGTTAATTAATTCATGGATTCTTTTGAATTTTGAAATAGTTGACATGAGGAATAAAATAAGGGGAAACCTTATTTTTATTTTGGTGGTTTGTTGTGCGAGAAGATTTGGGGAGAATTACTCTAGACTTGAAGAACGTTCTTCCTCGTTGAAGAACACGAAGAACAACGAAGAACGCCGACGATCCTCTTCTTCCACCGCGATAAGGGAGAAGTCACCGACCGCGGTGGTCATCACCAACGACAACGTACCTTCCTTCTTCATCTCCGCAACAAGTGAGGAGACGTCGCTTCCTCCTCGGATGCACCCCGACGTCCACTGAATCTACTTTCGACCCCCGCAACGCCGTTCTCCGCGACGTTCGACGTGCGGCGTCATCATCTTCCCCCGCGACGAACGCACAGCCCGATGAATCAAAGGTAGGGAATTAATTTGTGAATGTTAATGAACCCATGTTTATTTCCTTCTAAAACAAAGAACGCGGATCAACTAAATATTAAGTTGATCCGCGAAATAATATGTTTGCGGGTTGGTAATTCTTGATTTGCGGGGAAAATCATAGGGGTTTTTTTGAAAATGATAATACTCCATGTTTGTTTCCCTTCAAGGCATGAACGCGGGCCAACTAATTAACAAGTTGGTCCGTGGATTATTATTGTGGTTCGAGGTTTATCAAATTGATGGGAAATATTATGGTGTTGTTTCAAACCGCTAACGCGGTAGGTGCGGACCAATGAACAAGTCCGAACCACCGTATTATTTCTCGTTCTTAGTGTGCGGAATGGCGGAAAATGACAAACGAGGCCGCAAGGGCGATTTGAGGGCCTTTTAGTGAGGTTCGGGTCCCGGGAGGACCACTGGTGAAGACCGCACGTAAAACCGACCACCGGAGCGCGTCCGGTGGTCCGCGGAATCTCACGCCGGCGCGCTGCCGGCAAAGCCCGCCGCGGCTGAAGCCGCGGCAGTGATGCGGTTTCGCGGCCGCGTCGAACCGGGAGGTAGGACGTGGCCGACATACCACGTCCGGGTGCTGCGGAGCGGCCCCCGCGCGGGGGCCGCGGTTCCTTCGCTTGGCCGCTCGGCCGGGCCGAGCCGAGTCGAGCCGACCCGCTGGGCTGGGTCGCACCCAGGCCGGGCCGGGCCGACCTGGCCGGGCCGGGTCGCACCAAACCGGGTTGGACCCGGACACAGTTCGGGTCGACCCGGTTCGGGCCGACCCAGGGGGGGTCGGGCCGGGTCGGTCCGGGCCCGGACCCCCCGTTTTCGGACCCTCTTTGGTCTTTTTCCCATAACATTGGCTACGGACCTCCGATCGATTCTCCGTCAGTTGCGTAGCGATCCTTGGAACGAGACAGTCGTTTCGGTATATCGCACTCAAGGTTTCAGAATACTTTGGGTTCGGCCGGGTTGGTTCGGATACGAAACCAACCGGGCCCTCGGAGCGGAAACGCTTATATCTTGAGCTCCGGACGTCCGATTGACGTGCAATCGAATTTGATGGATTCCTCTAAGTGAGACAGATCGTTTGGATTATTTCGCTCGAGGTTTGGATGCCGTCGGAGTGCGGTCGGGTTGGTTTGCTCAAGAAATCCAACCGGGCCCCTGGAACGAAAAAGCCAATAACTCACAGACCGAGCATCCGATTGATATGCCGTCTGTCTCGTTGGAATAATCTTGATGAGACGGTCCTTTTGGCATGCCCCGCCCGAGGTTTGGAAGCAGTTGGAGTATGTCCGGGTTGGATTGTATCCGAAATCCAACCGGGCCCTTGGAACGGGAAAGCTGTTATCTTTCAGACCAGACGTCCGTTTGACGAACCGTCAGCGGCATTAGTAATATCGTTGAGAAACTGTCCCTATGAGTATACCCTATGATAGTTCGGGGTACAGTTGAGTTACGAACAGGTTAGTTTGCTCACGAAACCAACCGGGCCCATGGGATGAAAAGGCTAGTAACTCATAGACCGGGCATCTGATTGACGCGCCGTCTGTTGCGTTGAGACCCCTGTGATGAGGCGGTCCTTTGAGATACTTCTTCGAGGAACTCTGTGATACTTGTAGTATCGACCAACATCTCGTGGAGCAGACCCTCCCGGAGACGAGCGTGCGGAGTACAGAGACCGTGTAGCCGGCTGAGACCTGACGACTGCTTGACCGATTAACTCGGTGTGTTTCAGATAGCCCAGTGGGGAGCGCTTGGTTGTAGCGGCAGACACACAGTGGTGGAGTGCTTGGTTGTAGCGGCAGACCCGCAGTACTCAACAGAAGGAGTACCTCTAGAGGCTATCAGGGGGAGCGCTTGGTGGTAGCGACAGACCCACAGCGGAGGAGCGCTTGGTTGTAGCGGCAGACCCGCAGTACTCAACAGAAGGAGTACCTCTTGAGGCTATGAGGGGGAGCGCTTGGTTGTATCGACAGTCCCATGATGGGAAGCACTTGGTTGTAGCAGCAGGCCCACAGTACTCGACAGGAGGAGTACCCCAGCAGTCTTAGGTTAGTGAGCAGTACCTCGGAGTCGTGACAGAACCACTGTACACTCCAGTGATGGGGCTCTTCAGCAGTTACAGTTTCGATAATGAAAATCCTGGTTTAAGCTGAGACATTTGACCTTTGTGTTTACCTCATGATTGAGATGGGTCACTTTATAACTTAGGTATATGTATGGGCATATACCTGGGTAGTGTTTATCCATTGATTTCATGATCTTGGTGTTTCCCTCATGATTGAGATGGGTTACTTGATAACTTATGTATATGCATGGGCATATACCTAAGTAGAGGTTATCTGTTGAGATCTTCTTTGTGGTTATCCTTATTGGTTTTTAGTGAGACCTTGAGGGTCTCCGGGTCCCTACTGAGTATCGTTATACTCACCACTGCACGGGCTATGCCTGCACCTTGTTGTGTTGGTTGCAGACGACGGGCAGTGCTGACGGAGGCCGAGTGTTCGAGGAATGGACGGTACCCAGAGGTGGACTACATGACGAGCCAGTATCTGGAGGTGGACTTCATGGAGAGACGACACTCGGTGGGGGTTGACAGGCGTGAGCATTGTGGAGGCTATCTGTACCTACCCTTATGGTAGGATCTGTGGTGGATGATCCAGGAGCTGCACCATCCGTACCTACCCTTCAGGTAGGATCCGAGGAGGACGACCCAGGAGCCGCTTCCGTCCCACCAGCCGTTGTCTATTTTTTTTGTTGTAATTTGTTCAGTTGTAGTTGTACATTCTTTTGGGTTTGTATTCTTGCCCATTTACCTTTCAGCACTTCTCTTTGTACTTAGTTTTTTTACTTCCGCTTGTACTCTGTGGTGTTTTGTTTACTTTTATAAAGGCAATGCCTTCCCAGTTATCGAGATTTATGCCTTTGGTGCTAGTCGCCAGCCCCTGGCCTATGGAAGGTGGGATTGGGGTAGTCACGGCATGGGCCCTTAGGACGGGTCGTGACAAATTGGTATCAGAGGAGTCGGTTCTACTGCAGAACTTATAACTCTGATTTTTTTTCTTTCTGTGAAGCAATAGTGTTAAGAGTACCGAGTGTGGTTTTCAGTTCAGGGAGTCCAGTGTTGGTGCGGGCGGCTGAGGTATCCATAAACTAGGACCCTGACAACTGATTTCCGACTTTGTGCACGAAAACACTGATTGCGTGTGTGTTTCCAAAAGTTTTATTTAAATATCAGCTCAAACCAGGACAGCTCACCAGGTATAATCGTTTGACCATGTCACGTTGTTTCTTTCAGGATGCCTTTTCTCAGACGAACAGTTACAGCCCATAGGGATGTGCGTACTGACAGCCTTCCGAGCGATGAGGCTTCGGTATAGGGCCCTCTTGCAGTTGAGGCACCAGCAGAGGCACCAGCGGTACTAACATATGTTGGGCCACCGATGCCACCAGCCCTAGAAGTAGGCGATGCATGCCACTTGAGTGCGCTGCACGAGTTCCAGCGCCAGAGGCCACCCAGGTTCCAGGGAGAGACGGACCCGCAGGCGGCTGAGGAATGGCTGGAGGCTGTGGTGAGAGTCTTCAAGCTAGTGGGGACACCGGAAGAATTCATGGTGATCTTTCCTACCAGCCTTCTTCAGGCAGCACCAGGAAGTTGGTGGAGCCACTTGTTCCAGTTTTGCGACGGGATGACCTTTGCATGGGAAGACTTTGAGACCTTCTTCAGGGTGGAGTTTGTCCTAGTAGATCTACAACCCGAGCATGTACAGGATCATCTGCCTTTGCCGCAGGGTTTTAGATCAGTAGATGAGTCATCTGTGGGCA
This sequence comes from Viscum album, assembly GCA_963277665.1. Taxonomy (NCBI): domain Eukaryota; kingdom Viridiplantae; phylum Streptophyta; class Magnoliopsida; order Santalales; family Viscaceae; genus Viscum; species Viscum album. The sequence goes on from OY728160.1 coordinate 1,387,351,221, forward strand.
GTAGACAGATGATGCAGATGTCCAGGAGGACCAGATCTAGCCGTACGAGGAGCAGGAAGTGTTATGAATGCGGCGGGAAGGGTCACCTAGCACGTGACTATCCAAATACTCGTACAATTGATCCACAGGCTTTGGAGGAGCCACCGAGGCAAAAGCAGCGGCGGGTGATTGAGCAATAGCCGAGCAGTGGACAAGGCAGTAGAGCTCCGGGAGCAGGTGGACAGGAGCAGAACTAGTGGATACGTCCTTTGTACTTCTAGTTCCATGTTGATGTTGTATTTGTGTCTTTGTTCTATGAGCTGCAATAATAAAAAGACACTTATCTTTGTGATGTTTCCTTTCCTGTCCTTTTTGTTTGGTTGATACTGAGTGGTACTGGTTAAGACTGTTGACTTGACCCTCACTTTCGAGATTCCTACTGGAGGAGACCCAGTAACCTCACACTGATGCCGATAGTGTGACTCGACCCTTGGAGGTGAGAGTGATAGTTGGATCTCTTAGTAGTTACGTTGTGTCCTTACGACGTCATCCATGGCATGAATGCATCCTTCATGTCAGGATTGACTGTATTAGGCAATGGGCGTGGTTCATCCTGGGGGGATGAGACTGGGTTTCTCTTTTTGGAAAAGGAGAAAATTTAGCAGCTCTTCCAGATCGTAGGCAAAAAAGGTGAAGATCATCCAGGAGCAGATAAAGACTGCACAGTGCAGTAATAAATAAGAAACCGATGCCAGTATTAGAGACTCGGCCGTGTTAAATGTTTCAAGAAGAGGAAGCATTAAGGAGAGAAGAGTCTGCGGAGTAGCAGACATGGAGGCAGAGCTAGGAGAGCAGCATGAGGTGGTGTACATCTTAACATGCTACAACCACCCGCCTTAGTTATCCCCGCCAGGCTTAGGGAGCTGGAGGGAGGAGGAAGAGTGCGGCTGCTTGTGGTCAAGGAGTGTGACCCAGTGGCTCTAAAAATGAATCAAGGGACAGTCTGTGTCAACTACTAGCTGCTGTAGTAACGGACGTCGATATGAATCATTCCTTGCTTTCACAAATCTTGTTACATACCTAGAGTTTCCTGTAAGCCGCAGACTTGACCCTCACATCTGGATATACCTTGGGAGGAGACTCGATAATCACACTTACGCCGAGAGAGTGGTCAGACCCTCGAGGTGAGAGTTTCGGTTAGAATCTCTTGGTAGCAGCGTCGAGGCCTTACAACGTTGGTCTGAGTATGGATTGGATCCACAGTTCATACACGGATTGACTGTATTAGGCAAAAAGGTTGTGGTTTAACTACGACGTCGAGATGGGTTTTTCTTGGTCGGTGAAAAGGAAATCCCAGGCAGCACAGGTTAAACTCATGCTCAGGAGGGTGCGACCGATCACTCTTGAGTCGGTCAACCTTACCCTCATGGCAGCAATCATTTTGAGTTTTAGTTCTAACAGGATTTGGAGGCCTCAAAGTTCGCGAATGGCGATCACGTCCTTATATGGGTCTCACCTCGACGATTTTTACGGAGATGTGGCCAATGCGGAAAGTTATCTTCGAGGTTCAACGGACCTTTCTAGGTCCTCAGCTGGGAAAGCGGGGTGGTTTACCACAAGACCCATCCACCTCAGTTGCACCAGGAGCACGACAATTTCCACGTATCTCAACCGAGGAGATACGTGCTTGACCCTTCGCATATCATCGACCATGAGTAGCTGGATGATGGCGATGGGGTGTATTTCACGGAGGTTCTAGTGGGGATCGAGGATCGACAGGAGCGGATCCTAAGAGGATGACCGATTCCTCGGATGCACTTTCTCTGGCCGTACGGGAACCTTCGGGAGAGCACATGGGAGCGGAAGGCTCAGATGCGTGCTTTGTACCGCTTTTGTGACCCTAGTTTGTGTTAAGGCTTTACGAGGACGTAAAGCCCTGAGGTGGGAGTAATGTAAAGACCCGGAAATTTTAAGGAAAAGTTTTTCTTAACTTTCTTTGGAATTTTACAAGAAATCATATTCTGACGGCACCTGATTCCGAGGCCCGGTGTGCCCGGAATCATTTTCCGAAGTTTAGCTCGGGTACGTTCAGTGAACGAACGAGTGGGTTTTTCTAACTTTTAAACTGATGCTCGGAATTGAAATCTGAGGGCACCGATGAAACCGCAGCGCCGGTAATTTCTTAGTAATACCTTTTCTAAAGGTGCGTTTGCTCGGGTGGTGATGTTAAAAAAAAGTGAGGAATAAAAATATAATCATTTATTTTTATTTCTTTACTAGGCATTTTAAGTGAAATTATGTGGTGTCACAACTTAATTTCTCTCTACTTTGTGGTTTAACTCCTAGGAGCGGAAGTTGTAGTGGGACCCGTTGGGTTGCTAACCTCCCTTGGGAGAATAAAGTAGAGGTGGGGCCCACATGAGCCCCACCCGTTCACTTTTTCCATAACTCCTCACCTCCCCCTTTAATTTTGTAAACTCATCTTAAATTGAGTAACGCACCCGTACCCCCCACTTAATTCTAAGTCAACTCTTGTTTTTGTTTGGTTTATTAAACGCCTCATAAATTGGTCAACACACGTTAATTAATTTGTGGATTCTTTTGAATTTTGAAAGAGTTGACATGAGGAATAAAATAAGGGGAAACCTTATTTTTATTTTGGTGGTTTTTTGTGCGAGAAGATTTGGTTAGAATTACTCTAGACATGAAGAACGTTCGTCCTCGTTGAAGAACGTCAAGAACAACGAAGAACGCCGACGATCCTCTTCTTCCACCGCGATAAGGGAGAAGTCGCCGACCGCGGTGGTCATCACCAACGACAACGTACCTTCCTTCTTCATCTCCGCAACAAGTGAGGAGACGTCGCTTCCTCCTCGGACGCACCCCGACTTCCGCGGAATCTACGTCCGACCCCCGCAAAGCCATTCTCCGCGACATTCGACATACGGCGTCATCATCTTCCCCCGCGACAAACGCGCGCCCTAATGAATCAAAGGTAGGGAAATAATTTGTGAATGTTAATGAACCCATGTTTATTTATTTCTAAAACAAAGAATGTGGATCAACTAAATATTAAGTTGATCCGCGAAGGAATATGTTTGCGGGTTGGGAATTCTTGATTTGCAGGGAAAATCATAGGGGTTGTTTTGAAAATGATAATACTCCATGTTTGTTTCCCTTCAAGGCATGAACGCGGGCCAACTAATTAACAATTTGGTCCGCAGATTATTACTGCGGTTCGGGGTTTATCAAATTGATGGGAAATATTATGGTGTTGTTTCAAACCGCTAACGCGGTGGGTGTGGACCAACGAACAAGTCCGAACCACCGTATTCTTTCTCGTTCTTTGTGTGCGGAATGGCGGACGATGAAAAACAAGGCCGCAAGGGCGATTTGAGGGCCTTGCAGTGAAGGTCGGGTCCCGGGAGGACCACTGGCGAAGACCGCACGTAAAACGGACCACCCGAGCGCGTCCGGTGGTCCGCGGAATCTAACGCCGTCGCGCCGCCGGCAAAACCCGCCGCGACTGAAGCCGCGACGGCGAGGTAGTTCCGCGGCCGCGCGAAACCGGGAGGCGGGACGCGGCCGGCATGCCGCGTCCGGGTGCTACGGAGCAGCCCCCACGTGGGGGCCGCGGTTCCTTCGCTCGGCCGCTCGGCCAGGCCGAGCCGACCCGCCGGGCCGGGCCGCCCTAGCCGGGTCGGGTCGCACCAAACCGGGTCGGTCCGGGCCCGGACCCCCCGTTTTCGGACCCTCTTTGGTCTTTTTCCCATATCTTGGGCTACGGACCTCCGATCGACACACTGTCAGTTGCGTAGCGATCCTTGGAACGCGACGTTCATTTCGTTATATCGCAATCAAGGTTTCAGAATACTTTGGGTTCGGCCGGGTTGGTTCGGATACGAAACCAACCGGGTCCTCGGAGCAGAAACACTTATTTCTTGAGCTCCGGACGTCCGATTGACGTGCCGTCAACTTTTATGGATTCCTATAAGTGAGAAGGATCTTTTGGCTTACTCCACTCGAGGTTTGGATGCCGTCGGAGTGCGGTCGGGTTGCTTCCCTCACAAAATCCAACTGGGCCCCTCGAACGAAAAAGCCAATAACTCACAGACCGGGCGTCTGATTGACGCGCCGTCTGTCTCGTTGGAATCCTCTTGATGAGACGGGACTTTTGGAATGCCCCTCCCGAGGTTTGGACATAGTTGGAGTATGGCCGGATTGGATTGTATCCGAAATCCAACCGGGCCCTTGGAACGGGAAAGCTGTTATCTTTCAGACCAGATGTCCGTTTGACGAACCGTCAGCGGCGTTGGTAATATCGTTGAGAAACGGTCCCTATGAGTATACCCTATGAGAGTTCGGGGTACAATTGAGTTACGACCGGTTTGGTTCGCTCACGAAACCAACCGGGCCCCTGGGACGAAAAGGCTAGTAACTCACAGACCGGGCGTCCGATTGACGCACCATCTGTTGCGTTGAGACCCCTATGACGAGGCAGTCCTTTGAGATACTTCTTTGAGGAACTCTGTGATCCTTGTAGTATCGACCAACAGCTCGTGAAGCGGACCCTCCTAGAGACGAGTGTGCAGAGTACAGAGACCATGTAGCCGGCTGAGACCTGGCGACTGCTTGACCGATCAAATCGGTGTGTTTCGGATAGCACAGTGGGGAGCGCTTGGTTGTAGCGGCAGACCCACAGCGAAGGAGCGCTTGGTTGTAGCGGTAGACCCGCGGTACTCAACAGAAGGAGTACCTATGGAGGCTATGAGGGGGAGCGCTTGGTTGTAGCGGCAGACCCACAGCGGAGGAGCGTTTGGTTGTAGCGGAAGACCCACGGTACTCAACAGAAGGAGTACCTCTTGAGGCTATGAGGGGGATCGCTTGGTTGTAGAGGCAGACCCATGATGGGAAGCACATGGTTGTACCAGCAGGCCCACATTACTTGATAGGAGGAGTACCTCAGCAGTCTTAGGTTAGTGAGCAGTACCTCGGAGTCATGACAGGACCACTGTACACTCTAGTGACAGGGCTCTTTAGCAGTTACGGTTTCGATAATGAAAATCCTGGTTTGAGCTGAGACTTTTGACCTTAGTGTTTACCTCATGATTGAGATGGTTCACTTGATAACTTAGGTATATGTATGGGCATATACCTGGGGAGTGGATATCCGTTGATTTCATGATCTTGGTGTTTCCCTCATGATTGAGATGGGTTACTGGATAACTTATGTATATGCATGGGAATATACCTAAGTAGAGGTTATCTGTTGAGATCTTCTTTGTGGTTATCCTTGTTGGTTTTTAGTGAGACCTTGAGGGTCTTAGGGTCCCTACTGAGTATCGTTATACTCACTCCTGCACGGGCTATGCCCGCACCTCGTTGTGTTGGTTGCAGATGACGGGCAGTGATGATGGAGGCTGAGTGTTCGAGGACTGGACAGTACCCAGAGGTGGACTACACGATGAGTCAGTATCCGGAGGTGGACTTCCTGGCGAGACGACACTCGGAGGGGGTTGACAGGCGAGAGAGTTGTGGAGGCTATTTTTACCTACCCTTCAGGTAGGTTCCGTGGTGGATGATCCAGGAGCTGCGCCATCTGTACCTACCCTTCAGGTAGGATCCGAGGAGGACGACCCAGGAGCCGCTTCTGTCCCTCCAGCTGTTGTCTTTTTTTTTGTTGTACTTTGTTCAGTTGTAGTTTTACTTTCTTTTGGGTTTGTATTCTGGCCCATTTACCTTTCAGCACTTCTCTTTGTACTTAGTGTTTTACTTCTGCTTGTACTCTGTGGTGTTTTGTTTACTTTTATAAAGGCAATTCCTTCCCAGTTATCAGGATTTACACCTTTGGTGCTAGTCGCCAGCCCCTGGCCTATGGAAGGCAGGCTTGGGGTAGTCACGGCACGGGCCCCGAGGATAGGTCATGACAATTCTACTTGATATAACAACATACCATGACTATGAAATTTGGAAGATGGATGTCAAAACTACTTTTCTTAATGGGGACCTTTGGGGAGAGTTCTATATGAGACAACTAGAAGGGTTTGTGATTCAAAGTTATTCCAAAAGGTATTCCAAGTTTCAAAGATCCATATGTGGATTGAATAAAGCATTCAGGTCATGTAACATTTGATTTGATGAAGTAATGAAATAATTTTGTTTCATTAAGAATGAGTGTGAGTCATGTGTTTACAAGAATCTTAGTGGTAATGTAGTCACTATACAATTAGTATATGTTGATGACATATTACTTACTGGAAACAACATACCAGTCTTATAGTCTATTAAGGACTGGTTAAACAAGTGTTTCTCCATAGAGGACTTAGTCAAAGAAGCATATATTATAGGGATCAAGTTCATTCATGATATATGGAAGAGGCTTCTTGGACTATGTCAAATTACATATATGTACTAGATACAAATGAGATTTAGTATGGAAAAACTGAAGAGGGGATTTGTTCCAGTTTCACATGGTATAAATATTTCTAATAACTTTTTTCCTTAGACACAATAGGATAAATTTAAAATGAGTAAGGTCCCATACACTCCAGGGATAGGATCAATAACTTAATCCATGTTATGTACTAATCTTGATGTTTCCTAGGTGTTGATAATGGTAGATAAATATCATGTGTATCTATGAAAACAATATTGGTCATCTATTAAGGCTATCCAAAATTATTTGAGAAGAACTATAGATGCATTCCAAGTGCATCAAGGATATAAGATCACAAACAACAGGGGTTATACTAATGCTTTTTTGAAATAGATCAGAGTGATCTAAAGTCATAGTTCTGATATGTTTTCAATCTCATCAAATGAGTTGTGATCTGGAAGAGTTTAATGAATCTTGTTTTCACTGATTCTATAGGGGTGTCCAAGTTTATAGAAACTTTTGATGAAGCCAAGGAATACTGTTGGATTTGAAACTTTTTCCAAGAGAAATATGTTGTATCTAGTAGTGAAGAACCAATCACATTATTTTGTGATAATATAGCAGTGGTGGCTCTTTCAAAAGTTCCAAGGTCACACCAATGAAAAAATTACATAATCTATAAGTATCAACTCATGAGGGATTTTTATCATATGGGTGAAGTTGTAGAAAGATGAGTTCCTGTAGAAAAAAATGTGGTGGACCCCTTTACTAATGTCCTATAATAGTAAAACTATGAGTATCATGTGATAGATGGAAGACTAAAATTTATTTGCAGTTGGCTCTACTGAAAGTGGTATTCTGTTGAAGTTAGTTCCTTAGAACTTACTTCTATATAAATTATGATAAAAAATATTCATAGTTTTGACTAGTAATAAACTCTTTATCATGTCATGATTAATCTTATGTGTAACATAATATGTGATAATGTACTTATAGTAGCAGTAACATTGAATGGTCATAATAGTTCCCTGCTATGATGAGAACCCAGAAGTTCCATGGTAGTATTCTTAAATATATATATGTTCCATAGTCAGATGAAATCATTTTAGGGAAAAAATGAATCAGGATATCAAGGATGTAGAGTCATATTACATTAAGGAACCTTATCATTGTGTGTTCCCATGGTAATTTACATTGTACGATATTATCAGAATGAGACCCACTACTAGGAAATCCACATTTATATTGGTCATTGGATTATCTTATTTAAGTCATCTATATTGATCCTTACAAATTAATAATATTATTAATGAGTTTTATAAGTTTCTAATTTGAAGTACTTTTGAAAACTAGGACGACATATGTTCGCAGTGAGGTAGGATACACTGGGTGCATCCTGAGTAATATTTCATTAATCATTAATGTGAGAAAGGATTTATCCCTTATATTATTTAATGGTAGATTATTTATCAGGCCCTATGATGGAAAATATTTATCCAAAATACATCCATGAATATCATGTTCTATTGGAATGTTTTATTTTTTGAATGTCAAAGAAAGAGATGTTGAGAACATAGGTTGAGCGAACCAACACGAAACCTTCTTGATTAGAGATATTTTAATTAGGGGCTATATTATACATTGAGTTCCCATAAGAAGTATAATGTCATTTTGGAGTTATATCATTTCTCTATGTGTGTCTTTGAGTGTTTCTAGAAGCTAACCTTGGACTTTAGGCGTTTTCGGCTAATGAAACCGAGAAAGAGTCCTAGAGGGTCATACAGTAATTGTATTTAGGGTCTTAGTTAAATAATATATTATTATTTATTATTTAAAAAGTTGAACAAATATTAATTCCATATGTTTTCTAATAATTATTCATGTATTCTTAATCCAAGATACACGGTCACCAGTTATTCGAGATAATACTATGTTATCAAAATATTTAATAATTATTTATTTTATATTTAGTGACTATAATATTTTTTTATTTGTGAATAATGTAGTGTTATTTATTTATTCAATAAATTTTTATTTTAAGGAATGATAAATATTGTAGAGGAATGGAAAACTATGTTTCATGGTCTGGTGAGAAATAATATATGTTTAATATTATTTGATTAAATTATATTTTATTTTATTCAAAAGTTTATCACATATCAATAAATAATTATAATATTATTATTCTAGATATGGGGTTCTACAGAGATTAAATAAATAATAAATAGAACTTGTGAAATTATTTATTTCTAACCAAAGGGATAAATATGCCCAGTTAGATTATTTTCCAACAGAGATAACCCATTTCTTTTGTTGTGCATAACGAAATCTAAGAAACCTATCAAATCCCTAGAGTTATCCCTTCTCCAAAAATTCTCCCAAGAATGGAGAGTGACCATCTTCCACTTTCCACTCTTGAGTCTATAGAGATCAAAGAGAATCATTTTGAAGTGATTCTTGGCCATATTAATAGAGAATGATGAAATCGATAGGATCTACCATTATATCACCGAGAGATTCCCGTGAAGATGTTATGAGATTTTTGGAACATGCCTCGATCACAACTTGAGGGAATGTAATCTTTATTCCTACAACATAATGAGGGTAAGTTGTAGATCCATTGTTAGATCCATCAATGAAAATATAATTTCATTAAAGGTAATTATTTAAATTATTAAATTAATTATAAATTATATGTGATGATCATTTGGATTGGTTTCTTTATTCCATACATTGTTTGTATTCTTTAATTCAAATCCATTGATCATAACATTTATCGTAATGTAAATCTCTGGTTGATCATCGATCATGATAGAAATAAAATTTGGTCATGACCCATCTGACACTTCCACAACACTTGGAACCTACAACATTAGCTAGATGGGTGATATGCTCATCTATGAATGTCTTGAATAATATAATCCCAATGATAGACTAACCTTCATCATATACCTCAATGCCTAGTGGTGGTAGCTAGGAATTATGAGGGAAATAATGAATTATGGACTCATATGAAGCTTGTTATAAGGGATTGTTTGATGGGATCTATAGTCTTTAGACCAGTAGATAGAAGGGGAATGCCTTTTAATGGTCATATTTTTTTTAAAACATACTTACCTCTGAATGCTAATAATATAGAGGCCATAATGGATGTAAAGAGGTCTGATTCAATATAGCTGTTACAAGAACCAATGTCCTTTTTCGACATGGTTTCTAGTACTAAGTCTAGAACTTCTGGCCAAGAAAATATCCAAAAAATTTTGGTCAAAATAAGTGAATAGAATGGGACTCAATTGAACTGGGGAGATAAGAGTGACTATAATGTATCTAAAAATTTTAATAGTTACGTTGGAGGTGACCATGCTGATTCTCTTGAGGATCAGTTTTTTTCAATGGAAAGGTGTCTCTTAACTCATTATATATTTATTTGAATCAAAATAAGAACTTAGACAATGATATTTATACTCTAAATTTAAGGGAAGATTCATAGTCCTAGGGCGTTGAGGCAATGCAGATTGTTATGTTTGGGAATCTAGCAACACTTGAGAATTCCAAGAGGAATGAACCTTAGGGGGTGAGGACGCCCTTCCATGTTTTGTTTTTGGATATTCATCTCCAGTGGAAGGAATGTCAACTACCACTGATGGGAACCGTCTATCCATCAATGATGGATTCGAATAGGATACTAGAATCATGGAAGCTGATAAATCTCGGTAGGAAGTGGATGATGATATTGTCTTGGGTCATGGAAGTGGTGAGGATAGCCACCGTGGGATGGATTTTAATAATGATCCCCCAAACTTCCTCACCATGTAGGATTCTATTTAATCCCCTAAATTTGGGGATTTATTTATATAATGTATAAATGAGTTTTATATTCTTCCATCTCTAAAAGGTTAGGGGCTTAAGAAAGAACTCATGTGGGGTGGGGTTAAACAGTTGGATCATCAAGAGGGAAGTTTTATGGAGGATGTGGAGATGAGCCCACTAATTTAAATCAACATTGTTTTACAATAAGACATTATTGACTAGAATCCTTCACGTCAGGAGAAACCATTGGTATTTGTGCATGAGGAAATTAATAAAACATCTTCTTTAGGAAAGTATGTAGATGTTGGAGAATAACCCTCTACCGCGAAAGAATTACTGAATGAAAAAGAGGAAATTTACACTAAGTAAGATACCATCAAGAGTCTAAATTATCAAGGTGTACCTTGGGTTACTTCTAAATTGAGGAAGGGAGTCCACCATTGGGGTCATGGTAATGTACAAAATTTGGGTAACAGGAACTAAGGAAGATAGATTTTTCCCATTGTATTATCTTGTACATATGTAGTTGATTATGGAAACATGTATGGTGTGAAATTCCCTTTGGGTTCATCACTTCTCTTTTTGTGGGTTTCTAGGTATGTGTCATGATCTTTATTTCAAAACCATGTATTTTGTATTGTTATACTTCATAATAATTTTTTCTTGGTCATGGATTTTAAATTTGTGGCTTGCACCGTCGTGGATAATTATTAATTAATAATATATTACTACATTATTAATTTAAATAATTGTATTGTGACTAATATTTATTATTTAATAATATAAATGAAATAATTTGTGTTGGAGTTGGTGTTCTAGGACCAACTATTTTTACTATTATTGTTTGTATATTTGATGTAATGAATATTAATAAAAAAAACTTGTTACACATTGTTCACTATATTGAATGGATTTAATGTAATAATGTACTAGAGTATTTTTCACATTGATAAGGTCATAAAAGTTCCCCACTATGATGAGAAACTTGACGTTCTAGGACAATATTCTTAATATGGTTCTGCGTTTGGATAGCATACTATGATGGGAAAAACATCTATTTAGACCATCATGTGTGAGTACTCATAAGCGAATTAGGATTCTTCTCATGATTTTTTTCACATGGTAATAGCCAATTAAAGAGATTTTGATACACATCTACCAGTAGGAATTCCGGTTGATTTGGTGTCATCGGATATTCTGATCAGTGAGCATGTATAATGAACCTTAGACTTAAAGATTATCCTTAATGCATGTCATGACTCACACACATAGATTATATGATGAGAAACTATAATGACATATGTTCTTGGTGAGGTATGGTACGTTGGGTGTGTCATGATTGACATGTTATTAAAGGATATTTTTAGGAAGGATTTGTTCCTTCCATCTTTTTGGAAGCTGATACATCAACCATTTTATTAGAATAGAAATATCCCCCTAAATTCCATGGTCATAGTGTAATAAAGTATTTATTCTAGATATTCATAGAAAGACGTGTCAAGTATATAGGTTGGTGTCATTGATGTGAAACATGATTAATGATATATTTCGATAAAGGGACTTTATTACATAGTAATCATATCTACATGGATTCCCTTATTGCATCATTATGTTCTTTATAGTGGGTTCCATGAACCATTTTTAGACAGTGATCTAAGACTTTAGGAAAGAACACCCAATGCTAATGAGAAAGAATCCTAGTGGGTCATAGACTAAGTGTTTCTATTGATCTAAATAAAATTATATTTGAATTCAATTAATATAATAAATATTATTCTCAATAACGAGGAAAAATTTTAGTCAAGTTTTATTGATCCCATAAGTTAAATAAATATTTATTCACCGCAATGTGGATAAAGTATATTTATTAATTTTTTTAAATATTAAATAAATATTTATTTACAAGTTTATGTATGAAATATTTATTTAATAGAATAAAATATTTTATTCAAGAATTAAATAAATGATAGGGGAGTTCAAACAGACCAAGACTGAGTCTGGTGACAAATATTAATTAACAAGTCATATAAATAATACCTGTTATTGTGCAAGTTGGGTTACACCACAAAATAATAATAATATTATTTTATTATGTTGCATGGGGTTTATTAAAAGAAATTATAATATTTAATGACCTAAATTCATTAAAAATTTATTTAAACCTAAACAATAGATTTATAAATAGATGGTTATGTATATTGTGTAGAGTATCAACCACAACAATTGAAATAGAGAGTTTTTGGGGAAAAAATATCCTCTCTCAAATACTCCTTATCTATCTCTCTCATTAATGAGAAACATAAGAGTAATTTATTCAATACTAATGATCGATATGTTGAAAATGAACTATGAAAGACATTCTATTTTCCATGGTAGCACCCAAATATCTAGTGGTGTTTCTTAGAGATCATATGAGAATGTGTGGTTAAATGCTAGAGGAATTTTATACTTGGATCCTCAAACCACAGTGAAGGTCATCCTAAAGGGACTTTTAGAATGTCTAGGATTAATCAATAGAGAAATATTGAAAGACTAGGAATTTATTTTTTTAAAACTAAATAAATTAATTATAAATTTGACTTGTAAAATCCTTGCACCTTGTTTTTAGAAATGATAATTAAAATAAAATTTAATATATCACCCACAACTGTATTCTTACATTGTTTCTAGAACAATTATGTTGTTTCATAGGGGCTATGTTTATAATTATAAGTATTTTTTTTGATCTATGTAATATTGTTTCTATATTTTCTTTTCATGTTATCCATTCTCTAATTCAATTTAAATTAACATGCTTGAACATATTTTTCACAATTTGTTTAGTATTTCATTTTCATAATGGTTTGATAATAGATTTTGAATGAATCGAGATGACAGAAGAAAACTGGTAAATTTTTGTTATTAAGATAGGGTTACACTACGTGTACTCAAAAGTACATGATCTGTACCATAGTGCACTATATCTGGATGAGCTGAGGGATACACAATGCAACATCCAGTAATTCCATATGGTTTATGTTGCATGTTGACCAGATAACCTAGAACACAGTTGCCAAATTACATGACGTGTATCCATGTACATGCCATGTAGTCTACACAAGTTAATGGTATAAATCACACAATCTGTGTGGAAATTATTCATGGAAAAAATCATGCGATATTAATAACCTTATGCATTTTTTATATACACAACATGTCTATGGTGTACATGGATTTTAGTTTAGCAATTCTCTCATCTGAAACACATGTCAAACACCTAGGTTTGTATCCTAGACACACGGAATGTAGAACACATGGCATGTATCTGATCTATATATACTGTATTTCCCGACCAAGGTACACACCATAGACCAAGGCATGTAAACTAGATACAAGGAAATTGAGATACACGGCGTGTAAATGGTCTGTATGTGATGTATATTCTACCATTAATGGTCATAGATAAAAATTAAATTAATGTGAACATTGAATTATTAAACCCTTTTTTATTGAATGGATAACCAATGTGTGTTTGAAAATTTAATAATGGTTTTAAAGAATATTAAATTCATACAATTATTTTATTGTAATTATTATGCAATTTTTTGTTCTTTCATTTTTTTCATGAATTCCATTAATGATGGGGATCTCCAATTAAGTTCTCATGATTATTAAGATGAATGAGAATTAATTAATTAATTAATTATTTAATTCAAGAAAAATCATCTTAATAATACATAATTAATAATGAAATGAATCCTATCTAGTTAGTTTGGTGTATTTGTTGCGTGTATGATTATTCGTGAGCTTCACGAAGACCTATGCATGTGTTAGATGTTTTAATTTAATTTATTGAATTGGTTTTCTATTATTTATTATAAAATTAAATATGTTATCCTATGTTCCATCCCCACCTCTATTATTATTTTGGACATTTGTGTCCAAGGATATTTCTATAATCCCCTATTAATCAGCCCTTGGTTCCCGTCACTTTGTGTGAGTCCTAAATACTTGTAATTAATGGAGTATCCCAAGGTACATGTAAGTGGTTCATGATGGAACCAGTGTGATGCCATCTCAGGTGATACATAGGTGGATAGGTGGAATAATGTTACTCATGTGAAGACCAACATTATGAGTTATTTCCCCTGAGTGGAAGGTTGATTTAATGTCCTCTCATTAAATAAAACATTTTATGAAACTCATGAATGTGTCATTTAATTAATTATTTATTTTTGTACATGATATTATTTATTTTATGGATGCAAGGCCATGATCACATAAATAAATAATTTAATGTGAGAATTTTAAAATTAAATAAATGAATTATAAATAAATGTTTTATACATCATGGTTAATTAATTAAGTAAAATGTAATTAATATTAACTATACTTGTAAAGGATAAGAAAAAGATAAAAAATTTATGTATAATTAAATAAAATACCTCAATGAAATATTTTTTTATACATGGAATTCCATTACATGATTAGGAGTTAAATCCTTGAAACTAAGTGTTTGACCAACCCTCATTAGGACACTTACTTTTAATGTGAATTTCTTATGAAGGTCATGGGTTTACATAAACATATTAAATCAAGATAAGTATCTCTTGTTAGACTTTATCTAACATGGAGGCAAGTGTTGGGGAAATCGATGTCAGGATTTCATGATATGGGAGTCTACTCAATAGATCAAGGAGCTACAAGGTCGCTGTTGGCAAAGACCTTCCTACCTAAATACCTTCAAGTTTCTTGAACAATCCTAATTGGGCTTATGTGAAGGGGAATATGAATCCTTTAAAATAAAATTTCATACCAACTTGAAATTCCAAGTTCAATGGTGAGGGATATTGGTATATGAAAAAATAGTGGGTGATTTATTAAAAATTAATAAAATCAAATTAATATATATTTTCTCAATAAAAAATTAATCATGAAAGGTAACAAAAATAGTCTCTTTTAATTATTAAAAAAATGGATAGATCATCATCAATATTATCTTTATGATCAATATTGGAGAAATACAACCTCATAATTCAAAGTATCTTCCATGATTGATTTAGATCCCTTCATATTACACTAGTCTATGAACAGAATTATTCCATTATATAATTCTCAATGCTTGATCCACCTATTAGAGGGGAAAGTTATGAAGAGTTCTAGGCCTAAAAAAACATTTGTGCGATACTGATGATGCTCAATGTTTTATTCTTTCATATATTTCTAGTGAAATCATGAAGTATCCTAAAAAAATTAATGCATATAGAATTCTAGATAATCTCCATGGTCTTTACTAGGATATAGCTATAATGAAATGGTTTTAGATATCCAATGTTCTTTTTTAGAGAAATTAAGAAGAGGGTGCACTAGATGGGCCTCACGTAGTCAAGTTCATTGGATTCATTGAGCTATTATAGGTTCTAGGGTTTATCCTTTCCAAAGAACTAGTCACCTATCTCATTCTAGAATCACTCCCTCAGAAATTATCTTTATTTTTTGTAATATTTATTATGAAAAAATTGATAAGTATTTCCATAACTTATTACTCTAATTTTATAAGTATATAAGGATAAAAATCCTGAAAATACATCCATCCATATGGAAAAAAATAGAAAAGGAATGTGAATAGCTCTTATCCCAATGATTCTTGACACCCTTCCAAGAAGAATATTATCAATGCAAAAGTAAAGGAATATGATGTTGTTTTTTTCACATATGGAAAGAATGGAAATTGGATGAAAAATTACACCCAGCCAAAGAAACAAAGGGATGATTCTGGTACATTTTTTATCATGTGAAATTTATTTATTTCTACAAATTGGGTTTTAGATTCAACTTTTGGTGCTAAAATATATATTAAAATATAGGAACCAAGTAGATTCATAAAGATTTACTAATGTGAGATATATCTATAATAAGACAACGAAGCTGAACTCACTGTTGTAGCTATCATTTACTACCACCTCACGTTTCCAACCTAGATTATCATTGTTTTAAAGGGTTGTTATTATGTTCCATCAGTTACCAAAATTATTATATAAGTATCCACACTAGATACCGATGGTTTTATCTTCAATTATGGAAATAAATTTTTCTTCTTTTATAAAGATATCATTTGTTATGGTAAGGTAAAATTAAATGATGGTGTTTATGTGTTGGACTTAAAAAACCATGTCATGTAAATTGATAATGAAACAACATCATATGACTCATACCATTACTAACTTTGGAATTAATGGAAAAGTCATGTAAACGAAAATAAATTGACTAAACTACATAAATATTAATATTTAGATTCTATTGAACTAAATTTCATTTTTGTATTTCATGCATGTTTACAAGGTAAAATTATCAAAGCCAAATTTGTTGAGAAAGGTGAAAGGTATAAAAATATTATCAAATTAGTTCATACCGATGTATATGGAAAATTTATTTTTTAAGAAATGGGTGGGTACTTATACTTCTTAACTTTTAAGGATGATTTTAGTAGATATGAATATGTTTACATAATGAGGTTTATGTCAGATTCTTTTTAGAAAATCATGATATGATAGAATGAAGTTAAGAACCATCTTGGAAATAAGATTACGAAACTCCACTAAGATCTTGTTGGAAAATATTTTAATCATTACTTCATTGATTATTTATGAGAGTTTAGTATTTTATCTCAACTCGCTCCTCCTTATATGAATCAGTGTAATGGTGTAAGATAAATGAGGGAATCTACCATATTAGAATTGGAGAGATCAGTGATGAGTCATGAGAGTATTCCATTATCCTTTTACGGATTTATGTTACAAACAACAATGAAAATACTAAACCGTGTTACAACTAAAGTGACATAGAGTATACCATACCAATTATGGAATATAAAGAAACTCGTATTGTCATTCTTACATGTGTGGAGTAGTGGAGAATTTATTAAAGCCTCCCAAGGTTACAAACATGCACCATGAGGCACAAAGTGAACCTTTATAGGATATGGTAAGGAAATAAGGGGATATTACATATATGAACCCTCTAACAAAAAAGATATTGTGGGAAGAAATTATGTATTACTTGAGAGGGATAACATAGCTAAAATATATAGTGGGAGAGAGATAGACTTCTATGACGTTATGGATTAAGGTACACAAGAGTTGGTACAAGAACATATTCCAAAAGTTCTAGAGAAGAAGAAACTGTCCAAGAGACAAAAGTACTAAATAGGAGTACAAGATTTGTTAGAGAAATAGAATGTTATGGTTTTCTAAGAACCATGGATGGTGAATCATTATTAGTTGATAATAATAAACCACTAAAAAACAAGGAAGTAGTATGTTTAATACATGTTTACAAGTGTCATAAATTCATGAATTCTAAAATGCATTCCTTATACCAAAACCATCTTTGGATTTCTGTAGATCATCTAGTGTATGTGATGTAATGGACCATCCTTTCTTGAAGGTATGTATCATTATTTTAGTTTAAATTTGTTTTTTATATTGGTAAATGTGTTTTGTGTCCTAAGGAAGGTTATATGAGAATCTAAGGATTTTTAGGGCCTAGAGCCCCATGAATTGGGAAAAAGGCTAGCATACAAGGTTACATAAAAATTAGTACTAATTGTGCAGGAATATTTTTGTGCAGCCAGGGATGCACAATTTGTCTAAAAATATGAGACCTGAGACACTTGACCATGTGATATTTCAAAAAATATTGATAGAGTCTTTTTGGAATGTTTTCAGATGGATAGGAAAACTGTCCACCTTCACCATGCATGATCCCTCCTTAGACAGTGGAGAGAGCATGGTCTGTGCATTGCTTGGCCACAACATGCATCCAAATTATGAACCCCAATTTTGAGGGTTAAATTACATTTTTACCCATATGTAAACTTAAAACATTGTTTTATCTTTTCTATTCTTCATTCCCATGGATGCCTTTCCTCTCTTCTAATTTTAATCCATCTTCAAGCCTATTATAAATTTTCCAATATCTCCTAGATCCATAATCAAAATCATGTGATGTCAGAAGATTTAGATAGATCTCAGAATGATCTTGAATCCTCTTGCTTACTGTTTCTGTTTCTCTTCATATCCTTTACAATATTTAGGTGTAATCATTTTTTACATATTTTTAGGGTATCAAACCATTCCTCATTTCTCCTCCAAAAAACTTCAAATATGAATCTGCTATTAGACAAGTAGTCCTAAACAACCCTAAGGTAGGTGTTCTAGTTGTTTTACATAAAAGTTTAGTTTTTTTCATAGCCTCACTATTGTTCCACACACCGTCCCATTCTACGTGATATAATAAAATGAATTCTCAATCTCTAAATTGATATATGCATGTCAAAATACTCCCAAGGATCATTGTTAAGTAAAATGTGGATGTCAAAATAAATCATAACCAATGCTTGGGTGAGTCTAATTGAAATAAAATTTTATAACTAATTGATTAAATTTTGGAAATGCCTTCAATGCATTCAAATTTGATTGTAACTAGAATTTCCCATGTAGTTAATTTATTAATTAATAATATCACCTTTTAAGTTCTAGGTTAAACCTTTAATTTGAATTATCCTTCCATGGTTAGTTAAAGGAAATGACTATATTGAAAGACATTCTTTGAGGTGGTTTTCCTTGCATAAATGATTTGAATGGACAAATCAAATAAATACAACTCAGTGGCAAGGCCACAATAATTGTTTCATGATTATTTATATGGCCTATATTAACTATGTTACCCATTTATATATGGTGAAATATTATTATTATTATAATTTTTTGATCCAATATGTTAGTATTTTTATCACGTTTATGCCATTGAGATTGGATGTGGAATGTTGGTTAAGGGATTTGTTGGCCACGACGTTTCACTCCCCCTTAGGATGGATGTTGAGATTGATGTCTCACACTATTATACACTTATCTAGATGATAGGAATATAGTTTCACATTTATCTATTTTGGGTTTTGGGTGTGAAGTCTCACCTGACATATCTCAAGTTTTGAGCATGAAATATCACCTTTATTATGGTTTTTAGGGAACCTACCATCTGTTGGAGCTTATAGGCTCATTTAGAATGGTTATGAATGACTTAGTCACACCCTAGTCCATCCAGAACCTAGAATCCAGTTATATGCCTACTTATATATACACATACAAAGAGAACATAGGTGGATAAAATATATAACCACACCATATATATGTTATTATTGTATGTATGGTTATTGATCAGACTCATTCTGACTTACGCCGAAGTAGGTGATGTCAGCTTGGTGTCCTATTCGAACCTAATTTAACTATTTTTTATTTATTTCTAGAATCTATTATTATATAGTTATATCTGTACACTGTGGTTGTGATGTACAATTCTTGGATTACTTCTAGACATCATTGGTGGTGGCCTACATGGATTTTATGTCACACCCTACTTGGGCTACCATTATAAATCGAGAAGATTACCTATTTACAAGAATGGATAGGGAAAGTTACATGTTACATATACTTGTTATGAATTGATTAAATAACAGATAATAAGATCAGAAGACCAAGAATATGCTTGAGATTCTAGTGGAGTATCCTTTTTTGTTTTTTGGTATTTTTTATTTCATGATGTATATGTCTATACCATGTTCCACATTTTTTATATTATATTTCCTTGAAATATTATATATGAAACTTTTTAATGGATCTTGATATTATTAAAACCTCTAATTTTTTGATTGTTTTGTATTTATTTATTATATCTGTTTCATCTTCTTTCCTCTATGGCAGGTTACTAGTCCAATGTTAGTGTGTTTTTATGTAGGATTCTTCTATTGTCTATTTATATTATATATGTTGTGCCACTTAGATATGAGGGTATGGTCTGCCCACCATAACACCTTAGACCCTCACTACTAGTCGGTAGCCTCTGGCATATGGGGAGGCATGTTTGATGCCATGTGACCCACTGGCTTGGAGCACAGTTTAAGTGGATCTTGGGTTAGGGTGTTACAAGGTGGCATCAGAGTAGTTTTTTTATTTTTCTTACTATTTGGGTAATATATACGAGTTTAGGTCATAAAATAATTTTCTAATGAGCATGTGTCTATGTATAGCTAACCAACGTAGATGGAAACCCCAAATTTCCTAGGATGGGATGTTGTAGTTATTTATTATGCATGTTATGGTTGATATGAATTCACCATTGGGTAAAGAACTCATTTTATGATGTTATTCCTATTGTTATAACTATAAAAAAATTTATGTTACTTGGACCAATTAAATAAGGGCTTTGCATTGTATTCATCTTTATTTGCATAAAATGACTATTATTCCATGTATTTTACATGACATATTTATTTTTAGATTGAATTGTACTATTTTATATTATTAGTGCCTTGATTGATATATATTGAAATGCGCTAACATTTCTTGTAAGGAATTGAAAAAAATTGTTGGTAATTTATGAATATATCATAATATAAACAACATTCTCTTGATTAGGCTATAGTAGACACCCTAAGTGGTCAAATATGGAACATTGAGTCATGGAACATCAGTTGAATGGGATGGAACTTGTTATGGTATGGATTAAGTGGATGCAACATTTAGATTCCGGAGGTATATGGGCCATTATGAATTGGAAGTGGTAAACCATTTGGTTCAACCATTTAAAGATAATTCTGAACAAATATGAATATAAATGAAATTTGAATTTTGAAATAGAGAACTTAACCCACACCCATCATTAGTAGTGGCTGTATGGGAGGCTCTTACATTCCTATGTCCTTTTATGGTTTTCTTTTCCACATAGGCCTAGATTTTGTAGCAATTAGATAGGTGTGATCTATACAGAGTATGGATATTTTCCATTCATAGTTTTTTATTTTTGATATCCTGACTATTAAATTAAATTTGTCTAATGTTTGTGTTTGGAATTGTAGCATTATAACTCCTTGATGTCCTCAGGTCATACGCTAAGAAGGTAGTGACGACTATTCACATGAGGTTAAGGGCCTTGAGTCAGTGGTGATCCCTGCTTCCATACCACCTATAAAACCTCTTTCTATTCATGGTATGAGAACCAAATACTAGTTTTGGGAAGGTTTGTTTATAATGATGCAATCTATACAAGGTGTAGTTTGACCATCCATGAGTATGATGAAGTTGACTTGATAATTTTAGCAGCAACATCCACCCACCTATTCAGGGGATGGAGGGTCATATGACATTGAGTAATGGATTTAATCTATTCAAAATATATTTGAGAATCTAGAGATGCATCCAAATAAGAGGTTTATATTAACAACCTGTGTGCTACGTGATTCCACCAAGAAAAGGTGGGAAGTTATTACCCAGGAAGACCAACATCATGATATGGTGTGGATGGACATCCATATGATCTTTTATGAATAATTCATTCCACACGATCTGAAGGACGACAGATATAGAGAGTTTGTGAACTAGTTGTAGGGAGCCATGACTGTCATGGATTATTTTTCTCTCTTTACTATGTTGTAGCATTTCTAACCGACTCTAGCGGGTGGTGATCTTCTGACTGCCATGTGATCTGAGGATGGGAAAGTATATGCCATCAGATCACAGCTCAATGTTTTCCAATTGACCTCAATTTAATAGATAATCAATTAAGCCTTAATTATTTAGAGGAATATGAAGGAATCCAATTGTGTGAGCCATGGATGTTCGGCACCAAGGGCTCTTAGTTTTTATTCTAGAGAACGCATGAATTGCCTCAAGGTTTCTCACAAGGGTATAAGTAGTCCACTAGGTCATGCTAATAGCTTATTGATATGTCACCAGTGTAGAAAATCTGGGCATAAAAAACCACAATGTATGAAGAATACAATGTAATGTTGATTTTATGGTAGGATGGAAAATATCCAATGCTTCTGCAATCCTTTTCCTTTGGTGCCTAGCGAATAGGGATCTACACCTATTCTATGTTTCTGTGTAGGGAATGTAGTATCATGTAAGGAGGGAAGGTGGTATACCTATAAACACTTAGGCCAAGGTGGTGGTCAAAGAAGAGGTATTCAGACTCAAGATTCTTAGTGCTAGTAGTGTGGGCATACTCACTGCAGTTAGACTTTGACTTAGGGTCATGGTGTAGGCCTATTACATACAGTGTAGCCTATTCTAGAGGAGTAGATCACTAGACATTATTCTATTTTAGACACTATTATAGTATCCTCTAATTTAGGATCATATTTATTTTCCAAAGGTGCATCTCACTTTTTTATATCTTAGACAATAATTGAGTGTCTAGGATTCGAGATAAAACACTTATATGAAATGATGACACTCGATACCTCATTATGTACCAAATCATAGGGTAATCTACTTTATAGATATTGTCCCCAAGTGATTGGTGGGTATCTCTTCAAATGGAATCTTTTCATTATAACCATGATAGGGTTAAATGTAATTATCATTATGGAATAGTTAATACCCTATCAATCACATAAAGATTTCTATCAATGGAGGGTGAAATTTACATCACTAGAGGGTGGTTGGTATGTTTATAAGGATATTGGGATGTTCTTTAAACTTGAGATGTACCCATGAAGCAGAGGCTGAGTAGTGTGACATCCCAAATTTCTTGTCTCTTCTTGGATGATTAGGGGTTATGAACCACTATTTTCTGTCCTATAGTGGATTGTTTCATGAAGATATTCCCTGAAAATGTTTTTGGGTGACCAAAAGTGAGAGAGGTAGAATTCAATATTAAGATAGTTCTAGGAGTATCACCTATGTCCAATCCCCCTTACAGTATTCCACATATAAAGACTATGCAACACAAAAAATAGTTTGAGGATTTGGAGGCTAAAGGTTTTATATGTCTCAACACTTCTCCTTGGGGTTCACTGGTCCTTTTTTCAATGAATTCAGATGTATCATCAGATATTGCGTATATTATTGTTGGTTGAACCAGATTATGACAAAGAACCGGTATCTACTAATTGGAATAGATTAAATATTTGATCAACTTTGAGGAGTAAGAGTGTTTTCAAAGATTTATTGAGGTTGGTTTATTATTAGGAGTGTTTTAGGTTAATAGAAATAACTCACACATCTTTCTGGTTTATTTATGGTCATTATGAGTACTTGGATAGGTAGTTAATTCTCAAAAACTCACCTGTTATTTTTATGGCTATGATGAATTTGGTTTTCCTACCATAATTGGATTCTTTTTTGGTAGTATTTATGGATGATATCTTAGTTTATTCTCATTCTCAAAAATAACATGACAAACATCTTGAGATCTTTCTAAATACACTAAAGAAACATCAAATTGATGACAATATCAACAAATTCTACTCATGGATCGATAAAGTCCTCTTCCGGGGTATGTCATCTCAGAGTCATAAATTTCAGTAGACCAATATAAAGTGAGATATTTAGTTTCCCGGGAGTATCCCAATAATATCTTTGACATAAAAATTTCATTATGGATATCTATTTATTACAGACACTTCATCTAGGATTTCTTATGCCTACAACATCGCAAACAATCTTGACTACGAATTGTGTGAGATTTGATTGTTCAGAAGTTTGTGAATCATTCTTTTAGGATTTGAATGGAAGATTGAATTTAGCGCTAGTACTGATTATGCCAAAGCTAGGAGAGACCTATATTGTCTACTGTGACACATAAAGTATCAGTATTTTATCCATTATTATGCAAGATGAGCAAGTTTTAGTTCATGGGTCTTGTCTGGAGAGGCCTCACAAGTGGAATTACCCACCTCTTGACCTTGATCTAGCTTCTCTTGTTCATTGTCTACACTTTTGGAGACACTATTTATAGGGTGCGTGTTTTTTGGTATTCACATATCAAAAAATCCTCAAGTACATTATTAACTAGAGAGATCTAAATCTCACGTAGAATAGATAGGTTGATTACCATAAATCCTTTTATTTTGATCTTTTTTATATGCCTGTAAAAGTCATTGTTGTAGCTGATGAATTGAGTTAGAAGAATCATAAACAGTTAGTTCAGGAGGCGAGTGGTGAGTGGCAGCTCAGGGAGTTGTTTTTCTTGATGCATACTGAGGTTTGGGATGATCATGGCCAAAATATACTCATAGCCCTTATAGTGAATTATAATCTTATAAATAGGGAATAATGCGGAAAATATCTAATCCTAATGGCCTTATCTTAAGGTAAAGTATCTCTAATGAGGATACATATTTTGATTGGATCATGGATGGGGATGAGACTTTATGCAATTCATGGCTATGTGTGGGTCCCAACAAACATCATAGAGAAGATGATTTGGGAATTTCATGGATCAACATGATCAGTTCATCTTCATTTCACCAAGATGTATCAAGACTAATATCACCATTATCGGTGGCCTGGTATGAAACACGCGATTTCTGGCTTTATCACTCCAAATTCTACTGGTCAGTATGTGAAGGAGAAATAATGGTGATCAGTAGTTATTTTTTATCCATTGTTCATTACTGAGTGGAAATGGGACAATATTTTTGTGGTCTTCATGACCGGTTTACCCCGATCACCCCAAGGAAATGATACTATATGGGATATAAATAATCATTTGTTGAAGGTCACACATTTATTACATATGCAAGAGACCTTCTCTGTAGATGATATGGGGAGGATATATGTTAGGTTGGTCATATGTACTAATGGAGGTCCTTGTTATATTCTTTCTGATATGGATGTTCAATTTATGTCTGTAGAGACCCGAAGCATGACGTACATGGACATTACATTACTTTTGTGGAATACTTAGTATATAACAAAAACACACACACAAGGACCGTAATAGTTTAGTTTCTTGGGAAACTCGGAATATAATCTTCTAATCGTGGTGAAGGATCTTCAACATCTCCCATAAAGATCTTCCTTTTTTTTGTACCTAAAACCTTACTTTATATCCTGGAGAAAAGAAAACAAAAAAGGGTGAGCTCAAATGCTCAGTAAGGGTAATCAAAAGAAATATCAATCACATCATATTCATAAGAACATAACATTTTTGAAATCTTAACCTACAAAAGAGATCATAATATCATAACATGGGATAAATCATAGTAGTGAAATGTAATCCCAATAATCACAACTTAAAACATGAAACTTTGTGGCGTACACACATAATCATAGAGAATCATTTCTGGTTAGTCAAGACTCATTTCCAAGACCATCTTAGTGGACAAAGTCCATTTCTGAACCGAGTTCATTCCTCGTTTCAGTCCTTCTTCACTGAATCGGTTTAACCTGTCATTCCAGCCATGTCTATCTCATGAGATATAAAATCTTTACCCAATGCATTGGAGGGAGATATAAGTCCCACCCATCTCATAATGATACCATTCTTATGTGTTCCACAAAATCATAAACCATACATCATAGCATAACCCATGTAATAAAAATGGGAATCTTAAACATCGTGACATCATAAAACAATTCATATAAGATAAAGGAATTCATAAATATAATTCCATCACAACATAATCAAATTAATGTAATAATAGGGATATAAATAGAACCCTTTATTATCTTATATGGAAAAAAATTTTGATAAAACACTTGAACTCCATTCTTGAGGAAAATATCCATTCTGCTTCAAAAACACTTTTCCTTTCTTAACATGTCGTACAATTATAAACTAAAAGAAGTTGATTAAAAATAAACATGAAAACTTGTAAAGGACGCTTCTTGGAAATAATGTTTTAAAAATCCATTCATGCCGTATAAGTTAAAAAAACATTCTTCGTACTTTTGTCAGAAAAGTCAAAAAGTACCTCGTACGAAAAACGACAAAAGATTCCTTTCATATCCTTTACTAAAAACTCACCGAAGGGTAAAATTGGATTTAAAAAATTGTAGGTGGATGGAAATAATATTACAAATTGAGGAAACATGGATGTGGATGATAAAATACACCCCCGTAAATACTAAAGTATAAACAATCTCGGATAAAAATGAGATCGTGATATTTCCCTTACCTTAGGTCCGATTTTCTTTGTAAGTGTCCGAACCTCATGTATAATGATTTAAATAATGTCATTGACCTATTCCAGAATCATAATCATTGTTATGATATCATATATGGTTCACTTATGGCTTTATATTACCCGTTCTTTTGTAAATTCCATTTTAAAGAGCGTTTTGGGTAAAATCGTTTCATTTGTCGTCAGTGTTTTGACTTGTAATTATTCATATGATTACTTAGATCATGATTACTTAATTCCAGAATATAAAACATGATTTATATATAATTTATATTCAGAATATATATATATATATATATATATAATAGATCAGTAAATTGAAAGAAATACACCGTTCAGGGAGACGGTAGACCGTACGTACGCATGAACGCTGTTTTCTTTTCCTTATTGAGTTGAATGGAATTAAGTAGATGATATACATATATATACAAATAAATCCAGAATCATTATTATGTCATATATTTCATGATTACTTATTATATATACTTTATAATCATTCATGAATGGTTAATGTGGAGAATGAATCTCATCGCGTCGTGGAGACGGTAGTCCGTACGTACGCATGAGCGATGATATCGTTCTCATGATCTTGGAATTGTATTGGAGTGTATGTATACTATTTCAGAATCAATATCACTTTAAAATAATCATATATAGTTATTATATACACCATTATACCCATCCAAGTAAGGTGGTGGTGGAAAATAGATTACACCACGGCGTGGAGACGGTATTCCGTACGTACACACACGCGGTGATTTCGTTTTCCGTAGGATGGATAAATGGTGAAATAGAGTTGTTTAATACTTATAATTACATATCAGTATATGAGTGATACTGATGTTATTACTTCATAATTAAACAACTAAAGGATAAGAAGTGGAAGAAGAAATAAAGTTTAATGAATCGGTAATAGACATTACCTCTTCTTTGAAGTGCTTCTTTGAGACCTCCTTTCAGGGCACTAAAATTGGTGGTTGAAGAAGACCAGGACCTCTAGGATGTTTCTAGGGAAGTGGAGAGGAGAAAGTGGCAGGGGTTGGCCGAGCTTTAAGGCTCAAAGTTGTGTGATGGGGAGAGGTAGGAGGTTCCCTTTTATAAGGGAGGAGAGGGGCACCTTTGGAATAACTAAAAATATTATTTTATTATAAAGTCAAATTCGGTTTTTAATAGCTCCAAATTGATATATTTCAAAGCTAAGGTGGGGATGGGTCGAAATCCTCTCATCCAACAGAATTTAGACAAGTTTAGGTTCCTATTTTAACCTTATCATTTAGATTTAACATTAAGTTAAATAATTTTACTTTTACCGTGTCTTCTTGTGTTCCTATACTATAAGGTTAATAAACATACTATAAGCAGCCAAACGAACCCCAAGTTTTTTATTATTAATATATATAACCTTATATCAGTAATTTGACTAAACCTTAGATTTTTAGGAATAAAATAACAATTACTAATATAATATTTGTTTTAAAAATTATTTTATGTCAATTTTGACACTATTTAGTAATTGATTTTTGTGAAAATAATAACAGGATTATTAGTTCGAACAAAGTTAATTAAATCAATAATAACATGTCATATTAACCTATAAAATTAGTGTAATTCGTAAAATGTCTCAAATTATATTTATTTGGGTATTTATAACATCAATTATGTCAATATTTCATTAATAAGATAATTACTGCATCATCTTTGTGTCATAAATAAATTAAATTATTTAAAGTATAAAAATTACAAATAAAATATCATTATGTAGGAAATATTTTTAGATTTCTAATGAATATTTATAGTTGAATTTATCTTATGTATAACCCTATATTAAAAATGATTTAGTTATTAAACTTTGATTTTAACTATTTTAACCCTTCTTTAAATATTAAATGTCCTAATCTAATCCAAGTGGGCCTAAATGGTCATATTTTATTCATAAGTTTGTTTTTGGTCGAATTACATTTATCCAATAGAATTAGGACATGTGTTAGGGTAATAATAATATCATTTTTACCCTTAATTACCCTATTTACTTTTAACCGTGGTAAATAAAAGTAAAAAGTTACTATTGACCAAAAATTATTTTCATCTCATTGAACCACATTTTACTTACTGACATCAACCGTGTCTCTCGGATTTTTGAAATTCCACTCACATAAGCGGTAAAATTAAGTTTTATTAAAAAATTCAGTTTTTTAACTATCAGTTAGTGGTTTCACTATTCATCAAAAAATGAAAGTTTCCAAAAAAATACCAAAAATTAGGCCTAAGCTATATTTGATATTATGAACTCAAAAATGATGTCTATTTTACCAAATTCAAAACATATCAGTTGCATTAATTAATTTAAAAATTAATTCCCGTCGTCAAAACAAATAACTATCAAAAGATTGAAACTTGTTTATGTCTGGTTTAAATGTGAAATTACATCCAATGACCAACATTGTATTAAATTGTAAAAATATATTCTAATTATACTTTAAAACCACTCAAATTAATAAATTATCACTATTAATTATTTCGATTGAAAAAGTTGTTTTTAATTAAAATTTAGTAATTTTCACTATTCATCAAAATATGAAAGTTATCCGAAAATTACCAAAATTTCACCCTAAGCTAATTTAGATATTCCGAATCCAAAAATGAAGTCCATTTTGAAAAATAAAATTTACAAAATTTCAAAAAGTGGTTATTACTATTCATAACGGCTAGTTTTAATAATATTTTAATAGCATATCGTTGTTTAGTGAAACTAGGTATTGCGTACTACACACGCTATCGAGGAAGGCCGCGATTGCGTGTAATGAAAGGTAAGTCAAGGATGCGTGTTGTGCAACCTCCTTTTGGTGTAGCGTACAATACAAGATATTAATGAAATTAAAAAGAATATTTTTCATAAAATATCGGGGTGTTACATTCTACCCCCCTTAAAATGAATTTCGCCCTCAAAATTCGTCGGGTTTATAAATGGTTTACTAAATGAAAGATTCTTTAATAGAAACCATCATCGTAAAAAGGAATTTGAAAACCAATCTTTAAAAACAAAAGTATGAAACGTAACGGTTACCCAAATAAACTAATCACTGGGTTTCCACATAGGTGAAAATATGGATATGGAAGAGAAATCTAACCATCATGTTCTGATGGAGAGTGGTAGAGAACATGGCTATGGAAAATCCAGCAATCACAAAGCCATAAATTTGTGACGATCTAAGGTACCATCTGATTCATCAGATATAAGAACACTAGGACAACATTTTTGGTTTTCAAGATCATTTCCCTAAAGTTGAAGAATTTGAATTAGAATAAATACTTACTTTATTTTGGTACAATCTCAATGTTGTTCGTGCCTTGAACAATTTCCACTTCATATCTTAATGAAATGAAGTTGAATTTTTTATTCGTGAAGTGTTAGCAGATCATGAGATAGAATGACAGGTCATTCCATCTGTCTCAAAAAAAGGTTAGCAAAAGTTATTAAATATACATAAGTCGATATATAGTGAGATTTATCATATATGGTTCCTAAAATGGACTTATACTTATTATATCATAATAAAACTAGTTTCTACTAAACAGGGACTTCCTGTAGGCCAGTGGTAGGCGATAAAGGCCAGTCGCACCTCGGTTGTGGGTTCGATTCCCACAGCCTTGTCCGACGCGATGGGCTGTCGCCCGTCCTGTAGGTTGTCCTTTTTCTAAAGCTATATTACTATAACATCCCATAAAAAAAGTTCTATCCTTAAACAATACTAGCTTATATCCAACATAATCGATTCCAATTTTTAAGCTTATCTAAAATACTTTGGTCCAAGCTCATAGTATAAAGAAAATGATCACGTTAATTCCATCATTTATCCCCCATAAACATGTGAATACCTTAATCATGTATTCTCTTGAAGAATGAATACCCATTGAACCTTATTGAAAACATGAATGCAGTCAAAAGTTAAATCTTTCCACATACCAAAATCCAAAAATTCTATATGCTCAAACCATGATATAACCTTCTCCTTATATTAGTCATGAGCTCATGAATACTATCAAACATTTAATTTTCTCCTTATCCCTTCATTATGCACATATCAACTACATTCCAAAAATAACTGAATAACCTTTCATGGATACTGGTACCATTAATCTTACACTTTCAAAACTCAAGGAAAGACAACAGTGTAACAATCCTTAGAAGTCTCTTTATTCCAAAGTACCATGAGATTACTTATACAACATTACACATGATAAACATGTATTCATTCCACTACATTCTTAAACCATTGACCGAGCTTCAAAAATTCTTTCATCTCACATATCATTTGTAGTCACTTCATCATAATCAACATAAATACTACCCATACGACCATACTGATTCTCTTCATGAGACTTTCCCTTAGGGCATTGGTTTGCATAATGCCCGTACATTCCACATTTAAAACATTTAACCATTGTTGATGTCATATCAATACCATTATCCTCATCCCTGGTGTTAACTGAACCTTTTCCTTTGCACTTACTGGCTTTGTGTCCTTCTTTTCCACACCCAAAGCATCTTCCAGTTCATTTGAAACATTCTCCATGATGCCTCTTCCCACATGATTTACATAGGGGAAATTGAACTTTCTTTCCTCTATGATCATCATGAAACTCCATCTTTCTCTTATTAGCCAAGTCAGGAAACTTAAAAATTTTTACTTTATTGATCATATTATGAGATTGCTGATTCGACATAATAATGATATTTGGACTTCCAAATCCCATTTCATTTGGTTGCTCATGAAGAATATCATTCCATTGTCCATCATATCATCCATTATCATGAATCATCTTGTTTCCAGCCATTTTCTAAAACCCAAAAAGAATAGTGTGAGAGGCAAAAATCATAATAAAGGGGGAGTGCGTTCAATATATAACATCTTTTGTTTAATCTAATATCGTTACCATAGTTCTAGGACTATATCCTATACATATACTTATCCTTAGGGACATCCCTAGACCTACCTTAGAAATATCTCTAGGGATCTTAGTAACGTTTTCGCATCCTAGTTTCCAAAGTTTGACTAAACGTTTCCTTTGATACCAACTGTAGAGACCCGAAGCTTGACGTACATAGACAATACATTACTTTTTCGGAATACTTTGTACATAAAAAAAACACACACACAAGGACCATAATAGTTTAGTTCCTTTGGAAACTCGGAATATAATCTTCTAATCGTGGTGAAAGATCTTCATCATCTCCCATAAAGATATTCATTTTTTTTCTACCTAAAACCTTTCTTTATATCCTGGAAAAAAAAACATAAAAGGCTGAGCTCAAATGCTCAGTAAGGGTAAACCAAAGTAATATCAATCACATCATATTCATAAGAACATAACATTTTGGAAATCTTAACCTGCAAAAGAGATCATAATATCATAACATGGGATAAATCATAGTAGTGAAATGTAATCCCAATAATCACAACTTAAAAAATGAAACTTTGTGGTGTAAACACATAATCATAGAGAATCATTTCTTGTTAGTCAAGACTCATTTCCAAGACTATCTTAGTGGACAAAGTCCATTTTTGAACCGAGTTCATTCCTCGTTTCAGTCCTACTTGACTGAACCGGTTTAACCTTCCGTTCCAGCCATTTCTATCTCATGAGATATAAAATCTTTACCCAATGCATTTGAGGGAGATATAGGTCCCACCCATCTCATAATGATACCATTCTTATGTATTCCACAAAATCATAAACCATACATCATAGCATAACCCATGTAATAAAATTGGGAATCTTAAACATCGTGACATCATAAAACAATTCATATAAGATAAAGGAATTCATAAATATAATTCCATCAAAAAATAATCAAATCAATGTAATAATAAGGATAGAAATAGAACCCTTTATTATCTTAGATGGAAAATAATTTTGATAAAACACTTGAACTCCATTCTTGAGGAAAATATCCTTTCTACTTCAAAAACACTTTTCCTTTCTTAACATGTCATACAATTCTAAAATAAAAGAAGTTGATTAAAAATAAACATGAAAACTTGTAAAGGAAGCTTCTTGGAAATAATTTTTTAAAAATACATTCATGCCGTATAAGTTAAAAAAAACATTCATCGTACTTTTGTCGGAAAGGTCAAAAAGTACCTCGTACTAAAAACGACAAAATATTCCTTCCATATGCTTTACTAAAAACTCACCGAAGGTTAAAATTGGATTTAAACAATTGTAGGTGGATGGAAATAATATTAAATATCTAGGAAATATGGATGTGGATGATAAAATACACACCAGTAAATACTAAAGTATAAACAATCTCGGATAAAAAGGAGATCGTGATATTTCCCTTACCTTAGGTACGATTTGTTTCGTAAGTGTCCGAACCTCCTGTATAATGATTTAAATAATGTCATTGAATTATTACATAATCATACTCATTTTTATGATATCATATATGGTTCAATTATGGCTTTATATTACCCGTTCTTTTGTAAATTCCATGTTAAAGAGCGTTTTGGGTAAAATCGTTTCATTTGTCGTCCGTGTTTTGACTTGTAATTATTCATATGATTACTTAGATCATGATTACATAATTTCAGAATATAAAACATAATTTATATATAATATATATTCATAATATATATATATATATATATATATATATAATAGATCAGTAAATGGAAAGAAATACACCGTTCATGGAGACGGTAGACCGTACGTACGCATGAAAGCTGTTTTCTTTTCCTTATTGAGTTGAATAGAATTATGTAGATGACATACATATATATAAAAATAAATCCAGTATCACTATTATTTCATATATTTCATGATTACTTATTATATATAATTTATAATCATTCAGGAATGGTTAATGTGGAGAATGAATCTCATCGCGTCGTGGAGACGGTATTCCGTACGTACGCACGAGCGGTGATATCGTTCTCATGATCGTGGAATTGTATTGGAGTGTATGTATACTATTTCAGAATCAATATCACTTTAAAATAATCATATATAGTTATTATGTACACCATTATACCCATCCAAGTAAGGTGGTGGTGGAAAATATATTACACCACGGCATGGAGACAGTATTCCGTACGTACACACGCGCGGTGATTTCGTTTTCCGTAGGATGGATAAATGGTGAAATAGAGTTGTTTAATACATATAATAACATATCAGTATATGAGTGATACTGATGTTATTACTTCATAATGAAACAACTAAAGAAGAAGAAGTGGAAGAAGAAATAAAGATGAAAGAATCGGTAACAGACATTACCTCTTCTTTGAAGTGCTTCTTTGAGACCTCCTTTTAGGGCACTAAAATTGGTCTTTGAAGAAGACTAGGACCTCTAGGATGTTTATAGGGAAGTGGAGAGGAGAAAGTGGCAGGGGTTGGCCGATCTTGAAGTCTCAAATTGGTGTGAGGAGGAGAGGGAGGAGGTTCCCTTTTATAAGGGAGGAGAGGGGCACCTTTGGAATAACTAAAACTATTATTTTATTATAAAGTCAAATTCGGTTTTTACTAGCTCCTAATTGATATATTTCAAAGATAAGGTGGTGATGGGTCGAAATCCTCTCATACAATAGAATTTAGAGAAGTTTAGGTTCCTATTTAAACCTTATCATTTAGATTTAACATTAAGTTAAATAATTTTACTTTTACCGTGTCTTCCTGTGTTCTTCTACTATAAGGTTAATAAACAAACTATAAGCAGCCAAACGAACCCCAAGTTGTTTATTATTAATATATATAATCTTATCTAAGTCATTTTTCTGAACCTTATATTTTTAGGAATAATATAACAATTACTAATATAATATTTGTTTTAAAAATTATTTTATGTCAATTTTGACACTATTTAGAAATTGATTTTTGTGAAAATCATAACAGAATGATTAGTTCGAAAAAAGTTAATTAAATAAATACTAACATGTCATATTAACCTATAAAATTATTTTAATTCATAAAAAGTATCAAATTATATTTATTTGGGTATTTATAACAACAATTATGTCAATATTTCATTAATAAGATAATTACTGCATCATCTTTGTGTCATAAATAAATTAAATTATATAATGTCTAAAAATTACAAATAAAATATCATTATGTAGGAAATATTTTTAGCTTTATAATGAATATTTATAGTTGAATTTATCTTATGTATAACCCTATATTAAAAATGATTTAGTTATTAAACTTTGATTTTAACTATTTTAACCCTTCTTTAAATAATAAATGTCCTAATCTAATCCAAGTGGGCCTAAATGGTCATATTTTATTCCTAAGTTTGATTTTGGTTGAATTACACTTATCCAATAGAATTAGGACATGTGTTAGGGTAATTATAATATCATTTTTACCCTTAATTACCCTATTTACTTTTAACGGTAGTAAATAAAAGTAAAAAGTTACTATTCACCAAAAATTATGTTCGTCTTATTGAACCACATTTTACTTACTGAAATCAACTGTGTCTCTCGGATTTTTGAAATTCCACTCACAGAAGCGGTAAAATTATGTTTTATGAAAAAATTCAGTTTTTTAACTACCACTTAGTGGTTTCACTATTCATCAAAAAATGACTGTTTCCAGAAAAATTCCAAAAATTAGGCCTAAGTTATATTTGATATTATGAACTCAAAAATGATGTCTATTTTACCAAATTCAAAACATATCAGTTGCATTAATTAATTTAAAAATTAATTCCCGTCGTCAAAACAAATAACTATCAAAAGATTGACACTTGTTTTTGTCTGGTTTAAATGTGAAATTACATCCAATGACCAACATTGTATTAAATTGTAAAAATATATTCTAAATATTCTTTAAAACCACTCAAATTAATAATTTATCACTATTAATTATTTTGATTGAAAAAGTTGTTTTTAATTAAAATTTAGTAATTTTCACTATTCATCAAAATATGAAAGTTATTCGAAAATTACCAAAATTTCATCCTAAGCTATTTTCGATATTCCGAATCCAAAAATGAAGTCCATTTAGAAAAATAAAATTTACAAAATTTCAAAAAGTGGTTATTACTATTCATAACGACCAGATTTAATAATATTTTAATAGCATATCGTTGTTTAGTGAAACTCGGTATTGCGTACTACACACGCTATCGAGGAAGGTCGCGATTGCGTGTAATGAAAGGAAAGTCAAGGATGAATGTTGTGCAACCTCCTTTTAGTGTAGCGTACAACACAAGATATTAATGAAATTAAAAAGAATATTTTTCATAAAATCTCGGGGTGTTACATTCTACCCCCCTTAAAATGAATTTCGCCCTCAAAATTCGTCGGGGTTATAAATGGTTTACTACTCGAAAGTTTCTTTAATAGAAACCATCATCGTAATAAGGAATACCAAAACCAATCTTTAAAAACAAGAGTATGAAACGTAACAGTTACCCAAATAAAGTAATCACTGGGTTTCCACATAGGTGAAAATATGGATATAGAAGAGAAATATAACCATCATGTTCTGATGGAGAGTGGTAGAGAACATGGCTATGGAAAATCCAGAAATCACAAAGCCATAAATTTGTGATGATCTAAGGTACCATCTGATTCATCAGATATAAGAGCACTAGGACAACATTTTTGGTTTTCAAGATCATTTCCCTAAAGTTGAAGAATTTGAATTAGAATAAATACTTACTTTATTTTGGTTCAATCTCACTGTTGTTCATGCCTTGAAAAATTTCCACTTCATCTCTTAATGAAATGAAGTTGAATTTGTTATTCGTGAAGTGTTAGAAGATCATGAGATAGAATGATGGGTCATTCCATCTGTGTCAAAAAAAAAGGTTAGCAAAAGTTATTAAATATACATAAGTCGATCTATAGTGAGATTAATCATATATGGTTCCTAAAATGGACTTATACTTATTATATCATAATAAAACTAGTTTCTACTAAACAGGGACTTCCTGTAGGCCAGTGGTAGGCGATAAAGGCCAGTCGCACTTCGGTTGTGGGTTCGATTCCCACAGCCTTGTCCGACGGGATGGGCTGTCGCCCGTCCTGCAGGTTGTCCTTTTTCTAAAGCTATATTACTATAACATCCCATAAAAACAGTTCAATCCTTAAACAATACTAGCTTATGTCCAACATAATCGCTTTCAATTTTTAAGCTTATCTAATATACATTGGTCCAAGCTAATAGAATAAAGAAAATGATCACGTGAATGCCATCATTTATCCCCCATAAACATGTGAATACCTTAATCATGTATTCTTTTGAAGAATGAATACCCATTGAACCTTATTGAAAACATGAATGCAGTTAAGAGTTAACTCTTTCCACATACCAAAATCCAAAAATTCTATATACTCAAACCATGATATAACCTTCTCCGTATATTATTCATGATCTCATGAATACTATCAAACATTTAATTTTCTCCTTATCCCTTCATTATGCGCATATCATCTACATTCCAAAAATATCTGAATAACCTTTCATGGATACTGGTACCATTAATCATACACTTTCAAAACTCAAGGAAAGACAACAGTGTAACAATCCTTAGATGTCTCTTTATTCCATAGTACCATGAGATTACTTATACAACATTACACATGATAAACATGTAATAATTCAACTACATTCTTAAACCATTGACCAAGCTTCAAAAATTCTTTCATCTCACATATCATTTGTAGTCTCTACATCATCATCAACATAAATACTACCCATACGACCATAATGATTCTCTTCATGAGACTTTCCCTTAGGGAATTGGTTTGTATAATGCCCGTACATTCCACATTTAAAACATTTAACCATTGTTGATGTCATAGCAATACCATTATCCTCATCCCTGGTGTTAACTGAACCTTTTCCTTTGCACTTACTGGATTTGTGTCCTTTTTTTCCACACCCAAATCATCTTCCAGTTCCTTTGAAACATTCTCCTTGAATGCCTCTTCCCACATGATTTACATAGGGGAAATTGAACTTTCTTTCCTCGATGATCATCATGAAACTCCATCTTTCTGTTATTAGCCAAGTCAGGAAACATAGCCAATTTTACTTTATTGATCATATTATGAGATTGCTGATTCAGAATAATAATGATTTTTGGACCTCCAAATCCAATTTCATTTGTTTTCTCAAGAAGAATATCATTCCATTGTCCATCATATCCTCCATTATCGTGAATCATCTTGTTTCCAGCCATTTTCTAAAACCCAAAAAGAATTGTGTGAGAGGCAAAAATCATAATAAAGGGGGAGTAACATCAATATCTAACATCTTTGGTTTAATCTAATATCGTTAACATAGTTCTAGGACTATATCCTATACGTATACTTATCCTTAGGGACATCCCTAGACATACCTTAGAAATATCTCTAGGGATCTTACTAACGTTTTCGCATTCTATTTTCCAAAGGTTGACTAAACGTTTCCTCTGATACCAACTGTAGAGACCCGAATCATGAAGTACATGGACATTACATTACTTTTTCGGAATACTTAGTACATAACAAAAACACACACACAAGGACCGTAATAGTTTAGTGTCTTTGGAAACTCGGAATATAATCTTCTAATCGTGGTGAAAGATCTTCAACATCTCCCATAAAGATCTTTCTTTTTTTTCTACATAAAACCTTTCTTTATATCCTGGGGAAAAGAAAACATAAATGGGTGTGCTCAAATTCTCAGTAAGGGTAAAAAAAAGAAATATCAATCACATCATATTCATAAGAACATAACATTTTGGAAATCTTAACCTGCAAAAGAGATCATAATATCATAACATGGGATAAATCATAGTAGGGAAATGTAATCCCAATAATCACAACTTAAAACATAAAACTTTGTGGCATACACACATAATCAAAGAGAATCATTTCTTGTTATTCAAGACTCATTTCCAAGACTATCTTAGTGGATAAAGTCCATTTCTGAACCGAGTTCATTCCTCGTTTCAGTCCTGCTTCACAGAACCGGTTTAACCTGCCGTTCCAGCCATGTCTATCTCATGACATATAAAATCTTTACCCAATGCATTGGAGGTAGATATAGGTCCCACCCATCTCATAATGATACCATTCTTATGTGTGCCACAAAATCATAAACCATACATCATAGCATAACCCATGTAATAAAAATGGGTATCTTAAACATCGTGACATCATAAAACAATTCATATAAGATAAAGGAATTCATTAATATAATTCCATCAAAACATAATCAAATCAATGTAATAATAGGGATATAAATATAACCCTTAATTATCTTAGATGGAAAATAATTTTGATAAAACACTTGAACTCCATTCTTGAGGAAAATATCCTTTCTACTTCAAAAACACTTTTCCTTTCTTAACATGTCGTAAAATTCTAAACTAAAATAAGTTGATTAAAAATAAACATGAAAACTTGTAAAGTAATCTTCTTGGAAATAATGTTTTAAAAATCCATTCATGCCGTATAAGTTAAAAGAAACATTCTTCATACTTTTGTCGGAAAAGTCAAAAAGTACCTCGTACGAAAAACGACAAAAGATTCCTTTCATATCCTTTACTAAAAACTTACCGAAGGGTAAAATTGGATTTAAACAATTGTAGGTGGATGGAAATAATATTACATATTGAGGAAACATGGATGTGGATGATAAAATACACCCCAGTAAATACTAAAGTATAAACAATCTCGGATAAAAATGAGATCATGATATTTCCCTTACCTTATGTCCGATTTGCTTCATAAGTGTCTGAAACTCTTGTATAATGATTTAAATAATGTCATTGGCTTATTCCAGAATCATAATCATTGTTATGATATCATATATGGTTCACTTATGGCTTTATATTACCAGTTCGTTTGTAAATTCCATGTTAAAGAGCGTTTTGGGTAAATTCGTTTCATTTGTCATCCGTGTTTTGACTTATAATTATTCATATGATTAATTAGATCATGACTACTTAATTACAGAATATAAAACATGATTTATATATAATATATATTCAGAATATATATATATATATATAATATATCAGTAAATTGAAATAAATACACCGTTCATGGAGACGGTAGACCGTACGTACGCATGAACGCTGTTTTCTTTTCCTTATTGAGTTGAATGGAATTAAGTAGATGACATACATATATATAAAAATAAATCCAGTATCATTATTATGTCATATATTTCATGATTACTTATTAT
Source organism: Viscum album (assembly GCA_963277665.1). Taxonomy (NCBI): domain Eukaryota; kingdom Viridiplantae; phylum Streptophyta; class Magnoliopsida; order Santalales; family Viscaceae; genus Viscum; species Viscum album. The sequence continues at coordinate 1,387,390,526 of OY728160.1, forward strand.
ATATACTTTATAATCATTCATGAATGGTTAATGTGGAGAATGAATCTCATCGCGTCGTGGAGACGGTAGTCCGTACGTACGCACGAGCGGTGATATCGTTCTCATGATCGTGGAATTGTATTGGAGTGTATGTATACTATTTAAGAATCAATATAACTTTAGAATAATCATATATAGTTATTATGTACACCATTATACCCATCCAAGTAAGGTTGTGGTGGAAAATAGATTACACCACGGCGTGGAGACGGTATTTCGTATGTACACACGCGCAGTGATTTCGTTTTCTGTAGGATGGATAGATGGTGAAAAAGAGTTTTTTCATACCTATAATAACATATCAGTATATTAGTGATAATTATGTTATTAATTCATAATGAAACAACTAAAGAAGAAGAAGTGGAATAAGAAATAAAGATGAAAGAATCGATAACAGACATTACCTCTTCTTTGAAGTGCTTCTTTGAGACCTCCTTTTAGGGCACTAAAATTGGTCTTTGAAGAAGACCAGGACCTCTAGGATGTTTATAGGGAATTGGAGTGGAGAAAGTGGCAGGGGTTGGCCGAGCTTGAAGGCTCAAATTGGTGTGAGGAGGAGAGGAAGGAGGTGCCCTTTTATAAGGGAGGAGAGGGGCACCTTTGGAATAACTAAAACTATTATTTTATTATAAAGTCAAATTCAGTTTTTAATAGCTCCAAATTGATATATTTCGAATATAAGGTGGGGATGGGTTGAAATAATCTCATCCAATAGAATTTAGGCAAGTTTATGTTCCTATTTTAACCTTATCATTTAGATTTAACATTAAGTTAAATAATTTTACTTTTACCGTGTCATATTGTGTTCTTATACTATGAAGTTAATAAACATACTATAAGCAACCAAACTAACCCCAAGTTGTTTATTATTAATATATATAACCTTATCTAAGTCATTTGGCTGAACATTAGATTTTTAGGAATAAAATAACAATTACTAATATAATATTTGTTTTAAAAATTATTTTATGTCAATTTTGACACTATTTAGTAATTGATTTTTGTGAAAATCATAACAGAATGATTAGTTAGAACACAGTTAATTAAATAAATACTAACATGTTATATTAACCTATAAAATTAGTGTAATTCATAAAAAGTCTCAAATTATATTTATTTGGGTATTTATAACATCAATTATGTAAATATTTCATTAATAAGATAATTACTGCATCATCTTTGTGTCATAAATAAATTAAATTATTTAAATTATAAAAATTACAAATAAAATATCATTATGTATGAAATATTTTTAGCTTTCTAATGAATATTTATAGTCGAATTTATCTTATGTATAACCCTATATTAAAAATGATTTAGTTATTAAACTTTGATTTTAACTATTTTAACCCTTCTTTAAATAATAAAAGTCCTAATCTAATCCAAGTGGGCCCAAATGGTCATATTTTATTCCTAAGTTTGTTTTTGGTCTAATTACACATATCCAATAGAATTAGGACATGTGTTAGGTTAATAGTAATATCATTTTTACCCTTAATTACCCTATTTACTTTTAACCGTGGTAAATAAAAGTAAAAAGTTACTATTCACCAAAAATTATTTTCATCTCATTGAACCACATTTTACTTACTGACATCAACCGTATCTCTCGGATTTTTGAAATTTCACTCACAGAAGTGGTAAAAATTATGTTTTATGAAAAAATTCAGTTTTTTAACTACCACTTAGTGGTTTCACTATTCATCAAAAAATGAAAGTTTCAAGAAAAATACCAAAAATTAGGACTAAGCAATATTTGATATTATGAACTCAAAAATGATGTCTATTTTACCAAATTCAAAACATATCAGTTGCATTAATTAATTTAAAACTGAATTCCTGTCGTCAAAACAAATAACTATCAAAAGATTGACACTTATTTATGTCTGGTTTAAATGTGAAATTACATCCAATGACCAACATTGTATTAAATTATAAAAATGTATTCTAAATATACTTTAAAACCACTGAAATTAATAACTTATCACTATTAATTATTTCGATTGAAAAAGTTGTTTTTAATTAAAATTTAGTAATTTTCACTATTCATCAAAATATGAAAGTTATCCGAATATTACCAAAATTTAACCCTAAGCTAATTTCGATATTCCGAATCCAAAAATGAAGTCCATTTTGAAAAATAAAATTTAAAAAATTTCAAAAAGTTGTTATTACTATTCATAACGACTAGTTTTAATAATATTTTAATAGAATATCGTTGTTTAGTGAAACTCGGTATTGCGTACTACACACGCTATCAAGGAAGGTCGCGATTGCATGTAATGAAAGGCAAGTCAAGGATGCGTGTTGTGCAAGCTCCTTTTGGTGTAGCGTACAACACAAGATATTAATGAAATTAAAAAGAATATTTTTCATAAAATCTCGGGGTGTTACAATGTCAGAGTTTTGACAGGGGTTTTAGAAGTCCTCATGTATAAAAGTGATTTTGAGCATGTCCTATCACCCTCAAACCAATGGATAGATAGACCACATAATTTAGGTGTCGGGGGACATTTCCATTCATCTTTCATCATCTTTCACAGTTTTTGGGATAAACTGATACCCCTTATTGAGTTTTCTTATAAAATAACCATTCAAGATATAAGAGAGGTTGATCCTTATGAATACTTATATGTTAGAACTTTCTAAACACCAATGTGTTGGTTAGTGGAAGTGGAGAAAAATTTTATTGTACTGTGTCTCATTCATGATACTATAGAGTAGGCCATGTTGATTATAAACTACAAGTAGATAGCTCAGTCTAGATAGTTATCTTATGCCAATCGATTTCTATTACAACTTGAGTTTGTGGTTAGAGACTGGGTTTTCTTGTGATTTTCATCCAGGTTGGTCCATCGATGTTTTTAGAGGTAAGGTAAGCCTTCAAATCGATTTTTTAGTTATTTCATGATCTTGTATAGGATTGGCTTATTATATTACTAGATAGAACTACATAAGAGATAACAGTTTATGAATGATATCTTTCATGTATCCCTACTATGCTAATGTTATATATACCTGTCATATGTTTTACAACTTGATGAGGTTGATTTGGATAGAATTGCATCATTTTAGGAGTATCTAGTGCATATTGTTGATTGGGGCATTAAAATAATACATGGTAGGTCAGATACTTTATTAAATGTGTTGTGGAGACATGACCTGTTACGTGATGATGCATAGGAGTGGGAAGCTGATATATGAGTTTGGTGGCAAGAGCACTTTTATGATGATACCTCTTTATCTCCCGAAGGCCAACTCAAGAATGAGTTTCTTTAAGGAGTGGAGGTTGTAATGAAATTTAATTTCACAAAGGTATAACTCATTTTATTTTTTTATATCCTTTTTTATCCTATTAAATGTGCATTATGTACTAAGGAAGTTTTTAGGAGCATCTAGGGATTTTTCACAGCCCAAAGACCCGAGAATTTGGAAAAAACTGGTAGGCCCCATGGGTACTGCATTATTAGTAATAAATGTGTGGGGAACTTTTTGACCTGTAGGGGTCATATGGTTTTATGGAACCATGAGAACAAAGTCACATAACGATGCGGGATTTATGAACATCATGATAGAGTCTTTTTCCACAGTTTGTATGTGGTTAGGGAAACTGTGTTCCTTAACCATGTATAGTCCCTCCTTAAACAATGGGGAGAGAAAAATTTGTACACAGTTTGGCCAAACCTTGCATCCAAATTATGTGCCCACTATTTTGAGAATAAAATTATAATTTTACAGTTAATGAAAATTAAGTAATTATTTTTTCTATTATCTTCTCCATTCTAGTGGATGACATTCATTTCTTCCACCCGTAAGCTATCATCAAGCCTATTCTAGGATTTTAAATATCGCATATATAATCACTCTAAATAATGTTTCATCAGAATCATTGGATATATCCCAGTAAGATATCAACTCTTATTACTTCATATTTCATTTCATCTTTATTTCATTATAGCTATTTTGGTACGCGCTCTTTTTCCCTATTTCTAGGGAGTTGGACCATTCATAAATTTTATTACAGACTACTTATAATCTATAGATACTATTAGACGAGGATAAACAATGACCCTAAGGTAAGTGGTATAGTTATTTCCCTTAAATTTTCAGTTATTTTATACCTGCTCCACTGTTCCACATGCCATCCCTTGGAACACATTACATTAAAATGAATTCTTTGACTCTAAATTTATATACACATGCCATAATACTTCCTTGGATCATTGTTAAGCAATTAGAGGATGAAAAACTCAATCATATCCACCCATTGGGTTTTCTAACATGAAATTAACGTTTATAATTAGTCAATTAAATGCCTGGAATGCCTTCTAAGAATCTGGATTGGATTGTAAATGACATTTCCATTGTAGGTAATTTACTAATTGATAATATAACCATAAATGTTCATGGTTGAACCATGAAATTGAATTTTCAGGAAATGGTTAATTAAATGGCATTATTATATTGAAATAAATGATTCATGGTGGGTTTCCTTACTAAATGAATTTAGTGGACTAGTAAAATAAATTCTAATGGGTTTAAAGGCAAAACCAATTGTTTCATTCTTATTTATATGGATAATATAGATTGTGTTACCCATTTATATATGGGGATATATGACTACTATTATAAATTATTTATCCCACATGTTATTATTTTTATTATGTTTACTCCATTGAGATTGGTTGTGGCATAATGGTTAAGAAATTTTTTGGTAATAACATTTCACTCTCCCATACATCAGGTTTTGAGCATGATGTCTCTCACCATTATACTATTTTTTGGATAATAGGAATTACATTCCTTATTCTTCTGTATATCTCACCCCACCTATATCAAGTATTGAGGATGATGTCTCACATTTTTTATAAGATTAGGGGAAATTACCCTCTTATAGGCTCATTTAGAGTGGTAATAGATGCCTGAGTTACACCTCGATCCAGCCAGCACCTATTTTATAGGTATATAACTACTTATATCTACATGTACATAGATCATATAGGTGGATATAATATATATATATATATACTAATACTATATTTATGGTAACATATCAAGCTCATTCCATCTTACGTTGAAGTAGGTGAAATCAGATAGGTGTCCTACAAGAACCCGATATGACTATTATGTATTTATTTATAGAATTTATTATTATTTAGTTATACCTTCTCCTAGATGTTACTAGGTACACAGGATAGATTACTTTTAAACACCATTGGTGGTAGACTACTTGGATTTTATCTCACACCATACTCAATATGCCTTTGGTACCCGAGTGGATTACTTTTCTACTAGTATGGACAACAGAAAAAACCCTATTAAATATATTTGATATGAATTGATGATAGTGTGGAGCATAGGATCAATGGACTGAGCTTATGCTCAAGATTCTAGTGAAGAGTCCTTTTTTGTTTTTTTTTGTATTTTTGTACAGCATGATGTATATGCCTATCCACAGTTACCTTTTTTTTATATTAGCATGTCAAGTCATTAAGTATATGAATCTTCCAGTTTTATTTTAATATTATTGCAACTGCTCATTTATTTATTCTTACACATTTATTTATTATATCTTTTGTATATGCTTTCCACTATGGTGGGTTGCTGGTCCAGTGTTAATGTCTGTTTATATATGCTTCTGATGTTTTATTTTTATATTATATCCACTGTGCCACTCTTATATGAGGGTATAGTCTCCCCACCAAATCAACTTAGACCCTCGATGATAGTTTGAAGCTTCTGTCATATGGGGAGGCATACTTGAGGCCTTGTGTCCCACTGGCTTGAGGACTCGATTAAGTGGATCCCGGGTCGGGATGTTACATGTGAATATTTTTGGATGAAAATTTATAACGAACCAAGCATGAAATATATTAACATTAAATTTATTTTTTGGAATTTTTAATAAATTACACAAATAGATTACAGAAAACTATTTTAGTTTAGTGTCTTTGGAAATTCAGAACACATTCTTCTAGCTTGATGAAAGATCTTCAACATCTACCATAAAGATCTTCCCCATTAGTTTTCTAACCTAAAACATTTATTTATATCATAGGGAAAATAAAATATAAAAAGAGAAATCTCAAATTCTAATTAAGTATAAAAGTGGAGAATATAAAACAAAACATAAACCTAATAATGGAAAAACATGAAGATATATTTTGAATATAAAAATCTGGAGTCATAAAATAAAACATGGAAGTACATAAGGAATAAATCATAAAGGAAAAATAAACATAACATTGGAATAAAACATGAACTTGTGGAAAAAACATATGCATGGAATATAAATTCTATATTATCCAAGTCTCATAGGAAAGAACATTATTGTGGATAAAGTCAATTACAAAACCAAGGTCACTCCTCATTCCATCCCTGTATTACTGAACTGGATTTACTTGTCATTCCATCGCTATATTACTGAAACAAATTTAGTTTCCATTCCAACCATGTCTATATCATGCGATATAAATATTTACCCAATGAATTTTAGGGAGAAACATGTCCCACCAATCTCATAATGAAATCATTCTTACATGTGCCACAAATACATAAATCATTCATCATAGTAAAAGTAAAGAAATTAATTGGGTTTCTTAAACATCATTCCATCATAACATAATACATATAAAATATTATTCCTAAATTAACCCAATAAAATCATTTTAATAATAGGTATATAAACATAACCCAATTTAAAGAGTGTTATCTTAGATGGAAAATAATTTTGATAAAACAAAGGAAATTAATTCTTGAAGAAAATATCCTTTTGTCTTCAAATTTTTTTTCTTTTCTCGAAATGAAATGAAATTTTAAAATAAAATAATTTATTTGAAAATAAAATAGAAATATTGTAATGTAAGTATCATGTAAATAAGGTGTTATGAATATTTATAAATCAGATCATGCAGTTTAAGTTAAAAAACGTTCTCCTCGTACTTTTTTCAGAAAAGTCAAAAAGTACCTTGTATGGAAAAGGAGACAAAGATTCGTTCCATACTACTTAATAAAAATTCACCAATGGGTAAAATTGAATTAAAAAAATAGTATAAGAATATTAATGATATTATATATTTATAAAAAGTGGACATGGGTGATAAATATACCCTAGTAAATACTTATGTATAAACAATCTTGGATAATAATGAGATTGAAAAATTATCCCTTACCATAGGTCCTCTATTCATTGTATGTATCCAAACCTCCAATATAATTATATAAATATTGTCACTAACTTATTCAAGATTCATATTATTTTTTATGATATCATATATGGTCATGCTATCATAGGTTTGGTAATAATATTTCATTATTACTCATTATTCGGGTATTAGCTGCTTTATATTCTTATGCATGTTTTGTCAGAAAAGTTCATGTTCCACTTATTAGGTTAAAGTTATATCATTTATTGAATTGTATTAGTATAATATATATCATATTATTTAATCTCTTTAATTTATATAATTATGGTTTAATGATGATCATGTAGAATGAATCACATCGTATCGTGAAGACGATAGACCATACGTACACACGAGTGATTATATGATTCCTTTAATTATGAAATGGTATCAAAGTGTATGATATATATATTGTTAAAGAATAAATAAAATGTTATAAAAATAATATATAGTAATTATTTCCATCATTATATCCATCAAATTCAATTGTTCTTGAACAATATATTACACCACAGCGTTGAGACAGTAAGCCGTACGTATAAACGAGTGGTGATTTCATTTTTTGTAGGATGGATAGAAGGTGGAATATAGTTGTTCCACAAGTATAATAAAATCTCGGTATATATGTGATACTGTATTTGTTAATTTATAATTAAACATCTTATTAATAGGATGTAGGTGATGAAATATGTTTGAAAGAATCGATAGAAGAGATTACCTCTTCCTCGACGTGCATCATCTAAATATTCCCGTAAAGGCACTAGAGTTGGTCTTTTTAGAAGAAAAAAATATATATTGTGAGTAAGTATGTTAATAAGGTAACATTTCTAGGTATGGATGAGACTTAAGGATCAAATTTAGGGGAAGTGTTGAGGTATGAGGCTCCCTTTCATAATTGAGGAGAGGGGAACTTTTGGAAATATCACAAATATTAATTTATAACAACATAAAACCCCACTCAAAAAAGTCCAAAATGTCCCAATTTAGAATATGAGATGATAAAGGGTTTTAATCACATCAAAAAATAAAATTTAGAAATTTTTTTATGTCAATTTAAAAATTATAATTTTAATTAACACTTGTTTATTCTTTTTAATTTTAATTATGATAACCAATATTTCAATGTTAAAATGGAAAAATATTTATTTATCTGATGTAAATTAAACCATAAATAAGTACCTCATATAATTTTTGACTATATTATAATTATTTTTTATTTTCTAAAAATCTTTTATGATTTTTAAATAATTTAACAAAACATCGTTTTAACAAAACATCAATAGTGTCTATTTTGACACTATCCAATTCATGGATTTGTAAAAATATAAATATTATATTTTATCATCAAAAAAATTATTTTCATATATCCCTATGGAGTATATTTCATCTATAAAAATCATTGGATATATTTATTAGCTCAAATTATATATATTTTAATATTTTTAATAAAATTAATTTGATATTTCTACTAATAAAATAATTACTACATCACTTTTGTGTAATTATTTAATATAATTATTTGTTGATAAACAATTTAAAATAAAATATATAAATGAATATAAATATTATTTATTTCATAATAATACTTTTATTCTAATTTATATTCTGGAAAATTAATTATTAAAAATGTAATACTTATTAATTTATTAATGTGACAACTTTAACATCAATTTAAATAAAATAATATATGTGTCACAATCTCTTACATATGAATCCAAAGGGTAAATTAATATACCCTTGTATGGTTATGGCCTATATATACTCTAAAAATAATTATTGGGAACTTTTTTGTTTCTTTTATGGTTATTATCATTTTAATAATAATTATTTTATTGATTTCTCATAATTTAATTATTTTTTACAAAATCAAAGTACAAGTCTTTAAGGTAATTATATAATTATTAAAAACTGAAAATAAATTACCATGATAAGGAAAAAAATTTATATTTAAAATAAATATCTATAATATACTACATCCTTTGTATATCCTCATATAAAAACTAGTTTAGTTATTAAAATTTGAGTGAGACATATTTAACTTTTCCATAAATAAAATAAATTAAATATTCTTATCTCATAAATGTGGCTTCCAAAGGACACCATTTTGACCCAAAGATGGTTTATGTCGAAAAAAACTCAAAAAATTATATCAATACATGTGTTAAGGTAATTTTATAATAGTATTTTTACACTTAATTACCGATTTTCCCATTTAACTGTATTAATAAAAATCATGGAAGTTACTATTCATAATGCCCAAAAATAAAATAAAGATAATTCCATAATTTGTTCGTACTTTTTAAAAATATGGAATCCATTGTTCAAAATTCAAGACAAATAAGTATAAGTAATTAATTTGAAATTATTCGCATTGTTGGTAAGAGAGAACATATTTTTTTAAAATTTAAAAAATTGCAAAAGATTGAAGTGTTTTTACATCTAGATTCGATGTAAAATTAATTATAATGACATAAATTGTAATTAGTGATAAAAATATATTTCATTTTTACTTAAAAACCATTAAATAATATAATTTAATTACCTATATTTTTTTATGACAAAAGTATTTTGAATTAATATTTAGTATAACTTTACCATTTAAGAAAATTTAAAAAGTATAAGAAAAATAAAAAATATTCATCCAAATTTTTTTATTTCCCACATCCAATGAAGAATTTTTTTTTGTTTAATATTTTATATAAAATTTTCAAAAAAAAGATTTGAAATTGGTGCGCCATCAAAATGTGGTAATATTGCATTTTTTGAAAAATACTTCTTTTATCTAAAAACTTGAATTTGTTCTTATATCATGTATAAAAAACATATAAGATGAATTTTAAACATTAGATTTAAAATATAAAGAATGATTTTATTATATTACAGACTCACATATTATGATTTGTATAGTTTTTTATAAGGATGTTAATTATATTCATACCCTCCATTGTAATGATTAGTTTATAATATTTAGTTGTTCACTTATACTCGATCGTGGGTGAAATGAATTCTATTAAAGGAACATGAAATTGAGCGTACCACAAGAGAATCATAGTGTTATGTATACCGAAATCTAATACTCTGTTGCATACAAAAAAAAACTAATCTTGGTGTAGCGTACACCACAAGACATCAATGAAATTTAAACGAATATTTATCATAAAAATATTGGGGTGTTACATTCTACCCCCCTTAAAATGAATTTTGCCTTTATAATTCGTCGGGGTTATAAAATATTCACTACTTGAAAGTTTCTTTCATAGAAACCAATATCGCAAAAAGGAATACTAAAACTTCATTTTATAAAGGACATTTAGAAACACAACAGTTACCCAAAGTAACTCATAAATGGGTTTCCTAATAGGATAACATTGGTGGGAAGAGAAAACATAGACATTAAAAAAATATAACTATCAAATTCTTATGGAGACTGATAGAGAAAAAAGTTAGGAGAAATTTAACAATCAGAAAGACATAAATCTATGTTGATTTAAGGGACCAACTGATTCATTAAATGGAAAGGTACTAGGATAACGTTTTTGGATTCAAGAACATTTTCCTAAAGTTGAATAATTTTTCATGAGAAGAAATACTTACATAATTATGGTACAATATCCCCGTTATTCATGCCTTAAAAATTTCCACTTCATCTCTTATTTAAATAAAGGAAGTTGAATTTTTCATTCTTGACGTGTTATCAGATCATGAGATCCATAAATAAATGATAGTTAATTCCATCTATCTAAAAAAAGGGTTAGCACATGTAATCAAATATGCATAAGTCCACCTGTATTGAGATAATATGATAATCAAAAAACATGAACTGGAGAATAACTTATACAATCCCAAAATGGATAACATTACTATCCTTCAAAAAAATGAAAAACCAAAACTTTAGAAAGAGGTGAACTATATCAGGTTCACATTAATCTTCCACATCTCATAGGGAAGTTCTTGATTGTCATATTCCAAACATGTGAATACCTTAATCATATATTCTCTTGAGACATGGTAATAACTTTAATAACCATAGAACATTAATGATAACACGCATGGTATTGAAAATTTACTCGTACCAAAAAATACCAAAAATTATATATACTCAAAACATGATATCAATTTTTCCTTATGGAAGTCATGAGGTCATTAATACTATAAAACATCTCATTATCTAATTAACCTATCATTATGAACATATCATGTGTTTTCTAAAAATGTCTGAATAACTTTTCATGGTTAGCCGTATCATTCAACATATACATTCAAATACTTAATAAAAAACAATAGTGTAATAATCCGTAGATGATTCTTTATTCCATCATACGAAAAAATTACATATATAACATTATTATTGATAAAATTGCAAAAAATCAAATATTTTCTTAAACCATTGACCGATCTTCATCATTTTATTCCAAAACAATTCTTTTATCTCTTATATCATTTATAGTATCTTCATTATCAGTAACATAAATACTACCTTTATGACCATGCTGATTCTCTTCAAGAGATTTTCCCTTAGGGAATGAATTTTCATAATGTCCATACATTCCACATTTAAAACATTTAACCATATTTGATGTATTATAAAAGTCAATTTCCTTGTCCATTGTGTTAACTGAACCTTTTCCTTTGCAATCATCGACTTTGTTTCCTTTTCCACACCCAAGTAATCTTCAGGTTCTTTTGAAACATTCTCCTTGATGCCTCTTCCCAAATGATTTACATGAGGAAAATTGAACTTTATTTTTTCTATGAGCACTATGGAACTCCATCTTTCTCTTATTAGGTGGGTCAAGAAACTCCCAAAATTTGAGATTATTGATCATATTATGAGATTGTGGGTTAGGAATAATAACAATGTTTCTCCTTCCAACTACCATTTCATTTGGTTTCTCAACAGTAATATCCACTACTGGAAATTAAGACTTTACCCACAGTTTCAAACCATTAGTAAAGGCTGCAAAACCGTTGGTATACTATATACCAACAGTTTGGAAAACCGTTGGTAAGTAAGGCATTGGGATATCCCAATACCAATGGTTTTAGTATAAACTTTGGAAAAGGTCAGGTAATTTCTAGTTTCCCCATGTTTTAAATAACCGTTGGTATATAAAAGTATTCCCAACAGTTTCTAAAACTATTGGTAAAAATATGTACAACACTATACCAAGGTTTTTAGTAAACTGTTGGTATAGTGTATTTCCAGAAGTTGGCAGACCAGCCACCTAAAATCTCCTCCACTGCACACTCAACCACATACACCTACATACATTCTTAACATCAATAGAAACACCTTCTATAGCCCACAAATCACATAAAAATAAGATACTATTATAACCATGGAATGTACCACAATTATAATCATGTATTTGAACCCAATTACCCTATACAATATAGAATTCATAATTGAATTATCAATTGAATACATGAAGAATGAATTATGTATTGAATTATGAATTATGAATCAGTAACACATAGAAAATAAATTATGTTGCATACACAATTCTGAATTATATATGACACATATATAGTATGGCATACAAGGGGTTGGGGGTGTCCCAGGGGGTGGGGGTGTCCTTGGGTGGGGGGCTGTCCACTGGGGTGGGGGTGTCTTTGGGGGTGGGTTATACAGAATTAAGAATATATAAAAAATTGAATTTTCTATAACACATACACAATTGAATTCAGAAATTAGAAGCTAATAACCCCAAAATAAATTATCAATGGAATCCTAATACGTTTGGTCGGTTTTCCGTATACCAGTTGTTTTTAATTAAAATGATGTCCATTTTAAGAAAAAAGACATACACTTGGAGTGATACCGGCCACACCGTGCCTCAGATTGAGGCAAGGTTGACTCATACACGTCACAGATGACTCATGGATCATTTTAATAATGTATCAACTAAATCTGAATGCGTTTGGTTGGCTTTTCGTATCCCAGTTTTTGTTTTCACTTAAAATGTTTCCATTTCAAATAATGGTGAGACAATTTGCATGGTGCCAGCCACACCGTGCCTCAGATTGAGGTAGGGTTGACTCGTACATGTCACATATGACCCATGGATCATTGTGCTAAAGTATCAACACAATCCGAATATGTTTGGTCAGTTTTTAGTATGCCACTTGTTGTATTCACTTAAAATGATGTACATTTTACACAAAAGAGAGACAATTAGAGTGATACCGGTCACACCGCACCTCGGATTGAGGAGAGGTTGACTCTTACATGTCACATATGACCCATGGATCGTTTTTGGAAAGATTATATAGAATCCAAATGCGTTTGGTCGGTTTTCCGTATGTCAATTGTTGTTTTCACTTAAAATGATGTCCATTTAAAACAAAAGAGAGACACTTTGAGGGGTGCTAGCCACACCATGCCTATGATTGAGGAAGCATTGACTTGTAGTTGTAATGACCCATGGATATTTTTCCAAAATTTGCAACAGAATCTGAATGCGTTTGGTCAGTTTTTCGTATGCCATTAGTTGTTTTCACTTAAAATCCTGTCCATTTCAAATAAAAGTGAGAAAATTTGAGTGGTGTCGGCGACATCGGCAATCGTATTGAGTCAGGGTTGACTTTTACATGTCACATATGACCCATGTATCATTGTATTAATGTTTCAATATAATTCGAATGCCTTTGGTCAGTTTTTCGTATGTTAGTTGATGTATTCACTTAAAATGATGTCCTTTTGAAATAAAAGAGAGATACTTGGGGTGGTGTAGGCCACACCACACCTCGGATTGAGGCAGTGTTGTCTAATAAACCTCAAAAATGACTCATGGATTGTTTTCGTAAAGTATCAACACAATCTGATTGCGTTTGGTCAGTTTTCTGTCTGCCAATTATTTTTACTTAAAAGAATACCCATTTTAAACAAAAGAGAGACACTTTGAGTGGTACTAGACACAACGAGCCTCATATTGAGGCGGGGTGGACTTGTACAAATCACATACCACCCATGGATCATTGTGATAAAGTATCAACACAATCACAATATGTTTGTTTGGTTTTCTGTATGCCAGTTGTTGTATTCACTTAAAATGATGTCCATTTTAAACAAAAGAGAGATACTTAGAGTGATACTGGTCACACTGCTCCTCGTATTGAGGCGGGGTTGACTCATACATGTCACATATGACCCATGGATCACTATACTAACTTTTCAATAGAATCTGAATGAATTTGGTCAGTTTTCTATATGTCATTTGTTGTTTTCACTTAAAATGATGTCCATTTTAAACAAAATAGAGACACTTTGAGTGGTGCCAGCCACACCGCATCTTGGATTGAGGAAGGTTTGACTCATACACATCACATATGACCCATGTATTGTTTTCCTAAAATTTCAATATAATTCAAATGCGTTTGGTTGGTTTCCCATATGCCAGTTTGTGTTTTCACTTAAAATCCTGTCCGTTTCAAATAAAAGTGAGGCATACTGAGTGGTTCTGGCCACACCTACCATCAGATTGAGGCAGGGTTGACTGGTACATGTCACATATGACCCATGGATCGTTTTCTTAATGTTTCAACAGAATCCGAATGCGTTTGGTTGGTTTTCTATATGTCATTTGTTTATTCACTTAAAATGATGTCCTTTTGAAACAAAAGAGAGACACTTTTTGTGGTGTCGGCCACACTACCCCTCGGATTTAGGAAAGGTTGACTCTTACACCTCAAAAATGACCCATGGATCATTGTGATAAAGTATCCACACAATAAAATACGTTTGGTTGTTTTTTCATATGCCAATTGTTTTTACTTAAAAGAGAATCCATTTTAAACAAAAGAAAGACACATTGAGTGGTACCGCCACACCGTGCCTCATATTGAGGTGGGGTTGACTCGTACACGTCGAAAATGACCCATGGATGCTTTTCCTAATGTATCAATAGAAACCTAATGCGTTTGGTCGGATTTCCATATGGCAGTTGTTGTTTTCACTTAAAATGTGGTCCATTAAAAATAAAAGTGAGACATTTTGAGTGGTACCAGCCACAACATACCTCAGATTGAGTCAGGGTTGACTTATACACATCAAAAATGACCCATGGATCGTTGTGTTAGAGTATCAACACAATCCTAATGCGTTTTGTTGGTTTTCCTTATTCCAGTTGTTGTTTTCACTTAAAATGTTGTCTATTTCAAATAAAAGTGAGATACTTTGAGTGGTACCGGCCACACTGTGCCTCAAATTAAACCAGAGTTGACTTTTACACGTCAGAAATGACCCTTGGATCATTGTAATAAAGTATCAACAGAATCAAAATGCGTTTGGTCGATTTTCCATATGCCGATTTTTGTTTTCACTTAAAATGTTGTCCATTTCAAATAAATGTGAAATACTTTCAGTGGTACTGGCCACACCATGCCTCAGATTGAAACGAGGTTGACACGTACACATCCCAAATGATCCATGGATCGTTTTGGTAATGTATAAAGACAATCTGAATCCATTTGGTTGGTTTTCTATATGTCATTTATTGTTTTCATATAAAATGTTGTCCATTTCAAATAAAAGTGAGACACTTTTTGTAGTACCGGCCACACCGTGCCTCAGTTTGAGGTGGGGTTGACTCGTACACATAAAAAATGAACCATGGATCATTTTTCTAAAGTATCAATACAATCTGAATACGTTTGGTCAGTTTTCCATATGCCAGTTTTTTTACTTAAAAGAGTATCAATTTTAAAGAAAAGAAAGACAGTTTGAGTGGTATCGGCCACACCCTGCCTTAGATTGAGTCGGAGTTGACTCGTACACATAAAAAATGACTCATGGATCCTTTTCCTAATTTATTAATAGAATAAGAAAGTGTTTAGTCTGTTTTCTATATGCCAGTTGTTGTTTTCAATTAAATTTTTTTCCATTTCAAATAAAACTGAGACACTTTGAGTGGCATTAGCCACACCATGCCTTGGATTGAGGCGGGGTTGACTCCTACACATCAAAAATTACCCATGGGTCATTGTGTTGAAGTATGAACACAATCTGAATGCATTTGGTTTGTTTTCCATATGACAGTTGTTGTATTCACTTAAAATGTTGTCCATTTCAAATAAAAGTGAGACACTTTGAGTGGTACCAGCCACACCGATTGAGGTGAGGTTGACTCATACATGTCAAAAATTACCCATGGATGATATTCCTAATGTATCAACAGAATCAGAATGCGTTTGGTTGGTATTCCATATGCCAGTTTTTGTTTTCACTTAAAATGTTGTCCATTTCAAATAAAAGTGAAACATTTTGAGTGGTACCGGTCACACCGTGCCTCAGATTGAGGAGGGGTTGACTCGTACATGTAACAAATGACCAATGAATCATTGTTATAATGTATCAAAACAATCTGAATCCTTTTGTTTGGTTTTCCATATTTCATATTTTGTTTTGATTAAAAATGTTATCCATTTAAAATAAAAGTTAGACACTTTGAGTGGTACCAGACACACCATGCCTCGGTTTGAGGTGGGGTTGACTCATACAAGTCACCTGGGCATTTTGAGTGTGTCAATTGCATATTTAAGATCTGGTGGAGGGTGGGGGGGGGGGGGGGCTGTCTGGGGGGCTATTCGGGGGGCTTTCCGGTGTCAAGGGAGGAGGGTGGGGGGGCTGTCCGGGGGGCTGTCTGGGGTCCAGGAAGGATGGTGGGGAGGCTGTCCGGGGTCTAGGAAGGAGGGTGTGGAGGCTGCCCGGGGGGCTGTCCAGGGTCGAGGGAGGAGGGTGGGGGGGGGGGGGGTGGGTGGTTCTCCGAGGGGTAGTCCGGGGTCCATGAAGGAGGGTGTGGAGGATGTCTAGGGGGTTGTCTGGGGGGTTGTCAAGGTGGTTGTCTAGGGGGCTGTCCAGGGCCCAAGGTGGAGGGTGGGGGATGAGGGGGAGTGGTGTCTGGGGGGCTGTCTGGTGGGCTGTCCGGGGTCCAGGAAGGAGGGTGGGGAGGCTACCCGTGGGGCTGTCCGGAGTCCAAGGAGGAGGGTGGGGCCTGTCTGGGGGGCTGTCCGGGGGGATGTCCCTAGTTCATTGGAAGGTATTTACATATTTTCTCAGAAAATTATTTCAAGGTTAAGAAAATATTTTCATTATATCATCTTCTAAAAAATTACAATTTCATTAAAATAGGGAGATTTCATAGAAAATCATCAAATCAAGTTTTATTATTTATAGATAAATAAATAAATATAATGTGATATACGTAATCACACATATATTCAGGCACAACAAATCAATAAGCATCAAAGGTCAGCAATATCAGTCAAAAATGTAATAGATCCATCTATCCCTCATCACCATCATCTTCACCCTCACCCTCGTCCTCATCGTCGTCCCCATCATCATACTAACCATCCTCCTCTCACTTATACTCAACCATGACCTCCTAATCTCTCTCCTCCTCCACCTCACTATCCTCCTCACCCTACTCCTCCGCCTCAACCTCCTCCTCCCCTCCTGCTCCACCACCTTGGCCTCCTCCTCACCATCATCTCGACCACCACTAGAACTTCCACTTGGTGCACCATATATATAACACATCGATGAAATATATTCCTCAAAAGTAGTGCTGGCCTCTGGTGGATGTGTTGGACATAAAGCTTCCATTAGTTTCATAAATGTAATGTTTTCTATAGTAGAATGTTCTGCCATCTCTATGGCCCTTTTTCAGAATTTATGCCTGTGCCTTAACCTGCTACAACTCGGGGGCACTACAAATCATACCTGAGGAGGGACAATAACTCTTCGGAACTATAGTCTTCCCAAGCTAGCAGCGTACTCTACCAGGGTGCTCATCTCCCAAAACCTGATGTAAGTTATTCTTTGGCCCTAAATTGTCAGGTTCCTAGGCATCAAGGGCTTCCAAAGTAGCCTATTAAAAATATAAATAGATTATTAAGTTAAAAAATAGAGATTAACATTTTAAATCTACAAAGTAAATATTATAATCTGCTACTGAGTCTGTTCATTAACCGCACTTCCATATTTCTTATTTCTACTCAAGAAAAATAGTTTTACTCAAGGCACATATCCTTCTATATTAAATTTATGCCTCTAAAATGACATTGAATGTAGGAAAGCATAATTAAAAATAGGATAAAAAATAATAATTTCATAACTAAAATTATATAACAACTTTAGAAATCGAATAAATTACAGAGGAAGTAATAGAAAGTGCAAGTCGTAAATAATGATTATAAACTGTTATACCAGCTGTATCTCATGATCTGGCATCGTAGTACGTCCCAATGTGTGGAAGTATTTATTAGCATCAATGTTTTTTATTTCTTCCAGATGCATCCTAAATAAAATTCAATAATTAGAATAAAAGATAAAGATGAAAATTCTCATTTAAATACTTCTGATTTGATTAATACCATAAGTTGGATAGACTCCCAATGAGTAATCATCTGTCGATACTGTTCTAATGGACGATCATCCATGACAGGGACCTCCACCAACTCTATGCCCACTCTTTCACACCAGCCAATGTACATATAATCCTTATAAAATCTCCAAAGCTCACCTAAATCCTATAGACGTGATGGCAAAGCACCCTCACCATCGGGGAAATTAAACTACAGTTGAAACCAAAATATTAATTCATATAAATACAAAAATGAATATATTGCATTAAAAACAACTGATTTTTTTACCCTTATCTCTGCCCAGCCTTTACCCTTTATTTTGTTTGGCTATATTCTCCATGAGAGCGGGCTGACAGGAATGATGTCGGAGTATTTAGAAAGCGTCGCCAAAAAACTCTAACATTGCTACCCTGATTTTTCAATCATCTGACTATCTTCATTGTAGTCCACCATTAACTACGTGCGGCAGTTCCACACTGCATGCATGCATGTACGCCCCTACCCCCGCCTCATATCAGTAGATGTATCTGTTATGAATGAAAAACAAATATTTATCAAAACATATTATAATGAAAATAAGTAACATTGTATCAATTTGTTAGGGTAGTATAATTATACCTGTGGTAGTCCGATCAATAGGAACTGCTGGATTTGTAGAAACTAAAGGAACACCCTGTACAGATGGAGTGAGTCCCAATGTATATTCCGTAGGGACATACTCTGGTGGAGCTGGAGTCGAAGAAGATGGAATTTAAAATCCTGAAGAGATCAAAGTAGTAGTAATAGAATATGATAGGTATGGATGAAAAAATGCTAGATGGGGAGTGGGAATCATCATCGGATATGATACAGATGGGTGAGGAGGGTCAGATGTAAAGGGTGGTGAAAACATGGGAGGCCTAAATATCCTGTGTGTCCCTAACGGCACACCGAGATTAGAATGTGGGATGAATGGTATGTCAGTGGGAGGGGCAGGGTCTAATCAGGTATGCTGACCATATAATCTATCTCCCGTACCCCCCCCATGTATGAACACCCCGAGTGCTGGGACCACTACTTAGCTTCTCATCAAATAACTATCTCCTAGTAGATGGATCCTGAAAAAATGTTTTAAAAAAATTAATCACATGAAATTATATATAATTTAAATAAATATATTTGAAATAAAATATGCACTTTAGGTACTAGTTGGGGAATTCCCATCTCGGTCATGTGATCATTGTTTTCCATAATCTGTTTACATCGCCTCTCTTCAATTGGTTTCATATCGTGCATTTAAAAACAAATATGGAAGTTAATAGAAAAGGATAACTAATGTGTAACCCAAAAAACAAAATAAATGAGAGGGAAAATCAATTATCAAAATTAAGGAAATTTTTTTTTATCAGGTAGATTATGCATGTTTCAATATTAAATCGATTTGAATAGAACCAACCTTAATAACCCAACTCGAGGTAAACCAAAATAATTGAAAACATGAATGGATGATTTTATAAATTTCCCACCACAACATCAGGTTCATAGTCAACTCTGACAATTAAGCTATTGGAGTTATCAAAAGAAATAAATGGATTGGTTCCAATGGTTGTAGGGATGGCGTCAATTCCATCATCACCATAATCAAAAATATGTCTTGGAATTACTTCAACTATGACACCAAATTCTGGTCGAAGTGGGTCATTGGCATAAAAAAACTTGTTATCCATTGATTCCAATACATATTGTTCTTCGGTAGCAAGAGTGTGAGTCATATTAATTACTCAAAATCCACAATCATCAATAAATGTGCCCTGTCTCATCATCAAATCAAACCAATGGAATTTCATCAGCATGACTCGTCCATGAGAGTAATAACTCAACATTATTATTTTTTCAATGACTCCATAATAACCCACATTTTCAAATTGTGGTCTACTATCTGATGAACTAGAATAAAAATCTGTTATGGCAGTAACCATAACACCATCGTGTTGTGTTCTCATGTTCTTTTCTCATTTAGAAACAATAAATTTGTACCTATTGATAAAAATTGATTTACCGTCACGAACCACGATATTAGGACCAAAATCCAAAGATCTTATTTCCCTAGAGATAGAGTCCGTAGGAAAACTCAATACCTTCAATATAAATGAATATTAAACTTAATTAAATATTTATTTAATTATTTTAAACAATAATATTTTTACCTTCAATTTTAACCAACCAGAAAACTCTTTTCTATGCAAAGTGTCCCTCCTTCTCAAAGATAAAGAATGATTCTTTATATTTATCATTGTTTTATTTTCCCTATAGATAAAAAATATGAATAGTTTAGAAGATATTTATATAAGACATACATATTCAATTTAGTTACCAGATGTAGTCATCGAACAAATCATAGTTGAACAAAACTGTGCGATGTGCCATCTCCTAATCTTCAAGGATTAATGTTTTCAATGTATATAATCCAGGAATTCCTCCTATTTGAGGAAGTGATGGAAAAATGGGTTCAATTTTCTCATACTGTTCTTCTTCATTTCTAATTGTTATGTTCATTCTTGTAGTATGATCAGACCAATACATTGAGAAAAAATCCATACATTCTTGAGCTAAGTAACCATTCACGATAGAACCTTCAGGATGATTCCTGTTTTAGACATAAGACATTAATATGTACATATTTCTTTCATTTGGATACATCCAATGAAAAGAAATATGTCCTCCGAGAAGTATTTTAGTGGGAATATGGATAGTCAGACGCAACATGCATGTGAAAAATGATGGAGGAAATATTTTCTCGAAATCAAAAAATGTTAAGGGGGAATCTGTCAACATTTTTTGTAAGAAATACTTGGAAAATTTCTTAGAACAAAGATCACTAAACAAATGCATAACCAAATAATAGTCACCCTTACATTATTGGACAAAAGATGACAGATTTCTATTGGAATCGAATCATGTAGAAGAATGTGATAATAATGAGTCTTCAAATATTTTAGCTTCAGCAATCTTATGTCGAACCGTTTCGATATGTTTCCTAAATATGCATCAAGAACTCTAATAGTCTCTAATACTTCTAGAAATTGTTTTTTCGTAGGTGTCATCACATAAAAATCACATGGAACTTGCCATTTATTTTCACTGATACACAAAGGATGCAATTCTGGTTTGATGCCCCAATCCACCAAGTCAGGCCGGGACTGTATTACCTCATTTGACATTACCTTAACATCTAGAAGTATTGAAAGTTAAATTTCACATATATAGTTCTCAATGTGAATTATGTCTAACCATTGATGTAAAAAGTTTTTTGACCAATAAGGAAAATAAAAAAATATTGTCCTCTTCCTCCAATTGTAACAGGTTTCAGTGGAAACACTATTTCTCTTTCCAGATTTCATTTAACCCTTCACGAATGAAAAAATAAAATCTTTCACTTCATTAAGAACATTAGTTCCAGACATATGCCGAGGTAGATCATCTGTCTCTATGGTATTATCAAATCTTCGATGATTATTTCTATATGGATGGTCCATTGGCAGGAATTGTCAATGTCCTATAAAACTGAAACTACAATGATGTTTCAGTCTTCATGATCTTGTATTCTTCATACAAACAAGACATGAATGTTTTCCCTTCGTGCTCCATCCAGACATCATTGCATATGCCGGAAAATCATTGATCATCCACATATGTGCGACACGCATTTTAAATATGTCTTTCGAATATGCATCATATGTGCGCACACCCACATCCTAAAGAAGTTTCAACTATTTTATTAAAGGTTGCATGTATACGTCAATATCAATGCCGGGATCAGAAGGGCGAGATATGAGTATACTCATGAAAGTGAAAGGTTTTTTCACGCAAAACCATGGGGGAAGACTATAAATGTGTATAAAAATTGGCCATGTGCTGTGCGAAGTAAGAATCTTCCCAAACAGATTAAAACCATCACATGAAAGACCCAGCCTCACATTACGCACGTCAGCTGCAAAATCAGGATATCGAGCATCAAATCTATGCCATGAAAATCCATCTTCAGGGTGAACCAACTCAACATTAGTCTTCTTTCTCTCGGTATCATGCCATCTCATTTTTATTGATATTTCATCAGACATAAACATATTCTAGAGTCTGGGGATCAATGGAAAGTGTCATATTACTTTCCGTGGCATGCGAGATGATGTTCCGTCAGATTTTGACTTCCAACGGGATGTGGCACTTTTTATAAAATCATTTTGTTCAGCAGTTTCCTTACAGAATAAACTACAATCTTTTGGGCAAGCATGAATTTTGTTTCTTGAAAATCCAATTTCCTAAACTAAATTCCATGCCATATAGGTGTTTGAGGGAATATCTACATCATTTGAAGTAAATCCTTCAAGAAGGAAAGAATGTAATTGATTTCTGTGTTAGAAATCCCATACATATTTTCCCATGAAACAATCAGATTAAAAATTCCAACTTTTTCATTTTATAGCATTTTTGATATACTGGAGTCATGGCAGCATCATTCAATTTTTTCACCCTGAGAATATCATCATATTCATTAGATGCATCATCTGCCCTCATATAGAAGTCTTCTTGAGTCAAAATACTTTCTTTTTCATGATGTTGAATAAACAGAAACTGTTCATCTAACAAATTCTCCAGTTCAGTCCTTTTATTTCGATCATCAACAAATTGATATTTCATTTTCTCCCCATTGTGATACCAAACATAGTTCTTTTCTTAAAAACCATACTTGGTTATGTGGTAACCAACTTCTTCCCAACTCAACCAAGGCATACCAACATAATTGGAACATGGGTAGTATATGAAACTAGTATCTGAAGCATTGTGAAATGAAAAATCTAAAAACCTCTCCTAATTGTTTTGAAAATCACTTGATATCTGATTGGTTTCATACATCCAACTTCTATCCATTCTATAAAAAGAATTGGTATAAGTCATTTCATCATAAGCAGATCAATATGATTGAAGTTTAGTCGAAAATATATTTAAGTAAATGATAAAGGAAGGAGTTTCTAGTTGATGTAGTGAAATATTAAAACAATGTAAAGATATACTAATTCATTTATGTGTTCCTAAATTTGAGGTGAGATGTGTTTTGTAATTTTTTCATTTATCACAAACAAGAAGACACCATAGACCTAACAGAACATTGTTCATGATATTACAAAGTGAAGGCTTTTTATTAAAGATGGAGAATGTGTAAAGAGAGTTTTTAAAAAAAGTTATTGATGCTAAAAAATAGAAATATTTTGAAAGTTATTACATTTCATAACAATCAAACTAAAGTCCACAAAAAGTACCATATCACCCAACTAAAAAAAGGAAAACCACATATCCCATAGAATGTACTATATCCGTCAATTCCATACATTTTCTATTATGTTTTATCTCAAATAATAATAATGATTTTTGGGAGTCAAATAGAGTGGATCATGAGCTTTTTGTTCACAAAAGGAAGAGATCAAAACAATTTCATTTGTGTGAAGGATAATAATCCCATGGTCCTCTTGATATTTGAACCATGCAGCCATGATTTTTGAGATGAACTTGTATCCATGAAAACATATGAGAAGCATGATTCAAGACATTTGTTTTTCTGATTTTCCAAGGCATTTTGAAGAAACCGAAATCAGTGAAAATTATCATTGTGTTTTAAAAAGGTGATTGAATAACTCATCTATGATGTTGAAGGAAGAATGATTAATGGTTATATTTGGAAAAATAATATTCATTAATATTGTTAATTTGACATTCTGTGAATTAGTTTCATGAAGAAGGAAGAAGTACTACATAGGAGAAGGATATGTCCCACCGAGAGTTCCCTTTGTAGATATTTTATTCATAAAGAACATTGGATTGTACCGTTTAGTATTTCTTATTTCATCTCTGAAAAATAACTAGGGACCACATACTATTTTTCAAAGTTAAAGAAGATACTCCATATGTTCTATTATGAAAAGGATAAGTGAACGGTGTGTCATTTTATATATATAATGATTTTGATAGAAACATGATGCAGAATTGTTATGTAACACACATAGTGTAAAAAAATGTATATGGATAAAATCTTCATGTTTGAAAAGATCTTAATGAATGAATTAATTCTCATGAAATACTATGAATAAATATTACAAACAATTTCTTATGAGTTCATATACATGAAGCTGTAATATTTAGAGCATTGAGATTAAAAAAATAACTATGAATCTTTAAAGTTAGTATAAAAGAATAAGAACATGAGCATATAAATGTATATGTGTAATAAAAACATTAATTGGATAGTGTGTAAATTGGTGTAGTGATTCGAGTACACAATTCGTCAAGGGAGTAGTGAATCGTAAAATTTTCCAAAATCCCTAGAAATAGGGAAAACCAACGTGATCTTTTTAAACAGTGAAATAAATAGAGAAATGTTGAGAATAGAAGGATATAATTTTCTAATATGAGAAGAGGTTGAAGGAGTCTTTCCTGAATTTAGGTGTTGCAGCTAATCAGATGGAAGAGGTTCACCTGGGTGGGTGCTTTTGGGAGTTGGGGGATTGTGCTTATAGAAATCAGGCACTTCTGGGAGTCAGGGGAATGTTGTTCTGTTTATGTTAATTTGGGGGGGGGGGGCTTTTCCCAATGGTTATTAAAAACCATTGGGAAATGAAAGGATTTCCCAACAGTTATTAAAAACCATTGGGAAATCCTTCCCTAACCACACCTTTACCAACAGTTTATTAAAACCGCTGTTAAAGGACACCTATACGAACAGTTCTTTTGAACCGTTGCTATAAAAGTTTTGGGAAAGCTAGACATTCCATTAGTGATCATTCCATTTTCCATCATATTATCTATTAACTTGAATCCTCATGTTTCCATCCATTTTTTAGAACCAAAAAATATAAGTGTTAGAGAAAAAAATCATACTAGGGAATACATATTCATGGAGAATTACTTCTAATCTCTTACATCTTAGGTTTAATCCAAAGTTAACCATGATCAATACCAAAATTAATTTATTGTAACATATAGTTAAACCTATCCTTAGGACATCCGTAGACATACCTTATAAATATCTCTAGGGATCCAACTAAAGATTTCACATCTTATTTTTAAAATTTTAAGTATACCTTCACTTTGATACCAACTCTAACAACCCAAGCCAGACATCCATGGAAATTACATTTATTTTGAGGAATACTTAATACATTACAAAAATAGATGCCCAAATACTGTAGTAGTTTAGTTTCTTTGAAAAGTTGGGATACATTAATCTAACTTTTTGAATAATCTTCAACATATCCCATAAAGAACATCCCCATTAGTTTTATTACCTAAAACCATTATTTATATCTAGGGGAAAAGAAAACATAAAAAGGGTGGGCTCAAATTTGTACTGAGAATAAACATGGATACCATAAAACAAAACATAAACATAACAATATAAAAACATGAACATATATTTTGAATATCAAAATCTTGAGTCATAAGATTAAACATAGAAGTACATAAGGCGTAAATCATAAAGGAGAATTGAACAAAAAATTGGTATAAAAATGAACTTTTGGAAAACAAATAATCCTAGAAAATCATTTCCATATTATCCAAGGATTTTATCCAAGACCATTATAGTAGACAAACTCCATTACTGAACCGAGTTCACTCATTGTTGCAGCCCTATATTACTGAACTAGATTTACATTCTGTTTCAGCCCTATATAACTAAATCTGGTTTTCTTTCCATTTCAACCATGTCTATCTCATGATATATAAATCTTTACCCAATTCATTGGAGGTATATATAGGTCCCAACCATATCATAATGAAATCATTATTATGTGTGCCACAAAAACATAAATCATTCATCATGGCATAACCCAAGAATTAAAATGGGTTTCTTAAACATCATTCTATCCTAATATAATCCATATAAAATATCATTACATCATTAACAATATCAAATCATAGTAAGAATATTTATAGAAAAATAACCCTATTTAATGTGTGTCATCATATATGGAAAATAATTTTGATAAAACAATTGAAATTAATTTTTGGAGAAAATATCCTTTCTTCTTAAAAAACCTTTTCATTTCTCAAAATTGCACACAATTTTAAAAGAAATGAATTTATTTTAAAATAAAAATAAAATAATTTAAATAAATCTTCATGGAAATAAGGCATTAAGAATATTTACAAATATGAGCATTCCATATAAGTTAAAAAAACATTCTCCTCATACGTTTGTTGGAAAAGTCAAAAAGTACCTCATATAGAAAAATAAAGAAAGAATCCTTCCATACCATTTAATAAATATTAACAAATGGTTAAAAAGTATTTAAAAAAATAGTATAATAAAATAAATAATATTATATATTTAGGAAACATGGGAATGAATGATAAATACACCCCATTAAATACTTACGTATATATAATCTCAGATAATAATAAGATCACAAAAATTATCCCATACCTTAGGTTCACTATCCATTAAATGTATCTGAACCTACCGTATAATGATTTAAATAATGTAATTTGGTTATTCTATAATCATATTCATTTTTATGACATCATATATGATCATATTATTATCTATTTGGTAATATTATTTCATTATTACTCGTTATTAGGGTATTAACTGCTTTATGTTCTTATGCATGCTTTGCTGGAAAATTTCATGATCTACATATTAGGATATAGTTATTTCATTTAAAGAATGATATTATTATAATAAAAATAATATTTATTTATTTTATTTGTTTATATAATGATGGTTTAATAAAGAAAATGTAGAATGAATCACATTGCATTGTGGAGACGGTAGGCCGTAACTACGCACGAGCGATGATATCATTTATTTAATTATGAAATGGTATCAAAGTGGATGGTATATATATATTTAAAAAATAAATATCTTGTTATAATAAAAATATTTAGTTTTTATTTCTATCATTATACCCATCCAAGTCAAGTGGTGGTGAAAAACAGATTACACCATAACGTAGAGATGGTAAGTCGTATGTATTAACGTGTGGTGATTTCACATTTAGTAAGATGGATATAAGGAGGAATATGATTGTTTCATAAGAATAATAAGATCTCAGTATATAATTGATACTTGAGTTAATTATTTATAATTAAAGAACTTATGAAGAGGAAGTAGAGGAGGAAATAAGTTTGAATGAATCAGTAGAAGAGATTACCTCTACCTCGACGTGGTTCCTCTAAATCTCCTCTTAGAGGAACTAGAGTTTGTCTTTATAGTATAATAGATCCTATATTGTGTGAATAATTAAGTTTATAAGAATAAAAGTCTGGTTATGGTCGAGATTCTATGCTTAAATTGAAGTTAATTGGAGAGGGAGGATGTTCACTTTTATAATTGAGCAGAGGGGTACTTTTGTAATCCTCAAATATATTAATTTATAATAAAATAAAGCCCCACTGAAAAACCTAGAAAATGTCACAATATCAAATATGAGATGATATAGGATTTTAATATCATCATACAATAAATTTTATACAATTTTTAGGTCAATTTAAACATTATCATTTTAATTAACACTTAGTTATCCATTTAATTTTATTTAAGATAACAAATATTTAAATATTTTAAGGGTGAAATATTTATTTATTATATGTAAATTATATCATAAATAAATACCTTAAACAATTTTTGACCACAATATAATTATTATATAAATTTTTAAATTTTTTATGATTTTTAAATAATTTAATAAAACATTGTTTTAACAAAAAAATTATAGTGTCAATTTTGACACCATTCAATTCATGGATTTTTAAAAATATTAAGATAAGATGTTATCATCGAACCAATTATTTTATTATATCCCTTTAAAGTCAATTATATCTATAAAAATTATTTTATATATTAATTATATAAAATTATATTTATTTGAATTTTTTAATAATAATAATTTGATATTTCTACTAATAAAATAATTACGACATCACTTTTGTGTAATTATTTAATATACCTATTTTTTGGTTAAAAATTAAAAATAAAATACTATAATAAATATTAATATAATATATTTCATAAAAATACTTTTCATTGAATTCATCTTTTGGAAAATTCAACATTAAAAATGTATTACTTATTAAATTATGAAAGTGACAACTATAACATGATTAAAAATAAAATAATATAAGTGTCACAATCTCTTACATATAGATTAAAATGGTGAATAACATGAAACATGAATGATTATTGTCGAGATATACTCGAAAAATAATAATTGGGAACGTTTTTTGGTATTTGATGTTTATTATAATTTTAAGAATATTTGTTTTATTGATTTTTTGACAATTAATTTATCTGTACACCATCAAATTATAAGTATTTAACGAAATTATATATTTTATAAAAATTAAAAATAAATTACCCTGATAAATAATAACATTCTATCTTTCAAATAAATATTTATAATTGAATTTATCTTCCGTATATAATATTATCAAAAATGGTTTAGTTCTTAAAATTTGAGTGAGACATATTTATGTTTTCTTTATATAAAATAAATTAAATGTCCAAATCTTATCCAAGTGGATTCCAAAGGACACTATTTGACCCAAGGATGATTTATGTAGAATAAAACTCATCCAATTATTTTAATACAAGTGTTTGGGTAATTTTATAAATGTATTTTACGCTTAATTACCTGTTTTACCCTTTTATCATGTTAATAAATATTATCGAAGTTACTATTCATAATGAAAAAAATAAAATAAATATATTTAAAAAATTTGAGCATACTTACTAAAAAAATTTAATCCATTTAAAAAATAAATAAAAACCGAGGTGTTGTAGTAATAAAATTGAAATTATTCTCATTTTCGTAATGACTGTACAATTTTTCTAAAAGTTAAAACATTGCAAAAGATTGAAATTTTTTTACTTCTGAATTCAATGTAAAATTAACGCTAATGAAATAAATTAAAATTAATGACAAAAATATATTCTATTTATACTTTAAAACCATTCAATAATATAATTAATTAATTAAATTATTTTGATGAAAATTTTGTTTTCAATTAAAATTTAGTATAATTTTTCTATTCATCAAAATTTACAACATATCAGAAAACTATAAAAAATCTATCAAAAGTAAATTTTTATATCCCTATTACAAATAATATGTCTTTTTGTAGAATATAATATATAAAAGTTTCAGAAAATAGATTTTAAATGGGTGTTCCATCAAAAGGTGACAACACTTCATTTTTTGAAAAATAATTCTTTTATCCGAAAAAATGAATTTGTTCTTATATCATTTATAAAAAAATATAAGATGAATTATAAACATTATATTAAATCCATAAATAGTGATTTTATAATTTTATAGAATCACTTATTTTCATTTAAATAGTTTTTTATAAGGAAGTCATTACTATTCATAACCACCATTATAATGACTAGGTTATATTATTTAGTTGTTCAATTATAATTGGTCTTGTGTGAAATGAATTATATGTTAGTAACTTATAATTATGTGTAACACAAGCCATGCATAGCGTTACGTATAAAGAAAGATAATACAGTGTTGCGTATAGAGAAAACTATTCTTAGTTTACTATAAAACCCAAGACATCAAAGAAATTAAAAACAAATATTTCTCATAAAAAACAAGGGGTGTTAAAAAAATTATATTCAAGAAGAATCTACACATGGATGGAAAAATTAGTACCCATATGGCTTGAATGTTTTAAAAAGGGTTTAAATAGTGTGAAGGCATTGGCTACGGTTAAATATTATAAGCAATTTCAAAGATGAAATCCATCCTAAATCTGTATTCCATTGCAGCTTACCATGTCTATGAGATTTGGAAAATGGATGTCAAAAAAACCTTCTTAATGAGAAACTTTT
Organism: Viscum album; assembly: GCA_963277665.1. Taxonomy (NCBI): domain Eukaryota; kingdom Viridiplantae; phylum Streptophyta; class Magnoliopsida; order Santalales; family Viscaceae; genus Viscum; species Viscum album. The sequence goes on from OY728160.1 coordinate 1,387,420,985, forward strand.
ATAAGATGTCTATTTGAAACAACCCATAGGTTTTGTGACTCCAAAGGATTCCAATAAGATATGAAAATGAAAAAATCATTTATGGATTAAATAAAGCATATTAGTCATGGATCATTCATTTTGAAAAATCCATAAATAACTTTGGTTTCATAAAGAATGATTGTGAGCCTTGTGTCTACAAGAAGTTTTGTGGGAGTGTAGTCGTTTTCCTACTATTATTTGTGGATGAAATATTAATTATTGGAAGTTTACTCTAGTCCAATTGAGAGTTTGTTGGAGTTGGTGTCCAAGGACTAAATTTGTGTACTTTGATTACATATATATTCGATGTACTAAATATTAATTAAATATATAATTATATATTGTTTATTTGTCTACATGGATTTAAGGTAATAATGTCCCAAAGTGTTTATCACCTTGATAAGGTAAAAGTAGTTTCCCACTATGATGAGAACCTTGAAGTTCTATGATAATTTTGATAATATAGTTCTATAGTTGGATAACATACTATGATGGGACACATAGTATTTATACCATTATGTGTGTGTAATAATTAGGTGATGAGTCTTATTCTCATGAAGTTCACATTTGATAATCTCTAAGATGTGAGATTATGATAACAGACCAGCAAGTAGGAATTCTTAATGTGTTGGTGTCATCAAATATTCTTATCTTCGAGCATGTTAAAAACTCTTTAAACTTTAATATTATCATTAATGTATATAATGACTCATAATATTAAATTTTATGATAAAAACCATGATGACATATGTTCATAGTGAGTTATGGTATGTTGGGTGTGTCACGATTGAAATTTTATTAATGGATAAGTCACATAAGGATATTTCCCTTGAATATTTATGGAAGCTAATATCTCATCCCTTTTAGTGGAATAAAACTGTCACTGTAAATTCCATGGATACAATGAAATGATGTGTTTATTACAAATAGTCAAATAAATATGTAACAAGAATATAGGTTGGTGACAAGGACATGTAACCTATAAGATGTGATATTTTGATAAGGATATTATATTATACAGTGAGTGTTCATCTGCGGATGTTTTCAATGAAACATTAAGTTCTTTATCTTGCATTCCCTCACCCATTTCTAGATAGTAATATTTGACTTTAGGAAAGCCCTCCTAATGCCAACGAGAAAGAATCATGTAGGGTCAGCCACTATGTGTTTCAGTTGATCTCGATTATATTTTATTTTAATTTAGTTAATGAACGAAATATTATTTTCATGACTGATGGATAATTTTATTAATATTTTATTAATCATGTAAATTAAATAAGTATTTATTCACTGGATAGGGAATAAAATATATTTATATATTTTATTGAATATTTAACAAATATTTATTTACAAGTTTGTGAATAAAAAATTATTACAGAGAATATAATATTTTTCTTGGGTATTCAATAAATGACAGAAGAGTTTGAATAGAACAAGATCAAGTCTAGTGAAAAATATAAATTAACAATTCAGTTAAATAATACTTTTTATAGTGCAAGTAGGTGAGTGCTACAAAATAATAATATTATTATTTTATTATGTGGTATCGGTTTATTAAAGTTTATTATATTATTTAATGTCCAAACTTTATTAAATAATTATTTTATCCTAAAACCTAGCTATATAAAAAGATGGGTTTTTCTATTGTGTAGAGTATCGACCAGTGTAATTGAAATAGAGTGTTTTTTACAACAATGAATTCTCTGTAGACTCCTCCTATCTCTTGCTCAAGAACGAGAAATATAAGACATATTTCCTTATGACTAAAGAATGTGAGATAAATAATGAACTACATAAGACATTCAATTCACCACACTAGAACCCAGAGATCAAGTGGCAATTCTCAATTATCATATGATCATGTGGGGATCATTGCTAGAGGGATTCTATCCTTGGATGATCACATCGCAACAATAGTAATCTGAAAAGGGCTTTTCAAAAGATCTAAATTCATCAATGAATAAATATACTAAGACCATGTATTCATTTTTATAGATATTAAATAAATAAATTTTAAATTTTAAATTAAAGATCTTTGCTTATGATTTTAGAAAATTATAACTAAGAGAAGTTTTAATATATCTCCCTCCACCACATTCTTCCACAGTGCTCAGAACCAAAAATTTACAGTGAAAAATATTTTTATGAGTTGCTAATTATATTATTTCTTATATATTATGTTGTATTAGTAAATAATTATTTATATAATTAGTAATAAATCATTTATTATTATTATTAATTATAGAATTTAAAATTATAATATTATTGATATTTAACAATAAATTTATAATGATTATTTGTCATAAAAAATATGGATAACAATACTAAGATGTATTAATATAATTTAAAAATAGTAATTATAATTATAAATAATATTGTAATCAATATTAATGTTTTTTATCATAATATTTAAAATTTTGTTTATAAATCAATGTGATTTTTTTGATATAATTTTAAGTAAATTATTAATAATTAAACAATTTATTAATTATCTACTGTGTTATTTATTATTAATTAATAATATATTAGTATGTTATTATACATAGTATGGATAATAATATAAAAGAGTATTAATATAATTAACAAATAGTATTTTTTCTTATTAAAAATTTAGTTATTAATATTAATATTTCATATTCATTCTTAAATATTTTTATTAATTTATAATGATATCAATATTTTGTTTCATTTAACAAAATATCATATATTTTCTGGTTTTTAAATAACATAGAAGTAAAGATTTTGAGAACATACAACTTGAATCAATCAAATCCAGGCTAATATTTCAGGTGCTCCTCCATTCCATAACCATTTGTATAGATAATGTATCAATGATGCATCTATTGATGTCTATGATATGGTGTATACACCTCCTATGTTTCATCTCAATCACCTACCTACACACCATCCTATGTGAAAGGTAGTGGATCGACAATCTTCGCACACGTACCATATCCAAGATTCAAGAATAGTGGCTACGGACTATAACTCTCCATAATATGTGAAGAATATAAGTGTTTTTTAAGAGATATTTGAAAATCCGATGATAATAAATTCTGCCACATAGACCAATAATTATTTATCACTGAAAAAACTACCACACTAACCGACTATGATGTATCATAGCCCTATGTAGGAATAACATGTAGATATGTCTATGTTTATGCCTATACCTCTAGTAGTGGTTGTTTCTCTCTTAAAACAAGAAGTATAGGAATATCTAGTAGATCATGTTTAATATCCTCTTTCGATGTCATATCTACATCAATAAGTGGTTTATCACCCACTGAAACATCTATATCTAGCTCAACACCATCACCATTTACTAGGAAATCAAAAAAAATCCTATGATAAATCTCATCCACAAGAAGAAGAAACTCTATCGCTTCATTATGAATATAGGATGGGTCAAATTCGCCTTCCTCTGTGGGATTAGATACATCAATGTTTTAGGTGATACAAGCTTCTTGCAAAAACTAATTATGTAGTTAACTAAACTTAATAAAAATTAGTTCAACTCTAGAAGGGATAATTATTAAAAGCTCATGATATCACCATCTATGTTATGTAATATATTTCATTGGGGACATGCAGTACGAGGGACCATACTCTAGATGATCAAATAGATGCATATGAACTGTGAATGTGACTTGTAATCAAGAATCTTGTAATCTATCCCACATCTCAATATAGTTTTCATGATATCTCCTCTAGTTGAAGTCTCTCTACCCTGAAATCTTCAAGGAATGAAGATATGGAAACTGACAGGGTGGTGTAGGAATTGGTTGATAGAAGTTGAACATCGTTATAACTCTACAAAAATGATTCCAGTCAACAATATGAAAATGAATCATAGGTATGATGAATGATCTAGAAGCAAGCATCACCATATATTAAGATGGGATACTTTGGATGATAAGAAAAAATATGTCATCATGAAACCTAAAATATCTAAGAAATGAATAAGGGATTAATTAATGAAGTTTTTTAATATGAAAATAGTTATCTTATACATAAACCCTTAAAAGACTGTCTAACATATGTTTTTAAGTGTGGATATTATATCTGGTGGTATTTGAATAACTGTGTGCTAGAATTCACCAATAGATAACATTTTTATTCTTATATTTCACTAGAAAAATTTAATTTTTTTTATTATTTACAGAAGAAGGAAGGGAAAAATAACCTCATCCATTTAGGTACTCCCATAAAAAGTTGGTAAGAAATGGAACATGGGCATGTGGAGCTATGAAATGGATGTGATCCTATATCCACATCAAGATAATAATAATTCATCTTATAATTGGAATCTTTTTGATGCAACATCCACTGCATAACAGTATATATGTTTATGAATATCCTGTTGACCCCCAAATATTCCTCCTTGTCTTGTCTAAATCCTCTATTAATGGTAAATGCATCAATAGAAAAAATGTAGTTGAATGATCGATTAAGATCATACAACCAATAAGTCCTAGAATTTATTCACGTGAAAATTTCAGAACAATGACCTCATCATCAATGTCAGATAGATGGTAAAAGTGATCATTTGTCCATGAAATACATAATCGACACCCAATGATGGACCAAACCACATAGTTAACCTTAATACCCAATATTATGCGAACTATATCAAACCAGTTTGCATTATCTTGGTCCATCATAGCTGAATCTTCAATCGGGAGGCCCAATATAATAGACCACCCAACAAGAGTAATGATAATCCCTCCCTTAGTAAAATGAAATTTATATTCCTCTGGCCTCTATCACACTATTTAGGATTCAATGGGTTGATGATCATTGAATACGAAGTCACACATCACTACACTATGGATCCAAACACATAACAGATGAGGGGTGATGGAAGGAGGTGGTGTAACATGATGGAAAATATGAGACCTTTATAAGACATCCCTATATGACTAGCCATGAAACATATCTATCCTGGAATTTGATCAATGGAGGGCCTACCATCTCTATATTTTATATCATGATTGCTCTTTTTTACTTAATTAATTTTTTTTCAAATATTTGTTTAAAAAAATATAGGAAGAAAAATGTTGTAGATAATTATCATTCATAATTATGTATTATGATAACAAATGTGGTAAAAAATAAATGTTATAGATGTTGTTAAATTAGTCCATAGATTTTTTATTTTAAGGACCACTATTCATTTATAATTTATTTTAAAATAATTTAATGTGTATCAAACGTGCGGAAAATATGACATAGTACAAGTGAATGTATGATATATTCAATAGCTAATGTAATTTCAAGGTAAAATTTAAAGACAAATAATTTAGATTTTGAAACTCTTGTTATTCATTTATGTTTTGGATTTGATTTAATAATAGTTGAAATATAAAAAAACTCATTTTTATAAAAACCATAATTGAAACAATCCAGAGATAAAAAATCCTGAAATGAAACAAGAAAGAAGTAAAAGGATCCATAAATGAAAAATACTAAATAATAAAATGCACATAATCATGATAAAATACATAAACTCTATCAAATATTTTATGATGTGGATCCCCATCATACCACTTTGGGAAATCTATTACGAGTATTCCCTTTTGTGTGGATTATGCTGCATCATAGTCCCACTCCCAAATCTTGAGGTCGGACTATCATATTTCTCATTCAAGTATATTTTGGTCATCCATGAGAGCACAACCTATTAATATTAGGTACCAAAGTCAGTTTACGAGTAGGAAAGGTAAAATTATGAAAAATTAAAATATTCTTTTTGATTCAATCCAGAAATGTAACATGATATAAATGAAAAAAGTTATAAATGTAAGACTCCATATATGAAAAATAGAGAATACAAAACCTTGTAATATCAAGGACTAGATTCACTAATCAGTAGGAAAGGTAATAGTATTAAAATACCCAATAAGTATCCAAGGTTCATTATAATAGTCCATAAAAGTTATCACACATTACATTGGGTTAACACATGATAACCATGATATGTTCAACGATGTGAAATATTAATTGAAATGTGAATAAAGATATCACAATGCATAGAAAGAACCACAATCCTCGAACCTACTTTAGAGTATAATCAGAAGAACTCAACCATTATCACCTGTGAGTGGTTTGTGGAACTCTGTTACCGGAATGTGGCTCCCTATCTTGTCAAAGGTTCAAACATAAAATACTAATGTGTATTAAAATATATTATCAATGTTGTTTTATAAATTTTTTCTAAAACAAATTCCATGTTGCATCCAATTATAAATTTTATTGGACAATCCAAAAAAGTACTTCCCACATTCATAATTTTTTTCCTATACTAACCCTATGATCTGTAGTTTACGAACACCCTTAAAGACCCCATTTATTCAATCTATAATATTAATGGCCATAAGGCCATATCTCCCACCACCATCATATACAAATGACTATTTCCCCATTGAACTATAAATAATATAATCTTATATATATTCATTTTCCCTTTTAATTCCATCAATTCACTAATCATACATTCATTGTTGTGGGTTGTAAGAAGAAACTAGAAGTGATAAAATTATTTAAAAGGATATTAATTTTTTTTAAATATGGTAAAGAAAAAAACCCAACCTGGTGATTTATTTATTTATTTATGGATCTCTAAAATGATTATGGACATTATATGAGATATTTATAATGAAATATTAATGATATGATCTCTATTATTTTCATGAATCTCAATAACTATTAACATACACTATAATAATTCGATGGAAATAAGATATTAGACACTATGCTTGTTTTTTTCAACATGAATGCGTATAGTGGCCAAAAAAACCACTCTATGATTCAAAATTATTTTCTCCATCAATGGAAAGTGCATGTGCTAAAATCTCATGACTACCATCCCTTGTGGTAGAAATATGTTGAACACCTGTATACTTTCCATAAAGAAAAGTTCTATTGATTTGAATAAATTGATTACGATAAGTAAAATCATAGATATATTCCCTAAATTCCTTAACATCCTATAAAACTTTACCTTTTTTTTTGATAAATCAGTGACCATGGGAGACATAGTCAACAATTTACAAATGATAAATAACATTATTGTTGAGAGACAACAATCCCATTTTTATAGAAACTTGGTCTAATGTTCATCCAAATTATCATAGAAATTCATAAATTCATTTTTTTCATTTCATGATTTCCGATAAGATATATTATATTTGAAAAATTGTTGTATTAATTATTTAACAAGGGGCATTGAAATGTCCAAAAACACTTTAATCATCTCTACAATAATATTTGTTAAAAAAAAAATTCAAGTGAAGAGTGATCCTATGAAAAGTTTTGATGTACACAAGTATGCAGGCCTTCCAACATGGGTATATTATAACATGGTAAAATTTATCATATATTTCCCACGTTCAATATTTACATTCTAGCCTATATTTTTCACAAAAAATGAGGTATTTCTCATTCCTGAAATCATCATCTACAAATGAAAAATATCCCTCTATGTGTTGTTTCTTTTACACCGTTAAAATGAAATTTTACTTTCAAACTTTTTTCCAATAAATATGGTGTAATCACTTAATGAAGACGTGTTACATATAATTCTAGGGAATTGAATAATTGGTTTAAAGAAAACCCAATAAAAGTTTTGTTCAAATGAAAATAATTTGAATAGGGAAGTTAATAATGTAGGATTATTTCCACTAACTGGTTGTCTCCTATTTATCAAAGGAACCTTATACAGTTCATTCCCCACATCATCCTCAGCATTACCATACCTTGATACATCATCATATTGTTCCTCATTAGTTAACGTTTCATTAATTAAATCTTTAATATCTATAGGGATTTCCCCTAAGATTCTTTCCATATTATGGTCATCATCTTCATAATTTGTTTCAATTATTAGAGTCACATGAGAACAGAATGACTGTGAATGCTGTAAAGGATCGACTTCAACAAATTTCTCATAAAATTGTTTTGTAGTACATGGTTACACCTCCTCAATATCAGAAATAGCCACATAAAATTAAATCAATCCATTACTATATGGTTTACTATATAATTATTAATCATCCACCCAATCATTATCATTATGAAGAGGATACTCAATGTTTCATAGACAATTTGGGTATTGAAGATATCGATAAAAAATTGCTGTAATTTACTGATCAACCCTTAATTTTAAGTGACTATGGATCTTCCTATGAACATCATCCAATATAACACATTCATGAGGATTTTCAACTCTTATAGGTGGAAAACTATTTCTAAAACCCTGATCAATATTAATTACCTTACCATTATAGTATATTGATATAGTCATGATTACCAATCTTTTTTTAATAAAATTTTATATCCTATATCAGATAATGTTTAACATGTTTAAATTGGTTATTAATAAATAATAATGACATGATATTGGGAATTTTTATATGGATTAGTTTATCATTATTTGATAAACTAACCCAAACCTAGTAAAATCTCCCAGAGCCTCTATTTTCTCAGGTTTCAGCAACCATCATTCTCATTTTAGTAATTTTGTAATAATAAATATTTAAATAACAACTCGTCCTATTAAACTAACATTTATTTTAATTTTATTCATGTGTAAGTGAGGGGGTATAGGGGTTTGTGATTCATTAATTTTTTTACACTGACACATATTTCATTACATACATTAAGAGAGGAATAACACATAATTTATCAATTTGGAAAAGAAAATGAAATTATTAAAAATTATATAATCATATACAAAAAAATGTGACACGAAATTTAAATCCATGATTGTTTGTTTATCTAAATATCTATCAATAATTGAAAATTAAATAATAGGATAAAAAAATACCACATGAAATTTCAATCATACATTGGTCGGTCATCTCAAGATCAGTCATCAAATAGTACTTATAACATGTTTTTATGGGATACATATTATGTTCAAGTTATTGAAACTTTACCTATAGGGATATATAATAAATAATATAAATAATATTTATATAAATACATATATTTAATTTATATTTTATTGATTCTTTTCCACTATTATAGGTTTAAATAAATAACTAAAATCCATATTGATATAAATAGACTCATAATTGATGTATATTGGCATTGACATGATTACCCAGAAGGATTTTTTTAAATATATATATATATATATATATATATATTTATACCTCATTATCAAATTTTTCATATGTTTTATATAGTTATGATAAAATAACAGGGACTATATGTTGATACTTTTTCTATGGATTGGTTAATCACTATTTGATAAACCATCCAAAACCTATGGTGGAACTCTTAGAGCCTATATTATCAAATGCACTTTTATTATAATGTTACTCATATGAAAGCAAGGGGATCTAGGGATTTAGGATACATAACATATTTATACAGACACGCAAGTCCTTACATACATAGAGAGTGGGATGAAACACAATTCATTAATGAGGAAATGAAAATAGAGTTATTTCAAATTATATAACCACATAAAAAACAAGAAATTCAATTTCAATTATACATCGATTGATTATCTCAGGATCAATCATAAAAAAATTATCTTAACATGTTGTTTTGGATAAATATTATGTTTTACATTTTATAATAGCATATAACAATAACTAATAAATAATAAATATCTTCACATATATACATATATTTAAATTTCCTATTTTTAGATATCAATATATATATATATATATGCGTTTTTTATTTAATGATATATCTTAAAAATGGAAAAAATTATTTTTCAAATAATATATTCAAATAATATAACACATATTATCTCAGTATTGATAATCATTTTTTACAATTAATTTATGAGGTACACATTTTTATGTAATGATTTTTACTAATATATTTTTTTTAAATTAATTAACTATAATATTGTTATTTATATATGTATAAAGACCCCAAATTATCATATATAGATATTAAATCATTTTTATGAATATTTATTACATTATACAAACATACAGACAAGGATTGTAATAGTTTAGTGTCTTTGAAAACTTGGAAACAAAAACAAATGGTATAGTTAAACTACATCATATCTCCCACTATGTTATTACTAACTTGAACCCTTCTTAGAAATATCATATTTAATATATTTCTTCGTAACTTTGAGAAAGGAAATATAATAAATGGTGTGCTTAGATGCCGAATAAGGGTAAACAGGGGAGAAATATAAGAAGAACATGAACTTAAGTATAAAATAACATAAGAATAAAATATGAAAACCATACCCTATATATAAAAAATCATAATATTGAGTAATGGAATATTGATCAGCAGTTCATAATACATGAATCACAATGAAATAAAAGAACATGATACTTGAGAGCATAACATTGTCATATGACACATATTTTTGACATACACGCAAATATAGAAAATAAATTTCATTTTAGTGAAGCATCATTTACAAGGATTTAATATTGTAATGGGTTTACTCCTAAACCATCATATTAGTCGAAGTTCACTCTTAATTCCATCATAGAAGAAAATGTCCCTTACTGAACTGAGTTTACTCCCCACTCCAAACTTTTCTATCTTAGGTTATATAAAAATTTACACAATGCATTAGAGGGAGATATATGTCCCACTCATCTGATAATTAAATGAATATTTATGTGTTCCTAAAGATCATAAAAATCCATAATCTCATAATCAATAAAATGAAATTGGTATTGTAATTTTTTTATCATATAATAAATATGGAAAATAGGGAGGTTTCATAATCATTTCATTATAGCATATCTCGTGAAAAGAAGAGAGTTTCATAAGCATTTTCTTATGGTATAACCTATAGAAGAGAAAAGAGTTACATAAACATTATTCCAATGAAAAATAAACCATTTACAGAATGAAAAAAATGAAATACATTGATCTTACCCCTAATAAAGAAATATTACATTAGTAGATGAAATTTTAGATCGAAAATGTTTTTATTGATCATTTATCATCTATTGAAGAAAATTTCATTTCTACTTTGGAAAACACATTTTAAAACATATATTTTTTTAAAATATTTTTCTTTGTAAATAAACTTGATAAATTTTTAAGGAATCAACAACGAAAATAGTGTTAATGATGTTGTGAATCTTTGTTCATACAATATATGTTAAAACAAATATTCCATTTACATTTTATGAAAAATCCAAATGGAAATTATGTTGAAAATGTCATAAATATTAAATTCAATAATTTTTTAGAAAAATAAAACATGGTAAAATGTATTTTTAAAATCATAGGATATTAATAAAAAATGTCGAACTTTTTTAGAAATCATGGTTTTGGAAGAGAAAAAATTCCATACCGAAGAGAAAAAAAATTAGAATTTCTTAAAAATATTTTCTAAATTATTTTAATTATGAAAGTGTGGAAAATGGTAATATTACTTGATAATATCCATTATAATCCTAGGAAAATAAAACATATAAGAATTATTTATAGTTATATCATGATATTTCAATATTTGAGACTTAGTCATCAACAATATTGATAAATAATGAGATTGTAACATAAAACCCTTACCAATTTGGGGAACTTAAATCATAATATGCATGGAAACATAAAATAAAATGAAAATTTGGAATATCATGAGGAAAAATAAATACCAAATATTAAATTTCATAGGTTATTTATAAACACCTCATAAAAATATAGGTTCCAAATATAACATATGTCTGAAAGAAGGAAAACAAAGACAATAATAATTTACCACTTTGGTAACATTTTAAATATAAACCCCATTAAATAAAGATCCAAAAATTGATATTTAGATCCAAATAATTATTAGAATAATAATTATAAAATACAACTATAGGTTCTATACTCACCACATAAAATAAATATGTGGTGAGTATTGCATGTGTCTTAGGGATGCAAAAAGTTAGAATAAAATCCCTTACCTTTAGTATTGAATTATGGAGTACACATTAAAAATTTACGTATAATAAATATTTGTTTATTATAAATATTTTAAATAATAATATTTAAATCTATCATACCACATATTATTTTATTATGACCTTTTATTACCGTTTTATTAACAACATAAGTCGAAGTCACATTTTAAGTAATAACCGATTTGTTTTCGTATATGTTTAACTTATTATTTCTGGATCTCTTAATTAGATCATGTATTCATTGCCTCCATAATTTAAAAAAAATATAAAAATATAATATTTATTTTTTATATATTTTTTTAAATTAATCGATAAAATTTAGTGATAGAATATGAATACACTGTTCATAGAGATCATAGGCTCCACATATACATAAATGTTGCTTCCATTTTCTTTTCTGATAGAAACAAATAAAATTAAATGATAGTTTATCATTAAATATTAATTTTTATGTAATATATATAAAATATTTTAATTAAAACCATTCTTAATACCTTCCATGTAAAGAGTGAATGAATCACATCCCTTCGTGAGGAGGTAGTCGGTTGTACACACGGACAACGTTATCAAATTACAAAAAATAAAAAGCTTAATGATATGTATGATATAATAATTATAAAATCATAATAATATAATAAATACACTATATAAACAATAAAACTATCATTATGTATAGTCTTGAGAGGCGGTAATGAAAAAAAGAATGACCTTAGTTCACATGGTGGCAGTCCGACGTACACATGTATAATGATTTCAAAATAGATTTGATTGAAGTGGATATGGTTATAGGTAATTAAAATTAAATGAAAAAAATATTATTATATGAATGATTATATTTTTATTATACCAGCATTTTATAACAATAATTTAATGAGTTTGAGGGAGAAATAAAAAAAAATTCTTGTTGATGAATGTTACCTCTTATTTAGGTATGCTCCTTAGGTTTGTAAAAAAGACTTCATAGGATGGATTTAATTCAAAAACAAGGACTAGAGGATGATATTAGGGAATATAGTAAGTGATCTAGGAAGGGATTTTTTGAATCAAATGAGTTTGAAGGTAAGGAATAGAGAGGATATTTGTTGACCTTTAATAAGTGGGGGAGAGGGCACACTTGGTAATTTTGTTAAGAATTGAGTGCTCCCATGTCTTCCAAATGTCACAAGTGTAAAAAATTGACCATTATCAAAAAATATATGTTTAATGGTCTAAATATTTCCATAAAATATTTTTTATTAATGTTTATAGGTCATTGATATGTTTTTTAGTTTAATGCCTGGTAAACGTTGTTTTACCTGAAACACGATAATTAATTTAATTATTTTCACTAATAATTTTGGTTAATAATTAAGTTTAAATTATTACAAACTATAAAATATTCCTATTTAAAATATGGAATCCAATTTTACACTTTCATTTCATTGAAGTTAAACATTTTAATTTACAATTAATCCCACAGATGTGCTAAGAAGGCATGTTTTTAATGAAAAAATGTTCAGAAGTATACAATGTTTATAAATATTAATTCAATATGAAATTGATAAAAATTAAAAAAAAATAAATACAAATTTATAATTTAACTAATATTACTTTAATATAATTTTTAAATATAATTTAACTTTAAATATAAATTAAATTATAAGACATTTTTAATTAAAATTCGGTATTTTTCACTATTCATCAAAAGAAGAACCTTCTCCAAAAATTCTAAAAATTCACCATAATATAATTTTGATGTTATTATTTAAAAAATTAAGTTCATTTTAAAAAATAAAATTTCTAAAAGTGTGAATAAATATTTTACTGTTTTTATAAAGAGAAATAAATAGAATCAGTTTCTTCAAAAAATTATTTTCGAAACATATAATAAAATTATTGAAAAATTAAGTTTGTTTTTATCAATATATTTTCTTTACATAAAACCATTATACATAATATTTTAATTTTTTTTATTACTATGCATATCACTAATTTTAATGGATACATTTTAATGGTCGTATTTAAATAATTTTACTAATAATATATCGTCATTTTTTTAAAACATAATGTTATGTGCAATGAAATATAACATAGGGTTTCATATAATGTAAGTTTGAATTGGTGTTTAATATAACACATGATAATAAAGAAATTTAATTTGTTAAAAAATATTCACAAAACTCTGGGTGTCATATTCTACCCCCCTTAAAATGAATTTCTCCCTTAAAATTTATCACTCTTATATAAATACATGAGGATATTTCTCCATCATCATTTCCTAGGGTTCCAATGTAGTTTCTTAAAAATTGTTATTTTACCACAAAAAGTTTTCTAAGTGAGTGATATTTTGTTTTTGAACATTCTCTTTATGATCCGTAATCTCTACCAGTAGTTCCTCATAAGAAAGGCCTTTCTCCAGTGGTATAGATTCAGAGTTTAGTACATGTGAAGGGTCCAGTATGTACATAATCTAGAGAGATATACGGAACATATAATGGTCTTGCAAGATTTTTGGTGGGAGCACCAATGATATACTAATGTATCAATATGATCAATAAATTCAAAGGGACCAATATACGTAGGGCTCAGTTTCCCTAACTTTCATATTCTCATAACCTTCTTCCATTGATAAGGTTTTAGAAACAACTTATCACCAACATCAAATTTTAGATGACATAAGAGATTATCAACTTAACTTTTCTGCTAACTCTGAGTTGCCTTAATTTTTTAATATATTTAACCTCGTCTTCTATATCATTATCTAACTCAGGTATCAATATATTTATTTCTCTAACTTCATTCTAGTATGCTGGAGCAATGCATTTCTTTCTATTTAGGGATTCATACAGATACATCTAAATGATTGAGTTAGAGTTATTGTTGAGTGAAAAAATAGATAGTGTAATGTTTTTATCCCATGCACCTTTGGAATATATAGAATAAGATCTCAATATATCCTCTAGGTATTTAATTGTTCTTTTAGATTGTCCATCTGTCTGAGTATGATACATAGTTCTGAAACTCAACTCTATATCAAGAGCCCGATGAAGACTTCACTAGAAGATTGAAGTAAACCTAAAATCCAAATCAGATATAATGAAATGTGGTACTCCATGAAATATTAACACTTCCTTAATTTATATCCCGTGAAATTGATATAGAGATAAGTCTTCTATTCTAGCGATGAAGTGTGCTGACTTAGTAGGGTAATCAACTACAACCTATATAGCATTATTCCATTTAGAGGTTTTGGGGAGTCTACTAAAAAAATCAATTATGAAGTTTTTCCCATTTCCATTCTAGTATAGGTAATGACTGAAACTTACCCTTGCACTTTTTTCTATGATCCTTAACATTATGATATACCAAGAACGGAGATACACATTCTAAAATTTCTCTCTTTATACCCTCCCATTAGATGTATTCATTCAAATATCTATACATATTCATACTACAAATATTAATAGAGAATAGAGAACTATAATATTCCTATAAGAACTCTTTATTAAATCTCTTATGGAAAAAAAACAAATGGTTCCTGAACCTTATTATTCTATCCTCATCAAGTTTAAACACAAAATCATTTGAAAACTAATTTTACATCTCTATATTGTTCTTTTTTATCTCTTTAATCTTAACATTGATAAATAGTAGAATATTCCATTTGTAAAGATAAGATATTTCCCCCTACATTAAGGATTTCCATATCCACCCTTTACAAATCTAGAAATATTGTATCATTTGTAATCCTCATCGTGGATAATCTAGCTTGATCATTTTGACAGAAAGATTCGACCACCTTGTTTGATTTCATAGGACGGTATTGTATTAAGAAGTTAAAATGTTTAATAAGATATAACCATCATCAATGGTGATTATTCAAATCCTTATGTGTGAATATATACTTCAAATTTTACGGATCGATATATATATTACACTTTTCTCCCTGTAGATAATGTCTCAATATCTTTAGTGAAAAAACAATAGAAGATAACTCCAAATCAGGAGTTGGGTAATTTTTATCATTAATCATCAATTTTTGTGATGCATAAGTTATTTCTATATAATTTTTCATAAATAGGAATCCAATCCCTTCTTGGATTCATCACTACAGATTACAAACACTTCTCTACTATAAGGTTATTTAAAAACTGGTGCACTGATTAATATTCTCTTTGGTTCCTTGAAATTTTACTCCCATTTATCAATCTAGGGGAAAATGGATCCCGTTCATGTTAACATGTTCATATGATTAAATATTCCTGTTAAATTCTCCACAAACTATTAATAATATCTAGTTAAACCATGAAAACTATATATCTTAGTCATCATGATTGGTCTAGGACAATATTCAATTGCATGCTTCTTTGATGGATCAACCGATATAACCTCTCTTAAAATTATACGACCCAAAAATGAAACATTTTACTACAAAAATTCACTATTATTAAATATTTTATAGAGTTTATCCTTCATTAGGGTCTTAAGTACAATTCTCAAGTGATCTTCTTGATCTTCCTTTCTTTGAATAGATAAGAATAACATCTATAAAGACTACCACAAACTGATCAAGGTAATATCCAATGAATATATTCATTAAATACATGAAGATAATACTGGAAGTAGTAAGAACTAAATGCATCACTATTTATTCATAGTGTTCATACCTTATATGAAATGTTGTCTAGGGTATATCCACATTTTGACACTCAATTAATAACATAAAAAACGAAGGTTAATGTAAGAAATGTATTGAACTTTTCATAGTCGATCAATTAGGTCATCAATATATGGTAGAAAACACTTGTTCTTGATTGTGATTTTGTTCATCTTATGATAATAAATTGTGAGACATATCAATACATATTTATTAAAAAAACGAACAGATTCACCCCAAGGTGGTATACTTGGCCAGATGACTCACTTTTCAGGGTTTTCCTAGAGCTTCTTCTCCTATTGTTACAACACGATCAAGGACATTCTATAGGGATTAATTGAAATTGTTATGGAACATGGTATGTGTTCTATTGAAAAATCAACCTCGTGATTTAATGGAATAATAAGACACTCTTTAATAAATACATATAAAAATTACCACACAATAGTTATATCATCAATGTCATGTTTTTACACTACTATTTAGGACAAACACCCATTATTAATGGGATTTAATAAAATGGATGTGATATCCATCAGAAGTTATTACTTTTTATCGCATTGATAGATGATCATAGGTTGGTTTCAAATATAAAATTTGACTTTCCTTCCTTAACAAATGATGTGGGATTTATGTATATAAATCTAATCCATGCCCAATATAAAATCAAATTCAATTAAAGGAGGAATTAAAATATTTGTAGGAAGCACATTCCCACCAACGTCAAAGAGAAATGGATCATAGACTTAAGATGTGGTCATCGTACCATTAAGGGTTTTTAAAAATAATTCCATATATAATATGTTGGTTGGTACCATGATTCCCTAAGATTATTTTTAAGATATTATAGAATACGTAGATATAAATTAAAATAAGACATTAGAAGTTCTAGAGTGGATGGTAAGTGTACCTTCCAACATGTTGTTTTTTCACCCTATATAAAAAAAAGTGATTGCCTGAGATTTCCACATATCCCTCAGCTTAAAAGGATGCTGACATTGATCATACTCATTAACCTTTGGATTTGAGTATTAGTTAGCATATTTTGCATACACCTTTCTTTTGAAACAGTAGAGTGTGGTTGGTTCATTATATGCATCTTTCTCTCTATTTTCATCATTAGCTATGTTCTTCCCATTACATCAGATATCAATTTCACGATGACCTTTCCTTATAAACTAATAAAAATTACTAGTCACCTTAATACAATTTCATCTAGGATATCTCCCAAACTTTGAGCATAAATGAAAGATCATCTTTTTATCTCTACAGTTTTCTATATTTTTCATTGAACTCTATATTCCTTTTCTTGTCAAAACCATGAGATCGATGCATAAATCCAACCTCAATTTCCACTTTGATAGAACATCGAACAATCTCATCATAGCCACATAAGTCTCTTATGGATAACACCTTATAGAATATTATTTTTAATCTACTAAATAATAAATCAAACATAACTTTAGGTTGGATGAAAATATGAGAATATTTCAATTCAAGCCATCTAAAATTTTCCTCATAGTTTCCACCTGATTAATTATACTTTTTCTTTAAATCATATAAATACTTATCCATATTCATATGTATAATAGAAGTAAAGTAATTATTGAAAAAAAGTTCTTGAACTTTTCATAGTTCATGGAGACAAGTTAATCGTGTTGCTTCATGTTCTCGATAAGAGTCCATAATTTTTCTGCTTCACCTTCCAAACTGTTGACAACCAAAATTAATTTTTCATGTTCCTAACACTAGAGAATGGAAAATAAAATTTCAGTTGTAACATCCAAAACCAAACCTTCAGGTTCAAGTCAGAAGTTATGTGACCTCACACGTGCCTCCCCATATGAATCTTGCTTTAGACTAGTATCAAGGGATTGATTCTATTAGTGGGGAGACAATACCCTCAGTATCATGTCATAGGATCAGTAATAAAAAATAAAAAATATATAAAACTATCAAAGTAAACATAAAGAGAGGAAAATATGGAATATTCTAGTATAGATGAGAACATTAGATTAAGGATGTATTGGTAGTGTCTTACTGAGTATTATACTCACACCCTACTTGGGAATTTCAGTGGGCTATCATATTTCATGAGAAATCTGACGAAATGCAATGGCCCTATAGTGGACTACTATGTTGAGGATTATAGAGATGGTGGGGTGATTGGATAGAAAAATGTGGGACCTACAGTTTATCATTTGTTTGTTTATCATCATTTTTTACAATTGTTATATTGGCCACTTTGGGAGTTGATTTTCTGTATGACATGTATTCCATCTTTACCTTTTTTCATGCTTATTCTGATTATTAATTATTTTGGTTATTATTAATTATCATCCCTATGGTATAATACTATGGGTATAATATCCCCAGTAACAAACTCATGTCCTTTCTACTAGTTGAAAAACACTTGCATATTGGGAGGCGTGGATGAAGTCACATAGCATCTGATGTGAGACTAGTGCTTCAGGTCGTGATGTTTACAAAATGGTATCAATGGTCAGGAATCACTAACACAATTATACCCTTTCCGTGGGTTGGGATATGTTATATAAGAGATAGGATGGTTGGGATTTTTTCAGGGGAGGTGTGATAGTTCCTAGAAAGTACTGTATAGTGGACCTATGAGTTAGCATAAAGTGGGAGACTTATGTTTTACTATTACTATTGATTAAAATCACCATGGGTGATGCACAAGATGTTGATACTTGATTTATGGTATTTTCGGAGTGTCCATGAATCATGAATTGGAACGTAGGTTCACATTCCATATTTATAATTGTTGTGGTGCTACATTGTGGTTCATTAATTTAATTCCTTGATTTGTTATATCAGTTATAAATAGTTTCTCAGTGTGTGATATATCTATTTTTCATGTTGTTTTGATATATCTTTATTAGAATTAATATTTGCACCAAGCATGCTAATTTGTTAGTATATATATGATGATTATGAAAAACATACAGGGATGGAAAAAAGGGTTAGTTCTTGGAGGTTTATACCATGGGTTAAGGGAATACTCTCAGTAGAAACTTGTGTGATCCCATATTTTGGTTAATAGAAACATTATGTGATCCCATTAACTGATTATGGTTTATCTTAATGACTCTGGGTCTATTCATAATTGTTTCCTTCACATTACAGTATATGTTCCTCGATATATTTTTATAGGACTACTTTAGAAGCAGTCTGGAATACATCCTCAAGGGAGTGCATGTCTACATTACCATGGGATATAAAGGATAATGAAATTTGGAATTCTCCGACACATGCTATGTGGTTAGGGTAGAGAGGACTCTTTAATCGAATGTATTTCACCCATTTCATATCCTAGACATAGTAGTTACAAACTATGGTTGAATATTCCCTGATTTTAATCTCCAACATTCTTTATCCTTCTAGAGCACTGGTGGACCATAGGATACCAAACAATGAGATGGAACATGTAAATAATCATTGAACTAGTAGAGACCCCAATGGAAAAAAATATATGAAGAGATTGATCTCATACTAGGAGTTCATCCATTTCAAAACCATGTATTGTATATCGCAAACTGAGCTCAATGAGCTCAAGATTCAGCTGGAAGACATAGAGAGAAAGGTATTTAGATGGTTGAGTAATTCACCATGGGATTCATCTATATTTTTCACTAATAAGGTTTCAAATATTCTTCAGCTATGAATTGATTACTAGAATATGAAATAGGTGACAATGAACAACCAATATCTATTACAGAAGATTGATATTTTTTTTGATTAGCTACAGTGATCCTGGCGGATCTCTAAGATTGTTCTTACAAAAAGATACCATAATTTTTGAGTTAGAGAGAAGGAAATTATTAAGATGAAATTTCAGAGAAGGTATGTACTATTTGAGTACATCATAATTTCATTCTGACAGAAAAACACACTAGAAGTGTTCGTGCACCTCATAAAAATAACTTCCATCCATACATGGACTTGTTATTTATTGGTGTACATTGATGATATCCTCATTTACCCACAGAAACTAGAGAAATATGTTAGGTACCTAGAGATTTTCATGATAATTTTTTCATCATGAAGGAATAATTCAATTATTTCAAAGTGTGACTTTCATTTTAGAAGATAAGTTTCTAGGACATGTGGTTTAAAAGATTGGTATATTTATAGATCCAGAGAATGTTGGGGCACTCATGTCCTGGACACATCCTTAGACAGTGTTTGATATTAGGGGATCTCTGGGTTTAGTATGATACTATAGATGGTTTATCCAAGACATATCCTAAGTATAATCACCCATGAAAGTGCTAATACAGTAAGGAAATTATGTTTCATTGGTTAAAATAATGTAAATATGTGTTTCTTGAACAAAATATAAGGTTGACAAGAGCTCTTGTACTGACATTCCCTAAGCATGGGACTGGTTATTCAATGTAAAATGTTGCCTTAGGTGTTGTTATGGGAGTTATAATTATTAAAAGTGAGTAAGTTTATACTATGGGTCTCAATAACAACCACCATATGAGAGGATCTACCCTACACATAACTTGTAGATCAAACTGTGGTCTATGCTCTGACATGATTGTGATACTATCTCCTTGGTGATAGATTATTTTGTTTATATGGAACATAAGTCCTTTTGTTGTATATATCCTCAAGGTGACCTAAAACTAAGATAGTGGAACTAGGTTGAGTATCTACAAATGTTCAACCTTAAGATGATGTATAAACCTAAAAAATGTAAAATTGTTTCATATAATCATAGTCATGAGACCTAGGCTGAGAAGGATCTTGGTGAGAGGTCTTCACAGTTGTAGATATGGATATATATCTTGTTAGATCATTGAAGGATTGATTTTTCTAAGGAACATGGATACATGACATCTTCCCATTTTTTGATCACATCCTCACTTGTGGAATGGGTGTATACTAGTTAGGAGTCGGACCTAGAGTCAATTTCAAGCAGCAAACAACTGGTTGGTGGTGACTGAATACCTGGATGGTTGATGGATAATGATGATGTTATCATGGTACGTAAGATTGGGGTAGTGATTGGTCCCACCATAGGGGTGATGATGAGGGATTACCATACCTCTATATGGGATGTACGTCATGGTGTGACCAAGATGTATCATGATTTTAAGCAGTAGTTCTAGTGTCCAAGGATTAATTGAGATATTGATGTATTGTTCTACTGATGATATTCCTATTATAGGGTAAATACCAATCACTTGCATCCTAGTAGGATGTTAAATCCACCATTGATACCTATGTGTAAGTGGGAGGACACCATGATGGACTTCATTATGGGGTTACCATGGATCAGGATGAGTCATGACATATTTTAGGTGATTTTCAGTCATTTAATGAAGTCCACACACTTCATACAAATTAGAGAGGCACAAAAATTGGAGGAACTGGGAATGATTTATGTTCCAGAGATCATATTATTGTACGGAGTTCCCTTCAGAATTATTCTAGATAAAGGCACACATTTTACATCATTCTTTTCATAGGGATTGTAAAAATACCTATGTATTCATTTGAGATTCATCATGACGTACCATCCTTAGACTGATAGAAAATATGAACAAACTATACACATATTGAAAGATATAATTCAATATTTTTTCAACACTTTAGTGGATCATGGGTTGATCACTTAACCTTGATTGAGTTCCCATAAAATAATTTTTATCAAAATTATATTATGATGGAACGTTATATAGATCTTTATTGAAGGTCATTTTACTCACTGTTCAGTTAGAATGAGGTGGGTAAGGTAGTGGTTGTTGGCTACAGTGTGGTTCATGAGATCTCAAAGAGGGTTCAGGAGCTATGAAAGAGGTTGATCATCGCTCAAAGCATATATAGATCCTATGCTAAATGTTGGAGGATACCCTTGTATTTTTCTATGGGAGATTAGGATTTCATTATATTTATTCCTTGGTTAAGGAAAAGACATATGGGGAAGAAGGATAAGCTAGAACCATGTTTTTCAGACCCTTTGAGGCCACCGGTTAGATAGGCATAGTGACATATCATCTAGAATTCCATTCTCACTATCGAGTTATGAATTATGTGTTTCATGTGTCACTACTTCAGATGTACATAATTGAGCCTCCATAAGTTATTGATTGTGGGAACATTGAGATGGATATCAATAAATCTTATAAGAAGCATCCTGTATGGATCTAAGATTGAAGTGAGAAGGTATTGTAAGGAAATATGGTACCACTAGTCCAGATTCAATGGCATCATAGATAGATTGAAGTGGAAACATGGGAACATGCATCTAATGTTCAAGTTCAATGGCCTAAGTTGTTCAGGGAAGACCACTAGAGAGACTTCTCCATGATGAGAAGTTGATATAGAGGGTGAATTTCAATATTTTTATATTTATTAAATATAAAAAAAGCCATATTTTTTTATGATTTATATGTATTTTTATTTGAAAATGTAATTCATTAATAAAAATCACTTAAAAATGTTTTAAAGTTTTTGTGAAGGTGTAAAATCCTAGATAACACCTTGTAATATTCTATAAAACTTTTTTCTGAGTCAGGTGATAAGATTGAGTGATATTCTTAGCCACATATAGCCTCAGTATAAATGGGATAAAATATTAAATATATTATATTACAAATGCATGATTTAAACAAAAAATAATTGAATATCTTCCAAAAAAGTGAATTATATAATAAATCCAAGACCACCATTAGGGTCATAAGACAGTACTCACCCTAGGATAGGTATAATATTTGTTTTTGTCCTATGTTTCATTAGATCACATGAGAGGAAAAGTTATTTATATTTTTGTTAAATTATTTTTGGGAAATTATTTAATAAATCCCCAATAGTGTGTCATTTGAAAAATAGGAGACCATTGTTTGGTCTGAAACATGGGGTTTTTCCTAGGAGGGGCATAACATTTTTATTCATTTGGTGTTTGGTCATGTCACTCGTAAATTTAATTTATTTAGTATTTATATAAAATAAATAATTTTATTAATTTTAATTTAAAAACTAAAAAAATTGATGTACTTTTTAGCATCCCCAAAAATAACACTAAACCCCCATTTTATTGCATGGGAGGTCTTAAAAAATTCTATTTTCACACATTTTTTACCGTTTAAATCACCAATTCATTAATATAATTAATTAAAAACCTCTTCCATCAATATTCTATTGAAATAGTGAATTAATTGTGGGTTTCATATTTTTATATATTTAAGAAAACTATTTGGGGTTCTAAATACCCAACAAATTTCAAACACAGTGTATGTTGTTTCCTTCGAGTACGAATAATACCAGAACCTCCAATTTGAACCACTTTTGAACTGATTTTGATTCCTCCTCCAGATATAGGATTGACTCCTCCTTCCTTATATGGTTCACATATGATAAAGTCCTAGTTTTTCTTTTTTCTTTTTCTTTTTTATTTATTCTAGATTTTTTCATTCCTTATATAAATGTAAAAAAATTATTGAATTATAAGCTGACTAAACCTGAATTATATAAGGGTAGTTTAGACAATTATTAGAAGATAATTGAACTAAATTTAAAAAAAGATAATTTTAAGAAGTTATTAATGGATTTGGACACACATTGTTCATAGATTGGTTATTTACCATCTATTATATTTATTAGGAATTATTTTTTAATATTATCAAAAGATATTTACTAAAAAATTATCATAAATAATTATAAATAATTATCCAATTATAATTAAAATGAAAATTTATTTTGAGGATATAATATACCACATTATGAATAGATAATTTTTTAATGAAATGAACACATCAATTAATTATCAAAAAATGTTTTTTTATTTTATAAAGGGATAAATTATTGAATTTTTTAGGTGATAATTACATTTAATTATCAAAAAATAATTCTTAATAATTATCCAAATTTAATTATATAAAGTATAATTTTTAATAAATTATGAGATGATAATTGTAAATTATAAATTATAAGAAATTATAAAAATAAAATTTTAAAATCTAATTTATAATAAATTATGAAGAGACAATTATAAAAGGATAATTAATGAGAAATTATCAAAAGATATTTATAATGGATAATTAATGAGAAATTATTAAAAGATATTTATAAAAGGATAATTTATTAGAAATTATAAAAAAATAGTCATAATGGATAATTTATGAGAAATTATCAATTGCTAATTATTCTTATGAAGAATATTGTGAGTACATGAATTGAGATAATGATAATTTAGAAATTATTTGGGAGAGGGAAAATATCATTTCATGTGATGTTTTAATGATAATTTATAAATTATCAAGAAAATAGAATGTATCATTAATTTTGATGTTTTATTTATTTTTGAAATAAAATAGTTGGTTTGGATTTAGGGACCCTTGATAAACCACCTAAATTTATGATAATATGGCTGCAAAGTGGTTTTCTTGACTAGTTTATCCTTATATTTGACAAAAAATACTTCTTAGTAAGAGGTTCCAAAAATTCATAGGATCTTGTCAGAGATGTTTCCCAAATATGATTTTTTATATACAAATTTGTTATTTATGCTTGACTTGTGATTGCATGTGGGTCTGTGTGTGGCCCATGTTATGGTATGGTATGATTCCATGAGATTGATGTGACAACTAGATTCCCTGATGATTTTTGAATCAATTTTTTATGTATTTTATGAGGCTATATTTCTTGTGATGTGTGTTATGGTTGTTATCATGATATAAATTTTCATGTTTTCTATTTAAGGAATGGTATGTTTATACTTGATAGGTGGCCATCATGGTATGATTACTATTTATGTGGTGCGTGCATGCTTTGCGGAGACAACAACAATGTAGCATGACATCCTTGTAAGCTATCATCCACTTAATGCCTTTTGGATTATGAGTAGATGACAGACAATTGACACCTTGTGGATTCCAAGTGTTACCTGATGCCATATGGATTCTGAGTGGGTTACAGATACTTGATTCCCTATTTATTCCAAGTATTACTTGATTAACTACGTATTCTAGGTAGGTTGTATTCACTCGATTCCTTGTGGATTCCAATTGACTCACCAACAAACTTCTGGATGGTATAGATTCTTATCGACATATAGTATATTTCCAGCCTTGAATTAGGTACTTCCTTGGGTTTGTGGTGGTTTAGTTAGTACACAACCGCTCAGTTTTGGACTATGAGAGTCTATGATTGCCATCCATTTATTATTATTATGGAATAAATTTGTATACTTAAGAACATGAGTTTAAGGATGCTTTGGTGGTATCATACAAAGTCTTGTACTCACAACCTACATGGGAATTCCTATATGATTTTATATTTCATGAGGGATCCGGTGAAGGGAAAGGGCCCTATGGTAGAATACTGAGTTGAGGAGTGTGGAGCTGGTGGGGCTTGGACAGACACCAATGGGTCCTTTTCTTTATTATTAGTCTGTTTTTATGATTTATTTACGCCCTTTATCCTTTCCACTATGGGAACATATTTATTTTCATGAACTGTATGCCATCTCGATCATTACACAAGTTTACTCTGATTTTTATTATATTGGTTATTATTGATTATTAATCCTATGATTTGATACTATGGGCAAACTTTCTCCTCTAATGAAATCAGACCCCCACTACTAGTCATCAGCCTCTTTCATATGATGAGGTGGGCATGAGGTCATGTAGCACCCACATAGAACTCAGTGGTTCAGGTCAAGATGTCACATTTGTGGTGTTGATCCATTTATCAAAAAATGGAAAATTATCAGAATAAATAAATGAAGGTGGATGGTGTCTTCTAAAGGACTCAACAAAATATTGTTCCCTCATTTTTTCATTTGGAAGTCTAGTATGATTCATATCTTGAGAAATTTTCAATATAATAGAAATGAGATTTTTCAATGTAGGTACCATAAAATTTGGATGCTCAAGAGAAAAATAAATTCATTTTATATCATACTTAGAATTAATGCGGTTCCTTTAGGTTCTATACCATGACTAAAACCAAAAAATTATAGTGTAAGAAATAACAATCATGAAGGGGAACCACATAATCAAGAAAATCCACCTATAGTGTTTCTAAATTATAAAACACTTTTTTTAATCTACGACACATTAGGTTTATCCTAGGTTATTCATAGCTATCTTCTTTTTAAATCCTTTATGGTGGTTTGTAATGTGTTTGGGAATTTCTAATGCATATCCCCCAGGAGAGTCATCCCAGGTGTACAATAAGACCCATTTTCATGCACCTGGTGAGATCGAGTCTAGCTCAATGCACCCTTTTCAGTGTTAATACCCCTATGTACCTCAGTTCCACAGACACATCCACTTTTTGTATCCCATAAACAGATTTTATTACATAGAAAACACATTCTCTATCCTTCATCAAAATTCCAAGACATTTACCTATACATTGACTCATCCTTAAACATACCCATAGAAATATCCTCAAAGATCTCACATATATTTTCTCATCATTATCTCCAAATGTTAACTGAACCTATCAACTACAAAAAACTATAACAAACCATGATTATCATACATATATATTAAATAATTTTTATGAATGTTTATTACATGACACTAACTCATTCTTGGGGACGGTGAAAGTTTATTGTATTTGGAAACATGAAATCACAAAAAATTAATCCATAGGTAAACTGAATCATCTCCCTATATGATCTTCATAACTATCACCCTTCTTAGAAATAACATATGTAATAAATTTCTTTATAAAATGTAGAAAGGGAACATAAGAAAGGGTTTTCTCAGGTGCTCATAAAGGGTAAACAAGGGTGATACATAATACTGATATGAAAATAAGGTCATGAGAAAATAAAAATAACATCTGAAAACCAGACCTTAAATATAAAATATCATAATATTGAGTAACAAAATAATTATTAGCAGTTCATAAGACATTAAACATAACCTAATCAATGAATTTGAGCCATGAGAGAATAACAATGTCATAGAACATATATTTACGGAATACACATAAGTAGAGATAATCTTTTCCATATTGGATGAGGATCATTTCCAAATAAATCATATTGGAATAGTTTCACTCTCCAAACCATCATAGTAGTCAAGGTTCACTCCCAAGGTCATCATAGTGGATAATGAAAATTATTGAACCGAGTTCACTCCCAATTATAGTCCTTCTTATCTCATTAGATATAAATCTTTACCCAATTCATTGGAGAGAGATATAGGCCCCACCCATCTCATATCAAAAACCATATTTTTTTGTGACACAAAATCAAGAATAATTCATTATATAATAACCCATTAAATTAAATGGGTATCATAAACATTTCATCATATCATTAAATGTGTAATATATATCGGTTTCAAAAAAATTTCCTAATAGAATAATTCATGAGAATAAGTGAGTGTCATAAGAATTTCCTTATGGTATAACCCATAGAAGAGAAACAAGTTTCATAAAAATCATGTAAACATAAACATAAAACATTAAGAGAAATAATAAAAATATTATCCTTGGAAAATATCCAATGTAAGTCATAGGTGATGTAAACAAATTGAATCCTAGATAGAAAATGATTCTAATCGATAATTTAAAACATTTCAGGAGGAAAATATCCATTCCTCTTTGAAAACACATTTTAAAACATTAAAAAACTGAAAATTATTTTTATTTAAAAATAACCTTTAAAAAATATGAATAATTCTTCAAATAAAATATTGGTCATTACTATGGGAAGTTTCATTCATACTTTACACATTAAAACAAATATTAGGTTAATATTTTCACTAAAATCATAACGGGCATTGTTTGAAATACAACTTGAATATTCCTTAAATTTTTTTTGCAAAAATAAAAGCTTGTGAAAACAAATATTCAAAAAAATGATATTAATAAAACTTTTTTGAAAAATATTTTAGAAAATAAGGTTTTGGAAGCAAATAGATTCTCAACTGAAGATAGAAATAAATCCATTTTTTCTTAAAAACATTTTATCAAATATTTTAAGTACCAAAGAGTCTGAAAATGATTCTATTAATTTAAAATACCATTAATAAATATATTATAAGAAACTTAATGATATTTATTGAGAGTTTTATCATGATATTTTATCATTTGAGTATTAATCAGAAAAATCCTCATAGACGATGAGATGTTAACACCAAACACTTACCACTTTGGCAGCCTTGAAGCATAAGACCCATGAATAGAATAAAATAAAATGAACATTAAAATGTAATTATGATAAATAAATTAAATATATTACATATCAAAGGGTTTTTATACTCAACTTTCATAATAATATAAGCGCATAACACAACATATGTCTCAAAGAATGCAATTTGAGACAAAAATCACATTCCTCTTTGGTAACATTTTAACAGTAAACCCATGAAATTTAGATATTGAAATGGATATGTAAATAAAAATAATTATAATTAGAATAATAATAAAATATATCCATGGGTAGTATGATCACCACATTAAAAAAATATGTGGTGAATATGGAATGTGTCTTATAGAAGTAAAAAGTGAGATGAAAATCCCTTACCTTAAGTCTTGAATTTTTCCATAATCATTCAAATATCCTGAATAGTAAGTATAAGTGTAACGAAAATATATTATATTATAATATTATTATGTACATAACAACATATATTATTTTCTGTTGACCATTTATTACCTATTTATTAACTATTAAAGTTGATGTTAGGTTTTGGGTAATAACGACTTTATTTTTCGAATATGTTTTGACTTGTTATTTTTTAATGTCTTACATAGATCATGGTTTAATACAATATAGAATTTATACCATGATATAAATATCATATATATTTAGTATATATTTATTTATAAAAATCAATAAAATTTAGGGATTTAAAATGAAATACTTCGTTTATGGAGACAGTTTGTTGTACATACACCAGAACATTGTTTCTATTTTCTTATTGGACTGAAATAATGAAAATTAAATGATATATTATAAATACAGAATAAGTTTAATGTCATATATATTATTTATTCTAATTAATATAATCCTTAATACCTTCAATTTATCATGTAAATGAATCACATCACTTCTTAAGGTAGAAGTACATCGTACACACGAGCAACTTTATCATATTCAAACAAAATGGGAAGAATGAAATTATGTGTGATATAATAATAACAGAATCATCATAATATCATAAATATCATATATAAATAAGTAATCCATAATTATGTACAACTTTGAGATGTGGTAATGGAAAAATGAGAGACATAGGTTCGAGAGGCGGTAGTCCGCCGTACACAAGAACAACGATTTTGTAACCCATTTGATGGAAGTGGATATGATTTTAAGGGATTAAAATAAAATAAAAATATTAATATTTAATATAACAATTTTATTATATCATAATATTATTATAATATTTTAACGAGGTGGAGGAAGAAATAAAACAAAAATGCACATTGATGAATGTTGCCTCTTCTTTAGGTATCCTCCTTAGGTTTGCACTTAAAGTTATCCTATTATGTAATTATGTCAAAACTAAGGATTCTATGACTATTAGAGAGATTTTTGGATGTGATTTGGGTAGTTATTGGATAAAAAATGGTTTTTAGGTGTTTAGAGGAGAGGAGATGGGGATGCCTTTTATAAGTGGGGGGAGGGGATACACATGGTATTTTTGAAAAGTCATGAGTGATTCGATGTTTTCCATATGTAAAAAAGGTGGAAAATGGACCATTATTGAACCATATAAGTGTAATGGTCGAAATATTTCTATTAAATATTTTTTATACAATTTTATAGGTGACTTTTACCCTTATATTTTTAGTTTAACCCTTAAAAACCCATTTTTTACTTTAAAGATGATAACTAATTTTTACTATTAACACAAATCCTTATGATAAAAAAATATGTTTAATTTATTATACATTAAAAATTAATGCGGTACCATATATTGAATACAATTTCCCAAAATCAATTCTTATAAGTAGAAAATTTTAATTTAAAACTAAACTTGTTGACGTGACGAGAAAATGAGTGTTTAAAGAGAAAATGTTCACAAGTTTACAAAGTTTTTATATCTATATTCAATATGAAATTGATTATATTGACCAATATTGGATTAACGGATTTATAATTGAACTGATTTTACTTTAAAACTATTTTTCAATATAATTTTACATCATAAATAAACTAAACGAAAAAAACCGTTCTAATTTAGAATTTAGTATTTTTTCTATTCATCAAAAAGGACTCTCTTTGGAAAAATATGCAACATTCACCCTAAGATAATTTTTATATGATTATTTAAAAAATTTATTTTATTTTATCAGATTCATTTTATAAAATTGTAAAAAATTATTTTATTATTATTCACAAAAAGAAATTAATAGAACGATTTTCTTGAGAATTGTATTTTCGAATAATATAAGGAAATTATTGAAAAATTAAGTACTTTTTTATCAATATATTTTCTTTATATAAAAACATTATACATAATATTTAAAAATTAGTTATTACTACTCATATCACTATATTTTAAGACTAGGTTATAATGACCACATTTAAATAATTATAGTAATAATATATTATGGGTTTGTTAAAACACAATGTCGTGTATAGTACACGCTAGCCCAGGGTTGTGTGTAATGAAAGCATGACATTGTTTTTTGTATAATTCAAGATAAAAAATAAATTTCATTTATTTAAAAATAATAATAATAACATGGGGGTCACATGATAAATCTAATAATATACTGTACATTTATTTAATTTTCAATCTACTATATATATATATAATTTTAAATATATTCAAATATATTTATTAATATTATTAAATAAATATATATATATTTACATAACAATAGTTTTCAAAATAAAAATATTATTAATTTATATGTAACTTCTCAAAATATTATTAATAATAAGATTTATAAACATTAAATGACAAAAGTAATATAATTTACACTTAAATTACCATTATAATATTGTAATCTTATGTCACAACCAATATATGTAAATTATATAAGTAGATATACATTTTATAAAGTCATTAATCTTTCATAATTTTAAACAATTAAATTTTATACTTATTAACTTGGAATAGTAATTATTTATAATATAATTTAATAATTATCATTAATGGTATATTTTTTTATCTCCATGAACATAAATAATATTATATATATATATATTAAAAATTATATGTTATATTTAATTATATTTAATTATGATACAGAATATAACAAGTATTTTTTTATAAATAATTATTCATAATATATATTTTCAAAAATTCCTTTTTTAGATTCAATTTATTTTCCCATTTGTATCAAATATTATATTTTAAATTTATTATACATTAGATATACTATATAATATTACATATACATGTAAAAACATTCAATTTTAATTAATCAAAATTGAAATAAGAAATATATAATTTTTTTTGAAATAAAAAATTTCTCTAAATATTAACTACATTCTATAAAAAAAATTAAATTATGGAAACACCATATATATATATATTTGATAAATCGTTCAATAAAAATTAAATCATATAAAGAAAATAAATGAAACATTTATATAGTTACATTTTAAATAGAAATCTTACCTTATTAAAATATTGAAAAATATGTTGAGAAAAAAATATAGCAAATCATCCCAAAAAAATATAGGTTGGAAAAAATTAAATGGATGGGGGGAGGCCCTTTATTTATAATTTTTTGAGGGATGCATGAACACCATTAATTCCTTCTTTGTAAATATTTAAAAGGAAGAATGAACGATGTTCATACTTGTTGTCACACCCCATGGATGTATGAATAGGGTTCATGTTTACTTTGTGGAAGATAAATAATTTTGAACCCTTTTCACACTTATCCTAAAAATATGGATGTGTAAACATGGTTCATTCCTCCATCTATTCAATTTTAAAAATATATGTAACCCTATCTATTTTTTTTATTGTTACAAAAAATATTTTAAAAACTTTCTTATGAACCACACACATTATTGAATCATGTAACATTTATTATGAGATATTTGAGTTACTAATCACTCTCTTTTGTGGGGGAAATATATCTAAAAATATTAGATGACCATATAGTCATTCATAATTTATTTCAATTACTTAATTCAATGAAATTTTTTATTTTATTATTTTTGGTTTAATTTTTTTTAAACCATTAAATTATTATTATCTTTTATTAATTTATCTTTTGATGAAATCAATCATGGTGATGGTATAAAAACAATAATGATGATTTTTAATACCTAGAAAATATAAAATTAAATTAACTTATCCTATAACAACACATTAAATTTTAAAAATAAAAAATATATTTTATGAAAAATTTATCCGATTACAAATAATTAATTATTATATTTTATGGTTGATGATATTTACAATGTTTGGTGGTTGTGCTTGGTGCATCATCCTGGATGATTAGGACATTATTTTTTCAAATTTAGGTCTCTGATGGGCCATGGATCTATATTTATGGTGGGATGGTGGTTTGACTGTCGAACATGTGGGTTATTATTTTTTATAAATCGTCATTCGTACTGAGGGTATGTGGGATGATTATTTAAACCAAAATTTCATTGGCCATGATGATATCCATAAAATTTATTCTAGTGCATTCCAAATTCCTTATGGAATATATATATAATGAAATTATCAAGTGCTGTATCATGAATTACTCTTATATTATGATTATAACTTATGTTATATAGAATTATATTAAAATGTATGAATATCATATTGGGAATATAATGAGGACATATAATTTATATATCAATTTCTATATCATGTGGAATATCACAAGTTACTTGGTCAACCAGCTCCCACATTTAGTTTTCCTTGATTGACTTCATCTCCTCAAGCATTGCACCCACAAAGGATTTGTTCTGCTTCACCAAAGTAGGCTAGCTTATTAGTCATAGTGATGTGTAGATCATAGGTTTCAGGATCATATAGTCAAAAATCAATTTCATTTACAGAACTAATGATATTGTCAATGGTGGGAAACATAAGTGGTGAACTAACATGATTAGTGTCAAGTGATTCAACCAATTTGGAAGGAAGCAAGGAAAACTCCCCTACGCTGATGGAATGGTAATTGTAACACCCTATCCCAAAATTATCAAGATCAAGCTACGGTTTCAACATAATTTCATATATTCCCCCCCAAACACAAGTGGTTCCCAACCAATGGAAGAGACCTACGGAATGGTGCAAAGAGTCTATATCCTCAGTACTATGTAACATTATAGTATGATAAAGTAAATAGTAAAAACTAACTCAATAAATAATAAATAAACAAATAAAAATCAGAGTTGAAGAAAATAAAAATATAAAACTACCATGTAGTATAAAATTCTAGGTAATACAATCCAAATCCAAATCAAAAGGATCCAATTTATGGGTATTCCAATTATAAAAGCAGCAACATAAAGCCAAATTTCCCTCAATAATAATTTGTATCTTTTTTCTTTCCTGATCAATAGTCTACTACAAGGCCCTTCCCCTTCATCGAATCCCTAAAAATGAAATCTAGAAGAGAAAAAAAACACTTGAGTAGGTTCTGAGTACAAGATTTAGTGAGAAACCTCCAATAACCCTTAACATCAATTATTAAGATATAAAAGTTCATTCAATTAATGTAAGCTGAGTACTATTATAAAAAATACATCTCACAAGAACAAAAATATGTTGGGTCCTTAGAAACTAGCTCTACAGAAATCAATACCATACTAGAAGGAATAATGATCAGCTTCTAGATACATACCCTTGATGAGGTAGTCCAATAGAAAAACTGACATATCCCTCTTGAAGGGAATACCGAAATCATACCGACCAAGAATTTGACACATCCCCCTTAGTGGAACAGTACATGAATTTTAATATTCACACTCAAATGTAATATATAAAAACAAAAAAAATATAATACAGAATATAATTTTCCTATCAAACAACACATCAAATAATCATATGTCATAACCAACATAATCCACATTCAAGAAACAGAAGCATATGTCTCACATGGCCACACACACACCACATGTGATCAAGATTAAAACATAGGTCTATATGGACTATACACACATGCCCCGAAACATTCCATGAACCCATATAAACATGCACAGAATTCAATGACTTACTTCCTTTAGTGAAATGATGAACTAGAAACAAGGGCTGGTTTCCGAGTCCAAAATCACCACTAAAACATAGAGATGTAACTGATTCAACTCAATTTATAATCCTAGGATCCAAGATTAAAAATAAATAACACTCTAAAGGTAGTTAAAGGTTAAACATACCTGAGACAATCTATTACGAAAAACTTTCTTTGTCCAATGGTCACACAGATACTAATTCCTTTTATTAGGGTTTGGTTCTATTAGTGATTGATGAATCCATTTTTTAACCAATCAAAAAGCCTTATATATTTTCAATAAATCATGTATCGAATTGGTTTTGATCATTATGTAGACAATGGAGTTGACCCAGAGTAAAGAAGAACTCACTGGAATAAGAATACATGACCGATCAGTTATTTGGGCATTGAATGAGGGTGATGGATAAGAGGGTGAGAACCTAAAAAATAATATGATAGAATCTATAGGTTATTGGAATTAAAATGGGTATAGTTATTATAAATAAACATTAATGGGGGTCATGTCAAAAAAATACCTCTAAAATTGGCATCCTCGACGGGCACCTTCAAACGCCACCGGCTAGCCTGTGGCCACTAGGTATAATAACTTCTGGCAAAGAACACCACTAGCTGGACAATGGGATCTATTATTTTCTATAGATCTCTATAGAATCCTCCATCTAGATAGTGGATACTACTATCTTGATGGTGGAGCTGTTTTACAACCCCAATCTATATCAATCCCACCATCCTGAAGGTTTCTCAATTCTGGATTTCTAAACCCATTTTACAAGTCTCAAAACTCTTAAAAACATGACCTAAAGCAATGTTAAAGTTAAAAATAGAGGTGTTCCCGAAAAATAGGTTTTAATTTTTTTCCAAAACAATGAATTATCATCCATTATAAGTATCCCTAGATATTTACTCAAAAAACTCATGCCACTATGCCCGAATGTCTGCTTCCTACTCACACTTTTTTTCTTGAAAATGCACGTGCTCCCACTAAACCTGGATAAAAGGAATGATTTTTATTCCTAGAACAGTCTTACTTTGGTCCAATATATAAAAGTTTCACTCCAAAAAATATTCATCCAATTCTATCCCAACATCCTTGCAGTTGGAAAAAGGTGCCTGATCAGTCCCATATATCCCAAGTTATAACACATGGAACAATTTTTGCATAACCTGTTACCGTAGATGAAGTTACAAATGATAGAGTACTGTTTTGATATGTCTGGAAATATTTAATTTCCTCACATATCACATTAAAATTTACCTTACCTCTTAAATATATTCCTTATTCATTTTAACACTTTTAAGAAAACCTTGTCACCCACAGTGAACTCCATGGGTCATTTATTTCAGTCGACATAAGACCATTGCCTATTCTAAGCTATAACCAGCCATTTCTAAATCAAACTCACTCACCCTAAGGTATCTTATGAATTAATTAACCAAATAACTAAATACAAACCTACCTCATTCCAATATAGAGGTGAGAAACATGTCCTCTCATACAAATTCACAAATGGAGAAATCTGAATCAAATACTAAATGCTTTTATTGTTGGATAACTCCATGAGATCCATGTAGTCATCCCAAGATCCCTTGAAATAAAAAATATTGGATTGAATATTATCCTATAATGTTTGGATCATTTTTTATATCTGTCCATCAATATGAGGATCAAATTTTATACTTGGATTAAATTGATTATCCATCACCTACTACAGTCTATTCCAAAACCACAAGGTTAAAGGGATGTATCTTTTTGATACCATTCTCTAAGGTACACTATGATGCCTCAGAATATTCTAGACATAGAGTATTCCAAGATTATACACTAAGTTCTTCTCATAGAGTTGTATAAAGTAAGGAACCTTGGTCAATGGATCCACCACCACCCAAATGCTGTATCAGCCTATCAGGGTCCTAATAAACCACTCCAAAAAGTCTTTTCCCTCCTTATGAAAATTCTATAATGGAAATAAATGTTGTTATACTAACCCTCATAGTATTTAATTCTCTTCATAGATTCTATGGCAAGTCAGACAATGAGATATTAAACATTTGATGTCTCTTTTGATGTTGGGCCAAAAAAATCATCATTTAGCATCATGATACATCTCAGTCAACCCCAGTTTAACTACACATTAATAAGCGTGAGAGGATCTCATCAGCTCCTCTCCAATAGATGATTAAACCATTAATCTTTTTTTATCCATAAATACTCCACATTTATCTCAATCTAATCTTGAAATAAAACCACTTGTTTCCAACCTCTCATGAATTTT
Organism: Viscum album; assembly: GCA_963277665.1. NCBI lineage: Eukaryota > Viridiplantae > Streptophyta > Magnoliopsida > Santalales > Viscaceae > Viscum > Viscum album. Next base: position 1,387,457,953 of record OY728160.1, read on the forward strand.
TGTTACTACAGATCTTTCTCCTGAATTTCCTCCACTAATTCTACCAACGAGGACATTATTAATAAGTGTATAAAATTTCTAACCCTTGACCCTTCGATAGGAATGACTTCTAGTCTAGAAAAAATGCCATGATATTCATTCTATCCTCCGAAGTCCGTTCTCACAATTCATTTTTTCTCATTGCATCTACAACCACATTCCCTTTCCTAGAAGCATACTACATCTCAATGTAAACAATCTACAAGTACTCTAACCAATGTTAAGGATGAAGATCCAGGTCACACTGGGATAAAATATAACACATACCATTATATTATAAATACATTAAAAATAACCCCCCAAAGAGATATTTCCACCAATAATTAGACACATGAACTATAACTACTAACTCTAAGTCATGGGTATTGTAGTCCATCTCATGGGGTCACAAAAGAAAAGTCTAATCAGAAACTACCTTATCTCCCTACATCTGCACAACTCGTATACCAGCACTAGATGCATTATAATATATAGATTACCCTACTCAAAGATCCTGAAGAATCATAATTTGAGCTGGTGTTATCATTTTCCTTGGCTCAATGAAAACTTCCCCACACTTGTCTATCCATTCGAAGACTCCCTTATTGGAATGTGGGATCATGGGAACTTCTAGGCAAGAAAAGTCTTGAATGAACCTCTTATAGTACCTAGATAATCTGATAAATCTATGAATATAAAATAAATTCCTTGAATGTTTCTAATAAATAAATAAATAAAATTTATTTGGATCAATTGTTAACCCCTCTTGAGAAGACACATGTAAAAGAAAGCACACCTCATGTATCTAAAAGTGAATATTTTAGTACATTGTGTAAATATGATGCTCCAGAAGAATACTAAACATGAAATTTAAGTGTTTAGAATGTGATTATAACATATTAGATTATATAATGTTTTCACTAATTAATACAATGATGAAATAATATTTATATAGTTGAAAGATCTTATTCATGAGGGCTATAAACACTTTCGGGGCATCCATCATCCCAAAAGGAATAACGACATACCCATATAAACCATACCTACTCTTTAGTGCTACAATTGGGATATTTTCCTCTCTAACATGAAGTAGATGGTATCCAAAATGAAATAAAATCATATAATTCTTATAGGATACCATCAATTGGTCAAACCATTAATCTATTCTTGGAAACAAGTAATGGTTATTCACTATGATATAATTCAAAATACAATATTCCAAAAAAAAAGATAAATAATATCATCTCCCTTCTTGGAGAATGACACTAGATCACCCTAAGGGGAATTAATTGGTATGATAAAGCCTTTATCTTGATGATCATCATGTTTTAACTTATTCTCTTTTAACTCTACTGGTGGCATGGTATATAATGGAATCAATATTGGGAACACACAAGAAATACTAATGATCACATATTTAACTCCCTATGTGGATATAACCCTAAGAAAACCTCAAGAAAGCTGTCTTATTCCATGTCCAACAGTGGAAGGAATGTGGAGGGAGTCACTACCTGATCTGTAGTAAATATTGTACTAGAAACCTACACTAAAATAATTCACTTTGATAAGGATAAAACCCCAATCCATCTTCCTCTACTTCCCATTCACTATACAACAAGTAGTTATCTCCTTTACATTATGAAATAGTTACTCATATTCAATAAAAATCAACATGTTCATGGTAGATGGTCATTTAGTCCCTAACCATGGTCACATCAAAATCTATCATATCCAGAATGGTAAAACTAAAAACATGATCCAACTAGAAAATCACTATAGAAAATTTTGTATAAATATGAGTATAATTTCCTTTTAATCCAGGGGTTTTATTGGTAGTTATATAATGAAAAGAGTATTTAATCAGTTATTCTTACCCAAAAACTACTTGAGTTGATATGAAAACAAGATATTCTTCTATTTAAAAAAATAGTTAGACTATAAGATATTTGAACCAAACCTCAACCATTGGACGATCCATCTACACCATCAACTATATCCTAATAAATTTCCTATTCCCTACCATCCAACACTCCATGATGATATAGAGGCTCATGATTCACCTAGTTAACTAATAATTGTAGGGTATGGACCTACTTATGAGGTTCCATATCCATACCATGGATTGATTTAGTTTTGTGAAACCGAGAATACTTTAAAAAGAACCACCACTGGTGGATAGTATTTTCAACACCAATGAAACTTCTTCAACAAAACATGATAGTCCTTTAGAATGTCTCATTTATTCACACAATTATAGCACTTTTTATAATTCATCCACATTGATGCAGCTAAAGAGGATTGACTATGCTCTGACTATTTACTACTACCCTGTTTTCATTCCTCTAAATAGCACTTCTTGCTCTAGAATGAGCATTGAGGTCCATACTGGAGAAGGCATGTATCTGTCCCCTAATAGTAGGAAAAAGGCCATCATCCTAGTCTTCATCAATGACATTCTCTTTAATAAATTCATTTCAAAACACTGTATCATGGTAAAGTATATCAATTTTCCCAACGTATTATTTTAGATTTGAATAAAGGACTACATTAAACATCCTTTCCTTATATGCCCCATTTACTACTAGAAGTGCTTCAAAATTGATGAACTCTATGTAGTGTTTTGAATACTCAAAAACCATCATTGACCATTTTAGATATCCATGAACTCCTAATAATGAATAGAAATCGGTGAATCAAGGAATAAATCCTAAAAAAATAGGCCCACAATGTTTCCCATATCATCACTTCCTATATATCATCCTACATCATGACATCCTACTATATTCCAGATACTCTTTGAATCATAAAGGTTACAAGAGAAACATTCCATTCATCTAAGGTCTCCACAAAGACAAAAATACTATTAATGAATCATATCTAGTTTTACATGTATTGGGGGCATCTGGTTCCCTAAAAGGACTAGTGTAGTGATGGAGTTGAAAGTCCTGAAAATATTAGATCATCATTATCACACTACTATGGGCTCCCCCACCCTGGACTGGAGGTTTCTAAAAGAGTCTCGGATGGGCTGGTTATTTTTCTTGACCTAGTAGTTCAGTTAAGGGAGCACACTTAGTTTCATCTTCCTACCCAATTTGCGGTGCAACTGGCTAAGAAAGACATATTCTAGGATGCATCTATTGAAATGGAAAACCAACCATAGAAAATAAAATAACTTTAACAGAAGGACTAGAACAATGAAAATATTAATAGTTCATAGGAACAGAGAAGGGTTTTTAAATAAGTTTAAGTTATGAGGCAACCCATAAGGCAAGCCATAACCCCCTAAGCACTACCTAAAACACATGTAAAGCCTATTTTACTAGAACTTTCATCACAAACACATATATACACTGAAGCATATAATACAATAGTATTAAATAAAATATTTTATAAAATAATGCACCAAAGAACATATCCTAATTTCATTAGGCATTTAATTATCCACGCTCAATATAATGTGCGAAATGAGGATATTATTGGCATTTGGAACTGTATGTCTAGAAAGATTCATGAATATATACCAAATCCCATAAATAAACATATCATCATCATTTAAATATCCTAAGGTGAATTTAATAAATGATAACATTAAATAATAAAAACATAAATTCTTACTTTATGAAAACTCCTAGGTCCGCTATAGAGTTCTTAATTGATATAGGCATGGTTCATCATCTTGGGTTCCAACCATTCCTAACTCCTATCTACCCAATCCAAAATCAATGTTTAGAGAAAATAAAATTTAGAGAACCTTGTCCATTGATACCATTATGTAACACCCTGACATGAACCAATTAGTCCAAATAAGGGGTAAAACATGACATAATACACAAATCTATACAGACAACAAGTTTTCAATTAGTGGAAAGGGCCAATTGAACAATATTGGGAGACTATTTCCACAGTACCAAGTAACATTACCATTTTTTAAATGAAGCGATAAAAAATTGGTCATTAAATAATAAATAATCTAACAACCATCAGAGTAGAAAAAAACTAGAAATAAAACCTATCCCATGTAACAAAAGTATGACATTTCAGGTAAAATAAACCAAAACAAAATCAAAACACCACAATGTACATGTAAGACAACAATAATAGTAGAAAAATCTATCCCAAGGACTATTCTCCTTAATATTCATCCTCCTTCAAAACTACACATCCATCCACCATTGGTATCTTTCCATTAAATAGATTTATAAGCATGAAATCTACATGAGAAAAAATTCTTGAGTTTGGTGTGAGTACAAGAATCGATAGGACACCACTAATGACCCTTATCAGAACTGAATAATATATTCATGTGTATTCTATAAAAGTGAACTGGGTAAAAAATGATCATAGAATATCACACAAGCACAAACATATGTAAATTCTTTACAGACTATCTCAATCGATGTCTGCACTATGCTGAAAGACGCAAAAATTAGCCACATGAATCACCCCCAAGATGAGATAGTCCAAAAACATGAATGACATATACCTCTTGAAATTATAACCCAAAACATGCCAACCAAGTGTCTGATACACCCCTCCTGGAGGAATAGTCCATGCGGCTCAACCTATAAACTCAACTACAATATAGAAGAACAATACAAAATGGTAAAAAATGAAACTAAAAAATAAAACATAGGTCTCGTTGTGCTACACACGCACACCTATAATCATTAAAAAACCCATATAAATCATTGGTTAATGTCAATATCTTTCTACCTCAGTTTCAATAATGAATATGAAGCAAGGGTTATTATATGAGTCCAAAATCCCAACCAAAACCTAGATCCCAATCTGATTCCATAATAATTAGAATCTTAGGAGAAAGAATTAGAGTAAACCACACCCAAAATTAAAGTGAAGCTTATATATACTTGGGAAAATCTACTGCTGACAATGATCTCAGTCCAAAGGTCATGAAGATGCCAATTCCTTCAAATCGGGTGCTGATTTTATCAATGATCAATGAATCCCTAGTTTAAAACTATAAAAAATTATTATATTTTTTCAATTAGACATGGATATAATTGGTTTTGATAAAGGATAATATAATTAAATGGAACCAATGTCAAGAATAACTAATCAGAAGAAGAAGAAGAAACGATCTATCTTTTGTTCGAGTGTGGAACAAAGGCATTGGAAGAGAGGGAGAGATCCCAAAAAATAGCTGAAGAGTATCTATTGGGTGTTTTTATTCAAATGAACCCTAATAAGATAAATTAATGAGAGTGGGGGATTTTGAAAAAAATTGTATAAAATTGGTGTCCTTGCGGGACATCGTCGAACGCCACTGGCTAGCCAGTGGCCGCTGGGAAGAATCAATTTTTTCTAGGAAGCCCACTGGATGTCCAATGGGATGTAAATATTTCTATATATCTCATAAAATTCCATAATCTAGGCCTTGGGGCCCACCATCTTGAAAGTGGATCTTTTTTACATTCCCAAGTTATAGTTATCCCACCTAATTTACCCCTTTTTGATTTGGGATTTTCAGACACCTCTTAATAGGCCCAAAACACCTAAAAACATGATCAAATATATTTTAAATGTTTAAGAAATATGTTTAATTGAAAAATAAGTTTCATGTGAATCACCTCATCTATGCTTGGTGTTGTAGTGTCAGTAGAATTCATACTAAGGGGTGTCGATGTGAAAATATCAGTTCGTTAGCAGTACTATTGGTCTTTACTGTATCTAATATATATATATATCATAGTGCACTCGATAGTGAATATATCCTAAATACTCAACATACCTTTTTCATCATGTTCACTCCAATCCCACTACACCAAATCATCAAAGATTGTGATGTGTGCTACATGCACATGCTTGATGATGGGGTGATACACATATTATAACTTAGAATGAAACTCATAGCCGATGAAGATCATAGACGTACTCTAATCATCCAATTTCTGTAAAAAAGTATTTATATTATTACTATGAACAATGAAGTTAAAGGTCTAGAAAAGGTGTACAAATAAAAACAAACAACTACATGCCTCATATTCTATCATCCTTTCCAGGATCCATGTCAGCACATAGTTAAGGATAGAAACAACATTGGATATAGGTTCACCCCAAAACATCTCTGGGAGACCCTTTTCCTTTAAGATTATTTGATCCATGGTGAACATATTGTAGTTTCAATATTAAGCAACACAATTCTTATATAGTGAATAGGGATCCATTAGTTATTGGTGTGCATTTTACTCATCATAGGACTCACTGAATTCCACTGATGTGTGCTCTACCCCACAGTCAGTGTGGACGACCATCAACTTTCACATTATCTCCACCTCCAACATTTCATGTAATCACATGATTTTAACTATATATTGGTTTGTTCTATTGAGAAAAATGTGCCACATGGAGCGGCTCATATCATACGTATAACTGAATATAGCAGTTCTCCCTTGAAATTATTGCCATTATCAACCTAAGTGGATTTCATGGACCATGTCAAGGGTGTTCTCTATGCGATGCTTCAAATGATTGGATAAAAACACTCTTCACTACCTTATAGTGGGTAATATGTCGTAAAATTGAACCACCTAATCAATCCATAGCAACCCACACTCCAAATTACATTGGACGAGCATAGAGGGATCCTGGAAATTTAGGTGGTTATACCTCACATGCTAAGACTATGAATCATTACTTATTATTAAAAATTAGTATAAATTTCTAAAATCAACCTATAAAATATTTAGAGTAAATTAGAGGAATATTATTAAAATATAAATAATTTAATACAAATAACAATAAATAAATATTCCTAAATTATAATAAAATACCATAAATAATAAAAAATAATTTAAAATAATAAATATTTGTTCCAATTATGAAGAGTGAATGGATATACAAATAATTTAATATAGATAAAAAATAAATAATAATTTAATAGAATTTAATTATTATAAAAAATAATATATTGTTAAATTTTTTTCAAATTAATTGATAATTTTGAATAATTATTAATATTATTATTGTAAAAATATAAAAAGTTATTCCTTGTGCAATTACTTATTATGTAATAATTTTTGTGTAATACCTTATTGGAAAATAATTATTACAATATACTTTATTGTGTGATACATATTTCATGATATTTATTATTTCATACTAATTGTTTGATACTTATTGTGTTATACTTATTATGTGATACTTATGTAATAATTAATATTGAATGTTCCTGGGAATAGTGGAAGGGTACATGCCTCTTCCCAGTAATGGTTAACTTCTTTGGATTTCTCCACAAAAGTATATAATGGTTTTATGCCACTATATGATGATACTGTATTTTTTTCAATACTTGTATTTTATAAAAGTATTGATCTGGTTTTCATATCAAATATAGGAATTGATGAGAACATGAGAATTGTCTTCTATGTGTTTCTTGGGAGTTCATTGTGTTGGACATATGGGGATATTACAAAAGGTATAGTATTGTTTGGTGAGTTTTTGTGCATTGGTTTTTGTGATCATTATTTTTATATAAATATTCAATTATATTCCTTTTATAAAATGGAATAGTTTTCTTTATGCTTAGGAAGCGCTCAAGAAATTTTGAGAATGGTTTTGAGTTTTTTTAAGTAGTTCTCGAATTTTGGGATTCAAATTATAAAAGGGCTAAGTTTGGGCTCATATGAAATTTGAATAATTTTTTATGACTTCAAATGTTTTTTATGTCTTTTGGGTCGAGTGTCAGACTTTGAGTTTTCGATATTTTATGTTAGTGTTTTCATAATAATTCTGGTCAGAGAGTATGACATTGGGTTTCCTATGTATGATTTAAGGATTTTATAAGACTTCATAAATCATAAAAAAACCATTTTGTGAAATGTTGGTATTTTTCATGGATCCAATGTAAATGTTTTTATTTATGTAATCATAAACTATAGAGGTATAACCTAGGGCTGATCACTCTCAAGGAGGCTACTAACACATACTACATCACCATTTTCACTATTATATTCAAATGAATATACAACTGAATTAATAAAATAATATAAATTGGTGTTTTAAATTTCAATATATATATATATATATATGATAAAAAACACAAAATAAAATAAAATATAGGACACATGAATGTTAAAAGAATAATATTGTATCCCTAGGGAGTTCATTATGATGAAATCATTGTTATAAAAACATAATATGGATATTCTACTCAATGATGTTTATTACCCAACACTATAATTGTTTTAATTGTTATTATCTTGCATAAAAAATCCTCATGATGGGGAATACTCTTTATATATCCAACTATGAAACTCTTCCTCGGCCAAAACTATCAAAGTCAAAAATTGATGTATGATTAACTTAAATAGTAAAGGGAAGGATAATTGATAAAAAATAATAAAAACTGAATAGTAAAGAAAATGTGGTTGTTTGGTCACTGTAATCAATATAACCACTATTGGAATTCTATGAATAGAATAAATAAACAACATGAAATTTGAAAACATGGGAAAAAATACTTCCTCCCTTGAATAACAATGAGGTTATTTCCCCATTTTCAAATATGTTAGGATCATATGGAAATATAGAACATAAATATAAATGAAAATATATAGTAAATTGATAGAAATAAAATATATATTAAAAGGTTGAATTTTACCAAATAGAAAGGAATCACAATTATCTTTTCAAATTGGATAACTAAATATCCAACCCATTTGAATAGAAATGTGTACAAATTTATTACCATATGGGTGACTCAATGTGTCTTCAAAATATTCCTCCTAATGTTTCTACATGGTATCCACATTAATTGGATGAATATGTAAAAAAATTCTTCTTTTAAATTTGTTCTACTTTTCCATTCCTATCCACACCCAATATTTTAAATCCATTCCCTATTTTAATAGAATGTTATAGCCAGATTACTACAAAAATTATTTATATCCTTTCATACATTTTATATTACCCATATATGATTTCTAATGAATTTATAATTATGTAGAAGATATAATTGTGCATATAAGCTATTTATAAAAATGATCGTAGTCCCCTTATATTTCTCCACAGAAAAGTTTATCTCGTTTAGGAAATTTTTTTAAGGGATATATCACCATCATTGAAACTCTCCAAAACTATAAACAAATTTCCTTGAAAAAATTATAAGTTATGTTTGGGTATCCATGTTTGGATATAGTTCTTGGACATATCAAATAAAATATTTCCCAATGAACATAGAGTCTTAAAAAATGAAATTTGAATTTTTTTCAGTCTAAGAAATCTTCTGACTGAGATAAAAAATTAAATAAAAATAATTTGAATTAAAAATTTAATCTATTTTTTAAATTAATATCATATTATCAAAAAATATAAGAATTCTCCAATTACCTTTAAATTTATGAATTTTATTGACTACGAACATTAAATTTTATTATGAAATATGTGTAAATAATAGCTTTATCAATATACCACACATAGAAAATATACTCCCAGGATGTAATCAAATATCAAAATCAACATGCATAGACACATCACCAGGTACATAATTACTCTGATATTTTCTAAAAAAGAGTTCCATCATGTCACAAATATTAAAAAAAATCCCTTCAATTTTTGACTCTCACATTTCAATTCATTAAATATCAAAAATCTTCCCATGGACCACTCACAACATACATCACGTGAAATTTTATATCATTCTTGAAAAGAATAAATCTAGAGTTATAAACATACATGTAAAATGAATGTTTCACCAATGGTTATAAAGAATTATCATCTCTCTTCACCCTGAGACATAAAAAAATTTCAATCATGAGGTCTTTTGCTAGATATTTTGTGTTGAAGGGTCGGTGGTAAAATCATTTAAAAATACAATGGTTAAAAAGAGGATATTCAACTCTTAATTACATTCACAAGAATATTCACGTGAAAACATAGGGAATAATCCTCACAAAAGTATAATTAATAATATACACCACACACCATTTGAAATGTGATACGAGTAAAAAATAGAATAAAAATAATTATTTTATCAAAATTCTCTATTTTTTTTAAATTTTATTCTTTTTTTTCTTTATATTTTTATATTTTCTCAATGTGGCTAAGATGAAAAGAAAAAATGGATAAATTATAATTCATGAAATAAATTTTTTGGAGGTATGTGAGTCAAAAAATTAATAAAAATGAAAAACTCAATATTATCTATATTTTTCCCATTTCCTTTTCTTTTTCTGTTTTTTATTTTTTTTGGAAAACCACGTGATATTGATGATGTACAAGAAAATAATGGTTCATTCACATTATTTTAGTTCCAATAATATTCACACACACCTCATAAACCCCATAATGAGTTTAGTCCCAAATAATATACTTGAAAATCCCTTTCCCTATACTAAAACATAAAATATCCATTAAAAATATTAAGAGTAAAGGTAGGTAATACAGAATTTTCTTTTAATGTTAGTTAAAACTATACAAAAATTCATATATTATAAGGGATAAAAAGGTTATATTTAAAGGTATATTTTATGTTAAAATATGGATATAACAAATGAATATATCATGTCAAAAAGATTCATAAACTCTGATGAATTCAATTTGAAAAATCCAAATTTTTGTTTCACAAAAAAAAACAAGTTTCTCTTAAGAATATCTAGGAATTATAAAAAATAATAATTATTTTTTATAATTACTCATAGGAATATAAAAATATTTTTATATTTTTTCATGGGAAAGGATTTGAAAAATTGTTTAAACTCATGAAAATAAATTAAAATCAAAATCCAAGAAAATTTTTTCATATCAATAATCATATAAAATAAATTTATCCACAAATATAAAAACCCTATCAAAATAAATTAAAAATTGAAAAGTTATAGAAAAAATTCAATTAATATCAATAATCATATAAATTGAAAAAAATAATTACACAAAAAAACACCTATTTAGGTTTATAATTTTCCCACACCTAATTTTAACTGCCCATTATTTCAGCTCAGCAAAATGAAAAGAAAAGAAATGAAATAATAGGTAGGGTAAGAGGTAACATGATATTATTTTCTACTATAAATATTGAGTTAATATCTTACCTTATTACTCTCTAAACATAAAATAAAATAGGAAAAAACATAAAAAATTTATTTAAATAAATGTAAATAAAAATAAAGTTGAAGGGAAAATAGAATAAGACATGGTATGTACCCACAAAGTGGGTGATTTTTTACAATACCCATATTTAGGAATTTTCACACTTTATCCCCAATCTAAAAGCGGATAAGGTATCATTGAGATGAATCAACACATATGACTTCTCCCAACATCCATAACTGGATTCCAAGTGTGAGAAACCCCAATGAAAAAAAATTCTCCACAACTAAGAACGAATAAAATAGAATTTTAGTTATAAAGGGGGTGGGTAAAGTAATAGGGGTGCTCCATAATGAAATTAATTTTTTCCTCCTACATTTGATATAATAGTTGATGTAACAGAGGAATTATCATCACCACCTGATCCCCCGTAGAATCATTTTCTACTTCAAGTTCAAGAAATACTTTATCCTCAATAGTTTCTTCTTCATGTTATTATTCATTTTATAGGATTGTTTTGAGCTCATAAGGATGTTAACATTTAAAATGAAGTGTGTAAAAAGGTATGTAATTCAGTAAAAAATAAAATGAATCTAATTCAAATGAATGTTACACTACCTTAAGTAGTTTGACCTTATGATCCTGCTCATGCATTCATTAATCATAGAATATATTTATAATTAATGGACAAGATAATATTAACATAAATTCTCATCCAATTTATCTATAAAAGTTAGTGTAATAAGTATTACTTTTTAATCATCATGTTTTTTATTTCATCTATTTTTATTTGACTTCCCTGATAATAGTGGAAATGATCTATATTTGTTTTCTATATTCTTATATCATTCTGATATTTTCTTACATGTGTATCATCAATTATTGTTATCTATTATACATATCAATAAAATTCGATTAATTATAAAATTCACTATGAAATTTCATATTTACCTAAGAGGAAAAAGATATATAATGTTCTTAATTTTTTAGTTTTTGATTTTTTTTGGTTTTTTTGGATTTTATGAAAAATAGTTTTGGAAAGTGATTAGACTCCCTAAAAATGAATCCAAATGTTTTCATGGGAATTCATAATGAATCCCTAGTCAATATTCTGGTTTACCTAAGCATGCACTGTAGTGGCATAACATAGGGTAGATATCTGGGGGAGGCCACTCACACATAGTACGTCTCTATTATCACTAGTTTATTCTAACAAATGTATAACTAGATAAATTTAATAATATAATTTTGGGTTATAAAATTTTTATGACATATATATAAATGAATAAAAGACAGAAAGAAAGAAAGATAGGTCACGTGAAAGTTATTAGAAAAAGAATATTTCTCTTTAGGGTTATTAGAAATGAAATCATTGTTATAAAAATATAATCCCAATATCCCGCACAATACTTATTGTTAATTTACAACCACCTTGTTTGAATTATTATCACCCCACACTTATAAATCATTATATAGGCAAATACTCTTCCAAAATACATAAAATTAAACACTTTAGTGGACAACACTATCTACATTAAACTCCAATGTATGATATAATAAAAAAGTGAAGGGCGGGGGGGGGGTGGATTTATATTGAGGAAAAATAACTCAAAAGTATAAAAATAATGCATCCACTCATCAAAATTTATTTAAATATTCTTGAAATGATCATAATAGATTAAAGAAACAATATTAAATTTAATAACTCAAGTAAAAATACTCACTACCATGAACAATTATGAGATTAGTTATAATGATCCAGTATTTTAATACATGAATATTAAATAATTTTTTATGAACATTTATTATATTACACAAACACCGACCTAATGATCGTAAAGGTATAGTTCCATTGGAAACATGGAAACATAAACAACTAGTTCAAAGGTGAACTATTTAATATCCCAATTTGTCTTTCATATCTAGTGCACTTCCTAGATAGATCATTCCAGACATTTGTTCAAAACCAAGGGAACATAAATATAATAATGGGTGAGCTCAAATGATCATTAAGTGTAAACAAGTGACATAAGTAATCATAACGTGAACATAAGGGAATGAGAACATGATCATAACATTTCAAAACCATTACTTAAATATCAAAGACAACAATCTTTAGTCATAGTCTAAAGAATGGAATTTCCTATGATATGAGTCCTAGTATGATCAAAGAACATGAGTTATAAGAGAATAACATTGGCATAAGACATGGATTTGTGGCATAAAATAAGCATAGAAAATAATTTTCATATTAGTCAAGGCTCACTACCAAGGCTAACTTAGTTGAATGGGTTCACTCAAAAAACCATCATAGTAGTCATGATTGACTACAAAGGCCGTCATATCAGACAAATTTCATTACTTAACTCGGTTAAATACCTTTTCCAGTAATGCCTATCTCATTAGAGATAACACATTACCTAGTTCATTGGAGGGAGATATAGGTCTCATCCATATAAAAAAATAATCATATTTTTGCATGGTAAAAGATCATAAAACATTCATCATATCAGTAAACATGAAATGAAATGGGTTTTATAAACATTTAATCTTATCATAACCTATAGAAAAGATATTTGTTTCAGAATCATTTCATCATTTCATCATACCTGAACATGTGGTAATATAAGTGGGGTTGATAAGAATTGTTTCGTGGTATGACCCATGGGAGATAAATTGGTTTTATAAACATATTTTCCAAAAATTTCATTAATATAAATAATAATAATGGAATAATTGTATTATATCCACACTAAATCATGGGTAATATGAATTGATGTCATCATATATGGAAATTGATTTTTAAAGATCATTTAAAACATTTCCTGAAGAAAACAACGTTTCGAGTTTGAAAACAACACTTTTAAAAAAATAATAAAATTTCAAAATACATTCATTAATGTATCCTTGAAAAATTATAAATAAATATTCAAATAAAATGATGTTCATGAACATAAGAAGTTTCTTCCATGCCTTGTATGTTAAAAAAAGATTCATTTCATATTTTTATTAAATTACAAATAGACATTATTTTTAAAACAAAACAAAGATTACTTTCAATATTTTTGTATAAAGAGTAAAAAATTGTTAAAAAGTTATTTTAAAAATCATATTATAATATTTATAAAAGTTGAAAACATTTTTTAAAAACATGGTTTTGAAAGAAGAAAGATTTTCAACCGAAGACAAAACTAATGTCAGTTTTTCATAAAAACAGTTGCTTAATTATTTCATGTAACAAAGTGATGAAAATGGTAAAATTAATATCATGAATAACCATAAGAGAATAAAATTTATTGGTTTCTTGAGATATGGATTATAGTTTTTTATTATCAGAAACAAAACCATAGAATATCCTGACAAATGATAATATTGTAACATAAACTTTTCACCACTTTTGAAACATTAAAATGTTATAATACTGAGTAAAATCATTAAATGGAACATAAAAACAATTAGGATAAATAAATTCATGATATTACTTTTCAAAGGGGCTATATATACACCTCATAATGGAATATTGGTTCATAACATAACATATGTATCAAAGAAGGAAAATTGAGAAAAAAATCTCTTACCTTAAGTCTCAACATCCTCAATATATGTTTGATATTCATTTATATTATATATATATTTCTATATATATATTTTATACATCTATTTCAGAGCCATTTTTATATATATAATTCCATATATTATTTACTTATTAGTTTTATTACCCATTTATTATAAATTCCATGTTAAAGTAACATTTTGGGTAATAACCAAATTATTTTCTTATATGTTTAGATTTGTTATTTTCATTCCAATTAATTTGATCATGGTTCCATAATATCAAGAATTTTAACCATGATATAAATATCATATATATTCAGTATATATATATTTATATTAATCTATAAAATATAGATATAAAAATTAAATTCACCATTCATGAATATGACAGGTCGTACGTATGCATGTGCACTATTTCCATTTTTTTAATGTACGGAAATAAAGAAAGGGAAATGATATATTATAATTATAGAATATTTTTTTCACATAAATCACACATGTTCATTATACCCATCCTTATTACCTTCTACGAAAATTGTGAATGAATCACACCACTTTACTAGGTGATCATCTAACATACACACAAGCGAAGTTATCATATTCCCAAAAAATAGAATATAAGAAGCTATATATAATATAATATAACTAGTATAATATTAATGTAACAAATATAAATATAATAATAAATCAATCATTATTTACTACTATTATTGGTGGTAATGGAAAAATGAACGACATCAGTTTATTTGGTGATAGTTCACTGTACACCAAACCGATGATTTCGTAACCCATTTTATGAAAAAGGATATCATTGTAGGTCATGAAATTAAAATAAAAAAATATAATTATATATAAGATATTGATGTATTTATATCAGAATATTTTAATTATAATTAAATGGTTTTTAGAAATAAATAAAATAAAAAAATTGGTTGAAGAATGTGGCCTCTTCTTTTGGGTAATCTCTTTAGGTTTGCACCAAAATCCTTCAATGGTTGGATTTATGTCAATAATAAGTCTTATAGGAATATAATAGGGTTTTTTTAAGTGATTTTGGATGGTATTTGTCAAATTTTTTTTTATTATGTGAGGACTAGAGTAGAGGGGTGACCTTTTAAATCTGAGGTGAGAGATATAGTTTTAGTTTTTTGGAAGAGAAAGGTGTTTCCACATTTTTCACATGATAAAAGGATCCACAATGGACCATTCTTGAGTATTAGAAATTATATGGTCTAAATGTCGATATAAAAAATATTTTATAAAAAAATAAGTCATTTTTTATCCTTATCTTTTAGTTTAACTCTTGGTAAACCAATTTTTACCCAAAACGTGGTAAATTATTTTTACTATTTTTACTATTAATTATAGTAAACAATTATGTGAACTTATTAGATGTTATAATTTTTCTTTTATTTCAAATAAGGAATAATTTTTAAAGAAAATCATATATATAAGTGGAAATTTTAAATTTAAAATTCATCCCACAAATGAGATGATAAAGTAGGTTTTCAAAGAGATTTTTTTTAAAATTATGAAATGTTTTTATATAAAAATTAGATACCAATTTGATAAAATTGACCTAAACTAGATTAGTAAATATATAATTGAACTAATTTTCCAATAAAACAATTTTTAAATATAATCTACGACTATAAATAATTTAAAAAAAATGAGGTTTCAATTAAAATTATATAATTTTAATTCTTCATAAAAATTGATCTTTTCAGAAAAATCCCTAAAAATTCACACTAAGGTAAATTTAAAATCCCATTTAAAAAATTAATTTTATTTTATAAAATTAATTTTCTAAAAGTTACACAAAATAATTTTATCATTGTTCCCAAAAATTTATAAAAAACATTTTTAAGAAATTAGTATTTTCAAAACCTATGAAGGTGTTTCCAAAAAATGTTTATTTTATTATCAATGAGTTTTATTTATATAAATACATTATAATTAATATATAAAATTTTGTAATTACTAATCATATTTCAATATTTAATGGTTAAATATTAATTTTCATGATTAATTAATTATATTAATAATATATAATGGTATTGTTAAAACTCAGTGTTGTGTGTAAGGTAAGCTAAAATCGAAGTTGTTTATAATACAAGATATCTACGAAATTTAATTTATTCAAAAAAAAATATTTCCAAAATATTATGGTGTTACATTCAACCCCCAAAAAATAATGTTCACCCTAGAAATACATCACTTTGATACAAAAAAATGAGGTTACTTCTTCCTCATTATATCCTCAAGTTCATACATAGATTTTTGAGACCGGTGGTTTCTCCATAAAACATTCACCAAAGGAGTGGCCTTATTTTTTTAGTAATTTATCTATATAATCAAGAATCGTAATTAGTTGTTTTTCATAAAAAATTTCATTCTCTAATAGTATGACCTCTGAGTTCAATTCATGTGAGGGGTCAGTTGTGTACTTCCTTAGGAGATACACGTGGAAGACATTGTGGACATGAGATAGGTTTGGTAGAAGCACCAAACAATACTCTACCATCCCATTACAATCAAGGATTCCAAATGGAATGATATACATAGGTATTAGTTTCACTTTCTTCCTAAATCTCATAACATTATTTGATGGATAAATTTTTAAAAACACTTTGTCAACAACTACAAATTATTGATCACTATGGTAATTATCAACGTAAAATATCATCCAACTATGATATGAATTAATGTGTTATTGAATGGATCTAACATTCTCTACCATTTCATCAACTATTCCAGGTCCCAATTATATTATTTCTCGAACTTCAATCAATCACATTGGATCACTACACTTATTAAAATAGAGGGTTTCAAAAGGAGCCATCTGAATTATCAAGTGAAAGATATTGTTGTTTGAGAAATCATCTAGAGGAACGCATTGATTACAACCACCTTTGAAATAAAAATAATAGGATCTTATCATATCCTTTAGGGTTTGAATTATTATCTCATACTAACCATCTGTATAAATATCATACATAGTGATAAAACTCATTTTATATGCAGATATTGGGGAAGGCTTCGATAGTATTTTGAGTGACCCTCAAATACTGATCAAACACAATAGAATTGGTTACTCCAAGAAAACATGACACTTAATTAATGTATATCCTATAAATATGATCTAGATAAAAGTCTTCTCAATTAGTGAAGAAGTGTGCTAACATAGTAAGGCGATCAACTAAAACCCATACAGAATTATTCCCTTCAGATGTCTGAGTCCAAAGAAAAAATACATGGTGATGTTTTTCCATTTCAATTATAGTATTGGTAATGGATATAAAATCCCCTTATACATTTTTTCTCAACCATAACATGAAAACATACCGAGCACTGAGATATTTACTCTATGATATATCTCTTCATGACATCCCACCAGATGTAAATTTTCAAATCTCTATACAAAATCATACTTACAAGATGAATACAAAATGAAGAACTATGAGAAACCTCTAATAAATCCTTCAAATCCAGTATGGATGGAACAAATACATGGTTTATAAACCTTTTCATTCCATCATGATCATGGTAAAAAACAACAACATTTCTACCCTTCTTTTGCATCTCTAAATCTTCCTTCCTCACCAATTTAATCTTTACTTGTATATATGGCTGAACATTCAACTAAAGAAGATAATATTTCATCCCTTCATTTAGTATTTCCTAATTCATCATTTAAAATTCAATAAATATTAGATCCTTTTTTATACCCATTGTTGGTAAGATAGTTTGATCCTTTTGACTTAAATCATCAACCACATTGTTTTCTATCCTTGGGTGGTAAGGTATTGAGTAGTTATAATATTTAATTATCTCCATCTATCTTATCTAGTTTATATTCTACTTATTCTATGTTATTATGTACTTAAAATTATTTATCGGTATATATATCACACATTTCTCAATAAAGATAATGCCTCTATATATTTATGAAAAAATTACCATTACTAACTCCATATTATTAGTAGAGAGATTTTGATCATGAACTTTAAATTATCAGGATGCATAAGCTCTAACCATTTCATTCTACATGAGAACACATGCTAATCTTTTCATGGATTCAACACTAATGATTATAAATCCCTCTCAACTACATGGTAATGTAAGAATAAGTGTGATGAATAAAATTTTCTTTAGTTCATAGTAATTTTATTCACAATCATCTGTCAAGAGGAATGTGGATCCATTATAAGTAAAATTAGTGAGTGGATTACTAATTTATAGGAAATTATCAAAAAAATTCGATAATATCTAGATAAAAAAAGAAAACTATAGATCTGAGTCACCTTGGTTGGAATTTTCCAACACCCAATAGCCTACAACATTGATGGATCTATTGATATACTATCTCTTATGATTATATAACCAAAAAATGAAACCTTTTCACACTTTTTATATTTTTCATATAGTTTCACCTTCCTTGGGGTCATTGGTACAATTATCAAGTGGTCTATATTCTCTTAATTTATCCTTGAGTAGATAATAGTATCTTTTATAAATATTACTGTGAACGGATCAAGGTAGTCTCTAAAGACTATTAATTAAATCCATTAGGATAGAATGTGAATTATTAAGACCAAATGGAATCACTATATATTCATAGTGTCTATAAATTGTATAGAATTTTATCTTGGGTATATCATCCATCTCTAACCTTGATTGATGATGTCTAGAATGATGTTCAATCATGGAAAAGTGTTGATCTTCACAAAGTTAGTCAAACAAGTCATCAATATAGGGAAGGAAATACTTGTTATTGATGATGAAGTCATTCACTTATTGATAATTAATGCAGTCGTATCAATTCATCATTGTTTTTAACAAAAATAATAGGTTCACCCCAAGGTAATATTCTAGGATGAATTAAAACCTTTTCAAGGATCACCTAGAGTTTCTTCTTCAATTCATACTACTCAATCATGGCCAGTCTATAATTTTCTTTTTGAAATTGGTTAGCCCCCAGGTTTGAGTTATATTGGAAGCACAATTTCATGATTTAGTGGAAGAATGGGGAACACTTCTAGAAATATATTAACAAATTCAAGCACAATATGCATACCATAAATGTTGAGTTTCTTTCCAACCATAAGAGATAAACACCCCTTATAAATTGTAATAATGACCCATACAATGGCTGATATCTCCATCAAAAGTTCACACTTATTATCACATTGATATAAAATCATAGGTTAGTGTGGAATATCCAATTTGACTTCCCATTATTAATAATTGACATGGTATTTTTTATAGAAATCCAATCCATGCCTAAGATTACATAGAATTCAACCAAATTAATAATGATAATATTTTTAGGAAGCACGATCCTATCAACATCAACCATATAGGATTCATACACTTGAGATGTGATAATTTCACCATTAAGAGTTTTCAGTTCTAATTATACATCTAATCATTTGAGTCGAAACATAATACCCATAAAAATTCTTTATATATGGAAGAATGGGTATACCCATAGTAAAATAATACATTGGTAGTTCTAGTGAGGATTGTAAGTGTACCTTTCAACACAACATTATCGAACCCCTTGTCAAATATAGTGATCAAATGTGATTTCACTTTTTCTATTCTCTTAATAGTAAACCTACATCAATCATCTTCATTAACATTTATATTTGGGGATTGGTTAGAATAACGTCCATACTATATTTATTTGAAACACTAGAGTTTGGTTGGTTCGTTCTGTGATGTTTTCCCTCTATTCATTTCATTTCCTAATTTTTTCCCATCACTTTGATTGTCAGTTTCTCAATGAATGTCCCTTCCACACATAAATCCATTACATTCCACCTTAAGTTAATTCCCTCTAATATTATTCCAAATTTATGAGCATAAAAAATATATTCATCTTATCTACATGGTTCTTATATTTTCCTTTGAATTCCATTTTCATCTTCTAATCAAAACCATGAGATTTATACATAACTCCATACTCCATTTCCACCTTGATAGTGCATAAAACAATGTCTTCATAGATATTTACTTCCGATACGAATAAAACCCTTCAAATACTTGGTTTTAATCCACACAATAATTAATAAAACATATATTTAGTTCGAATGATATTACCTGAATCATAACTTGAAAGTATTATAAAAATTTCATTATATGTACCAATAAATTCATCATCCATTTTCCTTATCTTAGTGAACTCATTCCCTACCCTAATAAGAATAATACATGGAAATTAATTCTTAAAAATAAGGTCCCAAAGTCATCCCAATCCATGGAGTCATTTTCATAATATTATCTTATATTATTGAAAAACGTTCACCATTTATCCGCTTCACCATCCAACTAATAGATAGAAAAATGGGTTTTTATTGTTGTGAACACTGGTGAATAGAAAATATCATTTCATTGGTACTGGTCCATTGATCAAAAACTGATGTATTGGATGTCCCACTGAAAGAAGGTAGAGTTTTCCTCATGATAGACTCAATCGATTTATATTTCCTCTTTAGTTTATTTTGTAGTTTAGTATGATTCATTGCTTGAGAAAGTTTCATTAGCATAGTAAAGAGATTTTTTATTCTATATCCTATAAATTTTATTTTCTTAGGAGTAAAATCATTAAATTTTCCATATCACTTAGTGTCAACAATGTTTATTTAGGTTCGATCCCTTAAATATATCCAAAGAGCATGTTGTAAGAAACAATAATCACAGTGGAGAACCACATGATCATGAAAAATAACTTATAGGATACCTAAATCATGACCCATAATTATTCATCTTTTAATCCTTAGGTTTATCATTGGTCACTCAAAGACATAATTTATTTAAATCCTTCATGATAGTTCATAAAGTGTTTATGAATTTCTGAAGAAAATATCATGGGAGTATCAAGTCAGGTGTGCGGTAAGGCCCATTTTTATGCACCAGGTGATGATCGAGTCAAGATCAATGCACCCATTTTAGAGTTATTACCACTATGTTACTCTATGCTAGATCCACATCCAATTATATTATCCAAAAATGGATATAATTTCTGGGAAACCACTTGCTTTATCCTTTCCAAAATTCCAGGATGTTTTTCTATACTTGACTCATCGTCAAACTCATCCTTAAATACAACTCTAGAAATATCCTTAGAAATATCCCTAGGGGTCTGGATAAATTATTCTCATCCTAGTTTCCAAAAGATTACTAAACCATTACTCTGATAAAAACTATAATATCTCATTATTTTCATACATTGATATTATATCATTTTTATGAACATTTATTACATTACATAGTCCCATGCCTAAGGAATGTAATGGTATAGTTCCTTTTGAAACATGGAAACATAAACTACTAGTTCATAAGTGAACTATTTCATCTCCCAAAATTTTTCTTTATATCTAGAATTTTTTTAGAGATATCATACATTATACATTTCTTCATAACATGTGGAATGGAAACATAGGAATGGGTTAACTCATATGCTCAGTAGGGGTAAACAAGGGAGATACATATGAAAAATACGAACATAAGGGTATAAGAAAATGATTAATTTTTTTTGAAATCATGCCCTTCATAAAATGAACACAATATTGAGTCATAACATAAATATTTTATGTTCATAAGACATGAATCATATGATAATAAAAGATTATGATCTTTAGACATAAAACAATGATTTTAGGCATACACATAAGCTTATGAAATCATTCCCATAGTAGTCTAGGTTCACTATCAGGGCTATCATAGTGGAATGGGTTCACTCCCCAAACTATTATTATAGTCATGGTTCAATACCAAGACCATCATAGTGGAAAAATTCTCTTAATGAACTGGGATCACTCCCTACTATATTCTTATCTATCTCATGGGATATAAATATTTACTCAATGCATTGGAGGGAGATGTAGGTCCCACCAATTTAATAATGAAAATCATATTTATTTTTACAACAACATCATAAAACATTCATCATATCATAAACTTGTAAATGAAGTTTGATCCATAAACATTTAATCATATCATAACCCGGGGAAATGATACATGTTTCATAATCATTCCATCATTTCATCATAGCATAGCCCGTTGAAAAAAGTTGGGTTTCGTAAGAATTTTATCATGGTATAACCTAGGAAAGTTAAATTGGTTTCCTAAACATCTTTTCAAAATAAACCATTCAGAGAAATAATAATAGTGGTATCATTTGTTCATATCCCTGATAAATCTTATGTAACATCAACAGATGTCAACGTAGATGGAAAATGGGTTTTAAAGATCATTTACAAAATTTATTGATGAAAATATCTTATCTTATTAAAAAAATACTATTTAAAACATAAACTTTTTGAAAATAATTTTATTTAAAAATAAATTCGGAAAATTATAATTTATTCTTCATAGAAAATAATGGTCGTGATGATGAGAAGTTTCATTCATTCTATATATATTAAGACAATAATTCCTTTTACATTTTTGGTAAAATTAAAAAATGATTTGTTTGAAAAAATACCTGAATATTCCTTTCAAAACATATTTGTAAAAATTTGAACATGCATAAAAATTTATTTAAAAAATATTTGGGAATTATAAATTTTTTTTGAAAATATTTTTAGAAAACATGGGCTAGAAAGAAAATAGACTTTCAACTGAAGAGTGAAATAAATTCAGTTTTTCCTAAACAAATTTTCTTAGTTATTTGAAGTTCCAAAGTTTGGAGAAATTATACTGTTAATATCATGATTAACCAAATGATAAAAAATCATGAGTTTTTTGAGAGATGGATCATAATAGTATATCATCAGAAACATTATCCAATGTAATCCCAACAAACGATGAGATTACATTATAAAATCATTACCAAAATGAAAAATTTTAAATATATTAACCATGTGAGTGAGTCTTTATGGAGTATCAAACCATGCGTCAGGGGCTGTAAGTCTATGAGTCACCTAGTAAGAATTAACCATGTGAGTGAGTCTTTATAGAGTCTCAAACCATGCCAAGGATGGATATAGGGCCCAATTAGGGTGAACGGTTTTCCCAAACCATGCGTCAGGGGCTGTACGTCTATGAAAGTATCTCAAAAAATTATAGTAAATGTACAACATGGATGGCTCAAAAAATCTCAAACTCAGTGGCCAAACCATGTGGGGTCTTCATTGAGGCAGTTCCATATGCACAGTTGGGGCATGATTTTTCCAACCCTACACCTTTAAAATTTTGGGTGAATTTACCCTTTTTTCCTAAATTCCAATTTCAACTCACATCTCTTATTATTTACACTCCAACAGATAATAGATACATCCTTCTTCACATGTGAGCTCCAAATATCCCTTGAGATTTTTTGATATTGTTGCTTCATTTGGTCTCCAATTTAAGTTCAGTTGGTCTTGTTGGATTTCTCTAGGTAAGATATTCGATCCTGTATCTCATTTCTTCACTCTACTTTCCCTTGACGATGTTATTTAGATGCAGGATAATATGCACTATTTTTATATTTTTCAACTATTCATAAATTTTTTCTCTATATGGACCAAATCAAGGGTCTATTTTGGATAAGGAGAGTTATATGATCATTTGGTCGGTTGTATACTAATTATACCTCAAAGTCACAATGTTTTATAATATGTGATATGGGTCATGCACTAGTTTCACCACACATTACACTAAATTGTTTCAATGTTTTCCAGATTTATTGATAAATGACATACATTATCATTAGATTTTTTACATGAATAATTTTACTAATTTCAATTATTATCTATTGGTGGACATTTATATCTTCTTATGTTAGGGCGGGTTATTAGTTAAGTCATTATATTGTCAGTTTCTGTTGTACCATGTGTTTACTTATTATTCTTTTGTTATCCTTTTATATTACTTATCCATTATTCTACACTCTAGTAATGAAGGAATAGTCTCCCCAACAACCCATCTTAGGCCCTCACTTTTAGTTAATATTCTCTAGAATTCAGGGAGATGTGCTTGAGGATATGTGGTCATCCAGGCTTAGGGAAACATTCAGTGGAATCTATATCTAGGATGTCATAAAGTGGTATCTTGGGTGCATATTTCTTTTCTTACTGTACATTTTTTAGAAAATAAATATTATATTAGGAATTCCTTTGGATTTGGTAATGAGTTTTTCTTGAGAGTATCTTACCCATGTATATATGAGATCCAAACTGCATTGAATGGAAATTTCCATTTTTTGAATTTTTCTTATTATAGATGTTTTGATTCCACTGTTGGGTGATTGACAAGGATTGTAAAATTAAAATTGATACAATTTAGGTTTATCTTCAGTCCTTGGCATGATGAGATGAGGGAAAGAAAAAATTGAGCATGTATTATATTATAAACCTTGTAGAAAAATTCACACACCGTGCATATGCCATGTCATATAACAGAATTGTGTTGTACACATTTCTTATTATTACCATGAGTGCTTGAATATAATAAATAAATTTTTTATTGGTTGAAAATTTTTTGTAGGGAATTGAGAAAAACATAGTTGGTACATAGAGTTCCTACCACAACCTAATTTTTTCCACTACAATGGCTATAGCAGACACACTAAGCTGTCAAATATGGAAAGTCGAGATAGGGACTATTGGTCACGTGGATGGAAACATTTTCTCATATGGATTATGTGGATACCACATTTCTGTTTATAAGGTCTATGGGACCTTATGGGTTAGAAGTGCCGAACCATTTGATTTAACCATTTAAATCATATTAAAATGTAATATGAGCATAAAATGAATTTGGATTGTGAAACATGGAGCTTGACTTAGTACCGACCAATGTAGTTGGCTATAGGTAGTGTGTCTATTGTGTTAAATCAATTTTTCTGTCACCCAGACCTAAATAATTGAGATGGTATAGGGGTGAAACAATTATATAGAAAGTATTTGTTCAAATTCTATTCTGGCATCTATGGATTATTCTGTTGTCAAATATTTTATGTGGCATGTGATTGGAAATTGAGAGAAATGTTACCACGATGTCCTTTGGTCATATGCCAGGAAGGTGGTTTAGACCATGTCCTAGATGTGGTAGTCCATGTGCAGCCAATGAAACCTCTTATAGTGACTCCTATGGAATCACACACTATTCCTAATGAGGGATAAGATTCTTGATTTCTAGGAGATTCCCTATGTCTTATGCAAATTATTTATGGAGCGTCAAACTCTACCCCTTTTGTGGGAGAGTTAACTCAGGAGTTCCATTAGTAGCATCCGCCCATGTTTGCATGGGATGGGAAACCCTAAGATGAAAATTTATGGCTCAAGATGATTATGTCTATACACGAGCATCTATAATCATTTCCTAAGAGGATATTTAAACTCACTACTTATATTCTTAGAGGATCTACCAAATGCTGGTTGGATAATCTAAATCATGTTGGACAATATCGAGAAGTGACATGGAGGGAACTCCAATGAATAATAATTAAACATTCCATTTGGTAGACCTTAAGGGCCAATCATGATAGGGAATTAATGAACCTTAAATAGTTTTTATTGATTGTTATGGACTATTCATATTATCTTACATAGATTTATCACTTGGCACCTATCTATACAGCTAATGAGACCACCAAAGAGAGAAAATTTTAGGATGTTCTGAGTCATACCATTCATTATCATCTGAATGTGTTATAGATACCTACCATATATCATATATTAAACCAAGACCATATCAATAAGAAACATATAAGGTATGATATCAGTGTGATTCTAGGTGGATCGAAACCCAGAGGAAGTAGTGGTTCAACAAGGGGTCGTAAGCGACGCTTTGAGACTGCATACGTGTGAAATGATGACCAGGTGAAAACCATATAGAATTATGTCATATGTCATATCTGTGCTATGTTTGTCCATAAGATACCCCTAGTGACATAAATACCTCATTGAGTGACAATTATATGGTAGATTGGTGCATCTACAATGATTCTTCAGGACCTTCACATATGTGCGGAGTGGGAGAGGATTTGTGTTTGCTCCAATTTTAGGAGAATGTTCAGTAGAACCTCACCAAGAAGGTAGCTTGGGTACTATTCAAATTACTATTCTAGTAGCCTCTACTATCATTTCTTCCATATTTGACAT
This sequence comes from Viscum album, assembly GCA_963277665.1. Classification (NCBI taxonomy): domain Eukaryota; kingdom Viridiplantae; phylum Streptophyta; class Magnoliopsida; order Santalales; family Viscaceae; genus Viscum; species Viscum album. Next base: position 1,387,484,670 of record OY728160.1, read on the forward strand.
AGGTTAATGAAATTCATTCACATATGTTTCTGTGGTGGATAGCCATGGGATTCTTATAGAGTACTCTTGTGGCTCTATGAAGTTGGATACACCTTTGAGAATACAATTAGAGAGAATAACCCAGTGTAAAGACTGTCTTATTGAGGTTGGAAGTCATAATTTCTTATGGAACCTTTTCATACTCAAGAAGAAAGCCTTTAATGTCATTTTCCTAATGAACTAGTTAGTTAACTATCAGAATTTTGTGGATTGTTACCATTGGATGGTGTCGTTTGCAGCACCGTAGGGTGGTACATATCTATAAAAGGGAAAGTGGGATGTCCAGGATAGTTGAGAGGGAGAAGGGAATCTTAGGATAGGTGGAGTGACTTCCCAAACTACTAGAATTTAAATGGAGGATCAAGGATTACATCAAAACTGAGTTCTGATTGATTCAACGATGTCTCCCACAACAACTATTCAACTATATATCTTGAGAGATTGAATGTTTTTATATTGATATAGTGTTTGGAGTTTTAATGGTATTAATTCCTCATTATAGGATTGGTACTATTGAGTTGCAGGTGATAAAGAGGCAACTATAAGATTTAGAGTCCAATGGTTTTAGACGACCCAGTTCTTCTCCCTGAGGTTCACAAGGTCTTTTCACCAAGAAGGTAGACAGAACCCCTAGTCCTTATGTGAATTATTGAATGTTGAATTCCATTATGATGAAAAACTAATACCCCTTAACTTAAATAGATGATCTATTCAACTAACTTAGATGAGTGAGGGTTTTCTTGAAGATCTACCTGAGATCGGGTCATCATCAAGTTAAAGTCAGGCCTTCAGATATTCCATGTTTGACATTCCATAGTCGGTATGGCTTATATGTGTATATCATGATACTATTCAGTCATACGAATTCACCTACCACATTTTTGTATTTGATTAATAGGGTTTTCCATCCCTATTTGGATTCATTTTTCATGGTCTTAATAGATTAAATCTTAAGGTATTATCATAATTAGAGTGACAATGCCAATCCTATTGATATCATTTTTAGTACACTGAGAGGGAACCAGTTGTATATTAAGATCAATAAATTTCATTTATGGATTGAAAAGTTTCACTTCTTGGATCATATTATATCATAGGATGGAGTTTTAGTTAACATAGAGAATGTGAGTGTTGTTGTTACCTCGGTGCATCCCAAGAACGTATTTGAAATTTAGAGTTTCTTGGGGATAGATGGTTATTAATGGTATTTTAAAAAACACATATAATGAATAGAAACACCTCTTATGAGATTTAATAAGAAGTTTGTGAAGTTTATATAGTCTGAAGCCTATAGGAAATCCTTTCATGAGATAAAAGGGATAATAAATTCTACACTAATCTTGATTCTTCTAGATCTGGGAAAAAGTTTTATAGTCTATTCTGACACACCAGGTTTCAAACTAGGAGTAGTTTTGATTGAGGAAGATTGAGTCATTGCATACGAGCTGTAACAGTTGATGCTTCATGAGCGGAATTATCCAAAACATGATCTCAAGTTTGTAACTATTATGCATGCCTGGCGTTGTTGGAGGAATTATTTACCAGGAGAGTGTTTTGTGGTGATCATGGAACAAAAAATCCTAATATATATTTTTACACAAAAAGACATAAATATTAAGCATTGAATATGGGTTGAATATCTATAGTTATATGACTTCAAGAATGATTATATTCTTAAGAAATGAACTATTTTTACCATTCTATAAGGATGAGGACACAGACACATGCATTTGAGGAGGCTAATAGTGAATGAAAGCTTATGAATCTGTTTTATATGATGCACATAGAGGTTCAAGACCCTCATGGACATTCTATGATAGAATCACTATTAGTGACCTCTTTACATCTCGAGAAGGTGAAGATGAGAAAATTTTTAGATCCAGAGGGCCTGGTCTTTTGAGAGAGTATTGATGATGAGGTCCCGCCTCTAGATTAGTCTATTGATGATAGAGACATCCAGTTTAAACATGGTAATATATGAGTTCCCACATATATAAGAGAGGATTTGATGTGGGAGTCACATGGTTCTCAGTTGGAAGTTCACCTAGGTATTTCAAGATGTCTCATGACATGTTCCAATAGTAATGGTGGCTAGGGATGAAGTGTCAGATAGAATATTTTATCATTCGGTGTTCCACTTACCAGTAGGCGAAGGATGAGTTCTAGTGACCTATAGGCTTGATGTATCCATTAAATGTACCGAAAAAGGAAATGGGAGGATGATTCAATGAAATTTTTCATTGGATTATGGAGTTCATTTGGATTTAGAGAAATATTTTGGGTAGTCGTGGATTGATTGATGAAGTATCCCACTTCCATTCTATCATGGAGACTCTCATAGTTGATGAGCTGGGAAAATTGTATTTCTGTGAGATCACATGGATATAGGAGTTCTCTTATACTATGATTTTAGATAGGGACACACATTTTACTTAGTGGATTTGGTATAGGTTATAGAAATATATTGGTACATAAATTATTCTGAGCGTGGATTTTCACCATCTGACCAATGGTCAGTTGAAATGGACTATACAAGTTTTAGAGCAGATTCTATGAGCATGAATACTAGATTTTGGCGGTTGTTGGGAGAAGCATATCTGACTAATCTAGTTCACCTACAATAACATTACTCTGGGGGAAATTAATATATATATCTATAAGGCCCTATACGTTAGGCCATTCCATTCACCCATGTGCATGTTAGAGGTAGAAGAGGAAGCACTATTGAGTCCTCATATTGTTTAGGAGACCTGAGAGTAGGTTCACATGATTAAGAATCAAATGAATACTACTTAGTCTGGACAACAATATTAGGTCATCCACCATCAATGAACCCTAGATTTTGAGGTTGGGTATCATGTATTCTTTTAGGTATCACCCAGAATTGGGAATAGATGGATACAGAGTCAAGGGAATCAATTTTCACACTTTTTTAGGCAGTTTGAGATTCTAGAGAGAGTTGGGCTGATAGCTAATTGGTTGATATTACCACATAGGTACCATTATATTCAAGACATCTTCCATATTTCGTAGTTTAACCATTATAATGATGATCAATATCATAATTTTGATCCTTAAAATATTCATCTCGACTTTAATGTTCCTTTTGGGAGGTATCCAAACACATTGTTGACCGAAGGAAAAAAGGACCTTCAAGGCCGGTTTATCCCTTTAGAACATTTGTTATGGAAGTATGACCATGTATAAAATGATAACAGGGAGAAGGATGTTAATGTACATTCTTGGTGTCTAGAGTTGTTCTCAAGTGAATGTTTTCCACCCTAGGAAGGTGAAAACAAGGATGAGTTACATTATGGTTGGAATACTATAATAACATTTGTTTCATTTGTTGTATGAATCCTTTTAAATTCAATATAAATTTTTATTTTTGACCTATTAAGGATTCCCAATGAGTTCATGTTTTTTGGAGATGTATGAGGCTTTTCTAAAGCTCAAGTCTCGGGCCGGTGGAGAAAATGCATTGGCCGCAAGGTTATTACTAATTGTGCATGCCAGTCTGCATAGTTTCCCAAACCATGAAAGGGTTAAGAAGAAGGCCCATGCAGGGTGCACAATTTATCATAACCATGTAGCAGGGGATGAACAGATGTGCAGGTATCGCAAAAAATTTACTAGAGGGTCAAAAACAGTTGGAACACAATTTCTCAAATAATGTGTCATAACAATGTGAGTCCCCCTTGAGGTAGAGCCTTGAACATAGTTGGCACACTATTCACCCAACCCTGTAACCAAAATGGGTTCCTCTACAATTTTGGTTGAATAGAAACTTTTTTACATAATTATATTTTATACTCAAATCTCCTCTTATTTCTTCTTTAGAGGACAAGGGATCACTCCTTCTTCATGTGTGAGATCCTAAAATCCCTCTTTGAATTATTTTCATCCTCTCCCTTTATCCAGTGTATGATAAGTGTTTTGTAGGTCTTGTTTGATTCCACCCATTATGATATTCAATTCATTAGATCAATTTATCATTCTTATTTCCCTTCATGATTCTATTTAGATATAGGATCATATGCCCTATTTTTATGGTGTTCATCCAGTCTTCTATTTTCTATTGATCTAGACCAAATCAAGTGTCCATACTAGACAAAGAGATTTTTATGAACACGAGGTGGGTGTTATTCTAATTATCACCCAATGAATCATTTTATAATATTTTATATTTACCACACACTGGTTTCATTATGTGTTTCCTTAAATTGTAACCATGTTTTCATACATTATAGATAGAAGACATTAATTATCATTGTCTTTTGTATATGATTTAGTTTAATACTTTTTATTATTATTTGTTGATGTATTTTTATATCATCTTTAGCTAAGGTTGGTTACTTGTTCATCCATTATAGTATTTTCTTCTACTGTGACATTTGTTAAATTATGCCTCTGCTACTTACCTTTTATGTTACTTATTCATTGTGTTATACTCTATTAGTGAGGGTATTTTCTCCCCATAGAAAATCCACAAGTTCTCACTGCAAATCAGAAGCCTCATGAGTTCGGGGAGATTCATAGAAGGCCATTTAACCATCTAGTATTGGGGCATATTTATGTGGAATTCATGTCCAGGACATCATAAAACCCATCATTATTTCCTTCCATGTAATGTGTGAGTTAATAACATAGCTTCATGAAGCATTATTCCACTGTAAACACGTGAAATTTTATCATATTCCCAAAAAATGGAAATTATGAAGGTATATGTGATATAATAATTCATGAATATTAATAATTTCAAAAATATAATTTTTAAACAGAAAATCCATCATTATATATTGTCATGAGAGGTGGACATGAAAAAATTAATGACATCAATTCACGATGTAATAGTCTATCGTACACATGAATGAAGATTTTGTAATGCATTTAGCAGTAGAGGAGATGGTAGAAGTTCATAACAAAAAAATAGTATATAGAAAATTTTTAGTTCAATATATCATCATGATTTAGTATGAATTTAATGAGGTGGGTAATGAAATAATATAAAAATGCCCATTGAAGAATGTAACCTCTTCTACGGGTAACCCCCTAATGATTAAACCAAAATCTTTCCTATGATGTATTTATTTAAAAAATAATGATTCTAGGAATAGAGGAGGAATGTTGTTAAGTGATTTGGGTAGGTATTGGCTAAAACAATAGGATTAAAGGTGTGAATACAAGAGGACATGGAGTGGCCTTTTAAAAGTGAGGCGAGTGGCACACATTTAATGTTTTAAAAGAAAATGTTTTACCCACATTTTTCACATTCCAAAAGGATAAAAAAGTGACCATGTTCAATACTTATACCTAATAAGGTCTAAATTAGGCTAGAAAATTGATTTTATAAGAGTTTTGGTTCATTTTTTATCCTTGTATTTTTAGTTTATCCCCAGGTAAACTTGTTTTACCTTATCAAAATTAAATAATTTTCAATGTTTTTAATATTAATTGTGGTAAATGATTATGTCAACCTTATTGGATAAAATAAATTGTTATGATTCTAAATATGGAATCCATTTTTCAAATTTGTTACCTAGGAGTGTAACATTTTAATTTAAAATTAACCAGTAGATATGATGAGAATGTTTTTAGAGACCATGATTTTACCTTTAAGACTATAGAATATTTCTAGGAATATTTTCAAATCCATTCACTAAGATGGGGCATGATTCTAAGTCCCGGTGTGCCCAAAATTAATTTTATAAATATATTAAATAATGGTTCATTAAGTGTGTATTTTTTCCAAAAAAATGGAATTTTTTCTTAAATAGAAACACATATTAGAAATCCAAGGGACAAATTGTGTTTGGAACCTATCATTTAATCTAAGAGCGACCTAACTTTTGTCAGTGTGGGTCATCTATAGAAAAAGTCACCAATGATATAACCATAAATAAAATAATTAAATTAAATGAATTTATTTTTAACGCTAATCTGAATACCTCAAGAATGAGAACTCAGAATGGAATACGAGACCATCATTGAGTTGGTAATGCAGTGTTTTTCTTAGGCATGATGTAAAATATGTTAGCATGGGATGTTCACACCCCTCTCTTGCAGGCAGTATGGTTAAGTGGAATAATTAATTAATTAATTCCACTTAAACTAATTATTTGGTTATAAATATGTAGTTATGGAAAATCGATAGGGTTAGCCACAAAACCATGGGATCATTGAGAAGAGATCATATCCTCCTTCCATTGGCGGAACAAGATGATATTGATGACTAGGAACGATTGGGATGCAGCTAACGTGATGACTTCCTTTTATCGTGGGAAGACTCATTCTTCATCGGCGATCACTCAAAATTTGATATAGGACTCATATTTTTTTTTTGTTTTATGCCTCTGGATTAAAAGTTTTTATAGATTGATAATGGTTCATAAATCTACACACTATTACAAACTTTTCATGTGCCTATGTACTAGAATCTCATTTATTTAAATTGTTTACTTAACCTTGGGATCCCCATTCTTGATCTACTGGCCAAGAACTCTTGGTGTTGATCTATAAATCGTTGTCCTTGTTATTTTTCCCCACCATTCATTGCTTTCTCCATCATTGGACCATGAGGTCACAATTCCACTATTTCATGGTGGTTTCAAACATGGTTAAATCACTGGATTCATTGCATAGGAATAAATGACATGTAGATCAATGGTTTGAGGATGGATTGATAAACAAGTAGAATTGTGTTTTCTTGAATGGATCAGATCGATACCAATGATATGGGTTCATTATTAGGGTGCGACAAGGTTGGTGGTTGATCGAAGTTAGTTTATGTTATATTGAGGATCCCCTTTTTCTCGATTGATGAACAATTATGACATGATGGTGGCCCGAAGGTGAGAGGGAAACTACTAGGTTGGGAGTGCGGTCAAAGCTAGATCTAGATGTGATTAGTGGTAGTTGTGTTATTATTATTATTTTAATAATAATAATTTCATGTTATTATTATTTTTAATTATAATCATATTGATATTATTATTTATAATAACTATTTGTGGAAATTAATTTAAATCGAAGGGGTGTTATCTTGAAGGGGAGGCAACCGAGCAGTGTGAAAATGGGTGTGGTGATTGGTCTTGGGAAATAAGTGTCACAACACATTAGAGTAATATAATATGGAAAAAATGAAAAATAAAATTAAAACATGGAAATAAAGAAAGTGTAACACAAGGACCATGATGGGTGAGCGTGGGTAAATTCTTGGGGAGGAGTTGTGAAACAAAATTCTCAAACATGGTTTAAAATTAATATAATAACAATACAAAATATTTTTTTTTTGTTATGAAAAGCATGGTTTTGATGGTACTTCCCCGTACGATGTCGGATTGATGCACCTTCAGTAGTAGCGTGACCCTCAAATTAAGATGGTCATTTTAAGACCGATATTGGATACCTTTTTTTTGGTCTCGTTCCTTATTTCAAAGAAACAAATAATAAAAATAAAATTATTATTATTATTATGGGATATTGTATATGACATATCTCGCTCATACGGTGTCGAAATGAACAACTGTTTGTGATGTTGTGACCCTGAAATCAAGTGGGATGTGTCTAGACAAATTTTGAGCATTTAAATTAAGATCTAGGAATGAGCCCCATGAGGCCTAGTATGGGTGTGATGTATTGAAATGTGACATTTTTAACAGGTGTCTGATTTGGACATGTGAATAGCCTACCTTGACCATTTTTCTAAGTGGACATAGTGGTGAAATTTGTATATTTTATATCATGATCAAAATATGGGCCCCACAAGGTGTTATTCATGAACGATGCTGCAAAATGAAACATCTTCACCGGGTATCTGATTTGGGTGAATGAATAGTTGATCTTGTGTGATTTTCTGCAAGAATCAAAATGGTGTGATTTATTTAGTTATCTAGAACCATTTGAGAAGGAATTTTATTGAAATTATGTTTTTACCATTTGGACCAACAATGACCATCATGCGCTTATCATCCTTTTTCGTAGATATTCCATGTAATATGGTAGTAAATTAAAATGCCTAAGGGTATATATACATAGTTTAGTACTCAAGTATGTCTAGGTAAATGGGAAGGCAATGAGGTAGGGTCACAAGTCGTGTGGGCCCCATACACATTGTGTACCTTATTATGAATCTTCTATTTCTCATATCTCATTCTTTTGGAATCATATTCTGGACAATGAGTAGCTATCCTGAGTGTTTATTAATTATAAAAGTATGGTTACCTATATTGTGGATTTTTAGATATGATGTGGTATTTTTTGGGGCTTAAACCTTTTTCAGAATCCCCGATAACCGTTGTGATTAGGTAGGATCTCCAATGACTTTTCCCAGAGTGTAAACCCCTATCAGTGTGGGCGTGGGTCCTTTATAATTACTTTTGAGAGGAATCCCCCTACCAGGTAGGGTATAGGTCCTCGATGACATATATTGGACCCCCCCTTGGGATAACAAGGTGTGGGTCCTTGAACATTGGATTGGAACCCACCATCCACATGGGAGATGGTCCTCTACCATTTTGAGTGGAACCCCCTAGAGGATAGGCCACGAGTCTTCAAAAATAAGAGTGGAACCCCGTATTGTACCATGGCCTGGGTCCCTGTTACACTAGATCATAACCCCCATCAGCATGGACACGAGTCCACTATGACAACTCGTAGAGTGGAACACCCATAACACACTAGGGAATGAGTCCTCATCTTAGAGTTTGTGCCCAGTCAGTTGTGCGATGTATTGATGAGAAGGGGTTTGACATACCATTGGAGTCACGAGAAAGAGGGAAAATTTACCCACTATGAAATGTCCATGTTCCATGACCTAACACCTTTCGGGTTAGTCAATTCCTCCCAAAGAGAATAGTATCAAGGTATGTAGATTTAGTCCATTGGACTTGTGTGTTAAGGGTAGGAACCTGAGGTGTTAGGCATCATAGAGGGGCCTTCTATTGGAACTGTTTGTGAAAATTCTTCTTGGAACGTGTTGAGAGATGGATATCCCCTTACTCTCTCATTTGGGCTTATTTTAATGAGTATATATATATCCTCCTTTAGTACCAACCCATTAGGTTTTGATTATTCTCTCTCTAGGATAGGCGAAGATGCACGAGGTATTCCATGTGCTTTCCATGTCAAACTTCTCATGGTTGGACGAGTCTTATCTCCTATTATAGGTGACAAATACTAAATTAGAAATTTATATTTTTACGATTTGGAGTTCCTTGTGTTTGGATGATCTTATATTCATTGTCTTGTTGCGTTGACCAGTACTATTTTTCTATACCTTGTTCTATCTAATTCATTCCTCTTCAGTTGTATCTCTTACTTCTCCCCTTCACCATTTTAGTGCATTATTGTGGGTAGTTATATAATAGACCCTATATGGGGTTCCCTATCACCTTTTATGTCTTATTAAAATGGGGGATAGGTCGGTTGTGACTTAAGTGGAGATTTGGGATATAGGGTTCTTGGATCACGTACAATCTTCATAGCATGATATTCATGAGTTGGGATCTCTCAACTATTTTACTTTTCTAGTTTTATGCTTTTTGGGACATCTTTCTTAATGGGTGTGTATTTTTCCCTTATTTTCTTTCAGTATACACTATTTCACTCTTGTATTCCTTATTGGTTATATACATGCATTGTTATCACCCCATTCATTGCATATTTTATTAATTTACCTCTAAACTTTTGGATTGATTTGGTCCTGTGTGCACATATAAGGAATTAGAAAATTTACTCCTAGAGCTTTGCTGTTCCTTCAGTGCTTTTCACCACCCCCTGACCTATATAGATGAGATTTGCATTGTTGCAGCTCAACCCCAACATGGGTCGGGTTATGGGGGATTTGTATTAGTGAAAGTTCATTCCTTGTGATGTTGTTCAGATATATTCCAATAATAGTATTGGTTGGGTTTGGGGAAACAGTGTCAATGTGTCTTGAGTACAACTCTCTGGCTAGCGAGGCCAGTGATGGTGTGACATTTGACGTAGCCATTCTCGAGGACCTTAAATACCTTCTTGTTGACTATTAATTCCAAGACATTTGTTATAGGGATAATGGGTACATACATAATATATGATTTATTCTTTGAATTTCCTTATTGATTTACCTCTCCATTTTTATGAATATATATTTATATATTCTCAAATAACCATTGTACTCCTTGATAATTTTCATGTTGTATTTGAAATGATAACCAGCTATTAAACCCTCTCTGGTTCATGATGACGACCCTTTGAGCGGTGAGGCTTTAGTTCATGGTCCATCCTATGACCATTTTCCTCTAGGTGAGTAGATAGAAACACCTTCACCTATTGAGAAATAGATCATCCTAACAGAGATGGTAGAGGATGTGAACATGCTGAGCACCCTACATGAGTTCCAATGTCAGATAACACAAATAAAACATAATAAGCTAGATCCTTATGAAACATAGGATTGTATAGAGTCGGTGGTTTGCATCTTGAGGATTGTTCAGGCCCTAAAAAATCAGATGGGGGTTTTGAAATCTAGTATTTCCCATTGAGAAGTTGGGAATTGGTGGATCATCGTTACCTAGATTCATGATGAGTCAATACTCTCATGGGATGACTTCAAAACTATTTTTTGAGGATTACCACCCCTCTTACATAAACTCCCTCAAGATTTAGGATCTTCTAGAGTAGAAGTAGGGTGTGATGATAGTGTTTGAGTATGCATCAAGGTTCACTGGCCTTACGCGCTACTCTCTCAAGCTGATCTTAGATGGCTACTTTCGATCCCAGAAGATTGAGGAGGCGCATCATAGAGAGATATGATCTAATGTGGTTCCCTATTACACCCCCTCATATAACAGGGTTCTAGAGTAGTAACTAGTGACAGATCTATTTCTTTTTGAGGGACACCTAGCAGTTGGATCTAGTAGTGGGCATCCCATAATTGAGTCATTTTCTATAGCTAGCAGTTGCCGGTCAGATTGATCTCAGTACAAGAAACCCTTTCAAAAGAAGGATCAAGAATGTTATTGTAGAGTTTATGGATAGAAATAATCATTAGGTATACCCAAAGAGGGTTAGTTCTATTATTTTTATAGACAAGGTCATATGATGTGAAACTACTCAACCCGACGTACTGATCAGTACATGAAGATAGCTGATGGACCTCAATGGTAGATGAGGTGTAATGATCATGGATATCCGAGTCATTGACATGGTGGTGTCAAGGAAAGTAGATATGGCAGAAGATCAGGAGGATCTACGGTTCGTGGACATCACAATGAGAACCTTCCACCACCATCAGAGAGACCTTGACAGGCTTAGGGAGCTGGCAGTCGATGCCACATATTGCTACATGCTGTGAATACATGTGATTCTGTAGTGGAAAAGATGATAAGAGGTAAACTCTGTGTGTCTTCTAACTTCTCAAGTAGAAATTATTGGACATTGTGATATGTACTCTTTTCTTTAAGCCTCTTTATAGTGGTTTAAACATATGTGACATAGGGTGTGGGGGAATCCCTATATCGGTGTTGTTCGATATAGAATTTAATGTATGAGGAAGAGGGGTTCCTCCCCCACGAAATGTTTTCTGAGACGTAAACATAACCATAAGGGAGAGTTAGATCCACTCAAAGTAGATTGTATCAATGTGTGGAGGATGATTCCCTCTAACTTGTTCATTTATGGAGAGTTTGTGGGATAGAGTTTTAGAGTAGGTACTGGAAATTCTTGGGGATTTTTTCATGAGATTTTTTCCTTGGGATTCCACTAGTGAGTGTGGAGGATTTTCTAGAATTGGTTTACTCTCCATAAAATAGAGGGAAACAATCATGGGTTATTCCACATGTTTTTTATTTCTACCTTATCATGGTTGGATGAGTCTACTCACCTACCTTGTTTGTTGGTTTCCTTGAGTGCTCGACATCAACCTTATTGAAGTGGAAAAAAGTTATCAAATAAAGTTTTAGGCAGTTGAGACACTTTGAACATAAATACATGACTCCCTACCTAGATATGGAAGATTTAGTATTTTCCCTAAGAATGCTAAGACTCTACCTTTTGGGAGGGACCATTGTAGATTACTTAAAACACTAGAGTCTCATGTACGTCTGCACTTAGAGATACACGAACCAAGGACAACAGCACTGGTTGGAATTCTTGTAGTTCCATGACTTAGAGAGAATTTATACTCCATGTAAGGTATAAGTTATAGTATATTCCCTTAGTAGGAAGTTACATGCTCTCTTAGTGTAGCATGCATTAGACCGGTTAGCTTCCTTGTAGCTGACCCTGGTGGAGCAGGAGGGAATTGTTTTTCTTCAGTCAATGGTGTTGAATACTTCTCTTCTCGATAATGTGAGAGAGTCTCAACTTTGTGACATCAACTATAAATTCTTTCATGACAATATATACTTAGGATTTTCACCTGATTGGTTTTCCAAAGAAGGAAATCATGTCATTCTTTTTCGATTATTAACAATGATTCTAATTACGATTTGAGGGGAGTTGATAAAGGAGTTTCACACTTCTCCTTTGGGTATACATTCTGGTGTTGGGGAAGAGCCTGATGAAGGCTTAGGGTGCCCACCTCTTTTATTATTTTGTACGTTTTGGGGATGAAAATATTGTAAGAAGAGAATAATGTAGAGACCCTGATTTTTCCTTATAAGACTTTGGAATATTTCCAGAAATATATTTGGATCTAGGAACTGAGATGACATGGATTTTGAGGCCCTATGTGCTCATAATTAATTTTAAAATAAATATTAAATATTTTTTAATTTTGTGTGCATTGTTTTTTAGAAAAAATGGAATATCTATTAAATGGAATCTTGGATAAAAAAGAAGACCATTTGGTTGAGTCTGGAAAGTAGCTTTTACCGTAGGTGCGACATTAATTTTATCAATGTGGGTCATATATAGAAAAAGTCACCAATGATGTAATCGCAAATAAATAATTAAATAATAATATTCTATTTTTAACTCCAATTCCAAAAACATAGGAATGGGGACTCAGATTGGAAATCTGAGACCATTGTTGAGTTTGTAATGAATTTTTTACCTAGGAATGATGTAAAATATATCGATGTGGGACATTTGGACCCGTCTATCGTTAGAGGTATGGTGAAGTGGATTAATTAATTAATTAATCAATTAATTACACATTTTCATAATATTTGGTTTATAAATAAGAGGCTATTGAAAATTTCAAGGCTTAGCCACATAACCCTAGGATCATTGGAAAGAGATCTTCTCCTCCTTCTGTTGGCAGATCATAATGAGATTGTAGATTGGGACAAATCAGAATGTAGAGAACACAACGACTTCCTCTAATCATTGGAAGGTGCTTTCTTTATTATCAATTGATCCAAATTTGAGGTAGGACTCATGTGTTCGTGTTTTAAACCTCCATATCTAAATTTTGAGTATTATTACAATGGAGTGGGAAGAGAGATAAACAATGAAAATGTAAAATAAATGTGCACGGATAAATGTTTGAGTATATTGGAATTTATTCTTTGATATGCACCCTATTATATACTTTTCATGTGCCTATGTAATAGAATATCATTTATTTAAATTGATTATTTGACCCTGGGATCCCTGTTCTTCATGGACTTTCCAAGAATGCATGGCCATGATCCATAAACCTTTATTCTTGGTGCTTTTCCCCCATTGTTCTTTAGCTTCATCAACTTTGGACAAAGAAGTCATGAATCTACTTTTCCAAGGTTGGTTTAAAATTGGTCAAACCACTGGATTAATTGTGGTGGTAGAGACAACATAAGATCAATGGTTTGGGGTTGAATTGATAAACGAGTGGGATGATATTTTTTTTAAATGGTTCGGATTAGTACTGTGGATGTGGGTTCACGATTGGGGTGCGATGAGGATGGTATTTTATCAAAGGTAGTTTGGATCAGATAAAGGATATCCTTTTTCTTAGTTGATGTGTGATGGTGATGTGACAATGTCCCGTTCGCTCGAGGGCCACTTCTCGGTATGTAGTGCGATCAAAGCTAGATCTGGATGTGATTAATGGTAGTTGTGTTCTTATTATTAGTTTTAACTATAATAATGTTTTTATGATATATAATAATAATACTTGGTGAGGATGCATGAACCCAAATTCTCAAATAATATATAAAAATAATATAATAATATAATAATATAAAATATTTTTATTCATTATTATTTTTATGAAAAGATTGGTTTGGCTGCTACTTCCTCATACGTTGTTGGATTGATGTTCTGTCCATGGTATTGTGAGCCTAAAATTAAGATGGATTTTTTATGACTAATGTAGGACACATTTTTGGGTTTGTTCCCCAGTTCAATGAAACACCCAATAATAATAAAATTATTATTATTACGGGATCTTGTATATGACATATCTCCCTCATATGGTGTCCTAATGATGATCTATTTATGATGCTAAAAACCTGAAATAAAGGTAGATGTTTCAAGACTTATTTTGATCATTTAAAACATAATTGAGGTGCGAGACCCATGAATCCTGTTTCGGGAATGATGCGGTGAAATGGGACTTCTTCACCTGTTTTCCATTTTGAACAAGTGAATAGCCTACCAAAAGCATTTTTCTGACATGATCACGACAGTGAGATCCATATATTTTGTTAGGGTCACGACATGGGACCAATGAGAGGATATTCATGTGTGATGCTATGAAATGAAGATTCTTCTCCAGGTGTCTGATTTGGGCTAATGAATAGTCTATCCTGTGCACTTTTCTATAAACATCAAAATGGTCAGATCTGTTTGGTTATCATGGGCTACTGGACGTGGCATGTCCACAAAATTATGTTTTCCCTTACAAACCAATGATGAGAATCATGTGCTAGTTATCATTTTGGATATATATGAAATGTACTATAGTAGTACACTGGCATGCATAGGGGTACATATTCACATTTTGGTACTCGATTACGGCAAGGTACAAGTCTTGGAATTGAGTCGGCATCAGATGTCATGTTGTCCCCAATCACGTAGTGTGCATCATTATGAATCTTTTACCTCTCGTATCTCCTTATTTTGGACACATATTTTGGATCTTGAGTAGCCTATACTATGTTTTTTTATCATTGAAAGTGATGGTACACTCTTTAGTATATTTTGAGATATGATTCAAGATGTTATGGGCGTGGACCAGTTTGAGGAAACCCCAATGTTTTTTGTGTTCAGGGAGGATCACCGGAGACTTCTCCTAGAGTGGAACCCCCCATCGGCATGGGCATGGGTCCTCTATAGTTACTTCTATGTGGAACCCCCTAGTTGGTAGGGAGTAGGTCCTACATAACCTAGAGAGGAAGCCCCTTGTGATACCAAGGTGTGGGTCCTCTAAAATTATATTGTAACCCCATCGGCATGGGTATGGGTCCTCTACCTTCCGAGTGGAACCCCTCTATCAGATAGGGCATGGGTCTTTGACGACCAATGTGGAACACAACTATTGTAAAACGGAACGATTCCCCATGACACTAGAGTGGACCCCCTCCCTCGACATGGGAACTAGTCCTCTATGTCCACAATAATAGTGTAACCCCCCTGATGCACTTGGGTGAGAATTCTATACTACAAGTTTGAGCCCACTCAATTATTTGGTATAGTGACACGACGTCGTTTGACATACCTTTAGACTCACAAGAGAGAGGGACACTATCCCCATCGAGTAATGTCCTTGTGACAAGACGTAATCCCATTCTAGGGAGATAGTTCCACCGTACGTGGATGGTATCAAGGCATGTTGATTTAGTCCATTAGAATTGTGTGTTTATGGAAGACACATGTGGTGTTAGGAATCATAGAAGGCACTTCTTTTGGAACTTTTTGGGACAGTAATTCTTAAAATGAGTTTTGAGATAGAGATGACCTTCTATATCATTTGGAATTATTTTAATTAGCATATATATACATATATATATATATGTATATATATATATATTAATTCTGCACCCAGTCCTTGAGCTTTGGTTACTCTGCTTCCAAGAGAGGTAAAGACGCGTGAGGTTTTCCATGTGCTTTATATGACTATATTATTGTGGTTTGATGAGTCTACTATCCTACTAAAAGTAGTGAATACTTGATGAGAAGTTCAACTTCTCACCATTTCAGGAACCTTTTGTTTAGATGACCTTACATTCACTCTATTTTTGGGTAGATTCGTACTCTTTTTCCATACCTTTTTCAATTTACTACTTTCCTCTTCAATTATATCTCTTACTGCTCCCCCATAACCTTTTAAAAATGTTCTACTGGGTATGTATATACTCACCCCTGCATGGGATTCACCCAACACATGTCATTTCTTTTTCAGATGGAAGATAGGTCTATCATGACTTTAGAGGATATTAGGGAAATGGGGTGCTTAGACTGCGTACGGTGGTTGTACTCTACAAAAAACATGGTGATTATAAGGGGTTATTTTTTTTCATTTATAGGGGGTTATAAGACCCTCCAATAACATTAACAATGCTTTCCCCTGACCACCACTAATGGGATAACTGGCTCTGATTAGAGGCAGTTCTAGGAAAGTGTTTGTAAAATGGACTAGTATATATTGGTGGTCAGATTAGCAGAAGTTTTAACCCCCACTAATATCACCTTAAATACACTTTAAATAGTGGATTACTTGCGGTTATAATCTCCCACAAACAACGCAAACATTTTTATAAATTTTCCCACCTAGGGTTCTCCCAGACATCCCCACCCAACCACCCCTAGGCACCACAAACAATCCACCCGACACCCCAATGACACCATCCCAAGGCACTAAAACCCCCTATGACACCACTCCGGCTCCCTGGACATCCCCACACGACACCCCTGTGAGACCACCCCTAGGAATCTTGACAACAACCACATGCACCCATAACATGCCAACCCGACACCCCTGAACAACGATAGACAAACTAGCAGCCCCCATGAGCCATAGAAAATCCACCCGACACCATCGCCCCCAGGAACCCGACACCGATGTGAAAACCCACGGCAGCCACCCCACCACAGGTACCCTAGAGACAACAAAAAGTGTAAATAGACTAGTCCTCAAGCTCAATACTTTTCTACGGCCCCCAATGCACACAACCCGCTTATCACAGACGCCATTATGGGATTTTATAAAATCTGTGACCATGGGGAGTCGAACCGCACACCCGTAGGTTAGAATCCAACACATGATCCACTAAGGAAATTTCAATTATGGTTTATATATACCATAAATTATATTTATTTATATTGGGAAATATAATAATATATATATATTGTTTATAGAAATTTAAATAATATAATATATTTGAATTAGTGTATAATATAATATCATTTTTTGTATAATATTAATATATAGTATATATTTTTATATAATATATATATTATATCTCTTTATATATAATATATATATAATAATATTTACATATATAAATATATATTTATACATATATTTTTAAATACACTATGATTTGCGTGTGTATTTATGTATTTACATAATATTTATAGATATAATACAATTATAATATATATACAATTATATAATTATTTATATATACTTATATAAATGCCTGTGTGTGTAAAAATAATATTATTAATTATTAATTATTTTTATTTTTATTTTTATTTTTATTAATCCTTTTTTCAAAATATAAAAAATTATATGTTGGTTTTATAAATACTATAAATGTATATATTTTTTGATTTATATTATACATATATTATATTAAATACATTGAATTATAAGATATATATATGTATGTAATTATATAAATTTATATTATATCATGTATATACATATATATACACAGGAAATTAAATAAATTCAAATAATTGGAAATATATCATATAATTAAATGATACATACATATAATTTATATTTAATATAGTATACTACAATATATATAAACTAATCATATAATATATATAAATATATATATAAATAAATATTTTCTAATATAATATATATAATATAATATATATAACATACATATATAATATATATTTGTATATATATATTTTTAATTTTGTCTATATTATATATATTTGTATACATAATATAGTATAAATGTATATATACATAAATATACTATAAAAATGTATTTAATATAATATCTTTTTAATATAAATCATAATATAAATGTTTAGTTTTTATAAAACCATATATGAATTTTATGTATTTGAATATATATATTCATAATTACATTAATATTATGTATACCAATATTTATTATGTATACATTTTTGTTTATATATATAATTTTTTATTTAATGTATTTATATAATGTCTTAATATATATATATATATATGTTTATAATGCATTTAAATACATTTATATAATGTGTTTATGTAATACAAACACACACAGATATATATATATATATATATATATATTATAGAATTTTAATTTATATGAGATTTATTTTTAAAAATAAATAAAAATTGGGGGGGGGGGGGGGGTTAAAAACCTCTAAAATCAAAAGGATATGCAGTATTTCATGAACCCCTCTAATTTATTTAATTAGAGTAGTTTGAAAACCCTATTTAATGTCATAAGTTTTAAGGGGTTCACAACCCATCCCTATATATTAAATTAGAAGGGATTCATAAACCCCTCAAATGTCATAAATTAGAAGTGGTACATAAACCCCATCTGATTTCATATATTAGAGGGTGTTATAATTCCCATCTAATTTCACAAATTAACGGGGATTCAAAACCCCCAAAAAAGTTATACATCATGGGGGGATCAAAACCGCCTCAAATTTATGAGATTAGAGGGGGTTTCGAACCCCCACTATTTCAATTTTAAAAAAAATCCAGGATATATATGTCCCCTAATATCAAAAAGAAAACACAATATATATATATTTACAAATCCTATCAAAGCAAACATATATCACCCCTGATTGTTAAATTTGTAGTGGTTTTGACCTTAACGTCTCTAAAATTTATCGAAATATAAAAAACATATTGCTAAAAAACATAGACGGGGTTTTTAACACCTCTAAATTCAATGATTATATATGGCTATGGATAACCCCTAAAAAAATGAATTTAGAGGGGTTGTGAATAACCCCCTCTAAAAAATAGTCGCTAATCTGCTGTTTTTTTGTAGTGGTATTTTGGGATTCACGAGCTGGGCTCCCTCAGCTGTTTAACATTTCCTGTTTCTATCTTGTTGGGACATATTTCTTGTTCTGATTGTATTTTCCCCCTTTTTACTATCAGTATAAACTATTTCACTCTTGTATTCCATAGTGGTTATGTACATTCTTTATTATCAATCCAGTCATTACATCTTTTATTTCATTCCCTATGCACCTTTACATTGAGTTGGTTGTGTGTGTGCATATTGGTACTTTGGAAAAGGCCTCCCTAAGTTTATTTGTGCCTTCATTGCTTGTAACCACCCTTTGAATATTTATTTGAGCTTGGGGTAGCTGTGGTTCGATCCATGGTGTGGGTCGGGTCATGACAAAGTCAGTTTCCAAAAATAATATTTTGGAAAATGTTTGAAAATTTTTAATATAAAAATTATATAAAATTGATTAAATTAACCTAAATTTTATTTATAGATTTATAATTTAACTAATTATACTTTAAACCCAATTGAAAATATAATCTAATTTTAAAAATAATTTAAATAAAAAGGCATCTTTCAATTAAAATTTAGTACTTTTCAGTATTTATCATGAAAAATGAAACCTTTCTGAAAAAATACAAAAATTTCATCCTCAGAGAATTTTGACATGTTGATTTAAAAAATAATGCTTATTTTATCACGTTCATTTTCAAAATGTTCCGACAATTAATTTTATTATTTTTCCCAAAAAGACAAAAAAACATTTTTTTAGAAACTAGTTTTTCCTAAACCTATAAAGAATTAACAAAAAAGTATCTATATTATTATCAATATGTTTAATTTATATAAAAATATTTTAATTATTATTTAAAAAGAATATATTACTATTCAAATTAATTTTTTTAATGGAAAGGTATTAAAATTAACATTTAAATAATTATATTAATATTATATCATTTTCTTGTTAAAACTCAGTGATTCAAGTAACACAAGATGTACTCGATGTAGCATTTAATGAAAGATATTAAAGGAATTTAATTTATTCAAAAAAAGTATTTCCCAAAAACTAAGGGTGTTATATTTGATCCCTATTTTCATTGATATGATATTTACATATATGAAGAAAAGACAAAGTTAAAATAAAATATAAGTGAAATAAAAATATAGAAAATAATTATTATAAATAAAATGTATTATAATTTAAATATAATTCCTACTAAGATAATAAAAATGGATAACTAAAGTGGAAATATATTTTGAATAGAAATGAGTACATGTTTAAAATCATGATGGTAGATCATTTATACTTGAAAATATTCATCCAAAATATTTTACTTGTTAGCCACACTAAATGGAATAAATAGGAAAATTGGTCTTCATTAAAGTTATTTTCCACTGTCTTTCATGTGCACCAAAAAAATTTTACCTCTATTTTCCAAGTTTTTTTGATGTTATAGTCAATTAAAAATGAAATTAATTTTTCCTTGGTAGACTGTTCCTATTCACCTTCTCTGATATCCTATTAACTCATTACCATGAAGGAGGAATAATTAAGAACATATTTAGTTTAATAATATGATCCTCAACATTTTTAATTCACCTAAAAAATTTTCATACCATTTTTTTATCCATTTAGGAGTTATGGGCCCATACATTATGTATATTTGGAATAATAGAAGAATTACATTATTTGATACTTTGGAACTGATCATTATTAAAATTTCTAGCATAATTAATGAATTGTATTGAGATTTATGTTAAGTTAGATGAACTAGCTAAGGGAGAAGCTATTGATTAATATTATTTCACAATGTGTGATAATGTTCCATGTTACATCATTTGATACTTGTATGGTGATGTAGATGATGATTTAAATAAATTCAATGTTGTGTATTTTTTTAGACAAATAGTTTTAGATATTCAATATTGAAATTATATATTTAAAACACAAATATTAATGGGATTTAAAAAGAGATCATTGACTCGTATTAATATTCCTTTTGAATAGAAAGAAACCCTTCCATGTTTTATATTGATTCCATTATTTTATTATGGAAATATAATTTTCTTTATAATAATATGAAAAAATAATGATGTATAATGAATTAAGGGTAGATTTTAGAGAAGAAGTAGGTATGGAAGATTATTTTTATTAAAGTTAAAAAAATGAAAATAGGTGAAACTAATATCATTTTATGGCATCGAAGTAAGTAATAAGATCATCATAATTATATTTTTCCTAAAATAATCCTTGAACTACTATGGGAGATCCTACTTCATGAATGATAATTTTTATCCTTATAGATGTATATATTTTAATTGGTTGAATCAACCATCTATAACTGGTTCAACGTCACACCCTTTCTCATGCTATTTATTATAATTAAATGGGAAAAATGTGTGTGGGATAAAACCCCCGACACAATGGGGATATAGTCATCCTATAAAGGCAGAATACCCCATTAAAAAATTTATTCTATTTGGGTGTCATTTTCAACAATAAGAATTCAAAGAGAGGTTTGTTGAACAAGAATGAAGGATGAAAGGTGATTTTAAATAGTGATACATGCTGATTAACCCACTCTCTTAGTGTATTTCACCCTTTAATAGATCCTAATAGATTGTATCATTGTTGTGTTAATCTCTACCATTTCTCACAATTTTCATGTAAGGATCCTCAAAAATATTTCAACAAAAAATGTTTACAATTGATTAATTGAAAAGAGTATCATACCTATAAGGAGAGAAAGGTAACCAATATTCTCTTTATTAGACATTATTTTCTTTATTTAGTTCAATACAGTTTTATAATTACCTGAAAAATATTATCATGAACTATATTTTATAAGAGAAATAGAAAACGTTGTGGGGAACTAAATAATGAATTGTTGTCATCCTTATAAAAAAGGAAGTGATGAATATCATGGGTTTTATAACTGGGAATTATATATGTATGATGACTTAAAAAATCTATGAAGGAAATGATAATGTGAAAGTAGATATATTTTAAATTGGAATTGAAATGTTTAAAGAAATTAGAATGCAGGAGAAAAAAACATTTGATTATTTTTTTTTAAAATTAAATCATATTATTATTAATATCATAGGATTTTGAGACACTATTAAATATTGAACTATAGTGAATAAACTGATGAGAATATTACTATATTAATTTTATGTTAAAATATATGAACTTAAATATAATGATATTAATTAAATCTTGATTGATAAAATTTAAATTAGTCTCTTCTACTATTATATGAGAAGGGGTGATACTAAAAAGAAATTTTAAGAAGGAGGAAGATATTTCATTCAAATCCCTTAAAGATAGGAATGTGGAAGTGAAGATGGAGATATAATATGGATAATTAGAGTTTCAAGGTTTCTTTGAAGCTCTTTCCATTATGTTGAGAATCCTCACATGTGTAAATGGTATGTTCCATGGGAAATTACCTTTCAAAATATTTTATTTTTGAATGGTTGTTAATTTATTTTTAAATTTTCCCAAAAATATCAATAGAGAATTTGAATATGAGGATGGTAATCAAAAAACCATGAATAGGAGAAAATATTTGAAAGAGAAGAAAAATGTAATACCCTGTGATCACATGAGAAATTAAATTCTATAGAAATTTTAATTTCTATTTTTATGGACAAATATCTTTAGATCTAGGACCTAGAATTACTTTTCAAGCATTAGAATATCTCTAACAAGTGTTTTTAGGCATGTATTGAGGTGAACAAATGGTATTGGGTGTTCGAAGGGACATTAAAGTGGGTTTAATGTGATCTAGAAAATAAAAATAGTATTTATAGGTAATTTACAGTGTGAATTGGTCATTCAAATTAGTAATGAAATTCATGGGATATCACTAGTTCTGAATGGGGTAAAAGGGGTGAAGGGGGGGGGGGCATAGTCTCATGAATCGTGACATGAACACTTGATCCACAATACGAATCATGATGTCTATATTTTTTAAAATAATGAGAGGTATATAAAAATATACCCCATTGGGTTTATTCTTCTATAACATGCCGGAATAAGTTGATGTTGAACTTCCCCCCTCTCCCTCTTTATCTGTTAATTCAGGTTTATTATTGGTGGTTCATCACAACGAATCGAGAAAGGATATCATTTTCTATTCCTATTGTTCATTCTCCTTCCTTCTAATTTCATTTTATTAAGATTTTGTAGTGGTTTATATGAATTATTTCATCAAAACATGGATAAATATTTTCACCTAATAGGGATTTTGAAAGTATCTTTTAGAATGAATCTAGATATGATGTAAATAATTCACCATTTTTATTTTGACGTGATGTATATTTCTTTTTGAATTATTTTTGGGTTTCTTGTGATTTTGTGTAAAACATTTCACCAATTTGGGTTTATAATTTGAGAATTTTGTATTTCCTATAATCATGAGTGAATCAGAAGTAGAATTAAACCAGTTGTGCATGATTCCAACACTATTAGAGTACCCAATGAGTTAAGAATATTTTATCATTTTTTAGGATTTGTTGTAAAAATTAATTGAAATTTCAAATTAATTATGTTTATTTGTGAGACAAGTTCTCATGGACCTTATGGATGTTAGTGTGATCTTGGAATGGATTATCAAAAAATTAGATAAGGTAGGTGGTCTTTGATAAATTTTCCATGGTTTAATCCATGTTATTTATAGTGCATGTGATGTGAAGTCATTCCACTAAATTTGATCCACAGTTAAGTAAAATAATGGTATTTCATAATTAAATTGAATGTTAACTTTTATCGTCATGTCTTAGATGAACTGAACGAATGCCAAGGCCATGTCGACCTTTGATAATTAGTTTGATAGCGTCAGTTGTATATGGTTGTGGGCGTGATTCTAATGGTTTCAATTAATGATTTGACACATCCAAGAGGGGAGAAGTGGGATATTAAAAGGGATGGATAGAACATGTAGACAATGTGAGGGACCTTGAGAAACCATATAACCATTTGGATAACTCATCTAGGTTGGGTGGGTGGATCATTATAGTATGAACTATGTAATTGATATGGGTCATGTTCCATTTTTAGTATGTTTCTAGTAAGTCATTCCTTGTTATGATTTTGAGTCCATGAGATGTTAGAGATTGGGTTATGGGATATACTACCCATGGGAGATTTTTTTTGAACCTAGTGTGAGTCATTCTAAAGGATACCCAAGTAAGAGTTCCCCTACCATGTGATAACCTAAAGGACATCAGGTATCATGCCTTTGTTATGTGTTGATCCCAAGGACCCAAAGCAGGGTTCCTTTTTTATGTATTGATCAAGGGGGAAGAGTAGGTTACTCCCCCCTAATTTTACATTGGGTGAATTTTTCATACAAGGGAATTGATAGTTAAGAGAATCACCTTAAAACATGAACATTTCACCTGAGCAAATTGACTATGGATAGTGATGATGGAATTAGATGTTTAGATGATGGGTTTATATTTTTGTATGACCATTATATAATTTTATTTTTAATATTTCATATGGAAAATTCCCTTGTGGTGGTGTGTATACTGTTACATATAGAAAACACCCACATTTACAGTCTTGATTAGTTAGAGGGATAGGTATCATGGAATTATGTATTACTGTGTAACGAGGTCCTGATGCATGTATTCTACCTCATAGGTGGTTGAGATGTGATTGTGGTTTATGTATCAGGTAATTATTTATTTAATGGTAATATGGGAATCATACAATTGAATGTCATGGGTTAAATCCCTTGGTTTTAGCAACTATTCTTGATTACTTGATTTCCTCGGATCATACTCCTAGGAATTGGTAGAGTTTCCTAGTGACATGGAACAACTAGGGTGATACCCCTTAGGTTCAGTGGAAATGCATGATTTTAAGGAACACCTTGGGAGATCCCCTTGGGTTCAACAATATTTCCTGATTACTTAGAAATCTTAATGGGTAAAACCCCTTGGGATAAAAATTTTCATTTAATATCGTATTAAGGGAACATATATATTTCATAGGCCAAATATATTTCTGTTCATCAGGGTCATTTACATGAGAATCAATGGTGGTTATTGTTTATTTATTAATTTTAAAAAATTATTTTTTTATTCAAATCATGTCACATGAACATTGAACTTCATTTCATGTATATATGATAACATATTGGTTGTTCTGTATTGATTTTTTTACTCACACCTTACTTGGGTATCCGTTTCATTTGGGTGATCATGAAGAATCTTGGTTACAATCACAATATGGGAATGGGAAAATGTCATGCATGATTGAACTAGAATAACTATAGTTGTATATGAGACTAGGATTTGGTTTGACTTAGTGATATAGTTGGTCCTCATTTCTATTTTATTTATTTTGTTTCTTTGATATATGTCATTGGCCTTACAGGCGATTAATATTGAATTCTTGTACACCATTATTTTATATATTACTGCATGTTTCAACTATATTATTATCTATATACTCTAATGGGATAGATGTGTTTTATATTTTTTTATTTCCAATGTGATTGAAACACTGATATATGGGGTATAGTCTCCCCATAGTACCACTTTAGTCCCCCACTACTTGATTGCAGCCTTTGGCATATGGGGATCAGTGTTTGAGGTCATGTGGAGCCATTGGTCTGATTATAGTTCATATTGATTAAGTAAGAGAGGTTAAAAGTGGTATTAAACTTTATTTATTTGTCACACTATTGGGAAATGTTTTACAGAATATAAAGAAATGTGGCAGAGCATTTGAGGGATATCATACTGGTGTGTCCAGGACACCTATCATGATAGAAATTTGAAGTTGTTAGGGGATCAAGATTAATGTTCTTGTCATGAACTATTATGGTTACTGGTGATGTTTAAATTGTGTGACACAAATTATGTTGATTTTGATGATTTATGGTTGATTTTTTTCTCTTTTACCATTGTAAAGAAGCAAATTATGTGATTTTGACTCAAATCCTATAGGTGCGAGAGGGGAATCATGCATCATGATTAGGTTAATATTATTTAATTTACATATAGGACTAAAATAAGTGATTATCATCTTTTATGATATATGAAATACTATTTAATGTTTCAAAAATATCTCATACTGTCTTTTCCTATATAAGTTCTTAGTGGCATTATACTCAGTTGGACTGACGTGCGTAAGTTTCATTATGTTGGAAGGTCATGTGGAACTATGGTCTGACTCTCATTGATGATGATGTATATGATATTCCATGTGAACATGATAAATAATTTCCATTTTAGGTTGACAAAATTATTTCATTCTGTTATGTTAAAACCCTTTTTCTGTCATAATTACTCAGGTTTATTTAATTAAAATGTCAGTGAAATCCTTTATGGTGTTTTCTTGTATAACATGGAAAGAACCTCTAACTAATTGAATCATCAGATAATGGTTCAATGGATTCATATTATCATTGGGTGATTTGAGTTGTATATTCATGCCTATGTGATGTTACCATATCTTACATGGAGTGGCCTGATATGTAGATTCTTAGATAGGGTGGGTTCCCTAGCAGTGGGTCGATACTAGCACATATGTTCAAAGAATTAGAACACTTTTTTTATTTTTTCCATATATTCTAATTTATTTAATCTTCCATTAAAAACCCAAATGGAGTTTTACCATATATCATGAAATGAAATTTTATGTAATCTAACCACATGTTTATGGTTCTTTGACCATGATTTTTTTAGAAAAATTCCATTGTTTATACAAATGATAACCACTGATTTTGTGATTCTTGACGAAGCTTCCCTGTAAGAGAAAGCTCGGTAAGAAAAATTTTCCTATTAGGGTGATGAAATGGTATGAGGTTCTTGATATATATATATATATATATAATACTCTAGAGTGGGTTTTGGAATGTTTTTTCCTTGGACTTTGATATGGGGATGGGATGTTTTACGTGAATTATAACCTTGTGAGATATGGTTTTGGGATAGGAAGGAGACCTATATACCCTTTGATTCAACACAGAGTTTTATCGAGTAAGATCCTAGTGTTATATGAGGGTATACCATGAGATGTATTCACCAATAGTGTGAACACCCATAGTGGGTTTTGAGAAAAAGGATCACTGGATTTCTTTATCCTTATTGTGAGGAAATCACCATGAGTGCCTATGATGTTGGTATTAAATATGATTTTTTAGGGTAGAACCAATTTAGTACCTAACTATGTTGGACCTTGAATTCAAATTAAAAGTAAGGTGCAATAATAAGTATATTATTTTGTTTTTAGGATAGAAATAGATGATGGTTAGGAAATGGTTAAACTTTAAAGGAGTTATATTTGATTTCTAAAGGGGAGTTATAAAGGTGTAAAAAGATTAAAATTCACTAGACTATGGTATGTGGTTAAAATTTTGAGCCTTTATTTTGTAATGTGAGACTCACTGAGACATGGTATGAGTTTTAGGATTGGTTTTAGTGAGATGGTATGGACCCTGGATTTTGATTAGATCAAGGTACAAAAAACCATTATGCATGAAAGTAGTTGAAATTGAAATTGGTGGCGATCATGTGTAATATGGTGGATGATGGATTTTGATGGAATATGTTGAACATGAATTATAATGAGTTAAATAGTTATTATTATGATTAGACATAATGATAATGCGTTCATAGAATAGTGTGATGGTGTTTCAATCATTTTTAAATGTTTTTTAGTGGATGTTGAATGCTTATTTCCCATGATCTAGGAACAAGATGTAAATTGATGCCTCTTGTCAGTGCTTGGTTATGAGTTATCTTAGCCACACCATTCATTATGTTCAATGATATATGAAGAATGTGTCCTATATATTGACCATTTAGGATATTTGGGTGATGATAAAGATACTCCTATGGTGGGGAGCATCGTATTTCATGTAAGTAAGTGACCTTCATGTTGGAATGGATTGGGTGCGGTGGGATGTGTTACACAATGATTGATGTGACATTGGGGTACTGATTTTGGATAAGATCTAGTGTGATCTTGTTCCTTTGTGAATACTTGATTCAGGATTCAGATGGGATTCAGATCGAAATCATTGCATTAGAAACAATCTTGGGGATATCTTGGTGTGACCCAATGGATATTAATGTGGTGGTCTAATATTAATGACTTTTTAGGGGTTTAATACTATTTAATGATATGGTTAAGAGGGTAAAAAAATTTATTCACATTGTTCAAGGTGTGGTACCCTATTTTTTTTCTTGATTTATGGGTGAACCAGCTTCTTCACGTGACTCAAGGGGTGAACCTATTTTTATGTATAATTCTAGTGGT
Source organism: Viscum album (assembly GCA_963277665.1). Lineage (NCBI taxonomy): Eukaryota > Viridiplantae > Streptophyta > Magnoliopsida > Santalales > Viscaceae > Viscum > Viscum album. The sequence goes on from OY728160.1 coordinate 1,387,513,059, forward strand.
GAAACCAAATTTTGTTACATGGTTCAAGCGGTGAATCATGTGAAGAAATGTAAAAAAGGTTCTATTTTAGGTGCAAATTATTAGTAATCAAAGTGAATTTGTGTCATCTTATAGGGGGAATGATTTTAAAATATAACATAAAACATTTATTAAGGAAAATAATCGATCTTTGAAAATAAATTTTAAAAATGTAAATAATTTTCAAAATCATCTTCTTTGAAAATAAAATTAAAACCTTATAAAAGAATATTTAAAAATAATATAAAAACTTTCTTGGGGAAAGTTTTATTTCCACTCTGAAAATTATATTTTAAAGCATAAAACATTTTTAAAATCAATTATTTTGATAATTTTCTTGAAAACATATGATGTTACATTCAATTAAAATGATGAAATGAAATGTGATTTGTGTCGTTAAAAGAAATATTCCTTTCACATTTCTTGTAAAATCCCAATGGGCGGTGTTTTTGAGAATGACATGAATATTCCATATAAAAAAAGATGTAAAAATTCAAACATGTATGAAAATTAATTTAATAAATCCTTTAAAAAAATTGAACATTTTTTAAAAAAAAATTGTTTTGGAAGAAAAATGGTTACCAATTGAAAATATGATGTTCCATAAAAATGTTCTTTTTGAAATATTGAGTACATAAAGAGAGTAAAATAAACTAAAAACATTTATTCTCATGAAATAATCAGATTAGAAGAAAATTCATGAGTTTTTTGAGAGATATATCATAATATTACCTCATTGGAATATAATCATAAACATTCCTAATAAACAATGAAAGTGTAATCTAAAAATATTACAATTTTTTTAAAAGGCGTGCCTTTGTCAAAGACCAAGGCACAATTTATTAGATAAAAAAGAAAGGGAGTTACAAAAGTCTGAAAGACGAAATATTATTATAATCATTTTCATAAAAAGGGAGAAAATCACTAGGAAAATAACCCATCCATGTAATTATGTGGCCCCAGCCTTAAACCTTACTTAATCTTGTGTTATTACAAGATTACACATTGAGGATCTTTTCAGGTTTAGAGTTTTAGAGAATTAGATCATAAAATTTTCATTACATTCCAAATTTAAACAAAGTGGTTACATAAAAGATAGTATTCATTCTTTCCCATCAACAGAATCATATTTAAAAATAAAGTATGGATTCTTTCTTGACACTTCCTTGACACTATCATCATATCACGTACCTTTCCCTTGACCTGTGAAAAACGTTTCAAAAAAAAACTTGGGATGAGCATATAAAGCTCTATAAGGGTTATAAAAATATGGAAAGGAAACATGAGTTCATGTATACATAAGAATGAAATCATACTTTACCCAAAAAACATAGGCATATCAAAACATGAATAAATCATAGAAATCATAAGACATAAAAGGTAACTTGAGTCATTCATAACATTATTACATAGGGAGTAACCCTCTTGGTTCCGTTTGGAATACCCACCACAGTATATTCCATAAATCTTTTCGTAGAAACCTTAACGTTTCACTCCTTCACGTTAACCAATGCATTGGAGAGCTATATCGGGATCACCCGCCCTTAGTTTATCACGGAACCACCCATATTCATAATAATGCCCAAGAACCATAACATAATCGTACGACATAATACATGCATAAAGGAAACATAACATTTCCACATTTCAATCACAAGATATCAATAAAACACATTGATATAAAAAACATTATGAAAACCATTTTCAATACCAAATTAAAACATGGTATTTATTTTTCTTTTAAAAAGAAGGTATGTCTTGTAGAGGAAGCCGAAACTCAAATAATGGTCACGACGGCGGAGAAGTCGTTGTCACCGTATACGTACGACAAAAACATTCCCTTTTTTCGTTTAGTAAAACGCTTCGTATAAAAAATATTCCTTTTTGGATAAACGTAAAAGTCAAAGGGGTTTATACACCATATAAAAGAAGGTTGTGTATAAAACAATATATGCCTCAATGAATGGAGATTGAGACGAAGTCCCTTACAAAGACGGTATCCTTGATTTAAGGATAAATAAATTACATAATTATGTGTGAAAAACGAATACACAAAATATAAGTGGATATTAAGTGTAAAACAATCAGAGGTTATTCACACATATTCATAGAACTACATATTCAAGGAGTACAAGTTTATCCCAAAGAATCAAAATTGGGTTAAGGAGTTCCCTTGTAAAAATTTAACAGCCTAACGACGTCACTTCCAAATTCAGAAAAAGAGTTGATGAGAGATAAAAATTGTATCTCATCACTTGGTCATAAAATTTACATCAATAAAGATATATAAGAACATATCCCAACATAATACTATGTTAATTAAAAGACATAACAAAATAAGTCTTTTAAAAAGAGGAGGGTGAAAAGGTTCCCTTACCGACTTGGGTAACTTTCGAAACGTACACCCCATTGAAGAAGGGTCATACAATAAATATATAAATACCCATAAATGAAATTATATTACAAAAAGAGTATAATAATTGTAAGTACATACACCACTCAAAGGAAATGGTGGAAAATGTTGCATAAATCTCACGGGACTAAAAGTGAGATGAAAAATCCCTTACGAAAACTCGGCAGCCTAACTGCACCACTTAAAACTTCCAAAATAGATTGATGAGAGAAGATAGAGTCTCTCATCATTTGAACATAAAAATTGAAGTAAGATAAATATAAAAGAAAATCCCAATCATAAGAAAGATGAGCTTAAAATTAATGACATAAAATAGTGTACTTTATAAGAAAGAGAGGAGTAGGATCCCTTACCTCGGGTCCGACTTGACTCGATCGTTCTTTAATCTCCTGAATATTAAACATGAGTTAATTTATAATTCCTTAAGAACATTTTTCAAGTTCATTATTACTTTTATATCACTTATTACCATGTCATGAACACTATTTTATTATTTAAGTTAATAATGGTCGTTTTAACGATCATTGGTACTTGAGTCAAAAAAATAAACTCTTTATAATTACATGTTTTTCATGTGGTAAAATATCCATTATATCCATAATTGTATTCATGATTTAGATATAATATATATAATATATATCTAGTATATTCATTCATTTATAATATTACATAACATTTAGTGTTTAGAAATGAAATGCACCGTTCATGGAGACGGTAAGCCATACGTACGCATGAACGCTACTTCCATTTATATTTCATATTTAATGGAATTAAAACATAATGATACATAATAGAATTTTAATTCCAGTATGGTATCATATATAATATCATTAAATACATCCTTTATACATACCACATATGGTATTAACGAATCAAATCACTTTGAGGGGGCGGTAGTCCGCACTTCCTAAAATGAAGATATCGCGTATACCCATAATCGAATCCATAAAGGTATGCCATAAATGAAAAATACAGAAGATTAAGGAAAACATAAACATATTATATATTATATATAAATGTAGTGACATCATAATGGCCACCATGAAAGGTGTTAAGAGAAGATTGAACAATCATCGTTTCGTGAGGCAGTAATTCGCCATCCACAGAAACAGTATGTTCTTTAACCATTAGACGAAGTTGTGAGTAAGTGTAGCTATAATCCATAACATAAAAACATCCTAGTATATTTAAGATACTGGTTTTGTTACAAAAGAAAGTAATAAAAAGAGTTTATGGGGGTGGAGAAGAAAAATAAAACAAAAGGACTCAAGTGAAGACATTACCTTTAAATCGGGTAACTCCCTTCGGTTTGAGCTCAAAGACTTCCTTGGGAAGACTTATGACCAAAGTGAGGATTCTAATAGTTATACAGGGATGTGGTGAGATAAATTGTCCAGGGGTTGGCCGAGACAAAGGCTTTTGAAGTGTGGGTAAGGAGGTAGAGGTGGGGGCCTTTTATAAGAGGAGAGGAGGGGCACTCTTGGAATGTAAAGAAATGTTGCTTTATTTTAGAATGCGTTTCGGATTTTAATTTTCCCAAATTGATGTTTTTAGAGGGTAAGGTGATAAGGGTTCGAAATCCACCCATCCAATAGGTTTTGGACATGTGTAGGTCTTAGAGTTTACAATATCGTTTCATTTTATTTAAATCGTTAAATAATGAGGTCATCGCTGCATCATCATGATGTCATAAATAATTTAATTTAGTTAATGAATAAAAATTATAAATAAACTACTATGATGTAGGAAATCGTTTTAGATTTACAATTACTATTTATAGTCAAAAATATGACTTGTATAACCCCATTTAAAAAATTGGTTTAGTAAAACAACTCATGTTTGTGTCATTTTAATTTTAACATTAAATAAAAATGTATTCATGTCATTTTCAAATCAAAGTGGCTCCATGGGGTCCCCAAGTTGACCCATGGATTTTCTAGGTCGGTAATGACTCATACAATGAGGGTAGGACATGTGTATAGGTCATTTCATGCTATTAAAACATTATTTTTACCTTAAACTACACTAATTACCTCTAATCGCGATTAAAAACTTAATAAGTTACTAATCACCAAAAAATTATTTTAATCCCATTAAACCAAATTTTACTTCATAATGACAAAAATGTATGTCGTATTTTTGAAATTCAAAACACAAAGGTGGAAAAATTTCATTTAAACGGAAAATCAGTTTTTATAAGTACCACTTAGTGGTTTCACTATTCATCAAAAATTGAAGTTTTTCAGAAAATTACCAAAAATTCACACTAGGAAATATTTGATATTCCGAATTCAAAAATGATGTCTATTTTAAAAAATTGAAAACATATAAGGTGAATTAATTAATTTAACAATTTATTTCCGCTGTCAAAATAAATAGTGTGTTTTTATGAAACAATATCTATTAAACGATTGACACTAGTTTAAGTCCAATTTCAATGTAAAATTAATTACAATTACCACCATTGGATTTAATGGTAAAAATATATTCTAATTTCACTTTAAAACCAATTTAAAATATATCTAATCATATAAATAAATTAGATTAAAAAGAGGTTTTGAAAAAAAATACAACATTTTTCACTATTCATTAACAAATGTACTTTATCATAAAAATACCAAAAATTTACACAAAGTAAATTTTGATGTCCCGATTCTAAATAAGAATTTTATTTTGTCAAGTATAACACATAAAGTTATCAAAAATTGGATTTAATAGAGGTTCTCCATCAAAAGGCGGTTAATCGACCTTTTAAAGAAAATTAGAATGTTTACGCTTAAAATTGGAATCATTCGCATTTTTAATCCTCTAACTTTTTTTGTAAAAAGTAGAAATATTTGACAAACATATATAATAATTTTTTAGTTAGTTCTATTCATTCCCGCTATCACAACATCTAGGCGTTAAATAACATTTAAAATAATATTATTTTATTATTAGAGTGCAACGTAAGATTCCCAAGAAACTCGTTGTTGCGTGTTGGGTACGCCATCGAGCATAGCGTCCCCTTTAAAGTTATATTAATATTTTATTCACAAATATGGATAAATGTGAAAATTTCCTACTCGTTATTTACCTGGGGTGTTACATCCTTCCCCCCTTTTGGGAATTTTTTCCTCACAATTTTAAAATTGGGCTTGGAACATCATTGAAAATCCCACATCGGAACAAGAGTCAGTAAAACAATCACATTAAAATAAAGAAAGATAAGTACAAAGGTCACCGATTTAACCCATACTAGGATTCCAAGTATGAAAATATGGAAATGGAGGAAAAAACAAAGGGTCATGTTCTGATGGAGAGTGATCGTAAACATGTCTAGGAGAAAGTTAACCATAAGAAAATCACAAACTTGTGATGGGTTAAACGGTATTCGATTCCCCAGTATGAAAAGTTAATAGACAAAACTTTTGTTTTAAGTTACTCTTCATTGAGGAATTTATTTTTGATCTTAAGGAAACATACTTACTTGTCATGTTGACTTTCAACTTTTACTAGATTTTTTTACACAGACTCATACATTCCCCAAAAGATGAGTGTTTAGGAAGACTTGTTCATATTAAGAGTACTATAATCAACTTCTAGAGAATAACCTAATACACAAAAGAGAACTATATACTTCCCATATCTTTAGACCTTAACCAAAACCAAAACCAAAAAGGTTAGTACAAGATCAGATAATCCAGAAAAGGATAACCCTTTATAAAAAGAAAATCTATTCTTAATTTCCAAAATTTGTCCAACAAAACCCAGAGTTCAACGAGGACCATTCGATAAACAATTTGTCCATAAAATTCTTCAAAGTAAACCAAACTAAGATTGAAACCCAAATATTTGAAGGATTTAGTCACATAGTCTTCCAAGTTAAATTGTAACATTTATCTCCAAACAACATCAATTGCTCCTAAAGTCTCGTATTGAAAAGTAATTAACCTAATCACATATCCTCCATGATAGGTTAATAATTTTCATAAATAACCCAAAATCAACTTACTCTTAATTCATAAAGTCACCTAACTAAAAAGAATAAGTCATACTAACCAGGTACTTCACGTAGTCCAGTGGTAGGCAATAAATACCAGTTGCACTTTGGTTGTGGGTCGATTCCCGCATCTTTGTCTGGCACGACGGGTTGACACACGGTCTACATGTTGTCCTTTTTCCAAAACTATATAATTCTCAAATCATTCCCCAAAAAGAGGTAAAATCATCAAAAATAACCATAACATAATTTAACCTCAATTTTATCTCATGCCTTTCACTTCAATCATAACATATAGTAACCCATAATTACCTCAAAGGTAAGGATAATATAAACCCAAATGGTTATTTATAACTATTTCCACAAAAGAACAGATAACTATTTCTTGAATAAAATTTTCATATATTAAATATCATGGTTACACATAATATAAAAAGTCTTCTAATGTAACCCCACCATCAAAACAGACTTAATACTTTTAAGAATTTCACCATAACTCTTGAAGCCCTTATATGTTGACTTCTTACTCATTCAACATTCTTCATGATCCATTAACCATTACTTTCCAACTTATTCTGAAATAATTCTTTCCTACAAACAAAATCATGAATCATATCCTAAGATTCCAAAATAGTACAACAAAAGTTATGAAATAATCCATACCATTGATTGGTCATTTTCAGTTTCTTAATCCTCAATCGGAATGGCATTAGGTATTGGTAAACGAATATTTGTATGATCTTGGTGATCCCATTCATGAAACTTCTTCATAAGACATGTGTTTTCATAATGACCATACACACCACATTTAAAACATTCAATTAATCCTTTAGAAAGAACTTCTTTCTCTTTCCTTGAGTCAACTTGATGTTTCTTTTTTCCATGGCAGGTTCTTGCTTTATGACCTTCATTTCCACATCTATATCATATTTATGTCCCTTTGAAACATTTTCCTAGGTGTTTCTTTCCACATCTTTGACACATAGGTTTTTGAACACACTTACCTTTATGATTATTACTTGTAGTTCCTTAGGGATTTATTTCACGCATATATGATGCCTTAGAGAAATCACAAAGGTTTAGGTGGTCTATCATGAATCCAGATAGTTGGTTCAGGATAAACACAATAGTTCTCATTGCAGCTCCCATATCATTTAGTTGCTTGCTTAAACAACTGTCACAGTTTCCTTCACATCCACTGTTACTTTGGTGCCTGCTAGATCCAGCCATTTACTAAAACCAAAAAGGTCAGTGTGAGTATATCAACAAAACCATCATGTACTAATGAGTAATATAAACACTAAGATATACTTACTCATTCAATTTATCTAAAAATAGGACTCTTTCTGAAATCCTAACCATTATGGTAATGTCACTTATGCTTAAAGAATACCCTAACCTCTAAAGTTATCTAAACTGACCTTTGATACCAACTATGTGGCCCCAGCCTTAAACCTTACTTAATCTTGAGTTATTACAAGATTACACATTGAGGATATTTTCATGTTTAGAGTTTTAGAGAATTAGATCATAAAACTTGCATTACATTCCACATTTAAACAAAGTGGTTACAAAAAAGATAGTATTCATTTTTTCCCATCAACAAAAACATATTTAAAAATAAATCATGGATTCTTTCCTAACACTTCCTTGACACTATCATCATATCATGTACCTTTCCCTTGACCTGTGAAAAACATTTCAAAAAAAAACTTGGTATGAGTATAAAAAGCTCAGTAAGGGTTATAAAAATATGGAATGGAAACATGAGTTCATGTATACATAAGAATGAAATCATACTTTACCCATAAAACATAGGCATATCAAATCATGAATAAATCATAGAAATCATAAGACATAAAAGGTAACTTGAGGCATTCATAACATTCTTACGTAGGGAGTAACCCTCTTGGTTACGTTTGGAATACCCACCACAGTATATTCCCTAAATCTCTTCGGAGAAATATTAATGTTTCACTCCTTCGCGTTACCCAATGCATTGGAGAGCTATATTGGGCTCACCCGCCCTTAGTTTATCACAAAACCACCCGTCTCCATAACAACGCCCAAGAACCATAACATAATCGTACCACATAATACATGCATAAAGGAAACATAACATTTCCACATTTCAATCATAAGATATCAATAAAACACATTGATATAAAAAACATTATGAAAACCATTTTCAATACCAAAGTAAAACATGGTATTTATTTTGCTTTTAAATAGAAGGTATGGCTTGTAGAGGAAGCCGAAACTCAAATAATGGTCACAGCGGCAGAGAAGTCATTGTCGCCGTATACGTACGACAAAAAAAATTCCCTTTTGTTGTTTAGTAAAACGCTTCGTATAAAAAAGATTCCTTTTTGGATAAACGTAAAAGTCAAAGGGGTTTATACACCGTATAAAAGAAGGTTGCGTATAAAACAAAATATGCCTCAATGAATGGAGATTTAGATGATGTCCCTTACAAAGATGATATCCTTGGTTTAAGGATAAATCCATTACATTATTATGTGTGACAAACTAATATACCAAATATAAGTGGATATTAAGTGTAAAACAAACAGAGGTTATTCACACATATTCATAGAAGGACATATTCAAGGAGTATAAGTTTATACCAATGAATCAAAATTGGGTTAAGGAGTTCCCTTGCAAAAATTTGACAGCCAAACGGCGTCACTTCCAAATTCATAAAAAGAGTTGATGAGAGATAAAACGGGTATCTCATCACTTGGTCATAAAATTTACATCAATAAGGATATATAAGAACATATCCCAACATAATAGTATGTGAATTAAAAGACATAACAAAATAAGTATTTTAAAAAGAGGAGGGTGAAAAGGTTCCCTTACCGACTTGGGTAACTTTCGAAATGTACCCCCCATTGAAGAAGGGTCATACAATAAATATGTAAATACCCATAAGTGAAATTATATTACAAAAAGAGTATAATAATGGGAAGTACATACACCAATCAAAGGAAATGGTGGCAAATGTAGCATAAATCTCACGGGACTAAAAGTGAGATGAAAAATCCCTTACGAAAACTTGGCAGCCTAACAGCGCCACTTAAAACATCCAAAATGGATTGATGAGAGAAAATAGAGTCTCTCATCATATGAACATAAAAAGTACAGTAAGAGTAATATAAAATAACATCTCAATCATATGAAAGATGAGCTTAAAAGGAATGACATAAAAGAGTGTACTTTATAAGAAGGAGATGAGTTAGATCGCTTACCTCGGGTCCAACTTGACCGGATCGTTCTTTAATATCTTGAATATTAAACATGAGTTAATTTATAATTCCTTAAGAAACTTTTTCAAGTTAATTATTCATTTTATATCACATATTACCATGTCATGAACACTATTTTATTATTTAAGTTAATAATGGTCGTTTTAACGGTCATTGGTACTTGAGTCAAAAACATAAACTCTTTATAATTACAAGTTGTTCATGTGGTAAAATATCCATTATATCCATAATTGTATTCATGATTTAGATATAATATATATCATATATATCCAGTCTATTAATGCATTTATAATATTACATAACATTTAGAGTTAAGAAATGAAATTCACCGTTCATGGAGACGGTAAGCCGTACGTACCCATGAACGCTACTTCCATTTATATTTCATATTTAATGGAATTAAAACATAATGATACATAATAGTATTTTAATTATAGTATGGTATAATATATAATATCATTAAATATATCTTTTATACGTACCACATATGGTATTAACGAATCAAATCACTTTGAGGGGGCGGTAGTCCGCACTTCCTAAAATGAAGATATCGCGTATACCCATAATGGAATCCATAAAGGTATTCCATAAATGAAAAATAAATAAGCTTAAGGAAAACATAAACATATTATATATTATATATAAATGTATTCACATCATAATGGCCACCATGAAAGGTGTTAAGAGAAGATTGAACAATCATCGTTTCGTGAGGCAGTAATTCGCCATCCACAGAAACATTATCTTATTTAACCATTAGACGAAGGTTTTTGTAAGTGTAGCTCGAATCCTTAACATAACAACATCATATTATATTTAAGATACTGGTGTTGTTACAAAAGAAAGTAATAAAAAGAGTTTAGGGGGGTGGAGAAGCAAAATAAAACAAAAGGACTCAAGTGAAGACATTACCTTAAAATCGGGTAACTCCCTTTGGTTTGAGCTCAAAGGCTTCCTTCGGAACACTTATGACCAAAGTGAGGATTCTAATAGTTAGAGAGGGATGTGGTGAGACAAATTGGCCAGGGGATGGCCGATCCAAAGGCTTTTGAACTGTGGGTAAGGAGGTAGAGGTGGGGGCCTTTTATAAGAGGAGAGAAGGGGCACTCTTGGAAAGTAAAGAAATGATACTTTATTTTAGAATGAGTTTCGGATTTTAATTTTCCAAAATTGATGTGTTTAGAGGGTAAGGTGATAAGGGTTAGAAATAAACCCATCCAATAGGTTTTGGATATGTGTAGGTCTCAGATTTTACATTATCTTTTCATTTTATTTAAATCGTTAAATAATGAGGTCATCACTGCATCGTCATGATGTCCTAAATAATTTAATTTAGTTAATGAATAAAAATTATAAAAAAACTACTATGATGTAGGAAATATTTTTAGATTTCCAATGACTATTTATAGTAAAAAATATGACTTGTATAAACCCATTTAAAAAATTGGTTTAGTAAAACAACTCATGTTTGTGTCATTTTAATTTTAACATTAAATAAAATGGTATTCATCTCATTTTCCAACCAAAGTGGCTCCATGAGGACCCCAAGTTGACCCATGGATTTTCGTGGTCTTCCATGACTCATACAATGAGGGTAGTACACGTGTCTAGGTCATTTCATATTATTAAAACATTATTTTTACCTTAAACTACACTAATTACCTCTAATCGCGATAAAAAACTTAATAAGTTACTAATCAACAAAAAATTATTTTAATCCCATTGAACCAAATTTTACTTCTTAATGACAACCATTTATGTTGAATTTGTGAAATTCAAAACACAAATGTGGCAAAATTGTATTTAAACGAAAATTCAGTTTTTATAAGTACCACTTAGTGGTATCACTATTCATCAAAAATTGAAGTATTTCAGAAAATTACCTAAAATTCACCCTAGGCTATATTTGATATTACAAATTCAAAAATGATGTCTATTTTACAAAATTAAAAACATATAAGGTGAATTAATTAATTTAATAATTAATTCCTGCTGTTAAAACAAATAGCGTGTTTTTAAGAAACAATATCTATTAAAAGAATGACACTAGATTAAGTCCAATTTCAAAGTGAAATTAATTACAATTACCACCATTAGATTTAATGGTAAAAATATATTCTAATTTCACTTTAAAACCATCTTAAAAGATAATTTAATCATATAAATAAATTATATTAAAAATAGGTTTTGAATTAAAATACAACATTTTTTCACTATTCATTAAAAAATGTACTTTATTGGAAAAATACCAAAAATTTACACAGTAAATTTTGATGTCCCGATTCTAAAGAAGAATTTTATTTTTTCAAATATAACACATAAAATTATCAAAAAGTGAATTTAAAATAGGTTTTCCATCAAAAGGCGGTTAATCGACCTTTTAAAGAATATTGGAATGTTTACGCTTAAAATTGGATTCATTCGAATTTTTAATCCTCTAACAATTATTATAAAAAGTAGAAATATTTGACAAACATATATAATCATTTTTTAGTTAGTTCTATTCATTCCTGCCATCACAACAGCTAGGCATTAACTACCATTTAAAATAATATTATTTTATTATTAGAGTGCGACGTAAGATTCCCAAGAAACTCATTGTTGCGTGTTGGGTACGCCATCGAGCATAGCGTCCCCTTTAAATTTATATTAATATTTTATTCACAAATATGGATAAATGTGAAAATTTCCTACACTTTATTTACCTGGGGTGTTACGGTAATATCCTGATTGACCCCGTTGTTGGAAAGACTGTCAACAACCATGTTCGCTTCCCGGAAAGTTTGAGTGGCAATGTAGTTTAGATCCGTGAACGAAGAAAACATTTCATCCATTGAGAAGTAAGTGGCCAGGAAAGGTGAACCACCCCATTACAGATAGCACGAACCATAGTGGTTGAATCAATTTCAATCCACATCTTATTCCAACCCTTTTGTTTGGTAAAGTCCACCGCATGAATCACTCCCAACATTTCCGCTTCTAGAGCCGAGGCCGTTCCACATCCACTGAAGAAGAAACCCTAGAACCTACCAAGATAGTCTCTAAAAATGGAACCACAACCTATAATACCTAGGTTTCCTCTATAGGCACCGTCGATATTCACTTTGATCCATCCTGGAAGCGGAGCTTTCCAGAATACCTCAAAGGTGCGCCGGGGTTTTCTGTAAGATCCTGCAATCCTAAGACGATGAAGGATCTCAAAATCACCAACAAAGTTGTCACAATGATCTTTCAAAAGTGAGGAAACATCCATGATGGCAATGATAATATGAATTTTACCTACAGTGAGACTGAATGAGAAATTATTATGAAGAAAATTATTTCTATCATACCAGATCACGTGAGGGTGTTCCACCACCACAGTCAGAAAAAGATTCTTGATTTTCTTAGAGAAATCACAATTAACACAATGATGCAATTGAGAGATGATGGAATCAAGAAGTGACCATATGCAACCAAAACTGTCAAGAGTGTAATTCCAAAGAGCTGTAGCTATAGCACAAGACAAGAACAAATGATTAGCATCCTCGTGGTGTTGATTGCACAAATGACATCGAGATCAAATAGGAATCCTAAATGATTGAAGGTAAACTTCGGTGGGGACCCTATTATGGGATATACACCAAATAAGAGTACGTCTTGAGGGCTTGATCCAAGGTTTTCTAAAAGCTTTCAACCAAATAAAGCTAGAATCAGAATTGATGAAATTGTTTTTTAGAAACTTTTGGAATCATGGACTCCATTAAAACAAGGTTCCCAAATTAAGAAGTCATTGGTGTTGGATAAAGGATAATTTTCAATGACATGACAGATGTGATTAGGAAGGGTGATGTCATGGGAGTTAACAACATCCCTAATAGTGGAGTTGATGTTCCCAGGAGGAGTGGTGGATGTCAGAATTAAGATTAAGGGGACACCAGTCCAGTTATCCAGCCAGAAATTCATAGAGTAATTAGCACTAACCATCCATCTAGAGTTGTTCATGATATTAATGAAAGAGTGTCTAATGGATGGCCAGATGGAAGAAGTGATGTAACTTAAATTACCATTCCTATTCTTGGTAAAGAATCTTGTCTTGAGAACAGTATAGAAATTAGAGTTTCTATGAATCAGATTCCAAGTCATCTTTGCTTATAGAGATTTGTTAAAGAGCTTAATATTTTTGATTCTATGACCACCATTGTCCAGAGTTTTACATCAAGGTACCCAAGGTATGGTCAGAAGTTTTACATCAATCATAATATTGGTCTAATCAAAATAATTAATTCACACGTTGATTTTATTAAGAAGACTAGCAGGCCAATTGTAAACCATCATCCAGTAAACCATTTTGGAGACAATTGTAGATTTAACAAGACAAACTCTTCCAGCCATAGAAATAGATTTACCCTTCCAAGAATAAAGTTGATTTGGCACACCGGGACCTCGCATCGAGGTATGTTTTTAATTTTTATTATTATCTCATAAGTTTAGTTTCATTTTTATAAATGTTTCGTTGGAAAGTGGGATGAGAACGTAATTAGTGTGAACTTTTGGCACTGATAAATGAACGCTGCCTTGACAATGCCCAATTAGCAGGCAGGGCACGGGCGAAGCCGTGCGGCCTGCCTAGTGTGCGGGTGGACCTTTTTATCATTAACATTTTGAACACATAATTTTATTCATTAACACTATTATCATTATTATTATTGTGATTATTTTAGTTTAGATTTTATTTCTTAGGTCCTAATTTATTTTTATATTTCCCCATCTCCTTATTCTTATTTTATTTTATCCCTTCTTTACTTTTCATTTTATTCAGTTATTTTATTTTATTTCTATTTATTTATTTCCATTTTTAATCCTTTATTTTCTATTTTCTTTACTTTACCCCCCTCTTTTGCTCTATATATCTCTTGTGGGCTACTGTTCATCTGCCCCCCCTTTTTCTCGCACAAACCCTCCCCCGAACCCTATGCAGCCGCTGTGCCTTCTCTCCCCTACCAGACCGGCCTTGCACCCAGTTGCACTTCTCCCTTCTCCCGCTCACCTAGGCTGCACCTCCCTTTTTCCTATGCATCCTTCTCTGTGACCGCCCCCTGGTGCTCTTCCTGTTCAGCCTCCCTTCCTGCTACCTCCAACAGGCCACCGACTACACTTCCCTCTTCCTCCCACACCCTCGGCCGGATTCCGCTCGCCCCGTCCGTTACCCAGTCGAAGCTACACCCCCTGCTCTCCACCCACTTGTTCAAACCCCTTCGCTACCCCTCCATCCCTTTTGGACAGCCGCAAAACCCTCCTCCTGCTTGTCTAGCCAAAGGATTGCACCACATTTCCCCCTCCGGACAGCCAACGTCAACCTTTGATCGATCTTCCTAAGCCCCCTCCGTAGGTGCGGAATACACCAGTTATTCATTATTTCATTTTTGGTGATGTTTCAAATAGAATTTAGTTTTCATTTGATTCAATTATGATGCATTTTTTCTATGCCTTGTTTTAGGGTGCTTTTGATTTTGTTTGAGGTGCATTAGGTGCGGTGGCTTTTGCGCACCAATTGTGCGAAGCTTGTGACATGTTGGTAGGTGGTTCTGCAAACGAGTATTAATTTATAATCATTTTCTTGCTTATCTAATTAATTTAGTGCTTTTGCCTATTTTTTTACATACTGAGGAATTGTCTTTGACTAATTTTTATTGTGAATTTATTTAGTTATAGTTATTTTTATGCGATTCTGGTGAATTTTATTTTTGAAAACACACTTTGGACTGTTTATTACTGTTTTAAACTCTGCAGTGTGTGAGTTAGGATGTGCAGATGACACATTTTATATTTTGTCATGTGTTAAAATATGTTGTATTTTGAAATTGTTTTTGAGTGACTTTTATCCCTTAAAAAACTTTTGCTACATGTTTGAAACTGTTTAATAAATTTTCAATGTGATTTCGTTGAGTTATGCATCTAGTTTAATTTAATACGTGAGCAGTCTAGTTTGAGTTTGAAAAAGTTTTTCTGTGCGTGTGGTTTTCAAAAAGGATATTAGTGTGAGGTTGACATGTTATACAAACTTTTAATTTAGGTGAGCATAAGGAGGGAAGCTGGGTTATTAGGTGGGTGGACTAGGACTAGTGAGCTAGTGTTCCGGAGATGATTGTCCCTATTTCACTGGCAGGATTGACGATTGCAACACTAACTAAAAATCTGATGACTGAGGATTGTGGCCTTCTAAGCCATGTTTTCTGAGGTTCGTGGCCTTCTAAGCCACATTATCAGAGGGTCGTGGCCTACTAAGCCAATTTTCATAGAGACAAGACTTTCTAGGGTCCCACCTGTTTATAGTTCTCATAGGGCCTCTCCTATCCTTTGGTGCTACCGGTTATGTTGTGCACATAAATGATACATGATATGTCAGTTGAGTTACTGCCCAAACATGTGTTTTCTTTAAACTATTCTTCATTAAAGAAGCTTTTATGAAAACCGTTTTCATTAATGCAGTTAATTATTTCTTGCTTTCTTTTATATATCATTGAAAATGTATTGTCTTTTAATAATTGTGCATGGAATATTTTCTTGGTGATATCTTGCTGGGTGATTGCTCACACCCAACATACACCCTTGGGTGTAAGTATGTTTTTTTACATCTAATACAGGTAAGGTTCCAGCATTTGGGAGCAGTGGTTTAGGTTGTTAGCAGGCCTCTTTACGTGGCGTTGTGGTGGTGGCTTGAGGGTGGTGTCCTCACATCGGCCAACAGTTCATAGGTTGGTTTTTGGTCACCTTAATTTTAGTATTGTTTGGGTTTTGGTTTTACATGTGACTCAAAACCTGTTTTTGGTTAAAGACTTGTTTGGCTGCAACTTTAACTTTTGTTTGGTTTATTTTGTTGGGTGATTTATATTTTTTTACTCAGGTAAATCATTCCCAAAGTTTATTTTGATACCCGGGCACTTGTGCCAGCCCATGGGGATCGAGAATGCCCTTTGGGCCCTGACACGGGCCGGGTCGGGCATCAGATCAGATGGAGGACCGACTTGGTTCGTGAAAAAATGGTATCAGAGGGAGGTTGATTTTGTTTTCTGAGTTATTTTATTTGGAACGAGTCTGGATAGACAGAAGTTAGGATTGTCGGGGCTCAGAATTCTAGTTGTGAGTAGGGTGCCCGGCCAGCACACCTCGTGACATACACTAAGTCACCATGGGATGTTGGGATTCTTGTTTGACTTCTATTCTAGGTGGGAAGTACAGGCTGTAGACTTTTCATAGACATAATGCGGGGAAGAAGAGTTTTTCCATGATGTTATTTTGTCATATTTGGTTTACTAAGGATTACTTATTTTGCTGAAAATCTTACTTTTCTTTGGATATGATGTATTGATGATGTTCTTTTATGACCGTTGCTCTTTGCTGCAAGATGCCTCCCTGGAGAGCTTATATGCACCCACGAGAGGAAGCTGGGGAGAGTTCTCCCACGCTTCTTGATCAAAGATTGGTATAAGACGTGGTCCGAGCTGTTCAGACTTTTGGACAGGGGTGAATCCTTCCCCGCCCCTATTCCAACTAGATGAGATGACTTTGGCTCCAAGAGGGATAAAGCTTAGGAATTTATGAAGAATAAACCTCCTTTATTCTGAGGTAGTTCAGAACCTCATGAGGTAGAGGAATGGCTTGAAAAGATAGAGCATATGTTCGAGTTCCTTGACACTATAAAGGAAGTCAGGGTAAAGTGTGCCTCATTCCAGCTAGGGGGTTCCAGTCGCAAGTGGTGGGAATTAGTGTTCCAGGATGGAAAGTATGAGTAGATGAGTTGGAAGGATATCAAAGCTTTCTTCAATGAGCAGTACTGTCCGGAGTTCCTGGCCTATGCCCGATCCCGGGAGTTCATGGATCTTTCCCAAGGGGATCAGATAGTGATGGAGTATGCAAACCTCTTTGCTGAGCTAGTGCGGTACACACCTGAAATTGTTTCAAGTGAATATTTGAAAGCTTGGAAGTTCTAAAAGGGCCTTCGACCACAAATCCACTCTCAGGTCTTCTTGTTCAAGATGGGAACTTATTCCAAGGTGGCCGATCGTGCTTGCATGGTCAACATTGACCAAAGAGGAAAGTCAGGGTTTTATGGATCAGTATCAGGGTTTGAAAGTAGCAGTTCATCCGAGAAGAAGAGGAAGCGTGATGAGCAATGGAAGAAGAGTGGTGGCAGCTCAGGGCATCCTCCCAGGAAAACTTCATCTGGGGCTTCTGGTGCGGGTTCCGTGGTGTGCCATCAATGCGGAAGGGTATGGAACATCTGACCTACTTGTCCATACCCTCCCCAAGAATTCCATGGGTGTGGAGTTGTGGGACATCTATGAAGCATCTACAGGACTACACAACCTTACCAGAGTGGGGCTAGATCAGTGGCTTCCAGAGGGGAATTAGTTCAGTTAGAACTGACTAGGATGAAGGGATCTCGGTATGGTGGCTATGGTGGTAGAACCTGATCGTCTTCAGGGTAGAGCCAGATCAAGGATGAGCCTCAGGTGAGCGGTTGTTCTCAGGTAGGGACCATAAATTAGCATGTTGTTGATTAGGCATCGACGAGATCTGATATAGGACCTTCGACTGTTCGAGTGACCATTATGATTGTATCTTCTATAGCTGCAGTTTTATTTGATACTAGTGCTTCAGTTCCTTTTATATCTTCCCGTATTGTGAACTTGTTGAGCCTTCCAATAGAGCATTTATCTATTTCAATGGATTTAGTAACACCGCTGGGTAATAAAAAGGAGCAGGATCTTAGGTGCCCGTCATGTGCACACTTTGTGTCAGGAGTCGAGATGGAGTGGGATTTCTTGGTCCTTGATATGGACTTGTTAGATATGATCCTTGACATGGACTGACTGGTGCGCTTCAAAGAGCATATTGACTGATATCGACACCGAGTTAGTTTTATGGTACCAGAAGGGAGTCCTCAGTTATTTCATGGAGAATGGGATCCTCGGTCATGTCACGTGGGACCTCCACTCCCTGAGATGGGGAATATTGCTTATCAATTTTCATCACTCCCAGTGGAGGATTATGGTGGTTTTTCTCAGGGTGTGTTACCTCATTTAGTGGATGAGTTCTCATAGGTCTTCCCAGATGATTTTTCAGTCTTACCCCTAGAGTGGGAAGTCGAGTTCTCAATTGAGTTAGCTCTGGGAACACAACCTATATCTCTTCCCTCATATCACATGTCCCCAACCGATTTTAAGTAATTAAAGATACAATTGGACAATTTAGAATCCAAAGGATTCATTTTCCTGAGCGTCTCTCCTAGGACCGCCCCAGTTCTATTCATGAAGAAGGCCGATATAACCCTCCGATTATGCATCGATTACCAGAAATTGAATAAGGCGACCATCATGAATAAAAACCCTTTTCTCTGGATTGACGATTTGTTTAACCAACTGAAGGGGGAAAAGTGGTTCCCAAAAATCGACTTGTGTTCGAGATACCAGTAGCTCAGGGTGAGAGAAGTAGACATTCTGAAGACGCCTTTCCGAAGCAGGTATGGTCAATTCGAGTATCTAGTCATGACTTTCAGATTGACGAATGCTCTGGAAGTTTTTATGGAACTCATGAAAAGTGTGTTCCACCAATATCTGGACTCTTTTGTCATTGTATTTGTGGAAGAAATCTTGGTTTATTTTGGATCGGAGGAGGAACATGATCATCACCTGCGCATTGTATTGGGCACTTTGAGGGATCACCGCGTGTATGCCAAACTCTCAAAGTGCACTTTCTGGATCAGAGAAGTGATGTTTCTAGGGAATTTCATCATAGAACAAGGGGTTTTAATGGATCCTGAGAAGATCATTGTGATGATGTCGTGGGAACAGCTGAGGAATGTATTTTTGATCAGGAGTTTTCTTGGCCTGGAAGGTTATTACAAGTGATTTTTTTGGGATTTCACACATCTGGCCTCCTCCATGTCCACACTCACCCAGAAAGGGGTGAAGTTTTAATGGAACCCATAGTGCCAGGCATCATTTGAGGATTTGAAGAGGCGTCTGAACACCACATTTGTTTTGATCTTACCAGAGTCTGGGAAGGGCTATGTGGTTTATTGTGATGCGTCAGGTATGGGCCTTGGGTTTGTACTCATACAGGATAATCATATGGTGGCCTACGGTTCTCTCTAGCTCAGACGACATGAGAAGAATTATCAGAATCATGACATAGAGTTGGATGAAGTGATGCATTCCCAGATGACTTGGCATCACTACCTCTTTGGGGAGAAATTTGTGGTCTATTCTGACCATAAGACCCTACCCTACATCTTCTCTCAGAAATATCTCAATCTAAGGTAGCACCACTAGAATGAGTACCTACAAGGATTCAACTTCGACATTGTCTATACCCTGGGAAAGGTTAATGTGGTGGCGGATGCTTTGAGCCGGAATGTACCAGTGCAGGCGTTGAGGAAGTCCAGCGATGAGTGGACTTTGATGGGGCTCTTCGCCCATATGAACTTAGAGAGCAGGGAGCATAGAGAAGGTAATTTCTTGGATAGCATTTAGTTTATTACCACTCTTACGGAGTTGATTCAGTAGGAGTATCTTGGTGATGAGTTGTGTCAGTGATCCATGTAGTCTCTTCAGGGTGGGGAGAGACCTTCTGATTGGTCTTTGTCTCCCGAGAGGATCTTTTTCTTCAAGGGCAGTGCAATGGTGCTGTTGTCTCTACGAAAATTGGTGATGCAGGATAGCCACCAATCTCAGTGGGTCATCCATCTTGGTGAAACTAAGATGTATTACGATGTTCGTCGCTAGTTCTGGTGGCTGGGTATGAGGCGGGACATAGCCGACTTTTTATCGAGATGATACACTTGTCAGCAGGTGAAAGCAGAGAATCATAGACCATCTAGCCTACTTCAGCCATTACCCATTCCTACCTGGAAGTGGGATGAGGTCTCCATGGACTTCATTATTGTATTGCCTCGTACACCTCCAGGGAGAAATGCTATTTGGGTAGTGATTGATCATTTGACCAAGTCTGCTCACATTATCCCGATCAGAGATATAGTGAAGGTGGAGGAGCTAGACCATTTGTATGTTCAGGAAGTGGTTAGACTTCATGGTGTTCCGTTAGCTCACTTTATCTAGGGGTATGCTTAATAGATGGTCATTTTCCTCAGAAGTGACCATATTAGAAATGATATCAGGAAGAAGATATTTAAAAACCTCCAAACCATTGAAAAAATTATGAAAATAATCGACAACATGATAAGAAATTGCATCTTCAGTGTCAAGAACAATATCCTCAAATCTAAGAAAGATGAGGTGCCTATAGACTTTACTGATTCTTTGGAGAGAATTGTACAACTTAGAATTCTTGTAACCATCCAAAAGCCATTTGGTTTGGGAAATTTTCTTTTTCATGTTATCTTTGAGATTTAGGAGGGAGTTTAGATTTAATGATGTTGTAATTTCAGCTGGAGGATCAAGAGAAAAATCAGAGCAAGTGTTGGAGCTTTGAATGCGAATAAGGTCATTCTACAAAGAGGATATGTCCTTTTCAAGTTGTTTTGTTTTAGAGTTGCACCATCCCTTGAGACATTGCTTCATGAGTTTTAATTTATCAAATAAATAAAAAGTATCATTTTGATGTCGCATGCAATCGCAAAAATATTTTTTCATGTTGGAACATTTTGGGTCCATAGCCCAAGCATTGTTAAATTTAAAAGGGGTAGAAGATTTGAAACCCTCGGTGAAAAGACTGACGAGAATGGGGTGATGGTCTGAGTTGATCTTGGGCAAGGTAATACTAGATACGGATTTCCATTTATCTAGGGAAACAGTATTAGTGAAATCCCTTCCAAGTTTTCTAGCCACTACCATATTGAGTAACGTTCTATACCAAGTATACTTAGCACTAGTGAGGTTAATTTATATAAGGTAACAATCCTAAAAAGAAGCTTTAAATTCTCTTTAGGAGATAGAAGAGTGTGACGGTCCAATATTTTCACATGGAATAAGAATGGCGTAAAAATCACCGATCACAAACTTGGGATATTGTATGACTATAGAGAGGGAAAGAAGGCCATTCCAAAGAAATATTTTCTCTTGATATCTGTTCTTTGCATATATCATAGTGCAAAAAGTATATACACCAGTAGAGGAAAATTCACAAGTAAACATTTGATCATAAAATTTGACAACATTAACCGACTTCAAAGATGAATAATAGAAAATCCAAAGAGTTTTAATAGCAATTCCATCCTTGCAAGCACCAATTAAATTATATCTCAATGAGCACAAATTTAAATAGTTCAAAGATAAATTAATTTTTGGATCAACAATAGAAAATAATTTTGGTTTGTGAATCAAATGAAATCTATTAAGCACAATAAAAGTATCAGATTTTCTATACCCTGAAAATTCCAAAATAAAAAATTCATTTAAAACTGTGTTTAGAGTTAGAACTCACTTTTTTTGCACCACCTGATCCCTTTCTTCTTGCTGGACTTTTGGGTTCATGAGAGGATGTTGTGCTGGATTCTTTTCCTTATTTATTCTTAGAATAGGGAGCAAATACATTATAAGAACTTTTAATATCATCACCCTGATTTTTTCCAAAGATATTGCATACCCATGTGGGGTCGTTGGGAAATGTCTTGGATTAAAATAAAGTTTAAAAGCATCAGAGGTTTTGGAGGAGATAGTCACAGTGGCCATAGATCCTACTGCCACTGTCTGGTCATTTGAGCCCATCACCTTGGAGGTGTTAGAAATTTCATTGGCAGGAAGAACCTGCTATGAAGTGTCTTTATTTCTTTTTTCCAGATGTAAGATCTGATTTCATGATTAGAGAGGAATCCTTGTAAGTAAGAACAGGCTGATCGGGTTGGTCATGTGGGTGATTATAGTGGTCAACATCCATGGAAGTGAATTGTGAACCCACTACAATTATATGATCCTTATCAGCGTAGAGAATTGATGTTGGAGAGTTACCTTCAATAGTACCAATGGTTTGCATACCTGTATCATTAGGTGCATCGTTACGAGTCATTGCCTACAAGCTATCACCCGAGGAAATGGGGTCTTCATATCTAGAGGCAGATCCAGAGGCGCTGCATCAATGATCAAATTTTTGTATGTAATCAGTCATGGGTAGAATTTCATATTTTATGGGTGACAAACTATGGTCAGCCATGGATCTCAAACCGAGAATCTCGCATATTTAGAGATTCAGTGATTGCAAGATCATTCCTATCGGACGTGGTTACTTTCCTATTATGTAAAGCTCAAAGGAATATTTAGACTGCGACTGGAAGCTATGTAATGTTAAGTTGAAACTAGGGCTTATCCGCATCTCTAAATGGGACTTCACCTTCAACCCAAATACCCACAGAAACACAATGGCGCAGATCTGGGAGAGATTTCATGGGTTGAATTTCTTCTTTTGGCATCCCAAAATTCTGAGTGACATGGCCTCCTGTATTGAAACCCCACTAAAAATTGATCATTGGACATTGAATGTTGAACTTGGTATGTATGTGTGGGTGATGGTGGAGGTCAACCTGGAGCACAAGCTACCAGATGCAGTGGATTTCAGCGCAAATGACTACCAAATAGAGATCCTTTTTGAGTATGAGCACCGTCCACCTTTCTGCGAACTGTGAAAAATAGTTGGACATTCTATATTACTAATTTAGTAACATTGAAAAGTAATAAAAATGAAGGAGTAAGATTAAATGGAACATAAGATATAATGGGTATAAATAAATTCCTGACATGACATGTCAAATTGGCTATATAGACACCTCATTAAATAATATAGGTTCATAACATAACATATATCTCAAAGAAATAAAATTGAGACAAAAATACCTTATCACTTTGGTAGTGTCGTAACTATAAACCCCATGTTTGAGAGATATAAAATTGAGATGAAAATCCAAATTTTTCATCATTGAATAATATTAAAATAACCTCATGACATAAAATAAATTTGTGGTGAATATGGAATGTGTCTTGCAGATGTGAAAAGTGAGATGGAAATCCCTTACCGCTTTAGAATTATTTTGAATAGTAAGCCCCAATAAATCATGAAATAAAATGAAATATTTAATATAAGAAAAATGAGGGTATTAATGATATTAATTTTCAAATGTATAGTATATAAATAATAAAAATTAAACAAGTGGTTAATTCTCATGGGTCTTTTAGAAATAAAAGAGAGACTATAAATCCATTTCCATCAGTCTTGAATTCCATCGTACTCATTCAGAACTCCTGTATAAAAAAATAAATGTTTATTAATAATATATTACATAACAATATTCACATATATAATTCCATATATTAGATTCTTATGGAATTTTATTATCTTCTAAATAAAAATTTCATGTTAAAGTCATGTTTCAAGTAATAACTGCTTTGTTTTTCATATATGTTTTGACTTGTTATTTTTGGTATAATTAATTTATCATGATATAATTATATAAATAATTTAAACCATGATATAAATATGTTATATATTCTATACACAAGTATTTATATTAATCCATACAATTAATTGATAAGAAAATAAATACACCGTTCATGGAGATGGTAGGTCGTATGTACGCATGAACATTGTTTCTATTTTCTTTTTGGATTGAATGAAAGAAAAGTAAATGATATTTATTATCTTTAATGAATAATGGTTATGTCACATATATCACATTTTTAATTAAACTATCCATAATAAAATCCATGTAATTCCTGAATGAATCACATTGCTTTGCAGGGAGGTAGTCTGCCGTATACATGAATGAAGTTATTGTATTTCAAAAAAATGGATAGTATAAATGTACGTGTGATATAATAATTTTAAAAACATAATAAAATCATTAATTTATTATATTAACTATAATAAAACCATTAAAACATTCCTTCAGAGGTGGTAATGGAAAAACAAATGACATTACTTCATGAAGCATTAGTCCTCTGTACACATGAACGATTATTTTATAACCCTTTGATGTAAGTGGATATGGTTTTTTGGTCATGACCTATACATAAAAACATATAAGTATATGGAATATATTGAGGTTATTATATAATAATGGTATAATAATAATTTAATGGCATGTAATAATAAATAAATAAAAAATGGCTGTAGATGAATGTTACTACTTCTTCAGTTATCCAACTTAGGTTTACAAAAGTAACATCCTTGGTTAGATTTATGTCCAAAATAAATCCTATAGGATGAGTGTAGAGATTTTGTAAAGTGATTATGGTATATATTTTAGAACTAAAATTGGTTTTAATGTGTTAAGAAGATAGGATAGGGGGTTTCATTTTATAGTTGGGGGCCAAGAAACACTGGATGTTTTTTTGAATGAATTAAGTTCTCCCAAGTTTTTCATATGTAAAAAGGGTAAAAATTGAGCATTATAAAATATTAGTGGGTTAATGGTCGAAATATTTCCATAAAATAGTTTTTAAAATAGTTTATAGGTTAATTTTACCTGTATCCTTTTAGTTTAACCCCTTAGTAAACCCATTTTTACCTTAACTGGGGCAATTATTTTTTTCTGCATTCACTATTAATTTTGGTCAAAATCTAAGTTGAACTTGTTATACATTATAAATTATAATAACTAAGAATATGTAATTATTTTTTCCAAATTCCATTAACATAATTTTAATCATTTATTATAAAATTAAAGCAGTAGATGTGATGAGAAAGTAGGTTTTTATAGAGAAAAAGTTCAGATGTTTGAAATGTTTTTATATTAACATTCAATATGAAATTGATTCAAATGAACTCAATTGGATTAAATTATATAAAAGTAAAATTAGTTTCTTTAAAACCATTTCAAAATATGATTTATTATAATAAATTATTTAAATGAAAAGAGAGTTTTGAATTAAAATTTATTATTTTTTACTATTCATCAAAAAAGGAATCTTTTTAGAAAAATCACAAAAAAAATTACCATAAAATAATTTTCACATAATGATTTAAAAAATGAATTTTATTTTATCAAATTAATTTTCTAAATATTTCAAAAATTAATTTCATAATAATTTTTACAAAAAGATACAAAAACCATTTTTTTGATAAAAAAGTATTTTTTGAAACGTATAAAGACTTTAATAAAAATTAGAACTTTTTTTATCAAATTGTTTTCTTTATATAAAACCATTATAATTAATATTTCTAAATTATTTATTACTATTTATATCTCTATGATTAACAGATTCTTTAAAATGTTTGTGTTTAAATTACTACATTATATCAAAGTTTTGTTAAAACTTAGTTTCATGTGCAATGCAAGCTAACCTAGGGTTGAATGTAACACAAGCATCACTCGGTGATGTGTTTAATAAAATAATAACATGGTGTTGTATTTAATGAAATATATCAAATAAATTTAATTTATTCAAAAATAATAATTCATAAAAACTTATGGTGTTACATTCTCCCCCCCCCCCCATAAAATGAATTTATCCTTTGAAATTAATCACTTTGATACAAAAAAATGAGGATACTTATACCTAACCATGAGCTTATATTCCCCCTAGATTATTATAATTGGTTGGTTCACCACAAAACATTGATCAAGTGCGTTTCTTGTTTCTTAGAACATTCTCTATATGATTTAGAATCTCTACTGGTTGTTCCTCATAAGAAATATGTCGATCCAGTTGTATAACCTTTGAGTTTAGTACTTGTAAAGGGTCAGGTATATACTTTCCTAGAAGATAATTTTGGAATAAATTACTATATTGAGAATGGTTTGGGGGATGTTTAAAGTGATTTAATATCATTTTTATAAGATCCAAAATTTTAAAAGGACTATTATATATTGGGATTAGTTTCCCTTTATTCTTGAATCTCATAACCTTCTTCTATAAAGAAATTTTTATAAACACATTTTCACTAACATCAAATTCTTGATCATGTTTTTCAATTATCAACATAAAATTTATACTGAATATAAGTTTTCATGATGTGATAATGAATTAATTTAACCTTCTCTACCATTTCTTTATCTATATTTGGTCCCTATAACATTAATTATACAACATCATTCCCGCATATTGGAGATCTACGTTTATTTCCATATAGTTCTTCATAATAAGATTTCTAAATGAATTAGTGAAAGATAGTATTGTGAGGGGACTCGACTAGAGGAAGGTGTTGATCCCAAAAATCATTGAAGTGAAAAGAACATGATCTGAATATATTCTATATGGTTTGAATTGTTCATTCCGATTGACCATATTTTTAAAGATGATATGCGTTGTTGAAACTCAACTCCATATTAGGATCATTTATAAGAGTTTTCTAGAACATTGAGTTAATCCTCAAATCCCAATCAGGAAAAATGGAATGTGGTACTCCATGAAACGTTACCACATTCTTAATATATATATTTGAATGTTTATCCAAAGATAATTCTTCTCTAATAGTGATGAATTTTCCAACATAGTAAGGGGATTGACTATAACCCTATATAATTATTCCCTTTCGACATTTTGGGGTGTAAAATGAAAAAATCCGTGGTGATTTTTCTCATTTCAGTTATGGTTTGTGTAATGCATATAACATCCCGTTATATATTATTTATTTTACTCTTAACATGATTATATACCAAGCACCGAGATAAAAAACACTATTGTATCTCTCTTAATTCCATCCAACCAGATGTATGCTTTCAAATATATTTACATATTTATAATTCCAGGATGAATAAATAATGAATAAATTTGAGTTTCTTCTAATAAATCCATTAAATATGTTATGGATAGAACTAATATAAAGTTCATGAACCATATCATTCAATCGTGATCAAGGTTAAACGTAGGAACATTTCTAACCTACTTTTTCAGCTCTACATCTTACCTTTTCACCACTTTAATCATCACATGGAAAGATGATTGAACATTAAATTTGAGAAAAATACGATTTTTCACAAAACTTTACAATTTCCATATCCATCCTTTTAAAATCTAGAAATATTGGATGTTTTGTAATCCAAATCATGGATAAGCTAGCATGATCCTTTTGACTCAAAGCATCGTCCACCTTGTTCTCTTTCCCATGGTGGAAATGTATTGATTAGTCATAATCATTAATCAACTATAACCATTTTATTTTCTACATATTCAACTCCTAATGGGTTAATATATACTTTAATCATTTAGTATCACTTTATATACCAAAATTTTCTCCAAAAAGATAATTCCTCCATGTTGTTAATGCCGAAAATATAACATCTAACTCCAAATCATGATTTGGGTATTTTTCCCATGAATGTTCAATTCTCATGAGTCAGAGGATATAACCATGTCATTATGAACTAGAAAACATATCAATACATACTTGGATACATCACTATAGATGAAAAACCCTTCTACAATGATCATAATCTATGAAAAGGTATGTTGAATATTATTCTCTTTAGTTCCTTGAAATTTTCCTCACATTCATTTGGCCAGAGGAACTTGGATACCGTCCGAGTTAACTTGGACAACGAATTATATACTCCTCATAAATTATCTATTAAATAATGATAATGTCCATCTAAACAAGGAAAACTACAGATATTAGTTACTGTAGTTGGTCTTTGGTAACATTCTATATCATCCACCATTTATGGATCGCAGGATATTATAAAAACACAGTATAACTGTAAATTAAAATTACATATAATTTTATAAATAATTAAAACATAATACAAATAATCACCCAAAGATCATATTAGTTTAGTGCCATTGGAAACATGGAAACACAAACACTATTACATAAGAAAGATACATTATCTCCCACTAGGTTCTTCATGACTATAACCCTTCTTAGACACATCATAATTAATACATATCTTTATAAAATGGGGAAGGAAACATGAAAAGGGGTGATGTCATATGCTCAGTAAGGGTAAAAAATGGAGACATATAAGCATACATTTGAGCATGGCAGTATGATGACATTATAAAATTATTAGATGATCATACCATATATATCAAAGATAATAAATATGAATCATGGAATAAATATTCTGAGTTCATAAGACATGAATAATAAGGAAATAAATAACATAATCCATGAAACAATAATATAAGAATGAAACCTGGAATTGTGGAAAACACATAACAATATAATATTATTTCCATAGTATCTAAGGAATAGCTACCAGAACCATATCTTTAGTATGGGTTCACTCCCCGTATCATCTTGGTAGTCATGGTTTACTCCCATGGCCATATTAGAAGCATGATTTCACTCCTCATACCATCATGTTAGTCATGGTTCACTCCCATTTCCATCTCAGTTTTC
This sequence comes from Viscum album, assembly GCA_963277665.1. NCBI lineage: Eukaryota > Viridiplantae > Streptophyta > Magnoliopsida > Santalales > Viscaceae > Viscum > Viscum album. The sequence goes on from OY728160.1 coordinate 1,387,542,016, forward strand.
AATGTTCACCCCTAATACTATCTTAATCTATCTCATTGGATATAAAACTTTATCCAATATATTGGAATAATATATAGGCCCCAACCTTATCATAATGATGTCATTCATACATGTGTCACGAGATAATATGACTTTCATCATATCATGACCCATAAAAAGAAATGGGTTCTATAAATATCTAATTATATCCTGTTAAATGGAATGAGTATCAATATCATTTAAACAAATCATAACCTATATAAAATATATAGTTTTATTAATCATTTTATCAAAGCATAACCCATGAAAATAAGTAGGTTTTGAATTCATATAACCAACGGAAAAGAAAAAGGTGTCATAAAAATCATTCCATCACAAAAAAACTATTCAATAAATAATATGAATGGATCCATTGGATCATCTCCTAGAAGGTAATGATTAACAACAACATATGATACCATAGATGGAAAATAAAGTGGAAGGATATTATGAAAAAATTTATTGGGGTAAATATCATTTTCATAGAAAAAGGTTCTTTAAAACATAAAAACATTTAAAAAACATTTTCCAGAAAATAAATATGAAAACTTATAAAGAATAATTTCAAAAAATTTTGGAAACCTTTTTTCTTTGAGAAAACATAAATAGAGCTTGAAAATGTTTTGAAACCCATTTTCCAAAAAAATATATAAAATAATATTGAAAACATTTTAAAACCGTTCATTTAAAAATAAAGCTTGAAAACCTTTTGAAATCCTTTTTCCATGAAAACGTATAAAATAATTATGACATATTTCTTGAAACTCATTTTCCTTGAAAACATGTAAATATTTGTTTTAAAGGAAATGACTTGGTCAATGAACAAGACAAAAAAATTATTTAAAAAGGAAGGTAATAATTACAAGAGTCTGAAAGATGAAATTTTATTATAATATTTTTCATATTAAGGAAGAGCTGAACCGGTAAATCATGACTCCACATAATGTCCTAGTTGACACTGTTATTGGCGAGACCATCATCCACCATATTTTCTTCCCAGTAGGTATGTGTGGCAATGTATCTGAGATCCTAGAGCGAGCTAAGACAATTCTTCCAACGCGTTGTAAGAGACCAAGAAAAGTGAACCACACCATTCCAAATAGCTTGTATAATGGTGGTGGAATCACTTTGAATCCAAATATTATTCCAAACTTTTAGCTTAACAAACTTGACAGCGTGAATCACCTCTATCATCTTAGCTTCCAGGGTGGAGGTAGATCCACATCCACCAAAAAGAAGCAGCCATGAAAGTGTCCAAGAGAGTCTCTGAAGATGTCCCCACATCCAGCGGGACCTGGATTTCCATTAGAAGCACCATCAACGTTGATTTTGATCCCGCAAGGAATCAGAGCTTTCCATAACACTTAAAAGAAGCGTTTTGGTTTCCTGTAGATAACATTGATTCTATGATGACAAAGGATGACAAAGTCATCAACTAAGTTAGCCCAGGGGGATTTCTAAATGGGTGACGTGTGCCTGATAGCAATAAGAATTCTCTCCCAACCTGCTTCAAGATTAATAAAGGAACTATTGTGGATAATATCATTTCTATCATACAAGATAATGTGGAAGAGCTCAGAAATTGTGGATAGAATGATATTTTTAATATGAGGCGAGAGATCCAACTACACACAACATTTGAGTAAAGAGAAAATAGAGTTAGCAAGTAACCATCTGCAATCAAAGATCTTAGTAACAAAATTCCAAAGAGCAGTGGCTGCGGCACAAGAAAAACATAAGTGATTAATGTATTCACTATGTTGATGACATAGGTGACATCTAGAACTGAGTTGGATACCAAAGGATTGAAGGCAAACCTCTGTAGGTAAGTTCTTGTGAGAAATAATCCAGACAAGAGTATGCCTCGAAGGTTTAATCCATGGTTTATCAAACAACTTCAACCATGAAAAATTAGACTCGAAGGAGGAGAAAAAATGCTTGTAGAACGTTTTGGAACCAAGGACCCCATTGTGAACTGGTTCCCAAATAAGACTATCTTCATCATTCTAAAAGGTGTAGTTGTCAACTAAATGTTTCATATGATCAGGGAGGTCAAAGTGATGTGAATTGATAACTTTATTTATTGAATTGTTGATAGAATCTGGAACAACATTTTAAGGAAGCATTGAATTGAAGGGGATGCTAGCCCAGTTATCAAGCCATAATTTCAAGATAAAAACAGAGTTAACCATCCATGTGGAGTTGTGAATAATATTGACAAAGGAGTTTCTAATGGAGGGATAGAGGAAAGAATTCACATAATTCAAATTATGAGATTTGAGCTTATCCAAGAAACGATTTTTAAGGAAAGAGAAGGAGTCAAATTTGTTGTTTATTAAATTCCATGTGAGTCTGGCCTGGAGAGCTTCATTAAAAAACCTGAGGTTTTTTATTCCAAGACCTCCTTTATTGAGGGGTTTACAAAACTTATACCAAGAAACAATGACAAGATTCCTCTCAAGGATACTCCCATTCCAAACAAATTTCTTAATGTAGGTATTGATTTTCTTAAGGAGACTGGCATGCCATCTGTAAATCATCAAATAATAAACCATTTTGGAGATAATAGAAGCTTTCACCAGGCAGATTCTACCATCCATTGAAAGAGATTATCCTTTAAAATAAGAAATATGATTAATGATTTGGTCAAGGAGATCATTAAAATACGAAGATATAGGACTAACCAAAAAGATAGGAACCCGTAGATAAGTAAAAGGAAGTGACCCTTCTTTGATACCAAGGCTCTCAATGTTGTATTTTTTTCTTGAAATGGGGAAACTTTTTCCAAATAAGATAAAAGATTTGTTCCAACTAATGGATTGACACAAGATCTCTTCATATTGAGATAAGTCAGCTTTGAGATTAGTGATGTTGCTTTTTCCACCATTATGAAAAGAAATAATGGAATCTTCATAAATAAGGTGAGTCGGGACATTAAGTCTTCAGGTAGCTTGGATGGTTTTAATTTTTTTTAAGAAAAATATAGGTGAGGAGATGACTAAGGTAATCCTCTTCAATTGAAAAAAGGATGGAAGAGAGGGGTTCACTTTGTCAGACTCCTCTCGAGCATTTGAAATATACCTTAGGGGAGCCATTAACAAGGATGGAAAGAGATGCCGAGATAAAAAGCGAGTTAATACTGCTAATGAAAACATCATTGAAGCCAAAATCCCAAAGGAAATTGAAAATGAAACCCCAGTCGATATTATCAAAATATTTTCTAATGTCATGCTTAATAGAAATGGTACCTCCTGTGGAGCTTTTATTGAGAGCATTGGTGGATTTGGCAGCATGGAAAATGCAGTCCTGAATAGACCGCCCCTTGATGAATACAAATTGGTTCCAATATATAATTCTGTTACATAGGGAGGAGAGCCTATTGGCCAAAAGCAAGGTAATAATTTTATAGTGGGAGTTGATAAGAGAAATAGGTCAAAAAAGGTGAATTTTAGAGGCATTGGGATCCTTGGGTATTAATGTAAGGAATTGGGCATTGATACCATGAGGAAGGAACCCATTGGAGAAGAAAGTCTTGAAATGTTTACAAACATAATTTTGAATAAAATCCTTGTGATGCTGAAAGAAACCATTGTTGAAACCATCAGGTCTAGGAGCATTTTTAGGGTTGAGTAAAAAAATAGTGTCTTTAATTTCATTGTCTAGGGGAGTGCTCATAAGAAAATTGTTGTCTTCCTCCTCAACCAGGGATGGGATGATCCCTGGGAGGATTTCCTTGTTAATACCAGCCCCATTGAAGATATTCGCAAAGTAAGAGACCTTATGGTTGGTAATGGAGGCCTTAGAGTCCAAGTGAATTTCATTGTCCTTTAAAAAGTACAGCGGACGATAGACTTTATTAACTCTTTGCAGAGCATTGTATAATTTAGTGTTACGATCACCATCAGAGAGCCACTTAGTTTTGAAAACTTGTTTTTGAATGTTATCCTTAAGAACTAACAAGTAATTTATCTTCATACAAATGTTGATCTCATGCTGGGGATTAGAGGAGAAGTCAGAATGGGTGACATTATTTTGTAAATGGTTGAGGTCTGCCTCAAGAGTGGCTATTTCCTTATCAATTTTCTTAGATTTAGAAAAACAAAAACCCTTGAGACAAAGTTTTAGATTCTTGAGCTTTATAGTACAAGTGAATTCATCCGAGTGCTGACTAATCGAAGTCTAGCAATTTTGAATAATATTGGAACACTCTATGTCACCTGACCAAGCATTGTTAAATTTGAAGGGAATAATGTGTTTGGAAAGTTTAGAGTGAAAGCTGACCAAAATAGGATGATGGTCCAAGAAAAGTCTATGTTAGGTGAAGCTAGAAATGTTGTCCTAGTCATCGAGTGCTGGGAGATTCATGAGGGACCTATCAAGATTACTAGAAACCATCCTATTAAAATTCCTTCTATACCATGTGAACTTGGAACCAATGAGATTAACTTCAACCAGATTACAGTTTTCAATAGAGGATCTAAACTCTTTGGAAGAGATTTGAGAATGAGAAGGACCAAGTTTTTTCACAAGGAGAGAGGATGTAATTAAAGTCTCCAATCACTAACCAGGGGGCAGAGATAGAACTATCCAAGAGAAATTGGTCATCCCATAGGGGCCTACGATCCTGGTATCTATTCTTAGCATAGAAAAAAGTGCAGTAAATATGTAGGTTTTCAGAACGAAACACAAAAGTGCGAATTTGATCTGTAGTGTTGTGAATTTTAACATCATTCAGATAAGAGTGATAAAATATCCAGAGGGATTTAACCATATTGTTATTATTTCAAGCAGCTATGAAATTATAACTAGAAGAAGAAAACTGCATAAATTTCAAAGAGAAGTTAACTTTTGGTTTTGTAAGAGAATTGTTTTTTGGTTTATGAGTCATGATATCTCTTTTAAGAAAATAAATAGTGCTAGTGTTAGAAATACCCTAAAAATTTGAAAATATTACATCCATTAAAACCTGTGTTTGGAGCCTTGGCTCCTTTTTTTCTTCTTGGAACCTCCCGAGACTTGGTTTCACTTCGATCTTCTAGGATTTCTGGGAGAGTCCGGAGTAGTCCTCAAATTATATATACTCATTGGGGAATCAGAAAAAGTGTTAACAGCATCTGAGAAAACAATTTCAATAATTTTGGTGGGAGAATTAGTAATTTTATCATTGCATCCGGAGGGATAAACCATCTCAAGAGGAGTTCAAGATTGAGGAATAGCAGGAAACACACGATTGGCCTGAATGTCCGCTATCCCTATCAATAGTAAATCAATATTTTTATCATTTTGAGCAGACGAAAAAATGCACAAGGATGAAGTTTGAGGGTCTGATCATTTAGCTGTATAAGAATTGGAGAAAACCGGAACTTCGTTGAGATTCATTCCTTGAGAGGCATCCTTGACAGTGAGCGTGGAAGATCCATTTTCAAGAGAGACTGACTTAGGTTCTGAAACCATCAGGACAACACAAACAACATCTAGGGGAGAGGTTGTAGAAATGCTGCCTGCAAGAACAACTTCATTTGATTTTGATTCCTATGGGGCACCATGTGGGTCGCTCACTTTCCCCAAGGGCTCAACATGCTCTTACGCCGACAAATCAACATCATCCTTTGAGGAGGATTGTAGAGGAAGTTGAAAAATTCCCAGAACCATCTATTGAGGGTTAAGTTCAGCATGTTCCTCTGCTTCGACCTGCTCCACCCCGGAAATTACCAAACTCTCTCATGGAAGAATGACTCTCTTGACCCAAACTTGAGAGATCTTTTTTTGAGCATCAGGAATCATTAGATCCAAGGCATTGTTATTATTTTTATGATTAACCTCTGTCCATCCATCATCGACGGTCTGAGCCACTTGACTTTGCACCACCCAACATTTCCAAATGGAGTGGCCGATGATCTTATAGTACTCGCAGAATGGCGGCATTCGATCAGTTTCAACACGAATTCTAGATTTATACTCATTCGCAGTAAAGGCAATGACATTCGGTACCTTGGAAGAGATATCGACCTCGACCATGACTCTCACATAGAGACTGATATCAGCATTCAAAGTGCATTTATCGATTTTGAGTGGCATACCTATGCACGAAGTGATGTCATTGAGGACTTGGGGATGCCAAAAATACCAACTTAGCCCCTATAGTCGCACCCAGATCTGATCCAAGGAATTTATTGCAGTGTTTGGGTTGAAGATGAAGTCTCATTCAGATATGTGAAGTGCCCCTAGATTTAGTTTCAAATTACCTACCCTCTAAACATTATCAAGTTCCCCTTGCGATTTTATCAGCATGTGGTAATACCCTTTGCCGATGGGAACTAGCTTCCAATCATAGAAGCCCCAGATGTTTGTGATTATTTCTTTGAGCCATGGATTGGACCAGGGCTTCTCGCCTTTGAGGTACGATATGCGACCCATTAATGAGAATTTACACATCTGCGAGCATTGCTGCATCGCTTCGGGGTCAGCCTCCACAACATATTTTCCATCATTGAGCTCTTTGTAGAGGGAGGTGCGTGTTGCTGAGGCAATTTCGATATCCAAACCTCTAAGAGATTCGATGAAGGAGATTCCTTGGGGCTGACCCACCATCAAAATCTATTTCTTTTTCTCATTGATTTTACTAACCGCAGCGGTGGTCTCCCATTAAGGATCAAATCCATCCATTAGAGAAGATCATAGCGAGACCAGAAGAAATCAGCGCATTCTCGGTTCAAAATGTTTTGAAAACCATTTATCTGAAAATACATTGAATACATATAAATAAATTTTGAAAATGTTTCTAAAACAATTACTTTTCAATCAAATGAAATACCCACAAATAATTCTTGAAAACATTTTGAAAACCATTTTAGAAAAAAATATTTTGAAAGAACACAGATTTCTGACTGAAGAGATTGGTAAAGTTATACATTCTTAAAAACACATTCCTGATCATATTATGTACCTATGCGTTCAAATATGGTATAATTACATGGATAAAACATGAATAATAAGAGGGTAAGAAAATTTATTAGTGTTATTGAGAGATGGATCATAATATTTCATTAATGAAATCATAATCATAAACAATCATGATAAACGTTGATATTGTTTCAATAAACTCTTAACAATTGGTAACTTTGAATTATACTCCCCTTGTATGAATATAATATTAAATGAATCACAAAATATTATATAAATTAGGATATTCATGATATAACATGTCTAATGTAATTATATACACCTTGAATAAAATGTTGGTGTATAAAAAACATATGTCTCAATGATGGAAAATTGAGACAAAATTGTCTTACCGATTTGGTATCTTTTGAAGAATTAACCAAATAAAGTAAATATTGTAGGATGGATATATAAATACCCATATAATATTCAAATAATACATTCCTGGTCAGTTTAAACACCACACAAGTTAAATGAGCATTGAATAATGCTTGAATCTCAGAAAAATAAAAAAAATGAGATGAAATTCCTTTACCTTCTGTCTTGACTCTCGTCATACTCATAAAAGCATCATGTATAATAGAAATAAGTTTATTATAAATATATTATATATAAAATCATATATGGTTTGATTATAACATTATATTTCCTACTTGGTAACAGTTCTACGTTATGGTTTCACTTCTGGAAATATCTATTATGTTCTTCGCATGTGTCTTAATTTGTTATAAATTTGGTCCTTATACATATATCATGATTCTAGGAATATAAAACATTATGTAAATATAATTTATATTCATTATATTTTTTTTATAATAATAATATATATATTATAGAATTATGAAATGGAGTACACCATTAATGGCGACGGTTAGTCGTACATATGCATGAACGTTGATTTCATTTTATTTTCACATTGAACAAAATAATGTAATATATATATATATAAAATATCATTCTAGTAAAAATTTTATGTCATATATATATATATATAATAATAAAAAATTTACTAAACACATCCTCAATAAATTCCATGTAGGGTGTGAATGAATAACATCACTTTGAGGGGGCGGTAGTCTACACTTCCTGAAAAAAAATATCTTATTTAAACCAAATGGAAAGTATAAATATATGTCTTGTAAAATAATTAAATAACCTTAAATAAATAATAAATATAATATATAACATATTTAAATATAGTTAAAATCATAATTTCTGCCAAGAAAGAAAGTAAAGTTATAATTAAGAATCATCGTTTCGTGAGGCAGTAGCTTTTGTACACATAAACAGTATGTTCATTTCCTATTAGATGGATGTGTGTGTATGTATAGGTCATAAAATATTCATAAAACATCCTATATTATTGGTTATTATAGTTTTTTAGAAAATCATGTAATAAGAATTCTTTAGGGCATGGATAATGGAAATAACATAGAATAACTTGAGGACAAATGTTTCGTCTTATTCAGGTAACTCCTTTAGGTTTGCACTAAATCACTTTATTATAATGATTTAATACATAATAGAGGATTTAAGGAGTAATGGATGGATTTTTGGAAGTGTATCAGGCAGGGATTTTCTGATCCTAATTGCTTTGAGGGGTGATAGGAAGTGGGATTGGGGGATTGCTTTTATAGAGGAGGAGAAGGACTCTTTTGGTATTTTTGAAAACATGTTAGGTGTACCCACGTTTTTACCAAAACATATTCATACAAAACAAACCTAAATAAATATTTTAAGGTTAATTATTGATTCATGTATATACAATGTGTTATGGAAAATTGGATAGGTTACTTTTTCTCTTATGATTAAGGTTTATTCCCTAGTTAAGGATAATTTTACCTTAATTGTCGTAATTAATTTTAATTACATTCACTAATATTATTGGATAAAAAATATTATTCTATTTTCATATATTATAATTTTTGATTATTCCATGTATTTAATCCATTTTTCTAAATTCCAATCACATATGTAGAAGAACTAATTAAGAAATTTAATCCTACAGACGGGATGACACTACATGTTTTTAGAGTAAAAACATTCAAAATTTAGCTATGTTTTTATAGTAAATTTCAAATTGAAATTGAATAAAAGGACATAAATTATAATAATTGAAAATAATTTTATCAAATTTAAATTTACTAAAAATTTAAAATATAATTTATCTATATAATGAAATTAGATGGAAATGTAGTTTTGAAATAAATTGTAGTATTTTTTAACCATTCATTAAAAATGATACCTTAGAGAAAAATATAAAAAATTACCATAAACAAGTTTTCATTTTTCTCTTTCAAATATCGAGTTTAATATGAGATATATAATCCTTAAAACTTCCAAAAATTTGATTTAAAATAGGTTCGTTATTAAAAGGCTGTAAAAATGCCTTAATAAGAAATATACTATTTTATGCATAAAATTGGGTTTGTTTTTATCTTTATGAAATCAAATATATTGGATGAATATTAGAAATATTTGATTAAATAATATATATATATATATCACATTAATATAACTCCAAAATTTTAATTAATTTAATTAATAGGATAAAACAACTTTATCGTTATAATAATATTTTCCTTTATATTCAATAAATTTTCTTATTCATTTCTAAATATTTTTTAACCAATAAATTTATTTTATATTTGTTTAAACCATATATTTTCATAGATTAGTTAACCCTTTTCACAACTATTAATTTAAAGGCTATGTTATATTAATTAATATATCATTATATGATAAAACTCGTCATTGCGTGTTACACAAGCCATCGAGGAAATTCACTGTTGTGTGTAACACAAGAAAAAAATAGATATTTAATATAAAATAAAATATTTTTATGAGATCCTTGAAATAAAAATATAAAAAATATTAAATTAGTTCAAAAAAATAACAAAATATATGAGTGTTACATTCTACCCATTTAAAATGAATTTCAGCCTCCAAATTAATCTAGGTTATCAAATTTTTAATACTTGAATGTTTCATTCATATAAAAAAACTTCATAAAAATTAATACTAAATATTTCCTTAAAAATGAAATGTTGGAACCATAATGGTTACCCAAAAAAACATATAACTCAATTTTCTCAGAGGAGAACATAGGATGGGGGTGAAGATTGATCTTGGTGGAAACATGTAAATATTTATACGGACAAATTGTGGTTATAAATCACAAACAAGTGAATGATTGAAGAATATATGAGGGCCTCAAAGTCATTAACCTATGATGATTTAGAAGGAAATCAGTTGAAAAAAAATTAAGATATTAGGACAACATATTATTTTAATAATTTTCTTATACCTATGTAATTCTTTTATTGACTAAAAATATACGTAAATATACTAACTTTCAATATTTATATAAAAAACATCATTATTTGGATGTGATTTTATGTATTTCTAATTCATCCATTACTTCTGGAAATGGATGTACAGAAATTAAATTTGATGCCTGAAGCACTAAAATACACTATTTAGAAAATCTTAGGGCCCATAAAATAATGAAAAGTATAAGGTATTTGTCAATAACTACTCCTAAAATCCAAATGGTTAATAAATTAATCTCTAAATATAAAAAGTAACTCTTCTAGTTTATCATTAATATTTATTTATCAAAATAACTACACAGATCCAGAACATCACGTTGGCCCATGGTAGAGATGAAACCCTTATCATCATTAAGTCATGGTTTTATGACATGCAGCCTTTCTATACTTTATTGTTTATCAAACAACATACATGATGTCATTTTCAAAAACCACACTAATATAATTTAGAAAATATATATGGAAATCATTGAAATAAGGTTAATAACTAAATAAACTTTTAACCATGTTTTTATATATAATCTCATTACACAAATACTTCCTCTAAAGTTTATCATAAACTTTTCTAGATTGGATAACCATTTAACCCTTCAAAAATATGAAAATATAAATCTGTAGAGAGAAGGTCAGGAAATCAGATTAATTCCAATCCCCCATATATGACAAAGTATCTATTTGTTGATACATTCAAGACATGTTAATATCCTTATTTTATTTTATCTTGAAAAATGGTAATGACCTAAATTACCATAAATGCTTATTTAAAACATGCATGTTTCCTTATTCCAAAATATATTGGATATATTCCTTAATTCTAAAAATGTTGTAATCTACATCAATGACAGCATAAATAACCTTTAAAAAATTCTTTACTTAGTTCAAACGTAATCAGTACTATCCAATTTACTTAATCACATCCTACATAACATTATCCAAACAACATTATCTTAACATAAAGAAAATATTTTTTTTTACCTTCCCTTAGTCAAAATATCACATTTTCATTACATCACTTTTCCATTCCATTAGGAAAATTCAACATAAACTTGAAAATCCTCACAAAAATACATAAAATGAATAATCCTTTTATATTTAATCATTATTATAACATAATTTTTAATATAAATACAAAAAAACATTGATTATCCCACTTCATCCTTAAGTCAAAATAAGGTTACCATATCCTTTTATTTAATACCGCTTTCCTTTCATATTTCATTTATAATCTCATCATTATCAGCAATACAACCATTACTCATACCATTGTAATGATTCTCTTCTGGACCTTTCCCCTTATGAAATATATTTTCATAATGACCATTAATTCGAAACTTAAAGAATTTTACCATTCAATATGTCTTATGGAGTAATATATTCCCATCCATTTCATTAAATTAACCCTTCATTTCTCCTTTATAGTTACTTGATTTCTGTCTTTCAATTCCACAGTCAAAACACCTTATTTTTCCTCTTATACATTCACCTTCAGACACCTTCTTGTGTCCTTTTCACATTCATGACACAATGTAAACCATATATTCCTTCCTCCATGGTCGCCATTACTTGAAATCACAGTGAACTCCTTCTTTATCAACCTCAGCGAGTCTAAGAGTTGGTCAAGGAACACGATGTAAATCATGTTCCATGAAAACTAACCAAAAATGATCACAATATCCTTCATTCCCATGACTATCCCACTTGTATTTTAATTATAAAATTGTCAATAACTTTCAACATTAACCTAGTTACTTCTGGTTCTTGTCATTGTCTAAAAATAGACATCATAGTTTGAGAAACACTTATCAGAGTGGGAAACCACATAATCTTGAAAAATAAATACCCCTATGATTTATAAATCATGAAACTTTCCTTAATATATGAAAACCCAGGTTTATCCTAGGTTATTAATAGGGAACATATTTTTGAGTCATTCATGCTGGTTCAGGAAGATATTGTGAATTCCCAAATCATATCCCCTAAGTGGGTGAAACTAGTTTTGCATCAAGGCCCGTTGTCATGTACTTGGTAATGCCATGTCAGGCCCGACACACCATGACAGAGTTGTTAGACCTAGGTACATCTATGCCAGACTCACATCCACTTGTATTATCGAGGTAGGGTTTTAGTACTAGGAAACCACTCACTCCATCCTTTACCAAAGTTCCTTGAAATTTTCTTAAACCTTAACACATCCTTATACTTATCCTTAGATACATCAATAGACATATCCTTAGAAAGATACCTAGGGATATCATTAAAGAATTACCATCCTTGTTTCAAATGGTGGACTAAACCTTCAGTCTAATACCAACTATAATGAACTAGTCTTTACATATATAGATATTACATAACTTTTATGGAATAAATAAAAAATAATACAAATAGTCAACCAAAGACCGTACTATTTAGTGCCTTTGGAATCCTGGATATATAACCCCTGGAACATAAGCGAGCTACATTTTCTCTCAGAAGGGTCTTCATGACTAGAAAACTTATTATACACATTATTCATAATTCACATCTTTGTAATATGGGGAAGAAAACATAAAAATGGGTGAACTCAGTCGCCCAGTAAGGGTAAAGAAGGAAGTCATATGAGAAAAAAACATGAGCATATGGGTATGACAACATGATGAAAACATTATAAGATCATACATTTCATATAAAATATCATAAACATGAATCATGGAATAAATCATAGAATGTCATAAAACATGAATCATAAGTGAATAAAAAACATAATCAATGAAAGCATAACATAAGAATAAAACATGAAATTTTGGAAAACACATAATTATATAATATGATTTCCATAGTATCTAAGGAATCACTTCCATGACCATATTAGTAGTATTAGTTCACTCCCCATTCCATCATGGTATTAATGGTTCACTCTCATGGTCATATTATAATCAAAAGTTCACTCCTCATACCATATTAGTAGTTATGGTTCACTCCCATGAACATCTTAGTAGTATAGGTTCACTCCCAAGACCATATCAGTATATATCATGAGATATTGATCATTACCCAATGCATTGGAGGAGGATATAGCTCCCACCCATATCATAATAAAATCATTCATACATGTTCCCCAATATAATAAAAACATTTAAAATATCACGACCAATAAAAAGAGATGGGTTCAATAAAAATCAAATAATATCCCATGAAATGGAATGGGTTTCATAAAAATTTCATGAAATTATAACCAGTGGAAAATAGATTGGTTTCATAACCATATAATCAAGGAAAACCCCAAGAAAAGAAGCGGTATTCAAATGTGTCTAACCCATTTAAGATAAATGGGTGTTATAAGAATCATTCTCTTAAAACATAAACCATTCAAAAAATAATATGAATGAAACATTAGGATATTTTCATATAAGAGAATGAGTAAAATCAATGGATTTTATCTTAGATGAAAAAAATTGATGGATATTATGAAAAAATTTCAAGAGGAAAATATCTTTCTTATTGGGAAAATTATTTATAAAACATAAAATGTTTTGGAAACTACTCTTGAAAATAAACATAAAAAATTATAAATAAGGATTTGAAAACATTTAAGAAACCTCTTTCTTTAAAACAATTGAAAGAGGGAATGAATTTTTTTAAAAACAATTTTCATTAAATACTAATAAAATAATCATCAATTTTTATGAAAACCATTTCCTTAAAAAACAATCTTATAAAACTTTTGAAAATTTTTTTCCTTGAAAACATATAAAAGATGTTTGGAATCATTTTTCATAACCGTTTTCCTTGAAAACATATAAAATAATCTTAAAAGAATTTAGAAAAAAAATTTCCTTGAAAATTATAAAAAAAAACCCCAAAAATTTAATAACCATTTTCCTTTTAAAATGCTTTGAAAACATATCAATAAATCATAAAAACATTTTTAAAACCCGTTCTTTGAAAATAATTTGAAAACATATAAATAAATATTAAAAATGTTCTATAAACTATTTCACAGAAAATAAATTGGAAACACAAAAAGAAAGAATGATTTATTTTTGAAAAATATTACTTTGAAAAATCTTCTAAAACTTATAAATAATTATTGAAAAAAATTTGATATCCTTTTCAGAAAAATAACTTATAAAAGAGCACATGTTTCTGATCCAAGAGATAATTAAAGAAAAACATTCTTAAAAACACTTTCATAAGAATATTATGTAAAAATGGGTGGATTAATGGTACCATTACATATATATTACATGAATAATCATAGGGTAAGAAAATTCATAAGATTTCTTGATTTACAGATCATAATATTCCATTAATTAATTTATAATGAAAACAATACAATTAAAGGTTGAGAATGTTTCAATAACCTCATACCACTTTGTAACAATGAATTATAATACTCATGTGAGAAAATAAAATTACATGAAGAATAAAATATCATTAAAATAATGAAAATCATGATATAACATGGTAAATGGAAGTATGACAACTCAAAAAAATAATGCTGGTGCACAACAAAATATCTGTCTTAAAGAAGGAAAATTGAGAAAAAAATGTCTTATTGATTTAATAACATAAGAAAAATTAACCCCATGAAAGAAAGATCATATAATTGACATGTAAATACCCATATTATATTTTTATAATACATTAATTGTAATTATAAACACCACACAAATGAAATGAGTGGTGAATAAGGAATTAATCTCACGAAAATAAAAAAAGAGATGAAATTATCTTACCTTGTGTATTGACTCTCATCATACTCATAAAAACTTTTGGTATAATAAATATATTTTTATTATACATATATCAGAGAGAAATTTTCTTAAATATAATACTATATATGGTTTTATTGTGACATTATATTACACTCTTGTTAACAATTCTATATTAAGGTTTCACTTTGATAATGTCTTCTTTGTTATTCTCTTGTGTCTTAATTTGATATAACTTTAGTCCTTATACATATATATTGATTTCCAAAATTTAATCCAAGACTTGAATATCATATATATTCATTATATTTTTATTATAATAATCAATAGAACATATAATTATTTAATAGAATACACCATTAGTGGAGATGGTTGGGCATAAGTATGCATGGACACAGTTTTAGTTTTATTATCGCATTGAATGGAATAAATAAAATGACATATTTGAATATATATATTTAATATAATTAAATTTGAATTATTATTTAATATATATATCATTTAATTTCACCAAAAAATCATAATGTATTCCATGTACTGTGTGAATGAATCACTTCGTTTTGAAGGGGCCGGTTGTCCACAATTCCTCAAATGAAATTATTATATTTACACCAAATTGAATGTTTAAGGATATGTGTTTTAAAATAATTAAAATATATTAAATACATAATAAATATAATATATGTCATATATAAATATATTTTACATCGTAACTTCCACCATCAAATGTGTTAATGGAAAAATGAACAATCATCATTTCATGATATGGTAGTTTTCCATACACATAAATAGTCTGTTCGTAAACCATTTGATGTAATTGTATATTTGTGTAGGAAATTACCTTATAAAAACCATAATATTATATTTAGGATAATTTTTATATATATAAGAGTTTAATAATAAGAGTTTTGGGTTTTTATAATAGAAATAACATAAATGAACTTGAGGAAAAATGTTACCTCTTATACGGGTAACTCCTTTTGGTTTGCGACAAAGGGATTGTAAGGATTGATTTATTATAAAATTGAGGCTTAAAGTTGTAAGGGAAGGATTTTTTTAAGTTTATTGGGATGATATTGGATGAACCTAATTGGTTTGAGAGGTTTGATGAAGTAGGAGAGCTGACGACCTTTTATAGAGGCGGAAAAGGGCTCACTAATTATTTTTCAAAACATGTTAGGTGTACCCACGTTTTTACCAAAAAAAATCATCCAAAACCAACCAAAAAGTATAATTTAATTTTAATGTAATAATATTTTCCATCCAATGGATTATGGACAAGTTTTTATCTTATTTGCGCCTTTATGTTTATGGTTTATTCCATTGTTAAGCTTAATTTTACTTTAATCGCTGTAATTAATTTAAATTAATTTCACGAATATTTTTGGTAAAGAACTATATTGAACATTTTATAATTAATAAATTATCCTAATTATAAATATTAAATCCACTTTTAAAATTACAATCACAAAAGTGTAAGAAATTAGTTTAAATATAATCCTGTTGATGGGAGGACACTATGGGAATTTGTAGTAAAAACATCCAAACATTTGATATGTTTTATAGTCCATATAAAATTGAAATTGATTATAATGACCTAAATTGGATTAATTGATAAAAATAATATCTACTAAAAAATCAAATCCCATTTAAAATGTAATTTTACAATTTAAATAATTTAGATTAAAAACAATTTTGAACTAAAATTTAGTATTTTTTTACACTCATTAAATATGAAACCTTATAGAAAAATACCAAAAACTTACCCTAACCTAAATTTTATATTTATATTTAAAATATGAATATTCTTTTGAAATATATAATACATAAAAGTTTGAAAATTTTTATTTAATATATGTTCTCCATTAAAATATGGTAATAATTTCTTAAAAAGAAATATAGTATTTTATTCATGAAATTGTGTTTTTTTATCTTAAGCCTATAAAATATATTGGATGAATATAAAATATATTTTATTTAATATATATATATATCACATTAATATAACTCACTAATTTTCATTAATTTGATTTTTTAGGGAAGATTATCTTTACAGGTATAACATTATTTTTCTTTATATTCAATCATTTTTCATATTCATTTCTAATTAATTTGTAACCATTGAATTTATTTTATATTTTGATAAACCATATATTTTTTGAATTTATATAACCATATTCATAAATAATAATTTAATATAAATGTTATATTAAATAATATATCATTATTCAGAAAACTTAGTCTTATGTGTTATAGAAGCCACTGAAGAAAGGAATTATTGAGTGTAACACAATCCAAACATAGTGTTTTAATATAAAATAAAAATATTTTTTTGTGTTATTTGAAATGAAAAATATCAAAAATATTAAATTAATCTTCAAAAAATCACAAAATCTTGATGTGTCATAGATATACCTTCAATTTAGATTATATAGCCCAAAAATTAAACCTTTTGAAGCCAAAATTCACACTTTGTGAATTTTTCATATAATTTATCCTTCCTTATGGTCTATATTATAATTATCATGTGATATTTATTCTCTTAATTTAAATTTTAATAGATAATAATATCATCTATAGAGACTTCCCCAAATAGATCCAGGTAATATCAAAAGACTCTATTTATTAAATTTATGAAGATAGAATGGGAATTAGTAAGAATAAATGGAATCACTATATATTCATATAGACCATTCCTTGTACAGGATGTTTCCATAGGTATATCCTCATTCTGGACACTCAATTGATGATATCCAGAACAAAGTTCAATCTTAGAAAATTATTTATATCTAAACTATTGATAAAAAAAGTCATCAATATAGGGTAGATGACACTTGTTCTTTATTGTGATCTTATTAAATGCCCATAAAATCAATATAGAGTGGAATTAATCAATATTTATTTAATTAAATTAAAAAATAGGTGCACCCCAAGGTTACACACTTGATTGAATCACTTTTAAAGTTTTTCATGGAGTTGATTATACAATTATTGGAACTCAATTTGGGCCATTCTATATGGAGTCTTTGTAATTCATGTGGTACCAGGTATGAGTTATATATAGAACTAAACAACACATTTTTGTGGAAGTATAAAAAACTATTCTGAAAATAAATCTATAAATTTCTGCACAATAGGCATATCATCAGTATCAAGTTTCTGCGCAACCATTTTAGATAAGAACCACTTATGAATGAAAATTATAACCCATAAAATGGATATGATCTCCATAAAATGTTAATTTTTATCATAACATTAATATGTGATCCTAGTTTAGTTTGTAATATCAAATTAGACTTCCATTACTTTAAAATTTATGTGGTATTTTGGTAGATAGAACCAATCCATGCACAAGATACCATCAAATTCAACCAGAGGAAGAATGAACAGATAAGAAGGAAGCACATTCCTATGAATGTCAACCTGAGATGAATCATATAATCAAGAGTCAATCATAGAAAATCTAAGGGGTTTCACTTCTAATACAATATTTAATAATTTGGGTGGCATCTTGACACCCTTATAAAATTATTTAGATATGAAGGAATTGGTAGATATAATGTCAAATAAGGCATTATTAGTTCTTGAGTGGATGGTAAGTTTACCTTTCACTACATCATTATCAGACCCCTCATTAGAAATAGTGAAGGTAAAAAATTAACATTTATCTCTTGGATTAAGAGGTTTATGATGTCGATCATTATCATTAACCTTTTGATTTGGGAACCGTTTAGCATAGTTCCTATATTCCTTGTATTTGAAACACTAGAGTGTGGGTGGTGTATTCTGTGAAGATTTTTCTCTATTAACATCATTAGCTAACTTATTCAAATTTAATTAGAAATAAATTTCCTGATGAACATCTATTCTAGACTTAAAACATTTACTAGTCCCCTTAAGGAAATTTTATACATGCTTCTTCCCACACATTGATTATAATGGAAGCATCATCTACTTCTCTTTTTGGTTTTTAGATTTTCATTTTAACATTATCTTACTTTTATTATCAAAACCATGATATTGATAAGCAACTTCATCTTTCATTTCCACCTTGATAGAAAATCTAGAAATATCATTATGGTTAATAAAGTCCCATATGGTTAGCACTCTTTGGAGACTTGGTTTTAATCCACTAAAGAATCAATCAACCTTAATTTCATATTGGATGATAAAAACATAACCATACCTTACAAGTCTTGTAAAATTTTAGTCATAGGTACCAAAATATTCATTATCCTTAATCATTAAATAATGAAACACATTCTTCTTCTTAGTATAAAGAATAAAAGGAAATTACTTATTAAAAAATAAATTTTTGAACTCATCCCAATACACAGAGTCAATTTCTTCATGTTGGATCATATTTTTGATAATTGGCCACTATTGTTCTAATTAACCTTAGAAATGGTAGAACAAAAAAAACTAATTTTTAATGTTCATTACACTAGATAATGAAAAATATATTTTCAGTGGTGAATATTACTCAAAAACAAGTGGATCAGTATATCCACAGATGGAAGGTGGATTTTGTCTCGTATAAGACCCAACTAATTGTTGTTCCCTTATTTGTTCATTGGGATGTACAACATGATTCCTATCTTGAGAAATTTATGTGATCATAGAAATATGTTTTTTCATTCGATCTCCCATAACATTTGGATTCTTATGAGGAAAATCATTTCATTGTTTTTGACACTCAGCATTAACACTATTCTTTTAGGTTCCATCCATTGAATGAAACCAAAAAACTTTGGTGAGAAACAGTAATCAATTTGGGGAACCACATAATCTTTAATAATCACATATATGGTGTCTAAAACTAGACACATTATTTTAAATATTTTTCATTCATTGTCATTATATATTTAAATCCTTCATGATGGTTTATAAACTGTTTGTGAATTTCCAATGAAAATCCCCCAAGAGTGTAAAACTAGGTGTGAAGTAAGTCCCATTTTTATGCACTAGGAGATGATTGAGTCTAACTCAATACACCATTTTAAGAGTTGTTACATCTTTTTACATCTATTACAGAGTCACAACCACATTAATTATCTACATAGAAATTCAATTTCTTAGAAACAACTCACAATATACTTTACCAAAATTCCAGGATATTTCCTTATACTTTGACTTATCATAAGACATATCCTTAGACATATCACTTGGGATATCACTATGGTTTCCTCATTATAGTTTATATATGTTAATTAAATCTGTCCTTTGATAAAAAATATATAAACCCTTCTTTCTCATATATAGATATTAATTTTTTATGAATATTTATTCTATTACACAAACACTTTCCTGATGACCGTAATAGTTTAGTGTCTCTGGAAACATAGAAGAATAAACACTTTTCTATAAGTAAACTTCATCATATACCACTACATTTTTCATAATTTTTCACATATCTTATACATATCATGCATAATACATTTCTTCATTACGTGGGGAATGTGAACATAAGAAAGTGTAGCTCAGATTCTCAGTAAGGGTAAAGAAGAAAGATACATAAGCCTAATAAGAAAATAATGGTATGAGGACATGAAAATAATATTTGAAAACCATTACCTGTATATAAAATATAATAATCTTGAATCGAGGAATAAATATTAATATTTCATAATACATTAATGATAAGATAAACAAATAAAATGAGCCATGAGAGCATAACATTGGCATAAGACATGGATTTGAGACATACACATAAGCATAGAAAATAATTTTCATATTAGTCAAGGATCAATATAAAATCTTTCATAATGGAATGGTTCCAATCCCCACACTATCATCATAATAAAGTTTCACTCCCAAGACTGTCATAGCAGTCATTGTTCACTCCCAAGACCATCATAGTGGTAAACTTCCCTTACAAGACTATGTTCATTCATCGTTCGAGTCTTGTCTATCTCATGAGACATAAATATTTACCCAATGTATTATAGGGAGATATAGGCCACAACCATCTTATAATGAAGATTATATTTATGTGTTTTACAAGATCATAAACATTCATCATACGATAACCCATGAAACTAAATAGGAATCATAATCATTTCAACATGTCAAAAACTTTGCAGAAGAGAAAGGTTTTATAATCATTTCATCATTTCATCATAGTATATCCTATTAAAAAAGAAGTGGGTTTCATAATAATTCTAACATGGAATAAAACATGGAAGAGAAGTGGGTTTCATGAACATGTTATCATGGTAAACTATCAAAATAATGTATAAGAATGATATCCTTTTTTATATCCCAATCATAACATAAGTTACATTAAAGGTCATCATCTTAGATGGAGTAGGTTTCTTAATGATAATTTAGAAATTTTGGTAATGAACATAACCATTATTTTAAAATAGTTTGTTTAAATAAATCATTTTAAAAATCAATTCCAATGAAAACGAGGTTTAAAACTTTTAATGGATTCTTTTAAAATCATTTAAAACCTTTGTTGATGAAAATATATTTTCTACTTTGAAGAAAACATTACAAAACCTAAAATAATTCTAAAATAATTTTCTTTGAAAATAAAATTATAAAATTATGAATTAATAGTCAAATAAATTATAACATGATTTTATTTCCATGTTATACATGTTAAAACAAATATTCATTTAACATTTTTATATAAAATCCAAACAAAAATTATTTTTGAATATGTCATGAAGATATGATTTTTTTTTTAAAAAACTAGAACATGGGTAAAATTAAATTAATAAATCATTTAGAGAAATTTAAAAAATATTCCTGAAAACAAATTTAGAAAACATGGTTTTGGAAGAAAAATTGTTTTCGATCAAAAATGCATTTTTTCCTAAAATTTTTCTTTTTGAACTCTTGAGTATATAATGATAAGAAAATGAAATGAAAAAATTTATCCTCATTACACAACCATATTATAAAAAAATAATGAGTTTATTGAGAGGGATATCATAAAATTTCATTATTGGAATCATAATCATAAATAAACCCAGACAAACGATAAGACAGTAACTTAAAAATCCACCAACTTTAGAAACTCTAAAATGTAATACCTATGATGAAAAAAACTAAATAAAACATAAAAATTCAAAATGATGAATAAATTCACGATATTACTTGTCAAAGGGGCTATATATACACATCTTGAAATAATATAGGGGTAAAACATAACATATTTCTCAAAGAAGGAAAATTGGACCAAAATCCATTACAATTTTGGTAACATTTTAAGAAAAAAACCCTGAATGATAAATAATAAAATGGATACATAAATAACAATATTTCTTATTAAATTAATCATAAAATAAATCCAAGGGTATTTTTCCCACCACATAAAATAAATATGTGGTGAATATGGCATATGTATCATAGAAGTAAAAAGTGAGATGGAAATCACTTTCCGATTTAGTAGTCCTTTGAATCATAATCCCCAACAAAGAATAGCATCGAATTAAACTTTGAATATATTTAAAATGTAAATATTAATGATATAATATTTAAAAGGGAAATTATACACCACACAATAAAAAAACAAGTGGTTAAATCACACATGTCTCACAGAAAGAAAAGAGAGACTAGATATTTGTTCCCTTAAGTATTGAATTATTTAGTACTAATTATAACCTACTTTAAAATAAATATAAATTAATGATAAATTTAATACAGAAACATATTCATATATATAATACCATATATGATTTTTTATGACCTTTTATTACTCGTTTATTAACAATTTCATGTTAAAGTCATATTTCTAGTAATAACTACTTCATTTTTCTAATATGTTTTGTCTTGTTATTTTTAGTCCAATTAAATCAATCAAGATCTCATAATATATAGAATGTGAACCATTAAATAAATATAAAATATATTATTTATATAATTATTTACATTAATCCATATAATTTAGTGATAGTAAATGGAATACATCATTCATGGAGATGGTAGATTGTACACACACATAAATACTTTTCCATTTTATTTTATGATTAAAGGAATTAAATTTAAATTATATAAATTATAAATCCATGATAATTTTGAAGTCCTATATATCATATATTTTTCTTAATCCCATCCTTAATACATTCTATGTAAAGTGTGAATTAATCACATCACTTCGTGAGTAGGTAGTCAATTATAAACACGAATGATGTTATTGTAGTCATACAGAAATTGATAGTATGAAGGTATGTGTGATATCATAATTCAATAATAATAATAACAATATAAATATCATATATATATAATATATAAACTATAAATATATCATTACAACTATATTTCATAAGTGATGATGAAAAAATGTATTATATTAGTTCACGAGGCAATAGTCTGCCATAAACACAATTGATGATTTCATAACCCATTTGATGGAAGTGGAGATGGTTTTAGGACATGAACTTAACAAAGAAACATATAATTATATGGAAGATACTGAAATTATTAAATATTCAAGTTATAATAAGAATTTAAGGGGGTGCTGGAATAAATAACACAAAAACACTTGTTGATGACCATTACCTCTTCTCTGGGTATCCTTCTTTGGTTTACACTAAAAACCACCCTTGGTTATATTTATATAAAAAATAAGGCTTCTAGATTTAGGGTAGGGAAGTTTGTAAGTTATTGTTTCCTTAATTTTCTAATTAAATAGGTTCTAATGTGTGAGGAATATTAGAGTAGGGTGACCTTTTATAAGTGGGGGAGAGGAAACCATTGGAAATTTTGAAACGAATTGAATGATCCCATGTTTTTCATATGTCACATGGATATAAAATTTAAAATTATAAAAACTTATAGGATTCATGGTCTAAATATATATCATCAATGTTTTTTTCTACAATTTTATAGGTGATTTATTCCATTCCCCTTTTATTTTGACACCTGGTAATCCAATTTTTAACTTAGTCCTGGAAATTAATTTTTACTGCATTCAATATTCATTTGAGTTAAAAATTAAGTTAACCTTATTAGATATTATAAATTATACTAATTCAAATACGAAATCTATTTTTTCTAAATTCCATTCATATAAGTGCGAAATTTTAAATTAAAATTAGTTCCGTAGATGCGATAAGAAAACTTGTTTTAAATATAAAAATTTCAAAATATTGAAATGTTTTTATATCAAAATTAAATATTAAATTCATTTCAGTCATAACTTCCTGAAAAAGATTCCATTTAACGGTGCCCTGATCCGTTAGGTTATATGGACTCAAGACCATCTCCTCATATGTCAGAGGCTATTGAAAATTACCAAGGGCCTAGGGTTGTTCTTTGGGGAGACTATACCCTAATGTCAGAGTATAACATAGTGGTAGAAATCATAAAAATAAATAGAGGATGTATAAAAATAATTAATAGAAGATACAACATCCTGAATATTGCAATAATAAATAATTCCAAAATAATTTATGTACAATATGACGATCAAGTCATGTATCTAAAATGCCAGAAAATAGGTATACTGACATCTAGTGTAGTACATGTATCAAAAAACCAAGAAGGCCAAAAGTGACTATCTTTAGATAGAATCACAAGCCTAGCCCTCTCTTGTGATCCGACGCACCAAAGCATGTAACAAACCAAGAATCATGTTGTGGGTGTATTCCCTAGTCCCAAACTGCATACAAAATGTCTAAATGGGTACCTATTTATGAAAATAATAGTTTGTGAGATAAAAATCAGTAGGCCACCACCTATAGTTTATATAAAAAATCCAATATATGCAATAAAAGTAGATATAATGTGAAAAATACCACTAGTAAAAAGTAATTAAAGACAATTCATGTTGTCTTGTTATCCTACCAAGAAACCCTATAAAAAACATGAAAGCCCCCATTAAAAGTTTATACTTATATCTTACAAGAAGGTGTAACACTATCATTCTATCAAGTATAATCAGATACAAATTCCAAGGATATCTATAAAGTATATAAAAATAGTTACAATGGGCTAATTGTTTATCAAGGTGTAAATCATACCCCACCACCATGCTATAAAATCCATTGTAAAAATATCACCATGTCTATTCTATATAATCATGATCATCCAAAATATCCACACCGTATAATCATAATTTTCAAACAATGAAGGGTCGGATCAATGGTATAGAAGACCAAGGAATCCTTGTTGACTCCCTGGGGATTCTTGATGGATGCTCGATAATGAATTGGGTGGAGTCCAAGGAGCATATCAATAGACCTATTTCCACTATGATCCTAAAAAATATGGATATATAGGTTAGAAAGGCATGAGGCATCCTATGAAATTAAGAACCAATGAGAAAAAATTCCAAGGTTACCAATACCATAAATAAGTTCTAGGGGAGAAACATCCATGGAATCTATAGAATCAACATCCAAAGAATACCAACCAAGACATCCACAACCATTGTATTTCATCATTCCATTCATTAAAAAATTTCATAAACGTTCACATTCAACTATTGGATCCAAATAATATAAAAAATTTCATTTAAAATATTTTAATCATTCACATTATGTTATCACATGGAAAAGGAGGGAAAATTTCTTATAATACCTCAATTAAATTATCATCAATTTATAAAGGGATTCCTATAACAATGAAAGATCAAATTAACCCCATAGGTGTTTTATCAATGGGAAAACGGTGCACCCTATGGGTATCCTAGTTTGTGGAAATAACCTCCAAAAAATCCAAAAGTACTAGTGGGGAAACCTAACATGTCAAAATTCAATCATTTCAATCACACAATTAATTGAAGGGGAACAACCAAAAAGTTTGGCATGTATAAGAATGTACATGAGACATTTAAAACTCCAAACTATATGAGAAAATACATATACCACATACCATATATCCATAGTAGATCAGCAATCTAGTATCCATCTTTGATTTGTTCTAGATCAAAATAAAAACAAAGAATAGATGAAAATCCTGGAAATAGTGCATATTAGATTGAACCAAAAATAACTCCATCAATATGAATTCATATTAATAATGGTACATGGTGAATGAAGAACTCACTGTTGAAAACCGAATAAGACTAAAAGTGTTCGAGTTAGAGTCTGTATGATGAATTTGCAGCTAGGCCTAACATAGGCTTGAAAAGGATCTCAATGGGGGGGGGGAATGGTTGGATTCTAGAGGTAATATAACAGGAGGAAGTTCTTTAATCCTTTTATGTAAATTAGGGATTTTTTTTAATTTACTAATTAAAAATCAGATCACATGTTTTGGCCACATGGTTGGAAAACCATGCAATTTCACTAATTTAAGGGGAACCTCACAAGGTTTCATGTTCACAGTTGAACTAACCTTGTAAAAAGCATGAAAAATACTTCTACTAAAAATTATGTAGTTTTTTAATTGGTGTGTTCCTAAGGATTCATGATTTAAATAGTCGTTCTGCCTCCTATACCCCACTTTTAAGCCCTAAATGGTTAAGGGTAATCGTGTGACCTATCCCACATGATTTCTTCTAAGCATGCAACCAATATATTTTTGAATAAAAGAGGGTATCCAACTCCAAAAAATCCCAGATCACCTCGATATACACGTGACCTCATCAAGAACTCATAGTAGGCCCTAAACATGAATTTAAAACAAATAAACATAATATCCATACCTCATAAGAAAACCCAGGATCTTACAATCTCCCCCTTAAAGAAACGCATCCACAAATTTCCCATCCATGTGTTGTTAAGAATCTATAGAGAATCACTACAGCCACTAAGAACGTATGTTGGTATCCCACTAGAATGAATTTTCCTATAAATGTTCGTGTTTACATATCTCCCATACTAGAGGAACTGACCATCCCCGAAGAACCTACATGCTATTATAAATGATACAAATATGATGCTCCTCAAATGACATATTTACCTATAGTTCCACCTCTGTAGGATGAAGGGTATGAGATGGATACAAATGATAACAATGCTACTAAGATACATGGAATAATTCATTCATAGATTGATACCTCTAAGGAAACTGTAACCTATAGGCTACCATACCTTCTCTCTCTAGAATATCGAATGAAACAATATATCGCAGTGAAAGCTTACCCTATCTCTTAATCTGTCATTGTCTCAGCCTCTGTGAGACAAGAATAAAATACTTTATCCCCAAATGTGAACCTTATAGTTCATCAACAATGATTAGAATAATATTTCTAACTCGACTGTGTAATGTCAAAAATTCCATAAAAAACAACACCTACTCTAAAGTCTCTGGGACAAGATGTGATCCCATTTAAAAAATCTCACCTACCTCCAAACTGAATAGGGTGGATTTTCATGGACCACCCTATAAATCCTCATATTTTTCCATCTGTATTGTCACTAGAAAACTTTTATTATTGGAAAAATCAACTCGGGTTATATGATTCTCTTAAGAGCACCCAAAATTTTGGATGCATTCTCGTAGCTTGTCCTCAAGCACCTGAATCCTGTGCTCTATATGGACATTAGTCTAAGGGTGGTATGTTCTGCTCAAAATCACATGTGTAGCCAAATCCAACTATAAAATCCTAAAAAAATGAGATATAAACTAGGCATCACTATTTGATAAAATGGCCTGAGTAATCTTGTGAAGTCCCAAAATCTCAGGAATATACATACTCCCAATCTCATCCACTGATAAGGTTTCCCCGATCATCTAGAAATGAGACCCCTTTATGAGTTTGGAAACCAGAACCCAGACAATATCATTGCACTAAGGCGGACCTAAAAAACTATTAATGAATTCCATCATAACATCTTTCCACTACCACTAAAAAAGGGTATCTATAGTAAAATCCCATCTATTCTCTAGTGTTCCACCCTCACCTACTGAAAAATGGACCACCTCGAGAAAAAACCAGCTACCACAAATTTTGTCCCCAAATAATAATACTAGATACCTAAATCTTGATATATCTTAGTGACAATGGGATGTACTACCCAAAATGAGGCATGAAACTTTTGTATCATCTCCTCACATGTGTCTTCTCGAATCCAAACACAACAATGGATTTATATAATTCCATCCATGCCTATGGTCCAACCAAAAGATAGTTCCTCACCTGACGCACTCTACCATATGACTAGTCACTCAGAATCTAATAATTATATTATTCCTACTCCATATAGAAGATTCTTGTTATCAACTGAAGAACAATGTAAATTCTAACAAAAAAAATCCTACACCTCTAAGTGTATCTATTAAAAAAAATCCATAAGCTACCACTCACTACTGGCCTCCTGAACCTCCTGTATCTAAGTCCTCCTGCTCAGTGAATTAGCCACTTTAATGCATTTTTTAGGGATTTAGATTTCCAAATCAAAATATAGTAGGTACTCAACCCACCTTCACTACCACAAATTTTTATCACACTATGTAAATATTTATATTAGGCTTTTTGGACCATGTACACCACCAAATTCTCTCCCAATAAATAATACCCCCAACAGAGAAAAGCATGTACAACTATAGAAAACATGAGATCATGAATTGGGTTATTCATCCCAAGTAGATTCAATACCAAGACCTTTAAAAAACGACTCTATCCCCATGCATCAAAACTACTCATATAAAATTACATGATACATCTCAATACACAATTTAGTTTCTATCCAACTCTGGGAGAATTAGGATAGATGCTGAATTTTGTCTCCATTTCGTCTCCTAAAAGGCTATCTCATAGGTATCTGTTTATACAAACATCACAACCTTCTATGTTAAGACCATAAAAGAAGCTTCTAAGTTTGAGAAGTCCAACATTAAATGTATGTAATGTCCAAATATCCCTACGAAAATCCATATATCAAAGAAGTTCTTTAGATGATCCCAGGAAACTACAAATCTCGCCCTCTCTAGGTCAATTGAAACTCAGGTCTCTATGATAATTTGAAACAGGAAGTGAATCTCATCCATCTAGAACTGTAACTTTTTGAGCTTACTATATAATGGATGATCTCTTAGTGTAAAAAAAATTATCTGAATTTGTTTTTCATGGTTGTGTCATTTGAGAAAATAAACCAAAATATCATCCACAAAAACCACTACAAAAAATATAGATTAGTATGGAAAAGTTAGTTCATTAATACCAGGAAAAAATTTGGTGAGTTCATGAGAATGAATGACATAACAAAATACTCATATTGTCCAAAAATGATATGAATTTTTATATGTGGTATTCCTATAGTTCGACCACGCACCAAGTGAGAACCTGATCTCAAATCAAATTTTAAGAACACCTAACCTCAATTGAATTGTGAAAATGTCTATCTGTCTATGTTAGAGGATACTAGTTCATAACTATCAATTGGTTCAATTTCTAATAATATATACATATCATGCGGGTATCATCTACCTTTTTTTACAAAAAGGACCAGCTGACCCGAAAAAAATTATTGGGTCATATAAAACCCTTTTCCTCCAAGTCCTATACCAGCCTCTCGAGCTTAAATAGCTTCATAGTAGCTATCATATAAGGTGTAATGGATACTAGTGGATGTTATTTCACCATCTCGATAGAGAAATCCAACTATCTCTCTGGTGGTGTACTAGACAATTCATCCAGGAAAAAATCCCTAAAATGATCAACCACGGGAGGGAAATATTCCAGAAGTGATCCTTGTTCATCCATATAAAAACTAGAAATCTGTATTTTCATCCCACCCAAACCCTAGTTCTATAACCCAGATCTACTAACCTAGAGATCCCATTCAACCTTGTAAAAAAACACTCCACCCTTTGGTGATTTAAAATCCACCATCCAGTGATAAAATTCAACATGATCATGACCGGAAAATATTTGTGTCATTCTGAGTATGACATAAAATCCAATCATCTTGAGTACAAAAAGATCCCATATGATGTGACACACACTAATCTCAAGGGGGAACTCCTTGCACTGGCATATACCCTCTGTTCTAATCCCCAATGGAGTATCTGAGGTCATGATGCACCCAAAAAACTGAACAACAAGCCACTGGTTCTCCACAAAAGTTACATATATAAAACTATGTGATGCACCTATATTAAGAAGAGCAGATACAAGAGTGGAGGGTACTAAGATCATAACTCTGACCGTTGATGTTCAAATTCTCTACTCCTTGGGGGTAGGCTATACATAATACATTTGTACTGAATCACAGCCTTCTGTGACAACCTTACTACACAAAGTAGGACTAATCTACCATCTTTGTACAACTGGTGCCTAGTTTCCTTGCCCAAGACCTCACCTCGACCGGAATGACCAGCACTCCTCTAATTCAAAAATTTGATGTGGAGCAGTGAAACATGCTCCTGTACCTATAGTCAAAGTTGATCCCCTTCCACTAAGTATTGTAGGGAGGGTCCTACATAAATTCTATAAGTCGATCATCCCACCACAAGATCTACACTCTAATTTTTCACAATAATATGGATTCCTCATGTGTCCCTATCTCCCACACCAGTGAAATAACATAGTACATCTTGCACTAATGTCTTGGATAGTACTCCCTTTACAAGAGGCCTCAAAACGATGTTTCCTGCAATAATTGTTTTAACCACTGGGTGGAGAGGCTGAATTGCCCTAGTCTTCACCACCATCTTACCTCATGTTCTACTCTATAATAAGTTCCAAATTATATATCTCAGTAAACATAAATAACTTGAACACATTGACTTACGATTGAACAACATGCCTGCAACCATCCTTGAAGCATGTCACCCTCGATAGAACATCAACATGGATAATTGGTGCAAAATGATGATGATCTGTAAAGTATACCTAATATTTCATAACATCCACCATGCCTTGATCCATATTCATGAACATATAGGCCCACTACGCTCTCAAATTATCAAAGTAAATGTAATCATAAAACTGGGATTGGAAATCCCTCTAAATCCCATATTGCAATGCATCGGCCTAGTTAAAAACATCCGACCATCAATTTTATGATCTCTATAGATTATATGTCTTGAGATTAACTATCCTATCCTGAGTAGTGTCTAGATTCATGAATGTCAAAGAAGTAGTCTCAGTCCATTGCTCAGTAGCTTATGGATCCCAATACCCCAAAAAAGTGGGTGGATGCTGCTACTAGAACACACACGTCATCACTTCCATAGACCTGGTAGGTTATGATGATCCCTAAAAAAATTTCTTATAGCATAGAAAAACCTCATGGAATCAGGACTCATCACCCATATCTAGAATAATTACTAGTACCTCATATTGAACAAAAGGACGATGTATTAGTATCCCATGGCCCACCACCTCTGGAGCATGGTTGTAGAAACCCTCCTAGAGTACAACTTGAGGTTTTCCTAGTGTAATTTATCCATAATGCCAAACAAATTTCTTATAAAGATAAAAATATTGATCTATTAATAGATATAGAAATATAGGAGAGGTCAAAACCTTCCGATAAATAGTTCACATCCTCATCATTCTCCTTAATCTTAAACTTGGTAAAAATTAATTATCATAACATCACTAGAGACACTACCTACTACCCACTCTAAAAACGTTTCTAGGTAAATTTATATGTTTTCACTGAATTATATTATCATTTAGTTTCATCTTTATTTCC
The DNA here is from genome assembly GCA_963277665.1 of Viscum album. Taxonomy (NCBI): domain Eukaryota; kingdom Viridiplantae; phylum Streptophyta; class Magnoliopsida; order Santalales; family Viscaceae; genus Viscum; species Viscum album. Next base: position 1,387,573,543 of record OY728160.1, read on the forward strand.
TAATTCACTTTAAATGCTTCACATCTTATGATCTATAAGGTCTTATACACCTCATTAACCAAAATATGGTGACCACCTAATCCGTATCATTTAATGTTCTAATACATGTGACCAATGGTACATGACTCAATGTGACATAGAAGACTACTTAGGGTGTCTACTATTGGCTAAGTAGGAAAATATTATTTTTTCTATGGAAGGAACTGTAAGTATTAACAATATCTCCCAAGACATTTCATAAAAAGATTTCTGAAAATATTTTTATCTCCGAAGTCACATACCACAATGTCACGTAGTCATGAAATACATCTCATATGGCATGGCATAATGCATTGTGTGTGAATCCTGAAAGGTTTCTAAAATGATGCTTGAGATGATTACACCTCATTTTATTTGGAAATGGTAAACAGATCCTCAATCATATCAATAATAACATCATAATTCATGTGAATAACCCAATAGTGGAATCAAAACAGTTGTAATAGTCAAAATCCAGAGAATAGAAATTCTCATTCATTGTAATTTAGATTTTCTCTATATAGGGGCCTGTTACTCCTAGGAAAAACTAATCAAAAAAATCTAATACCTTCTTCATAACCATGTCTATTTCCTCCATATATTATAACATGAAATAATTTTAATCTGATACCACTTTTTAATGTCCAGACATGGATTCCACTAAACAGTGCCCCAAGCTGGTGGGTCACATGGCCTCAATCACACCTCCCCATACACCGAAGGCTACAAATTAGCACTGGGGGCCTATGGTGTATTTGTGTGGAGACAATTCCCTAATGTTAGTGTGTAACACAATGGTATAAATAATACAGATAAATATTAGAATCAAATTAATAAATAACATAAGTTATAACATCCCAAAGACTGTAATAATAAACAATGCCAAAAGTAGTTATGTACAATATGGTGATAATTTAATGAGTCTAAAAAGTGGGAAAATTGGAATACGGATACCCAGTACAATCAAAGTATCAAAATACAAAAAAATACAAAAATTTACTATATTCAGATAGCATTGACAGTATAGCTCAGTCATGTACACTTCTTCTCCTAAATATGGAATGAATCATGCATCGAACTATGGGATATTGACCTAGTCCCTACCTACATCTATAAATCCTTTCCAAGTACAAAAAAGGGGCCTGAACATGGTGTGTTATAACACTCAGTATCCCACCACCAACGATGTCTATATCGAAAATATGAAACAATGTGCAATATATCAGAGGTAAAAAGTACTGAAAGTAAAGAGATACAAGTTAGGAAGTATTTTCAAACAACCAAGGAACCCTATAAATAACTATAAATGTCCAATAAAAATGGGTTTATAAAAAGAACACATGTAGATATAATACTATCAGTCTATCAACTGTAATCAGATACCCAAACTAGGGATATCTACAAAGCATAGTAGAAATAACTGCAACAACCCTACCATGTATCTTGGTATAAATCATATACCCCGACCAAACCACATAATCTATTGTAAAAATACTCACCATGAAAATTCCTTATAATCAATATCATCCACAATTTACCGGCCGTGTAATCAAAATTTTCAAACAATTAAGAGATGGATCCAAGGTATAGAAGACCAAGGAATCCACATCGAGTCCCACAAGCATATCGATGGAAACTCGGTAACAACTGTAATATTTAGTGTCCTAGAACCAATTGGTTATACATTGATTACATGGATATTTAATGTATTTAAATATTAATCATCTTATTACATTTTTTTTTCATTGTTCTGTATGACTGTGATGTAATAATGTCCTAGAGTATTTGTTGCATTGAAAAGGTCATGATAGTTCCCCGGTATGATGAGAACCTTGAAATGAAATATTAATATTCTTAAAGATAGTTCTACAGTTGGATGACATACCCTGATGGGAACATAGCATACAGATCATTATGTATGCATACTCGTAAGAAGATGACACTTCCTCTTATGAAGTTCGCAATTGGTAATCTTCAAGATAAAAGATTATGAGAACAGACCCACCAGAAGTAATTCGAAATGTTTTGATGTCATCAGATATTTCTATCTTCGAGCATGTGTAATGATCCTTATAATTTAGGATTATCATTAATACGTGTCATGACTTGCGCACAATTATTTACTAAAAAAACAATCATGTAGACAGTTGGTGGGATGTAGGGTACATTGGATGCGTCACGAGTCACGTTTTGTTAATTGATAATTCGATGAAGGACTTGTCCCTTCCATTCAAGGAAGTTGAAATCTTTGCCCTTTTATTGAAATAGAACCATAATGAAAAATTCCATGGCCATGGTGTAACGATGCGTGTATTTCAGGTAGTCATATAATGATGTATCAAGCATAAAATTTGATGACACTATCATGAAACCTTCTTGATAAGATATTGTGAAAAAGGGATTTATATTACACAGTAAGCATTCATATGTGGATATCATTGTTGAGACTTTAATTTCTTTCTCTTGGGTGCCTTGAACTATTTCTAGACAGTACTCTTGGACTTCAGGAATGTCTGTATAATGCCAAAGAGAAATAATCCAAGAGGGTCACACACTAAGTGTTTCTGTTGATCACATTTAAATTCTATTTGAATTTAATTAATAAATATTATTCTCAAGACTGTGGAATAATTTTATCCATGTAAAATTGATTTCATAAATTAAATAAATATTTATTCACTCGATTGTGGGTAAAATATATTTACTTATTTTATTGAACATTTAATAAATATTTATTTACTAGTTTGTAAATAATATATTTATTTAAGAGAATAAATTATTTATTTATTTTTTCAAGTGTTCAATAACTGGAAGTGGAGTTTGATGGACCAAGGATGGTCCAGTAGTAAAATAATTATTTAACTAGTTAGCACAAATCAAAAAAATTCTTCTATTATTTCATGAAGTGGAATTTTATTTATAATTCTGTTTCACGCATGTTGGCGCACCAAAAATAATGATGCGGTATTATTATTAACAGCATGGGTTTTCTCTAATCTGGTGAATGTATTTAAATGTTTTTATGCAATAAAATATTTTAACTAAAGCCCCATGATAATAAATAGACACGTATGTCTGTTGTGTCATGTACCAAACCACACACCTAGTGAATTGAGAATTATGGATCTAAAAAATTTCTCTGTCGAATCCTCTTCCTACCCTGCTCAAGAATGAGGGACCTTCTTCAAGGATAAAGAACAAGTGATCAATAATGACCAACACAAGACACTCAATTCACCACTCTAGCACCCAGAGAATGAGTGTTGTCAATCAGAGGCCATCAGAGATTATGTGGATCACTACTAGAGGGATTCTAGTTTTGATCCGTACAAGTGCAAAGAGATATTTTTGAAGGGTCACTATAGATGATCAATATCATCAATGAATAAAATACCGAAGATCTTGGAATTATTTTCATTATGAAATTAATTAAATTTATTATAAACATGATGTGAAATATCCTCTCTAATTTTTTTGGTCCTCTTCCTTATTTATCTAAATCTTCTATTCATTTCCATGGTGACTTGTGTTCAACATAGTATTGATCCTAGAATAATCATAGATCATGGTTAAAATTAATGTTGGGTTCCATCTTAACCACACTTCCACTGTGCCCAAAACCTATATGTGGTATCCAAGTGGTTACAACATACTTTATAATTATTTAAATAATTCATTGATGATTTTTCATTTAATAATTTAGTTTTTCAATTCAAGGGTAATAGTTCTCTTAATTGGGGTTTCGATATTTGTTCTCCCTATTTTTTTTCTCATTCACCTTATAGAAATGATATTTTCTTTTAATTTTTATCAAAATAAAATAGAGGATACTATCTAGAGGTGCCAAAGGTACAAGATCACACTACACTAGAATACATGATGTGTATTTAGATTCACACGTCACGTATCATGGTTCAATTCATGGGGACTAGTCCGAAAAACCAAGCCATGTCATTGGAGTTATTCTATGTCTTGAAGACTTTGTGTGTTGACCAGGAATATGTGGCACACAGTTTTTGGATAACATACTGTGTGTCCCATTGGACATGACATGTAGTCCCTTTCAGTTGGGGTTGGACTGTGTAACTCATACACAATGTTTCCAATTAGAGATCGTGTAACATGAATGCTACATGGCATGTGGTCCACTGCACACACCATATGCTCTGAATATTTCTAAATTACATTTACTCAATATATCTTTGGACGTGTACTTAAGATGGATGGTGAATGATAGTACATGCCATGTAGTTGGAACTATAGTTCATGTACTCATCCAAATTATGCAGATTTATTAAAATATATTATTATATTATACAAACCCTTGATACATGTACCATGTTACGGGCATAAAGCTGTGGCACAACGCATGATAGGTGTTTTCTATATATGAATTTAATTAAATATCAGTGTAATGTTCATTTCTACTCATTGGGTAGTTATGAATGAGAATTCACTATGTTTCCCCCAATGTACAAGTTACGTACAAAGATAATTTTAAATGATTTTATTTTTTTAAAATTATGATGGCTGAGAATCTCAAGTAAATTTAGAAAAGGATTAAGATAAAAGGATTGATTAATTTATGATAATAACTAATCAATTCAGGAGAAATTTATCTTAATAAGAATGATTAATGAATTGAAAACTAGTTTTATTAAATGTGTATCTTATTGAATGTATGTGGGTGATCATGAGCTAGACCAAGACCTTTGTATGTGAATGGTTTCCTTTTAATTTATTTATTAAATTAATTATTGGCCTGCAATTCATCTATCCTAATTAATATGTAGGGCATGTGTTCCCATGGTTTCTTTTATGTAAACCCCATTTTACCCACTCACCTATGTGAAAGTTTAAAATCATATGTAATGGATGGGACTCCCATGATTGAGGAGGTTGATCAAGCTGGAGCTGAGACGAACCCAATACTAGGAGATAAAGAGGTGGGCTTGTGGAAATCTGTAAACAAAAACTCAAAAGGTTCAAGGTGTTTCTCCCCTAGGTCAGGGTTAGATTATCAACTGCTATATAAACTAATTATTAGAAAATCTAATGTTCATTCCCATTGATTTATTTTATTTCAATCAGTTGCCTGGATTATCATTAGGGATGTGTTATCGCAATAACATAATTAATCTATTAAGAAAGAATGCCGGATGGAACTAAAATAAACCAGGATTATGCGTAAATATTATTAATACAAGGTTAATTGCATAAGTATGTTCCACCTAATATTAACAAGCATGTGATAATGATAATAAATAATTCACACATAAGGGATAAAAATCCAAAAAATTAAATATTAAGTCAGACCAAGCCTTCCATTACTTAATTTAAGAAAAAAAATCAATAAAGATATGTGTTTAAACAACCCTAGTTGGGACACTTTCTTTTATACAAGAATCCCAAATTAATGGTTTTGGGTTGACATAACCATATTACATCATGTGTAGTATCCCTTGCTATACTAGGTGTAATATTGGAGGTAAGAGTTGAGGAAAATCAAAGTCCGGATTTTAGGATTGGGGAGTCAACGCCACAGATTGAGGAGCTGCAATCCTATAGTTGGCAAAGACATGCCTACATAAATACCTTCAAATATCTTGACCAACCCTTGTTGGGGTTATTTGAATGGGAATATGGATCCTTCCCACTAGTATTTAATGACAATTGAACATTTCGAGTTCAATAGAGAGGGATATTAGGACTTGATATAATAGTGGGTGACTTAATAAAATTAATTTATTATTTATCATAAAAATCGAGAAATTACTAATGATCTTCTCTATTAATTTTTGAAATAAAAATAAAAATATTGACAACCACACTATCCCTAAGATCAATTATATATAAATACAACATCCTCACCAGTAGTAACTTCCAGGAATGGTTTAGACGGCTCCGGGTTATCCTACACTGTGAACAGAATACTTACTTGTTGGAGTTAGTATTACCTGATCCTCTGTCCATAGAGAAGAGTGATGAGGATTACCTTGTATATGGGAAGCATATGAATGACATGGTCAATGTAAAATTTTTGATGATATCATCAATATATATTGATCTCATGAAGTCTCACAAAAACATGGATGCTTATAGCATGCTCGAGCACCTCCTTCGTCTTTACCTAGAGAGAGAAAGACAGTAAAGGTTTGAGATCTCCAAGGCACTCTTTCAGTGTAAGCTTGGAGAGGGTTCCCCAGCTGGGCCTCATGTAGTCCCGAACACTCGCTACAATGTGCAAATGGAGGTTCTATGGTTTATAGACCCAAATAACTAGGCACTGATCTCATTCCTGCATCAATCCCTCGGATATTTTCCAATTATTTTTTCAATTACAACATGAACAACATTGATAAGTCTATAGGTCATCTTCTTTTCCTCATTCTACATGCGAAAAAAGATATGAAGAGTGAAAACCCTTCTATCCTTATGGTGAATATGAGTAATGGGAAGGTGAAGAGATTTAATCCTAAAACTTCTTCAGGCCATCCAAGAAAATGAAGATCAAAGGGGAGGCAAAGGAATAGGAGGTTTTTTATTTCACATGTGGCAAGAAAGGCCACTAGAAGAAAAACATCACCCATCCTACGAAGTTAGGATAACATTAAGGTGTGTTTGTTATCGATTTAATTCTATATGTTTATGCAAATTGTGTATTAGATACAACTTATGGTGCTCAAATACTTATCCAAATAAAGTTACCAAGTAGATTTAGGAATATTGACTAAGGGGAGGTAGATCTATGAGCAACCAACACAATAAGAATTGCTGCGGTAGCTATCGGGGACTACGTCCTCACGTTTCAAAATAGGTTGATCTTGGTGTTAAGGGTTTGTTATTATGCATCTTTTGATACTAAAAACATTATTTATCTATCTAGATTAGATACAGTTGGATTTATTTTTAGGATTGGAAATGAATGTTTCTTCTTTTACAAAGATTGAGTTTGTTTTGGTAGGGCACATTTGTACAATGGTATTTATGTGATGGATTGCACAAACCATGTAATGGAAATCGATAAGAAAGATACATAACACAACTCATACCATACCAAACATTGGAATCACTGGCTAGGTCATGTAAATGAGAATCTCCTGACAAAGTTTCATCAAGATGGATATTTATATTCTTTCAAACAAAACCACTTGGCATATGTCATGCATGCTTACAAGGAAAAATAACCCAAGCCCCATTTAGTAGGAAATGTGAAAGGGCTATAGGGATTTGTTAATTGGTTCATACCAATGTGTGTGTACCATTTTCAGTTGAATAAATAGGAGTGTACTCATACTTCATAACTACTACTGATGATTTTATTTGATATGGATATACCTACTTAATGATGTATAAGTCTGATTATTTTGATAAGTTCAAAGAATAAAAGAATGAAGTTCAGAACCAGCTTTGTATGAAGATTAAGAAACTCTGCTCAGACTGAGTTGGAGAATATCTTCATCTAGAATTCATTGATTACTTACGAGAGTTTGGGATCCTAGCCTAAATCACACCTCCTTAAATTCCCCAGTGGAATGGTGTGACCAAAAGGAGGAACTGAACCTTATTGGACATGGTGAGATCAATGATGAGTCATGGAAGTCTTAAATTATCCATTTGGGGTTATGTGTTACAACTAGTGGTGGACATACTAAACCTGGTACCAACTAAATACATAAATGGCATTCCATATGATTTCTGGAGTGTATAGAAATCCATGTTATTGAATTTACATATGTGGGGAAGCCAAGCATCTTTATGGTCTCTTCAGGTAACAAACATGAACCCTGAGACACAAAGTGTACCTTCATAGGATACCCCAAGGAAACATGTTGATATTACCTATACAATCCCTCAGATAAAAAGGTTATAGTGGAAAGACATGAAATATTCCTTGAGAGGGAGAACATCTCTAAAATAGATAGTGGGAGTGAGATAGACTTCTATGAAGTTGAGTTTCAAGGTATACAATAGTGGGTATAGGAGAAGATTCCATAAAGCCATGTGGAAAAAATAACTGTTCCAGAGACACAAGAATTGTGTAGGTGTATGAGCAGTTAGAGAATTGGAATGGTATGGTTTTCTATTAACCAAGGATGGGGAATTGTTATTAGTTGATAACAATGATCCTCTAACCTACCTAAAAGCAATAAGAGGCATAAACTTTTCTATGTGGAAAAAATCCATGAATTCTGAAATGGATTCCATGTACCAGAACCAAGTACAGATTTAGGTAGATCCTCAAGTTTATGTAAATACTATTGGTTACCAAAGGGTTTTCAAGAAGAAATTGGACATGGATAGACATGTCAATACCTATAAGGCATGACTAGTTACAAAAGGGTTCCAAAAACGTCAAGGCATTGACTATGATGAATACTTTTCACCAGTTGCAATGCTAAAATACATCATAATTATATTGTCCATTATCGCTCACCATGACTATGAGATTTTTAAAATTGATGTCAAAACATCCTTCCTTAATGGAAACCTTCAGGAAGATGTCAACATGAATCAACTTGAAGGGTTTATAACTCCCCAGTATACCAATAACGTATGAAAGTCACAGAAATCCATTTCTGGATTAAAGAAATCATTCAGGTCATGGAACATTCATTTTGATAAATCCATAAAAAATTTGGTTCTATCAAAAATGAATGTGACTTTGTGTCTACAAATAATTTAGTGGGAGTGTAGTTTTTTTACTCTTAGAATATGTTGATGACATATTACTTATTGGGAATGAGATACTAGTCATATGTTCTGTTAAGGCATGGTTGAATGAATTCTTCTCCATGAAGGACTTGGGTGAGGTATCATATATTATTTGGATCAAGATCCATCATGATAGACCAAAGAGAATGATGGGCCTAAGTCAAAGTACATACATAGACAAGATACTGGAGAGATTCAGTATGGAACAATCCAAGAGGGGATTGTTTCCAACATCACATGGAATTCATATTTCTAAAAAATGTTTCCTTAAACACATGAGGAAATAAAGTTAATGGCAAGGAAATCATATGCATAAGAAATTGGGACAGTCATGTATGTCATGATATGTACTAGGCTAGATGTTGCCTACACATTGAGTGTGATAGGCAGATATCATGATGAACCAGGTGACCCTTATTGGATGGTAGTCATGAATATCCTAAAGTATATGAGGCATACTAAGGATATGTTCCTGTTTTATGGAGGTGATGAGGAACTAGTCATTAGAGGATATGAAGATTATAATTTCCAGACTAATCAAGATGACATGAAGTTGCAAACAACATACATCTTCACTTTGAATGGAGGAGTAGTGAGCTAAAAGATCTCGAAGAAGAGTTTGGTCCTAGATTATACAGTATAGTCCGAGTATATCGTAGCTTCTATGGCAGCTAAAGTAGTAGTTTGGATGTGAATATTTATTTAGGAGTTGGATGTGATACCTAGCAATAAAGACACCATCACATTGTACTGCGATAATACTACAATGGTGGATCTCTCAAAAGAGACTATGTCACATCATTGGAAAAAACACATAATTTCCAAGAATCATATCTTGAGTGATTTTTATCAGAGAGGAGAAGTTTTAGTGAGCAGTATTTCCATGGAAGACAACATGGTGGACCCCTTGACTGAAGTGTTGATTAATTAGAAACATGATCACCATGCGAGGTCTAGCGGACTAAAATTCGTAGGCAATTGACTCTATTACAAGTGGGAGTATGTAATAGATGGTGTCCTAGAACCAACTAGTTGTACTTTGAATACATGTATATTTAATGTATTTAAATATTAAACATATTATTACATTTTGTTCATTGTTCTTAATGACTATTATGCAATACTGTCCTAGAGTAGTTGTTGCATTAATAAGGTCATGGTAGTTCCCCGCTATGATGAGAACCTTGAAAATTTATAATAATATTCTTTAATATAGTTTTACGGTTGGATGAGATACTATAATTGGACAAGTAGCAAGCATACCGTTATGTGAGAGTACTCATAAAAAGATGAGACTTCTTCTCATGAAGTTTGCACGTGGTAACCTCTAAGACAGGAGATTATGAGAACAGACCCTCCAATAGAAATTCAGATTGTTTTGGTGTCATCAGATATTTTCATATCCAATAATGAGTAATGATCCTTATAAATTAATATTATCATAAATTAGTGTCATGACTTGCACACATTGATTTACTAACAAAAATTGTCATATAGACAGTTGGCGGGTAGTAGGGTACATTGGGTGTGTCACGAGTGTCATGTTATTAATGGATCAGTCGAGGAAGGATTTGTCCCTTCCATTTATGGAAGTTGATATTTGTCCCATTTATTTAAATAGAACCGTCACACAAATTTAAATGGTCATGGTGTAACAATGAGTTTATTTCAGGTAGTCAAAGAAAAATGTATCAAGCATAAATGTTTATGACACTATCATGAATCCTGCTTGATGAGATATTATGACAAATGGATTATATTACACAGTGATGGTTTGTATGTGGATGTCATTGTTGAGTCTTTAAGTTCTTTATTTTGGGTTCCTTGACCCGTTGCTAGATAGTACTCTTGGAATTTAGGCAAGCCCACCTAATGCCAATGAAAAAGAATCCTAGACAGTCAAACACTATGTGTTTCTGGAGGTCTCAGTTAAATTCTATTTGAATTTAATTAATAAATATTATTCTCAAGAAAGTGGAATAATTTTATTCAAGGTAAAATTATTGCATAAATTAAAAAAAATATTTATTCAATGTATTGTGGGTAAAATATATTTCTTTATTTTATTGAACATTTAATAAATATTTATTTACTAGTTTATAAATAAAATATTTATATAAGAGATTAAATTTTTTATTTATTCAGGTGTTCAATAAATGGAAGTGGTGTTTTAGTGGACCATGTTCATTTTGGTAGTAAAATAATTATTTTCAAGATGATAAATAATTATTTAACTAGTTAGAACAAATTAAAATAATGCTGCTATTATTTTGTGAATCAGAATTTTATTTATAATTTTTTTGCACAAGTTGGTACACCATAATAAATGACATGGTATTAGTATTAATATCATGTGTTTTCTCTCAGGTTATGAATGTATTTAATCTCTATAAAACAACTAAATATTGTAACTAAATCCTCATGTCAATAAATAGACACAAACAACTATTGTGCCATATACAGAACCTCACACCTTGTGAATTGAGAATTGTTGAGCTAAAAATTTTCTATCTCGAGTCCTCTTCCTTCCCCTCTCAGGAATGAGAGATGTTCTTCAAGGATGAAGAACAAATGATCAATAATGACCAACACATGATGCTCTCTTCACTGCGCAAGCACCCAGATAATGAGTGGTGTCGACCAGAGGCCCTCAAAGCACGTGTGAATCACCACTAGAGGATTATAGTTTGTATCCTTGCAAGGGAAACAAGATAATCTGGAAGGGTAATTCTGGATGATCAACATCATCAATGAAGAAAATACCAAATATCCAGGTGTTATTTTTTATGATATTAATTAAATTAACTGTAAAAATGATTTCAAAGATACTCCCTAATGGTTTAGATCCTTTTAATTATTTTATAAATCATTGATTCAATTCCATGAAGCCTGGAATTCATCATCATATTGATCTCAAAATAATCATTGACCATTGTAAAAATTAAAGTTGGGATCTGTCCCAACCACACTTACACTATGCTCAGAAAATACAACATCTTGGGTGGTTTCCAAGGAGAATTTCGAGATACTATGTCAACTTTGAGCCAAATCAAGACAGATCTGTGGGGTATCAAGGTCCAAGGAATCCGATAGAATTAGTACCCAATGAGGAAGCATGTCTAATGCATCCAATACGTTAAATAAGATTCATGAGAGAAATGTCCATGTAATCTATTGAATCAGGATCCAATGTATAATAACCAAGGCAACCAGTGCCATTTCAAATATTCATTTCATAGACATTCGTGTTCCATGAGTTCATCTATATCATATAATAATTTACTTTTAAATTTATTAAACAATTCACATCATGTTATCACATGGAAATGGATGAAATCTTTTTCTAATGTCTTAATTCTATTCTCATGAATTTATAAAGGCATTCCTCTAACTAATAAATCTCACACACAGTCCATGGGTGGTATATAAAAGGGAAAAAACGAATGTGCACCCCATGGGTGGAATAGGTTGGGGAAAATAACTCTTACAAATCCAAAATTACTAGTGGGGAAAGCTAACAGTTCAGAATCCAATCAAATCAACCATTTGATTAATTTAAGGGGGACCACTGAAATTGTTTGGGTGTAAAAAAAATTATATTATAGATTTTGAAACACCATAAGGTACAGGAAATTGTATAATCCACCTACCGTAGGTCCTTAGTGGAGTACTAATCCAACATTGATATCTGATTTGGTCATAGTCAGACAAAAAAGAAAAAATGTATGAATATCCTGAAAATAGGGCATATTAGCTTGAACCTAAAAAACTATTTTGATAAGAAGTAAAATTAAGAATAGAACAAGGTGAATAAAGAACTCACCCTTTCAAATCCAATGAGACCAATGAAATTTGAATTAGAGTGCGTATGATGAATCGACACCCATGCCTAGCTCAGGATTAAAAAAGCTACCAAGGTGAGGAGAAATTGTTGGCCACTAGAAGAAATAGAATATGATGAAGATGGTTTAATCCTTTTAATTCATTAAGGGAGAACATGTAAAGTACTCATTTAATACTTATTTGTAAATTTTTTCCACATGGTTGGCCGAACTGTGCACCTACCGTGCTCCCTTCACTACTTTAAGGTACACCTTGCATGGTTTCATGTTCATGGTTTGACTATCCATGCACAAATGTTTAGAATTACTTACCTAAAAAGTCTTCAGTTTTTTCTTGGGTTTGTGATTAAGGTAGCATGGTTTATAATAACCTTTTGGCCTCCTGTATCCCACTATCAAGACCAGGATAGTTAGTGGTAACCATGTGACCTATCCCATTTAGTTTCTCTTAACTGTACGACCTATCTATTTTTTCTAAAAAGAGGTGCAATGAGCTCTAAATAATCCATGGACACCCCTAATACACCTATAACCTCCCCAATAACACATATTTGGCCATAAAAAAGAAGTTAAACTAAAAAAGATATATACTTTATAGGAAAACACAATATCATACACTAATTATATAAATTGGATTATTTGATATACAATTAAACTAATACTAATTTAACATAACTTGAAAATTTAATTTAACATTATAATTTTTTTGACATAATAGGTAGTTTTCAATTAGAAATGAGTATTTTTTTATATTCATGAAATAATGATTTTTTTACAAAAATCCAAAAAATCCACCATAAGATAATATTGACATGTTGATTTCAAAAATGAATTTTATATTACCAAATTAGTTTTCTAAAAGTGTCCAAAAATTATTTTTTTAATATTCACAAAAAATACAATTTTTTGAGAAAATACTATTTTCGAAACATATAATGACTTTACTAAAAATACATAATTTTTAATCAACAATTTTCCTTTATGTAAAACTATTCTAATTATTATTTAATATATAGTTATTAATATTATTATTTCCACATTTAAGAGTTAGGTTATAAAGTTCATCATTAAACAACTATATTAATAATATATTTTGGTTTTGTTAAAACATAGTGTTGCATGGAACCCAAGATAACCCTTGGTTGCATGTAACACAAGATTTAATTGGTGTTACATGTAACACAAACATAACATGGTGTTGTGAGTGACTCATTCTATCAAATAATTTAATTTGATCGAAAAAAAATATTTCATAAAAAACACCAGGTTTTATAGTGTGCCTCATATTGTATTTGTAAAATGGGATTTCATTCGACATTTAGAGATCTAAATTAATGGGTTGGTTGTGAGTTGGTGTCTTCATTAGGTCTGGTTTAATGTTTAAATAGTCTATGATAATTCTAAAAGTTGAGAATTTTTATCATGCAAAGATTCTAATACATTGTTCCTAGATGGGAAATGAAAATAAAGAGAAATTTTCATTTTCATTTTATTGGATGATTTTTTGGATAAATGGTACTAATAAAGAGTTTATTAGAATTTTATTCTCTATAATAGATGTTTTTATACATGTTTTGAGGTATAGTGATTGTATCGCGTGTTCAGAAATATATTCTAATTTGATTGAAGTGTCTGAGCTACTAAAAGTAGTATTTGAATGTTATCAATGATGTGAATGGGTTATTCAGTCCATGGATGACATTCATGTAGTGTCTGTGGATTTGAATGGGAGAAAAGGGGTGGGGGATAACCTAGATATTCATTGTGTGATCACTTTTTTTACACCCTGAATCATGCCAACCTATTGTTATAATTGACAATGGGGTTTTTAAAATAGAATCCCCCAGGGGTGTCTTCTATTGGATGGTGTGAACACAAGGGGATGTTGAAAATCCCCCTCTACTTCCTTCTACATTTATTTTGGTTGATACATGATGATTTCTCATAGTGAATCACAATAGGATATCATCATATCCTTCTTTTATTTCTTATCTAATCAACTTATTTGATTTTGGTATGAATGTGTAGGGTTTTAAATAAATTATTTCTCTAGATAAGGGAGATATGTTTTTTATTTAAAGTGGATATTTTTTTTCGATCATATATTATGTCTCAAGGAACCATAACTAATTCATCATTCATCTTTTGAAGTTAGGTATGTCACCAGATGAATTTTATTAGGTTTCCTTATTATTTTGTGTAAAATTTCCCATTTATTGGGTTTTTAATTTTGGGAATAGGTGGTTCCCAGGTTTGGGAGTGCCTAAAAATTTGAATACACCCATTTTATCATGATTCTATCATCATTATACTACCTACTTAGTTTAGTTCCTGTTATTCAAATTTTCATTTTTTGTTTTAATTAATTAATTATTTAATTTATTTAAATTTAAAGGTGAGATATGTACTCATGGACCCAATAGGGGTTATCATAGTCTTGGTATGGTTTATCGAAATGAAAATTAAGGTAGGGTTCCTTGTTACTCGCATCATGATTTAAAGTTATCCATTTGTGGAGCACGTCATGTGTTGTTATTCCACTGATGTCATTTAATTAGTTAAAATAATTAATGTTATTTCTTAATTAAATTGAATATATAATTTAATTATTGTGTCTTAGATAAACTGAATTATTAAAAAGGACACATTGTACATTGATCTCAAGCCTGATAGACTCAATGACATATATCACTGGTCATGATTGAAATGGTTTCCCCTAATGTTTGAACACCTTCAAGAGGGGGGTGTGAGGTGACTTGAGACGGAAAACCCAGGTAGAAAATGTGAGGATCCTTAGACACCAGTAATCAATTTTTATCATTGATATGGGTTGGGTGAGAGGATCATCCTTGTACTAACTAAGTAATTAAGATGTAAAATGTGTCAACTATAGTTTTTTTACTATAAGACTTTTCATATTAGTCTTATGAGTCCATGAGATGTTGTAGAATGAGTTATGGGATGTTCTACCCTAGAGTAATTGGCTTTGGATGTACTATGATTTGATCTAAAGAGGACCCCATGTACTGCTCCCCTTCCATGTGATCACCTAAAAGACCCTAGGTAGGGTTCTTTTTTATGTGTTGACCCCAAGGACCCCACGAAGTATTCCTTTAATATATATTGTTCGATGGGATCTGAGTAGTTTCTCTAAATCTTATTTGACCTGCGCAGTTTATAAGACATGGGAACAAATATTTACGGGTCTCATATTAAATCATATACCTTTTATGTGAGATTAAGTGTTGTGAATAGTGACAATGAATTGAGGCATTCATCCAACCCTTGTGTAATTTTATTTTTATGACTTCATATGAAAAAATCCATTTAGGTGGTGTATAAATTGATTGATATGGAAAAAAAATATAATAGGAGGTCATGATGTGATAGAGGGCCAAGTTCTAGGTAATTTTATATCGCTAGGTAATGAGGGCCTAATGACTACATATTCCCTCACAAGTAGTTGTGATATGATAGAGGGTTACATAATGAGGTGTTATATGTATCTAGGTAATGAAGTCCTAATTCCATGGAATTCCTAGGGTGACATCCCAAGTGTTCTATAGTGTTTCCTGGTAACTTGATATCCTATGATCATCCTCCTAAGAATTTGCAGTGTTTCCTGATGAATTGTAATACCAAGGGTGGAAAACCTTGGGTTCACAGGTAACACATGATTACATGGAATGTTGAGGGAAATACCCCTTAGGTTCGGTGGTGATTCGTGATTTCAAATATTACCTAATTTGATACCCATGGGTTTGGATATATTTTCTAATTAATTTTAATTCCTTAGGATAAACCCCATTGGGTTCATAGTTTTGTCTTGATATCATAATGTAGACAGAGACATCCAATATAATCCAAAAAAGGTATGGTTGATCAAGGATACAGACACGAGTATCAATAGTGGTTTTTGTTTATTTATTTATTTTCAACTATTATTTATTTCCTTAGAGAAGTTCACATGTACATATCACTAAATATTTTTTTACACAGCCAAATTGGTGGTTCTATATTGTGTTTTGTACTCATACCAATATTGGGACACCATTGTAATTGGGTACTTGAGAAAACTATCACTGGGTTATAGGAATAGGTTGGGTAGAGGCTTGGGATATTCATGGTTGTGTTGGAGTAGCTGAAGTGGTATAAGATACTGGTATATGATAAGAATGGATGATATATTAGGGCCTCATTTGATTTATATTTATTTTATTCCTTTTTTATATATGGTTGTCCGAGTGGGTGATCAATCCAATTTTCTTATATTATAGATTTTTACTTCTTAGTTCGCATTTCTAATACTTTTTTTTCGTTATACTATGATGTTATATATGTTTTTTACATTTTTTATCTCTACAATGATTGATAGTTTGATACAATGGGTATATTCTCCCCATATTACCACCTTAGAACCATAATACTAGTTTGAAAACTATACCATATGGGGTGGTGCACCTAAGGTCAATCAGAACCACATATTTGGTTACTCTTAAATTAAGCACAATCTTGGTGTTAAAAAAAATGTCTCACCTATATATCCCAGAAGATATTTTATTATAATAAAAGAAGGAATTTATACCAATGAATAAATTGATGATGATAAAAGACTCAGGAATGAATCCCAAAGGGTAATTATAACACCTGAAAAAGTGGGATATTCATCAAAATATGACACAATATATAATTTTGAGTATCCTATAGTGGAAGGAGATACTCTTGAAGAAAAAACTATGATAATTATGATCAAAATGTGTTTGAATGAAATAAGAATAAATAGAAATGAAAATATTCAGCTCAAAGTAGGTTCATCTAAGTTGATTCAACTATATATTGAAAATGATAATGTTTTCAATGAAACTGAAAGAATGAGTATTGAAATATACAAGAGATTAAAGATCATTGAATACATGACATCGAAGATTTTTCATATAGATAAGGAAGATAACATGTTGAATAGAATAATTTATAAATAATAATAATTAAAAAAAATAATATCAGTAATAATAGGAATATCACTTCTAAATAAAAAAATGAATGTTAAAAAATAGCCTAAAATTTTAATAATTGTTCATGATGTAAAATTTGTGGGTGGAATGATTTTTTTATCACAATCTGATAAGAATAATTATACTACACTATACGGTGGTAAAATTTAAAATATTATAGGGACCAAAGAAATAATTATATTGAAACAAATTATGATCATGTGCGGAGGTATAAATACTTTATAAAATATAATTATTTTAAAAAAATGTCTAAAGAAATTATTTTTGAAGGAAAATTGGTGGGATAGATTCACCCATGGACTATGATCTAGCTTAACCAGCTATCTAGCATGCAATATCATTTTTTTAAATGAATAATGGTCTTGTGTTATTATAAGTTCTATAGAGTATTTGGACAGAAAGGATTTGACTGCTAGTATAATATGTCACTACATAAATTTAGAATAGAGTAGGAATCAAGGGGAGATATGAACCACAATTGAAAACACATTAGATACACCAAATGGTTGAAAAGAAATTTTATAGAAAAATAGATTTGAGAACTATCTAGAGGTATTTATATTATGTGTTAAGGAAGGGAACCCTTAATATGTATGTGTTTGTGTTTCATTTATTCTATTACACTTTAATATATTCCAAAATATTGGAAAATGTCAAAACTAGATCATGAAACAAGAAAATGTTTTTGAGGTTTCATTTAAGGATTATAAATATGAGAATCCATGGATAATGAATAGTGGGAGCTCATATCATATGAAAGGTGATCTTAATAAAGTAAAAAATGTTGTTAAGTATGATGTAGATGTTGTGAAATTTTTGAAATGTAGCTTTATAAATATAAGATTCCTTGAAATAGTTGATATTTGAAAGAATCAAATCAGCCTTGAAAATGTTTTATTTTTTTGTGGATTAAAGAGTAATTTGTCGAGTGAGTCACATCTATGTGATACTGGAAATGAGATTATTTTCAATAAAAATTTATACAATTTTATGAAGTTTAAAAATGAGGTTATAATGAAAAAGGGTATGAGAACACCACGTAATTAATTTCATATTGGTGAGGAATGTACCGAATACTATCTAATTCAATTAAAGGAAATTTGATTATGAAAAAATATGCTTCATCATTTAGGGAAAAATTATATTATGAGACTCATTAATGATGATATGTAATCCCAAAAATTTATTTTAAAATAATCCTATTCTTGATAGTTTTCCTAACACGCAACACTAAGCTTTAAGTGAAATGTGATATATATAAAAAATATTATTATTTTATTGTAACTACTATAACCTAGTCATTAAATAGGAAGTATAAATAAGAATAATAAAATTAAGGAAAATATTTTTCAAGGTTTTATAAAATGAAAATTTATTCGTTAATTCAAAATGAATATGTACTCAATTTTTAATAAATTATTTTTATGCATCAAAATATACCTTCTTCAAAAATAGTATTTATTTAATTTAATACATGAACATTATAATTAATTTCAACCATTTTCAGAATTTTTTTAAAATTAAATGGATATAATTTTAAAATCATCATGTCAATATTTTCTTAGGGAAAATGTTTTTGTATTTTTTCTAATAATAATAATTTTTTTAGTGAATAGTAAAAAATAGATTATTTTAAGAACTTTTATTTCTTTCATGAAATAAATTATTTAAAAACTACGATTAAGTTTTTGATACTGTTTTATTATGAAATAAGATATATTTTCTTAAACATATTCAAAATAATTCAATAGTAATAACTGTTATATTTTTTTGGTATAAGTATATTTTTATGCTTAAAACCACATTTTCTAAAAACCGGTTTTCATTGAGCTTTATGAATTTATATTAATATTTATTTCAACAACTCAAATAAACTGTATATTAAAAACTAGATTCCATATTTTGAATCAAGAGCCTAAAATTTGGTAAATATTTCCCTTTTATTTTTGGTAATTATGTATAGTAACCATAGTTAATATTTTCACCACAATAAAGGGTAAATCACGTAATTAAGGTTAAAATTATTTTTATAAGGCATTGAAAATATATCCCGAACATTCCTTTAATTATTTTAATTGGATTAATTAAAAAATATTAATTATAAATTATAATATAAATAATTTTTATGTCATTTTTCTTTGAAGATGACAACTATATTATTTTAATTTTAGAAAATTAAAAAAGGTAACATTCATGATTTTAATATTCCTAAAATATTTTTATTATTATAAATAGAAGTTATGGTTGGTTTTAAATGGTTTTTTTAATAATAATACATTGTTTTTATGGTATTAATTTATTTTTAATTTTTAATTATGACATAATTGACTTAAATTCTTAAGAAAAGTCAATTCAGTGCTTGGGGAAGTAGTAGAAAAATCATGATAAATGATTTAAAAAACAATAAAATTAAAAATTTCATGATGAATTGTGGTATTCAATGAATTTAAAAGATAAATATAATTTATAATGAATGATAATTTTTTATATTCTAATTTAATTTGTGTATTAGTTTCAATGAAGTAAAAATAAATGAATATTCCAAAAAATTATATTAATGATATTTTAGGATATAAAATATTTAATTAAATGATTGAAAAATAAAATAAATATTTAAGTAAAAAAATTGGTATGGTAAATGGTCAAACATATTATCCATTTAATATTTTAACCCACTTTTCACATTATATGTAAATTTATGACCCTTAAAGGATAAAAAATGTGTTACTGTGATTAAGGTTAAAAAGTGTTAATGAGGGGGTTCAACCAAAAGATAATATTTATAATGTGAGATATACATGTATAGATTTTATTTTTTAATGTATTTAGTCATTAAATATCATCTAAATTATGTCTAGTTGGTTCCACTTGACATGAATATGAACTATAATATATTTAAATCTTTTAAGTAATTCCAAGTGTTCCCTTTCCCTCACCTATAAAAAGAAACCACCAATTCTTATTTATTAACACATTTTTAAAACTATATCTCATACAATACCAATCCTAATTAATAGATATATACTTATAATATCAATATATCTCTAGTATTCTCTTAATATAATACTAAAAAGGAGAAATGTGTAATTTAAAGGGCCTCTCTCAAAGAAGAAGTAATCATCCTAACCGACTCTTTCAATGTTATTTCATCTAAAAATTCCCATAAATATAATGTATCCATCCAAAAATAATGAATCCAATATCATAAATATAATGAAATTTTATTCTAATTATGTTACATCTCTTTTCATCTCCTTTCCCATCCCATGCTAAATGAAAACATCCTTCATGCATATTTGTGGACTACCACATCCCCAAAAGGATGTGTTTTATTTTTCCTAACCACCTAACATGAGTGGTTATTATTATGTTTTTAATGGATATATAATATAATAATTAAATAATTATTATTATCTAAATACAATATATTAGATACATTCTTACCCTTCCACCCGAAAAAATGATAATGTTGCCCACGTATACATATGGATTGGAACCTCCACAAAACAGTGCGGTTTTTTTCATATACACCTTTCATGTGAAATTATAAAATTTTATTTAAACGTATAAAGATTATAATTATTTAATTATTAATATTTTGGAGATAATGGATCCATGAATCCTTTGACCATGTTCAACCTATTTAAGTTTTTTTGTGATTATCAACCGAACGTCCTCAAAACATTCAACATGAAATTAATTAATTTAAAAACCATATAAGTCAATGTAATAAATGAGAAAAAATTTATAATAATTAAAAGTGAATAAAAATGAAAAAGGATATTAAGAATGTATAAATCTAATATCGGTATATTATATTGTAGATGAAGTACAAACATGGAGAGTTTAGAAAAAGGTAAGGGATTTCAAAACTCAATTTATTTTCTTTGGATTTTATTACTTCTTAATTTTTTACATTACGATATTTGTAAGAGTTTCCCATATCAGTTTCATATCTATGATACATATTCTATATTCACCACTTGTTTTAGTTTTTTGGTTTATATACATACCATGAATTTATTTTACGGTGCTTCTCAAGAAAATTATGTGGACTTACAAATCCATATAAGATTCTCTCTTTAATGAGGGTTTGATTTTGATATTACCATAGCTGTAAGGCCTTATGTTATAATCTCATTTATTTTATGGAATTTCTATTCTATTTTTCCATTGAGGAAAATTACATGAATCATATCATTTAAACCCAATCTATGTTCTTATACTATGGTTATTCATGTAATTGTTATATATTAGTACGATTTTTATATCTTTGGTAATTAATATGATTGAGATGTTTAATGAAAAATTCAATCTTATTTACTCTTCGGTCATTCAAATTTTTCTTCAATATTTATGATTTCTAAATCTGTTTCATGAATGCTCTCAGTTTCTTTTTCAATCACATCTTATGCTCATTTACAATTAACTATGACTTAATTTATAAGGGTTTTAAATGAAATCATTTTAACATTTTATGTATGTAACATTTTGAATTTCTTTACAATGTGATAAGATAATTTTTTCTAACATATAAATTTTGACTACCTCTTCTCACCATCATGGCTACTCTTCCTTTAAATCTTCATTTATAATATTCCATGGATCGATTCAATGAATTTTTTTCCTAATATTCAATAAATTTTTATACTTTAAATAACTTCTTTTGAAATTAAAACAGAATTTTTCTAAAGAAATGTTTCAATGATATTTTCAATGTACTTTCTTCTATGTCAACATCCTTTGAAAATTTTATGAATTATTGGTGATATAATCTAATGATATCATCTTACCATATTACACTAGATGGATTATGGTCAAGATGTTTTATTTTTTACTAGGGAAAAATATTGGCATTTAATATTCAGGTTTTAAAATACATATATTTATATTGGTCATGTATTTAATTTATTATTAATCCCATTTTATTTAAAAAATCAATTGAACATACTATATAACTATAAGGTAACATTATGGGACATTAATGAATCATTAGGTCTCATGAGACAAACTATCCTATGTAAATTGTGTATTATTTCCCAATTATTTATGATGTATTGTCATTTGACCTTGATGATATGTTTATAATGTCTTGGAATTAGGCCTTGAAAATATGATTATGACGTCCAAAATTATGCATTATATATTTATGAAACTAGATTTCGTTTTTTATAGAAATATTCATTTTCTATTGTATTGGTCATATAATTTTTTTTATATCAGTCATATTATTCATGGTTTATTTATTATGTGACAGTATCTATTGTAAACATTCCATTAACGAGCATTCAAACCCACCCATTAATATGTTTTCCATTCCGTAGGAACCGATGATTGGATATATGAATGATTTTAGGGATATATTAGAAGGAATAATAATTTTATGATTAGAAGTTTAATTTGTTTTTCATGTTTTCAATTGTAATGTGAGAATCATGTAGGTATCTAGTCACTCAAGACTACTAAAATATTCAATCCTTCAAGATAATATCCTTTGTGTCTTCTAATGAAGTTTTAAAAAAACCATAATATCATGGTTACTAGAGTTAGGATGATATATATAATAATATATCAGAAAAATTATCATCTTAAAAAAGGAAACAACTACAATTTATAAAACCCTTAATAAAAGAAATATTAAACAAAGATCACAAAATAGGTGACTATAAAACATAAAAACCTCTTAAAAAATCCATTCTAATGTATGTTGTCCTATGAAAAAGAATTCAAACAATAAATAAAGTTATGTAAATACCTTTAAAGTTGAATTTATAAAGATGAAATGTATCATGTTTATTTTATACAAGTCACTAGCCTTAGACAGATTTGATATTACCCAACCCACTCGGGCCCTTCTAGATGGTGGTAATCCGAGTGTGGTTGTAACACCTGAGACTTTTATGTTATATAAATAATCAAAGGAATATTTTTCTACACACAACACTTGCTTAGCTTGCTTTACACGAAATCACAACCTTCCTCGATAGCTTTCATCGTACGCAATACCGAGTTTCACTAAACAATGATATGCTAATAAAATATTATTAAAACTAGCCATTATGAATAGTAATAACCACTTTTTGAAATTTTATAAATTTTATTTTTCAAAATGGACTTCATTTTTGGATTCGGAATATGGAAATTATCCTAAGGTGAAATTTTGGTATTTTTCTGAAAACTTTCAATTTTTGATGAATAGTGAAACAACTAAGTGGTAGTTAAAAAACTGAATTTTTCATAAAAATTAATTTTACCGCTTCTGTGAGTGGAATTTCAAAAATCGGAGAGAAAAGGTTGATTTCAGTAAGTAAAATGTGGTTTAATGATATGAAAATAATTTTTGGTGAATATTAACTTTTTACTTTTATTTACCACAGCTAAAAGTAAATAGGGTCATTAAGGGTACAAATGATATTATTATTACCCTAACACATGTCCTAATTCTATTGGATAAGTGTAATTCGACCAAAAACAAACTTAGGAATAAAATATGACCATTTCGGCCCACTTGGATTAGATTAGGACATTTATTATTAATTTATTTAAAGAATGGTTAAAATAGTTAAAATCAAAGATTAATAAGTAAATAATTTTTAATATAAGGTTATATATAAGATAAATTAGAATATAAATATTAATTAGAAATATAAACATATTTCCTACATAACGGTATTTTATTTGTAATTTTTAGACATTAAATAATTTAATTTATTTATGACACAAAGATGATGTGGTAATTATCTTATTAATGATATATTGACATAATTTATGTTATAAATACCCAAATAAATGTAATTTGAGACTATTTATGAATTAAAATACTTTTATAGGTTAATATGACATGTTATTATTGATTTAATTTACTTTTTTCGAACTAATCATTCTGTTATGATTTTCACAAAAATCAATTACTAAATAGTGTCAAAATTGACATAAAATAGTTTTTAAAACAAATATTATATTATTAATTGTTATTTTATTCCTAAAAATCTATGGTTTGGCCAAATGACTTAGATAAGGTTATATATATTAATAATAAACAGATTGGGGTTCGTTTTGATTGTTATAGTAAGTTTATTAACCATATAGTGTAAGAACACAAGAAGACACGGTAAAAGTAAAATTATTTAACTTAATGTTAAATCTAAATGATAAGGTCCAAATAGGAACCTAAACTTGTCTAAATTCTATTGGATGAGATTATTTCGACCCATCCACACCTTATCTTCTAAATAAATCAATTTGGAGCTATTTAAAACCAAATTTGGCTTTATAATAAAATAATATTTTTAGTTATTCCAAAGGTGCCCCTCTCCTCCCTTATAAAAGGGCACCTCCTCCCTCTCTTCCTCAGACAACTTTGAGCCTTCAAGCTCGGCCAAACCCTGCCGTTTTCTCATCTCCACTTCCCTAGAGACATCCTAGAGGTCCTGGTCTTCTTTAAAGACCAATTTTAGTGCCCTAAAAGGAGGTCTCAAAGAAGCACATCAAAGAAGAGGTAATGTCTGTTACCGATTCTTTCATCTTTATTTCTTCTCCCTCTTCTTCTTATTTAGTTGTTTCATTATGAAGTAATAACATCAGCATAACTCATATAATGATATGTTATTATAAGTATGAAACAACCCTATTTCACCATCTATCCATCCTACGGAAAAGGAAATCACCGCGCGTGCGTACGTATGGAATACCGTCTCCACGCCGTGGTGTAATATACTTTCCACCACCACCTTACTTGGATGGGTATAATGGTGTAAATAATAACAATATATGATTATTGTAAAGTGATATTGATTCTGAAATAGTATACATACACCCCAATACAATTCCATGATCATGGGAACGATATCATCGCTCGTGCGTACGTACGGAATACCGTCTCCACGATGTGATGTGACTCGTTCTACATGATCTTCATTGAATAATGATTATATAAATGAATTTAATGAATTAATATGATATATATTACACTAATAACATTCTGGAAATGAGGTATCTATAATCTAAAGAGAAGAATAATAATTTATTCGACAAAACACGCATAAGAACAAAAAGTAATAAACTCCCGAATAACAAGTTGTAATGAAATATTACTAATAAGAAGCTAAGAATATGACCATATATGATATAATAACAATAATTATGATTTTGGAATATGTCAATAACATTATTTAAATCATTATATAGGAGGTTTGGACACTTACGAGGCAAATCAGACCTAAGGTAAGGGAAATATCACAATCTCATTTTTATTCGAGATTGTTTATACATTGGAATTTACTGGGGTGTATTTTATCATCCACATCCATGTTTCCTCAATATGTAATATTATTTCCATCCACCTACAATTGTTTAAATCCAATTTTACCCTTCATTGAGTTTTTATGAAAGGATATGAAAGGAATCTTTTGTCTTTTTTTCGTACGAGGTACCTTTTGACTTTTCTGACAAAATTATGAAGAATGTTTTTTAACTTATACGGCATGAATGGATTTTTAAAACATTATTTCCAAAAAGTTTCCATTAAATGTTTTCAAGTTTATTTTTAATCAAATTATTTTAGTTTATAATTGTACGACATGTTAAGAAAGGAAAAGTGTTTTTGAAGCAGAAAGGATATTTTCCTCAAGAATGGAGTTCAAGTGTTTTATCAAAATTATTTTACATATATAATAATAAAGGGTTCTGTTTTTATCCCTATTATTACATTGATTTGATTATGTTCTGATGGTATTATATTTTTATGAATTCCTTTATCTTATACGAATTTTTTTATGATGTC
Source organism: Viscum album (assembly GCA_963277665.1). Lineage (NCBI taxonomy): Eukaryota > Viridiplantae > Streptophyta > Magnoliopsida > Santalales > Viscaceae > Viscum > Viscum album. The sequence goes on from OY728160.1 coordinate 1,387,599,912, forward strand.
ACGATGTTTAAGATTCCCATTTTTATTACATGGGTTATGCTATGATGTATGGTTTTCTGATTTTGTGGCACAAATAAGAATGGTATCATTATGAGATGGGTGGGACCTATATCACCCTCCAATGAATTGGGTAAAGGTTTTATATCTCACGAGATAGACATGTCTGGAAAGACAGGTTAAACCGGTTCAGTGAAACAAGACTGAAATGAGGAGTGAACTCGGTTCAAAAGTGGACTTTGTCCACTAAGATAGTCTTGGAAATGAGTATTGACTAACAAGAAATGATTCTCAATGATTATGTGTGTATGAAACAATGTTTCGGGTTTTATGTTATGATTATTGGGATTACATTTCACTACTATGATTTATCCCATGTTATGAAATTATGATTTCTTTTGCAGGTTATGATTTCCAAAAGTTATGTTATTATGTATATGATGTGATTGATATTTTTTTTTGTTTACCCTTACTGAGAATTTTAGCTCACCCTTTTGTATGTTTTATTTCTCCAGGCCAGGAAGAAGGTTATTAAGTAGGATATGCCAAAAAGGGACACTAGATATGATGAAATAAATGGGAGGCAAAGTAGATTCTTTATGAACCAGTTGTTCATGTTTCCTAGTTTCTAAAGACTCTATACCTATACGGTCCTTTCTTGGGTTTGTTATATGTTGTAATATGTGTGATTCAATTTTTAAGTAATAACAATGTATGTAAAGTATGGGTCGTTATAGTTGGTATTAGAGGAAAGGTATAGTCAACCTTTGGAAACTAGGATGTGAAAGCCTTAGTAAGAACCCTAAAGATAATTCTAAGTATAGAACACAATCTTAGTGTTTTAGAAATGACCTTGAATATCCTAGGATAAGTCCTTAAGTTTGAAATTTTATTCTTGATTATGTGGTTTTCCTATTATAATTAGTGTTTCTCACACTATTCTTCTTGGTTTTAGTCAATGGCTGCAACCCGAAAGAACCGTGTTAATGTGGAATGCGACGGGCAATACGATGATTGTCCCCCGGAGCAACCAAACGTTATGGGAGCCCGAATAAAAAATATTGTATCCATGATCACACAACTTTCTCAAGCTATGAATCATGCAGGACTTCCAAACGAGAAAAGGAAGGAGAAACATTCTGTTGAACCCTTCATGAGGCAGCGTCCACCTTCTTTCAGTGGGTATACTGATCTATTAGTTGCTAAACAATGGATTAGTACTACTGAAATGATATTTTCCGTTCTTCAATGTTTTGAACATGATAAAGTCATCCTAGCAGTGTATCGTTTGGAAGGAGATGCTGATCAATGGTGGAATCTTATTAAGAATACAAGGAAAAGGAATGAAATTAAGTCCATGGATTGGGACGTGTTCTAGAACATATTTTTCAATAAGTACATCCCTCATATTCTCCGAACAAATATGGAGAAAGAGTTTCTTGAACTGAAGCAAAAGGATGATGAATCTGTTGATACTTATGAAGCAAATTTTACAAGACTTGCAAGGTATGATTCTGGTATTATCATCGAACCTGAGAGTAAGATCGATCGATTCTTTAGTGGCTTAAAACCAAGTCTTCGAAGGGCGTTATCCATAAGGGACTTCAATAGCTACGAGGAAATTGTTCGATGTGCTCTCCAAGTCGAGATGGAGATTGGAGTAACCCATTAGTCATATGGGTCTGATAAGAAGAGGAAAATGGAATTCAAAGGAAAATATAAAAAGCACACTGAAAAGAAGATGAGCATTCCCTTATGATCAATGTGTGGAAAGAAACATGGAGGGAGTTGTCTTAAAGGGACAAGTAAATGTTTCAAATGTGGAAAAGAAGGTCATCGGGCATTTGAATGCCGCAATGATGGGAAGAAGATGTCTAATGATGAAAACAAAGGAAGGGAAACACAGAATGACCCTACTACACTTCAATGTTTCAAGTGAAAGGAGATGGGGCATTATGAAAATCAATGCCCCAATCCAAGGGTTGATGATGATGGTCGACATCAACAAACTCTTAAGGCTAAAGACAAAGGAAAGTCACATGCAATTTCTATCAGCGATGTGGAGTACGATAACGATGTGGTGAAAGGTAAACTTACCATCCACTCTAAAGTAGAAAATGTTTTATTTGATTCTAGATCCACCCACTCCTTTATTTCTGAAGAATTTTCTAAGGATATCACCGTATTACCTCAACAGTTAGATGTTGAGTTAGCTGTGACAACCCCTAATGGCACAACAGTCGCATCAAAAGTTTATAATTCTTCTCCAATTGATGTTTGTGGGAAAATGCTTCTTGAAAATCTTGTGATCCTTCCTATAGTGGAATTTGATGTGATTATTGACATGGATTGGATTTCTCTGCATGGAGATCATATCAATTTCCAAAGAAGGGAAGTCACATTTCATATTCCAGATCAATCTATGATCGTCTATCGATGCAAGGATGAACATAACCTTCCAGTGGAAATTTCTTCCATTTTATGGGTATTGATTCCACTAAATGAAGGTTATTTATCTCAAATGGTTGGTGAGAAACTCACGATTAAGAATATGCCCATTGTACGGGAGTTTGATGACGTCTTTCCGGAGGAATTACCGGGTCTTCCACCGAATCGTGAAGTTGAGTTTTCAATAGAACTCGTACCAGATGCTTTGCCTATTTCAAAGACACCTTATAGAATGGACCCAATTGAGTTGCAGGAATTGAAGAAGAAACTCCAAGAGAATCTTGATAAGGGGTTCATACTCCCTAGTGCGTCACCTTGGGGAGCACCTGTTCTGTTTGTTATGAATAAAGATGGATGAATGAGACTCTGCATTGATTATTGAGAACATAACAAGATCACTATCAAGAAAAAATATCCTCTCCCACGCATTGATAACCTATTTGACCAACTACGCGGAGCTCAATAATTTCCCAAGATTGATCTTCGTTCAGGGTATCATCAATTAAGGGTCAAAAGGGAGGATATAACAAAGATGGCTTTCCGTACAAGGTATGGACACTATGAATTTATAGTGATGCAATTTGGTCTTACTAATGCCCATACTATCTTCATGGATATAATGAATAGAGCCTTTAGAGACTATCTTGATCAATTTGTGGTAGTCTATATAGACGATATTATTGTCTATTCAAAGAGCAAGGAAGAACATGAAGATCACTTGAGAATTATATTGAAGACCCTGAGAAAGGAGAAGCTTTATGTCAAATTTACCAATTGTGAAATTTGGCTTCAAAAAGTTTCATTTTTGGGTCACATAATCTCAAAAGAGGGGATATCTATTGATCCAGCAAAAACAGAGGTTATCGAAAGATGGTCGAGACCAAAAACAGTAACTGAGATCCGGAGTTTTTTTGGTTTGGCTGGATATTATCGATATTTTTTGAATGACTTTTCATGATTTTCTAATCCACTCACCAAGTTGACTCGGAAAGGAGTTATGTTTGTTTGGAAAGAGGAATGTGAAGAGAATTTCAAGGAGTTGAAAAGAAGGTTATCCAGTGCACCAGTGCTCACACTGCCTTGTAGTGGAGAAAGGTTTGTGGTCTACAGTGATGCATACAAGAAGGGTTTGGGGTGTGTTCTTATGCAAAATGATATGGTGATAGCTTATGCCTCACGACATTTGAAAATACATGAGAAAAATTACCCAACACATGATTTGGAGTTAGCTGTGGTAATCATTGCATTAAAGATTTGGAGGAATTACCTTTATGGTGAGAAGTGTGATATTTATACTGATCATAAAAGTTTAAAGTCTATTTTCACACAAAAGGAGCTGAATATGCGCCAATGAAGATGGTTGGAGGTGATTAAGGATTACGACTGCTCAATTCATTACCACCCTGGGAAAGCAAAGAAGGTGGCAGATGCATTAAGTCGACAAGACCATGCTAGTTTATCCATGATGAGGATCATAAAAGATCCAATATTTATGGATTTACAAAGGATGGATCTTGGAATTATAATGAAATGGGAAAAATCGTATCTTTATCAAATGAATGTTCAACCATCTATACATGTGAAAATTAAAGAGGCACAGAAAGAAGATGCTGAGTTACAAAAGAAGGTGAGAAATGTTCCTGAATTCAACCTTGATTGTGATGGGATAATAAAGTTCAGGAATCAGGTTTGTGTTTCTCCCATCCCCGAATTAAAGAAGGTGCTGCTGGATGAGGCTCATAGTTTTTCATTCTCTATTCATCCTGGAAGCACGAAGATGTATAGGGGCCTGAAAGAGTACTTCTGGTGGGATGGAATGAAAAGAGATGTTGCTGAATATGTCTCTTGGTGCTTGGTTTGTCAACAAGATAAAGCTGAGAGACAGAAGTCTAAGGGTATGTTACAACCATTACCCATACCCGAATAGAAATGGGAAAACATCACTATGGACTTTGTCACAGGACATCCTAAAATGTCCAAAGGAAATAATGCTATCTGGGTCATAGTGGATCTTCTTACAATGTCTGCACACTTCATTGATATTAGAGAGGATTTCTCTCTAGATCATCTTGCCAGGATATATGTAAAGGAAGTGGTAAGATTGCATGGAGTACCACTATCTATTATATCTGATCAGGATCCGAGATTTACCTCGATGTTCTGGTGAAGTCTTCAGCATACTCTGGATTCAGAGTTGAGTTTTAGAACTGCTTATCATCCTCAGACAGACGGCCAGTCTGAGAGAACAATTCAAACTCTAGAAGATATGTTGAGAGCTTTCTCTATGGATTTCAAAGTTGGTTTGGATCAACACCTACCTTTGGTGGAATTTTCTTCTAATAATAGCTTTCACTCCAGTATTCAGATGGATCCTTATGAAGCTCTCTATGGAAAGAAATGTAGGACTCCAACTTGCTGGGATGAAGTTGGGGAAAGAAAGCTATTAGGACCCGATCTCGTTGATGAAATGGCAGAAAAGGTCAGATCTATTCAACACCAAATAAGAGCAGCTCAGAGTCGACAGAAAAGTTATGCCGACAACCTAAGAAAAGACCTAGAGTTTGAAGTAGGTGATAAAGTGTTCTTATGAATATCTCCCTGGAAGAGGGTCATAAGATTTGGAAAGAAGGGGAAGTTGAGCCCTAGATATATCGGTCCTTTCAAAATACTGGATCGTGTTGGGAAGGTAGCTTACCGATTGGCGCTTCCACCGAATCTCTCTCAAGTTCCCGATGTGTTCCATGTATATCTCCTGAGAAAGTACATACCTGATCCTTCACATGTACTCAGCTCAGAAGTTGTACCGCTGAAGCAGGATCTTTCTTATGAAGAACAGCCGATAGAGATTCTGGATCATAGCGAAAAAGTCCTACGAAACAAGACCACTCGATTGGTGAAAGTTTAATGGAGGAACCACCAATTAGAAGAAGCTACATGGGAGCTTGAGGATATGATGAGGGAGAGGTATCCTCATCTGTTTGTTACGAAGTGACGAATTTTGAGGGAGAAATTCATTTTAAGGGTGGTAGAATGTAACACCTGATAATTTTATGTTATATAATTCATCAAAGGAATCTTTTTCTACACACAACACTTGCTTGTCTTGCTCTACACGAAATCGCGACCTTCCTCGATAGCTTGCGTCGTACGCAATACCGAGTTTCACTAAACAATGATATGCTAATAAAATATTATTAAAACTAGCCGGTATGAATAGTAATAACCACTTTTTGAAATTTTATAAATTTTATTTTTCAAAATGGACTTCAGTTTTGGATTCAGAATATCGAAATTATCCTACGGTGAAATTTTGGTATTTTTCTGAAAACTTTCAATTTTTGATGAATAGTGAAACCACTAAGTGGTAGTTAAAAAACTGAATTTTTCATAAAACTTAATTTTACCGCTTCTGTGGGTGGAATTTCAAAAATCCGAGAGACACGGTTGATGTCAGTAAGTAAAATGTGGTTCAATGAGATGAAAATAATTTTTGGTGAATAGTAACTTTTTACTTGTATTACCACGGTTAAAAGTAAATAGGGTAATTAAGGGTAAAAATGATATTATTATTACCCTAAAACATGTCCTAATTCTAATGGATAAGTGTAATTCCACCAAAAACAAACTTAAGAATAGAATATGACCATTTAGGCCCACATGGATTAGATTAGGATATTTATTATTAATTTATTTAAAGAAGGGTTAAAATAGTTAAAATCAAAGTTTAATAAGTAAATAACTTTTAATATAAGGTTATATATAAGATAAATTCGACTATAAATATTAATTAGAAAGATAAATATATTTCCTATATAATGGTATTTTATTTGTAATTTTTAGACATTAAATAATTTAATTTATTTATGACACAATGATGATGCAGTAATTATCTTATTAATGAATTATTGACATAATTGATGTTATAAATACCAAAATAAATGTAATTTTAGACTTTTTATGAATTCAACTAATTTTATAGGTTAATATGACATGTTATTATTGATTTAATTAAATTTTTTGAACTAATCATTCATTTACGATTTTCACAAAAATCAATTACTAAATAGTGTCAAAATTGACATCAAATAGTTTTTAAAACAAATATTATATTATTAATTGTTATTTTATTCCTAAAAACCTAATGTTCGGCCAAATGACTTATATAATATTATATATATTAATAATAAACAACTTGGGGTTCGTTTGGATTGTTATAGTATGTTTATTAACCTTATAGTGTAAGAACACAAGAAGACATAGTAAAAGTAAAATTATTTAACTTAATGTTAAATCTAAATGATAATGTCAAAATAGGAACCTAAAATTGTCTAAATTATATTGTATGAGAGGGTTTAGACCCATCCCCACCTTAGCTTAGAAATAAATCAATTTGGAGCTATTTAAAACCAAATTTGGCTTTATAATAAAATAACATTTTTAGTTATTCCAAAGGTGCCCCTCTCCTCCCTTATAAAAGGGAACCTCATCCCTCTCTTCCTAACACCACTTTGAGCCTTCAAGCACGGCCAACCCCTGCCACTTTATCCTCTCCACTTCCCTAGAGACATCCTAGAGGTCCTGGTCTTCTTCAAAGACAAATTTTAGTGCCCTAAAAGGAGGTCTCAATGAAGCACTTCAAAGAAGAGGTAATGTCCATTACCGATTCTTTCATCTTTATTTCTTCTCCCACTTCTTCTTCTTTAGTTGTTTCATTATTAAGTAATAACATCAGTATCACTAATATACTGATATGTTATTATATGTATGAAACAACCATATTTCACCATCTATCCATCCTACGGAAAATGAAATCAACGCGCGTGCGTACGTACAGAATACCGTCTCCACGCTGTGGTGTAATCTACTTTCCACCACCACCTTACTTGGATGGGTATAATGGTGTAAATAATGACTATATATGATTATTGTAAAGTGATATTGATTCTGAAATAGTATACATACACCCAAATACAATTCCATGATCATGGGAATGATATCATCGCTCGTGCGTACGTACGAAATACCTTCTCCACGATGTGATGCGACTCGTTCTACATGATCTTCATTGCATAATGATTTTATAAATGAATTAAATGAATTAATATTATATATATTACACTAATAACATTCTGGAAATGAGGTATCTATAACCTAAAGAGAAGAATAAGAATTTATTCGACAAAACAAGCATAAGAACAAAAAGTAATAAACACCCGAATAACAAGAAGTAATGAAATATTACTAATAAGAAGCTAATAATATGACCATATATGATATCATAAAAATAATTATGATTCTGGAATAAGTCAATAACATTATTTAAATCAATATACAGGAGGTTCTGACACTTACGAGGCAAATCGGACCTAAGGTAAGGGAAATATCACAATCTCATTTTTATCCAAGATTGTTTACACTTTGGCATTTACTGGGGTGTATTTTATCATCCACATCCATGTTTCCTCAATATGTAATATTATTTCCATCCACCTATAATTTTTTAAATCAAATTTTACCCTTAGGTGTGTTTTTAGTAAAGGATATGAAAGGAATCTTTTGTCGTTTTTTCGTACGAGGTACTTTTTGACTTTTCAGACAAAAGTACGAAGAATGTTTTTTTAACTTATACGGCATGAATGGATTTTTAAAACATTATTTCCAAGAAGCTTTCATTACAAGTTTTCATGTTTATTTTTAATAAACTTCTTTTAGTTTATAATTGTACGACATGTTAAGAAAGGAAAAGTGTTTTTGAAGTAGAAAGGATATTTTCCTCAAGAATGGAGTTCAAGTGTTTTATCAAAATTATTTTCCATTTAAGATAATAAAGGGTTATATTTTTATCCATATTATTACATTTATTTGATTATATTGTGATGAAATTATATTTTTATGAATTCCTTTATCTTATATGAATTGTTCTATGATGTCACGATGTTTAAGATTCCCATTTTTATTACATGGGTGATGCGATGATGTATGGTTTTCTGATTTTGTGGAACACATAAGAATGGTATCTTTATGAGATGGGTGGGACCTATATCTCCCTCCAATTCATTGGGTAAAGATTTTATATCTCATGATATAGACATGGCTGGAACGGCAGGTTAAACCGGTTCAGTGAAACAGGACTGAAACGAGGAGTGAACTCGGTCCAGAAGTGGACTTTGTCCACTAAGATAGTCTTGGAAATGAGTCTTGACTAACATGAAATGATTCTCAATGATTATTTGTGTATGACACAAAGTTTCATGTTTCATGTTATGATTATTGGGATTACATTTCACTACTATGATTTATCCCATGTTATGAAATTATGATTTCTTTTGCAGGTTATGATTTCCAAAATTTATGTTCTTATGTATATGATGTGCTTGATATTTCTTTTGTTTACCCTTACTGAGCATTTGAGCTCACCCTTTTGTATGTTTTATTTCCCCAGGTCGGGAAGAAGGTTATTAAGTAGAATATTCCAAAAAGGGACTCTAGATATGATGAAATAAATGGGAGGCAAAGTAGATGCTTTATGAACCAGTTTTTTATGTTTCCCAGTTTCTAAAGACTCTATACCTATACGGCCCTTTCCTGGTTTTGTTATATGTTGTAATAAGTGTGCTTCAATTCTGAAGTAATAACAATGTATGTAAAGTATGGGACATTATAGTGGTACCCCATTTCCTCCTCAAATTATCCAGGGGCTGGTGACTAGCACTAAATAGGAATACAAAAAATATGAGATGCCTTATCATGATGTAGATCTACACACACATCCATGATCTATAAATACACAAATTTAATTTCAAAGGAAAATAGGTAGAATAACAAATTCATGCACTACCTCTAACAGTCCATAATATAGTAAACATTTACATAATTGAAGTAAATTGTGAAAAAATCCCAAAAACCATAAGATAAGTACAACCTGACACTCCAAATGAGTATTATCCCAACACAGAACTCCACTGTTAACCCACAAACCTGCTACCTACATCACGAAGAAACATTAAGAATCACTGAAAAAAGGTCTATGTAGTTCTCTATCGAACAACCTATCATCTGCATAATACATGACATATGTGAGAAGAACCCATTCATGGGTGAGTATATATATACCTAGTAGTATACCCGTAAATCACCAAGAAGAAATGAGTAAAAATATAGTCAAATAAAACCATAAATAAGAGTTTAATGCAAGGAGAAACCAAATATTCTCACTGGAGGTACTTAGGTTGTGACACCCACCAGGCCATAGTCAAGCTTCAATTTGAGATAGGTTTACCCCTTTTAAAGTTATATAGGATTTAGGGGTTAGGCTATCAAAATTTAGATATTTGGAGAAAACAATCTACGCACACGTTTTCTGCACTATTTGTAGTACCCACACAGTAACCTTGTAGAATGGATTTGTATGTTCTATAAGGGATCTTTATAGTTGAATCATTATTTTTATAAATGTGAAATTCACCAAAAAAAACAATAATAGTACGTGGGTTTTTTTCTTGTGGCTATCAAATTACATGATCATGATTTGACTAATCAGGCAGACATCACTATGTAATAATATAGTTTGGTTTTTTAGGGGAAGTAGTTATTTCATTATTAGGACATGGTTTTCCTAACTGTGTGATCTAACCATAAACACCTTACAAAAGTTTTAAAATTGTTAATTTACTTATATTACATTGTTCATTATTAAACATTAATATCTTTTAATCTCTCTATATCCTGACCTAACATCTATTAAATACTCATGAGCGTTCTATCCATGGATCATAAGTAAATTCACATTTTACTTTTGGGAATATATTCATATTATGTTCCATTATTAATTTTATTTATTCTTATCTTATTATATCTTCTCTTGGTATCTCTTCCCTTGTTCTGTTAGAACACGATTGGGTTGTGATTTCCAGATCAAGTAGGTTTGATGTGGAATTGATTTTTTCTCTTATAGATCTATGGACATGAGGACTAAGTATAATAAATTCCAATCTATGTTTTCATAGAAGACAAGATTTCCACAATTTAAGATGTAGATGTCTCTATGTAATGTTGGTAACAAATGAATTACATAATTTTCTTCTAAATTCCTTTAGTATATATTATAAAATGTATTTACTTGATACAAATGGAGAATTATTGTACAAAATACATATTGGCGGAATTAAAAGGGGGTTTTTAAATGGGGTTTCTTTAAAAAAATAATTTATTCACTTTATCAGTTCAATGAAATGCCTCAAAGATAATTTTAAATCCAAAATGGAGTTTCATGAACAAGAGTGGTGATGCTTTTCTATGAATATGAATTAAAAAAATATGCACATGTTTTTTTAAATGTTTTTGTAATTATAGAACATTGTAGATGTGATTTTATATTACATGGTTAAAGAGATCTATTTTATATAGTTTTCTGGCTTCTCTTAGTGGTTTTCATCTTCATAGTGGGTTTGGTTGGTGGTGATGAATAGTCACAAGGATACTAATATTTTATCTTATCTTGAATTATTTCCCTATTCATCCCATTTGGTTAATTTTTTTAGGCCTCATGGATATACACTCTCCTTCCACATCGCAATATAATCATTTATCACTTTCTAGTTACTCATGAGACATGTTTTGGTCAACATGTTATCATTCACCATGTGGAAGGTCTACCCAGATGACATGATATGTGGACCTGGGTTTGGTAAATGCAAAATGGTTTCAGTGCCAAAACCTAGTCATAAGTGTTTTGGAACTACTTTTTTTGGATTCTAGCTTTATGTTATATAGATGTTAGGTTATAGAAATTCAGGTTATAAGTGTAGAAGGGTGTCTGGACAGCTGACATGTATGCCTGATATCGAGTTAAAATGGTCAGTTAGGGATTTTCATCAATCATGAGATTTATTTTCTAGGTTATTTATATAAAACTGGTATGGAATTTATTTAGGTGAACATTCTCTTTTTTCCATTATTTTTATCTCATTCATTGAATACGAAGTATCTTTAAATTGTTATTTATTAAATTCTTTCATAATTATTATTGAATTCATATTTTGATTTAGAGACCTGTTCTTAAGATAATTAGATGTTTCATTTTGTATCTATTAGACATTTCAATGTATAAGAGCTCTTTTGAGTCTAGTATATGAAGCTGTGAGACAATATTGGAAGCTAAAGCGTCCATTAAACACCTATTTCGTGGAATCCATCACCCATATAATTTAAACATTGGGTTAGGCGGGTGTATGAAACCAGAGATGTTTGGTGGATCATGGCTTGAAATTAACCATGAATAATTGAACTATCTACATAGGGAAAAGGGACCTCATCAATTTTAAGAGTGGATCAAGTAAATTGAGAAGATTTTACACTTATTTAAAACTCTAGGGGACTCTAAGGTTGGGTTTTATCCAATAGGAAAGAAAAATGAGGAAGATAATTGTGGGACACCATCATGTGTTCTATGATACACATGGATTATATCTAGAATTATTTTAAGAGGATATAAAACCAATAGTTATACCTTGATGCATTATAGGTGGTTATAACTCAGTAATTTCTTATCATGGACCAATCAGAGCATTTAGTTATGCAATATTCCGCTCATTTCACTAAATTTTCTTCCATTTTACATTATTTTTATTATAATTACAATCTTGAATCATGGTGTTTTGAGAAGGGTTTTAGGTCCAATATTTGGTTAATATTGATTCATTAATGACTTATATCCTTTAATGAGGTTGTTGAAAATTCAGTAATTTTTGATAGAAACATAGTTATAATGATTGGTTTTGGTGGATCTTTAGTTGCTACAGGGGGTAGATAGGGTGTGTTATATCTCAAAAAAAGGAAGCATAAGGGTGCTCTATTTATATAAATACAATTTCTTGGGGCGTCTACATGACAATATCATGTATTTTTCTCTCAATGTGGAAGGGTGAGTCACACTAATATGAACTATATGGAAGAACCCATGAAATGTCATAATTGTAAGACACCTAGTCATCTTGAGTGTTTCTATGGAAGAATCACTCATATTAGAAGAGATGGGTCCACTCAAACTAAGAGATAGTAAGTTTTTTAAGACAGAAAAGGGTGGTGGATCTCATTATCATGAAAAAGGGGATAAACAAGTTGCAAATAAATCTCACGGAGTGGCGAAGACTATACATAATTACGATATAGAGTATACACTTAAGGAATCTAATGTAGGGAAAGATATAGTGAGAGTATGATGTTCATTTGATCCTATATTATTGTATATTTTTTTGATATAGGTTTAAATCAAAATTTTAAATCATCTTATTTTATTGAAATGTCTGTATTATGCTTAGAACTTATTTCATTCATGTTGGATCTTTCCACTCACTTGGAAAGATGAAAACATAATGTTTTTAAATTTCCCACCTGTTATGTGATGATTTTTGACATTGAAGTTGTGTGGTACTTCATTGTTCATGATCTTGATATATTTAACCATACAATTTTCATGTATTGTATGATCAGTGTTAATACCAAGATTGATTTCTAGCATTATTGTTTATAGTTTCTATCATCAAATATAGTCTCTCATGTTTTTTTGGGTGAGTGGGATTATAGATCGTAGAATGGAAGGAATGTTCATCCTTATGATGGAATGATATTATTCAAGTTTTCAATTATTTTTCTTCATGCTATCGAACAATGACTTATCAGTCCACTTCATATGGTAGTGAGTTCATACCATAAAGTATTTCCTAATGATGTTTCTTGGTTAACACTTTATAGAGAGTCCAATTTCACTATTTATCTTCTCCATGGGATGGTACCTATTTCAATTCCATCATATCATTTGAAACATGCGACGTTAAAGGAGATTCATGTTAAAATTGTGGGTCTTGAGTCCAAGATATTAATTTATCCAAGTGTGACACCTTGGGCTTCACCTATCCTCATCTCAAGGAAGGAATACAAAATTATAAATAATTATATGGATTATTGAAGGATTAATATGGTGGTCGATAAGAAAAAATTACCCACCCATAGTATATATAATCACTTTGACCAACTAGGAAAAGAATGATGGATTTCCTAAATTTACAAACAGTTAGGGTACCATCAGTTGAGAGTATGATAACGGGATATACTTAAGACAATGTTTAGAATTTGGTATGGTAATATTATGTCCCATGTAATTCCATTCAATCTAACTAACTCTCTTATGGTATTTATAAATTTTATAAATCAGATCCTTCATCAAATCTTTGACTCTTACATTGTAGTTATTGTAGGTGATATTTTGTTTTACATCAAGTCATAGGAGGAATACAAGGATCATTTGGATATCATCTTTATAATCTTGATATGTCATATTATGTAAGGTAATATTTCTATATGTGAATTTTGGATTCAATATGAGAAGTTATTGGGGGAAAATTATATATGAGTGGGCTATCTCAGTGGATCATTAAAATATTCTAATGGTAATGTCATGGGTGAAACCTTAAAATCTGTTTGAGCTTTAGAGTCTTTTGGTCTTGGCTAGTTATTATAGTTATTTTATTTAGAACTTCTCTAACCCTTATTCTTGAAGACACACCTGTTTTGGGGAACTTGAAAAAACAATTTTGAAACTAGATAAAATCCAGTAGTGGTGGGACTCTGGTTTGTCTCTAGATAGGATAGATCTATGAAAGTGTTTCAATTTTATTTTACTTTTTGATTTATTGTTTAAAATTTTGATGTAATATTTGGTTTCACTGGTTTTAGAAACAATTTTTTAAAAAGTTTCATTTCCTTATATATCATTTTTTCTTTCATATTTAATCATTATTTTATTTTATAATATTTTGTTTTCACTACCATTGAGTGAAATCTCACTCGATCTCACTCTCCTAGAATTCATAGTTCAACTGGAAGAAATAAATAATCAATAAAACCTCTAATATTTCATATTCTAGTAATTATAGGTTTCTAATTACCCATAAATTATCCCACTTATCATGATAAAAAGTATTGGACAATGTATATGTGGACTCTCTATGAAATATAGTTAAAAGGAGAAGATAAATTCAAAATTAAAGAAATAAAAAACCTCTTAAGGTTGATGCAATTTGAATACATCCAAAAATGGAATTAGGAGAAATATTACATTGTTATAATGGTTAATTAATTAACAAGGGTATGGGGGATCTCCAAAGTATATCCACTATGGAATTAGTGTTCCATCCTCGGGGTTATTACAATGAATAATTAAAAGAAATTGAGAAACTTTAGGGAGTTATTTTTGATCAGCTAAAAATGGTAGAGTGAAATCTATTACAAGCATAATGAAATAATGAAAAATTTACAGGTTGATAGAATTACCTTGAAATGATTTAAAAATTTCCATGTAAGTAGCTGGAGCATCCTACAATTATTTAGGAATGTATTAGTTTTTAATTCGAGCAGTGAACTCTCTATCATCGAATGATCAACTTTTTTTGAGTATTAATGGCATGAATGGTTTCCAATTAGGGTTTCATTTCCAACACTTCTTGCTAGAAATTTATTCCTATGATCGATCTTGGTTTTCATCAAGAATATTCTCCAAGCCTGTGCTTTGGTGCATTGCGGTAGTTTTTAATGTTATTTTATGTTTGGATGAAAAAATATATATTTCTGATTTACACATTAGTGGGCCCTAGAAATAGGTCATGGATGTCCCTATAGTTGTTCTTTTAGAAAATATCTTAGAACCTATTAAACAAAACAAAATAAAAAAATTATTCGAATTTTGACTCAACATTGGTTTCTGTTTTTTATTAATATTTTATCATAATACATATATTCATCATTACAATTTTTTTAAATTTTATTATAAATTATTAAAATTATTATAATATAATATATAATATAATATATTTTTTTAATTTGCCTTTTTTAATTTTTGTTCTTATTTGATTTGATTTGGAATTAACAAGGGGTGGTGTACTGATGTTTCTTCATTTGTGAGCATTGATTGAAAAAGGAGGTGTGGTAAGTGATTTCTTATTCTCCAAATCACCGTGATTTTGGAGTTACCTCAGGTAGCATTGAATTCAATGGTGGGAATGAAAACTTCAATTGTGGAAGGGGACACACAATGTATTGGGCTTCCCAGGATTCTTGGAGTTATCTCACAACATTAGTGACGTGAGGTATTCAATAAGGGGTGATGGAAAAATTTCTACATTGGAAACATGGAATCATCTAGCAATGGTTTCTCCAACCCAAATAAAAAGATTATAATTTTGATATCATTTTCCATCATCAATGGATCTCTTCATTAGCTCACAGTGGGGATCAAGAACATGTGCATGGTTATAGGGGTTTGATTTTTTTCTTGGGTGGAGCTTCAGATATGATGATATATGGATGATGAGATTTGGTTACTGTGAGGTTATCCCCTTCAATTAGTGGTGATAATTTATTTTAATATTTGGAACCTTAAACTCATTTGGTCAGCTTAGATAGACAAGGAGAGATCACAGTAGCTGGGTGTGATACTGTGGAGGTGGAGGTGGTGGTAGTGGTAGTGGCCTGTGTTGTGAAAACTCTTAGGATGGTAGTAGGAATAGGGATGGAAGTAGAGAACTGGAGGTGTATTCATGGATAAGTGGTTCCATTTAGATGTTTTTATTCTATATTGGTATAATTATGTGCTACATTGGGTGGAGGGACATTTGATGGTAGTAGTTAGGTAATGTGGAGTGGTTGATGTGGTGTTGATGATAGATTGTGCTGTCATTAGATAAATGATAGAGGAAGTAGGGAAAGGTATATAAGAGTGGTAGCACAGAAAGATGGTAAAAAATGGAATAGTTTTACCTAGAACAGTAAAAGAATTTTCATCCATCTATATTGAAATTGGAAACCTTTTTTTTCAATATTGAACAAAATAAATTAAATTCACTGAAAATAAAAAACAATTAAATACAAATTTAATTACACAAAAATGTAATTTTAAATTAATTTAAAATTTATCTCCCAATTCAAAAATATGATTTAATTCAATTAAAAATTAATTTCCTCAAATAAAAACACATTTTAAAACATGAGAAAACAATTAAAACTAGGAATATTCATAAATAATTACAAAATTCAAAGTTCATCTTTATCACTCAATTAGAATTTTCAAAAAATTCTAAATATTTTCATCATTTGAAAATTTACTTTTATTTACAAATATAAAATTATGTTTCGCAGTTATTTTTAATTAAAAAATATTTAATGTATTTATTTTTCAATAAATTTCAAAATGTATAAAACTAATAAAAATATAACTTTAAAACTTGTGACAAATAAATTCCAAATTATCAACATCAAGAAAAACACTTATTTTCCTGGAAATTGGGTAAAATTGTTGGTTATTTTCAATGAATAATAGAATTTTTTTTTAAAAAAATTTGGGTTCACATCACTCCCACACACTTAAACTATTTCATGATTGGGAAATTTTATTATTGAATACATTTATTCTTGTATTTTGATATTTCTAAAATGATGAAATTAATTCAAGGAATTTTAAATTTCAAATGAAAATCATGAAATGAAATAAAAATGGTATGCTCTTCACAAAATCAAAACTATGAAGAAATGGAGAGGTAATATTTTTTTTATTTACACAAAAATTTACTTCATTCTTATTAAATGTGATTAATTTAAAAGGCATGGAATTATCCTATTCATAAGAAAAATACAAGCATCAAAATCTATCCAAAAACAATTTTTGACCAACCTCGCATGAAATACACTAACACACTTCACTTAGGAGAATGTCATTGTGTGGAATTATTCTATCACTTGGGAAGTGATTATTTTACATAGTTATTGAAAAATTATCATCTAACAACATTATTAATAATGAAAAAAGTAATAAATCATTTTGTAATTTTAAAACGTTTTTCAGTGGCATTGAGTTTGGTGAGAATGTTTTTAAAAACACATTGGATGAAAGATGATGATTTGAATCTTGAAACACTACGCATGATTAATCAAGTAATTCTTAGAAGAATCCTCTCTCAATCCCCATAGAACAATATCTAACACACACTCCCTAATGAACTCTATATTACATTGGGCATGAATCATC
Source organism: Viscum album (assembly GCA_963277665.1). Taxonomy (NCBI): domain Eukaryota; kingdom Viridiplantae; phylum Streptophyta; class Magnoliopsida; order Santalales; family Viscaceae; genus Viscum; species Viscum album. Next base: position 1,387,617,433 of record OY728160.1, read on the forward strand.
AAATGAATCGAAAAATAATTTCCTCATAATCCCCTATTTTTTAAAGTATATTTTTTTTCTTTTTTTATCTTTTTGGGGAGAAATGAGTTTTCGTTTTTCAAATAATGAATAGCGATCATGACCTTTTCATTGATTAGGAACATGATTCACTCAAAGGAAAAAAATGATTACTTCAAACAAATACTTTTACTAATTGTTTATTTTTATTTTTGCACAGTTTTTATAGGATAAGTGGATGATAAAAATGGAATACTCAATATGTGACTCATGCCCATTTTTCTTTCTTAGGCACCCCAAAATGGCGAATCACACCTCTCACAGACCCCTTATCATGAAATATTTCCCAAATAAAAACACATAGAGGCTCCATTTTCTAATAGTTAGACTTTAATTAATCATGTAGTTGTATTCCAGAGTGAGGGAAGGTAAGAGATAATTCAAGGTGTAATACATCTGAAACCTATAAGGTAATTCATGGTTATATAGGGGATTAACGAGGATAAATGTTCAACATAGGTCTCATTGAAAAATGAGGGTATTTTAAATTGAATACCTCAATCTTATTAAGGGTAACTCATATTTCTAAATCTTTGAGGGAGAAGAATTACAAGGTCTAGTTTGTAAAGAAAAAAAAACAACATTCTCTCAAGAAGTGAGGGTATCAAAAAGATGAAGTAAAAATGGATCAGAATACACTTAGGATAGGAAAAATATTTTGGACAGTCACTTCTGCTTCTAAACATCATTTTTTAGTAAAAAACCATCCAAGAGTTTGAAAATAAAAACCAAATAAAACAAAATCTTTTTAGAAACAATTAGATATTTAATGCCTTAAAATGAGATCATGCCCTTCACAATAACTTGGAGTTCAAAAATTAAATTGAATTTCCCAATTCAGATGAATTAAATTATGAAAATAATTAAAAAAACTATTTATATTTCCTAAAACAAATTTTGATCTTGTTTTTTAGGAATTTTTGTTACTTTTTTTTGTTTTTTAGGTAAAAACAAAAAATTGTATTTACATCCTAAAACAACTTTACCCCACTCCCACACACATATCTTAGTCACCATAAAATTCAATTTATAAATTTATATTATAAGGAATTAAAAAAACAAATATAAATAAGAATGAGGAGGAGAAAGACAACATGGTTCTCTTCACTTGATGGTAGTATGGAGGTGTTGTGATGCATTAATTGTCACTTTACATAGATATTCATAGAAATGTTTTAGCTTCATTCCCTTCACATTCAATAGGTTTTGTGAACCATATCCAATGATTTATACTACACTATATGGAAGAATGTTAGTCACTATATAAGGTCCAGTATTCATGGAATGATCATTACCAAGAATAAAATTTATTCTTGAAGATTTAAGTAACAGTTTTTATACAATTTCAATGTATTTATTATCGATGATTCTTCCATGGATATATTTGGTCTTCTCCTTGCGCAGTATGGTGTTTTTGGTCTTATGTTCCATTCTTCTCCATCTTCTTGTTTTATAACCTCTTTGTTTTTCGACCTTCCCATATATCATGTTAAATCCTTTTCCATCCCAGAAATATTATTCATGTAGTTCAAAATACTATTCATTATTACTTGTAGCCAACATAGTTAAGAGAGAAATAAATTTAGAAAATTCATGTTAATTATCTAATTAATTTTCATTGATTCCTCTAAACTATTTTGTACTTAATAAAATATTCAAAATAAAACTTATTTTTAGAAATAGTTTCAGAAGAAAAATCTTGAAGTTCCATGGCCATTTTTAAATCAATTTCATCATCTATAATTCCAATTCCATCTCTATAAAAAGATGAAAAATTAAAAATGTTCATAGTAAAATAAAATTGATTCTCGTGGGGGAATTTCATTGAGTCTACTTGGTTAATATCTTTTATTTATTGACAACATATTAGGGATAACATTTACTCATTAAATTTTATTATTTTGTTTTTGTAAGTTCCCAACTCTTTCGGGAGATAAATTAGGGATTTTTTAGGTACTCTTTTTTCTTAATTTGAGAAAATTTAGTATGGGTTTTACCTTGGGGTACGTTTAGGTGAAAATTGAGAAAAATTAAAGAAAATGGGGTAGTTGAGGGTTGGTTCACGGTTTGGGTAAACCATGTTCCAATGCCCATAAAACCATGTGAACTAAAAAATAGGGGATTCACATAGATGGCACACGGTTTGAAAAAACAATCACCCTAAAAGGAGAAATCATGCACCCTTACAATAGAGGCTCACTGTTACGTGCATAGTAAGGGAGAACCATTCACCCCTACCCAGAATATTGTGTCTAATAGTTAATTTAGACTGAAATATGTATTTTTAATCACCCAAACCCCCATTTTAATCCAAATTCGACCCCTTCGACTGTAGCCTCCCTCTCAGGATTTTGGATCCCTCTAAATGGGTTCCAAGCCATCATGACCACCATTATTCATGATTCAAAGCCCGTATCATAGATCCTCACCCCTCCCCGTAATTTGATTCTATCATTTCGGTTTCTAATTCATTATCTATTCTTCTCCCATCCTTAAAGAGAGTTGTTCGTCCTGTTTTGGTTTAGATCTAAATCTAATATTATAGATCAAGATCTAGGATTGTATATATATATAAATCTAATTGATATTGATTTGTTAATCTTGATTTAGGATATTATATTAAGATCTCATTCAATGTCATTGCATCATTTATATTTGGATATTTCCATTAGTGAGCATTTTTTATCAAAAAATATACAGGTGGTCTGTAATTCAAATCTTATAGTTCTGATATTGATTAAATATATTCATGTTGTATAATTCCTAGAGTTTTTTTTGAAATTAAAATTCATAAATTGAATTAATTGATGTGGAAAATTGATTAATTGATAAAATTGTGATATTGTGAGATTTAGGAATTGCCTGAATTAGATAACTGTTATGAGAATTAATTATTAGATGTTGGGGTTATTGAATTTGATAATTAATGGTTGGATTAATTATGAGATAATTGAGATGTTTGAATTGAGTAATTAATTATGGAGTTAATTGGGGACATTGAGATTGTGGTTTCAATAATAATTTATAAGATTTTGAGATTGGGAAATCAGGATAATAAATTGAAGAATTAATTATATGTCATCAAAATTTAGAAGTGATTATTAATTGATGAATTAATTTTGGGTAATCAGTATAGAATAGTTGGTTAATTAATTGGGGAAATAATTAAGAGATTTTATGTGATGAACTAATTGTTGAATTAGTGATGATGATGGATATTATAAATTAATTGATGAGTTAATTAATGAGATTTAGAAGATTAATTAATTATTAATTTAGTTAATTAGATTGATAATATTAATTAATTATTTAGTTATTTAATAAGACCAATAATTTTAATTAATTTTTGATTTAATTAATAATATTTGGATAATTAATTAATTAGTTGTTGTGTAAATTGATGAAATTGAAATTATTAATTAATTTTTGAGTTAATTAATGAGATTGGGAGAATTAATTAATTATTGATTTAATTATTGTAATGATTAATGGTAGAAATGTAATTCAAATGATAATTGAGATCTATAATTGTAATAATGGAATTTTGAGATTGAGTTGAGATCGAATGGTAATAGTGGCATTCTAGAAAATGGCATCCCTTGAAGATAGTTTAGGCTTCGGCATTGACTGAAGATTGTAATTAGGATCATGTGTCCTGAAACCCAGGGGAATTTATGTTGTTAAATAAGTATTAATTTTATAATTTTATATATATTTATTTATTCATTTTGGTTATTTCATTATACATTACCCTAAACTATTATTTTTCTTTATATTGTTTTATACACCATTGGTTGTGGCCTACTGCGTTGTACTCACACCCTAAATGAGGTGCCTAATCAGTACTGAATAGATTTCATGGATGAATAATAGGTTAAGGGAAATGGAACTATGTTGAATGTATGGGTTGGGATGGAGTATGGATGAGGGAATCAAATGTGGTTTAGGACCTGCTGGGAGTTGTCAGTTTCTTTGTTTTGAGTTTCATTTTGACACTGGAAACATATTAGCATGGAATATATAATGCTTTCGTTTGGATATTTTATTTCCAGCTTTGATTTCTTTGAGATAAAGTATTTTTTTGGTTATAAGTTATTCTAAGGTTTATTATTTATTTCTGCTGGTGTTTTACTCTGATAAAAGAGGGTATATTTTTCCAATGATCTAATTATCAGACCCTCACTACTATTCTGAAACCTCTGGTGTACGAGGAGGTGTTCCTGAGGTCATGTAGTAGTCTGGATCAAGGAACTGGTGTGTTTCACCTAGGAAGATACATTAAAAAGAGGTATCAGTGCTATTTTTTATTTTACTTTTATTTTTCTTTAATATTTATGGAAAGGTAGATATGAGACTAGGAAGAGTTGGGCCCTCATAACAATCTTTTCCATGGGAGTTGCAGACCCTTGAATGGGGGGAAACCCAAGTACCTAGGGTGGGATTTCTATTATTGAATTTTGTTTCCATATTTGAGTATTAATTCACCATGGCTAACACACTCGTTATGTGGTGTGATTTTTGTTTCAAATAATTGTTGAGAGTTGACTCGTGGCCCAGTATAGAATGAGAGTTTATTATGCATACATCATTATAGGCACTTGGGAATATTTTTTGTTATGCATCATTTTAGGAATGCTTAAGAAAAATGGGATTTGGGTATGTCTTTGAAGTTGAATTATATTTCTTTTATTGTAATAATTAAATGAAAATGTTGTCTGATGTGAATTGGGAATTACAAAATGATGAAAAATATGAACAGATGGTTTTATAATGTGAAAAATTTAACAATGATATGTTTATACCATTGTAAACCAGGACATAGTTGTAGAATGGTGAAGAGTAGTAATAACATCTTAGTTTTGATAGTGTGGTGGAGTCTTGGGAAGAAGACTTGTTGTGGGTTAAGGTGTTTTAAGAAAGTGTGTCAAAGTTTATAAAATATTCCTAAGGTGTGTGTTTGGACTGTAGAATTTTTCCTCCATGATGATTCATGATGAGAGGATGATAAGAGGACATGGATTGAGATTATGTGCCAGTAGTGGAGCATGAGGCACCGATAGTCCCAAGGGAATATGTAGGCAAGTAGTTTCTAAGAGAAATCTTATTTCTTCATAGAGATTATGGAAATAGAACTAGGGAAGGTTGTAAAGAAAATTTTCAACTTAATAAGGGGGTTTTAGATGCAGTTCCCTTTGACTTTTACTAGAGAGGGTGGACCTGAAGAAGATTAGTTATGGATTGCGTCTATCTATTCTATACCTGACCACCTGGAGAATATTTCTAAGAAGAGAGTCAAAATGGATGCTTATGTGTTATAAGGATCAGTGAAGTTCTGGTGGGATGTTCAGACTCTAATTAGATGGGTTGATGGTATGTTATAGATGGACTTCTTAGATAGGTTCTTCAAGAACATTTTTCAAGAGATCATGATGTTGGATAGAGTAGTTGAGTTCATGAGATTGACTCAAGCGAGTATGTCTGTAATGTTATATTTTGGACGCTATACATATTTCCAAAACACTTCTCCATTGTTGTTAGTGGAAAATTATACTATAATAAAGAGGTTTCAGGAATGACATAAGTGTGAAACTAAGTCCACGGTGAACATATTTTAGAGAATAATTTTTTATAGGTGGTAAATTAGGCTCCAATAACATACGAGAATATTTTTTAGGATTATAGAGCACGATAGATGGTCACTTCTAGGAGATCAGGAAGAATTTATTTTGTGAGAAGGAAGCATCATTATGAGAAATTTATATAGATTATTTGAAAAAAGAGTGGACATGGAGAGAATTTTGTTTCAAAAGGGCATTCTCTTTTGATTTTCCACCAGTTCAGTAAGCCATGAAACAATCATAGACAGTATCACTAACCATCAGTGGAGTTCAAATATTTAGGAAAGATGAGACATCTGATTATCTTCTGATGGAAGACGTAATAAAATGGTAATGTTTGGGAATCTACACAGAACTGCAGTGTTGAATGGGGTTCCTCTACACCATATCAGGCTAAAAGTTGGTGTTCTACTAGCCGTGGTGGTAGAGGTATGGTACATGATACATCTGTGAAAGATATCCCATATCAATAGGTTGGTGTAGAATAGGTGATTTGGACTCTATCAAAAGGAATATGGGCAGAACAGTTACATGCACTTTAGCCTAAACTAGTGGATACAGACTAGAAAATCGATAGTAATAGGTATTAATCTTATAGATTCTACATTAGATTGTTCCTTTTTTGATACCAGTTCCTCTCATTCCTTTATATTTTCAAAAAAAATTAATGGTTTGACCCTAACAATGGAGTTTGTGGGAAGAGTGTTGACAATAAAAACACCTCTCAGATTAAGGTCTAGGTACATCTTCTTTTTCCAGGTATGTTTTCTCAAAGTCAGAAAGTATCATTTTCACCGAGATATCATTGTTCTTGATATGTCATACATCATCCTAATTAAGGTTATGGACTCGCTATTCACATACTATGACCACATTTATTGTTACTGGAGGGGAGTGAATTCTAATTCTATTGAGGGTATTAAGTATGTTCACCATGGAGAGTGGGATATCAAGGTAGGTCAACCAGGGAAACATACTCATAAACTAGGATAACTCACATCCCAGATTTCAATCTATTGCTAGATGATGCAGGTGTAAATAAGGATGTATTTCCACCTATATTGGATAGAATTCAAGATGATTTTACTGAAGAATTTTCTAGCCTGACAACTAAGATATATTTTTAATTCACTATTGAACTCATTTTAGGAAATGGTGTATTATTTTACCCACCATATAGAATGCCACTAATATAGATTTATGAGATCATGTCTTAGCTGGAGGAGTTGGAGGATAAGGGGTTTATCCTTTTGAGTGTGTCACCTTGGGGTCCTCCCGTGTTGTTTTCAAAGAAGGGTGATGGGAGTTTGTGACTATGTATGGATTATAAAATGATGAACCAAATGATAGTGAAGAACCAATATCCTCTTTTGTGCATCATGATCTCTTTGACCTGTTGGGAGGAGCTTATGTATCCTCAAAGATAGAATTGAGATAGGGGTATCATAAATTGAGAGTTTAGACTTATAATATACTATGGAAATATTTCAGATGCAGGTATGGCTTATATGAGTCCATAATTATTCCATTTGTGTGGAAGAATTCACCAGTAGTGTTTATGGACTTGATGAAGAGAATATTCCATTCATACCTAGATTAATTTTTTGTAGTGTTTTTCGATGAAATTTTTGTGTACTCCAATACTCATGAAAATCATACAAAACATATTTAAATCGTACTGTGTACACAGAGAGAGAATAAGCTATAATCTAATATTTCTAAGTGTTAGTTTTGGAATGATGATGTACACTTATTAGGTCACATCATCTCAGAGGAAGGGGTGTCTATGGACCTAAAAAAAGTTCAAGAAGTTTTATATTAGGAGTAGCCCAAGAAGGATTTAGATATCCATATATTTATGGGGTTTGATGGATATTATCGAATATTAATCTAGTAATTTTCCCAATTGGAAAAACCTCTTATGGGCTTGACCAAAAATGGGATAAAGTTTTAATTTTCATAAGCTTTTGAGAGTTCCTTCCATGAGTTGAAGAATCAGTTGACATCAACAACAATCTTGATCCAACTTGAGATGGGTGAGGAGTATATGGTGTATTGTGACACTTCTAGAGTTGAATATGGAGTATTGTTGATTTAGGGAGGTCAAGTTGTGGCCTTCAAGCCTTGACAGTTGATTCCCCAGAAACTAAACTATCATATTCATGACCACAAGTTGGAAGTTCTTGTTTAATATTTGATATGTTGGGGGAATTATCTATTGGGTGAGAAGTTTATGATCTAAAAACATCATATATATTAAATTATATATTATCCCAGTGATATTTGAACTACTGATAGAAGATATGTGTTGAGAATATACATTCATTTGATTTCGAAATAGTATATACTCACGGGAAATGAAATAGTGTTGTTGATGCTTTGAGTTAGAAAAATAATTCTCAAGTAGTTTAGGAGTCTAGTGCAGAGTGGAAGATGATGAGTTTTCTAGATGAAATACATGATGTGGTTCTGAGTCGAGGAAAATCCACATGTGGTTGAGGATTGGCTGGAGGCCGTGGTTAGAGTTTTCCGACTAGTAAGTACACTAGCTGATCTCATGGAGATCCTTGCCACCGGCCTTCTTCAAGAAGTAGTGGTCAGATGGTAGAGCTTCATTCTCCAAGTTCATGACAAGGTGGCACTCATTTGGCTAGACTTTTAGAGCCTTTTTAGGGCAGAGTTTGTCCCATAAACATTACGGATAGTGTGTATACATGAGCTTCTGAACATAAAGTAGGGTAGCTTAACCGTGGCTCAGTATTCAGCGAGTTTCACCGACCTCTCGTGCTACTTTTATGATATGGTGTGGGACCCTTCATCTAGTATAGAACCTTCATGAAGGAGCACATATGAGAGATTATAGCTCCGATGGTTTCTCTCAGCATCCCGATGCAGGCGGGGGGTGGTAGAGCGGGCGCTTTTAGTGATGAGTTTTCTTGTTGAGCAGTCACCGAATGTGAGACCCACCACTAGAAGACATGTAGAAGAATCCTCGGTAACTGGCAGTAGATAGATGATGCAGAGTTCCAAGAGGACCATACTTATAGCTGGACAACCATAGGATACAGGTTCAGTGGTGCGGGCCTCTCACGACAGAGCTGGAAAGGTGAGGATCATGCAGTGTTAATTGTGTGGCAGGCTGGGTCACATGGCTTGTGACAGACCAAACCACCATATAGAAGACCAGAAGTAGGTCGAAGGAACAACTGGGTAAAGGCAAATATTCATTCAAGGAGGTCCGCAGGCATGAGGTGGATGTGGCAGAGGAGCAGTACATGTAGAAGGAGGTGGGTGGTGATTTGAGGTTCTACAACCACCACCACAAAGAGGTGCACCCCGACCAAAGGGAGTAGGTGGAAATGGATGATCTCAGATCCAAGTAGATGAGGCCTATGACCATGGAACTCTGAAGATGATACAATGTTCGACCTGTGTCTACTCCACCCCAGCTTCAGTACATATAGACACAGGTTCCAGTCACTCTTTTATTTCCACAACCCTCATTCAGAGCACATAGATTTCGGTGGAGTTTTTGGCTCGATATTTATGGATAGAGTCTCATACGGGAGTTTATTTGATGATTACACACTAGTGCAGGTACTGTGACCTTACTCTATAAGGCGAGAGCTTTCGCTGGGATCTTCTAGTAGCGGCGTCAAGGACATACGATGTCATCTTGGGTATGGACTGGTTATCCACAGTCTATGCTCATATTGACTATATTAGGCACATGGTGTGGTGTTTCCGCATGGATGGGACAATGTTTTCCTTCACGGGTGAGAAGGAAACCTATTCAGCATAGTATGGAATTACTTGGAGGAGGGTGTAGTCGATCACACTTCAGTTGGATAACGTCAACCTCGAAGCGGTTGATGTTGAGAGTTTGAGATATGCTATAGTGGTGGATCGGTACACTGATGTTTTTCATGATGATGTTCTGGGTCTACCTCCTCCCAGAGAGGTAGACTTTTACATAAACGTGTACCCTGGGTTATCACCGATATCTAATCCAGCTTATCGGATTTCTCCCGTAGAGCATCAAGAGATGCCGGTACAACTAGAGGACTTGCAGAGCAAGGGGTTCATTAGGCCCAGTGTTTCCCATTGGTCAGCCCTAAATTTGTTCCCCAAGAAGGCAGATGGGATTTTGAGACTCTGTGTGGACTATCGGCGCCTAAACCAGGTAACATTGAAGAAAAAGTACCCACCACCGAGGATTTATGGTCTTTTTCATCAGCTGATTGGAGAACGATGGTTTTCGAAGATATACCTCAGATCAGGCGATCCCCAACTCAGAGTATGAGACAAAGATGTGCAGAAGATGACATTCAAATGTCAGTATGTCCATTATGAGTACGTGGTTATGCCTTTTGGCATGATGAATTCCCCAGCAGTGTTCATGGGACTCATGTACATGATCATCCAGTCACACCTCGATCGCTTTGGGGAATTCTTTACAGATGACATCCTGATAAATTCACTGACAGAGGAGGAGAATTCCTATCATCTGCATAGATTTTTGGACACACTCTAAGAGATCTATATTTATATATATCTCTCGAAGTGTGAGTTCTGGATATGAGAGATACAATTTTTTTATACATTATCTTAGAGGCTGGAGTTGCGATGGATCCAATGAAGATTGAGTTTATGCTTTCTTAGGAGACACCCAGAAGTGTGACAAAGGTCCGGAATTTTCTGGGTTTGGCCAGTTACTACCGAATGATTGTGCCTGACATTTCCAGAGTTGCGGCACCCTTATCAGCATTGACGAAGAAGGTGAAACCCTTTGTGTGGTCAGAGTGATGCCAGTGGAGTTTCCTGGAGCTGAGGTAGAGACTGACGAGGGCCCCCATGATGAGGCTATGAGATAAGGGAATTGGGTATGTATTATACTGCGACACATGAGGGACCAGGATTGGATATGTACATTTTCATGAGCGAGAAGTGACCTTGTATGGTTCTCGATAGCTGAAAAATAATGAGGAGAACTATACTTCCAATGACCTGGAGTTTGAAGTAGTGGTCTTCTACTTGATGATGTGGCGACATTACTTAATGGGAGAACGTTTTAAGTTCTACTCTGATCACAAGAGTCTCATGTATATATTCTCTCTGAAGGACTTGAACCTGAGACAATGGCATTGGTTTGAGTTCCTCCATGATTATGATTCGATATAGTATGTACTCCTAGGAAGGAGAAGTTAGTAGCAGATGCACTCATCTGGAGATCTGGTATACAGTTTATGAGTGAGGCAACCGAGTATCTAGCCTCTTGGCAGTTATCCTATGTGGATAATGATGGAGTAGCTTATCTTCATTCTTAGACAGTAACTCCCCCACTCTTTGGGTGATTGAGGGAGGCGCAGCTTGGGAACATTGACTGCGAGGCTCGACGTGCTCAGTTATCCATATGATAGGAAGGTGATGGATTTTCTAAAGGTGGGGATCATGTAATCATCTTCAGAGGGCGTACTATGGTATTGGTGGCTATAAAGGAGGATGTGTTGAGGGAATTCCATACGTCCCCTCTAGTGGTACATCCAGGAGTGGTGAATATGTACCAAGAACTCCGTCATTAGCACTGGTGGACGGGAATGAAAAAAGAATTGGGAGAGTCTGTCTCTCGGTGCCTCACTTTTCATTAAGTAAAGGTAGAGCATCAAGTTCCAGTGGGTTTAGTTCCACCACTAGAGGTTCCAAAGTGGAAGTGGGATGGAATTTTCTTGGACTTCGTGATGGGACTTACATGCACGTCTAGGAGTCATGATTCTATCTTAGTGATCATTGATCAAGTCACCAAATTGGACAACTTCCTATCTAACAGAGAGCATGGATTAGTAGAAACCTTGAGACTCCTCCACATGCATGAGATTGTGTGGATTCATGGAGTGCCATCTACAATTGTCTCCGATCTTGAGGCCCGTTTTACTTCCTGGATATGGAATGGGTTGGAGGAGGCATTCAGGATGCAGCTTCGGTTGAGCACCACCATCCATCCTCAGATGGATGGTCAGACATAGTGGACCATTTAGACCCTCTAGGACATGCAACATGCTTGCGTCTTTAATTTTGGCCGCAGCTGGAAGGATCACTTGCCTTTGGCGGAGTTCGCATAAAACAACAACTATCACTCCACTATCGGCATGGAACCATTCAAGGAGTTGTATGAGCTACCTTGCATATCACCACTGTGTTGGACTCACCTAGGGGAGTCCACCCTCATGGGACCAGATATGGTACGGGCTACCATGGATAAGGTGCCGATCATCCAGGAGAGGATGAAGACTACACAGAGTTGGAAGAAGTTCTATGCTGACAGGAGACATATACCTCTTGAGTTCGAGGATAGTGACCATGTTTTTCTACAGGAATCACCTCGATGACTTTTCCGGAGGGTTGGATGGGGAGAAAAAATATCTATGAGATTTATGGGACCCTATCAGGTCCTTATAAGAGTTAGTGATGTGGCTTACAACTTATCTCTTCCACCTTAGTTGCACCGGGTGCATGACATTTTCCACGTATCCCAGCTAAGGAGATACATACATGATCTTTTTCACATCATTTACTGGGGTGATCTGGACATCAACTATGGGGCGATGTTTTCAAAGGTTCCATTAGCGATTGAGGACCAACATGAGCAGGTCTATTGCGGGTGGTTGATACCTCTAATGCACATTCGTTGGCAGCACTGGAACCTCCAAGAGAGAACATGGGAGCGGGATGCTCAGATTCATGCTCACTACACCACTTGTTTCCCTATTTTGTATTGTGGATTTTGGGGATGAAAAGACCAGAGGTTGGAATAATTTAAAGATTTGTAATTTTCCAGGTAATTTTTTTAATTATATGGTAATATTATGAGTCCACGAAAATTGATGGGGGTGTGATTTCGGGGCCCGGAGTTCCCGAAATAAAATTTTGAACATTGTTTCTAGTATGTTCAGGAAACATGGGAGTGGGTTATTGTAACTTGGAACCAGTGGTCGGAATTGAAATATGAGGACACCTTTGAAATCACAGTGCCAATCTTCTCTTAAGGTGAGCTTCACCTTGACCGCAGTATGATGAGGGTAGAAGTTAATTTTTCAGATTTATGTGGGAGAATAAAAATAAAATAAAATAAAACAACTTTTATAATTTTTTTTGAAAACACTATTTTTGAATTCTGGTGGTGGGGACCACCCAAAACCTTTTTTAATGAGGTTAAAACCCTTTGGATCCTTCGAATTTAATTTTCCTTCTTAATTCAATTTATTGTTCCAATTTATTTTGCTAATTTATTTTTCCAATTTAATGTCCCAAATTTGATGAGCCAACAGTAATCCTTAACTCATTAATTTGGAACCACACCTATCATGGGAGAATCGTTGGAAGAAGAGGAGAGCTTTGTAGAGTTGGAAAGAACATTCTCCAATGAAGTACCACCCACAAAAAAGAACGAGGAACTGATTCTGAGCCTGGATCATAAGCGTCTTGCAGAAGTGACAAACGCCGACATCACCATCTCATCAACATCATCTTCTTCCTCACGACATCTCTTACGGGCAAACGAGGTAGGGGTTTTATATATATTTGAATTTATTTTATTCATTCTTCATATCGTAAATTCACAACAAATATGGCCAAAATAACATGGCCATCGTCACACACATAAACTTTTCTCCTTTTTCATTTTATTCTCTCCAAACTTTTCATGCGTTCTTCAACGCCAAATATTTATTGATGCAGGAAACATGGAGTTTTGATGAGTGTTATATATAGATGTGGTACCCTAGACATAAGGATTGTGAATATGTGATTGTTTAATTATTCGGGCTTAGAAAGAAGCCCCAATGACTTGCGAAAGAAGTTAGTGGCCAGCACCTAGTCGACCGTGAGGAAGGGGGGCAACGCACATCCGCACCGCCGGTTGAGCAAGAGGTCACGACCCATCGGCTGCAGTAGAGCAAGGAGGTGGTCTACGTCCGGTCGTCTACGAGGTGGAGCGGCGGCGCGCATCCGCACCACTGGTGGAGTAGGAGGCCGTGGCGAAGGCCGAAAGTGGCCAACATCTGGCTGGCCGCAACATACATGGTGGGACCCACCATGGCTGGTCCCACATTCCAATAGTCGAACGATCCATGAATAGTTTGGGAAGACCAGGGGGAACCTCCCACCGGGTGTTGGTCACGACAGACCACACCTCGGCGGACCACCAGCCAAGCGGGCCGCACCACAGCGGGTCGTGTGCAGTGGGCCACAACGCAGCGGGCCACACCGCAACAGGCCACACCATTGCGGGCCATGCTGCTGCAGGCCGTTCCCAGCACGCCATGCCATCGGGCTTGGTCGGGCCCCCTCTCTTCATGGCCCGGGCCGGACCACGGCCCATCGGGCCATGCCGGCCAAGGCCCATGCCATCTGGCCCAGACCCATGTCACACCGGGTCGAACCGAACCCAGTTAGTTCGGCCCAGGATCGGTCAGGCTGGGTCGATTCGATGGGGTCGAACCAGACCCAGGCCCATCTAGACCCATTTTCCCCTTTATAGACATATCTATAGAACTGAGCATGAGTTTTACAAACTGTTTGTGGTTCCGAAATCATTTGATCAAGATTGTCCTTTTGGTATACTCCACTTAAGTTTCGATGAGGTTTGAGTATGGTTTGGATGGATCAGACCATTAATCCAACTGGGCCCTCAGAGAAAAAATGTTAATAACTTACAGACCGAGTATCCGATTGATGCACCGTTAGTTGAGTTTGGTACCTTATGACATGATGGACTTTTGGGAAACATTTCCCGGGTCTTCAGGGCGATTGTCATATGAATGATGGATTGGGGAGAATTTCTCCCAAGAACGCTAAGAATGGAACACTCTGACTGGATGAGACTTGAAGAATGATGACCATTTCAACTTAGAGTGACTCGACATGCCCAATGGGGAGTGCCTATGTGTGACACATAAGACCCACGGTGGGGAGTGACTTTGTGTGATGTGGAAAACCAACGATACTTGACAGGAGGAGTACCTCAGTAGGCCACAAGGGGGAGTACCTCTGTGTGATGTGGTATACCCACAGTGGTGAGAGCCTCTATGTGACTCTGAAGACCCACGTTACTCGACAGGTGGAGTACCTTAGTAGTCCTAGGTTAGTGGAAAGCACCCCTATGTGATGCGACATGCCCGAAATACTCCATAGAGGAGGAGTTATCAATTATCCTAGGTGTTCGACATTGTGAGTAGGGATGTTACTTGTTATTATCCCTTGAGAATCATGTGGTTGGATTTCAACATTCATAGCGATCATGTGTGGGTCTGAATCATAATCCTATTTCCCAAAGTTGTATACCTAGTTTGAGTCGAGTCTTTTTCTTTGTGGTGATACCTGTGTGGTATTCTTCCCTCCTGTGTGAGGTGGGTAAATTCTGATAACTTTGGTATATATATGGGCATATAACTAAGTAGGGTTTACAGTTGTATCTATGTTTTGTGGTTTATCCTTTGTGGATTTGTGAGACCATCGTATGTCTCGGGGTCCCTACTAAGTATTGTTATACTCACCCCTAAACGGGCTACGCCCACCCCTTGGTGTGTTTGGTGTAGAAGACAGTGAGTGTTGACTATGGAAGAGGGTACCAGGATTGGAGGTAGCTCATAGGTGGGCTTTTGATGATGCGTACTACAGAGATGACCATTCGAGATGTTGTACCTGCACTTCAGGTAGGATCCATGGCGGGTGTTCATAGGATCTATTTTCATTTTTTCTTGTACATTTCAGTTGGGCTGTTATTCTGGCCCCTTTACTTTCTGTACACACCCTCTTAACAATATAGTTTACTTTGTGCTTAGTTGTGTGATTTTACATGTTATAAAGGCAATGTATTCCCAGTTTTAGAGAATTTTCCTTTGGGTACTAGTCGCCGGCCCCTGGCCTATGGAAGGTGGGCTTGGATTAGTCACGACACGGGTCCCGGGGGACAGGTCTCGAAACTCCCCACCATATAACAGCTCATATAGTATCTTCACTCCGTTGATTCTCTATGATTCCAAGTCTAAATGGTAAGAAAACTAAGTCCTCATGTCATCCTTCATTAGTATATCCAAAATATCCCAAATAGCATCTATGTTTCATGTTTTCCTCTAGAAACCCACCACAAATTCCATGGTCACATCATATCACTTAATCTATGGAATGTGTAACTGATATAGAGGCCCTCTAGGTCACTGATGGTATAACATAATCGGCTGAAGTGGGTAGTATTATGTCACGATCCCTTCTATCCACCTTTTCATGCCAAACCATGAAAACATTCTTTAGATATCATTGTACATTTTAGTTACACCTAGATGTATCTCCCACTTCCTGGCATGAAATTCCAACAATATTTCCTCTTATGTCCCTATAGGTACAACAAACCAATTCAGGATGTAGATGATCTCATCCTCATTTATTAACCAGTCTAAAGGTTTCTCCCCATATTTATCACTATCCCTCAAAGATAATAATTATGGATCATCATACAATATGTCCCTAATCTATCACAAAAGTGTAGAGTCCAATGAAATTTATACCACAATCATGTTCTCATTACTCCCCTGAACCCCCACCGGTATCTCATCTATTAGAGTCATCATATTCAACACATCACTAGACTATTGAACGACATGTGTTTGAATTTTCCTTCCCAAATCATCTGTTACTTTTTTACCCTTTCTAGGCATATATTCTAGCTCAAAATTACATTTTTCTTATAGTATATACATATCAACTACTGATGATTTATATCTCTCTTCGGAAAGATATACTTCAAGATCTTATGGTTTGTATAAATAGTGAAAATTTTCTCCCAATAAAGAATGTCCCCAAAATCTTAAAGAAAACCCCACTTCTTGCTGCTCATGTCTGTTCATATGGTAGTTCTATTCATAGTGCCTTAATTTTTGAGAGCCATACACCAAAACATGATCTCTTAGATTCATCACTACTCCCTTTCCTAGTAAATTTTCATTTCGAAAAACAACAAATGTTTTTAAAACCAAACCCTATAACTTTACAAAATTACAAAATTGCAAAAAAAAAACATTTATGAAACAAGAGAACCTTCTGAATAAAAAATTTAGTCAAAACTATAACAAAAACCATGTTCACTTGTAAAACACAAATCAAATTTTACCAATTATAATAAAATTAAACTACGGGAAATATCCCCAAAATCATGTGATTTCACTTTAAAAGAACAAATAAAATTTTATCAAATCACTTAGGACCAGTTTTAACAAATTCTACCAATGTCAAAACTAAATAATAATCTGTATAGGGGTACCATATGCGTTTCAATTATTTTTATAAATTCATTAAAAATGATCATGTATAATTTGGTGTGCATAAACATAGTCATAAAGAAATATTCACAGAGAACACTATGTTGACCAAATTAAACTACTCTTAAAAGACTACAATACATTAACCAAGGGTGTTATAATGGTGAAAGCCAAGTCTAAAGATTAATTGAAAATTAAAAACCATTATATGGGTTTAATCGATAGGGAAAAACATGGATTCACATAACTTTTCAGTTTGAAAATGTGATAAAAGTATCGGATGAGGGAGATTAAATCTTTAAGGAACATTTGTGCACCCTAAAACCTAATAAAAATTATCTAAATGTCAACCATGATATCTAGTTTTCAGCTACGAGAAAAAATCCAAAATCATAGCAATACTCACTAAAGGGGGATCCACCACTGGAGGAAGAGGGTGATGATGAGGTTGTGCACCGAAGTGTTGGGTGTCACCAATGTGGTGGATCATCGGAGAGGGGGGCCATCGGCAGGGTTGCACACCGGAGGGGAGAGTTCTTTTAGTAGGGTAAAACGATGGATAAGGGTTTCTGGTAGGGTCACACACAAGATATGAAGAAAACCGAAGGGGGTGATGATGCTATAGGTAGTTTGTATCGGGAGATTCTTTCAATTAGTGTAGTGTGAAGGGGGTGGCATCATGTAGGGAGAGGGAAGAAGGAGGTTGGGGTCACATGGTGTGAGTACGGGTCATGAATGTGTACCATCATAGGGATGCCACAAGATGTATTGGAATTCCCAAACCGGACACACTAATGGCACACTATAATGTATTCAGATGAAGTAAAATTTAGAAACAACGGGGATAACTCTATAGGAACATACTCATCTAGAATCTGATTCTCACCATATGGGGAACCATCATGAATGATTAGAGGTATCAGATTACCAACGATATGCAATGTGGGAACCAACTCATTCAAGAATTATTCATCCCGAAGGTTCTCAAAATAATGGAACTTATAGGAGATAACCACCTCTATGATCTCTAAAAGAATAACCCTAAGAAAAAGGTTATTCTTCACCAGATCTTGTGACACCACCTCTGAAGAAAACGAAGATAGATCCTTCAAATATGAATCATAGGACTTCACCATTGATTGGACTTAATGAATACAGATGAGCTATTTCATTTTTTTCATATTGATATCTTATTGTATGAACAATTGGATGGAAATGGATTTAATGACATCCCAAAATGCATTGACTGTTGGGAGAAAAACTCCCATTCATCGAGAGATAGACCATTAAATAGGCCCAAATAACACGCACTCGAATAAATTTAGGAGTTCCCAATACCCTGAAGACATGCTTGACCTCTTCATGAAAATCAAAATCCTATAACAGACCTCAATCAATAGGATAAATAGGAAACAATTGAGAAGAATCAGATATTGTACTTGAATCAATGAAATCCATAGGAACGTTGTTTGGTAAATTTTTAGAAAATCATGAGAAACATGTAAATGATACCACCATAAATCCCAAACAAGGGGTTCAGAATCCAAAAAGTCATAGTAATAACCAACACATCCATTCCAAAATCCATCATTTTCATATAAATTTCAAAACTGCCTTCATTAATGGATATTTTCAAAACACTGAAACCCTCTCGTAAATACGTATTGAATTTACAAAATTATTTACTCTTCTGAAATCACTTAGTAAAAACCATCCCAAGAAATTAATTTTAAATACACCCCCATATAATCTCATGTAACATTGGACATGTGTTAATCCACTTCCATATTCACTTTAAATACATACCCTCACATTCAAAAGTGTTCATAAGTAGCACCTTGGGTTGTTCTCAAACATTTCATTAAAAAATTCAAACTTCTACCAAATTCTCAAACTAAAAATCTATAAATATATAAGACTTTTTAAAAAAAAAATTAAATCCACTTAAAATAAAACATTTTCATTTTTAAAGACAATTTTATTTTTTAAAAACATAGTTACAACAACAAAAACTATGGAGAACCAAAACATGCAACAAGCTTCCAAAATGTGGAACTAGTAGTTATGATTAACCCATAAGAATGGTAGTGATCCATAACCCATGTAAGAATCATCAACTAGGTAGAACTTAAACTATGTACACAAACTCCACATTGGTATGTAATCTATGTGAGATCACAACATAACATTGGCTTGCCTCCATTGTCATCCCTCAATACAAAACAAGAACATAAGGCTCAAACCATGGACTACCACTGGAAACATGAGGCTCCAAACAAGAATGGTTTTATGAAACACTTCCCATACCTACCTCCCATGTCTTGATAGTCCTAATATCCATCTCCCAAAAATCCTTAATAACAAGATACTACATTGATACCAAATTTTTATGGACCAAATCAGGTCGACCGTTAACCGCTCACTCGAGCCGGACCGCGACATTCCCCAATGGGTATTTAAAACTCCCACTAGCTAGAAACTAGTGTCAGGAATAAAAACATACATGGGGGAACAATTTAATTCCACCAATAATAACAAGAATCAATAAAACAATGAAATAAATAAACATGAAGATAAAAAAAACTAATAATATAAAAATCCCCAACTGGTCTGGATTATAATATAACTGAATAAAAAAATCTGAACTAAAATCATAAAACATTTATCTTTATTTGACTACAACATCACCACCTCACTATGTATAAACCTCTACAAGAGCCATCTCGAACCAGATGAACCTGAACAAAAGGAAAAACCATCAAAAAAGGCTCTAGTCTACCCACACTGATATGTACACATGTTGTGTAATCTAGAAAAGTCGGTAGGAAACCACCAAAAATCTACGTATTTTCATTCCGAAATACATTCCATTACGAGTTGTTTGAATTAAATTTTGAAAAATAAGTTTTCCAATTTTTTTAAATAAACATAGATTTCTCGTTTTAAAATCCAACACATGTCACCTTCCATTTTCAAAACAAAATTCCATTTTTTAACTAGATCCCAAACTAAATAATACTAGGTCAATGCTAATAAACCAGGTAAACTGAAAACTATGTGCATGAGGAAAATAAAAAGAAGATTTATATGTACCCATGGAAATTTCTAAACATTCCTTGAATACCCATGGATATAGTCAGTTCAGAGCCACCAATATTCATTTGGTGAAGCCCCTATGTCTATAACTAACTGGCCTCCCTCAACTAGCCAATATAGTAGAACATTGCACATAGATAATAAGGAATACAATGGGTGTCAAACCGTATAATAAGGCTTGATAAAAAACAATCACTCGATTATATATTAGTCAACCAATAAACCATTGTAAATATAAACAAATTGTGTATCCATGAGGCCCTCACACTTGTGACTCACCTTACCTGTCGTAACTACACTTGCCCACTCTAAACATGTACACCCTATATGATAAACAATAATGGGATATCACTCTTATATTAGTTTCAAATATATATGTATATATATACATACACCACATCATACAGGGTCCCAACTAGGACATCACATCATATAAGATTTAATCCCTTTCATTAAAACATGTTAATTTCTAAATGGCCCTTTATCAATACATAATCAAATGCAATTCGAAGAACACTTCTAAACTATTTTCAAAACAAAATTAGGCACCACTTTTATATTTGAAATTATTAATTGTCCTTTAATTTAAAACATCCAATATGTTTTAACAATATACATTCCAATTATTGAAGTGATATATGATCATATAAAACATACCAAACTTCCCCTTAATCCAAAAATTTACCAAAACATACTCGAAGTGCCAACTGGGCACACCCTCTTAAGATTTCATTTTTTTAAATTATATTTTTAAAATATCATAAGGGAATCAACCATATTTTAAAATCAAAGAGAAATTTATGAAATATGGGTTTAAGGAAAAAACATTTAAAGGGTCATCTCCCTTTGGGGGGACATCCTTGTGTGCACCTTGTGCACCCATGGATATGCCATACTTCATTGGAACACCTAGACCATCCAATGAAACATCCCAATGTCATTTTCATTTCTAGAAACACCACATGTTTTTATAAAAAACCCAAAAACTACACCTAATTACCAAATTGCAATTTTTTTTTCTGAAATAAGAAAACCATTCCAAAAAATGTTTCAAGCCCCCACCATAAAAATCCTCACGATCACATGTAAAACCCAAATCACATTTTCATAATTTTAGTAAAACATAACTAAGGGTAATATGCCCAATGTCATGTGATTTTACATAAAAAAATTCATAACATTATAAAAACACACAAAGAAACAATTTTAAATAATTCTACTAATGTCAAAACAGTATAATAATTTAGACAAGGGTACCATAGGTGTGAGAATAATGTTTATAATTTTATTAAAAATGATCAATTATCACATGGTGTGTAGACACATATGCATAACTAAACATTCACTTCTATGACTACTATTATCAAATTAAACTACTATAAAAAAATCATCAATACATGACCAAGCGTTTTATAATGGTTTCAATCAAGTCTAAAAATTAATTGAAGACACCTAAGCATTATATGGATTTAATCGTAATGTATGTACATGGATTCACCTACCATGTCGGTGGGAATATGTGATAAAACTCTCAAATGAGGAATACCAAAGACCCATGAACCATTTTCACACCCTAAATAATAAGAAAAATTATATAAACAATAACATAATATCAAGGGTTCATCTAAGATAGGAACCCCCAAAATCGAACCAATCCTTTCAAGTTGGGGCAACCGTAGGAGGAAGAGGGTGAGAGAAAGGTCATGTGCCGGATTTGAGGGAAACACAAGTAGGGTCATGCACCTAAACGGAGTTCATTGGTGGGGTTTAATGCTATATATAAGCATGGAACTAGAGGATTCATGCACTGAATAATGGGCCGTGGGTAGAGTTGCACACCAGAGAAGAGGAAACCAGAGGTGGGGCAGACATTGGAAGGAGGGTTCACCAATAATGTCATATGTGCAGGGTTGGGGGAAGGGGTGGCATCACACAAGTAGAGGCATGGTGGGGTGGAGGGGTGATGTGGTGAGGGTCAGGGGAGTGGATATATGATTTTCCATTCATTTTCTACCAAAAACATAATAATAAAAATAAACTAAAAGTAATAGAAATATTAACAATAATATTTATAATAACATAGTGATATAATAGCTATAATTATTTATATTGTCTTTGTAATAATAACAGTCTTAATAATAATAATATCACATAATTAATGTCAACAACAATAATAATAATATCCACAACAATAATAAATACATTATTTGTGTCAAAAAATTATATTTTTTTATTTTGATTTTTATCTCACATTATTGTATTTTATTTTGATTATTAGAATACTTGGAAATCCCATGGTTACCCCACAGTGCTCAGGAGACCATGCCAAAACCATGATAAATCTGTTGTCTATTATAGAAGTGGTCATAGGTGTACTTGGGATGACTACACGATTTCCACTAATCATGCGGTGCCCCTCCACCGACCTAAAACCCACCAAAATATCCAACCATCAACAAATTTAAATAAGGAATCAGCCCAAACAAAAACCAAAATGGTTTGAGACAATGAAAATAATATAAATAAATATCTGTAATTAGTGTGTGATATCATTCATGTGGGAAAAAAATCATAACTTTGTTAATATACAACTACCATCATGATCGGCAACATACCCAAGAACCCCAGTGTTAATGTAACAAATATATAGACTTTTTTAAGGTGTGTATAAAAGTAATATGGTTATAATCATATGAATCTCACTAAAATATGGTAAATTGGACTGAAATATGATCCATGCATCCCACATATACCAATGAATTCTTTACGACACTCCTTGTGGCATGCATATTAGGAAATCTCCAGCACACAATGAATCTTATTATTTTTCTTCTGCATCAAGAGCATATATTTCATCTATAAATAAAATTAATATACCCACAACCCAAGTCATTTTATCACAACCTATAGTTCTCCAGAAAAAAAAATTGGTTAGTGATAAACTCAATTTCATAATTTTTGTGGTCATTTACCATTGCATTTTATAAGATGCTTATATTTATATACATTTATGTATCCAATGTTAATGAATGAGAAAATGGTTGATTCATTTAATATGACACATTTTAATATTCTTATTGACCTTAATAATATTTGACAATACGAACTTAATCACTAGATTATCATATCATATATGTAAAAATGGATGACCAGTCTTTTGTTTGTTTCATGATCTAGTTTTGTTCACATGTAACAACACTTGTAATAAATATCACATATCTCTATGGTCATATAATAAAAATTTAACAAAAACCCCATTAGTGAAAAAATCTATAAAGTAATCATGTTTAAATAATTGTGACAATTAGATATCATATTCCTAACTATTAAACTTTTTTAACATATTTAAACATATTATCTTCACAACATCAACTATTATATTTTAAACTTATGTTTTCTATATACATCACATTATATAATGATCATCATTATCCTTGAAACAAAATTCCTCACAATGTTTCCTTCAAATAAAGTAACTACACACATTATAGTTCACTGGTCCTCCAAAACAATTGTATGAAAATGGGAAAGTCAAATTAAAATTGTAAACAAATGTAACTATTAAATTTTTTCCAACACACTCTAAACTAATAAAGGATAAAATTATTAAATTTTTTATGTTAAATAATATAACTATTTAAATTTATCTTTACCATTATAAAGTAAAATATTTTATATTAGCGATTGTAATTCTATTTTAATTTTTACTGTTGTACTCCATCATGAAATTGTGTCAATCAGTTTACATTATTACTAAATGTAACCCATTAAATTGTGTCTTTATTATCTCAAATAATAAAAACTTTTCTAACATTGAGTGAAAAACACGTTTATTTTATACTGTTATAATCATTTTGTAAATTGTGATATTCATTTTGTTTATGGTACCTACATGTATCAATATATTTTTTTCCCTTCCATAACTTCTATGATATAAAATTATTATCACATTAAAATTATACCCTTGTAATCACTATTCCTTTTACAGTTAACACCTCAATCTCCACTACATATGCCCACTAGAATCATAGATAATACTGTTTTTTATAATATCTTTATATGGTACACAAACTTATTTTTTTATAGAAAAAGTTTTTTATTTATTTTTGATTTAAAAATTTAAAAAACAAACATTTATTTCTATATAATATATGGTAATATATGATTTTTGGAAAATTTTAATTTAAAATTAAGAATTAATTTAAATATACCATTTATGGGGGTTGGAATATATTCCATCATATTCTAAAAAATATTTAGATGAACACGTTTTCCCTAGAAAAAAAACAATTCATCCAAATATTCATCAAAAAATTGTTATATAAGTTAACGAATCATTATCAATATTTGTACCAAAACATTTTCAATTTGATCATAAAATATAATTTTTAAAACAGATCTTTTGTGATCATATAAAAGAATTGAGATGAAGATAAAGATAATCTACTAAGTTACATCTGAAAATGGATCTATCTTTTATATTCATATGTACCAATTTGATACTTCAAGAATGTAAACTATAATATAAAACAATTATTACATATATTTTTAACACATGTATATTTTATGATATTGTAAAATATGAATTTGGAATCATATATATTTTAAAACCAATTAATTAATTTTCATAAAATCTATACTAGACATAGAAATTCTATGGATTTTCACAAACTCCTTTATGTAATCTAGATAATCCCATAATACTGAAGTATTACTCTTATTTCTTGAAAACCCCATGTTTTAATAACCTTTGATATCATCATGAATAAAAATTGTTAAACTTTTCAACTTATATTTATTCTTATTTTTTAAAATTCTTCCCACTTTTACCATCCATATAATACTCAAATCCAAACATCCTAAGCTTGGTTTATCAATTCATAACACCGAGAATTTCATGTAAATATTTATTAAATTAATTATTTTTTTCATAAAATTTATATAAATGAAATTAGTAAGAATTTCCAAACAAAAAATAATTTTATATATCCCTTTATATCATGTTATATAACTAAAAAATCAAGACTATTTGTATTAAAAACACATTATCTCTTTTTATTTAACAACAATTGTTTATGCTTTTTTGAAGAGAGAAATGTGATTAATTAATCTTATTGTGAAGAGTATCTCCATGAAATAATAACTAATGTTATCAATGAAAAATATTCATTGTTATATTAAAAGAGATAAATAATCGAGTTCCAAATTTAATTTTATTTCCCTTTTTAGAATTATATTTGTTAACAAAACATAAAATCATACAGCTGAAATCATATATCGATCAAAAAACGGAATTTTATTTTATAAACAACTGAGGTATAGTGAAAAATAAGTCTCATTTAGACATTAACATATTTAATCATATTTAATATCATTTTACAAACCCAATCATAATGTGTATATTTTATTAAAACTACTTTAGTGATTTTTCATTTAATTACATTAAAACCATAAATGAATCACTATAGGATTACATAATTATATAGTTTAACATGTTTTGAATTTTGAAAAATTATTTGATATGAAAGGATTCATTCTGAAAAATAGATTTTTCCTTAAAAATGATTATTATACGTCTACTATTTCTAATGAACATTTCTTAAGTTACCTTTCTTAGGAGTAAACTATGTTATGCTTATAATTATCAAGGATTAATCCCAGTGTTGATATTGATGGGGATGATGATATCATTTACTATAGAACATTTTATCGAATGATTATTGAGTTTTATAACAATTTAATAATTACTTTCATTAAATGGACCCCCACTAAAATGATGAGTGACTTTTAGTGTTCATCATATCAATTAGTGATCCTATGTTAATATTTTTCAAAGAAATGAGTTAGTTAGGAATTAGTCTCACCACTTTTCTATATATATAGGTAATCCATATAATAAATGACTCTTTAATAGTTGAGAATCCAAAAATTTCACTAATCCATCATATTGGAAAATCATCTTCATTCATCTTGAATATTTCCCCACTGTTTCCCTACCAGGTTTAACTCAGAGAAATAGTTAAAAATATTAACAAATGAAAACCCATGGGAACCCTACTATTGAAGTACCTACATCATGATGAACAAGTGTCACACATTATATTCATTATATATAAAAGGTAATACATGGGAACCCTGCTAAGGAATAACATACCTGATTTGATGACCGAGTTATTTAAAAGTTTCATTTTATAAGTAATATCACAATTATTATTTGAAGGAGATTTTAATCTCACCATCTCATAACATGTTATATTAATTGTGTATACATGATTCTAATTATTTATTTTTTAATTATATTACATATACCGTTTCAACATGTTCAAACCCTATTGATTTATATCTCTTTACACAACTCATTATTTACTTTAACTCACCCAAAAATTGAATGTATCAATACTCATACACATATAATGCTTCATATGAATAACTTAGATTAAAAATTCATTCAAAAATTATAATTAAATGTGATTAAAAATACCAATTTGAGTAAGCCTATAGAAATATATATCCAACCACATTCATATTACATGATAAGGAATATGCCTCCAAGGTATTAGGTTTTCTGACCCCAAGTCCCTCTACCATGGGACACATTACTCTAGGGAGAATCCAATTAATCATAAATATATCAAATAATTGGAAAAACTATATTCAACATCTATATTCATTCTAAAAATTAATTAACAAAATGAGGTCAAGGTTGATGAAAAAAATTCATTATAGATTCAATCCTAGAATGCGATTAAATAATTGATCCCAAAATCATTTTAACATTTTATAATAAATCATATATAATATTCAAAAATATAAAAAATTTCAATAAAATTAGTAGAACAAGGGGAAACTATTAAATATTGGAACAATTCAAAAATCAAAACATGAGATAACCATTTAAGAACAATTGATATTTGTAATCTGATTATAGACATTTTTTAATTTTGGCTCTCACATTAATGAAATTTTATTGTTTTAAATATAAACATTTTACATTCCTTCTAATATTAACACTTTAATATTTATCATTATATGGAATATATGTTTTAACAATATGTTATTTTATGAATTATAAACAACATATAATTCATTTTATATTATAAATAATGTTACACTATATAATATTAAATATTTATTAATAATTTAAACCTCAATAAATCATGATTAATATTACATTGGATGTGGCTTAAATAATATCCAAATAATGACCCCTTTTATTTTAATTAATAAAAAGTAATTAATTATGAACAATTCATAATTTTGATATAAAGAATTTATATTTTTGGCATTATTTAACAATTTTAAACCCTTTATAATTTATTTCTAATGATTTATATTTAAATTAATTAATTTATAGATTATATATTAGCCAAAAAATTGATAAGATTTATTTAAAAAACAAACAGTTAATATTGGCAAACAAAATGTTTCATAAAAATTTAATTATTTAAAATAATTTTGTAATTAATTATTTTATAAACATTTTACTTATTAAAATATTGCAGATTTCATTTTATAATAAAATATAAACTTTTTATAAACCATTTAAATGTTTAATTTATTTTTTATAAAATTAATGTCTTTTATTTTTAGAGTTATGTATAATCCCAATATTGTGCCTGGGTCTCCTCCATATAACCATTACATAGACATTATGTGTATTGGTAGATACCCATGACCCTTTTCTGTGAGATTTTTTATAAGTGTAATTCATGTGTTGACTCTACAATGTAAGGTGAAAAACACGATTACTCATATATAAACCCCTTCAAATAAAGGTAAGCCACATGTTTCACTTTTATAACTACTCATTTAAGGTTTAAACCCTCGTTAAACTTATGTAATTGATATACATAAGGATGATTCCTCAAATACATTTACTTGTAAATGTATATATTCCTCATACCCATATAGATATTGTTCTACATAAGGGTAAGGTGATATGACCCTTATGCATACCACATGACATATTGGTAATTCCATGTTCACCAATATGAAAATCAGCTATGTGAGGGTATGGTAATGGTAACATTTATATTTCCCATTCATGTAAGGGTAAATCCATTTTAAAACTATTTTACTAGAAATGAAAAAAGTTTCATTGTTTTTAATTTCTTATTTATTTAAATGTATTATTTCAATCATATAAACCATGTATCCCCAGGATACTACAGACAGACATTATTAGAGGCATTTAAAAACAATTAGAAAACGATTTAAGGAATGAAACCAAAATTTTAGGATCACCCATTCATTATATATATATATATAACCAATACATAAATTATAAATGAAGATACACTATAAAAAAATGTATGTACATCATTTGGTGTCTTTAAAATCCTCAATCACCATCACAATAATTAGATAAATATTATTGCAGGTAGAAAATGGAAATCCCCTTTTCATAGCATGTCATTGTGTTGTGCCAAAATCACTCAAAATTCGAGTGGGATTCACAACCTCTACAATGTGATACCACCTCAATGAAACATAAAGAAAGATGAAGGAATCTTTTTGGGTAATGGGTTTCTCAAAATGTAATATAAGGAAGAACTCCCAACACATCCATTGCATTAAAGTAGATTATACATGTAGTCATTGACTCTTAATAATTACTATATTAATTATTTAAGTATTAAAACACATCAATAAATGTAATAGGAGAATGAAGAACAAAAGGTTGTATTGTATCAATTTAATCCCTTGGTAATTTCTCATTTTGTGATGATATATTGAATGATTTCATATTCATGAGAAACACAAAATTATAATAGTTATAATTTTTCAACAATCACAAATAACTGAAATTAATGTAAACTTATATACATTAAAATCATAATTTTAAAGAAATATAAAATGGAAATCATATATATCAGTCACACAGAGAGATATAAATATTTTATTATGGAAAATCTCCATAATATGGTCTCTTTAATGTAGTTTTTATAATGATAATTTGAATTTAAAATATTTTTAAGGAAAGTGAATTGTTGTAATCATAATTTTTATAGTTTTAAAAAAACATTCTAATATAATATTTTTTTAAATATTTAAAATTTAGTTTTAATTATAGTTATTGAGGAAAATGAAATGAAAGATTGAGTTCACTATGTTTTCAAGGGAGTTTAGGTCACATAATCCCTCATTTT
This sequence comes from Viscum album, assembly GCA_963277665.1. Taxonomy (NCBI): domain Eukaryota; kingdom Viridiplantae; phylum Streptophyta; class Magnoliopsida; order Santalales; family Viscaceae; genus Viscum; species Viscum album. Next base: position 1,387,646,665 of record OY728160.1, read on the forward strand.
AGATATCCAAATAATGATTTTGGTTCGGTTATATAGAAAACATAGTGGTTTCAGGGGATTTTTTGTTGTGTATATAGAAAAATATATTGTTCAATTATATTAAATGAAATAATTATATTAATAAATCAGAAATTATTAATTATTAATTTTCTATTCCATCAAATTTAAATTTTTTAGATTTTTTTTAAAATATAACTTTTTAAATTAAAAAGGAATGGAAAAACACTACAAAAATATGGAGGAATGAATTGGGTATTTTGATCATTATTATTTGTCATAACCATACTAAATCCATTATACTATCTCCATAAATACTCTTAAATGGTGTAAAGGAAATAATTTTGTAAAATAGGATCTCTAACGTATGGTATTTTCAGTGCAATTATAGTGTTTTCCTATAATGTAACACCAAATTTAGGACTGAAATATAGGTGTGAAATAAATATTTTTTTTCTCTTTATATTTTATATAAATATCATTATTCAAAATGAAATAATAAATTTATAATTTACAAGAAAAATATATTATATGATTGGATAATATTTTTTGTTATATACTTCATTTTGATGTTACTCTACAGTATTTTTAAATTTTGGTTCACAGATGGTCTTAGAATTTGTTATAGAAACTCACAGGAAAAATGGTCCCCAAAAATTACATATTATGGTTCTCCTTATGTGATGCTATGATTAGAATTTAGCATAGTCATAAACACATTGTAAAACATATTAATAAAAATATGTTTCAAATCACTATATTATTTATATATATATAATTATTGGAAATTTTGAATCTAGGAAATAGAATAACACCAAGACCACTTTCTCAAGCATTGCTTCTTGTATTTTATTGATAAAACTATACATACATACATACATACATAAATATATTCTTAAATACATTAATATTAATTATAAAAATACCCAAAGACAAATAAATAAATATATATTCACATATACACATTTATGTTTATATAATTTATTAAATAACTATATCTATATAATTTTATTATATTTACATACTATATACATTTAAATAATATTTTTATATTATGTATTTAGATAATTCATTTAAAATGACTGGATAATGTTTCCCCTCTATCATCACTAATGTGGAACGGATAATGAACCACCTGTTTTGGATGTTTTTTAGCATGGATGAAAAGCCCTTTTATGAGTGATATTTTGAGTGATTAAAAAAAGTTAAGAAATTTAATGATTCTAAAAACATCATTTTTTTGTATTTAGTGCATTTTTTTCAGTTGTTTCAGTGGTTATTAACATTTAATATGGAAGTAAATTTTAGGAGAGGACATGTCATACACAAGTATGGGCCTTGGTTTCTTTAAATAGTTGGTTAATGAGACCTCTACTTCATAAACTTATTACCCATTTCTCCTATGGATTGGACATTCACTAATAATGGCCATACACCATTACAGGGTCCTGCATCATTTGTCCTTATGTTAAGATAAAATAAAATAAAACACATACCAAATTAATCTTGAAAAAAAATCACTTCCCTTATTTAAACTCTTGAGTTTCTCTTACTTACCCTGTTATTCCTCTATTAGTACTAAACTATTTGTTGTCTTCTAGCCCCAAACTCCATCAAATCTATTTCTCCAATACCATTAAAATCACCATTCCAAACATTTTTTCTTGTTTCAATTTTAGTTTTTTCATTTTTTACTTTGTAACACACAAATCAACTCAAATGGAATTCATTCCCTGTGGATTTACCACTACCCAAAATAATATTTGTCCTATGTAGGGTTTATAACTAATTATGTTTTCCTGGTCCTAGTGACGTGTTAGGCCTGATGTCTATATTTCATTATTCCTTCCTATATAGTTTAATTTATATTTGTTTGATTTCTATTTTTTGTTTCTATTTTAGGGATTTCATATCTTTGTAGAATCCATATGGAATTTATCAATGCCATAAAAATCACTGATAAATTCCATATTTATTATCCCTTGTTAAAATGGTGATAAAGGTCCTCATTATTAGTACAAAAAGAAATTACAGAAAATTGTTTCGAACAATTAACAAAAATTGTGTTATTAATTAATTTATATACTAACAAATCTATTTTGTAGTACTCTTAATATTTTTATCTCTGTCAGTATGGTTATAGTGTTAGTTACTGATAGTGACTAGAATCATGGTTTCTGACTATTATTAGTGGTAGATATCTACAAGCGTTAATATGGTGTAAACATAATTGTAACATAATGAGATTATAATAATGCCTTAATCATCTCATATGCTTCCAAATGGATAGTGATTCGATGTAGGGTTAGAAATATGTAAAAATATTTCAATATTATATTATTTATCTTGTTTTAGTGTTTAGATATATCATTTTCAATGGGTTTAACCCCCCTTAGTAAAACCCTTATTAAATACATAAGGGTAACATATTTTTACTATTTTATTAATTATTTTTGAAAATTTATTATGTTGAACTTATTAAGAAATTTTAATAATTCTTATTCCACATAGAAACACCATTTCATCAAATTCTATTCATTGGTGTGGTTGAATTTATATCAAAATTTATCCCATAAAACCAGATGAAAAAAAAATTCCAGAATTTTTATTTCAAATGTATAAAAAAATTATACTAAAAACCAACATAAAATTGATCATAATGAAATTAGTTGGGATAAATATAATAATACCAATAATGTAACTTTCTAATCGAATTTATTAAAGAATATAATTTTAAAATTCGAGAAATTTAATGAAGTATTTCAAAGAAAATTAGTATTCCTAACTATTTATTAAAACATCATTGTTTCCATGAATATTTTAAATTTTCACTTTCTACTAATTATTATGTGAAAATTTTAAAAACAATTTTTACATATTCAAAAAATAATTCAAATATTTTCAAATATGAAATATGTTATTTTCTTACAACTAGAAAAACATTTTATTGAAAAATAATGTATTATTAAAGTAGATAAATATATTAATAAAAATTGAGTACATAATTTTCAATATATTTACTTTAGATAAAATCATTATAAATAGTTATGAAAGATTGGTAATTCCTGTTCATAATTCCATATTAATGGAATTTTATGAATGGTATGGTATATTTTGGTTCATTTTGAATTTTATTGGTGTGCATCAAAATCTATAATTTTATGGTATTTTTTCCCTGAGAACATCCATATAAATTTGTAGAATAACATTTGAAACTACATAAAAACACCCTTTAGATATCATCAAAAACCATTTTGGAAGGATATCAATCTATTCACCTTATATCACATAACTTGTAATTTCATTTGAATACCCAACCAAAACACATATAGAATAAATATAAATCACATTTAGTGTCTCTAAATTTGTCAAACTCAATCCTCATTCATTAAAACACCAAGTGGGACCCTAAATGCCATTATAGTAGTGAAAAAATGTGAATACATTTATCCAAACATGTGAGAAAATATAGGCCTCTATTGAAGTGTCATTTTTAATCAAGAATTAAATGTACCTTAAAACATAAATACTAAACACTTGAATATATGTACCTATGTCCACATTTCCAAATTATATGTATTTGTTAATTCACAGATCATCCATTTTTCCTAGATATCGAGTGACCAATGGGCACATAACAAGTCTATACTAAATATTAAACTCATTTTTCTTTATTTTCATAGTATATATTGAACTAATTTATGAGTACATCACATGTAATTCATCATTTTAGAAAATCACATCACATCTACCATATACAGATTGGTATATATAATTTCAAGGTGACGCCACACACTCCCATGGTCTATCTCAATCAATGGGTATAATGTTAAACTCATCATACAAGTGGAAAGATACATTCTTGGTTAAAAATCAACTGATCTAATGATTAGAAACATAAACAACCAACCATGTATTTTCTATGTCAATATGTAGACATTTGTATGTGGGGTATCAATGTATGAGGGTACTCACGATAGGAATCCCGTCAAAATCATGTAGTTGGGACTCAAATAGGATCCATGCACCTCTAGTAAATAAATAATACCTATACAACACTCCATGTAGTATACATAGTAGGTAATATTGGGCACACAATGAATATTATTCTCAAAGTTGTGGTTCATGAGATTTTTTTTATCTCTACACATATAAAGTCTTACCATTATGTTCCATAAAAAAATATAATTATAAATCTCAAACATCAATTTCAAATGAACTCTATTTTGTACTTTTAGTGGTCAATTAACATTGAACATTAATATATATATATATATATATATGTTGAAAATGTGTAATAATGATAAAATTGTGGTTTCTTTTATTACGAAACATTTTAATATTGTTAATATAATTATTAATATTTATCAAAATTAATGTAAGAACTAGTTTTTCATATAATTAATTTTTAACTCTTAGATCAACCTTATGTTTTCCTCACATTATGGTTTTGTCAACACATAACATCATATGTAATCCATGTCAAATCATTAAGTGTCCATCTAATAAAAATCACCCACTAAAATCTTTAGTCTGAAGAATTTTTAATGTAAGAATGTTTGAATAACAATGAAAGATAGAAATCAGATTCCTAACTATTCAAGTTTTGGAATGTTATAACTCATATTTAATTCAAAAAATAAACTTTTACAACGTAGACTTCGATTTTCTACATAGAAAACATTCTAGGTTCATCATCATTATCCTTGAAACACTATTCAACCAAAAAATTTCCTTGAAATATTTTAACAATTTATTATATTGTTTACCTGACCTCCAAAACATGTTTATGATAAAGTCAAAATTACATTAATATGGTAACTAATTGAAACTCTTAAATTATTGTCTACCAGTCCTCTTTAATATAAAATATTCATTGTATATCCACAACTCACTAATACTTTCACACATTTGATATCAAAAAAAAATAGATCACATAAAACACATGAATGGGGTAGGACATAAATATTATAAATATTTGATGCATACTTAAATCCTATTCTCAAAATAATATTCATGAAGGAATTCCAAACCCTGTATAATTAGTCATATATTTGATGAGGAATAGAAATCCATTTTATTTATATTACATGATTTCCAATTGTTAACTGAAATAAATGAAACATTTTTACATTTTATAAACATATATTAAACCATATTCCTTAGAAAAATATAATATTCCTAAAAAATTGCATTCAAAAAATATTTAAATTAGGCATGATAAAATATTTTTCCATTTCAGATAAACAATATTTGAATAACACTATTTCATGATATCTCGTTCACATCTAAAAAGTGACCAACAATATCTATTTTTTTTGAATTTTATGATGAATAAATGAATTAACTATAACAAATTCAGTAATATTAAACTATATAATTTATAATCAATAATAAAACACTAATAAATGGTATACTTTTATCAACTTTAACTAAATGCATATTGAAATGTAACCTATCACTGAATGAAATGAAACTTTGGCCCATGATTTTTTAGAACATATAATGTAAACCCATTTTATTTGTTTTATCAGCATTATTAATGGTATTAATATAATACGAAAATGATCCATAATTCATTTATTATGTGGATGAATCGATTGTATGTCAATAAGACACAAAATCTTGTCTCTATGAATATAAGTTTATTTTTTCAATATAAAAGTGTTATTTCAGTTCAAAACACTTATCACATTTCAAAAAAATGAAAAATATATAATATAGATTTAAAATATTAGAATAATGATCAATAGTTCATTTATAGCCTGTAGAAATTTAGATCAAATAAATCTATCCAATGATTAATTGATAATATAATTTATATATACATTATATGATGACATATTTTATCATATAAGGACTTTGAATTATGATATTCATATTGAAGTAATGTGATTTATCATTTTTCCATTATTTTTCCATTTCATTATTAAAACAATACTCAATTATAATATAATAATATTCATGGGGTACTGAAGTGTCACATGTTCCATTTGTGTTGGGTTGTTTCCAAGTGCATGGGTTTGTTGTTAGGGATACTCTGTTCATCCCGTGATTTTTTCCTATTCCATATAACTCAATAATATTTTTCAGATATTATCTTGGTTGCATATTTTTTTTCCACCAATGTTATCCTCACAGGTACCCTATTCAGTCTCACTCAAGTTTGTTTATTCAATTATATTAGGTAGCTTATGTGTGGCATATTCTGGTTGGATGAATTTTTGAGATTAAATAATTTTTAGGGGAACTAATCACCCATGCACTAGAACCCTTTGTTTTACTGTCACAACTCTTTCCTTTTATTAGTTATCCTATCATTCTAGAAATCCTAGATTTATTTTTTTGGTGTTATTTAATTTTTTTCTTCGTCCCTATTGTCATTCGGATACACTTCTGGTGTGCTACCACTACTAGTGTTCTGATAGAACCCTTCATAGAGAATTTGTGTGTCCATGCTTGAAATTAAAGAGCATCCATTTCTCAGGCTAGTTTATCCCTTCACCACTATGATTACAAAATATATTCTACACCTTGAAGAGAAGAGTATAGTTGGACCCCTATATATGACATTGTATGATTCATATATTGGCTTCTCATTTTCATGGCATTATTTCATTATTTCTCATGACATTATTTTTATTCTGATTAGATAACAAAGAGTTAATCATGTTCATTGAGAATTAATAAAACATGTTTCTATGTGTGATTCCCTTATTGGGAATTTAGGGACCAATGGTTGAGAATCATGATAAATCATTCTCTTCTCACAACATCTTTGTTATTTTCATGCATTAGGGATTTTTAGTTATCATTTGATTCAATTATTATGAATAAATGACATAATTGGACCTTCTCAAGATTATTTGAACTACCTAATACTACTTTATGTCCCCCATCAAATCATATTAGACACTCAATGTGTTCTATTTTTTCTCAAAATATTTTCTCGATTCAATTTGGATTATATTTTTAAATCCACTCATCAATATCATTTTGGTTCACCTCTACCCTTTTGTTTCAAAATTTGTAATTATTTTATCATCATATATTATTCGAATTCAAAAACCCTAATTTTTTAGACCTAAACATCCCAAAAAAAATTTGTTCTTGAAGGGTGTATGTTTATCATTGTTTGAAATAACTCGATATCCATTATTTTTTATAATTATATCTACTAATAAGTTTGAAATAGAAAATTTATAAACATATAATGACTTTATTCTATGATGGATTAAGATGAGAGAACAATTTGTTCCAAAAGGAATAATTGATGCTCTGATCAATCCCATGAAACCTATTTTAATTGTCTCTTAAACTCAAATATCCAACACTTTTTTCAAGATGTACACACTAATGATATTCTTAAGTGGCATAATTCTTTTCTTATTTTATTAGGTGATAATGTTATAAAAGAACTTGTTTCTAAAATAATAACAACTAGTTTATGGATTATTATAGATTAATTATATAAGACAACTTCACTTTTTTTTGGATTGATAAGAATCACTCCATATTTACTTTCTAAATGAAACTTGGGGTTTTAGTTAAATCCCACAAATAATAATTTTATAATATCATGTTATATATAGACATCATAAATGTGATTGTTGATGATGAATATCATTGATTTTCCAATAAAAAAACATATGTTAATTACATTTTAATGGTATTAAATGTTCATTTTTTATCTTGTGGGCCTGAGTTAGTGGATTTTAATTTTTAACATCCTTTCTCATCATTTGTGCACTTTATGCCTAATGTAAACCAATCTAGGCACAAAGATTCATCTGATTTTAAGGGATTTAATTATCCATATATTAATTGTATATTTTGGGAAATGGATCTACACTTTAATATAAACATTTTCCATTCAGGGTTAAATGGAGGATTCATAAAGGATGATGGGGATATTTAGCGATGAAAGGAACCAATTATCGAGAAGGAAGACTGGACACCACCCCACTGATGAGATTGTGGGTCCCACAATACATGCCCAATGAAGCCCCAATTTCATGGGACTCTATATAAAATATATAGGAAAAAATCATTCTTCAATAGGTAGTTATAATTTGGAATCCATGGTGGTTATTAGGGCGGACCAAATAGAATATCAAAATCTGGACAAGAATCTTCATCCCAAAATGTTACCCCCCTACATCGGCCATAACTCCCGATACATAACTCTAAATAGACCCATATTTACTAATGTCTAGAATACATCCTAGCACAGAAAATACTCTTCTATGTCCCATCACGATTTGGCGATATACATGCCCATACAGGACAATCTTTCCAGGGGAGACAAGGAAGATAAAAGTAAAGGAGGGAATCAATTTCTTCACTACTTTCCACCACCCTAAGGCCTAAATTAAATTAATAATTGAGATTAAATTGAATGTGGATTGGCATAAGGAATCCGAATTTCCTATTTAACGTATTGGTGGTGAGGGGTAAGATATCTCTTGTTTTTGATGTAATGTTATTATGCCAAAGTTCCTTTGTATTGTTCTCAATTTCCATGTAAGTTTTTTTTTGTATTTCTAAATTCTTAATCAACATCTTTTTCTTCTATTTTTCCCATTTATTTCATTAAATATTTATAATCACAATGCATAGTGATATCTCTATGTTTTTGTGAATTAGTTCACACATAGGTGTGAATTTCGTTCACACACATGGCAGAGTGCTTGTTATTCCTGTGGTTCTAATGTCTTCAATCCGATTCTTATTAGAAATATTCTACCCCCAATTGGGAGTATACCATCAATTTAGGGCTAACCCTTTAATGGGTTGATTTTAGGAATGTTAAAAGGATGGATTCAATGTTATTTTATGAATGAATTGTTGTTAATTTGATTACTAATTTATGACTCCCATTATTCTGTTCTATCCACTCATCATCTTCATTATGTTTGAGGAAGAAAAATCCAAGTACTAAATTGACCATCAAACTTGGAGTTATCATGAATTTGGTTTTATAAATATGTATGGGATTAGTAATTGAGTTTAGATAGCATCATACTAGAATATGATGAGGGTAGTGTTATTTTGAAGAAGATATTCATCATGAATTAATAAAACCAAAATTGTCTAAAGAAGTAAAATTCATTAAATCCACCCCTTGAATATTCCTATGATCAACCCATTTTCAATGAATTAAATTCACTTAGGTGTCTTATTGTTCTTTAAAACCACCGAAAATCAAAACCATGTTGGCCACTTCATAGCCAAAAATCCATCTCATAGGTTGTGTATCTTAGGTATATTCTGAGGTCCCAGTGGATTAGACAACCAAAGCTAGACTACAAGGAATGTTCAACCTTCATCTCTTCAGTAAATTTGAGCACCAATCAATAATATAAATAATTTTTAATTTCATTATAAAATGAATGCACCACATTAGTAGAAACAATAATATTTGGTTGTGACTCTTCAAAATGAGATGGGGTTAACTATTCCCTATCCTATTAAGAATTTCATTCTAATACATGATATAAAGTTGAGGAAGATAATAATTTTATAAGTTCTAGCCACAATCTAAGGGAAAAAAGAAAAAGTATAATTTGGATAAAGTAAATAACAACAAACCACCTTTTTTCTAGTTGTATGTATATGGAAATAATGATTAATTTCATACATTTTTGTAAGCCTAAGAATAATAAACTTAGGTGTGGAAGGAATTAACAAGACTAAGAGACTAAAGAAACAACAGATTAGGCCATTTTATTAGATTTTGGTTAGGACGCATCTGATGTAATTATTTTTTCCAACATTCAAATCAATCATGAGTGTATCCTAGAAGGGTTCTCCCATTCAATATGTGTCCCGTTTGGGACTCATTCCAGGTCTTTGTTGAATGATTAGATAGATATGTTCTTTAGGAAATAAAAGGAGGTGCAATGTAAAGGGAATATGTTCGATTTTAATATAACTATTTCACCCCTCCATCATCAATTTAATATATTTTAGGTGGGTTCACGACCCCTATAGAAACATGATCTCCTTTCGAAACCTATCCTAAAAGGTCTTCAACATTAGGTAAAAATCAGGATAACTAAAATTCTATCAATGCACTAGAACTATCATTAAAGATACCCTTATTAATTTGTTATACGATTTCAATGGAAAATATCAATCAAGATAATTGATTAGTGTGAATAATAAAACAATGATAACCCATATTTATGGGATTGGAGATTAGGGAATGTATAATCCAAGGTCCCAGATGAACTCAATATACAAGGAAAGTTGAATGAAATTACTATATTAAACAATTCATTTTGTGAAGATTTTGTAATATGTATGGATAAAAGATTCATATTTAGTAGGACTCACATAAATGATTCATAACCATTATAATATATACAATATGAATTAGGGGGATATGAACGGAAAACCTACCCTATTAGAGGATCCTATTTTATCACCTTTATTGTTGACTACACTAGAATGTATTGTATTAACATACTGATAGATAAATCTGACTTTTTTTATTTAATCCAAGAAAAAACATGTTGAAAATAAGGCCTCAGAAAAAATGAAAATAATTAGAGATGAAAATAGATCTGAATATATATTCACTAACATTCTAGTATTATTTAAATATGATGAGATTCAATGAAAATAGAATATTATAGAAACCCCCAATAGAGTGGCCATAATGAAAGAATAAATAAAAATATATTAAAGGGTATATGAACCATTTTTACATGCATAGGTCTCACTATATCATTCTAGGAAGAGGATGACACAATATAAGTATATATAATAAATAGATTTCTATAATCTTATAATCACATTAAATTCTTATATGAAAATTTTAATAAAAGTATTCCTTTTATAATCACAGGAGATTCATCAGATGCACTGCCTATGCATAGGTATAGATTGATAATATTTCACCTAGAGTTTTTATGTGCATTTTTGTGAGTCCTTTTCTCCAAAAATTTAAATTTTTTCACAACTGATAGTGATTAAATCGCTATTTATGGGGCTCTGTAAACCAAACCATCAAAAAAAATTTGTGGCTACTATAAAATCTCCATTACCAAATCCTCTTCATGTTCATTGAGATTAGCTATGATCCAGTTATGATCCACATTCTAAGTATGAACCTCCCACAAATAATACTTATTATTAGTCAACGAAATATTTTCATAAAGGGTTCTTATTCCTCATGATTGATTAATTCTATATAATATGACTTCATACAGAGAGCTTCTCCATCTATCCATCTATAGAGATCATTTTCACTATTAAACAAAATTGATTATATGTGATGAGGATCACTCTCAGTGTGATGTTGTTGGAAAAAAGGATCTCTTTTCTGTTTACTGTCCACAAATGAGGATTAACAGTTATAAATTTGGTTCACATAAGAGACAAAGTCAAAAATATTATGAGGATTGGAAATCCCTCACTTTCATCAAATCCCAACAAACACACACGAAAATGTAGAGAGTCTTTCCCACCAATTGGGATGGATGATGCTCTCTACAGATGGGTAAAGTACACAATGGATTCTAAGACATCCTCAGGATGCTTGTCATGGTCGCCAATCATGATATAGAATGTGTGGAACAATCCATTTTTTATGGTTAAGAGAAGAAAATATATAGTGAATTAGAAAATTCATTATTTATGGGAGGTGGGGCATTGTCTTTTGATTGGAAGCTTCCTTGCATAGAGGCATCTTATTATTGTCTAGTGATTAGTGCTGGAAGCAGTGGTACTATGTGGTGAGGTTGGACTCTATTGGAGGTGACGATTGAGGCCTAATGGTAGGGAGTGGTGGTTGTGGGATCCTGGCTGTTTCAAACGGAGGAGGACTAAATATCACTAGTAAATGAATAGGAATTGGATGGTGACATCAGGATGCAGGGAGGATCTCGAGATCCTCATGATGTATCAACATTGGTATCAGTGCTATATGGAAGACTCAAGCGGTGAAACTATGAATTCTTTATGGAAACATGTCTGTTTCAATTGTGATTTGGGTTGGCATGGGAGATCACGAGCTATGGGTCAGCGAGGACCATGAATTTTATTGTCTAGAATGATGTGTTTAACTAATTGAGACATGTTGGTAGGAGCTATTATTCTGGGCAAGAATTTATTTTTCGAGGTCTATGGCCTAGATTCATTATGGCCTTCAGGCTGGTCTGACCTCGAAAAAAATTGATTTTTCGGGCTTTAACAGTCATTTAGGCACACAAATTTGGTGTTTATGAGGTCCTTGGGGTGTGGAACCTACTGGAGTTATTTTTCCTTGGGCTTCTGGACTTTTTTGTGGGGTTTTTAGGTCTACAGGACATGATGGGTGGATTGTTGGATCATTTTTTGTTTTCTTTGGTGGGTTTTTTCCACATTTATAGTTTGTAAAATCCATATGCATCACACATTTCAATGCATAAGTTTTGATTTTATTTTATTATTAATTTTTTAGGACCAAGAGCACTCAATACCGAATCCTTTTTGGTAATGGATACATCACTTTAGAATGTGTTGAATGGTATTTCAATTAGTTATTCACCGGGGGTACTGAATTATAATAATTTTACGACAACTCAAAAAAGTACCTGACTTATCATGTCATACTAAATTGAATGATATTTTCCCCACTATCATGTCCAGCCAAGAAATGTAAAAATTATTCACTTATTGTTATAATCAAAATATCGGAATCCCACATCCCATGAGATTAAAATATAATGAATCTCTTATAAGGCCTTTTTTTGGTTTATCATACATATTAATTCTGATATGTGGTATTTTTTCATTTTATTTTATTATTCTACAAAAATTCAAAACTATTATTTTGATATTTTTATTCCCATTTTCTATTTCCCACCAACCAACTCATCATATCAATTTGGTTAATTTATAGATCATATTTTATGTAAATGTTTTAAAATCAATATTTAACTATATAGTTATCTTCTTCTTTCATTTTATTCAAATAAAATCACGTATCATTTAGGTTTTTTAGTTGTGATAATATTAAATCTTATAATTACAAATTATATTATTTCTTGGGTTTAATTTTCTTTATTTATTTTATTCGTTGAATGAAATTAAGTTTCTTATTATTCCCTATGTATTCAGTTAAAATTTGACATCATTTTCATTTCATGTTCAATTATTCTTCCAAATTTAATTTATATAGTTTATTTCGAACTCTAAAACTGTAGTTTTTTGGTATATCTATTTTTAAATAAATTTATTCTCTTAAATAGCTTACATTACACACAGTATAAAGCCTAAAAACCCCCCATAATATTATTATTTCAATATGTTATTTATAACATAGCCATTAAAATGGTAGGTATTAAAAATATTAACCATATTTTGAAATATTTAATTTTCCTACCCACTATTAATCTATAAATATATGAACCCTCATTCATGATCAAATCATATTTATGTAATGACATAAAACATAAGGTGTAAAATTTAGTAATACATTCTTAGACACTTTTATACCCTTTATTTTAACATATATAAATCTATTTTTATTTTTTATATGGGTATTAAATTATAATTGATTTTAAAACTCTTATAAATTAAAATATTTTAAAATGTTTCCCTGTTTTTACATAGTTGTTTAAAAATATATAATATATTTATTTTCATTTTTAGGCATAATATATTTATTGTTGTCAAAATATTATCGTAGTATAAGTTAAATAATATAGCAGGTAAACAATAAAAGTTAAATTATTAAAATACATAAAAACAATAAAATTAAATGAGTATTTGATGTTTTTAATGAATCTAACCAAGATTTAAAACCTTAATTATCAAAACAATCACTCTAATTTATTCAACCCAAATGTGGTTGACTTAAAAAATATAACAATCATTATTTTATAACTTAAAACCACCCCTCCTGAAGACTAAATTATACATTCCTCTAAAAAGAACCTATTATATTAATATATATACCAAAGCCTTCTATTATTAACTCTTAACAAATCTAATTACAACATCTATAATATAATTTCCAATTTCAAGTCCCTTAAGGGGTCCTTCAATTAGGTGACATTCAATAGGTTATTTTCTCAAATCACCTATCAAAATTTATTTTCTTCTGCTACTTTCTCCGCAAATACAGAAAATATAAAATCATAATAACTCTAGTATCATGAATTTACATTAATTTTATTATTATAATGGAAAATATTCTTTCCACCATTTTACTCATCTACTATTTTTAACATAACTGAATCCATTTTTCAAGTAATGGCAATTTACCATCTTCGTTGATAATGATTTTTTATTTTCCATTACCAACTCCAAGGCTAGTTATCATATTATTATTATTGTCAAATAAAATTTTAATAGGTTTATGTCAAAATATATTATTCATTGTAATTGATATGTAGAAATACAATTAAATAAACAAAACTAGTTCAAAATGATAGGAAAACAACAAAAATATATAATGCATTTATCAATAACCTTTTATAGAAATGATCATCTTAATTTTACAATGAATATTTTCATAAAGGAACATTTAATCCTATATAATTGTGTTAATACCATTTAATTTAACCTCTTGAGTTTCAATTCAATTTGTAAATGGATCCATATTGACACACAAGTGAACCGACCATGAAACTATTAGATGAATGCACCTAAAACATTTAAAATAATGATATTTTATAAATAAAAGGGTAATAATATGAAATTAAATGTTTATATAATGTATAATGAATATTAATATAGTTTTTTATTGAATTAAAGGCATTATTTAAAAAATTATATAGGAGGATAAATTATACTACACTAAATTGATTGCCGTCGTAATGGTTTATCGTGTCACATTCACTTCTGTGAGATATAAACCCAATTTAAACCTATTTAGTTTTTGTGGTGTACATATAATCCCATTTATATATTATATCCTTAATTGAAAGATATTATTCATAATTATGGTTTCATGAGATAATTATAACTTTTTGGTGCATATGATTTGATTTATTGCAATGTTTTGTAACTCGATTTCCATTCATTGGGTTAAACAATAACATCAATGAGTATGTCATGATTAGCTTTTTTGCAAAACAACAATTTTAATCTAATGATATATTTACACATCGTTAATTCATATTTACAGATGATACACTAAATTTATTCTTTTATATTTGGACTCACTTAAATCATATAATATTTATAAAGGAATTAATATTTAAACACATCTTTTAAAGTTTCATTTCACAAAATTAAAAAATATGTGTTTTTTTAAATATATGGAATTAGACAATTTTTCTTCTATAATGATGCCTCAATGATTTTATTCTTCATTTATATGTTTATATTGTGTTCTTTAATGAATTATTATCTTTTACAATTCGATTGATTATTTTTAAAACATACAAGTAATTTCAAACTAAAAAGGGGTATATTCTTCATGAATTTTTTAGTGATCATAATAATGTAGTTCCCTACATGAGAAAATAATTTGATTAATAATACTATTCAATGATATTAATCACTTATGATATCATATACCTTATTTTATTCAATATATTATGATCTGTTTCCCTAGGAATATAATATTTTGATACCATTAAACATACTATATTAGATGGTTTATGATAATGAATATTGATTGGGGAAATAAATTTAATATGATATATTCAAATAATATATATATTTTTATTATGTTTCAATAACATTTTTTATTTTTAATTCATTTGAATTGGTAACTAACAGGTGAGTCCCACTATATACCATTGATGCATTGGTAGGTCTCATGAGAAAAAGCAGTTTTTGTATTTGATGATGTATTGACCATTTATTTATACTATCATGGATCTAAACATTATAGTATTATTGTGTTTTAAAAAATTATGCATCCCCTTATTTTTTTAGGGATTTCCATGGAATTATTCTTTTACTAGAATATACATGGATATGTTTCCATGAAGATATGATTATTTATACAATACTATTTGATTATATTTTATTTCCATAATATTGTTTTAAATATATTTAAAAAATGGCACGAGTTTATATTATTTAACTTGTAATAATTTTTTATTCTTATATTTGATATCATATTCTATATAAATTCCCATACTAAAAATCTCAGCTCACCCCTTTCATATGTTTTATATTTTCTCTATATTCTGAGAAGTCTTTAATAATTGATATAATGGGTTACTAAAGGAGATAAATGGTTCTCTAAAAGGATTCATTATCATTAATTTTATATTTTCAATTTTATTATAATATTCAAGTATGTATATAGTATTACAAAACAATTATACTATTCAGTTATTCATTATTTGATTCCTCATAGATGAAGCCAATGTAATAATGTAAGAACTTACACTGGGCTACATGTGTCATGTTCTATAAAATTTGCATCAGAGATGGTTTTTTACAAACCATGGGATCTAGAATTTGGAAAACATAGATTAGATAATGAAACCATAGGATTAAATTTAGATATACTCCCATAGAAGGAAAACACACAGCATTGACATTAGTATCACCAAAATATTCATTTTACATTTAGTAGATCTAAGATTATTCATTATGTTATGATTCATAATCTACTGTATTCTATTTTTTAGAAATGTTACCTAGATGACATAATGGGAAAAAATCAACATAGTTGATTGAAACATTAAGAATGATCATTTCTTGAATGGCCGTAAGATAATTTTTTTAAGGGAATTATTCTCCCAAAAAATAACTATAATAGGAAATAGTTTCTTGTGTTAACATGACAAAGAATGAATTCTACAGTTTTGATGACATAAAATGGAATCATGAAAAGAAGATGATGGAAGGGGAATGGTGTATAAAGGGAAGAAGTTAAAGTAGTATTTTAAAACATGTTATAATTATGGAAGGAACATAATGGTATATTCGTAAAAGGAAAATGAATTTACTTAAATCATGGAAATAAAGACCACCAGGCTATTGAATGTAAGTAAAAGAAAAAAAATTCATTATGTAATGATTAAATTTTTTTGATATGGGTCACTATGAAAATATGTTCCCCAAGTACCAAAGTAATATAATTTAGATGAATCTATGTAGTGAATTTCAATATTATTGTTTTTATACAATCAAAGTTGAATAATTATTGTTCTTGTGTTGTAAAAGTTTTTTCTTTTTTATATTATCATGTTGTTTAAGGATTAGACTAATTTTTATTTCTTAATTTATTTGAAGTAAAATGTCAAATCATTCCATAAATAGTGATTTATTTGTATGTTGAAAACAATTGATTTGGGAATATAACCCAAAATATGTGACCGTTGATTAGATAATAATAAATATATGTTTATGGGATTGTATTAGTAACCATAAATTTGGGTATTAATTTGTTGATAATGTAATTCATGATTAAGTTTACTACATTATTTAATTTTTAAATTACATTGGAAAATATAAAATTTTATTTATCTAATAAAAAGATAGTTAATTATAGATAGAAGGCGTGTTTTAATTATATTTTTAAGGTGATCAATTTATTTATACATGACATTAAGAGTATCATTTTTTTTGTTTGTGTAATTTGATTTTAACATTATTATAGAAATTTATTGATCTTCATTCTAATAGTTATGTATATGGATTGGGAAATTCATATTTTTGATGAGTATTATGATGAACTACTAATTGAATGGATTAATATTGACATTGGATATAATTTATTATTGATAGCATGTCTTGGACACTTTGGTTTTGGTAAATATTTATAGGATAATGGATTGACTAGTGGAAAATTTTATTTATTAAATTATATTCATGTACGAATAATTATTTTTTATTTTCTATTGCATGGTCTATGAAATGAAGTGGAAATTGGATAGTGCATAACCAATTGTAGGGATTATTCTTATGAATGGAATGAAATAAGGAATTTTTTTTCAAGGGATTTATATGAATTCTATAAGAATCCATAAACACAAGGAAATTTATTTTGAAAAAACATTATTTGTTTATTTTTATTAATAGTTAATAATGGGTATTTTTACTCTCCATATATGTATAGTTTTGTGATGATTAATCATCTAATTGACCTGTTTTCTATTAATAGTCAAGTTCTATCTCAATTTCCAATAGAAAATGATAGTTAGACTTATCTTCCATGTTCATGTTTTCACTTCCAACTAATGTTCTTATAATTATAATCCTTGTTTTGTGGTTCCCATAGCATTTATCTTTCCATATTTTTTTATAGAATGTTTTATTAACTATTTATTCTATGTGGGATTTCCAAATATTTATTTTCAAAATATGGCCCTTTTATTTTTTAATAAGAAATTTAAATTTGGAGTATGAAATTTAATAAAGTAGTGGAGAATATAAGGTCACAAAAATTTATTGAATGTATCATTTTAAATAATTTTTTATATATTTGATATGTACTATAGAATAAAACCCCAATCCTAAACAACCTCAATATGTTAATATTTAATTTTTATTGATACATACCAACATTTAAATTTGTGGGTATGAATATTATTAACCAAATTATGATATATATAATTTTATAATCATTGATATTTTATTAAATAATTATTTATTAATAATCACATTATCTTTGGTAATATCATTTTATTCTTAAAAAGTACGCTTTCATAAAATTGATTCTTCAATAAAAATTATAATTGATTATAATAATTAATTTATTGATTTCATATATATTTTTTAAAAAATAGATTTTAATATTCAGGTATCATCACATCTAAACTAATTTCAAAAAATTTATCGATATTTTCAAGAAAAAATATTTTTGGTTAAATAATTTAAAATACAATTTTTACTAAATATAATAATTGTACGGGGGTAATTATTATATAAAAATTTAAAGTTCATTTAACCTTATTTTCTTTAAAAATTTATTTATTTTATTACAAAATAAATAATTTGTTTCATTAGAAATACATTATTTTCATTATGAAAACCCATATTGGTAACATTAAGAAACATTTTTTATGATTTATATTGGTATCACATTATATTTGGTTTTAACACTTTTATAAATAAATTAAATTACATTTGATTGAATATTTAGAATCATTTGGTGAAGGTTAATTAAAAAGAAAATTTTATTTCTTGGGAATAAAAAAGTTAACATGGTGAAAAATATTTCCAGAGTATGAGGTAAACATTATTCTGAAATAATGTTAAAATGTACAAGAATAAAATAAATAAATCCTAAAACATTAAATGGGTGTTTGATTTGTGTTTTGAACCTAACCATCATTTAGAACTCTCATTGCCAATCATTTTATTTGGAATATATTTCATCCAATGGTAGTTGGATTTAAAAATAAAATAATCATCATTT
This sequence comes from Viscum album, assembly GCA_963277665.1. Lineage (NCBI taxonomy): Eukaryota > Viridiplantae > Streptophyta > Magnoliopsida > Santalales > Viscaceae > Viscum > Viscum album. The sequence goes on from OY728160.1 coordinate 1,387,665,983, forward strand.
TTTCATGTAAAACGACCCATCTTCGAGTATAAATATCACCCCTCACAACCTCCATCTCATAAAAATACATGATTCAGATAAAATCTCTTAAAACCCTCTAAAATAAAATCTCCCCACATCCATGTAATATTTCTCTCACCTATTGAGGAGTCCCATGTTCCCTAATGGTTCATTCAAGGGGAAGCTATTCAAGAGGTAATTTTCTCAAACCACCTCGATTAATTTCATTTCATCTTATAGTTTTTCATAACCTCATTCATACATTAAATAATAATAACTCCAATATCATCCATATAATAAAATATTATATTTTAATGTTAATAAATTCTATCCACGCATTTTCTCATCTACACTTATTCAATGAAATGGACCCCTTGTCCAAATAATAGTGGTTAACTGAATACATAGATAATTGTTTTCCATTTTTCATTACATAATTAAAAGATGCTAATAATTATATTAATAATGTTAATTTCTATTTTAAAAAGTATATATTAACCGATTTTATGATCTAAAACTAATATATATACATAATATTAAATAAAATGAAGCTAGAACATAATTTATGGGAAACTACAAAAATTAAATAAAAATTTATCCCAAAGAACATATCAATTAAATCATCCTAAATTTAGAAATAAAATGTATATAAGGATCCAAATAAATTTTTTGAATATCCCGAATACCATTTCATTTTACTTTTGGAGTTTTATTACATGGCCCTGAAAATATTAATTATAAATTTGAATTCCACAATGTGTAAAACATGCAACAGAGAGCGAATAAGGGAAGATAATGTCCCGAGTATTCATAACATATGAAAATTTTAAATAAATTAAATATAATTTATATCCATAATATCATGATACACTAAGTTACGATGAGAAACACTAAACAATGAGTTTCATCAATGACTTACATTTCATGCCAGACCGAGTTTTACCAAACAACAATATATAATAAAAATATTATTATCTAATATAAAAATATATAAACTAGACATTATGAATTGTAATAACTAACATATGAAAATATATTGTTTAAAAAAATATAAACTTAATAATTAGGTTACCAATATATTAGAAATGAACATATAAACTAATTGAATATAAATGAAATATTATAATATTAATTATTATAAAGGAATTTTATCTTAATAAATTAAATTAATTATAATTATTGAATGATATTTACTTTAATTATTATTTCATATATTGCATTATTTATTTTTTATAATCATAAAATTTATTTCGTAGACATAAGATAAGAATTAACTCAATAAATCACATTAAAAACCTACAAATTTATTAAGGAACTTTTTCTTTCTATTAATGAAAACCCCATTTAAAATCTAAAATTTAACACATTAATTTATTCAACGAGTCAAAATAAAATAACTATTAGTAATATAAACCTAATAATTCAGTTAGGGTTAAAATTTTATACTATTAGGAAACATAAAATATTTAATGAATAGTTAAAAATATGGAATTTTAGTCAAAAAATATTTTTTTCATACAATTTAATTATAAGTATAAATTATGTTTTATATTTTGTTGAATATTTAATTAGACAATATTTTTATTAATTAATACAATTTAGGTCATTCGAATAAATTTCAATTTGAAATTGACTAAAAAAATATATCAGACATTATGAGGTTTTTACTTTAAAAACCCACACTGTCTTACCGAGAACTAGATTAAATTTAAATTAATTCCTGCCACTTCTATAATTGGAATTTCGAAAAAATTGATTCCATATTTGGAATAAGAATAATTTAAAATTTAAAATAAGATAATCTTATTTTATTGACCAAAAATATTAGTGAATGTAATTAAAATTAATAACAATGATTTAGGTTAAATTAAGAGTAATGAGGGACTAAACCTCAACCATATGGCCTAAAATGACCTATACACTTGTCCAGGACCTATTGGTAGGAAATATATTTTCCCCATTTTCCATTGGATCAACTTTTGAACATTATTTATCCATTTTCAATAAAAAAAATTATGATATTACTTTAATTTAAAATATTAAAAGAGATTATACCCCATCTCCATTATAAAAGGCATCATTTACTCCCACTTACTAACACCTCTAAAGAAATAATGGATCAAAAAAACCCTTCCAAAATGGCACACAAAAATCCATAATTTCTTTAATTAATCCTATTTTAGTAATAATTAGATCCATGAAATCTCTCTGAGGAAAACGAAATGGAGTTACCTAATTAAGAAGTAATAGCCTCCATCAAACTCCTCACTTTTATTTTCGTTATCCACACCCTCAAATAATTATATTCCATTTTAATAAAAATATTAATAATAATATCAATATAATAGAATTTTTTTAACATGATTATTCTGCAAGAAATTTCATAAAATTCAATCTAATGGGTGTCAAACATAATGAATACATGTTGGAAGACTACTAGCTCATAAAACGATGGTTGTTCAATTTTTCCTTACTCACCCTCATGGTGGTCATTGTGATATAAACTATTATTATATTTGATATATATGTTATTTATAATAAATTTATGATTTTTTAATTCAATTATAACACTTACCTGTAAATATTTCATTTTTTTATAAATGATATCATCGTTTGTACAGGCATGGACTACCACCCCCTTAAAAAGATATGATTTGTTCACAATATACATAAAACGTATAATGGATAGTTTTCATTTAAAATTTATAAAATAAACAATATTATATTTATGAAATAATTATCTATCTAGAAATATAATATATATATATATATATATGTGTATAATTTTATTTATTACCCTTTCACACACTTAAAAAGTGATCACATGGTTCGTGGACGTGTGGTCTACCACACCCATGACATGATGTGATTACTTTTACCACAAAATATTATATATATATATATATAAGAATAAATAAATAAAAAATTATTTTTTATTTATTAAATAATTATCATTCTGGAAATATATTATTATACATATCTTCTTTGCATAATGATCATTTGGACAGAGGAATGTTACTCAAGCGTACGTATGGTCTACCGTCCCCATGATTGTAACATTTGTTCATTTTTAATAAACATACACAATTACTAATTTTAAAATTATTATATATATATTAATTTTATAACAATTTCATGTTTATTATTCTAGATATGAAATATGATGAACCCTTTGACCATAGTTGATCAACACATGTTTTCTAACACATAAATTGAATTTAATCAAAACAAGCACAGTAAACATAATTGTTAATGTAGTTGTACACAACAATGTAAAAAGTGAAATAAATATAATGATAAAAATGATAATGGTTTTAAAATATGTATAACATTAGAATTAACTTGGTTATACAGATATTTAATGGACTTTCACTAGAAGGCAAACTCAAGGTATGAGATTCTTTTCCCATTTTCGTTATGTGAGGCATGCATAGTTGTTGTGAACCTAATTTCTTACACATAGTGTACATACTACCACATTGACATATAATATTATTAATTTCATTATATTAATGTTTTATAAATATTTTATTTAATGAATATTAAAATTGGGTTTTCCAATTCATTTGTTTCCATATCAGTAAAGGATTTTCCATCTCACTCTTTAGATCAGTGAGATAAATGTAATGTTCCCCAATTACTAATTTTGTGTGGTGTATCTACTGATAATTTTTATATATTTTATCATTGATTGTTTTAACATTATTGTGTTTATATTTTAAATTTTATTATTATCATTTTATGAATTTTGATTCATATGTAAGGAAATATTGTCTCATTTTCATTCGTTGGGGTATAAAAAATTGTTTTTCACCTAATTATTTAAATATGGGGTACATAATTCCACATTACCATAAAATATAATGAATAATATTATACTTGTTGTATTAAAATATTTTATTTAATGATAATATACTTTGGGTTTTATAATTCATTTGTTACAATATTTGTATGGGATTTCAATCTCACTTTTTTCCTCGAGGATATAAATATATTATTCACCACTTATTTTGTATGGTGTAACTACTACCCATTTTGATATATCATATTATGAATTATTTTATCATCTATTTATTCTGATGTTTCATTTGATGATTATCACTTTTGGATCATTCGATTAATGTGTATGAGATTTTTGTCTCAATTTACATGTTGTTCATACATAATTGTTGTCATGAACATTGTTTCTTTAATATAGTGTATATATTACCATTAACATGTTATATCATTAAACCACTTATTATCATTATATTTTAAGTTTAATTTGATTTAATTCATTTCCGGGGATTATGATTTAAATGATTTAAAGTGGTATGTGACACTTTGGAATGTTTAATGATTATTCTCCTCAATAATGGTCATAATCTCACTTACTTTTTTGATTGTAAACATTCTCTTGAAACAATTACATTATGGGAAAAAAAATTCATTGGAAATTTATATTAATATCCATAGTCTTGTAAATTATATATTTTTATTTCCTAAACGACATACATTTTTACATATGGTGTCTATATTGATAGTTATTTTATTATTTGTGGAAATATTGATAATTCAATATTCATTATTCAATACAGATATTTATTAAGGAATATTATTTATTTTTATTATTCAGTATGATGAAGTCATTAGAAATAAAATAACAGAATGATCATAGGAATTATATTGGTCTATGATTCATCTATACGTACACATGATATGAATAATTGCACAAATGGGTTTCTCCCTTAGTTTTAAGAAGTCCTGTGAATGGTCTTGATGGTAATAGGTTTTTATATTAATTTGAAATGAATTTTGTTATGAAATATTTTACCTTATTTATATTTATTTATTATTCATCCATGATATTTTTCATTGATATATCTATGGATATATTTCTTTTCGGGTCACTTATTAAATGGAATGTTTTTCAATTTCCTAAATTTCCATAGTGATTTTCATTATCCATTTATTTGAATGGAATGTATTTCCAGTTATTACCCTTACATATTTTTTATTCATATCCTCCATAGTTTATTGATTTCATGGTACGTTTGTCTATTATTTACCATTCCATAAAGATTACACTCAATGATTTATTATTTCTTCTGCTACATTATTCCCTTACATATCATTTGAGCTAACCTTTATTATGTACCATTCCCTAGGAAAATAAAAATAATATTGTCAATGATATATAGGATCTTAAAATATAGATCATAGGTTTCCTAAATTCTATTTATTTAGATATAATACAAAAATTATATTTTAATTAATACATTTATTGGTAATAAAAGAATAATTTATGTATCTAGGATACCAAGAATACTAAACCAATTAGTTCATCGATGATTCATTCCTTGGAATCATGCCATTGAAATTTATTATAGACAACAAAACTAAGATTTCTGGGGTCTGGTGACAACATTTTTTTTCATTTGAAAAGAAATTAATTAACATTAAACAGGTGAACCAACCATGAAACATTAAATTGAATTCCCACATAACAATGAAAAAAATGAAATAATAACAATGAACTTTTGATAATATGATATTAAATCATAATATACGGTGTTATAAAAAATGAAGTAGTTATGGAATGAATTAACAAAATTCATTAAATCATTTTACATGTTCTTATGATATGTTACACTAATGAGATATAATAGTTATTGGTTTCTCAAGTCACTTTTACTTCTCTAAGGCATATTAATTATTCACAAATTATTTATTCTGTGTGGTATATATACTGAACCATTGATATATCAAATCATGAATCATTGTATAATCATGGTATTAAATGTTTCATTTGATAATTATTAATTTTATTGGGCATAGAGTTAAACTGATTGCAATAGTGTAATGTATTTCTTAAATAAATTTTCACTCATTTGGTTAAACTTCTTATTCATTTATTACATCAAGCTATGATTGTTTGGGAAATACATTTCTATTATATTATATTGTTTTTATACTTTTTATTTTCATTTATAGTAAAAACAAAAAATAATATTTTTTATTGATGATAACATCAATGATATGATATATTTACTAGAATTCTTATTAAAATCCTCAAATAAATGATTCTTTTTACAAATGTAAAAACAATTTTTTTTAATATTATACTACATGAGAGGTGTTTTGTTCTTACATGAAACATAATTTATGAAAAAAAATTACATTCTTATAAAGTGATTTTGAATGAAATTTTTTCCTATTATGATTTAGTAGATGAGAAAAATAAGTGATTTGAAAGTGAAAAAGAATATTTTCTTCAAGAATTTTTCAATTGTCTCAAAAAAATAATTTCCCATATATGTTAACATACATTGTTGAATATTAGGATTCATTAATGGTATGATATTATTATATGATATAGAGTATTTTATGTAATGGTTTACATTATATTAGACTAGGAATGTAATATTTTCATACCATTCCCCATATTATTTTAGAGGGGTTATGACACTATTTTTTTCTAGGGGATGTTATTTAATAAGATTGTCAAAATGAAAATTTATATGATGACTTTGTTTCAAAAAATTTCATATGTGGAATGAATTAAACTTAATATGTTATTTTGGGTCCCTCTATATCCTCATTATGCATTGTTAGGTCTTATGAGAAAAACTAGTTTTGAAATTAGCAGATGTCTTATAAGTTTATGTATGGCGTCTTGGCTGATTCTTCGACAGAATGATTATGATGTATGTCATTATTAATTAACAAATTATTTTATTATATTTTTTATTTAAATTTAAATTTTAAATTATTAAAATATTCATGATAGTGTTTCCAAGATCATTTTATAATTTTTTGAGAATTATTTCATCATATTTTATTCCTTCCATATTACACTCATGTTATTTATTAAATGGTATGTTTAAATTTCCATAATTATTATTAGTTATTTTTTATAGATTCTATTATATGAATACCATTATTTAGATTCTTATTTCACCCTTTCTTTTTATTTTATTTTTTTACGAGGTGACTAGATAATTATTTTGATTGATATGTGGGGTTAGTCTATTTGAAAAATGGTGATTTCAAAGGATTCACTATGTCATATTATTTATTTTGAAAGTTAATTTAAGATATAGGAATGCATATTGCTTTCCAAAAATGCTAAACATTCCAGTATTTTAGGATGTGATTCCTAATATATTATTCTAATATAATAAAGTAACCACCTAACCTAGGCCACTAAAGTTGGTGTCTTCACACCTACTAAATTTATACAATTAGTTAATTTTTTCACATTAAAATGACCTTTGAATAAAATAAATTTTACACCTTCCCTATTATACATCATTAAAATGTTGTTTTACAATTCTAGAAATTACATCATTAGAATTTCATTGGTGACCACATTGCAGGATTCAACAGCTCTACATCAGTTCCCTCCTCAACTGGACATAATTTAAAAACAAATTATTCACTCCCTATGTATATATTTTTATATAAAACATAGAAAAAATAGTTTTTCTCTAACAATATATTTTCTATAGTGTCTGAGTTATTTTATAGAATTAATTATGGTTCTATGAGGTATGAATTTATAGTATGATGTGTGATGTATTTTCTTTGTCATCTTATTAGTCTTTAGATTGATCCCATATGAAAACCTTAATATCAAATAGTTTTAATTATGATCTCTAAGAAATCAATGTTTCTATTTTATTATTAACTAGTGTGAATATTTTTTTCATGTTTCCTTTCCATATTTCTTTTTTCATTTTTCAATTTGAATGAACTTATTTTTTAAAATTCATTTCTTTTTATACATTAAAACGTGGTTATTGATCATCTGTATTGAGAAATAGATTTTGAAAACACAATAAATTCTGGATATATAATTTGGGACATTATCTTAACATTTACATCTAGTAATAGAGTATTAGAGTAGAACTGTATGCTTATAATCATGTTCATTCCCATAAAAGAGTGGCACAAGTATATTCTTCTTTATGTTTTTTGGTTTCTACATCATATATTCTATTCCACATGTGAAATTATATTTTGTAATAGATTTGGGACCCTTTATCATGGAAAACCAGATGTACAATGTCATAATCTCATCCCCCACAAAGTGTACCCCTCCTGGGAAAACAATGTGAAAAGGGTGATACTGACTCCCGAGTACCGCCTCCAGTAGGCCCTGGTTGGCGATGAGCCCCGAGTGTATAATAATCACGCATATATAAGGAATTAACCTCAAAGAGAACACATGTATAAGAGATAGATATGATAGACCCAGACCAACACCAACTCATACTGCAATATAAAATATATCCCAAATACACATATCTAGTTTCATGCAAGAAATAATACAACTGAAAGGGAAAACTACAAGTAACAAAAGAATGTAAAATATCAATTACCATGAAGCTCGAATAGCTCATACAATCCCAATATAGTTGTAACCGTATTGAACTCAAACTTTCTCCAAGTTACCTTAAAATAGTTTATATATATAGGGTGAGTATAATAGTAAACTCATTAGGATCATCCCTAATGCCCCTCATGAAAATGTAAATAAAGTATACTAAAAATAAACAAAAAGTGAAACCTTCTCATCACCTAAATAGGTATAATATGGTCCCATCCTCATGATGGATACTCCCACCATGTATCACATATAAGAGTATATAATATAATAAATAATATTAAGGGAACCCTACAACACTTCCCCATTGGTTTTCGGATTTTCACCAACGTCGCATGTCGTAAGCATCTATCTTCAAAAAGTCTTTTCTGAAGACACCTCGGCGTATAACCACAACATGCACCTCATGGAAAAAACACCATTACATCCATGTAAACAAAGTAACTAGGTAGTTTCCGAAATCCAACAAATCATGCATAAAATTTATCATACATCGAGCATTGTACCTCAAGCCATTACAGCCCATGCACTAAGTATGTATCCCAAGACATCACATCCTATACACATTACAACTATAGTATTACATTGGAAACAATATCTAGAATATATTTTTGTGAATAACCACAACCAATTACATCCTAGCACACACATATATGGTGACAACTAACCATTGTTCCTACAAACACAAGTAATATCCTAGAGAAGAGAGCATGTCAATATAGGGTAGTCATACATCCATCCTACCACTATACATTTAGGTAAAACACCCCTAGGGATCAGAATCCCATGGGTGTTAGTTTCCATAACAGATGGGGTGGATTATCATATTGAAACAAAAAAAGTACAGAATATACTATAGCTCATATCTACACTATGGGCATGACATAGTCATAGAATCAACTAAAGATAACGTCTGTTAGACTCCTGGCTACAACTTCTATGACTAGGTACCCTAAATGTACAGTACCATTTAAATAGATTCATTGGGTTACTTTATCCATTTTTACCAGCAGTACTTCACATTAATTAATTCTTTAAACATTAATTAACCATTATTTATTATAAATTACCTTTCATTAGAACCACACCAATGATTCATACCCTCCATGCGTAAGCAAACCAAGTCCACATCTTCTCAGAAATATTACCTCATCTTTGCATCCTTGCAAGCTCCAACCCCATTGTTTATCATAGTTTATCCAATCATTTATTAACATCATTATTACATTCCCATATTACCAAACATTATAGAAATAAAATTCTAAGCCACCAAACACAAAGGCCTCAACATTGTAAGTGTATAAAATAACCATATAGTGTTTTCCACCTATGGTAGGAACATAGACCCATCCGTCCTCAATAAGCTAAACACCAAAAGCAGATGGCATATCTCATTCATCATTTCCCATTTTCAAAGGAGGTTAAGCAAGAACATCAAACTTGATCATTGGGTAAAAAAATCATATAAACAACCAATAATATTCACCATGCATCCCATAATTCATATCTTAACCATTTCATCATCTCTGGTGTCCTCCCCGATACCCACATGCATAAACTGATGAACCATGCCACTCTACGTGTCATCTGATGGAACAACCACTGGTCCACCCTTCCCCCACAAATCACTACATCAATCCAGGCCCATACCACATCACAATTAGTAGGAAATAATAAATAAATCAGTATATTGGACCTATAAAATGTATTCAACCTTCACACATAACAAGCTATCATAGTTCTGAAGCAGAAGGAACTTGTCCTTCCACGAAATTGGGTAACTCAAAACCCTACAAGGAATTAAACATTATAAATCTACTAACTCTTTAATAAATCTTGAATTATCCCATTAATTATTAGTATATTCCAATAATGGGAAACCTAAAAAATCACGCTATTATAACAATCACAAATTAACTAAAAATGCATAATGTATAAATATGAGTATCATCAATTTACCACTGCAAAAAATTGGATTCAATGGAACTCTTATTTATATTTGTTAAATTATTTACAATTTATCCTCGTTTTTAATCTATACCAATTTCCCTCAATAACTACATTCTAAACATGGAATGAATTGAAACCCGACTATCTATAAAATTAAGTGGATATAATATATGATCGATACCAATTTATTTATCCAATTAAAATAGTCATTTGGTGAATTCCATTGTGATCCAGTGGTATAAAACATTCTAACTCTATAGTTTCACATAAATTAATAGAGAATACATGAATCCCCTACCAAAAAAGGTTCTTGATGTTCTTTATGAACAATAAAACACAATGGATAATGATCAATTCTCCCCGGGACAATTGCATCCCCCCCGTGGATGTCAAGGAATGATCTCCCCCACCAACACCCAAGAAAACTCCAATAGAAATATAGTGATCAGATTCCATAACATGGAATGGGGAAACATGAGAATAAGTATTGAAAAAACACATAAATGGAGGAAGGCCATACTTTATTTTGATGAATATTGACACTATATTATTGCGCCAAAACAGGGGTTGCGCCTGAAGTAGGAAGAAACATGAAGACGAGAATCTAAGGATTATGGTTTGAGCACACCACTCCTATGGGAAGAATATCTCAGGTGACCACACATCAAGACAAAGGAGAATGAATGATAGAAGGGAAGGTTCCTGACTATGAAGGATTAGATCTGAGACTGATGGGATTTTAAATTGATTAGAATTTTCTATAATGCAAATCACATTAATCCACACGTGTTGACGGAGTGATGGTATCTGAAGCCTACGGAAAATTAAGATAGGAGTTATGTTCTTTGAATTGGCCTTAAATCCTTTTAAAAAAGTCCTTGTATGTGGTTTTGGACAATGAATACATTACAGGGGAGAAATTGTAGGAAGCTAAAAACACTATTCACATATGTCTCACCAACATCAATATTCACATATGAGTCTTCAACAACAATAATATAAATTACACCCTTATGCTAATAGTACAAATGTCTCACTAAAGCTGACAATTCAGATGGATCATTGATGTCGACAGAACAAGTGACTCATCGACTTCGATAGTACAAATGACTCAGTGACACCGATAATACAATTGACCCTCTGATTCCGATAGTAAAAGTGACTCAGCGACACCAATTGTAAAAATGTCTCCAAAATGACTCACAGAAACAAGGAGTAGAAATGACTCAATAATATTGATAGTACAAATGAACCACCAATGTTGATAGTACAATTGACTCACTGATTCTGATAGTACAAATGGAAAAATGACGCTGACAGTACAAAACTAGAATCACTATTCATTGAACTTGAAATTTGGAAACGTGTTGGGGATGAGTCACTTTGACCTCCTAGAACACCTAAAACATTGTATTTTAGAAATTAAATAGACTATAGAGGTCCAGACCATTACATTAGATTCCTCTCAAAACATTGACGTCCTTGATAATTCAAAAACAACATAAAAGGAAACAAAAAAGGATTTGAATAAGAATCCATCGAGATACCTCTTAAAAGATATCATGCCACAAAAATAATCAAAAGAAAGAAAACACATTAACACGAAAGGTCTCTAATCACAAACGAACATAGTTACATGTAAAGAATTAAACATTAGACAACTAAGGGTATTGATCATGTAACTGCAACTCACGTTCCAATGTATTCTCTTTTATGCCACTATGTCACCACAAGACATGAACCTAGGTAATTGAAATCCAATGAAAAAAATTCCCCTTGCAGTGCTAGATCTATATCGGCCCCTCCACAAAGGATGCATCATTATCAAAATCGATGTCACTCCAATCTATGATGTGTGAGTCTCCTTGAAGATAATGACGGAGCAATAACACATTAAAAGCATTATGTATCCGGATCAACTATAGGGTATGTTCAACCCTATATACCACGACTCCAACATGAGCCAAAACCCCAAAATTCCAAAAAACTAGGGAAAAAGCTTACTCCCATGATAAAACCATTAAATCCCGCAATGAGGGGTTACTTTCAGAAACAAATGATCCACAAAATCCAACTCTAGAGGTATCCTCATTTAGTCTGTATATGACATCTGATGATCTTGTGCTGTCTTTATCCTCTAACTAATCACCTGAACCATCACTATCGTATTTTGCATTAGTTCTAGTATGAGAATTGCTGACTCTCAAACCCATGTCCAGCACAATGGATAATATAAAGTTCATCCATAAAATAATTTATACGGTTCTATATTGATGGTGGAGTGAAAAGTAATGTTTTAAGAGAACTAAACCCAGGGTAGTGCCTCATTCACTAACCTAAAAAATTTAGGGCACAAGAGTGCAACATGAAATTAAGATTTTTGATAGTACGCTCTTTCTGACCATACATCTGCTGATGAAGAGCAGTATTAAGGTATTGTTGATAACTAAAACCATTATCGAGACCACTACACATAGCAGAGGTAAAAGAAGGTCCTGACGAGAAATTATCATCCTCATAACTACATAGAGTCTCACCACCTAATCCAGAAACACATTCATGACCTCACAGAAGAAAGAATTCATAAACCCCATGAACTTAGATGGAGCATTTCTCACTCAAAAAAGAATTACAACAATCTGAAAATTCCCATAAAAACAAAAGAAAGTAAAATTTGGGATATCCTCATCCTTAAAAAACATCTAATGATATCTAGACCATAATTAAATCTTGGAGAACAAATTTTTACACTTCATTTGATCGAATAAATCATCAATATTTGGAAAAGTATAGTAATTCTACATTTTCACTTTGTTCAAGTGAAGATAATTGATACACAACCACAGACTTATGCTATCCTTCTTCATGATCAAAACTAGTCCACCCCACAGTGACACACATGGCCAGACAAAATCACACTATAAAAAACCATCAAGATATATATGTAGCTTCTGTAACTTGGAAGGGCCCATCCTATATAGAGATATAGAGATAGGAGATGATCCTGGTTGTTGTTTGATCCCAAACTCTATCTCTCATAAAGGGGGTAATACTGGAACATATTTTGGAAATTAATCGAGATACCCTTCAATAACCCTGGGATACACCAACTGATGAACATATAAAGAACTCAGAATCAGCTCAGCCATAAAGGATGATAAGGAAGGAACACACCTCTTACCCATCTGAGGGTGATGATCGTTTACTAACACCACTGGATCTCCATCAGCATTGTAGAACACAACCTTTCACATAAAGAAATCTAAAATTTTCAGAACTGAATACAACCCATACCTTCCTTGTATGACATCATAAGTTTTTATTTGTAAACATTGGAAATATCCCCAAGGGAAGTACTGCCCCAGAACAAGATCACAATCTCTACATACTTCAAAAATGTCAACTTAACATACAACTAGCATAGTCAACGCCAAGGGCACTGGATGCCTCTCTACCTCAAGTACCAAAGCATGGAAAATGTCAGGTGATATTATAGAGTGTGTCTCTCATAAACCAAACAAGGCATACACTGAAGTAGAAAACAAGAAAAGAGTACCTCAAACAATGTTTGGCTTGCCTGGCGCTGGAAACACAAAACGATAATGCTGTAAAAGACCTGATCCACAGACTATTTGAACCAGATGAGGACCACCACCATGGTCATTATCTAATCTCTAATGATGGGAAGAATACATGGGTTGTCCTATTCATTAACCATCTTCTTTCTTCTAATCCAATGTTAGTGTAATGTGCTTCTACTACATCTGCTGGAACTACCTCAATAGAGGAACCTGGACTAGAACACCTGGTTCACGTTGAACACTCTAAATGGTCAGGCACAATCGATACAGATGACCTAGGCATCCAAAAAGAAAAAAATAACATGATCTCTTGGCATTGGATTGGGAGCTACCTCCCCTGGAGAAACGAAATGCTGAGGGATGGGACCTACCCCTGGTAAAACTGAAACTCTTCTGCCATAAAAACCAAGAACCTTGGACCAATTATATGCTATGTGTGGAACCCAGACGACTCCCCTCTCAGGAAGATCCATTTCTAGATAACATCCTTTTGATGACCACATTTGTCTCCAACACCACAAGATATTTCTTATGCATAAATGTGTTGACCAGGTTCTCGATCTCTAGATGAAAATCCTCCTATAAATGCCTCTATTTGGCCTATAAGTCTAAAAATAGGTCCAAAGGATATCATAAATTGTTCCCAAAAGGGATTCCAAAATTTCTTACACTAGAGATTCCCTTTTTATGGGTAAGAAGTTAATTGAAATTGTACACCTTCACAGTTAAAGAAATAATCTCAACTCTGAATTTCATTCAGAACTCCACCCATATGATCGAAGAATCCTTGTGATCCATTAGAAATAATAAACACAACTACCTCGTTTCCCCATGCAACATCCTCACAACCAAAGACACCCAGTTTTTATTCTGAGCAAATATTGAACTGAAGGATATCTTAACCACCTCCAACTAGCCTTCTGTGACTACATTTGAAAGGGATCCCTCATACTTCTGCATAATCTAGCGCTAAAACTTCCAGAGTGTCCTCCTATAAGTGTAGCTCAACAAATTCAACCCTATAGTTCTATGCTTTCATAGGATACTATAAATCTTCAATACAAACCTGACGAGGATATCATCCAAGAGTCATACCTAAAAAAAGAAAATAGTTATATCTCCTAAACCTGGAATATAGAAGAATAATATTTAACTAATTTATTGTTTTCTTTTATTCATTTTAGTCTTTTCTATACCATGGTCTACCCATTCAAACATATGCACAAGGAATAATGATGAATAATCATTTCCTATGACTCTACCCAACAACCAGTATGACCTCTATTAGTAAACAATGTAAATTTATGTTCGATGCATCTGATCAAATGGGCCATAATGCCTATGTCTTAGCCAGTCTCTCGTGTTTACATCACTTGCTAAACATGACATAAATAGTTTCCCTGCCAACCCATGAAACCTCACATATGACTAACACCAAACTCCATCCTATACCTAAAATACCCTTTGATACCATTATGTCACAACACCCTCCCCAAAAATTGTACCCCTCCTTGGATGGAAATGTGAGATGAGAGATAATGACACCCATGTACCACCTCTAGTAGGAACCAGGTTCGAGACTAGCACTAAGGGTATAATAATCACACAGATGGGTGGCATTACCCTCTAAGAGAACACATGCTGAAAATATATATATGATAGAAATCGACCAATTCCATCTCATAGTGCAACATAAATGAAATCCCATGTACATATATGTAAGGTCATGAAATAACATCTACAACTAAAAGGGAAAACTAAAAGTACCAAAAGAAATTAAAACAACAGCAACCACGAAGACTGAATAGCTCCTTCAACCCCAAGATAGTAGTAACCATCCCAATATCCACCCTGATCCAAGTGACATAAAATAGTTTATATATACTTAGGGTAAGTATAACATCATACATAGTAGGAACCTCCAAGGATCCTCTAATGAAAAATTAATGAAAGCATGCCAAAGCGTAGTAATCAATAAGTGAAACTATCTCATTACCTAAATATGTAGACTATGTTCCCAACCTCAACATGGATACTCTCACCAAGTATCACATACAATAGTATATAATAAAATAAATAATATGAAGGGTACTCTGCTACCACTTCCCCACTAGTTATCTACTTTTCCCCAACACCGCACATCTGAAGCATCTTTGTCCAAAAAGGCTTTCCCACAGACACCTGGGTGTAGCACCACGACATTCACCTCATGAAACATAACCATTAAATCCATATATCCAAAGTAAAATGGTAGATTCTATAATCCACCAAAGGTTTCATAATTTTTTTCATATGTCGACCATTATACCTCATGCCTTTATAATCAATACACTGGGTAACGATCCTCAATTCATCATAGCCTATACACGTTACACCTGTAGTATTCCATTGGAAACTATATCCAGAATATATGTGTGTGATTAACCAGAAGACATTATAGCCCTCTAAAAACATATATGGTTAAAACTAACTAATTTTCCTACCATATCAAGTAACTACCTAGAAAATAGAGCGGAGACAAAGGGGGTACTCATTCATCCATCCACCCACCAAAATGTTTAGGAAAACACCCCGAGCCTCAAAATCCTTGGGGTGTATGTTAAACTAACTAATGTGGTGGAGCAGCATATAGAAACACAAAAATTATAGAATATAATAGATCTCACAACCACAATATGGGAATAATCTAGTCTTAGACTCAACTGCAGTTAACATCTCTCAGACTCCCGAATTCCACTTCTAAAACAAGGTATCCTATAAGCACATAACCATTTAAAGAGATAAATTGGGTTAAATTACTCTTTTTTATTAGTTTTGCTTCAAATTAATTAATTATATAACCATTAAATAACTATTATTAATTCCTCATAACCTTTAATTAGCATCACACCAGATTACACACATGTTATTTGTTAAATGGTATGTGTTTCTACAATTTACATTTCCATAATTGTTTATACTTATTTTTTTAGATTTTATTATATGAATATGCTTAATTAGATTATTATGTCACCATTTATTTTTCTTTTATTTTTTTACTAGGTGACTAGATGATCATTTTTATGGATACGTGGGGTTAGTCTAGGTGATTAATGATGATTTCAATGGATTCACTATGTCCTATTATTTATTTTGAAATTTAATTTAATACATATGAATGTATATTGTTTTCCAAGAATATTAAACATTTGAGTCATTCAAGATGTGATTCCTTGTATATTATTCTATTGTAATAAATTAACCACCTAACCTTGGCATTAAAGATGGGGTCTTTACACCTACTCAATTTATATAATGAGTTAATTTTTTGTCACTTTAAAAGGACCTTTGAATAAAATAAATTTTACACCTTCCCTATTAGCCTTCATGAAAATGTTGATTTACATTTCTAGAAATTACATCATTAGAATTTTATGGGGGTCCACGTGATATGATTTTACAGCTCTGCATCAGTTCCCTCCTCAACTGGACTAAATTGGAAAACAAATTATTCACTATTTATATATATATTTTTACATATAAGAAAGAATAAAATAATTTTTCTCTTACAATAAATTTTCTATAGTATTTGAGGTATTTTATAGAAGTAATTATGGTTCTATGATGTATGAATATATAGTATAATGTGTGATATATTTTCTTTGTCATCTTATTTCTCTTTAGATTGATGCCATATGAAAACCTTAATAACAATGAGTTTTAATTATGATCTATATGAAATCCATGTTTTTAATTTATTATTAAATAGTGTGAATATAATTTTCATGTATGCTTTTCATATTTCTTTTTCATTTTTCAATTTTTAGATACTTATTTTTAAAAATTCACTTCTTTTTATACATTAAAAAGTGGTTATTTCTCATCTGTATTTAGAAATAGATTTCTAAAACACTATAAAGGCATGATATATTATTTAAGAAATTATCGTAATATCTAAATCCAGTAATAGATTATTAGAGTATAACTATAAGCTTTATAATCATGTTCATTCCCATAAAATAATGTCACCATTATATTTTTGTTTTTATTTATGGTTTCTGCATTATATATTCTATTCCACATGAGAAATTAGATTTTTTAATATATCTAGAACCATTTATCATGGTCAACCAGATGTATAATGTCATGATATCTTCCCCACAAAGTGTACCCCTCCTAGGCTAGCAATGTGAGAAGGGTGATACTGACACCCGAGTACACCTCAAGTAGGCCCTGGTCGGTGACGAGCACCGGGGGTATAATAATCATGCATATGGGAGGAATTACCCTCTTAGAGAACACCTGTATAAGAGAGAGATATGACATACCCAAACCAAACCAAACTCATACTAAAATATAATATAAATCCCAATTACATATATATTGTTTCATGTAGGAAATACTACAACTGAAAGGGAAAACTGCAAGTACCAAAAGAAAGTAAAATATCAATTACCATGAATCCCAAATAGCTTATACAATCCCAATATAGTTGTAATAATACTGACCTCAAAAATTCTCCAATAACCTAAAAATATTATATATATATATATGGTGATTATAATAGTGTACACCTTAGGATCCTCCCCAGAGCCCCTCATGAAAAAGTAAATAAAGCTTGCTAATGGATAATAAACAACAATTGAAACCTTCTCATCATCTAAATTGGTATAATATGTTCCCATCATCATGATGGAAACTCCCACCATGTATCACATATAAGTTTATATAATATAATAAATAATTCCATGGGAACCCAACTACCACTTCCCCATCAGTTTTCTGATTTTCCCCAAAGTCGCAAGTCGTAAGAATCTTTCTTAAAAAAGTCTTGCCCGCAGACACCTCAGTGTAGAACCAATACATGCACCTCGTGAAAAAAAACTATTACATCAATGTAAATAAAGTAACCAGGTAGTTTCCGAAATCCACCACATCTTTCATAACATTTATCATACATCGAGCACTATACCTCAAGCCATTACAGTCCATGCACTGAGTAAGGATCCTCAGGCCATCACATATTATACCCATTACACCTATAGTATTACATTAAAAACTATATCTAGAATATATTTGTGAGAATAACCACTAACCATTACATCCCACTACACACATATATGGTGAAAACTAACCACTATGCCTACCAAAACAAGTAATATAATAGAGAAGAGATCGGGTCAAAATAGGGTAGTCATATATCCATCCTCCCACTATACAGTTACGTAAAACACCACCAGGGAACAGAAAACCATGGGTGTCAGTTTCCATAACTGACGGGGTGGATTAGATTATATAAACACAAAACTTAATGAATATACTATAGCTCACATCCACACTATGGGCATAACATAGTCATAGATTCAATTAAATAAAATGTCTCTCATACTCCTAGCTACCACTACTATGACTAGGTATCCTATATGTACACTTCCATTTAAAGAGATACATTGGGTTAATTTATCCATTTTTATCAGCTACATTTCACGTTAATTAATTCTTTAACCATTAATTTACCAGTATTAATTCTTAATTACATTTCATTAACATCACACCAATTTTTAATGCCCTCGATGAACAAGCAAAACAAGTCCACTTCTTCTCAGAAATATTACCTCATCTTTCATACCAGCAAGCTCCAACCCCATCAGTTAACATAGTTTATTCAATCATTTATTAATATAATTATTATACTCCCATATTTTTGAACATTGTAGAAAAAAATTCTATGGTACCAGACACAAAGGCGTCAACATGGTGAGTATATAAAATAACCATCAAGTATTTTCTACAAATGGAAAAAATGTAGACCAGTCCTTCCTCAACAAGCTAAACACCAAAAGCACATTGCATACCTCATGCGTCATTGCACCTTTTAGAAGGATGATAAGCAAGAACATAAACCTTTTTTAGTGGGTAAACAAAATCATATAAACAACCAATAATATTCATCAAGCATCCCATCATTCATATCCAGACCATTTTATCATCTCTGGTGTCCTCCCCAATACCCACATGCATAAACCGATGAGGCATGCCACTCTACGTGTCAAATGCTACCACAACCACTAGGCCCCCATTCTCCCACATCTCACAACATTCATCCAGGCCCACACCACATCACAATCAAAAAGAAATAACAAAGCAACCAGGATATTGGCATTAAAAATGTATTCGACCTTCACACACAACAAGATCTCGTAGTTATGAAGCATAAGTCCCTCGTCCTTACATGAAATATGTTAAATCAAAACCCAACAAGGAAATAATCTTTATAAATTTACAAACTCTTTAATCCATCATGAATTATCCCATTCATTATTAGTTGGTTTCAACAATTGGAAACCTAAATAGAAAGATATCATATCTATCACAAATTAACTAAACAAGCTTACTGCATAAATTTGATTATAATCAACTTATCACAGCAAAAAACCAAATTCAATGGAATTATTATTTATATTTGTTAAATTATTTACAATTAATCCTAGTTTATATTCTTTACTAATTTCTATCAAGAACGACACTCTAAACATGGAATGAATTGAAATCCCACTATCTATAAAAACAAGAGGAAATAATATATGATCGATGAAAATTTATTTATCCGATGAAAATAGATATTTGGTCAATTACATTGTGATCCAGTTGTCTAAAACATTCAAAATCTATAGTTTCACATAAATTAACAGAGAAGACAAGAATCGCCTACCAAAAAAGATTCTTGATGTTCTTTATGAACAAGACAACACAATGGATCACGATCACCTCTCCCCATGAAAGGTGCATCCCCCTGTGGACGTCATTAAATGAACTACCCCACCGACACCCTACAAATATCCATTAGAAATATAGATATCACATGCCATAACATGGAATGGGGAAAACTGAGATGAAGTATTGAAAAAAACACAAGAACGGAGGTAGGTCATACCTTCTTCTGATGAATGATTGACACTTTATTATTGCACCAAAAAGGGGATGCACATGCAGTAGGAATAAACATCAAGGGGGAAAATTAAAAGGATTAAAGTTTGATCACACCACTCCTATGGGAAGAACACCTCAGGGAACCTTACTTCGATAGAAAGGAGAATGAATGATAGAAGGGTAGGTTCCTAACTATGAAGGATTAGATATTAGGCTAATGGGATTTTAAATGGATTAGAATTTTAATTAATGAGAATCACATTAATCTACAGGGGTTGACCGAGTAAATGCATTCCCAGCCGATGGAAAATTAATATAGGAGTTATGTTATTTGAATTGGACTTAAATCCTGTAGAAAAGACCTTGAATGTGTTTTTCTCCAATGAAAACATTACAGGGTTGAAATTGTATAAAGCTAAAAACACTATTCACATCTGTCTCACAGACATCACTATTCACATATGAGACTTAGACACCAACAATAAAAATTACACATCGATGCTGACAGTAAAACTGTCACACTGAAGCTGCCAATACAAATGGATCATCGATGCCGAATGTAAAAATGACTCATCGACACCGATAGTACAAATGACTCACAGATGCCGACAGTACAATTGACTCACCGATTCCGATAGTAAAAATGACTCACTGACGCCAATAGTAAAAATGTCTCACAAATGACTCACTAAAAGAGATAGTACAAATGACTCACCAATGTTGACAGTACAAATGACTCACAGATGTTGATAGTACAAATGACTCACCGATTCCGACAGTACAAATGGATTAATGGCGCCAAAAATACAAATTTGGAAACACTGTTCACTGAACATGAAATTTGGAAAAGTGTTGGGGATTAGTGACCTTGACCTCCTAGAACACATCACACACAATATTTTATAAAAGAAATGGACTGGAGAGGTCTGAACCATTACATCAGATACATCTCAATACATTCTCGTCCCCGACCATTCAAAAACCCACCAAAAAGGAAACATAGAATGGGGTCTGAATAAGAATACATTGAGATTCCTCTTAGAAGATAGCATGCCACAAAAAAAAAAGAAACCATATTAACACGAAAGGAATCTAATCACAAACTAACATTGTTACCTGAAAATATTTGAACATCAATCAACTAGGGGTATTGATCATGTATCTACAACTCACATTCCAATGTAGTCTCCTCCATGCCACTATGTTTCCACAAGACACAAACCAATGGAATTGAACTAAAATGAGACACCTTCCCCTTGAGGTTATAGATCAATATCGACAGCTCCACAAAGGTCGCATCATCAACAACATTGATGTCACCCAAATCTATGATGCGAGAGTCGCCATGAAGATAATAATGGAGCTGCGACAGATGAAAAACATTATGTATCCTGATCATCTATGGGGGAAGTTATAACCTATATACCATGACTCCAACATGAGTCAAAATCTCAAAATGCCAAAAAACTGGGGAAAAAGCTTACTCCCATGACAAAACCACTGATGCCTACAATGGGGTGTTACCTTCAGAAGCACATGATCTGCAAATTCAAACTCTAGAGGTATCCACATTTAGTCAGCATGTAAAGACCTAAAAATTCCATGGAGTTTTTTTAATACCTGGGAATTTTACAAGTATGCAAAAATTTACGGCGCTAGTTTCTGAGGGCCGGTGCACCTAGAATCAATTTTTGAAATTTTTTTGGTTACGTTCAGTAAACGTACGAGTGGGATTTTATAACTTTTGAACTGATGCACTAAGTTAAAGTATAGGGGCATCGTTGAACTCGCAGCGCTGGTATTTTCTTAAGAGGACTTTCACCTCGATGGCAGTTGGTCAAGAATGAATGTTATTTTTTGATTTTTCTAATAAAAACTTTAAATAAAAATAAGTGTGAAGCTTATTTTTATGCTTGGTGGTTAAAACCTCTAAGGGTTGGTTAGAGGTGGAGGCCACCACACCATAACCTCCCATGAGAGGTTATTGTGGTGGGGCCCACCAACACATAACCTCCCTTGGGAGGATATCTTTGTTGGGACCACCCAGGCTTGTAACCTTTAGAACTCCCCATATATGTGGGTAGAACCCTCGAACATCCCTCCTTATGTGCAACCTCCCTCAATTAATTAATTTAACCCTTTAAAATAATTAATTGAAACTATTTGAATATTTTAGAATTTTTGGGGCCACCAACTAAATAATGGATTAACTTAATCCATTATTTTTGGTTGGCATTTCCATTGGGTGGAGCTCGGGGAAAGAGGGAGCTTGGGAGAGAAAGAACTAACCAATGAAGAATTAACTTCAACCATGTCAAAAGAGAAGGAGCTGACCGCGATGAAAAGCGACTTGGAAATCGTTACCTCTGAACACTCATCCTCCAATGATGGATATCCTCTTCTTTTTCTGACATTAACGAATCGATGCCCACCTTTCCATGAATTTTTCAACGATCAATGAGCCCGAGGTAGGGGTTGTTTTATGATTGAGTCTTACCCTTCATTCTTCGTCATTACTTGTGATCTTGGAGGCCAATTGTTTCCACCCTAACAAAGAGGGAGTGGGAAAAACAAACATAGAATGACCCACTCCATTTTTTTCTTTTCGTTGATGATGGTGGCGGTACAACAACATCGCTGGAAAAGTGGGCTCTAGCCGCAGGGCCGTGGTAGAGCAACGACGGCTGGTGACGGGCCAGTCACGAAGGGAACCAGGGGCGCAATGGACACTTGGTTGTCAGAGGGGCATGGAACTGCCTCGCTGTGTTATGAACTAGGCTGCGACCAGCATGGGCCATGGAGGAGCAAGGTGGTCTGACGGCCGCCGGAGGGGCACGCCGCCATCACACCGAGTGGGTGGAAGGGCCGCGACCAAGATGGCCACGACGGTCGAACGGTGGGGCGCAGGGATGTCGCGCCACGCAGAAGGAAAGCCACGACCATGTTGGTCACAGAGGACGGACATGGACGACCGACTATGCTGGCCGTTGGCGGGGAGTGCACCGGCCAAGACCCTGGGGGTCCCAAGGTGAAAAAACCGGCACCAAACGCCGGTTCTGTTTTAGGGAGACTGGGGGGGGGGCACTAACCCAAACCCTTATTACAGCAAGGGAGATCCCCATAGGGTGAAGCCACATGCTGTCTATGGCTATAGAATCACCTCCCAGCCACATAGGCTGGGCTACAAGAGCGAGCCGGGCCGCCCAGCGCGGGTCGGGCCGGTTCCAGAGGGGCCGAGCCGGTTTCAGTGGGCCTGGTCGGACCTGAGGACCAGGTCGGACCCCGGGTTGGATCCGGACCCAGGTGGGTAAACCCAAACTGGGTTGGGTCACCCAGACCAGGTCGGGCATGGTCGATCCGACCAGGCCGGGCCGGACCAGGACCCAGGTTTGACCCCATTCACGTTTTCGCCCATATCTTGGGCTACAAGTGTCTGATTGATGAACCGTCTATAGAGACAAATATCTTGGAGCAAAAAGGTTCTTTTGGCATTCCCTACTCAAGGTTTGGGAACATTTGGGGTACCTTCAGGTTGGATTGATCCTAAATCCAACCGGGCCCTCAGAGCGGAAATTCCAATTACTCTCAGACCAGGCGTCCAATTGACGTGTCGTCTATCATGTTGGGTTCCATATGATGAGAAGGAACTTCAGGATACATAGACATGAGTCTACGAGGATTTTGACGTATCGAAACTTGGATTGAGGAGTGCACCCTCTTAAAATCAATCATACCTGAGCAGAACCCTGTGGCTGGCTCTGCACTGTTGACTATTCCTAGATCATGTGTTGGTCCGATAGTTTTGTTAACTGTTCTTGGATCATGGGTTGGTCCGATAGTTCTAAAGACTATTCCTAGATCATGTGTTGGTCCAAAAGTTATAACTTCTATTCCTAGATTATTTGTTTGTTCGACAGAATAGCTGGACCTGGATAACATGTTGGTCTGAAAGCTCTAACGACTCTTCCATGATCATGTGTTGGTCGAAAGAATAGCTGGTCCTAGATCTTGTGTTGGTCAGATAGATTAGATGATTCGGTAGTTATAACAGATCATCTATACCTCTCTACAAAAGTTTTATACCTGTGTGAGCTAGTCAGTAGATCTTGTGTTTCCTCACAATTATGATGGTTCATTTGATAAACTTATGTATATGTATGGGAATATACCAAAGTGGGGTTTTCGGTTGATCTCATACTATGTGGTTTATCCTAGTTGGATTTTGTGATACCTAGAGGGTCTCGGGGTCCCTACTGAGTATCTTTATACTCACCCCTGCATGGGATTTGCCTGCATCTCGTTGTGTTGGATGCTGATGATGGACAACATTGACCGAGGTGTAGTGTACGAGGACTGGACGGTACCTGGAGGTGGACCTCATGACAAGTCGATACCCGGAGGAGACTGAAAGATGTGGATTACAGATGAGGCTATCTATACCTACCCTTCTGGTAGGATCCGTGGTGGACGATCTTGGAGGTTCTTGTCGTCTTTCACCTATATTTTCCCATTTTAGATTTACTTGTTATCAGTTTTCCTTGTACTTTACAGTTGGGCTTGTATTTTCGGCCCCCTGTACTTTCATCACTCCTTTTTGTATATAGTTTTACTCAGTGTCTCACTTCCAATTTTGTAACACCCAGAGATTATATGAAAAATATTATTTTTAAATTCATTAATGTCTTGTGTTGTATGCTACACCAAAAGGAGCTTGAAAAACACGCATCCTTGACTTTACTTGCATTACAAGCAATCACGACCTTCCCCGATAGCATGTGTAGTACGCAATACCGAGTTTCACTAAACAACGATATGCTATTAAAATATTATTAAAACTAGCTGTTATGAATAGTAATAACCACTATTTGAAATTTTTAAATTTTATTTTTCAAAATGGACTTCATTTTTGGATTCGGAATATCGAGATTAGCTTAGGGTGAAATTTTGGTACTTTTCAGATAACTTTCATTTTCTGATGAATAGTGAATATTACTAAATTTTAATTAAAAACAACCTTTTTAATCAAAATAATTAATAGTGATAAATTATTAATTTAAGTGGTTTTAATGTATATTTAGAATATATTTTTACAATTTAATACAATTTTGTTCATTGGATGTAATTTCACATTTAAACCAGACATAAACAAGTGTCAATCTTTTGACAGTTATTATCTCTTAAGAACACGATATTTGTTTTGACAACGGGAATTAATTTTTAAATTAATTAATGAAACTGATATGTTTTGAATTTGGTATAATAGACATCATTTTTGAGTTCATAATATCAAATATAGCTTAGGCCTAATTTTTGGTATTTTTCTGGGAACTTTCATTTTTTGATTAATAGTGAAACCCCTAAGTCGTAGTTAAGAAAAATGAATTTTTCTTAAAATGTAATTTTACCGCTTCTGTGAGTGGGATTTCAAAAATCCGAGAGACATGGTTGATGTCAGTAAGTAAAATGTGATTCAATGAGATGAAAATAATTTTTGGTGAATAGTAACTTTTTACTTTTTTTACCACGGTTAAAAGTAAATAGGGTAATTACGGGTAAAATGATATTATTATTATCCTAACACATGTCCTAATTATATTGGATAAGTTTAATTAGACCAAAAAACCCTTAGGAATAAAATATGACCATTTAGTCCCACTTGGATTAGATTAGGACATTTATTATTAATTTATTTAAAGAAGGGTTAAAATAGTTTAAATCAAAGTTTAATAAGTATATCATTTTTAATATAGGGTTATACATAAGATATATTCGACTATAAATATTAATTAGAAATATAAAACTATTTCCTACATAATGATATTTTATTTGTAATTTTTAGACTTTAAATAAGTTAATTTATTTATGACACAAATATGATGCAGTAATTAACTTATTTATAAGATATTGACATAATTGATGTTATAAATACCCAAATAAATATAATTTGAGACTTTTTATGAATTTAACTAATTTTTCTAGGTTAATATGACATTTTATTATTGATTTAAATAACTTTTTTTGAACTAATCATTCTGTTATGATTTTCACAAAAATCAATTACTAAATAGTGTCAAAATTGACATAAAATTGTTTTTAAGACAAATATTATATTATTAATTGTTATTTTATTCCTAAAAATATATGGTTCGGCCACATGACTTAGATAAGGTTATATATATTAATAATAAACAACTTGGGGTTCGTTTGGCGGATTATAGTAAGTTTATTAACCTTATAGTATAAGAAAACAAGAAGACACGGTAAAAGTAAAATTATTTAACTTAATGTTAAATCTTAATGATAATGTTAAAATAGGAACCTAAACTTATCTAAATTATATTGGATTAGAGTATTTAGACCCATTCCCACCTTAGCTTCTAAATATATCAATTTTGAACTATTAAAAACCTAATTTGACTTTATAATATAATAATAGTTTTAGTTATTCCAAAGGTGCCCCTCTCCTCCCTTATAAAAGGGCACCTCCTCCCTCTCTTCCTCACACCACTTTGAGCCTTCAACCTCGGCCAAACCCTGCCAAATTCTCTTCTCCACTTTCATAGAAACATCCTAGAGGTTTGGGTCTTCCTCAAAGACCAATTTTAGTGCCCTAAATGGAGATCTCAAAGAGGCGCTTCAAAGAAGAGGCAATGTCCGTTACCGATTCTTTCAAATTTATTTCTTGTTCCACTTCTTCTTCATAGGTTGTTTCATTTTGAAGTAATAAAATCAGTATCACTCATATACTGATAGGTTATTATAAGTAGGAAACAACCCTATTTCACCATCTATCCATCCTACGGAAAACAAAATCACAACGCGTGCGTACGTATGGAATACCGTCTCCACGCCGTGGTGTAATCTATTTTCCACCACCACCATACATGGATGGGTATAATGGTGCAAATAAACAGCTATATATGATTATTTTAAAGTGGTATTAATTCTGAAATATTATTCATACACTCCAATACAATTCCACGATCCTGAGAACGATATCATCGCTCGTGCATACGTACAGACTACCGTCTCCACGACCTGATGAGAATCATTCTCCACGTTAACCATTCATGAATGATTATAAAGTATATATAATAAGTAATCATGAAATATAAGAAATAATAATGATACTGGATTTATGTGTATATATATGTATGTCATCTACTTAATTCCATTCAACTCAATAAGGAAACGAAAACAGCGTTCATGTGTACGTACGGCCTATCATCTCCATGAATGGTGTATTTCTTTCAATTTACTAATCTATTATATATATGTATATTCTAAATATATATTATATAAATCATGTTTTATATTCTGTAATTAAGTAATCATGATCTAAGTAATCATATGAATAATTACAAGTCAAAACATGGATGACAAATGAAACGATTTTACCCAAAATTCTCTTTGACATGGAATTTACAAAAGAATGGTTAAAATAAATTCATAAGTGAACCATATATGATATCATAACAATGATTATGATTCTAGAATAAGTCAATGGAATTATTTAAATCATTATACAGGACGTTCAGACACTTAGAAGCAAATCGAACCTAAGGTAAGGGAAATATCACAATCTCATTTTTATCTGAGATTGTTTAGACTTTGAAATTTAATGGGGTGTATTTTTAACATCAAAAACCATGTTTCCTCAATATGTAATATTATTTCCATCCACCTAAAATTGTTTGAATCCAATTTTACCCTTCGGTGAGTTTTTAGTAAAAGATATGAAAGGAATCTTTTGTCATTTTTCGAACGAGGCACTTTTTGTATTTTCTGAAAAAAGTATGAGAAGAATGTTTTTTAACTTATACAGAATGAATGTATTTTTAAAAAATTATTTCAAGAAGCTTCCTTTAAAAGTTTTCATGTTTATTTTTAATCAACTCCTTTTAGTTTAAATTTGTATGACATGTTAAGAAAGGAAAAATGTTTTTGATGTAGAATGGATATTTTCCTCAAGAATGGAGTTCAAGTGTTTTATCAATATTATTTTACATCTAAGATAATAAAGGGTTCTGTTTGTATCCCTATTTTTACATTTATTTGATTATGTTATGATGGAATTATTTTTATTATGGCCTTTTATCTTATATGGATTATGTTATAATAGCATGATGTTTAAGATTCCCATTTTTATTACATGGGTTATGTAATGCTGTTTGATTTTTTGATTTTTTGGTACACATAAGAATGGTATAATTATGAGATGGGTGGGACCTATATCTCCCTCCAATGCATTGGGTAAAGATTTTATATCTCATGAGATAGACATGGCAGGAACGGCAGGTTAAACCGGTTCAGTGAAACAGGACTGAAATGAGGAGTGAACTCGGTTCAGAAATGAACTTTGTCAACTAAGATAGTCTTGACAATGAGTCTTGACTAATAAGAAATTATTCTCTATGATTATGTGTGTATTACAAAGTTTCATGTTTTATTTTATTATTATTGGGATTACATTTCACTACTATGATTTATCCCATGTTATGATATTATGATCTGTTTTGCAGGTTAAGATTTCCAAAATGTTATGTTCTTATGAATATGATGTGATTGATATTTCTTTTCGTTACCCTTACTGAGCATTTAAGCTCACCCTTTTATGTTTTATTTTCATCGGGATATAAAGAACTGTTTTAGGTAAGAAAAAAAGGGAAGATCTTTATGGGAGATTTTGAAGATCTTTCACCACGATTAGAAGATTATATTCCGAGTTTCCAAAGTCACTAAACTATTACGGTCCTTGTGTGTGTGTTTCTGTAATGTACTAAGTATTCCGAAAAATTAATGTAATGTCCATGTACGTCAAGCTTAGGGTCTCTACAGTTGGTATCAGAGGAAAGGTTTAGTCAACCTTTGGAAACTATGATGTGAGAACTTTAGTGAGATCCCAAGAGATATTTCTAAGGTATGTCTAGGGATGTCCCTAAGGATAAGTATAAGAATAGGTTATAGTACTAGAATTACGGTAACCTAAGATGTTAGATATTGAAGGTACTCCCGCTTTATTATGTTGTTTTCCCTAGCATGATTTTTTCCTCTCACACTATTCTTTTTGGGTTTTAGACGATGGCTAGAACCTGAAGGAACCATGTTTATCAATGCAATGGACAATGCAATGATTGTCCTCCAGAACAAACAAATGTTATGGGAGATGGAGTGAAAAATATTATTTCTATACTTACACAAGATATGAATCAATATGGACATCCAAATGAGCAGAGAAGGGAACAATATTCTATTGAGTCCTTCATGAGGCAACGTCCACCTTCTTTCAGTGGGTCTTCTGATCCACTTGTTGCTGAACAATGGATCAGTACCACTGAAAAGATATTTTCAGTTCATCAATGTTCTAAACATGATAAAGTCATCTTAGAAGTATATCATTTGGAAGGTGAAGCTAATCAATGGTGGAATCTTATCAAGAATATGAGGCCAAGAGATGAAATTGAGTCAATGGAATGGGATGAGTTCAAGAACTTATTTTTCAATAAGTACTTCCCTCGTATTCTTTGAAAAAAGATGGAGAATGAGTATCTTGAACTAAAGAAAAAGGATTATGAATCTGTTGGTGTATACAAAGCGAATTTTACAAGGCTTTCAAGGTATGCATCTGGATTTATCATCCAACCTGAAAGTAAAGCTGATCGATTCTTCAGTGGCTTAAAACCAAATCTTCGAAGGGCATTAGCTATAAGAGACTTCAGTAGCAATTAAGAAATTGTGCGTTGTGATATTAATGTAGAAATGGAAGTTGGTGTTACATATTCATCTCATGGTTTTAACATGAAACGAAAGATGGAGTTCAAGGAGAAATCTCCGAATAATGGTGAAAACAAGATGAATGTTTCCTTATGCTCAAAGTGTGGAAAGAAGCATGGTGGAGATTGTCTTAAAGGGACTAGAAAATTTTTTAAGTGTGTAAAAGAAGGTCATCGAGCTGCTAAGTGTCAAAGTAATGGAAAAAGGGTTGATAATGGTGTGAATAATGAAAAGACTTCAGAGAACGCACCAACAACACTTCAATTCTCCAAGTGCAATGAAATGGGGCATTATGATAATCAATGCCCTAATCCAAGGGTTAATGATGATCGACATGAGAAACCACTTAAGGAAAAGGACAAAGGGAAGTCACATGCGATCACTATTGGCGATGTTGAATTTGACAACGATGTGGTGGAATGATTAAGTGTTTATGTAATGGGATTCCAAAATAATGTTGTATATAGTATCGTGGAATATTGGAATATTTATGTATTGGTCTATTGTGGTTTTCAATAATTTTATGGTACCGGTAACCATGGAATGTGATTGAGATATTTTTGGTAAGTAGATGATATGCTCATAATGAAGGGATAAGAAGATAATGAGATGTTGGATTTTATTCACGAGCTCCTGATTGATATAAGGACTAAGTGATATCATGGTTTGAGTATAAATAATTTTAAGGATTTTGGTTTTTGGAAAGTGTTATCTTTTAACTGCATTCATGGGTATACATGATTAAGGTATTCAAATGTTTTTAATTTTACCAACAAGATACATCTTATGATATATGGGGGATAAATGATGGCATTCACGTGATTGTTATGTGACATTTCAAGTAATCATTTTCTTTATACTATGAGCTTAGACCGAAGTATTTTAGATAAGCCTAAAAATTGGAATGGATTATGTTGGACATAAGTTAGGATAGAAATTTTTTCGATATTATTTATGGGATGTTATAGTAATTTAGTTTTAGAAAAAGGAAAACCTGCAGGATGGGCGACAACCCATCGCGTCGGACAAGGCTGTGGGAATCAAACCCACAACCGAAGTGCAACTGGCCTTTATCGCCTACCACTGGCCTACAGGAAGTCCCTGTTTAGTAGAAACTAGTTTTACTATGATATAATAATTATAAGTCCATTTTAGGAACCATATATGATTAATCTCACTATAGATCGACTTATGTATATTTAAAAACTATTGCTAACCTTTTGTTTGAGATAGATGGAATGACCCGTCGTTCTATCACATGATCTGATAACACTTCACGAATAAAAATTCAACTTCATTTCATTAAAAGATGAAGTGGAAATTGTTCAAGGCACGAAAAACAATGATATTGTACCAAAATAAAGTAAGTATTTATTTTAATTCAAATTATTCAACTTTAGGGAAATGATCTTGAAAACCAAAAAATGTTTTCCTAGTGCTCTTATATCTGATGAATCAGATGGTACCTTAGATCGTCACAAATTTTTGGCTTTGTGATTGCTGGATTTTCCATAGCCATGTTCTCTTCCACTCTCCATTGGAACATGATGGTTAGATTTTCCTTCCATATCCATATTTTCACCTATGCGGAAACCTAATGATTAGTTTATTTGGGTAACCGTTACGTTTTATACATTTGTTTTTAAAGATTGGTTTTTTGTTATTCCTTTTTATGATATGGGTTTCTATTAAAGAAACTTTCGAGTAGTAAACCATTCATAACCCTGACGAATTTCGAGGGCGAAATTCATTTTAAGGGGGGTAGAATGTAACACCCCGAGATTTTATGAAAAATATTCTTTTTAATTTCATTAATGTCTTGTGTTGTACGCTACACCAAAAGGAGATTGCACAACACGCATCCTTAACTTACCTTTTATTACACGCAATCACGACCTTCCTCGATAGCGTTTGTAGTACGCAATACCGAGTTTCACTAAACAACGATATGCTATTAAAATATTATTAAAACTAGCTGTTATGAATAGTAATAACCACATTTTGAAATTTTGTAAATTTATTTTTCAAAATGGACTTCATTTTTGGATTCGGAATATCAAAATTAGCTTAGGGTGAAATTTTGGTACTTTTCGGATAACTTTCATTTTTTGATGAATAGTGAAAATTACTAAATTTTAATTAAAAACAACCTTTTTAATCGAAATAATTAATCATGATAAATTATTAATATGAGTGGTTTTAAAGTATATTTAGAATATATTTTTACAATTTCATATAATTTTGTTCATTGGATGTAATTTCACATTTAAACCAGACATAAACAAGTGTCAATCTTTTGATAATTATTATCTCTTAAGAACACGCTATTTGTTTTGACGATGGGAATTAATTTTTAAATTAATTAATGCAACTGATATGTTTGGAATTTGGTAAAATAGACATCATTTTTGAGTTCATAATATCAAATATAGCTTAGGCCTAATTTTTTGTATTTTTCTGGAAACTTTCATTTTTTGATGAATAATGAAACCACTAAGTGGTAGTTAAGAAAAATGAATTTTTCATAAAACATAATTTTACCACTTCTGTGAGTGAAATTTCAAAAATCCCATAGACACGGTTGATGTTAGTAAGTAAAATGTGGTTCAATGAGATGAAAATAATTTTTGTTGAATAGAAACTTTTTACTTTTTTTTAACCACGGTTAAAAGTAAATAGGGTAATTACGGGTAAAAAAGATATTATTTTTACCCTAACACATGTCCTAAATCTATTTCATAAGTTTAATTCGACCAAAAACAACCATAGTAATTAAATATGACCATTTAGGCCCACTTGGGTTAGATTAGGACATTTATTATTAATTTCTTTAAAGAAGGATTAAAATAGTTAAAATCAAGGTTTAATAAGTATTTAATTTTTAATATAGGGTTATACATAAGATAAATTCGACTATAAATATTAATTAAAAATCTAAAAAGATTTCCTACATAATTATATTTTATTTTTTATTTTTAGACATTAAATAAGTTAATTTATTTATGACACAAATATGATGCAGTAATTTACTTATTAATAAAATATTGACATAATTGATGATATAAATACCAAAATATATATAATTTGAGACTTTTTATGAATGAAACTACTTTTATAGGTTAATATGACATGTTATTATTGATTTAATTAACTTTTTTCGAACTATTCATTCTGTTATGATTTTCAGAAAAATCAATTACTAAATAGTGTCAAAATTGACATAAAATAGTTTTTAAAACAAATATTATATTATTAATTGTAATTTTATTCCTAAAAATCTAAGGATCGGCCAAATGACTTAGATACGGTTATATATATTAATAATAAACAACTTGGGGTTCTTTTGGCTGATTATAGTAAGTTTATTAACCTTATAGTATAAGAACACAAGAAGACACAGTAAAAGTAAAATTATTTAACTTAATGTTAAATCTAAATGATAAGGTTAAAATAGTAACCTAAACTTGTCAAAATTCTATTGGATGAGAGGATTTCCACCCATCCCCAACTTAGCTTCTAAATATATCAATTTTGAACTATTAAAAACCGAATTTGACTTTATAATAAAATAATATTTTTAGTTATTCCAAAGGTGCCCCTCTCCTCCCTTATAAAAGGGAACCTCCTCCCTCTTTTCCTCACACCACTTTGAGCCTTCAAGATCTTCCAACCCCTACCAAATGCTCTTCTACACTTCCATAGAAACATCCTAGAAGTTCTGGTCTTCCTCAAAGACCAATTTTAGTTCCCTAAAAGGAGATCTCAAAGAGGCACTTCAAAGAAGAGGTAATGTCCATTACCGATTCTTTCAACTTTATTTCTTATTACACTTCTTCTTCTTAGGTTGTTTAATTTTGAAGTAATAACATTAGTATAACTCATATACAGATATGTTATTATAATTATGAAACAACCCTATTTCACCATCTATCCATCTTACGGAAAACAAAATCACCGCGCGTGCGTACGTACGGAATACCGTCTCCACGCCGTGGTGTAATCTATTTTCCACCACCAACTTACATGGATGGGTATAATGGTGCAAATAAAAAACTATATATGATTATTTTAAAGTGGTATTAATTCATAAATATTATTCATACACTCCAATAAAATTACACGATCATGAGAACGATATCATCACTTGTGCGTACGTACGGACTACCGTCTCCACGACGTGATGAGATTCATTCTCCACGTTAACCATTCATGAATGATTATAAAGTATATATAATAAGTAATCATGAAATATATGACATAATAATGATACTAGATTTATGTTTATATATATGTATGTCATCTACTTAATTCCATTCAACTCAATAAGGAAACGAAAACATCGTTCATGCGTACGTACGGCCTATCGTCTCCATGAACGGTGTATTTCTTTCCATTTATTGATCTATTATATATATTTATATTTTGAATATATATTATATAAATCATGTTTTATATTCTGGAATTAAGTAATCATGATCTAAGTAATCATATGAATAATTACAAGTCAAAATACAGATGACAAATGTAACGATTTTACCCAAAACACTCTTTAACATGGAATTTACAAAAGAACGGGTAAAATAAAGTCATAAGTGAACCATATATGATATCATAACAATGACTATGATTCTGGAATAATTCAATGACATTATTTAAATCATTATACTGGAGGTTCGGACACTTACGAAGAAAATCGGACCTAAGGTAAGGGAAATATCACAATCTCATTTTTATTAGAGATTGTTTATACTTTGAAATTTACTGGGGTGTATTTTTATCATCCACATCCATGTTTCCCCAATATTTAATATTATTTCCATCCACCTAACATTTTTTAAATCCCATTTTACCCTTCGGTGAGTTTTTAGTAAAAGATATGAAAGGAATCTTTTGTCGTTTTTCGTACGAGGTACTTTTTGACTTTTCCGAAAAAAGTACGAGAAGAATGTTTTTTTAACTTATACGGAATGAATGTATTTTTAAAACATTATTTCCAAGAATCTTCCTTTACAAGTTTTCAAGTTTATTTTTAATCAACTTCTTTTAGTTTAAAATTGTATGACATGTTAAGGAAGGAAAAATGTTTTTGAGGTAGAAAGGATATTTTCCTCAAGAATGGAGTGCAAGTGTTTTATAAAAATTATTTTCCATCTAAGATAATAAAGGGTTCTATTTCTATCCCTATTTTTACATTGATTTTATTATGTTATGATGGAATTATTTTTATTATGTCATTTTATCTTATATGGATAATGTTATAATAGCATGGTGTTTAAGAT
This sequence comes from Viscum album, assembly GCA_963277665.1. Taxonomy (NCBI): domain Eukaryota; kingdom Viridiplantae; phylum Streptophyta; class Magnoliopsida; order Santalales; family Viscaceae; genus Viscum; species Viscum album. Next base: position 1,387,701,844 of record OY728160.1, read on the forward strand.
TCCCATTTAATTACATGGGTTATGCAATGATGTATGATTTTTTGATTTTGTGGCACACATAAGAATGGTATCATTATGAGATGGGTGGGACCTATATCTCCCTCCAATGAATTGGGTAAAGATTTTATATCTCATGAGATAGACATGGCTGGAACGGCAGGTTAAACCTGTTCAGTGAAACAGGACTAAAACGAGGAGTGAACTCGGTTCAGATATGAACTTTGTCCACTAAGATAGTGTTGGCAATGAGTTTTGACTAATAAGAAATGATTCTCTATGATTATGTGTGTATGACACAAAGTTTCATGTTTTATGTTATGATTATTGGGATTACATTTTACTAATATGATTTATCCCATGTCATGATATTATGATCTGTTTTACAGGTTAAGATTTCCAAAATGTTATGTTCTTATGAATACGATGTGATTGATATTTCTTTTGTTTCCCCTTACTGAGCTTTTGAGCTCACCCTTTTATGTTTTATTTTCCCCAGGATATAAAGAAAGGTTTTAGGTAAGAAAAAAAAGGGAAGATCTTTATAGGAGATGTTGAAGATCTTTCCCCACAATTAGAAGATTATATTCTGAGTTTCCAAAGACACTAAACTATTACGGTCCTTGTGTGTGTGTTTTTGTAATGTACTAAGTATTCCACAAAAGTAATGTAATGTCCATGTACGTCAAGATTAGTGTGTCTAAAAGTTTATACTCTCAATGTGTGTGTTTATTGTTGATAAAGGCAATGCATTCCCAGTTTTAGGGATTTAAGACTTTGGTGATAGTTTCCATCCCCTGGACTATGGAAGGTGGGCTTGGGGTAGTCACAACACGGGTCCCGAGGATGGGTCATGACAAATTGGTATCAGAGGAGTCGGTTCTACCGCAGAACATAGGACTCTGTAATTTCGTTATGTGAAGCAATAGTGTTAAGAGTATTGAGTGTGGTTTTCAGTCCAGGGATTCCGGTGTTGGTGCGGCGGCGGACATATCCATACACCAGGACAATGACCTATGATTTACGACTCAGTGCACGAAAACACTGATTGTGTGGGTGTTTCAAGAGGTTTCTTTGTGATCCTTTTGAGTTAGCTCACTAGGTATCACTTATTGATTGTGGCACACCTGTTTCTTTTCAGGACATCTCCACGTAGACAACCATCTATGGTTCCGAGAGTTGTACGAGATGACAGACCACCAAGCGACGAGGCCTCGGTGCAGGGCCCTATCACAGTGAAGGAAGTAGCGCTACCACTACCCGTTGGAACACCGATTCCACCAGCCCCAGCAGCAGAGAGTGCACGCCTCCTGAGCGCGTTGCCCGAGTTCCAGCTCTAGAGGCCACCCAGGTTCAGAGGAGAGATGGACCCGCAGGGAACAGATGATTGGATGGAGGCTGTGGTGAGAGTATTCAGGCTAGTAGGGACACCATCCAACCTTATGCGGATCCTTTTCTTGAGTCTCCTTTAGGAAGCAGCAGAAAGATGGTGGAGACTAATGCTTCATGTGCATGACGAGGCGACACTGCTCAGGGCAGACTTCGAGAGCCTGTTCTAGGCATAGTTTGTTCCAACCAACCTACGTGTGGTGCGAATATAGGAGCTACTTCATCTGCAGCAGGGTATCATGATAGTTCCATATTACTCAGTGAGGTTCACCGACCTCTCACACTACTCCATTGATATGGTGCGGGACCCATTCTTCAAGGCCCCGACCTTCGAGCAGGGGCTCAGGCAAGAGATCAGAGCTTCGATGATCTCACTCCGCATCCTGACGTAGGCAGGGGTGTTGGAGAAATCCCTCTTAGTGGAGAGTTTCTTTTCTGAGCAGATACCAGCAGTGAGACCCACCACTAGACATCACGTAACAGAGTCTTCTACATCTGGCAGTAGCCAGTTGTCGCAGAGGTTCAAGTGGACTAGACCATCCTGTGGACGACTTTTGGATATAGGTTTAGTTGTGTGGGGAACACAAAATCGAGCCAGACATGCCAGGAGCGGGCAATGCTACTCTTGTGGCGGGTAGGGTTAAATGGCTCGTGACTGTCCAACCCACTGTATTAACAATAAGTAGATAGTTGAGGGACCTCCCAAGCAGAGGAATATATTCGATCGAGGCCGTCTGCAGGGCGTAGACGGATGTGGATGAGGAACTGGTCAAGTAGGTGGTGGTGGAAGATGTTACGAGGTGCTACCGACACAACCACTAGGAGGTCCACCCCGACCGCAGGGAGCAGGTGGAAATGGGATAGCCCAGCTTTAGGAAGTTGAGGCATATGACCATATCACTCCAGAGATGATTCGAGGTATGATCTGTCTCTACTCCACCTTAGCTGCAGTTCTTATAAACATAGTTTCTAATCACTCTTTCATAGCCACTGCCCTCGTTCTATGCTCGGAGATTCCGACGGAGCCGTTTGCTCGTTCTATATGGCTAGATACTCCTATGGGTGCAGACTCAATGGTTACACATTAGAGCTGGTAGTGTGTGCTTACTCTAGGAGGCGAGATATTCATCTGGGATCTCCCCATAGCGGCATGAGGCCTTACGACATCATCTTGTGTATGGAATGGTTATGTAAATTCCATGCTCATATCGACTGTATTAGGCACAAAGTACGGTGTGTCTGCATGGATGGGACTGGGTTCACCTTCAACGGCGATAAGGGAGACTTTGCAGCACATGACAGACTTACTCGGAGGAGGGTGCACCTGATCAAACACTAGTTGGATTGCCTTACCCTTTGAGCAGTTGATGTGGAGAGTCCGACTTATCATGTAGTGGTGGACCAGTATGCAGATGTTTTCCATGAAGATGTTCCAGGACTACCTCTTCTTAGAGAGGTGGAATTATACATTAACCTGTACCCCAGGACAACATCAATATCTAATGCAACATATCGAATGGCTCCTCCTGAGCTTTGTGAGCTGAGGGTATAGCTGGAGGACTTGTAGGGGAAGGAATTCATCTGGACCAGTGTTTCTCCCTAGGGATCCCCGATTCTGTTCACCAAGAAGGAGGATGGGATCTTGAGGCTCTGTGTTGACTACCATCACCTGAACCAGGTGACTATAAAGAAAACGTACCTACTCCCAAGGATTGACAACCTCTTTGATCAGCTGAAGGGAGCATGGTGGTTCTCGAAGATAGACCTTAGATCAGGCTATCACAAGCTCAGATTTTGAGATGAGGATGTGTAGAAGAAGACCTTCAGGTGTCGTTATGGACACTAATATTTCTTGGTTATGCCCTTTGGCATAACCAATGCTCCATTAGTGTTCATGTGTCTCATGAATTGGATTTTCTAGCCTTACGTCGATCGCTATGTTGTGGTATTTATCGACGACATTTTTATTTACTCGACTACTAAGGAGGAGCATGCCAACCATTTACAGGTAGTAGGGGACACACTAAGAGAGAACCCACTTTATGGTAAGATCTCGACATTCCATTTTTGGATTCGAGAGGTTCACTTATTTGGAAACGTCATCTTGGAGGCTGGATTTGTAGTGGATCTAGTGAATATTGAGGCGGTAATTTCCTGAGAGCCACCCAGGAGTGTGACGAAGGTTCAAAGTTTCATGGTCTTTGATGGATACTACCAGAGATTCGTTCTATATTTCCCCGGAGTTGCAACACTACTATCATCCTTGACGAAGAACGGATATCCCTTCAGGTGGTTAGAGAGATACCTGCATTGCTTTCAGAATCTGAGGTAGAGGATGACTAGTGCCACCATCTTGAGGCTTCCAGTGGAAGGCATAGGGTACATAGTTTACTGCGACACATCAAGAGCTGGAAATGGGTGTGTCTTGATGCAGGAGTGAGAAATGATCACATATGGTTCTCGGTAGCTGAGACAACTTGAGCTGAACTATGCTACGCATGACCTAGAGTTAGCAGTAGTGGTCTTCACCTTGAAGATGTGGCGACACTCTCTGACGGGTGAACATTTTACCATGTACTCTGATCACAAGAGTCTCAGGAATATCTTCTCTTAGAAGAACATGAACTTGAGATAAAGATTATGGATTGAGTTCCTCTAGGACTATGACTTCGAGATAGTCTATACTCCTGGAAAGGGGAACATTGTAGTAGATAGACTCAGTTGGAGATCTAGTATACAGCTGATAGGAGTGGCGATAGAGCAGATGGCTCCCTTATAGATTTATTTTCTGGATAGAGATAGAGAATCCTTTCTACAGTCTCTTATGGTCACTACCCCACTTCTTCAGTGAGTCAGGGAGTCACTGCATGGGGACGCCGACTATAAGCCACGACGTGCTCAGATATCCATAGGACATGCACCTGATGGATTTTCAGAAGGTGTGTAGCATGTCATCTTCTACAGAGGATGTACTATGGTACTAGTATCACTTTAGGAGGATGTGTTGAGGGATTTTAACACGTCCCCTCAGGTGGTACATCCTGGAGTGGAGAAGATGTACCTGGACCTTTGACGACAGCACTGGTGGCCAGGAATGAATAAGGTAGTAGCAGAGATTGTCTCTCGGTGCCTCACATTTCAGCAATTGAAGGCGAATCACCAGGTACCCACAGGCTTGGTTCAACCATTATAGGTCCTATAATGGAAGTGGGATGGGATATCCATGGACATCGTGATGGGTTTTCCATGTACATCAAGGGGTCAGGGATCGATTTGAGTGATGATCGACCGACTCACCAAGTCAGCCCACATCCTACCGATCAGACAGCATGGTTCAGTGAAGAGCTTGGGATACCGCTATGTGCAGGATATTGTGTGGCTACATTGAATACCTTCATCTATTGTCTCTGATCATAATGCATGGTTTACTTCCCGGCTACGGAAGGGGTTTCATGGGGATTTTGGGACACAACTTCACTTGAGCACCACCTTCCATCCTTAGATAGATGGTCAGACTTAGCAGGCCATTTAGACACTTGAAGACATTCTCCGTGCATGTTTCCTCAACTTCAGTCACAACTCGGGAGGATCAATTGCCTTTGGTGGAGTTATCATACAACAAGAATTAACACTGCACCATCGGGATGACACATTTTGAGGCCTTGTATGGTCAACCTTACAGATCACCACTATGCTGGATAGACCCAAGGTAGTTAGCACTAGTTGGACCAGAGATGGTACGGGCTACTACAGAGAAGGTTCTGATCATCCAGGAGGGGATGAAGACTGCACAGAGCAGGCATATGTTTTATGTTGATAAAAGACAGGGGCCTCTGGAGTTTAATGATGGTGACCACATCTTCCTACAGGTCTCACCTCGAAGAGGCCTATAGAGATTAGGATGAGGTGGAAAGTTGTCTCTGAGAATCATTAGACCTTTCCAGGTCCTCAACATAGTAGTAGAGGTGGCTTAACGCTGGGTCTTCTACCTCAGTTGCATCGAGTACACAACATCTTCCAAGTATCTCAGCTACGGAGATACGTGCACAACCCTTCCCGCATCATCAACCATGGAGATATGGACATCAGTGAAAAGGAGACATTCACAGAGGTTCTAGTAGAGATTGAGGATCGACAAGAGCGGGTCTTACATGGACTGTCGATTCCTCTGGTATGCGTTTTCTGGCAGCACGTGAACCTCCAGGAGAGCACATGGGAGTGATAGGCTCAGATGCATGGTCAGTACCCCCATTTGTTCCCTTAGTTTGAGTTGTAGCTTACAGAGTCATAAAGCCCTGAGGTGGGGAGAATGTAAAGACCTGGAAATTCGATTGATTTTTTTAATACATGGAAATTTTATGAGTAGGCGAAAATTTATGGTGCTTGATTCCGAGGCCCGGTGCGCCCGGAATAAATTTCTGATGTTTTGTTCTAGTACGACCAGTAAACGTACTAGCGAGATTTTATAACTTCTGAACCGATGCTCAGAATTAATGTCTGAGGGCACCGTTGAACTCACAGTGCCAATATTCATTTAAGAGGACTTTCACCTTGATGTTAGTTGTTCGAGAATGAAAGTTAGTTTTTGTGTTTTTTAAGAAAAAAGATAAATAAAAATAAGTGTGAAGCTTATTTTTATGCTTGGTGGTTAAAACCACCCAGGGGTGGTTAGAGGTGGAAGCCACCACCCCATAACCTCCCACGAGAGGTTATGGTGGTGGGGAACACCCGCACATAAACTCCCTTGGGAGGATATCATTGGCGGGGACCACCCGGGAATATAACCCTTGGAACCCCTCATTTAAGTTGGGAGAACCCTTGAAATTTCCTCCTTATTTGCCAACACCCTCAATTAATTAATTTAACCCTTCTAATTAATTAATTGAAACCATTTGAATCTTTTTGAATTTTTGTGGCCAGCAATTAAATAATGGATTAACTTAATGCATTATTTTTGGTTGGAATTTCCATTTTGTAGACCTTGGGGAAAGATGGAGCTTGGGAGAGAAAGAACTCACCAATGAAGAAAGAACTTCAACCATGTCAAAAGAGAAGCAACCGACCTTGAAGAAAGCCATCGTCGACTTCTCCACCGCTGAACGCTCTTCCTCCAATGACATATATACTCTTATTTTTCCAACATTGACGAATCGACACCCGCCTTTCAGCGACTTCATCAATGATCAATGAGTCCAAGGTAGGGGTTGTTTTATTATTAAGTCTTACCCTCCATCATTTGTCGTTAGTTGTGATATTTGTAGTCGATTGTTTCCACCCTAACATGGAGGGCATGGGACAAATAAACACGGCCCGAACCCCCTCCATTTTTCTTCACTTTTTTTGACGACGGTGGTAGTGAAATGGAGCCGCCGGAGGAGCGGGCCGTGGCCGACATGCCACAGTGGAACAACGGTGGAGGTGAAAGGCCGGTCGCGAGGGGAACCTGTGGCGCAAGGGACACCGGGTCGCTGGAGGGGTGCGACGTCATCGTGCAACGCATAGAACTGGGCCATGGCCAGCATGGGATGTAGCGAAGAAAGGTGGCCTGATGACCACTAGAGCTGCGTAACGCCATCACTGCGTGTGGGTGGAAGGGTCATGGCCAAGAGGGCAGCAGCGGTCAGACAATGGGGCGTGATTTCGTCGTGCCTTGCAGAAGGAAAGCCGCAGCTAGGTAGGCCGTAGCGGACGAACATGGACGACCAGGTGTGCTGACCGTTGGCGGGGAGCGCACCAGGAGGGACAATGGGGGTCTTGTAGTCAATGAACCGACACCACACGCTGGTTCTGTTTCAGGGAGACCTGGGGCGCTGTCCCCTACCCTTTGCATGACTTAGAAAGGCCCCACATGGCACTTCCCCCCACTGGCATCAGATGGAAAATCGCCTCCCAGCCACGCGGCTGGGCCACCGCCGCTGGCCACGTGGGTCGTGCCACCCCAAGGACAGACTGCCGTGTGGTCCGGGCCACCCAGCGTTGGCCAAGCCGATACCGGTGGGTCGAGCCAGTTATGACAGGCCGGGTCGGACCCCGGTCCAGATCCGGACCTGGGTTGGGTTTACCCGAACTGGGTTTGGTCACCCAGACCTGGTCGGGCCGAGTCGGTCTGACGGGGCCGGACCGGACCTCAACCCAGGTTTGACCCAATTCACCTTTTCTACCTTATCATGGGATACATGTGTCTGATTGAGAAACCTTCTATGACAATGGAAATATTAGAGAATAATGGTTCTTTAGGAATACCCCACTCATTTTTTGGAGGCAATTTAGGTATGGTAGGGTTGGATTGATCCTAAATCAAACCGGGACCTCGGAGTGGAAATGCCAACAACACTCAGACAAGACGTCTGATTGACGCACCGTCTGTCATGTTGGGTTCAATATGATGCGACATAACTTCAAGATACAAAAATGTGTGTCTACATGAAAGTTGACATATCGAAACTTGGCTTGAGGAGTGGAACCTCCCGAAATCAAGCATACCTGAGAGGAACCCTATGGATGGCTATGCACTATTGATTGTTCCTAGATCATGTGTTGGTCCGAACATTCTGTTGACTGTTCCTGGATCATGTGGTGGTCTGACAATTCTGATGACTGTTCCTAGATCATGTGTCGATACGACAGTTCTATCTTCTATTCCTGGATCTTGTTTTGGTCCGGATGAATAGCAGGACCTAGATCATGTGTTGGTCCGACATCTCTAACGACTATTCTTAAATCATGTTTTGGTCCGACAGTCTTGACTTCTATTTCTGGATCATGTGTTGGTCTGACAGAATAGCTGGTCCTTCTTCATGTGTTGGTCCAACAGCTTAGATGATTCAGTAGCTATATCTGATCATCCGTACCTCTCTAAAAAATTTGTATACATGTGTGAGCGGAGTCAGTAACTCTTGTGTTTTCTCACGATTGGGATGAGTCATTTGATAAACTAAGTTATATATAAGGGAATATACCTAAGTGGGGTATTCAATTGATCTCATACACTGTGGTTTATCCAAGTTGGATTTTGTGAGACCTAGAGGATCTTGGGGTCACTACTGAGTGTCGTTATACTCACCCCTACACGGGCTTTGCCCCCACCTCATTTTGTTGGATGCAGACAACGGACAACGCTGACCGAGGCAGAGTGTACGAGGACTGGACGGTACCCAGAGGTGGACCTCACAACAAGTCGGTACCTGGAGGAGACTAACGGACATGAAGTGTAGAGGTGGCTATCTATACCTACCCTTCAGGTAGGATCTGTGGTGGACGATCTGAGAGCTGCTTGTAAACTTTCAGCTATTTTGTCCCTTTTTAGTTGTACTTGTTATCAGTTTTCCTTGTACTTTACAGTTGGGCTTGTATTTCCAGCCCCCTTTACTTTCATCACTCCTTTTTATAAAGTTTTATGTAGTATCTTGCTTCTAGCTTATACTTTTAATGTGTGTGTTTATTTTTTATAAGGGCAATGCCTTCCCAGTTTTAGGGATTTATGCCTTTGGTGCTAGTCGCCAGCCCCTAGCCTATAGAAGGTGGTGTTGGGGTAGTCATAGCACGGGTCCCGAAAAGGGGTCGTGACACAATATATGACTTCTGACAATCTTATGTGGTCATTATCCACTCACTAATCACCTGAACCATCTCTTTCATATTTTCCATTAGTTCCAGTATGAGAATTGGTGACTCTCCGACCCAAGTCTAGAAAAATGGAGAATAGAAAGTTCATCCATAAAATACTTCAAACGGTTCCATATCGATGGTGTAGTGAAAACTAATGTTGTATGAAAACTCCATCCAGGGTATGTTCCTCATTCAAGAACCTCAAAAATTATAGGCACAAGAGTGCAACATGTCATAAGGATTTTTGATTGTCCACTCTTTTTGAACGACCATTTGTGGATGAAGAGAATTATTTAGGAATAGTTGATAACTAAAATCATTCTCGATACCACTCCACATAGTAGAGGTAAAACAAGTTTTTGATGAGAAATGATCAGCCTCAGAACTCTACAGAGTCTCACCACCTAATCTAGATACTTGCTAAAAAATAAACCCACTGAGCTTGACTCCCTGATTGCTATGAAGTGCGCTATTTTTTTAAATGATCCACTACCACCCTTATAGCATCATGGCCTCTATGAGCTCGATGTAAACTAGTAACAAATTCCATTTAGATGTCATCCAACTTTCAATGAGGAATATCCAACAGCTTGAGAATACCACCGGGAATATAGTGCTCGGTCAGCTCCTTCGGGAAGACCAAACATTGAGATAGTAACTCCGCAACTGCACTCTTCAACCATTGCCACCAAAACTGACTCCTCAAAGCTCAGTACATCAATGTAAATTCAGGATGTACTACTATAGGGAAAATATGGAACTTCTTGAGAACCATCTCACACATCGCCAACTGAACAAAAAAACATTCCCTAAAACAACACCAAGTGTTGTTCATCCTCATTCCAGCCATCAGGGGCCTTTCCCCAAACAACACTGTCTCTCAGGACCTCCACCTCTTGATACCCCAATTGGGACTCTTCTACCTTCCACACCAGAGGTGACTGAAACAACATCTGATGAATACAACCTCTTCCCCCAAAATTTCTCATATCAAGATGTAATGTTTAATGGTTTTTCATTATACTCCAAGAATCACGTGATTCACACACAACCTCACCATAAAAATTCCTACTCAGTGCATTGGAATAAAATTATCCTTAACAAGTTTATTTGATATTTTTAGGTCTTAATCTAGTAAGAAATCTATCCATCGATGCTGCTGCAGGATCAAGCCACACTGGGACAAATCATACCTCAGGATTTTATGTGCGGTGTAGACTATAAAAAACTCCACAATGTGGTAATGTCTCCACAACATTAGGGTAAAACACTATTGTTTCCAACTCAAGATCATAGGTGGAATAATCACATTCATGGGGATGAAACTAATGAGACCCAAAAGTTACAAAATATCTCTACTACATTAGAATAGAGCCAAACCCCAGATGTGAAGCCCCAAGAAAACAACAAACTAAACTCCCTCTACTTGCATACAAAGACTGGAAGCACTAAAAAACTTATTATTCAGACACTCGAAATCTTTCTGACACTGATCAGCCCATATGAATGCTTGATCATTCCATGTCAATGTTGTTAGAGGAGTCACAACCCGAGAGAAATCAATTTCAAAACTCATGTAGTGGCTTACGTGACCAATGAATCTTCACAACTCTACCACTATATTAGGGAAGCCCAAGAAACAACTACTTCTATCATTGATTTATCCACATCTACTCCCTACTAGGACACCACATTCCCTATGAAATGAAATTCTTGATACCAAAATTCACACATAGACTACTTCCAAAACTACTTCGGGCACCGAAGAACTCCAAAAATGACATGCATATGCTCTTCATGATCCTCAAAAATCATTGATTACACAAGGATTAATCAATAAGAACCCCCACAAAATTATCCAGGAACTCACAGAACACAGTGTTCATCAACCACATGAACTTAGATAAAGAATTTGTCACAAAAAAATTAATTACATCAATTTCGTAATGCCCATAACCACAAAAGAAAGTATTATTCAGGATATCCTCATCATTTACAAACATATGATGATATCTGGACCGTAATTGAATCTTAGAGAAAAAAATTTCACACTTCCTTTGATTTAATAAATCATCAATCTTGGGAATAGGATAGTGATTCTACATTGTCTCTTTGTTCAAGTGACGATAATTGATACCCCACCACAGACTTATGTTATCCTTCTTCAAGAACAAAACTAGTGCACCCCACAGTGGAACACTTGGTCAATAAAAATCAAATTATAAAAAACCATCGAGATATATATGTAGCTCTTGTAACTCAGATGTGACCATCTTATATGGTGACATAGAGATAGGAGATGCTCTCGGTTGTAGTTCGATCCCAAAATATAACTCTCATAAAGGGGGTAATTCTAGAGAATGTTTTGGAAATTCATCAGGATACCCTTCAATAAGACCGGGATACACCAACAGATGAACCTCTGAAAGAACTTAGCACCAGGTCATCCATCAAGGATGATAAAGACAGAATACACCTCTTACCCATCTGAGGGTCCTGATCATTTACATACACCACTAGCTCTCCATCAGCATAGAAGAACACTAACTTTATCTTAAAGAAATCCACAATAGCCTACACCGAATACAACCAATACATTCCATGTATGATATCATATCTTTTTATTTGTAAACATAGGAAATATCCCCAAGGGAAGTGCTGCCCCAACACAAGATCATAGACTCTCCATACTTCAAAAATGTCAGCTTAACATCCCACTAGAATAGTCAACTCTAATGGCACTAGAATCCTCTCTACATCAAGTTCCAAAGCATCGAAAATGGAATCTGATATTAAGGAGTGTGTCTCTCATGATCCATCAAGGCATACACTAAAGTAGAAAACAAGAAAAGAGTATCTGGAATGATGTCTGGCTTGCCTGTCACTAGCAACAAAAAATAAAAAAGATGGCCACGACCTATTTGAACCAGATGCGCACCAACACCATGGTCATTCTATGATCTCTAATAATGGGGAGAATCTATGGGTTGTCCTATTACTTCCCCTTATTCTCACTTCTGATCCAAATCTACTGTAATGTGATGCTACTACCTCTGCTGGAACTACCTCAATAGAGGATCCTGGAGTAGAACACCTGGTTCTTGTTGACCACTTTGAATGGTCATGCACTCTAGATGCATATGACCTAGGCCTCTGTAAGGAAAAAATCACATGGTCACTTGGAATTGGGTTGGGAGCTTACTCCCATGGAGAAAAGAAATGATGAGGGTAGGGACCTACCCCCAGTAAAATCGAAACACTTCTGCCCTGAAAACCAAGAACCCCTGACCAATTCTATTCTTTGTAAGGAATCCAAAAAACTCCCATCTCATGAAGATCCATTTCTAGATAACATCCGCTCGATGACCACATCTATAACCAAAACCTCCTGATAAATCTTGTGAATTAATGGGTTGACCTGTTTCTCGATCACTAGATGCAAAGACTCCTAGAAATGCCTCAGCCTAGCCTCCTTATCTAAAAAATAGGTCCAAAGGAAATCATAATATGTTCCTGAAAGGGATTCCAAACTCTCTCACACTAGAGATCCACTTTTGGTTGGTATGAAGTTCCTTGAAACTGGACACCTTCACTGTTAAAGAAAGAAACTCAACATTGAATTTGTTTAGGAACTCCACCCATAAGATCAAAGACCCCTTGTGATCTAGGAGGATTAAGAAACACAACAAACTCATTTCCCGATGCAACATCGTCAAAACCAGAGACATCATGTGCTCATTATGAGAAAATATTGAACTGAAGGATATCTTAAACACCTCAAACTAGTGTTCTATGACTATATCTGAAAGGGATCCCTCATACCTCTGTAGACTCTAGCGCTAAAACTCCTAGAGTTTCCACCATTAAGTGTGTCATCAACCTCAAACCTACAGTTATATTATTTCATAGCCTGCTAGACATCTTCTGCACAAACCCGATGATTACTTCATCCAAGATCCATTCCTAAAAATCCGAAAATAGTTAGAGCAGCTAAAACTGGAATATGGAAGAATAACCTTTAACTAATTTATTATATTCTTTTATTCATTTTATTTTTTCCAATACCATGTTCTTCCCATTCAGACATAGGGACAAGGAAGAATGATGAATAATCATTTACATGGTCTTAACCCTACAACCAGTATCACCTCTATTAGGTGCCAATGTAAATTATAGTTCAATGCATCAGATCAAGTGGGCTATAATGCCTATGTCTCATCCAATATCCAGTGTTTACATCACTAGCTAAACATGACTGACATAGTTACCCTACGAACCCATGCAACCTCACATATGCCTAACACCAACCTACAACATATCCCTCAACCTCCCTTTGATTCCATTATGTCACAAGCCCCTCCCCACAATGTGTACCCCTCCTAGGCCAGAAATGTGAGATGGCAGATAGTGACACCCATGTACCACCTCTAGTTGGCACCAGGGTGGCGACTTGCACCAAGGGTATAATAATCTCACAGATGGGAGGCATTACCCTCAAAGATAACACATACCGAATATATAGATATGATAGAAACCGACCAATTCCAATTCCTACTGCAATATAAATGAAATTTCATGTACACATATGTAATGTCATGAATGAACAACTACAATTGAAAGGGAAAAATTCAAGTACCAAAAGAAAATAAAACGGTAGAAACCATGAAGACCCAATAGCTCCTTCAACTCCATGATAGCAGTAACAATCCCGATCTCCAACCTTTTACAAGTGACTTAAAAATAGTTTATATATACTTAGTGTAATTATAAAATTATACACTATAGAATCATCCCATGAGCCTCTAATAAAAGATTAACAAAATCATGCTAAAGCGCAGTGATCAAGAAGTGAAACTATCTCATCAAATAAATATGTATACTGTGTTCTAAGCCTCAACATGGATACTCTCACCAAGTATCACATACAGTATTATATAATATAATAATGAATATGAAGGGTACTCTTCCACCACTTCCCCACTTGTTTCCCACTTTTCCTTAACATCGCATGTCTGAAGCATCTTTGTCCAAAAAGGCTTTCCCACAGACACTTGGGCGTAGCACCACAACATGCACCTCCTGCAACATAACCATTACATCCATGTAACCAAATTAAATAGGTTGATTCTGGAATCCACCACAGATTTCATAATGTGTATCATAAATTGAGCATTATGCCTCAAGCCATTGTAATCGATACACTGAGTAAGGATACCCAATCCATCATGGCCTATACACGATAAACCTCTAGTAGTACATTGGTAACTATAAACAGAATATATGTGGGTGAATAACCACAAGCCTTTATAGCCATCTAAAACATATATGGGGAAAACTAACTAATGTTCCTACAATCACAATTAACTACCAAAAAACTTGATCGGGTACAAAGGGGGTAGTCATCCATCCATCCTCCCACCTGAATATTTGGGAAAACACCCCCATGCTCAAAATCCTCGAGGTGTAAGTTAACTTAACTAATGTGGTTGAGCAGCATATAGAAACCCCAAAAATATAGAATATACTATATCTCACAACCACAATATGGGCATAACCAAGTCTCAGACTCATCTGCAGCTGACATCTCTCGGACTCCCAACTTCCACTACTAAAACAAGGTATCCTATAAGCATAGAATCATTTAAAGATAAACATTTGGTTAAATTATCCCTTTTTATTAGTTTCAATTCACATTAATTAATTGATTAACCATTAATTAACCTTTATTAATTAGGCAACACATTTCATTATAACCACAATATATTTTCATGCCCTCCAAGCATATCCAATCCACGTCCACTGTGTCTCAGAAATATTACCCATAATTGCATCCAAGAAAGCACAAACCCCATGAGTTAACATCATTTATTCAATCATTAATTATAAAAATTATTTTTTTCCATATTCCAAAGAATTATATAAAAGCATTCTAATCTACCAAACACAATGGGCTCAATATAGTGATTAGATGAACAACCCATAATGTATTTCCCACCTATAGTCGGATCCTAGACCGATCCTTCCTTGATAAGATAAACAAAAAAACATGTCATACCCCATGCGTCACGTCCTCTTTTGTAAGGAGGGTATGAAAGACCAGCTTCCATGAGTTGTGGGGAATATAAAGTAGATAAATATCAAAAAAATATTCAATAAGAATCCAATCATTCATTACCAACACATTTCATCATCTATGGTATCCTCCCTGACACCCACATGCATAAACTGATCCCCCTCGCCACTCTAGAAGTCAACAGGTGCCACAACCAATGGGCCTCCCTACCCCAAAATCTCAAAACATCCATCCAGGATCATAACACATCATATGTAGTAGGAAATAACAAATCAATTGGGATCTTGGCTTTAACTAAGCAATCCACCCTTCAAACGAAATGATCTCACATGGCTCCAAAGAAGAAGGCACTCAACCTTACATGAAAAAGGGTAAGTCTGAATCATACTTGTGATTAACTTTTATTGATCAGCCAGCTCATTAATCCATCTTGATTTAGAAGATTAATTATTAATAGGGTCTATCTATGGGAACCTAAATAGAAAGAAATCATAGCTATCACAAACAAATTAAACATTCTTACTGCATCAATTTGATTATCATCAATTTACAACAGAAACAATTGCATTCATTTATGGTAAACTTTATCTTTGAAAAATAATGTAAAATTAATACTACATAATGTTACTTAACAATTTCCATCATGAACAACATGATAAACAAGGAAATCATAGATATCACACTATCTGGATAAATAAGATGCAATAACATAAGATCAATACAAATTTATTTTTGGATCAAATATGTATTATGACAATTCCATTGTAATGTAGTGGGATAAAACATAATAACCCTGAATTTTCATATAAAAGAATGGAGAGGCCACAAATACCACACCTCAAAAGGATATTGATAATTTTTAAAGAAAAGCCAACACAACAAATCACGATCACCCATTCCCATGAAAACTACATCCACCGTAGGACACCGCGACACGACTGCACCAACCAATAACCAATAAAATTACATTAAAAAAATGTAGATCACATGACCTAACATGGAATGTAGAAAATAGAGATGAATGATTGAAGAAAACAGTAGAACCTAGGTAGGTAATACCTTCAATCTATGAAGGATCGGAACATGCTGCTTTCACCAAAACATGGGGTGCTAATCCATTAAGAAGAAACATTAAACAGAAATGATCCATTGATTAAGGTTTGATCACACCAATCATATGGGAAGAATGTCTCGGGGTTCCTCACATGGAGATAAAGGAGAGGTAATTAATTAAGGTAATTCTCTCGACT
The DNA here is from genome assembly GCA_963277665.1 of Viscum album. Classification (NCBI taxonomy): domain Eukaryota; kingdom Viridiplantae; phylum Streptophyta; class Magnoliopsida; order Santalales; family Viscaceae; genus Viscum; species Viscum album. Next base: position 1,387,718,161 of record OY728160.1, read on the forward strand.
ATGATAGATTAGATCTGAGACTAACACGATTTGAAACAGTTTCAAATTTCCATTAATGTAGATGACATTAATCTGCACGGTTTTACCATGTAAAGGCATCTTGATCCTTAGGAAAATTAATATAGGAGTAATGTTCTAAACATCAGCCTTAAATCCCTAAAAACATGTTTTTAAATTCGTTTTTAATAAAATAAAACATTAAAGAGGAGAAATTGTAGGAAGCTGGAAACTCTGCTCACATCTGTATCACTGATAGAACTGTTCTCATATAAGACGTTGACACAGATAATAAAAATGGATCACAGATGATCATAGTACAAAGGAATCACTGACTCTAACAGTACTAATGACTCACTGATTCTAAAAATACAAATGACTCACTAATGCTGACAGTACAAATACGAAAACACAGTTCACTAAATTTGAAATTTTTAAAAGTGTTCGGGATGAGTAACCTTGACTTCCCAAAACACCAAAAACACTAAATTTTAGAAATGGAATGGACTGGAGAGGTACAACCCATTATATAAAACTTAATATATATTATAGTAGTGAACATATAAATACTACGATTAAGATCCTAATAAATCGTAGACAACATGGAAGAATGGTATTTATAATGGAAAAATTATTCATGTAATATGTTAGTATGGTATTTAATTCTATACAGAAAAAAAGATATTTATTTTTTATGAAATAAATTATTTGAATTCATTGTATGTTCTTATTCATGTAATCATTTTATAGAATAGTTAATACAAATTTTTTTTCCTGAATCTATTTTAATTATTTATATGTTTAAAATATAATTTTGTAAAAGTTTCCATAATTAATACAGTGAGATAGAGAATTAAAAAATAGGTAATAGTTAACATGATTTGGTAATAAAAAATTGTGTATATATATTGAGAGATTTATCTACAGTTGACAGTGATTGAGGGTTCTAGAATTAATGTGGCTCGTGATGTTCAAAATGGTTTAATGAACAAAAATTGTGTATTTTATTTAAATTAAAATAACTTGGATTAAAATATTTCAATGTCATTCAATTTTTTAATTTTTCTTATTTTTATTTACTAATAATTTTAAAACTAATATCATTAATGATAATTATTAATTAAAATATTTTATTTTGACTAAGGTGGTGGGGGATAAAATGTGGTTTTTAATAGAACTATGTTTCAAGAGAATTAGTGGTTCCTCTTTTTAGTGTAATAACAAATAAATTATATTGGAATATAGAAAAAATTAAATTGAATTCATAAACTATTTGGTTCAGTATTTTGGGTCACTTGATTAACTATTGGTGTTTTGATGAAAATTTATTATGTGGAAGGAAATGTATTTTAAATATATATTGACCATAACTATTCAATTGGACGAATACTAAAGGTATAATGACATCATCGCTGGTTTGGTTGTATAGATGTGAATTCTTTTGGGACATTCCTCTAGGAATATTAAAATTATATATGGTGCATATTTTTGGGTTTTCAATTTTTTTAGAGCCATTGGGATCCACCCACAAAACCCACATCTATCGATAATTTTTCCGTTCATTCAAGTTTTATTATACCACATCTAGAACATCCAAATATAGAAACGAACTATCATTCCAATAAACCATTTAGAAACTATTAATTAAAAAACATGCTGCAATAAATTAAAATTTAACTAATTATATATTAAATATTCATTAAAAATATGGATGGCTCATATTCCCACCAAATTCTAGTCGTATGGTAAAGACCCTATTAATAGACCAATGTATTAGTTATTAGAATTATATGAGTTCATATCACTATATAAAATACCATTTTCCATTGAAACACATTAAGGGAAAATTATTAAATTTCCCATGATTTTTGCAACTGATGAAGAATAAGGTCATCAAAAATCCCCACCACTTGTGCTTATTTCCCCTCAGAAGTCACTTTGGAAAGCCATAAGTAGTTTTCTTACCCAAGCACTTGCGTAACTGAAGCTATCACATCCATCCAATAACCGGTCATACCAAATCCACAACTCATTATATCATAAATTAAATTTTAATATGATTCATTTGTTTTTCCCCACAAGAGAAGTATCATTATCATCACCTCGCTGCCCAATGAAAAACCATATAGCACACACGCTGTCTATCCAAAGACAACAGGGATATATAGGGAACAACCAATCACATCTAATAACCAAAACAAAAAAATGAAAAATTGTTCTAAAAAAATTATCTCATGATCTCCAGAAACATATGGTGAACTCCATACTTCAAGGTTTTCCTTACTCTACCCATTGATCACACAATAGGACTCACACACAAAAATCCAAGCCCTAAAAACTAGGAAAATAGACTTAAACCCACTAACAAACATTAGAATGGGAATCAATCCAAAACCAAATTCTCCTAACCATGACCTCACTACACTACCATGGTCACAACTAAAAATTAGTGTGCCTTGTGGTCAAGAAAAACCTACCCCTCCCCCCGCGTTATCCATCAGAAATAAAGAACTACCATCACTACAATTCTAAAATTCCAGGCATCATTATGATTTACGATGCCCAAATGGAATGGTACCTCAACTATCTTATCAGTTAAAGAAAACCACACTCACTTAATTCATCTGTTATAGAAATCACACATTCCCCACCAGAAGGCCCATCAATAAACACATTGTAGGGATAGTTCCCCCAAAACATAAAGAACCTCAGACTTCAGTGGAATAAATTTATTAGGGAAACTAAAAAATGAACCAAATATCACTCAAGAATCCTTGCTCATACCAAAAAAAAATGAACTCATAGCCTGAACCGAACTACATGGGATTCAAAGAATCCCACAACGAAGTGACTGCATCTCTGACATCAATGAACTTCTTACAACCTAATCCACATGATCTTTCATCAGGAGAAAATATACTATCAAATAACATAGATAAGTAGATATCATTTGAATCCAACATTCCTAGAATGTTTCGTAAACATTAGTCTCAATCATAAGGGCCATGATGTGAATATGATAATTTTTTTTAGTGTTTGGATATCTATGAAAGCTAATAAAATGATGATAAAATAAAATGTTATGAAATTTGTGGATCCAAAACATAAGATTGAACATACTATAAATATAATTGTAAATATACCCCACCATCCCACCCCAAAAAAGTTATGGTGTTTGGAAATGTGTAGTTTAATTTAATGAATGGTTTATTTTAATTTGGATGAAACAAAAGGCTGTGGTTTTGGAATTTTTCATGAAATAAAATTAAGTGTTCAATCCAATTATGAGTATTTTGGTAGTGAACATCATCATATCAGTAAACACACAATTCCCCAGTGTCACTAATTTTTGATGATAACATCCAATGATTTACCCAATTTATTTTGATGAGTTATTTTTAGTTTCTACCTAAAACCATAATTTATCTTGGCATCTATATTTGGGTTCCCATAAAAAACACTATATTTTTTAAATTTTTTTGTGGTCATGATTTATTTTATTTTTTATGTATTATCACATTTAAATGATTTATTTTATCATAAATAAGTTAGATGATTCCATCTTACATAATCTACATTTTTTATTCTTTTTTAATTAATTATTTCATTTGAATTTATGTAGGGAATTATTATAAAAGAAAATATTTATAATTTCATATATTCTAGATTAAAAAAACTCATTTATTCCTATAAAATATATATTTTATAAACCCTATTTATTTTTATTACTTTCACCTTTATTTATATATTTTCTATAGGAAATTAATCTTAATGGACATTCAATAAATAATGGACAGATATTTAATTAGATTAAATCATATAAAAAATAAGACATCCATAATATATGTTTGGTTTCATAATTTTACAATAATATTTTTAACAATAACTTATTTTTAATTATTGAATTTTTTTTACATGTTTTTCTTTAAGTCATTATTGATGTTGAGGGTGGATATTTGTAAAGACCTGTGTTTTTTAACAAGATTAAAACACGAATTTTTTTGATCTTTTCCTTTGTAACATTGGGTAGGGTTTTAAATACAATATTTGGGATGATTTTTTTGCAATGTGGAATCTTTGAAACATGTTTTTATCAGGATTTGGTAAAGTCTTGATGAGTTTCTAAATGGCTGGATGTATTTTCGGAGAACCAGACCTGGCACTGACATTCGCACATGCTACACACAATTAGTCAAACCATGTGGGTCAGTCGTGCATTATAATATATGTTTCCAGTTGTATAATCATGGTCTTTTCATGGTATTTTTGACCATGCAGTGTACAAAATATTTATTTTAGTGTTAAATTATTTAATTAAATTCAGTTTAAAAACGTTTTAATTAAATTTTCTGAAATAGGGGTTTTATTTAATTAAATTCAAAATTAAGATAAATTTAAATAATTCATGCGAAGTGGGTGTTTCATTTTAATAAATTTTAGGTTGTTAGAATTTAATTATTTGAATAAAAACTGAAGAATTTGTTAAATTTTATTCGGATGAATGTATTTTATTTAAATTATGCGATTTAATGTAGAGTTGGGGTTTATCAAAGAGGTGTAATATATGATGTTTCTAAATAGAGAGTTGGGGTTTATCAAAGAGGTGTAATAAATGATTTGTATAAATGGGGAGTTGGGGTTTATTAAAAAGGGTTAATAAATGAGGTGTTCAAATGGGGAGTTGTGGTTTATCAAATAGGTGTAATAAATGATGTGTTTAAATGGGGAGGTTGGGGTTTATCAAATATGTGTAAAATTAAATAGTAGTAGTAATAATAATATGATGGTTATTATTATTATTATTACTGATATTAAATTAATTATTTTATCACATTATGGTTTTTAATTTATATTAGAGGGGAATGAAGGTGGGAGGCACACCCCCTTTTCTCACATACGTGAGGTTTGAATCCCCTAAACTCTCCCATAGTGGTGTGCTACCCCCTCAACTTGGCTTCCTCTCCACAAATAAGATCATGGTAGTACATTCATGATGTTTATCTATCTCAGTGATGTTAGTCCTTCTCTAGGTATTTTGTTGTTTGCATCAGTTGTTTTGACAAACCATTGCCTATAACACACCAATGGTGCATATCCCATTAGTGGGGCACCTACCCTCCTCTCGGCTTCACTTTGTGTGGCTATCACATTCGAGTTCTTTCATGAATTTTGTCTGTCATAGTGGGTTTAGTACTTCTCCACACATCTCATTGTTCACATCAGTTGTTTTGTCTCCCCATTGTTTGGTCTCTGTTAGGCTAAAAAACTAAATTCGTGTTTAATTTGGTTTCTTCTTTTCCTCTAGTTCTAGGTGATGTGGAAGATGTATCAGGACCCGTTAATCCATATTCCGAGAACCACTACTGAATGAATATTGGTTCATCTCGATTTGGTTCACCAATATCATTTTTATGTAAATCCATGTACCTGATAATTGGTTTCTGACCCCTTAAATTAGGTTCTTATGGTCTATTTGAGTTGCGGTTAATTAATTAGGAGTGATTTGGTCCCTAACACCCTATTTTTTGGTTCTCATATTTTAGATAAGGTATTTTGATCCATTTTTTAGTGAGCGAGAATTTATGTTGAAGTGCGTGTGTGCGAGTGAGCAAGAAAATTTAGTTAGAAAACATGGCTTGTATATTGTTAGAGGTAGGGTTCTCAACTTTTCCTAATTAATAGAATGCATTTATGTTGATTGAATAGTTTTTTATAAAGCTGATTGTAATGTTTTAATAAATTGTTTATTGGTGGGATGTGATAATTAATCTTAAATAATTATATGCTTTAATGTTTAAATTGGGATAATTAGTGAGGTGATTAATTATGAGATATTAACTTAGCCAAGATGAGATAATTAATTATGAATTAATTATCTTCTTTGAGATAATAATTATCAAGGGATGAATTAAAAGTTATTAAATTGGTTATGATGAGATAATTAATTATGAATTAATTATGTGCTTTGTGATAATAATTATCAGTGGACTAATTATGATATATTAAATTCATTAAGATGAGATAATTAATTATATTTGTTGAGATTATAATTAATCAGAATATTAATTATGTTATATTAAATTGTTTTGGTTGAGATAATTAATTATGAATTAATTATGTTTTATGAAATTTTAATATAGTTAATTAATTGGGGGATTAATTATACGATTTTTATTTGGGGATAAGCTGAGAAAATTAACTAATGAATTAATTACGTGATTTAGAGATGGATTCTAGGATAAAATTATTTTATTAATTAGCTAAGTGGTATTTACATGGTTGCTTGTGACTCATTTATTGATGAATTATCAAGAGTAATTGTTGTGATAAGTTAATTTTTGAGTTTACTAAATGGCTTGTTGTCTTTAAATAATTCCTGAATTAGTAATGAGATTGACGATGATAATTAATTGATGAATATATTATACAAGGAATCAGTGAATGGTAACTTCATCATTCATGGGTGTGTGAGTACGGAATGGTAACATGGACACTCATGGGGGCATGAGTATTGAATAGTAACATGCACATTCATTGCGAGTTATTATCGAATGGTAACCTGGATATTCATGGGTGTGTGAGTATGGAATAGTGACATTGACATTCATGGGTGTGTGAGTATGGAATAGAAACATAGACATTCGTAGTGTGTTAGGATTGAATGGTAACATTGATATTAATAGGTTACTGAGTATTCAATGTTAAAATAGACATTCATGGTTGATGATGATGGAATGGTAACATGGACATTCATGGGTGCATGAGTACGGATTGGTAACATGGACATTCTTTGGTGCGTGAGGATGGACTGAAAACAAGGAAATTCAAGTGTGTGTGAGTTTTGGAATGATAATGCCATTCAAATGGATAAAATTTAATAATGGTTACATGATCATTATTTTGTGTAGATAAACAATGAATATTAAATAATGTGATAAAAATTTCATTATACATTATTTATATATATTATTCCAATTCAAACTCTTATTCTGGAAACGAGTTGAAGTATGTATTGTCGTCAGGTGTCCCTTTGGAACCAGGATGGGTAGATGGTTATTTATTCAATTATTTTATTTCTTTTATATACATGCATGATATTTAATTTTATTTCATTTTTATATTGGGCTAGAACCTGATGGCCCAATCATATAGATATTTATTTCTCACACCCTATTCGGGCCGCCATGGAACCGGGGTACCCCGAGTAGACTATACATGTTTACATGAAATTGGAAATTGCTTGTTTATGGTTTCTTTTACACTAGATTTAGGAGAAATGGATCGACCGGTAGCTAGGGATGCTGGTGGACATATCCATTGGGGATTTAAGAATTTTCAATTTTTTTGTTCTATGATGTAAATCATGCTGATTTGTTTCCTACTTTCTGAAATATAACACCATGGCATGAGTAAATTGTATAAACTGATGTTTTCCATTTTATTTATTGAGTTGATATTATAGTTGACTTATTCTACAATAGATATTTCTTCATAATACATCCCATGTTTTCAACTATTTATATTTTGTTATACTACTATGAAAACTCTGATATGAGGGTATAGTCTCCTCACTAACTATCCTTAAACCCTCACAATGATTTTGTATCCTCTAACATATGGGGAGGCACACTTGAGGTCATGTAGTGACAGTTCCGGCTACCAGTTTAGTGGTAAGTCGGGTCAGGATGTTACAAACTGGTGTTAAAGGGTTTTTTGTTATTTCTTTCATCCTATTCGATTCTATTTTGGGTTGGTAGGCAGGTGACTAGGAAAGTTTCGGTGCTTGGTAAATAGTCATTCTTGGGCATGATCACCCCATGTACAAGGAATAAACAAGTTTCCTGGGATGAAAATTGATATTTATACTATTTAAGGTTATAATTGAAATGATTTAACCTTGAGTGACTAGTGTATTTTTATAAAACATATTGATTTTCAGAATTCGGAATATTTCCTTGGCCTGATAGGGCAATGGAGTTGGATTACAAGCATCATATTTGGAACATAGAGCATCATATTCCATGAATATAGTATTCCATTTAGTTTCATTAGTAGGATTCCATCTATATTTGATAGTGTGCTATGGGTGGAATGCCATGTTTTGAAATTCTTAAGTATGTGTGCTTGTATAACATGTTTAGATGAATATACTCCATGATACCTCTATTATTAGCATTTTTTTCTATTTTTAAATGCTCCTCTGTTATAGTGTGTTGTTTTTTTAGTTCTTATGATAACATTTTATATATTTTTTAATGTGTAAATAGATGCATGAGTAGAAAATTAATTAGTATCATTTACGAAGGGATATAGTTTTAATTTTAATGTGTATGGGTGCCTTATAACTGAAAAAAGGGCAACCCATGCATTCAATCAATTGAAAAGGAATTCTAAAGTTAAAATGTCAAATGAAAAATGGTATGTTATAAATGCGATCCAAATCCAGTGGTATGGTGTATGGGGGCATTATTGATTATTATATGGCCACCCATGTGACTGAGACTTGTATAACCATAGAGTGTTGGAAATGGTTATAAATGTAAAACTATTGAGTTTTTTGAAATTAACTACTATGTTGTTTCTTTTAGAAAAACCTGGATTGAATAAATGGGACCCTCAATGGAATCCCCTTTTTCAAAATGAATATAGAATTTATATTGTGTGTTTAAAGTCATTTGAAAGAAAATGATAAATGTTCAAGGGGATGTTTGTTATGGCTTGTTTGTTTTTCCTACGTGGAATTGTTTGAAAACCAAGATCCTTATTGTGGAATAGAACATGTGGGTTTGTAAAAATAATTTCAAAATTTTATTGGATGATATGAATTAATAAAATTACTAAAATTACTAAAATAGGGAGGGTATTTTGAGCCTAGTGATTTCTGTTTTGCGTGATCAAGAGATAGGGTTGATGTATATGCTTCGTAAGGGACTGCCCCATGATATTTAAAACCTTAAAGCATGAGAGATTTGTTTTAATTGTGAGTTTTTTTTCTATTGGTGCCAATAAAGTTCCATTTTCTTCATTAGAACTTTTTGGTTTTAAATAAATTAACCCTTTTTTGAGGGGTGTTCATTTTATCTTGAATCATCGTATGTGAATAAGAATTGTTAAATACTTGGCCCAGAAGGTTAGACATGCCTCAGACATGGTCTTCTGTTAAGGATGTCATTGGGTAACTCCGTAGTAGGCCGTTCGAGGTGCTATGGTTTTTTCATCCCACTGCTCGAGATGAATTTTTGGGAATTGGGTGTTTTAACATTCAAATAGTTTTAAATATTTATACTTTGATGCGAGATTTTTACATGGTAATATTGGTTCATGGAACATCACATGTGTGTTTAATGTGTTTTTTTAACTTTTGTGCTTGTGAGAAAATGGTCTTTTCCTTTGATAACATGAACACTCCTATGGTGGGTATTATTACACTGGTTTAGGTGTATGTGTTAGTGCTTGTGTGGAAGCATGACCATGATGAGTGTGGAGGTGTGCGTAAAACATTGGAAACACTATAAGTTTTGGAGGATTTTGACTAGTATACTTTGAAAAAACAAGGAATCCTTGGGTGGAATAGGCACCAGGTTTTTGTTGATCACATATCGGCAGGTGAAGCCGAGCCTTTTGGTAAATAGTCCGACCGTAGTAGCAGGACTAATCTATTTGTTATCTAGTTTGGCTATTAGTGTGCTCTTTTGAATTATACGATCATGTCCCCTATCTTGTACCCATCCTGGAGACACCGAGTTATCTTCAGTCTTACATTGGGATAAATTTTAAAATGCTATTGGGCTTCATATAGTGGTTGTTATCTAGGTTTTACACGGGTTGAATGGTTCTTTGGGTTACGCCTTTATCCTTCCTAGGGCATAATAGTTTTGAAATAACCAAGTGATGCCATGTATTGGGAAGGTCACATGAAGTTCGATGAGGTCTTTGGAATACATGCAGTTGGTGATAGAATTTTTTTGAAGTCATATCACTAGTTTAAGGGAGAGTGTGGGTTTTATGGGATGGATATGACTTTAATGGAGGGGTATGTGGTTTTGGAGTTTGAAAATTAAATGCTAAGACAATTGATGGAATGAACCAATCAGTGGATGGTTAAAGAGATAGTGATGGGTCATGTCTCTAGTTGTGCGGGCTCTGTTAAATTTTTCTTTGATGTTTGGGAAGTATTTTAAGTTTTAGATAGGTTTTTAATCGATTAATATGTTAGACTGGAAAAATGGTTAAATTGTGTTTGGAATTTGGAAATGAAACATGACTATTCAACTGAGACTTCATGACTTTAGCGGGTTGTTTGATGCTGTAGTAGTTCTCGATGCCTTCTTGGGGAAGAGATTTTTTTAAAGTGGGTAGATTGTAAAGTCTCGTGTTTTTTGAACTGGGTTAAAACAAGAATGTTTTAGAACTTTCTTTTGAATAGAGGGATGGTTTTTCAAACCATGCATTGGGATGATTTTTCACTATTTGGTATCTTCTAAAAAACTTTATATCGGTCTTTCTTAAAGGCTCGAGGAATTTATGGATGCCTAGAAGGGTTTTGGAGCACCAAACAAGGCAGTGATGTTCACATGTGCTAGACATGGTTTGTCAAACTGTGTGGGTCATCCATGGATGAGAAAACTGGTGTCTAGTATAGGATGAATGGTTTCTACACGGTCTATATGACAATGCGAGTCAAACTACGTGGTTTAACTATTTTTGAGTTTCTAGTTAAATTACTTAATTAAAATCCAAAATAAAAGGGTAATTAATTAATTTTTTTCAAATGTTGGTTTTATTTAATTAAATTCAATTTTAAGAGGAATTTAATTAATTGATGTGAAATATAGGTTTGACTTATTTAAATTTTAGGTTTATAGAATATAATTATATGAATACGAAATAGATAATTTATTAAATTAAATTCAGTTTAAATGATTTTAATTAAAGGATGTGTTTAAAAGGGGATTTGGGGTTCATGATAATGGTTTATAAATGATTTTTTTAAATGTGGAGTTGTGGTTTATTAAAGAGTTGTAATAAATGAAAAGTTTAAATGGGGAGTTGGGGTTTATAAAGGACATGTAATAATTTAGGTGTTTAAATGGGGGAGTTGGAGTCCATCAAGAATGTGTAATAAATAATGTTTTGAAATGGGAAGGATAGGGTTTATCATTGATGTGAATTATTAAATGGTAATAATAATAATCAATTGACTATTATTATTATTATTGATTTTTTATTATTCCTCTTAGTTTATTAGGGTTATATATTTATTTTAGAGGGGAAAAGGAGGTAGGAACACCCCCTTCTCTCATATGTGAGATGTGACTCCCATCAACTCTCCCATGTTGGAACGCTACCCACTGAAACTGATATCCTCTCCACGCATAAGCTCTTTGTTGTTCCTTCACAATGCATGTCTGTCTCTATGAGGTGAGTCCTTATCCATCTGTTTCAATGTTCTCTTCTACTTTTTCGGCTCTCCATCACCCATGATGCTGCCATGGTGCAACACCCAGGGGTTGCGCACCACCCATCAACCCGACTACACTTCACGTGGATATTTCCTTCAAGTTCCATCATGAAAAGTTGTCCATGATGGCATGGTGAGTCCTTCTCGATGCATTTAGTTGCTAACATCTTCTGTTTCTACTCTATGTCTTCCAGTATCTATTAGGATGAAACCCAATATTTGGTATTAATTCGGTTTCTTCTTTTCTTCTAGTTCTTGGTGGCGCAACAGATGTCTCGATACCCTATGTTCCAAATTCTGAAGACCTCTACTGAAGGAGAAGCTATTCAACTTGATTCTGTTCACCATCATCATTGTGAGGTACGACTATATACCCAATAATTATTTTCTCACTAGGTGAATTTGGGGATTATAGTTTATTTGAGTTTCTGTTAAATAATTCGGTGTGTGTTCCACCCTAATATTTGGTGTTGGTATTGTTTTTAGGGTGTTGGGATCCATTTTCAAGTGAGCAGGAATTTTTGTTGAAGTTTGTGTGTGACTTTGAGTTGCATAATTGAGTTAGAAAGTATGGCTTGGCCATTCATTGAGTAAGGGGTCTCAACAATTCCGAATTAATAAAATGCAGTTTTGTTGATTTACTGCTATTGATAATGTTTACTGCAATGTTTGAATAAATTTTCTATTGATGGGATGAGATAATTTTTTGTGAATAAATTATATTATTTGAGGTTGAAATTGAGATAATTAGTTGGTAGATTAATTATGAGCTATTAAAGTACCTAAGATGAGACAATTAATTATTAATTAATTATGTTCTTTGATATAATAATTAAATGGGGATTAATTATCAGATATCAAATTGGGTAATATGAGATAATTAATTACGAATTAACTAGGTTATTTGAGACAATAATTATTGGGGTATTAATTATGGGATATTATATTGGTTATGTTGAGATATTAAATTATGAATTAATTATGTGATTTGAGATGATAATTAATCGGGAGATTAATTATGAGACATTAAATTTGTTGAGTTGAGATAATTAATTATGAATTGATTTTGTGTTAAGAGATTTTAATATGTATAATAAATCTTGGGGTTAATTATGAGATTTTGTTTTTGTGCTAAAATTAGGTAATTAGTTTTTGAATTAATTACATGATATAATGATGGTTTCCTATAGATAATTAATTTATGAATTAATTATGTGGTGTTGACATGGTTTCCTTGTGACTAGTTATATTTTTTAATTAACTAGAGTAATTGTTGGGAATAGTTAATTGATGAGTTAACTAAATGACTTGTCTTGTTTAACTAAATCTTAAACTAGTAATGAGATTGAAAAATATAATTAATTAGTGAAATAATTATATTATGATTCAGTGAATGGTAAAATTGTTAGTCATGGGTGGGTGACTATAGAATTGTAACATGGACACTCATGGGTGTGTGAGATTGGAATGATATCATGGACATTCATGGTGAGTGAGTATGGAATGGTAGAGTGGAAATTCATGGGTGCATGAGTATGGAATGGTAACATGTATATTCATGGGTGTGTGTCTGTATGTAATGGTAATGTGGACATTTTGGGTGCGTGAGTATGGAATGGAAACACAGAAATTCATGGGTTCATGAGTATAGAATGGTAACATAGACATTCTTATTGTGTGAGTATTGAATTGTAATATGGAAATTAATGGGTTCATGAGTATAGAATGGTAACATGGACATTCATGGGTGTGTGAGCATCGAATTATAACTGGGACATTCATGTGGGTGTGAGTTATGGAATGAAAACTTCGTTAAAATGGGTGTAATATAAGAATCGTAATGTGATCATTGTTTTGTGTGGTTAAAAAATAATAATAAATATTGTGATAAAATGTTCAATTTACATTTATTATATATTTTTATCCTATTCAGTCTCTAATTATGGCTATTAGCATATGCAGGTATAGTCATCAGGTTTCCCATTGGAACCTAGGTGGTCTGTTGGTTATTTATTCAATTCTATTATTTCATCGATATAATTGCATACTGTTTAATTTTATTGAATTCTATAGATTAATCTTGAGACTGATGGTTCTGGACTACTATGATTTATAACTCACACACTATATGGGCTGCCATTTCACTAGGGTACCTGAGTAGACTCTATTTGTTTAGAAGACCTTGAACATTGCTTGCAGTTATTTTCTTGTACATGGTAGTTAGGAATTAAGGAATGAGCAAGGGCTTGAGATTCTTGTGGAGATATCCCTTAGGGATTTGGACCTTTTCATTTTTTATGTACTAAGATATAGAGAAATATCATTTATTTAATACTATCAGATATGTACCACCATGACATGAATACATTGTATAAACTGTTGTTGGACATTTTGTTTATTGAGTTGATATTACAATTGATTTTTGGTTCATTAGTTACTCCTTTATACTACATCCATTGTTTTCGTCTATTTATATATTGTTATACTACTGTGAAAACTCTAATATGTGGTTATAGAGTCCCCACTGAATATCCTTACACCATCACTTCTAGTCAGTAGCCTAAAGCATATGGGGGGGGGGGCTACGCTTGATGCAATGTGAAGATAGATCTGGCTACTGGTTTGATGTTATGCTGGATGAGGATGTTTCAATGTGGTATCAAAGGTCGGGTTGTTCTTTCTGTTTTCCTATTTCATTCTATTCCTAGTTGGTAGACATGAGACTAAGAAAATGTCAGCTATCTGTTAATAGTTTTTCTTGGGACTAATCAACCCATGTATAGGGAATTACCAAGTGTCCAGGGATGGGAATTGATGTTTATACTATTAGAGGTTATAGTTGATATTATTTCACCTTGGTTGACTGGTGTATTTTTCTATTGGCGATTTATTTTTAGAAATTTTAAAATTCTCCTTGTCCTGATATGGAAAGGATGTTACAATACATTAATCATCATAGAAACTTATAAATTCAAATGTCATTTATATAACATGATATGTAATTTCATTAATAGGATGCCTACTAATTCTGACTTTGTTCTTTGGGTGGAATGACATGTTTTGACTTGCTTAATCATGTATACTTGTATAACATGTTTAGATGACTATATACCTTGTTGCCTCTGTTATTAGCATGTTTTTGTGTTATTCCTTTTTTATTGGTTATAGAATGTTGTTCTTTACTGATTATTATAGCATTCTAGTGATATTTTGATGTGTAAAAGGATGCATAAGTAGAAAATTGATTAGTTTTATTTACGATGGGAGCTAATTTCAGTTGTATTGTGTATAGTATCCTTTTTACTAGAAAAAGGGTACCTTGGATATTCAAATTATTGAAAAATGTTTTGTAATGTTAAAATGTAAAATTGGAAATTTTATGTAATAAATAGGAGCCAAATGAAAATGTTATTGTGTATGGGTACCTTATCGATTGGTAGAGGGCCGACCAAGTGACAAAGCCTTGTAAAACCGTGGAATATTAGAAATGGAAATAAATTTAAAACTATTGAGTTTTTGGAAATTAACTATTTTGGGTTTGCTTTTTGGATAACCAAGATAAAATAAATGTGACCATTAGAGGTCCCCTCTTTGTTAAAAGGAATATAAATGTTAGATTTTATTTTTAAAATGAATTTACACTGATTGATAAAAGTTAAATAGGATTTTTCTTATGGATTTTATATTTTTCCTGGGGGAGTTATTGGAAACCCAAGTTAGTTATTGTGGAATCGTACCTACGGGTTTATAGAAATTTTTTCAAAAGTATAGAGGTTGAAATGAATTAAAAAAATGTCTAAAATATATAATGAATTTTGAGCCTAGTGATTTATGTTTTTCATGATCATGATATTGGGTTGACGAGTATGACTTGTAAGTAACAGGCTAGTGGTATGTAGCACCCTTAGATATTGAGATTCTTTGTCTTGATTGTGTGCCATTTTCCATGTTAGATCTTTTGGGTTTTAAATAATGGTACACTTTTTTACGGTTGGTCATTGTATCATGGCTCTTGATTTGGGAATAAGCATTGGGTAATGCTTGTTTGAGCTCTTCAGACACACCATGGGAATTATCAACTGTTAAAGATGTCGTTGGGTAACTCTGGAGTAGAGTGTTTGGGGAGCTATGGAAGTTCTTCCCACTACTCAAGTAGATTTTTTGGGACACAGATGATTTCCAATGCCAATATGTGTAATCCTTTTGTCTTCCATGCAGGATTTTTACTTTGTGATCGTGGTTCATGGGCCATCACAAATGACTTCAAGGTGTTTCTGAACTAATGTGCATGTGAGTGACTAGTCTTTTCATTTCACAATAAGGAAACTCTTAAGGTGGGTAGTTTCACATTATCTTTAGTGTAGGTGTTGGGGCTTGTGTGGCATCATGCACTTGATGTTTATTTTGGTGTGTGAAAGACTTTGGAAAATCTGTTTGTTTTGGAATACTTTTAGTTGTATTATTTTAAAGAACAAGTATGACTTGGGTGGAAGAGGCATCGTGTTTTGGTTAATGACGCGTCGACTGGTGAAGCTTATCCTTTTGGTAAAGAACGACCGGTGGTAGCTCGACTGATCTTTTGGTGACATGGGTTTACTCATAGTGTTCACATCCGAATGATAGGATCATGTACCCTATCTTGGAATCATCTTGGAGACCCTAATATAGAGTCATTATTATGTCGTGATAATGTTTAAAAAGTCACCGTGATTCATATAGTGTTTGTTATCTAGGTTGTGCATGGGCTATGTGGTTCATTGAGTTACACCATTATTCTGGTTGGGGGATGACAGTTTGGAAATATCCAATAAAAGGATTGTCATGGGGCGGTCACCATAAGTCGGGTGAGGACATTTTCTTACAGGGGCTTGGTGATGGAATTGTTTTAAAGGCACATTTATGGTTTAAGGGAGAGTTTCAATTTTATGTGATGGAGATGTCCTTCAAGAAAGGAGTTATGCTTTTTGAGTTAGAAAAATTAAATTTTAATACTATGTGTGGAAATCACCAATGATTGGATGGTTAAAGATAAAAAAATGGATCATGTGTTTTGTTATGCAGGCTCAGTTAAATGTCGTGTCGATGTTTGGGAAGGATTTTGATATTTTGATTGGGGTTTTTAAGTCTTAATCTGTTAGGCTTATGAAATGGTTAAAGTGAGTTCGGTATTTGGAAATGCAACATGGTTGTTCAAAAGAGATATCATGACCATGGTGGGTTGGTTGATGACGTAGTAGTTCCCGATGCCTTCACCGGGAAGACATGTTTTTAAGGTGGGTATATTGTAAAGTCCTGAGTTTTTTAACCACGTTAAACCCAAACGTTTATAAACTTTTTTATTTTAACGATAGGTTGGTTTTTAAAAACATTCTTTGGAATGAATTTTTGTGTGTTGGGATATTAAAAACCTGTTTACATTTGGTATGGACAAAGGCTCAAGGAGTTTTTTGATGGTTTGATGGGGTTTAGGAGCACAGAACTGGGAAGTGAAATTTGCATGGGCTACACATGGTCAGTCAAACTGTGTGGGATAGCCGTGCATGAAAAATAGGTGTCTAGTACCAGGCGCACGGTCTATGCATCATCTATCAGACTGTGCGAGTCATACCGTGTGTTTTACCTAGTTTTGGGTTTCATGTAAAATTATTTAATTAAACTGTACGATAAAAATTTATTTAATTAAATGATCTGAAATGGATTTTTTATTTAATTATATTCAACATTATGGAGAATTTAATTAATTGATGCGAAATGAGGGTTTCGTTTAATTAAATTTGATGTTGATAGAATTTAATTGTATGAATATGAATTAGAAAATTTATTGAATTTAAATTAGTTGAATAAATTTCAATTAAATAATGTGTTTAAATGGTGTGTTGGGGTTTATCAATGATGTTTAATAAATGATTTGATTAATTGGGTAGTTAGGGTTAATCAAAGATGTGTAATAAATGATATGTTTAAATGGGGAGTAGGTTTTTATTAATGTGGTGTAACAAATGAGGTCTTTAAATGTGGATTTTGGGTTTTACAAATAGATTTAATTAATTATTTGTTTATATGAGGAGTTGGGGTTTATCAAAGATGTGTAAAATTTAATGGTAATAATACCAATAATATTTTTATTATTATTATTATTGACTTTATATTTTTCCTTTTATTTTATTAGATTTTTAACATATTTTAGAGGGTATAGGTGGGGGCGGGGCACCCCATTTTTCTCTGATACATAAGGCACTACTCCCCCCGTATCTAACATGGTGGTGTGCTACCCCCTCATTCTAGCTTTCTCACCACTAATCAAATCATGGTGGTTCCTTCAAAAAGGTTTTTCAAATATGCAAGTTGAGTCCTTCTCCATGCATTTTTTTGTTCAAATTGGCTATTTCAGCAATCCAATACCCGTGATGCTCTAAAAAATTGCGCACCACCCCTCCTCGGGGTTCCTCTTTACATGGCTATGTGCATCTGGTTCCTTCAATAATGTTATCTGTCATGGGGAGGTGATTCCTTCTCCAAACATTTCATTTTTCACATTATCTGTATCATTACTCCATCGCCTGATCTCTCTTATGTCAAACCTTGTATTCAGGTTTAATTCAGTTTCATTATTTTCATTCGGTTCTAGGTGGTGTGGTAGATGTCTCGTGACCTTTTGGTATATATTCCGACTATCTCCACCGAATGTGGAGTGGTTCGTCTTAATTCGGTCCACTACCATCTTTTTGGGTAAGGCTATATACGTGATAATTTCTTTATAACCACATTAATTTGGTGATTATGGTTTATTTGAGATTCTATTAATTAATAGGGTGTCTGTTAGTCCTCACTATGATAATTTGGGGTGTTGGTATTTTTGTTACGGTGTTGAAATCTATATTCAAGTGAGAATGAATTTATTTTGAATTGCATGTGTGCGAGAGATCAGTGTTGTTGAGTTAGAAATCATGGCTTGGCCATTATATGAGGTAGGGTTCTCATCTTTTCCTAATTAATAACATGTAGTTTTTTTGATTTACGTATTTTGATAAAGTTGACTATAATGATTGAATAACATATTTATTGGTGGGATGAGATAATTAATTTTTGTTTATTTATATAATTTGACTTTAAAATCGAGGTAATCATTTGGGGAATTAATTAAGAGATATTAAACAGGTTAATATGTGATAATTAATTTTGAATTAACTATGTTCTTCGATATAATAATTATCAAGAGATTGACTATGTGATATTAAATTAGTTTAGTTCAGATAATTTATTATTAATTAATTACGTACTTTAAGATGATAAATAATATGAATATTATTTACAAGATATTAAATTGGATATGATGAGATAATTAATTATGAATTAATTATGCATTATGATATTGTAGTATAGATAATTAATTGGGGGATTAATTGTGAGATTTTGATTTCAGGATGAGATGGGATAAATCTTTTTCAAATTAATTATGTGATATAGAGATGGTTTCTTGGAGACTATAAATTTATGAATTAATTATGTTGTATTGACATGGTTTACTTGTGACTAGTTAATTATTGAATTAATTAGAGTAATTCAAGTGATATATTAATTGTTTAGTTATCTAAATGAATTATTTTTTTCAAATAATTGTTAAATTATTAATGATATTGATGATGAAAATGTATTAATGAATTAATTATATTATGAAGTGGTGAATGGTATCATAGAAATTCATGGGTGCGTGAGTAAGAAACGTTAACATGGAAATTCATGGGTGTGTGAGTATGGAATTATAATATGGGAATACATTGTGCATGAGTATGAAATGGTAACATGGACATTAATTGGTGCATTAGTATTGAATAGAAACACATACATTCATGGTTGCGTGAGTTATTCAACGGTAACATGGACATTTGTGGTGTGTTAGTATTGAATGGTAACATGGAAATTCATGGGTGAATGACTATGGAATGGTAACATGGAAATTAATGGGTGTGTGAGCATGGATTGATAACTTGCATATTCTAGTTTCTTTGAGTTATATAATAATAATGTAATTCAAATGGTTGAAATATAAGAATGGAAACATACACGTTGTTTTGTTTGGTTAATAAAATAATATTAAATAATGTGATAAATTGTTCATTATAATATATATATATATATTGTCCATATTCATACCCTTATTCCTGCTACGAGCCAATGCAGTTATCATCATTAGGTGTCCCTTTGGAAACTGGACGGGTTTTTGGTAATTAATGCAATTCTACTATTACGTAGACATACATTCACATTGTTTAATTTTGTTGAATTTCCTATATTGAGTTAGATATTGGAGGTCCTGGATTATTATGATTTATATCTCAAAAACTATTCAGAAATCCATTTCACTGGGGTACTGATCTAGACTCTACTTGTTTATAGAACATTGGACATTTCAACTTCTTGTTTCCTTTTATCTAGGAGTTTGGAGAAACGGGTAGATATGGATCTCGGGATGCTGGTGGAGATAACCCTTGGTATTTTTGGCATTTTCATTTTTTCTATACTGAGATTTGAAGAATGCTTATTTGTTTATTGGTTTCAGATATGTACCACCATGACATTCATATAATGTAGAAACTGGCATTTTCCATTTTCATTATTGAGTTCATATTATAATTTACTTCTATTGCACTAGTTATTTATCTATACTACATTCACGGTTGTCATATAATTATATATTTTTATACTATTGTGCAACTCTGATATGAGGGTATAGTCACCCCACTGACTGACCTTACACCATCGTTGCTAGTCGGAAGCCTTTAGAAAAAGGGGAGGCGCAGTTGAGGACATACGGTGACCAGTCTGGCTAGGAGTTCGATGGTAAGCCAGTTCGAAACACTACAATATTATTTTCCTCTAAATAATGAAAAACAAACATACATTATTATAAAACATCTGATGAAGATAAGTAAATATGGGTGATAAATTTTATTATTATTATTTATTTTATATCTTCTCTAAAAGATTTAAATATGATTCGAAACAGTTATCCAATTAAACAATATCTTCATAAAATCTATTAAAATGTTTTTGTCAATTTTTTCACCCACACTATTTCTAATAGGACATAATGGTTTCTCAAAGAAGTCATTGGGATAGAAAACAATATCACTAATTAACATTATTTTTCAACCCTTCTGTTAAAATAATGATTTTACATAAAACATTTAAAAAAATCATCTTTTTTATAGAATTATTGGGGTTATAGGAATGATTTAGGCAATTATTACTCACCTATAATGGACAATATTTGACTCAAATGTAATTAAATTTTGGTGAATGTTCCTTTTAAATTATTTTAATTTTACTCAATTCGTTTTGTTAAAAAATGATCTTGTTTAATGACCTTTTCAGAAATTTAAAACATGATGTAACATTGTTTTTATAATTTTTACATTTGTTTTAAAATAATGATTTTATAATTATAATTTTTTATGACACAACATGATGAATTGTTTTCCCTATTGTAAAGTTCAATTTTTTTTATTTGTTATCATCATTTTATTTTGATCTAAACTATACATCCTGATTATTAAAAATTGGATTTGAATACATTGAGAAATTGGTCATCTTCTATATACTTTCCTTTGTGTGTTGTCACTATTTATATTCCTAAATATATTTATACCACATTCTGTTAAAATAATTTTTTTAACTTATGTAAAATTATGGTGTTTTTTGACATTGTTATGATGGAATATTTTTAGGATAAATGTATCTATTATAAATGTATTTAATAAAATTCATTTAGAATATGTTTTAAGACATATGGTACATGCTATCAGTCAATATAAATTGCATAAAAATAATTTTAATTTAATTTTTCGTATTTATATTTTTAATTTATGTATATATTATTTAATTAAGAAAAAATTATGAGAATTTTAATGTGAATTCTTAATTTAAGGATTTTGTTTATCACACGAACATGTGGGGTGGACTAGAATGAACGCCACATTGATTCAATGAAATTATGATTTTTTGTACCATGTTTAGAATTCAAAAGAATCTTTTTGTAGAAAGAGGAATAACCTAGTCCTGAATCCTCAGACATTAAGTATCATTTCATAATTCATTTAATTACATGAACCAATAACTGAAAATAATTATTTGAATTTACTTCAAAACAAATTTATGGAATTGATACATCATCTTCATCATTTTTAATTTCAATACATGAACTCACATTCCATTTTTTAATGCATAATTTTTAAACTCAAATACATGATTTTGTTTAAAGTAGAATGGATAAATCCTAGTTGCTAGAACATTATATAAATTTTCATTCTAAATATAAATTGAGAATATTCACTAATCCTCTATAAAAAAGTAATTTTAAATTCATTTCAATTTATATTTTCTTGTAGACTTAATTATTATGGACTAAAATGTTATTCCTCGATATTAATTTAATATTTCATGTTATTAGTTTTCGGAGATTGATTTTACATTATATTACCATATACTATGTGTTTTATCATTCCAAAATTTTCATATAAATTTAAACAGATAACTTTTACCTTAATGGAATTATTTTTTTAACTCTTTTTATTCAAATAAAAATATGTATTTTATTCTATATTTAATAAATTGTACACATAAATCTTAACACATGACTTATATGATTATGTAATCGATATTATTAAGATGAATTGATTTCATTATGTTCATAATTAATTAACCAATGTTAAAAAATTATAAAATGACTCAATATCTTACAAAACATTTTTCCGATGACTCTTTAAGTGCATCCAGGTGACCCGAGATCAAATCTCGGAGGAGGATAATTTTCTGGTACTGTAGTAAGAACTGTAGCAGAAACTATGTAGTCTGTAGCAGGCACTGTAGCCAAATTGTTGCAAGAACAGTTTGTCACTGTAGAAGCCGGGAATATACCCTCCTTTGGGCCTTCGGGCAACCAATTTGGTCCACGAGTCCTTTGAGGCCTTAGGGCTACCCTGGCCTTCGGGTAAGTAAGGCCTTAGGGCCACCTCAAGGTCATTGGGCCACATTATGTTCGGATGCAATCTAGATAACATACAAGGAAAAAGATTCAGAAAGAGGATGAGCAAGAAGCTTTCACCAAAATAGAAGCTAAAAAGGATTGCAATAATGAAAGGCTATGACACCTGTCATCAAGACAATCACGTGCATGCATGGGAAAGCCTAGACGAATCACCATGAAAAGTTGGAGAGCTGATTTCATGATGAAGATACTAGGGAAGAGAAGTTCCATGTAGTTATTTTCAGCTGTATATTATGTTTCAAGCCTACATGCAATGAATTCTTCTATGGCCTAGAGGCAATATAATACTAACACCTATGGGGATTTTAAGGGCTCCACCTCACCACATGAAAGGTGGATTATCAAAATCAATAAAAATTAAGACCTCCATGCCATTGGAGGAGGAATTAAGTTATTCATGAAGTATTATGTTATTTTTTTACTACCATGTTGTGTGATATTATTTCTTTTAAATGATATATTCAGATAATTTTTCTTCTAAATAGATGTAATATTAATCACGATAAGTATATTAAAAGGTTAATTTTATTTTTATTCCATGAAATATACATATAAAAATGATGCATTCCCTGTTTTATAATATTTAATTCCTATAATTGGGTGTAATTTGTTTTCTACAATGAATTATGATATAATATTAATTTATATCATATAGGTTATTTTTTTAGAATTTTTTCTATACTGGTAATGATAATCTAGGTAGATGGTAGAAAATAATAATTCAGTATTAATTAGGGAAATGAAATAATATCGTAATAATCAATACATGTGATTTATTTCAAATTTACCTATTTTAGTCCCTTCCTATATAGTATAGATATGTATGATTGCATACATGAAACATTACACAAAACATAATATATGATTATTCATTTCTATTTAACTATGAAAATTTTTATATTGTTAAGATGTTGATGAGATAGTCTCATTCTAAATAAAATGTTAGTGAAACATTGCTTGAGAGAAAGTTGTTTCCTCATGAAATATTGTTTGATGATTACTTTTGACATAAAATCAATAAACTACCACTATAATATATTTTTTTTACTACATACTAACACTATATGAATTCTTAAAACCCATATAAGGTGCCACACTTTCATATTCTTATATGTTACATGCTTGATGACCCCATGTGTATTATACTATATATTCTACTTATTTTAATTCACCATCAGTATAATATTATGATTTTGGTGTAAGATTTTGTAGAAGTTAGTTTTTTATTTTCATTATGATTGGTCATTAGGTCCTATTTAGAATCTCTTTTAATCCCTTATACCTTATGTAATAATTAATCAATGAAAATTAGTTTTAAATATTTAATTATTATTTTCGTCCTTTGATGTTACATTTGTTATTATTTTTGTACAAATTTATTTTTATTTCTAGTGTAGGAAATTTAAGTTCTTAAATTTCTATCAAATGATTTTTGTAAAACTACTTATAAAATCCATGTATAGAATAAGAAAAATTATATTTGTATCTTATATTTAATTAGTCAATATGTGTTTGGCTTGAATTTTTTGAATACCACATTCTGAAATTACTTTACCATTTCTTGATTTTTTCTATTACATTTTTATAATTTTGGTCTAATTGAAAAATCTTCAGAAAACCATCCACACCTTTATTTCTAAAATATCATATTCTAAAAGATAAATTCCACCTACTTTCCTCTCTTCTATAGATAAAAATAAACCTAGAATTGGATCTATAACAAGATGATATTTTCCGAGAAAGATGTTAAAACAAATTTATTATTCATAAGAGTTTCCAATTATGGAAAGTTTCTATATTTATTTTGAATTAAAATATAGTTTTAGGTTTACTTAGTGAATATTCTCCGACATCGATAGTGTAAATATACAATACAATGCAATCTTCACTTAGTTCATAATGATCAACAATTTCATCCATATCATATTTTAATGGGTGAACCTTAACATACATATTAGTAAAAATATAAATGGAATACATTTTTAGAACATTTTTTTAGTCAAGAAATATTGGATGTAGTAGAATAATCCAACCATGATTAAAACATGGACTATTCAACTTTAGAAGATACTATAAAGGAATTCAAAAGAAAAAAAAATATATCGAACAATTGTATTTTTATATGTTCATATTTTTCCATGAAATTAAATGGATCACTCTTTAATTATCCCATTCTCTTATATTTTTTTCTATTAATTATTATTTTATTTCTTCCCTTCTCTTCTTATATTGAATCTCTCTATAGTTTTTGTTAGATAAATCTATGTCTTGACAAAATTGTTCAATATCATATCTCATGCAGTTGCATGGGTGTAGTAATAGAAATAATAATGATAAGTGAATTTTTTTTACAAATTTATGTATATAAAAACAATTAAATGAAATAGTAATAAACAATTATTATTTTTGGGTTGTTGTTATAAATCCTCGTCTCCTGTGTTTGACTCTATATATTATAAATCATTGTTTTCATAACAACAATAAAAATGATATTAAATAGTAAGTGGAGTATTTCTTTATTTATATAAATCTATAATAATTGTGGAAAATAATTAATTATATAATATTATTAATT
The DNA here is from genome assembly GCA_963277665.1 of Viscum album. NCBI lineage: Eukaryota > Viridiplantae > Streptophyta > Magnoliopsida > Santalales > Viscaceae > Viscum > Viscum album. The sequence continues at coordinate 1,387,743,241 of OY728160.1, forward strand.
AATTCCTACACATAATTAAATTTTAATTAATATTAATAGAAAATAATTAATTATCGAGATTTTATAAAATCAAATTACTTACCAGAATTTAATAAATAATAAAAAAAATTAATTATAAATTGATTATATAAATATTAATATAAAATATAAAAATTATAAATATATATATTAATATGGGGTGACACAAATTATATATTAATGTGTCAGGTGAACTTGTGTGGTTGTGGTGAACTTATAATTTTTGCAGTAGCAACATTTCAAGATGTCCCATATAGTTGGATGTTGAGATTGATAGATGAATTATTTTTTGTATATCAACCCACTCAATATTCATTGAAATAGCCACATTCATGATAAACATAAATTTTCTCATACATCTATGTTTCTACTAAATCTGTATCCCATGTATTTAAAGTTTATAGAACTTCTGTTGTCATCATGTGAGGTAGAGGTCCCCATTTATTCTTCATCATATTTTTGACTTCTGGATCCTATATTTTATAAAATATTATAAAATATTTTTTAATGGTAATATATTTATATAATACACATATCCTACCCATATACCCTTACTGAACAACAGGATATAACAGATTAATTTTAATAAATAAAAAATTCTTTCAAGTGGGTTTATAAAAACTTTATAAACATTTCAATAGTAAAATTTGAATATGTATTAACCCCTTTTGAATATTTTTCTAAAATATATTTTAATTTTCATAAAAAACAATAATATAAGAAATTTATTTTTTTAAAAACTCTACCAAATAGGTACACAATTCCACCCCCACATGAAACTATAATATACATTAATGTTTTTAAAAAAAAATTTGAATATGTTTATGACAATCTCTAATATTAGTGTTTAGTAGTATTTATAAAATATCCCTATATAAAAATCACTAATATGATGTTCTATTTTTTTCATATTACATAGTTATTAAATATTTATATTTAATTTTTATCTCTTCTGGAAATATCCTTGTGGTTTGGTCTTTGTAAGGTCTTAGTTTCGTATAAAGATCATGTCCCTCCATATACATTATAGGCCATAATATATTTTGTTTAATTTGTAATTCCTCGACCCCAACCATTTGTAATCATGTAAATAAATATATATATTAATTAATAATTATAAATAAATTATATAATAATTTTATTTTATTAATTATAAAATTAGATATAATAAATTATTAATTATAAATAATTCTAAAAAAATTATTAATAATTTATATTCATTAGTTATATATATAAAAAGACTGATATATTTTATTTATTTTTTACTAATTAATTTAATATCACCTTTATTGATGGTTTAAAATAGCACTAAAATTATAAATTAAATGAAGTTGTTTAATTGAGAAAAATTCTACGAAGATTTAATAAAAAATAAAATTCAATATCTATTATCTATACTAAAGTAGGCTTATTTCCTGCTATCGTGTAACCTTCCTATGCTTCCACGTCTCCCAAATCAGTGCAATTATACCTCCTACCCAAAAACCACTGGCACTGTGTCCCCCCGGATCGGGATCTCCTTCCGCTTCTGCTAGGGTTCCGCTCCCCTCCAATCCCCAACTCCCCTATCCCGCTCTCGTTCCCAAATCCCCTCCCCAGTCCCACCATCGGCTCTGCATGCTCCATCTCCACATGCTTCACCTTTGACTCCTCCACCTTTGACTCCTCCTCTGCCGTCGACTCCTCCACTCCCCCCACTCATCGTCTCCCCTCTCTAGAAACATCTCCGCCTACTCCTCGCCTCTCCCTTCGCCTCCGACCCCCTCACCGAGTAACTACTCTCCCCAAGTAACTACTCCAATTCCTGATCCTTCTACTCCTACTCCTCCTCTGCCTCATATGCCTCTGGCTACTCCAGCTCTGCGTAGTCGGCCTCCGACTCCTCGAGCTCTGCCTCCTAGGGTTCCTGGTAATATTTGATTCCTCTGAGCTCTAGCACCCACAACAGATCTGATTATTTCTATATCTATCTTCTTCTACCTTACATAAATCTCATCAACCGATCGACATTTTCTCTAACTTCATATTCATCATGGTATTATCCTCTTTGCAACCTCTATTTAGCATTTTACTCTCATTTTAGTTTTTTAATTTCACTCAATTCATATGAAATTCGGAGGCCGTAATCAATACTGTGCATCGCAACATGTGCATACTAATAATTGTCTACATTTTTTTAGTTCTCTCTAATATATTGTATATCCAGTTTCATAATAGTTTTTAGAACATCATGACACTACATCTTGTATTCTGATTCACCAATTACTACATATGCTTCTATTTCTCAACCAGTCTATTGATTAAATTGAAATTTACAGGCTGATATTTGCTCAACCAATTTTCAGGCTGTAATACAGTGCTTCAACCCTAGGTATCAAGTACTTTTCTTATGTATATTTATTTCATTTTTTGTTTGTTGTTATCAGTATTATTATTTTTAATATTGTTTTCTAATATTATATGTGTTTATTATTTCATTTTCAATTCCAATGAATAAAATTTGATTTTTTTTCTAGGTTGTTACGTGATTCAGGGTCTTCCTCTTCAAATGAATCTAGGTTCATGTTCTCCCTAGAGACATTCCCCCAAGAACAATTTCGGATTCAGGATTCATCAGTACATCATTCATCATCATAAAGGGTAACTTCGATGATATGCAGCTCCGGTTACGTATGAAATAAAATCATTTATAGAACTGTGGCTTATTTTTTCATCATCCTTTATGATTTTTTTCTTAGCAGATCAATTTCTTTTTCAAAAGAGACCACCATGAACTATTGTCGAGCTTCTCCTAGAAGATTATGCTATCCTCCGCCTCTCTTATTTCTGGTTTTATGTATAACTGCATACATGATTTTTTGATTGTTTATTAAGAAATGGGTTCACTTGTAAGAGAAAGTTTCTTCTCACACGGTCTATTATGGTATGTTCTATAGATCTGCAGTTCTTTTATCCAATTCATCTATTGTGTTCTATTATATGTAGTATCATAAACCTTTTTTATTTAAATGAATTTCTCAATTTTTTGACATGATTGTTTGAAGAATATATGTAAAAACAGATTCTATTGGTTAATAAATTTTCCTTGTGTATTCAACTTTTAAACCCTATTTTTCACATGATTAGATTCCTTGATATTGTTACCTCACTGAAATATGGTTTCATTATTGGCTGGTTAATTAGGGTTTCAATTCAGAAAACTAATCAAAAACACAAAACTTCTTCCATTCAAATGTTTCTGGATCTGTAATTGAAGTTGTGTGTTTTGACCTTTTATTTAAAAGTTTTTATTCTGGATAAGGTCCATATAAAGATGGGATAGGGGTCGTGGTGTCCAGATTGTTGGGAATGGGAATTCACAAGTAGTGGCCACCACTATGCAGCGCGCTGAAATCCCTTCAGTTATTAGTTTATTTTATGTAAATTTAAGGTGACTTGGATTATATTAAATCTTATTTGGTCATTATTTGGATTACTTTTCTCAATATTTTGTCTCAGTTATATATGTATTATGTCATTACTTTAACATAATATGTTCTGCAATCTATCCATTTATTCCATGGTTTGTTGTTTACTTTTTTATGCCCTCAACTACAACAATATTTATTATAATTAAAAAAATTTAAAATGTAAATTGCAATACTAAATTCATTCATTCAATTCAAATATCCATGCTGAAAATAATAATTTATGTCTTACAGATTCTCCTATATTTTTTCAAATGTATTTATTCAATATGATATCTATTACACGAGAAATGCATCCTTATAACCTTGGAATGAACTTTAGAGAATTTCTAACAAGTTGAAGCATAAATTATTTGAGATTATTTATATTTATGTGTTTTCCTATTTGTTATACATTGATATTTATGGATTTCTTATTTAAATTTATCCCTATTTTGAAAAATGGTGTATTTACATATATTTAATTCCTATTTCTTGATTTCTTATTAAAGTGTTCCATTTTAGTCACACATAGTATGTTTTATTAAACATTAATGTATGTGCAGGTAAATTTATTGGATGAATGTGTACATCCTCAACTCCTAGCTTATTACATGATTTTTGACCACTATAACTACTCACGACTAATCATTCCAGGTACAACAATAGATTTTTTTTCTATAAATGTTTTCTTATTGGTCATCAAGCAGTGGAATAAGTTTGATCATGTGAATCGTGAATTTTTTTGATAATGGATCATGTTATTTGTTTGAGAAGTGGATCATGTTCTTTATTATATCAATGAATCATTTTAAGAGAAAAAAATCAAGACTTTTAGAGTAGTTTCTTTGTTAAGTAACCAATATAGAATTCTGTTTGTAATAAATATTTAAGTCTCAAGAAGCGGTGAATATCCAAACCATCAATGAATAGTCTTTTTAGTCACACAAATATCTTAACTGTATGTATTTTATTTCAATATTGTAGTAGTAAAGAAATATTAAGTCCCCCAAAATTTCTTCAATATATATTAGAAGAACATAATATAGGCCATCTTATCTATAGATATTTTCACATATGGGTTTAGTATGTATTTAATGAATCTCTATAGAATATGAAGTTTGATTAGATAATATTGAAAATATAATCTTCAACACCTCGTCTCTTAGTATAGTAGGAGACGATGTTCAATTCTGTTTCTAAATTGATGTTTTCATTGTGCATCATGTTTTTAAGAGTATGTAATCTAATCATGGAAGAATTTATGTTTCTGTAATGGGAGAACTTGTGAGCATGGTAGCGACTCCATGCCTGCTATATTTAACTAAGGATATTACAACATCACTAATTACTATTTGAGGTGTGATTCATTTTATTGCAGGTCAAATATTTGACTATTGGCATTTTAATGAAGTTTTTATTCCTTGATCATAATATCTTTCTATTGTTGATAGGTGTATTAATGATCTATTTGAAATCATTTTTTAACTGCATTTCCCATAATTATTCTTCGAAATGTTTCTTACATTTTGATGTGCCTACAATTTGTCAACATGTATTGAAGAGTTTTATTAGAATTGGTCATAAAAAGGTACTACTATTTTTAATTTCCCCATTTTAATTTTTTAGAAAAAAAACCCCACATTATTGTAAAATTCATTTTTTCCCTGCATGATGTGAATATCAAAGAAGTGGATCATTAGGAGTGTGTTGCAACAGTGACACTGGATTTGTTACAATAGGTAAAACTATTTACTATACTCGGGTATATGCTCTCTTCATTGAGTGTTACTTTCATGACATCATTGTAACAAACAAAACATCATTTTTTTCATTTCATTTTTATTTTTTATGATTAATACATACGATGCATTTATTCTTCTAAATTGCTACTGTTAACCATCAGATTTCTGGTTATATGATTTTAATTTTCAATAATATTTAGTACCTATTATTTAATGTCAATTAATTTCATTGAAATATATGTTCATTGAGTTTGATGTTGATCATTCAAACCAAATAAATGTTTCAACGTCTCGAGATTCCACAGAAACAACAATAAATGCCAATGAATTTCATCCCCGCATGAAGGAAAACATAAACAAAAAGACCGAAGAATATTATTGAAATTTTTTGGTGCAATAGAGAGGTAATACTCACAAGTTAATGCTTCTCTTCTTTTCAAGTTATCAATTCATTTTTTATTTACAATTAAATATATTTATTATAGTTTATGAAATGTTGTTTGAACATGTTTTTTCCCCAATCTTTTAGTTTCTGATTACTATCCCTTGTACACAAAACAATGTACATGGTTTCATTGGTCACCATTTTTCACTACTGCATGGACTGACAGTGGATATGGGATGTCTACTTGTGCTTGCAGGTCCCTGAGGTATTTTTAGGTTTTTTTTTGAATAGTATTTCTTCATGTTTGTGAATATTTTTTGGGTTTATCTCCATGATGTTGTGATGCATGATTTCAATGTTTTGATGCTTTGCCAGATGTTTATGCTTTCTTGGGCTGGAGTGCCTTTTGTACCCTGTTCAGTGATCTACTTTGAGGTCTTTATGCTATCCTGGAGTTGCTACTCTATTTTTTTGATGATAGGATATTTTTATGGCTGTCCTGGGCTGATTTCTCCACTAGAAGGCCCTCTATTTTATTATTATCAATCTCACATCTTTATGGAAGTGCACGGATGTATTCTTGAGGATTCAGTTTTGATGAATGGGAAGGCTTGGCATGGTCGACCAGCTCCTATAAAGGCTTCCTAGATTATATTTTCCACTGGTATCAAATCTTATTTTAGTTTCACTTATTCCTTCTGGAAGTGCATGACTATCATTGGGAAGTGCATGACCTATGAGGCTGGGATAATCCTGATGTACCACTATGTTTGTGTGTGCTGTATGAATATTGTATTTGACAATGTTTATTGGAATAATAGTTTTTATTACTTAACACTTGGAATTCTGCTGGAACCTTACATAGAATCATATAAAGTAAATGTTGAAATGCAGGTCGAATTTATCAACAGCATATTGATCTGACCTTTTACTGGTTTTAATTTCTAAATGGTGGATTTCTGCTGGAACCTTACACAGAATCATATAAAGATGATGTGAAAATACAGTTCTTATTTGTCAACGGCTTATTGATCCGACCTTTTACTGGTTTTCATTTCTAAATAGTGGTTTCAGTGTAATAAGGACTTTATCAGGTTCCATTTTAGCATTCATTTTACAATGAAAACTATATAGCAGTGTGAAGGACAAGGCTCATCTTGATAGAGAAGAAAAGTTGTGCTGACATTTTCTTGCCTTCAGACCTGGATTGGAGGAGTCCCTATGGACAGTACATTCCTTTTTTGAGATCATGGAATAGTTGATAGCTGGTTGTTTTGATCAATTTTTTCTTCTTGAGATTTTGATGGCTTTTCTGGTGTTTTTTTGGTTTGTAAATCTATCAATCCCTGCTGGTGTAAATTCAATGAACCTTGTGTTTGTACTCAAATTTCTGATATTCCCCTCTTCCCTTATTCTCCTCTTCCCTATTCACATTCAATATATTAGTGATAAAATTAAATATTCAATGTTATTTTATCTTATTTAAATTTTATGATAACTCATGTTTTCCATTTCCCCATGGTCAAAATGAATTATCATTCATTAACATTATTCATTAATGTTTTTTTACTATTTTAATTATGTATCTGTTCTCGACCTATCATTAACTTCTGTAAAAACAAATATTTTTTAATTTTCATTATTAAATTTTAAAATATGAATCCATTTAGAAAATAAAAATTTATTTATAGAAACAATTTCAAAAAATAATAATGAGTAAAATGCTGCCATTTTTTTGAAAATATCAACTATGAAAAAATTGGAATGTAATCCTTTTATTATAGTGTGATATAAATGAATTATAAAGGATAATAAATTACATTAATGGACTTGTTGAATAAGAGTAATGTGTTAATATATAAATTTTTTCTCTAGGAAGAGAATTATTATTTTATTATTGTGTTTTCATGTTTTTCTACTTAATTTTTAGAGTAGATTATTATGTTATAAATATGTGTGGTGAAGAAACATATACCTTAAATTCAATTCATTATCATTTTTTTCCAATCATATACAGAGAATAAATTTATTTGATTGTAGAATTAAAATGTTAGGGAATCATGGCCCATAAATTCAACCTTTATTATTAGAATCATACATGTCTTTTCAATTTTAAAAATTAAAATATTTTATTATAAAAACATGATAAACATGGATTACAATTAATTATGTTGTGTTTGATTATATTGGATTATTATTTATTCTGATCAATTGATTGCTGATTTTCATTCTACATAATATAAGATTTATTTTTATAGTTTGATTATGTTATGATTACTTAATGGAAGTATTTCATTAATATATATCTTAATTAGATTTCATTCCGAGAAGAAATATTTTTATAGTGGAAATTCCCTTGAACATTGAAACGTTCCATTATTATATATCAATTTTGATAGCCATAATTTCAATAGTGGTGTAATTCAAAAATGTGATAATTTGTTCTTAGTATATCACCATTATCACGAGTACTTCTTCTATCATGCACTCCAGAATCAATATTTCATATGTGTTTCATGTTTATGTATTTTATTCATTAATTATCATATGCATATTAGAGGATCATATAATGTCTGATCTTCTGAATGAAGCCCAATTTAATTCCTGATCAGTCATTATCAAATCATAATACAATGATTAATATAAAATAAACTAGTGTACCTATATCGTAGTTATCTATATCTTTGTCGACCTCGATAAAGGTATAAATTTTTTGAATATAACGAATGGATTTCCATCGAACCATCCACACATAATGTGTAATGTGAAATTTTAGTTAATTTCAATCATAATTTGATAGATATACATAAAATAATATGTTTTAGATTGTATTTTAATGAGAATTTTGATAGAATAGTGAAATATATAAATATAGGATAAATTATGGTATTTGGTCGATGAATAAACAACATAATTCAATGGATATATTTATATGGATGTATATTATGTTTTATATTGAAATATTTAACTATGAAAACATATTTATGGAAAAATTACTCAATTTGGTGAATGTTTCGACAGTGTCTAAATCAAGATAGCAACATTGATTATGGTTATTGCATTTGGAAATTTATGAGTTATGTCATAAAAATTAAATTGACTTGTATCCCAAAACAATTAGTTTCCAATGGTTATCATAATTTCAATAGAAATATATCTAATTCATTTTTTATATATTTTCCTTATTTTTTCATGATTTCAAAAAACCTAGACACTCAAAAGATTAATAAAACTTCATTAGAGAAGAGTAGGTTGAGTACACGGTGTTACAATGTTTTATGGAATCAAATTTATGTTATTACTTATTATTTTTGTGATCCAGTATAGATTTCCAAAATTGGGATACATTTGGGATGTGAAATTTTAGTATCATTATGCTTGAATATAATTTTTTACTTGTTTCTCCGGTAGAAGAACATTGGGGAGTTAGGTTCTATAGAATCAGATATTGATAGAAACATGTCTAAATATGATCATTATCTTGAGATATTCTAATTCTAGGATACAACTAAGGTAAGGGAGATATTTAAATGGGTGAATATTCTATATAAACCACATTAAACTGTGTTTTTTAAATACTTGTTTTGTTATTTTTTTCTTAATTTAATCAAATATTATTACATTAATTTACATACCATTTCCATATGATACAATATTTCTTTCATAGACCATTTGGGATGTTAGAAATTCATTTTAACTACCTGAAACAATCCAAAAAAGAGACAACATATTCCTTTTCATGGAAAAGGAACTTTCATGCTTCCGAAATTTGATGTGAATATTTAGGATTAATCTACCAAGGGGTTTTTGAAATATTTCAAGGAAAAATAGGACTTCCCAAAATATTTTTCATTAACATTTCCTTGAAAGGTTTCGAAATTATCCACTCTAAAATCAGTCATAATTCAATAAGATGCATAGTGTTCTTAGTGTGACTCATAGTGTATGTTTTTAGTTTATAGTTTACATATCATTTCAAAACCCACATCACATTATCAAAAAAAAATGAAAATACATTCATATTATTATTATAATTTTTAAAACTGATCCATATGCCATTTCAGAAATATAATAATTATGCTCACCACAATCTAATACATGGTTTGTCTGGTAGGACATAAAGTTTATGTTTTCTATTTAAAATTATCATTTTTGATTAAAACTCTCAATAAAAAATCAAAGATGGTCAATTTTTTTTATTTTGATACAATAAAACTAAGATCCACAAGTCTTTTTGGATATATTGGAATCAACTGACCTTGAATCTGATATATGGTCTCTCTAGTATGACATGATGAGCATGGGTTCAATTTAAAATTGGTAGTATAATTCAAAACACACACCAATTACTCAAAACCAATAACTCACCTTCATATTTTATTGAAAACTCATAAAATGATCCATAATATGTTTTTGAAGTATATGAATTAGCCACACCTCAATGTGAGCCACATATGAACCAATATAACTCAAAGTGTATGTTCATAATTTAAAATATTCATTTTTGTACAAACACATATGACATACTCCAAACCAATAAAACACATTGAAAATGATTTGATAAATTATTAAAATGGTCCATAATTCATTTATTAATTATATTAATTAACCACATGTCAATCCAACACATGATATGGAAGGTATGCTTCAATGTGAGTGTTTTAAATATAGATGTTTCATTTATGTTTTAAATGTGTGTCACATTGGAAAGAAAAAGAATATGAGATTAGTTTTTCCATACATTTGTAAAATGATAGATAATCCAGTTTTGATGTAGAAGAATCATCCACAGGTCAATATGACACAAGATGCGACTAAATGATCATGTTTATCATTTTAAGATTGTAATTTTCTTTTCAAAGCACACACCACGTAATCAAGACACAAAAAACATATTAAAAATGTTTTAATACTTTATAACATCGATTTATAACACATTATTGAAGTGTAGGTGGGTCATATACACCTAAATCCAATACATGGTGTTCTTGGTATGACTCGAGGCATATTTTTTTGTTTAAAATTTCAATTTCAATTAGAAAATGTGACATACTCAAATTCAGATGATTAATTTCGGTTTAAAATGTGTTTCATATATGAAAAGCAGATAAAGTGAGATTTAATTATTTTTATAATTTAAATATTGTTCCATAATTCAGTTGTGACATGTAGGAATCAACCACATGACAATATAACACAAGATACAAATAGTATATCATAAATTACATGTATTCAATTAAAAATCGGAATTTTTGTTCAACATACACACCATATAGTCAAAACGAAAACAAAAAATTTATATTGTTCTGATACATTAAAATAGTGATCTGAAGAACGTTTTTGACTTTTTTGATTCAACCAAACATTAATATGAGAGATGGTGTTTCCAATATATGTCAAACTATATGTGGTAAATTTAAAATTTACATTTTAGTTCAAAACACACATGGAATAATGAAATTTAATAAAACACACTCAAATTGTTTTGATACTTTATAATAATAATCCATAATACCTTTTTGATGTGTAAATTAACCACATGTCAATATAATACATGATGTGATCACTTTTACTCAAAGTGAATGTATTAAATATATATCTTCCATTTAAGATTAAAACCTACATCCCAAAGCCAAAATCTGTAAAATTATTTTGGATGTTTTAAAATAATAGGAAAAAATTTTATAATACATTTTCTGATGAATATGAATTGACCACACATCAATTTTACACATGATGTGGTCAGCATGACTCAAAGTCCATTCATTCAATATAATATTGTCGTTTTAGTATAAAAATCTTCACAAAGCCAAAACATTGGAAATGAGATTGGATTTTTTCAACCATTATGATAAAAATCGATGAATCATTTGTACCATATATGAATCAACCATAACATAATATTATATTTTATGTTGATGATATGACATAAATAATTTGTTTTCATTATAGAAGGTTAACTTTTTATTAAGATGTATTTTATATAATGAAATCAAGAAAAAAAATATTTTACTACTTTCAAACAATTGAAATATGATCCATAATTTGTTATTGACTTGTAAAAATCAACCACATATAAATATGAATACCGATGCAGCAGGTAAGATTTAAAATACGTGTTTTAAATATAAATGTTTATTTTTAATTCAAAACATGCTTCACATATAAAAAATTATTAAATAATCTCATAGTATATTAAACCAATAGAATAATGATCTACTATTCATTTTTGATGTGTATGAATCTCCAAAAAATCAATATGTCAGTTGATGTGTTTCATCTAGATTGATGGGATTGATATCTATAAAAGAGATTCTATATAGTTTCTGTGTCTTACACATATCCAAAACTGAGTGAACAAGCTCATATTATTTTCATCATTAGGAAAGTGATCTAGAAATCAATTTTGATATAAAGTAATCACTCCATGTCAATCTGATGCATGATATGGATGTTTTAACTTGTAGTTCATGTTTTAAATTTAATATTTCCATTTTAGATTATAACATTTATCAAGTATCAAAACTACTCATATCATTCATAGAATGATTTAAATTTTTTTTTAAAAAATCCAAAAACCATTTCTATCATGTTGGAATTTTCAACACATCAATCTGGTTCATTATTGAAAAATAAGATCAATTTTAAATATATAAAGTAATTAACAAAATAATTTCTCATATTTTCATTATATAACTTCAAATTTATACATATCTATTTTTAAAAATTTATTATTTCTAAATTAAACATATGTATTAATGTTGGGTGTTACTTTGTAAAATGGTTGACCATTAGTCAATTCCTTCTATAAGACTTATGATTTTGAATATTGGTTATATTTTTTTGTATTAACTAAAAATTTAACATCAATGGAAATAGTTTTTATATAATCATTCAATTTAAACGATAGATCGATGATATATTTTTAATTTTATTTGTGCCATTTTAAGAGAGTTACCAAATTTATTTTGTTAAATGAAATATCATTTCAATCAAAATAGATATTATAATGGATATTTAGGTAAATATTGAACAAGTCAGTTATAATCTATTATTAATTGAATTATTAAAGTAATTGTATGGTTTTGGTTTTTCTATTTATTAAAACTATTGATGTCTATTTTTTCTTTCTATGAACAATATATTTCTTCTTGATGGTAATTTTGATGATAAAAAATTCATGAATTGTCAGATTCCACTAAATGTAATAATATATAAATAAATGTTCAAAATAAGCATAAAAAGGGAAGAAAATATACATTTATATTTTTAGTTGATAATATTTCTTTAATTTATGTTGAAAATAGAAAAGGATAATCTTCAAGATTTCTTCCATGTTTACCCTGAGGTTGGTAGATGATGTTTCTGCCACCTTCCATCTGTTCATATTTGGACTTTATCCTTTCCATCTATGATTATGTTGTACAAATTGATTTTTAATAGATTACAGTTTTTGATATATTTTTTGGTGAGGAAATCCTCATTTGATGAGGGTTACAAATGGATAATTATCAAATTATTCCATCATGTGTACATAATTTTGAGTAGATCAGCTAAATAATCTAAATCTACAGTTGTTCATGGATTCTAATCATCCCATTGTATTCATACATAATTTTCTATAATGTTATAATATTCTATTTAAATGAGAAAACATAGAGGCTACTATTTCTAGAGATGAGATAAATAAGATAACTCGAGAGGTCATCTTACCAAGTACTACAACACCTTAGTCACTCAGCGGATCTACTTTAACAACATGATGAGCTGGTAAACTCCAATTTAACATAGTCCAATTAGCTACATGAGTATGTGAAGATCATGGGGATTCACTATTGTCGACAAAATCAGCTATGTGATGATTTGGATGTATGTATAAGATGCCTAAAACTTTAATAGGACATATAATAAAAGATACATTTGGATATTGGAAGATTATGTTAATTGTTTAAAATTCTTAGGAATATTTTACATAATCCAAATCACGAATGGGGGAAATTCATATGTATCCTAATTTTCAAGGTAATGGAAAATACCAATAAATTTATATTCATATTTGATCTACATGGATACATTATTCAATATCTATACATTGATAAAACTGAATATATGGGACAAATGTAGCAATGTCTTTACTCACGGTGGATGTTCTATATGCTGAAAAACTAGAATGTCTAGGATTTATACATACATGGGTAGGTCATCTTGAGGTTTTACATGGAGAATAAAATTTACAAATCAAATGAGGCAGAATAGTAATTGTACTTATTCAATATTTAGTAGAGTTATTTTAGTAAGCACACTGTGATAGGGATAATGTTGGGAGGTTATAGATGAGATTTTGAAAAGGTATATAGATGGAGAGAGATAAAAAGTCTTGGGGAACAAAGAACACACAAGTTGACACAAGAGGATATGATCATGAGATGGACAGTCCAAAAATTTAAGAAACCTTTTTTGATTACCTTTTAGAGGGAATATTTATTTTTAATATGTCATTTTGACCTTCTATTTCCCAATCATTTTTAAATATGCTAAATATTAGTATTTTGATTATTAATGAAACATGAATTGGGGAATGAGGTTGAGAGGTAGGTTCATTTATCTCAATCAAGTGTAATGAGGTACTTGATTTTATCCTATTCTTAATTAATGAGTAATTTCTAATATTCGTCTACTTGAACTCAGTGGGAGCTATTTTAGTTGTTGAGGACATTATAACCATGTAATCCGGAATTCTATTGGAGAATATTACAGATCATACAATGGTAGAGAACCTGTTTTCTACAATTTTTTGGTGAAATATATATCTACTTGATAAAATAAAGATCCCATTCACCTAAATGTTGGATATTTTAGAGAACTCTCCATCCACATATCTATGTCATGTGAAATCTAACCATTAGTGAATACAAAAAGATAGAAATCATATGGAAACAGATATCCCCTATTTTATATCGTGATCTTCTTTATATCGCTCGGTTTTTAACTCCCTCAATGATAAACTTTTATTGTATCCTGACCTCAGCCTCCATCCCATCGACTTCTTCATCACCATTATTCTCACTATACCACCCTGTATCGAATGTTTCAATTTATTTATCTATTTTACATGCTATCACACAAAAATCCTTCTATAGAATTTAATTTGGATATATTGTCCCATACTCACCACTATACAAGTCTTAAGTACGGTATATACATATTTAATTTTCCTCAGGTCCAATGACAACATAGTATTCATCGCTATATTTTGATATGATTTTCTATAAATTTGTGTTTTCGTTTTTTTATTTCTAAATGTGTTTTTAAAGGTCTTCTAATTCTTTGCAGCATATACATGCCCTTTATAAGAACCAATTAAATGGATAATAAAGGTCTCCATTATCATTACTAGTAAAATAACTAATAAATGTCCCCATTAACAACCCTAAATGAATTCATTGATAAATGAATTCATTATTATCTCTTTTACAAGAACCGATAAAGGGACGACACATTTAACAATGAATTTTTTATCATATATATTTTTTCTATAAAATAATCATTTTTATCATTGTTTACAATATTATCTAGAGTAGTTTGGCCATATAGATGATTATATATTTCCTTTTGAGACATGGTCTCTGACTATTACTAGTTTTTTTATCTATATGCATTGATATGGTATGAATTTAGTTGTGATATTAACCCATTATAATGTTTTTATAATCAGTCCATGTGATTATAATTGGATAGTTATTTGATAATTTGTTATGGAGTTTTATAAATACTTCTGTATAATAGGAATTCATCATGATAAACATGTAGACATAATATTTTCAATAGGATTAACCAACCCTTACTGAACTCATTTTCGCCATCACCATAGTAATAAATTTTGGGTATATTTACTAATTTTTTTTATCAAATATTAATTTGACCTTCTTATAAAAAATATTTATTATAATTCCAAATATGGAATCCATTTTCTCAAATTCAACTCATAGATTTGGTTGACATTATGTAAAAAAACACTAAAAAAATCGATGAAATTTTGTTTTTCCCGAAATATTATTTGATAACTATAAAAATTCATTCTACTAAAATAAAGAATAAATTTATTTGATGATGATCGAAATTTAATTAATTATATTATAAATTTACTAATGTACCTTTCTAGTTAAATATATATCATAATGTTGTTTTTAATCGCTTGAAAAAAAATATTTATTTTCAATGTAAAATAGTATTCTTCTCTATTTTTTTAAAAATAAAGAGTTAATGAAATTTCTAAAAGTTCACAATAGGGAAATTATTAAATAATAATTTCAAAAATAATGTTTATATTGTCAAAATATTTAAAGAATAGTAAATATATAAATATCCTATTTTGTAACAAAATGAAAAAACCATCTTGGATGGATAATATATTTTTTGGTATATAAATTCTATAATAAGTATTGATTATATATTTTTCATTATATTTTATTTAAAAAATACCACAATATGTAAATTCATAAATTTTTTATTTCCAATTCTCTTTAAAAATTTGATGTCTAGTTTATAATTGTGAGGTATATTATGGTTCATTTAGAATCGTTCTTACATGTAACAAAATGTATAATTATATGGTATATTATCTTGATGATTTTCTTTGGTATCATATAAAATAACAGTATAAATGATATCAAAAATTGAGTTAAAATTATGATTATTATTTATATACTAAACAAATTACAATTAATAGAGATTACTAGTTTACCAGAGATAGACTTGGGATGATTCCTAGACCACCTTCTCAGTTCACCCAATATGACATGGATTATTATGACATTCATGTTTCTCCAGATATTTTTGGCGATGATCCACAGTAGTATTTTAATTCCATTAATGGAAATTAATCAAAATAGTGGGAATTTTCCCTGGTTGAAAAAATGTAATCCATAAAGAAAATTCACACATTTTAAACCATATATAAATCACCCCATGAAAAGTTAATCAATTGTAATTGGAATTATGAATGGTAGGAAGATAATTATATTATAATGAAAAATAAATATATAGATAGACTGGTTTCCATGGTATTCATTCAAGGATAAGGATTTTACTATCTTGGGGATTCTTCACTATTTTTTAAGCATTATTCAATAAGTGTATTACTTTCTATTGATTCCTTCAATGTCCCTCACAGTGAATAAATAGATGTGAAAAAACCATTCCCTCATGTATAACATAATGATAAACTATATGTGAAGCATCATTATCGTTACCCTAATGAATATTAAAATTTCCCATTTTCCATTTACAAAAATCGATATATGGATAAAAAAAAGTCCAAAAAATTAGTATAGATAATTTTATTCATTTGTGCTTGATTACCATTTCACTTGAAACTGGTAAGATTCTTCATGTTTTAAGCATCATGGGGTTTTTTCTTCCATCAAATTGGAACATGTTCTCACTATTCTGTAATTTTGAGGATTTTTGAATGAAAAATTCGACTTCCAACATTTAACTGAAGAAAACTATGTAAATATTATTTTTAAATTATAGTCAAAATAAATAAAAAATAGAAGATAAATTTTTGAAAAATAAAAATTGTTGTCGTAATAATTATCCTTTTGATGATGTCTATAAACATTCTTTCACTATTTACTTTTTTTCATTGTCTCAATTGTATTCTCGAGGTCCAATATCTCATGAGAAAGATCTACTTCAAAACAACCCCCCTAACATAAGAAAAATAATCCAGCAATATAAAAAATACATCTTACGTTTTTAATAGACTAATAAAATATATTTAAAATAAATATGAAACAATACTTTTGTAAAACATCAATTCTAAACTAAAACAACCCAATTTATTCCATATCTGGTACACCATGAATCTGAGTATGTTTTGGTGGATTTATATATATCAATCATGACTTATATATTGTATTAAAAAATTATAAAAACAATATGAATGTGTTTTTATTACTTTTGAGTTTGTCATTTTTTTTTACTATAGTCTCATTTTAAACCTAAAACACTCACATTCAGTAATACCAACCACTTCATTTGTAGTATTTAGAAGAGACATATTCCTACCTAAAAAAATAAATATTTATATTTTTTGTAAAATATCATGGATGTAAAAACAAATTTTATTGGTTTTTAGTGAGTGACATAAATATTGAACTATAATTTAATTTTTAGATATATATCAGTCACATTTAGTCCTATTGTGCACAATGTGTATCAGATTGAGGTGAGGATGACTCCTACATGTAAAAAATGAAATATATATTACTTTTAAAAGGTATCAAAAAATATGAATACAATTTTTTGGTTTTGAGCATGCCACTTATCATTTTTACTAAAATAAATATTAATTTTAAATAATAAAGACACCATTGGGGCAATACCTGTCAAATAATGCGTCAAATTGATATGATACATAGGAGCCAAAAAATCATAATTTATTATTACAATATACTATAAATTACATATTAGGGCCTAGGTTCATGTTTCAATTTGAAATTAGAGGAAGATGGGTTGATTTGATAGGCTTCCATCTGATTCAAAATTCAGTAATACCTGTTGACTATATCAGAAGCAGTATAAGTGGGAGGGACCCTATGTAAATGGGTGACAATTAAATTATCATGAAGTTACATATTATGTCACGACCCCTTCCCACCAAATATGCCCCTCCTAAGCTGGCAATGGTGAAAGGGAGATAATGACCCCCGAGTCCCGCCTCCAGTAGGCCCCGGGTTGGCGACTAGCACCAAGGGTATGAGTTTTCACAAATATGGGAGGCATTACCCTTTTTATTATTTTGGATCGGGAAATAGGACAAGTCAACCACCAAAAAGGGAAAAGAACATGTGTATATAAATAAACCCAAACCAAGCCCACATGCATGTTTAAACAATTTTTATAACAAGGTACAAGTACAAGGAAGCTCAAAAGTACAATGCCAAAGAAAACAAGAGAACAACAACTGCAACAACTCCAAATGCCCCACTAGTAGGGTCCCGCACAGCCCTGGTAGTCCTCCTGGAAACCTGAAAGTAAACGTAGGGTGAGCATACAAGTATACTCAGTAGGGGAACCTAAAGCTCTCGTGCACAAGTGGGGAGACACCCTAAGGTCCTTCGAGAAAACAGAAGAACCAGAAACTAACAAGGAAAAACTATCCACCCAGCCTCACTGGTCACACTCACCAAGTAACACAAACAAGTTTAGTATATATATAGAACAAAAGTATTTGGTACCCCGCACCATTTCCCACTTAATTAGATGCTGCTCTTCCTAACGGCAAACGTCCTGACGCTACCACACTCTTCCCGCCCGCACACACCTGGGCCAAACCACGCATCCCGCCCGCACACACCTGGGCCTCACAACCACGCATCCCGCCCGCACACACCTGGGCCTCACAACCACGCATCCCGCCCGCACACACCTGGGCCTCACAACCACGCATCTCGCCCGCACACACCTGGGCCACAACCACTAACCCGCCCGCAGACACCTGGGCCTCATCCCGAAGGTTCTTGGAAACGGTAAGCCTGCCCGAAGAGTCTTGGGCTAAAGGTCGCCTCAAGCCATCACAGCCTCTGAGACCTACCCGAAGATTCTTGGGTGTAAGGTCACCTCAAGCCATCATAGCCTATGGAAGAAGGAGCAGGAAGTTTCTAGTAACTAAGGGGGAACACCCTCTCCCATAAAATGGGAGTGTTCGACACTAGGTGCTTGACATGGGTGTGGTGCAACAAAACACAAAGATACAATTATATATATAAATATACCAAACACACAGCCCAACATATGTCTTCTTAAAAAGAGAAACTGAGCATGTGCCTCGGCACTTCTACCACGAAGCATGCATCAACAACCAAACAATCATCCCCCAACCCCATTTAGGTTTTCATGTTTCATGCAATGGTTTAACAAATTATTACTACTGGGCAACTATCATCCAGACAAAACCTTTCACAAACATATCCCTACCATCCACAACCAAGGTTAGGTAAAACGCAAGCAACCACATGCCATTTCATTTACAAAAGATTATCACAACCATACAACATTCCATCATTCATTTATTTCAAAGTGACACACATAAAACCCTTTCCACACACAAAACATTTCCGCATTTGAAAACACCTTTTACTTCAAAACACTTTTCATAATCAAAACACTTTTCATAAATCAAAACACTTTTCATAAATAAAGGCATTTTCCACAACCAACCACTTCCCATTTCAACCCCATCGTTTATGAAACATTTCACACCTCCATGTTTCCACCATCAACCATTCCAATAAGATCACCACCCAACGTCGCAGCCCCGCTGCTCACCCAAACCACAACAGCCCACAAAACATCCCCAACACATGCCACGTAACCAAGCCGACACCCACATATTCATTATTCCATTTTGGTTAGACCGGGGTGATCACACAAGGGTTCTAGATTTTTATTTAAAAAGTCAACTTTACGTGATTAACCAATTTCCACATTTCATGAAGTTTCCATCCATAAGAAAATACAGAAGGAGAGGGAAACATTTAATTGCGTAAGAAAAGGCCCCCAACGACTGTGATTTTCAGTAGGTAGAAGCACATTCAATTCACAAATATAATATCACGGGATATAAAAAGTAAGGTAACAACAATCACTAACTTCCCAACCCCATTCATTAACCAGTTATTATCTTTATTTAAAGGTTCAACCATTTCTCATGAAAACAAAAGGGTACCCGCCACACATGATACACAAATTAGAGAGACAAAGGTGAGATCCCTACCTCAAAAGGTCCCGATCACGTCGCTTCCGACGACGTCCTTCGGTGTCCTCCGCCTTCGCCAAACCCGAAAAATGCCTCCTAGGATGGAAGGTTGAGAAGGAAGGCCGGAAGGAAAGGTGACAAGTCCAGGCTTAGAAGCTTTGTCTCGTCTCTACGATCCTGTGGCCGCTGACGGATCGACGATCGGAGTTCGGACAAAGAAGTTAGAGGAGGAAGACTTCTTGATCATCCAAGAGTGTCGTCGTGCGAAGAAGAAGCGATTGGTCTGGAAATAATCCGCGCCCCTTTCTTATATAGCCAACGAATAGGTAAAACAGTATGCAGCGTGTATTGATGAATACACGGTGGGACTGTACACCCGTTACGTGTTTTGACTGGTCAACACACGACACGTCACGCGGTTTCCACACATTTTAAAAAAAGACGTTAATTTTATTATTATGTGTGTTTCGTTGACCCGAGACATAAATCATAAAAAGGTATCCCTCACTGGTCTTAAAATGACCGTTTTAATTACAGGATTACACTGCCGCTGACGGTTCGTCATTCCGACACCATATGAAGAAGTTATAGACTTTTTAAGTTTTGATCACCCAAAATAACAATATTATTATTTTATTATTATTATAATTACTTATTTATTTATTTTTATAACTCCAAATCAATCGTGATTTGCTCTCTTTCACGTTGGAAACAAACACTCCCTCCTTTTACATTTATTTCTCTTTTAATTTCATTCCCATGAATACCTTATAATCATTATTATAATATCTAATAATAATGACTTAAAAAAAACTCCTCAATCCCATGCCACCACCAAAAGTGGCGCCTCCTTCCATGATTGATTTCTTTATTTTTATTTTATTTTTCAAAACTCATCTCTCTCCAATTTATTTCATATCATTATTAATATATTGTTAATATTCTCTCTCCAATCTCATTGCATTTAAATCAAAACATAATTCTCATTAAATTAGTTTACCATGGTTATTCTCATATTAAATTAAAACCATTCCATTTAATTAAAACGATATCCACGACAAAACAAAATTAATATAACCAAATATTCAACCCCTTTTTAATACCTTTAATTTCATTAACCTCTCGCACATAGTTTTACGCCATTATTGTCATTTGTTGTTTTTCAATAATAAAAACAATTCATCAACTTATTGTATTAACTCATCACCATCATTATTTTTAATAATGATAATATTTATGCTCATCACATTGACCACGTTAAACAACCCCATAGGATATCTGAATCTGACCATGCCACGTAGATGTCGCATAACGTCCATTAATTTAATTATTCAATTATTTTTCTTCTATTTCACATTGATTAAACTAAAACCATTTTAATTTAATTAACACCAAATATTTTCAAGCCATCATAATAATAATAACACTTATGCTACGCATCTTCATTTATTTACTTGCAATAAATATCATAACTCATTTTATTAATTTCTCATTAATATTATGAATAATATTAATAACTCAACACCTATTATTATTATTCTAATTAAATTCCAACAATTTCTCAATTAATATTAAACTAAACGCCTTATTTTTTTAAATTCTTATATAGAATTAAAACCACTTTTAATTTAATTAATCACGCACTTTATATCACCATCTTTATTATTTAATATAATAAACTCACAAAACATCTTTTAATTTTTTTTAAAATCTTCTTCGTTTTTATCATTAATAATTATCATTGTTACGCGCGCCATGTTGACCACATCGATTTCAACAAGGAATGGACCGGAGGGGTCCAGGCCATTACATCAGATACCTCTCAAAATATTCTCGTCCTCGAGAATTAAAAACCAACCCAGAAAAAGAATGGATCCGAACAACCACCCCACAAGATACCTCTCAGGGCTCTTCTCATAACAGGAAACAACCGACAACCCTAATTATATGAGTTAGGAATTCCTTCTCCCATACCGAGATATTATCCGCTTTAGGCGGCACTGACTCGCCTTCACGGGTTTAATCGCATCCACATTAATGCGTCTCGATTAGGAATTAGGTCTTCTGACTTCCATATATTAGGATTTTCCAAACTTACACTACCCCCAACACCATACACAACAACAATAAATTGCCCGAACACAAGGCTTGAGGAATTCCTTCTCCCATGTCGAGATATTATCTGCTTTAGGCGGCACTGACTCTCCTGCACGGGTTTAATCGCATCCACATTAATGCGTCTCGATTAGGGATCAGGTCCTCCTCTACCCACATGTAAGGACTCTTCACACACATTTAAAGGAAAGAGGGAAATAACATAGCATTATAGACTCATGGAAAACAAGGTCCAGGCCCAAAGCATGGGCGAGAATGAGTTTCAACGATTGAGTGTGATGCTCTTGGATTTAAACAAAACATAAACAAGAGCATTTAAGTAAAACATGAAACATCTCTCTCGATATTTCGCCTTGCTGGGGTTTCCACTTCTGTTGCGTGAAATTGTCCGCGTCCCACTCCTCTGCATTTCTTTTAACGTCCAAGTGCCATAGATGTATGGTAAACAAGGATCTCCTAAGACCAAGTAGTAAGGAAAAACTCAATGTTTTAATTATCATTTTATTTCAATTTCTTTCCCAGAACACCCAAATCAAGTAAAACACAAACATGATGATGCATGTACCTTCCCTAGGGTCTCTACCCTGCAATCAATATAGTCTCACTTGGTCGTTCGGTAGGCTCAGAGTCCTTGCATCGGATCACGAGGGGCCCTAAAATCCCGTGTCCTAGCCGGTCTTCCCTGGCCTATGTCACGCACCAAGATTAACGAACACTGTTGCCCTACCATCCCATGCAATCCTCACTGTGCCTAACTCCAGACTCCATCCTATGTCTCAACCATCAGCTCTGATACCATTCTGTCATGACCCCCTCCCACCAAAGATGCCCCTCCTGAGCTGGCAATGGTGAAAGGGAGATAATGACCCCCCGAGTCCCGCCTCCAGTAGGCCCCGGGTTGGCGACTAGCACCAAGGGTATGAGTTTTCAAAAATATGGGAGGCATTACCCTTTTTATTATTTTGGATCGGGAAATAGGACAAGTCAACCACCAAAAAGGGAAAAGAACAAGTGTATATAAATAAACCCAAACCAAGCCCACATGCATGTTTAAACAATTTTTATAACAAGGTACAAGTACAAGGAAGCTCAAAAGTACAATGCCAAAGAAAACAAGAGAACAAAAACTGCAAAAACTCCAACTGCCCGACTAGTAGGGTCCCGCACGGCCCTGGTAGTCCTCCTGGAAACCTGAAAGTAAACGTAGGGTGAGCATACAAGTATACTCAGTAGGGAAACCTAAAGCTCTCGTGCACAAGTGGGGAGACACCCTACGGTCCCGTGAGAAAACAGAAGAACCAGAAACTAACAAGGAAAAACTATCCACCCAGCCTCACTAGTCACACTCACCAAGTAATACAAACAAGTTTAGTATTTATATAGAACAAAAGTATGGGGTACCCCGCACCATTTCCCACTTAATTAGATGCTGCTCTTCCTAACGGCAAACGTCCTGACGCTACCACACTCTTCCCGCCCGCACACACATAGGCCAAACCATGCATCCCGCCCGCACACACCTGGGCCTCACAACCACGCTTCCCGCCCGCACACACCTGGGCCTCACAACCACGCATCTCGCCCGCACACACCTGGGCCACAACTACTAACCCGCCCGCAGACACCTGGGCCTCATCCCGAAGGTTCTTGGGAACGGTAAGCCTGCCCGAAGAGTCTTGGGCTAAAGGTCACCTCAAGCCATCACAGCCTCCGATACCTACCCGAAGAGTCTTGGGTGTAAGGTCACCTCAAGCCATCATAGCCTATAGAAGTAGGAGCAGGAAGGAGCTAGTAACTAAGGGGGAACACCCTCTCCCATAAAATGGGAGTGTTCGGCACTAGGTGCTTGACATGGGTGTCGTGCGACAAAACACAAAGATACAATTATATATATACATATACCAAACACACATCCCAACCTATGGCTTCTTAAAAAGAGAAACTGAGCATGTGCCTCGGCACTGCTACCACGAAGCATGCATCAACAACCAATCAATCATCCCCCAACCCCATTTATGTTTTCATGTTTCATGCAATGGTTTAACAAATTATTACTACTGGGAAACTATCATCCAGAAAAAACCTTTCACAAACATATCCCTGCCATCCACAACCAAGGTTAGGTAAAACGCAAGCAACCACATGCCATTTCATTTACAAAAGATTATCACAACCATACAACATTCCATCATTCATTTATTTCAAAGTTGCACACATAAAACCCTTTCCTCACACAAAACATTTCCACATTTGAAAACACCTTTTACTTCAAAACACTTTTCATAATCAAAACACTTTTCATAAATCAAAACACTTTTCATTAATAAAGGCATTTTCCACAACCAACCACTTCCCATTTCAACCCCATCGTTTACGAAACATTTCACACCTCCACGTTTCCACCATCAACCATTCCAATAAGATCACCACCCAACGTCGCAGCCCCGCTGCTCACCCAAACCACAACAGCCCACAAAACATCCCCAACACATGCCACGTAACCAAGCCGACACCCACATGTTCATTATTCCATTTTGGTTCAACCGGGGTGATCACACAAGGGTTCTAGATTTTCATTTAAAAAGTCAACTTTACGTGATTAACCAATTTCCACATTTCATGAAGTTTCCATCCATAAGAAAATACAGAAGGAGAGGGCAACATTTAATTGCGTAAGAAAAGGCCCCCAACGACTGTGATTTTCAGTAGGTAGAAGCACATTCAATTCACAAATATAATATCACGGGATATAAAAAGTAAGGTAACAACAATCACTAACTTCCCAACCCCATTCATTAACCAGTTATTATCTTTATTTAAAGGTTCAACCATTTCTCATGAGAACAAAAGGGTACCCGCCACACATGATACACAAATTAGAGAGACAAAGGTGAGATCCCTACCTCAAAAGGTCCCGATCACGTCGCTTCCGATGACGTCCTTCGGTGTCCTCCGCCTTCGCCAAACCCGACAAATGCCTCCTAGGATGGAAGCTGGAGAAGGAAGGCCAGAAGGAAAGGTGACAAGTCCAGGCTTAGAAGCTTCGTCTCGTCGCTACGATCCTGTGGCCGCTGACGGATCGACGATCGGAGTTCGGACAAAGAAGTTAGAGGAGGAAGACTTCTTGATCATCCAAGAGTGTCGTCGTGCGAAGAAGAAGCGATTGGTCTGGAAATAATCCGCGCCCCTTTCTTATATATCCAACGAATAGGTAAAACAGTATGCAGCGTGTATTGATGAATACACGGTGGGACTGTACACCCGTTACATGTTTTTAATGGTCAACACACGACACGTCACGCGATTTCCACACGTTTTAAAAAAAGACGTTAATTTTATTTATATGTGTGTTTCGTTGACCCGAGACATAACTCATAAAAAGGTATCCATCACTGGTCTTAAAATGACCGTCTTAATTACAGGATTACACTGCCGCTGAAGGTTTGTCATTCCGACACCATATGATGAAGTTATAGACTTTTTAAGTTTTGATCACCCAAAATAACAATATTATTATTTTATTATTATTATAATTACTTATTTATTTATTTTTATAACTCCAAATCAATCGTGATTTTCTCTCTTTCACGTTGGAAACAAACACTCCCTCCTTTTACATTTATTTCTCTTTTAATTTCATTCCCATTAATACCTTATAATCATTATTATAATATCTAATAATAATGACATAAAAAAAACTCCTCAATCCCATGCCACCACCAAAAGTGGCGCCTCCTTCCATGATTGATTTCTTTATTTTTATTTTATTTTTCAAAACTCATCTCTCTCCAATTTATTTCATATCATTATTAATATATTGTTAACATTCTCTCTCCAATCTCATTGCATTTAATTCAAAACACAATTCTCATTAGATTAGATTACCATGGTTATTCTCATATTTAATTAAAACCATTCCATTTAATTAAAACCATATCCACGACAAAACAAAATTAATATAACCAAATATTCAACCCCTTTGTAATACCTTTAATTTCATTAACCTCTCGCACATAGTTTTACGCCATTATTGTCATTTGTTTTTTTTCAATAATAAAAACAATTCGTCAACTTATTTTATAAACTCATCACCATCATTATTTTTAATAATGATAATATTTATGCTCATCGCATTGACCACGTTAAACAACCCCATTGGATATTTGAATCTGACCATGCCACGTAGATGTCGCATAACATCCATTAATTTAATAATTCAATTATATTTCTTTCATTTCACATTGATTAAACTAAAACCATTTTAATTTAATTAACACCAAATATTTTCAATCCATCATAATAATAATAACACTTATGCTACGCATCTTCATTTATTTACTTGCAATAAATATCATAACTCATTTTATTAATATCTCATTAATATCATGAATAATATTAATAACGCAACACCTATTATTATTATTCTAATTTAATTCCAACAATTTCTCAATTAATATTAAACTAAACGCCTTATTTTTTTAAATTCTTATTTATAATTAAAACCCCTTTTAATTTAATTAATCACGCACTTTATATCACCATCTTTATTATTTAATATAATAAACTGACAAAACATCTTTTAATTTTTTTTAAAAATCTTCTTCGTTTTTATCATTAATAATTATCATTGTTACGCGCGCCGTGTTGACCACATCGATTTCAACAAGGAATGGACCGGAGGGGTCCGGGCAATTACATCAGATACCTCTCAAAATATTCTCGTCCTTGAGAATTAAAAACCAACCCGGAAAAAGAATGGATCCGAACAACCACCCCGCAAGATACCTCTCAGGGCTCTTGTCATAACAGGAAACAACCGACAACCCTAATTACATGAGTTAGGAATTCCTTCTCCCATACCGAGATGTTATCCGCCTTAGGCGGCACTGACTCGCCTTCACGGGTTTAATCGCATCCACATTAATGCGTCTCGATTAGGAATTAGGTCTTCCGACTTCCATATATTAGGATTTTCCAAACTTACACTACCCCCAACACCATACACAACAACAATAAATTGCCCGAACACATGGCTTGAGGAATTCCTTCTCCCATGTCGAGATATTATCTGCTTTAGGCGGCACTGACTCTCCTGCACGGGATTAATCGCATCCACATTAATGGGTTTCAATTAGGGATCATGTCCTCTTCTCCCCACATGTAAGGACTCTTCACACACATTTAAAGGAAAGAGGGAAATAACATAGCATTATAGACTCATGGAAAACAAGGTCCAGGCCCAAAGCATGGGCGAGAATGAGTTTCAACGATTGAGTGTGATGCTCCTGGATTTAAACAACACATAAACGAGGGCATTTTAGTAAAACATGAAACATCTCTCTCGATCTTTCGCCTTGCTGGGGTTGCCACTTCTGTTGCGTGAAATTGTCCGCGTCCCACTCCTCTGCATTTCTGTTAATGTCCAAGTGCCATAGATGTAATGTAAACAAGGATCGCCTAAGCCCAAGTAGTAAGGAAAAACTCAAAGTTTTAATTATCATTTTATTTCAATTTCTTTCCCAGAACACCCAAATCAAGTAAAACACAAACATGATGATGCATGTACCTTCCCTAGGGTCTCTACCCTGCAATCAATATAGTCTCACTTGGTCGTTCGGTAGGCTCAGAGTCCTTGCATCGGATCACGGGGGGCCCTAAAATCCCGTGTCCTAGCCGGTCATCCCTGGCCTATGTCACGCACCAAGATTAACGAACACTGTTGCCCTACCATCCCATGCAATCCTCACTGTTCCTAACTCCAGACTCCATCCTATCTCTCAACCATCAGCTCTGATACCATTCTTTCATGACCCCCTCCCACCAAAGATGCCCCTCCTGAGCTGGCAATGGTGAAAGGGAGATAATGACCCCCGAGTCCCGCCTCCAGTAGGCCCCGGGTTGGCGACTAGCACCAAAGGTATGAGTTTTCACAAATATGGGAGGCATTACCCTTTTTATTATTTTGGATCGGGAAATAGGACAAGTCAACCACCAAAAAGGGAAAAGAACAAGTGTATATAAATAAACCCAAACCAAGACCACATGCATGTTTAAACAATTTTTATAACAAGGTACAAGTACAAGGAAGCTCAAAAGTACAATGCCAAAGAAAACAAGAGAACAACAACTGCGACAACTCCAACTGCCCGACTAGTAGGGTCCCGCACGGCCCTGGTAGTCCTCTTGGAAACCTGAAAGTAAACGTAGGGTGAGCATACAAGTATACTCAGTAAGGAAACCTAAAGCTCTCGTGCACAAGTGGGGAGACACCCTACGGTCCCGTGAGAAAACAGAAGAACCAGAAACTAACAAGGAAAAACTATCCACCCAGTCTCACTGGTCACACACACCAAGTAACACAAACATGTTTAGTATATATATAGAACAAAATTATTGGGTACTCCGCACCATTTCCCACTTAATTAGATGCTGCTCTTCCTAACAGCAAACGTCCTGACGCTACCACACTCTTCCCGCCCGCACACACCTGGGCCAAACCACGCATCCCGCCCGCACACACCTGGGCCTCACAACCACGCATCCCGCCCGAACACACCTGGGCCTCACAACCACGCATCTCGCCCGCACACACCTAGGCCACAACCACTAACCCGCCCGCAGACACCTGGGCCTCATCCCGAAGGTTCTAGGGAAAAGTAAGCCTGCCCGAAGAGTCTTGGGCAGAAGGTCGCCTCAAGACATCACAGCCTCCGAGACCTACCCGAAGTGTCTTGGGTGTAAGGTCACCTCAATCCATCATAGCCTATGGACGAAGGAGCAGGAAGGAGCTAGTAACTAAGGGGGAACACCCTCTCCCATAAAATGGGAGTGTTCGGCACTAGGTGCTTGACATGGGTGTGGTGCGACAAAACACAAAGATACAATTATATATATACATATACCAAAACACAGCCCAACCTATGGCTTCTTAAAAAGTGAAACTAAGCATGTTCCTCGACACTGCTACCATGAAGCATGCATCAACAACAAAAACAATCATCCCCCAACCCCATTTAGGTTTTCATGTTTCATGCAATGGTTTACCAAATTATTACTACTGGGCAACTATCATCCAGAAAAAACCTTTAACAAACATATCCCTGCCATCCACAACCAAGGTTAGGTAAAACGAAAGCAACCACATGCCATTTCATTTACAAAAGATTATCACAACCATACAACATTCCATCATTCATTTATTTCAAAGTTCCACACATAAAACCCTTTTCCACACACAAAACATTTCCGCATTTGAAAACACCTTTTACTTCAAAAGACTTTTCATAATCAAAACACTTTTCCTAAATCAAAACACTTTTCATAAATAAAGGAATTTTCCACAACCAACCACTTCCCATTTCAACCCCATCGTTTACGAAACATTTCACACCTCCATGTTTCCACCATCAACCATTCCAATAAGATCACCACCCAACGTCGCAGCCCCACTGCTCACCCAAACCACAACAGCCCACAAAACACCCCCAACACGTGCCACGTAAACAAGCCGACACCCACATGTTCATTATTCTATTTTGGTTCAACCGGGGTGATCACACAAGGGTTCTAGATTTTAATTTAAAAAGTAAACTTTACGTGATTAACCAATTTCCACATTTCATGAAGTTTCCATCCATAAGAAAATACAGAAGGAGAGGGCAACATTTAATTGCGTAAGCAATGGCCCTCAACGACTGTGATTTTCAGTAGGTAGAAGCACATTCAATTCACAAATATAATATCACAGGATGTAAAAAGTAAGGTAACAACAATCACTAACTTCCCAACCCCATTATTTAACCAGTTATTATCTTTATTTAAAGGTTCAACCATTTCTCATGAAAACAAAAGGGTAACCTCCACACATGATACACAAATTAGATAGACAAAGGTGAGATCCCTACCTCAAAAGGTCCCGATCACGTCGCTTCTGACGACGTCCTTCGGTGTCCTCCGCCTTCGCCAAACCCGACAAACGCCTCCTAGGATGGAAGCTGGAGAAGGAAGGCCGGAAGGAAATGTGACAAGTCCAGGATTAGAATCTTCGTCTCGTTGCTATGATCCTGTGGCCGCTGACGGATCGACGATCGGAGTTCGGACAAAGAAGTTAGAGGAGGAAGACTTCTTGATCATCCAAGAGTGTCGTCGTGCGAAGAAGAAGAGATTGGTCTGGAAATAATCTGCGCCCCTTTCTTATATAGCCAACGAATAGGTAAAATAGTATGCAGCATGTATTGATGAATACACGGTGTGACTGTACACCCGTTACGTGTTTTGACTGGTCAACACACGACACGTCATGCGGTTTCCACACGTTTTAAAAAAAGACGTTAATTTTATTAATATGTGTGTTTCGTTGACCCGAGACATAACTCATAAAAAGGTATCCATCACTGGTCTTAAAATGACCGTCTTAATTACAGGATTACACTGCCGCTGACGGTTCGTCATTCCGACACCATATGAAGATGTTATAGACTTTTTATGTTTTGATCACCCAAAATAACAATATTATTATTTTATTATTATTATAATTACTTATTTATTTATTTTTATAACTCCAAATCAATCGTGATTTGCTCTCTTTCACGTTGGAAACAAACACTCCCTCCTTTTACATTTATTTCTCTTTTAATTTCATTCCCATTAATACCTTATAATCATTATTATAATATCTAATAATAATGACTTAAAAAAACTCCTCAATCCCATGCCACCACCAAAAGTGGCGCCCCCTTCCATGATTGATTTCTTTATTTTTATTTTATTTTTCAAAACTCATCTCTCTCCAATTTATTTCATATCATTATTAATATATTGTTAACATTCTCTCTCCAATCTCATTGCATTTAATTCAAAACACAATTCTCATTAAATTAGTTTACCATGGTTATTCTCATATTAAATTAAAACCATTCCATTTAATTAAAACCATATCCACGAAAAAAAAAATTAATATAACCAAATATTCAACCCCTTTTTAATACCTTTAATTTCATTAACCTCTCGCACATAGTTTTACGCCATTATTGTCATTTATTGTTTTTCAATAATAAAAACAATTCATAAACTTATTTTATTAACTCATCACCATCATTATTTTTAATAATGATAATATTTATGCTCATCGCATTGACCACGTTAAACAACCCCATTGGATATCTG
This sequence comes from Viscum album, assembly GCA_963277665.1. Lineage (NCBI taxonomy): Eukaryota > Viridiplantae > Streptophyta > Magnoliopsida > Santalales > Viscaceae > Viscum > Viscum album. The sequence goes on from OY728160.1 coordinate 1,387,774,879, forward strand.
AATCTGACCATGCCACGTAGATTTCTCATAACGTCCATTAATTTAATTATTCAATTATATTTCTTTTATTTCACATTGATTAAACTAAAACCATTTTAATTTAATTAACACCAAATATTTTCAAGCCATCATAATAATAATAACACTTACGCTACGCATATTCATTTATTTACTTGCAATAAATATCATAACTCATTTTATTAATTTCTCATTAATATTATGAATAATATTAATAACGCAACACCTATTATTATTATTCTAATTTAATTTCAACAATTTCTCAATTAATATTAAAATAAACGCCTTATTTTTTTAAATTCTTATTTAGAATTACAACCCCTTTTAATTTAATTAATCACGCACTTTATATCACCATCTTTATTATTTAATATAATAATCTGACAAAACATCTTTTAATTTTTTTTTCAAAATCTTCTTCGTTTTTATCATTAATAATTATCATTGTTACGCGCGTCGTGTTGACCACATCGATTTCAACAAGGAATGGACTGGAGGGGTCCGGGCCATTACATTTTATTAGTGATCTATTTTCTTTACATTACCACTATGATATTAATAATTATAATTTTTAATTAAATGAAAATAGGGAAGTGTTCTACCTGTAATGTTGAATGTATTTTAATAAAATAAAATTCCCTCATCATGAGTGAATCATCCTTGTTGAGTGAATATGATCATAGTAAATGAGTGATTCATCATTGTAGAAAAAGTTATTTCCCTATGATATCTAAAATAATTAAAAATATATGTATCATATAATAATAATAATAAGGAAATATTCTATAAACAATAGTTAAATTGACTAGAAAATCAATTAAATGAGTATTTGTAAGTCACATCATTATGATATATGAGTATATTCTAGAACGAGGTATTGCAACCATTAATTTATCAACAAATATATTTCCTATTTATAATAAGAGGTTATTCTATAGTACTTATAGTACTACCAAAAAATATATAAATGTTTACTAAAAATTTTAAATTAAATTTTAATTATTGTTGAATAAACCTCTTCTAGGATGCTTGTTTTTTGATGGTATGTGATTACATTCAAAACGTTGACAAAATAAAAACAAATATAATTGACATTGGTTTGTTTTGGACACATAAGAATCATTGAAAAATATAATTTATGTTTTTATATATGTTTTTGTACTAAAAACTAATTTTATATACCCTAATACATATCCCCTTATAGAAGTTAATAGGTTCCTTCTACACATGGACTATCCTATTTAATTATTATTATGAAGTTTAGTGATCTATTTATCTTTAAATAATTATAATTAAAAAATCATATAAAATATATAACTTTATGTTTAGTTCTAAAACATTGCATGCAGTGTATTGAAAATTGATAGAAGTTATCGTGTGTGGTCATTTTAATAGGTATCTGTGCATTGAATTGAGAAAATAATTTTTAATGTATCCTAAATAACTGATATGGGAACCAAATAATACCTACAAACATGAATGAATAATTAATGAATTAATGGAAAATATATTTCATATGATAAAATTTTAAGGTGTTACCACTACATAATTGGTAATAAAAATAGGGCATCTTCCATAAAATTCCTTTAAAGCAAGGCTGATAGTTATTCCATTATTACACCAATATGATATGATTTCAATGATATTGGTTACATAAATGTGTTTCATGGAATAATGTGTCCACGTTTTTATTTATTAGTTCTTCCATTCTAAAAATATTGATATATACATGCATCGTATTTAGTCATAATTGACATATTAGATCCATTGTGGGAAACAAATCATGAAAACACGCCTCATGTATACATTTAAAACAGAGTCTCATTTTCATTCATACATGAAGATTTATTTTATATTCTAAAGAGAAATATAATCTATATTGGCCTCTCAATAAATGTATTATTCCGAATAAACTATTATATTTCTACCACTTTATAACCTGGTATATGCATGAAACATTCATATTATTAAATTTTTATATTAAACGATAAGGTTAATGGTACATTGGGATGAAATTTTCGATTGGTTAGTTGATCCTTTAGAACATTTTTATTTGAATGTCCATTTCACCCCCTTTACATAGTTCATATGCAAAAACTTTAATCAGTTCATATATTTAATCGTTAATTGTACATTTTTTCTGGAAAAATATATTTGTTATGAATACAAGCTTATCAACATGTTTCATAGATGATATAATTACCATCCTACCAATGATTCAGTTTTTTTCATGAAAGTGTGAATATTTTCATCACCAATTGAAATAGGTGTCTCAGTGCTCAACTTAGGATCAATGTTAATCCCCACTCTCAAATATACTATTGTATGTTGTTTATTATATAGAATATATTCATGGATATTTAAAATAGTGTCACTCACACTAAGGATATGGTTGGGTGTTGATAGAAACAAATCATAATCATTTTCTCCCTAAGGAATATAATTATAGGAAAGGTATTAGTGAATTCATGAATCACATTTCAAAGAAGAAATTATGAAAATATTTATTACATCATCTTAGAAGTGTCCCTGATCAGAATAGAATTAAATGACATTGTTGGGGGTGAGGGGATCATCACAAAGTAGCAGTTCTTGAGTTATTTATTCTTTTTGATTCATTATCATAACATTTTCTAGTAAATGTTAATCCCTACTAACATTGTGTTTATGAAAAGAAAATAATTAATAAAATTCATCAATTTTTTATGTTTATCCCCTTGTTCATTTATTTATCCAAATATATTCAGTGTTTTACCCCAAATCCCCATATCTCTGAAGTATCCATACTGTTCTGGATACTTCAAAGCCACATATAATACATGACCATTGGGTAAAAGTATTGATTATTATTATTTTTATGTGGGATGAAATATATATCAAAATAATTTATCCATATTATTTAATAATTATTTGAATAATTTTTTTTATGTCTAACATACACATGATTCCTACACATTTTAGTATTTTCATCAATCAATATCTCCTTATTATTTACACATTCCTCCTTCAATAGCATAAGATGTGGGATGGAACTGACTTTGGATTTTGATTCATAGATATGTATATAAATAGAGGATCATAATTATGTTGTTGTATCATGTAACATAAAATTACTATTACATATTTAATATATGTACTACTATTTTCAAGTTATGTGAACCCAATCATTTATTTACAGTAAGGGCATTATGTTTCTGCTTCCTGTTGTTTATTTTTATCACTTGTTTTTTGTTTCATTAAATAACAATTCATATTCAATGTGATTATTTCACATATTTTCAAACAATATTTTAAATTTCGGAATTATTTGATATGATTTCTCCCCATAAAAAACAATAAATTAATCCCCCGATTTTTGGCTTTTTAAGTGTGTGTACATCTATTGTGGGTGCGGGTTTATTTCCCCTTCGTCATCATTGAGATGAAAATTCATTTGAGTTGTTTCAAATCTCATGTGAGCATTTTTAGAATTAATTAATTAAAATTTCATCTAATAATTATCTTCTTTTAAGGAAAATTATGCTGGATAATTAAGAGTAATTCAATATTCCCTTATTTTTTAGTAAAATTATTATTATTTTTGTTATTTAAACTAATATATTCCCATTAAAGTTTCACAACTGTTCGAACAACAATGTGACAAAAATCCATATCAATCTACCCTCATTTTAGAGTAGTGAACCCAATGTATCTACTAAAAATTGGATTATTAAGGTTAATATCATGGTTGTGTGCATTACATCATCCTATAACTTGATGCCTTTTCTCCTCTCCTTAATTATTTTGTCTAAAATATTCATGCTATGACACTCTTTCTTTCATTGGGAGACAAGTTCTTCAACATCAATAGATTCCATATATTCAACATCATTAATATTTTTTCAACTTTATTAGTTTCATTGACATGTTCCAAATGTAATTATTTCTCTATATTTTGATCATTAGATGAATGAGTACCCTTTAATTCCTCAGTATTAACATTATGATCACTTCTAGAAGTCATTAATATCAGAAGTGGTCATAATTATAATTCATATTTTGTAAATGTAGAATTGAAAAAATAATAATATGAGAAAAAATATTTTATATTCGGAATAATTATATATACTGATTACTGAATTCTATTTCTTTTAATGTCAATTGTATTTAACCCCTCAATCAAGTATGTTGATCCCATAAATTTGAAATCCAATGAAATAATATATCATGTATTCATTGGGACCATAATGGAATGATGGTGACATACCAATGAATGAGTTACCCTCTGTTGAACATTCCTCTAACCCTTTAGTGGTTTTGGTCAATAAAAAAATAATTTTACCCAATAATTTTACTTTATCTAGATAATAAAATTCAATTATCTTAAATGGTCTTACAATAAACTTTTTTACTCGTACCATTCCCAAATGAAATCCACATTCATGAATCCTAATTTTTCTATTTTAAAAACACTCATATTATCGACCCACTAGAATTGAAAATTATGGGCTTGGAATATAATATAATAAAACTACCATATTTTTGTGATGATGACAATGTATGGAATATTCCTATTGTTACATCCCAGGTAAATAAATTATAAGATATATTTCATATTTATTAATATTTGTGAATTAAATATTAAATTTAATTTAAATGGTTTTCTCTATTTGATAGCGTAACCGAAACGCAAGAACGAGTTTCTTTGAAATCTTACGTTTCACACTTACAATATAATAATATTATTTTAAATGCTAGTTAACATCTAACCATTGTATTTAAGGGAATGGATAGACCTACCTAAAATATTGTAATACATGTTTTCTAAATGTTATTAAATTTATCCCATAAAAGCCAGCTATAAATAAGAAAAGATTTTGATTTTAAGCATAAATACTCTAATATTTACTAAAAGGATGATTTACAACCTTTTAATGGAGAACCCTATTTAAATATAGTTTTTTTCACATTCATACATTCCATTTGACCAAATAAAATCCTTCTTTATATTTGCGACATCAAAATTTACATTGTGTAATTTTTTTGAATTTTTCCGATAAAGATAAATTTTAATGAATAGTGAAAAATATTAGATTTTAATTGAAATATGCTTTTTAATCTTATATATTTATATGGTTATATTAACATTTTAATTGGTCTGAAAGTTTAAATAGATTATATTTTATCATTTAATTCAATTTTGGCCATTGGAAGTAATTTCACTTTGAAATTGGACATTAACAAGTATCAATCTTTTAATCGTTATTTCTTAAAAAACCATATTTTTGATATGACCATGGGAATAAATTATAAAAATATTTAATGAAACTTAAATTTTTATAATTTGGTAAAATACACATCATATTTGAATTTGGAATATCAAATTTAGCTTATGGTGATTTTTTGGAATTTTTCTGAAAACATTCAATTTTTTATGAATAGTGAAACCACTATGTAGTAATTAGAAAATTGACTGTTTCATTTAAATAAAATTATACCACTTCTGTGAATTGAATTTCAAAAATGAAACATACATGGTTTTCATTTGTATATAAAATGTGGTTCAATGGGATGAAAATATTTTTGGTGAATAGTAATTTTTTACTTTTATTAACTACGATTAATGGTAATTAAGGTAATTTATGATAGAAATAATGTCATAATGATATAAAATTACCTTGAAACTTATCTTGAACTTATCTGATGAGTCATGGACGACCAAGAAAATCCATGGGTCAATTTTGGGACCCTATAGATCCACTTGGGTAAGATAATGACAACAATAACTATTCAGTTAAAGTAAAAAATAAAAGTCATAACCATTTATTGCTTTACTAAAACATTTTTAATGTGGGGTTATGAAATTGATATATTAGGCTATAAATATTAATTAATAAGTTAAAAAGATTTCTTAATTTATGGTAATTTTTTTATAATTTTTAGACATCAAATAAATAAAATTATTTGTGACACAATGATGACGTAGTGTTTACGTCCTTAATGAATGATTTAAGTAAATAACAAGATAATAATTATAACAATATCCTAAACGTGTCAAATTATTATTGGATGACTTAATTCGAACATGGGACACCTTATCTTCGACTTTAATATTTTTTGACCTTTATAAACTAAAAATCATTATATAATAAAATAATATTTTCAAACAATCCAAAAGAGACCCTCCTATCCCTTATAAAAGACCTCACTTCCTTCCCATTTCTCACACTTCTTGTAACACCCCGAGATTTTATGAAAAATATTCTTTTAATTTCATTAATTTCTTGTGTTGTATGCTACACCAAGATTACCTTGCGCTATACGCAACACCGTATTAGCTTGCAGTACACACAACACTATTCTTGGATCGTGTTACACACAATTTTGATTATAGTTATTCTACGCAACATTGAGTATATATATATATATTCAATGTATAAATGAAATATTATTGGATTATTTTATATGAAACAACGAAGGATTCTTGCACAGCACGCAACCCTGACTTGGCTTGCATTACACGCAATCACGACCTTTCTCGATAGCGTGTGTTGTACGCAATATCGAGTTTTACTAAACAACGATATATTATTATAATATAATTATGAACTAGCCGTTATGAATAGTATTAACTAAATTTTGAATCTTTTAACATTATTATTCATCTTACACATTTTCTAAAACATGGTATAAGAAGAAAATAAATTTTTTCAGGTAAAATAAGTATTTTTCAAAAAATGCAGTTTTTCCGCCTTTTGATGGTGCACCCACATTAAATCTTGTTTTTGACATGTTTATAAGTTCAATTTGACAAAATAAAATTGTTCTTTGGAATCATGAAATAAAAATTTACTTTGGATAAAATTTTCATATTATTCGGGTAACTTTCATATTTAGATTAATAGTAAAAACACGCTATATTTTAATTAGAAACAATTTTTTTCATCGTAATAATTTATATGGTTAAATTATAATATTGAATTGTTTTAAAGTATAAATAGAATATATTTTTACCATTTAATATAATGTATGTCATTAGCATTGATTCTACCTTGAATTCATAGGATAAATCAATTCAATCTTTTGCAATGTTTTAAAGAAAAACCCGTTTTCTTTCGACAACGGGATTAATTTTAATTTAATTTCTGAAACTTTTTTGTATTGAATTTGGAAAAATGGATTCCATATTTGGAATCAGTGGATCCAAATTATGTTCATAAGCTACTTTTTATTTTTGGGAATTATTAATAGTAACTACGGTAAATTTTATTTACCATAGTTAAAGGTAAATCGGGTAATTAAGGGTAAATATAATATTATAAAATTACCCTAACACATGTCAAAATCTTATTGGATGACTAAAAGTCGACCCATATCACCTAAGAGTCGGATTAGATTCATTTAATGGACTTTTTTCCATGAAAATAATTTAATTATTATTAAAACCAAAGAACGTGACAACATGTCACTTTCTTAAATATTATAAGTATAATAATTTTAATTTAGTGATACAATTCACAAAATTCGAACATTTATAGTCTCCAGAAATCTAATACAATTATCTACATCATAGGAATTTATTTAGAATTTTTAGGGATTAAATAATTATTATTTATTATGACACAAATATGATACAGTAATTGTCTTATTAATAAAATATTGACATAATTGATGTTATAAATACCCAAATAAATGTAATTTAAGACTTTTTATGAATTAAAATACTTTTATAGGTTAATATGACATGTTAGTATCGATTTAATTAACTTTTTTAGAACTAATCATTCTGTTATGATTTTCACAAAAATCAATTACTAAATAATGTCAAAATTGACATAAAATAGTTTTTAAAACAAATATTATATTATTAATTGTTATGTTATTCCTAAAAATCTATGTATTGGAAAAATGACTTAGATAAGGTTATATATATTAATAATAAACAACTTTGGGTTCGTTTGGCTTCTTATAGTAAGTTTATTAACCTTATAGTATAAGAACACAAGAAGACACGGTAAAAGTAAAATTATTTAACTTAAGGTTAAATGTAAATGATAAGGTTAAAATAGGAACCTAAACTTTTCTAAATTCTATTGGATGAGAGAATTTTGACCAATCCACAACATATCTTGAAAATAAATCAATTTGGAGCTATTTAATACCGTATTTGACTTTATAATAAAATAATTGTTTTAGTTATTCCAAAGGTACCCCTCTCATCCCTTATAAAAGGGAACCTCCTCCTCCCTCTTCCTCACACCACTTTGAGCCTTCAAGCTCGGAAAACCCCTGAAAATATATCCTCTCCACTTCCCTAGAAACATCCTAGAGGTTCTTGTCTTCTTCAAAGACCTATTTTAGTACCCTAAAAGGAGGTCTCAAAGAAGCACTTCAAAGAAGAGTTAGTGTCCATTACCGATTCTTTCATCTTTATTTCTTATTCCACTTCTTCTTCTTTAGTTGTTTCATTATGAAGTAATAACATCAGTATCACTCATATACTGATATGCTATTATAAGTATGAAACAACCCTATTTCACCATCTATCCATCCTACGGAAAAAGAAATCACCGTGCGTGCGTACGTACGGAATACCGTCTCCACGCCGTGGTGTAATCTATTTTCCACCACCACCTTACTTGGATGGGTATAATGGTGTAAATAATGAATATATATGATTATTGAAAATTTATATTGATTCTTAAATATTATACATATACTCCAATACAATTCCATGATCATGGGAATGATATCATCGCTCGTGCGTACGTACGGAATACAGTCTCCACGATGTGATGCGATTCGTTCTAGTTGATCTTCATTGCATAACGATTATATAAATGAATTGAATGAATGAATATGATATATATTACAATAATACCATTCTGGAAATTATTTATCTATAACCTAAAGAGAAAAATAAGAATTTATTTGACAAAACACGCATAAGAACAAAAAGTAATAAACACCCGAATAACAAGTAGTAATGAAATATTACTAATAAGAAGCTAAGAATATGAACATATATGATATCATAACAATATGTATGATTCTGGAATAAGTCAATAACATTATTTAATTCATTATACAGGAGGTTTGGACACTTACGAAGCAAATCAGACCTAAGGTAAGGAAAATATCACAATCTCATTTTTATCCGAGATTGTATATACCTTGGCATTTACTGGGGTGTATTTTATCATCCACATCCATGTTTCCTCAATATGTAATATTATTTCCATCCACCTAAAATTGTTTAAATCCAATTTTACCCTTCTGTGATTTTTTAGTAAAAGATATGAAAGGAATCTTTTGTCGTTTTTCGTACGAGGTACCTTTTTGACTTTTCCGACAAAGGTATGAGAATAATGTTTTTTTAACTTATACGGCATGAATGGATTTTTAAAACATTATTTCCAAGAATCTTCCTTTACAAGTTTTCAAGTTTATTTTTAATCAACTTCTTTTAGTTTAAAATTGTATGACATGTTAAGAAAGGAAAAATGTTTTTGAAGTAGAAAGGATATTTTCCTCAATAATGGAGTTTAAGTGTTTTAACAAAATTATTTTCCATCTAAGATAATATAGGGTTCTGTTTCTATCCCTATTATTACATTGATTTGATTATGTTGTGATGGAATTATTTTTATGAATTCCTTTATCTTATATGAATTGTTTTATGATGTCATGTTGTTTAAGAATCCCATTTTTATTACATGGGTTATGTAATGATGTATGATTTATGATTTTGTGGCACACATAAGAATGTTATCATTATGAAATGGGTGGGACCTATATCTCCCTCCAATGCATTGGGTAAAGATTTAATATCCCATGAGATAGACATGGCTGGAACGGTAGGTTATACCGGTTCAGTGAAACAGGACTGAAACGAGGAGTGAACTCGGTTCAGAAAGGGACTTTCTCCACTAAGATAGTCTTGGAAATGAGTCTTGACTAATAAGAAATGATTCTATATAATTATGTGTGTATTCCATAAGTATCATGTTTTGCGTTATGATTATTGGGATTACATTTCACTACTATGATTTATCCCATGTTATGAAATTATGATCTCTTTTGCAGGTTAATATTTCCAAAAGATATGTTGTTATGAATATGGCGTGATTGATATTTCTTTTGTTTACCCTTACTGAGCATTTGAGCTCACCCTTTTATGTTTAATCTTCCCTAGGACATAAAGAAAGGATTTAGGTTAAAAAAAAGAAGATCTTTATGGGAGATATTGAAGATATTTAACCATGATTAGAAGATAATATTCCGAGTTTCCAAAGGCACTAAACTATTACGGTCCTTGTGTCTGTGTTTTTTTTATGTACTAAGTATTCCACAAAAGTATTGTAATGTCTATGTACGTTATGCTTCGGGTTTCTACAGTTGGTATCAGAGGAAAGGTTTAGTCAACCTTTGGAAACTAGGATTCGAAAACGTTAGTGAGATTCCTAGAGATATTTCTAAGGTATGTCTAGGGATGTACCTAAGGATAAGTATACGTATAGGATACAGTCCTAGAACTACGGTAACGATAATAGAATTTAACCTAAGATGTTAGATATTGAGGATACTCCCCCTTTATTATGTTGTTTTCCCTAGCATAATTTTTTCCTCTCACACTATTCTTTTTGGGTTTTAGATGATGGATGGAACCCGAAGGAACCGTGTTGATCAATGTAATGGACAATGCAATGATTGTCCTCCTGAACAAACAAATGTTATGGGAGATGGAGTGGAAAATATTATTGCTATACTTACACAAGCTATGAATCATTCTAGACTTCCAAATGAGAAGAGAAGGGAACAACATTCTATTGAGTCCTTCATGAGGCAACGCCCACCTTATTTTAGTGGGTCTTCTGATCCACTTGTTGATGAACAATGGATCAGTACCACTGAAAAGATATTTTTAGTTCTTCATTGTTATGAATATGATAAAGTCATCTTAGCAGTATATCGTTTGGAAGGTGATGCTGATCAATGGTGGAATCTTATCAAGAATATGAGGCAAAGAGATGAAATTGAGTCCATGGAATGGGACGAGTTCAAGAACTTATTTTTCAATAAGTACTTCCCTCGTATTCTTCGAACATATATGAAGAAGAAGTTTCTTGAGCTAAAGCAAAAGGATGATGAATATGTTGGTATAGACGAAGCAAATTTTACAAGGCTTGCAAGGTATGAATCTGGATTTATCATCCAACTTGAAAGTAAAGTTGATCGATTCTTCAGTGGCTTAAAAAAAATCTTCGAAGGGCATTAGCTATAAGAGAATTTAGTAGCTATGAAGAAATTGTGTGTTGTTCTATCAAGGTAGAACTGAAAGTTGTTGTTACTTATCCATCTCATAGTTTTGACAAGAAATGAAAGATGGATTTGAAGGAGAAATCTCAGAATAATGGTGAAAAGAAGATGAATGCTTCCCTATGCTCAAAGTGTGGAAAGAAGCATGGTGGAGATTGTCTTAAAGGGACAAGTAAATGTTTCAAATGTGGAAAGGAAGGTCATCGGGCATTTGAATTCTGCAATGATGGGAAGAATATGACTAATGATGCAAACAAAGGAAGGGATATACAGAATGAACCTACTACACTTCAATGCTTCAAGTGCAAGGAAATGTGGCATTATGATAATAAATTCCCTAATCCAAGGGTTAGTGATGATCGACATGAGCAACCACTTAAGGCAAAGGACAAAGGGAAGTCACATGCGATCACCATTGGTGATGTTGAATATGAAAACGATGTGGTGGAATGATAAAGTGTATATGTAATGGGATTCCAGAATAATATTGTATATAGTATCGTGGAATATTGGAATATTTATGTTTTGGTCTATTGTGGTTTTCAATAATTTTATGTCATCGGTAACCATGAAAAGTGATTGAAATATTTTTGGAAAGCAGATGATATGCACATAATGAAGTGATAAAGGGAATCTAATATGTTTGATAGTATTCATGAGCTCATGATTGATATAAGGACTAAGTGATATCATGGTAGAATTTTGAGGATTTTCGTATGTGGAAAGTGTTAACTTTTAACTGCATTCATGTTTTCACTAAGGTTCAATGGATATTCATTCTTGAAGAGAATACATGATTAAGGTATTCACATGTTTGCAATTTGGCCAACAAGATATATTTGGGGGATAAATGATGGTATTCATGTGATCATTTTCTCTATACTATGTACTTGGACCGAAGTATTTTAGATAAGCCTAAAGATTGGAAGGGATTATAATGGACATAAGTTAGTATTGTTTAAGGATAATACTTTTTTTGATATTGTTGATGGGATTTTATAGTAATATAGCTTTAGAAAAAGGACAACCTACAGGACGGGCGACAGCCCATCGCGTCGGATAAGGTTGTGGGAATCGAACCCACAACCGAAGTGCGACCGGCCTTTATCGCCTACCACTGGCCTACAGGAAGTCCCTATTTAGTAGAAACTAGTTTTATTATATTAAGCAGTATGATATATGAAGTATAAGTCCATTTTAGGAACCATATATGATTAATATCACTATAGATGGACTTATGTATTTTTTTGATAACTTTTATAACCTTTTGTTTGAGACAGATGGAATGACCCATCATTCTATCACATGATATGCTAACACATCATGAATGACAAATTCAACTTCATTTTTAAGAGATGAAATGGAAATTGTCCAAAGAACGACAAATGGTGAGACTATACCAAAATCACGAAAGTATTTCTTATAATTAAAAATTTCATCAACTTTAGGGAAATTCTCTTGAAAGAGAAATATGTTGTCCTAGTGCTCTTATATCTGAAGAATCAGATGGTACCTTAGATCGTCATAAATTTATGGCTTTGTGATTGCTGGATTTTCCATAGCCATGTTCTCTACTACTCTCCATCAGAACATGATGGTTAGATTTCTCTTCCATATCCATATATTCACCTATGTGGAAACACAGTGATTAGTTTATTTGGGTAGCCGTTACGTTTCATACTTTTGTTTTTAATGATTGGTTTTGGTATTTCTTTTTATGATGTGGGTTTCTATTAAAGAAACCTTCGAATAGTAAACCATTTATAACCCCGACGAATTTCGAGGGTGAAATTAATTTTAAGGGTGGTAGAATGTAACATCTCAAGATTTTATGAAAAATATTCTTTTAATTTCATTAATGTCTTTTGTTGTATGTTACACCAAGATTACCTTGCACTATACGCAACACCGTATTAGCTTGTAGTACACGCAACACTATTCTTGGATCGTGTTACACACAATTTTGTTAATAGTTATTCTACGCAACATTGAGTATATATATATATATATTCAATGTATAGATGAAATATGGTTGGATTATGTTATACGAAACAACGAAAGATTCTTGCACAACACACAACTCTGACTTGGCTTGCATTGCACGCAATCGCGACCTTCCTCGACAGCGTGTGTTGTACGCAATAGCGAGTTTTACTAAACAATGATATATTATTATAATATTATTAAGAACTAGCTGTTAGGAATAGTATTAACTAAATTTTGAATCTTTTAACATTATTATTCATCATACACATTTTCTAAAACATGGTATAAGAACAAAATAAATTTTTCGGGTAAAATATGTATTTTTAAAAAAATGCAGTTTTGCCGCCTTTTGATGGCGCACCCACTTTAAATATAGTTTTTGACTTGTTTATAAGTAAAATTTGAAAAAATAAAATTTTTATTTGGATCATGAAATAATAATTTACTTTGGATAAAATTTTCATATTATTCTGGTAACTTTCATATTTTGATGAATAGTAAAAACACGCTATATTTTAATTAAAAACAATTTTGTTCATCGCAATAATTTATATGGTTAATTTATAATATTTAATGGTTTTAAAGTATAAATAGAATATATTTTTACCATTTAATATAATTTATGTCATTATAATTGATTCTACCTTGAATTCTTAGGATAAATCAATTCAATCTTTTGCAATGTTTTAAAGAAAAACACGTTTCTTTCGACAACGAGATTAATTTTAATTTAATTTCTGAAACTTTTTGTATTTAATTTGGAAAAATGGATTCCATATTTGGAATCAGTGGATCCAAATTATGTTAATATGCTACTTTTTATTTTTGGGAATTATGAATAGTAACTACGGTATATTTTATTTACCATAGTTAAAGGTAAATCGGGTAATTAAGGGTAAATATAATATTATAAAATTACCCTAACACATGTCAAATTCTTATTGGATGACTAAAAGTCGACCCATATCACCTAGGGGTCGGATTAGATTCATTTAATGGACTTTTTTCCATGAAAATAATTTAATTATTATTAAAACCAAAGAATGTGACAACATGTCACTTTCTAAAATCTTATAAGTATAATAATTTTAATTTAGTGATAAACATCATGAAACTTCGAACATGAATAGTATCCAGAAAGATAATACAATTATCCACATCATAGGAATTTATTTATAAATTTTAGGGATTAAATAATTATCATTTATTCACTACCAAAAAAATCTGGTTTCTGTGCCTCTGGACACGGGCGACCGCCAAAGGCGGTCGCTATTGATAATAGTAGTGACCGCCAATGGCGGTCGCTAACACTAATAATATTTTAGCGGGATTTTTCCTGCCCCCGCTTCGGTCTTCTTCATTTTCCCCGCTGCAACCCGCCGCCCATGCCGTTCCGCAGCAGCGCCGGTGTCGCCCCCCACCGCCACCCCTACCTCGGCCACCACCGTCGCCACCCCTCGACGCCTCCCATTTCCCCGCTGCAACCCCCACCGCCACCCCTACCACACTCAGCCACCACCGTCGCCACCCCTCCCTCCGACCACCGTAGTTTCGCCATGGCCGGCGGCCACAGTCCACCGCGTGCCCACCGTCGCCACCCCTTGACGCCTCCCATTTCCCCGCGTGCCCAGCGTGTTTTCTGCATTGGGCCTTTAGCGACCGCCATTGGCGGTCGCTATTGGTCTTTACCGACGGAGCAACAGCGACCGCCAAAAGAGGTCGCAAGGTGGCCGCTAAAGACCATTAGCGATCGCTTTTGGCGGTCGCTAATGGTGAACATTGTAGTAGTGATTATGACACAAAGATGGTGCAGTAATTGTCTTATTAATGAAATATTGACATAATTGATGTTATAAATACCCAAATAAATGTAATTTAAGACTTTTTATGAATTAAAATAATTTTTTAGGTTAATATGACATGTTAGTATCGATTTAATTAATGTTTTTCGAACTAATACTTCTGTTATGATTTTCAAAAAAATCAATTACTAAATAGTGTCAAAATTGACATAAAAAGGTTTTAAAAAAATAATATATTATTAATTGTTACTTTATTCCTAAAAATATCAGGTTTGGAAAAATGACTTATATAATGTTATATATATTAATAAAAAACAACTTGGGGTTCGTTTGGCTTCTTATAGTATGTTTATTAATCTTATAGTATAATAACACAAGAAGACACGGTAAAAGTAAAATTATTTAACTTAAGGTGAAATCTAAATGATAAGGCTAAAATAGGAACCTAAACTTGCCTAAATTATATTGGATGAGATAATTTAGACCCATCCCCACCTTAGAATCAAAATAAATCAATTTTTAGCTATTTAAAACCGAATTTGACTTTATAATAAAATAATAGTTTTTGTTATTCCAAAGGTACCCCTCTCCTCCCTTATAAAAGGGCACCTCCTCCTCCCTCTTCCTCACACCACTTTGAGCCTTCAAGCTCAGACAACCCCTGAAAATTTATCCTCTCCACTTCCCTAGAAACATACTAGAGGTTCTCGTCTTCTTCAACGACCTATTTTAGTACCGTAAAAGGAGGTCTCAAAGAAGCACTTCAAAGAAGAGGTAATGTCCGTTACCGATTCTTTCATCTTTATTTCTTCTTCCACTTCTTCTTCTTTAGTTGTTTCATTATGAAGTAATAACATCAGTATCACTCATATACTGATATGTTATTATAAGTATGAAACAAACCTATTTCACCATCTATCCATCCTATGGAAAAAGAAATCACCGCGTGTGCGTACGTACGGAATACCGTCTCCACGCCGTGGTGTAATCTATTTTCCACCACCACCTTACTCGGATGGGTATAATGGTGTAAATAATGACTATATATGATTATTGTAAATTGATATTTATTCTGAAATAGTATACATATACTCCAATACAATTCCATGATCATGGGAACGATATCATCGCTCGTGCGTACGTACGGAATACCGTCTCCATGATGTGACGTGATTCGTTCTACATGATCTTAATTGAATAATGATAATATAAATGAATTGAATGAATGAATATGATATATATTACAATAATACCTTTCTGGAAATGATGTATCTATAACCTAAAGAGAAGAAAAATAATTTATTCGACAAAACACACGTAAGAACAAAAAGTAATAAACACCCGAATAATAAGTAGTAATGAAATATTACTAATAAGAAGCTAAGAATATGACCATATATTATATCATAACAATAAGTATGATTATTGAATAAGTCAATAACATTATTTAAATCATTATACTGGAGTTTTGGACACATACGAAGCAAATTAGACCTAAGGTAAGGAAAATATCACAATCTCATTTTTATCCGAGATTGTTTATACTTTGGCATTTACTGGGGTGTATTTTATCATCCACAACCATGTTTCCTCAATATTTAAAATTATTTCCATCCACCTAAAATTGATTAAATCCAATTTTACCCTTCGGTTAGTTTTTAGTAAAAGATATGAAAGGAATCTTTTGTCGTTTTTCATACGAGGTTACTTTTTGACTTTTCCGACAAAAGTACGAGAAGAATGTTTTTTTAACTTATACGACATGAATGGATTTTTAAAACATTATTTACTATAAGCTTACTTTACAAGTTTTCAAGTTTCTTTTTAATCAACTTCTTTTAGTTTAAAATTGTATTACATTTTACGAAAGGAAAACTGTTTTTGAAGTAGAAATGATATTTTCTTCAAGAATGGAGTTCAAGTGTTTTATCAAAATTATTTTCCATCAAAGATAATATAGGGTTCGGTTTCTATCCCTATTATTACATTGATTTGATTATGTTGTGATGGAATTATTTTTATGAATTCCTTTATCTTATATGAAATGTTTTATGATTTCATGTTGTTTAAGAATCCCATTTTTATTACATGGGTTATGTAATGATGTATGATTTATGATTTTGTGGCACACATAAGAATGGTGTAATTATGAGATTGGTGGGACCTATATCTCCCTCCAATGCATTGGGTAAATATTTTCTATCTCATGAGATAGACATGGCTGGAACTGCAGGTTATACCGGTTCAGTGAAACAGGACTGAAACGAGGAGTGAACTCGGTTCAGAAAGGGACTTTGTCCACTAATATAGTCTTGGCAATGAGTCTTGACTAATAAGAAATAATTCTCTACGATTATGTGTGTATGACACAAAGTTTCATGTTATAAGTTATGATTATTGGGATTATATTTCACTACTATGATTTATCTCATGTTATGAAATTATGATCTCTTTTGCAGGTTAATATTTCCAAAAGATATGTTCTTATTAATATGACGTGATTGATATTTATTTTGTTTACCCTTACTGAGCCTTTGAGCTCACCCTTTTATGTTTTATCTTCCCCAGGACACAAAGAAAGGATTTAGGTTTAAAAAAAATAAGATCTTTATGGGAGATGTTGAAGATCCTTCACCACGATTAGAAGATTATATTCCAAGTTTCCAAAGACACCAAACTATTACGGTCCTTGTGTGTGTGTTTTTGTTATATACTAAGTATTCCACAAAAGTAATGTAATATCTATGTACGTTAAGCTTCAAGTTTATACACTTCTCAAGCCTTTATCTCCTCCAAAATCTACTCCAATAAGCTCCCAAGATCACTATCTGCATCTTATAATCCTTACCTAAGAAGAAATTACTTCAAGGAACCCTTTTGGTTCAAACCAAAGGGAGTTACTTGAATTAACGGTAATGTCTTCCCTTAAGTTCTACTATTTTGTTTTAATTCTCCAACCCCCTAAACTCCTTTTATTACATTATTTTATAACAAAACAAGTAACCTCCATATACTAGGATGTTGTTATCAAATGTATTCTAACTACACTTACACAGACCTCCATCTAATGGGTAAAGAACTTAATATTTCAATGGATTACAAACAAATGCCTCACAAAAAGAATATTTTTCAATTAACTCCTACCGCCTCTCATGGTAGCTATTATGATTGAACTGTATTTATATATGATATAGATTATGTTTATTTTTTTCATTATTCTTCCTTATTTTTCATTTATATCATACCTTTATGGTTTCCATAAGGGGTAAATGTGATAATTTCATTTTAGTAAGTGTGTACTGTCACCCCCTCAAAGTGATATGACTTATTAATGCCTTATGTGGGATGTATAAAGGATGGTGTATATGATATTTTAGTTTAATTATAATATAACTATATATTATTATGTTTTTATATCATTAAAATAAGAAATTGAAATGGAAGTATCATTCATGCGTATGTACGACTTACCATCTCATTGAACGCTGCTTTTCATTTATTATCTCCAAATATTTTGTACTATTATAAATACATATATATACTAGATATATGTGATATATATGATATATATGATATCTACATCATTAATATCATTCTGAAGATAATTGATATTTGACCACATGAACAACTAGAAATTATAAGTTGTTCATTTTTGACTCAAGTACCAAATATCGTCAAAACGACCTTTATAAACATAAATGATTACATAATGTTTATAACATGGTAATAAGTGATATAAAAGTAATAATAAAATTGAAAGAGGAATCTTAAGAAAGTATAAATTAACTTTAATTTATTATTCAAGAGATTAAAGAACGAATTTGTCAAGTCAATCACGAGGTAAGGGACTTCATATCAATATCATTTCATTGATACATATTTGGTTTTAATAGGTGAATTTATTTTATACTTTGTATAAAGACCATTTAATTTTCAATTCATTCAATGGGAATCTTTTTCTATGATTCATTTTACTAAATGATAAAAAAAAGAATGTTTTTTACATACGTGGTGACAACGACCTTTCCACCACTACCAGTATTATTTGATCTATGGATTCTTTAACGAGCCATAGTATTTTTAAATGAAAAATAAATATCATATAATCTTTTACATATTTGTTATTGAAAACGGTTTTGATAATGGTTTTTTTATTTCAATATATTTAAATTATATATTGTGATTGAAATGAAGAAATGTTATCTTTACTTTATGTTTGTTTTATGTGTTATGGTTCTTGGGAATTGTTTATATATCTGGGTGGTTCCATGATAAACCTTGGGCATGTGAGCCCGAGAAAGCTCTTCAATGCATTGGGTAACGTGACAGAGTTAAACGTGAATTTTTCTCCTAAGATATTTATGGAATATATTGTGATGTGTATTGAAAATGTAACTCCATATATAGTTTTGGTAGCTATAATGTATGTATGATATGAATCCCACAAGTTACTTTATGATTTATGTTTTCTATGGGTTATTCGTAAATATTATGATTTCATGAGGTATGTTAAAGAGCTTATGTTATGTATGTAATGATCAACTAATGTTCTATTTCTTTGTTTTAAAACCCTTACTGAGCTTTTTATGCTCATCCCAATTTTTGAATTGATTTTCAGAGGACTTAATGATGAATAGCATCAATTATGGGATCAAGGAAAAGTCTTGTTGTCTAAAACATTGAACTAGACACGGCTCCTTTTTTCAAGTGTTTTTATTTTATGAAAAAAATTGAAACTGAGTGGAAGTGTCTACTTTGTAATATTTTTTAATGTAATAGTTATTTCCTAATTATCTAAAACTCTAAACTAAAAAATATCATCAATGTGAAATATTCATTTAATTAAATACTATGCAATGTTTTAAGGTCGGGTCCTTATAGTTGGTATCAAATGTCGGTTTAGATAACGTTAGAAGTTAGGGTATTGTTAAATTAATATCCATAAATTAATTTATTTCAATATTTAAATAATATTGAATTTAAAGATTACCAAGTTGATTCACTTAAGATATTTTTGTGTTCGGAATTGTTTTTCATAGAAGAAACATGGCAGCTATGTTGGGACGACATCAGGAGGAAGACAACCATCCAAATCAGAAACCTGAGATGGTCAGAATCAAAACTGAGAAGTTTGTTTCCGTGATGGCACAATTGACTCAGGATATAAATGGTAGTGGTATGATGGATGAGATCTTCTAGATCAACCGCAGAGGAACATGTCAGTAGTGCAACATTTCATGAGGCAACATCCCACATCATTCAGAGGATCATCTAAACTTGTGCTAGCAGAAGGATGGATTAAAGCACTGGAGAAGATTATTGATGTTATGTGGTGTTCGTAACATCAAAAGTTTAGTCTCCCTTTTTTCTATTTTGAACGTGAAGCTGATTAGTGGTGGTTGATAATGAAAAATAGTAGGGATATTGAGGAGATTGATGCTCTTTATTGGGATGAATTCAAAGGTATGTTTCTTGAGAAATATTTTACTAAGGTCATTTGTCTTAGTATGGAAAACAATTCCTGGAATTGAGGCAGGAGGATGACTTTGTGGTTGCCTATGAAGCAATGTTTACTCGACTAGCAAGGTATTCTCCAATTTTCAGACAAGATCTTGATAGGAAAGTCAAACCTTTTTACTCAAGATTAATGGCAAAGTATCGAAGGAATTTAGCTTCTCGTGAGTTCAAAAGTTATGAAAAACTTGTTCGATGTGTGGATAAGGTTGAAATAGAGTTTTCTGATTATTATTTTTTCTTTGACAAAAAACAGAATAAGTGGTCATGGTGGTAGGTGAAAGGGAATAACTCTTCAAAAAAGACTGATGGTAAGACACTCAAGTTTACATTTTGTGAAAAATGTGGTACAAATAATTGTGGGGAATGCCTTTTTAATTCTAGTATGTTCTACCAATGTGGTAAAATGAGACATAAGGCTCAAAATTTCACTGAAAAAGAATAGGGTAATGGTAAGAAAAAATATGATTTACATTCAGTAATATGTTTTAAGTGAAATTAAATGGGACATTATACAAATGAGTAGCTGATAAATAACTCAATGAATGGAAATCAACCAGACTACAAACATAAAGGGGTGGTGAAATCCATTGCAACTACTTTAGAAAATATAGGGCCATCAAAGGATGTAGTATCTATTACACTGTATGTTTGTTCCGATTATGCCAATGTGTTGTTTGATTCAGGGTCTACAAATTCATTCATTTCTGATAAGTTTTCTAGTAAATTGGGGATTCCATCTCAAGATTTGAATCCTGAAATTAGGGTAAAAATACCAGGGTGAAATCTTACTTTTGATAACTTATCAGATATTTGAGAAACTGGTAAAATATAGGAATGAATGTGACCTTGAACATATTGTTTAAAAAAAGGAAGTACTCAGATTAATGATGTGCCAGTGGTAAATGAGTACCTTGATGTTTTCCCTTATGAGTTTCCTAATATTATTTCTAATCGGGAAGTTGAAATTACTATTGAATTAGTTCTTGATGAAAATCCAATTTAAAAACCCCATTATCAAATGGCTCAAATATAACTTTTAGAGTTAAAAAAGAAATTGCATGTGTTATTAGATAATTGTTTCATTCTACCTAGAACATCACCATGGGGTGTTCCTATCTTGTTTGTTAAAAAGAAAGATGGTTCAATGAGACTTTTCATTGATTATAGAGCATTGAATAACATCACTGTTAAGAACAAGTATCCTTTGCCTCGTATCGATGATTGGTTTGATCAGCTCAAGAGATCTCAGTATTTTTCGAAATTTTACTTGAGGTCAGGTTACAATCAGTTGAAAGTAAAAGAAGAAGACATTTTGAAGACTGCGTTTTTTAATATATATGGCCATTATGAATGTTTAGTCATGCCTTTTGGGTTAAACAATGCACCTGATGTATTCATGAATATTATGAATAGAAGTTTCCATGAGTTCTTGGAAACAATTGTGGTTTATTTCATTGATGATATTTTGGTTTTTTCTAAAATTATAGAGGAATATAAAATTCATTTAAGGGTTGTCTTGGAGACATTAAAAGAAAAGAAACTGTATGGAAAATTCAGAAAGTGTGAGTTTTGTTTACAAAAAAATTCTTTCCTTGGTCACATTGTATCAGAAAATCGAATAACTCTTGATCCTGCAAAAACAAAAGTTGTTGAAGAATGGCCAAGACCAACAAATATAACTGATATTCATAGTTTTCTTGGTTTATTAGGTTATTACTGGAGGTTTGCTGATACTTTTGAATAATTATCTAGTCCAATGACTAAATTAACTCGAAAAAGTGTTAAGATTATTTGGACAAAATAATGTGAGGATTGTTTTCAGGAATTGAAAAGATGATTGGTGAATGCACCAGTTTTGGCATTCCCTTCCAGATATGGTGAATTTGTTATCTATAGTAATGATTCATTGAAAGGACTTGTATCTGTACTTATGAAGAATGTTAATGTAATTTCTTATGCTTCACGTAAGCTAAAACCTCGTGAGTTAAATTACCCTACACATGATTTGGAATTAGATGCTATTGTTTTTTGTTTAGAAATTTAGAGGCATCATCTGCATGGAGTAAAATGTGAAATATATTCTGACCACAAAAGTTAAAAGTATATATTCCCTCTGAAAGAATTCATCATGAGATAGAGGAGATGGATAGAATAAATCAAGGATTATGATTGTGTGATCCTTTACCATTCGGGATAAGTTATTAAAGTGGCTAATGCTTTGAGTAAAAAATTTAATGCATCATTATCCATGCTACATTTGGAACAAGATCCTTAGGTTTTTGATTTGATGAAATTTGGAATATAAGTTTTTGGTTCATGAATTTCTTTCATTTTGTTTCATGTGTTAGTGAGATCATCTCTATCAAAAAGAATTAAGCAAACATAGATTGAAGACAGTGAATTTCAGAAAAAGTAGAGATGCTTAAAAATGGTATGTTTACTGATTTTAACATTGATAATGACTGTGTTTTGTTGTTTTGAAAGAGATTATGCATGCCTTGTGATTCATATGTGAAGAATGAGTGGTTATGTGAAGCTCATAGTTCTCCATTTCAGTTCATTCCAGTAGTACTAAAATGTACAGAGATCTTCAGGTGTATTACTGGTGGGATGGAATGAAAAAAGATAATGTTGACTTTACTGTTAAGTGTATAACTTGTTAATAGGTCAAAGCAGAGAGATTTTTTTTGAAAGGGATGCTTCAGCCGTTACCGGTGCCAGTGTGGAAATGGGAAAATATATCCGTGGACATCATTGTGGGACTACCGAAGACATCTCAAGGTAATAATGCAATCTGGGTTATAGTTGATTGATTGACTAAATTTGATCATTTCATTCATATTCGAGATACTTTTTCTCTAGATCAATTTTCTCGGTTGTATGTTAATGAGAATGTTAGCATTCATGGAGTTCCCATATTCATTGTATCTGATCGTGATCCTAGTATTACTTCATAATTTTGGAAAGTCCTTCAAAGGTCATTGTGTACTGAATTTATTTTTTGTATATCTTTTCATCCTCAATAAAAGGGGAAGTAAAAACGAATAATTCAGACCATTCATGATATGTTACATGCTTTCTCGATGGATTATCATGGAATTTGGGACCAACATCTTTCATTTGTTGAATTTTTTATAATAAAATATTTCATTCCAGTATACAGATGGCTCCGTTTGAGGAATTATATGGGAAACAGTGTCGAACTCCAAGATTTTTGGGATGAATTAGGGTAAAGGTAGCTCATGGGACCAGAATTGGTGGAAGAGATGAAAGTAAAAGTTTAATAGATTCAGAAGCACATCAGAGCATCTCAGAGTTAGCAGAAAATTTATGCAGATAACTGGAGGAAGGATCTATCTTTCACGGTGGTTGATCATGTCTTTCTCATTGCTTCTCCAAGGAAAAGTGTGATGTGTTTTTGTAATATGGGAAAGTCAAGTCTGAGGTTCATTGGACCTTTTGAAATCCTAGAGAAAGTAGGATCAGTTTCATACAGAGTGGCTTTACCTCCATATTTATCCCATGTACACAATTTTTTTTCCATGTTTTAGTGTTGAGAAAGTATATTCCTGATCCTTCTCATGTTTTAAGTCCAGAGGTAGTTTAGTTGGAAGAGAATCTCTTTTCTGAAGAATAACCAGTCCAGATTCTTGACCATAGAGAGAAAGTTTTGAAGAATAATGTAATTTATCCTATGTTGGTTTTGTTAAAAATCCATATGGTTGATGAGGCAACATGGGAATTTGAAAATGCAATGAGGGATAAATACCCCCATTTATTTAATATGTGAATAAAACTACAAGGATGCATTTTAAAAATTGGGGATGGATGTAACATCCCAGGTAAATAAAGAATAATACATATTTCATATTTATTAATATTTTTGAATTAAATATTAACTTTACTTTAAAGGTATTGATCTGTTCGATAGTGTACCCCATACACAACAACAGGTTTCTTTGAAATATTACGATGTGCACTAACAATATAATATTATTATTTTAAATGGTAGCTAACACCTAGACATTTTATTAGCGGGAATGAACATAACAAACTAAAATATTATTATACATGTTTACTAAATGTTTCTACATTTTTCCAATAAAAGTTAGAGGCTTAAAATAAGAAGAGAAATCTATTTTCGGCATAAATACTCTAATATTCACTAAAAAGTCGATTCACTCTCTTTTAATGGTGAACCCTCTATAAATATAGTTCTGTTCACTACCATACATTCTATTTGAAAAAATAAAATCCTTGTTTATAATTAGTAAAACCAAATTTACTTTGTTTAAATTTTTGGAATTTTTCCGATAAAGTTCAGATTTTAATGAATAGTGAAAATTTTTATTTTAATTCAAATCTTATTTTTAATATAATTTATTTATATGGATAGAATAACTTTTATAATGGTTTTCAAGTGTATATAGATTATATTTGACCATTTAATCCAATTTTGGCCATTGGAAATAATTTTACTTTGAAATTGGACATTATAAAGTATCAATCTTTTGATAGCTATTTCTTAAAATATCCACATTTTGTTTTGACAACGAGAATTAATTATAAAATTAATTAATGATACTTATATGTTTTTAATTTACTAATATATAAATCAATTTTTAATTCATAATTTCAAATTAAGATTCAGGAGAATTTTTGTAATTTTTCTAAAAACATTCAATTTATGATGAATATTGTAACCACTAAGTAGTAATTAAAAAAACCAACTTTTTCATTTAAATGAAATTTTACTGCTTCTGTGAATTGAATTAAAAAATACTAATTTTTTTTTTCATTAGTATGTAAAATTTAGTTCAATGGGATGAAAATAATTTTTTTTGAATAATAATGTTTTTAATTTTATT
This sequence comes from Viscum album, assembly GCA_963277665.1. Taxonomy (NCBI): domain Eukaryota; kingdom Viridiplantae; phylum Streptophyta; class Magnoliopsida; order Santalales; family Viscaceae; genus Viscum; species Viscum album. Next base: position 1,387,800,368 of record OY728160.1, read on the forward strand.
AACCACGATTAAAGATAATTAGGGTAATTTAAGATAAAAATTATGTTATAATGATATAAAATTACCTTTAAAATTTTACTAACCTTATTTTATGAGTCATGAAAGACCAATACAATCCATTTGGTAGTTTTGGGACCCCAGGAATCCACTTGGGTAAGACAATGACATAAATAACTTTTAGTAAAAGAAAAAAATAGAAATGTCATAAACAAGTATTGCTTTACTAAAAAAAATTAATGTGGGGTTATGTAAATGATATATTTGACTATAAATATTAATTAGAAATATAAAACAATTTCCAACATCATGGTAATTTTTTTATAATTATTAGACATCATATGAATACAATTATTTATGACACAATGATGATGCCGTGTTTATGTTATTAATGAATGATTGAAATAAATAAGAAGATAAAAATTAAAACAATATAAAAAACATGTCCAATTCTTATTTAATCATTTTATTTCGAACATGGGACACCTTATCTTCGACATTAATGTTTTTTGGACCTTTAGAAACCGAAAATCATTATATAATAAAATAATATTCTCAATCTTTCCAAAAGACCCCTTCTCTCCCTTATAAAACAACCTCACTTCCTAGATATTTATCACACTTCTCAAGACTTTGTCTCAACCAAAATATACTCTAATAATCTCCAAAGACTACTATCTTCATCCTATAAGCCTTTCCTTCGGCAGAAATCACTTCAAGAAACCCATTCGGTTCAAACCTAAGGGAGTTACCCGATTTAAGGGTAACATCTTCTCTTAAGTTCTTTGGTATAATTTTACTTTTCCAACCCCAAAAAATCTTTTTATTCCATTCTTTTATAAAATAATAAGTATCCTAAATATAATAGGATGTTTATATGAGAAGTATTAGAACTAACTTTATACACACCTCCATCTAATAGGTAAAGAACATAAAGTTTATGTGGATGGAAAACTAACGCCTCATGAAACGATGATTGTTTGATTAACTCCTACTGCCTCTCATGGTGGATATTATGATGGGACTGTATTTATATATGAAACATTTAATTTTAATGTTTTTATTATTATTCTGTATTTTTCATTGATATAAATCCATTATGGGTTGTATACTGCGTAAACATGATATTTTCATTCTTAGAAGTGCGGACTACCGCCCCCGCAATGTGATATGACTCATTAATTCCTTATATGTGATGTATAAAGGATGTAGTTAATGATATTATATATGATATTGTATTGTAATTATAATATACCTATTTATCATTATGATAAAATTCCATTAAAATAAGAAATAGAAATGGAAGTAGCGTTCAAGCATACGTACGACTTAACGTCTCTATTAACAGTGAATTTCAATTATTATATCTAAATGTTATGTACTATTATAAATATATAAATATTCTGGATATATATGATATATATGATATCTACATCATTAATATCATTCTTATGATATGGGATATTTGACCACATGAACAACTTGTAATTATATGGTGTTCATTTTTTACTGAAGTTCCAAATATCGACAAAATGAACATTATTAACATAAATGATTACATAATGTTTTTAACTTGGTAATAAGTGATATAAAATAAATAATAAACTTTAAAGAGGATTATTAATCAAGTATAAATTAAAATTAATTTTTTATTGAGGAGATTAAATAATGAACGGGTCAAGTCAGACATAAGGTAAAGAACATCGTCTCAATCTCCTTTCATTGATGCATATTTTGGTTTAATACACAAATTTATTTTATATGTTCTATAAAATCCATTTAAATTTCACTTCATTCAAAGGGAATAATTTTCTATAATGAATTTTAGTAAAAGACCAAAAGGAATGTTTTTTTCATACGCGGTGGCAATGACCTTTCTGCAGTAGCGTGTATTATTTGATGTATAGATTTTTTTAACAAGTCGTAATTTTTTTAAAAGGAAAATAAATATCATAAACTCTTTTATGTATTTTGGTATTGAAAATGGTTTTGATAATTGATTTTTTATTTCAATAAATTTAAATTATATATTGTGATTAAAATGTGGAAATTTTATCTTTCCTTTATGTTTGGTTTATGTGTTATGGTTCTTGGGAATTATTTATATATACTGGTGGTTCCATGATAAACCTAGGATGGGTGTATAAGGCCCCAGCCTTAAACCTTACTTAATATTGAATTAAATGAATAATTCACATTGAGGATCTTTTCAGGTTTAGAGTTTTAGAGAATTAGAACATAACTATTACATCTTAAAAGATTACAAAGTAGACACTTCTACTAAGTCTCCATAAAATAAAAACTCTTAAAAAGAAAGATGTCTAGATTCCATGTTTTAGATAGCATGAAATTCCCTTGATCCCATCCTTGACCTTATTCCACTTTATGTCCTGTGAAAAACATTTCGATAAACTTGGGGTGAGCATAAAAAGCTCACTAAGGGATACAAAAAGAATGAAAACTGTTAGTTTTTCAAACATCAAGTAAACCATGTATACTATATCAAAGTAATACCTTCACCTTCATGAAGTAGTAAAAAAAATCCTCACTGAATAAAGTATCATTACTTACCTTTTTGTAACCAAAGCATAACCATAAAACCCATATAAAGAACACATAACATATATAAAGGTAACTTGGGACATAAACATACTTAAGTGGAATAACCATACGGTTGACTTCCACACATATCACTTAATGGAATAGCCATACGGCCAATTTCCATACATACTAAATGGAATAGCCATATGGCCGACTTCCATACCCAATGCATTGGAGGTTATAACGTAACCACCCGTCCTGGTATTCACGGCACCACCCGTCATATGGTTTATAACGTAACCACCCGTTAAAATGTCCAAGTACCAATATAAAATCATAAAACATAAAACCAATATAAAGGAATGATAACATTTCCACATTTCAATCGTAATATAACATAAATATATTGACATAATAGAATCCTTTATCAAAACCATTTTCAATACCAAAATACATAAAAGAGTATATGGTATTTATTTTATTCTAAAAACAATACGACTTGTTGAGGAAGCCAAAGACCAAATAATACTAGCGGCGGCGGAAAAAGTCGTTGTCACCGCGAACTTTAAAAAAAACATTCCTTTTTGTCGTTTAGTAAAACGCTTCGTAGAAAAAGATTTTTTTTGTATAAAAGTAAAAGTCAAAGGATTTTATACACCGTATAAATGAAATTTGTGTATTAAATGAAATATGCCCCAATGAAAGGAGATTGAGACGAAGTCCCTTACCTTGGGTCTGACTTGACTCGATCGTTCTTTAACGTCCTGAATAATAAACTTGAGTTAATTTATACTTGATTAAGAACCTTTTTAAAGTTCATTATTCATATTATATCACTTATTTCCATGTTATAAACATTATGTAACCATTTAAGTTAATAATGTTTGTTTTGTCAATATTTGGTTCTTAAGTCGAATGTTGACTTCTTACAATTACATGTTGTTCATGTGGTCAAAAGTTATTTATATCCAGAATGATATTCCTGATTTGGATATAATATGTATCATATATATCTAGCATATACATGTATTTATAATATTACATAATAATTTAGAGGTAAGAAATGAAATGCACCGTTCATGGAGACGGTAAGCCGTACGTACGCATGAACGCAACTTTCATTTCTTTGTCATATTAATGGAATTAAAACTAAATGGGAGGTATGTATATTTTAATTCCAGAATTATATTCATCATTTAGATATATCATTAATTATATATATACATTATATACATGTAATTTTAATAGTACATTACATTTGGGGATAAGAAATGAAATGCACCGTTCATGGAGACGGTAAGCCGTACGTACGCATGAACGCTACTTTCATTTCTATCTCATAATTTAATGGAAAGAAATAATAATGATATATAGGTATATTATAATTCCAGTATAACATCATATATAATAACTTTAAATCCATCCTTCACACGTCCCACATATGGCATTAACGAATCACATCACTTTTAGGGGGCGGTAGTCCGCACTTCCTTAAATGAAGATATCGTGTTTACCCATAATGGAAACCATAAAGGTATGCCAAAAATGAAAAATAAAGAAGCTTAAAGAAAACATAAACATATTATATATAATATATAAAAATAGTGACATCATAATGGCCACCCTTGAAGGTGTTAAATGAGTATTGAACAATCATCGTTTCGGGAGGATGAATTTCACCATCCACGGAAACCGTATGTTCTTTAACCATTTGATGTAGTTGTGTGAGAGTGTAGCTCAAATAAATATTATAACAGCATCCTAGTATATTTAAGATACTGGTGTTGTTACAAAAGAAGTAAATAAAAATAGTTTAGAGGGTTGGAGAAGCAAAATAAAACAAATGAACAAGAGATAATGAATTACCTTTAAAAGTGTAACTCCTTTTGATTTGAGCCTAAAGGCTTTCTTTGAAAGGATTATTCCCAAAGGGAATCCTCTAGGATGAGGAGAGGGATGTGGAGAGAGTAAATGGGCAGGGGTTGGCCGAGCCAAAGGCTTTAGGAGTGTGTGAAATGAGGTAGAGGTGGGGGCCTTTTATAAGAGGAGAGGAGGGGAACTTTTGGAAAGTAAAGAAATATTACATTATTTGAAAATGTTTTTCGATTTTAAAAGGTCCCACATTGATATAATTCGTGGATAAGGTGACAAGGGTTCTAAATCCACTCATCCAATTGGTTTTGTACATGTGTAGGTTTTAGATTTTTCATTATCATTCCATTTTATTTAAATCGTCAAATAATGATGTCATCGCTGCATCATTATTATGTCACAAATAATTTAATTTATTTAATGTCTAAAAATTATAAAAAAAATACTATGATGTAGGAAATCTTTTTATCTTTCCAATGACTATTTATAATCAAAATTTCGACTTGTATAACCCGACTCAAAATTATTTTAGTAAAAAAATTTATGTTAGTGTCATTTTCACTTTAACATTAAATAAAAATATATTAATGTCATTTTCCAACTAAAGTGGATCCATGGGGTCCCCAAGTTGTCCCCTGGCTTGTCTTGGTCGGACATGACTCACCCAATAGGTGTAGGAAAAGTGTCATGGGGTTTTAACATTCTTATAATATCATTTTTACCTTAAATTACACTAATTACCTCTAATCGCGATTAAAAACTTAATAAGTTACTATTCACCAAAAAATTATTATAATCTCATTGAACCACATTTTACTTCTTAATGACAACCATGTATGTCGGATTTTTGAAATTCAAAACACAATGATGGAAAAATTTCATTTAAACGGAAAATCAATTTTTATAAGTACCACTTAGTGGTTTCACTATTCATCAAAATTGAAGTTTTTCAAAAAATTACCAAAAATTCACCCGAAGCTATATTTGATATTCTGAATTCAAAAATGAAGTCTATTTTACAAAATTCAAAACATATAAGTCACATTATTTAATTTAATAATTAATTCCCGCTGTCAGAGCAAATAGCGTGTTTTTATAAAACAATAAGTATCAAAAGATTGACACTAGTTTAAGTCTGATTTCAAAGTGAAATTGATTCCAATGACCACCATTGGATTAACTGGTAAAAATATTTTCTAATTTCACTTTAAAACCAATTAAAATAATAATCTAATCATATAAATAATTTAGATTAAAAAGAGGTTTTGAATTAAAATACAACATTTTACACTATTCATTAAAAAATGGACTTTATCAGAAAGGTACCAAAAATTTATACAAAGTAAAATTTGATGTCCCGATTCTAAAGAAGAGTTATATTTGGTCCAAAATAAAGTATAAGAGTGATAAAAACTATATTTAATGACGGTTCTCTGTCAAAAGGTGATAAGTGGACCTTTCGTGAAAATTAGGGTATAAATGCCTAAAATTGAACTCTTTCCGTATTTTAAGCCTTTATCTTTTATTGGGTAAATGTATAAACATTAAAAAACATATCTAATCATATTTTAGTTATTTCTATCCATTCCCGCCAGTTCAACGGCTACTTGTTAACAAACGTTTAAAATAATATTATATTATTACTAGTGTGCTACGTAAGTTTCAAAGAAACTCATCGTTGCGTATCGGGTACGCTATCGAACATAGCAACCCCTTTAAAATAAAATTAATATTTAATTCGTAAATATTAATAATTATGAAAATTATTTATTCTTTATTTACCTGGGATGTTACATCCTTCCCCCCTTTTGGTAATTGCGTCCTCGCAATTTTATTCACTTATCAAAATAAGTGGGGGTATTTATCCCTCATAGAATTTTTAGATTCCCACGTTGCCTCTTCAATCACATGGTTTTTCCACAAAACCTTTACCTGATGAATCACATTATTCCGTAACACTTGCTCCCTGTGGTCAAGAATCTGGACCGTTTGTTCCTCATAAGATAGGTTCTCTTCCAGCTGAACTACCTCTGGGCTCAAAACAAGCGATAGATCTGGCATATACTTTCTCAACATCAAAACGTGAAAAACATTGTGTACCTGAGATAAACTCGGATGTAAAGCTACTCGTTATGCAACTGATCCAACTCTTTCCAGAATTTCGTATGGTCCAATGAACCTTGGACTCAACTTTCCTTTATTACCAAATCTCATCACACTTTTCCAAGGAGAAACCTTGTGAAAAACATGATCACCTACCTCAAAAGATAGATCCTTCCTCCAGTTATCCGCATAACTCTTCTGCCTGCTCTGAGCTGTTCTCATGTGCTTCTGAATCAGCTGATCTTTTTCTGCCAACTCTTCTACCAATTCTCGTCCCATCAACTTCCTTTCACCAACTTCATCCCAGAAAGCTGGAGTTCGACACCGCTTCCCATATAATTCCTGAAATGGTGCCATCTGTATTCTATAATGAAAGCTGTTATTATAAGAAAACTCAACCAAAGAAAGATGTCGGTCCCAACTTCCCTGATAATCCATAGAACAAGCTCGTAGCATATCCTCCAATTTCTGGATTGTTCGTTCTGACTGCCCATCTGGGATCACGATCCGATACAATGGAGAGAGGAACTCCATGTAACCTGACTATCTCTTTAAGATACAACCGGGAAAGTTGATCTAGAGAGAAAGTATCTCATATAGAAAGGAAATGAGCAGATTTGGTCAAGCGATCAACAATAACCCAGATTGCATTATTACCTCGAGATGTCTTCGGTAATCCAACAACAAAGTCCATGGATATATTCTCCCATTTCCACTCTGGCACTGGTAAAGGCTGAAGCATCCCTTTCGGTAACTGCCGCTCTGCTTTAACCTGTTGACATGTCAAACACTTCATAGTAAAATCAGCAATATCTCTTTTCATTCCATCCCACCAGTAATACTCCCGCAGATCTCTGTACATCTTAGTACTGCCAGGATGAACTAAAAACGGAGAACTATGAGCTTCACATAACAACTCTCTCTTCAACTGTGAATCACAAGGCACACATAACCTCTTCCCAAACCTCAAAACACAAACACAAACTTATCCAAGAACTCATGGAAAATTTTATTTATAAGGTCCATGAATACAGCAGGTGCATTGGTTAACCCAAAAGGCATAACTACAAATTCATAATCGCCATATCTAGTACGGAACATAGTCTTCAGAACGTCTGCTTCTTTTACTTTCAACTGATGGTACCCCGACCTCAAGTCAATCTTCGAAAAATACTGAGCTCCCTGGAGCTGATACCACTTCATTCGATGGCCCAACATCTGCTGAAGTTGTTGCAAAGGATTTCACCACCCCTTTCTGCTTGTAGTCTAACTGCTTCCCATTACTCAAGCTCTTTGTCGGACACTCATTTGCATAGTGACCCATCTCATTGCACTTATAACATCTTACCGTTGGATTTTCATTTCCTGCTTGATCATCTTCCTTACAGTTACGAGAAATATGTCCAGACTTACCACACCTAAAGCACTTACCAGACTTGGATAAACATTCTCCAGGATGCATTTTACCACACTTCTCACAGGATGGATATTTTGTTTTCTTACCTCCTTGCTTGTTTGATGAATTCTTCCCCTTTTCCTTCCAACTAGGCCTCTTATTCTGTTGTTTGTCATAGAAGACCTGATCATCGGAAAACTCCATTTCCACCTTCTCCGCACATCGAACAAGTTTTTCATAACTTTTGAACTCACGAGATGCTAAATCCCTTCGATACTTTGGCTTTAACCCTGAGTAAAAACGGTTTATTTTACTATCAAGATCTCGTATGAAGTTTGGAGCATACCTTGCCAATCGAGTGAACTTTTCTTTATAAGCAGCCACTGAATCATCCTCCTGCCTCATTTCTAGGAACTGTTTTTCCATCCTAAGACGAACCACCTTAGGAAAATATTTCTCAAGAAACATACCTTTGAATTCGTCCCAGTGAAGATCCTCAATCTCATCACCATCCCTTATATTTTTCACCATCGACCACCACTGATCAGCTTCACCTTCAAAACGGTAAACATCAAGACTAACCTTTTGATGTTCTGAACACCCCATGACATCAAAAATCTTCTCCAGTGCTTTAATCCACCCTTCAGCTTGCACAGAGTCAGATGATCCTCTGAATGATGGGGGATGTTGCCTCATGAAATGTTCCACCACTGACATGTTCCTCTGCGGTTGATCTGGCTGATCTCGTGCATGGATACCACCACCATTTATAGCCTGAGTCAACTGTGCCATTACTGCAACAAACTGTTCAGTTCCAATTCTGACCATCTCAGGTTGCTGATTTGGAAGGTTATCTTCCTCCTGATGTCGTCCCAACATAGCTGCTTTGTTTCCTCTGCGGAAAACCATTCTGAACACAGAAATATCTTAGGCGAAGCAACATGGTAATCCGTAAATGCTATATCATTTCAATCATATTATAATTTAACACTTTTCTAACTCATAAATTTGTCTAAACCGTCCTCTGATACCAACTATAAGGCCCCAGCCTTAAACCTTACTTAATATTGAATTAAATGAATAATTCACATTGAGGATCTTTTCAGGTTTAGGGTTTTAGAGAATTAGAACATAACTATTACATCTTTAAAGATTACAAAGTAGACACTTCTACTATGTCTCCATAAAATAAAAACTCTTAAAAAGAAAGATGTCTAGATTCCATGTTTTAGATAGCATGAAATTCCCTTGATCCCATCCTTGACCTTATTCCACTTTAAGTCCTGTGAAAAACATTTCGAAAAACTTGGGGTGAGCATAAAAAACTCAGTAAGGGATACAAAAAGAATGAAAACTGTTAGTTTTTCAAACATCAAGTAAACCATGTATACTATATCAAAGTAATACCTTCACCTTCATGAAGTAGTAAAAAAAATCTTCACTGAATAAAGTATCATTACTTACCTTTTTGTAACCAAAGTATAACCATAAAACCCATATAAAGAACACATAACATATATAAAGGTAACTTGGGACATAAACATACTTAAGTGTAATAACCATACGGTCTACTTCCACACATATCACTTAATGGAATATCCATACGGCCAATTTCCATACATACTTAATGGAATAGCCATACAGCTGACTTCCATACCCAATGCATTGGAGGTTATAACGTAACCACCCGTCCTGGTATTCACGGCACCACCCGTCTTATGGTTTATAACGTAACCACCCGTTAAAATTTCCAAGTACCTATATAAAATCATAAAACATAAAACCAATATAAAGGAATGATAACATTTCCACATTTCAATCGTAATATAACATAAATATATTGACATAATAGAATCCTTTATCAAAACCATTTTCAATACCAAAATACATAAAAGAGTATATGGTATTTATTTTATTCTAAAAAAATACGACTTGTTGAGGAAGCCAAAGACCAAATAATACTAGCAGCGGCGGAAAAAGTCGTTGTCACCGCGTACGTTAAAAAAACATTCCTTTTTGTCGTTTAGTAAAAAGCTTCGTAGAAAAAGATTCCTTTTGTATAAAAGTAAAAGTCAAAGGATTTTATACACCGTATAAAAGAAATTTGGGTATAAAACGAAGTATGCCCCAATGAAAGGAGATTGAGACGAAGTCCCTTACCTTGGGTCCGACTTGACTCGATCGTTCTTTAACGTCCTGAATAATAAAATTGAGTTAATTTATACTTGATTAAGAACCTTTTTAAAGTTCATTATTCATTTTATATCACTTATTTCCATGTTATAAACATTATGTAACCATTTAAGTTAATAATGTTTGTTTTGTCAATATTTGGTTCTTAAGTCGAAAGTTGACTTCTTACAATTACATGTTGTTCATGTGGTCAAAAGTTCTTTATATCCAGAATGAAATTCCGGATTTGGATATAATATGTATCATATATATCCAGCATATAAATGTATTTATAATATTACATAATCATTTAGAGGTAAGAAATGAAATGCACCGTTCATGGAGACGGTAAGCCGTACGTACGCATGAACGCAACTTTCATTTCTTTGTCATATTAATGGAATTAAAACTAAATGGGAGGTATGTAAATTTTAATTCCAGAATTATATTCATCATTTAGATATATCATTAATTATATATATACATTATATACATGTAATTTTAATAGTACATTACATTTGGGGATAAGAAATGAAATGCACCGTTCATGGAGACGGTATGCCGTACGTACGAATGAACGCTACTTTCATTTCTATCTCATAATTTAATGGAAAGAAATAATAATGATAGAGAGGTATATTATAATTCCATTATAACATCATATATAATAACTTTAAATCCATCCTTTACACGTCCCACATATGGCATTAACGAATCACATCACTTTTAGGGGGCGGTAGTCCGCACTTCCTTAAATGAAGATATCGTGTTTACACATAATGGAAACCATAAAGGTTTGCCAAAAATGAAAAATACATAAGCTTAAAGAAAACATAAACATATTATATATCATATATAAAAATAGTGACATCATAATGGCCACCCATGAAGGTGTTAAATGAGTATTGAACAAACATCGTTTCGGGAGGCAGAATTTCGCCATCCACAGAAACCGTATGTTCTTTAACCATTTGATGTAGTTGTGTGAGAGTGTAGCTCAAATAAATATTATAACAACATCCTAGTATATTTAAGATACTGGTGTTGTTACAAAAGAAGTAAATAAAAAGAGTTTAGAGGGTTGGAGAAGCAAAATAAAACAAATGAACAAGAGAGAATAAATTACCTTTAAAAGTGTAACTACTTTTGATTTGAGCCTAAAGGCTTCCTTTGAAAGGATTATGCCCAAAGGGAATCTTCTAGGATGAGGAGAGGGATGCGGAGAGAGTAAATGGGCTGGGGTTGGCTGAGCCAAAGGCTTGAGGAGTGTGTGAAATGAGGTAGAGGTGGGGGCCTTTTATAAGAGGAGAGGACGGGCACTTTTGGAAAGTAAAGAAATATTACTTTATTTGAAAATGTTTTTCGGTTTCAAAAAGTCCCACATTGATATAATTCGCGGATAAGGTGATAAGGGTTCGAAATCCACTGATCCAATTGGTTTTGGACATGTGTAGGTTTTAGATTTTTCATTATCTTTCCATTTTATTTAAATCGTCAAATAATGATGTCATCGCTGCATCATTATTATGTCATAAATAATTTAATTTATTTAATGTCTAAAAATTATAAAACAAATACTATGATGTAGGAAATCGTTTTAGCTTTCCAATGATTATTTATAATCAAAATTTGTACTTGTATAACCCCACTCAAAAATTATTTTAGTAAAACAATTTATGTTAGTGTCATTTTCACTTTAACATTAAATAAAAATATATTAATGTCATTTTCCAACTAAAGTGGCTCCATGGGGTCTCCAAGTTAGCCCATGGCTTGTCTTGGTCGGCCATGACTCACCCAATAGGTGTAGGACAAGTGTCATGGTGTTTTCACATTCTTATAATATCATTTTTACCTTAAATTACACTAATTACCTCTAATCGCGATTAAAAACTTAATAAGTTGCTATTCACCAAAAAATTATTATAATCTCATTGAACCACATTTTACTTATTAATGACAACCATGTATGTCGGATTTTTGAAAATCAAAACACAATGATGGCAAAATTTCATTTAAACGGAAAATCAATTTTTATAAGTACCACTTAGTGGTTTCACTATTCATCAAAAATTGAAGTTTTTCAGAAAATTACCAAAAATTCACCCGAAGCTATATTTGATATTATGAATTCAAAAATGAAGTATACTTTACAAAATTCAAAACATATAAGTCATATTATTTAATTTAATAATTAATTCCCGCTGTCAGAGCAAATAGCGTGTTTTTATAAAACAATAAGTATCAAAAGATTGACACTAGTTTAAGTCTGATTTCAAAGTGAAATTGATTCCAATGACCACCATTGGATTATATGGTAGAAATATTTTCTAATTTCACTTTAAAACCAATTAAAATAATAATCTAATCATATAAATAATTTAGATTAAAAAGAGGTTTTGAATTGAAATACAACATTTTACACTATTCATTAAAAAAATTGACTTTATGAGAAAGGTACCAAAAATTTACACAAAGTAAAATTTGATGTCCCGATTCTAAAGAAGAGTTATATTTGGTCCAAAATAAAGTATAAGAGTGATCAAAACTATATTTAATGACGGTTCTCCGTCAAAAGGTTATAAGTGGACCTTTCGTGAAAATTAGGGTATAAATGCCTAAAATTGAACTCTTTCCGTATTTTGAGCCTTTATATTTTATTGGGTAAATGTATAAACATTTAAAAACATATCTAATCATATTTTAGTTATTTCTATCCATTCTCGCCAGTACAACGACTACTTGTTAACTAACATTTAAAATAATATTATATTATTACTAGTGTGCTACGTAAGTTTCAAAGAAACTCATCGTTGCGTATCGGGTACGCTATCGAACATAGAAACCCCTTTAAAATAAAATTAATATTTAATTCGTAAATATTAATAATTATGAAAATTATTTATTCTTTATTTACCTGGGATGTTACAGGGTGACCCCGAGATAGCTCTCTAATGTTTTGGGTAATGTGATGGAGGTAAAAATAAATGTTTCTCCTAAGTGATTAAGGGAATATACTGTGCTGGGTATTCCAAATGTAACTCCCTGTGTAGCTGTGATAGCTACAATGTGTGTATGATATGGATTCCACAAGTTTCCTTTAAGATTTATGTTTTTATGTGTTATTCATAAATATTATGATTTCATGAGGTTTTCCGAAGAGCTTATGTTATGGATGTAATGGTAATCTAATGTTTTCTTTCTTTTTTTTATAACCCTTACTGAGCATTTTTTACTCTTCCAAAGTTTTGAAATGTTTTTCATAAGACTTAAATATGATTTTGGTCAAGGATGGGACCAAGGAAAAGTCATGTTGTCTAAAACATGGAAGTGGACATGACTCTTTTTTTAAAGAGTTTTTATTTTATGAAAAAATGGAATCCGAGTATAAGTTTCTACTTTTTAATCTTTTGTGATGTAATCTTTATGTCCTAATTATGAAAAACTCTAAACCAGAAAAGATCCTCAATGTGAATTATTCATTTAATTAAATATTATGTACTGTTTTAAGGTTGGGTCCTTATACCTATAAATTAGATTTCTGCCATTTATACCAGAAACATGCATCATTTCATCCACAAGTGTAACACCACTATTATTTATTGTACTGTATTAATGATATTAATTTGTATATAACGAGAAACCATTATTTAAATAAGAATTATATGACAATATACAATCTTAAGGTCCTCTAGCTATCCATCGATTTCATTCTATAATTGAATCCATAATTTCAAATGACTTCTTAAAAACATTGTATTGAAACCACCCTATAAACTATTGATAATGTGTATTTGATATCCAGTTTGAAGCCTTTATTGGAATCAAAATATTAAGAATTTATTTGTGGGTTCAAACATTTTGTGAAACATCTAAACAATTATGAAAAACATAATATTTGGTCTAACCCCAATATGTAATAGTGATAGTGATATTATATATTCTAGAAATTCTGTCACCCACAAGACACCCAGATTTATGAGATATTAATAGGCCAATTAATTCAAATTTGGACATGTAGTTATTATAGAATTCAAGAACATCGTCTACAATATATAACATGAAATTAAATATTTCTAGTAATCATAAATTATTTACAAAAAATTAAAAATATTTATTTATCATTAAATTTGGTATATCAAAATATAATTTACATGACCACATATTTGAATTTATGTTACCATGTGAACCATCATGTGAACTACCATATAAAAAAATCCGGATGGAAAGAACCTTTTAAATTCACATAATATGAAATCAATTTCCTATTTCATAGTTTAAAATGTCAATATTTCTATAACATTTACATATATTTGTTCGAAAATGAAATAATCTTTGGTTATTTAATTATTTATATTCTTGAAAAAATGGAACATAAAGCTAAATACATTAGATCATGCATAAAAAACAACCATGTGAATTTTGGAACCATTTATAATAAATCATCCATTGATATTATTTATATTTTAGTAATTCCCCAATGTAACCTTTTAATCATTCATGATGTTTCTAATATATTATCTCTCCTTTTTGGATATACTGTCAGTTGATAGTGGAAGCAATGTTCATATTTCACTACCTTAGTTGTTCTAAATCTTCCCATATTCTGTTCTCAATCACATCCACACTTTCCATAATTCCATCATTTTTTCCTCCATCATCTAGTAATGTCAAAATGAAACTATCACATTATTTTTTTAGCATACATGACATCATGAAAATTCCTAATAGACAAAAAATTAATTTAAGATAAATTAAAATAAACTGGTTTCATTTTCCAACCTATATTCAATTGGTTTTAATTTTTTTTTACCAAATGCAGTCTCTATGTAATATACATTCTCGAATAGTTGATCACATGTTCATTGTGTTTTTTTTTCATCTTAACTCTAGTCAAATGATATCATCCATGATTGTAACTTATTTCACAAGGAACAAAATATTTGATGTCCATGAAACAAAGTATTCAATGATTTTTTCAACATAATTTAATATATACATTGTTCAAAAATTAGACACCCTTGAGTTCCTTTAATGATACATACTGAAAAATTTCCATAAGTATGAGATTAATTCTCATGCCATAAAACATGGATTTCAACATGAAATCATCATGTCAATATACATAATAAAATGTAACAACTTACTCCCACAAAAAAGTCAAATACAAAATCAATGGATCCAAATAAATATATATTTCATTACTCGAATTTTTTTCTCTCTCCATATAAACAGATATAAAATAATTTTTTTTCATGAAAAATAGAGGTAGAATTTAACAATTTACCAACACAACTATCCATCTACTGTTAGTTCAGCTTTGAAAACCAAAACTATTCACTCCATATAGATATATTTCAAGTTGATTGTTTCGCGATTCATTTTAAAATTCTGAATACATTTGAACAATTATATTCTAATATGGAGAGTTTAAAGGATAATGATATTTCCCATCTATATTTCTAATATTTTTTCCCCATGCCAATTTCCTTATATTCTCCTCACATTGATACACGAACTAAAAAAATGGATTGATAAAAAATTAGTATAAAAATTTTAATAGGACCAAATTAGTAATTTTTGTTTCAGGAAGAAAAAACCCTCATCATTAATTAAGTGATTATCAGTTCTTTTGAAATAGTATACAATTATTTTGAAATTAATGTAATGTTTCAAATATCACACCCATGAAATTAATCGTTTCTCTAGTATAGTATTTTTCTTGAGGATTCTCGTTGTATTCTGGGAGTATATCATTCAAGACATATTGTAGTTCAATAAAAATAGTGTCACCCCATTAGTTTCCAACTTTTAAAATATGTAGCTTCAGTACGTATGATAATGTTGTAAATTGAGTAAAAATAGTATATAATGGAAACTTTTCATAACACTTTATCTTTTAAAAAAATTCACAATCCCATGGTTCATCATTAACTATCATTTTAATTTACTAAGTATGATCTTTATCATTTTTCACACCCTTAATCACATTATAGTTATAGTATTCTTTATTATAAACACTTGTAATCATATAATTTCATCCATAAATGCAGAATTATCAGGGTCACTAGAAACATTTACTTTTTATCCATGTTTAGTACAAAATTTTTATACTCAATATATTCCAAGATAGATATAGTGTTCTTAAAACTCATTTGGACTAATTATTCTTTAGTAATAGATGTATAAACATCAAAAATGTATTTTCAAAGGGTCATATGTGTGGTGTTTACAAACATGATGAACTATATTTTCCCATCATCATACTCTTTTTCCAAATGGCTGACATGGATCCATATTTTGATTCATATCCACCATTTTTAATTCATCAATATTAATACATAAAAAATCAAAGAAATAAAAAAGTGAAATAATTAATAATGGAACTCAATATTATATTTTTTCAAATAAATTCATAATGGTTTGAAATAAATTGGTAATTGAATTTAAGAAGAGGTATACTCTGCTAGTGGTAGGAATTATCCTTTGAGTTCATGCACAATGATCACAGGTACATTATATGGGATAGATACAACAGATAGGAGTCACAGAACATATGTGAATGTGTAGAAGATATGGGGGATGTGACTCAATAAGAACAAATTCAATAATAATTGTTCAAAAGATAAAGATGATGATATTTAATGTTTTCTACCAAAATTTAAATATTCCCAGGATAGGGAGGTGGGGAAGCACCCAACATCATTTCATTACATTCTATCTAATGTTTATAAGTCATTATCATCTATTAGATCCCTAAATGAGGCTTCGTGAAAGTAGTGTCCCTGAAAATGGTTAGTATAAAGGTCTAACATGCACTCTTGTTAATATATCCATTGTAAATTTAGTATTCAAAGAAATCCATCAATTACTCCATGAAAAGGAAACTTATTTCATATTGTAAACTAAATTTCAATAAATTTTAACTTTTATTGAGGCCAATGATATATGGGTGGGGTCATGATGGATATATTATGGGCTAGATCGAGTTGGTTACATTCACCTTCTGTTGTTTTCTAATCAACCTGTAAATATTGAAGGTGAGTGTATGTTTATTTATAGTCTGTTAATGTTAATATGAACATACAAATATAAATAAAACCCTTTTCCCATACACATGTATGAACATATAATTATAAACATAAATCATCCAATTTAATTTTTATATATAGATACCACTAAACCCTCTAAAACCAAATTTATGGAGTTTTCAAAAAGAAAAATAAAATTATTAAATGAGTGGATCAAGAATTTAATAAAAAAAGAGGTTAATTTCTAAAGATTAATTGTAAAAAAATTATCACATTTTTATCACCCCTTCTCAGTGATAAATTACTAATCCCTATAATCCTCAGTATGGTAAACTCATGATAAAGTTATCCCTATATTATAACTTATAATATTCATTTTCATCTTTTTATTTCTTATGGTATCCCTATGCATTCTAAACTAGTATTATTCAATTGAATATTTTTTTATCCTATAATGTTCCGTAGGATTTGATAGAGTTGACTATTTTCATGTATTATTATGAGATAATACGTTGTATCAATTTTCTTGTTTCATATATAACATAAATCAATCCCAAGTTTTATGTTACCTCCCATTTGGTTTCTAACTAAAATTGGTTGTTGAATATTCATCCTTCAAATCCAACGTTCTTATCTATAATCCTTTTTGTTGGAATAAACCATTTACCTCTCATATTACCTTATTTAAAGGTTTAAATTCATATAACGATGATTGGGTTTAAGTAAAATTAAACAATTTGGTTTAGGAATTACTTATTAATTTATCTCGTATCAAGTATAATGTTTATTTATAATATTTCTGTAATTAATAAGAGTTATAACCACACAAATAGTATTTTCATGTTTTATTTAAATACCATTAACATTATACACATTCACGAATTGGAATGACTCATTGATCCTGTTGTATAGTTAAAATGTTATCCTTAGAATGTCATGGTTATGTTCATTAATGTTTTAGGAATAGATATCCAGATGTTATATGTGTTGGTTCTTATTTTTTTCCAATGTTCTATATAATGAATGGAAAGTGGAAATGAAGGGGTATCTATTTATTTTTTAATACAGAATCCATCAATCCTTTTTCTTAATACTTTGTTGACTTTAATTTTTTTAACCATTAATAAAAATAATTTATCTATAATTGAAATATATATTGAACTATATCAGTTAAAGGTAAACTTATTTTAAAAATGGATCAGGGAGATCATCTTTTAAAATAAAATAAATCCATCTCTTAAAATCAAAAAAAAAATTAAAAACTTAACATAAAAATCCTGATGAATTCATTGAAATGTTAACATGTATATAAAAAACATTTTCAAGTCTATTTCAGAAATGATATGATCTTTCAATAATGAACTATAAATTACACAAAATTACTCACATAAAAGTCAATGAGAAATTATAAATTTAATTGATTGGAAATACGAAAAAATTTATTGTTAAATAATTTAAAGAATATAAATAGTTTTACTATAGATGGTTGGTCTTTAGAAATGTTAGATGCGTTAGGTATACAATTATCACTATGATGTGTTCATTTTGTTAGCTATGATGGCATTGGAACAAATTATATAATCTATTTATACGAATAGTCAGTATAATATGTAAACCTCAAATGAGGTGTAGTAGGTGAATCTGAATTATGGGGTCTGCCAACCGAGGTTAGATTGGTTGTTTTTAGTGTGATGAGATAATATGAAATATGAAAGAGATCAGATGGGTAGTTAGGATTAATATTTATGGAAATATTAAATAATTAAATTCCATAAATTTGAACATCACAGAGTAATCCAAAAGCCTGAGAAAGAGTGTAAATGATGGTCAGGTTCTACAAAATCAGTGGTGATGCTATAGAGGATTACACTTGTAGGGATCAAATTAAAAGATTGTGTAACCCCATTACTATCCCATTAAAAATGAAAATAAAGAATAATGTTATTCATTCTAAAATAGTAGTCATTCAGAAGAGGTACCTTTTTCACTGTTAACGAATCTCTAATAAAGACTAAATTATATTATATAATACATATAATTATAAAATTTAAATTTAGGTAATTATAAATAAATTTTTAAAATATATAAATATGAATTTATAAGTATAAATATAAATAAATATAATTTTCTATAATTTCTTTATTATAATTTTAAAATTATTTAGATATATTTGTACTTATTATAAATTATAATTAAAAAATATAATTAAATATAATTGTATATAAATGTAAATATATTTTTATAATTATAGATTATTATATATAGTTTTATATATTTGTACAATAATATATATAAATATATTAAATTTAGAAATTATTTATATACATTTTTTATAATTCTATATTTATTTAAATAAATGTTATTTTTTCATAATTTTAATTATGTCTAAATAAAATATTAATAGATATGAAAATTTATAAATATATTTATGTAATTATATATATTCACATAAATATATATATATATATATATATATATATTTAAATATATATTTATAAATATAAAAAATATATTTATTATAATTTTGAAATAATTTAAATAAATATATATTTAATAAATGAGGGTGGATAAAATATGAACTTGGGATTCACACTCTAATCCACAATTGAGATTAAGGATGTGCCTTTTTGGGTGCTACCTTCGACCCTCTATTGACTAATGCATTCTTTCTAAAGGGGTGTTTTGATAGCCACAAATCAATTAGTGGTAAGGAGGGATATTGTTTCAACCATAGTGGGCTATGATTTCTTCAATTTCTGATCATAGATCAAGTCCATCCTTCCCTCTCCCTAAGGACACCATCTTCTAATGGCTTCAATAGAGGTGTATGGTTTTTCATTTGAGATCAGACCTTATTATCGATCTTAGAACGAATGGGGAACAGTAAGCATTCCAATATTGAATTTTTTTGTATGTGGTGTCTTACTAGGGAAAAATATTTATATGGAATCTACATTATCTAATATTAGGGGTTTCAAAAACTAGAAATTTGTATCCCAAGGATGTGTATTTATTCATATACTTTTCCAAATTATGATCTAATGATGAAATGTATGGGTCTTTGGTTTGGTTTTATTCAGGAAAGGAGTTTTTAATATATGACCATGTGTTAGAAATTTCAATCCAATGGACGATTGTAAATCTTATTCTCCATTTTTGGTGAAGGTACATGGGAAGGCTTGTATTTTATGGAACCCGTGAATCAAACAAACTATTTCACTGGTTATTGGAATTTAAATAAATACTGTAACAGTAACAAAGGTGTCCAAATTTAGGAATTTTTTATTTTTTGGTTGTAGTGGATTAGATCTCCATTTTGAGAGAAATTGTTATTTTATCTACTGAAAATGATGATAATTAATTTCACATCAAATATCAGAAAATGCATCATTTTTTAATGGAATGTAGGGTGCTCAGACATGAAAAATTTTCATGTAGACGATTTGTAATATTTTTCCATATATTTTCGTAGGGAATGATGACAAGAAATTATTTAAGAAAAAAAAGTAATTCAACACTGCTAGTTATACTGAGCTTAGAGGGATGATGAAGGATGTTTTTTTTTCTGTTATTGCAACTTTAGTGTTTGGTTAACAACAGGCTGAGAATGTTAATTAATCTAGGGAGATGGTTATTCATATACAGTAGGATTTTGAAAACTATTTCATTCAAAATTTGTATTCTAGTGGGGTGGATCATATTGATCTACCTATGAAATTTCATGTAGACTTAAAATATGAAGCTATTAAAAAAATTAGGATTTTGCATTAAATGGGATGGAGGTTGATAAACTAGTCTCCATCATTATGAGTCTTGAGAAATGTTTTGCTTGTTTAGATTTATCATTAAATACAATCCTTTCCTAGACTACTAGAATTCAGGATTATGTGTTGAGAAGTGAAAAAAGGAAGCAATTTTGAATGTCTCAACCTAAAAAGATTCTTTACATGTGACATTATTTAAAAAATAAAATTTTGAAGATAATCTCCCAGGGATAAAACAAGAAATGGATGGTGTTGATAATGAGAAATCAATGGAAAAACAACCTATTGATGAAGATAATGTGTACGAACAATCTAATCAACAACATGAGAATGAAAAAATGATTATATTATGAGTATTTATAGGTAAGAATGGATGAAGAACCTCCTATGGATTCTAATTTAATTAAAGAAGAAAATGTTCTAGGGAGTGACTTCAATCATTCAAAGGAAATCAAAAAGATTTTTTCTTCTTCTACCATAAACATCATGATAAACAAAATGATTCAAGTGCTTCTGTAGTGAAATCCATAGATAGTAACATACAGGTTAAAGATTTCATTTTCCTCAAAAATACATAGGATCTTCATTTGGTAAGCTATGTGAATATAATATTTCCTTAGGAGGTTGAACGATGTGATAAAGGGGTCAATGTAACCTCTTAATCTCCTGGTAAACATGTGGATAGTGTTAAACATCCTCTGATCATTAAGAGTGATGATGGTGACCAATCCTTGATGGGTAGAAATGAAATGGTCATATATAAGACTCTGGTATAGTAATATTGCTTGACAATATAGTTAGTTCCCACCTCCAACTCAATTGGGGAGAATTATTTGGCCAATGGGGGTGTTTGTAGATCCTTAGGATCAAGAATATGATTTTAATGGGGGATATTCTTTCAGAAAAAATGATTATGATAAACCAGGGTTGTGTGCTACAGAAACCCATGATTCATCTTCAGATGAATAACATGAACCTTGGAATAGAGGGAAACCATGAAAATGTGGAAGGAATTCACGAAGAATACCTCCTTGTAGGTGGGGTTGGTGGGGATTGATCATGACTTATGCTATTAATTTTCCAAAATATTAATGCCTTTCTTTGGGTCATTGGTCGTTAGTATGTGCTATTTTATTATTCCCATTTTACTTATCATCTATGTACTTTCTTTTTGAAATTAAATCGGATTGGGCCTTTGTTCTTCATCCCAATCCTTTTATATATACATATATATTTTGTTATTAATTTAAAATTAAATATTTTCAAAAATATTTACATATAATTATAAATGTATTTATATATTTATATATATGTTTGTGATATATATATAAGTTTTTTTTAATATATAAACATTTATAATAATTATTATAATAAATATATTGAATATATAAATATATTTATTTTATATTTATAATTATTAAAGTATAATTAATTTTATTTATAATTATAATTATAAATATATATATATTTTTATATTTTTATACCTTTATAACTATATTTTTATAATTACGTATATATATAAAAATTTATAAATATATATATATATTTTTACATATATTTATATAAATATAATTATAAATATTTATATAAATATTTATATAAATATTTATATGTCAAAATATACGTACATTTAATTATAAATTTATTTATTTTATTTATTATTTGAATACATTTACAATGATTATATAATTTTTTAATTATATTTATATTTATTAATAATTGTAATTTGGTATTACTATATTTATAATAATTTTTATTTAATTATAAATATAATTATATTATTCTATATATATATAATCATAAAATATTTATATAATTATATAAATATATATTTATATCTAAATTGGAATGGTGGAATTATCCCCCAATGATCTTTGGTGATTTTTTTTTCTTAAATCACCAATGATGTTCGAATCACTACTCATATGTCTTGAATAACTAGCTTTTTCGGGAGGGATCATATGTTTTGAGGAAGATTAAAGTGCACAATTGGGATTCCTTGAAGGGTTTTTATTCCTTTTTAGGATTGTTTGGAGGAACATTTTCCCCCAATAATATGTTTTCACATAATATCATGAGGAAATAAATCATATATTAGGTTTTGAATTTGGGTGTAGGAACTCCAAAAAGAATAGATCATTGTAAAAACAATATTATTTTTATCATTTCAGTGTCAAATGGATTGAATCCCGGGATAATGGTCAATCTTGTATCTTGATTTGGAAATATTTGGGGATTCTTGTATGTCAAGTCTCTCTCTCATGCCTGAGAATTCTTCCATATTATATTCCCTTTTCAAAATTTAAGGATCCTGCTTTGAGTTTGGGTTTAGTAAATTTACGGTCATAAAAACTTCGGGATCAGGATTGGAATTTATTTTTCATCCTTACCAATTTTATAGAAACATGTACATAATTTTGGATCATAATTTATTGTTCAAATTATATCTTTTAGCACCTGAAAATCCCATATGATAATTCTTATAATATTGGTATTGCAATCCAGATCGTTATGACCACCGAATAGGTTAGGTTTGGTCTCTTTTAGGGGTTTAGGTTGAAGTCTACTTATGTTTTTATTTGTATGAAAATTTTGTTCTCTTTACCCCATAGGATGAGATCAGTCTCGTAATTTTTTATGAAAAATACGCACCCATATTGCTGCTTTTGTTGTATTATTTCACACTTGAGGTCTTGTTGCTGGCTAAGTCTTGTTTCCTCTTGATCTCTGTTAAGGTGCCGTGATTTGTAGAATTTTAGAAGGAATGTAATGTCACTTCTTATGGAACTAATAATCAATATCCAGTCCAGGATAAAAATGAGCCTTATCAAGACTCAATCAAAATTTATATAAATATTATTTCCATTCATCCCTTTATTAATAATGAGGACTCTTTGGTGCACTAATTTTAGTGGTCAAATGTATTCCTCAAAAAATTGGATGAAAAAAATGTATTAAGCATGGCCCTATTTCTACCCTAATTATTGAAATGAGGTTTAATTATTCTATTTGATTGAATGATATTCCTTCGATCTCATAGAATGATATGGGAGAAGAAAAT
Source organism: Viscum album (assembly GCA_963277665.1). Lineage (NCBI taxonomy): Eukaryota > Viridiplantae > Streptophyta > Magnoliopsida > Santalales > Viscaceae > Viscum > Viscum album. The sequence continues at coordinate 1,387,824,305 of OY728160.1, forward strand.
AAATGGGCTGTTGTGGCATTTTTTTAAGGATGTCTTAATTGGGGTATTGTTGGAGACTATAATAGAGATGAATCAGTTGATAGTGATGCTTCTATGAATATTTCTGTATACATAGAGGTGGATTATAGTATTTGTTAACAAATGAAAGTGGTTTCATCTAATTTTTTTAAGGGAGGCCCGTAATGGAGGTTTAAACTTCAATGAAATCCAAGAATAATAGGGGTGACATCTCTATTACTCAAGGGAAAGTTACGTCGGGTCCTGAAAAAAGAAAAGATAAAGTTTTGGAAACTCTTAGAAATCTGATTATCATATTCCCATTGGATCCCCTATGGATTCATTTGGAAAAAATATTTCTTAAAATGAATCATCAAATTCATCCTCTTCTATTGATCCTAGTTATAGACTGGGTGGGATGGTTGGTGGAAACCCGTTTTTTTGAGTGGATTTAAGGTTCCCATGTATCATAGTATATAAATGGATTATACAAACATGAGATTTTTATATCACCTACTTATAGATAGGATATTTAAAATGTCACATATATTAAATCATATGACCTAAGGATAGATTGTTAAAAAAGAGATTAATCTATTGTGACAGGTAGAAGGATAATGTGAAATGATTAGATATCCATTGTCTTCAATGCTCCGCAGGGACAAGGTTCGATGCCAAAACTAGCTTTGAGTTGGGAGATATATGATAATACATTACCCCAAGTGTGGAACATATTTAAGGAGTTCGAATATATTATAAAGCTGTAACTTTCATGAAATTTTTTCCTCATAATGGGTTTCAAACATGGATGTTTTAATTTCAATATTAGAGATTCTTATTAATGATAAATCAATTACTATATTTTCAACCGATGGGTGAGTAATTTTATATCAGTGATGCATAATTTGATTTCAAAGATAGTATACAAAACTCAATTTAGATCCTAACATCAGGAAGTGGTGAAGAGGATAGAAAAAATAATCAATGTGTCTCTTGAGTAGAGGAAACAACTGATGTTGTTGTTGTTGGATATCATGATAATGGTGGGGGACCATGGTTTTAGGTAAAAAAACACTAGAGGACAACATCAATATGGTTTGGGTGGACACACCTCTCACCATAGCATTTTTACCAGATCTTGAGTTTCTTAATATCCACTAGTCTATTTTATTTGGTCATGATCATGGAAACATTATGTTTTTCATGTTCATCATTTATATTTAATTTTATTTAATAAAGGGGCCTTTGGGACTCATCATTTCTATATATATATTAAATAAATTAAAAATAATTATACAATTATTTTAATATATATAATTATTTAATTATTATTCTATTTATAAAAAAATTTATCTATACATAATATATATATATGTATCTTAATAACTAGGTATGTACAATGGTAAATATAATAAATATGATAATTATTTAAATATAATAATTATAATTATATAATTGTTGTGGTTTTCCCGGTTTTTTGGGGATTTTATTGGTGGGCCATGCGATTAGTGGTAGAGGATCCCTAGAGGGAGGCTAGGGGAAGGCATCAGATCAATCTTGAAAAGATGGGGCCATAGAGGCGAAAGAGTCGGCATGTCCATGGTGATAATAGATGACCATGGCCATTGATATTTTGGAGTCCTATGTCCACATTTTGGGGACTTTGGTGGAGCATCATTGACATGTAGGGGATTCAATGATAATGGCTTCATTGGTGGTCCTTGGATGGGAAAGCAATGACGAGAGTGATGATTCTCAACATTGTTGATGCGAATGGAAATATGGAAAATAGAGGTGGCTCGACAGGAAATAATATATATATGTGTCATTTGTAATGTAATAGACCTTGTGGGACTAGGGCAATCATTGATTTATTTGGGGCTTTTGAGAACATGTTCTTAGGCCATGTGTGGCAATAGGACCTACGGGTTAGGTATGGGTTCTCCCTCAACCCTATTAAAAAATTGGGCTATCAAAAATAAAATAAAAAATGTGTTTCCATCTGGATTTTACGGAGGTATTTACTTGGTGAAAAAATATATATTATATTATATATATATATATATTACTATAATTATATATAGTAAAACATATTTCTGTATAATTAAAAATATATTTATATATTAATATATATAATTTTAAATATATAACTTATACCTACTGCAATTTTATTATTTTTAAATTAATATATATTAATTTTTAACTATATAAATAAATATAAATAAATAAAAAATATTTATATATAATTATAATTATATTTATTATTATATAAATAATTATAATTATAAATATAAAAAATATAAATATCATTTAAATATATTTAAAATTGTTTTATAATAACATAAATAATTATATATGTATTTATATTTATATTTATAAATAAAAATATTTATACATATTACTATAAAATTATTTATAGAAACTAATGTTTTAGGAGGTAGGAATGCCTTCTCTTAAAAATTTATTAGAGAAATAAAACTAACAAAAGTATGAAAATGACGAAATGGGTCACACAAATCATGTGCTCATCTGAAATTCTCAAGAACATGATCATTCATAATCACATGACTAGAATCATCATCAGCATCCATGGTTTCCCATTACGTTTGTGAGTTCATTTTTAAATGCACAAAGTACTTCTCCAAAAGCTTTTGATGGTCTAAAGAGAGCTCATAGCAACGTCCTCTCGCAAGACCACCACAGTCTCTATTATAATATAACTGATCCATACCCTCTATTGGATTATCATTCACATCCCATTAAGCATAACCACATCCTCTTCCAAGATTTTGTGGATGACATCCCCATCTCCTTGACTTTCTCTGTTGCCAAATCATTTAGGGTCATCTTTCAAAGGCACTTTCACTTTGTATTCAATACCCTTCTCACTTGACTTTTCCTTCTCCATTTCTGCCACATTCAATGTGTCAACCAATGAATTCAATACTTCCACTACCTTATGAAGAAGATATAATGTTGAAGAAATATGGGCATATGACTCATGTGACACTAAATAAGAATAAACATCAAAATTATGAAACTATTCATCTACCATGAACTTCCTTGGAGCGTTGTTGTCCATTGATGTTTCATAAATTGGCACATTTTCAAACTTCTATAATATTTAGAAGGAGATAGTAAATTTTTGGATCTCTTCCTAAAAATTTATTTTATGTTTTTCAAGTTTAGAATCACCATTTGAGCCATGTTCTAATAAACCAGAATGAGATATATGATGTAGGATTTTAGGGATATGTGGAGCGCCCTTTCTTACAAATATATGAGAGAAATAATTTCCATCACTAGCAAAGGGGAATACATAAAAAAAATTACCAGGAGGATGCCCACAATGATGAATAACAAGTCTAGAAGCAACATTATCAATTGGTAGGTGAGATGTGTATTCACCTGTTATTTGGAGAAAAGTCGTATCTTGATTAATAACATCCTTCAGTTGAGATCCTTTTGATCCAACCGCTAATTGCATTTACCCAACCATCTTATCAATGACATTTCCCTAGGAAATGTCCATCTAGAAAGATCATGGTTCATTTTCCCCTTTCTTTATACAAGCATTAGCATAATACCCATAAAGACCATAGTTTGGAAAAATTATTCTTCTTTGAAAGTTCTCGATATTCTGACCAGTATTGAAAAAGATGGAATTGTAATTAGGGACCTTCTCATATTCCACTGCCATAAAATTTTAGTGGCTATCTGTAGAAAAACTAATCAAGTGTATAAGGGGAGAGTTAAAATCAAATACAACAAGAACCTGAGATAAGTGTCTATACCTTGCTCTATTAGTCTCATTTCCCATCTTGATCTGGACACCACCTGCGGATGAAATTTCCTAGTGGATTTTTGATAGCCATAAAATACAACATAAAAATTAATCCATATACCAAATTGGGTGATCAAAAATCTAAAAGTTATATTGTTGAAATTGGATACGTAAAAATTCAAGATTAAAATTGGAAATTCCATGATCTCATGATTGGGATTTAAGATCCAATGATATGAATACAATATGGTATATTCCATTACAAATGGTTGTTATAATCCAAGAAACAATTTCCCAAAAATCCAAAAGGAACTTTCTTATATCCAAGAAACCAGAAAAAATATCCCTATGCAATGAGAGATGAGAAATAATAGAGTGCTCGCACTCCTGAAATATTACCGAGAGCATACCATGATTAACTTCAAGGAAGGATGTTTATTTTTTCTTACTAATCTTTGGATTTGTGGAGCAGAACACATCAAAATTCCTTCCACTTTCAATTGGAATACTTATCATGTTGTGCTTCAAACCTCCACTAACCTAAGCATATGAGTGATTGGAATTTTCAACAACTACAACTGGTGTTGGTGGTGCATCCATTGCAACAATGCTCTCCCCCGTCAGATATGAAACTAAATGAAAATATTCAACCTTCACATAAGAAAACATTACAACCTCCAGAACCGATCACTAATTGTTACGTAGTGGCGTAGATGGATGAAGTTAGAGTTGATTAGGATTGAACTATCCTTTCCAAACTAGGATCTTATCATAATGAAGGAGAAGCTTTGAAATCACCCCCACAATCTCCATCACTGGGAGAGACAGATAGCTGCCTAGGGGTGATTCTAGATGAGGATGGATCAACCTAATCCCTTGTTTACAACATCGGAACCCTCTCGTCGTAATAAGCATCATTAGGAGAATCATTCATCTCTGCGATTACCATCCAAAAGTTATCAACCTCTTATGATTATCAATATATTTATCTAATTATATAAATATATATGTCACTCCCTAATTTCATATAATTATATAATTATATATATTTATTAACAAATAATTATACATTATTATAAATAAAATAAATATATTTATTATTTAAATTTACATAGTATAATCTAAAAATTATATATGTATATATATTAATTTTTTTACAATTCTATATATAAATATATATTGATCATTATTTTTATATAATTTTAAACATATTTATATAAATATATATATATATAGATTTATAGATTTATATATTTATATATAATAATATAATAATTATAATAATTATTTAATTAAATTTACAATATTTTTTTAAAAAATAGATATATATATGATTCTAATAATAAATAAATATTTTTATATATTTTTATATATTTTTATATTTTTTAAATATATTTATTTACCTTTATATTTTTATATTATTATATAAATATATTTATTTTTTATTATATATGTTTTCATAATAATCAGTTTAATAACTATATTAATTGTTTAAATATAATTATTATAATTTTATAATTATTTAAATATATATATATATATATTTATAATCTTATAAATAATTTTAGGAAGCTATATATATATATATAATTTTTTTATTAACTAACTACATGTCATACACGCACACATGTAAACAAGTTACATAAATATATGTGTGTGTGTACATCCCTTGTAAATAAGAAAATCAATATACATACACATATATACATCTATACTCAAACGAAATCTATATATAGGCACATACAAAACAAAAAAATACACACAACATAATGCATACACATATATTCACATAAACATTGATATTAACACACTATTTCAAATATCATATATTAATAATAAATCCTTTATAATTATATAAAAGTTTTATTTATTAAAATACATGTAACATTATATTATATTTATATTTGTTATATGCATACATTTTGTAATTAGTGTATATAATGAAACAATAATTTTTTAATATGAATATGATATATATATATAAATATTAATAGTAATTTTATTAGAATTTTTTATCTGCACTAATAATATAACTAATAATGATTTAGCTTTATGAGTTTTAATTTTTTTTTGATATATGGTGGCATTTTAGCATCACTATTTTTTCATGAATATATTTTTACGTTCTCAACTATTTTAACATGTACTGATAAAGATCACATTTATATCTTTGTTTTTTAGCATTGATGAAAACCCACCACTGGATAAATCACTATATGTTGTTGTGAGGGTTCCATACATTAGGAAATCCATACACAATTCATTTTTACAAGTAGCAATGAATGACACATCAACCTGACACATGATGTTGTCGGCATGAATCTATGTGTGTGTTATTTAATATAAATATGTCATTTTAGATTGAAACATATATAACATAAACAAATCCTATAAAATGAGCTCATATTGTTTTAAAAAATTTGATTGATGGGTCATTATTCATTTGTGACATGGAGGAATTGACTGGACATCTATCTGACAAACTATTAAATGATAATATCATTACTTTTTACTGTAATTAAAAATATAATTTATTATATGTGAATTGAGAATTACGGTTTTTGAATTGAAATCACCAAATTTATCCTTCATGTGTTATTTTTTTTGTTATAAGAGATGAACGAAAAATTAATTATTATTTTTTATTTAATCATATTCTCAATTTTAAAATTTTTATTGGTTTGGGATACTTAATTGTCGGATAATTATTATTTTTGGGCTACTTCTGTGCACATGGGTTTGTTGTTTGGACCACTATTTCTGCCCAGGGATGATTTTTTGTAAATTTTTACTTACATATCCCTTATTTATATTATTCTTTTTTTCAATTACTTATTTCCAATGTTATCCTCATCGTCCACCTATTCACTCTTGCATAAGTTTGTAGTTTCAATTTGGTTCCATGGGGTGTGTGTTGGATATTCTGATTAGCTTCCATGTATCAAGAAAAATGTGGTGTTAGGGGAATTATCACCCTCATGCCCCAAACATTCAGTTCATTCTCACATCCCACACCAAGGTTTCACTGTCACCTCATTATAGAATATGTCGGTTCTGTTTTATTATTTTTCTCGATGTTCACTCTTACTTCCTACCATCCTATAGAGTACAATAATGGTGTTCTACCTTAGGCGGTGTTAAAAAAATTACCCTTATGGAGAGTATTTTTGTTCTTGGTTGTAATTGAATAACATCTAAAAACCATGAATGGTTAATCCTGCAACCTATGGGAGTAAAAAGATTTTCAATTTCTTGAAAAGAACAAGACTGTCAGGGTAGTGCATTCGATGTTGTGCGTTTCTTGTCAATATATGTTGATTTTATAGATCTATTTATAAATATATCATGAAAATATTTTGGTTTTGATTCTCTTATATGAAGTAAATCCCATTTATTGAGAATTAATAAAGTGTGTGTGTGGGTGTTGTTATTGTCATTCATATAGGCCCCAATGGGAACGATGGACATCATATTCATATGTTATTTAATGTAATTTCTTAATTTATACCATATTTATTGTTTAGATTACATCTGATTCCATTGATGTGAACAAATCATACAATCAGACCTTTTTTGGTTCCTGTGAACTTCATACTACTACTGTATCTTCCCCAACCAATGTGGATTCAGAAACTCATTTTTTTCTTTTTCTTGAATCATTTTCTTGTATCAATTTTTTACTGTTTAAATTACACTAATAAATATAATCTTTTTTCACCACCACCATTTCCAATCAACAATTGAAATTATAGTTAACACATATTTTAAAAAAAATGAAAAAAATCTAATTGTATATTCATGAGTATCCACTGATTTTTGTTGGTTCTCTAGGGAGTACCCTTATCATTTTCCCCAAACACTATGTATCCAATCAGTTGGATAAGCCTAACTACTACTAATATTGATATCCAAAAATTTATAGTGAACATGGACTCAATATATAAGTGATAAATATGAGAAAATATATTGTTCTATAAGGAATAACTATTACTCTTTTCAAGACTAGGAAAGCAATTTTTACTATTTCTTAAATTGTACAACCCACCACTATTTATCAAGTTCAATCCCTAGATGTTCTTTTTATGGAACACAGTTCTATACTAAATCTTTATGTGATAATATTCATAGAATTTTTTTAAAACTACAAATATAGTAACATATATTATATTATAAAATTTATATATGGAAGAATCGCTTGTTGTTATGATTTATAATATTCACCACATGTTAACTTTCTAAATAAAACATGGTATTTCCAATAAATCCCATATATATGAATTTAATAATGTCATTTTAAATCTATCAATGATAAATTTTATAGTTGATGATGAATATTATGAAATGTTTTTCTATTTTGTTTAGGAAATTTCTACAACACTTTTGATGAAGAAATTATGTACAGTTATAACTCCTTATACATAAAAAATATTTTTTATTCCCACCTATCTAAGGAATAAAATTCTAATCCAAGAGTTAGAGGTGAGGTAGATAGTATTTTTAGAAGTGGTAGGCTATAATCGAGGGTTAAAACTAATGTGTATAATAAGAATAAAGACATGAGTATTGAACCACATTACTCAATGACTTGGTCTGGGGATATAAATATTTTTTTTCCACTATGCAGTTCTCTATCATACTAAACACAAGTGTAAAAAGTATAGAAAAGACATAAAAATCAAAATTCTGACTAAGTATTCCCTTATAATAGATTCTAGTTATGACACAACGAATGTAGCGAATGTGTCCAGTCATAAAGCCAGTTATGAGTGGGTCCTAGACTCTAGATGCTCATTCTATATTATTCCATTTAGGGATTCATTCCTAGACTTTATAGAAAGAGTAAAAAAGATTTTATTTTTGGAAATAATAATATGTTTAATGTAAATGGGATATCATTCATTTTAATAGGAATATATGACCACACCATCATCACTTTCCAAGATGTTAGGAAATTTCCCATCCTATATATGTTCCTAATACCATTTTGAATTCTAGAACAAATTGTTTTTAAATTTATTATGGAATCAGATTTCCTAAAAACAATAAATGGATCTATAACAGTCAACAATGTTTCCCTTATCTATGGTTTTTATGTTTTGAATGGAAATTCCCCTTAATGACAGTTGGGCAGTGTTTATACTAAAAAAACAGAAAACACACTATCATTTCATATGTTATTGGGGAATATAATATCTAGGACTATATATTAACTAAATTAACAAGGGATGTTTAAAGATATTACACTAGGAAACATTCCCTTTTGTGAAAAGTGTTTAATTTGTAAGTTAAATTGATTCAATTTAATAGGTCTAACATCAATGTCTACTACATAATTAAATGTAACCATTCTTATTTTTATGGACCAGTATAGGCTACCTCCCATTATAGAGTATCCTTTTTCAAAAATTTGAATGATGTATTCTCTCAAATGATTTAGAATTACATAACTAGAAATAAATATAGTTATCTTAATGATTTTAAAACATATAAAACCTTTATTAAAAATCATTCTAGATTGGATATTATAATAATGAGAGTTGAAAATCAAATATAATACATCTCTACTTAAATTATACAGTTCTGTAAATATGAGGTGATTAAAAGACACCAAATTGAAAATGACACCCCAAAACATTATGGTCTAACTAAATGAATTAATAAAACTACTTTAAAGAGTGTCAAAAGGATTTTTTCATTCTCATGTCTCCAAAAATATTCCTATTAAGAGGAATTAATTATGGTAGTTAATATAAAAAATAGTTATCAATCCTCTTCTAGTAATGTTAATTCCTCATAATAACATTAGAAAAACAAAACAACTTCCAATAATCACCTATATGGTCATTCATCTCTCTTAATAAGGATATTTCAAGGCTCATAAGAATTAATATATATCTTGTAATTTCATTTTATTGGACATCCTATGGGTTCCAAGGGTTATAAATATTTTCTTGATAATCCCAGTCACATAAATTTTATAATTAGTTGAGATTTCGTATTATCATAGTCTCTTTCTCCAACATATAAATTTTTGACACCTGAAATTGATTAAAAAACCATTCATGGGTCTATTTAAAATAAACTAGAAACCAAAATTTTAGATTTTATATTGACTCATGTACATGATCCCCTACTTGTGTCCCAAAATAAACAAACATCATGTTCATATTTATATTCAGATACTAAAACTCTACAAAATAATACTGAATATCATTTAACATGAGATAGACTTATAAGGTTTCCCAAACATCCTACTCATTTTATAGAATTTGATAGAACCACTTCTTCCATTATTATTATCCATGATCATTCTGATGATGATCCATAATATTATAAGAAATCCAAAAATAATAAGGATTCCATGTTTTGGATATTGTCCATGGACGGTGAAATGTACTCCTTAAATAAAAATATAATTTGGTATATCATAGATCAACCATCAAATGAAAAATAAATTGGATTTATGTGGATTTATAAAATAAGGGAAGATACAATTGTTGGAATGAAAGGGAGATATAATGCTGGAATAATTGCCGTGGGATTCCTTAAATCTTAATGAATATACATTATAAATATTTCTCACAAGTAATTAGAAAATATTATATATGGAATTTATAAGATTTTTTATCTTATAATTACCATCACATAGAACAACCAATGTAAAATATTCCTTCCAACATGGCTACCTTGATGAGAAAGTATACATGAACCTTGGTGATGATTTCCTTATGAATGATAAATCTAAAAATGCCTTACCACAAAATAAATCTGTATATTGTTTGAAACATTCCTCAAGGTTGTGGTATAGAAAATATTATTTCTATATTCTTGAGAACCATTTCAGTATGAGATAGTATGATTCAAGATATTATTTAAAATAAATCCAAAAAATGATTTATCTACTATTGTATGTTGATGACATGGATATTATATTCAATAGAATTAGGTTGTTTGTCAGTGTTAAAAGTTAATTAAAATGTATGTTTGAAATTATATAAAATTGGGAAGATAACAAGATTCTTGGTGTATGAATCATTTCTTTGAGACCAAATGAAATAATATATCTTTTATAACATGATTATATAATAAATGTCTTAAAAAAATCCTCTTAGAATCTCTAAAATATATTTTTTACCTTTTGTATATCATTTTAAAAATCCATATACTCAATCACCCACTAATACTAGTGATTTACAAACTATGTCTAAAATTTTCATTTCAAAAATATTTAAAAACATCATGTATTTCAAGATTTACACTCATCTTAATATATCATTTACAATCCACACCATGATTATATTTATAGATAGTACATGAAAGACACATTTTCATTACCTAAAGTGTATATTATAAATTTTGTCATGTAATTATTGTTTATCGTTATATTTTGGTAAATATTATGATGATTGACAGATAATTTATTAAAATTTAAATTTTTATGTGTAGGAAATATTAACCATAAAAATTAAATAGGTAGTTAATGATCACTATTTTTTGAGTCCCTATTTCCCAAAATTAACATTATATAGTCACTAATCAATTATTGAAATATGTGTTTTTTTAAAAAAAATTCTCATTCCAAAATAGACATAATGAAGTTATTGTTATCTAAATATAATGGTTATTAAATAAATAATCATTGTACATTTAGGCTTGATGTTGTGTGTCAATTATGTTATTTGGTATAGTTCCCTATTTAAAAAACACATGATGTCACAAAATTATTCCTATCGATGATAATATTTTAATGAATATAATAATTTACATTCATTTAATTACAGGAATTATTTATTAATAAAATTTTAGTTTCCATAATTTCTAATTGATAATGTATTAATTAATTTAAAATTATTTTTCATTGATATTATGGATAGTAGTAAAAATACCACAATAATGTTTTGATACATTAAACCTCAGAAGAGAATGTTGTTATTGGTAAATCAATTATCGCATCAACTTGTTTACTATATTCTAAAAATATTATGTTTAGATGTAAAAATATCTCACATATATTGTCCATGAAAATCAATTTTTTATTGTTTTAGAAAATCTAATTTCATGTTATGTGGTAGCATCACATTTTACAATTTCAAAAAAAATGACATAACATCATAAATTTTAAATTCAAAAGGGTAAAAAATCGATACCACATCTCCTAAATTTGAAATTAACAAAAACCACATATTAGTCATATCGCCACTGAATTTCGTCACATCACAAAATCTCAACCGGGGAGCCACCTCAAGCCATTCCCCCTAAGATTCGATCTTACCATCCTCATCTCCACTATTGTTGAGAACCAACTAGACATGGTCCCACTGCAACCTCAAAAGAGTATCACAAAAGAATCATTCAACCTTGCCAGTGACATTTCACATTACGAGCTAACCACACCATTAACTATAAACCTCCTTCACAATCAACAGAATTTAGGGATATAACCTCGAACAAAACTAAAAAAATATATGTCATCAATGATCTTTCCATCGATCACAAGTCTTGATATAATATTCGTCAAGACCATCAATAATGATGGGATAATTATATCAATTTATAAAACAATATGTGAACAAAATTTAACTGAAAAATTAAACATTATACCAGAGAAAAACCCTCAGAAGAACATAATATAAACCAAAAGATAAACCAAATGATAACTATAAGGCATGACCAAAAAGAGACTACAAAGAATCCCAAGAAGAAAAGGATCCAAACCAAAGATAAAAACAAATTCTTGTGAGGAAAAATCACAAAGAACACATCCATCCCCCATCCAACACCATCCAATGTTTTCCCAAAACCCTCATCAAGTCAGACTATGATAGGGTCAATATCGATGGTTTTGAAAACAAGGTAAGTGGAGAAGATAAACATTGAATACCATAACCTTCATCATCTGAATATTTCTATGGAAATTTCACATAGATAAATAATGGATGTCAAATAAATTTGGTAATGTTGGAAGATGTGTTCCGAGAAGTACACTCAATCCCACGAGAAACCGAAACTAGGAATGCAGTGGAAGGAGAACATAAGAACAGAAATATAACACAAAGTGAAGTGAATGAAAGAGAATATTGTCCTAGAAAAATAGTAGAACACCCCTAGGTGTTTGTGAAGTATGAGGGAGCGATGAGATCACCAGAATTACCTTGTAAATGTAGATTCATCCCTCCTCAAAAAAAATGTTCTTCTAAATTACAATGAATATCAATAGTAACTTTACTTTTCCCATGAAATTGAATGAAATTTTTCATCACTATATTTTATCATCTGGTAATCTAAAAATACCTCACTTATTTTTAACATCCCTATCACCAAAGACCTGGTCCCCTTAGAAAGTAATCCTTATATTCTCTTACTTGGCTGTTTTTGTGTTTTATCATACATCCATAATAACATATGAGGAATTTTTATAATTTTATTATATAATCCTACAAAAATTTTATATTATTATTTTTTTTCTGGGTTTTCATTTCTTATTTTTGAACATCCAACTCCTATTCTAAATTTTTATTTGAGTCAGTTTCTATTCCTGGAAAAGGTTTTAAAAATATTTTTAATTATATTTATAGATTTCACCTTAATTTTATTTTTATAAACAATATATTATGTATTTTTGTATTTCTAACAAGATTAAATATTAAAATTACCAAAGATATTGTTTCTGGTTTTTATTTTTCTTTCCTTATTATCATCTCCACATGAATTTTAATTTCATATTATTACCTAAATACTAATGTTATGTTTGACTGTGATTTCTTTTCCAGTAAAATTACTTTTCATGATGGATTTTATTCATGGGATTTAATACTAACATGTTATGCACACTAAATTATTTATCACTATATTAAGATCATCACATAAAAGAAATAGTAACACCCTCTCTCTTAACCTCCCTTAACATGTATTTTTAATTTTATAGAAATTAAATTAGTATAATTATATTAGTGATAACCATGAATGTTTTTATATCTCTTCATAATTTCTTTCCTAGACATGTCTAAATAGTTAAAAAAATTATTCAAATTATTTTTATATATTTTTATCATTAGGTTTTAATAGATTCCTTTTTTTAAAAGTGTATTTAATATTATATATGAAGTATTGATATGATGTAATTATGGTTCTACTGTATAAATTTAGAGTAACATGTGTTTTATCAATCATTTTTCATTTTATTTATCATTTGATTGTTCCTATCTAACAAAAATGATAATGTTAAATTTTGATTTTGGATTCTAATAAATGAATATGTTTATTTTATTTTTTATTATTGTCAATATGTTTTTATTTTTTACCTTTCGTAATTCATTTTTAATGTTTTTTTCCGAATGTACTTATTTTTTTAAAACAGTTATTTTCATACTTTTTAATTTTATTTTCTTCCATATTAATTTACTTGTATATTTTAAAATCATAGTACATGAATGAAATATATTTCATGATGTTATGGTACATTATACTTTATATAATATATTTTTCATGCAGGATATCATTCATTACCACCATGTTCATGTACGTAAATGTAGGAATCCTTCATATTCCTCATATTATTTTTGGGTTTCTAAATTTTGTATTTTTTATATAGGAACCATTAATGTTCGTTATAGAGTAGGGAACATTTCGCATGATATAGTAGTTATTCATACTACTGTAGACTACATTGTTGAAAATGAATGTACAATTATTCCCAACACACGAAGCCTATAAAATATAGAAGATGTCTATTTAAATGGAGAAAATATTTAAAATAAAATATCCATAAGATATTTATGTCTCCATAATAAAAAAATATCTGTATTTTTTATATGTACAATGTTATATAGAATTATTAATTCTTATTAATGTTGACATTCAATAGAAAAATTAAAAAAGGTTATTTTTTAAGAATATTTTTTATTACTATATATGCTTAAAAAATAATTTTAAAAAACATTACATAATTAATGAAATGAGATAGTGAACAATAAATAATAACTGCGAACTGTATTTGATAATATTTAATTGGAGCACTCTTTATAGAGATCTATCTACAACTGTGATACAATGTTCTTGAAGGACTTTTTTTAGTGATGTTCAAAATGGTGAATGATTGATAATTTTGGATTTTTTAAAGGTACAAAATTTATAATAGAAAATTTTTAATGTCATTTAATATTAAAATATAATTAATTATTTCATCAATAATTATTTTATAATAAATATCAATATATTTAACGAGGATTTTAAAAGAAAATGACTAATGTGGAGAGCGATAAAATTCATTTTTCTATATAACTGGAATTCCATATGATTATAGATTCTTATATTTAGTGTAATAACTATAATTTATTTTATAATATAGAAAAAATTAATGTTTAAAAATGAAATATTGTGCTAATTATAGATATTCACATCATTAACTATTGGTTTATTGAGGACAATTTTTTGTTATAGTGGAAATGGATTTGTGAGAAATTTTTACCACTATTATACATGTTAAAGAATACTAAAGGTATAAGGATACCATTATAGTACTTGATGTATATATTTTGAATCTTTTGGGACTATTTTCAGCATATTTTAAATGTGGTATTATTGATATTTATGGTGTTATGATTTTCCTTATCACTATTTGGTTCCATATAGGGAACCAATTTCAGTAAGTAATTTAACTTCTATTTTTAACATATTTATACCTCATCATGGATATAAAATGTTGGATAATCAGATATGGTACATTCATAATTGAGGTATAATGATATATTCCCATTTAATTTTTCTCTCCAATCACTTGATTTATTTTTGTGGAACTGTAATATTTTTCTAGTGACTTTTAGTGTCAAATGTGAACATTTTTAATAAGTGTAGTACACATTAAAATTGTATTAATGAAATAAACCATTACATGAAAATATTGGCACATATATAGATATTTATAATCTATCATTCCATATTAATTATAAAGTATTTTGATTCTCAATACTAAAATATGATTTTAATCAAGTATTATCCAGTTTTGGGAGGCATTTTCATTCCACATTTTTGATGAATTAAAGGAAATAAATTCTTTTGGGTTGATTTGTGTTTTTATTGAGTATTATTATGATCATACCATGAACCTATTATGAATAAATTTTTCTTTTTGAATTCCCCACCATGATCTCTCTTTGATTAAAAAGAAAAACAATTATTTAATTATTATAGAGGATAACGTAACTCTTTCAGAATTTACTCTTTCTGTTCTTCATTATGGATAATACGTAGGTTTCCACATTCAATGTTATAGAAATTTATAATATAAGAAAACCTCCTCATCCTATGTCTACATGAAATTTCACTTTATCTATATTCAGGAATTTAATGAATCTATTCTTTAGAGGGGCATCATGTTCTTACGGTATATTATTAGGTTTCTCACCCAATTGTATTATGGATGAAATTGTATTATACATTTCCCAACAGAGTTACATCATTGAATCCATATGAACTATATTATTTAATTGGTAATTAGGATAAAATATGCAACACATTATGAGAAGAATATGGTTAACCATATTTATATTTTCATTATTATTCAAGAAATGTGATGATTAATTCATATATTCCATCAAATAGTGATTTAAAAAACACATGTGGTTTAAATAACAATTTTCAATTCCATATTTAAAAATTAGTTTACATTTATAATATAACAATGAAAATAATATTCAATTTACTCTAATGAAATATGTTATATTATAGTATGTTACATTTTTTCAATATCACCTTGACGTTCATTTATATCATTTAGAAATGTCTAACATAATGTGTAATTTAATATATGATTAATTAAACTATTATTACATTCACCATGTTGATCACACATTAAAATTGAAATATAATTATTCATTTAATTAACTATGATAATGATTATGATAATAAATTTTTTATATTATTTCAAAATCCATGTCACTATAATTAATATAATATTACTATAATTAATGATATTATAAGACTAAAATGTAAATAATAATTACCTTAACCCAAGGAATATGAAAAAAATAGTTGTATACTAAAATCCTTCATAAAAATTTGATTCATTTTTATACACAATCATGAAATGATTATAAACCCTCAATGTGTTATTTTTTAGTTATTTTGATAAAATTTATTCTATTTCATTTTAATGACTACTTTTTTTGGTTTCAAATATTAACCAAATATCAAGCCAATTTTTTTAAAATTAAACCATTGGATCTCTATTTTTTTATGTTCTTGATCAAATTTAGATTTATTTCATAGAAGTTTTCATCAGCCAAAGATTCATTATATATGATAAAAAAACATATCATAATTTTTAATCTTTGTAAAAACACACAATGAGAAAATAATAAATAAAGTTGTGTATTTTATTTATTGACATGTTTATCCATTAGACCATTTTAAATATTAGGTTATAAATTCTATGGTTTCTCCTACCTTCACATGTCCATTTTATGGCTTCAAATTGATAGACTATAACTCCTAGTTATGAAATTTTATGACATCACATGCACTTTAGATAAAAAAGTGATTAATTTTAGAAAACATAATCTATACATATATACTCATTAGTATAATATAGTGTGGGACAACACTTATGGATTCACCAATATTTTGATGGTGATTTTTACAAATTGTGGTCAGATAGAAGTTTCAATTTTATTTTATTCATAATATTGTAATCATATATTGTTTTGATTGATTTATTTCATAAATAAAACAAGAAATAGTTTAAAAATTGCTTCTTTAATTGATTAATTATCCTTACCCTCTATGAGGGGAGTGTAATCAATATATCCTACAACGGAATTTATTATTTATCTTGGTTAGAAAGTTCACCTTCCATATATGTGTATTATTTTTGACTCAATTTTAAACTTCTAAACTATAATAACGTATATTTTTTATATGGAAGTGTTATTTTATAAATTTCATTACATTCAAATGAAATATTCCATAGAATTATGAAGATGATTTATGTATACACCCTAATAATTTTAAATTTATATTACATAATTTTTAAAACAATTCAAACTGACAACCTTTTATATTATATATATTTTATTCATGTGTTCTATAATAATTTTCAATTATATTATAGGTTTATTCTGTCTATGTTCATATACCCCTCCATCAATAGTTTTGTTCAATATGATCATTAAGACTTCACATAGGACACATTTGTTATCTTTCTAAACATTATGTAATTATTTTGTTTAAAAATTATCTTACATTTTACGTAAAATATTATTTTAAAAATCATTTACAACATGATTTCAATCTGAAAATATTTGCTTCAATAATTTATTAAAATATTGGCTTCACCAATGAATGTTCTACTATAGAGGATCCTAAAAATAAGTTTTAATATAAAATTTATTAGGCCAAGCTACACTTATTTAACATGATCAAGTGTTTCCTTCAAATGTAATATATCACCATATATTAATATGATTGTTTATATATTAAATATAATTTAATCATATTTGTTTCTCTTTAAATATTTCATATTTTGGTAGGTTTTATTAGTTATATATATGTTATAATTGATTTTTTAGAATATTTGAAGTTTGTTCATATTGTCAAAATTCTCTATCTCTCAAATAACGTTTTTATATTACTTATATTTTTAAAATTAATATTTTGACAAAATAAATTATATTTCGTACAAGAATTTGAATAATTGTATCCATGGATAAATGGGTTTTATGTACAAATGATGGGGAAACTAACACAGAAGAGTGATGTGTATAGCTCTAAGGTTGTGCATTTGGATTTTCAGAATGGTTGGAGTTTTATTGACTATATGATGCCATGATGAAAATAGAGCCTTATCACTAGGGGAGGATTTGAATTTTTGTTTATTTTAATTTTTATTGTATGATTCATATTTTAATGATGAATTATAATTTTTAGAGAGTAATGTTCAATGGTTCCAATTATAGATTTATATTATAACGTATATGGATGTTTATTATTGTTTATAATCTCCTAGACTGAAAAAGGAAAATATTATATTTTCTACGGATCCAAAATATATGTTGGAATATACCATGAAATAAACTGACACATTATCCCTCCCTCTCACCCTACCATCCTTTATTTTTTTAAATATCCAATAAAATATAAATAAATGTTGTGTGAATTTGGATGATGTAGATGGCCAGAGTGTCTGCATTGTGTGTGCAATATGTGACAAATTTCATTCCCATATTTAATACCGTTTGTGAATGAATCCCATCCTCTTAGGGTTTCAAATTGTCTTTAAATACTTTAACAGTTTTATTTGTCTATATATGTTATTTTCTATTCATAGTTACTTACATTCATAATTATTTTGGAACATATAACTATTTCAAATTTACTATTTTTAGTTAATAGTAAATTCCGTTAAGATATTGAACCGCTTAATTTTTTTTAAATTATATGGAATGATTAATTGTTCTTATATTATTATTATATTAATTATTTTTTAAACAGTTAGTATTTTTAATTTCAAGTTCAAATAAGAGTAATTTAATTATATTTAATGATGATCATGTTTTTAAAATTTAAATTTTTACTGCTTTTATTTAAATTACACTATTTTTTTTCAAATTTATTTACAAAAGTCCTATATATTTTTTATTATACCAAAAAACTAAACCATTCATAGTGAGTCACTAGAGTAACCCTCAACCACATATGGGACCCATTGGGTCAACCTAATGAGAAATCCTCCCAAAGGCATCCCCAAAAGAGTTTTTGTATCTCTTTGTGCTTAGTCCTTTCTAATCATATGCGGGTTCATGTATAAGGCCCAAATAGAACGCTAGTTAAAGAATGAGATTGGATAGTCCACCCACATGGCTATTGGCCTATGGGTATGAAATGTTTAAACCCATGATTATCCCTGATAGCTTGCTCAATGTGTTTTTGGTGTGCTTTAATTTATATCCTAGTCAACCTCTACATCTCCAAATTGATGGTGTATGCTAATATGGTATCAATAATCATCAAAACATAAAAACTAAAATATAATCTCATCAGTCGATTCAGATCAATATCTCTAATTCAATAATTTCTGAAGTCCTACACATTCATTTATTCTCCAACGTATAGTTATTTAGACCCATGTGTGTTTTTTCATCTTTAATTTTCAATTATCTTCTTCAATAGTCAGATCGTCAACATATAATTCACTGATGATCATCACATTATCTACAATGAATATGAGTAATTTTCCTCAATCATGGTGATTTTCCTATTTTTTTTTGGGAATCACATTATGCATCTTCTCTTGAGAAAATAGATTCTTGATATTTTTCTTCAAGCATCCCATGATTCCCCACTTTTCTAGTTTCTTCTTTTGTTTAAATCAATTAATTCTATTGGTTTCTTTACAGTGTCACAATTTGACATCAATAGTGATTCGTGAGTAATCTATGATCATAAATGGTGATTTGAGTCACCATTGGACATCATCAGTGATTCGATTAATTGTAGGACATCAATGGTGAGTTGAGTC
Organism: Viscum album; assembly: GCA_963277665.1. NCBI lineage: Eukaryota > Viridiplantae > Streptophyta > Magnoliopsida > Santalales > Viscaceae > Viscum > Viscum album. The sequence goes on from OY728160.1 coordinate 1,387,844,599, forward strand.
CCCATTGGATATCAATGATGAGTTGAGTCACTGGTGGAATTCAAACAATGTGTATTTCATTACACATTGTTATTTATTTTTATAATAGATAGAATAGATAGAATCTTCTTCAATCTCAAATATGAACTCTCCTCCATCTTCGTTTTAGTGAATTGGATTTTTTCAGTATGATGGATTTTTTTTAAAAAAAATTATAAGAATACTATGTTTTCTATCTATCCATTTTTAGGGCTAGTGTACCCATATCTATTTTTATTTTATTTCTATTAAATAACAATTTTCATGTTCTAACCGTTTCCCATATTATGTAGTTATCATTCTAAACTACAACATCTTCTTCAAATAATTTTTTGGCCATCCTGCATCGAACTTCACCAATGGTAGCACCATCTCTATGTTTAATTAATCACAGTATAATATTACTTTTTTATCTTTTATACATGGTTTAATTATAAATTTCATCCTTGAAAATACAATTTTTTAAAATTCCTTATGTAACTATTAGACATTTCTAGCGGTAGGTCATGGTTCACCACAATCTATTTTCATTGTGGGGTAAAGAGTCACCACTATATTTTTAAGGATGGATCAATAGTCACTATTCATAGTTTTTTGTAGTTTTTCATGAGTCACTATTCCTATTTTTCAACATTAAAAAAATTAATCCATGGTTACCTAGTTAGAAATTCAATCATCGATAGACCATTAATATTCTTTTCTAAAATTTTACTTCTTATTTTTATTTATATTCCAAAATTAATTTCATTCTTAAAAGTTTTATTATTTTATATTGATGTAAAATTATAAAAGTGTGTAAAAAATAACTATAGAAATATTATAGGTACACTTATTCTTGCATTTTAAATTTCTATGCTTAATTTTTATATAGCAGTATACTATCTAAAAAATCTATGTGATTTTATTTTTATTTCAACTATTTTGAAATTAATAATTTTCTACAACTGTTATATTGACCATATTAAAAGATTTATTTTAATACATCATGAAATGAAATAAATATGGATTGTATTCTATGTTTTCTAGAATGACATTTACTAAAATGCTTATAGTCATATTATATCATTTCTATTCACTAATATGATTAATGAATATATTAAATACAAATATTCTAATAGAGGATATTGTTTTAACAATATTGGAGATATTATTAATGAATAAAACATATACTAGTGTAGATCATTAGAAATACAACTTTTCATAAATCATTTAAAATATGGTTGCTGGCAATTGGTCACAAACATATGTGAAATATTTTCTCTCATTGTGATCACCGAAGGAAGTCATCATCTATATTTGTTCTCCACATTTTATCGATGATTATTTATCTTTAACATCATCAAAATTTCAATTCATTTACATAGAATCCATGTATTATTTTTTATTCATGTAATCTTTTTTATTATATAGGTAACTTCATGGATCCCATTTTATGCTTTCCCCTTAAAAATAATTTCATTATTTTTTGGTTTATTCAACTACCAAAAATGAAGAATGGGTAGTTACTCCTGATCGATAATCAACTTAGAATACTAGGTTGGTATCCTATAAGATGACAAGGATGTTATTATGTGTTTTTTAGAAGTAAGTATTTGTAACCTAGTTCTCACACCATTAATAGTGATTCTCATTTTGGGTACCGATATCCACGAGTATTATAAGAGAATAAGGAGTATAATATGATTTTTTTATCTAAACCACTATAAATCATATATTCTTTTCCTTATAATTCCATTGAAACTATTTTCAAGAACACTACAGTCACTAAATATTAGTATTTTATAATCACTAAATATGTTTTCCTTTAACAATTTTAATAGTCTATTCACCATAATCTATTCATATATATCATAACTAAAAATAAAAAAAATTACCAAGGGTAGGTCTCTAATATATTTTTATTTTTTTATATGATACTAAAAAATTGGTATCAGGGAATCATCAATAGCTTGGATATTCTGATATTAAATTTTTTGTATAAAAAACATTTCTCTGATAGGTCAATATTTATGCTTGTAATTTTTTAACTTAATGCTTAGTTAATATCAGAGGCATAATAATCTAAGGAATAAAAGAAAATATTTCTTTTATGATGGTAGCAATAAATTCAAATGATTTATGGATTCAATAAAAATCCCCATTCATTGATGTGAGTTATGATGGTTACTGGGAGGATAGAATGTAATTTCACTTGAAACAACAATGTGTAGATAACTGGAATACAATGGATTAGACCTTGAGTTTCCCAAAGGGGATCCGGAAACTATTTTGGGTAATTATATGGTAAAATATGTTATGAATTATAATGATACAGATACTTTCTATTCTTTTATATGTATTATTTTATATATCCATGTTATAACTCATAATAATTCCCACAACATATGGAGGATACATTATGAAAGACACCATGGGAATGGAATGGTAAACAGATCCATGATAAGTGTATCTGAGTAGAATATTAGGACTTCTATATGTGATATGAATAATATTTAAACTAGATGATATATAGGATGAAAAATATATCCAGTTGTATTATTTCTCATAGAGAAACTGTAGACAACAAAACTCATGTGGAAAGAGTCGTAAGATCACTTCATAAAATATGGAATTCAAAGAATGTGTCCATTGATGAGAAAAGTAATTTTACGAATTATTCTTTAGATGAAATTATAGTCCCTCAATAATAGTATGAATTAGAGTAGATGAATATTTCTGATGAAGTTTATACTAAGATAAAAGTAATTTCATTTAAATCTAATATAATTGATAAGTTTAATGCATCAGATTTTGAGTTCCAAGAATGTGAAAATGAGATGGACCACTTCAGCATTTTTATATTCTAATTTATTAAAAATAATTATGGAAAGAAAAAATTTGGATGAATGAGTGAGAACAATTAAAATAAATTAAATTAATTTAAGAATAATAATCTTTGAGACATAACATGTTATGTGTGTAGAAATAAAGGTCACAACACAAAGGATTCCCCAAACTCAATCATTCAATGAATCATAAAAACAAAAGGTGTAAAGAAACAAAATTTGTTTGGATGATGGTACTGCATAAATTTCTATGACTCAAGGAGTGGATCCGGAATAGAAAATTTAATAGGTAACAATTCGCTAATGGTTATACAATGTGATGAAAAGAATTCAAGCTTTACTTAGTTTATTACTCAGGAAAATTTTGATCATAATGAACAAACTAAAAATTAAAAGCATATAACTTATGATTATTATTTTCATTCGGATTCTTGGAATTATTATGTTACATAATCTCTTGAATAAAATTATAAATATAGGAAGGGGAGTTTCAAAATGAATGAAAAAAAATAATTTACTATAAAATTATTATGTGTGTCAAATAAAATTGTAAAATGAAAAGGGAATTTGAAATTATGAATATCAATGTTTATACAAATAATAAAATCAAATGGAATGTTGATTATAAAATTTTTAAACAGAAAGATTAAAATGAAAGATATAATGAATTTTGGTCCTAAAAATTTAATACCAATATCATGGATTTAATTTAGTTGTTTATATATATATATAATATCAAATTATAGTCATAAATTAAAATATAAAATAATATATTAACAATCACAGATTCCAGATTCAATGATATTATTTACAAAAATTTATGAACTATTCAAAAATATAAGATGGTTTTAAAAAATGAATTTTATAATATTAAAGTGGATTTATAATTAATTTTTAATTGTAAAGAATAATATTACAAAAAGTGTTGTATAGAAAAAATATGTGACATGAAAGGTGTTGGTTACAATATTTTTACACAAAACATGAGGAAAGAAACTTTTGTTAGATGTTCAAAAGGACGTATTTTAACTATTACTAGAATGAAATATAAAAAAGTAATTATTCTATTAGGTTCCCAATTATATTCACTAATTATTTTGATCACATAAAAAAAGTATCTATCAATTTTTAATCATTTTATTCTATTACCATATGTTTCAAATCATATTTATTAGCTAATAGACCTTCTATGAATTCGGAGGAAAACATTATAGCCTGGGTACCAAAAGTATATTACTCAATCCCAATTGGACCAATGATGGTTACCGTGTGAAGATTAGTATTTTTTAAACCATATAGAATATTATCAAGTAAAATAATATGATATGTTGGCAGAAAAGATATCTAATTTTTAAAGAATTTAATTTTTTATTCTTGGAATGTGCATTAATTTCAATATGTTGCATCTTCATCTTGTAAAATTATTGTAGTTGACATAGTTAAAATATCTATTTGGAATGTGATGAATATATGATCACTTTTTAATATTGTTTTTTAATAGTATTTATTTTCATATATTTAAATATGTAGGAATTTTGGGGGAGTTACTCTTATTATTATGTATGTCTAAAATAACTGTTTAATCAATTATCTTATCAAAATGTAAAATTACATAGTATGTTTCAAATATTTTCCACTAACTGATATGGGGAAGAAATTTATATTGTTCACAATATAATATTTGTTTTATGATTTAGTATATCATAATTCATAATTGAAATGAACTTAAAATTATTAAGTGATTTCAATAATAAATTTACTATAAAATTGATTTAATTTTGAAAATAAAATTTGATTTGTTGAACTACTTTTATTTTTATTATGTTTTTGACTAAATAAAAGGTAGTTTATTTTTAAAACTCTAAAATAAAAAGAAATATTTAATTTATTTAGGATGAATATTTTTATATCTATATTTTCATGAAAATATTTTTTTATTTCTTCATTGAATGTTACAATATTTTTTTTAAATTTTCTTTTGTTTGAACTTCTCATGGAAAAAAATAATTATATTATAAATATTATATTTTATTACTAATTATCACTATAATTAAATACTAACTTGATCATTTTATTTAAAATTTATGTTTTAGAACATATACTATATTTTAATATTACAATCATTGAATACATTAACATAATTTTTACTATTATGAAAACATAGTAATGTATTACTACAACAGGTTTTTATTATGATTAAATGGTGGATTATATTTTATAAAATATATTCCAACATAATTTATGATATGTTTCAAATAGAGGTAAAAATTTAATGAAAATTTAATAAATGTTTTTTTTGTAATTTTAAAAAGGGGGTGTTTTTTTAGTATTTTAGATTATTTTAAAATACATCAATGATTTAATTATTTTCTTTCAAAATTTTCTATCTCTTTACATTTAAGTAAATTGAATACAATTTTGTAATATATAATAATTTTATATTTCGGTTTTTTTATTTTAAATTCCTTTTAGAAATTCAAATGTTTGTTTAGTGATTTCAAATGATTTTTAGTTTCTAAACTATTATTAAATTAATAATTGTTTTATTTAATTAATAATTTTTACATGTTATAATAATAGTTATCTAATTATGTTTTATGGTGATGATGTTTCAATCATGTTAACTCTTATTAATTTGGTTGTAGTGATACTAATATGATTTATTATTGATATTTACATAGGTTTTAGACTTAATTTATTATAAAAAAATTAGATCATCAATACTGATACATATGTATGGACATCAAACACTTTGGAGACCCAGTTGGCCATGTTAGTATGAATTCATTCCCAAAGCATACCACGAATTTGTTTTAGAGATTAGTGTGCATAGTTCATGATAATCACTTGTGATCCCATGATTGGTTTCAATAGTAGAATCTGATCTCACATTCAAGAATTTTTAAAGATCTATTGTTTCATTTATTTTCTTCTACAATATTATTTAAACACCGATAAGTTTAAAATTATTTTTTATTCATCTTCCTCAACTACCTGACTGTCAACATCAAGTTCGTTGAAAATTATTATAGTTTCTCCAAAAAAAATAATTAATTTTTTTCCATCTTTCATATTTTTCTCAGTTGGATTGGGTGTCGCATTATGCATATTATCATGAGAAAAAGGATGCCCAAAATTTTTCATTGATTATCTAACTTTTCCACAAATTCATAGACATATATCTAGTTCAAAGACTTCCCCTCTGTTTGTTTCCCAATGGTGAAACCTTTGGGAATCAACATTGAGTCTCAAGTCAGAGGTAAACATAAATATCAATTTGAGTCTCCATTGGACATCGTAGTGAGTAGAGTCACCTTCGAACATCAACAATCAGTCATGTAACCCTTGGACATCAATTTAGACCCAAGTCACAATTGGACATTAATGGATAGTTGAGTCGGGGTTCGACATAAATGGGTAGTTGAGTTACCATTGGACAATAATTGGCCTGTCGAGACACCATTGGAAATAAATTGTGAGTTGATTCACCAATAGAAATCCATGGTGAGTCAATTCACCATTCGACATCAAACAATGAGTATTTAGTTACACTCATTTAATTTGTGATTTTGTAAATTTCATAGGATTAATCTTCCTGATACTCAGACAAGAACTATTATCCTTCTTGAATTTGTTGTAGTAGAATTTTTTTTCTTTATGCTGATGTGTTTAATTTTTATTAGAAGATTCATCTTATCTGTTTATTTCATTTTTACAGATGTTTTAGTTGTTTCTCTTTTTTTTCCTAATTGTTATATATTTTCATATTAAATCTGTATCCAATATCTTATAGTTTTAGTTATAAAAAATAACATATTCTATGAATAATATTCTAGTTTACCTCTGTTAGACATCACCAATGGATGAACCATCTATAGGAGCATTGAATCTTAGCGGTGGTATCCTTTTTATTCAGTTTTCATTCTTTAATTATACGTGGATTCTATGAGAAACAATAGTATTTATTTTTCTTGAGTCACCATTAGAAATTTGTAGTTATTGTTTATGAGTCACACTACACTATTTTTACTATTGTCCCATGAAAAAGAATCCTATATTTTTCGTGGTGGCTGCTGAGTCACCACTCTCTATTTTTATTTTTGAGTCATGATTCACAATTCCATATTTTCAGCGGTAGAAAAAATAATCCATTATTTCTTATTTCAATGGTATATAAATGATCTGAAATTAGTTAAAATTCTATTTCAATTGTATTATTTATTTGTTTAATTAATGTTTTTATAATATATTCCTCGTAAATTTTATTACTAATTTATTTTCAATTAAAATTATGAATGTGTGTAAAAATTAAATGTCGGATTATTTTATGTAAACTAAGAGATGGTGTTTAAATCTATAAGATTCTCTATTTTTGGTAATAGTTTACATTTTAAGTAATCTACAATATTATATTATTATTACAATTTTATTAACAATAATGTTTTTTTAAAATTTTATACTTACAATATCAGTTTTTTTTATTTTTTTATTTCATGTAATAATATAAATCATGATTATATTCTATGTTATTCATCTTGAAATTAAAAAAAAGGTAACATTAGAATTATTTCATCGTTATGAAAAAACAAAATTTTACTTCATATTATAGACAGAATCACCCTTTTAGGAATTTATTTAAATTATAAGTCTGAGGTATTCAGGGAATAAAACGTATAATAGTGAAGATTATTATACCGATTACTTGTGAAACATAATCAATATTATGTTTGATATCTATTTTTAAGAACATTTATGACTTATGAATTATAGATATGATCATTTATGGACATCGTCATTGACATTTGTTCCTTCCATGTGATCAATTATAATCAAGTATCAATATATTATACATTTCTCATAATTTTCTCACTTCCATATATTATTTTTTGTTAGTGGTATATTTTGTATTTTGTTTCTAATTTCCTTGATTTTGGTTTATGATTTTATCCATCAAAGCTAAGTCTTGATTTCTTTTTTAATTACATCATCGAAATGGAAGACTAAGCTATTAAAACTTATCCAAATTTAGGTAATTATTAATGGTAGGTCTCCTAATAATGTACTTGGTTGTGCCTCTCGGTTGTTTAAAATGCAATGTCTAAAATAATGTTCTCACAACATTAAAAATGTGGTTATTGGTGGGTATCAGTCTTCTTGATGAGTATTGGAGATTGAGTCTTAGAATATGATCTTTGTGATAAGAACACCAATAAATATAGTGTTCTTTCATATTTATTAGTTGTTCAACTCTTCCCAAGAACATTGCACTAAAAATAGACAAGTATTTGATGAACTATGATTGTTTATCAAATTAAATTTCTAAAAGTACTATTCAAATCCATCTTGTCATATCTTCTATCACTAATTATCCATTACAACTTGTACTCAAACTCTTAATTCCTTAATATCAATAATTCCTGATAATCCCATTTTCTGATATCCTCATTTCATAATGATCATTTTTTCTTGGGTTCTACCTACATCAATGTATTAATTTAATAGAATTATTTCTATTCTCATCAGATAGACATTATTTTTTTTTCAACTTTGAGGTATTTTTCTTATTTATAGTATAATCTAATTTTAAGGATTTATCTTAACATAAATAATAGGGATGTTTTCTTGTTACTTCATCAATATTTTTTCTATTTTATACTTATTTATTTTAATGTTATTTGTGTAGGTTTATAATCTAAAACAGATTCATTAAAATTTCGTGTACCATATAAAAAATCTCACCCACTGCTATAGAATATATTATCTAATTTTTTATTTAGTTTCAATATTTAACTTTTTTATTTTTGATATTATTTTTTATTAAATTTAAAAATATAATGTTTTGTCATGAAATTTGAGTGAAAAATCACCAAATTTAAGAAACCCATTAGATATACGTTTTTTAAAAAATTTTAAAATAAAATATTAAAAATATTTAATAACTTATTTTAATAGAGATGTTTGTTACAAGGGTTTGGTTAAGAGATTTTTTATGTTGATGGAGGTTATGTTTTTTGATTTTATTATTGAAATGTAATTAGCGGTTAGTATTCACTATCTCAAAAAGAGTCATAAAAATGAATGATACTAAGATGATTATTTCTATTAAAATATTCAATTATTTTTACATATTCCAAATATGATCACTTACAATTATTCTACAAAATCATATTTTCATAAATTATATTTGTATTATTTTGTTAGTTTGTCCCTTCACCATGAATGAATAAACTAAATGTTATATTTGAATTTTCATTGGCCTAATAAAGGACCCCATTATATAAAATTATTTACATAGCCTCCTATTAGAAGATAAATATTTCGATACTTGGTTCAAATAGATTCATCTTTAATAGTAAATTATAGGATTTAATGAAGGATATAAGTTATTCAACCCATTTTTGGGAAAATAGGTGTCACAAATGTCAGAATAATTTAATTTTACTACATTATTTATTTATAATTTTACATAATTGGTTTTAATTAAAAATGACAATGAATGATGACCATTTAATTATTGTGCTAGATGATATAACTCTTTTTATTTAAATTTAACCATGTAATTAATATAATTTGGTATTGATTCCACTTTTTAATGACATAACATGAAGAATTAATTTAATTTATTTAATATAGTTCTAATTATTTATTAAATTTTTTAATACAAAAGTATTTATTATCTCCTTCATTTTCGATTTTGAAAATGTGTTTTTAAAGAATAGATAAATAAGTTATCTTATATATACTTACATTATGGTGGTGTTAATCCTCAAAGAGAAAAATAGATTTCTATTTTTTTGCTTTAAGTGATTAATTTTTTTTTGTATAATATAATTTATTTTTGGAATTATTTATGTATAAATCCATTGATGAGAAGTATTTTCGTCATACATTTATTCTATAAAATGTATTTAGAATATATTTTTTAAATAAGTTACATGTTATCAATAAATATAAATAGTATAAAAATGAGATATTTTTAATTTAATTGTTGTATTTTTATTTATTATTTTTTTATATATTGTATTATTTATACTATATTGTGAACTCGTTAATGTGGATTTTCATTTTTGTTATTATGTAATGCACATTAACTAATAGGGGTACATGGGGTGACACAATAATGATTCACTCACATTAAGATTATATATACACTATTCTGAAACTGAATGAATAATGTTGTTCAAATTTAAAAAACCTAATCTCATATGATAAGACTTCATGTACCTTTTCTTTATATATTTTATCACATCACCTAATCACTAATAGTTATTTTTCTAATTTACCTCTTCACATGATTAATGCTTTGAGACTTAATTTTCACCCCTTTAAAATTCATTACCATCACCCACATAACAAATTTTCATGAATGGTTCTTAACATTGAAGAAATCTAATTCTTCAATGTAGAATGACCTAATCCTAGATCCTTAAGGATTTTATATTTTTTCATTATAAATAAAATATTGAGAATTTTCATCGTCCCTCTAAAAAATGGCCGTATTGTTCTATTCATTTCGCATTATATTGTTACTATAAACTTAATTCATGTTGACTAAATATTCATCCTTCATTTTAATTTAATATATATTTCAATTAGTTTTGTGATATTTCATTATTCTATTATTCTATAAAATTTGTTTGATCGTTGCTATATTTTTTATATTATTTTAATTAATAAATTTTACTTTTAATTAAGAAGGATTCCTATAAATTCTTATTTTAATGATGACCATTATATTCTCACATAGTTTATTAATAATACATAAATAAATTTAACATATAACCTATATGATTATCTACTCAATTTTCCTTAAAAAATGATTTCATTATTATTATAGTTAATTCAACCATGTTACCAATTTATTTCATGACTCAATTACATACATATACATTTTTTGGAAAGAAAAATTCATGAAACAAACACTTTTATATAGGTGATAATGAATTATGAATTAGTTATTCATAAATGTTTAGGCTCCCTTTTTTACTACCATTTTTTTATATTATTTACCTTTAAATATTTTACGATGGAAATGTTTGTAGTAAACAAATGTAATATTAATATCTATAATTATTGTAAAAATATCATTTCATTTTTATTCCATGAACTATACTTGTACAAGATGACACATTCCCACCAGAACAATCAGTTATTAATCGATATTTATGATAATTTTTTTTACCAAAATCATTTGTGAATTTATTTTCTTATATATATGGGGTATTATGTGATGATAATTTTTTCATATATTTATAATATTAAAATTTTTAATATTATAAAATAAATCTATTTTACTAATTCTCGTAACATTTCAAGGTCCTAATAATGTTAATATGTAATATGTCTCACATTTATCTATCTTAGTCCCTTTCTCTCTACTAAATATTAGTTTAGTTTTCTACAAACACCATTACAAAAAAAATTTGTATACTATAATTATGGTTTATATATCTATGTATTAAAATACATTGTTTTGAAATTGAATATAATGTCATCTTCTAAACTGGGTGTTGGTCAAAATAAACATTGATTCAGAGAAGTTGTTTCCTAATGTTTATTTGATGTGGCCTATCATTTATAATAATCAAGAAAATAAGACTACTATAAATTCAATTATTTTTAATATATAATTACACCATAGGAATTCATTTAAAATTTACATGTTTCTACTGTTATATATTTGTTTTTGTTACGTAATTGATGACACAATAAATATTCTACATCGTGTTCTTATTATTTTTTATTAATCATCACTTTAGTTTCATGATTTATATGTAAGATGTTTAATGTAGTATTTTATGAATTTTTATATGTAATTATTATTAAATCCAATTTATAAAATATTATAATCTCTCATAAAAATTGTAATTATAATTGTAATAAAATTATTTTGAAATACAAATTTATTGTCATCTGATTTTTTATTTTTTTATCATTGACGTACGTATTTATTTTTTATTTCCAGTTATAGTTTTTCTTCATACAATATTTTCAAAAGGTGGCAGGAAAACATTTATTAAATTCATATTTAGGAGAACAAAATTCTATAGGGATCGTGGATTTAATAAACAACATGGATTTTGGCTTCATTTATTGGAACACCACATTCTCGGAGTACCTTATGATTTATTAATTCCTTCTCTTGAATTGTAATTATTTCGATCCCAAGAAAAAATATTTATAAACAACAACCCATATTCTAGAATTTTAAATTATAGATGATTTGGTCCTTCATATTTCCTTATTAATATTAATCACAATCAACCAAAAAATTGATTTCTTATAAGGAAATATTTTTTTGGTAATGATGATAAAAACATGTTTATCTTTCAAATGAGTTTCCCATGGTGGTTGTTTTCAATATTTTATTGATATTACAATACATTTATATGATAAATTCGTTAATATTATATTTAATAGTTAGTTTAAATAAAATTTTTGTTGTAGACTAAACTTAGGAAATAATGGTCAAATTAGTTAAATTATAATGATTTTAATGTGTGATCTTTTGATAATATATTACAAAACAAATTTTTTGTAGAGGTTTTTTGAACATGATTTTTAATATGAAATATCATATGAATTAGATGAATTAAATATTTATTTCACCAAATAATGTTCAAAATAATATGATCTAATAATGATATTCAATGGAAAAAATTAATCGACCGAACAAATTCATTTTGATATGATCCAATGCTTCCATTAGATGTAATGAATCACTATCTAATGATCTAATTATATTTTTATGTATAAAATATTATTTACTCATATATTTCTTTATCTTCCTATATTCCATAACTTTATAGGTTTTGTTAGATCCAAAAAAACTTTCCTTGTTTTAATTTAAATTTTTCTAGAGCAATTCCACTTGTGGGATGTAACACCATATAGTTAAAATGTTAAAACACTATGATTAATAGAATTAGTGCGACTAAACAGAATGTTTAAAAAATGATATAACAACATGATAATTTATAATAAATTTAATATAATCTATTAATCTATTAAAAATCATATAATTCATGTAACACTATGTTAGAAAAATTTATACAAAAGAATGACTTTGTTCGATAATTTTTGTTACACGCAAGATCTAGTTTTACCGAATATTAATATATTAATAAAATATTATTATTTAATGTAATAAGATACAATATTGTTTTTAAATTTATTTTTATGAGTAGGATAAACTATATTGTAAAAATATATTGTTTAATTCATTGTTTACCAATTAATTTTATATGAAAATAAAAACTAATTTAATATAACAGATGTGTTTTTATTGAAAATTAATTTTTTTCTACATGATGGTGTGGAACCCTGAAAAATTAAATTAATTACTATCCATGATTGATGTTAATGAAATATATATTTTTTATTTTCAATAAATTATTTTTGTATTCATACGATCAATTTTATAGGAATAATATAATAATAAATCTGTTTTTACTCTTAAGAATTTTATTTTTGTCGATCGTAACTTTGTTCAACTTTTAATTGAACAGATATTTAGAAAATCATTATTGAAATATTTGTAAATTTATTCTCTAAAAATAAATAAAAATTTGAAGGGGAATATTTAAAAACAATATAATGACAGTTTCTGTTATTTTTTTGAGAAGTTTCAATGCTTGATGAATATTAAAAAGTACTGAATTTTAATTGAAAAATATATTTTAGTATCAATTATTTATAATGATAAATTATATATTAAATTGTTTTTAAAGTTTAACCATATAAATTATAAACAAATTAATAAAATTTTGTTCATTGTAATCAATTGTACATTGAAATTGGATATAAAAATATTTAACAAAATTCAACATGTTCACTTTAAAAACAACCATTGTTATCCAGTCTATGAGATTAATTTTAAAATGATTTCTAAAAATTATGTTTTTGAAGTTTTTAAAAATAATTAAAATATTAAGAATCATGATAATTTATAATTTCTAAAAATCTCACTTTTTCTGTTGAAAAAATATATTACTAAAATCAATTAAATTTAATTACATTTGTTAACAGAAAAACTCTATTAATAAGGGGAAAATTATTAAACATAAAGAAAAAATGGCCAATAAACATGTCCCAAAACTATTTTCTAGACATATTCAGAAAATATCTTACTTTGATATCATTTTTTTCATTATTTAATCACATTATATAAGTGGGACCACTCAATAGTGTTCACCTATTGAAGTTCACAAGAATTTGAGTCCTCCTCTACTATTGAAAGAAAGTCACCCCTCCTTCTTCCACACACCTATCAAGACGTTTTTCTCGTCCAAAATAGCCTAAATAGCTTCCCAAAATATATCCCATAATCCTAGAAACATCTATTTTTTCATGAATCCACCCAAGGTTGTAGTTTTAAAAAAAGTGATAAGATTCTTCAATGATCCCTTCTGTTTCATTTACATCCCCACCAATTAAATTATTTTTCAACAGTGATTTTATAGTAAACAATATATCATCAATATAATGTTATTTTGTTTTCATTGAGTTCTACCTACACTTTTACACACATTTATCAAATAGGACACAAAATCATTGTTTATGTGTATGGTGGACAATCGCCATGAGAACCGATGTCCTTCATTCTTCCATTTAGAACATTTCATGGTAGAAATAATTATTTATTTATAGTTTATATATGATAATTATTATATTTATAATTTCATTATGATTCTATAATTATTATATAACTCACAGCTTCATGCATTTCACTTCAGGGGTATAAGATAACTTTGATTGTGTACGCATTGACTACCACCTCCTCAAAGTGATTTGATTCATTCACACCAAATATAAAATGTATTAAGGATTTTATTAATAAAATTATATTTGATATATTAAATAAATATGATAATTTAATTATAATATATATACATATATCACATATATTTTTATTATGATAATGAATTGCATGTAGCATTCATGCCTATGTAAGACCTACTAACTCCATGAACGGTACATTTCATTTTATATATTCCAATTTATTGATTATTTTTAATTAATTTTTTTGGAATATATAATATATTTATATCTTGTTTTACATTTTGAATATGAATAAATAACTATAAAATTAATTGGGGAAAAAATATAAATTCAAAACAATCAAAAAATCAAGGCAATTTTAACAAAAATGACGAGAATGATAAAAATCAGATCAATGGGTTATAATATGGTATAAATAGAAGCTATATGATGTGTTACATATTAATATTGTTTAATTTTAATTTTGATAAATTTTTTAAAAATGTATACATGAGCCAAATTTGAATTTAACCAAAATAAATTGTAATGCAAGGTATTTTAATCTCACTTTTTTCATTTGTGGGATAAATTCCATATTTACTATCTAAATATTTTTGGAGGTGTAAATAACTACCCTTTATAATTTATTATAATTATTCAATCATCATTCATTTTATTTCATTTTTAGCTTTCAACTATCTCATTCAAGGTGTATTGACATGAAAATTACCTAGTTCTTAAAAGTAATCAATGCAATATCACATTCTTTTATTATTGTTAACATCTTATTAAAATAATACCTTGGGACAATTTTTATTCAACATTAAATATTTCTTAAATATCAATATTCTGATTCAATTTTTATTATTATTTCCTAAAACAAATTCATTTTTTTTACAGAGTTAACTTTGATAGTTATTTTATCAATTGAGGAATTATTGATAAATCTATATCTTTCATTTAATATGGATATTTGATAAGTCATGTTGTTCTTTAACTAAATAAATTATTATATATATGAGGAATTATAGGGACATGGAATAAATGAATTTGTTACTAGTTAATGCAATTTCCTCGATGAATTAGTAGTCTCAAAAGATAGATGAGTTGGACGAATCAATGTATCTTAAACTGACAATATAATATATTTTGATGGTAATGGTTCATATACATAGGAAAAATGACATAAAATATTTGACCATTTTCAACATTAATTCTTCTGTTATTATGATGCATAATATTTCACTATGAAAAAATAAATAAATGAAATACAATTTTATTCTATTGATTTTATGGAATGTATTATCTGTTATCTAACTTCTCAAACTATTAATTCCATATTCATTTCATTAAGATTCATGTGTGTTCAGTTGAGTAACATTCCAAATTTATTATTAACTATTGATTCATGAGATCTTCCACTATACTTTACCCCTAATGAGAATTTGACCCCACCCTTATTTTTTCCATCTAGATGATATGAATATCAAAACATTAAAATATATTTCAATGATGAAGTTAATCTCATTTTATTATGTATCATATTTTATTCTATATTTACCTATATAATAGGGTATTATATATTTAATATGGTTTTCCCAAACTACTAAAATGATCATACCATTGGGATTTGGTTCCTTGTAATCATGGAAATGTAATAAATTAAGGCAATACTCTTGTCTTCTGTGGTTACGGAGTTATAGTTGGTATGAAATAAATTTAAATAGAATCCTAGTATACTATATTTGGGAAAATATATATTAGAGAAAATAAACTTGAGGTAGACAATGAGGATAACAATAGAAGAAATTAATATAATTTTGGTAGGTTATATATTCTGTGGGCCATCCTAGAAATAAATCCTTGTCTCGATATTAGAAATGGATGTGGATTAGGAACAAATATACCTAGGGGGAATCACTCTCAAAATGTTAGATGACCCTTTTATTTAACATGGTACATTATAACTAGCCTTTCTTGTAACTTATTTGAGAGTCCTATGGGGTATGATTTGGATAATTCACAATTTCTTTAGAAACCCTCTTTGATGTATTTAAATGTAAAGATACAACCAAATAAACCATGTTTATGATTTTAATATTATATATGAATAAAATTATTTATTTTTATAAGGTTTTAGACTATATTTTTAATTATTAAATTTTCATAATTTTATGAGCTAATATAGTATATGATAGTGTATGGAAATGGAACATGGAAGGATTATGATTATCAATACTTATGGGAAATGTAGTGTTTTCCCTATCGAGAAATCTGATATATCTTGTATTGTAATATAGGATGTTAAGGATATATTAGGGTAGGGTAATAAATTTGTGACACATAACCTTTCCCCAAATGAGAGTCCAATTCCAAAATCATATTCTCGATTTTTAGAAATAATTATTCAATATATTCTCCCAAAATATTGTTGGTCTACTAATCTAATGGACTCTGAGAAATGGAATATTTCTTTGGGAATATATTTATGGTTTGGTTTGTGTTGAAAATGATAAGGATAAAATTACATTCTATTTTCTCAAAGGTGATATAGATAAGTTGTGATTATTAAAATAGAATACTAGTGAGGAAGAAGACATAGAAATCATGGAACATGGAATATTTAAGAAGATAATAAATGTTATATATTAACCTCATTAGAAACAGACATAGATGAATACAAAAGTCCTTAGTTTATTGAAAATGGATGATTAATGTATTTTAGAGTATGAATATACCTTAAAAAAGATAGATAGGTATGATATGGATTTCATACTATACACGGAGTGTGAGATTGATCAAATAAATGATTATGGGAATAAGTGAAATATGGACATTTCAACAAATTATAACTATGGGAATAATCACCTAGTGAAATTCATGAAAGGATTGGGTGTTTTTTATAAGTACAGTGAAAAGTATCAGAATGAAAAATAATGCACAACGATGATGTAAAATGATAATATTCATTTTTACTACATCATGGTGAAGGGGAACTATGAAAATATGTTCCCAATGTTTCAATTTAATATAATTCAGATTGAGCTAAGGGATCATGGTTAAGAATTTGTTATTAATACAACCATACTGAAATGATTAATGGTTTCCTATATTTGTATATGTTAATTATTTTTTAAAATAACATTGTTAAAGATGTTATCATCGTGTGACTTATGAAATATTAACTACAATATTTTTTGGTTTCTACATAAGAAAATTTTGATGACCTCCAACGGAGTTCACTAAAGAGGGAATTAGTGACTTCCAATTATGGTCGCTAATACTATCAAAAATACTTGTGGGATTTTTCTTGCTTCTCATTCCCATGTCGATGGAACTCACCCAGTGTCAGCCTCAATCATCTCCACCACCCTCAATCACCCCCACCAAAGGAAAAACTCCCCATCCACTAATGACCTTGAATTACCCTTTGTGGCTATCCTACGTCCACCCCAATGCATCTCCACCATGCCTCGATCAACTTGGTTGCACCTCGATACCCTAGAACCACTGTTTTTCGGTCATGGCTGATGACGAAGATCTTTTGTCATCCCCAACCCCCCCATCATCATCCCAAACACCCACCAAAATGACTAAATAATATTATAATTTTAGAGACCCTAAGATTAACGTACATGGACATTACATTACTTTTTCGGAATACTTAGTACATAACAAAAACACACACACACAAGGACCGAAATAGTTTAGTGTCTTTGGAAACTCAGAAAATAATCTTCTAATCGTGGTGAAATATCTTCAATATCTCCCATAATGATCTTCCTTTTTTAACTAAAATCATTCTTTATATCCTGGGGAAAAAACATCAAAGGGTGAGCTCAAATGCTCAGTAAGGGTAAACAAAATAAATATCAATCACATCATATTCATAAGAACATAACATTTTGGAAATCGTAACCTGCAAAAGAAATCATAATTTCATAACATGGGATAAATCATAGTAGTGAAATGTAAACCCAATAATCATAACATAAAATGTGAAAATTTTGGAATACACACATTATCATATAGAATCATTTCTTATTAGTCAAGACTCATTTCCAAGACTATCTTAGTGGACAAAGTCCATTTCTGAACCGAGTTCACTCCTCGTTTCAGTCTTGTTTCACTGAACCGGTTTAACCTGGAATTCCATCCATGTCTATCTCATGAGATATAAAATCTTTACCCAATGCATCAGACGAAGATATAGGTCCCACCCATCTCATAATGATACCATTCTTATGTGCGCCACAAAATCATAAACCATACATCAAAGCATAACCCATGTAATAAAAATATGAATCTTAAACATCATGGCATCATAAAACAATTTATATAAGATAAAGGAATTCATAAAAATAATTCCATCACAACATAATCAAATCAATGTAATAATAGAGATAAAAACAGAACCCTTTGTTATCTTAGATGGAAAATAATTTTGATAAAACACTTGAATTCCATTCTTGAGGAAAATATATTATCTACTTCAAAAATAATTTTCCTTTCATAACATTTCATAAAATTATAAACCAAAAGAAGTTGATTAAAAATAAACATGAGAACATGTAAAGGAATCTTCTTGGAAATAATTTTTTAAAAATACATTCATGCCATATAAGTTAAAAAATCTTTCTTCTCGTACTTTTGTCGGAAAAGTCAAAAAGTACCTCGTACGAAAAACAACAAAAGATTCCTTTCATATAATTTACTAAAAACTCACCGATGGGTAAAATTGTATTTAAACAATTTTAGCTAGATGGAAATAATATTACATATTGAGGAAACATGGATGTGGTTAATAAAGAACACCCCAGTAAATAACAAAGTATAAACAATTTCGGATAAAAATGAGACTGTGATATTTTCCCTTACCTTAGGTCTGATTTTCTTCGTAAGTGTCCGAACCTCCTGTATAATGATTTAAATAATGTCATTGTCTTATTCCAGAATTATAATCATTGTTATGATATCATATATGGTTCAATTATTACTTTATTTTACCCGTTCTTTTCTAAATTCCATGTTAAAGAACATTTTGGGTAAAATCGTTTCATTTGTCATCCGTGTTTTGACTTGTAATTATTAATATGATTACATAGATCATGATTACTTAATTCCAGAATATAAAACATGATTTATATATAATATATATTCATAATATACATATATATAATAGATCAGTAAATGGAAATAAATACACCGTTCATGGAGACGGTAGGCCGTATGTACGCATGAACGCGGTTTTCGTTTCCTTATTGAGTTGAATGGAATTATGTAGATGACATACATATATATACACATAAATCCAGTATCATTATTATTTCATATATTTCATGATTACTTATTATATATACTTTATAATCATTCATGAATGGTTAACATGGAGAATGAATCTCATCGCGTCGTGGAGACGGTAGTCCGTACCTACGCACGAGCGATGATATCATTCTCCTGATCGTGGAATTGTATTGGAGTTTATGTATACTATTTCAGAATCAATATCAATTTACAATGATCATATATAGTTATTATGTACACCATTATACCCATCCAATTAAGTTGGTGGTAGAAAATAGATTACACCATGACGTGGAGACGGTATTCCGTACGTACGCACGCGCGGTGATTTCGTTTTCCATAGGATGGATAGTTGGTGAAATAGGTTTGTTTCTTAATTATAATAACATATCAGTATATGAGTGATACTGATGTTATTACTTCATAATGAAACAACCTTAGAATAATAAGTGGAAGAAGAAATAAAGTTGAAAGAATCGGTAATGCACATTATCTCTTCTTTGAAGCGCCTCTTTGAGTCCTCCTCTTAGGGTACTAAAATTGGTATTTGAAGAAGACCAGGACCTCTAGGTTGTTGTTAGGGAAGTGGAGAATATAATGTGTCAGGGATTGGCCGATCTTGAAGGCTCAACGTGGTGTGAGTAAGAGAGGGAGGAGGTTCCCTTTTATAAGGGAGGAGAGGGGCTCTTTTGGAAAAACTAAAAACATTATTTTATTATAAACCCAAATTCGGTTTTAAATAGATTAAAATCGATTTAGTTAGAATATAAGGTAGGGATGGGTCTAAATCCTCTCATACAATGTAAATTAGACAAGTTTAGGTTCCTATTTTAACCATATCATTTATATTTAACTTTAAGTTAGATAATTTTACTTTTACCGTGTCTTTTTGTGTTCTTACACTATAAGGTTAATAAACATACTATAACAAGCCAAAAGAACCCCACGTTGTTTATTATTAATATATATAACCATATTTAAGTCATTTGGAAGAACCATAAATTTTTAGGAATAAAATAAAATTTAATAATATAATATTTGTTTTACAAACTATTTTATGTCAATTTTGACACTATTTAGTAATTGATATTTGTAAAAATCATAACAGAATGATTAGTTCGAAAAACGTTTATTAAATCAATACTAACATGTCAAAGAAACCTAGAAAATTAGTGGAATTCATCAAAAGTCTCAAATTATATTTATTTGGGTATTTATAACATCAATTGTGTCAATAGTTCATTAATAAGATAATTACTGCATCATCATTGTGTCATAAATAAATTAAATTATATAATGTCTAAAAATTACAAATAAAATACCGTTAAGTAGGAAATCGTTTTATCTTTCTAATGAATATTTATAGTCGAATTTATATTATGTATAACACTATATTAAAAAAAGTTTTCTTATTAAACTTTGATTTTATCTATTTTAACCTTCTTTAAATAAATTAATAATAAATATCCTAATCTAATCCACATGGTCCTAAATGGTAATATTGTATTTCTAAGGTTGTTTTTGGTCGAATTAAACTTATCCAATAGAATTAGGACATGTGTTAGGGTAATAATAATACCATTGTTACCCTTAATTACCCTATTTACTTTTAATCGTGGTAAAAAAAGTAAAAAGTTACTATTCACCAAAAAATATTTTCATCTCATTGAACCACATTTTACTTACTGACATCAACCGTGTCTCTTGTATTTTTGAAATTCCACTCACAGAAGCGGTAAGATTAAGTTTTATGAAAAATTCCTTTTTTTAACTACCACTTAGTGGTTTCACTATTCATCAAAAAATGAATGTTTCCAGAAAAATACCAAAAATTAGGCCTAAGATATATTTGATATTATGAATTCAAAAATTATGTCTATTTTACCAAATTCAAAACATATCAGTTGCATTAATTAATTTAAAAATTAATTCTCGTTGTCTAAACAAATAGCGTGTTCTTAAGAGATAATAACTATGAAAAGATTGACAGTTGTTTATGTCTGGTTTAAATGTGAAATTACATCCAATAACCAAAATTGAATTAAATTGTAAAAATATATTCTAA
Source organism: Viscum album (assembly GCA_963277665.1). Classification (NCBI taxonomy): domain Eukaryota; kingdom Viridiplantae; phylum Streptophyta; class Magnoliopsida; order Santalales; family Viscaceae; genus Viscum; species Viscum album. The sequence continues at coordinate 1,387,866,571 of OY728160.1, forward strand.
ATATACTTTAAAACTACTCAAATTAATAATTTATCACTATTAATTATTTCTATAAAAAAGGTTGTTTTTAATTAAAATTTAGTAATTTTCACTATTCATCAGAAAATGCAAGTTATTTGAAAAGTACCAAAATTTCACCCTAAGATAATTTTGATATTCCGAATCCAAAAATGAAGTCCATTTTGAAAATAAAATTTCGAAAATTTCAAAAAGTGGTTATTACTATTCATAATGGCTAGCTTTAATAATATTTTAATAGCATATCGTTGTTTAGTGAAACGTGGTATTGCGTACTACACACGCTATCGAGGAAGGTCGCGATTACTTGTAATGCAAGGCACGTCAAGGATGCGTGTTGTGCAAGATTCTTTTGGTGTAGCATACAACACAAGACATTAATAAATTTAAAAGAATATTTTTCATAAAATCTCGGGGTGTTACATTCCACCCCCCTTAAAATGAATTTCACCCTCGAAATTCATCGGGGTTATAAATGGTTTACTACTCGAAAGTTTCATTAATAGAAACCCACATCATAAAAAGTAATACCAAAACCAATCTTTAAAAACAAAAGTATGAAACCTAACGGTTACCCAAATAAACTAATCACTGGGTTTCCACATAGGTAAAAATATGGATATGGAAGAGAAATCTAATCATCATGTTCTGATGGAGAGTGGTAGAGAACATGGCTATGGAAAAGACAGCAATCATGAAGACATAAATTTGTGACGATCTAAGGTACCATCTGATTCATCAGATATAAGAGCAATAGGACAACATTTTTTTTTTCAAGATCATTTCCCTAAAGTTGATGAAATTGGAATTTGATGAAATACTTTCATGATTTTGGTATAGTCTCACTGTTGGTCATTCTTTGGACAATTTCCACTTCATCTATTAATGTAATGAAGTTGAATTTTTCATTCATGATGTGTTAGCAGATCATGTGATAGAATGATGGGTCATTCCATCTGTCTCAAACAAAAGGTTGGAAAAGTTATCAAAAAATTACATAAGTCCAGCTATAGTGAGATTAATCATATATGGTTCCTAAAATGGACTTATACTTATTATATCATACTTCATAATATAATAAAACTAGTTTCTACTAAATAGGGACTTCCTGTAGGCCAGTGGTAGATGATAAAGGCCTGTCACACTTCGGTTGTGGGTTCGATTCCCACAGCCTTGTCCGACGCGATGGGCTGTCACCCGTCCTGTAGGTTGTCCTTTTTCTAAAGAAATATTACTATAACATCCCATCAATAATATCGAAAAAGATCTATCCTAACTTACGTCCAACATAATCCATTCCAATCTTTAGGCTTATCTAATATACATCGGTCCAAGATCATAGTATAAAGAAAATTATTACTTGAAATGTCACATAACAGTCACGTGAATGCCATCATTTATCCCCCATATATCATAAGATATATCTTGTTGGTCAAATTAAAAACATGTGAATACCATAATCATGTATTCTCTTGAAGAATGAATACCCATTGAACCTTAGTGAAAACTTGAATGCAGTCAAAAGTTAACTCTTTCCACATACCAAAATCCAAAAATTCTATATACTCAAACCATGATATAACCTTCTCCTTATATCAGTCATGAGCTCATGAATACGGTCAAACATTTCATTTTCTTGTTTTCCTTTCATTATGCGCATATCATATTTTTTTCCAAAAATATCTCAATCACATTCTATGGTTACCGGTACCATTGAAAACCACTATAGACCAATACATAAATATTCCAATATTCCACGATACTATATACAACATTATTTTGGAATCCCATTACATAAACACTTAATCATTCCACCACATTGTTGTCATATTCAACATCACCAATAGTGATCGCATGTCACTTCCCTTTGTCCTTTTCCTTAAGGGGTTGCTCATGTCGATCATCACTAACCCTTGGATTAGGGCATTTATTAGCATAAAGCCCCATTTCCTTGCACTTGATGCATTGAAGTGTTGGTGGTGCGTTCTCTGCAGTGCTTTCTTTATTCACATCATTTGAAACCATTTTTCCATTACTTCGACACTCAGCTGCTCGATGACCTTCTTTTCTACACTTAAAACATATTCTAGTCCCTTTAAGACAATCTCCACCATGCTTCTTTCCACACTTTGAGCATAAGGAAAAATTAATCGTCTTTTCACCATTATTCTGAGATTTCTCCTTGAACTCCATCTTTTGTTTCTTTTCAAAACTATGAGATGGATATGTAACACCAACATCCATTTCTACCGTGATAACACAACACACAATTTCTTCATAGCTACTGAAGTCTCTTATATCTAATGCCCTTCGAAGATTTGGTTTTAAGCCACTGAAGAATCGATCAACATTACTTTCAGGTTGGATGATAAATCCAGATTCATACCATGCAATCCTTGTAAAATTCTCTTCGTATATACCCACAGATTCATCATCCTTTTTCTTTAGTTCAAGAAACTCCTCTACATCCATGTTTGAAGAATACGAGGGATGTAGTTATTGAAAAATAAGTTCTTGAACTCGTCCCATTCCAGGGACTCAATTTCAACTCTTGGCCTCATATTCTTGATAAGATTCCACCATTGATCAGCATCACCTTCCAAACGATACACTGCTAATATGACTTTATCATGTTCACACCATTGAAGAACTGAAAATATCATTTTAGTAGTACTGATCCATTATTCAAGAACAAGTGGATTAGAAGACCCACTGAAAGAAGGTGGACGTTTCCTCATGAAGGACCCAATAGAATATTGTTCCCTTCTCTACTCATTTGGAAGTCCAGAATGATTCATTTCTTGTGTAAGTATAGGAATAAGATTTTTCACTCCATCTCCCATAATTTTTTTTTGTTCAGGAGGAAAATCATTGCATTGTCCATTACATTGATCAACACGGTTTCTTCGGGTTCCATCCATCGTCTAAAACCCAAAAAGAATAGTGTGAGAGGTAAAAATCACGCTAGGGAAAACAATATAATAAAGGGGGAGTAACTTCAATATCTAACATCTTGGGTTACCGTAATTCCAGTACTATAACCTATACTTATACTTAACCGTAGGGACATCCCTAGACATACCTTAGAAATATCTCTTGGGATCTCACTGAAGTTCTTGCATCCTAGTTTCCAAAGGTTGACTAAACATTTCCTCTGATACCAACTGTAGAGACCCTGAGCATAACGTACACGGACATTACATTACTTTTGCAGAATACTTAGTACTTAACAAAAACACACACACACAAGGACCGTAATAGTTTAGTGTCTTTGGAAACTCGGAAAAAAATCTTCTAATCATGGTGAAAGATCTTCAACATCTCCCATAAAGATCATCATTTTATTACCTAAAATAATTTTTTATATCCTGGGGAAAAGAGAACATAAAAGGGTGATCTCAAATGCTCAGTAAGGGTAAATAAAAGAAATATCAATCACATCATATTCATAAGAACATAAAATTTTGGAAATATTAACCTGCAAAAGTAATCATAATTTCATAACATGGGATAAATCATAGTAGTGAAATGTAATCCCAATAATCATAACTTAAAATGTGAAACTTTGTGGCATACATATAAGGCCCCAGCCTTCAACTTTACTTAATCTTGAGTAATTACAAGATTACACATTGAGGATCTTTTCAGGTTTAGAGTTTTATAGAATTAGATCATGAAACTTGCATTACATTCCACATTTAAACAAAGTAGTTACATAAAAGGCAGTATTCATTCTTCCCATCAACGGAAACATATTTAAAATAAAACATGGATTCTTTCTTGACACATCTTTGACACTATCATCCCATCATGTACCTTTCCCTTGACCTGTGAAAAACATTTCAAAAACATGGGATGAGCATAAAAAGCTCAGTAAGGGTTATAAAAATATGGAAAGGAAACATGAGTTCATATATACATAAGAATGAAATCACACTTTACCCATAAAACATAGGCACTTTAACATACCTCATCAAATCATGAATAAATCATAGAAATCATAAGACATAAAAGTAACTTGAGGCATTCATAACATTCTTACATAGGGATTAACCCTCTTGGTTACGTTTGGAATACCCACCATAGTATATTCCCTAAATCTCTTCGGAGAAACCTTAACGTTTCACTCCTTCGCGTTACCCAATTAATTGGATAGCTATATCGGGCTCACCTTCCCTTAGTTTATCACAGAACCACATGTCTTCATAATAATGCCCAAGAACATCAACATAATCATATCACATAAAACATGCATAAAGGAAACATAACATTTCCACATTTCAATCACAAGATATCAATACAACACATTGATATAAAATCATTATGAAAACCATTTTCAATACCAAAATAAAAGAAAAGTAAAACATGGTATTTATTTTTCTTTTAAAAATAAGGTATGGCTTGTAGAGGAAGCCGAAACTCAAATAATGGTCATGACGGCGGAGAAGTCATTGTCGCCGCATACGTACGACAAAAAAATTCCCTTTTGTAGTTTAATAAACACTTCGTATGGAAAATATTCCTTTTTAATAAACTAAAACGTCAAAGGGGTTTATACACCGTATAAAAGAAGGTTGTGTATAAAACAAAAATATGCCTTAATGAAAGGAGATTGAGACGAAGTCCCATACAAAGATGGTATCCTTGGTTTAAGGGTAAATCAATTACATAATTATGTGTGAAAAATGAATACACCAAATATAAGTGGATATTATGTGTAAACTAATCAAAGGTCATTCACACATATTCAAAGGATGACATATTCATTAACTACATGTTGAACCCAATGAAATCGAAATTGGTTTAAGAAGTTCCCTTGACAGCCTAACAACGTCACATCAAAATGAGTTGATGAGAGATAAAAATTGTATCTCATCACTTGGACATAAAATTTACATCAATAAGGATATATGAGAACATATCCCTACATAACAATATGTAAATTAAAAGACCCAACAAAAGAAGACTTTTAAAAATAGGAGGGTGAAAGGTTCCCTTATCGACTTGGGTATCTTTCAAAACATACACCCCATGAAAGAAGGACAAGACATCATTGATGTAAATACTCATAAATGAAAGTATATTAAACAAATAGTAGAATAATGGGCATTACATACACCACTCAAAGGAAATTGTGGAAAATGTAGCATAAATATCACGGGAATAAAAGTGAGATGAAAAATCCCTTACGAAAACTCGGCAACCTAATGACTCCATATAAAACTTACAAAAATGGATTGATGAGATCAAGTAGGGTATCTCATCATATTAACATAATGTTTATAGAAATAGTAATATAAAAGAACATCCCCCAAGATAACAAAGAGGAGCTTAAAATAAGTGACATAAAGGAGAGTACTTAAAAAGAAAGAGAGAGGTTAGATCTCTTACGAAAATTCGGCAGCCTAACGGTGCCACTCAAAACATCCAAAATATATTGATGAGATAGAATAGGGTCTCTCATCACATTAACATAAAAATTAATGTAAGAGTAATATAAAAGAACATCTCAATAACTAGAAAGATGATCTTTAAAAGGAATGACATAAAAGAGTGTACTTAAAAAGAAAGAGAGGAGTAGGATCCCTTACCTCAAGTCCAACTTGTCTTGTTCGTTTCATTATATTCCTGAATAATAAACTTTAGTCAATTAATAATTGCCTATGTAACTCCTTTAGATATTATTATTCAGTTCATATCACATATTATAATGTTATAATAATTGTTTAATAATGTTAGTTCACATCAGACGTTTTTGCCGATGTTTGGTACATGAGTCAAAAATGAACTTGTTTGAAAAAATATTTCCCATGTAGTTATAAGTAAATAATTTACAGAATAGTATTAATGATTAAAATATCATATATATCCATTAAATATTCATTCTATACTTTTCCATAACATTTGGAGATAAAAAACAAAAAGCACCGTTCATGGTGACGGTAGGCCGTACATACGCATGAACGCTACTTTAATTTTTTGTCATATTAATGGAATTAAAACAAAATGAGAGAGATATATATATGTTATAATTCCAGAATTATATCCATATTTTGATGTAATATATTACATATATATCCATTATATATATGTACTTATAATATTACATAACATTTTGAGATAAGAAATGAAATGTACCGTTCATGGAGACGGTAAGCCGTACGTACGCATGAACGCTACTTCCATTTCTATTTCATATTTAATGGAATTAAAACATAATGATACATAATAGTATTTTAATTACAGTATGTTATCATATATAATATAATTAAATATATCCTTTATACGTACCACATATGGTATTAACGAATCAAATCACTTTGAGGGGGCGGTAGTCCGCACTTCTTTAAATGAAGATATCACGTTTACCCCTAAAGGAAACCATAAAGGTATTCCATAAATGAAAAAAATAAGCTTAAGTAAAACATAAACATATTATATATCCTATATAAATTTAGTGTCATCTTAATGGACACCTTTGAAGGTGTTAGAAGAATGTTGAACAATCATCGTTTCGGGAGGCAGAAATTCGCCATCCACGGAAATAGTATGTTCTTTTACCATTAGATGTAGGTGTATGTAAGTGTAGCTCGAATCATTATTATAAAAACATCCTAGTATATTTAAGATACTGTATTTGTTACAAAATAAATGAATAAAAAGAGTTTATGGGGTTGGACAAGAAAAATAAAACAAAAGGACACAAGTGAATACATTACCTTAAAATCGGGTAACTCCCTTTGGTTTGAGATTAATGGATTCCTTGGAAAGACTTCTGTCCAAAGTGAGGCTTCAACGAGTAATAGAGGGAAGTGGAGAGACAAAATGGGCAGGGGTTGGACGATCCAAAGGCTTTGGGATTGTGGGTAAGGAGGTAGAGGCGGGGGCCTTTTATAAGAGGAGAGGAAGGGGCACTCTTGTAAAGTTACAAAATGTTACTTTATTTTCAAAAGAGTTTCGGATTTTAAAGGTCAAACATTGATGTATTTCGAGGATAAGGTGATAAGGGTTCTAAATACACTCATCCAATAGGTTTTGGACATGTTTAGGTCTTAGATATTACATTATCTTTCCATTTTATTCAAATCGTTAAATAATGAGGTCATCGCTGAATCATCATGATGTCGTAAATAATTTAATTTATTTAATGTCTAAAAATTATAAAAAAACTACTATGATTTAGTAAATATATTTATCTTTCCAATTACTATTTATAGTAAAATATATGACTTGTATAACCCCATGTAAAAATTGTTTTAGTAAAACATCTCAGGTTTGTGTCATTTTTACTTTAACATTTTATAAAAAAATATTTATGTCATTTTCCAACCAAAGAGTGTCCATGAGGTCCCCAAGTTGACCCATGGATTGTCTAGGTCGGCCGTGACACATCAAATGAAGTTAGGACATTTTTCTAGGTCATTTCATTTTATTAAAACATTATTCTTACCATAAACTACACTAATTACCTCTAATCGCGATTAAAAACATAATAAGTTACTATTCAGCAAAAAATTATTTTTATCCCATTGAACAAAATTTTACTTCTTAATGAAAACCGTGTATTTCAGATTTTTGAAATTCAAAACACAAAGATGGGAAAATTTCATTTAAACGGAAAAATCAGTTTTTATAAGTACCACTTAGTGGTTTCACTATTCATCAAAAATTGAAGTTTTTCAGAAAAATCCCAAAAATTCACCCTAAGCTATATATGATTTTCTGAATTCAAAAATGAAGTCTATTTTAAAAAATTCAAAACATTTAAGTCTCATTAATTAATTTAATAATTAATTCCCGCTGTCAGAGCAAATAGCGTGTTTTTATGAAACAATAAGTATCAAAAGATTGACACTAGTTTAAGTCTGATTTCAAATTGAAATTAATTCCAAAGACCACTATTGGATATAATGGTAAAAATATATTCTAATTTCACTTTAAAACCAATTCGAATGATAATATAATCATATAAATAAATTAGATTAAATAGAGGTTTTGAATTAAAATATAACATTTTACACTATTCATTAAAAAATGAACTTTACCGGAAAGATACCAAAAATTTACACAAAGTAAATTTAGATGTCCCAATTCTTAAGAAGAGTTTTATTTGGTTTAATAGAATGTATAAGATTGAACAAAACTATATTTAATGACAGTTCTCCATCAAAAGGTGATAAGTGAACCTTTAGTGAAAACTAGGGCATATACGCCTAAAATTGAATTCTTTCCGTATTTTAAGCCTTTATCTTTTATTGGATAAATGTAAAAACATTTAAAAACATATATAATAATATTTTAGTTATTTCTATCCATTCCCACCAATACAACAACTACTTGTTAACTACCATTTAAAATAATATTATTTTATTATTAGAGTGCAACGTAAGATTCCCAAGAAACTCGTTGTGGCGTGTTGGGTACGCCATAGAGCATAGCGTCCCCTTTAAAGTCATATTAATATTTTATTCAAAAATATGGATAAATATGAAAATGTTATATTTTTTATTTACCTAGGGTGTTAAAATACACACACAATCATAGAGAATCATTTCTTATTAGTCAAGACTCATTGACAAGACTATCTTAGTGGACAAAGTCCATTTCTGAACCATGTTCACTCATCATTTCAGTCCTGTTTCACTGAACCAGTTTAAACTGCCATTCTAGACATATCTATCTCATGAGATATAAAATCATTACCCAATTCATTGGAGGGAGATATAGGTCCCACCCATCTCATAAAGATGCCATTCTTATGTGTGTCACAAAATCATAAACCATACATCATAGCATAACCCATGTAATAAAAATGGGAATTTTAAACATCATGACATCATAAAACAATTCATATAAGATAAACGAATCAATAAAAATAATTCCATCACAACATAATAAAATCAATGTAATAATAGATATAAAAACAGAACCCTTTATTATCTTAGATGGAAAATAATTTTGATAAAACACTTGACCTCCATTCTTGAGGAAAATATCCTTTCTACTTCAAATTCACTTTTCCTTTCTTAACATGTCATTCAATTCTAAACCAAAAGAAGTTAATTAAAAATAAACTTGAGAACTTGTAAAGTAAGCTTCTTGGAAATAATTTTTTAAAAATCCATTCATGCCGTATATGTTAAAAAACATTCTTCTCGTACTTTTGTCAGAAAAGTCAAAATGTACCTCGTATGAAAAACGACAAAAGATTCCTTTCATATATTTTATTAAAAACTCACAGAAGGGTAAAATTGTATTTAAAAAATTTTAGGTGGATGGAAATAATATTACATATTGAGGAAACATGGATGTGGATGATAAAATACACCCCAGTAAATACAAAAGTATAAACAATCTCTGATAATAATGAGATTGTGATATTTTCCCTTACCTTAGGTCCGATTTTTTTCGTAAGTGTCCGAACCTCCTGTATAATGATTTAAATAATGTCATTTACTTATTCCAGAATCATACTCATGGTTATGATATCATATATTGTTCACCTATGACATTATTTTACCCGTTCGTTTGTAAATTCCATGTTAAAGAGCGTTTTGGGTAAAATCGTTTCATTTGTCGTCCGTGTTTTGACTTGTAATTATTCATATGATTACATAGATCATGATTACTTAATTACAGAATATAAAACATTATTTATATATAATATATATTCAGAATATACATATATATATAATAGATCAGTAAATGGAAAGAAATACATCGTTCATGGAGACAGTAGGCTGTATGTACGCAGGGACGCTGTTTTCGTTTCCTTATTGAGTTGAATGGAATTAAGTAGATGAAATACATATATATACACATAAATATATTATAATTATTATGTCATATATTTCGTGATTAATTATTATATATATTTTATAATCATTCATTAACGGTTAACGTGGAGAATGAATCTCATCGCGTCGTGGAGACGGTAGTCCGTACGTACGCACGAGCGATTATATCGTTCTCATGATCGTGGAATTGTGTTAGAGTGTATGTATACTATATAAGAATCAATATAAATTTAAAATTATTGTATATAGTTATTATGAACACCATTATACCCATCCATGTAAGGTGGTGGTGGAAAATAGATTACAGCATGACGGGGAGACAGTGTTCCGTACGTACGCACGCGCGATGATTTCATTTTACGTAGGATGGATAGATGGTGAAATAGGGTAGTTTCATACTTATAATAACATATCATTATATTAGTGATACTGATGTTATTACATCATAATTAAACAACCTAAGAAGAAGAAGTGGAAGAAGAAATAAAGTTGAAAGAATCGGTAACGGACATTACCTCTTCTTTGAAGCGCCTCTTTGAGTCCTCCTATTAGGGTACTAAAATTGGACTTTGAAGAAGAAAAGGACCTCTAGGATGTTTTTAGAGAAGTGGAGAAAAGAATTAGGTACAGGTTGGCTGAGCTTGAAGGCTCAATGTTGTGTGAGGAAGAGACGGAGGAGGTGCCCTTTTATAAGGGAGGAGAGGGGCTCTTTTGGAAAAACCAAAAATATTAATTTATTATAAAGACAAATTCGGTTTTAAATAGCTCCAAATTGATTTATTTTGAAGATAAGGTGTGGAGGGGTCTAAATCCTCTCATCCAATAGAATTTAGACAAGTTTAGGTTCCTATTTTCACCTTATCATTTATATTAAACTTTAAGTTAGATAATTTTACTTTTACCGTGTCTTTTTGTGTTCTTACACTATAAGGTTAATAAACTTACTATAACAAGCCAAAAGAACCCCAAGTTGTTTATAATTAATATATATAACCTTATCTAAGTCATTTGGCCGAACCTTGATTTTTAGGAATAATATAACAATTAATAATATAATATTTGTTTTAAAAACTATTTTATGTCAATTTTGACACTATTTAGTAATTGGTTTTATAAAAATCATAACATAATTATTAGTTCAAAAACAGTTAATTAAATCATTACTAACATGTCATATTAACCTATAAAATTACTAAAATTCATAAAAAGTCTCAAATTACATTTATTTGTGTATTTATAACATCAATTGTGTCACTATATCATTAATAAGATAATTACATCATCATCTTTGTGTCATAAATAAATTAAATTATTTAAAGTCAAAAAATTACAAATAAAATACCATTATGTAGGAAATCGTTTTATATTTATAATGAATATTTATAGTCGAATTTTTCGTATGTATAACCCTATATTAAAAATGATTTTCTTATTAAACATTGATTTTAACTATTTTAACCCTTCTTTAAATAAATTAATAATAAATGTCCTCATCTAATCCAAGTGGGCCTAAATGGTCATATATTATTCCTAAGGTTGTTTTTGGTCGAAAAAAACTTATCCATTAGAATTAATACATGTGTTAGGGTAATAATAATATCATTTTTACCCTTAATTACCCTATTTACTTTTAACCGTGGTAAAAAAAGTAAAAAATTACTATTCATCAAAAATTATTTTCATCTCATTGAACCACATTTTATATACTAACATCAACCGTGTCTCTCGGGTTTTTGAAATTCCACTCACAGAAGCGGTAAAATTAAATTTTATGAAAAATTCATTTTTTTAACTACCACTTAGTGGTTTCACTATTCATCAGAAAATGAAAGTTTCCATAAAAATACCAAAAATTAGGCCTAAGATATATTTGATATTATAAATTATAAAATGATGTCTATTTTACCAAATTCAAAACATATTAGTTGCATTAATTAATTTAAAAATTAACTCCCCTCGTCAAAACAAATAGCGTGTTCTTAAGAGATAATAACTATCAAAAGATTGACAGTTGTTTATGTCTGGTTTAATTGTTAAATTACGTCGAATGACCAACATTGTATTAAATTGTAAAAATATATTCTAAATATACTTTAAAACCAGTCAAATTAATAATTTATCAGTATTAATTATTTCTATTAAAAATGTTATTTTTAATTAAAATTTAGTAATTTTCACTATTCATTAGAAAATGAAAGTTATCCGAAAAGTACCAAAATTTTACCCTAAGCTAATTCGATATTCTGAATCCAAAAATGAAGTCCATTTTGAAAATAAAATTTACAAAATTTCAAAAAGTGGTTAATACTATTCATAACGGCTAGTTTTAATAATATTTTAATAGCATATCGTTGTTTAGTGAAACTCGATATTGCGTACTACACACGCTATCGAGGAAGGTAGTGATTGTGTGTAATGAAAGGCAAGTCATGGATGCATGTTGTGAAAGATTATTTTGGTGTAGCGTACAACACAAGACAATAATGAAATTAAAAATAATATTTTTCATAAAATCTCGGTGTGTTACAATAATGGTGAATCTAGATTAACTATTAGGGTCTTCCATATGAGTTCGGTGTTGATCTTAATTGATGGGGATATTGAGATTTCTACTAGTGATCACTTGGGGGACACTGAAGGGCTTTAGTGGCCACATTTGGAAGTCTCAAAAGAATATTATTGCATTATTGTTATTTGGATTGTATTTTCGGTCATCTGCAGAAAATATTTGAGGTCATCTATTGAATGGTACTAATAAAAGTGATTCTTTTTCAAGTTAATATTTCTGGGAAAAATATGGTTGGGGGAAATATAAGACATAACTTGTTCTTCATATATATATAATTATGTTGGATGAAGAAATTGTTAACTAGGATAATGTAATTTGCGTACACGATGGCTACCTTGGATCTGATTAATGATTTTCGATAGAGTGGTTTATTATATAATTGATTACATCTCTAACACTTTTGGATCTAAGGAATATATCCAAAAACATATTATTTTCTTAATGAATAAAAATGAATTTGTGTTTCCAATAATTTCTTATGGTAATTCATCTTCATAACATGTTTCAAAATAAAAAATTATGATGTTGTTCATGTGATCTATATTTTATGATTAAAAAGACACATCATGTAGATTGAAGGATACTTATATGTTCACTTTGGGAATTTAGTGACGTTCCATATAAAGTGTTGGATCATAATATTTGGTAAATTATAAACATTTATGAAATGGTTAAGTATTATCTTTGGATGTGCTTTTATAGATTTGTGTAATACTTCAGCCTATGATAAATTCTTTTATATGAGATGAAGTTGTAATAGTTCAAGGAATCACCAAATGTTAGGATTTTCTATATGAAATAGGAATGTATAATGTATTTATATTTATTTATGTTCTAATAGAGTAAAAGAATTACTATACTCTAGGAAAAGGGTATTGAAACAGAAATGGTGTCCTATTATCATTATTTTTTTTGATATCAACGAACTTCTTCACACCTCATGTGTATGGAATTATGGTCATCAACATTAAGAATAAAATATTCTATATAACTCTCTATTAGAACATAATTGTTTGATTTCTATCCCACATCCTGGTTTTCAGTAATGTACTCCCTTTTGAAGGCCTAGTTTTGTGTTAATGTTACCTTTTCTCTTTCCTTGTACTTAAGAATATTTTTTATTATACCAATTTACACTGTGGTATTTTGAACAACAATATTTAATATTATTAAACCATTCATTGGTTATATCAATTTTAAATTGCAAGGACACATATTAATTAAGGTGGGGTGAATGTAACACCAAAAAATTCTAATTTAAGATCATTTTATATTATTCTATGTGCGGAATTAAACATCGTGAATATAAAGGAATATAGAAACTTGATACACTATGATACGTTTAATATTTTAGATAAATATATTAAATTCTATTTAATTCATGGAACCTAGAGTTGACTTGTGATGTGTGCATGAACGACATTGATAGATAGTTTGTGTTACATGCATAAATTAGTTTTACTAAACATCAATATATTATTAAAATTTTATTATTTAATATAATAAGTCAAAACATAGATGTTAAATTGATGGTTATGTATGGAATTAACTAACAATTAAAATATATAGTTGAATTCAATGGTTAACAATTAATTATAAATGAAAAGTAAAACCAATTGAATATAAATCATGTGTTTTTAAGAAAACATTTTTTCAATTCCCAACAAGGAATTTTATAGAATAAATTAAAATAATAACTATTAGTGAATTATATTATTTAAATATATATATCATATGCTCATAATTTTTTTTTAAATTCATACAATATATTTGAGTGTAATAAGATAAGAATAAGTATGGATTAACACTTCAAAATATTATTTCTATAAAGAATAAAATTTTCAGTCTTTTAATATAGAAACAATTTTAAAAATATATTTGTAAATTTTATAAATTTTATTTCAAAAATTAGTCTTCATTTACGAACGAAATTTCAAAATAATGACCGGGTGAATTTTTTATATTTAAATATCAAGTTTCACTTTTTTAGGAATTTTGAAAAATATTGATTTTTAATTAAATATTACTCTTTATTGTATTTTATTTTATGGATGAATTATATTTTAATTTTCATTAATGTAAAATTATATTAATTTGAATTATATTATTCCATTATATGTTATTTAAATTGATTATCAAAACATTTCCACATTTATAATATGTTCACATTAAAACCACACTTTGTTGTCTCAGTTAAGGGAATAACATTAAATTAATATATTCCACTTATGTGATAACAATTTTAAAAAATGGGTTTCATATTTTAAATGTTAATAATTTTTAATTTATTATAATATAATTTTTTTTCAAAATCATTAGTGAAAATAAATAAATAAAATTATAGTGATTAAGTAAAAAACTCACATAATAAGGGTCTAAACCTAAAACATAAACGAAAAATTACATTTAGACATATAATAAAAACTATTTTCTAGAAATATTTAGACAATATCCTCCATTTTAACTAAATATGTTCATTATTTTATGAAAATTATGTTTGTGTGACCTATCAATAGTGTTTACCTTTTTATATTTACGAGTCTGTCACTCCTCATCCATTATAAAAATGCACTCACCTCTCCAACATATTCACACCTTTAATACTATTTTCATTATCAAATACCTAAAAAAATAGATTTCCAACTTCTATCCCATAATCCTAGAGTCCTCACATTTGAAAAAAATCCATCCGAGGTATAATATATTGTATAATCCTAATGGAGTTACCTGAAGAAAGGTACAATTCTTCGATTATCATTTTTGATTTATTTACATATTGACCCCTCCATTATTTTTATTCATAAATTATATAATATAAAAAATTTAATAAACATAAATATATGTTATTATTCTAATTGTTATACCTATAAATTCATACACATTCATAAAATGGGATATATAATAATCATTCAGGTGTACGACAGCCTACCACCTCACGAATCGATGGCTTTCATTCTTCAATTTACACCCATTAAAGGTTGGAAATAATGATGTTTCATATATATGATATAAATAAATCCATTATTTTATATATTTCCTATATTACTATTTCCATTAATATTTCCATTTTATCAAAATGTGATAACTTCATTTGTGGATGTGTGGACTACCCCCTCATCAAAGAGACATGATTCATTCCAGCCAAGAAAGAAATTTATTAAGTATATTCATGATAAAACTACCTGACATATAGGAAATATATAAGATATAGTAATGATAATATAAATATATATCACATACTTTTGAAAAATGATAAAGAAATGGATGTCGTGTTAACACTTATATATGGCCAACCATCTCCATGAATGCTGCATTTAATTTCCTACGATGAAATTTTATGAATATTTATAAATACATTTATAATGAATACAAATGATATGTAAATTATTTTTTACATTGTTTAAATTATTAATTAATTATCTAATTAATATAAAAATAAAATAAAATGTCAAAACCTACATGAAAAAAGGCAATGAACACATGAAATGATGAAAATTGTAAAAGACAGTTGATTAATCAGTTATAATTTATTATAAAAGGAAGATATTTATTATCATAGATATTAATATGGTTCTATTATATATTAATAACATTATTTAAACCATTATATAGTAGTTTAATGTTCAAAAAAATAAATAGAAGAGGAGGTTATAGGATTTCAATATCACAATTTACATATGTGAGATAAATGTTATATTCACACCATACTTATTTTGTGTTATTTATATACATTCCCATTGTCAATTAATATCATGATTCACTCATACTACATGTAATTTTTTAAAATATCACTATCTCATTCTAGGTTTTTTGATATGAAACTTACCATGTTCTAAAATTTATTTAAAAATATCACTTTTTTATTGATAACTTTCACATGAAACAATCAATTCTCCATGGTAATTTTTATTATAAAGTACTTTCATATTAAATATTAAAATTCTAATGATATTGATATTTATATTTCCTAAACTATATACCATTTTATATAAAGTGTTCAATTATACATTTATTTGATTAACTGGGTAATTAGTGATAAATTCATATCATTTATAATATAGGGATATTTTACAAGTCAGGTGGTTCAATAATTAGATCGATAATTCGAAGTATGAAGAATTATTTAGACATGCACTATATGGTTTGTGGGCCGGTAAATGATTTAACCTCAAAGTTTCTATAGGATAAACATAAAATTTAGTTGGCCATATCATAGTAATATTAACTATCATGAAGATATATCTTAATAAGAAATATTTTACATAACTAGGAATCATAGAATCCAATATTTAATAATCCCGTTCATTCATTATTCAGTTTTTATTATCTAGTGAATTTTAAATTTGAAAAAATCTATGGTTGAAATTAATTTTATGCCCATTGATTAAATTTCTTGTGATTTATATTATTTAACATTCATATTTTATGTTACTCATTCAGTTATTTATAAGTCATGTGTGTTAAGTTATTTTCCTTTCTATATTTATTTTACATTATTGATTCATTATATCTTCCATTGTACATTAACCTTACTAAAATATTTATCTCATCCTTATTTTGCCTCCTTTCTTTATAATACGAAGAAGAAATCATTGAGAGAGATTTCCAGGATGCAGTTCATCTCATTTTACTATGTATCATATTTTATTTTGTATTTTAAGATGTAATATTGGTATCATGTATGTAATTATTTTTTCCAAAACAACTAAATCGAACATCCCATCAGGTAATGAATCCTTGTAATCAGACCAATTTAATAAATTATGTCACTGACTCAGGTATTCTAGGTTTTAATCTTTACATGGTATTCCAGTAATAGTATTTAAAATTCAATTTTTTTTTTAAAATTTCAAATGAATAATAATAATAGACTTCTGATTAATATTTAATTAATTATTTTTGATGTTTTTAAAACTCGTTGTTTGTTTTTGTATATTTATTAAAAATGCACGGTTTTAAAATAATAATAATAATTATTATTATTATAAGAATAATTTTCTTGTGGTTATTTTATTTTTCATTAATGTGAAATGATAATCATTGAACTGAATAATTAATAATTTTGAATTATTAATTTACACTAACTGATATGTATATAGTAATTATTATTAATAATCTAAAATTGAAAATTGATTCCTTATAATATCAAATTACTTAATATACTTCATTAAATATTGTTGAAAATATGTATTGGGAAATTTAGTATATAAATATATAAATAAAATATAAATATTACATATATATATATATAATACACATATCCCATCTCTAATTACCTACTGAGAAACAAAAAATAACTTATTAATTTTTATAAAAAATTGATCGGGTTTATAAAATATTTAAAAATCTAGAAATAATTCATTTATCAGTGGTGTTAAGCTTTTTAAATATTTTTGTAAAATAAATTTTGAATATCCCCAGAAATCACTAATGTTTAAAAAATGAAAAATAATTTTGTTTTTTTAAACCTAAAAATCAAAAATCCACCCCACACCCACCACACAACACTGAAATATATATGGTTTGATCAAAAAACATTGAAGATTCTTATAAGCCCCACTAATATAAGATATTTGATGTGGTTATAAAAATATATATAACCATTGATAATTTGATGTGGTGTTGTTATTGAAGATCTCACTTATTATTAATATATTTATATATAATGGTACAACAATTGGGGATATATCATTTTGTTTGGGTCATTGAAAGGTCTCAGAAAGGTCTCAAGATCAAGTCGCAACATATACTTTTTAGGCCCTATTATATATTTTTTTATTTTTAAATCCATAGTCCTGACCTTTTGTAGATATATAACTATATAAATAGTAATTAAGAATTACAGATTAATAATACTATACCAGTTTCAATATATTATTTATTAAATTAGTTATTATATATTATTAATTATAAATCATTAAATACTAATTGTTGTTTGATTTTATTAATTATTAATAATTTTAAAAATCATACATATAATTTATATATTTGACATTAGTTAATTTTATATAACTTACAGTTATGGTATAATATAGAATTAAAAAATCCATGTTAAATTATGATTATTATTTAAAAAATACCATGATGGTATCATAAAAACACCAATATATGATATAAGTTACACTATTGATAAAAACCCATTGTGAATTAGTGGTGATTTATAGACACTGTTACTAAATAATATAGTTTAAAATTTAGCCACAATTTTGAAAAAAAACTACTATAAATCCATTGGAAGGTAATATTTTTATTATAGTGTTTGGTGAATTAATTAGAGTGGAGAAGAAACTACCTTAACAAAAAATAATGACAATGATTAAGGTGTTCTCTTCAAATTTTTCTCTCCAGTTGGAATGTTATAATTTTATTATGAGATCATTAATTTTTAATCCATATTTTTTAGGGTGGATGATTTTAGTATAAATTTGTATGGTAACTTATACACCTGGTATTAAATTAATAATATTTCATTAAAATAACTTGTATAAATTCCAAATATTTGGGAAATAGAATGAAAAACATTTTGACTCAAAACCCTTAATATAAATAATAATTATTAATATAGTATTTTTTATTTCATAGTTAATAATTAAAACAAATTCATCTAAAACCATAATCAACATGGATGACCATTAAGTATGTATTGGTTTTATATGTTATATTCTTCTATTTTATTCTATCTTTCTAGATGATATTCATTATTCATCATATAAGAATGATTTTTATGGTCTAATTCTATTATGATTATTCAATGGAAGGATTTTATTATTATAAAATTTATTTAGATTCCATACAAGGATGATTTATTTTCATAGTGGCATGCAACTTCTACATGGAAGTATTCCTCTCTATATATCATCATTGATAATCACAATTTCCATAGTGAAGTACCTTTCAAATGTGATAGTTTGTTCTTAATATATTGGTTATGTCGTGAGTCCTTGTTCTTTCAGCCACTTTAGATTTAATTTTTCAATTTTTTCCTTGGAGAATTATTTTAATTACGGATTTTGTGATGAATTTTATAATATCATATAATATCTACTGTAGTGATAGAAAACCAAATTATTATATGATCTATAATTACCAAATAAACATATGATGTAAAATAAAATACTAAAATGATACAACTCTATCTAAGAATTTTCTATCTATTGAGATCTAGATAAAGGAATTACTATTTATTATTAGGATCCAAGGAATGGATTTCTATCAAACTCACAGCACATGATATGTATGGTGAATTTTTGACACATCGTAATCAACATATTTTAGATAAACGCAAAATTATATGTTTTACATCCTATTTTCCTGAATAATTTGTAATTATTGGGAGATCTATAAATATAGGAAAAATAGTGGTATGAGGTTGGTGACTATAAATAATATTCCTATGGATTTAATCAAATAGAATTATATTATACTATATGTAGAAATATTAACTATCAAAACAAATTTCAAAATAATTTACATATTTTTTTCAATATTTCTACATAGTGAAAATAATGACAAAAACATA
The DNA here is from genome assembly GCA_963277665.1 of Viscum album. Taxonomy (NCBI): domain Eukaryota; kingdom Viridiplantae; phylum Streptophyta; class Magnoliopsida; order Santalales; family Viscaceae; genus Viscum; species Viscum album. The sequence continues at coordinate 1,387,886,474 of OY728160.1, forward strand.
TATGTGGATATTAAATTTTTATATTCATAAAGGGTATAATATACCATCAAATGAATTACCTCCCCAAATTATTAATTTTCAAATGTCATTATAATTAGGGAAAAAATATTTATTTATTTTTTTATTGAAAATGTTTTCTCAGTAATACCTAGATTTCCAACAATCAATAAACACAAAAGAAGATGTAAATTTTTGTAGATATAAGTGGGGAAAAAATGGTGTCAAAATGTTTTCCTACATAAAATTTATGATCTTCCCTATTATGGTTTTGATCTACTATGATCCAAGAGCATAGAGATAATGTTTGGATATATATACATTGTATCATAATGCTTATATATTATTCTAAACTATATCTCAAAGAGATGTATAGTAGGGGTAACGCTCATTGGATTATTACATAGGTAGTCGAATGTTTGAAACTAATCATTCTCATGATATATTAGACCTCGATTTTATAACTAAGTTAATTTAGATAGGGGATTGAGTGATGTATATGTAAATATTTCAGAAAAAGGTGACTTCTTACTCAATAGGTATTTAATTTGGACATCATATTATCTAATTATTTTAATGTTAATTTCCTTACCATTTATATTTGAAACCTATTTTGTTATTTCATAGATCATTTGTGGAGTCTTACATTTCATTCAACTATTTATGACATATATAAAAAGGGGAACCTGTACCATTAAGATGGAAGAAGAAGCCACATGCTTCCTGAATCATGTGGTTAATAATAAAGATGCATCTACCAAGGGTTTTTGACATATTTTAAGGCAGTGTATAATTTCTTAAAAGATCATTCATGGTCATTGTCTTGAATGAAGTATGAACTTGCCCTACCATAATCAGCCTCACTATAACCAGCCTCATCAGAACATAGTACACATTGTGATTGATGTAACATGTTGTCTATATTTTAATATTATAATTTACATTTTATTTGAGAACAGACAAAACTTACTAAATGCTGATAAAATGATTTTGTATTGTTTTTATAATTTTTGAAAAAGATCTATATGTCATTTGTGAGATTTTGGAATCCACTAAACCTAAATTTGATTCACGATGTGTCTTGTACAATTAATTCATGTGGTTTTTGTTTAAAATTGAAATTTTTGTAAAAACACACACTAAATACTCAAAATTAAGAAAAAAATTTCAAATTGTTTTGAATCATTTTGAAAATTATTTAAATGTATTTTTTTACATGCAAGAATCAACCATATCATAATTTGATACATGGTGTGTCTGTAATGATTGGAATTTCATGTTTTCATCATAAAAGGTGTAGTTTAGCTAAATTAACATGCATATACTCAATACCAATCAAAATCATTAATATTATTTTGATTCATTTGAAAAAATATCCCCAACACATTACGGATGTGTTAGAATAATCCTCTACTCAATCCAAGACATGGTGTGCCTGATATAACTATTAGTGTTGGTTTTTTGTTTTAAATTAAAATTTTACTTCAAAAAACTGGTGACATAGTATAAAACTATGAAAACACGTGGATATAGTATTGATAAATTTGAAAAATTATCCACAAGTCACATTTATGTTAATTAGTCAAAAAAACATCAATCTGGTATACGAAGTGGCATGTATGACTCGAATTGTGTGTTTTCAATAGAGAAGATCTATTTCTGTTTAAAATGTGCATCATATAGCCAACCTTAGGGAAACAAGAATGTATTATTTAAAATCATTTAAAAAACAGTCCATAATTATTTCTTATATGTTTGAATGAACCCGACCTTAATTAGAGACATGATGTAGTAAGTATGACTTAAAGTGCTTCTTTAGAATTTAAAATTTGTAGTATAGTTCAAAACTAATGACATGCTCAAAAATGATAAAACAAATTCATATTGATGTAATCATTGGTAAAAATTATCCATAACAAATTTTTGATGTCAATGAATTAATAAAATCATAGTTTGAGACACATTATGTCCACCATGATTTTTAGTTTATGTGTTTACATTAAAATTGAAATTTTATATCAAAACACCCATAGAATACTCACAATATAGAAAACACATTTATATTGTGTTTTTAATTTATGAAAATGACCCCTATATCATCTTTGAAATGTATTAATAAAATTAATATCAATATTACACATATTGTGGTTGGTATGACTCAAAGTACGTGTTCTCAATATAGAAGTTTAGTTTAAGTTTAAAACGCATACCAATAGACAAAACTGAAAAACGATATCGTATTATTTTCCTTATTCTCCAAAAGGATCTATATTTTATTTTTAATGTGTAACAATCATCAAAACATTAATCCAACACACAATATGGTCATTATGACTTGATGTGTATGTTCTTAATATAAAATTCGTAGTTTTGTTCAAAACACAACAAACATAATAATAAAATTAATGAAATATCGTTTTTTTGAATGATGATTGAAATGAACCATAATATATTTTAAATTTTTTGGAATCAACCACACCACAATCAAAAATACTGGATTCTTGGTATGAAATTATATGTACGTTTTTTAATCAAAATTCAAATTTTAGTTCTAAACACATGTGACATACTCAAAACTGAGAAAACTCAGACAAGTTCTTTCGAAGCATGTAGAAAATTATCCATAAGTAATTTGTGAGGATTAAGAATCAATAACACATCAATATGAAATTTATTATGGCAAGTATTAAAAAATGTTTGTGTTTTGAATACAGAAGATCCAGTTGAGATTAAAACATGCATAACATAGAAAAAACTGAGAAAATAAGATCATAATATTTTAAAACATTATAATCAAAATTGATAATTAATTATTGTAATATATGAATTAATATCATGTCAATATGACATTAGATGTGGTTGGTATGACTCAAAGTCCATTTTAAAAAAAAAAATTAGACCTTTTATTTTTAAATGACTCACATTGAGAAAACTGAGAAAAATATCTCTCATTATTTTTAATTATTTGTAAAAAAAATCATAATTCATTTCTAATGTGTGAGAATTAACTGTACATCAATATGACAAATTTTGTGGAATATATGACTCAAAATGTGTCTTTCCAATAGAAACGAGTCATTTTAGTTTGAAACCCCTTTACATATAAAAAATCAAGAAAATAATCATTGACTACATTCACATATCAGGAAGATGATCAATAATTTTTTTTGTGACAAGTAGTTATTGACTAAATTTCAATAAAATACATTATAGGGTTGATAAGAATTATAGTATGTATTTTCAATAAAAAAGTCTCATTTTGGTTTGATACATGGATCAAATAGTAAAAAATATGTAAAATATTTCATATTGTAGTCAAACAATAGCATAGTGATACATAATTAATTTGTGATGTGTAGTAATTGACCATACATTAATCAAACACATGATGTATCTTGTATGACTCAAAGTGCTTGTCATCAATATAAAAGTGTTATTTTAGTTTAAAACACATATTCAATACCCAAAAATTAGAAAAGAAGATCATATTTTTTCTAGTATTGGGAAAATGATCCAAAATTCATTTGTGAGATGTATTAATTTATCACATGTAACTATGATACCTCGTGTGGTTGGTTTGAATTGATGTGCATATTTTCAATATATAGGTAAAATTTTTTAAATGTTTAAACATATGAAAAACACATATAGTTTTAAATAATTATAACAATGATACATAAATTATTTTTGACATGTAGGAATTTTTCACACACTAATTTTTGGAATGGTTAACTAATAATATCGCACACACACACACACAGATATTTATATTAATTGTCAATATAATTTATCATATGTTGATTTTATAAAATTAAAATTATAAATTATTTTTTTTGTTTAGTGTTACGAAAATCAACAGTGGTTTATTGTACATTAATGACTTTGTACATACATTTATGATCAGATAAAGTAGATATAAGAGTTTAGATTTTGTATATTAGATGAAAATTTTATAGATTAATGTTAAATATTGCATCAGTTTACATATTTTTTATAAAAAAATATAATTTAAATGATAGTTTAGTGTTATAATTTTATTCTGATTTGATTTCATTTTATCACACCATTCCTTGTCTATTATATTGAATTAAATCAAATTTTTGTCAAAGTGGTTCTTAAAATGGATATTCTACTACAGCTAGAACAAAAATATTTTAATATGTTATTCATTGAATTATAAAATGGATAGTATGGTTAATGTTCTATACTGATTTTATCTCAATATTTCTTTTTTATTCCTATGAAATATTTTTTATTAGAATATTTAATTCTAGTAAAAAAATTATTGTCATCTCCCCTTGAAAATAAGAATATACAAAGTCACTTCCATAAGAAATCTCAAAAGAGAGAAACATATACATTTCTGGTTTCGATTCAATTATTTGGATTGAATATATATGGAAACTGTATAGAGAGAATATATAATCATTCAACCATGCATACCATGTGGATGGTTGTTGTTATTGATTCCACCTTCCACCCATTTGAATTTGGAACGACTAGATGTCATTTTGGAATGTGAAGTTCCCACCGAGGGTTAAGGGATTGAATAATTTTGTGACCTTGTTTATGTGTGAGTCCCCATTTCATTAGATACGTGAAATGATCATTAGAAAAACCTCCACATAAGTGCACTAAAATTTGAGATGATCCACTATAGAATCTTCATACCCTAACCATGGTCGATGGTACTCCTCCCATATTTTTAGGACACCATTTTATTGATGGTTGGTATTTTCTATGTTAATGGAAAACTTGGAGGGTACTTTTTCTAGGAATTATCTAAGAGAGATCACTCAAGAGGACCACTTTCTCCATCATACAAATCCTCTATCACTAATTTGTTCATATTTGATAGCATAATGAGCTAGGAATTTTTTAACTTGAAATCAACCAATCAGCTACATGGTTAAGAAGTATACAAGAGGAATTACATACATTAAGATGTTCATCAAATGGATTATTTGAATACATTGTGGATAAACCTATGTTGTTAATCGACAGTATAAGGAAAAAAAATTGTGGATTCCAAATTATAATACTAACTGACTTGGCTATGTATATAATCAGATAGGTGAACCAAATCACATAAATTGGAAATCATGTACATAGTTGAATTTCTTATTAGAATGAAATAGGCTATGGGGGAAATTATTATATTATCAACTCTACTAAATCATTAAAAATGAAATCACAAATCAAATTGGAATGCTAAGACAATTTCCAAAAAAAATCTCTATTCTAGGATGGATTTAGGTATACTATAAATATAGGATTACTACTATTAGAAGTTGAATGCAGTGGCCAACATGAGGATCAACCATTCTGAAAATTATGTTACTGAAATAGAGAAGTAGAGTTGGTGTACTTCTTCTAGAGTTTTTGTAGTTCTGTTATGAATAAGGATGTCCCAGGGAAATATTATGGATAATCTAAATCAGAATTTAAATAGTAGGATGAATAAAGAGAGACAGAGAGACCCAAAGGGGACACACAGAACACTAAAACTTTCTAAAGATGATATGTTCATGATATTGAAAATAATAATGTATAAGAATATTTTTTATAAATTGTGGCTGAGTAAATATTTGTTATTGAAACATCCTTTTATTCCTATATTTTATAGAAACATCATGTTATATTAAATATTTCTGTTATAATGTTTGGATAATATTTAATTAGTGATTAATGTTTACCTAATGGAAAAATTTATCGAACACTTGTGTTATGAATTTCTAGATTGTACCTTCTTATTACTAAATATGCCATTTATGAATTTAAACTCCCCAAAAATAGTGAGAGTTGATTTAGATATTATGGTCATTATTAAAGTGTCATCCGGAAGTCCATCTGAGAATTGGATAAAGCATGCAGCGGTAGGAAAAATAGATACTTTAATGAGTTGGTGAAAACAAATTATTGTAGAGAAATTGAATACCCATTTCTCCTAAGTTTTTTCCATTTGATATTAAATGCTAGCCACATTTTCTAGGAATTGTAGAATCTGGCCATGAGTAAAGGAAAAAATGACAATTCAAGATACAAATCAGAATGAAAAAGCAAACCAACTAACTTTCCCAATTTCATATTGGGATTTTTACGAGATCACTTTTCCTTTTTCTATGTCATTATTCAACCTATTGTTGTCTCCAGGATATTTTCTTAATCCCATGAACTTATTCACCACCATTAAACCCATCATTCCACTTTTTGTGTCTTGTTTCAATTTTTATTTATTTTTTATTTTACATGATATCACAAAACAAAATTTCTGAGTATGTTCTTCCCTATGAATTTACCCCTAAACACCACAAAAATAGTCTTAAATAGTGTTTATAATATATATATTTGTCCATGGATAAGCAATTTCTTAGGCCTCAATACCATTCTTCAATATGATTTAATATATAATTTTATTTCTATTTGTTTAATTACTCATTGTGCATGTTCTTATTGGGATTCCACAACTGAGTAGCTACTACATAGATGTTATATTTTCTAGTAAAAGAACTTATAATGGTTCCCATTATTTTAACAAAATTAAATTGTTGTTAAAGGAACCCTTTTATCATCTCTTTCACTAGCACTGATTATGGATGAGAACATTTAACAATTCTTAGGTTTTTGGTCATTTCTTTTCAGGAAAATATATTTTTTAGAATTGTGTAATGTGTTATATATAGTAGTTTGTTTTTATAATTAGTTATAAAATACCTTATGAAACACATTGATAGAAAATTATAAGTGGATGTTATCAATAAGATATTAGGTGGTATGAATTTCGTAATAACATAAACCCAATAAAAAAATTTCACAATCGATCCAAATGAATCTAAATGGATATATATTATAAGAAAGGTTTTGAAGTTATATAAATATTTCCAAATAAGGGGATTTATTATAGTTTAATGTGTAGGAAATACCTTTTCATAGGGTTTAACCCCCTTAATATACCAATATTTACCTTTTATGTGGTAATTAAATTTTACATTTTTTTTATATTTTTCTAACTCAATATTAGGATGAAATTAGTAAAAATGTTAATAATTTTGATTCTAATTATCAGAAGCATTTTCAAAAATTCAATTAAAATGTGTTTTAAATTAATTTTACCATTAATCTTACAAGGCATGATGAAAAACAGTTTTTTACAAAACAATGTTTAGCAACTATAAAAAGTGTATATATTAAAATAAAATATGAAATTAATCCTAATGAACATAATTGGATTAATTTTAATAAATATTATGTAATGTATTTTTTTTAAAAAAATAATATGACTAATAGTTTATACTCGTGAAATGAACATATTGTTTTCAATAAAAATTAGGATTATTTTATATTTATTCAAAATTATATCATGTAATTAAACTCTTGTGATTTAAAATTAATCTAATTACTAAATTATAGTTTCAAAAATAATTTTTATATTTTTCAAAATATTTCAAAATGTTTCAAAATTAAAATATATTATTTTATCAGAAAATAAAAATACAACCATTATTTATATAAATTATATTTATAAATAAAATCTATAAAAAAAATAAAAATTGTTAATTATTTTGAAATGTAGTATCATTATATAAAACCAAAATAAATGATTTTTTAATGTTGGTGATTCTTATTCACTCTTCCAATTTAATGGGTAGATTTTAAGGATGTGGTATATTAGAGTTCATTTAGTATCAAGTTTTCTTATATCACCAGCTATTAATAAATGTTATATTTTCTCGGATAACATCCCAAAAACTTCATATAATAAAATATGAAACCATATTGAAAAAACCATTTTTATATCTTATGAACCATCTTCGGAATTCTATCATTATTTTCACCTTTTATCACATCATATCAAACTCACTGTCCATACTCATCAAAAATATTTTTTTGATTAACTCTAAAATATCTTTATAGTATCTTTATGGGTAAAACAGAATCACAATTTAGTGAACCAAACATATGAGAATATGAGGCTTTAGGGTGGTGAAAATAAATATTTTTATTTTTATTTGTACATGAAATATAATAATGCCACATACCTAAAAGTCAATTTTAATCAAGTTTTACATAGATTTGGAATAGCCTCCATTACACCCACATATCTTTCTACTAGTCTCCAATAATCTACATCGTATGAAAATATTTATTCTAATATTTTCCATTTTTCCAATACATTGATTGACCATAGGACATAGATCATGTCACCCCTCTATATCCAACTCATTTGTTTTTTATTCTTACACTATAGACCGAATTGTTTAATAAATAATTAAAATTTCATATATCGTTAGAGTTAATAATATTACATGTTACATATCAATATAGATTTATATATTTTCTATTTTAATCCACACACTCCATTAGTTTGTCAAAATATAGGGATCTGATGTCATACTCATTATGCATGAGGAAAATACCATCTTAGTTAAGGTCCAACTAATGTCATGATTAACAATATAGTCAACCTCCCCTATATTAGGTATGTCCATATATAGTTTTTATTATGTATGTTATCAAAGTACTAGGTTTCTAATTCTAATAATGTATAAATTAGGTAATTGGGACTCATATATGATCCATGCACCTCTAGTATTCAAATGACATATATATGACACTCCATTTGGTATATTTGTATGATATAAGGAACTCAAAAAATAATATTGTTGACTAAGATAAATAGAATATATATATATATACAATATACATGATAAACTTAAAAGGTCATCACAGCCTATAATAATCCTCGATAAACATCGGTTAATGATAAACTCAAATTTGTTCATTGATCGGTAAATTGTCATTTCACTTTCAAAAGTTTATATCTATATATTGATTTTTGTACCCAATGAAAATGAATGTTAAAATGAAGTTTTCCATTAAAATTATACTTTTTATTATTCATTAAACATTTAAGAATTAAAAAAAACATACATAACCAGTAGTTTATAATATCAAATATATAAAACTGGTAGAGCAGCCACATGTTTTCAAAATATTCTAGTTTTGATAACACAATAAATCATATGTAATCCAAGTAATGTATCATTGTGACCATATATGAAAAATATCCGTCCAACCAATTTAATGAGAATCATCTATAATTTTTGAAATTTTGAAAAATTTTGGTTCATAGAAATCAGATTCCAAGTTGTTCCCATTCATAGAGATATTCAAACATATTTTCATCACAAAATCAAATGTTACATTATTAAGTTGAATTATCTACATATAAAAATTACTATATTAATCATTATGAACCTTATAAAACCATTAAATTATTTTTTCCCATGCAATAATGTATCTTTTTACTTAATTATTTACAAGTCCTAATAAACTCATTTATGAAAAAGTGTAAACAACATTAATATGTTATCTAAATTTAAATATTATATTTCTCTTCACTCCGGCACCCTAAACTATTTTAGGATAAATTGATAAAAAAAATTCTGATAAATATTTTAACTATTTACATTTATTTTGACCGTTATACCATAAAAATTGTTTTTGGATATCAATTTTAATTCACTTTTCATATTGAACATTATAATCCTTAAAGAAATAGTGCCTTTATTTTTTCATGATAACTAATTGTAACCCATTTGTTATTTTCTTTATTAAAATATATACTAAAATCATTTAGTATTCTGAGTGAAAAAAGTTGTAATCTTTTACTGGAATAATCCTTTAGTAAAAAGTGATACCCACATTCTAATTGCTAACTGAATGTTTCAACTTATATTATTTTCACCATCATTTACACAAAATATTTTACAAAATAAAATGAAATTCACCTTGATTTTATTCTAATTTAACTATAATTTTTATATTGTGCTTCTCTAATTCTTAAATATACACCCACTATATTCATAAACACTATATTAATTTATAAATATATTTGGGAGGGACATAAAATTGAATATGTTTATAAAGTAAGGATAATTTCATTTTATTAAGAACAATTTACAAATAAATTATTATATCTATATAATATATGGTAATCTATGTGTTTGTTAAATTCTTATTTTCAACGAAAATATAATCAAAATATACCGCTGATGTGTAGTAGGAATATATTTCCTCATATTTTTTTAGAAAATCACATTTATCCTAGTTGAAAATATTTATCCCATATATTTTTCTAAAAACATTTTATATCAATTAATGAATTGTAAACATTGTGTATACACTAATTTATATCTTTTCAATCACAAAAAATATATTTTAGAATTTATTTCATAACTTATTAGAATATTCAAATGAATATACACATATTTCAAAAATATTCAGCTGATCTTCAATGAATATTTTACATTCAGATATAACAATTATTTTCATCAATAATTTTAACTAAAAGCTCAAACAATTATTCTTTTTTTATTTTAGAGACCTTTATATTTTCAAAAATTCTAAAATATACTCTTAGTACCATATAAATTTTAAAAAAGAAAAATTATTTTTGATAACATCTATATGTAACATGGAAATTCCATGGATTTTCACAAAATCATTTATGTTCACCAGATTAACCTTTTATATAGAATTATTCCTCATTCCTAAACCCCCAATATTTCTAATACCATTATTTTCATCATGACTAAGAATTATTTTAATTTCCAACTAAAACTTCTTTTTCCATTATTAACTTTTACAAACATTTATTATCCCTATAGTACAATAATGTTGACATCATATGTTTGGTTTATCCATTTTCATCACTTTGATAATATTGTCATAACATTTCATAAATTCATTAAGATTTTCCAAAACATTTACTAAAATTAAAATAGTATGAATTATCTAACTATAACAAACCATTTTAATTTTCCCCTTAAATAATGTAATAGAATTCAAAATATCAGGACTATGTGTATTAAAACCACCTTATCTCATTTTATTAATTAAAGAAACTCTTATTTTTTATAAGAGAAATTTTTTATAAAATTCACATGTTATAATGAGTTTATCGAATACTTAAGCATATAGTTTTTCAATTAAACAACCTCATTCCTCCATTATATGATATAAACAATCATATTACATAAATAATTTCTTTTCTACTTATGGAATTATTTACTTTTTCAAAACATGGTAATCGTAGAGGTTATATCATATATCTATCAAAAGACCAAATTTAATTCTACAAACATTGATGTTTTAAGGAAGCCTTTTAGTCAGATCGATTTATGAACATAGTCAATCATATCTACTTTCATTTGACAAACCCCATCATGTTGATCATATGAGATTAAAATAACATTGGTATTTTCCCTTATAATTTCATTGTAACCGTAAATGAATCTATCTATGATTCCAAAAGTATATAGATTTACTTTCTGAACAGTTGAGACCCTAATATTCTATGAAATCCGATACTCTAACACATATAATTTTCTTGAATATTATTTCATAGGTCACCTATATTTTATAATATCTTTTCCTAAGTTACAAGTATTATATGTAACTAAAATTTCGTTTCAACTTATCAATTATTAATAAAAATGTTTATCTTGATGGATTTGATTATATAATTTACAACATAATATTTTAATGGATTATTATAATTTATTAAAACTATTCAATCAAGACTTTTATTTAATGTGTTCCTTGAATAATGATCACCCCATTTGATGTTCATCATATTAGTTAGTTAGATAACATCTGCATTTCACAATTAAATTAGTCCTCTATGGAATTAATCTAAAAAAATATCTTTATGTAGGGAATCAATAACTTATATAACTCCTTGATAGTTTATTATTCAAACTATTTTCTAATCCATCGTATTGATAAAAACAACATCAATCCCTTGGCATCCTTTCCAAATATTTCCAAGATAGGTGTAACCTACAGAAAATGTATAAAATATATTATCAATTGAAATCCCATGGTAACCCTAATATAGAAGTGAATACACAAGTAATAACAATTTTTAGGCATTACATGCATTCCTTATAAAATATAATCTAGGATCACCTTACTGAGGATGAATACACACAATTGGATGATCAATGTATTGAAAATATCCATTTTAGAAGGAATATCACACAGAGTATTTGGTGGGGATTTTAATATCCCAATGTCATCTATTGTTATTTCTTTTATGTCTAAAATCATCAAGTTATTTAGTTTTGAATCATATTCCCACCACTTAATGAACATGTTTAGAACATATTTATGTGCTAATGTTTAAAATACTCACTGGTTTGTGTAACTCACTAAAAAATAGATGCTAAGAGTACTAATACACCTCTATGTGCATAATATGGATAAAGTACATTTATAGTTCAAGTAGAGAAATAAAATTATATAATAATGAAAATATGCACATAATTAAGACTAGAGAAATAGATATCCAACCCCATTAACACTCCTCTAAAAGGCATAATCCTCCAGGTAAGTTGGTAGTCTCACCCGATATACCGCTATCACGCGATACATTACTCATGAGATATTAAAATTATTTGTAGATATAAAAAATAATACGAATAAAATATATTCATTAACTAGATTAAAGGTAATAAATTCAATTAAAAAATGTGTTCATGGAAAATAACCAAAAACATTATATATTCAATCCTAGAATGTTATTCAATGCTCCATCTCAAATATAGTTTGTACTTTTAAACAAAATAATACCTAATATTTACTTTTCATAGTGAATTTATAAAACATGAATAGGGAATGGAATAATCTTTAAATAGATGAAAAGTTAAAATAGTTAGAGATTAGAAACCCCTTTATGAATAAATTTTAATTAAAATATAATTATAAACAATTTATAATAATAGCTCAAACATTTTTGAAATTTTTTATTTTTGAACATAAAAATTTTATATTGATTTCATTATGAATATATTCAAATATTTTATTATATGGGATTTCTTTTTTAAATATATGATATTTTTAAGATCTATAAAAATTATATAATTCAATTTTTATTAGGTAATAATTTTACATTATCTAATATCACATATTTATTCTTAATTTAAACCATGATCAAATCAATTATCAATACTCTTTTGGTGCATCTTATATAATATCCAAATAAGGGACCATTTTATTTAAACTGATTAAAAATAATTTATTATTAATAATCCAAAATATAAATATAAGAATTTCAAATTTTTCAACATTATTTATTAATTTCAATCCCCTTAATAATTATTTGTTATTATTAATTTATAAACAATTTAAAATCTGGATTATAAGTTATCGAAAAAAAATTTGATTGGTATTTCAAACATAAATGTTTATTATTAGGTAATAAATTGCTTCCTAAACATTTAATTAATTATAATCATGGTATAATTATATTTTCTAAAAAAATTTATAAATTAAAATATCTCAAAAAACATATTAAAAATAATTATAAACATTTTATGACCCTACTACATGAGTTAAGAACATACAATAAATTCCAAAATATTTCATATTTACCATTATGCATAATCTCTAATTTTTTCAAGGGTATTCTCCTTGAACCCTTATGTATATAGTTTGTTTAAGGGTAAATTCACATGATACTTACAAAATAAATTCATAATAAGGGTAAAAAAATATAATATTAATGAAGAAAAATATAAAGTAGGTTTACCATTATGTGAACCCCATCCTCTAAAGGTAATCTACATGTTTCCTTTATGTGATGACTCATGTATAGGTAGAACCATGGTTACCCATATGAACCTGATCTATATATGGTTGATGTGTCAATTACCTTTATGTATAAATGTATACATACTTCCCACTATTATGTAGACTAGTCTTTGTATTTGTAAGGTGTGGTGGTCTTTACACAAACCACATTACATAAGGGTAATGACTTTACTACCCTTATTCATCTCATCTGTGTAAGGGTATGGTTTTGGGTAAATTTATGTAGTCATTCCATGTAAAGGTAAACCCTTTAAAATTAATATTTATATAAATATATTTTTTTCCTATTTCTTCTTTATTTCAATGCAATATTTCAAATATCTAAATCCTAATACCCTTTGATAATTCTGAATAGTTCAACTGGAGGATAATAAAATCAATTTAATGTAGTTGAAATTATTAAACCCTCATCTGACAATACTCCATGCATTATATATAAAATCTATATATAAGGTAAAAAATTAATAGATGTTGTAAAACAAGTGTATGTACACTATAGGGTGTCTACAACATCATCAAACACAATCAGATGGGTTTGATAAATATTACCAAGGGAAGAAAAATGAAATTCTTTCTCCATTGTGTATATAAAGTCTATCCCTAAATCAGTCAAAATTTAAGCAGGATTCTATAACCTCAAAAATATTCTACCACCATACTGTGCATTGGAGAAATGTGACTTTTCATTTTTGAGAATAGGGATGTTCGATGAACCCTAAAGGGGATCACTTTCTATACATCCATCACATGGATGTATTTTATATTAGTAATCCATAACACTCCTTAATTACTACATAAGTTATTCTTGCATTGAAATATGTGAATAAATGTCATTTTCGATTCTAAAATGTAAGAATTCATCATATGGCTTTACTACCTTATTCATTTCCTTATATGTAATCGAGTTTTCAATTATAAACAACATCAGAGAAATAGAAAATGATAACAATAATATTTTTTTGTAAATCTCATATTGCATAAAATAATATACTCTTATGTTCATTGAAAAAATAATTTTCAAATAATTTGAAGTTGAAAACATATATATCATATAGATAAAAGTACACACACACATATGGATTTAGGGAATATCTCCATTATATGATTTCAATAATTTAATTTTAATATAGATAATTTGAATTGTAAATATTTTAAAGGTATGTGGATAGACATAATATTAATTTAAGTAGTTTCCAAAGACTATTTACTATATTTTATATTTTTTATTATTTATAATTTTGTTTTTATGATAGGTATTGTTGAAAAATAAATCTAGAATATGGATTTTACTACCTTTTCAATAGAGGCATCGACACATCTTCCATCATATTATAACTCATTGTTTGGATTTTGGGTCAGTTATTTAGAAGAAATTATGCATTCAAGGGGCATGTTGAAAAGATATTGTTTAAATATATTGAATGATTTTTTTTCTCATAAATCACATACATTTAATTCTTAATTTTTCATTCTCATCAGTTTTAGTTTTTTTCTAATTTAATTTGTTAAAGAAAAAATAGAAATTTTGATCATTAAAATGGAAATGTGAAATAATATAAAAAAGGCTTATATTAATATTATTTTTTTATCATTAGTTGTTTTTATATCCCAAGACAAATCCATAGGACCGTCTCTAACTGAGAGAAAAATTGGATGAGAAATATACTTATTTATAAAAGAGGACCTCTAACCAATGACCTTTTCCATTCCATTCAAGAGTTTTGAAATAGTGGGACACCAAATTTTTCATTTCATCGTTGGTGAGGTAAACATATTTTTCATAGTAGATAATTTGTTAAAATATCATGTTTTTAAAATAATGAATTATATTGTATGAAATTTACCAAAAAACGATTTAGATGGATGGTGGAAATTTTTTTATACACCATTATAAAGTAACACTATAATATTATGGTGTTCTTGGTTAGTTATGGTCATAGAATATATTATAGAAACTCTTTAGAAATATCATCTTTAGATTATATTATCAGTGTTTGTTAACAACCATTGATGTGGAATTAATTTATCTGCAACATAATTTTTTTAAAAATCATAATATAATATATCAGAAATCACCATATAATTAATATAAATATATGTTTAAAATTTTTGTATCTATTTGTAATCACTATATATACTAACACAAAGACCACAAGGGTGAGCATAGTTTATTTTCACATAATCAAAACACTATATACAATTACATTTATAGGTACAATTATATATTTGTAAATAAATTAATATTATACATACAAACACAAACATACACACACACATTAATATTTATATTTTTTAAATTACTATATCTATAAATTTTTATTGTATTCTCATAATATAAACATTTATATGATAATTATATATTATATATTTACAAAATTCATCTAAAAATGTAATGAGAAAGTTTTCCATATATCATCACTAAACTAGTACTGATAAAGGACCAAAATTATCAGCACTTTTTTAGCACTAATGAATTTCAATTAAATCAGAACTATTTTCCAAGATGATTAAAAATTAGGGATTTTATGGTATTATACTACATTATAATTTCATTAGCACTAATAAATACTATTTCAAGCAATATTAATGCGCACACATGTAGTGGTAATATTTTTGTCTGTGTTTGTTAAATAAAAATATATTTATAAAAATTTATATTTACATATAGGTATATATATTTGTTTTTGTAAATAAATATAGATATAGGTAAATTGATATAGATAATTATTTTTGAGTTTGTTACTATATAATATTAAAATAACATATATTAAATAGATAAAAATTAACATATACATAATTATTTTTAAATAATTCTTTTAAAAAGTACAAGGGTTTTATACATGTATAATTATAAAAATTTATCTATAGATATTTTTATATAAATTTTTAACATAATAATAATATTATTATATTTGTATTATTGAAAATTATTAATAATATAAAAATGGTTTAAAATTGACACTAAATTAAGAAATTGAAGGCAGTGTAGAACCCATGCTAAAAAACAAGGGGTTGACTATTTTTTTAAATTATATATATGCATACATTAAAATAAATTTTAAATTTATTGCGTACAAAGTTTTAAAATAAATTATATATATTGGTAATCGACACCTTTTAATGTAGTTCACTAATTCATGATGATCACATCGACCGATATCCCAAATTCATAATGATTAATTTATTTTGGATTTCAATCCTAGTACAAGCGTTTATTTAGAAGATGTATTTTTGATGATATTCTATATGTTTTGGAAAAATTTATTGAAACCATTTTTACCAAAGGTTCCTAAAATTTGGGTATTGAGGGGAGGACATCAAGAATTCATCTTGGTGTTTTCTAGTCATCTATATTACAATATGGAATAAGTAAAATTAAGTACCTGATTGGGTACAAAATGATGTGTAAACATTATAGAGGTATTGAACATTTGAAAGCACTGACGACGAGGTGGGTAAACAAGTAGGAATTATATGATAATAAATAATTCATCTCCAAACAGGGTACATGGAATGCGTGGCAAATTTCTACAACAAATATTATATATTTTAGAAATCAAAAAACCATTTCACCCACATATAATGGATTCTCTTATGAATATTTCACTTCACTTGATATTGTATCCCATAGATACCAAAATTTAGTTCAATCATGTTCCCACAATTTTGGTCATGGATATATTTTAATCACTGTATAAAAAGTCTTTTGTATGATGAGACATGGAAATACATATTTTTTAAATAAAAATACTTCCAATTGTTAATTCACAAAAATGAAAAATCTAGATGTTTTAATAAACATATACTAAACAAAAAACATTATAAAAAACTAATATACCCAATAATATTTCAATGAAAGATAACATTGATAAATTATTTTGTACCATAAGATGAACAAAACTAAAAAAATACACCTTTTCTGATATCACAGTCACTAATTAATTCAAACTATATCTCAAATATTCTTTAAATTTTACAATGAAATGTAAAATTCAATGTAACATTTTTGGAAATATTCAACACTACCAATTAATATGCCTAGTAAAACAGTGATTAATTATTGAATTCTATTATTGCTAATTAAAATCACTAAAAAATGTAACCTATCACTAATAAATTTAAATACTTTTTCTATCCTTTTTATAGAACTTATAATGTAAACCCATTTCATTAGTTTTGTTAGTTCAGATAAAAGGCACAATAATTTATTCTAATGTTCCATATTTCTTTTTCGACCTATATGATCTAACTAAAAGTCAATAAAAACACAATGTAGTTGGTATTAATCAATGTTCATATTTTCAATGTGAATGTGTCATTTTAGTTTAAAACTTTGTATGACATATCCAAAACCCTGAAAAAAAATCAAATTATTTTCATTGGTTAGGAAAATGATCAATAATTCATTTTGACCAGTATTAATTGGATGCACATCAATCTGACAAATGATTAACTCATAATATAATTATCATAGACATTATTTATGTAATGACTCAGATTTTCCATGTGAAAATTTATTAATTATATGGAATTGTTATGAGTCTGTGAAAATAGACAGTGCGTGATTCTGGGGCCCAGAGTGCCTGTAATGAATTTTTGAAATTTTTTATGGTTCGTTCAGTAAACACACGAGTGACATTTTCTATAATTTGAACTGGTTCTGAGATTAAAAATCTCAAAGCACCGTTGAATCTGCAGCACCGAGATTCTCTTAAGGTAGGCTTCACCTTGACTACTGTAGGTCTGGAGAAAAAGTTAGATTTTGGGACATTTTAGAAGAATAAATAAAATAAAATTGTTATATTATTTTGTTTCTTTTCCTCCAATGGATAAGAGGAAACTTTGGACCATTGATTTTTCAAGCCAATAAATGGCTTGACCTTTCAATCCTATGTAACAGGGTCACTGGGAATAAAGAAGGTTCCTAATTAATGAATCCTCGTAAATTACACGAGCATTAGACACCCTCCCCCTCTCCTATTTATATGGATCTTGGGGAGAGGTATCAGAACTACATCACCAAGAGACGAAGTGCTGATAAAGTGAAGTGATTCCAGACCCTATGAGGATGGAGACGGTTCTAGCAAGCAGGTGACTAGTGCCTCTAAACAATGAACACCGACTCTTCCTCAAGTGTGGGATCTCCAACAATCTCTAGGTAGGGTTTAATCTTGATTTGTTTTTCAAGAGTTATTTGAATAATTACTACCCTCTTACAATCAACCAAATGTGGAGGGTGTGGGAAAAATAAACTAGGCACAATCCCTTTGCTCTTTTTGTTGAAATTTGGTGATGAATTCACTAGCTTTGAAATCAGGTTGGACGAGCCATGGGGCAGCAAATGATATTGGTGGCCGGCACTGCCCGGCTGTAGAGAAGGTGTGGCATGCCAACGTGTGACGCCAGTTATAAAGGGGCCACAACAGAAGCCACAATAGGTAATGTAGGTGTTCATCCGAGCCAGCCATGAAAGGAGGAGGTGGGGAGGTGCTATGTTGCGCGTCGCTGATAAGTAAGAGGTCGTTGCTCGAAGTCATGGAAGATGTAGATGTCATGCCTCCGGCGGGTTCCGCGGTGACCGGGCATCGCCCACGTGGTGCCGCCACATCAATATCCAAATGTCCCCTCGGCCATTCAAGAAAATTGGGGGTCACTCCCCAAAGAGGAGGCTAGGGTGTGCCCTGCCACAGTGGGCCGCTCTACCCATTCGCGGTTGTGCCTCACAAGGCCAGGCTGTGTGCCCAGCGGGCCGCACCCCCTAGTGGGCATAGCCGCCTCCTTTCATGCAAGGTCACACACCTTGTGGGTCAGAAAGACCCCAAAATGGGCTGGGTAGGCCCCGTCCGGATCGGGTCGGGTCGGGGCGGCCCTACTGGGTCGGACCGGACCTCGGCCCAACCAGACCCAAAAACACTTAAAGGGCCATATCTCGAGAATAGGACGTCCATTTGACGAACTGTCAGTGGAACTAGGATACATGGATCAATACAGTCCTTTTGGTATAATCCACATGATTTTTGGAAATATTTGGAGTACGGCCGGGTTGGATCGAACCTGAATCCAACAGGGCCCTCAGAAATAAAACGCTTATAACTCACAGATCGGGCGTCCGATTGACACACTGCCTATCATGTTTGAACCCTTATGACACATAGGTACTTTTTTTTACTTCTTCTTGGATCATTGTAGCAGTTTCTGTATGACCAATATCTCGAGTGGAGATTCTACGGAGCACGAGTGCACTGGGATCGATGAATCCTCTGGCTGGTTGTAACGTAACGAAAGAATAATGATACTTAGTGGTTCAGAATCTATCAATAATGAGTGGTTCAACATATATCAGATCCTATGTGGTCCATTACTCAGCGATCCTGTGTGGGATAGCGCATATCGATCTTGTGTGGGTCTGATCCTATGTGGGCCAGTGGCTAATATTACCAATCGATCCTGTGTGGGTTAGCAGCAGTGCTCTTAATAGAATAAGATGATTTGTCTTATGACTGATCATCTGTATATTTGGTCTTAAGTTATACCTAGTTGTGATCGGATTCTTCTACCTTCATGGTGTTGCCTTCACGGTGTTACCTGTGTGGCACTGCTAACATCGTGATGTTACATGGGTGGTACTTCTACCTTCGTGGTGTTATCTTCGTGGTGTTACCTATGTGGTACTTCTACCCTCCTGTTATTGTCTTCATGGTGTTACCTATGTGGTAATTATATCTTCATGGTGTTACCTGTGTGGTACTTCTATCTTCATGGTGTTACCATTGTGGCAATTCTACCATCGTGGTGTTACATTGTGATATTCTTCCCTCATATGTGAGGTGATTATATCTTGACAACTAAGGTATATGTATGGGAATATACCTATGTAGAGTTGATTTATATCTTTACGTGCTTTATAATTGAGGAATCCCATTGTGGGTTTTCCTCTGTGGAACTTTCGGAGACCTACGGGGGTCTCATGGTCCCTACTACGTATCTTTATACTCGCCCCTATACGGGCTACGCCCACACCTTCTTGTGTCTTATGAAGACGACATACAATATTGTTTGAGGATGAGGCTGCAAGGACTGGATAGTGCTCAGAGGTGGACAATTTGAACTGATGTGACCCAGGGAATACTGATCGTGAGTTGTATCTGCCCTTCAGGTAGGATCAATAGTGGATGATCCATGAGGTGTTTTTCACTTTTCAGTTGTATTTTAACTATCCAGTTGTACATGTACTTTTCAGTTGGGCTTGTATTGTGACCCCTTTACTCTCAACACACTTTTACTACAGTTCTTTACATCATGGTTGATTGTTTTTGTGTTCTTGGATTGTGTGTCTTTATAGGTTAAAAATGAAATGCCTTCCCGTATTTGGGATACACATTTCTAGTGCTAGTCGCTAGCCCATGAAATTTGGAATTCATGATTGGGGTAGTCACAGCATGGGCCCCAAGGTACGGTTCATGACAGAAGGGTATTAGAGGAGTCAGTTCTACTGAAGAACTTGGATTCTAATCTTTTCAATGTGAAATAGTGTTATGTGTTATGAGTGTGGTTTGCAGTTTGGGGAATCCAGTGTTGGTGTGGTGGCCGAAATGTCCATACACTAGGACCCTGAATTCTGATTTCCGACTCAGTGCACGGAACCCCTAATTGCATGTGTTTTGGAAACTTTTTCTTGAGATCTCTTGGATTCAGCTCACCATGAATAACTTATTTACTATGGAACTCCTATTTTATTTCAGGATGCCGCCATGCAGACATCCAACAAGGATTTCCGAAAGAGTATGTGATTACAGCACATCGAGCAATGTGAACTCGTTGCATGGCCCTCTTACAGCGTTAGCACCTTCTAGTGGTGTACCAGTGTGACCATTACCCATTGGGCAGCTATTTCCACTGGCCCCACTAGCAGAGGATCCATTCCAACTAATCGCATTGCACAAGTTTCTATAGAAGAGGCCTCTGAGGTTCCAAGGTGATATGGACCCCCATGCGGCTAAGGACTGGTTGGAGGCTGTAACCAGAGTTTTTGGCCTCGTTGGGACACCATCTGACCTTTTGGTGATCTTAGCTTGCGGTATTATTCAGGAAGCTGCAGGGTGATGGTGGAGCATAATGATCTAGATACATGATGAGGTGACCCTAATCTGGGTGGACATAGAAAGCCTTTTCAGGGTACATTTTTTTCCAAACGACTCTACACTCAGGGCCTATACTTCAACTACTACACTTACAGTAGGGAAACATGAATGTGTCCAAGTACTCTGTATGATTCACTGATCTCTCCTGCTACACCAATGACATGGTTTGAGACCGTTTCTTCAAGGCCTGGACCTTTGATCATGGTCTCTGATGGGATATCAGAGCATTGTTGATATCACTCAGCATTCCGACGTAGGCTGACATGCTAGAGAGAACGCTTTTGGTAGAGAGATTCCTAGGTGAGCATGCACTGACAGTGAGAGCCACCACTAGATGTCAGGTAGTAGTGTCATCCATAGTAGGTTGTAGATGGATGAAACAGTGGCCCAAGCTGGATAGACCTTCCGATGGATGACCTTAGGATACAAGGACATTGGTGAGTGGCTCATAGTATATATGATGACAGTTGAGGAGTAGTAAGTGAAACTCGTGTGGAGGGTAGGGTCACATGGCTCAAGAATGCCCAAACCGTCGTACAGACGACCAACAGATGGTCAAGGGATCACCGAGGCAGAGGAAGAGATTCAATCAGTAAGGTCTGTAGGTAGTAGGAATACTTAGTAGGGGAGCTGGCCATGTAAAAGTTTGTGGGCAGCGATTTGAGGTTCTACCGCCACCACCTCCTGGTGGTCCACTCCAACCATAGAAAGCAGGTGGACAGGGACATGATCATCTCCAAAAATCTGAGGCCTATGACCACAGTGCTCAGTAAATGATTAGAGGTAAGATCTGTGTTGAATCCACCTTAGCTGCAATATTTATAGACACAGGTTCTAGTCTCTCTTTTATTTCCAAGACCCTCATTCGAAGTCTGGGGATTGTAGTTGAGATGTTGGATCGATCCATACTGTTATAGATTCCTACTAGAGTGATTCGATGATTACACCCTAGTTCCTGTAGTGTGATCTTACTCTAGGAGATGATAAAATTGACTGTGTTTTTCTAGTATCAGCGTCGAGGCCATACGATGTCATCTAGGGTATGAACTGGTTATCCACATTCCATGCTTAGATTGAATGTATTAGACACAAATTTTGGGGTGTCTATGAGGTTGGTACCAGGGTTTCCTTCATCGGTGAGAAGGGAACCTCTGTAGCACATGATGGACTTATCCGAAGAATGGTTCAACTGATCACACATTAATTGGCTAGCCTTACCCTTGAAGCAGTTGATGTTGAGAATCCCAGCTATCCGGTAGTGGTGGACTAGTATGTTGGTGTCTCTCATGATGATTTTCTGGGACTTCCACCTCATAGGGAGGTGGACTTATACATCGAACAATATCCTAGGATGACACCAATATCTACACCAGTATATCAGATGGCTCCTGTGGATATTCATGAGTTACATGTACAACTAGAGGACTTCAGAGGAAGGGGTGTACATAGCCCAGTGTTTCTCCATGGGCAGCCCTAATTTTGTTCTCCTAGAAGGGATATGGGTGTTTGAATATTTTTGTGGACTACCCATTCCTAAATCACGTGACTATGAAGAACAAGTATTCACTTTCTAGGATTGATGATATTTTTGATTAGATGAAGGGAGTTCATTGGTATTTGAAGATAGACCTCATATCATGTTATCATCAGCTCAGGGTACGATATGAGGATGTTCATAAGATGGCCATCAATTATTGGTATGGCCACTATGATTTCTCAGTTATTCGATTCGGAAAGACCAATGCCCTAGATTTATTCATTGGAATAATGAATAGGATTTCCAGCCATACCTCGATCACTTTTTTGTGGTCTTCATTGATGATATCTTGTTTTAATTAGCAATGGAGGAGAAGCATTCCTAGAATCTACAGATTGTTTAGGATAAACTCTAAGAGCACCAAATTTATGTTAAGCTCTCTAAGTTCTATTTATGGATACGAGAGGTCCACTTTCTAGGACATGTTATCTCGGATGCTAAAGTTGCAGTAGATCCAGAAACGATAGAGGATGTTCTTGATTGGGAGCCACCCAGGAGTATGACTGAGGTGCAAAACTTCTTGGGGTTGGCTGGATACTACTAGAGATCTATGACTGCCTTTTCTAGAGTTAAAACACCCTTTTCAGCATTAATGAATAAGGGAAAACCCATCGTATGGATGGAGAGATTCCAACATAGTTTTTAGGATCTGAGGTAATGAATGATTAGTTCCCCCATCTTGATGCTACAAGAAGAGGGTGTTGGGTAAGTAGTCTACTATGATGCATCAGATACTAGGCATGGATGTTTTATAATATAGGAGAAAGAAGTGATCACCTACGTATCACGGAAGTTGAGATAGAATGAGCAGAACTATGCTACCCATGACCTAATGTTAGCAGCAGTGGTCTTCACCATGATGATGTGGTGACACTATATGATGGGTGAATAGTTTAAAGTCTACTCTGATCACATGAGTATCTGATATATATTATCTCAAAAAGGAACTAAATATGATACAATGGTGATTTCTAGAGTTCCTCCAGTATTATGACTTTTAGATAGTCTATACTTCTGGGAAAGAGAACGTAATGGAAGACACACTCACCAGGAGGTCTGGTTTAGAGTTACTGAGTGAGGCAACAAATCATCTAGTCGCGAAGTATATATCCTTTGTGGATAGAGATAGAGAAGTGTACCTCTAGTATATGACTATCACTCCACCACTTCTTCCACAAGTTTGGGAGGCACACCTTGGGGATAGTGACTGTGAGGCTCGATGTGCTCAATTATTCCCATTACAAGCACCTGACAGATTTTCAGAAGGTGGGGAGCATGTCATCCTCTTCAGAGGACGTACCGTGGTAACTGAGGCACTACATGAAGAAGTGGTGAAGGAGTTCCACACATTACCAATAATGGTACATCATAGTGTGGTGAAGATGTACCCGCACCTCTGACGTCAGCACTACTGGCTTGGGATAAAGAAGGTAGTGGCAGATTTTGTTTCTCAATGCCTCACTTGTCAGCAAGTGAAGGTCGAGCATCAGGTTCTAGCATATTTAGCACTGCTAGTAGAGTTTCCATTGTTGAAGTGGGATGGAATATCCAAGGAAATTGTGATAGGGCTTCCACATATGACCAGGGGACATGACTTCATCTAGGTGATAATTGACCGACTCTCCAAGTCGGACCACTCCCTTCCTATCCGAGATCAGGGATCAGTAGAGGGATTGGGACCCCTCTACATTCATGATATTGTGCAACATCATGGGGTTCCATTGACGATCATCTTTTACCATGAAACAATTTTTACATCCTGTTTGTGGAAGGGATTACAAGTGGTGTTCAGGACTAAGATATATTTGAGTACCAAATTTCAACCATAGACAGATGGTCAGACGAAGCAGATAATTTTGACTCTAGAGGAAAGGCTTTGTAGTTGCATCCTAGATTTTGGCTGCAGTTGGGGGATCAATTTACCATTGGGATATTTTTCATAAAACAATAACTACCACTCCACCATCGGTATGGAACCATTTGATGCCTTGTACGGTTGACCATGTAGATCAACGCTATGCTGGACAAACCCAGGTGAGTCTGCACTTGTGGGTCTATAGTTGGTGCGGGCTACTTCAGAGTAGGTGTAGACCATCTAGGAGCAGATGAAAACTACATAGAACAGTAATATGTCTTATGCGGATAGAAGACAGAGACCTTTGGAGATCCAGGAGGGGGGCCACATATTCTTCCAGGTATCACCATGACAAGGACTATAGATATTTTTCCATGGTGACAAGTTATCACCAAGGGTAATCGGACCATTCTAGATACATTATAGGATAGGCGAGGTGGCATAACGCTTGGAACATCCACAGTAGTTGGAGAGGGTGCATGACATCTTCCACCTATCCCAAATGAGGAGATACATGGATGGACCATCTCATATCATTGACCACGTCGCGCTAGACATTGATGATGGGGAACCATTTATGGAGATTCCAATAGAGATTGAGGATCGATAAGATCATGTCCTTTGTGGGTGGTTGATACCTCTAGTGCACATTCACTGGAAGCACGGGAACCTCCAGGATATCACTCAGGAGAGGGAGGATCAGATTCAAGCTCAATACACCCATTTGTTTATATAGTATATGTTGTGGATTTCGAGGATGAAATTCCCAATGGTGGAGATAATGTAAAGACCTGGATTTTCAATGTACATTTTTTAATTATATGGAGTAATTATGAGTGTGTGAAAATTGAATTCGTGTGATTTCGAGGCCAATAGTGCTATTTGTGATTTTCTAATCATTTTTTATGTATGTTCAGTAAACACATGCGTGGTATTTTATATCATTTGAACTGGTGCTTAGATTATAAATATGAGGGCACCATTGAATCCACAGCGCCGATATTTACTTAAGGTAGGCTTCACTTCGACCGTAGTAGGTATGAAGAAAAACTTATATTTTTTGAATTTTAAAAATAATAAATAAAATAAAATTTGTATTTTATTTTCATTATTTTCCCCCAATAGAAAATCAATAATGTGGGACCATTGACATGTCATGCCAATATATTAATTGACCTTTCCATCCAAATAAAAAACATCATTGAGAATTAGGAAGGTTCCTACATAATGAACCCTCATAAATCCCATGAGCATTAGACACCATAACACTCTCCTACTTATATGGATCTTGGGGAGAGTTATCATCACTATTTCACCAAGAGACAATGTTCTCATAATGTACCATGTTGCCAAACCCTTGGTGGATGGAAACGGTTCTAGCAGGTGGGTGATGAGAACCACCGAATGATGAACACCGACTATTCCTCATGCGAAGGCTCTCCAAAAATCTTGAGGTGTCATTTAATCTTGATTTGTTTTTAAAGAATTTTTTTAATCCTTGCTAGTATCTTGCTATCAACCTATTTCGGAGGGTGTGGGAAAACGAACAAGACCAGTCCGTCCACCCTTTTTGTCGAATGTTGGGGCGTTCTTCACTAAATTTACATTCAGGTTGGACAAGCCCCGGGGTGACAAATGATGACAGTGGATGGAACCTGCCAGCCACAGAGGAGGTGTAGCACACCATCGCGCACCCCTGGTGAGCATGGGGCCGTGACCGAAGCCACAGTGGGTGAAGGAGGTGGCCGACCGAGCCATCCGCAGAAGGTGGAGGTGGGGTGGCATTCCATCGCATAAGGCTGGTGAGTAAGAGGATGTGAATCGATGTCGTGGCGAAGGAGGAACCTATTCCTCTGGTGGGTTCTGCGGTGACCGGGTTGTGCCCACGTGGCACCACCGGTTCACAAGTTTAACAGCCCCTCGACCATTTGGGAAAACAGAGGGTCACTCCCCTGGGTGGAGGCTAGGGTGGGCCCCACCACTGTGGGCCGCTCCACCCAATCTCAGGCCGCGACTCATGTGGTTGAGCCACGTGGCCAGTGGGCCACATGCCCAGCGGGCCGCCCCATGAGGGTCGGGCCATGATTCCTGTAGGTTGGTCCAGACCATGGCCTAGCAGGCTGAGCCAGCCGCAGCCCTGCCCTCGGCTGGGTCAGGTCGGATCAGGTTGGGTCGGGTCGGGCTGGACCTAGACCGGGACCCTACCAGACCCAGAAACACTTAAAGGGAAATATATTAATAACCAGACAACTGTTTTTCAAACCATATTCAGCACTGGTATCCTAAGATAATGATAGTCATTTTGGAATAATCTGTATGAATATTGGAAACAGTTGGAGTACGGTTGGGTTGGATTGAACCCAAATCCAACCGGGCCCTCGGAAATAAAACGCTTCTAACTCACAAATTGGGCGTCCAATTGACGCAGTGTATATCATGTTAGAACCATTACGAAATGGTGATCCTTTGAGGTGATCCTTTTTTGTGCTTAGTGGAGGATGAGGTACGACCGATATCTCGAGTGGAAGATTCTATAGAACTCAAGAACAACAGGTGCGAGGAGTCATGTGGCTGGCTGTAACGTGAAGAAAGAACAAGAATCCTATGTGGGTCAGTATCTATCGATCATATGTGGGTCCACTTACAGTCATGACATGTGGGTAAGTGCATACCGATCCTGTGTGGGTCAGTAGGGGTTATTACTTATCAAAATTATGTGGTTTAGTAGCTGGGCTCTTAACATAATAATATGATCTATCTTAAGAAAAATCATAATTACTTCTGAACTTAAGTGACACATCATTATGAGCTGATACTTCTACCTTAATGATTTTGTCTTTGTGGTGTTAACTATGTGGTACTTCTACCTTTGTTGTGTTTTCTTCGTGGTGTTAAATTTGTGGTAATTTAACATTCGTGATGTTATCTTCATGGTGATACATGTGTGGTACTTCTATCATTGTGGTGTTACTGGTGTGGTACTTCTAACTTTGTGGTGTTACCTGTGTGGTACTTCTACCTTTGTTGTGTTACTTTGTTCTTCCCCAATATTTGAGATGAGTATATCTTGATAACTTTGGTATTTATATGGGCATATACCTATGTAAAACTGAGGTCTTCTGCTTCGTGCTTTGAGATATAGGTATTTCTTTGTGGGTTTTCCATTTTGTAACTCTAGGAGTCCTATGGGGGTATCTGGGTACCTACTGAGTATCGTTATAGTCACCACTGCACAAGCTATGCCTGCACCTAGTTGTGTCTTGCGCAGACGAAGTACATCATTGACCTAGTCTATGAAATCAATGACTGGATGGTGCTTGGAGGTGGACAATTTGGCATGAAGTGATTCAGTGAGTACTGATAATGAGTTTTACCTACACTTTAGGTTCGATCCTCAGTGGATGATCCATGAGCTGTTTTTCACTTTTCAGTTGTATTTGAACTTGTTAGTTGTACTTGTACCTTTCAGTTCAGCATATATTTTAGGCCCATTATATTCTTCACACTTTTAATATTATAGTTTACTCATGGTTGATTCTTTTTGTGTTCATGGACTATGTGTTTGTACATGTTTAAAGGAAAATGTATTCTCTTATTAGGGATATGCCTTTCCAGTGCTAGTCGCCATCCCCTGACCAATGGAAGGCGGGTTTGGGGTTGTCACGTCACGTGCCCTAGGGACAGGTCGTGACAGTTTAATTATTGAATTTATCATATTTGGATTTATAATTTTGTTATTAATATTTAAATTACCTAATTTATCATTCTTCCATTAATTTATATTATAATACATGCATTAGAAATTATTATTTTTTGGTTTTGTTAAAATTATTCTAAAATATTATATATCAATTAGTATGGGATCCTTTAGCACAACATGGATTATTTGGGTTTGGATGATTCCTTTCATGGGGGAATGTTGTATTCACTGCTACATTTTGTCTAGATGATTTCTATCCCTTCAAACTCATTGATCATTTGTGGAACTTATTCAGGAAAAATATTTCTTTGTTTCCCTTGTAATCCTCTATGACCTATTATTCACTCTCATTTGACTATTTCACTTCAATTAGGTTCGGTATTGTGTTAGTGGATAATTGAAGTTAGATTAATTGTTTCAATATTAATTATATTAATGGGGTATTGATCACCCATTCCATGTATCACTTCGATTCATTCTCACTTCCCTCACCCATGTTTATCTCTCCTCTCATTATGGAAACCCTATATATAGTTTTTTCACATAATTCAGTGATTTGACCTGACTTCCACTAGATTACAATGACAGTGTTCTACTCCAAGTGTATTTCTCATGTCATCCTTCATAGAAAATATTTTTGGCCATGTTTCTAATTTATGATCATCCATTTTAAAGGACAAGTGAGTCCTTTAAAAACTATAATTACAGAAGATTTCTAATGTCTTGAAGATATCATGACATTTGTAAAAGTTCATTTGATTTAGAATGTTTCATGTCTATGCTTAAAGTATCTATAGTGTTATTTCCTTAAATATCTTATCGGTATTTATCTTTTAATTATTTATCATGTGGTAAATCATCTTCTTTGGGCCTTGATAAAGCCCATGTGTGTGTGTTTGCTGTCCATATCATTCTCTTAGGCCCCAATGGGAACAAATCACACAAAATCATTGTTTTCTCATAACATAATTTTTACTTTCATTCATCTATATTGATTAATTACTGATCAACTAAATTATTTTGAATAAATCACACGAACATAACTTCTAGGGTTCATGAAAACTATCTACTATTAATTCACCTTCCCCAAATAAAGTGGTATCAGATCCCCATTGGGTTATCTTGTGTTTTTCAAATGATTTACTATTTATATTTAGTTTCTATTTATAATTCCACACTTTAATACCATATTGATTCTTCTCTTCTAATTCTATTTGAAATTGAAAATATTGTATCCTCATATATTATTCCAATTATAAACCCCTAATTGTATAGTCATAAATATAAACTAATTTTGGTCATTTCTTCAGGGGAATATTCCTATTATAGTTTAACAAATCCCAGAATCTGATTAGCTTGATAAAAATATAATGAAATAGGTTTGAAATAAAACAAATTGATTCTTATAATTCATTTAATCTGGGAATGATTAAGATAGGATACATTCTTGGTCAATAAGTATTAATGGATTCAATGTTCATTCCTAAAAAACCTATCGTTACTCCTTATTAAATTCAACATTCCACCATTGATTATCAAGATGTATCTCATTCCCTATAAATAATATCACTCTGTAATTCATGTTAATAGTGAGAAAAAGAGTTTTATTACTATTTATAAACTAAAATATATGTGTAATGTCAAATAGTATTGTAAATATATAGGAAAAATAATAGTTAACATCTTTAATCATGGTTATGTTCTCGGTAATGAGTGATTATTTTCATCAACTTTTGTATTCCTAGGTAGAATAAAACCGTCTATAGAAATCATAATCAAGACCTATATACTAATCAACAAAACTAAAAGTTCTTTAGAGATGATTCTAGTTATGATATTGTCGATGTACTGAATTTGTCGATCAATGTACTCTCTTGTGAGTAGTTTATAGATTTGCAATAGTCCTTTCATATGTTACACTTTAGGGACTAAATCCTATATTTGATTGAAAAAATAGAAATATATGTTATTTTATGAAATTATAAGAGTTTTTAAGTAAAATATAGATGAAATTGTTTAAAAGAATAAAATAGACAATCCAATATAACTTTTCCAGATGATAGGAAGGTTCGCAGAATCCAAAGAAAAATGATTTCATTTTATAATTATGTAACAAAAGGTCATCACCTTAATCAATGAATCATGTTTTGTAAAACAATCTCATATGATTCTAGTATGATCATAATATTTCCCTTTATTAGTGGGGTATATGTTTAGAATGGAAATATCCATTCATGAGATCTAGGTAGTGTGTATACTGTAATAACTGATAACACAGTGTAATGGAATATGATCTTGGGGCATGTATTCTTCAGGTGTCTAGAAGAAGTCAATAAAAAAGGGATGTTAAATGAAATTACTCCAAGAAACGTTCCCGTTTGTGAATATTTCATAATGGTTATGGATAAATGTGTCATCTTTAATAGGTTTAACTTCAAAGATTCATAAACCTTAGAATATATACATTTTGATGGGTGGGGTATAGTAAAAACTACCTCACCTAGTGGATGTTATTGTATTTTAACTTTATAGATGAATGATCTAGAATGTTATAGATATACATAATGAAAAATTAATTTTATGCTTTTTAAATATTCAAAACAAAGAATTCTTTTTGGAAATTAGGTTTGAAAGATTATTCAAATAGTGAGAACATACAATGGAATATAATACCTCTACATTATATTTCTAAATCAACTTCAAAAAAAGGGTATTTAATGACACCAAATTGATATAGAAGCACTCCAAAGGAATGGTATTGCATAAATAATGAACAAAACTAATTTAATGGAAGTCTAAACCATTCATACGTGATCATGTATACATAAATCATTCTGATTAGAGTTCATCACATAAATAATGTATCTAATAAATAGATATCAATCTAATTATAATCATTGTATAGCCTTAAAAGATCATTCAAATAAAAAACAACCTTCTTATAATCACCAGGAGTATTTATTTTCACTGTATATGCATATTTCATGACTGATATTCTTTAACCTAGATATATTATGTGTTTTTGGGGGGGATATTCGGAGAATTTAAAATTTAATAACCTTTGGGTTCATTACCGCATTTACCAAAATTGTATAAATAGAAAAGATGTGGTGTTTTATGAGTCTTATTCACCAAAATATAATGTTTTCATACATGATAATGATGAAACAACCATTTAAAGAGGTCTTGAAGTCGATCCACCTACAGAATTTTAGGATTATGTATAGCCTCATACACCAAATCCTCATCCTACAACTCGAGATGAAGTAAGCTCTAGTTCTTATTTAGATTCAGATACAAAAACAAACACCAATAATTTTGATTATCAAGTAACCTAATATAGAAATATATGGGTTCATAGACCACTTAATCAGAATATCCAATATGATATGATAGATTATTCCTTTCGTGTTTCCCATAAACTTTTTTGATGATTACACTAAGACTTATAAGAAATTATATAATGAAAAATGTGTAAAAATAATAGATATTTTCCATGGATGAAGAAATGCACTCATTAATGTAAAATTAATCATGTTCTATAATATATAAACCTCACATTGAAAAATTAATTGGATATAAGTGGTTTTAGAATTTGGAGAAATATAGCACTGTGGGAAAAAAATAAAAATTAATTCTAGAAAAGTATCAATAAATTCCTTCAAATAGTAAGAATATACTATTCAGAAAATTTCTCACAAGTTGTTATGAATTATTCAATGAGTATGTTAATTTCCCACGACTCTTATAACAACCGTCAAATAGTATAACAACATGTGAAACCTTGATTATTCATTGTGACCATAATGAATACTATTCATGAAGCTTCATGACTACTACTATATGGAATTTAAATCTATTCAAGAATTCTTTTTAAATTAATATTTAGATGGTTTAAAATAGGGCTCAATGCAATTTCAAATAAAAATATTCCTTGATGAATGATAGCCATTTCCCAAGAATCTAGTATAATTATTGTGTTTATTTAAAATCAATCATAAAACTCATGTTTTAGCAACAATTATATATTGATCAAAGAGTTATTATTTTCCATAGAGTTATTCTTACTTATGCTATAAAATATTAATTTATATGTTTGATTTAAATGAAGGAAATGGGGGGGGGGTAAAAAGAATATTGTAGGTATAAATATCATTAAAGATATATAAGATAAACTTATATATCCTTGAAAACCTTAATATATTCAAAAATTATAAAAATATACTTCTTTAAATCTCTCATAATTATTTGTGTAACTTATGTAGATCATTTTAAACATAAATGGACCCCATCACAAACTAATGTTGATTATATATAGTTTATGAATAGAATAAACTCATCCAATATAGTTGGATGCCTTATTTATTACACCAGTTGTACTCATCTTTATGTTACTATAGAAAGATACACCCTTATAAGATTTACGTCCAGTCCCATAATGTTACATTGGTCGGTCCTAAATTTGATGGGATGATATTTTTCATTTAATTCTAATGTATCATTTTTATGTTAACAATGACGTTACTACTAAAATTAATATAGGATTTTTAGATGCTACTTGTGTTGGAAATATTGAAACTTGAATGTAATTGACTATATATGTTTTCAAAACTTGTGGAGGACCTTTTTCATAGATAATATTTATGTACATAGAAACATGTTATGGAAAACCATGTTTTAATAATAATCATAATATTATAATGAAATAATAATAATTAATTATGCAAAAGAAATTATTTAGATTATTTTAAATATAATGGTTCGTATTATTAAAATCATGGTACATTTAGGATTGATGTTTTGTTGCTTATAAACTATCGATCATAGTTTCATTTCTGTGAAAAATACATGGTTTTATAAAAACACACCTTTTTAGGATGATATTCAAAGTAATTTAATAATTTAGGTACAATGATGAACATGTAAGAATAAATTATTGATAGTCATTTTAGCTAATGGTTAGTTTACAAGCTATTAATTAATTTAATTTTAGTTTTCCTCACTATTATGTTTTGTCAAAAAAATTAACTCACTTATTGTATAAGACATTATACCATTCTTATTAATGTTTGTATAATTAATGTAGTTATGTCTTCACCTCTGTTAAAATATTTTGTTACTATTATAGTTAGTTGTAAAAAACCTCAATTATCATATCCTAAGAAATTGAAGGTTATTTTTTGTCACTATCTAGTATATTATATGTTTTTGAAACTACCTCACCTACTATTATCACCCCATATTAAAAATCCAACATACCCTGAGTAAAAAATCCTTATATTCTCTTTGATTTCAATTTTTGGGTTTTAATTTATCTGACTTTAGATATGAGGTATTTTTTAAATTTAATTATATTATCATATAGAAAATATATTTTGTTATTTTGATTTCCATTGTTCTAATTTCCGATTTCCAACTTTCATACTCATATTCTAAATTTTTTTCATATATATAATGTAATCAAGGTAAATTATTCAAAAACATTTTTTAATTATATTCTTATATTCTGCCATCAATTTATTTTAACAAATATATTTCATGTTTTTTTATTTTTGTTTTTGAAGATACTAATTTTTATAATTTCTGATGATATTATTGTTTTTGTTTATGTTGCATTCCTTCTTTTTTTCACTAGATCCAATTAAATTAATTTTTATTCCCTATATATTCTTATCAATTTTTATTGTGATTCCTTTTACGGTATAATTATTTTTTTTTTTCAAATTTACTACTCATTTATGAATACTAATTTCATATAATGAGTAAATTGATTATCACTGTAGAAAGACCATCACAGAAACCAAATTGGTTAACCTCATCTCTTAACCTTCTTCAATATGCTAAACTACATTTATGGATATTACACCTATATAATTCCATTAGTGATAACATGTAATGCATATATAACTTCTCTTTCGTTCTATCCTTAACCTGGCTAAATTATTAACAAATTTTTCACTTTAATTTTATTTTTATCAATTATGTGGAATCAACATAATTTTTATATTACACTATATCTTTGATTATATTTGAGGTACTGAATAGATTTAATTATCATTTTATGAAGTTGTAATTTACAATATTTTCTGTGATGTCATTCATTTTTAAACATATTTATCCTTATATCATACACATCTAACAATCTAGGTAATAAAGAAATCTTGTTTTGGTGTATATTAAATTCATCTTTTTATTTTATATTTCATTACTGTCAATATATTATTTCATGTTTCTCTTTTGCATTTAATTTTATATTTTTCAATCAAAATGTACTTTTTTTTAAAAACAATTTTCTTTTATTAAATTGATATGTGAGTTTATCCATCTATATTAAGGTAATGATTTTGAAAACACGATATATTCATGATATATAATTTGTGACCTTATGTTAAATTATACATCATGCCATAGTTTTTTAGAAGTGAAATGCATGGTTTTAAATCAGGTTTAGGACATTTTAGGTAAGAATCAATCATCATATTATACATAATTTTGGGTCTATATGTTATTTATTATTTTATATAGGAACCATTCATGTATTTCATAGATTTAAGACTTTTTATCATGGTCAACCCGAAGATTATTCTACTATATATTATATTTATGAAAATAGATATATTAGGATTCTCAACCCTTTGAATCATATAAAATATAGATTAAGTGTATTTACATTGAAAAACGTCTTCATGTTAAATTACCACAAGTAATTGTATTTTCTATACTATTAATTATATGCATTTCTTACAAGTAATTATTATAAATTCATTGTCAACTTTCACTATTTTGCCCTTTCATAAAATAATAAAAACAATCTTTTTATGAATATAATTTTTTGTTTATATATAAAAAATTTAAATTTTAAAATTACCCATCATTATTTTAGTTAGATAAATAATCTAAAATGAGATAATATTTAAATTTTTTAAATATTATTCAATTGGATCTCTAGTGAGAGAGACAGATCTACAAGTCATATAGACACTATGTTCTAGAATGAATCTTCTTAGTAATTTCCATAAACAATGAGCCACTATTATTAATTATATAAATGGAGAAAGATTATAATGAAGGTACTACAATTTCATTTATTTTAAGACTATTTTTAATTTCTTTTAATTAGTAAAAATATATATAATATAAATAATGTTAATGATAAATTAACATATTTTATTTTGGCTAAAAAGGAGTATGGTAAAAGGATGATTTTAATAGAATTAGGATTGAAATGGATTAGATTATCATTTTTTACATTTATAACTCTGAAATAATGATGAAATATATAAACAATGAAATAGAATAATATAATATAGGGTGTGTTATAGTCGTTAAATTCATTAATTATTGGTGTTTGAATGCCAATTTTATTGGAAGAGGCAATGGATTTGTAAGATATTTTAACCAATACTATAATAGTGGAAAATAGTGAATGTATGTTGATACCATTTGAGGCCTAGTTGTGTATATTGTAATCCTTCTATGTCCTTGTTCTAGGAATTTTAAAAGTGGTATATTTGATAGTATTGGGTTTAAGTTATTCATTCAAACCATTGGGTTCCATCTACAGATCCCAATTCCATCAATAATTTTACTTCTAGTTTAAACTTGTTTATACCACATCTTGGAAAAATGGTGGAGAATAAATATTAAACCAATTATCCATTTAATAGGTATGACACAATAACCATGCATTGAAAAATTAATATTTAAATAACTTATTATTAAATATTCCTTGAAAATTCAAACAGCCTTGATTTCAACCAAAATCCTCTCATAGTGTAACAACCTTCTTAAGAGACCAGTGTAGTTTAATAATAATTATGAAAGATCATCACATAAGATAATTTTCCATTATTTTCACTAAAACACTTCCTCAAACAAAATTATTCAAATATCAAAGATCATTACAACCCATGGCAAAGTGGGTAATGAAAAAATCCGCACCATAAATTCTTATTACCTCCAAAATTATCATTAGAGATCCAACATCCATTTTCTCACCCAATAACAAGTACCACTAGAACTATCTCAAACATCACACATCCGGACTTATATCAACTATAACTCTTTAATAATATAAGACATTTTGTAACAACTCGAATATTTATGAATAAAATTACCATTCATTTATTGGCTTAGGGTTTTAAAAAACAAAAGAACTAATAAAATATTGTATACCACTACAATTTGGAAGAAAACATGGGACCAAAATATTATATGGTTGGTGGTTTTGAATATTTTAATTTGTAGTGTCCGAAACCTAAATAAAAATAATTCTCTCAATATTCCTATATAAACTGTCCCAATATCTCATTCCTATTCACTAATACCTTTTGGAGCACGACCACCCCTGGTCTACACTCCCTAGAGTTCTCCCAATACCCAATCCCACATGAAGACTCTCCCAAGCCTTTGGGATCAATCATCCATGTAAAGGATCTTCCCCCATCCTTTTTCATAAAGAATTCATTTCATGATATAAATTTTAATTTCATTTATTACTATGTCAGGATATGTTACTAAATATCCTCCTTTGAGACCATTTTATTTATAAATTATGAGAGCTCCATTCAATCTCATTTAACCCTATTATGAACCTTATGTAGACTCTTTACCATGCTGAATTTTTTTAAGGGATCATTATTTTCCATTAACATTTTTATTAAAGTTTCTTTATGTTGTTATACGCTTTTATATTTAATAAAAAATGTTTGGGTGTGATTTCAAACCTCCCCCATACCGCCCTCATTATTTTTTAATGGTGAGAGACCCCTTTCTATAAGATTAATGCATTCTGTTTACACCTGGTACCATGCTAAAATTCAGTAAGGGACTTCTCTCTTCCTATTTCCATTCAAGAATTTCTTCTATATTATGCATCTAAATTCCATTTCTTGTTTAGGTATATAATGTCCCATGATCCCCTTACAGGAAATTTCTTTTCTAAATGACGTGGGACCCCTTTATTTATCATCTATCCATTTTATGATTCCCCATGTAATGTTGTTAGGATGCTGAAATTTCACCCAAAGTTTCGATTAAAAAATCATCATATAGTGAATTCCATGTCCATTTCTCTATAAAGTATATTCTATGTTGTGCATATATAATATTTTATTTTAGACATTCATTATGTATTCCACATTCCATTAACGTCAAATAAATGATGATGATGAATGAATCCATGTTATGTGATCTTGGTGGAACACTTAAGCATGAGATTAAAATGTTCATGAAGGGTGCACCCTGATAGAACTCCAATGAATTGGTTCATGTTTAGTATAATGATATGCCAAGTGCAATGAGGGTTTACTCATGATAATTCATGTGTAATGAGGGATTATTAAGGATAATTCATGTTCAATTAGGGATTAATAATATAATTCCATGTGTGATGATCCTAGCTCATTATTATATCATGTTGTATGATGTTTCCGCATTTCCATGTTTTGATAATCATGCTATATCTTGCCTTTATGATCATTTTTCTCTTATGATCCATTTATAGGTTTATTTGCTAGCATGAATTTTATTCTTCATGTTAATCCTTTTCACTCCCTTATAAGACTTTATAGATAACCCCTTTCTTATGTATGTACTTAAGTTATCCCATGCAATGCTATGTAAAATGGAAGGTTGTGGTCATATAAAGAAGTTTTCAATAATGATGTTGTATTCTATGTTTGAAGTTGTCATGAAATTTTCCTAATCCAAACATACACTAGACTTATAGATCTTCTGTGTTGTATAACGAGAAATTTTAATTAATATATCATGTTTAAGTGTGTATGAAAGAGTACGGTTCTTATGTATCCGACTGTAACCTATCAGATTCTCCCCACAATAGGTGTATCCTTTAAATTTCCTAATATCTCAAAGACATACCACAAGACCAACTCTATGTCCATCACTAAATGCAATGGATATACATGAGAAAATATCTCATAGCTGATCATCAGCATGAAAACATGCAAAAATAGCACGAAAAACCAATAAAATGAGGCAAAATACCTCCAACATCCTATAGTGAAATCCAAACCTAAATATTTCTAAAAATTGATCCTCGAGTGCACAACATCACTCTCACTGACATGGAAAATACATAATGAAACAAGTTTAACAAAAATAAAACCACCAATGATGTTCTACAAATGTGTTGATACATGTCCATAAAAACCTAACCATGCTCTCACCAAACTACCATATGAACATAAAAAAATAAGTAAGGAAAGGGAACAAAACAAACCTTACCTCTTATTCCATATATGAGATGAGGATATATCCCAACCCTCGACATCTCAAACCTAAGGAATCCTCATGTCTGACCAAATACTAGTTATAGAAGACCTCAATGGTCTCAAAAAATGAAAAAAATTCCTTACCCACTCAATTCATTGGTTATATAAGGTACACATTCCCCACCTAAAAACCAAAAAAAACACATAAAAATAATATTTCCCTACCAGAAACTAGTACCAGGGACATCCAGGGAACCACTATCTAAGGGAAACTCATGAATTAACCCAATATCTATCATTAATCCTTACCCAAATCAATCGACCAACATGAACTATAAACCATGCACTGAACCACATGGGTTTTTGAGCATCCCATAAGCTCCAGTAGCTCTGGTCCCCAAACCTAATAGTTAAATATCAACAGCTCTAAAAACATTTAACTGGACCCAACACCTAAGGAAACCCATATATCCTCAAATATAATCCTAAATCCCTCATTTTTTATCTACAAGAAATAACATTGAACAACATTATTTCACATCTATAATCTAGGACCAAATAAAGAGATCACTCCCTCACATGGGCTTTCAACTCACAACCGAAACCCATGTGGAATATGAAACCAAATCTTAAGGAAAGGATCCAATTGCACACTCACAATCAAAAACCACATCCATAAGGTATCTGATCACCTAAAGGACATCACCATTTGATATATGTATAAAAACACTCATAATTGACTACTAACAGGTATAATTATGAAAAAATTTGAAAAAAACACGCAATGAAAACTATTAAATAAATATTATACAACCTTTCCTTCAGGTACATAGTTTTTACTTAGAGAGGTTCCCCAGACAATGTTCCCTAGGAAACATAGTCTGAACATATTTAAATTACAAAATGAGTGAACCATGTACATGGCATGTACCCTCCCATGGGTACCTTCCCATGTACCGTAGCCCCTCATGTCTTTTTCACTAGTGAATTTCATAAAATGTATTACCCCAAGAAATCCTTTACCCACACATGTTCTATAGTAGTTTACACTTCATGGGAAATATACATGTACCCTTCAAGGCCCTATGCTCAAAAAAATTCCAATCAACCACTACCTGGTGTCTACCCATGATATAATATGTGAACTCCCCAAAAATCATCTTCCCTAAATATGAAAAATACAAGGATTAGATTCATCAATACTAATTGCCTTGTACACAGTTTCCCCGAATGGGAATGCCCCAAAATGGCCTTAGTTTCCCATTTTAACCAGAAACATACAAATAAACCCATAAGGGGTACCCTAAAAGACATTAATAACTTTAGAAAAAACACATAAACTATATGGATATATAGAATAAAAAATATAACGAGCCTATATTTGGGTACAAACTACCAATGCTTCAATCCAAATCGACCTCTCATAGCCTCTGCACTCTGATTCGACACACAATAAAACACTCAAGAATTCCTCTTCCATTTCACATTACCTCTTCACCCCCTCTTACAATCTCAGCTATGAAAAGGTTATCTCATGGAGGAGTGGAATATAATCCATAGTGAAAATTTCTTAAGGATGAAAAATAAAATTAATATTTAATAAAAAAGAAAATTTAATATAAATGAAAATGTATCCCATTCCTATCCCCATTACTCAAAGAATGGATATGTCTCACCTAGGAAAAAACCCCATTTCCATTCATAAAAGTGAAAAAAATAATATCTATCCAATGATCTGTTTTGAAGATAAGATCAAATGAATGTCTGTTAATAAATTAGTATTTTATTAATTAAATATTATATACATTGTGAAATTTCAAATGGCTCATATTACTACTAAATAGTTATCCTAGGTAGAATTACAAATTAAGGGACCAAAAGAGTGGTCAGAAAAAGTTATCTGAGATTATCTCATTTGTGAAATTAATATTCCTCCATAAAACAATTTTGGGAAAAATAGATTTAATTTTACCCTGATTTTCACAACCTTTGATGATATGAATCATCACAATCACCCCAGCATAATTGATTCTCATCCACTCCCCCCAATAATCCATGGTGGACTACTAGAAATAATGATCTCACCCAAGAACTGGCACAACTGATGCTATCATGACATTATAATTACCATTATTACATAATCCAACACTATCTCCCAACATGAGAGGAATCCTACTATGACTGATATGATTCTCCAAACCATAGGATCGTATTTATTGTCACATCTCTTCCAAAAGATCATCCAAATATCCCACACCATGACTAACACAAAATTCGATGGATATATATGATAAAAATGCCAACACCTAAGATCCAACATAAAGAACTACAATAACGACACTCAAAACAATAACTAACCAAGGCTCAAAACATCCAACAACCTCCCGTTAAAACCCCAACCCAAGGAATTTTATATTCCACTCCTTCAGATCAAAAAAATACTCAAAATCATACTACCAGTCCATATATAAACCAGGCTGACATTACTAATACCATTAACCACCGTCCAAATAAGAATTGATCCAAATCTACAATAATATAACAAATCTCCCACCGTGCTACACTGAGCACAAAAAAATGAGAAGGGCCATGGGTCTAACAAAACTGTCCCTCTCACGATAGCTAATTGAAGGGATAAATCCCTGCATTCCACTTCTCAAACATTAGAAATCCACATGCCTGACAACATCCTAGTTATATCATAATTCAACTACCTTACCAAGGAAAAAACTCTATTACCACTAATTTCATTGGTTATAGTAGGAAGAAGATACCCACTGCAAAACACAACTGATAAAACATGAAAATACAGTTCCCTCCTAAGAAATTAGAACGTAGAACATTAGCGGAACCACCAGCTCAAGGAAGATGGATCCAAAACCAAATTACCCTCAGTGATCCATTACACAGTCGAACCAATAAAAGATGACTCATATTTTGACCTAATCCAAATGGGATTCCATTCATCCCTTGATGATGGGAATTCAAATCAAACACTGACAAACTCTATCCACATGATCAATATGAAATGTCATCAAATGAATGTATATCTTTAAAGCACACAAGTTGTAAAGATTCATGGGAATCTTATGTGAATAAATGATACATGGTTATTTACCTCTTTCCCATGGTCGATAATGTAAAAACTGTAATATAACATAAGTCTACAAACTCATGTGCATCATGTTAGGTGAAATCCTGGATCCTTTAAAAAATACCATGAAAAAAATCTTGTTCCCATAAAATATGGAATTAATATAGGATAATGTGTTTGAAAAACATTAGTTGGATATCCATCAGATTTTTTCGAGAATAATTATAACAACATTTTGTCAACATCCCATATTGGAAAACCTTACACATCTAATACCAGTTTTTGATGAAGTAGATTATGGAAACTTTACTTGTC
This sequence comes from Viscum album, assembly GCA_963277665.1. Taxonomy (NCBI): domain Eukaryota; kingdom Viridiplantae; phylum Streptophyta; class Magnoliopsida; order Santalales; family Viscaceae; genus Viscum; species Viscum album. The sequence goes on from OY728160.1 coordinate 1,387,929,004, forward strand.
ACCGGGTATGGCCCAATATAAGGTCTCAGGAACTCCTCCTCACACTAGAAAGGCTTAAAAATAATAAATGTTTCAGAACATGTGGTGAGGAGACTATACCCACATGTTAAAATGTAATAATAGTGTAAAATTACCAAACTCATTGATAGGGATCAACATCAGAGTATGAAAAATACCTAACTAAACTCAAATAATGCTATATCAAAATGGAATGCATTACAGAGACATATAGAATCAAGGTAGGAAAAAATTTGACATTCAATCTCCCACATGGATTACCATACATAAAAAATAAAAAAAATACAATTCACTCTCCTAACATCATAGAGCCGACCTACAGTCCTTGTCTCCATAATGCTCCAGATGCACCATCCTGATCTCAAGAATCCAACAAACGACACTACTAAATTGAAAAACATTGGGCCTTAACCCCAATTATTGATTAACCTTTTGTCCAACTAAAATATAAACATCATTTTTTTACACACACCATGGTTCACAAGCATGTTATGAGAAATGAATCTCAGTATGCCACCCCCAATCATGATCCTACAAATATATAATCACAAAAATTTCATGAACATGAGGTATGATAAACTTAGAAGACAAATAGAAGTTACTAGAATAAAATAACTATAAAAATGTATATAGAAACCAAAAATAATCCAACTAGTATGTTATATCCTGATTCAAGTGGTGAACCTACCCCCTCTCTGGCCCCTAACAGAGGATTTACATAATGTGTCTCAACCAGCCACATGGCAACTCGAACATTTGATAGACCTACCTATGTTGTCTAAAAATTGTAATTTAAATAGTGATGGATCCCAACACAAAGGTGTAACCATAGTCATGTACATGAATAGAAAGTTCCTATCAGAGACTGGGAATCCAAAGGCATGTTCTGAACTGCGGACAAGAATATCTTGGTTGACAACTAAAGATCCTTTCTGTTCAAAAGGTATAATAGAATTGATCGATAAACATCTATGAAACCTGAAAACTTGTCTCATGGGTACCATCATAGACCCAAACAAGACGTCCAATTGGTACAATAATATCTAATACCACAATTCAACCATGTCCCAAAGATCCCAAAGAAACCATGGTACACATATCCAACTCCATGAATTCTGTGGGACCTAATGTGCTTGATTCCACACTAGTCAAGGATAACACACTACTATATGGGGTTTGAACTCATCCACATCATACATTATCTCCTTAATCCCGTATTAATATAGTTAGGTATTTGATAAGTGAACTTGATAAAAACATGCGGCCAATTCCATATCAGTGACATCACCAAGGTTTACTCCTCAGACGATAGTCTCTAGTAGAACTGCCTCAAACCTCATTAATAGTGGCCAAATGAACGTTGGATGAACCATACCCTAACCCACCATGAAAAAATCTTAACTAATAACACCAATATACATTGAAACAACAAATCATGGGAACTATCTTAGCACCCTAGAGCTCAGAATCATAGCTACCTTCCACCACTGGTGTCCTAAGGGCATCCATAATGTCAAACCAAACCCAGGGATTACATTGTCCTAAATTCCATAGCATAAAATGACATCCCCCAGGAGACTCACTAGCTTACCCTATGCTCTTAGGCCACACCCACTGAATAAACCTATGATACCCGATATTCCATAGCTGGGGTAGGACAACCTATGAGTGGTTCCTCTAGATCATCCAAAAGGTTACAAACATGCCCAGTTCAGAAACCTACCCAAAATCCCTAAAGAGCCTCCAAATTATCATTGATCAACAATATTCTAGTCATGTGTCCAAAAAAGACACACATACCAGTGCATCTCTTTTAGTCCATATAACATCCTCAGATATAGTAGACCCTCCGGAGGTGTTTCTCTTAGTTGTCCAAATAAAACATGCCACACTGGAATTCTCAACATCCAACAATGGAATCCAATGATCACCTGATAGGAAACAATCATCGTTAAAATCATTATGACTCCCTTACAATCGACAAAGAAGAATAATAACACAGGACCATGAACATTAACCCAAGGAATTGACATGGGAAAATGACTAATGATGCATTGGAACAAAAACTAAATAGTTTAACCTCAACATCTATAACCTTGTGCCACCAAACCCAATAATGAAGTGAAAACCAATGATCTCCATGTGGATATGAATTGATTCCATGTTATGGATTATTCCTAAAAACACAATAAAAAACACTCTCTAGAATCCAAAATCTATAGCTATCAAAAAACAAACACCCTAACACGGGGAACATAGCTCACAAGCCCACCCTAGGAGGAATCCAAAGCCAAACCTCGTGGAAAACCTCATACTGAAATTTAATAGTACATAACACCATCCAGGAGGTCTATGATCACCAAATGAAAATCACCATTATCATTTACATAGAAAACATTCAGAATATACTACTTATAAGTTCAATTCTAAAAAAAAAGTGAAAAATTAGGAAAAAATAAAAGGATGTAAATCAAGACATCATACACTTTGGGTACACGGAGTGTACCCAAACTGGTTCCTCTAGAACATGTGCCTTAGGCAACTTATCATATAATTCCTCAAATTATAGGGTGTTGATGCCTTGTACACAATGTGTACTTCATTGGGGAATCATCACAACTGGAGTATACCCTTTTACAATGTAAACTACGGAATCACATGGTGTGTACTCTACAAACAGATTATGTATCCAAAACGGGGTCCCAATCCATATACCTATCCATGTATCACCACATGGTGTATCGCCAAATGCAATACATGTACACTATTCATTTACCTATTTTAGTATCTAGTTGTTTACCATAAATGACTATGTTCCCTAACACATGATGCTGGTTACTATGAACTTCATGTCATGTAAATGGTTTCCCCAAATTGGAGACCCCCAAAACAAATAGAAATTCATGTTTCACCATGATAACTATGGGTTGAAACACAAGGGTTTCATAGAAATTCATTAAATTAATTAACATTAAATGATAAAAATTAGGTGAATTTTAGGAAAAAAATGGAGAATACCACGGAGTGGAAAGCATTGAATGTTCCTTCTAAATCTGCGTCCTATTGTTGATGCACACAGATCCAACCCTTGGATGAACACATCACAACAAATCCTCCCTTTCCCTCTCCATCTTCCCTCTCTATCTCCATCTATCAACTATGCAAAGGGACTGACATACACATTTACATATAATACCAAGGAAAAAATTTGAAAATAAACAAATGGAAAAAAAATAACAAGAAATAAAAAAGGAATAGTGGCCCAAGCTCTAACTTGGAGCCTAATGCAACATTATGTTTCACTTATGAAAAAAATACAATTCTGGAATTAACAGCGGACTCTGAATCTCAATATGATTCCATATTTAAAATATAATAGAAATATTCCATGTGTGAATAAATTAAAATTTAATTAATTAATATTTTTAAAAAATCAAAACATCATAAATTTCCACCAAACAATCATCCTCATGTAAAAACCCTATTATGTTACCATTAGAGTGGTGAAAAAATTATATACGATAATATTAATGAAAAAATTACAATTTTTTCCATGAAACACTTTTTGCAAATAAATATCAAATATTACAAAATTTTCACAACACATGATGACGTTAGACATCATAGTAGAAAAAACCATTGATGGGGATATTTAAACCAAACCAGTAACCAACTGTTTTTCTACTATAAATCCTCCTCTAGAAGGTCCACTACTTGTGACCCATGATGATATATGGTTCATTTGTGAATAATTTTCAAACAATAATCCTTCAACTAATAATATTTATTATTAGTTAACCAAATATATACACAATATGTTTACTATTCCTTATGATAGGTTGAGTCATTATAAAATGCATTCTTTTTTAATTTTTTATTCCCTAATACAATTCAATGATTATTCTGATACTGATAAGAAATCCCTTAATGACAACGACTCAAAATAGTTGACTTTTCCATTGATGAATAAATTAACTCCTTAATGAAAAATAAAACATTATTTTTCATAGATAAACCCATATTAAAAATTAATTTTATATAATTAGACTTATAAATTAAATTAAAGAAAGATAAATACATAGCTATTCTATTTTCCATGGGGTTACATCAAAGGAAATGAATCGAAAATTTTGAAATTTTCCCCCATTTGTTTTAGAATTATTTAATAAGAATGTTTCTTTATATAGATTCTTATGATGAACGTAAAATTGAAAACTAGATTCGAAAGATGTATTCCATCATGGTGAGCTTAATAAGAAACTATATATGGAGCCTCATGATGGTTACCTAAGATTAACCAGGCATTTATTATTGAAAATGATTCTTGATCTGATAAAATGTCTTATTATGTAAAATGTTTATATAAGACATATGCACTTACTTGGTTTTATATTTATGGATTTTAAAATAATTTTTTGAATTTTTACCTTTGAAAATATAGTCATTGATTAGTGATCATAATATTAGTATAAATATAGGGCTTTAAAAATTCTAATTTACTCAAAAAAAGGATGTTATGGCCTCATCTAGTAGAATTTCACCATATGAAGCCCACTTATCAGAGCTTGCAAAGGAGGTAGCATCACTATCCCTCACTCATGAACAATCCCAGTATAATATTAACCATGTCATTCTTGAATGAAACCTCCTATAGGAGAAGTCAAAGTTAATAGAGATTACAACCTGAGTGATGTAATCTGAGTAACCCCAAGAGTCTATCACCATCGCAAACCTTACCATTAGGTTTTATGTGGGTGTTAGGGTTTATTTATTTAAAAAATGAAATTCCTAGGTGTGGCCTTTTCGAACCCTCCACACCCAGGTACCCCCTTCCCCACAAAAAAGTCATCCGGAGAAGCCTCAGCCAGGGAGGAGTCATTGTCAGCCAAGATGATAGAGTGTCCCCACATGGTTGCACCTCAATAAGAGATGGTTCGACATAGAAATCTGTCATCCAGGTGATGTGCGCCCTTTCTGCCCACCCGGTGAGACACCAGGTGACCCAGCAAGATGAGTGGTACAAGGGAGGAGGAAATTCCCCCAAGAGCGATCTCCCAAGAATTGAATCCGAGACCTCACCGAACGCCTGTTTTATGGCCCTAGACCACCCACCAATACACAACCACCAAAGTGGCTATTATAATTGGTTATGTAACAAGACCCTATCACTATTATTACATGAGTTATTTTTTACTCAATAATTGATATATTTTTATTTTAATTATTTTTACTTTGGAAATGGTTTATAATGCACAAATCAAATTTTTATTTAATATTAAATTAATAAATATATTTTTGATGAATTATTGGGTTTTAAAATTAAATAACAATTTAATAAATTTTATTATTCAATAACTTTGGATTATATAAATTTTAGGAATACAATTGTAATTTTTATTATGGTTCGAAAGCTATTTGTGTCAAAACCCATGATTGTTTGTTTTTATATTAATAGTATAAATTCATATATTTATAAAATTATTTAGATAAATCTAATATTATTTTTGAATTGAAGAAGTCAAAATTTTTTAACAGTGAATTTTGCATAATTTTCTAAAACAGTCGAATTTTTGGGTAAAAATTAAATTCCTTTTAAATATATAATGTCTTTTATGACATAAAAATGACCCAATAGTGATTCAATAAAATACTATAAAAGGGTTATTCGGACAATATATGGTTTACCTTTAAGATAATGATATTTTATATCTGTTTGATTAAATTTATGGTGCCTCAGTAGACCCCCTAAGACATATAGAGTATTTTCAGTTTTTAAAATTATTTCCTTGAGAGTGGGACTCACATTCACATAAGAAAGCCTAATATTTTAATATGTTCAATAATTTTCCACATATAATAATTTTTTCCACTCCCCTATAGAAAAAACCATAGACACAAACCATGGTATGGTTTTTTGGTTTTATTAGTTTAATGTGTAGTGTCAAAAACCTAAATAAAAAATAATTTCTCATCCTTTTTTATATAAAACCCACCCAATATCTTATTACTCCTCATTCAAAACCTTTTGATCTCGACCAAACTCTTCCCTACTCTCTCTAAAATCCTCCGAAGGTGCCCCAAGCTCCCAAGAAGCCTCTCTCAAGCCTCTCTCAAGCCTTTGGGATCACAAATATATGTAAGGGATCATCACTTTCCTTCCTTCCAAATTTATCTCAATGTTTCTTTATATTATTATGACCCTTTATTTTCAATTAAAAATATTGTGGTATGATTTATCACCTCCCCTATAATATCCTCCTTATGTTTTAATTATTAGAGACCCATTTCTCTCTCATTAATTCGTCCCATGTATAGTAGTTACCTTGCCAAAATTCTGTAAGGGATTTCTCCCTCCTCATTTATATTCAAGAAATAATTTTATATTATTAATTTAAATTCCATTACATATGTTCATACGTGTCTCTATATGAAAACTTACTTTCCATTAATTTACATATAATGAGATACCCCTTTCTATCCTGTCATTCATTTTTACAAATTCTTATGTCACGCTTTTATACTGCTGAAATTGCACCATGATTTTCCAAGCCAAGGTCATTGTGTAGTGAATATCATGCCAATTTCTCTATCAAGGGTATTCAAATTTATAAACATTTAATTATTGATTATATATTTCTATGTATGATTTTAAAATTCCTTTATCATTGAATAAATTATGAGGTTGAATTATTCCTTGTTGTATGATCCATGTGGCACACTTATGTATGAAATCGAAACGATTAAGAAGGGTCTGCCCTGATTTCGCTCCAATGCATTGGGTAAAGATTTGTATCATGATATTTCAAATAAAGTAAGGTTTTAATCATTCTAATTCAATTTAAATTAGTGTTTACTCATGATAATCCAATTTCAATGGGGTTTTAATCATGATCTAGGTGCAATAAGCCTTGGATCATGCTAATATAATGTTAAATGTTGTTACCACATTTCCATGTTATGATAATCATGCAATATCATGCTTTTATGTTCATGTTTCTCTAGTGATACATTTATATTCACATTTCCTATCATGTAATGTACTCTTCATGTTATGCCTTGTTTACTCCCTTACCGTCCTTTTTATATCACCCTTTTCTTATACATGTCCTCAGGTTGTCCTATGCAATGCTAAGTAAAAAAGGAATTTTGTGATCATGTAAAAGAAGTTTTCAATAAATATGTTGTGTCTTCTGTTAAATTATTATTTTTAATGTTCCAAATTTACCAAGACACTAGACCAATTTATCCTCATAGTTTAATTAAGTGGATTTTTATATAATAAATCATGTTGAAGTGTGTAATAAAGAGCCAGGTTGTTATAGTTGTATCGAAGGATATAATTAGTTATTTTTTGGATTTGGATTAGAAAACCCTAATGAAAGCCTTAGGGATGCTACTATGTATAATAAATACATACCTAAATTTTTGTGAGTATATTGTAAGTGGTTTATCAATAAAATACATCCCTATTTGGATTTGAAAAGGTAGAGGTGGATTTGGAATAGATGTATCTAGTGGTAAACCCCAAAAACACCACTCTTAGCTAGACTTGAAAAAGACCTGGTGCTCGACAATGGGCCTTGCTGCACTCTTGGTTATACATCTCATGGGGGATATTCTTTGGTAAATTTATAATCTTAGTGTAAACCATTATTATGGGAATAAAAAAATTCCCCCAAAAATATATGTTGGGAAGTAAATCTTGGATAATCTATATTGAAGCCTATAAATTCAAAATTTAAGGAAATTAATGTAATTTATAAGATATCAAATTTTTCATTGGATTCCCCTTTATGTGTTACCCCTAGATTTACTTTTATTCCATCCAACGGTCAGTAATAGGAGGAATCGAGCTATCAACCTGTGTGAAGATCCATGATTCGACTGTTCTAATGATATTCCCAATCTGATGGGAGCCAGAATCACACACATTGACACGATACTCTCTTACTTAACTCTTTTTTTGAATATAAACATCGGTAAAGAGAAACATCTACCCCCCCCCCCCAAGAAAGAAAAAACTGAAAATGGGAGCTTCGTAAGACCAAGGCCTCCAACATTTAATGGATCATCTAATCCCTCAATCATCGAACAATAGATCAACTATATTTAAATGATCTTCTCCATCCTTAAATGTTAAGAAAAAAGAGATGGTTCTTCTAGCTTCTTATCTTATGGATGGAGAAACAGATCAATGGTGGACATTGTTAAAAAATAGGAAGCATGAGGAATATATTGAGCCATTGGAATGGAAGGATTTCAAGGAAATGATTTTTTGTTGTTACCCAAGAATGCATGGTTGACCGCTACTTTTCTATGATAAAACCTAGCATACAGAAATCCCTAGTGATTATTAACATCGATAGATATGAGGAAATAGACTGATATCCCTTAAAGTCGAAATGGAAATATAAGAATATATGGGGTATCATGGGGTTATAATCTTAAAGTGGACATCAATTCTAGTGGTCCGATGGATTAATCCAATGGTGCTAAGAATTTGGATCACCCCACATGCCAATGGTGTGGAAGGAATAACTCCGTAAATTGCCTGAAGGGGATGAGGAAATTCATTAGGTGTGGATGATAATGGAACCTGATCATTAATTTCCAATATGAAAAACTCGCTACTAAAAAAATGCGAGGAACGCTCCTTTCAACCCTCAACGCATTGTTCATTACATAAACTGCAAATAAATAGGGCACTTTGCAATCCCATGGCATATTCCAAGTGTTTTAAGAGGCAACCAACAACATCCAAGGCAGAAATTGATTGCTTTATCCATCCCTCCTGCCAAAGAAAACCATGAAAATGATGTGGTGTCAGGTAAGATAGTTATTCAATCAATAATAGTGATCATACATTTTGATTCTAGATATATGGATTCTACTATACCCCAAAATATTTGTATATAAATCCCAACACCACAACAAATAATGGAAGTAAATATGTTAGTGAGAATGGAAGATGGGGACAATATTTCATCCGATGAATATAACTCCTCCCCTGTCACAATCTGTTGATTGAACATTCGGGAAAACCTCAACATACTCCCTTTCTAGAATTTGATGAAATTCATTGCATGGATTTGATTTCCCTATATACAGCCTATATAAATTTATGTGAGAGGAAAATCACTCTCTATGTGGTGAATCAACCACTAATTCTCTACAAGTGCAAGGAGGAGGATGAATCTTCTTTAGCACTATCATCTCAACTGTGGATATTCATTCACTATGAGAATGTATATCTTGCTCCGATGAATGAGTATAAGGAAGATACCATCCTTGAAGACATGCCTATTGTGAGGGAATTTACTAACATGTTTCTTGAGAAATAGCCCAGTCTTCCTCTTAGAATAGATGTTGACTTCTCGATTGATCTTATATTTGGGGATTTCCAAAATCAAAAACTTTGTATTGAATGGATAATGTGGATCTTGAGGAGATAATAACACAACTACTAGAGAATCTGGATAAAGAGTTAATATTCCCAAGTGCTTCACCATGGGGTGCACGAGTCCTCATTGTCTTGTAGAATGTTGGGTCAATTCCCCTTTTCAATGATTATATTGAGAACAGAAAAATCACAAAAATGAAAAAGTATCCTCTTCCCTGAATTGATGAATTTTTTCAATCAGCTAAATGGAGCAGAATACTATTCCAAGGTGGTTTTCCAGTCATGATATTACCATGTCGGGTGAAGAAGGTTGATATCCCCAAGAAATCTTTTCATACAAGGTATGTGCACTATGAATTCATAGTTATGCCTTTCAGACTAATTAATGTTCCAAAAATCTTCATTGACTTAATGAATATAGTCTTTAGAGATTACCTCGACATATGTGTGGTATTATTTATTGATGATATTCTAATATAATACAAAACTAAGGAGGAGCATGGGGAGCCTCTAATCATTATGTTAGAGAACATGAAAAAGGATAAGCTCTATGAAATGTAAAACAAGTGTGATTTCTGGTTGAACAAAGTTTCATTCTTGTGTCATATCATCACAAGAAATGGGATATCTTTGGATCCCTCTAAGACAGATTAAATTGAGGGATGGTCATGGCCATCATCGGTGATGGATATCCGTAGTTTCCTAGGGTTAATTGGATATTATCACTTATTTGTTATAAAATTCTCACGATTTACCAATAATAATAATAAGATAACTCAGAATGGAGTCAAGTTTTCATGCAGTGATGAATGCGAGGATAGCTTCTCGGAGTTGATAAGTAAGCTTATCACTTCACCCTTTCTCACACTACCCACAATTGGATAACGTTTTGTGTTATTTAGTAATTCTTCGAAGAATGTACTGGGTTGTATGTTGATTCCAAATGACAAATTCAATTCCTATGCTTCGAGGTGGTTAAATGTTCATGAGAAAAACTATCCAACACATTATTTTGAGTTAGTTGTAGTATTATTTGTGTTAAAAATTTTGGCGAAATTAACTCTTTGGGGAGTATTGTGAAATATACACGGATCACCGAATCCTCAAGTATATATTCACACAGAAATAGTTGACCATGCACCAATGAACATGGTTCGAGCTTATTAATAACTATGAATGCTCAATACATTACCACCCTAGGAAATAGAACAAGGTGGAGGACGTTCTATAACTAAAGAACCCAACAATTCATCCATTGATGATAATTGAAAAGGATGCAATCTTCTTAGATTTGATAAAGATGGACATGGGAATCATAAAGAATGGAACATCATCAATCCTTTCACAAATGATTTCTCAACTGTTTATTTTGAAAAGTTTAATGGATTCTCAAAAGGAAAATGTGAGAATTCAGAAGAAAGTGGAAAATATCAGTAATGGAAAATCCTCAGAGTTCAATATTAATGGACAAGGAATCGTGAGATTTGGGTCAAAACTATATGTTACATCAAATCCAATGGAAAAAGAACTTTTTCATGATGCAATCATTTCGAATTTATCCATTCATCTAGGGAACATAAAGATGAATTGAGATATCCGAGAGAATTATTGGTAGTATACCATAAATTAAGAGATCGCCGAGTATACATCAAATTTCATGGTAGAACAGCCAGTGAAGGGTGAGAGGCAGATGTCTAAGGGCATAATAAAATAGTTACCAATACAAATATGTAAATGGGAGAACATCACCATGGACTTTGTCACTGAAATTATGAATACATCCAAAGTAAACAATGCTATCTTGGTTTTTATGGACCATCTTTCAAAGACTACACACTTCATTGAAAATCAAGAGGATTTCTCATTGAATCAACTATCATGGATATACATTAAAGAAGTGATAATATGCCATGGAGTACCACTATCGATTGTATCTGATCGAGACCCAAGATTCACCTCTATGTTCTGGAAGAGTCTCTAACACACTTTGCATACCGATCTTCACTTCTGTACAACTTCTCATCCTCAAACTGATGGAAAGTCTGAGTAAACTATCCAAACACTTGGGGAAATGTTGAGAGCTGGCTCAATGAAATTAAAAAGAGGATTGGATAAAAATCATCCTCAAGTTGAGTTCTCTAACAATAAAAGTTTCCACTCATGAATACAAATGAATCCTTATGAATCCCTTTATGGGAAGAGGTTCCGAACATCATCATGTCAGTATAAAGTTGGGGAGAAAAAACTAAATGGTCCAGAAATGGTTGTGGAAATAGTGGAGTAGGTTAAGTCCTTCCATCAGAACATTAAAGATGATTAGATTTGATAAAGGAGATATAATGTTAATCGATGATGAGCCAAATATTTTTATGTGGGAGACATGGTATGCCTCCACAAATAAACATTTAAGAGAGTTATAAGTTTTAGAAATAAGGGAAAGATCATCCTAAGGTGCCTCCTCCCTTTTGAGATCCTTGATCACATTGTAGTAGTGGGTTATCAACTAGAACTCCCACCGAACCTTTCTCAAGTACATGATATATTCCATGTATCACTCTTGGGGAAGTACATACCTGACCCATCACATGTATTTAATCCCAAGGTGGTACCATTGATGAATGACCATTCCTATTAATAGAATTCGGTGAATATAATAGATATTAGGTAATCTTTTCTACGAAATAAGATAATTCCCCTCTTCAAAGGGTTGTGGAGAAACCAAAAGTTTGAAGATGCAATGTGGGAATAGAAGGAAGTGAAGAAGCATAGTTACCCTCATCAGTTTTACCATGGGAAAATGAAATTTATAGGGAGAAATTTCTTATGGGGGAAGATTATAATGACCCAAGATATTATGAATTAAATTCCTATGGATATTATTAAATTTATTATTATGTAAAACAATTATATAAGACATATTCACTTCATTGGTTTTATGTATTTGGATTTTAAAATACCATTATGAATTGTTATCATTTCTAATATAGTCATTGAACTTGGATCACTCGATTAGTATAAATATAAGGCATTAAAAATCCAATTTAATCAGACAAAGGAAGCAATGACATCATCCATTAGAATTTCTCTATACAAATCCCACTTTTCAGAGCTCAGAAATGGGGTAGTGCCACTAGGCTTCACTCTTGACCTGGCACAAGTCATTATTCCACACATTAAGCTTGAACGGAAACACCTACAGGATAAGTTGATGTTAATAGAAATTACTACCTGAGTGATGTTATCCAAGTTTCCCAATGAGTTTATCAACATCGCACACGTTACCCTTAGTTCTTATACATATGATATAAGGGGTTATGTATCAATACCTTATCACTATGATAATGTGAATTAGTTTTTTATAGAATAAAGAATTTATTTCATTTTTATTACTGTTACTTTGTAATTGGATTTAAATAAAAAATAGTATTTTTAGTTAATAATAAATTAAGAAATCTATTTTTATGAATTAATGGATTTTTTAATTAAATAATATTTCAATAAAATATTATAACTATATTACTTTTTATTGTTTAATTTTTGTAAAAACAATTGTAAATTTTAATAGGGTTTGAAATATTTTTTCTAAAAACCCATGAATCTCGGTTTATATTTTAAAAGTATAAATTCATATATTTCAGAAAAAAATCTAGATAAAATGAATATTATTTTTTGGATTCAGGACGTCACAATTTTATAATTGTGATTTTTTCATAACTTTTTGAGATAGTCGAATTTTTGGATAAAAATTAATTAAAATTTAAATTTATAATGTTTTTGATGACATCGTGATGACCAAATTGTGATGTAATAAAATAATATAAAACTTATATTCAAAAAATATATGTTTTACGTTTAAAATAATGTAATTTTTTATTTTTTTGATTAATTTTATGTTTCCTTGGTGGATCCTTCAATAGTTATAAAATATTTTAACTTTTGTAAATTATTTCCTTAAGAGTGTAACTCACCTACAAATAAGAAAGCATAATATTTTAATAAATTAGTCTATTCGCCTTATAAAATAATGTTTTCCAATCCCCTTTATCAAAAACCATTTTCAAAAAACAAGGAATTATTTGTGGCTTTGATTAGTTTAATGTGTTGTGTCCAAAACCAAATTAATAATGAATTACCTCTACTTTCATATATAAACCCACTAAATATCCCATTACTCTTCACTGAAAACCATTTGGGCTCTTCCAAACTCTACCCTCCTCTCTCTATAAACCTCCCAAGGTGCCCCAATATCCCAATAATCATCTCTCAAGCCTCTCCCAAGACTTTTGGTCACACATCCAAGTAAGGGATCCTCACTTTCCTTTCTTCCTTTTTTATGTCCAAGTTTTCTTTTTTTAGGCCCTTATATTTGTAATTAAAAATGTTGGGGTATGATTTACCACCTCAAATATACTTCCCTACTAATATTTTAATGATGATATACACCTTTCTATATCATTAATGCCTCTCATGTACACCTATTACCATGTAGAAATTTCGTAAGAGATTTCTCTCTCCCCATTTACATTCGTGAAATTATTTTATATTATGCATGTAAATTATATTACACATGTTGGGACATGTATGTATATGAAACCCTTACTTTTCAACTCATGTACATATGATGAGATACCCCTTTCTCCCTCATCAACAATTTTTTAAATTATTTTGTAACGCAGTTATGCTGCCCAAATTGCATTGCTATTTTCCAAGACAAAGTCAATATGTAGTGAATAAGATGCCCATTTTTCTATAAAGACTAATCATATTTATACACATTTAATTATTGATTTTATAGTTCCATATATGTATTCTACATTTCATTATCATGTAATAAATGATGATGTTGAATGATTCCATGTTGTGTGATCCTTGTGGCACACTTATGCATGAAATGAAATGATTAAGAAGGATTCACCTTGATACTTCTTCAATGCACTGGGTATTGATTAGTATCATGATATTTCGAGTGAAATAAAACTTTCATCATTTTAATTCAAGTGAAATGAGGGTCTACTCATGATAATTGATGTTAAATGGGGGTTTACTCATGCTCCATGTGCAATGAGACTCGGCTCCTGATTATATAATTTTAAAAGGTGTTTCCACATTTCTATGTATTGATATTCATTCTATATCATACCTTTATGTTCAGGTCTATATTGTAACCCATTGATATGACTGTTTCCTAACATATACTATATTCTTCATGTTATTTCTTGTTTCCTCCCTTACTGGGCTTTATAGCTCACCCTTTTCTTATGAATTTCCCCATGTTATCCAATGAAAGGATTAGTACGAAGGAATATTGTGGAAATGTAAAACATAGTTTCAATAAAGTTGTTATGCTTTATGTTCTCTTTTGTTATGTAAAAGTTCTTAATTTCCCAAGACACTGGAACTCTTGATCCAGAGAGTAATCTTATGTCCATGTATATGTAATAAGTTGTGTTTAAGTGGGAAATAAATACCAAAGTTGTTATATTACCCAAAATAATTATATCTAACTATAATGGCTTGACCCACAATTCCATATTTTCTTAATATTATAGTCAGTTATAAAATTACATATTTTATCTTTTCCCATGGAATAGAAAATTATTTTTCCTCCCTATATATTCCTGACAAAAATTTTAACATTACTTCCCATGTTTTACATCCCAATCTTACAAACACATTTCCTTTGAATTAAAAATACATAGATTCCCTTAAAATGCCTTATGTTTGGTTTATATTTCTAAAAAAATCGGATATGATCTATTTTATTCATTTTATTTTATTATACTACTAAAATTTGATTGTGTTTCTTTGATTTCATATTTTACATTTCCCATTTCCCAACATCCTTCTCATATTCCATATTTTAATTAGTATTATTTCTTCTTCATGGTAATTTTTTTAAATCATGTTGTCAATATTGATATTTTCCTCCTTGATTTTCATTTTATAAACTTATTTTTTCAGTATATAATGACAATTTCATGCGCTAAATTTGTACAATTTATCTCTTAAGCTCCCTAGAAACATTATTTTAAATTTATAGAAATTACATCAGTAAGATTAAATAATTGATAACGTGGAAATTTTCTACAACTGTGTATCAGTTATCGCCTTCACTTGAGTAAATCAGAACAATTTTTATTCAATTTAATTAAATGTATTTTTACATCTAAAATTTCATTGATGGTGTTATTTCATAAACTATATTTTTGAATTCATCTGACATATTTCATTTATGTAATTATGGTTTTCTATGGTTATAATTTACAGTATATTGATTGATATCATTAATTTTTCAACTAGTTTCTACTTAGAGTATTTATGTCTATTAATTATTATAACAAGGATTTTTTACTTTTGGTTTCTTTGAAGACCATGTTGGTAATTTATTTTTAATTAATGTCAATGATGATATTTATATTTAACACATTTATTTTAGTGTGTTTAGAAATATTGATTTATATAATATAATTGATATTTTTATAAATATTTGGATCTTTTTTAGAGAATTTATATTAGGAGAAAAAAAATAATTGTAAAATGAATAGAAAAGTTGTGAATATGATGGGAAAAACTATTGTGGCTTGATAACAGAGAAAAAAAGAAGACATCCAATGATAAAAGTTTCATATGGAACACTATAGGGGGTCAAAAGTGTAGAAATAGAAAAAATAGAGCATCTGGTGTTTGTAAATGTAGACTCACAATGTGAAATAATTACAGGATGTGTATATTGTTCAAGGTTTGAAAGAAGTACATAGCATGATGGGATTACTATTCAATATGAGTATATCCAAAATGAGAAATATTAAGGATCAATTACGTGCAACATGATACCCCTTGATTTTAATAAATATAGTGGAATGCTTCTACATCCATTGAAATACCAGGATACAAATTTCTAGGGTGAGAATATTTTTTTACTATAGGGTCCCCCTCCTAATTCATTACTGTTTTCAATATTTTTTATTTTTATTCATTTATTCAATCGTTATCTCTCACCACTATTATAATTGGTAAAACCTATCTTGTTGTATCATTATTTTCCCGGTGGTGTAAGGTTGTTTTGGATAAAAATTTTATTTTTAATCATGTTTTGGTTTATAGAAAATTGTATACAAAATTCCAAAAAATTTATTTTTTAATCATCTATATTGGTTAATAATCTCAAAATAACATCATAATTGTGAAACTGGATACATTGAATTGAGTAATGGCCTGTGTTTTATTCATGGAAATGATGATTAAATTTGGTATCAATAAAAAATCAATTTGACAATGACCTAATTCAATGACCATGGTAAATGAAGAATAACCATGTTAAGGAGTTGATTACCTGTCCATTTGATCCCCCTCATCTGACTCTGAAACCAAAAAATTATTTATAATTTAATACTAAAATAAAATAACATTGGGACCCAAAAACATCAAAACTTAGCAGGATTTCAATGTATTATTTTTTTAAACAATCATTCTTATTCGTAATCCTTCAGCATCCTTCAAGATAATCAAAACCATCTCTTATTCACCACTTTATTCATTTTAATTATGTCAGTTCTTTTAAAAAAACAATTATACAAATTTCCCTATATTTTTGGGTTTGATATCACTCAAATTCAAGTCATATTAAATAATAAATTTCATATGTTGTGGTTTTATTAATTTTTTTATTTTCATTAGACATTAAAGGAAATAATGAGACAGTTTGTGTCTTTCAAATGTATGGTTTCATGATTCACTTTAATATTTCATTTTCCATTTTTAAATTTAAATTTTTTTATTTATAAAAATATATTCATTTTTTATATTAAAATTTGTTGACATAATGACTATCAAAACATGAAACATTCCTGATATATGTTTCATGAAATTTAGGTAACTTCATATTTCTGTAATATTGTTTTAGAAGAGAACATCATTTGTTATAATAAATTTAATGTATTTAAAGGTAGTACACCTTCATCTTCAATATAAAATATTAGGGTTTCATTATTATATATACTTTTCTATAGGAACCAATTCATTTTATTATATATTTGGGACTATTTTTCATGATCGATCATATATTCAGTATAATATAGATTATATTGGTGAAAAGGAAAATACTATGATTCTAAATCCCCTAAAGCATAGAAAACAAGAATTAGGGTATTTAAACTGAATAAACCCTTCATGATAAATGTGCCCAATTTAAATACTTCTTTTTAGTTAAACATATTTTAGTATTTTTATAATTTCTATCTTGGAATGCATTATGAGTTCTTATTCATGTTGTCGTTTTATTGCACAATGAAAAATAATTCTTTTACATAAATTAATTTTATTTTTTATATGTCAGAAAATTATTTTATAAATGTTTCCATCATTAATATATTGATATAGAGAATCAAAAAAGTGATAATAGTGGAATTATTTAATAATATTATATTAGACCTCTATATATAGTGATGGACTTACAATGTATAGAGATATCATGTTCCAGAATGAATGTGGCTAGTGATGTTCAAAATGGACGAACATGCCAAAATTATGTCATCATTTAAAATAAAAAAAATAAAATTTCGCTCTTCTAATTTATTTTTTGGGAATAATTTTAAATTATTTTAACTACAATTATTTTAAATAATATCAATAAATTTAAAGAGAAATCATAGTATTTTATTATAACTAAGGTAAATACGGATAAAATGAGGTTTTGTTTAGAAATTAGTTTCAAGAGGATTAAATATTCTTATAATTATTATAATAACATTTAAATAATATTTAGTAATGGAAAAAATTGAGATGGAAGTATAAAATATTGGGTGTATACTGGGAAAATTCATTAAGTATTGATGTTTCGATGTTGAATTATTAGGGGAGAGGTAATGGATTTGTATAATATTTTTACCACTATTATACTATTGGATGAATAAAGAATGTATAATGATACAACTTGCGGTCTAGTTGTACATATTGGAACTATTGTGACTCCTCGGCCAAAGAATTTTTAATTTTGTGTTTTAGATTTTTCCATGATTTAGATTTTTTATATATGCATTGGGTTCCAATTAGGAAACCCATTTCAATTGATAGTTTTACTTGTTTTTCATCATCATCAAACCTCATCTCAAACATACAAATGATGATATAGAAATATTATTCAAGAATATTCTTAGAATGAGGATTTCTTTATTTTTACATTTTTCCCCAAACCTATTTATTTAATTTTGTTTAACCGTAATATTTTTATACTAATTTAAAGTGTTAATTTTGATCATTGTTAAAAAAAATGATGGTATAAATTAAATATGTATGCATGAAACAAAACTATACATGATAATATTATCCCATCACTAGGAATTTATTTCTTATCTTCCTATAATAATTTTATATTAATAATATTCACAACACTAAAATAGAAATTAAAACAATTAATATCCAACCTCTATGTGACATTTTCTTTTCAAATTATCCATGAATTGAATGACATGTATTATTTGGGGAGGATTTTTTTATTTTCCTCAAATAAACATGACTCTACCGTGATCATGTTGTTGATGAAGTTGTGGTTTACATTTCTTAAAATTTTGTCACTGATTCCCTAGAAACTATATAATTTATTGGTTCTTGAGGAATAATTTATTCTTTATGAATAAAATCTCAATGTTCTTAATTATGATTTATGTCATGTTTACTCGTAATATATAAATTTTATGTTTTATTTTTAGTAACTATCACATTTGGTCCTCTATTTAATGCACTTGGAAATTTTTATACACAAAATATTCCTCATCCACTGAATATTTGAAAAAAATATGGAAACGAGTTTGAGAATTTAATTAATATATTATATAGAGGTGATTTTTTATAGTTCACCTATTCATTCCCTAATACTATTATTGATGAGTATTTCTAATAAATTACCCAAAAATTATTTCTTTGATTCAAAATAAACTCTATAATTACTTTTTTATATAGTATAACATAGGACCCTCATTATTAAATGAATATGGTTTCTGATTTCTTATTTTAATCATGATTCTATACAGGTGATGTTTCATTCATATATAACTACCACTAATAGGTACAAAAACTCATTTGATTACATTTACAATTTCAAATTCCACATTCCAATATGTGTTTAATTGAAAATATTATAGCATGCTTAATTTATAATTTACTTCCATGAAAATTTTTATGATATAATATGTTTAATTTATTTATTATATCCTTAAAGTTAATGAATAATTTTCCAATTTTTTTTTGTTATGTGTGTTTTAATATTACAAGAATCCAATTTTTGATTCATTTGGCTGAATAGACCGAACATTAAAATTGAAATGTATTTATTCATTTAATTAATAGTGAATATTAAAATAATAATAAATTTATTTCACTATTGCATGATCTTTATTAATTTATATAGTATTATATTACTACAAAAAATGATAATGTATGTATACCCACTAAAATCATCCTTCTGGTAACCAATGGAATATGAATCCTAACTTTTTTTTCAAAAATATCCCTCTCAAAACAATCACCATATTTTTATGCACTGTCATTGTATATTTATAAACCATCACTGAATTAATCAATTTATTATTATTGTTTTAAATTTTTTCTATTTCCTTCTAAGGTATATCACACATCAATTCCAAAACATTATTATAATAAAACATTGTATCTCCAGTTTTTGATGGAATTGAACGATTATAGGTGTATTTATTTTTGAATTTTAAGAATTGGTGTAAAAAATAGGATTCTTTATATATGTGAAGAAAAACTCACAATGCAATATTTTTAAAAAATATATTATTAGGAAGAAATTGGTAATTGTTTTCATATCATGATGGAATTTTTATAGCATTTTTCCTTTTTAAATTTTAGGTACTACATTATATGGCCTCACCATGCTTCACTTATCCATTTTATTTGTTTACCATTAGACAATTTTATTTCAAGGGTTGTACATTTTATGTCATTGCCGCAATTTTTGTCCTACTCATTTTTTTAATGTTGGTAAACATAAAAAAATCATATATAATCATATTGATAAGGTTATATGTGACAACACTTATGTACTTAACAATATTTTTCTGGTTATTTTTAAAAAATGTCATCATATGATTGTTTTTTTATAATTGTATTCATAATAGTGGAAATGGGTACTTTATTGATCAAGTTACTATTTAATTCCACCACAATTGAATACAATAAGTGCATCCCTAATGAATTCTCAACCCTTAAAATCAAAGAGCAGTGTGTTATCAACCTTATCCAACTTTAGTTGTTATCCATCTTGGTTCCAAAGTAAGCCTTCCTCCTTTTTGTATGATTATTTGTCTACATTTTAATCACTTAAGACAAGAAAATTATATGTATTTAATTTTTTATGATTTAAAAATAATTAAAATAAATTATTTCATTGAATTAGTAAAATTATTATTATATGTGACTTATGGACTTTAATCTTTATATAATGAGCTTTTTTGAACATTTAACACCGGTCTCCTTTTACAATATTTATATTTTATGCATATATTCTATATTTCATTTCAATTATAATATGGGTAATGATGAATAAAAATATATTCCCCCTGTTGATAGTTTATGTCAATATGATAGTGGAAAATCAATTAAGTCACATTGGTCAAAATTTAAAAAATTATCTCATTTTACTTTGTAAACATTCTTGGACATTTTACATAACATATAATTTTCAAAAGTATTTAGATAATGATTTTGATCAAGAATTATTTTATGTAATATATGATGTAAAACAATTCACTAGTGGTAGTTCAACTATTGAGGGTCTAATAATGGTTTTCAAAAGATAAATTTAATAAACCAAAATACAATCATATTATTTTTACATGTTTTGTCTTGAAATGTAATGGATCACTATTTTATTATCTGATTTTACATTTAACTTTATATTAAAAAAATTTAATCTCAATTCATTCCCACCCTATATATCAATGAATTGATGTTTTTATTAGGTAAATCATTTTTTGTTTGATGTTTGACCATATTGAATTTACGTTCATATTTTCTAAAATTTTGGTTTCAAAAATAACCCTAATATATTCCTTTCAAATTTTTTAATTAAACTATTCTAAAATATAATTATATTTCAAATTTAAATGTGTAAAAAATTTATACTTGGATAAATGGGTTTTAGGATGGAAATTATGGAACATACTCAAAAATAGAGATTCTAATATTTTGGGTTATTCATTGGGATCTTGTGAATAGTGTATAACATTCTAAGAATAGGATGACTTGGGGATAGCAGATCCTTGCCACATCAGTGGGGCCTCATCCCTCTAGAATCTAATGTTTTTTCATTAGAGATTATTATTTCAATTATGGTGTATAATTTGATATTTTAATGTTCTATTCGAAAAATTAAAGATTTATATTCTAAAAAATATGGATATTGATATTTGTGAAATGTACACTATAATTTTTAAAATGTCAAAAATTATGTAATGAATGTATCCCAATAATAAGAGTGAATTTTCTCTAAAAGAAATTGAAAAAGCAACCTTCCCTCTCTCCCAACAATACATATAGTATTTATTAATATCAAATATTATATAATGAGTTGTTTTCTGAATTCAAACGATGTAGATGGCCATAATATTTTCACTGTGTATGCAATATGTGGCAGAGTCCAAACTGAGAATAAATATTGTGGTGAAGGAACTACATACCACCATCAAACTCCCCATATACTAGTTTCAACAATTCCCAATGATCCCATGATATCGCTAGTTCAAAAATCTAATTTGTTTTCTCTCAAACCATGCATTTCTTTAGAAGATGTATTTCTATTTTCATAACATACAATATTAAATTTACTAGTTTTCCAGTGGTAATGATTATTTGGATTTTTTTTAAAATTATATTAAGTACTATTAATGGTCTATTTTTTAATAATTAAGTGGGATGTATTCATGTTACATCATCTACAATTATTTTTATCTAATTATTTTTTCTCAATGGAATTAATGAAAGTTTATCATGTGAAAAACATGGATTGATGTTTAATATTTAATAGAAAATTACATACTATCTTCTATAAACCGTATTTCCAAATTCCTTATTTAGTTTCATTTTTTTCATTTTTATTATATTTTTTCAATAAGAAATTTTCCCAAATGTGAATTTAAATAATAATGTTTAGATATGTCTTTGGATAGAAAAATATCATAAAATAAGACCACAATTAAATATACCTTTTTTTTAATTTTTCAAAATTATTTCATTTAATATATAATTTTTTATGGGAGAAAATTTTTATAAATCAGTTTATTCAGATACTATTGATAGTGAAGGAGGTTATGATATTAATTTGAATACTAATACATCATTATCCATTTGAAATCAACATATCATAATGGGACATTAAAATCAATAATAATAGGGTTATTATTTTCATTTTCATTTTCTATTATCAATACATGATATTAATATGACAACTTAATGTAATCCTATGAAATTTTATCTTATTAAATTCTATTTTTAATATTTTTTTTAGTTCAGATATACCACCATTAAAAATAAAAAATGATTTATTTGATAAGTCATTTGCCAAAAAATGACCCCTACATTACCATTATAATTATATCCTTCTATTACATAATAGATTTCTCCACAATATATTTAATGAGTTTTGAATTTTTTTATATTATTATCATCAATAGATAATTTATGTTATTATAATCGATATATTTTGGAAAAAATGTGTCACCAATGACATTAACATTTGATGTTAGGGCCTTTTTAATATTTTAATATTACACAAATGGATTTGATTAAAACATGAACGTAAATGATGACTTTTTCATTATTTTGGAACATTATATAACATATTTTGGTTTAAATATTACCCTGGATATAAATATAGTATGTGATGGTTCAAATATTATATGACACAATATGAATAATTGACTACATTATTTTATAGTTCCTTTATTTGTTTGCTTCAATTCTCTATGATTTAATGATTCAAGTTTAATTTACGCCCTAAATCATGATATTAAAAATGTGCTCTCTGAATCATGGAGTAATATACCATCCTCTACATATTTTCAACAGTGTAGCATTCCCCCTTTAATCCCTAAATATATTTTATCCTTATTACAATTAAATTTTACAATTTTTCGAAACGTTTACTATGTTTTGGGATATAGTTATGTTCATGTCATTTTAGGTTGAAATATTCTATTACACACGTCTTCAATAAAATTCATTTACCATGTTCTATATAAAATATGTAAAATCTATTAGATAAAATAATTTTTTAATAAATAAAATATGCTTGATTAATTTTTCCTGATTATTATTTTATATATATGTATATATATATTTATTAAAACAATATTATAAGCATGCTAATTTGAATTTTAAATTTAGTTATTCTGTTGTGCACATGCACAGGTGAGGATACTGGGAGGAACACATCTCTGATACACTCACATTAGGGTTTTGTGTGCCAAATTTTTACAACAAAGGAATCTAGATGTTTATTGTGACATCACCTAATATATAATCCAGGTAATTTAGGTACCTTTTCTTTATTTATTTCACCACATAACCTAATCACTAACACTGATTTCTGTAATTTTCCTCCTACCATATTTATGAACATGATTCTTAAAATTCAACCTTTTTAATTTCAATACATTAAATTACATTAATTTTTTTCATTCATAATTTTAACCTCACTGGAATCATGTTGGTGAATGTATCATGACCTTATATCTTTTCCCCAAACATCATGTAATTTTTTTTCTTAATATTATATTGATAATTTTCATCAACTCTCGTAATAAAGAAACTATATTATTTTATTCATTTAATATTACATTTTTAATTTTCAATTAATTATTACCAACAGAAATATTATTAATCCATTTATATTTAATATTTCATTTTAATATATTAATTAGATGTTTTTTCATTCAATTTTCTAATAATGTGTAATTTATCTTCCGAAAAAATTTCCTATTTTTTAAATTACAAAAAATTGTTTTTTATTGAAATATTATATATTTTTATTTTTATTTTAATATTTATATATATATATATTGTTCTATAGTTTAATTTTTGTACACATATATTTTAAAACATTATTTATATTGTTATATAATCAACTTAATTAAAAACATGATGTCAAAATTGTTATATAAAACTAAACCATTTTATAAGATGAATAAATGAATAAATATATTACTAAAACATTTTACGGAAATAGAAATTCAAAGAAATAATGTCATTTCCATAGGTGATACTGAATTATGAATTCCTTATTAATAAATTATTATTAAATTTTTTACTTCCATCTTATGTGATCCTATTTTCTGTTGAATGTTATATTCTATGATTTTTCATCAATCACACTTATAATATTATTCATTTTATATACATTAAAAAATTAAATTAATTTTATTTGATGCAATATATTTATAAAAAATGACACTTTCCCTATCTTAAAATTATTTTTTCATATATTTTTTGCAATATTTTTTACTAACATCTTTTGTGATTCTTTCATTAAACTTTTAGATGTTATTTGTTCAGAATTTTTTTTTGAGATGTATTATTAAAATCCATAAGTTATATAAATAATTATTATTTTTATTAAACATGGTAACTACATTATTTAAAAGTAACGTTAATGTGTAATAAAGTTCAATTTTATTATTTTAGTCCCTTTTATGTAGTATAGACATGTATGGTTGTCTACACACATAATTGAGATAATATAATTACAGTAAAATTCATGTTCATTTATCTATGTTGTATTTTATACAGTTATGAAATTAATGACAATGTCTCCTTCTAAAAAGTATTTTTGGGAAGCATAGTTTGATACAATGATGTTTTTTTTAAGACATGATATATGAGTCTTTCATATGAAAAAAATAAATTAACTCCGACTACAATATATTAAATTCTTCTTATGGTATACTGAGACCATTGGAATTCTTAAAACATATTCATGTTTCCACAATTATAAATTAATTTTCTTATCTACCTAATGAAACCATGTATATTATACACTATGTTTTGTTTACTTTTATTCCTCATCAATTTTACATTAAGATTTTTGTGTAACATTTATTATATTTTATATTATTATTGTCATAAAAATTAAACATTGCATCATATTTAGATCTATTATCATCTCCCATTAATTATGTGATCATAATACAAGGATTTTTGTTTTTGAATAATTATTTATTGATTTTATCCTCTGATGTTTAATTTTATACCAATCATGTAAAAAAAATTAATAATTGTTGAAAATTTTTGATCATACAATGTTGTCCCGTGTTGGTAGAAAAAATAATCATACATTTCTACGGAGTAATAAAAATTATTTTGGTATCTTAGATTTAATGAAAGCATATGGATTTGGATTGAATATGTTGAATAAAACATTCTCACAATACTTTTATATTTCCTGATTGTTTTTATTTCACTATTATTATTTTGGTACCATGTTACAATATAAAAAAATACCCCCTCATGTTATAGAATATCATATTCCTGATGATCTATTCCATCAACTAGCCTATTTATTAAGGATAAAAATCAACCAATCTATTGATCTCTTATATTAATATTTGATCATAGAAAGATGTAAAATAACATTTTACTATTAAAGGAGTGTCTCATGGTGGTAGGTATGTATATTTCATTGAAATTTAAAAATGGGTTTATATTTACTAAGTTCATATTCCCATTAATTGATAGTGTAAATCTACATGATGGTGTAGACTTCACTTTAGTAATAATGGTAAAATTTGGCAACATTATCTCATCACTTTGTGAGAAATTTTTCTAACATGTTATCAAAAATATTATTTCTAGAGATGTTTAGAACATGATGTTGAACAATAATGATTTTATTATGATGAAAAATCTATCCTAGATTATATGAGAGATATTTTGATATTATATTATATTAGAATTATGTTCAAAAAAATTTAATAAATTGGGCAGCTGTTTTCTCAAATGTTCAATTGATTCCTTTAAATGTGATATAACACTATTTAAACATCTCATTCTGTTATTTTAGGTTTTTAATATAATTATACTTCTATTTTTACAACTTAAAATATTTCGTATCTCAATTTTTTTGTTATTTAAATATAGTTTTTCATTAAATTTATCATTATTTTGTCCCACGGAATTGAACGGGGGGGGGGGATAGTAAAAATTAAGATAAGACAATTTTTAACATATATTAATTTAAATTTTTAATTTTCTTAAACTAGTATGGAGATCCATCCAACCTGACTCAAGAACCATTCTATTGCATGGTAATATGTGTGTTCCCATTCCCCACAAGCTGGAAACCAGTACATGGGTATCAAGAACACAAAAAGTTCATGATATCACCCATTTCAATAAGAATAATTTACCAAAAGTAATAAACATGAAAAAATAAAATAAACAATGAAAATAAAATGATAATTTTTTTAGAATTATGGTTATACAACTTTAGACCGAATCCCAATGAGCTACAACAAAATAGGAACAAATAACTATCCCAAAACCACAATACAATGACAAGGATGTAACAATCATTCCACCACCACAACAATAACACAAGGAAGACCAGTATAATCCCCAACCACCATATCCAAACATCTATAAATCACTACATTTAAAAATAACAATATCAACTTAATCAAAATGGTGTATGTAATGTTTTTGCAAATTCATTGTAGGATGCCACCCAATATAAATATTTCATGCTAAAAACATTTTTAGACAACATAAATGCTTGTTTTATAAAAGAAATTCTATAAATTATTAATATAATACATTTTTAATTAAAAAATTTCTTTTCGTTTTTGGTTTTAAAAAACAGGTGCACCATATGCCTATGGTGACAACAATATCACAATTAGCACAATATTATGGTAGATCCATATGGAACTAGCTAAAATAAGACAGTAGAATCATTATATACCAGTGAAACGTGGTGTCATAACTACACCAACATCACTCCAATGGATGAGATACTAGAGAGGAGAAAAATTGAAAAATCTAGTGGTCTCCAATATTCCTCATATATTTAGATAGTGTTTTAATTTTCAATCCTACTAGATGAATCTGTGCTAATTGACTTATAACTCATCTAGGATACTAGTCCTATTCCTCCCACCGAAATACCTAGGATCCCCTTCATTACAATTTATATTTCACATATCACATAACTCCCCACTATCACACATACCTAACAAAATCCACAAAACAAACATAATTAAATCATCATTTTCTTAACCAAAAACAACTATTCAAGAAAAAGGGACACTAAATCCAATTTTAATCATGTTTATCATCACTTGAAAATTAAAAAAAATTACAAAATATAAAATACCTTTTGGAATCCCAAAAAAAGAACACACATGAAAACAACAAATATCCAATATAAAACCACATTCAAGATATACACATATTAAAAAATCACCAAAACATATTTTTCACCTCAAAATAAATGCATGAAATATAAGTCCCCATGCTTAAACATTACTTAATCTTGAGTTATTACAAGATTACACCTTGAGGATCTTTTCAGGTTTAGAGTTTTAGAGAATTTGATCATAAAACATGCATTACATTCCAAATTTAAACAAAGTGGTTACATAAATGATAGTATTCATTTTTCCCATCAATGGAAACATATTTAAAGTAAAACATGGATTCTTTATTGACACTATCATCATATCATGTACCTTTCCCTTGACCTATGAAAAACATTTCAAAAACATTGGAATGGCATAAAAAGCTCAGTAAGGGATATAAAAAATATGGAAAGGAAACATGGGTACATATATACATAAGAATGAAATCATACTTTACCCATAAAAGATAAGAACTTTAACATACCTCATCAAATAATGAATAAGTCATAGAAATCATAATACATAAAGGTAACTTGAGGCATTCATAACATTCTTACGTAGGGAGTAACCCTCTTGGTTAAGTTTGGAATACCCATCATAGTATATTCCCTAAATCTCTTCAGAGAAACCTTAAAGTTTCACTCCTTAGTGTTACCCAATGCATTGTAGAGATATATCAGGATCACCGGCCCTTAGTTTATCACGGAACCACCCATCTTCATAATAATGCCCAAGATCCTCAACATAATCGTATCACATAAAACATGTATATAGGAAACATAACATTTCCACCTTTCAATCACAAGATATCAATACAAAAAATTGATATAAAAACATTATGAAATCCATTTTCAATACCAAAACAAAATAAAAGTTAAACATGGTATTTATTTTTCTTTAAAAAATAGGTATGGCTTGTAGAGGAAGCCGAAACTCAAATAATGGTCACGATGGTGGAGAAGTCGTTGTCACCTCATACATACGACAAAAACATTCCCTTTTTTCATTTAGTAAAATGATTCGTATAAAAAATATTCCTTTTGGATAAATGTAAAAGTCAAAGGGGTTTATACACCGTATAAAAGAAGCTTTTGTATAAAACAAAATATGCCTCAATGAAAGGAGATTGAGACGAAGTCCCATACCTCGGGTCCGACATGAATCAATCTTTCTTTAATGTCCTGAATAATAAACTGGAGTTAATTTCAACTTGTTTAAGAACCTTTTTCATGTTCATTATTCCTTTTATATCACTTATTCCCATGTCATGAATACTATGTAATTATTTAAGTTAATAACGGTCGTTTTAACGATCATTGGTACATGAGTCAAAAATAAACCCTTTATAATTACAAGTTGGTCATGTATCCATTATATCCAGAATTATAATCATGATGTATATATCATATATATCATATATATCCAGTATATACATGAATTTATAATATTACATAATCATTTAGAGGTACGAAATGAAATGCACCGTTCATGGAGACGGTAAGCCGTACGTACGCGTGAATGCTACTTTCATTTCAATTTCGTATTTTATAGAATGGAATAATAATGATATAAAGGTATATTATAATTCCAGTTTAATATAATATATAATATCATTACTCCATCCTTTATACGTCCCACAGATGGAATTTAACGAATCAAATCACTTTGAGGGGGTGGTAGTCCGCACTTCCTTAAATGAAGATATCGCGTTTACCCATAATGGAAACCATAACGGTATGCCCAAAATGAAAAATACAGAAGCTTAAAGAAAACATAAACATATTATATATCATATATAAATATAGTGTCATCTTAATGGACAACTTTGAAGGTGTTAAAAGAATGTTGAAGAATCATCGTTTCGGGAGGCCGAAATTTTCCATCCACGGAAATAGTATGTTCTTTAACCATTAGATGTAGGTGTGTGTAAGTGTAGCTCGAATATTTCTTATAATAACATCCTAGTATATATAAGATACTGGATTTTTTACAAAATAAATGAATAAAAAGAGTTTAGGGGGTTGGAGAAGTAAAATAAAACAAAAGGACTCAAATGAAGACATTACCTTAAAATCGGGTAACTCCCTTTTGTTTGAGCTCAAAGGCTTCCTTGGGAATAATTCTTCCCAAAGTGAGGCTTCAAGGAGTAATATAGGGATGTGGAGAGACAAAATGGGCAGGGTTTGGTCGAGCCAAAGGCTTTGGAAGTGTGGGTAATGAGGTAGAGGTGGGGGCCTTTTATAAGAGGAGAGGAGGGGCACTCTTGGAAAGTAAAGAAATGTTACTTTATTTTAAAATGAGTTTCAGATTCAAAAGGTCCCACATTGATATAATTCGAGGGTAAGGTGATAAGGTTTATAAATAAAACCATCCCATAGGTTTTGGAAATGTGTAGGTCTTATATTTTACATTATCATTTCATTTTATTTAAATCCTTTATTAATGAGGTAATCGCTGCATCATCATGATGTCATAAATAAATTAATTTATTTAAAGTATAAAAATTATAAAACAAATATTATGATGTAGGAAATCTTTTTATCTTTCCAGTTACTATTTATAATAAAAAATATGACTTGTATAACCTCATGTAAAAATTGTTTTAGTAAAATAACTCTTGTTTGTGTCATTTTCACATTAACATTAAATAAAAAGATATTAATGTCATTTTCCAAAAAAAGTGGCTCCATGGGGTCCCCAAGTTGACCCATGTATTTTATTGGTCGGCTATGACACATCCAATAAGGTTAGGACATCTGTCTAGGTCATTTCATATTATTAAAACATTATTGTTTCCTTAAACTACACTAATTACCACTAATCGCGATTAAAAACATAAAACCTCCTATTCACCAAAAAATTATTTTAATCCCATTGAACCACATTTTACTTCTTAATGACAACCATGTATGTCAGATTTTTGAAATTCAAAACATAGAGGTGGTAAAATTTCATTTAAACGAAACTCAGTTTTTTAAGTACCACTTAGTGGTTTCACTATTCATCAAAAATTGAAGTTTTTCAGAAAAATACCAAAAAATCACCCTAAGATATATTTGATATTCTGAATTCAAAAATGTTGTCTATTTTATGAAATTCCAAACATATATGTTGCATTAATTAATTTAATAATTAATTCCCGCTGTCAGAGCAAATAGTTTGTTTTTATTAAATAATAAGAATCAAAAGATTGACACTTGTTTAAGTCCAATTTCAAAGTGAAATTAATTCCAATGACCGCTATTGTATTAAATGTTAAAAATATATTCTAATTTCACTTTAAAACCAATTCAAAAGATAATCTAATCATATAAATAAATTATATTAAAAAGCAATTTTGATGTAAAATGCAGTATTTTTCACTATTCATTAAAAAATGAACATTGTCAGAAAAATTCCAAAAATTCACACAAAGTAAATTTTGATGTCCAAATAATAAAGAATCAGTTTATTTTGAAAAAAATAGCTTATAAAATTTTCAAAAGATATATTTAAAAATGGTTTGCCATCAAGAGGCAGTAAAACAATCTTTTAAAAATATTAGTGTATTCCATGTTTAAGATTGGATTTATTTTCATTTTAAGCCTATAAAACACTATCTAATTCATTAATAGACATAGATAAAAATATCTATTATTCATTACATACTTGGGGTGTTACATCCTTCCCCCCTTTAGAAAATTGTGTCTCCACAATTTGTTTACTTATCGAATAAATGGGGGTTCTTATCCCTCATTGCATTTTCAGATTCCCATGTTTCCTCTTCCATCATGAGGTTTTTCCACAAAACCATTACCTGATTAATCAACTTATTCTCTAACACTATCTCCCTGTGGTCAACAATCTAGATAGGTTGTTCCTCATAAGATTGGTTCTCTTCCAGCTGAACTACCTTTGGACTCAAAACATGAGATGGATCTGGAATATACTTTCTCTACATCGAAACATGAAAAACATTGTGTACCTGAGGTAAACTCAGAGGTAAATCCACTCAGTAAGCAACTGATCCAACTCTCTCCATAATTTCATATGGTACATTGAACCTTGGACTCAACATTCCTTTCTTACCAAATCGCATCACACTTTTCCATGGTGATAATTTGGAAAAAACATGATCACCTACCTCAGAAGAGAGATCCTTCCTCCTATTGTCCGCATAACTCTTCTGCCTACTCTGAGCTATTGTCATGTGTTTCTGTATCAGCTGAACTTTTTCTGCCATCTCTACTACCAATTCTGGTCCCATCAGCTTCCTTTCACACACTTCATCCCAAAAAGCTGGAGTTCGACACCGCTTCCCATATAACGCCTCAAATGGTGCCACCTGTATACTGGAAAGAAAACTATTATTATATGAAAATTAAACCAAAGAAAGATGTTGGTCCCAACTTCCCTGATAATCCATAGAGCAAGAATGTAGCATATCCTCCAATGTCTGAATTGTTCATTATGACTGCCCATCTGATTGAGGATGAAATGTTGTACCAAAATTTAATTCAATACCCAACGACTTCTGAAGTCCCTTACAAAAGTTATAAGTAAACCTAGGATCATGATCAGATACAATGGAGAGAGGAACTCCATGTAACCTGAATATCTCATTAAGATAAAAATCGGAAAGTTGATCTAGAGTTAAAGTATCTTGTAAAGCAATAAAATGAGCAGATTTAGTCAAGCGATCAACAATAACCCAGATTTCATTATTACCTCAAGGGGTCTTCGGCAATCCCACAATGAAGTCCATGGATATATTCTCCCATTTCCACTCTGGAACTGGTAAAGGTTGAAGCATCCCTTTCGGTAACTGCCGCACTGCTTTAACTTGCTGAGAAGTCAAACACTTCACTGTAAAATCAGTAATATCTCTTTTCATTCCATACCACCAGTACTACTCCCACAGATCGCTGTACATCTTAGTACTGCCAGGATGAACTGAAAACGGAGGACTATGTGCTTCACATAACAACTCTATCTTCAACTGTGAATCACAAGGCACACACAATCTCTTCCCAATTCTCAAAACGCAATCATTATCAATGTTGAATTCAGGAAACTTATCTTTCTGAACCAGCTCTACCTTTTTCTGCAACTCAATGTCTTGCTTCTGTGGTTGCTTGATTCTGTCTGATAGAGAAGAATTCACTGATACCTGAAACAAAACGGAAGGACATCCTGCACCAACAACTTCTATGCCAAATTTCATCAAATCCTTAACCAAAGGATCATGTTCCAAACACAACATTGCTAATGGAGCATTACTTTTTCGACTCAAAGCATCAGCCACATTATTTTCTTTTCCCGGATGGTAATGAATTGTACAATCATAATCCTTGATTAATTCTAGCCATCTACTTTGTCTCATGTTCAATTATTTCTGTGTGAATATATACTTTAAACTTTTGTGATCAGTATATATTTCACACTTTAATCCATACAAATGATACCTCTAAATTTTTTAAGCGAAAAAAACAGTAGCTAATTCCAAATCATGTGCAGGGTAATTTACCTCATGATTTTTCAACTGTCGTGAAGCATAAGCAATTACCTGATCATTCTGTATTAGGACACAACCAAGTCTTTTCAATGAAGCATCATTGTGGATAACAAACTCACCATTCCTGGAAGGTAGTGCCAAAATTGGAGCATTAACCAATCTTCTTTTCAACTCCTAAAAATAATCATCACATTATTTTGTCCAGATAAACTTAACACCCTTCCGAGTTAGCTTAGTCATTGGAATAGATAAACGTGATTTTTTTTAGAAATCTTCAGTAATAGCCTGCCAAACCAAGGAAGCTACAAATCTCAGTTACATTTGTGGGTCTTGGCCAGTCTTCCACAACATTTGTTTTTGCAGGATCAACAGTTATCCAATCTTTTGAAACAATGTGACCAAGGAAAGAAATTTTTTTCAACCAAAACTCACACTTTCTGAATTTACAATACAATATATTTTCATTTAAGGTTTGATAAATAACCATTAAATGTCTTTCATGCTCCTCTTTACATTTAGAAAACACGAAAATATCATCAATGAAAACCACCACAAACTTATCCAACAACTCATGGAAAATTCTATTCATTAAGTCCATGAATACATCAGGTGCATTGGTTAGCCCAAAAGGCATTACTACAAATTCATAATGTCCATATCTTGTACGAAACATAGTCTTCATAACATCTTCTTCCTTTACCTTCTGCTGATGGTACCCCGATCTCAGGTCAAAATTTGAAAAATACT
The DNA here is from genome assembly GCA_963277665.1 of Viscum album. Taxonomy (NCBI): domain Eukaryota; kingdom Viridiplantae; phylum Streptophyta; class Magnoliopsida; order Santalales; family Viscaceae; genus Viscum; species Viscum album. The sequence goes on from OY728160.1 coordinate 1,387,963,073, forward strand.
GAGCTCCCTGGTGCTGATAAAACAAATCATCGTTATGAGGCAAAGGATATTTGTTCCTAACGGTGATGTTATTGAAGGCTCTATAGTCAATGTCATGTCGCATAGAACCGTCTTTCTTTTTAACAAATAAAACAGGAGCACCCCATGGTGACGTGCTAGGTCGAATGAAACATTTCTCTAATAAATGTTTCTATTTCTCCTTCAACTCTAAAAATTCAATTTGAGCCATTCGATAAGGGGTTTTTGAAATTGTCTTAGCATCAGAAACTAAGTCAACAGTATACTCAACTACCCGATCTGGTATTATTCCAGGAAACTCATCAGGAAAAACATCAGGATACTCATTTACCACTGGCACATCATTAATATGAACAGTTCCTTTATTTTCAATGATGTGTGCAAGGTAACATTCATTTCCATCTGTTACAAGTATCTCGGCCTCTTGATATGTTATCAATAGTAAGGGTTCAATCTTGTACACAAACTGAAAGTCTTTCCGAAAAGAAACTTTTTTAGCTCTACAGTCAATCTTAGCATAGTAAATAGAGAGCCAATCCATACCCAGGATAACATCAAACTATACTAGAGGTAGAACAATAAGGTTTTCAAGTAGGTTCTTTCCACAGATAAGGATAAGAAGATTCTTATAAATTCTTTTTGCCTCAACATTTCCCCCAGGTGTTTTTACAACAAGTTCAGGAGTAATTTCTTGAGATGGTATTCCCATTTTACTAGAAATGTTTTCAGAGATGAAGGAATGTGTGGACCCCAAATCAAAAAACACCCTGGAATAATCTGAGAAAACAAACAAAGTACCTGATACAACATCATTTGATGGCCTGACATCTGCTGAAGTAGTTGCAATGGATTTCACCACCCCTTTCTTCTTGTAGTCTAACTACTTCCTGTCACTCAAGAACTTTGTCGGACACTCGTTTTCATAGTGACTCATCCCATTGCACTTAAAACATTTCATTAACTGTAAATCAAATTTGGTCTTACCATCACCCTGCTATTTTTCAGTGAAATCACGAGCCTTATGTCCCATCTTACCGCATCGGTATATCTTTCCAGAATTCAGAAGACATTCCCCAGCTTGCCTTTTCCCACATTTATCACAAAAAAGAAACTTAGTTTTCTTACCATCATAATTTTTTGAAGAATTCTTCCCTTTCTCCCGCCACCTCGGTCTCTTCTTCTGTTGGTTGTTATAGAACACTTGATCATCGGCAAACTCCATTTCCACCTTCTCAGCACATTGAACAAGCTTTTCATAACTTTTAAACTCACGAGAAGCTAATGACCTTCGATATTTTGGATTTAATCGTGAGTAAAAACGATTGATTTTACAATCAAGGTCTCGGATAAAATTTTGAGCATACCTTGACAATCGAGTGAACCTTTCTTCATAGGTAGCCACTGAGTCTTCCTATTGCCTCAATTCCAAGAATTGCATTTCCATCCTAAGTCGAATATCCTTAGGAATATAATTTTCAAGAAACATACCTTTGAATTCATCCCAGTCGAGAGAATCAATCTCATCAGCGTCCCTGTTATTTTTAACCATCGACCACCACTGATATGCTTCACCCTCCAAACGGTAAATAGCAAGACTAACATTTTGATTTTCTGAACACCCCATGACATCAAAAATCTTCTCTAGTGCTTTAATCCACCCTTTAGTTAACACATGGTCAGATGATCCTCTGAATGATGGGGGATGTTGCCTCATGAAATGTTTCACCACTGAAATATTCCTCTGTGGTTGATCTGGCTGATCTCGTGCATGGACACCACCACCATTTATCGCTTGAGTCAACTGCGCCATTACTGCAACAAACTGTTCAGTTCCATTTCCGACCATCTTAGGATGCTGATTTGAAAGGTTATTTCCTTCTGTAAGCCTTCCTAGCACTGCTTCCCTTTTTCCTCTGCGGAAAACCATTCTGAACAAACATTTCTTAGATGAAGAAACTTGGTAATCTTCAAATGCTATATCATTTCAAAAAAAATATTTCTGTATAATCATTAATAGAATTATAACTCCTAAAGTTATCTAAACCGTCCTCTAATACCAACTATAAGGCCCCAGCCTTAAACATTACTTAATCTTGAGTTATTACAAGATTACACCTTGATGATCTTTTCAGGTTTAGAGTTTTATATAATTAGATCACAAAACATGCATTACATTCCACATTTAAACAAAGTGGTTACATAAAAGATAGTATTCATTTTTTCCATCAAGGGAAACATATTTAAAATAAAACTTGGATTCTTTTTTGTAACTTCCTTGACACTATCATCATATCATGTATCTTTCCCTTGTCCTATGAAAAACATTTCAAAAATTTTGGATGAGCATAAAAAGTTCAGTAAGGGATATAAAAAATATGGAAAGGAAACATGTGTAAATATATACATAAGATTGAAATCATACATTACCCATAAAACATAATAACTTTAACATACCTCATCAAATCATGAATAAGTCACAGAAATCATAAGAAATAAAGGTAACATGAGGAATTTATAACATTCTTACGTAGGGAGTAACCCTCTTGGTTACGTTTGGAATACCCATCACAATATATTACCTAAATCTCTTCGGAGAAACCTTAATGTTTCACTCCTTCACGTTACCCAATGCATTGGAGATCTATATCGGGCTCACCCGCCTTTAGTTTATCACAGAACCGCCCTTCTTCATAATAATGCCCAAGATTGTCAACATAATCGGATCATATAAAACATGCATATAAGAAACATAACATTTCTACATTTCAATCACAAGATATCCATACAACACATTGATATAAAAACATTATGAAAACCATTTTCAATACCAAAACAAAAGAAAAGTAAAACGTGGTATTTATTTTTCTTTTAAAAAAAGGTATGGTTTGTAGAGGAAGCCGAAACTCAAATAATGGTCACGGCGGTGGAGAAGTCGTTGTCACTGCATACGTACGACAAAAACATTCCATTTTGTCGTTTAGTAAAACTCTCCGTATAAAAAGATTCCTTTTGGATAAACATAAAATTCAAAGGGGTTTATACACCGTATAAATGAAGGTTTTGTATAAAACAAAATATGCCTCAATGAAAGGAGATTGAGATGAAGTCCCATACCTCGGGTCTCACTTGACTCGATCTTTCTTTAATGTCCTGAATAATAAACTTGAGTTAATTTATACTTGTTTAAGAACCTTTTTAAAGTTAATTATTCCTTTTATATCACTTATTGTCATTTCATTAACACTATGTAATTATATGAGTTAATAACGGTCGTTTTAACGATCATTGGTACTTGAGTCAAAAATAAACCCTTTATAATTACAAGTTGTTCATGTATCCATTATATCCAGAATTATAATCATGATTTATATATCATATATATCATATATATCCAGTATATGCATGCATTTATAATATTACATAATCATTTAGAGGTAAGAAATGAAATGCACCGTTCATGGAGACGGTAAGTCGTACGTACGCATGAACACTACTTCCATTTCTATTTCATATTTTATAGAATTGAATCATAATGATATAAAGGTATATTTTAATTCCAGTGTAATATCATATATAATATCATAAATCCATCCTTTATACGTCCCAATATGGTATTTAACGAATCAAATCACTTTGAGGGGGCGGTAGTCCGCACTTCCTTAAATGAAGATATCACATTTACCCATAATGGAAACCATAAAGGTATGCCCAAAATGAAAAATACAGAAGCATAAGGAAAAAATAAACATATTATATATCATATATAAATATATTGTCATCTTAATGTCCACCTTTGAAGGTGTTAAAAGAATGTTGAACAATCATCATTTCGGGTGGCCTAAATTCGCCATCCACGGAAACAATATGTTCTATAACCATTAGATGTAGGTGTATGTAAGTGTACCTTGAATCATTCTTATAAAAAAATCCTAGTATATTTAAGATACTGGAGTTGTTACAAAAGAAATTAATAAAAAGATCTTAGGGTGTTGGAGAAGTAAAATAAAACAAAAGGACTCAAGTGAAGACATTACCTTAAAATTGGGTAAGTCCCTTTGGTTTGAGCTCAAAGGCTTCCTTGGGAAGACTTCTGCCCAACGTTAGGCTTCAAGGAGTAAGAAAAGGATGTGGAGAGACAAAATGGCCAGGGGTTGGCCGAGCCAAGGCTTTGGATGTGTGGGTATGGAGGTAGAGGTGGGGGCCTTTTATAAGAGTAGAGGAGGGGCACTCTTGGAAAGTAAAGAGATGTTACTTTATTTTAAAATGGGTTTCGGATTAAAAAGGTCCCACATTGATATAATTATAGGGTAATGTGATAAGGGTTAGAAATACACCAATCCAATATGTTTTGGACATGTGTAGGTCATAGATTTTACATTATCATTTCATTTTATTTAAATCCTTTATTAATGAGGTAATCGCTGCATCATCATGATGTCATAAATAATTTAATTTATATAAAGTCTAAACATTATAAACAAAATACTATGATGTAGGAAATCTTTTTATCTTTCCAATTAATATTTATAATCAAAGATATGACTTGTATAACCTCATGTAAAAATTATTTTAGTAAAATAACTCATGTTTGTGTCATTTTTACTTTAACATTAAATAAAAAGATATTAATGTCATTTTCCTACCAAAGTGGCTCCATGGGGTCCCAACGTTGACCCATGGATTTTCTTGGTCGGTCATGACACATCCAATAAGGGTAGGACATGTGTCTAGGTCATTTAAAATTATTAAAACATTATTTTTACCATAAACTACACTAATTATCACTAATCACGATTAAAAACATAAAAGTTACTATTCACCAAAAAATTATTTTAATCCCATTGAACCACATTATACTTCTTAATGAAAACCATGTATGTCCGATTTTTGAAATTCAAAACACAGAGATGGTAAAATTTCATTTAAATGAAAAATCAGTTTTTTAAGTACCACTTAGTAGTTTCACTATTCATCAAAAAATTGATGTTTTTAGAAAAATACCAAAAAATCACCTTAAGCTATATTTGATATTTTGAATTCACAAATGTTGTCTATTTTACAAAATTCAAAACATATAATTTGCATTAATTAATTTAATAATTAATTTCCACTGTCAGAGAAAATAGCGTGTTTTTTATGAAACAATAAGTATCAAAAGAATGACACTAGTTTAAGTCCAATTTCAAAGTGAAATTAATTCCAATGACCACTATTGGATTAAATGGTAAAAATATATTCTAATTTCACATTAAAACCAATTCAAATGATAATCTAATCATATAAATAAATTAGATTAAAAAGCAGTGTTGATGTAAAATGCAGTATTTTTCGCTATTCATTAAAAAATGAACATTGTCAGAAAAATACCAAAAAATCACACAAAGTAAATTTTGATTTACCAATAATAAATAATAATTTTATTTTGACAAAAACAGATTATAAATTTTTCAAAAGATATATTTAAAAATGGTTTGCCATCAAAAGGCAGTAAAACAATCTTTTAAAAATATTAGTGTATTCCATGCTTAAGATTGGATTTATTTTCATTTTAAGCCTCTAAAACACTATCTAATTCATTAATAGACATAGATGAAAATAGCTATTATTCATTACTTACTTGGGATGTTACATGAAACATAAAAAACATGGAATTAAATAATATAAAAATTTTCAAATAATGTTTCAGCATGGAACCACCTATCTCAACTATAAAAACCTTTAATAAAAGGTTCTAATCCACATCATCACTACCAATGGATCCTATAATGGTATGATCGAACCATGAACGTCAAGATAAAACACATATAATAAGTATCCAACACTAAATTGTTCTACCTTCCTAATATAAATATGAATCCATAAAATAGGATGACAAAAATCATAGAAAAAAATAAGAAATCAAGAAAATAAGGACTTTCATTTAGAACCATAGAGAAAGAAAACCAATTCTCCACAAAATGGTGTTCCAAGTGTGCCAAGGTAGGAGTGAGATGCACCTATGATAGAGAATACTATGGATAAAATATTGACTTTAGGATTAAATCGTGAGAGGAAACATATGGTATTTTACAATTTTTAGAGACATGGACATGTCACATTGTTTTCCTGCACGGTTTTTGAAATAGTTCTACAACAGTGCTCCCTTTACTGTTTAAGGAGAAAATTATGCACAATTGTTTTACACAGTTTACAAAACATGTGCTAACATTGTGATAATCCTCTTTAAAAACATGACTTGGCGTCACAGTTATGTGGGAAATGGTACACAGTTTGATAAACTATCTCCCAATTGTTGTTTACCCAAAAACTTCCATTTAAAATCATTTTTCTGTAGAAACCCAAGTAAAACTCAAGGAAAATGTAATATATAAATTAAATATGTAAATTTTTCAAAATGAAATCAGAGATGTGATAATTTTCCCACCGTGAAAACTTTATTTCCTCAAAAACTCACCATGAATCTCGAACTGATAATATAAATGGGTACTCTTTTGGAACACATAACATATACTCCAAAACAAATGATTATCATTACTATGATTCCTAATAAATCTCACAAGAAGAATAGACATCTGATGAACCACATTCTAATTATAATAAAAAATTCTACACTATAAACTCTAACAAAAATAAATCGAGCTCTATTTTCAACTCATCCAAATTCATTACATATGATAGATGTTTGATATAATTTCTTAGCAGAGAAACATGGAACACATCATGTATTGACATCAATTTTGAAGGTAAATCTATCCTCTATTCCACCTTACCAACCAACTCAATGATCTCAAATGGACTAAAATACCCTGGAATTTTCTTCCATTGTTTTCTCAAAAGAAGATGACAAAACTGGGGTTCCTCTTATATAAACTCCCGATCACCAATAGAAAACTATAAATATCAAGGTCTTTAATAGGCATAAGTTTTATGATGAATCTGAGGTGTCAAACACTGATGCCTGATAAGTATGACCATCTAAGATATCTCTCACCCAATTCTCAATCCCAACTATGAGGTTTCACTAACATCATCCCAACATAAAGGGTATTGACAAGACAAACCATAAAGTGATTCAAAGCTATCCATTTGAATTACTTATTGATAATTATTATTATATAAAAATTTGAAAAATAATAAATGGAAATCCCATGAACCTCCAAAATACAAGACACATGATCAGATCATGTCCTCAAAAATATAACATTCTCACTATGTCTGACAATCTATTTCAGAAAAGTATATCATTCTCAAATAGATCTGTAACACCATAACCTTTATAAGTCCTTCCCATTAATGAGAGGAAAAACAGTGATCCCTATTCGAGAAAATTTCCAATGGAACACTATGAATCCTAATAACCACTAAAACATATATCTGGCCAATAAACCTTTTCAGAATCATTGATCAAAATTAAATGGGTAGATCTTGTCAAAAAATCAATAACTACCCATATAATATTATACCCATGTGGTGTATGTGCTAAGGTAATAATTTTGTCGATTGAAATATTATCCCACTTCCATGAAGGAATGGGTATCATGTGAGGAAATCCTGAGGGCATTTGGTTCTCTACATTAACATACTGACACTTATTACACTGTGATACAAATTCAACTACTTCTCACAACATACATGGAACTAGAATAGGTGACAAACATCATAATACATTTTGGTACCACTAGGTTGAATGAACCATTATAACTGGAGTCCGTCCATTACCACCACATTACTCAAAGATAATGACACCACAAATTAGACCTGAAATATTAATATTCCATGGGGAGATAATGATGAATCCCAATGTGTCTCCCCAAGATGATGGAACTAATTAGACACTTGGAATAAATTTTCACTATGATTCCACCACTGAATCAACACTATAAAGAATGGGGAGAGTTGAACACTGTCCACGAACACACCTCAACTATCCTCCAAGGCTGCCATGTGAATCTGAGAAAATATCCCCATCAATGTCCACTCATCACTGGACTCATTCAATTCATGCAATGGCACCTTCCACTTAATGAATCAACAAAAACATAATGTTTACCTAGGGTATAGACTATATTAATGTTGAACCCAGAAAGGTAAACAACCAAATGAAGATGCTTAAAATTAAAATATAACTTTTTGAAAATGTAGTCTATGTTATTTTGATGAAAAGAAACAAAAAATTTCTCCCCTAAAAGATAATAGTGAGCTGTATTTAGGGAATGAATCACCACATCAAAATCATGGCCATGTGTCTGGTGTTTATTTTCTTGTGTTGATAGTGAGTGAGAACTATTTCCCACCACAAGGTCACCATGAAAAATCATACACATGAAACCCATACTGAAGGCATCACTATAAACCACATATCCCTTTCTGGATTTTAGCATGATCAACACATGAGCTGTTGTCAACTACTGCTTTAACTCCTCAAAGGAAGCATTGAACTTGGAAATCCACTCAAACATCGCCCCCTAGGTGATTGCCATCATAAGGAACCAGCTCTAGACATTAAATATTCTAGAGTTAAGTCAAAAATTCACAATGAGGATATTTTTGGGTTTACTGTTTACCGAATTAGGCCATACTATTGCATAAAAACTCAAAATTTTAAAAGTCCACTCTTCCACTCAATATAAAATTTTTTACAAAATAAAACTCCATAAATAAAAAATGAATTATTTTTGTAATAAAATTTTATTAAATTCTTCCATTCTCTAGCCCATCAATATACCATATGAAAAAACAATTCAAAAAAACAGGATTAGCATAATGATCTCTGTATGGGATAAAAAAGAAAGAAAATATTAGTCAATGAATACAAAAAAACTAATGAAATCATACTTTTCACTCATAAAATATAAGCTCTTTAACATACCATGTGAAATCATAATATTTCTAAAAAATCATCTAAATTCTTAATCAAAATGGTAACTTTTGTGATCCATGACATACTTACATAATAGATTTCACATCTACATAAGGATTAACCTTAGTGGTTACGTTTGGAATACCCATCACAATTTATTCCCAAAATATCATAGGAGATACCATAACATTTAACTTTGTCACAACATGACACCAATGCATTGGAGATCTATCATGGGATCACTCGATCACATTTTTTCAGGTAACCACCCATATAAATAATCAATACCCATGAACCATAACATAATAAAACCGCATAAAACATTCAAAAATGAAAAATTACATTTCCACTTCGAAATCACATTTCATCGATAAAAGTCAGACACTCCAAAATGAAAAAAATTATTTTAATATAAAATCTCAAATATGTAATGTAAAAATAAATAAAAAATAGTGACATAAAAATGAGAAATTCTATTCAAGACATATAAATAAAAAATCATTCAATGTTATTGAAATAATCAATCCACTTTTAAAACAGAATTAATAAACTTTAAATGAATATTTTTTAATTAAAGGATCCCAAAGAACAATGAGACTCTTGAAAGAAATTTAAAATTAAAAAAAATTCATTTCCCCATAAATAGTTTCTTAAAATAATTTTTAAATTTTTTTTATTAAATAGAATTATTTATAATATTAAATATTTTAGACTTTTAAAATGATGTTTTAGATAATGATTACTTGATAATATTGAAAATTTAAGTTATAAATCACATGAAAGTATAACATGTTACAAGACAATAAATATAAGGATTATATATAATATATGGATAATTAATGTAAAAGGGGTTGCAGATACAAATTATAATGAAATAAAGGTTCATATCATCAAGAAACGTTATAATGAAAAAAGATTGAGATGTTGTCCCTTAAAAATATCATAAAATTAGATCAAGGATAAATCACCGACATAATAATGTGTGAAAAATAAAAATACAACCAATATAATTTTATATTAAGTGTAAAATAATAAGAGGTGATTCACATATATTCATGAAAAAAAACTAATGACTTGTATATTTAACTCAATGAATGGAGATTGAGTTATGATTTCCCTTACCTTGAGTCTGACTAGACTTGTTCGTTCATAAATTTATTGAATAAAAAACTTATGTTAATTTTTAAATTATTAATAACCATTTTTAATATTATTATTCATTTTATATTACTTATTACGATGCTATAATAATAATTTTATAATTTGAGTTCATAACGGATGTTTTGTCGATGTTTGGTAATTTAGTCAAAAAATGAACTTGTTTGGATGAAAATTATCCAAGTTTTCATAATTCCATCATCTATAGAAAGTTGTTAATAATTTAAAAAACATATATTTATAGTATATATGTATTTATAATATTTTATAATATTTGGTGATAGGAAATGAAATGTTCCGTTCATAGAGACTTTAGGCCATACATAAGCATGAACGCTACATTCATTTCATTGACATATTAATGGAATGCAGATTAAATGATAAATAGGTATATAATAGTTCTATTATAATATCTGCTTTATATATGTTAATTATTTTCATTTACTCCCTCCTTTATATGTTTCATTTATTGAATGAAAGAGTCATATCACTTTGACGGGGCGGTAGTCCACACTTCCTCAAAAGAAATTATCATATTTACACATTATAGAAAACATAAAAGTTTGTTTAAAATAAAAATTACATAATAATAGGGAAAATATAAATATAATATATATCATATATAAATACAGTGTCATCATAATGGCCTCCATGAGAGGTGGTAGGAGAAAATTGACCAATCATCATTTCGTGAGGCAGTAAATCGTTGTACAAAGAATCAATATGTTCAATATCAATTAGATGTAGGTGTGTGTAAGTGTAGATTGAAAAATTAGAATATAAAACATATTATTATACTGAGTATATTGGTTATATTATAAAATAATGTAATAATTATTGGTTTTGGGGTTGGAGGAGGTAAATATATGAAATGATCTAGAGAGAAGACATCACCTCTAAATTGGGAAACTCCTTTGGATTTTAGAAAATGGCTTTAATGAATTTCCTTATTCTTGAGAAAACTATTATAGGTGTAATGGAGGGATTTTTTGTGATTATTTGAGTAGAATTTTCACAAACCATGTGGAATGAGAGCTTTGATTATGTGGGTATAGGTGGTGGCCTTTTATAAAGGAGAGGATGGGTTCTTTAGAGAAGCCATGACATATTATTTTATTATAAATTGATTTTTGAATTAAAATATATCTAAAGTTATATATTACTAGGATAATATGTGGATCAGTCGACATCCTCTCGAACAATAGGGTTTATACAAGTTTAGGTCATAGATTTATCCTCATCGTTTTGATTTTACCATTAGTTAAATAAATTAACTCTTAACATGTCGTCTTGTAATTTGACAATATATGATTAAAATAGTAGCAATAAATTTACAAGAGAACCTCAGGAGGATTATTATTGAAATTTTAAACATTATATAAGTTATTTGGTTGAATTGAAGCATTTAATGACTATAATATCATTTAACAAAATTGTATTTGTTTTAAAAACTAATATTTGTAAATTATGACACTATTTAGTAACTGATTTTTGATAATGTCATAAAAACTTGATTCATTAAAAAAAATTTAACTCAAATATAAAATTTCATAATCCTTCATAAAATCCATGGATTTCATCAAAATTTAAATTTTTTAATTATTTGAACATTTATAAAATCAGTTGTTTGAATCATTCGGTAATAGGGCAATCACTGTATCATCATTGTGTAATAAATAAATATATTAACATAATGTCTAAAATTTATAAATAAAATACCATGTTGTAGGAAATATATTTAACAATATAATTTATATTTATAGTAGAAAATATCAGTTATACAACCCCATATTAAAATTGTTTTATCATGAAGATACATGTTCATGGTTTAATTGTCATTACTTTAAATTAATTATTATAACACGTAATTATCACAACCAAGTTCCTCCCAAATGAGAAAATTTCAGCCTACTAATTTTTTTTGGTTAGACATGAATCATATAATAATATTATGACACATGTGAGGGTATTTTTATATTATTGTAATATTATTTTTAGCCATATTTTACTAATTTACCCTTTAATTGTGGAAAATATAAATATTAATGAAGTCATTATTCATAATGTTCAAACATAAAACAAAACTATTTACTCAATTTAGACCTTATGATTCCTATTATGGAATTAATTTCTCCAAATTCAAAACATAGAATTTGTAGAATTTAATTTAAAATTAAATCCATTTGTAAAAATGAGACAACGGGGTTTTAAAAAGTAAAAATCAACAAAAGATTGACATGTGTTTATATAAAATATAAATGTTAAAATACATAAAATGAACATAATTTGATAAAAATTTAAACAATTAATCCAATTAGAATTTAAAACCAATTAATATTAAAATATATCTATGTAAAAAAATAATACAAAAAAATCCCTTTTCAACTGAAATGCTGTATTTTTAACTATTCATTAAAAATGATTTTTTTCATGAAAATACCAATACATAAATAATAGAAAATTCATATTTCCAATTAATAAAGAATTTTTTTTCAAATATAATAGTTAAATGTTTAAAAAAATATTTCTAAAGGTTTCACCATCAAAAGGTGGTAAAACAACCTTTTAAAAAAATTAGAGTATTTTATGCTTAAAACTTGATTTATTCTCATGTTAAGCCTATAAAATTTATTGGATAAATGAAAAAAAATTTAAAAAATGTGTTACTTTAATATATATTGATCTTTTAATTTATTCCAACAAAAAAAAATATGACTTAACTACTATTTAAAATATTTATTGTATTATATTTCAGTATAACTCGATGTTGTGTGAAACAAACAATTCCAGAGAAAGTGGTTATCACTTATCAAGTTCGCTAAATAGATAGTGTTCTCAGTAAGGTAAAACCACTATCTAATTCATAAATATTAAAAGATATGAAAAATTATTCTTCAATAATTGACTAGGATGTAACATCCTTCCCCCCTTTTGGAAATTGTGTCCCCTCTATTTTAAATTTTGGGCTCAATAACTGAGGTTTCAATTTTCAAAATTATGACACTAAAATTCTACATCATAAAAGAGAGAATACAAATACCACTTTAAAAAAAGTTAACATAACTCCAGTGGTCACAATAGATAATATATATGAGGATTACGGGTAGGAAAACATAGATATGGATGAAAAACTAACCATTATGTTCTGATATAGGTTGATAAAAAACATGATCAGGAGAAAGTTAATAATCAGGAAACCAAAAACATGTGATGGGTTAAGTGGAATTTGACTTCATAGTAGGAAAAAGGAAATGGAAATAATTTTTGTTTTAATATCCTTTTCATATATTTGAAGAATTCATTTACATCCTAGACTAAGAACATAAGGTAACATACATTATTGAGATATAGAGTTTCGTCCATTAGTCAATTTCCTATGAAAACTCATATTTACCTCTAATCGATGAGTATTTAAGATGAATTTTTAACCAAGAAGAAAAATAATCAACATCTAGATAATAAAATATTCCACAATAGGTTAACTATATATTTAACATGTCTTGAGGAATTTACCAAAACCAAAATAGATATTATATGGTAATATAATTCCCCAAAATTAATGAACTTTTATAATATAAATACTACATTAAAATCAAAAATTCTACTTTGATATCGATGTTCTATATATACTATTAAAAGAATAACTATCCATAAAATTCAAAAAAATAATCCAACTAAGATTGAATCTAAATACACAGAATGATCTGATCACATAGTTTTCCCTGTTAAATTTTGACATCAATCTCTCAATAACATCAACCACTATTTATCTTTCATACCAAAAATTAATTAACCTAATCATATTTTTTCCAAGATAGGATAATCACTTCTATAAGTAACTTAATGCCCAAAATTCAATTATTGAAATCATATATTCTTCAAAATATAATTCTACCATTACTCTGTTAAAATCAAATAGTGTTCTATTAACCATAATCATATATAGTTCCAATAATAGAGAACATCATTCAAAATAACATTTATCAACTAATACCCAAATCATTTTCCAATATTAAATATATACATTCAATAAAATATATATCTCTCAAATAAACTTACTCATAATCCATAAGATCATTTAACAAAAAATAAATAGTCATACTATCATGGGACATCAGGTAGGCTAGTGGTAGGTGATGCTCCCTTGTCAGCCTTTGGTTGTGGGTTTGATTCCCACAGCCCTGCCAGACTTGACGGTTTGTCAATAATCATATGGGTAGTCATTTTTTCAAAAAAACATCATTCTTTTAACATTCTCCATAAAATTATAATTTCCTCAAAAATAACCATATCATGCTTTAACCTCAAGGGTTATATAATACCTTACATTTTTCATCCTAATCTCCTCAAAAACGAAAAATCATATGAACTTTAAAGGTTATACATTAAATTTATTATTATGTACACACATGAAAATATAATTCTTCCTTGCTTTTCTTAGATAACAAACATAAGGGTTTCGCATATGAAAAAGAAATATTACAATGTTACCACATCATAAAAAGATAATTATTACTTTTAAACATTTCTGCATCCTGTAATCTATCATAACTCAAGAATCCCTTATCATTAGACTTATTAACCATTTAACGTTCTTCATGATCCTTTAACAGTATTTTTACACCTTATTCTATAATACTTCCTTACTACAATCCAAATCAATAATCTAATCCTAAGAGTCAATAATTTCATAACATAAGATGAGAAATAATTAATACCTTTCATAGGTCATTTTTAGTTTCCTCGTCTTTAATTTGAATTGAATTTGGTATTGGTAATCATATATTTGTACAGTCCTACTGATCCCATTCCCATACTATCTTCCTAGGACATCTATTTGAATAATTTACATGTTCCCCACATTTAAAATATTCAATTGATAACTTGAATATAACTTTGTTCTATTTCTTGGATTCAATAGATCTCTTAATTTTTCCATTGTAGTCTATCACTTTTTGACCTTCATTACCACATCTATAACATCTTCATGTTCATTTACAACATTTTTCAAGGTGTTTATTTCTAAATCCTAAACATATAAGTTCTTAAATATACTTACCATTATCATTATTATCGAACCTTCCATAGGGATTCGTTTCTCTCATATATTATGTATTAGATAATTCACCAAGGATAATGTGGTCAATCATGAATCTAGATAGTTTTTTTGAGAATAATGACAATATTTCTCATTAAATATACCATTTAATTTGATTGATTATTCTGAAAACCACCACAGTTTCCTTCACGTCCATTGTTACTTTGGTGCATGCTAGATCCATCCATTAACTAAAACCTACAATTTTTTCGGAGTATATCAGTAAAACCGTCATATAATATCATAAGAGGGGGTAAACACTAAGATATAATTATTCATCTTTTATTAAACTCATTCAATTTATCTAAAATAACTAGGAATATTTATAATATTTTGACTATATTGGTTATATAAAACATGTCACTTATGCTTAAATAACACCCTAACCTCAAAAGTTATCTAAATATACCTCTAATACCAAATATAAGGCCCTAAAATTAAACAATACATAATATTGAGTTAAGACAAGATAATAACTTTGAGGATCTATTCAGGTTTAGAGTTGTATAGAATTACACCATAACTATTACATTACTAATCAAAATTTACAATGGTGACTCTTCCACGCAATATTATTTTTTCACAAAATAAAACTCCTTAAATAAAACATGACTTATTTTCTTGATAAAAATAATCTTTATTTCTTTGTCTCTCTTACCCATCCTCATACCCTATGAAAAAATTTTCAAAAACAGGGTATTATAATAAGAATCTCAATAAGGGATACAAAATAAGGAAGGAAAACATTAGTCCATGAATACATAAAAACCAATGAAATCATACATTTAATCCATAAAACATAACCTATTTAACATACCCCTGGAAATAATAATATTTCTTAAAAACTAATATAAACTATAAATCATAAAGGAAACATCTATAATATTTATCATTCTTACATTTTATATTTCATGGTTATATGTTTAGTAATGTTAATGGTTTCATTTGGAATAACCATCATATTATATTTTTGAAATATATTAGGAGAAACCTTAACATTTACCTCTTTCATGTTACCCAATGCATTGTAGAGATATCATGATCTCATGTGCCATATGTTTATCATGAAACTGCCCGTATACATAAACAATTCCCAAGAACCGTAACATAATCATAACACATAAAACATGATTGAATGAAAAATAACACTTTCCCTTTGAAATAACATTTCATCTTTACAAGACATGCACTTATAGATAAAAAATTATTTTAAATTAATATTTTAAACATTTTATTTAATCATCATGACCTAATAGAGACATAAAAATGAGAAATATCCTTCATGATTTATATATAAAAAATCAATGATATTGAAAAATAGTTATTCTTTTAAAACACAATTAAAACATTTTAAAATAAGATTAATGAATCAAAGTGTACCATACCAATATGAAAATCGTAAAATAAATTTATAATTCAAAGAATTGATTCCAATATAAATAATTCATTAAAATTATTTTGGAAACGTGGACAAGAAAGTGAATGATTTATAAGATTAAAATTTTAAAATATTTTAAACAATTTATTAGATAAACATCACTTTGTAATTTGGAACATTTAAATTATACTTCACATGAAATTAAAACATTTTACAAGGCATTAAATATCATAATTATAGATATTATATGGATAAGTAATGAAAAATGGATTGTATATACATTTTATAAATAAATAATGGTGCATATCATCAAGATATTTCTCAATTAAAGGAGATTGTGGTGAAGTCCCTTACGAAGATCATATCATTAGGTCAAGGATTAATAAATAAAAAAATTATATATGAAAAATATAAATACACCTAATATAACTTTACATGTAGTGTAAAAAAATTATAGGTCATTCAGACATATTCATGGAAAAACAAAACCAATGATTGAGATATTTGACTCAATGAATGGAAATAAGGTTATGATTTCCATTACCTTGATTCAGACTTGTCTCGTTCATTATTTAAATTAATGAATAATAAACATAGGTTAATTTAAAATTTATTAAGATAATTTTTAAATATTATTATTCATTTTATATCACTTATCACCTTATTATAACAATTAGTTAATTATTTGAGCTCATATCGGATGTTTTGTCGATGTTTGGTACTGCAGTCAAAAATGAACTTTTCTTAGGAAACTTTTTCCATGTTTCCATAAGTCCATAATCTAGAAAATTAAAATAAGGATTTAAATATCATCTATATACAGTATATATCTATTTATAATACTCCATAATATTTGGAGATATGAAACTAAATGTTCTGTTCATGGAGACGGTGGGTCGTAAGTACACATAAGAGCACATTAATTTCATTGCCATATTAAAGGAAGCAAAACTAAAGGATATATAGGTATATTATAATTATAGTATAATATATCTGTTATATATGATATATAATTTCATTTACTACATCATTTATATGTTCCATGTATGGCATAAATGAGTCATATCACATTGAAAGGGTGGTAGTCCACACTTCCTCAAATTAAAGTTTCATATTTACACATTATGGAAAGCATAAAATAATGTTGTAAATTTAAATTACATAATCATAGAGACAGTTCAAATATAATATATATCATAAATAAATACATTTTCAACAAAACGATCACTATAATAGAAGGGAGTAGAAAATTGAACATCCATCATTTTGTGAGGCAGTAGTTCGTTGTACAGAAAAATAGTATATTCAATATCCATTTAATAGTGGGGTGTGTATGTCTATGTAGAAACCATATCCAAACAACATCATAATATATTGAGGATATTATTATTTTAATAAAATAATGGAATAAATACTGGTTTTGGGTTTGGAGGAGGAAAATAAATGAAATGATCTTGAGAGATGATGTTACCTCTAAATGGGGTAACTCCTTTTGATTTTAGACAAAAGGATTTCATGAATTTAATTCTTCCCATGATATGGAATCTCGGAGTAATGGAGTGATATTGGAAGATAATATGAGTTGAATTTGCACTAGCCAAGTGGTGTGAGATGTGTTAATATGTTGGTAGATATGGTGACCTTTTATAGGAAGGGGGAGGGGCACTTTAGGAAGGTATTGAAATTTTATTTTATTACAAATTCATTTGAGAATTATAGTATATATATATATATATATTGAAGATAATATGAGTTTTTGTTGAAATCATCTCATCCAATAGGTTTTAAACAAGTTTAGTTCACATATGTAAAATTACCTTTTGGCTTTAACCTATAGTTAAATAAATTATCTCTTATCATGACTTCTTGTATTTTTTCACTATATGAATAATATAATTACAATAAATTTCCAAGAGAAAATCAAGTGGATAATGAAGTTTTTAACATTATATAATTTCTTAGATTGAATAATATATTTTTGTGACTATTATATTAGTTTTTAAAATATTGTTTGTTTTAAAAAATCATTTATATCAATTTGGATGCAATTTAGTAATTGATTCCTGTTAAAGTAATAACAACTCTGTTCAATAGAAAAAACAACAGTAACTCAAATATAAAATTTCATAGTCATCCAAAAACATCATGGAAGGAATCAAAATATTAAGATTATATTTATTTTAATATCTATAATATCATTTATTTGAAACGTTCATTTATAAGGTAATCACTACGACATCATTACGTCATAAATTTATTAATTTATATAATGTATAAAAATTATAAAAAAATATCATGATGAATGAAATGTTTTAATTTTTATAATGACTATTCATAGTCAAATATATCTGTTCTATAAAATATAATTAATTTTTTTTAATAAGATACATGTTTATGTTATCTGTCTCTTTAATTTAAATTAATTGTTATAACATGTCATTATCACATCCAAGTTTCTCCCAAATTCGTGAGGTTTGGCCTAATGATTTTTTGGGTCTCCCATGACTCATAAAATAATCTTAGGACCCATTTTAGGGTAGTTTTATATTATTATAATATTATTTTTACCTTTATTTACCTAATTTACACTTTAACAGTGGTAAATAAAAATGATTACTAAAGACACTATTCATAATGTACCCAAATAAAAGGTACCTATTTACTCAATTTATACTTTATTATTCCAAATATATAATCCATATTTCTAAACTCATAACACAAAATTTTCAGTAATTAATTTGAAATTAAATCCTATTGCCAAAATGAGAAAATGGGTTTTCAAAACGTAAAAATCATCAAAATATTTACCCTTGTTTATATCAAATTTCAATGTAAAATTACTTCCAATGACCATAATTTTATTAAATGATAGAAAATAATCCAATTATAATTTAAAACTAATTAAAATGATAATATAACTACATATATATAAAAAATTAAATAACAGTTTGGAATTAGAAAGTAGTATTTATCACTATTCATTAAAAATGAATTTTATCATGAAAATACAAAAACATCATCCAAAGTAAATTTTGGTGTCCTGCTTCTAATGAGTATGAATATTTTATCACATATAGAATATAAAGGATTAAAGAAGTATATTTAAAATGGGTATCTATCATAAGGAGGTAAAACTGAATTTTAAAAATGTTACAGTATTTTATACTTAAAATTGGATTTACTATCATATTAAGACTCTAAAATTTATTGAATAAATCTAAAATAATTCAATAAATTTGTGTAATCATAATTTATTCAGTTATTTTCATTCCCACTAATATAAAAACTAGGCATTATCTAATATTTAAAATTATAGTTGTATTGTTTTTTTGAATAAATCAATGTTGTGTACTACGAAAGATCTCAGAGAAATTTGTTTGTTGTGTATTGAGTACACTATCATAGAAAGTGTTCCCATTAAGGTAAAAGCACTATATAATTCATAATTATTAATAGATACGAAAAATCATTCTTTTTGAGATGTTACATCCTTCACCCATTTTGGAAATTGTGTCATCGAAATTTTAAATTTTGGGCCACATAACTAAGGATTCAGTTTGAAAAATTACTATATTGAAATCCCATGTCAGAAAAGATTCTATAAAACTACCTCTTTAGAAAAATTTATGTGATTTAAAAATGTCACCTAGGAGAACACATACTAGAATACCAAGAATCAAAACATGGATATGGAAGAAAAACTAACCATCTTGTTTAGATGTTGAGTGATAGAAAACATTATCCATAGAAAGACAATAATCATAAAACCCAAACCATGTGTTGGGTTAAACAGTCCTTGATTTCATAGTTTGAAAAGTAAAATGAAAACATTTTTATTTTAAAATCCTTTTCATTGAGTTGATGAATTCACTTTGCTTCTATACTAAGCACATTAGGTAACATACTTACTTAAGATGTAGAGTTTCATACATTAGTCAATTTCCACCATAATTTCATCTTTACCTTCAGTCGATGAGTATTTGAGAAGAATTTTACATTCCTAAAGCACTATAATCGACATATAAATAATGGCATAATACAAATAAGGTTATCAATCTATTTCTCATATCATCAGGCATTAACCAAAATCAAATCATTTAGTACAAGGTATGATAATTGTTCAAAATGAATCAACATCTATATGATAAAAATTAAATTAATCTCCAAAATTTATCATTGATACCCAAGTTCAATATAGAACATTCAATGAATAACTATCCATATAATTACTCCCAATAATCCCACTAATATTGAATACCTAAAATCGGATTGATTTGATCACATAGTTTTCTAAGATAAAATTTAACATCTATCTCCAAATAACTTCATCCACTCTAAAGGTCTTATACAAAAAAGTAATTAACCTAATAGAATTTTTTCCAAGGTAGGTTAATCACTTCCATAAATAACCTAATTCTCATAAGTCCATAATTAAAATAATAAATTCTTCAAAAATATAATTCAACGATTAATCCATTAAAATATCATTGTGTTCTATTTACCATAATCATATGAAGTTCCCCAAACAGTGAACGTATTCCAAAATAACATATATCACATAATTCCCAAATAATTTTACAATGACAATTATATCCATTAAATAAAAAATATATCTCCAAAATAAACAAATTCATAATCCATAAGATCATTTAACAAAAAATGAAAAATTCATACAAACCAGGAACATTATGTAGGAAAATGGTGGGCGATATTCCCTTGTCTCCCTTCAGTTGTGGGTTCGATTCACACGGCCATTCTAGACGCTAAAGGTTGTCACCAATACTCTGGGTTAACCTTTTTAAAAACTATATCATTTTTATTAAACTATTAAAATATTATAATGCCCCGAAAAATTACCATAAGCAACATTAACCTCTATAGTTATTTAAAATCTTTATTTAGAATCCCAAAAGGTAGTAACCCATAATCCCCTCAAAAAAAAGATTATATAATCCCTAAAAACTAAACATTATTTTTCTTATTATGTCTGCATATGAAATTATAATTTTTCCTTGAAAAAAATTTTCTCATAAAAAAACTTTAGGGTTACACATACTAAAAATAAATCATCCAAAGTAACCCCATCATCAAAAGAGAATTATTACTTTTAAACATTTGATCATCCAAAAATATAACATAACTCTTGAATCTCTTATGAGAGGACTTCTTAATCAGCCCAAGTTATTCATGATCCTCTAACCATGTGTTTTCATATTATTTTTTAATACTTCATTCATGTATACAAAATCATGAATCATGTCCAAATATTCAATAATGTCAAAACATAAGGAATGAAATAATTCATATCTTTCAAAGGTCATTTTTTGATTCCTCAACTACAATTAGAATGAAATTTGGTATTGGTAAACATATATTTGAAGGGTATTGCTGATACCATTCTCATACCTTCTTCTTATGAAATCTATTGGCATAATTACGATTCTCCCTATATTTAAAAAATTCAATTTATAACTCAAAAATTACTTTCTTTACTTTCTTAGAGTTAACCGAATGCTTCCTTTTTCCATGGAAGGTTATTGGATTATGATATTCATTAACAAAACTATGACTTTATCCAGCCCCTTTAAAATTTTCTCCTAGGTTTTCCATTCCACATCCTTGATACATAGGTTATTTAATATACTTACTTTTATGATTATTACCTGAACGTCCACATGAATTTTTTATCACATATATTATGTCACAGAAAATTTACCAAGGTTCAAGTGTTCAATCATGAATCCATATAGTTGGTTTAGAATAACCACAAGAGTTATAATTAAATCTCCCATTTTGATTGGTTTAAAATTTATAAAACCACTATAGTTTCTTTCAAAACCATTGTTACTTTGGTTCATACTAATCCAGCCATTCACTAAAACTGAAAAGGTTAGTGTGAGTATATCAGTAAAATTTTCATATAAAATCCTATGAGGAGAGTAAAAAATATGATATACTTGTTCATATTTTCTTAAAATCACTCAATTTATCTAAAATAACTAGGAATATTTCTATAATGTTAACCATTGTGGTTATATAAAACATTTCACTTATGCATAAATAACACCCTAACTTGAAAATTTATCGGAACCGGCCTCTGATACCACCTATAAGGCCCCTGCTTTAAACATTACATAATCTTTAGTTATGTCAAGAAATTCACATTTAGGATCTTTTCAGGTTTATATTTTTTTAGATTTAGGCCATAACTATTACATAACTACTCAAAATTTACAAATGTGACTCTTCCAACCACTATCAATTTTTTCACAAAATAAAAGACCTAAAAATTGAATTCTTTTCTTGATAAAAATCGTATTGAATTATTCTTTTCTCTTACACATTCATATAAACTATGAAAAACATTTCCTAAACATGGGATGAGCAGAAAAATCATAGTAAGGGATATAACATAATGAATGAAAACATTATTCTATGAATACATACAATAAAATGAAATCATAAATTTCACTACTAAAACATAATATATTTAACATACCTCTTGAAACCATAATATTTCATAAAAGGTAAAATAAATTATAAATCATACGTGTGACTTTTGGAATCCATAACATACTTAAATTTTAGCTTTCATAGATATATTGGGAGTAACCATCATGGTTATGTTTCTAATACCCATAACAGCATATTTCCTAAATATATAAGGAGAAACCTCAATGTTTACCTCTATCATGTTATGAAATTCATTAGAGATCAATCATAGGCTGACCCTCCCCCAGTTTATAATGGAGGCACCCATATATAGAAGAAACTCCCATGAACTATAACGTAATCAAAACACATGAAAAATTCATAAAAGAAAAATAATATTTCAACTTTGAAATCAAATTTCATCTTTACAATTTGGGCACTCATAAAAGAAAAAAAATTATTTTAAAATAAAATTTTAAAAATGTATTGAAAAACTAAATACATAATTGCAACATAAAATTGATAAATTACATTCTTGACGTATATAAAAACGTTCAATGTTATTTAAATAACCATTCCGCTTTTAAAACACAATAAAAACATACTAAAAGGAGATTTTTGAATCAATGTGTCCCAATACAATTTGATGTTATTGAAATGAATTTAAAGGTTAAAATAATATCCATATAAATAAGTCCTTAAAAAATTTTAATACATGGACATGACATATAATGATTTATAATATTCTTTTTTTGATACAATTATAAAATGTTTTAGATAAAGAGTACGTTACAATTTTCATCATTTAAATTATGTATCTCATGAATGTAGAATGTTTTACAAGACATTAAATAACATGATTTTAGATATAATATGAATAAGAAATCTAAAATTCGTGTTGTATACTCATTATTATGAAATAAAGTTTCATATCATCATGAACTCTCTCAATTAAAGAAGATTTATATGAAGTCCCATACAATGATCTTATCATTAGATCAAGGACAAATAAATGACATAATTTTGAGTGAAAAATACAAATACACCCAATATAAGTAGATATTTAGTGTAAAACAATTTAAGGTGATTTAAAAATGTTCCTGAAAAAACAAACCAAAGACATTGATATTTAACTCACGGAATGGAGATTGAGTTAAGAGATCCCTTACATTGAGTCCGACTTGTCTCGTTTGTTCATTAATTTCATGAATAATAAACGTAGGATAATTTATAGTTTATTAAGAACTTTTTTAAATATTATTATTCATTTTATATCACTTTTTACCATGTCATGACAATTAATTTATTATTTGAGTTTTTAACGGACGTTTTGTCGATGTATGGTACTTGAGTCAAAAATGAATTTATTCTGATGAAAATTATTGATGCTTTAAAAAGTACATCATATAATGAATTATATTAATGATTTAAATACCATATATTTTTAGTATATATATATTTGTAATATTCCATAATATTTTGTGATATGAAATGAATTGTTCCGTTCAAGTAGATGGTTGGTCGTACGTACGCATGAACACTACATTCATTTATTTTTCATATTAAATGAACGAAAAATAAAAGAAATTTTTTTTATATTATAATTAAATTATCATATATAGGTTAATTATATTAAATATTTTCAATAAATCCATCCTTTATATGTTCCTTGTAGGGCATGAATGAGATATATCACTTTGAATGGGCAGTAGTCCACACTTCCTCAAATGAATGTATCGTATTTACAAATCATGGAAATTAAAAATTTATGTTGTAAATAAAAATTACATAAACATATAGATTATATATATAAATCATATATATCATATATAAATATATTTCCATCATATTGGCCACCATGATAGGTGGTATAAGAAAATTTAACAATCATTGTTTTGTGAGTTAGTAGTTCGTTGTATACCGAAATAATAAGTTATATATCCATTAAATGGAGTTGTGTGTATGATCAGGAATAAACCATAGCATATAAATTTAAATTTTATTTATGATACTATTTTTTTTATAAAATAATTGAATAAGGACATTTTTGGGGTTTGATGAGGAAAATAAATTAAATGAGCATAAGAGAGGATGTTACCTATAAATAAAGTAACTCCATTTGATTTTAGCCAAAAGGATTTCGTGAATGGACTTATTCTCAATTTAATGCTTCTAAAAGGGATGGAGGGATGTTTTCGAATTATTTTACAATAATATTGATGAGCCAAGGGGCGTGAGAGGTGTTCTTATGTGGGTTGAGGTGGTGGACTTTTATAAGCGGAAGGAGGGGCAGTTTGAGAAATTCTTGAAGTATTATTTTATTATAAATTTATTAACCAATTAAAATACCTAAAAAGTTATATATTTCAAGGGTAATATATGGATGGGTCTAAATCCTCTAATAAAATATAATTTATACATTTTTATGTCACAAATTTAATCTTATATTTTGACTTTAATCATTATTTAAATAAATTAACTCTTAACAAGTCTTCTTGTATTTTAACACTATATGATTAATATAGTTACAATAAAATGAAAAGGGAACATTATGTGGATAACTAATGAATTATTTGACATTATGTGAGTCATTTGGATGAATCATATATTTTTATAATTGTTGTATCATTAAATAAAATAGAATTTGTTTTTAAATCTCATTTATGTCAAATTTGACACAATTTTGAAATTGATTTTTTGAAATTCATGACAAATTGAATAATTTGAGAACACTAAATTAACTCAAATATAACATTTCATAATCATCCCAAAAATTCGTGCATGGAATCAAAAATTTCAAATTATATTTATTTTAGTATTTATAATATCATTTACATGAATCATTCATTAATAAGGTAGTCACTACATTATCATTTTCTCCACAATAAATAAATTTATTTAATGTCTAAAAATAATAAAATAAATTTCCATAATGTTGAAAATATATTTATCATTATAATGAATATTTATAGTAAAATAGACATTTATATAAATCCATATTAAAAATGTTTTTATTAAGAAGATACATGTTTATGTTATATTTCTCTTTACCTTAAATCAATTATTATAACATGTCATTATAAACCCATGTGGATCCCGAATTCCAATGTTTCAGACTAAATATTTTTTTGTGTCAACCATGACTCATCCAATAACATTATGACACCTATTAGGGATGTTTTTTTTATTATAATATTATTTTAACCCTTATATACCTAATTTACCCTTTAAATGTGGTAAATAAAAATAATTACTGCAGTTACTTTTCAAAATATCCGAAAATAAAATGTACATATTATCTCAATTTTTTCCAAATTAAAATAGAGTTGTCAATAATTAATTTAATATTAAATCATGTTGTCAAAACATGAAAACATGTTTTTAAAAAGTAAAACCAATCAAAATATTGTCATGTGTTTATATCAAATTTCAATCTAAAATTATATACAATGACCATTATTTGATTAAATGATAAAAAATAATCCAATTACACATTAAATATAATTAAAATGATAGTATAACTATATAAATAAATTAGATTAAAAAAGTAATTTTGAACTAAAATCGTGTATTTTTTCACTATTCCTTAAAAATGAATTTTATCATGAAAATTCCAAAATATCCACCAAATTAAATTTTGGTGTCCTAGTTATAACGAAGAAGTTTATTATTCAATAAAAAAATATAAATGTGTCATAAATTTTATTTATACAGGGATCTCTATCAAATAGCGTTAAAAGTAGATTTTAAAAAAATTATAGTATTTTATGCTTAAAATTGGATATATTTTGATTTTAAGACTCTAAAATTTATGAAATAAATTTAAAAACATTACAAAAACATATATAATCCTAATAAAGTTATTTTTTTCATTCCCACCAATACAACTACTAGGTGTTATCTACTATTTAAAATAAAAATTGTATTATTTTTTCATATAACTCATTGTTTTGTGCAACGTAAGATTTCAACGAAACTCATTGTTGTGTATTGAGTATGCTACCATAGATATAATATCCATAAAGTAAAACCACTATATAAATCCTAAATATTAATAGATATGAAAAAGTATTATTCTATAATTACCTAGTATGTTACAACAGTCATGGAAGAAATAGGTGGAGAGAAGTCTCGAACGAACTGCTTGTAATATCCTACAAAGCCTTAAAATATTTGGATCATAAAAACCTTATTCAACTGTTCCAATGAAATTTTAGCATTGATCTTATTGGGGGTCTACTAAAACCGATGTATCGAGACCATGCAGCCCATAAATGTTAGCTATTTGATCAAAAAGGTAAATTTAGAGAACATAGAATAAAGGTGATGTCCTTGAAGAATTCCGAACACGATTCTCAAATTTTGCCCGTGTTCCCCCTTTGTCCAATAATAGGCCAGGATTTCATCCATGAATAGCATGATAAAAAATCAAGATAATGTTGTTATACCCTATTCATAATCTCCAGGTAGAGCATTGGAATATTTACATGTCCAAAATGCATGACAATATACATGAACTGGACATACGTTCTTCAGAAAGTAGTTTTTTGAAACATCAAGATCCTTGAAATTGACATGATGATACCTAGAGTATAAATCAATCATTCATAACTACTTTTCCCCCTTAAAAGATCTGAAATACCATCTATATACGGTAATGTATATTCATTTCTTGATTGTTACTTTATTCACCATTTGTAAATCATTAAAAAATTGGAGTCATCCATCATCCTTTTTCAAAAATATAACTAGGGCAGCTCAGGGTGATGCGCCTCAGTGAATTATCCCTTTTGAATCCAAATCATCTAGTTGTATCATTAATTCCATCAACTCTATGGGGGCCATATGGTATGTTAGAAGAGATGTCGACAACATTACTAGTTCCAAATCAATGGAAAAAACAACATCCCATTTCAGAGTAAAACATGGAAAATCATCTGGAATTACCCGTGGGAACTCATCCCCCACAAGAGGCAACCCACTCTCAGGGAAACTAGCACAATCTTGCAATGCAATCGAAGAAAATTTAAAAACAACAATACACAATTACATAAGTGTCGGTCTTCCACAACCTCACCAATGATCATATTCTCCTTGAAAAATTAGAGTACTACTATGAGGATCCATGAAACTCACTCACCGCCTACAAAAAATGATGTCTGCCTAAATGAGCACAATCTTATCCTTTCTGAGGATCGCATAAAATAGGACCATTTCAAAAACCCAAAACTCTCACTCTAACTCAACCCCAAAATTTTTTAGTGTACAAGATGTTTACCTAAGACCATTCTCTCACTTCATACCAAGTGATTTTACATACTCCATCGCATATGAAATAGGATTATTCGGTAATTTTTTTAACTCAACAATTCCGGAAGAGATAAAAGATACATACAATGTAGTATCAAAGAGAAAAATAACTAAAAATGATGCTATAAGAATGGTACCTCATACTTTCACAGGGCCTACATCTAATTCCACATTTGATCAATCTACTACATGAAGCATGCTCATCTCAGCTGAAGCTAGAGAATGACAACAGGCCAGTAGCTCGAACCTAAATTTGGTCTAGCAAGAAGATGATCTAGCAATACTTCCAAGACCATGGAATCATGAACCTACTGGCCCAGATGGATCAAGTGGGGAAACCATCCACTATAATCAACTAATAATGTTCCAATATGATACAGTCATATCACTTTGCAAAGACACAACAAGGGTCCCATATCTACAAATCGGTGGAATGGATAGGGAGGAGATGTTCACGCAGGTCATATGTGACCAGAATTCCAACATTGATGACACAATAACAAAACGGCACTAGGATCTAAATATTTAGATAGATTGGAGGGATGAACTTAGATGCCACCTCTCATATTTCCCAATTTTTCCTAGTTCATATTCTCCTAAAATGAACTTCCACTACCCACAGCTGACACTAACCCATAGAATCTATATTTTTCATTTTGATTATCTCCACCATATAAGC
Organism: Viscum album; assembly: GCA_963277665.1. NCBI lineage: Eukaryota > Viridiplantae > Streptophyta > Magnoliopsida > Santalales > Viscaceae > Viscum > Viscum album. Next base: position 1,387,992,006 of record OY728160.1, read on the forward strand.
TAGGTAAACCACATCAGAGTAGGGTTTTCAAAATAAATAGAAAAACATGTGAATAAATTGCAGATATAAACCCCCTTTCTAACCTCTATGACTCAATCTTCTCTTTAGAAGCAACTTTGGGTGCGTACTGTAACAACTCTATGAAGCGATTTTCCTAATCCACTATTGTACTTTATCCTTAGGTGAGATCCGTAAATTCTTGGAATCTATAATAGGACAATATTTTTGGGAAATATTGATAATTGTAAACTAAATTCATGACATTCCATGTATTATCCTTATTTTACATTGTTTGGACAACTCATTACCAATACCTCGGACTAGGACCTATAAGAAATAATGAAGAGCATTTAACTAAAATTGTCTTAGGAGTATCAAGGAACCCGGATACCATCTCATTATTCTCATTACTCTCCTATGCTTCCCCAAGTTTTGACCTCACTCAGGAAGGAGTCTTGTTCATAAATAACTCCTAAGACTTGTCATTCAGAGGAATTGGTTTAACTACTCTCACCTGAGAATGAAAAGATCCCACCCATTTTCCCAAAGCATGGATATCCCAAACCACAACTTCTACTAATATCTTATCAATTAGTGAGTTAGTACTCCATTTTTACGCTTCTCAGGGTTGTAAATGATGTCCTTAGGGTGGTATTTTTCTACAAGAAGAAACAATAATTAGAATAAATATCAATATAATCATTATGGATAATTCTTATCGGCAATAACAACATATAAAAAAATTCCATAAATTGAAAAAAAAATATATCCATCACTTAAACATGACAATTTGACAACTCCACACCCACATAGTTTCTATATAAAGTCAGTATCATGTTTGTCTCACATGTAGGAGTAGTAAAACAATCACAACATCCCATGGAAACTTGAGTTCTGTCATGAGGTGTGTTGGCCAGCCACAATAATCATAACCAGAACATCAAAACCAAATAATCCTAGATCCAGTATATCCATATTCATCTAAAATAATGTGACCCAGAAAGATTTTGGCCTACTCTGAAACCATTTTTTCACAAACCACGAAATATTTCCATCCAAACCAACTCCGGACCTAGTCATTGGAATGGCCTGAAGGTCATTCCTAATTCCTATCGGCTGACATCCAATTTGAATGTATCAATAATACCACGTGGGAACAATTTATCACATTCTCATAAGAATATATAACAAATATAAATAAGCATTTAAAAATCGAGTACCAAAATCTAAATGTGACATAACCAATTTAATATTTAATATTTTACAACATTAGAAAAAAATCCCAAGAGCTTTAAAAAATATGTAACAAAAAATCAATCATAATATCACCAAATGACAATATGGTTGTTACCTTCAATCCACCATAACAGCCAACACTACACAAGGAATAACACTACAAACCTAAACCCTCGTATATATACATCTTGCCTTTACATGAGTCAAACATAACACATTATACATACACTCAATGGTGTATATATGGTGTATGCCATATCTCATTAGGATGCAACCCAATTAAAATATTCCACGCTAGAAACTTTATAAGGAAACATACATGAATTATTATTAAAATAATTGTAGAAAAATTTTATTATAGAACATTTTTAAATGATTTTTTTCACTTTTTTCGGTAACCACCCAAGGGAACCGTATGTCGATGGTGTGAATAATATCATAAGGGGAACTATATTACATGAGATTCTTGTGGAAATATATACTCTGGGACACTAGAAACATAATATCTTAGTGAAAAATTGTATAGTAACCACATCAATGGTGTTCCAATGAATGACTCGCTATAGGGGATAATCATCTAAATTATAGTGCTCTATAATCATCATCAATTATTTTGTCAGTTTTGTAATAGTCAATCCCTCTTGAAGAATTTGGGATAATCCAACTTCAAGTCACCTAGAACACATTTCCTAGTCCACAATCCTAGATACCGGTATTACTTTTGTTCTAATTTTCATTCCCCATATTACATAACTCACCACATTCATACATGTGTAAGCCAATCCATATAAAACAAATAATTTAACCATCATTTCCTTATCCCAAAAACACTTTTGAATCTAAACATAAAACATACCCATTTTGAATCATGTTTCTCATATCTTGAATATTCAAATAATCCACATTCAAAATTTATAAAACACCTTCATGATACAAAAAAAAGAAAACACTTGAAAAAACCAATTTCAATTTGAAAACCCCCTTTCAAACCATACATATTTTAAAACCTTCCAAAAACACTTTTATTCCTCAAAATCAAGGCATAAAACATAAAAAAGATTCAAATAAGGAATATAAAAATCACAAAATACTGTTTAAACATGGAACCAGCTACCACAAGTGTAGAAACCTCATAAAATGGTGAAAACCCATAACCGCACCACCTAGGGAACCCATAAAGCCATTATTGAACCAAGAACATCACGATCAAACCCTATAAATCTATATCCAACATTAAATTGGTCACCCAAACTACAATAAATATAAAACCGAAATAAAGGATGGAAGCCCAAAAAATGGGATGAAACCAAGAAATTAGGGATTACATAATGAATTATGGTGAAGCCACAGCAAATATTCCACAAAAAAGAGGTTCAAGGGTGATAGGTGTGGTGGGAGAGGCACCTAGGATATAGAAACCTATGTGGGGATGAAAATGGAGGTTCTAAGCTAATATAATGATAGAAAACATCGCGTTTTGGAAAAAATTTAATGTCTTGGAAAATTTGTGCTATTTTCTTTCACAATTTCCCAAGATGTATAACAACTGTGTGACCTTTACTATCCAAGAAGGATGTGCCACCCAGTTAGCCTATAGAGTTTAAAGACCATGAAATAACGATGTGATAATCCTAGGTCTTAAAACACCACTTCGCCATAAACTTACCTTGGAAAGGGATAACATTTAAAAAACATTGTGCCAACCATGTGCCACCTAATTTTACACAAAAAAATCAATTTTTCACTATTTGCATCGAATCCCAATGGAAAATCCATGGAAAATGTAAGACCAAATATAATTATAAAAATACCTAAAAAAGAAATAACAGAAATGATAGTAATAATAATATTATTATTTATTAATAAGAAATTCACTTTTGGGTTTTTTTAAAACTGTTATTTTTTGTCTCTTTTTGTATATATATATTTGAACACTCATATCTGATAATAATAATAATACAAGGTTTTGAGTTATTTTTTATTTACAATAACTCAAATGTAAAATAATAGTTCTAATTAATTGATAATTTGAAATATTTATTTAACAATTAATCAATAGTAAATATTAATTAATTCCAATAACTAGTAATTGATTATTTATTCTTCAATAATAAAATTAATTTCTATAATGTTATAAATATTAATGATAATATGTGACTAGAAATTTTTTATTCATATAAATAAATCATATATATATATATATATCTTATTGGTTGATGAATATTATAAATTTCTGCACTTACTATGCTTGTGTTCATGTGGTGATCTACTTATGTTATAATCCAAAATTATTCATGTTTTCCCATTCTGATGGTGGTTTTGTTTATTGATTTTTTTATTGGTGTTAATGGCCACATGATATTATTTGTGATAATATTATTCCTGACTATCATCAATGTTCCCATGGAAATAAGTTTTAACGCCTAATAAAACAGCCGTGTTTATCATTTTTTGAACATTTTTTATCCTCCTGTGAGGTAGAGGTTCCGATTTTGTTTCATTGAATTTATGTATTTTGACCCCCTTGATTATATAAAATAATAAGAAATTATGGTCATGGGAATATATATTTATATATATATATATATAACACAAGTACCACCCCTACTTCCCCTTTTTAAAATCAAAATATAAGAAACAAATGTTTATAAATTTCTTTTTGGGATTATTAAAAATATATTTAATTTACCAGCATGAACATTATAATCAGTCATAACCCTATATAAATATTTTTATACAAGATATTTAAAATTTTTTCAAAAAAATATAAATTTTAAAAATAAATAATAGGATTCTTCTAAAACATAGATCACCCAAAATCACCCAACACATCACCAAAAGATTAATTTTATATTATACCAAATAATAAAATACTTTTGAAGAGATTTATTACCCCTATGCAATTACATATTATAAGTGGGTAGAAACAATCCATATATAACTATCACAGTTTTGTTGTTTTATTTTTGTTGTTTTTGATGATATGAATTGTTATATATATATTTATTTATTATTATGTAGCCTTTTGGAGAATAGCCTATTGGTTTTGGAAATGTGAGGTTTCATGTAGGTATCAATATCGAATCCCTCCAAGTACATTGTAGGCCCTAGTAAATTTTTTCTATTATGTATAATTCCCCCTCCCTTAGTATTTGTAAACACATCTGTATATATGTTCATAGTATTTATGAATTATTCATTACTAATACTAATCTTTTTTATTAATTATTATTATTATTATTAGAAGTTATTAATTAAATATCATTAAATATTATTTGGTTATGGCTTATTTTTTTATATTAATATATAAAAACATACACATATATCTTTTATTGAGAATAACTTAAAAAATTATTACATTTATTGATGGTATATTCATTCACAAAAAGTCATTGATAAATTTCGGTGAAATTTTTTAACCAAAATTCCATTATTATTTAATAAAAAGTCAAATAAAATATTTTCTAAAAATTTATACCATTCTTGAAAATCAAACGTGAATTGGTGGTGATTTATAGAAACATTTTCTAAAGAAATTTATTGTAAAGATCTATGACAATTTTGGAAACATATACTAAGATACCATTTGAAAATAATCTTTTTCATATACTGGGTGGTGAATGAATTATAGATGAGAGGAAAAAACATTAACCAAACATGATGAATCATATTAATGAGGTATATTAAAAAATATAACTATAGTGGTAAAATTATAATATTATTATGGCTATTTATGTTTCAATAAATAATTTTTTGTGTAGAGGATTTTAGTATAAATATATGTGGTGAGGACACACAAACCATGTAGTTAAGTCATTATATTTATTCTCTCATCAATTATAGCCATGAGTGAAATTTAGTGAATATGATTAATGTGTGGGTGACATTAAGCCCATAATTTATCCATTTATGATTACAATTTTCTTTTTCGTTTCATAGGAAATAATTAACACATGATATTCTAAAACCATTATCAACATGGATGACCGTTAATTTAGAATTTGTAAGATATATTATATTCATTATTATTCTTCCCTATTGCTGGTTTAGTTTCATTCTTGTTAATATTGGAATAATTTAATGGTCCTATTAAGGTATAATTTCTTTATGGATGTAATTCATTATGATAAAAGTTATCAAGAATCTCTAGATAGAAGATTTTTTTTTAGAAGGGTATTCCACTTTTAAATTACATCATGCCATTTTATATACCATCCTAGACAAAAAAATTCCCTTAGTAAAGTTTCATTCAATCATTATAGTTTGTTTATTATATATTGGATTTGTTTTGAGTCCTTGTTCTTTCATATAATTTGGGATAACTATTATAAATTTATTCCTTAGTGATGTATTTTAATAATGGATTCAGTGATCCATTTTATAGGATCATATATGGTCCAATAGATAGAGATAATCCCAATGGAATGCATCATATATCATTATCGAATCAACATAGAATTAATAATAAAAAACAAAATAGGTTTACCTCTATCATAGTGAACTCTACCTCGGTCGATCTTGATTGAGGATAACCATTTTATTTTTCAGATTAAATTCATTGATCTCTATAAAACTAAAAAACAGTAAGTGTATTGGGTATTTATAATACATTTCAATCAACAATCTATAGATAAACATCCAATTATATGTTTGAGTTTGTGTTTTAAAGAGAATTTTTTATGATAGTAGAAACTATAAAAATATGATAAATCATGGGATGAGTTCAGTGGATGAACATTAAAATCTTATGGATTTCTTCAAATTCAAACTGATTAAGTTTTATATATAATTATTTAATTATCAAAACATATTTCAATACAATTTACTCACATGTGTCATTATGTCTACAGTGATAGAAGAAAGACAACAACAATTCTTGAAGACATTTACATTTCAAATTTATGAAAGATATCATATACCATCAAAATGATAGAATCCCAAAATAAGTAATTTCAAATGGTAGATAGATTTTCATTAAAAATATTACATAATAATTTATTTTTCTATATTTTCTTAGTAATACAAATATTTCCCACAATATATGAACTCCAACGAAGAAATTAATTTGTTTAGTGATGAGTGGGATGAGTATATAGTGTATTAATGTTTTCTTGAATAACATTTATGTATTTACATATAATGATTGTGATTTAGTATTATCAATGAAAATAGATATACATTTGGGATTTGAAAATTCAGTATCATAATGATTATATAGTATTTTTTTACTAGTTTCTCTAGAAGATGTATGATTTAGTGTTTTGATATCTACATTATTCCATAGCTGGAAACATTTTTGAAGATCCTCATGGTCATGATCGATTGGACATTGAAGGTACAACTAAGAAAATTATGATAGGTATATGAGCCCATATTGTATACATAAATCATGAAAATGTATATAGACACAAATTATTTTATTAATATTTTATTCATTTTATCTATATTTTTTACATTACATTAATTATCATTTTCATGCACTCCATATTTATTTTTTCCATTGATATTTTTGAAATTAATAATTTTCTTTCAACTATCTACAATAATATAGAAAATACGTAATATGATCTATCCAGATGGAATAGCGTACTGTATGCTTCCGGAATCATGTAGTTAATTGAAGGATGCATCTAACATGGGATTTTGAAATAGTTTAAGGAATATGATGATTTCACAAAGGATCATTCATGAAAGTTTCTATAAAAGTTATAGGAATTAGCCACATTCCAATTAGTCATAACTCAATCAGATACATAGTGTTCTTAGTGTGACTCGAAGAGTATATTTTTAGTTTATAATTTACAATTTAGTTAAAACCATGAATCAAAAACTCAAAACTAATAAAACAAATTCATATTGTATTGAAACTTTTGGAAAACAATGCATAAGTCATTTTATAGAAAACAGAATCCATGGATCCTTTTTGGTACACATGGTTTTTCTAATATGACTCAAAATTCATGATTTCAATTTAAAATATACATTTTATTTCAAAATACATTCCACATACTCAAAACTAATAAAACTCATTCATATTTTATTGATAATTTATAAAAATAATCCATTTGTCATTTGTGAGGTGTAGGAATCAACCAACCCTCAATTTGAAATATGGTCCATCCAGTATTACATGAAGTTCAATTTTTTAGTTTAAAATTAGAAGATTAGTCCAAAATATCATCCACATACTAATGATTAGGAAAAAAATTCATATTGTATTGCGAAAAATTTCTCTACGATCCATAAAAAATATTTAATGTTTTAGAATAAACCACACATAAATATGACAGATTTTGTTCCCATTATGATTGAAAGTTTATGAATTTAATTGCAAATTTACATTTTATTTCATAACCCATGTGACATATTAAAAACCTATAAAATTCATTTTTAATATTTTGATACATTAAGATAATGATCCATGAATAATTTTGTGACTTATTGTAATCAAACACGCATCAAATTGACACATGATATGGATGGGGTGACTCAAACTATTTGTTTCCAATATAGAATTTCCATCTATGGTCAAAACATGCATAACATAACCAAAACCAATGAAAAGATAACAAATAGTTCCCAATCATTAGGTAAGTTTTTTACATATCATTTTTTATTTGAAAGAATCAATCACAAGTCAATACCACAGATTATGTGGTTGGTATAACCTGACGTGAATGTTTTCAATTTAACATTGGGAAATTTAGTTCAAAACACATGCCACATATTCCAATTTATGTAAACACATTCATATATTTTTGATAATTTAGAATAATTTTCCATAACACTATCATGATTATTATGAATAAAATACATCTCAATATGAGACATTGTGTTCATGATATGACTCGAAGTAAATGTTTTATGATTAAAATGAACATCATAGTTCAAAACTCATGTTCCATTATCAAAACCTATAAACCACATTCATATTTTACTAATACATTAGGAATGTGATCTATATGTAATTTATAACATGTATTAATCATTCTCACTTCGATCTGATACATTATGTGGCATGATTGACTCAAATATATTGTTCTCAGTATGGAAAATACATTTGTTTTCAAAATTAATCTTAAATATCCAAATCCATAAAAATGAGATCATGCTATATTAAAATTTTAGGATATTTATTTACAATTAATTTATGAAATGTGGTGTTTTACTGCATATCAAACTAACACACAATTCAGTTAGTATGACTCTAAGTGCATGTTTTCAATTCAATATTATAATCTTAGTTCAAAACACATGTTATATACTCAAAACAGAATAAACATATTCATATCGTTTTTATACATTAGAAAAATGATTCGTAGAACATTTTTGACATGTATGAATCAACTAAATATCAATCTAGAACACGGTGTTCCTTTTGTGACTCAAAGGGTGTGTTTATAATTAGAAAGATACATTTTATCTCAAAATATAATTAATATTATAAAAAATAAGAAAATTATTTCAATTTGTTTGGATACGTTTGGAAACTAATACATAATTCTTTTGTTATGGGTTGAAATCAACCACATGTCAATCTGATACGAGATGTGGCCAGTATGAATCAAAGGTATTGTTTTCAATATATAATTTCCAATTATGTTTATGAAGCATTTCACATAGTCAATATTTAGAAAATGGTATTTTATAATATTATTCCCTTCATAAATCCATTTATAGTTCATTTTTTTTGTATAGTAATGTAGCAAAAAACAGTCCACACATGATGTTGTCACTATGACACGGTGTTTGCATTTTCAATGTAAAAGTTTTATTTTATGTTAAAACATGTCAAATAGCCAAAATTGAGAAAAAGAGATCAAATTGGTTTCAAAAAATTGGAAAAATTAATAATTCATTTTTGATATAAAGGAATCAACCATATATTAATCTAATATATTATGTGGCATAAAAGACATAAAATTAATATTTTAAATTTTGATGTTAATTTTTTTTCAAACATGAATCACATTGAAAAACTTCGAAAAAATATTATAGATTGTTCAATGCTACTGGGGAATATTCTATAAAACCTTTATGACATGTAGGAATCGACCACTAATCAACATGACATGCAGTGTGGTCTGTATAACTAAATTTCAATGTTCTCAATATAAAAGATTCATTTTATTTAAATTATTAATCACGTATCCAAGCATTAGAAAATGAAATAAACTTGCATTGAAATTTTAGGTCACTGATCCATAATTCATTTTGTATTTATATGAATTGACCGCATATTAATCTGACAGACATTGTCTTTTTGTGTCTCATTGTACATATTTTCAATATAAATGTATCATTATAGTTTAAAAAATATATCACATAGGTAAAACTATGTGATCAATGTCATATCATTTTATAAATTAAGGACACTGTCCAAAAAAATCTTTTTTGACATGTAGTATTCGACTACATGTTAATTCAATGCATGTTGTCACACATTTGAAATTATGTTAATGTTTTCAATATAAAGTTACCATTTTAGATTAAAATGTGTATCATATAACCAAAACCATGAATATATTATCATATTGTTTTCAATCATTATAACAATAAACTATAAATTCTTTTTGATGTGTAGAAGTTTACCGCACGTCAATCCGATTAACGGTTAACTTATAATCTAATTATTATATATATTCATAAAAAATATTTTATTTTTCATATGTGGATTGTATTTCATTATAATTATAAATTTTATATTTGTTTATTTACTATAAGTGAAATCAATATTTCATTTATTGTAGTGACGTTGTTTTGTACAATATTTTCTTGCCAACAAATTCATGCTATAAGAGGAGAAATTTTTTATTTTATCTATGTTATTTTTTTGAAAAATTATAAATATATAATAAATTAATCTATTTTTTATTTTAATTTTTTATTTAAATTATATTGAAATGTTATATTTTTATTTTAATGTATCATATTTTATCACAGTTTTCCACATCTATTTTGTTAAATGAAATATAATTTTCATCATTATAGAGGTTATATTAGATAATCAGGTAAAAATGATAAAAAAACATGTTAGAATACGATACTCATTGAATTATACATTGAATTTTCTTGGTTTGGTGATCTATTGATAAAAATTAAATATGTCTATTTAAAATTCCAGTAAATGGTTTTTTTCGAATTAATCATTAAGGGTATAATTTATTTTATTTCAAAATATAATAGATGTTTTGAATATAAAAGGACACATGAAAATGAAATATCATAAGAGTAAATATCTAAATTTATTGTTTATAATCAATTATTGTAATTTGACAGTATGTTGAAACATGCTAAAGAGAATTTTGAAGATTCCCACAATGCTTTCCTAGTGGTTGGTAGCTTCTGATTCTGCTAATTTCCACTAGTTCATATTAAGATCTATCGATTTCCATCTCTGACTATAATGTACATTCTTATGTCAAAGAGAGTGAGGATTTTATAGCATTTTTTTAATGTTCTAGTCCCCATTTGAGGATTCATAAGACTTGAAAATTACTAAATTCTATACTCATGTGCACTGAAACATGAGTTGGCTCATTGAAGAATCTACAGCCCTTACGGGAATTCGATGTTAATCCTCACATGGTTCTAAGACACCATTTTTTATGTTGGTATATGATGATTCAATTGTTGAATGTGGGGGTTATAATTTCTAGGGGCGAGTTAAGGAAGAACACTCTGGAGGTCATCTTGCTTAGTCTCCCATCACCTCTATCACAATGCGGTTAAAATTTTGATGTAGCATGATCCTAGTAATCATTGACTTGGCATTAAAAAAATAGATACATCAGTAAGGTGGATACATTGTGAATCACATACATCGAAATGTTTTTCAACATGATGATTTATAAAGATGGAAGGTATGTATATGTCGCTAATAGGTTCTAGCATGTAACAGCTTTGTGATTCTAAACACATATGTGAACCGTATCGACTACATCACTTATGTGATCCAAATCACATATATGGAAAATCAGATATGAAAACCAATCAACTATTTAATGTAAACATACTTCATGCAATTATTCATATGTTATAATCTCAAATACATTGTCCAAAATTCTTACGTTGATCAAATTGGAAATATGGGACATATTTAGGTTCATCACTATTCGGAGTGGGATTTTTGAACGCTGATCAACATGAATTTCTACTATTCATAACTAAATATGGCATTCATCGAGATGCTCAACCAGGCTCAAACTTCTAAAACTATAACATACTATTATAGTAACATTAAATTTGTATGATTTGGTGGAGTTCTATCAGGAATCATGTTGAGTTAGGTAGAATATAGGGATGTTCTGAATGAGATTTAAAAATGTGGATCGATGTAGAAAGACATATATATATAGGGGGATGCATATAAATAAATATGTTATTTAGGGGGATATGATAAAAATCTAAGAAATATAGATGATTGAGAATATGTTTTGAATCACTATAGAAGGGATTCATTGTTTTTGTTCCAACATTTTCTACATTGTTTCTGAAACACATTTCGTTATGTTAAATATTTATTTTTTGATGGTTAGTAAACATGAATCTTGGAATTAGGTTGATATGGTTGGTTACTTTATCTTATTAATATGTTTTTATTATCTTAATTCTACACTTTCCTTATATATTGAGTAATTTATTACAATCATGTATATGAAATTAGTGAGAGTTGTTTTAGTTAATGAGGTCAATATTAAATATTAATCAAAAATTCCATCTAAAAAGATGATAGATCATAGAAGAGTAGGGATCTAGGATTCATCAATGAGTTTGTGAATGAGGTTTTTAGTTGAGAAAATGAATACCCCTTTCACCTACAAAATGGACATTCAAGAGGACCGGCCATCTAATTTTTCCAGGTCCTGCAATATGTGTCCTTGTGTGAAGAAAATAATAATAAAATAAAACACATATCAGACTAATCTATCCATCCAACTGATCTCCCCAATTTCATCTCATAGATTTCGCCTCATCATTATTTTTCTTCTCCCCCAGTGCTAAACCTTTTACTCTCTCCCAACCTCAGACTCTATCCCAAAAACATAATCCCTAACATTACACTCACCCTCCAACTCTTTGTTAATTGTTTCAATTTTTTGTTGTTTTCAACTCAACTTGTACATACACAACAATACTTATATATAATTCCCAACAAATGTATTGACCCATAATCCCAACTTATATTGTGTTATATAGGTTTTATATATTGATATTTTATATATGTCTTAGTGATGAAGAAGGGCTTGCTGCTAATTTCAATTTTTTTATTATATTTTTTATTTATTTATGATTTATTTATAATTGTGTTCATTATTATAGGGATTATTTATCCATGAAAATTTCATATTATCATTATCCATTAAACCAAAAAAACTAATAAATTTCCCCTTTATCGACACTTGTAGAATCCCAAGTTAAGGTCCCCATTTTCAGTGATAAAAGAATGAACTGATAATGTTAGATTTCTTTTAAAAACACTTCTTCCATCAGTTCCTTTTCACCAATAAATCCCTTATTCAGTATTGTTAAAATTTATATATTTTTTATTCTGTTCTTAATATAAGATATAGATATCCACTAGAAACACGGTCATTGACTACTATTTGTGGAAAATATCCAAAATCATTAATATGGAATGAATTTAGTAGATACTTAATACCGTTATAATAATGTCATAATCATAACATGTGCTTCCAAATGGATAGTTATTTAAATTGCGGTTAGTAATATGTCTAAATATGTCCATAATTTAGTATTTAGTCATGTTTAATTTTATACATACCCTTTTAATTGTGTATAACCCCCCTTACCAAACTCGTTTTCATCATAATAGTGGTATCTAATTTTAAATGATCATACAATTATATTTGACCAAATATTATGTTAACCTTAATATAAAATATTAATTATTTTGATTCTAAATATGAGATCCATTTTGTAAAATTAAATTCATATAAGTGGTTTAATTTATTTTAAAATTAAACCCACAAAACATGGGAAAACAATTTTTTAAGAAATTTTATTTTCATATGTATGAAAAGTGGTAATAGTAAATCCAACATAAATTTATTCATAATTTTATTAATTTGATTAATCATAATATATAATAAATAATGTAACATTTTTATTGAATTTTTAATGGAATTTATTTTTAAACTCTTGAGATGCAAAGATTATTTTAAATAAAAATCATTATTCTTATCTATTTACTGAAAAATAAATTTTTCCATTAAATTTTTGAAATATCACATTAATAAGATAATGAAATTTTAATTTCAAAAATAATGTTTCTATTTTAATAAAACATCCAAATGTTTCAAAATTTAAATATATCAGTCTTTAACAAAATTAAATAATCGTATTTTTATTGATAATATATATTTTAAGAATATATAGAAATTAATAAATATTAAGTACATATTTTTCAAAAGAATTACATTATATATAACCATTGTAAATATTTTTGAAATTTTGAAAATCTGTATTCACTTCTCTAATTTAATGGATAGGTTATAATAGTATGGTATATTATGATTTATTTTTAAATTTTCTTTCTTGTATCACAAGCAATAAAAATATAGTACATTATCAAGGAAAACATCCCTAGTATCATATTGAATTTATTGTGAATCCATATAGAAAATACCGTTTAGATGTCATCCAAAAACACCCTTTCAATGTTAATATAATTTCACCTTGCATCATATCATATTTAATTACTATTGAATACCCATCCAAAACACTTTTTGGTGAACTGTAGAGAACATTTTCTATATCTATATGTTTCAAAATTAATACATATTCTATAAAAGACAACTTCCTACCCAATGGTAATTTATATTACTAATATAAAATATTAATACATGGATACATAAATTTGTGGAAATATAATTCACTAGATTACTGTTAATTGTACCCAATTTATAAATTGATTGGGAGGGATCCCCATTAAACACATGTATATATATACCTACGTCCACCAGTTTGCATTATATAAAAACATTTATTCTCATATTTTACTTTTTTTGAGGAAAATGAGTGACCGTACGACATAGAAGATGCCAATCTAATATAGAAAACTCATGTGTTCGTGATACTCAGAGTATAGAATGAACATGTGGATGAATACATGATTTGTCATTCATCATTCTAGATATGCACATCACATGCCCCATATCTAGATTGAAATATATATTATATCAGTACAACATCACACTGCCATAATATTTATCAACTGAGGGATCTACGTTCATATTGATCATCTGAGTGGAAAAATACCTTCTTGGTTATCTTCCAACCAATGTCATGATTTGAAAGATACCCAACCACCCGTGTATTAATATTGTCAATATATTGACTTTTTTAGTTAGGGTAGCAATGTATGAGGTTTCTCATTCATGGAATCTCACCAAAATACAGAAATAGGATCTCAAATGTGATCCATGCACACCTAGTATTCTGGTGACATCTGTATGATACTTCATGTTGTTTATATAGTGTTATATATAGCACCGAAAATGATTCTTTTTCTATGCATTGTTCCCCATGAGAAATTTTTTTTCCATATATAATCATCCTCTACATTCTAACCATAAAATTTCATCAAAAACAAAAATACTCCATGACAAACATCAGTTATCGATAAACTCAATGTCATACATTCAATGGTCAATTATTAATGCACTTTATAAAATGTATATCTATACATATTTATGTGGCATGTGTAGAATAATGATAAAATAGTGGTATCAGTTTGTATGATACATTATAATATTTGTATAATCATTAATATTATTTATCAAAACCAATTTTTTAACATTATTATCATACAATATACGTAAAACTTTAATATCATCTTTTATTGCAACACTTTCTGGGTTTTTCGACATATAACATCATATATAATCCATTTCACATCATTTTCTTATGATGTTGTAAAACACACCTAATATAATCATAAATTACAAACATCAATAATGTTTTAATATTTGATTAATGGTGAGAATAAAAATGATAATATTATTTGCTCATCTTCAAGTTCATATTCAAAGACAATAACATCACCACATAAATTTCTTGAATGTAAACTTCTAATATCTATATAGAACACTTATGAGATTCATAATCATCATCCATGAAACAAAATTCAAATAAAAATTTTCCCTAAAATTCTATAACTATATACAAAATTGTATATATTTCCTCTTAAATCATATAGGATATTGTGAAAATTACTTTAATATGGTAAGTAATTGTAACTCTTAAATTATTGTTTACTGGTATTATGAAACAAGTAATATTTACAATACCTCTAACATACATCATTATATTTTAGTATTTGATATCATTTTATGTAATTTAAAAACTCAACAAACTCATGAATTTAGTATAATATAAATATTATAAATATTTGATAATGATGTGTAACTTGGGCACAAAATTTTGTCCATGGAGTTTTTCCAAACACTGTAGAATTCTATTGTGTATGATGAGAAATGGAAATATAATAGATTTAAATGAAATGATTTTAAATTGAAAATTAAAATAAATGAATAATTTTTAGAATTATTATAAACAAATATAAAAAATCAGGATATATAAAAACCCTATATTCATTATAAAATTTCATACAAAAAATATTAAAATTATGAATAAAAACATATTTCTTGTGGTCGGATAATCACGAAAAAAATTTAACTTTTTCATGATAACTAATTATCATATAAAAATTGAGTAGTGTCATATCAAATGATTATATGACTTTACAGTGAAAAGTTTCATTCACTATAACATATTCAGAAATATTCAACTATATGCTTTATAAGATCTAATAAACTAATGATAATTAGAGGAGTATTATTAGAGAATACTAAAATATTAGATATATGCACCCTGGAACTGATAAAAAGGAATAATTTTTCAATCTCTTTTAAAGCATATAAATTTGACCATTAATATAAATTTTATTGTCACTATTAAAAGATGTCACGCATGAGGACAATGATCTATAATTCCTTTTTGAAATCTTTGAATTTTCCACATGTCATATTCAGACTTGATGTGTCTAGTATTACTCGATTTATGTGTGTTAAATATAAAATTGTCATTTTAGATTAAAAACCATAACCAAAATCAAATTTTGAAGAAACAATATTACACTATTTTTTGACTTTCGGTCATACATCCATAATTAATTCATGACTTTTAGGAATTAACCTCACCTTAATATGATGCATGATTAATTGATAATATCATTAATATATAGGTTAATTTAAAATATAATTTATCATATGTCAGTTGGGTAATCTATGAATCATGTAGAAGATAACATATTTATCATTCTGTGAATAGTTTTTATTATAATTTATGAATGAAAAATTATTTTTTATTATTTTTATTATAATTCTTATAAAATTTAATATGTTGATTGGTCTGGTCTCTTTTTTTACCACATTTTCCGTTTGTGTTGGGTTGTTTCAATTTGTGTGGGTCTATTTATTGGGCCACTGCATTCGACTCATGTGGATTTTTATGCCTTCTAGCTCAGTTATCCATTGTTCATTTTATTCTATCCACAAATTTTTTTCCACCCATTTTATCTTCAAATTCATTCATTTCTCTCTCACTCTTGTGTTCTGTTTCAATTTTGTTTAGTAGCATATACATGGCATATTTTGGATAGGTTCATTATTTAAGGATTAATGTGTTATCAGGGGAATTTATCAACCTTATGCCCCATCCCATCGGTTACTTGTAACATTTGTCACTAAGGATTATACCTCCACAAATTCTAGAAACCCTTGATTAAGTTTATTTTTTATTCTAAGAGTTCAATATTAGTGTATTCCAACCATCAAAGTACACCACTATTATGCTTCCACTATATGAGTTTTGATATAATCATTTGTATGGAAGACGTATGGACTAGTTTTTGACTGAGGAAAATTTGAATTCTAGTAAAACTAATTCCTTCATCTTCTACCAGTACCAAATATCAACTATAAATTGAAGTGAATTGGACAACCAGACCAAACTGTCTAATATTTTAATTTTAACATCCCTACTCCTCATTTTTATAGACATTGTTCTTTGATGATCATAATGAAATTTATGATTTCATTATCTTGTATGCAATTATTGATTTTGTTTGATAATTAATAAAACATGTGGGTTTGTTGGTGGTTTTACTATTTTTCATGTGGGCCCCATTTTGATTGAATAATGTTCAATCCTTTTGTTCATGAAACTATATTCTCAATTTATTCTATCGTAAACGATTAATTTTCAATTAAATGAATTATTTTCTAGAAATATACAAATTGGACATTTTTTGTTCATGTGAACTACCTAATACCATTACACCATTCCCCAAAAATGTTGTATCACAGCTACATTATGTTCTATTTTGTTTTTGAATATGATTAATGGTTAAATTTTGTTACTCTTTTTAGTTCCATACATCATTAATTTCTAGATTCACCTCTACTATTTTCAATCTACAATTGAAATTACTATAACCTTAAGTATTATTCAAAATTACATACGCCAGTTCTATTATCACGAATATCAATTAATTTTGGATAGTTATTTGGGGTGTAGTATTTTTTTTCCACAATAACTTGGTATCATAATTGTTGGAGAAACATAGCAATAAATAGGTTTGAAATAATGAAATTTGACTGTGAAAATGACTTAAACCTATCATTGATTAAGATGAAATCCTTTATTTTTCAATGAGGAGTAATTGATGCACTTATCAAGAATAGGAAACATATTGTTTATTTTTTCAAAACTCGGCATCCCACCACTATTTTTCTAGATGTGTCAGCTGATTATCTAATTCTATTTCATAGTTCTCTTATTCCTTTTTAGGTGATGATGTTCTCAAATAACAGGTTTCTAGAACTACTACTACTCGTATATGGATTATTTATGATAAATAATATATGATAGCTCCACATATTAGAAAGATATATAAGAATAACTGCATATTTAAAATTAAAATGAGACATTGTATTTCAATTAAATCCCACATAAATGAATTGAATGATGTCATGTTAGATCAATCCATCATAAATGTGATAGTTTTTTATGATGATCATGCAATTATTCATTTAATTTATTTAGATAATTCTAACAAAACATTAGTAGAAATAAAGATGTACGAATGTGACTATCTAAAACTATAAAAGGTTATGTTGTCCCTCATCTATAAAGAATTGAACTATAAAACTAGATTCATAGGTAAGGTAGATATCCGTCTCAAAAGTTATAAACCACAGTCTTCGAGAAAAATAAAGAGTATAACAAGGGCATGAGATAAATTACAATCCACATAAGTCTAGGTCTTCTTATTTGGAAATAATGACTGTTTTGTTAAATTATGGTAATCCTAGGAATACTATGCCTCTGTGTAGAAAGCATAAATAAGAGCCAACAACTATGTATCAACCCAAAATTTTTAAATGATATTTTTTCTAAATAAATTGTGTGTTATATTATATTAATCACAATAATACTACATCTATTTTATAATAATGTGTTATTTATTGAGTATAAAGGGATGTGTGACCATTGGGATTTTATTGTTATATAACTATGGATCATATATGACATTATCTCAGTATTATCATTGGAATCTATACTCATAAATTTTTTTTTCATTTTGTAACTAGTGTTTATAAGTATAAATGATAAAGGTTAATTAATGCAGAGAGAAGGAGTGATTCAATCAACCTGTAGATCCATGTCGTATAAAGCCCATTTCCCATAACATCATATAATGGTTGCATCAATGGGGTTCCCCTTAACTAGAACCATGATGAGTTTCATCAATTTATTATTTAACAAAATAACCTATGATAGAAGTTCAGGTTGGAAAAAATTACCAGCTGGTAAATGTTAGTTGAGTAGCCCCATGATTTTATCACCATTACACACCCTAATCATAGGTCGTATGGGAGTGTTATGAGGGGCTACCTATCCCTACCTAAGTTACAGAATGTGTAGTTATATTATATAAATATGATTTTTATTCTATGAATTATATTTTAATAAATGGTTTACTTGATAAAATATTTGAAAATTTTGATAATTTAATATTTCAGACACAAATTTTACTATTCAAAAAAGATATAAATTTTTATATTAAACTATGGACTTATAAAGAATATTTTTGTTGGTGAAATATTAATTTAAAAACACTCTTATTTAAATATTGATAATGAACATATTTTGTTATTTCCTAGAAAATTATTACGTGGCTAAAATTTTAAATGCATCTTCATGCCACTAGTTTTTCAAAAAATTTGTATTTTTATATTTAATACATAATATTATGATATATGGAGGTTAATTCTAATAAAATTAACATAATTTATTAAATCATCTGGTGTAAATTTTGTCACAACAAATATATAATAATTTTCTAAAATACATAATTTTACCTTGAAGAGTAAAAATGCAGTTTGAGGTTTTTGGTATGTTTAATGACTTCATAATTATTTCATAATGATTTAATAAATAAAATACCACAATACATGACATAAAATATTTCATTTTATTAACATACATTATTTTAATATATTTTAATCATTTTCTAAACCGGTAATTTACTTTCCAATGTCTAAAATTGAAATCCTGTCTTTAAAAACATAATTTAGGGAAACATTACATTTCCATTGAAAAAAAAGTTATATAATATGACTCTAAATTCTTACGAGTTAAACCAATATTAAATATGTCTAAAATTTAAAAAACTATGGGATTTCCCATGGTTTATCATTTTACATAACATAGATTTCCAAGAATGAAATTTGGAAATTATTAAACAAATCCTCCACTTTTACAATAAATACCCACAGATTTATCCATTTATATTCACTCATAATCCATCAAACATGAATTTTGGGTATCTTTACCTCCCAAGGTATACTAGAGGCCCCAAGGATCTATTCACCAATGATTTTGTAGTTAAATTTCATGGTAAGGGAGTTATCCGTTATTTTTCATTAATTCAAGAACCCATTTTTGTTTATCTCATCAAATTGTTGTGATTAATCTCATTAATTTTCATTTAATTCATACACTTACACCCAAATTATGTATTATCAATGGGATAAAATTATTTTCCTTAATTTTAAAATGTTATAATTGGTTTTTATACCAATTATGATGATGAATTTTCTTCTAAAAAAACTACTGGAAATATCAGCTTTACTCATGGTTTGAAACTATGGGTATAGGATGTACCAATGGGTTCATGAAATATGTGCAATCGAGGCATTAGTATATCCCTATACCCTTGGATTCCAAAAAATTCTGGGTATATCCCAAGAAAATATCTTATCACCACCAGTTTAGAAAACCGTGGGTATGCATTTTCAAAGAACAAAAAATATAACCATTATTTAGTGAACTATGAGTATAGATTTTTTTCCCATAAATGCAGCAGCTGCACCCACGGTTTACAAAATCATAAGTACATAGATTCAAAGCACACATACCCATGGTTCATTAAACTGTGGGTATAGATAGTTTTTCTAGAAATTCAACACCTTCTCACCTTGCTTTTTCATGCCATATTTCTCCGATAAAAACAATAAAACACATAATAGAAACCAGTTACAACCCAGTTACAAACCAAAATATATCATTAGACCAAGAAGAATCAAAGAACACCCCACAATCATATCTTTCATGTAGAAATTATAAACCATCTACTTATTATTTATTGTTTGGTTTATTGACTTTGGTATATGGACTTTCAGAGGCTAGGGAAGACTAGTCTACAGAAGAGGATATTAAAAAATTGTTAATCTAAATCACAGGAATACAAAAATAAAAAAACTTCACTTACTCAAACAATCGATAAATCAGTCAAACCTTTTTTTTGAAATATAAAAGACAAAGTGGATGTGAAAATTATAACTCCAAAAGCACCAACAAATAGCTAGAAATCCCATGTGACATATCTTGGGGGTGTGTTCAGGAAGGTAATTTGAAACATTTCTAGAAACCTAATGAAAAATTACAATATATAAGGGAGTACCAATCTCCATAGATATGTTGTTGAACTAGAATGTATGTTGGAAAGAACTACACCATATATGTGATATGTCTGTCCGATGTCATTGCATAAACATTGTGTTGAGGTAGTATATACCCAATCAACTCATTGATCACAAGAAAAATACTTATCATCATCGTTCTTATGCTATTACATAAACATGGTGATATTGGAGGTTTATGCACAAATCGATTGATAATTGGCATAATAAGTTACTTTGTAAAACTCAATTAAGTAAGATTTACTTCATCCACATAAATATTTTTTTGAATTTACGTATTTATATAATGATTTAAAGGAGTTAGACATGATGGATTATAAGTTCTGAACTTGTTAAATTTCAGAATATAGCGACAATGAATTTTTATTTGAATCCAGAAAACAACTCCCATTAGGTTATTAGAATTCAGAATTCAGAATTTAATATTTAATTAGGAGATCCTATGAATGGAAAAGATCCAAGAGGAAAATTTTTACCTGATCTAGTGAGATTAAACCTCTATAAAAACTCCAAAAATGAACATTTAAATAATTACATAGATAAAAACAGAACAAGTATTCTATTGGTGAAAAATAATAATACTTGACAAGAAACAACATACAACACATTCAGCTCGTGAAATTCATTGATTATTTATCAAACCCAACTATCAAAATTCCTTTTTCATACTCTTTAACCTGTTGTTGAATGCTGGCAATATCAGATTGGATGAGAACACAAGACTATATTGCCACAAAAAAACATTAAAATTCATCGCAATCATACAAAATAACAATATGAACTGAAAAATTCTCATAATCCTTAAACTCAAATGTGTTGCATCCATGATTAACAATTTGAACACAAAATTTCCTTACTGACCTTTAACTTTAGCATTGATCTTCAAAGAGAGTCATATAGAAGAATCAAATAATTCATCTACTTTCACACAATCATCCTCAAAAAACCCCCTAGATATGTGATATGGGGTTCATGAAACATTTATTTACATGAATTTTATTCTGTGAATATGAAATATGAAAGGATAATGTGAATAAGTAAAATATATTAACCCCTCCTGAGGCCACCGATAACCATGGTAGACACATCTCGAGGAAAAGTGTTCCTATTTCCAACTACATAAAAAAATTCCAATACCTTCTCCTCTCTAGATCCATAAATACCCCTGAACAGTATAAATCAATTTTAATATTAGAAATGGACAACACAATCTATCAATTTTCCAGTGATTAAACTTTTTGTACCATATTTTTCAAATTCACATGAACTAAATGGGTCTTGGTTCCCCAAGAAAAAATGTTTATAACCATTTTTTAGAAATTCTTGCTAAATTGGTCAAAAATTGGATGTCATGGATTCAATGAAGAATAATTAAATTTAATGTTTAACTTGTTGACATTTACAAGTCGCAAATGTTCAAACATCAAGCAATTACAAAGAACTAGTTCTTGAGAGGTGTTGTACTCTGGAGTCCATGCCTACATTTTATGAAATAAAAAACAAGTGTCTGCATTCCGTTATAGAGAAATATTAACAGAACCATAGATAAGGATCTCAGTAGTATGAATACTTATTTTAATGAAACTACCAAGGTATTGATAGTGTGAAAATGTGGTCCTCCTTAATCTCCAATAAAAACACCATGATTGATCTTGACTTTATAATCATAAAACACCTTTTGTAGAAAAGTAAAAGTATCATTTGTTGCCACCAAATTGAATCATGGAATGATAGAAAGATCAGGATAATGAAAATAACATGTTTCAAATGGTCTACCACTTGATGTTCGTCATGAACTAACCCGAGACACCCATCAAACCAGAACTTGAGCCTACCCATGATATAATCTGAAGCATAATATAGATCTACCTAGGCTATAGAAAATCACCGAGACATTAAATACAGTCTTGTAATAATAGTTTCACCTAATTATTTTAATAAAATATATAATAGAAATATGATGAGAATCTAGTATAACCCATATATAATTTGAATGTTCAATCAAACCAAATATATAGTTTCAAAATAAGAAACATAAGAAACAAATAACAACTGTATATATAAACATTCATGAAATTTATAACATAAAATAGAAGATATAAACAAGTGGATGACACTGAGATATAATAATGATAATGTGACTAATACATTCATATTAAAAATTAAAGAAAAAGAGGCCATCACCAAATTGTAATTTTCCACATAACCCATGGACAGAAACATTCCTCCACACATTACCAATACTACAAGAATCTAGCCGAAATGTGTTAGAAAAGAAGAACCCTAACATATGAGAGTAACATAAAATTTAAAATGGTATGAGAATAAAAATTCTCAATATGTGTCCTCCATACACCCCATAAATAGTCATCAATACTAAAACCGTTTTATGCATGTTTGAAATATAGTTTATGAAATTAGGGACATTTTACCATTTAATAAAATCAAAACACCTAATTAAAACATAGATATTAAATTATATAATAAAACTACATTATCTATGAAACACCACTAATTTATTATAGAATCTTAGGTAGGTTCCTTTTTTAGGAAAAAATTAAAACCTATAACAACATAAATTCTATAATAACTCACACATGTATAGTGTCTAGGATCACCCAACCCATATAAAAAACTCTCAATATTCTGCATGATTTAAAACCCATAGAATAATAAGTTGCATATCGGAATCCTATGAGACACATTTGTGTTAATATCTCCATCACATTGCAGAATGAGCCTAAATATAAAAAATAACCAACATTCAAAATTTTGGTCAAACTGTGTTTCAGCTCGTCTTGTAAGTTGTCAGTTCTATGTTGGGACTTGTGGTCTAATTAAATTCCAAAACAGTACAAAAGTATCAGAGATGGAAAACACCAATCATAAAAAATAACATATCAAAACGTAATATGCACCAAATGACATATTTAATGATCAATCATTCAAAATATGTTTCTTTTCAATAATCAAGATTAATTTTCTGAAGTGTAGATTTATAATTAGCGCCAGATGACTCCTCAATCTTCTTCAAAATTGGATGGTAATAAGATAAAACATAAAATTACAAGAAGGAATATAAAGGTTTAATAAACAGTTGAATGAACAAAAAATTGGTAAAACATGCATGATAAAGAAGGTATGAGAATAAATAAATGATATTAGAGATAACTTTGGGATGCATAAAAAAGTAAATTTACATGTTGATAGAATTCACTGAAGTTATAGAAAACCTGAACATGAGGAGAACGTGCAATACATCCTCATATCAAATGATCATAAATTCATTTTTCATGTATATAACATAAACTAAATATGCAATTGATTCCAGAATTTCATATTCAAAAAATAGTGAATAACATCAAGAAGTGACTTGAAAACCATGGAGGGATGTATAATTGGTTGTCATCTGAATTACATTTATGGACATATGCGAGAAACATTATAGGACGTTTGGTATAGATGGTCCTCATTTGAAAGCAATAAAAATCACTTTTTTATATCCATAATCGTGTGTGTAGATTCATTGATGTATTATTGGTCCTCACCTGAACAACACCCCCACCCAACCAACATGAACCCCCCAACCTCCTTCCTAACCTATTGACCCCCATCCCAAACTGCACTACCCCTCCTTCATAACATAAACCCCCTCCCAATGTGCAACACCCCCCCCCCCCCCCATCAAAACCTGCACCCCCTGTAACACCCCAGGTAAATAAAGAATATGACATTTTTATATTTATCCATATTTGTGAATAAAATATTAATATTACTTTAAAGGTGATGCTATGCTCGATGGCGTACCCAATACACAACAACGAGTTTCTTGGGAATCTTACGTTGCACTCTAATAATAAAATATTATTATTTTAAATAGTAGTTAACGCCTAGCTGTTGTAATGGTGTGAATGAACAGAACCCACTACAAAATGATTATATATGTTTGTCAAATATTTTTACTCTTTACAATAAATGTCAGAGGATTAAAAATGCGAATGAATCCAATTTTAAGTGTAGACATTTTAATATTCTTTAAAAGGTCGATTAACTGCCTTTTGAAGGTGAACCTCTTTTAAATCCACTTTTGACAATTTTATGTGTTATATTTGAAAAAATAAAATTCTACTTTAGAATCGAGACATCAAAATTTACGTTGTGTAAATTTTTGGTATTTTTCCAAAAAAGTTCAATTTTTAATGAATAGTGAAAAATGTTGTATTTTAATTCAAAACCACTTTTTAATATATTATATTTATATGAATAGATTATATTTTAAATTGGTTTTAAAGTGAAATTAGAATATATTTTCACCATTAAATCTAATAGTGGTTGTTGAAATTAATTTCACTTTGAAATTTGACTTAAACTAGTGTCAATCTTTTGATACTTATTGTTTCATAAAAACATGCTATTTTCTCTGACAGCGGGAATTAATTATTAAATTATTTAATTAAAATAATATGTTTCTAATTTTGTAAAATAGGCATCATTTTTTAATTCAGAATATCAAATATAGCTTAGGGTGAGGTTTTGGTATTTTTCTGAAAAACATCAATTTTTTATGAATAGTGAAACCACTAAGTGGTACTTATAAAAACGGATTTTCTGTTTAAATTAAATTTTACCACCTCTGTGTTTTGAATTTAAAAAATCCGACATACATGGCTTTCATTAAGAAGTAAAATCTGGTTCAATGGGATTAAAATAATTTTTTGGTGAATATTAACTTTTATGTTTTTAATCACGATTATAGGTAATTAGTGTAATTTAAGGTAAGAATAATGTTTTAATAAAATGAAATGACCTAGAAACATGTCCTAACCTCGTTGGATGTGTCATGGCCGACCAATAAAATCCATGGGTCAACTTGGGGACCCTATGGAGCAACTTTGGTTGGAAAATGACATAAATACCTTTTTATTTAATGTTAAAGTAAAAAATGACACAAACATGAAATGTTTTACTAAAAAAAATTTACATGGGGTTATACAAGTCAAATTTTTTACTATAAATATTAATTAGAAAGATAAAAATATTTCCTACATAATTATATTTTTTTATAATTTTTAGACATTAAATATATTAAATTATTTATGACATTATGATGATGCATCGATTACCTCATTAATAAATTATTTAAATAAAATGATATGTTAATGTAAATTATATGACCTACACATGTCAAAAACCTATTGGATGGGTATATTTCGAACCCTTATCACATTATCCTCTAATTATATTTATGTGGGTCCTTTTAAATACGAAAATCATTTTAAAATAAAGGATCATTTCTTTACTTTCCAAGGGTGCCCCTCCTCTCCTCTTATAAAAGGCCCCCTCATCTACCTCCTTAACCACACATCCAAAGCCTTTGGATTGGACAAACCCTGCCCATTTTGTCTCTCCACATCCCTATATAACTCCTTGAAGCCTCACATTGGGCATAAGCCTTCCCAAGGAAGCCTTTGAGATCAAACCAAAGGGAGTTACACGATTTTAAGGTAATGTCTTCACTTGTGTCCTTTTGTTTTATTTTGATTCTCCAACCCCCTAAACTCTTTTTATTCATTTATTTTGTAACAAATCCAGTATATTCAATATACTAGGATGTTTTTATAATAAGGATTCGAGCTACCCTTACACACTCCTTCTTCTAATGGATAAAGAACATACTGTTTCTGTGGTTGGCTATTTTATGCCTCACGAAATGATGATTGTTCAATATTCTTTTAACACCTTTAAAGGTGGCCATTATGATGTAAATGTATTTTATATATGATATATATGTTATTTATGTTTACTATATGCTTCTGTATTTTATATTTAAAACATACCTTTATTCTCTTCATGTTGTGTAAATGCAATAATTTCATATGAGGAAGTGCGGACTACCGCCCCTCAAGTGATGTGGCTCGTACATGCAACACATGGATTGTATAAATAATGAAATTAATGAACATATATGACCTATATAACATATATATTGTACTGTAATTATAATATATATATATATATATAATTTATTTTTAATTCCATTAATATGACAAAAAAATGAAAGTAGTGTTCATGCATACGTACGGCCTACCGTCTCCATGAACGGTGCTTTTCGTTTTCTATCTCCAAATGATATGGAATAGTATAAAATGAATAATTACTGGATATATATGATATTTTAATCATTAATACTATTCTGTAATTATTTACTTATAACTACATGGGAAATTATTTTTCAAACAAGTTCATTTTTGACTCATGTACCAAACATCGGCAAAAACGTCTGATATGAACTAACATTATTAAACAATTATTATAACATTATAACATGTGATATGAAATGAATAATAATCTATAAAGGAGGTCCTTAGGCAATTATAAGTTGACCAAAGTTTATTATTCTTCAATATAATGAATCGAACAAGACAAGTCGGACTTGAGGTAAGGGATCCTACTCCTCTCTTTCTTTTTAAGTACACTATTTTATGTCATTCCTTTTAAATCTCATATTTCTTGTTATTGGGATGTTCTTTTATATTAATCTAACTTTATTGTTTATGCTCATATGATGAGAGAACCTATTCTCTCTCATCAATCCATTTTGGATGTTTTGAGTGGCGTCGTTAGGCTACCGAATTTTCGTAAGAGATCTATCCTCACTCTATCTTTTTAAGT
Organism: Viscum album; assembly: GCA_963277665.1. Classification (NCBI taxonomy): domain Eukaryota; kingdom Viridiplantae; phylum Streptophyta; class Magnoliopsida; order Santalales; family Viscaceae; genus Viscum; species Viscum album. The sequence goes on from OY728160.1 coordinate 1,388,019,986, forward strand.
ACTCTGCTTTCTGTCACATATTTTAATCACCTCTTTGTTATGTTGGGGGATGTTATTTTATATTCCTCTTACTGTAAACTTTATGTTAATATGATGAGATACCCTATTTGATCTCATCGATCCATTTTTGGATGTTTTAAGTGGCACTGTTAGGCTGCCGAGTTTTCATAAGGGATTTTTCATCTCACTTTTATTCACGTGAGATTTATGCTACATTTACCACAATTTCCATTTATTGGTGTATGTACTACCCATTATTTTACTCATTGTGTAATATACTTTCATTTATGAAAATTTACATCAATGTTGTATTGGCCTTCTTTCACGGGGTGCATGTCTCGAAAGATACCCATGTTGGTAAGGGAACCTTTCACCCTCCTCTTTTTAAAAGACTTATTTTTTTATGACTTTTAATTCACATACTATTATGTTGGGATATTTTCTTCTATATGATTATTGATTTAAATTTTATTTCCATGTGATGAGATACCCTTTTTATCTCTCATCAACTCATTTTCTGAATTTTGTAGTGACGTCGTTAGGCTGTCAAATTTTTGCAAAGGAACTTCTTAACCCAAATTTGATTCTTTGTGATAAACTTATACTCCTTGAATATGTCATTATATGAATATGTGTGAATAACCTCTGATTGTTTTACAGTTAATATCCACTTATATTTGGTGTATTCATTTGTCACACATAATTATGTAATTGATTTATCATTAAACCAAGGATACCGCCTTTGTAAGGGACTTCGTCTCAATCTCCATTCATTGAGGAATATTTTGTTTTATACACAACCTTCTTTTATATGGTGTATAAACCCCTTTGAATTTTACATTTATCCAAAAAGTAATCTTTTTTATAAGAAGAATTTTACTAAATGACAAAAGGGAATGTTTTTGTCGTACGTATGCGGCGACAACTAATTCTCCGCCGTCGTGACCATTATTTGAGTTTCGGCTTCTTCTACAAGCCATACCTTTTTTTAAAAGAAAAAAATACCATGTTTTACTTTTATTTTCTTTTGGTATGGAAAATGGTTTTCATAATGTTTTTATATCAATGTGTTGTATTGATATCTGGTGATTGAAAGGGGGAAATGTTATGTTTCCTTTATGCATGTTTTATGTGATACGATTATGTTGTGGTTCTTGGGAATTATTGTGAAGACAGGTGGTTCTGTGATAAACTAAGGGTGGGTGAGCCCGATATAGCTCTCCAATGCATTGGGTCACGCGATGGAGTGAAACGTTATGGTTTCTCTGAAGAGATTTAGGAAATATACTATGATGGGTATTCCAAACGTAACCAAGAGGGTTACTCCATACGTAAGAATGTTATGAATTACTCAAGTTACCTTTATGTCATATCATTTCTATGATTTATTCATGATTTGATGAGGTATGTTAAAGTGCTTATGTTTTATGAGTAAAGTATGACTTCATTGATTCTTATGTGTACATGTACTCATGTTTCCTTTTTATATTTTTATATCCCTTACTGAGCTTTTTATGCTCATCCCAAGTTTTTTGAAATGTTTTTCACAGGTCAAGGGAAAGGTATATGATATGATGATAGTGTCAAGGAACTGTCAAGAAAGAATCCATGTTTTATTTTAAATATATTTCTATTGATGGGAAAAAATGAATACTGTCTTTATGTAACCGCTTTGTTTAAATGTGGAAAGTAATGCAAGTTTTATGATTTAATTCTCTAAAACTCTAAACCTGAAAAGATCCTCAATGTGTAATCTTGTATTAACTCAATATTAAGTACGGTTTAAGGCTGGGGCCTTATAGTTGGTATCAAAGGCCGGTTTAGACAACTTTAGGGATTATGAGTTGTTTTTAGACACATGATTAGTTCCTATATCGATTATTTAAGTTAAATCCATGTTTTATAACTTTTTTTCAGGTCAAGTAAAGTCGGTTACGAATGGAAGTAGAAGGATCTCAAACGAAATTCCTATCTCTTCCTGATGACATGCATGCAATAATTATTGCAAATTCATGTTCGGATGATTGTGAAACTTTTTCTAGAATACAACTCACTTGCAAGCAGTTGTTTGAGATATCAAACACCTCCACTATACATCGTTATCATCGTGGATCATGGGTTGTTTTTAGACAAATAATATTTTCACAATATTCTCATATTTTCAAGAAACTTAAATATTATTAAGGTATTTTCAAATATTTTACCATATAACAAGAATTTGAAGCATATTATGATTTTAAAAATGCTGTTGAGGAAGGAGACCCTTGCGCAACCTATTTATATTTGCTTCTAAAATATATTCTCTTAGTACATACTTATGGTATTTTAAAAGGACCAATAATAGAATGTTTCAACTCAAATTATGTCTAACTATTTTATAGAAATTATGTTTTATCAGATTTTTTGGAATTATATGTCATACATGATTATTTTCCAAAACTATTTTTCTGTGAACACCCATATGACCCATGTTGTACAAGGTGTATTTGGATGGAGGAAGCAAATTATTTTGAAGTATATCTAAATCATTGTTGTAATTCATGGGACTTCTACCTACGTGAGCAAGATGACGATGAAACCGAGTGGACGCCATGATCAAGGTATGATGTTATTCATTTTGGGAATAGTTTTATTTTGTCTTATGGTGGTGAAATAAGACATTAATAATTAAGATGTTGAGAACGTAACAAATTTGGATGAAAATTAGAGGTATAAGGAAACTATTGAGGTCAAAACATGTTAGGGTTATTTTTGGAGTTTTATAAAAAGGGCAGCATGCAAACGGTGTGACAACCCTTCATGTCGGTCAAAGCTGTGGGAATCGAACCCACAACCAAAGTGTGACTAGTATTTATCGCCTACCACTAGACTACGTGAAGTCCCTGGTTAGTTTGACTGATTCTTTTTAGTTAAACGATTTTATGAATTAATAGTAAGTTGATTTTGGGTTATCTATGGAAATTTATTAACCTATCATGGAGGATATGTGATTAGGTTAATAAGTTTTCAACATGAGACATTAAGAGAAACTGATGTTGCTTGGAGATAAATGTTACGATTTAACTTGGAAGACTATGTGACTAAATCCTTCAAATATTTGGGTTTCAATCCTAGTTTGGTTTACTTTGAACAATTTTATGGACAAATTTCTTATCGAATGGTCCTCGTTGAACTTTGGGTTTTGTTGGACAAATTTTGGAGATTAAGAATAGATTTTCTTTTTATAAAGGGTTAACCTTTTCTGGATTATCTGATCTTGTACTAACCTTTTTGGTTTTGGTTTTGGTTAATGTTTAAAGACATGGGAATTATATAGTTCTCTTATGTGGATTAGGTGATTCTCTAGATGTTGATTATTGTACTCTTAATGTGAACAAGTCATCCTAAATACTCGTCTTTTGGAGAAAATATGAGATTGTGTGAGGAATCTAATAAAAATTGAATGTCAACATGATAAGTGATTATTTTTCCTTATGAATAAATTCCTCAATAAAAAGTAACTTAAAACAAAAATGTTGTCTATTAACTTTTCCTACTGGGGAATCAAATACCGTTTAACCCATCACAAGTTTGTGATTTTCTTATGGTTAACTTTCTCTTAGACATGTTTTATATCACTCTCCATCAGAACGTGACCCTATGTTTTCTCCTCCATGTCCATGTTTTTCTACATGGAATCCTAGTATGGGTTATCTCGGGTGACCTCTGTACTTATCTTTCTTTATTTTAAAGCAATTGTTTTACTGACTCTTGTTCTGATGTGGGATTTTCAATGAAGTTTCCAAGCCCAATTTTAAAATTGCAAGGACGCAATTCCCAATAGGTGGGAAGGATGTAACACCCCAGGTAAATAAAGAATATGTCATTTTTATATTTATCCATATTTTTGAATAAAATAATAATATTACTTTAAAGGGGATGCTATGCTCGATGGCGTACCCAATACGCAACAACGAGTTTCTTCGGAATCTTACGTTGCACTCTAATAATAAAATAATGTTATTTCAAATAGTAGTTAATACCTAGCTGTTGTATTAGTGGGAATGAACAGAACTAACTAAAAAATGATTATATATGTTTTTCAAATATTTTTACTCTTTACAATAAATGTTAGAGGATTGAAAATGCGAATGAATCCAATTTTATGCGTAGACATTCAAATATTCTTTAAAAGGACGATTAACCGCCTTTTGAAGGAGAACCTCTTTTAAATCCACCTTTTGAAAATTTTATGTGTTATATTTGACAAAATACAATTCTTCTTTAGAATCAGGACATCAACATTTACTTTATGTAAATTTTTAGTATTTTTCCGAAAAAGTTCAATTTTTAATGAATAGTGAAAAATGTTGTATTTTAATTCAAAACCTCATTTTAATCAATTTTATTTATATGATTAGATTATCTTTTGAATTGGTTTTAAAGATAAATTATAATATATTTTTACCATTTAATCCAATAGTGGTCATTGGAATTAATTTCACTTTGAAATTGGACTTAAACTAGTGTCAATCTTTTGATACTTATTGTTTCATAAAAACACCCTATTTGCTCTGACAACGGGAATTAATTATCAAATTAATTAATGAAACTAATATGTTTTGAATTTTGTAAAATATAAATCATTTTTGAATTCGAAATAACAAATATATCTTAGGGTGAGGTTTTGGTATTTATCTGAAAAACATCAATTTTTTATGAATAGTGAAACCACTAAGTGGTACTCATAAAAACGGATTTTCTATTTAAATTAAATTTTACCACCTCAGTGTTTTGAATTTCAAAAATCCGACATACATGGTTTTCATTAAGAAGTAAAATCTGGTTCTATGGGATTAAAATAATTTTTTGGTGAATAGTAACTTTTATGTTTTTAATCGCGATTATAGGAAATTAGTGTAATTTAAGGTAAGAATAATGTTTTAATAAAATGAAATGACCTAGACACATGTCCTAACCTCGTTGGATGTGTCATGGTCGACCAATACAATCCATGGGTCAACATGGGGACCCTATGGAGCCACTCTGTTTGGAAAATGACATAAATACCTTTTTATTTAATGTTAAACTAAAAATGACAGAAACATGAAATGTTTTACTAAAAAAAAATTTACATGGGGTTATCCAAGTCAAATTTTTTACTATAAATATTAATTAGAAATATAAAAATATTTCCTACATAATGATATTTTTTTATAATTTTTAGACGTTAAATATATTAAATTATTGATGACATTATGATGATGCATCGATTACCTCATTAATAAAGGATTTAAATAAAATGAAAAGATAATGTAAAATCTATGACCTACACATGTCCAAAACCTATTGTATGGGTATATTTAAAACCCTTATCACCTTATTATATAATTATATCAATCTGGGACCTTTTAAATCCGAAACACATTTTAAAATAATGGAACATTTCTTTACTTTCCAAGGGTGCCCCTCCTCTCCTCTTATAAAAGGCCCCCACCTCTACCTTATTACCCACACTTCAAAAGCCTTTGGCTCGGCCAAACCCTTCCCATTTTGTCTCTCCACATCACTATATAACTCCTTTAAGCCTCACTTTGGGCATAATTCTTCCCAAGGAAGCCTCTGAGCTCAAACCAAAGAGAGTTACCCGATTTTAAGGTAAGGCCTTCACTTGTGTCCTTTTGTTTTATTTTGCTTCTCCAACCCCCTAAAATCTTTTTATTCATTTATTTTGTAACAACTGCATTATCATCAATATACTAGGATGTTTTTATAAGATGTATTCGAGCTACACTTACACACACCTTTGTCTAATGGTTAAAGAACATACTGTTTATGTGGTTGGCGATTTTCTGCCTCACGAAATGATGATTGTTCAATATTCTTTTAACACCTTTAAAGGTGTCCATTATGATGACACTGTATTTTATATATGATATATATGGTATTTATGTTTACTATATGCTTCTGTATTTTATATTTAAAACATAACTTTATTCTTTTCATGTTGTGTAAATGCAATAATTTCATATGAGGAAGTGCGGACTACCGCCCCTCAAGTGATGTGACTCGTACATGCAATACATGGAATGTATAAAGAATGTAATTAATGAAAATATTTGACATATATAACATATATATTATACTGTAGTTATAATATATATATATTTATTTATTTATTTTTAGTTCCATTAATATGACAAAAAAATGAACGTAGCGTTCATGCGTACGTACGGCCTACCGTCTCCATGAACGGTGCTTTTCGTTTTTTATCTTCAAATTATATGGAATAGTATAAAATGAATATTAAATTGATATATATTATATTTTAATCATTAATACTATTATGGAAATTATTTACTTATAACTACATGGGAAATCATTTTTCAAACAAGTTCATTTTTGACTCATGTACCAAACATCGGCAAAAACGTCTGATATGAACTAACATTATTAAACAATTATTATAACATTATAATATTTGATATGAACTGAATAATAATCTATAAAGGAGGTCCTTAGGAAATTATAAGTTGACCAACGTTTATTATTCAGTAATATAAAGAAACGAACAAGACAAGTCGGACTTGAGGTAAGGGATCACACTCTTCTCTTTCTTTTTAAGTACACTATTTTATGTCATTCCTTTTAAAGCTCATCTTTCTTGTTATTGGGATGTTATTTTATATTAATCTTACTGTAATTATTATGTTCATATGATTAGAGACCTCATTCTCTCTCATCAATCTATTTTGGATGTTTTGAGTGGCGCAGTTAGGCTGCCGAATTTTCGTAAGAGATCTATCATCTCTCTTTTTTTTAAGTACTCTCCTTTATGTCACTTCTTTTAAGCTCCTCTTTGTTATGTTGGGGGATGTTCTTTTATATTACTAACATTATATTAATATGATGGGAGACCCTATTTGATCTCATCGATCCATTTTTGGAAGTTTTAAGTGGTGCCATTAGGCTGCCGAGTTTTCGTAATGGATTTTTCATCTCACTTTTATTCCTGTGAGATTTATGCAACATTTGCCACAATTTCCGTTGAGTGGTGTATGTACTACCCATTATTTTACTCATTGTGTTATATAATTTCATTTATGAGTATTTACATCAATTTTTTATTGTCCTTATTTCACAGGGTGCATGTCTCGAAAGATACCCATGTCAGTAAGGGAACCTTTCACCCTCCTCTTTTTAAAAGACTTCTTTTGTTATGTCTTTTAATTAACGTACTATTTTGTTGGTATATGTTCTTCTATATCCTTATTGATTTAAATTTTATATCCATGTGTTGAGATACCCTTTTTATCTCTAATCATGTCATTTTCTGAATTTTGTTGTAACGCCGTTAGGCTATCAAATATTTGCAAGGGAACTTCTTAACCCAAATTTGATTCTTTGAGATGAACTTGTACTCCTTGAATGTGTCATTCTATCAATATGTGTGAATAAACTCTGATTTTTTTACACTTAATATCCACTTATATTTGGTGTATTAGTTTGTCAAGCATAATTATGTAATTGATTTATCCTTAAACCAAGGATACCGTCTTTGTAAGGGACTTCGTCTCAGTCTCCATTCATTGAGGCATATTTTTTTTATACACAACCTTCTTTTATATGGTGTATAAACCCCTTTGACTTTTACGTTTATCCAAAAAGGAATCTTTTTTATACGAATCGTTTTATTAAACAACAAAAGGGAATGTTGTCGTACGTATGCGGCGACAACGACTTCTCCGCCACCATGAGTATTATTTGAGTTTTGGCTTCCTCTTCAAGCCATACCTTTTTTTAAAAGAAAAAATAAATACCATGTTTTACTTTTATTTTATTTTGGTATGGAAAATGGTTTTCATAATGTTTTTATATCAATGTTTTGTATTGATATCTTGTGATTGAAAGGTGGAAATGTTATGTTTCCTTTATGCATGTTTTATGTGATGCGATTATGTTGTGGTTCTTGGGCATTATTATGAAGACGGGTGGTTCCATGATAAAGTAAGGGCAGGTGAGCCTGATATAGCTCCCCAATGCATTGGGTCACGTGAAGGGGTGAAACGTTAAGGTTTCTCCAAAGAGATTTAGGGAATATATTGTGATGGGTATTCCAAACGTAACCAAGAGGGTTACTCCCTACGTAAAATGTTATGAATGCCTCATGTTACCTTTTGGTATTATGATTTCTATGATTTATTCATGATTTGATGAGGTATGTTAAAGTGCTTATGTTTTATGAGTAAAGTATGATTTCAATGATTCTTATGTGTATATGTACTCAGGTTTCCTTTCCATATTTTTATATTCCTTACTACGCTTTTTATGCTTATCCCAAGTTTTTTGAAATGTTTTTCACAGGTCACGGGAAAGATACATGATATGATGATAGTGTCATGTAAGTGTCAAGAAATAATCCATGTTTTATTTTAAATATGTTTCTATTGATGGGAAACAATTAATACTATCTTTATGTAACCGCTTTGTTTAAATGTGTAATGTAATGCAAGTTTTATGATCTAATTCTCTAAAACTCTAAACCTGAAAAGATCCTCAATGTGTAATCTTGTATTAACTCAAGATTAAGTAAGGTTTAAGGTTGGGGCCTTATACCCCCTCCCTCCAAACATGCAGCCATCCTTCCGACCCATTTCCCCCATCCTGACCAGCACCCCATCTCTCAAAACCTGCACCCCTCCCTCCCAAAATGCAATACCCCCATCCAAACATTCACCCCTCTGTCCAAACCAATTCCCCCTCCCTTCCTCCAGCCCCCTCCCAACCTACACCCCCTCCCAACCAGTAGCCCCCACACAACCAGTAGTCCCCCTCCGTCACAACCTTCACACCCCCACCCTCTGAACCTACACCCCCTCCCTCCTAACATGAATCCCCCCACAACTCCCAACCTGTTTCCCCCTTCCCTACTTGCATACCCACCTCCAAACTTGCACCCCTCCCTCCCAACATGTAGGCCCCTCCCCTCCAAACATGTTTCCCTCCTCCCTACCTGCACCCCTCCCTCCAAACCAACACCCCCTCCCTCCTAATATAGATCCCCCCTCAAAACATACACCCCTTACCTCCCAACATACATCCCCCTTCCTCGTAGAATGTATCCCCCCTCCAAACCCCCTCCTCTAAACATGCAGCACCCCCACCCCTCCCTCTTAAACTGAACCCCCTCCCTCCCAACCTACCCCCCCTTCTAAGCACCTAAATATTACAAAGTTAATCATATCACTTTCCATATACAAGATACTAAAATATTATCAAAAATTACATATATAGACCAACATACTATATAATCACTTCCCTAATAAAAAACCATAAATTCACACTATAAACATGAAATAAAATCCCAATTCATATATTAAATTAAATTTTTGTTACCAAAATCTCCCAATTTACATATCCCTTATTAATATTAATATTCCAAAAATGAATTTAAACCTTTTTCATATCTCCATGATCCATTAGTTATACTATAATGAATCCATAACTTACTCATAAAACCGAATGAATCTATTCATCCATAGATCTAATTTGGAAAATCATCAATTTACCAATATTCTAGACCTCCATTAATGTTCCCAAAACATTTCATAAATAGGAAAAAACTTATATATGATATAAACCTGATTAATTTCCACCTTGAATGCCATTTTTATTCTATCCTACTAATATTGAACCACCTAGTTATAGTTTCAACATCAACATGAAAAATTTAGTTCATCTCCATATAATTACAATGAATATACTATATTTCATAATCGCATTCCATCTTCTGAAAATTTATAATGAATAATAGATCTTCAAATAAAATAATCCTTTACATGTATTTCATTCAAGAGATAATCTACCATCTAATATATGAAAATAGTCAAAAAAATCAAACAAAAATTAATCAACTCAAAAGCCACATTTTTTCAAAAAAATAATCAATTAATTAATAAGAAATACACACTTAGATGAACCACCCGTGATGTTAACACCACTAAATATCATCATTTCATCCATAGTAGGTCATTATCTTTTTCAAATTGAACTATTACTGAAACCTGATTCATTAATTAACATTACATACTAGCTGAGCCCTCTAATCACCATTTAATATTTACAGTACCACAATAAATTCATGCCTCTACTCTATCAACATCAAAATCATTCAATACATTACAATAGTATTCTAAGTATAAATACTACCTCATATCTAGTGTGTTCTTTTTAGTATGCCCACTATCGATGGGATTCTCCAGAATGCTGGTGGATCTGCTAGTTAGCCCATTGGACAATGTTTTTCTAACCATTCTACTGCATCAACCTTCACCTCGTCTATGGAATTTAAGATTATAATATGAATTATGACACTACTTCCCTTGATTAATTTCATCCCCCAAAAATCTGAATACCACTATAAGAACATATCTAATCATATTCAAGGTTAATTTATAGAATATAACTAGATTCACAATAATATACAAATAATATTCCATGATTAATGTTGAATATTGGATTTGACATGTACATAAAATATAGAAAATAAAAAATTTGAGAAAAATCATATGAATTTCATAGTTCCATTCCATTGGAATAATTAGTTTCAATATAACAATGAAAAATCAAAAAAATTATAAGGAGAACAAGAAAATAACATCTAGAAATAATCCAAAGCCAATAACATGGCCAGAAATATGTTCTTAAAGTACATGAATAAGTCTACCTTTATTAAGTAAAAAGGGGAGGGGATTAATATCTCCCCATCACCAACATCCCCATTCATATGACCATTCCCATCATCATCATCATCATTAGCAACATAATCGTCAACCTCATCACCAACAACAACATCATCAATAACATCACCACCAATAGCTCTATCGCCACCACCGTCATCACCACTACAACCCTGATTAGCATCACCTGACACATCATTTAAAGAGTGTGTTGATATATTATATGACTCAAAAGTAGTATCATCCTCTAATAGAAGAGAATGATTCATAACATACATAGAATTCATGATAATCTTTTCCAACATCATACATCTTTCAAACTCCACTAAAGCTATTTCTTTGCCTCAACTACTTCAGAATAATCAATATCTATATCAGAGGTATGAAAGGCTTGAGAGGATTCTAATGATGACTAATACCTAGAGGGGGAGGTTTTTTTCCCTATTCGACATCGTACTCTCCCCAGGTGCTCCTCACCTAATACCTGACTTAAATGATCAGGTGGCTCGATGATATCGTCTTCATTACCATCGATGGACTCCAAGACATATTGTTGAAATTATAAACATATTAAATTATTAATTTCTTATAAATATTTACAATATAAATAAAAAACATCTCTATCATTCTTGTTTATTTTAATTTACTTCACTTCCATCCTTTTTCTATCTATTGGAGAAAAATAATTTCGCATGAGGTACAAGACCTTCAGTCCCCAATATAGCTTGCTGAAAATGATAAATGAAAAAATCTACATTACAACCACATATGGGAAATAAAAAAATATATCCTATGACTATTTAAAAATATTTTCAATAGAAAATCATGTATAACATCACAATACTCAGTTAACGTACCCAACACTTTTCATTCTCGGGTATTATAGTAGACCCCAATGTGTGATGATATGTCCTCGAATCTTTATTCTATATGTTTTCCTACAAAAAAACCTAAAAAACTCACAATACAAATATTAATAATTAAATTTTATAATAAAACCATTAAATATTTAGATTACCTTATACTCATCAATCTTGCAATGTGTAATCATTTTTATATATATTTTTTTGAATTTTTTGGATTGTGGATAAATATTATAAGCCAGTACCAGCCATGCTATTCAAATAAAAATACAACTCATGATTGTATGAGTGACATAACTCCCCAACATCCATCAATATTGCATTCTTAGTATGTAACGGACCTGAAGCTTGAAGTACATGGACATTACATTACTTTAGCGGAATTATTAATACATAACAAAAATAGACACACAAGTATCGTAAAAGTTCAGTGTCTTTGGAATCTCGGAATATAATCTTCTAATCGTGGTGAAAGATCTTCAACATCTCCCATAAGATCTTCCCCTTTTTGTTTTCTTACCTAAAACCTTTCTTTTAATACTGGGGAAAAGAAAACATATAAAGGGTAGGCTCAAATGCTCAGTAAGGGTAAGCATGGATAAAATAAAACAAATCGTATACATTTGAACATCAAAACATGAACATAATATTTAAACATCAGAATCTTGAGCAATGACATAAATCATGGAAGTACGTAAGGAATAGATCATAAAGAAACATTAGTCATGATAAAATAGAATGGTAATTAAACATGTAATTGTGGCAAACCATTAAACACATGATATGATTTCCATAGTAGCCAAGACATTGCTGCCATGACTATCTTAGTGGAGAAAGTCCCTTTCTGAATCATGTTCACTCCTCGTTCCAGTCTTGTATTACCGAACTGTTTTATATTTCCATTCCATCCATGTCTATATCATGAGATATAAATATTTACCCAACACATTGGAGGGAGATATAGGCCCCACCCATTTCATATTGAAATCATTCATTTCTGTGCCATAATATAAAAATAAATCATTCATCATAACCCAAGAATAAAATGGGTTTCATAAACATCATTCCATCATGACGTAATCCATACAAAAAAAATGGGATATCATTTCATCATTAGAAAATTCAAACCATGTAAAAATAGAGATATGATCCTTGAAACATACACATGTGAAATAATGTCATATTAGATGAAAATGGTTTTGATAAAACACTTGAAATTAATTCTTGAGGAAAATATCCGTTTTTCTTAAAAATCATTTTCTTTTTACAAAATGTCATGCAATTTTAAAAGAAAAGGATTTTGTTGAAAATAGTCATGAAATATTTTAGAGGAAGCTTCATGAAAATAAGGCTTTATAAAACCGTAAAAATCATTTCATGCCATATAAGTTAAAAAAAATTCTTCTCATACTTTTTTCAGAAAAGTCAAAAAGTACCTCGTAACGTAAACAAAAGAAAGATTCCTTACATACCATGTAGTAAAAGTCAAAAGTGGGTAAAAAGGACTTTAAACATTCATGAAAAAACTTTTATAAAACATGGACATGGATGATAGAAATAAACCCAGTAAATACTTACGTATAATCAATCTCGGAAAGAAAACAATTGATATTGCAACATTATCCCTTACCTTAGGTCTGATATTCTTTGTACGTATCCAAACCTCCTCTTCTGTGAAGTGCCTCTTTGAGACCTCCTCTTAGGGCACTGAAATTTGTATTTGAAGAAGACCAGAACCTCTAGGGTGTTTCTATGGAAGTGGAGAACAGAATTTGGCAGGGGTTGGCCGATCTTGAAGGCTCAATGTTGTGTGAGGAAGAGAGGGAGGAGGTTCCCTTTTATAAGGGAGGAGAGGGGCCCTTTGGAAATCATAAAAATATTAATTTATAATAAATCTAAACCCACTTAAAAACGTCCAAAAATGACTAATATTCGAATATTAGATGATATAGGGTTGTAATATCATTAAACAATAAAATTTAGACATGTTAGGAAATTATTCTAAACATTATCAACTTGATTTATCCTTATTCAATTTAATTTTATTTGTGGTAATAACATTCTAAATTCCAAATTATAAAAACTAATTACTTATTTGTTGTGAATTTTCCATAATTGGATACTTTATAATATTTTAGACAATATAAATATAAAATTATAATTTTTATATATTTTTGTGATTTTTAAACATTTTTATAATATGTAATTTTTATAAAATAACAATAGTGTCAATTTTGATACTATTAATTTATTTGAATTTAAATAAAATATATACAGAAGATATGTTCGAATTAAAAGTTTTAATAGATTCATAAAAGGACATATGTGTCTAGAAAATTAGTGGAGAACATTAAATAGTTCACATAATATTTATTTTATTATTTTTAAAACCATTTATTTGGTTTATCTCTTAAAAAAATAATTACTACAACATTTTTTATAATTATTTAATATATTTATTTGTTGCATAAAAATAAATAATAAAATATTATGATGAAGATAAATCTACTAGCTTTCAATATAATACTTTTACTCGAATTTACCATCGTAAAATCACAATATTTTAATTGTTATATTTATTTAATTATGAAGGTGACAACTTTTTCATCATTTAAAATAAAATAATATAAGTGTCATAATCACTTTTATAAGACTCCAAACGGTTATATATTATATCATTGGATTATTATGGTGTATATATACACTACCAATAAGTTTTGGTCAGGTTTGTGGGTATTTTAATGGGTATTAGTATTTCAATAAAATCTATATTACTGATTTTTCACTTAATAAATAATTTCTGCATCATTAATGTATCACCATTAATAACAATTATTTAATCCCTAAAAAATAAAAATAAATTATCCTGATATAGATAATTATATTAGATTTCTTGAAACTATTCATGTTCGATGTTTTATGATTTTTATCACTAAATTAAAATTATTATACTTATAAGATTTAAGAGAGTGACATGTTGTCACTTTCTTTGGTTTTAATAATAATTAAATTATTTTCATGTTCAAAAGTACATAAAATGAATCTAATCTGACCCTTAGGTGATATGGGTATACTTTTAGACATCCAACAGAATTTTTTCATGTGTTAGGGTAATTTTATAATATTATATTTACCATTAATTACCTGATTTATCTTTAACTATGGTAAATAAAAGTTACTGTAGTTACTATTCATAATTTCCAAAAATAAAAGGTAGCCTATTAACATAATTTGGACCCACTGATTCCAAATATGGAATCCATTTTTTCAAATTCAATACACATATGTTTTAGAAAGTAAATTAAAATTAATCCCATTGTCGAATGAAAAGGGGTTTTTGTTTAAAACATTGCAAAAGATTGAATTGATTTAACCTACGAATTTAATGTAAAATCAATGATAATGACATTCATTATATTAAATGGTAAAAATATATTATATTTATACTTTAAAACCATTAAATATTATAATTTAACCATATAAATTATTACGATGAAAAATTTTGTTTTTAATTAAAATATAGCGTGTTTTACCTATTCATTAAAATATGAAAGTTATTAGAAAAATATCAAAACATTATCCAATGTAAATTTTTATATCCTGATTAAAAAGAAGAATTTTATTTTGTCAAATTGAACTTATAAACATGTCAACAACTAGATTTAAAGTGGGTGCGACATCAAAAGGCGGCAAAACTGCATTTTTTTAAAATACATATTTTACCTGAAAAATTTACTTTTTTCTTATATAATGTTCTAGAAAATGTGTAAGATTAATAATAATGTTATAAAATTCAAAATTTAGTTAATACTATTCATAATGTCTAGTTCATAATAATATTATAAAAATATATTTTTGTTTAGTAAAACCCAGTATTGCGTACAACCCACGGTATCGAGGAAGGCTGCGATTGCGTGTAAGGCAAGCAAAGTCAAGGTTGCGTGTTGTGCAAGAATCCTTTGTTGTTTTGTTATAACATAATCCAACCATTTTTCATTTATACATTTAATATATATATATACTCAATGTTGCATAGAATGACTATTATCAAATGAACTTGGAATTGTGTGTAACACAATCTAAGAATAGTGTTGCGTATACTACAAGCTAATATGGTGTTGCGTATACCACAAGATAATCTTGTTGTAGCATAAAACACATGACATCAAATAAATTAAAAAGAATACTTATCAAAAAATATTGGGTTGTTACATTTTACCCCCCTTAAAATGAATTTCACCCTCGAAATTCGTCGTGGTTATACATGGTTTTCTACTTCAATGTTTTTTTAATAAAAACCCACATCATAAAATGAAATACCAAATATTAACATTAAAAACTAATGTATGAAACATAACGGTCACACAAATTAACTCATCATTGGGTTTCCACGTAGGAGAACATAGGTGAAAATATAGATATAGAAGAGAAATCTAACCATCATGTTCTGATGGAGAGTGGTAGAGAACATGGTCATGAAAAAGCCAACATTCACAAAGCCATAATTTTGTGATGATCTAAGGTACCATCTGATTCATCTGATATAAGAGCACTGGGACATCATTTTTGGTTTTCAATATCATTTCCCTAAAGTTGACGAAATTGGAATTAGAAGAAATACATTAGTGATTTTGGTATAGTCTCACCGTTGGTCATTCTTTGGAAAATTTCCACTTCATCTCTAAAATAAATGAAGTTGAATTTTTCATTCGTGATGTGTTAGCAGATCATGTGATAGAATGATGGGTCATTCCATCTGTCTCAAACAAAATGATAGAAAAGTTATCAAAAAATGCATAAGTCCATATATCGTGAGATTAGTCATATATGGTTCCTAAAATGGAATTATACTTCATATATCATACTGCGTAATATAATAAAACTATTTTCTACTAAACATTGACTTCCTGTAGGACAGTGGTAGGCGATAAAGGCCAGTCGAACTTTGGTTGTGGGTTCGATTCCCACAGCCTTGTCTAACGTGATGGGCTGTCGCCCGTCCTGCAGGTTGTCCTTTTTCTAAAAATACATTACAATAACATCCCATCAATAATATCGAAAAATGTTTTATCCTTAAACAATACTAAATTATGTCCAACATAATCCATTCCAATCTTTAGGCTTATCTAAAATACTTCGGTCCAAGCTCATAGTATAAAGAAAATGATTACTTGAAATGTCATCAACCAAGCATGTGAATACCGTCAGTTATCCCCCATATATCTTATTGGTCACATTCAATCATGTGAATACCTTAATCATGTATTCTATTAAAAAATTAATACCCCTTAAACCTTAGTGAAAACATGAATTCTCTCAAAAGTTAACTCTTTCCACATACCAAAATCCAAAAATTCTATATACTCAAACCATGATATAACCTTCTCCTTATATTAGTCATGAGCTCATGAATACTATAAAACATTTAAATTTCTCCTTATCCCTTCATTATGCACATAACATATACTTTTCAAAAATATATGAATAACCATTCATGGTTATAGGTACCATTAATAATACACTTTCAAAACAAAATGAAAGACAACAGTGTAACAATCCTTATATGTATCTTTATTCCATAGTACCATGAGATTACTTATACAACATTACACTTGATAAACATGTAATCATTCCACTACCTTCTTAAACCATTGACCGAGCTTCAACAATTCTTTCATCTCACATATCATTTGTAGTATCTTCATCATCATCAACATAAATACTACCGATACGACCGTACTGATTCTCTTCATAAGACTTTCCCTTAGGGAATTGGTTTTCATAATTCCCGTACATTCCACATTTAAAACATTTAGCCATTTTTTATGTCATAGCAATACCATTATCCTCATCTATGGGGTTAACTAAACCTTTTCCTTTTCACTTACTAGCTTTGTGTCCTTTTCCACACCCAAAGCATCTTCTGGTTCCTTTGAAACATTCTCCTTGATGCCACTTCCCACATGATTTACATAGGGGAAATTGAACTTTCTTTCCTCTATGATCATCATGAAACTCCATATTTCTCTTATTAGCTAAGTCAGGAATCTTACCAAATTTGAGTTTATTGATCATATTATGAGATTGCTGATTAGGCATAATAATGATTTTTGGACTTACAAATCCCATTTCATTTGGTTGCTCAAGAAAAATATCATTCCATTTTCCATCATATCCTCCATTATCGTGAATAATCTGGTTTCCAACCATTTTATAAAACCCAAAAAGAATAGTGTGAGAGACAAAAATCATGCTAGGGAAAGCAACATAGTAAAGGGGGATTACCCTCAATATCTAACATCTTAGGTTAAATTCTAAGATCGTTACTGTAGTTATAGGACTATATCCTATACGTATACTTATCTTTAGGGACATCCCTAGACATGCCGTAGAAATATCTCTAGGGATCTCACTAATGTTTTCGCATCCTAGTTTCCAAAGGTTGACTAAACCTTTCCTTTGATACCAACTGTAACGGACCCAAAGCATGATGTACATGTACATTACATTACTTTAGTGTAATATTTAATACATAACAAAAATTGACACACAAGGATCGTAGTAGTTTAGTGTCTTTGGAATCTCAAAATATAATCTTATAATCGTGGTGAATGATCTTCAACATCTCCCATAAGATCTTTCCCTTTTTGTTTTCTTACCCAAAACCATTCTTTAAATCCTGGGGAAAAGAAAACAT
Organism: Viscum album; assembly: GCA_963277665.1. NCBI lineage: Eukaryota > Viridiplantae > Streptophyta > Magnoliopsida > Santalales > Viscaceae > Viscum > Viscum album. Next base: position 1,388,038,264 of record OY728160.1, read on the forward strand.
ATCAAGGGTGAGCTCAAATTCTCAGTAAGCGTAAGCATGGATAAAATAAAACAATTCATATACATTTGAACATGAAAACATGATCATAATATTTAAACATCTGAATCTTGAGTAATGACATAAATCATGGAAGTACGTAAGGCATAGATCATAAAGAAAAATTAATAATGATAAAATAGCATGGGAATTAAACATGTAATTTTGGAAAACCATTAAGCACATGATATGATTTCTATAGTATCCAAGGCATTGCTGCCAAGACCGTCTTAGTGGACAAAGTCCATTTCTGAACCGAGTTCACTCCTCGTTTCAGTCTAGTTTCACTGAACTGGATTAACCTGCTGTTCCATCCATGTCTATCTCATGAGATATAAATCTTTACCCAATGCATTGGAGGGAGATATAGGTCCCAACCATCTCATATTGAAATAATTATTTCGTGTGACACAATATAAACATCAATCATTCATCATAACCCAAGAATAAAATGGTTTTCATAAACATCATTCCATCATAACGTAATCCATACAAAAAAAATGGATATCATTTCATCATTAGAAAATTGAAACCATGTAAATAATAGATACATGATACTTGAAACATGAACATGTGAAATAATTTCATCTTAGATGAAAATGTTTTTGATAAAACACTTGAAATTAATTCATGAGGAAAATATCCCTTTTTCTTCAAAATCATTTTCTTTTCACAAAATTTCATGCAATTTTAAAAGAAGATGATTTTGTTGAAAATAGTCATGAAATCTTTTGGAGGAAGCTTCATCAAAATAAGGAATTATAAAAACATAAAAATACTTTCATTCCTTATAAGTTAAAAAACCATTCTTCTCGTACTTTTTTCGGAAAATTCAAAAAGTACCTCGTAACGTAAACAAAAGAAAGATTCCTTACATACCATGCAGTAAAAGTCAAAAATGGGTAAAAGGACATAAAACAATCATGAAAACACTTTTATAAAACATGGACTTGGATGATAGAAATAACCCCTGTAAATACTTACATATAAGCAATCTCGGATAGAAAACAATTGAGATTGCAACATTATCCCTTAACTTAGGTCCGATATGCTTTGTACGTATCCAAACCTCCTCTTCTTTGAAGCGCCTCTTTGATACCTCCTCTTAGGGCACTAAAATTGGTCTTTGAAGAAAACCAAAACCTCTAGGATGTGTATATGGACGTGGAGAAGATAATTTGGTAGGGGTTAGCCGAGCTTGAAGTCTCAAAGTGGTGTCAGGAAGAGAGGGAGGATGTTCCCTTTTATAAGGGAGGAGAGGGGCACCTTTGGAAATCGAAAAATATTAATTTATAATAAATTTAACCCAACTTAAAAACCTACAAAAATTACTCATACTCAAATATTAGATGATATAGGGTTGTAATCTCACCGACCAATAAAATTTATACATGTTAGAAAATTATTTTAAACATTACCAACTTGATTTATCCTTACTTAATAAATTTAATTTTATTTGTGGTAATAACATTATAAATTTTAAATTATAACAAATAATTACATATTTGTTGTGAATTTTCCATAATTGGATAATTTAAAAAATTTTAAACCATATAAATTTAAATTTATAATTTTTATATATTTGTCTGATTTTTAAACAATTTTATAATATGTTATTTTTATAAAATAACAATAGTGTCAATTTTGACACTATTTATTTATTTGAATTTAACTGAACTGTATACAGAAGATATGTTCTAACTAAAAGCATTAATAGATTCATAAAAGGACATATTTATATAGAAAATTAGTGGAGCACATTAAATAGTTCATATAATATTTATTTTATTATTTAAAAACCCATTTATTTGGTTTACCTCTTAATAAAATAATTACTACAAATTTTTTGTATAATTATTTAATATACTTATATGTTGCATAAAAATTAAAAATAAAATCCTATGATGAAGATAAATCTATTACCTTTCACAATAATACATTTACTCGAATTTATCATATTAAAATCACAATATATAAATTGTTATATTTATTAAATTATGAAGGTGACAACTTTGGCATCATTTTAAATAAAATAATATAAGTGTCATAATAACTTTTAAAAGACTCCCAACGGTTATATATTAGGTAATTGGATGGTTATGGTGTAGATACAAACAAGAAATAAGTTTTGGTCAGGTTTTTAGGTCTTTTAAAGGGTATTATTAATTCAATAGAAACTATATTACTGATATTTCACTTAATAAATAATTTCTGCATCATTAATGTATCACCATTAATGACAATTATTTAATCCCTAAAAATTCTAAATAAATTATCATGATGTAGATAATTTTATTATATTTCTGGAGACTATTCATGTTCGATGTTTTATGATGTTTATCACAAAAGTAAAATTATTATACTTATAATATTTAAGAGAGTGACATGTTGTCACTTTCTTTGGTTTTAATAATAATTAAATTATTTTCATGGTAAAAATTCAATAAAATGAATCTAATCTGACCCTTAGTGGATATGGGTATTCTTTTATCCATAAAATAGAATTTTGACATGTGTTAGGGTAATTTTATAATATTATATTTACCCATAATTACCTGATTTACCTTTAACTATGGTAAATAAAATTTACCATAGTTACGATTCATAATTCCCAAAAATAAAAATTAATCTATTAACATAATTTGGACCCACTGATTCCAAATATGGAATTAATTTTTTCAAATTCAATACAAAAAAGATGTAGAAATTAAATTAAAATTAATCCTGTTGACGAATGAAAACGGGTTTTTGTTTAAAACATTGCAAAAGATTGAATTGATTTAACCTACGAATTCAATGTAAAATCAATGATAATGAAAGAAATTATATCAAATGGTAAAAATATATTCTATTTATACTTTATAAACATTCAATATTCTAATTTAACCATATAAATTATTATGATGAAAATGTTTTTTTAATTAAAATACAGCGTGTTTTTACTATTCATTAAAATATGAAAGTTATCAGAAAAATATCAAAACATTATCCAATGTAAATTTTGATATCCTGATTCAAAAGAAGAATTTTATTTTGTCAAATTGAATTTATAAACATGTTGACATCTAGATTTAATGTGGGTTCTCCATCAAAAGGCGACAAAACTACATTTTTTTAAAAATACATGTTTTTCCCAAAAAAATTATTTTGTTCTGATACCATGTTCTAAAAAATGTGTAAGACAAATAATGATGTTATAAAATTCAAAATCTAGTCAATACTATTCATAATGGCTAGTTCATAATAATATTATAACAATATATCGTTGATTAGTAAAACCTGGTATTGCCTACAACACACGCTATCGAGGAAGGTCGTGATTGCGTGCAATGCAAGCCAAGTCAGGGTTGCGTGTTGTGAAAGACTCCTTTGTTGTTTGGTTATAACAGAATCCAACCATTTTTCATTTATACATTGAATATATATATATATATATATATATACTCGATGTTGCGTCGAATGACTATTATCAAACGAACTTGGAATTATGTGTAACACAATCTAAGAATAGTGTTGCGTATACTACAATCTAATACGGTGTTGCGTATAGCACAAGATAATCTTGTTTTAGCATAAAACACATGACATCAAATAAATTAAAAGGAATACTTATGATAAAATATTGGGTTGTTACATAGTATCTTCTTCGTCAGAAATGCAGTACTGACTCCGCAATGAACATATTATTTCATTTAAATATGACAATGACATATATATTACTTTATAAAATATTCATATCCAAATTTTCAACATAATTTTTCTTTAATATATTAATTTATTTATCTCCCTGACACCGGTTCCATCGGAATGATGTCGTGATACATGGCCTAAGTGGCCATGAAACATCTAAAGTACATTGAATTTGGACCTACAACCAAATTTTATTATTATAATCTATCATTATCTATGTATAGCGGCTCTAATATTAATTCATCTGAGTGTGCACAAATATCCTAACATAATATCCACGAAATAAGAAAATGGGTGAGGCAGAATAATTAATTCATGGTACAACACGACAAAAATAGTGTGATATAATTTGATATAGTTATAATAAAAACCTTCTCCATGTTTCTCGGTTGAATGTGATGGATCTATGGGTTTTCCTAGATTAGTAGCCTTTAAAGGATGTATCTGCTTTAGTGCATTCTCTGGGTGGCCTTCATGCACTAGAGTGGAAGATAAAGGAACAGAATCATTAGATGTTGTCTTGATGGTAAGAATTAGATGTGGTGTAGACATGGGAAAATATGGGAAGTAGGATGGGGGATACATCATTGGATACGAATATGGTAAAGTTGGAAACATGTGTGTAGGTGTTTTAGTCATGGTATTAGAGGAATAGGAAAAATTAGATGATGGATGCATCAGTGGGATCATCACTGAAGTTAGAAAAGACATGGAATGGTAATAAGAGGTTAGATGAGATGATTATGCAGGCATGGATAAGAACATACTTAGAGACTCGAGCATTGGATGTAATGGTGTGATGGAACGTGAGTCTACTGGTGGGTAAGTGCGGGATTGGGTATGATGGATGCTACGTCTTGGTATTAGAGAATCCCCACTTAGACCCATGCCAGCAGGATGAGGAGACAGATCTTGTGGAACTGAATGTCCCTAATCAAATTAATAATGAATATTAACATTAAATTACATGTAATGTCATACAAAAACATTACAATTATTATACTCACTGATGGAAGAAAAGGAGGTATCACATTCTCACGTTCCAATCTGTTGGGATCAAATAGTATCTCTCTTCGACCTTCTATAGTGTTTGGCATAATCTCCATTAGAATGTAATGTACTTTTTTAGAAACAGTTTTTACAAATCATGCATAAAACATACCTATTTCAACAATTCATGATAGGATCCAATTTTACATCGTTTAATTACTAATTTTACAAATTATTACAAGTAAATGACTAACCCAGTTTCCAAAATTACATTACCATGTTATAAGTTTTTCAAAAACACAATTTAAACCATGTTTTCTATAATGAAATAAATCTTATTTAATTAAATGACAATAGAAAATACAAAAAACTAAATTATAATTCCAATCAGATACATAATTAATGTAATTAAAGTAATAATAAACTGAGAAATTCATGTCAATATAAAATTAAGGAAAAGTAAACATATATGGTTTCATTTATATATTACTAACTACTACTTCAGGTTCAACATCAACTCTTACTATGGGACAATTTTAATCATAAAATGAAAAAACAAATTCCACACTAGTGGGGGTGTCAATGGTTGATATTTCATCACCATCATCATGAAAATTATTTCATGGGATTACATCATTAATGACGTCATAATCAGGTCTTAGATGATCTTTCACATAAAAAAATTGTTTAGACATTGATGGCAAAATGTATGGCTCATCGAGACACAGTAATCGACCCATGTCAAAAACTATGAATCCAAAGTTATCAATAAATGTACCATGTTGTCTCATTGAATCAATCCATTTACATATCATCATAGTGAATCTACCTCAAGATTAGTAATCTGATTACAATATTTTACCCAAAAAATCCATAATAATTCAAATCTTCATATCAAGGCTAACTATACGATACATTGTCATAACAATTCATTGTAGCGGTTAACATAACTAGATCATGATGTGTTCTTGTTTTCATTGCTCAATCCGTTGTAACAAATTTATACCCATTTATTATTAAATATTTTAATTCATGAACTAAATAATTTGGAACAAAATTCGAACCTATTAATTCCAGAGAAACAAATTCAACTGGTAAAATCATTAAATGAAATATATATGAATAATACATTTAAAGGGATATCTATATTTGATAATAATTAATGTTGTTGTAATACCTTTAATTTCTTCCAAATAATAGACTGTATTCTATGAAAAACCTCTCCCATTTTCAAAGGCAGTGATCAATGAGATCTACCTATAATTGATTAATGTTCCAAACATAAAATGACAATAAAAGTTTATGTTATATGTGAAATTACTTAATTTGATATAACAAATAACTATCCAAACTACTTACTTGATATAGTCCTCGAAAAACCCATAGATAAACAAGACTGTGTGATGTTCCATCTCCCACTTTTCAAGGCTCAGTGTATCCAATGTATAAGTCCTAAAAATTACTCTTGTTTTCAGAAGAGATTGAAACAATGGATCAATTTCCTCATACTATTCATCTTCAATTATCATTGGATGGTTATGTCTTGTGGTAATATCTGAGAAATACACTGAACAAAAATCCAAACATTCTTGATCCAAGAAACCCCTCACAATCGAAATTTTATGTTAATTCCTGTTTCGAACATATTATTTCATTGTGAAAATATTTATTTTAGATGGATATATCCACCAAAGATAAACTTTTACACCAATAATTGTTTCATTTTGACGATCAACTGTTAAATGAAACATGCGTGTGAAAAGTAAGGAGGAATATTTTTCCATAACACATAAAATTAATGGCACCACCTACTACATTTTATTAAGAAATACTTCAATAACCATTTAGAATAATGGTATAAAAAATTCAATAATAGATTCCTTGTAATGCTTACATTATTGGACTAAAAATTTATAATTGTTATTAGAATCAATTAATAAATAAAGATTTGATAATAATGTGTTTTAGGTATTTTTGTTTCATATATATTTTGTTGAATCTTTTAGATAGGTCTCAATAATATCCATTTGGAACCATGATATTATCTAATACATCCAAAAATTTAACTTTATGTGGTGGTTTCATCACATAAGAAGAATAAGGAACATTCCATTTGTCTTCACTGATACACACAAGATGTTTTTTCAGTCAAATACCCCAATCCAAAAAGTCATGACATGGTCAGAAGTCATCATTTGTATTTCCCTTAATATTCGGAAGAATTTCAAGAAAAAATTTTACATATATCATTATAAATATGAATTACCTCTAAAGAATGATGTAACATATTGGTAGACCAATATGGAAATTCAAAAAAACAGTCACCTTTTCCAATTGTAAGTGGATTCAGGGTCAATATTCTTCCACTTCTTGGATTTCTACTAACCGTTCCCTAATTAAAAACTAAAACCTTTAAATTCATAAACAAATCAATTCCTAACATATGTTGAGGTGGTTTTTTAGTGTCAACAATATTATCAAACCTTTGATGACTTGTCATGTATTAATGATCCATTTGTAATAATCATTGATTCCACATGAAACCAAAACAATGGTGATTTTTATGCCTTATCAATCCTTTATTCATCATACAAATGGGATATGATAATTTTCCCTTCATGATCCACCCCGACATAATTACATATGATAGTAAATCATTTATGGTCCAGAGAAGGGAAGAAGGCATTTGAAACATATTTTTTGAAGATACATCAAATGTCCACAATTCCAAGTCCCAATGTTGTTTCAACTCTCTTATTAAAGGCTGCAAGTAGACATCTATATCATTATTGGGATTAGCAGGACTAGATAACAGTATGCTCAAAAAAGTGAATGGTTTTTTCATAAACATCCATAGAGGAAAATTAAAAACATAAACAAAATTGGGCATGTGTTGTGAGCAGTAAGCATCTAACCAATTGGATTAAAACCGTCACAGGATAGACCCAACCTGACATTACACACCTCTTATGGAAAATCAGGATGTTTTTCATCAAACAACCACCATGTTTTTTATATTTTGGATGAAACAAATAATTATTACCTTTAATTATCTAAGAATAATGAAATCACATGATGGGTGATATTTTTACATATGTGAATAAATGTTAATTTCTTGTAATAAATGGAAAGTGCCACATGATTTTTTACGGCACACGAGATGATGTTCCATCAGCATTTGACTTCCATAGAAATGTACCACATTCATTATAGTGATTAAGATTAGTTTTTTCCTCCAAAATTTAACTAAAATCTTTCAAAAAAACAAGGAATTTATTAGAAGAAAGTACAAGCTTCTTACTTAACTTGCATTCCATGAAATGACTCGAGATAATATCTACATCATCCGAAAAAAAATCCTTCTAAAATGTTAGAATATAATAAATGGTGGTACTAAAAATTCCATAAAATGTTTTTACATGATATAACCGTAGTAAAAATTCCAACTTTCTTATTTTAGTACATTCTTGATATACTGGAGTTCTTCCATCATCCAATAAATTTTTCAATCTCCCAACATCATCGTCTTCATTATTTTCTACATGTGTACTCATATAAATGTCATCTAGAACTGACATAATATCTCTATAGATATGAGGCACAAATGGAAACCAATCTAATAGAAAATTCTCCATGTCACTTATTTCATTTCGTGCATGAAAAATTTCTTATTGTCTCATCTCTCCCCAGTGATACCAAAAAAAATAGTATGTTTGAAATCCAAATTTCATAATATTATAACTAAAGTTTTACTAGATGATCCATAGTCATACCACACATTTATAGCATGGACATTGTATACAACCTCCATCTGAAGCATTGTAAAATGGAAAATCTAAAAAAATATCCAAACTATTATGAAACATGGTTGAAATCTAATCAATTGGATACATCTACCTTATATACATTCTATAACAAGGAAAAAAATGTTGTCTTCCAATCAAAAATGTAGACCATAATTCAGAAAATGAATTTATACTGCAAAAAATAAAACTTTTATAACATAAAAACATAATAGTTAAATTTAATTCATAGTTTTTTTGCAAGTGCCTTAATTTTTTTCAGCATTTTTAACCCGTTATGTATTGGAGATAAAATTATTACCTCTATCCTATAAAGGGATGATAATAAATGTAAACCATATTGAGAAAAGTAATGTTAGAGGACTATGATAGAGTTATATGACTAATTATAGTTGTAATATACCATAATTATGATATCATCCAATATGTATATAGAATCTAACATAAAATCCATTTTTTATAAGCATTAAAACATAGAAGTATTAATTTTCATAGTTGTTAAAGTAATATAGTTATTTTTTAATGATCCTTTATTGGGTCATGAATTCCTCTTACAATCACTTCCGTAACTATGATTTGAACTGAGTTTCCGGTTATGAAGTGATATATATTACCTCATAAAATCATAAATAATAATATATTTATAAGAATAAAAATCCATCTACTAAACTCTAACCATGTATAGTATGGTATTGGTGTGGCATTGTCTGATTTTAGGAGCCAATACAGTAATTTCACCACTGAAAAGGTTGGGGTTGAATATGTTCATATTTTTATAACATTTTCATTTTATTGACATTGAACACAACAAAAATTTTTTTGGATCTAATAAAAAAATTAAATTTAACCTTACCTGTTTGTTGTAAAAATAAATAGAATAGGGACACAATATTATATCTTTCTTTGTATCATAATTATCAAACTTCTTAATATGGTTGTAATGTTGTTCCAATCATATATTCTCCAATATAATAAATATTGGTTAATCAATACAATCTTCTTTATAATAGGCAATATTATACTTTTCTATCCTTTAAGATGATTTGAGTATCATGAGCTCACCTATTCATGATTCCTGACAATAGATAATTTCATTGTGTCTCAGTATGTGTAAAATATCACTAAATTAGATATTTTTAATGTCTATAATTTTTTAACATCTCAACTCTGTGATTAGAAAAGAGTACATGAAATGATAATCACATAAATTATATGATCTATTCATAGAATCTCTATCCTATTTCATTTTTTTGGTTAAATAATTTTATTCTTCAAGAACTGTAGTTTTGGAAAAAAATTAAAAGGAGTTACATATTCATAAATAATATTGATATAAAACAAAATTAGAATGGAAATTTCATACAAAAAGAACTTGTCATATATATATTTCTTTATAAAGGTAAATAATTTTTCAAAAATAAACCTTCATATACTGTTGTAATTTCACTAAAAAAATAATCATAGAGAAAATAAAAAAAATTAAATATTCTTAATCACATCTCTAAAGAAGTTTCAACAATGTTCTCCAGAGTTAATTCCATAATTATATTGTACTTTGATTCAAGATGAAACTATTTAATTAAATATAATATTGTTACCCATTAAATTGTATGTGAATACAAAAATTACATCACATTTATCAATAAACCAATTTACTTTCACAAACATCATCTGTATATTTAAACTGTATACATTAGATAAAATTTTTATTTTCAGTATCATGATATTGCTTCCTTGGAGAAAGTGTATATTGGGGTAAAAATAAATTTAAATTAGGCCACAACCCACAAACAATAAAAATACTCTTGCAGGTGTGTTATGAACCATCAAATTTCTTCATCAAACTACTTAAAGACCCACTTCCAATCTTAGAAATACAAGGAATATTCTCAAATCCATTATCTTCATTGTATTTTTTCTTATATATGAATGCCATATTTACAACATCTAGAATGAAATTAGGTAAGTAAATGTTCACCTATTACGAAAAAAACTTACATGAACACATCATAAAATCATCAAACACAAGATTTACTATCACTAGTCCAGCCACAATATGTTAAATAAATATAATCTCTATAACCATCAATAAAAAAATCAATAACTAACCTCTTACCTCATTTTTGATATATGAACTCCTCAACCTATGTGGGGGTGCACATCGGGTAAGGGAAATCTCGAGCTAGGGGGATGTGTGACCTAGGAGGGGATTATTGACCAAATGATGAAGAGGAGGGGGGATGCACGCCGATTGAAGGGGGAGGATTGGGGATATATTACCTCAACTAGAGGAGGAAAAGGTGTGTCAGGTGTGGGAAACAGGGGAGGAGGGAAAGGGAACTGCGGGGGGAGACGAGTGAGGAGGAAGTTGGGTGAGGTGAAATTATTTTCCTCTCTATAGCAACGATTACGTAAAAACCATCTGTATTGATTGACTATACCAATAGTTCACTCAAAACCATGGCTATAGATAAACCCTAATCAGGCTATACCAATGCCTTTATAAATCATAGGTATAGCACCATGGGGTTATATCTGCTCTGCTATAGTGAAATTTCCATATTCCCTTTAAGAAACATTATTTTAAATACAATATTTTTAATACCCAAACAACATTATTTTCATGTGGTATTCACATAGATGTAAATATAGTTCAATTGTTTTTGAATTTACACAAAAGAAACCCACCTTTCTTATTAGCGGGCTAAAATTACATCATGATAATGATAAAAACATGTTAATTATTCTCTATAAATAATTTATAAAATGATTTAATATGATATATGTGGCTCAAATTTATTAATTCATATAAATGTTTCGCATGGATCTCACCCTAATGCATTGGGTAAATAAATTAAATCTCTAGATATGACATGATTTATGATACCTTGGTGAATAACCTTGGAACATTTCCTTTATGAAACCTCAGTGACAACCATGGTGATATGATTATGAATGCCTAATTTAAGTGTTGTTCCCACATTTCTATGTTCAGAATCATGTTGTTTTTATAATATGATTCCTTTTTCCTTTATCATTAAATAATGATATTCCTCATTTTCTAATTGATATTCATCAAGATCACAAGTAAATTAGTTCTCTTGATTTACCTTACTTATCCTTATGCTCACACATTCTTTTGATGTATGTCCCCATGGTATGAGATATAGTAAACATATATAGGATGAACCAATGAAGATTTATATTAGGTGGATTTGATGAATTATTTATGATTTCATGTATTGTATACATTATCTCCATGAAATCAATAATTAAAATATCATATACATATAAATTGTAATGAAATGTAATGTAATTAAATGGTGGGATTCCCTAGTTTTTATCAAAGAATAACATATTTATTTGATGAAATTTGGATTTTATATACTTTAGAAGAACACTATAAAAAATATTAAATATAGGAAACTATCTTGGTATTATCATTATGTTTTAAGGATGTAGTTCCAATAAATTAAATCCAGCTCTAGATATAAACTAGTTGATTTGGATCCAGTGAAGATGTATATACGGTTTATACCTGAAAATAGCTCTATTATATATAATTGAACGGGAAATGGTTCACATAAACCGGACTCTCTACACTCATATATTAACACTATTACAGGATATATTTGGTTAATAAAATGATTTTTACCAACAATTGTTAAGGACATATAGAAAATGTAGTTGTTGTTAAAGAATAAAATATTAAATAATGAAGTTCAAAATCAAAAAATTATTTTATAATTATTATATTCATAAAATAAACATGTTTCTAACTACAATTTTCATCATTTAGAAAATGTATTAAAATAGGATGAATCATATAAATGATGAGTTTGAGGTACCATGTGCTAATTTCCCTCTCATGGAAGATGAAATGGAAAAAATAATGATAATTTTAAATCATCGATATCTTTTTTGGACAATAACATGAATCAAGCTAATAAATAAGGCGCACCTCAAAGGGAAAAAAATTATTTTGTGTCATTTATGCATCAATGACCACTTTATTCTAGTGGATCTATCAACCAATTGACTTAGTAAAAATAAATAATCTCTATAGAAAAGATCTCTTCTATACTCCTTTTTCAGAACAATAGAATGTCACCCTGGCTCTATACCAGATAGAGGGAGAAGCTGATCAGTGGTGGGAATTTCTTTAATAAAAATTCCAAAAAGGGACACTATTTCTATGGATTGGGATGAGTTAATGGGATTCTTTATCAAAAAATATTTTCCTCTATGCATGTGAATGAAATTGGAGAATTAATTACTTTAGCTGATGCATATGGATAATAAATCAGAAGGACATTATTAGATGAATATTACAATACTGCATCACTACACCTATAGATTTTTTGTAGATCGTAATGGGAAGGTTGATTGACTATTTGGTGGATTAATTCCCAATCTATAGTGGAATCTAAATAATCAATACAATGAAACTATGATGAGACAATTTTGACTACTATTATGTTTTAACAGGAGTTTGGAGAGACATAGTGGTCAGAAAAAAAATGAAAACAAGAGAACATTGGGAAAAAACATTGGAAGGAACATCGATTATGGAGGAGTAAAGAAAGTAAAACATCCCACATGAAAAAATTTATAATCAATCATTCACATAACTTCTTTCTACGCATTGTAAAACATTACATGTAACATGTTAATATAACATGGAACTCTTATTGCTAGGTGAAGCCTCATATTCTAAACACTAATGAAAAAGGGAATCTGGTGAATGACCATCCTAATTTCTAATGCATTATGTATTGTTATCTTTGGAATCATTTCAATTATTTTCCAAATAATATGATAATGGAGGGTCATTATCTTCATGATGTGACTAGGGAGAAAGGTCAGGATTTTTCTATCATTATAATTGAATTAAAACCTCAAAATGATATGGTTGAAGGTAGTTAATTGTTCTATTAAGCTCGAAATTAATTTGTTTGAATCCAGTTATATTCATTCCCTTGTTTTTTTAGGATTTAAAATAACATCAAATCAATCCCTAATCTTCTATATGATGAGTTATCAATCAAGAATCCTGGACAGATTATCAAAGAATCAATAGTACATATAAATTCATGTGTTGGCAATGTAGAGAGAATTTTTATTCAAAATATAATAGCCACTACCAATGGTTGGAAAATCACTTTACTAGGGATTTGAACTCTCTCAATGTGTAGTTCTATGATCAACTAAAGAATCAAGGATTTCTATGTAGTATTATCTCGAAAAAAAATTTATTTAAAAATGATTAATATCCCGACCAGATCATTGTATTGTATCTCCACCCATGTGATTCTTTATGGAGATGATTGGTGAAGAGGAAGAATAGAATTAATGTATAGGAATTTAATATTTCCACATAATTTATGAATACATTGAAGTTTTTAATAAAGTGTTACCTGGACCTCCCATGTATATATAGGTAGATTTATACATTGAACTCATATCGTGATCTGAGATGATATCCAAGACCCTATATAGAATAAAAAATGTGGATCTGGAGGAAATAAATAAACAACCTGAAGATCATTTGGATAAGGTCTTTATTAGAAAACATGTCTCTCCTTGGGGACCACCTTTCCTATTTATGAAGAACAAGTATGGATCAGTGTATCTACACATTGATTATATAGAAAATAATGAGTTCACATTGAATAAAAATTACCCTCTCCAATGGATTGATGATTTATTTGACAAACTTCAGGGGGAATAACTCTTCTCTAATATTATTATTTCATCCAGTTATCATCAATTCAGGATAAAGAAAGGATACATTAAATTTAATTCCTTTCAATAATGATATGGGAACCATGAGTTTTTTTAATTCACTTTGTTTGGACTAATGATCCTTTTCGATTTATTGATGTGATGAATAGAGTCTTTAAGGCCTACCTTGATAAATATTAGGTAGTTTTTATTGATGATATTTTTATATATTCCAAAATTAACGAAGAGAAAAATGATCATCACAGGGTTGTATTGAATACACAGGGGAAGGGGATGCTATTGGAAAATTTTGGAAAATTCAAATTTCTGTTACAAAAAGAATCTTTCTTGTGGAATATTTTAACCACAAAAGAAATCTCTCTTGAAACTACCATGAAGAAGTTTTTGGATGTGATGTGTCATCCTACAATAGAAATTGGGATTTTTAGTTTCATTGGTACAGTAGTATATTATATGAGTTTTGGGAAAAACATTTCATGAGTTTCAAAAAAACTATCAAGGATTACTGGAGATGGGGAAATGTTTATCTGGGAAAAGGATTGAGAAAAATGTTTATAATAAGTGATGAAGAGACTGGTTACTACAAATGTGTTAACTACACCCTCTATCTGGGAATGATTCATTATTTTTATTAAGGCATCATTGAAAGGGATTGGCTGAATTCTCATGTAAAATGATAGGGTGATTGCTTATGCATCTCAACAGTTAATTATTACTAAAAATAATTCACCTACACATGACATGGAGTTAGTTGTAGTTAAATTTCCTATGAATATGTGGATGCACTATCTTTATGGTGATAAATTTTATATATACAAATACGGCTAGAGATTAAATTATATTTTCATGAAAAAGGAATTGAAAATTAGACAGGTTATATGGGTTGATCTTCATAAAGGACATTATTGTTCAATTTCTTATAACCCTGAAAGAGTTTACAAAGTAACTAATTTATTATGTAAGAACGACTCTATTTTTCTAGAAATGACGAGCATTCATGGTGATATATTTCATAAGGACATCGTAAGGTTGGTCATGGAATATTTTTGGAAGGGACATCACTAACCCTATCCCAAAATATTTCTCGACCATCATTACAATAGAGGATAATGAAAGAACAAAGAAAATGTCCATTGTTTAAAAGGATGATAGATCATGTGAATAGTGTCATGTTTCCTGAGATCAATATTTATCAAGAAGGTGTATTGAAATTTCATAGAATGTTATGTGTTCAATATATTCTGGAGATAAAGAAATAACATATGAATAAATATAATAGATAAACATTCTCTATACATTTTTCATTCTCTCTAATGTATAGGGACCATTTTTATAATTATTGGTTGGATAATATGAAAAGGGATGTTGTGTAATACACTACATAGTTCTTAGTGTGTCCACTTCTGAATGGAGAAAAAAACTACATAAAAGAGTATTGTAACCACTATACATACCAACATAGAAGCAAGACAATATCACTATGGATTTAGTCAATAGTCTCCCATGAATATCTAAAGGAAATAATGTTATATGGGTTATAGTGGACCAACTCACCATGAATGGACATTTTATTACAAGTTGGGATGAATTTTATCTTGAACAACATTCCATGATATATAGGGATGAAGTGGTGAAGCTATATTGGGTTCCACATTCTATCATTTATGATCATTATCCAAGGTTTACATCTAATTTCTGGAGATGTTTTCAACATGCTCTGAATACTGAACTGAATTTCAGTATGGCATATAAACCACAAAAACATAGCCAATCTTGGAGGAAAATTCCAAAACATGGGAACATGTTGTGAAAATTATAAATGGAATTTAAAGGTTGGTAGGATTCACACCACCCATTATTTGAGTTCTAATACATAAATAACATTCAATCGAGTTTTAAAATGTCAATATATAAATCAATATTTGTGTTGCATTATAGAACTCATACTTTTTTGGCAGAATTTGCTGAGAGAATGATTATGAGGATTGATCTTGTATATGATATGATAGAAAAGTTTCTCACCATCCAAAAACATATTATGTACTCATAGAGTCTGAAGAAGATATATACTTATAATTATTGATGTGACATGGAGGTTGGAGTTGGAAAGAATTTTTTCTACTGAATATCTCAATGGTGGAGACTCATGTAGCTTATAAAGAAAGGGAATCCTATCCTAAGGTAAAATGGACCCTATGAAATCCTCAATCAAATAGGAGAAGTGGCATATTTACTTTCACTTACACTATATCTAGATTAATTCCATTATGTATTCCATTTATCTATATTGAGTAAGTAGATATATGATTGATCAGAAATAATTAATCTAGGGGTGGTAAAACTGAAACATGTCCTCTCATGTATGAATAATCTGATAGAGACATTGGACTATAGAGAAAAGGTTCTATGAATCAATACTAACCACATCATTAATGTGTTGTACATGAACCATATATATGAATAACCAATGTTGGAACCCAATAAGATTACCAGAAACAATAAACCACACCATTTCACAATAGTGATAATGATTTAAAATTTTAATGATAAAATTTCTAATATGGGGGAGTGTGTAATGACCCTGTCCTTTTAAATGAATTTTGATTCCTGGGAAACTATGTGTTATATTATATTAAACATAAAAAACTACATCTATTTTATAATGAAGTGTTATTTATAGAGTACAAATGGAAATATGACCATTAAGATTTAAATGTTATATGAATGTTGGTCAAAAATGATCATTTCCTGATATGACCCATGAATAAATACTCACGGAAATACTTTTAATGTTATAATTTCTATTTATAAGAACAAGTGACATAGGATAATAAATGTAGAACCGATAAGTGATGACCTCAATAGATAGAAGAATCCCGTATGAATCCTATTTTTTATAACATGGGAGGGAGTTAAATTCATTATGGTTCACCATTGACTAAACATATGATGAGTAGCATCAAGTGAAACTTGACCAAAATTTTCTATAAGACGAGTTCAAGTCAGTGCAAATTACCCCTCAATCTATATTGGCCAGGTTTCTCCATGAATCTACCAGCACCGCAGGCCACACCCTTAGGTCATATATGGGTTTTATACCAGGTTACATGTCCCTGACAGAGGTAAATAAAATGAAATTCCATTATATAAATTTTGTTTTTCAAAAATACCATTTTATGACATGTTTATCTTAATTAAATATTAACAAATTAGAAAAATTTATTTTTCAGACACAAATTGTTCATTTTAGAAATGATAAAAAAATTATTAAAAACTAAGGTGTTATAAATAATATTATTTTTAAATTAAACCTCTTCTAAAAACAATATTACTTAAATAAAAATGATGAAATAATTTTATTATGTCCTTGAATGTAAAAAAGTGCTAGAAATTTTACTATTAATGCTCAACATGGTATTTTTCATAAAAATAAGTATTTTTAAAATTAAAAGCTAAAATTATCAAATTTATATAATTATTCTAATAAAATTAACATAATTTATGAAATCATCACATTAAAATTATATTTGGTTGAAATTTTGAGAACTTTTGAAAATATATCGCTTTTTCATGACTAGTAAAAATATTGTTTGTGGAATTGAGTATATTTAATGATTTATTAATTAGATCATATTTTTGTAATTATTAATTAGGAACTATAAAAAACAGAAAATATCTTATTTTTTTAATTTCATGTTCTTTAATAGATTTTATACAATTTAAAAACCTATAATTTACTTTCCAAAATATAAAAAGGAAACATTATCTTTAAAGACATTTTTTGTTGAAATATTAATTTTCAACACCAAAAGAAGTGAAGTAACTTGATTCTCAAT
Organism: Viscum album; assembly: GCA_963277665.1. NCBI lineage: Eukaryota > Viridiplantae > Streptophyta > Magnoliopsida > Santalales > Viscaceae > Viscum > Viscum album. Next base: position 1,388,056,364 of record OY728160.1, read on the forward strand.
TCTTGTGGGATAAAAAAACATAAAATATGTCCCAAATATCCAAATACATGTGATAAAACCATGTTCCAACCAATGATTTTTTATGGTTCACTACCTATATTTAAAATGACTATAAATGGAAATTTCTAAACAAATCCTCCAGTTTTACTATAAATACCAATTCATTTAACCATTTTGATTCACTAAAAATACATCCTATACTATTATATGAATGTTATAACACCTAATGAGTCCCCTAAATTTTTCTTAGGCCCAAAATGTTCCATTCCATAAGATTTAAGAGTTACTCATTAAGGAAAGGGAGTTATCCTTCATTTCTCTTCAATTTAATAAGAACTTTTTGTTTATGTCATCTAATTTTTATGATTAAACTTTTTCAATAACATTTTATTCTTAACATTAATGTAAAAATAGATTTTATAAATGGGAAACCTTTTTCCCTCCCATTATACCCTTTTTTAAAACCATGTTTCAAACTCATTATCCTACTAAATTTCCTTCTCAGAATTTCTCAATTATCCAAAATAAATTCCTTTTTATTGTTTCCATTATGAATACACAATCATCATTAATTAATGTGTTTATTTACCTATATGTAATGATTATTTATTTTTTCTGGTATTTAAACATAAGGAACACACATTCATTTTTCATGGGAGAGAAATGACATAATGATCTTATCTTTAAGAACTTTTGTATTTCATGAAACACATTCTTTATACTACGTGAATTTTTAATGATATGATTGATTATGATATATATGTATCACATTAATTATGAAATATGAATATTTATCCTGGATAGATCCCTAATTAATGGTTTAGTGAATTTAATCTCTATATATAACATGTTTTACCATAGCAGAGTGAATAACGCAATTCATTTTAATTTATGACACCGCGGTACATGGTGATATGCTTATGAATACCTCATTAAAATGTTTTAGTCACATTTCCATGTTATGAATCAAGTTCATTTTAGGATATTCCTCACATTATCTTGTCATTAAATAATGTTGTTTCTCGTGTTCTTATTGGAATTTTTCATGATCACTGGTAAAATGTTTCCCTTGCTTCCACATGATAGGCATTATGTTCTCCCTATACTTCTATATATGTCCCCTGGTTATGATATTTTGTAAATGTCCATATGATGAAAAAATTAATAATCCTTTAATGTGTATTAGAATAATTTTTTATGTCTTCATGGATTATAAACCTTATTTAGAAGAAAGAACACTATAAAAGATCCTTTATATGTTCCATGTAATGAAAAGTTATGTAACAAACTGTGGAATTCCATAGTCTAAACAGCCAAATGGATAGTCCCTACTAGTTATTCTCATTATGGAATAGCTGAATAACTGAATGTTTCAAGCCATGTTATCACCCATCTATGGTTTTGAGATTGTGGATATACAATCCTTATCTATTTATATTGGGAGTCATTATAAGATTTGATTGAAATAATAGAAGGATATGTTCTTTTTGAAATAATAAATGGTTTCAATTAAATGTAAGATATTTTATTTTAATATAACTATATGACCACTATATCATCACATTTTTAGATGGTATGTGGGGTACAAACCTCTATATGAAGCTTATTTGTAACATTAAGTTGTGCTTTCAGGTACTTATGATGTTTTTAGGTACCTCTGTTTTGGAGTCGTGACTTGGGAGACTCAGGAGAACATTAAATGTTTTTTTGGGGCAAAGGGGAAGTTGCACGGGTGGCGCGCGGGTTGTCTAAACCGTGCGACCAAACCATGCGATGTTCATTTGGGAGGTTGTAGCTTCTACATGGGAAGCACATGGTTTGTCTAACCATGCGGCCAAACCATGTGAGAAAGGTGTCCGAGGAAGAATCTATTCCATAGTTAGCGCACGGTCTGTCAAACCATATGAACTAACCATGTGGCCACTTAAATGAGATCCTTAAATTGTGGATCTCACTCGGTTTTGCCTCTAAGTGTCTCATTTTTCCTTATAAGTGGCCCTATATCGGGATTTGGCTTCTCATTAGCTCAGATGAGGTTCTCCCATCATTTCAGAGGTGATAAAAAGGCTCCTCTTGGAGAATCGAAGCTGGATTCTTGAGGTAAGTGATCGTTCTTCATCGTTCCTGATCATTTTCTTAGATCTACTTAGATATATTTCTCCTATTCTCTAAGTTTCATAGATATACACCTGGTATTGGGAGATCTAAGTGTGTGGTAACATATATGATGAGATTTTGTCTTGACATTTCTTCCTAAATGAGAAACCTGGTTTTATTGAGCGTTCTCAACCGTTGTTGTTTTAGTCAAAACCTTCGAGGTAGCTGGTTCAGTCCTGACATTCCAAATTGATTAACATTATATTTTCCTGGTTTATTTGATTTTTTGATTTAAATTCAATTTCTCATGTTTTCTTTCAATTAAATTGATATAACACTCCATTCGGGTGATACGAGATATTTGAAATGGTTTTGGCCTGGGAAATTGGAAAACCCCAATTCCATTGAGTTGGGTGTGTTTATGGAAATTGGCCGATTTATATTGGTGACTTTAAATTTTGGATTTGATGGAAATTATATCAATTAAATTGTTGAATTTAATTGTTGAAATAATTTGTGTAAATATGGAATTTGTTTTGAATGGATTTCAAACAGGTTAAAATGGATTAAAATGATTTGATAGAAACCCATTGGTTTTATCTTGTGAACAAGGAATGTTTTGAATAAAACCTATTTTGGTTTTAAATGGAATGAAATTGGAACTTTTGAAATGGAATAATGAGATTGATCATATTTTAAGCATTCTCAAAATAGTTCACCCATCATGTAAGAGAGCATGAACGCCTTAGGTTGTATGTTAGTTATTTGGATAAACTATACGCTACTACAACGTTCTAAAACATAAATGTGGTGGGTCAAATCCCTACTGGGTTGGTGATGAGTCCCCTTTGTCTAGTTTCATAGGGACGTGTGTATACACATTTTGCTTAGTTCACATAGAGAGTTCAGAATCCTATAACTGGTTAATATTGTCATTCCTTTTGGCAGATGACCATGTTGCTCACTTGTTTGTTTATATTTGAGATATAAATATATTCCAATGATTTTGAAATGCAGTACATGCCTGCTGAATTTATATAAACTATTTTATTTAAATGTTTTACTTAATCCATTATTTTAGAAACATTCCATCATTGTAAAGACTTTGGTTAAATTTTTTTTTCCATCATTTGAAAAGGTAAAGCATGTTTTGTTAAAAAAATGCTTTTGAGTTTCCAAACATCTTTATTTGAAAATCAAATGATGTCCTTTGGATAATCTATATTTTTCATCTATTACAGAATATTTGGTGGTATCCTACTAGGCTTAGGCTCACACCCTACTTTTTCCATTGGGTGTTGTAGACTTTATTCTTCCAGGATCGAGAAAAGGGAAAGGAACTCTTGGAGGCGTATCTAGCTGTTGATCCTTGGTTTTGGTGAGTTGTGTCCTTAGGGACTTTGTGGATCTTTTTTTATGTTTTTTAGTACTTGGGTAGTATTACTTCGGGCTTTTAGGTCTCTTTGTATTCTTTTACTTTACTCCTAGTGGAGTTTCTTTTTTTTAGGCATACTATCTTGTTTCTTTTTCTTCCGCATTCTTGTGGAAAAATCGTTCGCACTTGCATGTTGTGTGATTCTAGGTGATAGTCGCTGACCCGTGGGGATTGGAATTCCCTTCAGGCTATGTCAGGGATGGCTCGGTTATTAGGTTACCAGGTTACCCGAGCTGGTTCATGACAAAGTGGAATAAAAGGGAGGTTAAGCATCTTTCCTTGATGACAGTATGCATTTAAGTATTCTTGTCGGGACTTAGGAGGTAGTTGTGATTGATTTCTTGGCCAGCTCTCACCACAATGAACCTTAATTCACTATAGATGGTTAGGGAAATATGACTTGTGTATTAGGTCTAGTATTTTCCCTATTTTGATTTGGATAGCGTGGAATACAAATCTTGTTATCATTTCTTTTAAGAATATTTTTCCTTGCTACTCGGATTGGGTGTAAATATATGTCTTTTTATGCGGTGTAGCATCATGCCTCTGAGAATACATGGAGCTCAGATCCAAAAAAGGTTGCTTCTAAATATCAGCAAATGAGTCCTATTGGGGATCCGAGTCTGGTTGAGGTGATTGTTCGCACTGTCCAAGATCTGGGACAGGCACCACCTCTAGTTCATGTTCACGATCTAGCTATAGATCCTCATAATGATATTATCCGATGTCGTTCTCAAGAATTCCTATGCCAGAAGCCACCATTTTTCAATGGTTCCACTGACCCTCAACACGCTGTGGAATGGTTGAGTAAGATTCAAGGTCTTTTGGGGTTTTTAGAGACACCTGATGTGATCAAGGTGAAGTGTGCCACCTTCATACTGGAGGGACCAAGTGGGAGATGGTGGGACACAATGGTGACAGCTGGGAAACATGAGGGTTTGGAGTGGAAAGACTTTTGGGTTATTTTCACAAACAAGTTCTATCCAGAATCAATGTTGTTGTCCAAGGAAGTGGAGTTTTTCAAGCTTGAGCAGGCCAACAAAACCGTGACTGAGTACTCAAATCGCTTTTCTAAGCTGGTACAGTTTTCTCCTGATATTGTATCTAATGAGAGGATGAAGCCTCGACAATTCATGTCGGGACTTCGATCAGATATCCGTTCTCAGGTTTTCCTACTGAAGCTACCCACTTATGCTGATGTGTTGGATAGGGTGATGATGGTTGAGATGAACATGGCAGGAATGTCAGGGTTGAAGGAGGTTTGTTTCCCTCCTTGTGTCAGTGTGGGTTCATTTAATGAAAAATATAAGCGTGACTTTTCTCATGGTGGTTCTCAACAGTAGAGTCATTCCAGACCTCCAGTAAAAGTAGGAGGGGCTTCTTTGACTTGCTATCAGTGTGGGAAGCCATGTCATTCTATGATCGTTTGCACTGAGGCACCCAAGATCTTTAGCTTATGCAGACTTTTAGGGCACTTATAAAAATTCCTCCATCACTTCTCTACTCCATGTGGTGGAATAGGATCATCAAAACCTACAGAAACTGTGGGGTAATCAAATGCTTCACGTACAAAAGGGTTCCCGCCACAGGCATCCAGAACGAAGATTCTTCACGCAGTGGAAGAGTCGCCAGAGGTAGCTGATATAGGTCCTGTAACTGTGAGAGGTACCATTACTATAGCTTCCTCTTTAGTGACATCTCATTTTGATACTGGTGCATCTAACTCATTTATTTAAACCCATATTGTTAATCTGCTTAATCTACCTATATAACTTTTATCTTGTGTGGTGGATATTACTACACCCCTTGGTACAATGAGAGACAATGGTCTCTGTAGATCTGTTTGTGTCTTCTCTCTATCATATGTTGATCATGCTTGGAGTTTCTTGGTTCTTTACATGAAATCTTTTAATGTCATATTTGGGATGGATTGGCTCATTCCCAATAAATCCTAGATCGATTGTTATCTTCGACGGGTCTACATTACTACACCCAGTGGTGTGTCTGTTGTTTTTCAAGGAGAATGGGACCCAAGGTCAAGCAGATCCATACCCTCTTATCCAGATTTGGGGAAAGTTATATCAATGTTTTCTTTTGATATAGAGATAGATTCAATGTGTGGTGATCTTTCTCCAGTCGGCTTTGAGTTTCCTGACATGTTTCCTTCTGTCTTCTTTGGTTTTCCACCAGTAAGGGAGGTTGATTTCTCTATTGACTTAATGCCTGGTACTCAACCAGTTTCTATTCCCTCTTACTGAATTTCTCCAGCTGAACTAAATGAACTAAAGTCTCAATTAGACGATATTCTTGAGAAAGGTTTTACACGCCCGAGTGTGTCACCTTGGGTAGCACCTATTCTCTTCGCCAAGAAGGATGATGGTTCTCTTCGCTTTTGTGTTGATTATCAAAATCTCCATCGAGTTACGATAAAGATCAAATATTTTTTACCAAGAATTGTTGATTTTTTTTATCAAATGAAAGAGACGAAGTTGGTTTCCAAAATCGATCATCGATCTGGTTACCATCAGTTGATGATAAAATAATCCGATGTTCATAAGACCCCTTTTCGGGGTAGATATGGCAATTATGAGTACCTTTTTATGACCTTAATCCGAAGAAATTCTCCAATAGTTTGCATGGATTTTATGAACAAGGTTTTTTTAAGTATCTAGATACGTTTATTGTAGTCTTTTTGGATGACATTCTTGTCTACTCGATGTCTGAGGAGGATAATGTGCATCATTGGAGATCAGTTCTGAGTCTTCTAAGGAATCACCAACTTTATGCCAAGCTTTCAAAGTGTGATTTATGGATTCAAGAAGTGTAATTCTTGGGACATGTGGTGTCAGAACAAGTTATATTAGTTTATCTTGAGAAGGTGAGGGGTGTTATGACTTGGGAGCAACCAAGAAATGTTTTCAAAATTCAGAGCTTATTGGGCTTAGTAGGATATTATCGCCAATTTGTTAAATACTTCTAAATGTTATCTTCTCCAATGAATTCTCTTAATCAAAAGGGAGTGAAGTTTTCCTAGAATGATAAATGTCAGAGTTATTTTGTTGAGCTAAAGCGTCTTTTGACTACTTTGCTGGTGTTAACTATTCCTGAGGTTGGGATAGGTTATGTGGTCTTCTGTGAGGCATCAGGTTTAGGTATGGGATGTTTCATTATCCAAGGTAGTCATGTTGTTGCCTATGGATCTCGTCAACTTAAGCCTCATGAGAAGAACAATCCTACCCATGACCATGAACATGCAGCGATAATGCGCACACTTATGTGTTGGAGACATTACCTGTACGGAGAAAGGACTACTGTGTATTCATACCACAAGATCTTCAGTTATATCTTATCTCAAAAAATATTTGAATCTCCACCAATGGCATTGGGTGGAGTACCTGCAATCTTTCAATGTTGACATTTACTATACCCCAGAGAAAGTTAATGTAGTTGGAAATGTGTTAAACAGGAAACTTGCATCATAGGATGTTAATGAATCTTTAGAAGAGTGGAGTTTGATGGATCTTTTTTATCAGTTGCATATTGGAGTTCAGTGGAAGGGGAATGAAATTTCCATAGAGAGTGTTCAGTTTTCTTTTTCTCTCTTTGAGTTAATTCTTCAGGAGCAAAAACTGGATAACAAATTCCATATCATTAGGGACACTCTTTATGGTGGGGAGACCGACACTCAGTTTTCGGTCTCCAAAGAGGTTGTTCTGTGTTATCAAAACCGTTATTTTGTGCCCTTAGTGGGAAGGAAGGATGTGATGGGTTTGCTTCAACCACTTTCAGTCCCTACATGGAAGTGGAATTAAATATATATGGACTTTGTGGTTGAGGTACCTCAAACCCAGAGGAAGAAGAACCAGATAAGGGTTATGATCGACAGACTAACTAAGTCGGATCACTTTATGCCAATTCGAGATACAACCAAAGTTGAGGAGTTGGGAAACGTCTATGTGAAAGAAGTTGTTCGTTTTCACAGAGTTCCATCTACTATAGTCTCTGATAGGGATCCTCGGTTCACATCTCAAATTTTGAGAGGCCTTTAAGAGGCACTGGGATATCAGGTTCATTTGAGCATGACCTTCCATACATAGTTATATGGCTAGATAGAGAGATCTATTCAGTTTCTTGAGGATATTGTCTGTGCATGTGTTTTGACATTGGTGGGTCTTCGGAGGCAAGGGAAGCTTGCTCCTCATTTTTGGTGACTTTTTGAGGTTGTTGGTCATGTAGGGAAAGTTTATTACCGTCTAGATCTACCAACACAGCTGACTTCGATACATAACGTGTTCCATGTATCGCAGCTGCGAAAGTATCTCTCTGATCCATCTCATGTTGTGAGGCGGAGTGATCATGAGATTGAACCAGATTTATCTGTTACTGAACAACCAGTCAGGGTTTTTGATCCTGAAGCCAAGGTACTACATGGGAGAATGATACCTCTGGTCTGTGTTCTTTGGCAGCATGGTTCTGATTCTCTTGATATGTGGCCAAGGGAGGCACTAATTAGATATTAGTGGCCTCAACTTTTTAACTTGGAGGTTTCTTGAAAGGATTTCTGGGGATAGAAATATCTTATGGTGGATAGGTTGTAACATCACATTCATTTTTCATGTACTTTTGATGTTTCTAAGTAACTATTCTTTGATTTAGTGACTTGGGAGAGTTGGGAGAACATTAAAAGTTGTTTTGGTTCAAAGGGGAAGTCACACGGGCGGCGCACAGGTTGTCTAAACCGTGCGGGAAAACCGTGCACAGTTGGTCCTGGAGGCAGTAGCTTACACATGGGAAGCGCATGGTTTTTATAACCGTGCAGCCAAACCGTATGAGAAGGGTGGCCGAGGCAGAAGATAACGCACAGTTAGCGCACAAATTTGTTAAAACATGTGAAATAACTGTTCCACCACTTAAATGAGATCCTTAAATTGTGGATCTCACTCGGTTTTTCGTCTTGGATACTCATTTTTCCCACTAAGAGGACCTAACTCAGGATTTGTCTTCTCCTAAGGGCAGAGGAGGATCTCCCATTGTTCCGGAGGAAATCCAAAGGATCCTCTTGGATAATAGAATCCAGATTCTCGAGTTAAGTGATCATTCTTCATTGTTCTTGATCAGTTTCTTAGATCTACATAGATATACTTATCCTCTTCTCTCGGTTTCCTAGATCTACGCCCATTATGGGAAGATCTATGTGTGTGTTAACAAGTATGATGAGATTTGGTCTTGATCATTCTAGGATAAGAGATCTAATGAGGGTTCCTGAAGGAGCAACCCGATTTTCTTGAGCGTTCTCGACTGTTGTGGTTTTGGTCAAAACCTTCGAGGTAGGTGGGTTCGTCCCGACTTTCCAAATTTATTAACATAATATTTTCTTGGTTTATTTCATTTGTTGATTAAAATACAATTTATCAAGTATTCATTCAATTAAATTGATAAAAAAACTGAATTCTGATGATTCGATATATTTGAAATGGTTTTGGCATGGGAATTTGAAAAAACCCAATTCCATTGAATTGGGCGTGTTTATGGAAATTGGACGATTTAAATTGCTGAATTTAAATTTTCGATTTGAAGAAATTGATTTTAATTAAGTTGTTGAATTAATTTGTAGAAATAAATTATATAAAGATAGAAATGGTTTTGAATCGATTTCAAACTGGTGAAAATGGATTAAAATGATTTGATAGAAACCCATTGGTTTTATCTTGTGAAAAAGGCATGTTTTGATTGAAAACTATTTTGGTTTTTAATAGAATAAAATTGGAACTTTTGAAGTGGACAAATAGGATTGATCGTATTTTATGAATTCTTAAAATAGTTTACCCATCATGTAAGAGCACATGCAAGCCTCAGGTAGTTAGTGAGTTATTTGGATACACTCTATTCTACGACAAAGTTCTAAAACATAATTGTGGCAGGTCACATCCCCAACAGGTTGGTGATGAGTCTCCTTTGGCCAGTGTCATAGGGATGTGTGTATACACATTTTACTGTGTTCACATAGAGTGTGCGGAAACCTATAACTAGTTAATACTATCATACATTTTGGCAGATGACCATGTTGCTTGCTTGTTTGTTTAAATTTTAGATATAAATGTATGAAAATGTTTTTGAACTGATGTACATGCCTGCTGGATTTATATAAACTATTTTATATAAATTTTTTTCTTATGCCATTGTTTTGGAAACATTCAATCATTTTAATGACTTTTCTTAAAATAATTTTTCCATCATTTGAAAATGTATAGCATATTTTGTTAAAAAATACTTTTGAGTTGAAAAACCTTTTTATTTGAAAATAGAAAGATTTTATTTGGATAATCTATATTTGGAATCTATTATAGAATCAATCGTGGTATTCTACTGGGCTTAGGATCACACCCTACTTTTTGCTTCGGGTGTTTTTAGACTTTCTTCTTCTAGGATCGAGTAAAGAGAAAGGACATCTTGGAGGTGTATCTAGCTGTTGATCCTTGGTTTTGGTGAGTTGTGTCCTTAGGGACTTTGGGGGTGTCTGTTTCCTTTTTTTAGTACTGGTGTTATAGTACTTTGGGCTTTTTATTCCTCTTTGTATTCTTGTACTTTACTCCCAGTGGAGTTTCTTTTTGTTAGGCATACTATCTTGTTTCTTTTGATTCCGCATTATTGTGGAAAAATCGTTCCCACTTGCTTGTTGTGTGATATCAGGTGCTAGTCGCCGACTCGTGGGGATCAGGAACACCATTCGGGCTATGTCAGGGCTGTCTTGGTTATCGAGTTACCAGGGTACCCGGGCTGGTTAGTGGCATTGTTTACTTTGAAATTCTATATCAAAAGGTCCTCACCAATCGGTATGAATCAGGTTTCCTAAAATATAAAATCTCTCTAGAACTATCATTAATAGTTCCCTTATTAATGGATTTTATTATTTGAATTGAAATAATAATTAATGAATGTTTGGTTGTGTGTATAATATTAACAATAATAACACACTATCATGGCCTTATATTTTGGGGCATGCAATATATATGGCTCTAGAGTAACTCAATAAACGGGTGATTTTGTATGACAATACGCCAAGAAACAATCCATTTTGTGAAGAGTTTGTGATGGGAAAGTCTAAAAGATTAATATTTAATAGTTCTAACATCTATTCTTCCTAATAATTATAATATATCAATAATTTCATTATATTTGGCTACCCAAGAATTTTTTGGGTTTAAATAATGGAAAATAAATTTGATTTTTATTTTTCGATTAAAACATAGATAAAGCTTATTGAAAATATGATTAGTAGGAACATGAATAAATTGAGAACTACCAATGGAATGAAATTCCTATTTTCTAAATTTACACAATTCTAGAAATATGAGGTGATCGTAAGACAAAATTCTATCCTGGAAACTACCAAAAATAATGGTCATGATGAAATAGTTAATTTCTCTATTTTAAAGAGAGTCTAAATCATTATCTCATGCTCTAGTCTCCATAAATCTTTTTTGAATGAGGATTCCACAAGAGCAGTTTATCTAATAAATATATTTACATCCCCAACTATTCACCTTGATTCCCAATAAGAATTTGGGAATAAGAAACAACCTTCATATATAAACCTAAGAGTCATTAGATGCTCTACATATTCACATGTCATGTTTGATAATCTTGAAACTAGATCTATTAGGTGATTTTTTTGTGATATCCTGAGGGTGTCATGGATATACACTATGAGTTATAAAACCTAGTTATTAATGTGTATAATTTTTATATATGTGGTTTTTTTAGTCATGCAATCTAATATCTTAAATTTTCACTCATAAAAATGATGAAATTTCCATTGCTGATGCTTCTGAAACAGAACCACTAACCATATTTGATAATAATATACAGTCTCCTCCTCTTGATCCATATCATCTGACCCCAGATGAACTAATTATTACTTTGGATTGAGATTCAGATATCGAAACACTTTCCAATAATATTAATTAATAGTTGGCTTGATATAATCTTATGGGGCCTCATATACCTCCATCTCTATTTTTTTAATATAATTTGGCTTTTTATCCATTTAATGTTACCTGTGATCTTTTTGAGGATGACCCTATGACTTATATGAAATCCCATAATTAAAAATTTTTCAAAAAAATTGACCTCTTCCATTAATGATTAAATTCAATCCATAATGATAGATAATACTTTTACTATCATAGATAATGATCCTAATAAAAATATAATTGGATTTATGTGTATATTAAAATTAATGGAAGATAAAACTACTAGAATCAATGTTAAATTTATTGATAGAATAATTTACATCGGATCCATTCAAATATATGGAAAATAATATTCTGAAATATTTTCACCAACTATTTTCCATTATTCAGTAAGGATGATTCTAAATTTTTATCCTTATAATGAAAGTCACATTTTCCAACTAGATATTAAAATTTACTTCAATCACGGTGACCTTTATAAGTGAATATATATTCATCCAAAATTTTTTACTCTAAATAATTAAAATATTACCTATTTTTCGTCTTAAATAAATCATGTTATGATTTCAAATATGACTAAGGGTATACATATATAAAAGATGATTACATTAGTAATTATATCCATATCACAATGATAAATAATTATTCTTGTGTTTATTTTAAATCAATCAAAAATAGCATGATTTGTGTGTTCCTGTATATTGATGACACAATTATTATTTTTTGTCGCATAAATCTTATTACAACTATTGAATAATAATTTAAAGGTATGTTTTAAATGAAATACATATCAAAAACAATAAGATTATAGGTTTTTAAATCATTATGGATTTGAAAAATAACTACTATATATTTCACAATAGTAATGTATTCTAAAAGTTATAAAAATATACTCCTTTGAATCCCTCAAACATGTTAATGTAACTTTTTGAATGCATTTTAATATTTCATTAACATAGTCACCCAATGATTCTGATGATGGACATGTTATGTCTAAAATTACACGTGCTAATACTATTACAACATCATGTATTCAATGATTTTCAATCATTCTAATATATACATTGTAAACTGTACTATTAGCGAATTTATGGCTATTCCATGTAATCTGCATAGGAATTCCCTGAACTTGATGCTACAATATTTTTAATGTAATTTTTATTTATTTTTTCTTATGGTAAATATATAGTTTCAAAAAAAATCATTGATGGATATGTAGTGGTTGACTGTGCAGGAAATTTTGAAACTAGAAATTCAACAACTATCTATGTTTCACTAATTTTTTGGCTTTATTTCTTGGATAAGATTTATGCCTGAAAAACAATTTCTAGAAACCAATCTTATAAAAAAAATATTCATATAATAAAATAACAACAATTGATGATTCAAAATAATAAATTATATTAATAAAAATTAAATGGTTTAAATTAAAATAATCATGGTTCATTTAGGTTTGCAGTTTCATTTTGTATATAATATCATGCAATGTTTACTTTAAATAAATCTCATTGGGATACAAAAACATACCCACTGAGGAAGTGATTTTAAATAACATAATAATTTATTTTCATAGATGTACGTGAATTATTAATTAATTGAATATTATTTTTCCTATTAGTCAACAAATAAAGTATTAATTAATTTCATATTCTTTTTCCATACTATTATGGTTAGTTGTAAAAATAGAACTATTATCGTTTCAGAAAAGATAAATCACTTGAGAATATATTGATATTTATATAAATTATGGATTTACCTAGGGTACTGGATTCTCTTAATATTAGGGTCAGTTGTAAAAATATTTCACTTATCATTTTTAAGGAAAATGATTTTTATTTTTACCCACTATCTTGTTTCGTATATAAATGTAAAAATACCTCAATTATTTTAAACATTATAATTTCTCAAGGCTTCTTACACTATGCTCAAAATCACATTGTTCGCTTAAAAGGCCTTTTTTTTGGAGTATCTTACATCTGAAATCTAATATATGGTATTTTTTTTATTCAATTATATTATCCTCATTATATTATAAAGTGTTTTATTGTTTTCATTTTTCATATTTCCTATTTCTTACATACTTACACATCTTCTCATTTTTTGTCATTTTTATTTCCTATTCCAGTTAAATGTTTTAAAATTTATTCTTCAACTGTACTGATATCATCCTCCATCATTTTCATTTTATAGATCTATTATGAATTTATGTTTTCATTGTTTTTATTAGATTAAATATTAAAATTACTAGTTATATTATTTATAGTGATAAAGTTTCTTTATTTATTTTTTTCATTGCAGATAATTTAATTTCATATAATTCCATAAATATTCTTCCAACCTTTGACCGTGATTTCTTTTCCAATAAAATAATTTTTTTCTGGAATTTTTCATTTTATTAACTACTATAACACCCAATGCTTTTATACAATGACTCTACTTTTAAATTTAACATCCTCAATAAAAAACATTACATGAAGCATCGAGCCTAAAAAAACCAAAAATGTAATTATATATAAATGAACATTATAACACAGCTGATAGATTTTTGGGTACAGATAATATCAACAAAAATATGAAATATTAAATTTTTCTACTCATTGTTAATGTATAAATTAATTATTTTTGAATAACTACTTTATCTTTTTTAAAATAATTTTATTGTTCATTGAGTGTTTTCAAAAAACATTCCTTTCATTTTATAGGAGAATATTAAATATAAATTTAATAATTTATAAAAAAATTATATAAAAATTTAAAATTCATTATTGGACTTAGAATATAAAAATTATCTTCGAGTGATTTTTGGGATTTTTATTGAAAATTCATTTTGCGCTTAAAAGGTGGAAATATTGTTCCTATAAAATACCATAATTAATATGAAATAATTATTATATGATAAATTAAATTTTATTTTACCTAATTGATGATGAAAATTAACTTATAGGATGAAATAATAAATAAGGTGCTATATTTAAAAAAATACCTAGAATTTTTTAAAACAAATATTTTATGCATTAGAATATGTCTTCATAATAAATATGGGTATCACGTAAGAATTTATTTTTAAAACACTTATAAATTAAATCATGTAAAATTCCTTATATATTTTAAATATGGAGTTTGATATTAATTAATAATTTCATTTTCATTTATATGCATAAAAATTTTACCATGGTAAAAAATATGTACTCTAGTATATGTAAAATAATTAAAGGAAAAATATTAAAAGGTAAATGATTAAAAAAACAGAAACTATAGAACTAAATGGGTGCTTTATGAGTTCCTTATCCTTGAATTGAATTTAAAACATTAATTTTCAACCAAATTATTTTTAATTATTTCCCCCAAAGGTTGTTGGTTTTTAATATAAAACAATCTCTTTTTTCACTTAAAACTCCCCCCATCGTTTATAAATACCACCCCTCACGAATCCCTTCTCATTAAAAGCCTTGAATAAATTGAAATTGTATCCAATATCTATCCTCTCCACTATCACCAACAACATTTTCTTTTCGCATCACCCAAATATAAATTCCATTTTCATTATGGGGTCTTTCAACCATGTGATAATTTTGAGGTAATTTTCTCAATACACCTCTCTTTATTTGTTTTCTTCCTCTGTATTCTCATCACCTCATTTAAAAAACTATATATTAATTTATATACTATAATTTTATATTTATAAGGTAAAATATTCTAACCATCCATTTTCTCATCACCTCATATTTAAATAAAGGAAACAATTGTCCCTAATATGGCGGTTAACTAGCTCGAAGGATAATAATTTTTCATTTTCCATTGTCACATTCATGGATGATAATAAAGTAATTAATATTGTTAAATAAGATTTTAATAGATATTTTATAAACTATTTTATATTATGTATCTAAAATATTGAAATAATATTAAATAAACAAAACTAGTTCTTATTGGTAGGAAAACCCCCCAAAAATATACTAAAAAATTTTCCTTAACATTTTATTAAATGACACATCCAAATCTAAAAAATAAGGATTGAAATATTTTAATATTTAAAACACTATAATTAAATGAATACCAATTCATTTAATTTCTACGATTTCATTTTTAATTTATAATAAAATACATAATTATACACAAACGATCTGACTATGAAACCACGATTCAAATTTCCCTAAAACAATAAAAATAATGAAACAGTTTTAATGAAGGGTGATAGTGTTATATAAAAGGATTATATAAGGTGTTATAAATATGAATATAGATCTTTAATGATTAAAATATTTCTTTTAACCATTATATTAGAGTTTAAAGTACACTCAACTAAAGGGGATTGTGAGGTGATGGTTTCTTTTATCACATTGACTTTTTTGACATATATATCTTATTTAAAAAAAAAATTCGGTGTGGTGTATGAACATAAAATTTAATGTTTTATATAATTAATATTATTATCTTTATGGAACCATTTTTTTAATTTATAAAAATTAATTTTCTTGGGCACATGATTCGATTGATAACAAAGTTGTTATGGATTTCCCAAAATAATTTCCATTCCTTGGGTTAAACTTCTACTTCATTGATTATGTCCTAATAAGATTATGTGTGAAATGAATTTTTATTTTATTTCATATAATTTCATCTTCATTTCTATTTATTTAATGTGAATACACCTAATCAATTCATTTCCTTAATGCTGACCAAAATGACATGATCATTATGAAAGACATTCTATTAAAAAACCTTCCAACAATGTTTCTTTTATAAAAAGTAAAAAGTCTTTTGTTTTATAAATATTAAACATGATACTAATTTGTATGGTTCATTATGGATAAATTATTTGAATATTCCATTACTAGTTTATAAGTATGTTTGGACTTAAAATTTTTACATTTAAAATTACATAATTTTTGGAAAAAATAATTGGCGTCAATGTGAAAAAGGATATTTTCCACAAGAATTTGACGATGATACTAATAATGTATTTCCATATAAGTCAAAATAATATTTTGAATGTTAATCTTCATTGAGGATAAACACTTTTAATATCCTCTACATTTTTTTATTGAATGGATTTTGATAATTCATAAAGGCAATGTGATATTTTGATACCATTCTCCGTATTTTTTTAAATGGTTTGTGATAAGGTTTTTTATTAGTAAAATATATTTCTTATGATAGTTTTAATATGAATGTATTTTTTGAAAATGTTTCACCACTTTTATATGATAAATTAATTATAATTAGTATTTGATTGGTGGGACCTTCTATATCCACAAGATGCATTGATTGGTCTCTTGAAACAAACTTGTCTTGGTATTGGGTGATATCTTAACTATTTGTGTATGGTGTGTTGGCTAAAGGCTTTATAGTGTGTTTATTAAGTACATCATTATTCATTAATTTTTATGGGATTATTTATAAATATCAATTAGATTATTAAAATATCTTTTTTATGTTTTCATTCTCATGTGGTTAATTATATGGAATAATTTGATCATCTTCTATTCCAACCTAATTATACACAAGTAATTAATTAAATTTCATTTGTTTTTATTTCTTATTATTTGATAATAGTTTATTATTACCTATGATAGATTCCTCAGTATTAATATATTTATTTAGAATATTATATCACCTCTTTATTATGTTTTATTTTTTCCCATTCTCCAAAAAAAATTATTAAGATTGGTAAGAAGTGTTATGCTAGGATAAAAATGGTGTTCTCGATGGAATATCTATGTTTTATCTTATGTTTTCATTTTAAATTTATGGATAATGTATGTACCTAGTTTTACAATATTAATAAATTGTTCAAACCATCATTATTGATTCCTTTTATATTGTTCCATTGTAATAAATTAATCATTTATTTTAGGATACTTGGGTCAGTGTATTCACAGTTAGTATATGAGGAGGTTTAATTGATTCCATGGAACATAAATTTAAGAAAACATATATTAAAGAACAAAACCCAGTGATAGAAGTTTGTTGTAACCTCAATTAAACAAAACATATTATTTAGAGATTTGTTATAAATAAATTTTCAATTTTTATTATTTTATTTTGTGATTAAACATTATTCTATTATTTATAATCAAGTGTACAAAATCCTTTATAAATTATTCATATCTTCCAGAACTACAACCTCATCAATGTATGTGTTCTAGAGATTAATAAGGAACATTTTATTTATAGGAAAAATCCAATATTTCGAAGAGAAATTGTCTCTAAAAAATCTAATCATATGATTACATATTATCTTTTGTTAACAAGATGGTGAAATAATTTTATAATTATTATGTCTTTGAAGGGAAGCATGATAAAAAGATGATCGAAAGTTTAAATCAGTATAATAGGAGTAATGGATAGAATTATATTATAAAATGATATAATTGTGGATGGAAAACTTTTGTATATAGATAAAATGAAAGGTGTTTTCTACAAGTGTTGATTAAAATATCACCATGGTAAGGATTGTATGGGAATAAATGAATATCCCAATGTGTAATGATTCCACTATAGTGAGAATTGGAACTATGAAAACACATGTCCCAATCATCATAGGATAATAGCTTCGAATAATTTAACGGATCATCGCCATGATTATCATGTGGATACAACCAAAGTTGAGTAATTAATTTTATTCTATTTTAAAATGATTTTAATGATTATATTCTCATAAAATTTAAGGATTATACTAGTAAAGTATTTACTATTGGATTTAAAAAAATATGATTAATTGAACAATGAAAAGTTACTCAGTCGAATGTTAGAAAACACATGATTTGGAAAGATAACCAAAATGATGTGCCCAACATTGTGATACGTTTAGAGATATGTTAATGGGATAGTATCGGTGACCATGAAAATGTATATTGATTTTATGATAAAGTAACTCGTGATGTATTTTACTAAATTTTTAAATTTATAAAATAAATTCAATAATCTAATATTTTATTTAAGAAATTAGGGTATATTTTATTATTTTATGTATTCTTACTTTCATTAATGTTTTGACATGATCATGGTATTCAAATTCGATAGTAAGAGTTACATTATGTTGTTTGAGAGATATAATTTTTTGTGTATTTTTCAAATTTATTGATCAACATTTAAATTTTTAGTAATTGGGTTTAGAAATATATATTTTGGTTAATTCTTATGATTAACTACTTATTGAATGAATTAGCTTGATCATTTAATATTATTGTTCCTTGATAACAACTGATTTGTATTCTGGTTTTAGTAAATATTTAGAAGAAAAAGGAATTATTTTTGGATCATATGGTTCATTAAATGTTCTTCTTGAATGATTTTTTCTAATTTTTGTCATATAGTGTAGAAAATGAAATGGGAATATATTTAATCAGTTCAAAAGGATGGCATTATTCTTATGATATATAATCAAATCAAGTCTCTTTATTTCCTTAATGGATTTATATAGATAGTTAAAGAATCACTCAACTCAAGAAACACTATTATATAATTATTTTAGAGGATAACATAGGTTCCAAATTATGAGATGAATATAGATATCCACATTTTTAATTTCTTAATGATTCAATAATTATGAATTTTATTTGTAATATTTAATCACCCAACACTTAAAAAAACTCAGGGTATGTACATAAAAAATTCAAGTTCAATATTACAATTTTTTTATACATTTAAAAAATTAAAACATGGTTAAGTTTTTATTAACTCTGAATAATTTTTTTATGTATTGGAATATATTATTTTTTTAATAACTCCTTTAGAATAACAGTTGGTTCCATATTAGTCTGTACATTATCCGTTTTAGTAGATGGAGGTGTTTTGGGCCGGTTCGAAGAGTTTTTATAAAATTAATTGTGTATAAGAATTGTTTCATGAAATACACATCGTGAAAGTGTATTACAAGATGTGAAAGTTGGGTTCAAGTCTTTCCCAAGGTCGGTTCATGAGATGAATATTTTTTAGTGTTAAATATTAAGAAAGATATATATTTTTTGAAAGAACCTAGAATCCAAGTATTACATGACTGGAAAGGGGATTACACATCATGTAATACCGCGATGTTCTACAATTTTAAAGGTAATCATCATTCCAGGTAATTCTAAAAACCTACAGATGATTCTATCCACTCATTCCAGGAATCCAACAACCTTAACCTTCCACTTTTTTATATTCCTTTCAACAAGGATTGATCCTTAGTCTCGAATATTCAATATGTTGTGATTTCCCCTCTTGTACTCGCCTATTTCATCCTTTCTTCTCACAGGGATCCATTACCATGGTGTTTCATTGGATTGGGGTGAATTTTGGATTCCTTTTGTTGGTTAAATGGTGTTTCATAGGTTCATATTTTGTTCTCTATGTGTGTTTGTGGTTCACAACTATTCCTCTTTCCCCTACGGTGCAAAATGAGTTGGAGGTCTTTATTATGGCTGGGAATCCCTCGTTTCTCTTTATTGTGTTTCATGTATGAGGGATTTAAATTTTTTACCAACGGATTATATTTTTCTTACTTAATCAATCATCAATAATTGGCTAAGATAAATTTAAAGGGGTAATGGAGTTTTCTTGAATGTTTTTACAACTCTTTTTTTATTGTGAAATTGTGATATTTTTAATTATATGGGCTTGATTCCCTAATGAAAATTATGGAATGTGGGGGATTCTTTTGCACTGTATATGTGTGTTTTGATATTTTTTTTAGTTGAGATTTTTTGGTATCACCCTAAAATAAAAATTGGATAACCACATATATTTGGCTAATAAAATGTCTTCTTTTCGATTTTGACTTTTCTGATAAAACCCCAATAAAATTAAAGTTAAATGGTATAGGTTTACCTTTATAAATTATCAAAATTATCTTGGTGTGTTTTGATGTGTGTGATCGTTCTAATGGGATGGAGATTTTTTGGTTTGGGATTTGTGTGGATGATGGTGTGTGGGCCATGCTTTTGGGGAAGTGAGGTGGTGGTTGTTTGCCAGCGGTTTTGGGGTGGAAATGTGTCATTGTGGGGGATGATAGGTTTATTATGATACATGGTTGCTAAATAATAGATTCCTGAGTAGTGATGGAATAAATTAATGAATTTTTAATAACGTTTAAAATGGCACGAGATGGTTTAGTTAATCAGATAAAATTTTTCATAAAACAATAATGATAGGTTGAGGGATTAAATGTTGTTGATGATTAACAATAAAATGAATGGGTGTTAAATTTAGAGTAAATGTTAATATTTATTATATTATTAGGGAACTTCACCATCTGAAATGATTGTTTATTATAATAATAAATTAATCTAGATTTGGTAGCAAAGTTGACGGAGTTTTGAGTTAGTAATTTGTCAGAGAACCCATTGGTTGGTCTTTGATTGTTTGATACTATATATACAAACACACACACACACAAACTTGTATTTCCATTGTGATTTCTATACTCACCTCATACATATTGAAAACTATGTGGTGAAAATCAGAATTTTCTTGTGGAGGGTTTCTTTCCCAACATCCTAGTTAGAGGATGGATGAATGGCCACCTGCTCTTCCCTACTTTCTATTTAAGGTGATGATGGAACAAGCTTCCTCAGGAAAGTTTTGATGTGTTGTCCAAGGTGTATTTTGGATGATTTTTTATGTGAATTTCCATGCATCATCACGGTGATTTAGGATATTATTTCCTAGGTATCTATGGGATGACATGAGATGTAATGGGATGTTATGCCTTGTGGTATATGGCTCAGGTGTCCACAAGTGGGATGTGATGTGGTATTTGGCCCATTGTAGTGCATTTGGGATGCGAGGTGGTATATTCAGAAGTGGTGGTAGTTCTAGGACAACTGTTATTGTTCTGTGAGATTGTCTAATCAGTGGGAATGTTGTGTGGGGCACCCTTTCATTGATTCTATTTATAATAAATAATATTACATGGCATGTGTTATTTGTTGAGTATGCCTTGGTTTTTTGGGGATAGTTATTATACATGTATGGTTATTTTCGGTTATGTTGTTTCATAATGAGTGAATTAGTATTATCCTTCCACATGTGCATCAGAGGATTTTGATTTCCTATAGGTTATACCTGTATTCTCACTATATATATATAAAACTATTTTCTGGTTTCCAATAGTATTTCTAAAACCATGACAAGAATTTCTATCTCAAACCATTGGATGGTTGTTGGGTTTTAGTTATATTTTTATTTTGGGTATTAAATATGAAGAATTATTTTATCATTTATATTTATACAAGCATTTTGGGATAGTTTATGGTTTTCTTATATATATGTATTGGGGTTGTTTTGGATGATTCCACTAATCACTGTATCTTCTTTCATTATAAATGGTAATTCCTTCTATATTGTTAGATTTTTACACCATTGGTGCTAGTATCCAACCCATTTCCTTCTGGAAGTGATACATTGGGAGTCATTTTAACCCTTTATTCATTGCTAGCTTAGGAGGGGTATCTCTATAGGTAGGGGCCCTAAAAGAGTGGTATATGAGATGATGTTTTAGATATAGGTTGGAGTTTAGAGTTAGAAATAGTGATGATATCATGGGTTGGTATGGAAATATATCCAGTTAACCTTAGATAGTGACAATGGCTAGTTATACAGTCTAGGACATGGGATTTTTGGGCTCCCGGTGTTCTAGTGCACAGATTTTGAGTTTATTGTATAGTCAAATGCAATAGAGTTTCATACAGGGTAGTGACCAAGGGGAGGTACATGCATCATAATTAATTTTTTTCTAGTTTGAATTGGGTTTTTTGGGGAATTTTTGAAGGGATAAACAAGATTAATTAAGTGATTTAAAATATATATCATAACAAAAATCCACACTACTGGGCGTATGATGTTTTTTCATCCAATTATGGATCATGGTTGTGGTCTTCATGTAGCTCAGGTAGTGGAGGATCATCAGGGTGACCCGGTTGATTAATATATAGTTTTTCTAGTTGAGAATGGTGATCAGTGGTAGAATACATTATGTACATTAAATTAGAAGGCTTCGGAAGAGTATGAGGGTTGTGATTCAGATGTAGAAAGTGGGAACTGGCTAAAGGAGCTTGAGATTGCTTTCAGTTTGATCCGGGCCCCGATGGTGTACTAGGATCCTCTAGTAGTTAGTCCAATGTGAGGAGTTTCACATTAGTGGTGGAGGCTATATCATGGAGAATGGAAGGAGGATGATGTTTTTGGATAGGCTTCTAGAATAGGTTTTAGGTAGTGTTCCATTCATCGACAATAAAGGTAGAAATGATATAGGATATTATTTCTCTTCATTATGGAAGCATGTCAGTGTGGGAGTTTGGAGACAAGTTCATGGAAATTAATCATTTTCCCCAAAACATTTTCCACAAGAGGAATCTCATATGAGGGATCATGAGTAGGAACTCCATACATCTACCATGTTTTCAGTTACTCTTTTCATGTTTCCAGCATACCTAAAGATCCTGATGGAGGAAGAGGTGATTGATAGAATACACTAAGATATTTGTTTATTTATTATGGGAACCAGTGGGGTTCATCAAGGGGAAAACCTTTAAGTTGAAATTCTTAGCACCCAATACTGATGAGGTTTTGACTAGCTTGGAGTCGACCTCAGCAGATACCCTTCGTCAATATGATTTATGTTCCTTTCATGGTGGGTTGGGGCTGAAGTGTATCAACTATGGGGTTTTCCACCATATTCATGGATATTACCCAATGACGTCACAATATCAATTTTTTGGAGGTCAATGGGTTCATCACGAGCCCCAATAATAGTTTTTAGTGAGACAACTTCACCATTATGGGAAGTAGGGTTATGCTCCATTGTGGGGAGATAAAGTAGTTTGATGCTGACCATTGGATGTTCCTTGTGTTCACGGATCGTGGATCGGTCATGTATATGTAGGTGGTCATCAATATAGAGGTAGAGGGGTTGGGGAAGTAAATTGGATGCAATGGAGGTAGTTGTTCCATAGGGTCCAGATACCATCATAGTTATGATCAGTTTGTTTAGTACTCCTATTTTTTCCTTTATTGATTGGATAGCTTCTCACAACATAGTTTAACTTGATCTAGGGCATGATCTAGGAATAGGAATACA
This sequence comes from Viscum album, assembly GCA_963277665.1. Classification (NCBI taxonomy): domain Eukaryota; kingdom Viridiplantae; phylum Streptophyta; class Magnoliopsida; order Santalales; family Viscaceae; genus Viscum; species Viscum album. The sequence continues at coordinate 1,388,079,933 of OY728160.1, forward strand.
GTGTTTAACCATTCCCATATTGTTGAATAAGCAAGTTATAGGTCATACAAGATTTTTTTATGTATTCCGGGGGTGTGTGCTAATGATCAGGCAACATTAGTCATGTGGGGATATATTCCTACTAGAGATGTATCCATATGAATTCATCACTATCATAGACTAGTTGTATTTCATATGTTATATTATTGAGTACATTCAATGGAGAATTTTGTTCTCATGTGTTTTGTGTCATTGGATAGTTTTTATTTGTGAGAAGATATTTTAGGTGGGTAAAAGACTTGTACATCCCCCAAATTCCTTGTAGGATAAGTTGTCAGTGGAATAATTGGATTCTATGAAGGTAGAGTTATGTAGTGTCATTGGGGGGGTTCTTGTATGATAATATAAATTAGGTATTAATGAAACCTCCTTGATGTGATGTTGGGTTCAGGATAGACATGCAGTTTGGTGATTCTATGATTATTAAGTCTACAAATCGGATGAAACATTTTAAGTTGAATGAGTTGAAAATTTAAATAGATGATCGGATTTTGTGATACGACCCAAATTTTTATTGATGAAAATTCCTCTTAATCTAATTAAATTTCTTATTATATAAAATTTTCACATCAACTTCCTTGGTTTTATGTTTTTGGATCTTAAAATACCCTTATGAATTTTGAATGTTGTTAATATATTCGTTAAATAGTGATCACATGATTTGTATAAATTATGGGCTTTAACAAATCCAATTTACACAGACAAAGGAAGTGATGGCCTCATTTGGTATAATTTCTCTACACAAATCCCATTTGATGGAGCATATAAAGGAGGTGGAGTCATTGGGCTTTGCTCTTGACCAAGCCAAGTCTGAGCTTCAACATGTTAAGCTTGAGAGGAACCACCTACGGGAGAAGTGGATGTTGATAGGGATTACCACACGAGTGGTGTTATCTAAGGCACCCAAAGAGTCTGTCACAATCGCACACCATACCCTTCGATCTTATGCGAGTGTTATAAGGGGTTATGTAAGTGGAATCTAGTACTATTATTATCTACATTATTTTTGTATAGAGAATATACATTCATTTTGTTATTGTTACTTTGTAAATGATTTTTAATGAAAAATAGCATTTATAGTTAATCTTCAATTAATAAATCTATTTTGATGAATTAATGGATTTTGGAATTAAATAATATTTTAATAAATTATTATAACTAAATTCCTTTTTATTCAATATAAACGATCGTATAATTATAATGAATACAATAGTGATTTTAATTAAGGGTTGAATGTCCTTTCTACGAAAACCCATGAATTTGCCAATAAATGTTCGTTTTTTTTAAATGTAAAAATTAACATATTTATAAAATTATTTAGATAAAATGAATATTATTTTTTTATTCTGGATGATAAAATTATCCAACGGTGAATTTTTCATAATTTTTCAAGACAGTGACATTTTGTGTAAAAATTAAATACTATCTAATTATATAATGTGTTTTTGACATCATAATGATGAAATAATTATGTAATAAAATACTATAAATTGGATTTTCGTCTAATATATATTTTACCATTTAAATAATGTGATTTTAGTTTTTTTATTTAATTTACAAAGCATTAGTGGACCATCCAATACGTATAAAATATTTTATCTTTTTCAATTTATTTTTTAAGAGTGTGAATCACCTCCACTTAAGAAAGACTAAAATTTTAAGAAGTTAGGAAATTTCCCTTATAAAATAATTTCTTCCACTCCCCTTTGAAAAAAATCATGGGCAAAAACCAGGGGCGGTATGTGGTTTTGATTAGTTTAATGTGTGGTGGCCAAAACCTAAATATTAAATAATTCCCTCACTTTTCCTATATAAACCAAACCAATATCACATTTATCTTCACTCAAAACCCCCAGATCACATCCCTACTCTGCCATCCTCTATCAATTATCCTCCCAAGGCGCCCCAAGCTTCCACAAATCCACTCTCATGCCTCTTCCAATCCTTTTGGATCACACTTCCATGTAAAGGATTCCTTCCTTTCTAATTTTATCCAAGTTTCATACTATAATTATGCCATTTTATTTCCAATTATAAATGTAGGGGTATTTTTTAACACCAACATTATAATGACCTCTTTATTATCTAATGATGATATACCTCATTATCTCTCATTAATTCCTCCCATGTAAATCTGTTACAATGTCGAACTTCTGTAAGGAATTTCTCTCTACTCATTTACATTCAAGCTATTATTTTTTATTATGAATCTAAATTCCATTACATATGTTGGTAAATGTATCTATATGACCCCATTACTATCTATTTCATGTATATATTATGATAAACCACTTTCTCTCTCATCCACCACTTTAATGAAATATTATGTCATGCCATTATGCTACTGAAATTGCACCGCGATTTTCCAATCCAAAGTCTTTGTGTACTGAATATCATTCAAATTTCACTATCAAGGGTATTCACCATTATTTAAATTTACTTATTGATTATGGAGTTTCATTTATGAATTCTACATAGTTTATTTTGGAATAAATGATGTTGTTTAATGAATACATATATATTATTCACGGGGAACACTTATGAATGAAATGAAATAATTAAGATGGGTTCTCCCTGATAGTGCTGCAATGCATAGGGTAATGTTTAGTATCATGATACATCAAGTGAAATGAGGTTTTACTCAAGATAATTCATGTGAAATTAGGGTTTACTCAGGATTCAAGTGAAATGAGACTTGGCACATGCTAATACCATGTTAAGTGTTGTTGCCACTTTTCCATGTTATTATAATCATGCTATATCATGCCTTTATGTTCATGTTTCTCTTATTCTCATTTGATGTTCCTTTTTATAAATAGGTACTATATTCTTCATGTTATGCCTTGATTACTCACTTATTGGGATTTATAACACACCCTTTTCTTTTTCACATCCTCAGGTTATCCCATGAAATTCTATGTTTGACAGAATGTGTGTGTTCATGTCACATAAGTTATCAATAAAGAAGTCTATTTCATGTTTTTATTTGTTATGTAATGTTCTTAAGCCCCAAATACACAATAAATCTCAATATTCTATGTTGTATCTCATGAAGGCTTTATGTAATGAAATCTGTTTATGTGTGAAATAAAGAGAAAGGTTGTTATTGTATATATCAGAGGATAGGTTTAGTTATTTTTGGGATTAATATTTGAAAACTCAAATATATCCTTAGAGATAATACTATGTATAATAAAAACATCCCGAAATTATTTTAAGGATTGAGTATGTTGTTTATCATGAAAATACATCCCGGTCTAGATATGAGAAAGTAGAGGTGGCTCAGGCATAGATGTATCTAGGGGTAAAACCCAAAAACACCACTATGATCAAGACTCAAATGGGAACTGGTGCACGAAAGGAAGCCCTGTGACACTCTTGGTTAAGAAACTCCCAGGGGATATGCATTTTTATATTAATATGGATAGTTTGAACTATTGTTAAGGGAGTAAAAAAATACCCCTAAAAATGTATGATGGGAAGTAGATCCTGGATAACATATATTGAAGCCAATAGATTTAGAAGTTATGGAAATAAATGTTATTTATAGGTCATCCGTTGTTTGTCTTAGGATTACCCTTTATGTTTTACCCACTAAAATTCATTTTATTCCAGAAAATGGGTGGTAAATGGAGGAATCAGGCTAACAACCGATGCGAAGATATTTTTGATGGAAATTCTAATGAGATTCTCAATCCAATGGGAGTGGCAATCTCAAACATTATTATGATACTCTCTAAGATAACACAATATTTGATTATAAAAATCGGTCATGAGAAATGTTACACCCCCATCACCCACCCCCCTAAGAAAGAACAAGTCACAATCTATATATTGATGAGACAAAGGCCTCCCACATTTAATGGATCTTCAGATCCCTCAATTTCCTAAAAATGGACCAACTTCATTGAAAAGGTCTTCTCTATCCTTCAATTTTCCAATTAAGGGGAGGTTCTTCTAGCGGTTTAACGCATGGATACTGAATCTAATCAATGGTGAAAATTGATAAAAAAAATATGAAGCCTGAGGACGAGATTGAGGAATTAGAATGGATTTATTTAAGGAAAGTGTTTTTCCACAAATATTTTCCTCACACCCTCTGAAATAAGATGAAAAGAGACTTCATTTCTCTCAAGAAAAAAGAAGACAAATCCATTGGAGCATATGTGGAAAACTTCACAAGTCTTGCATGATACTCATTCGGTGTTGTCAATACCCCCAAATTCAAGGTTGACCACTTCTATTGTGTGATAAATCCAATCCTACGGAAAGCCCCAGTGATCTAGGACAACGATATCTATGAGTAAATATTCTGATTTTCCCTCAATGGTAAAATGGGGAATTGAGAATCTCAGGGGTATCATGGGGATAAGAAGCATATGGTGGAATTTAATTCTGGTGGTCTGGTTTATAAATCCAATGGTGCTAATAAAATCTATCACCCCACTTTCCAAAGGTGCATAAATAAGCACCCTAAAAATTTCTTTAAGGGTGATGGGAAATGCTTTAGGTGTGGAAGATAAGGTCACATAGCCATTAACTACCGACAAGAAAAACCTACAGCTGTAACAGAGGAGAGGAACACTCTGTTCAACCCTCAACTCATTGCTCCTTGTTAGAACTTCAATGAACCAGGGCACCATGAATATCAGTTCCCCAAGCCTATGGTTTTCGGAGGCAACCAACAACCTCCAATGCAGAAAGGGACCTCTTTCTCCATCACTACTACCAAAGTGAACCCCAAAAATTAAGTGGTGACTGGTATGCCAGTTATTCATTCAAGAATAGTGAACATTCTTTTTTATTATAGTACTATGAATTCTTTAGTATCCAAAAAGTTGACTAGAATTGTCCCAATACCACCGCAAATCGTGCATATAAAGAGTTTGGTGACTACAAAAAATGTGGAAATCATTTCATCCCATGAATATAAATCATCCCCTGTCATAATTTTTGGATTGAACTTCCTGGAAAACCTTGTCATACTGCCTCATGGAGAATTTGATGCAATTATTAGCATGGATTGGATTTCCTTATATAGATCCATCATAAATTTCCGTGAGTGGGAAATCACTCTCCATATGTAGAATCGACACCCGATTATATACAACTACATGGAGGAAGAATAATATTATTTATCACAATCATCTCAAGAGTGGATATTTCTACCCAATGAATATGTGTATCTCGCTAAAAGTATTGATTCTTAGTAAGAAACCATCTTTTGAGACATTCCTTTTGTGATGGAATTCACTGATGTGTTTCACAGGGAATTTCTTGGTATTCCTTCTAGAAGATATGTTGAATTCTCAATTGACCATATACCTGGGTTGTTTCCAATATCTAAGAAACCATATATAATTTCTATTGTGTAGTTTGGGGATATGAATCAAAAACAATAGGAGAATCTCGATAAAGGGTTTATATTCCCAAGTGCTTCACCATGGGGTGCACCGGTCCTCTTCATCAGGAAGAAGGATGGTACAATGTTCCTTTACATTGATTATCATGATCTCAAAAAATCATGATAAAGAACAAGTATCCTCGTTCACGAATTTATGACTTGTTCGATCTGCTATGTGGAGAACAATACTTTTCCATGAAGGATTTTTGGTTAGTATATTACCAAGTAAGGGTGAATAAGGAGGATATACTCAAGAATAATTTTTGTGAAAGGTGCGGGAACTATGAATTCATAATAATCCCTTTCAGACTCACTAATCTCAAAAAATCATTATGGACTTGATGAATAGAGTCTTTATATATTAGCTTGTCAAATTTGTGGTAGTATTTATAGATGATAATCAAATATACAACAAAACCATGGAGGATCATGAAGATAATATAAGAACTGTACTAGACAACTTATGAAAGGATGAGCTCTATGAAAATTATAACAAGTGTGAGTTTTGGGTTAAGGAGGTCTTATTATTGTTTTATATCATCACAAGCAACATGATATTTGTGGATCCCCCAATTATATAAACAATTGAGGGATGGCTGAGGCCAACATCGGTAATAGATATTTATAGCTTCCTAGGGTTAGCGGGATATTATAGATGATTTGTGAGAAATTTCTCAATATTTTCCAACCCTCTTACCAAGATAACTCTGAGGGGAGACACACTTTCATGGAGTGATGAATTCGAAGAGAAAATCAAGGATTTGAAAAGGAGTCTTATCACAGTACCTGTGCTCATACTACCCATAATTGGAGACCTTTTATGGTATTTAGTGATGCTTTGATGAAGGGATTAGGCTATTTGATGATGAAAAATGGAAAATTAATTATATATTATTCAATGAAATTGAAATTTAATGAGAAAAACTATCCAACACATGACATGGAGTTTTCTAATGTGATATTGTCATTGAAAAATTGGTAACATTAAATATTTGGGGAGAAGTGTGAAATACACATGGATCAAAAAATCCTCAAGTATATATTCACATAGAAAAAGTTGAACATGCGCCAATGAAGGTGGTTTGAGATTATCAACGACTACGAAATCTCAATCCATTAGCTGCCTGAGAAAGTGAACGAGGTGGTCAATGCTCTATGTAGAAAAGAAACATCGATTCTATAATTTATGAGAATAGAAAAGGATCCAATCATTATAGATTGGCTGAAGACGGACATGGGAATCCTAAAGAAGGGAAATGATCAATCCTTTCACAAATGAATTCTCAATCATCTCTTTTGGAAAGGTTAATGAATGCTAAAAAGGATGATGTGAGAATTCAGAAGAAGGTGGAAACTTTCCAAAAACAAAAATCATCAGACATCAATTTCAATGAAGAATGAATTGTGAGATTTGGGTAAAGACTATGTGTTGTATCGAATTTGGAGTTAAAGAATAAACTTTTTGATAATGAACATAATTCCAATTTTTCTATTTACCCCAAAAACACCAAGATGTATCTAGATATTTGAGATCATTATTTGTGGGATAACATGAAGAAGTAGATCGCGGATTATACATCAATGTTCATGGTATGTCAGAAAGCGAAGGTTGCGATGCATAAGTCTAAGGGGATGATGCAACCATTACCCATGCCAGCATGGAAATGGAAGAAAATCGCCATGGAAATTGTCACTAGATTTCTGAATACATCCAAATGAAACTATACTATCTGCCTTGTTGTGGATCATCTTATAAAGACTTCACACTTCATTGAAATTCATGAGGATTTATCACTAGATAAATAAGCACGAATATAAATCAGAGACACGGTAATACTTTATAGAGTACCATTATCGATTGTATCTGATCAAGGTCCAATATTTACATATATGTTTTGGAAGAATTTTCAATATGCTCTGGGTACTGAGATGAACATCAGTATGGATTATCTTCCTGAAACTGATGGCCAATATGAGAGGACTTTCCAAACACTTGAGGAAGTGTTGAGATCATGTTTATCAGACTTGATGGGAGGATGGTGTCAACATCTTCTCCTGGTTGTGTTCACTTAAAATAAATGTTTCCACTCAAGCATCCAAATGGATCCTTATTAATCCCTTTATGAGAAGAGGTGGAGAACACTGTAATTTTGGGATGAAGATGGAGAGAGGAAACTCCAATGTCCAGAAATGGTCGAAGAAATAAAAGAAAAGGATAAGACCATATAATAGCACATTAATGTTCCTCTGTGTCAACCAAAGAGCTATGATTGTAATCATCGATGAGATGCAGAGTTTGATGTAGGAGACATGATAATCCTCTACATATCAATGTGGAATAGATTTATGGCCTTTTTTAAGAAGGGAAATCCTAGTCCAAGGTACATCGGCCCTTTTGAGATCCTTGATTGCATTGGAGAAGTGTCTTATCGGCTAGCACTCCAACTGAACATATCCCAAGTATATGATGTATTCCATGTATAACTATTGAGAAATTACAGACCTGACTGATCGCATGTACTCAATCAAGAGGTGCTACCATTGTAGAATGAAATCTCTTATGAAGAGAAGCAGATGAAGATCGTAGATCATAGAGAAAAATTTCTAAAAGACAATATAATGCCTCTTGTCAAGTTGTTGTGGAGAAACCAAAAGTTTGAAGAGGAAATTTGGGATTCATAGGAAGTGATGAAGCATATATACCCGCAACTATTTAGTGTGGGAAATGAAATTTTTATTGTGAAATTTCTTAAGGGGGAATATTGTAATGACCCAAAATTTTATTAATGACAATTCATATTAATATAATTAAATGTATTATTATTTAACATGGTTATATGAACTTCCTTGGTTTTATGTTTTTGAATTTTAAAATACCATTATGAATATTGACTCTTTCTAATAAAGTTATTAAACAGTGATCACATGATTAGTATAATTATATGGCTTTAACACATCTAATTTATGTAGACAAAGGAAGTGATGGCCTTATCCAATATAATTACTCCATACGATGCCCATTTTTTAGAGCAAAAAAAGGAGGTGGCATCATTGGGCTTCACTCTTAACCAATCCCAAGCTGATATTCAACACTTTAAGGTCTAGGGGAACTTCCTATGGGAGAATTGGAAGTTGATAGAGATTATCGCCCATAAGATGTTACCTTAGCCACCCCAAGAGTCTACCACCATCACACACCGTACCCTTGAGTCTTATGTGGTTTTTATAAGGGTTTACGTAATGACACCCTATTACTATGATTATTTACATTATTATTGTATAGATAATATACATTCATTTTATTATTGTTACATGGTAAATAGTTTTTAAAGAAAAAATAGCATTCTCAGTTAATATTCAATTAAGAAATCAATTTTGATAAATTAATGGATTTTTTAATTAAATAATATTTTTAAAAAATATTAACATTGAATTACATTTTATTAATTATAAATGATTATAAAATTATAATGAATTCAATTGTGATTTTTATTACGGTTTGAAAGGCGTTTTTGTCAAATCCCATGAATTTTTGATAAATGTCGGTTTTTATTTTACAAGTAAAAATTTACATATTTAGAACATTATTTAGATAAAATGAGTATTATTTTGGGAATAGTTACATCAAAATTATCCAATGGTTAATTTTTCATAATTTTCCGAAATAGAATAATTTTTAGGTAAAAATTAAATACCGTTTAATTATATAATGTATTTTCTGACATCATAATTACCCAATAATGACGTAATAAAATACTATAAAAGGAATTTTAAGCTAATATATCTTTTAATATTAAAATAATGTGATTTTAGGTTTGTTTTCTTTATTTTATAAAGCTTTTGTGGACCCTCCAAGACTAATAAAACATTTTCACTTTTTAAATTGATTTCTTTGAGAGTGTGACTCACCTCCACATAAGGAAGCCTAATATTATAAAACGTTCGGCCATTGGACTTATAAAAAAATTTAACTCCCCTTTGGAAAAATCCATGGGAAAAACCGTGGGTTGATTTGTGTTTTTGTTTAGTCTATTGCATGTTGGCCGAAACCTAAATAATAATGAATCCCCTCACTTTTACTATATAAACCCACCCAAGATAACACTACTCTTCACTCAAAACCCTTGGAGAAAATCCCTAATCTAACCCCCTCTCTCTAGAGTCCTCACAAGGCTTGTAAAACTACCAATAGTCCTCTCTCAATGTTCTTCCAAGCCATTGGGGTCACACATCCATGTAAGGGATTCCTTCCATTCTCATTTTATCCATGTTTCATAATATAGTAACATCCATTTATATTCAATTATAAATGTTGGGGTATGATTCAAACCACCCTTATACTACTCTATTTATTATCTAATGATGACAAACCTCTTTATATCTCATTAATTCCTCCCATGTAAACTCGTTACCATGCCAAAATTCTGTAAGGAATTTCTTTCTCCTCATTTACATTCAAGAAATTATTTTGTATTATGAATCTAAATTCCATTACATATATTGGGACATGTATCTATATGCCCCCTTTAATTTCCATTTAATTTACCTATGATGATACAACCCTTTATCTATCATAAACCATTTTTATGAATCTTATGTCACGTCTTTACGCTGCCAAAATCACACCGTGATTTTTCGAGCCAAAGTCATTGTGTAGTGAATGCCATAATCATTTCTCTATTAAGGGTATTCACCATTATACACATTTACATACTGATTATGTAGTATCATGTATGAATTACACATTCCTTTATCATGGAATAAATGATTTTTTTTAATTAATACATGTTATATGATCCATGTGGCACACTTATGACAGAAATGAAATGATTAAGAAGGGTGTGCCCTGATAGTGATCCAATGCATTAGGTAAATATTAGTATCATGATATTTCATGTCTAATGAGGGTTTACTCATGATAATTCATATTAAATTATGGTTTAAACATTATTCATGTTAAATTAGCCTTGTCTCATGCTAATACCATGTTTAGTGTGCTTGCCACATTTTTGTGTTAGGATAATCATGTTATATCAGGCCTTTGTATTCATGTTTCTCTTTGGCTCCATTTATATTAATATTGTCTAACATGTATTGTATTATTTGTGTTATCCTTTTTTTACTCCCTTTCTATGATTTATGGCTCGCCCTTTTCTTATTCATTTCCTGAGCCTCTCCTATGAAATGCTAATTATGAAGGAATGTGTGTGGTCATGTAAAAGAAGTTTTCAATGATGATGTATATTTCATGTTCAATGTTTTTTTGTAATGTTACTAAGCCCAAAATAAAATATATCTCTCTATATTCTATTTAATATCAAGTGATGGTTTTATGTAATAAAATATGTTTAAGTGTGAAATAAAGTGAAGGGTTTTTATAGTTAGTATCACAGGATAGGTTTAGTTATTTTGGGGATTAGAATTAGAAAAACTTAAAAGCCTTAGAGATAATACTATGTATGATAAAAACATCCATAATTTTTTTGAGGATTGAGTAATTTTTTTATCAATAAAATACAACCATGTCTAGATACGAGCAGGTAGAGGTGGCTCTATCATAAATGAATCTAGGGGTAAAACCCAAAAACACTTCTTTGAGATAGACTCGAATGGGAACTAGTGCATGAAAACGAGCCTTGCTACACTCTTGGTTAAGACACTGTTGGGGGTTAATATTTAGTAAATTCATAATCTTAGTATTAACCATTGTTAAGGGAATAAATAAAATCCCCCTAACAATATATGTTAATAAGTATATCATGGATAACATAGATTGAATCATATATTTTCATAATTTATGAAAATAAAAGTTATTTATAATTCATCTATTTTTTCGTTGGATTTCCCCTTATGTGTTAACCCCTAACATTCCTTTTATTCCAAAGAATGGTCGGTAATAGGAGTACTCGGTCTAACAATTGATGTGAAGATCAATGTGATGACTGTTCTAATTAGATTCCCAATCATATTGAAGCATGAATCATAATCTTTATCATGATTATCTCTCATTTATCTCACAATTTGAATCGAAACATGGGTCATGAGGAACGTTCAACCCCCCCTGAAAAAAGAAAAACTCACAATCGATAGATTCATGAGACAAAGGCCTCCATCTTTTAATGGATTATATAATCCTTCAATTACCGAAAAATGGAGAAACTTCATTGAAAAGAAATTCTTCATCCCCTATTGTTCAGAACAAGAGAAGGTTCTCCTAGCTTTTTATCATATGGAGGGTGAAGTTGATCAATGGTGGAAACTGTTTGAAAATACACAGCCTGAGGAGAGGATCGAGGCATTGGAATTAATGGATTTCTGAAAAATATTTTCTGAAAAATATTTTCCTCACACACTCTGACATAATATGGAATAGGAATTCCTTTCCCTCAAGAAAAAAAAGATGACTAATCTGTCAGAGTGTATGAGGTAAACTTCAGAAGTCTTACACGATACACATCCGGCTTTTTCATTACCCAAAAATGTAAGGTTGTCCGCTTCTTTGGTTGGATAAAACCTAGCCTATAGAAATCCCTGGTGATCTGTTACATCAATTACTAGGAGGAAATTGTCTAATTTTCCCTCAATGTCTAAATGGAGATTAGGGAATATCAAGGGTATCATGTGGATAAGATGCGTAAGGTGGACTTTAATTCTGGTTGTTCAGTGGATAAATCCAATGGTGCTAATAAAGTGCATCACCCCACTTTCTAATGGTGTGGAGAGAAGTGACCCAAAAATTTCGAGAAAGGGGTGAAGAAATGCTTTTGGTGTGGAATAAAAGGGAATCTGGCCATTAACTACCAACAAGGAAAACATGTGGTGGCGACAGAGGAGAGGAGTACTCTATTAGACTCTCATTTCATTGTTTATTGGTTCAAAAAAGAAAAACCATTCCACCATGAAAATCAGTTCCCCAAGCCATGGGTTTTCAAAGGCAACCAACAACCTCCAAGGAAGATATGGGATCTATTTCCATAACTACATCCAATGTAGTCCCTAACAATGAATTGGTGATAGGTACACTAATTATTCATTCAATAATAGAAAATTTACTTTTTTATTCCTGTTCTACGCATTCTTTTGTATCACAAAAGTTTAGTATAACAATCTGAACACCACCACCAATCTAGGAAATTATGATGTCAGTGTGTATAGAAAACAGGGAAATCATTGCATTCCATGAATATAACTCCTCCCATGTCATGATTTGTGGTTTGAACTTCTCGGATAACCTCATCATACGTCATATAGTGTAATTTTTTTGCAATTATCATCATGGAATGTCTGTCATTATATAGAGACAACATAAATTTCTGTGAGATTGGAATCACTCTCTATATGGATAATCGACCCCACCAATTCTATAAAAGTGAAAGGAGGAAGATGAATCTTCTTTAGAAACATCATCTCAAGTGTGGATATTACTACCCTATGATCATGTCTATCTGTACTAGAGGATTGAGTCTATGGAAACATCCATCCTTTAAGACATGCCTATTGTGAGGGAATTCACTAAAGTGTTTCCCGAGTGATTTCCTTGTCCTCCTCCTAGAATAATTTTTGAATTCACAATTGACCTTATATCTGGGGCTTTTCCAATATCTCTGAATCCATATAGAATGGATTTTTTTGATCCTGAGGAGTTGAAGAAACATTTATCAAAAAATATTGATACAGGGTTTATATGCCCAAGTGCTTCACCATGGTGTGCACAAGTACTCTTCATCAAGAAGAAGGATGGGTCAATACTCCCTTTCATTAATTATCGTGAGCTCAAAAAAATCATGATAAAGAACCAATGTCCTCTGCCATGAATTTATGACTTATTCTATCACCTACGTGTATCACAATAGATTTCCATGGTTGATTTATGGTCATTATAGTACCATGTATGTGATAATAAAGAAGATATCATCTAGAATTCAATTCATACAAGGTATGAGCACTATAAATTCATATTAATTCCTTTCGGACTCACTAATGCTCTTGAAATATTCATGGACTTGATGAATAGTGTCTTTATAGGTTACCTTAATAAATTTGTGGTAGTCTTTATAGATGATATTCTAATATACTCCAAAACCAAGGTAGAGCATGAGGAGAATCTAAGAACAATACTAGATACCTTGCAAAGAGAGAAAATCTATGCAAAGTATAGATAGAGTGAGTTCTATCTAAAGGATGTCTCAATTTTTGGTCATATCATCACAAGAAATGGGATAACAATGGATCCCTCCAAGACCACTGTAATTGATGGATGGCTGCGGCCAACATCAGTAACAGATATCCATAGCTTTATGTGGTTATAAGGATATTATTTCAGGTTTGTGTGTAATTTCTCATGATTGTCCAACCCTCTTACCAAGCTAACTCATAACCTAACAATGTTTTCTTGGAGTGATGAATGTGAATAGATATTCAAGGAGTTAAAAAGAGGCTTATCACTACTCATGTTCTCACACTACCCACAAGTGGAGAAATTTTTGTGGTATTCCATGATGCTTTGAAGAAGGTATTGGGATGTGTGTTGATCAAAAATGAAAAATTCATTACCTATGATTCAAGGAAATTGAAATTTCATGAGTAAAAATATCCAACATATGACCTAGAGTTGGTTTCACTAATCATCACTTTAAAAATTTGTCGACATTAACTTTTTCGGTAGAAGTGTGAAATATACACAGATCTCAAAATCCTCAAAAATATATTCACACAGAAAGAGTTGAACACGTTCCAATGAAGGTGGTTAGAGGTGATCAAATACTATAACTGCTCAGTCCAATACCACCCTTAGAATGTGAACAAGGTGGTGGTTTCTTTATGTCGAAAGGACCAAACGATTCTATCCTTGATGATAATTGAAAAGGATCCAATATTTCATGATTTCATGATGACGTAAATAGGAATCATAACCAAGGGAACATCACCAATTCTATCACAAATTATTTCTCAATCATCTCTTTTTTCAAATATTAACGAATGCTCAAAATGATGATGTTGGAATTCAGAAGGTGGAAACTATCAGAAATGGGAAATCCTCAGTGTTCAATGTCAATGAAGAAGGGATTATGAGATTTGGGTCAATACTATGTCTTCCATCGAATCAAGAGTTAAAGAATGAACTTTTGGATTATGCACATAGTTCAAATTTCTCCATTCACCCAGGAATCAAAAATATGTATCTATATATGTGAAAGAGTTTTTGGTGGGATAACATGAAGAAAGAGATCGCTGAGTATACATAAAATTTCCTGGTACATCATAATGTGGAGGATGATAGTCAGAATTCTAAAAGGGGGATTCAATCATTTATCATACTATCATAGAATTGGGAGAACATCACCATGGACTCTATCACTAGACATTCGAAGACATCCAAAGGAAACATTGTTATCTTTGTAGTTCTGTATCGTCTTACTAAGGTTTCACGCTTCCTTGAAATTCATGAGGATTTCTCATTGGATCAACTGGCACGAATATACATCAGAGATGTGGTACATCTATATGGAGTACCACAATTAATTTTATCCAATCAAGATCCAACATTAACCTCTATGTTTTGGAAGATTCTTCAACATGATCTAGATACTAAGCTAATCTTCAGAATGACTTGTCATCCCCAAACTGATGACCAATCTGAGTAGACTATCCAAACCATTGAGGACAAGTTTATGGCATGGTCAATGGACATAAAAGGACTATGTGATCAACATCTTATTCTGGTTGAGTTCTCATAAAATAACAGTTTCCACTCAAGAATCCAAATGGCTCTTTATGAACTCTTATATTTGAAGAGGTGCACAATATAGGCATATTGGTATAAAGTTGTGGAGAGAAATCTCCTAGTTCTGGAAACGGTCGATGAAATGGTGGAGAAGGTTAAGAACATCCAAAAACACATTAAATCTACTCAGAGTCGACAAAAAGCTATGCTGATAATCGTTGGTGAGACCAAGAGTTGGATTTAGGAGACATGATATTCCACCGTATATCACCGTGGAAGATAGTTATGATATTTTGTTAGAAGGGAATGTTTATTCCTTGGTAAATCGACCCTTTTGAGATCCTTGATAGCATTGGATAAGTGGCTTATCAGCTAATACATCCACCAAACCTATCTCAAGTACATGATGTATTACATGTATCACTCTTGAGGAAGTACATACCTCACTGATCACATGTACTCAATCCATAGATGGTACCATTAGAAAATGACCTCTCCTATGAAGAGAAGCTGGTGAATATCTTAGATTATAGAGAAAGAGTTATAAGAAATAAGAAAATTCCCCCACCCCCCATCAAGGTGTTGTGGAGAAACCACAAGTTTGAAGAGGCAATGTGGGATTTAGAGGAAGTGATGAAGTAGAGCTACCCACAACTGATTAGTGTGGGAAAAGGAAATTTTGAGGGAGAAAGATCTTAAGGGGGGAGATTGTAACGACCCAAACTTTTATTAATGAAAAATTTCCTATATCTAATTAAATGTATAATTATGTAAAATGGTTATATACACTTCCTTGATTTTATGTTCTTTGAATTTTAAAATACCATTAATAATTGTGACCATTGCTAATATCGCAGTTCAATACTGATCACATGATTAATATAAATATATAGCTTTAACAAATCCAATTTACTCAAAAAATGAATTGATGGCCTCATCCTGTAGAATTTCTCCATATAAATCCCATTTGTTAGGGCTTGGAAAATAGGTGGAGTCATTTGGATTCGCTCTTCACCAAGACCAAGCTGATCTTCAACAATTAAAGCATTAAGGGAACTATATATGGGAGAAATGTAAGTTTATAGAGATTACCACTCAAGCGATGTTATCCGATTAACCCCAAGAGTTTTCACTATCACATACCTTACCCTTCGATTTTATTCAATAATTATATGGGGTTATGTAATTATACTATAGTACTATGATTATGTACAATATTTTTTATAGAGAATATACATTCATTTTATTATTGTTACATTCTAAATAGTCTATAAAGAAAAAATATCATTTTCATTTCATATTCAATTAAGAAATATATTTTGATGAATTAATGTATTTTTGAATTAAATAATATTTTATTAAAATTTTAGCACTAAATTAATTTTTATTAAAAATAAATTATCGTATAATTATTATGATTACATTTGTGATTTTTATTATGGTTTGAATGCCGTTTTGTTCAAAACCCATGAAATTTTGATAAATGTCATTTTTCATTTTAAAAGAGAAAATTGAAATATTTATAAAATTATTTACATGAAATTAGTATTATTTTTGGAATCAGGATGTCAAAATTATCCAAAGGTTAATTTTTTATAATTTTATAAGACAGTCAAATGTTTGGGTAAAAATTAAATACCATTTAATTATATAATGTGTTTTATTACATAATAATGAACAAATAATGATATAATAAAATAATATAAATGGTATTGTAATCTAATATATGATTTTACATAAAAATAATGTTATCTAGGTTAGTTTGATTTATTTTACAAAGCTTTAGTAGATCGTCCAAGGCTTAAAAAACATTTTAACTTTTTCAATTTATTTCCTTGAGACTGTGACTCGTCTCCACATAATAAAGCATAATATTTTAAGAAATTATACCATGGGACTTATAAAATAATTTTTTACCCTCAGCTTTGGAAAAAACCATGGGCAAAAACCATGGGTTGTTTTGTGGTATTGATTAGATTAATGTGTGGTGGCCAAAACATAAATAATAAAGAATACCCTCGCTTTTCCTATATAAAACTACCCAATATCCAACTTATATTCACTAAAAACCCTTATAGAACATACTTAATATTTCACCCCCTCTCTATTATCCTCCCAAGTCTCCCCAATCTCCCAATAATCTTATCCCAATCATTTGGGATCACACATCAAAATAAGGGATTCCTTCCGTTTTCATTTTATCGAAGATTCTTAATATTGTTATGTCCATTAATTTTCAATTATAAATGTTGTGTTATGATTTATAACCACCCTTATACTACCCAATATATTATATAATTATTATATACCCCTTTATCTCTCATTAATGCTTCCCATGTACACTTGTTACATTGTTGATATTCCAGAAGGAGTTTTTCTCTCCTCATTTACATTCAAGCAATTCTTTTGTACTATGAATCTAAATTAAATTTCGTATATTGGGTCATGTATCTATATGAACCCCATACTGTACATTTTATGAACATATAATGAAACACCCATTTATCTCTCATAAACCCTTTTTAGTAATTCTTATGTCACGACATTATGTTGCTAAAGTTGCACAGTGATTTTCCAAACCATAGTCATTATGTAGTGAATACCATGCCCATTTCTTTATCAACGGTATTCAACTTTATGCACATTTAATTATTTATTATGGAGTTTCATGTATGATTTAAACATTCATTTATATTGTAATAAATGATGTTGTTTTACTGAATCCTTGTTATATGATTCATGTGGAACACTTATACATGAAATGAAATGATTAAGAAGGGTGTGCCCTGATAGCACTCCAATGCATTGGGTAATGATTAGTATCATGATATTTCAAATTAAATGAGGTTTTAGTGATTATAATTCAATTTGAATGAGGGTTTAATCATTCTCTATGTGCAATAAGTAGTGTCTCCTTCTAATACCATGTTAATTGTTGTTTCCACATTTCCATGTTATGATTATCATGCTATATCATTCCTTTAGGCTCGTGTTTCACTTAATCTCCTTTAATAAGCCTATTTCATAATAAGTATTGTATTCATAATGTTATTCCATTTTTACTCCCATACTAGGCTTTATAGATCACCATTTTCTTATGCATGTCCTCAGGCTATCCCATGCAATGCTAACTATGAAAGAATGTGTGTGGTCATGTAAAAGTCATTTTCTATAAAGATGTGCATTTCATGTTTTAAGTTTTATGTAATGTTCCTAATCCCCAATGACACTAGACATCTTGATATTCTAAGTCTTATCGAATGATGGTTTTATTTAATAAATTATGTTTATGTGGGAAATAAGTATCAGTGATGTTATATGTAGAAGGGCTTTATCTAGCCTAGTGTGTCACATTGTAGTGCACTAGTGTTGTACACAAAGAAGGAGAATGGTGGAATGATGTTTTTTATAGATTACTAGTGGTTTAATCATGTGGTGTTTAGAAAATTTTACCTTATTCTAAGGATATATAATCATTTTTATTATATGTGATGGGCAATTTGGTTTTATATGGTCAACTTGCAGTGTGGATAGCACTAGTTAAGGGAGAAGGAAGGTGATATCCAGAGGTTTTTATTAATATAAAGGTATAGGAAATTCAAGTTTGTATTCATTACATTTTGTGTTCAAAATTCAACATCCTTGTTCATGTGGATTATTAAATATATGTTCATTGAGTTGTTGGATTTTTTTCATGCTCATATTCATTAATTATATCTGAATTTACTCGAAGTTCGACAAGTATCATGCCGAGCAACTCCTAATTGTCTTGCAAGTTCTTTGGCGCCACAAAATCTATGTAATGTTGTCTAATTGTAATTTTAGGATAGAACAGATGAATTTCATCATTCATGTGGTGTCTCGGTATGATGTGTATGTAGACCCATCAAAGGATGAATCATTTTTTTCTTGGGAATCTCCTAGTTATGTGGAAAAGGTCCACAATTTCCATGGTGTCACAATCTATAGTCATATGTTTCTACCTGATTTATCTCGAGATGCATCCCCATTGATATATTTGACTATGAAGGACCAAAAATTTGTATTTAGTTCCCAGTTAATAGTAGGGTTCTATTACCTAAATGTGATGTTGGTTACTTCTCCAGTGCTTTGGTTTCCCGAGGAAAGAGTGATGTTTTTGGTTTGTTTTGACACTTCCTAACTAGTATTTTAATGTGTTATAATGACTCAGTGGGAAATAATCACTTATGGGTATAGGCAGTTACATCCTCATGAGTGTAACTATTCCACCCATGATCTGTAGCTAGTGACAGTTGTGTCTATACAGGTGTTGCAGTGGCATGACCTCATTGGGGAGTGCTTTGTGGTCTTCACGGATCATATGATTTTCCGTTATATCTTTTGTTAGCATGATATGAAGTTGTTATGGTGAGGTAGATATAGTTTCTTCAGGATTATGATTATGATATCTTTTACCATACCATAAATGGTAATATCGTAGCGGATTATTTAAGTAGACAGATATAGAGTGACTGTGTTTAGGAGTTTTCGGATTCTTTGAATGAGATGAAAGAGTTTTAATCTTTAAAATTAAATGAATGTGTGTATGATGGTAGAGGATATTTATTTTTATATGATGATGTAGTCTTCTTAGACATAGAGAGTGGATGAGCCTTCATGGGGTGATTCGGGGGCCAAGGTGTTGTGTGATTGTGTTGTCCATAGTGATGCTTTAGAGGGATGGTCAGATGATAGTCACTACCAGATGTTGTTTGAAGGAAGGATATTTTTACGGGTAGTGATGCACAAGGGATTTATTCATGATTTCCAAAACTCACCATTGGTGGTACACCCAGAAACTTCCATGATGTACAGTGTCTTTAGGATACTGTTTTGTAGGTCCGATATGAAGCATTCCGTAGTAGAGTTTTCAAAAAATATCTTGGGATTCCAATATGTTAATTCCAAAAATCAGGTTCCTGGTCCTTTTTTGTAGCCCTTGGATGTTTTTAGTGAAAATGGTATGAAATATTGATGGATTTTATCATGGGATTACATATATCTATGGGAGGTTGTAAAGTTATTTTTCTAATACTGGATTTGTTGAAGAAATTGGACAACTTCTTACAGAAAAAGGAGCCCAGAGTAAGTGAACCCTTGACTAAGTGTTATATAGATGAGGTGGGGTGGTTTTATTGATTTATGAGGTCAATTTTCTCATATGGGGACACATATTTTACTTCAATAGTGTTTAGGGTATTGTAGCATAATTTTGGTATACTGTTATTCCTCGGTATAGCCTTCCAACCTCATATAGATGGGAAGGTTGAACATACAATCAAGGCAATGGAGGATATGTCTCAAGAGTGTGTTTTTGAATTTGGTGGATATGGGGTATCAAAATCTCCTTTGGTATAGTTTTATTATAATATCAACTATCACTCTTCCGTTAGCATGGACCAATTTGAGATATTCTATGGGAGTCCATTTCATTCACCATTTTACGAGATAGAGGTTAGGGAGACAATCGTTCTTGGTCCCAATGTGGTGCAGATCACAACAAGGAAGGTTTAGCTCATTTGAGTGACAATGAAATAAGTGACTGATTGGAAGAATTCTAGCGCTGGTTATAGAAGGTGGCCCTCATAGATCGAGGTGGGGGATATTTGTTTTAAATGGGCTCCCCTTAATGTGGGAATTACAGGTTTGGTAGAGGGAGTATGATTTCTCCTAGGTTTTTTGGGACCATTGAGGTGTTGGGGTTAGTTGGCGATGTAGAATACTATTTTGTGTTAGCACTGAATTTGGAGAGGATCCCATATGTATTCCTCATCACCCATCTTCACCAGTATCTTTATGATGAATTCCATGTCCTGGACTATGGAGATTTGGTTATCGAGGATGATATGTCATTTTTGGAGTATCCATTGAAGAACCCAGATTATAAAAATATGGTTTTTTTGGATGGACCATTCCATTGGTTCATGTGTTTTTGAAGCCTGGTGTCCTGGTGGGAGGTACTTGAGAGTGAGAGATGGGAATTTTATCCTAGTACGTAGATTTGTTTACAATTTTTCTTCACTCAATTTTTCTTTTGAATTGGTTTTTGAATCCCTTTTTCTTTATGAGGTGATATTTTTTCCTTGGTTAATGACCTATGAGGTGTGATGATAGATAAATTCATAAAATATAAAATTAAGAGGACCTGACTGCCAATCGAGATGAATTAAATTCAATTAAATGAAATTCATGTGAGTAGTTCCACCCAGAGTGTTTAGTATCTTGACATATAGGATAATAATTCCCTAATTCGTGTGTTTGTTATGGTGTTTTTTGTTAGTTTTTTTGTGGTTGTCTGGTTGTGTGGTTACGTGAGAGGATATAGCTTTAATTTGGGGTATCATGGTGATCATTTTTTGTGGAATGTTTGTAGTCTTATGATTTGGCCTGATTGGCTTGTTGTAGTGTTTTAGGTATGACGATATCATTTAGAGGAATTTCATGGGGAGGTTATATAAACAAGTTTTTCATCTAGGCCCGGATTTGAATTATTTAGTGGTAGAATTATTTGAGAGGTTTCTGATGTAATAGTCTAGGCCTTCATGGTTTGTTACTTTTCTATTTTGGGTTGATTTAGGTGTTTAGGGGAGGTCCCAAGAGTTTTCATAGCATTTGGAGGTGTAGCAGAATTGCTCAAAATAATACATGTTGTTTTAGATTATTACATGACGTGAAAGATGGATTCATGGTTTATCATGGGATGGTTCATGATGTTTATTTTTATGTGGTAAAAAAATGAAAATCATTTTTATGCGGAACCTAAAATCTCAGGATTACATGATGTGAAAGGGGATTACATGTGGCATAATTCATCAATGATTTACAGTTCTAAAGGATTCATCAACTTGGGATATTTCACAAATCACAAATTTGTGGATCTCCACTCTTTCCAAGGGTTTGAATACAATCTCCTTCCATGTTTTGATATTGATTTTTTAGGGGGATCAATCCATGGGAACTCATCATCAGTCAATTTTGTGTTCTACTCTAATTTTGACATGGTCAACTCCTAGGGTTATGATGTGGCGGTGTTTATTTGTATAGGGTGCGTTTGGGTTTCATTTTTATAGATCCTTGGTGTGGAATTGGTTTATCTGTGTTTATCATTATGCAGTTGTGGTTCACATGTGTTTTCATCGCCATTCGGGGCGTCATGATATAGAAGGATTCATTGAGGTAGGGAATCCCTCATTTCTCTTTATTTGGAATCATAAAAGAGATATTTATGTTTTTGGACATGGTATATGTTGGTGATGGCTTATTCAAAGACAAATAACTAGCTAATCAATATTTAATGGGGTGAAGGAGTTTTTTCGAATTTTTTTATAGCTCTACTATTATTGTGGTGTTGTGAATTGTATGGGCTTGATTCCCAACCTTGAATTGTGGCAAATTGGGTCAAATTTTTCACATGATATGTGTGTTGTGATTGTTGATTCTATTGTCATTTTTGGTATCACCCTAAAATAGAAATTGTATAACCACAAATATTAGGATTACAAAATGGTTTCCCCATGATTTGTTTGAGGAGATTGTTCAGTCTCTTTTCAAGGACGCCACATTTTCGGTCCAGGTGGCGGAATTTTTTATTGCTCCAAGACCTCATATCGGATGCGACCTGTTGGAGGTTGAGGCAAAAAACCTCGTGAAAACTTTTCCAGCTTGACCAAATCACCTCTTCGCACTCCTAATATTTTGACCAGAAGCTCTCAAACCTGAAGGGTCTGCTGAACTGTCTATTTTGTTCACCTTGTGTACAGTTAATTAGAATTCGACAGTGGTCTGAGCCGTTGAGGGAAATATGGTCTATATGAAACATGCTGACCATATTAATCCAGTAGGTAGAGCCCAGAAATCATTCCAGATTCTCATCGATGTGAGTGCCTTCTGAATTTCCGCGGAACCATGTAAATGGATTACAATAGTATCCTAGATCGACTAGGTCCGCCCTAGAAACTGCATCCTTAATGTATGTCATCGAAGATGAGGATAGGGTGGTTCCGACCCACTTTTAATTATTGAACATAATCTCATTGAAGTCTCCTCTGAACAGAATGGGGCTCGGTAGGTCGTATCGCAGCTTGCAAAGAAGATCCCAAGACATCACCTTATCATTATGGGATGGCCAGCTATAGAAACCCACAAATGTCCAGGGTGGGTGAGAGTCTGTTTGAATAGTCACTGCCACATGGTGTGAGGAAAAGGACAAAATTTTGACGTCGATATTGTCCTTCCAAAATAGACAGAGTCCCCCAGAATGGCCTTGTCTAGGAATTGGAACGCAGCCTTGGAAACCACACTTTAGAGCAATACCATTGGTGTCCTTGTTTTCCAGTATGGTTTCGAACATGAAAACCATATTGGGGAGAAATTTAGTGTAATTGAGATAAAGAATAAAAACCATATGAGGGATTCCAATCCCTCTAAATTTCCAACATAAAGCAATCATTTCTCTAGGCGGGGCTGGGTCGAGCCCACCGCCACCTTTGGTTCCTCATAACATGCATCTCTAATTGTCTTCTTCCCTTTTTTGGTGAGGTTCTTGCCTAATTGACATGTTTTATTTGGTCGTTTCCTAACCCCAAGTTTTGGGGCTGCTGCGTACCCATCACTCTCTCCTCGTTACACCCTTTTCCACATCTGACAAGTGGTTGGGCCTAGTACTGGAGATTCCGAAATTCCAAGGTCATCCATTGTCAGAATTCCTACTGCGGTTGATTGAGGATCATGATCCATGTCTGCTGGTTCAACGTGCAGCATCATTGGATTTGAGGGATGTGATGATGATCCTCTTTGTATCGTCACCAGATCTGCTGATGTTGGAGTATTGACCTTCAGGGGTTTAGGGTGAGCTCCAACTTCTCTTTGAGTTCCAGCTTCTCTCTGAGTGGGAGGTGCAGTCTTTGGGAAATCCGTTGGTCCCAGCATTAAGGCTTTTTTAGTAATGGGTTTTTTTGGATTAGAATGTGCCAAAGTGAGACGGTATTGGTCCTTTTGTTTTTCTGTCTCAGGGTTGAAGGAAAATTTATTTGTTTTGGCATGGATCCAAAGGCTGTAATGGAGGGTAATGTTACCCACACCACTCTTAAGTTTAGTTGTGCGCGTTCTTTCCAGATGGCCAAGGCGGCCACAGTAGAAGCAGAATATTGGGAGTTTCTCAAACTCAAATGATATCCAAGTGTTGGTGTCTTCAATCATTAGGAACATTCCCCTCATCAGTGGATCTGACACATCAATCTTCACCTTGATCTAATCCTCAGGGCCCTATTGTATTTTGTCTGAACTGTCCTAGTCCAGAAAGTGACCTAAACTTTTTCAAATTCCCCTCATAGTGCATTCCATTACTGCATGGAAGGGGATTCCTTTAATTCACATCAAGAAGGGGGAATGGGTTAAATTCACTCGCTGGAAATATTTTGCAATCCTCTAAAGGATTTGATACCCTTGTTGTCCCAACGGCCCTCTCAAAGTCAGGGACTAGTCTAACAAGTGGGTTGCGCCCAAGAAAACACACCGCGTCACACCCAAATTATCACTGAGCACCAACCTTGGCGGTCCAACATGGCTTCACAACACCACAAAAGCTTTGTGGATACACAAATCTAAAAAGGCCCGCACCAAGCCTCTTCGTAGCTGAGCTTCGCAGTCACAAGGAGCGAGACTCCCACCCACAGGTCACCATCTTCATCACAACGCGCACCCCGCCACGCAGAACCACACCTTGTAGATGGAACATCGCAAGGGATTCTTCGAAAATAAATAAGGCGATGAAACCATGTGGAATGTGCATCGTCGGTCAATCCTCTTTGCATCGGCCACTTCATGATCCCTCAGCGTTGTGATACATCGCGTAAGGAGCTTCATGAGTCAACCACGTCATAGTAGAGACATCGGGAAATAGAAAGCGGTTTCCGCCAGCAGATCAACGCCAATATTCATGGGAGTAGGGGAAGTTGAAATAGAGAAGGAATCTTCGGTTTCACATATGCTTCGATCCTCAGAGGGCTCGGATCTGAAGGGGATCTGAGGTGCCAAAGAAGAAATAAAAAATGGGAGGAAAGGACTAACGCCATGTTCTTTCACCCAAATCTGATGACGACACGAGCTGGAGGTGTTGGAAGAAGCATCCTGATCCCAGGGGGGAAAGTTAAAGCACCTGACGTTGAGGTCAAGCAAATGGAAGAAGAGCCCCACCTCATCCAGAACAAGAATACGGGATTTGGGAGCAGGGTAAGTGGAACATGAGGCAAAAAATTGCGGATTCTTCACCGCGGAGGGTCAGGGAGTGACTCAGAATGGAGAAGAATGAGCCCCATTAAATATTGTTGATGATAAATAATTAAATAAATGGGTGTTAAACATCTATGAAATGTGAAGATTCATTATATTATCAGGTATCATGACCTTCTTGAATGACTATTGCAGATACAAACAATTTTTTTAGAGGCAGCAGCAATGGTGATAGTGTTTTCAGTTGATATATTTTTTGAGAAATCAAAGGTTGGGATTTAGTTATTGATACTATATATATAATTTTATTTCCATTATGATTAATATAAAAACCCCTCCCACATTAAGAAATATGTTATGACCACCCACATCACCACGAGGAGGGTTTCTTTCCCAACATCTTGGTGGGAGGATGGATGGATTGACACTTACTCTTCTCTACTCCTACTTCTAGGTGATGATGGACTAAGCTTCCTTGGGTGAGTTGTGATCTTGTGTCCAATTTGTTTTTAGGAAGAGTTGTGATGTTCATTATTAAGTGTCTTTGGGATGAGTTATGATGTTCTTTCCCATGTTTCATTGGGATGATATGAGATGTGATGGGTTGTGATGTGTTGTGGTATGTGGCCAGGTGTGTTTGGGTTGATTGTGTTCTGGTATGTGGCCTAGGAGTGTACAGGTGGGATGGAATATTATATACTTATAAGTGGTGGGAGAACCAAGAAGTCTTTCATTGGGGTGTGAGAGTAGATAATCAGTGGTAAATTGGAGTGGAGTACCATGCCATCAAAGTGAATTACATTATATTATATAACTTGTCTTGTGTAATTTGGTGAGCACGAATTAGTGAGTTGGAGATTGTTAGTATACATGTTTCATGATGTTTAGTTCTTATGTTTTTTCTATGATTCATTATTATTATCCTTCCATTTTTGTATGATATAATTTGGTTTTCCAACTAAGTATACCAGTATTCTCACCATACGTATAAAAATAGTTTTCAGGTTTCTAGGAGGATTACTCGGATAGTGTTCGGCATTTCAAGCTCAGACCATGGGATAGTTATTATGTCTTTAGTCTATTTTTATTATGGTTGTTCAAATTGGAGACTTTTATTGTATAAAATCTATTAATAAATTATTATTTTTTAATTAATTTTTGTTTTATTATATAGATGTATTTGGGTTTTGTTTATGATTCATTTTATCTCTCAAACGTGTTTCCTTAAAAAGGGTAATGTCTTCCAGATTTTGAGTTTTACGCACCCTTGGTGCTAGTCAAAAACATGGTTCCTAATAGAGGTGAGACTCAGGGGTACATTATCTTCCTTTTTCATTTCTAGGCTAGAAGTTGTATATTTGGAAAGAGGGTCATAACATCAAAATTTCTTGATATGATTTGTCAATTTTGATAATTCTGTAAAATTTGACATATGATTAATGAAACTATAATTCCTTTTTCTGTAAAGATCTAACATTAACATCAAAATGTAATTATTCATTTAATTGGATTTAAAAACATATGACTAAAAAATTTATCTTCTTATTTAACAATCCATGTAATAGGATTTAGTATAATATAACTATACAAAATGATAATGTAATTCTACCCAATAAATACATGACTACCATAATAGATGGAAAAATAATCAAAATTATGTTTTAATAATATCCCACCCAAACCAAGATTTTCTTATTATACACCAACACTATATGTTTATAAACCATCATTAGGTTAATTATATTATTTTTTTCTGCATTTCAATTTTATTTTTTATATTTTCCTATAATAACTTTGATTTCATTTAATTTTTCTTAATTTAATACATCATTCCAAAATTATTTGAAAGTAAAATATTAGATCTCTAAATTCTTAAGGAATTGAATGATTACATTTCTATATCCATTTGAATTTTAAAAATTTATCTTTATCCATATCTTTCATATATATGAGGAATAATAATATAAAAATGCATTATCCTGGTTTAAATATCGAATTATTTAGAAAAGATTAATATTATTTCTTCTCCAATTTCACTAGTTATACTATTTGTCCATTTTAAATCCTCTTCTCTACATTTTATGTATTCACCAAGATTCACCTGTCCATTTTGTGGACTCAACATAGGCCGATTTTTATTTATGTGTTCTAACTTTAGGTATTCACCAATATTTTTGTTCTACAAATTTTTTTAATTTCATTAAACATAAAGAAACCTTATATTCACATAATGATAAGTTTTTGTGTGAAAAAACATATGAATTGAACTATATTATGAAGGTTATTTTTAAAAAGTGTTGATGAATTTTAGTTATTGAATAATTTTATTCATAATAGTGAAAATATATTCATATATTTTTATTTAGTTATTATATAAAGACACCATGCATGAGTAATGAAAGAGATTCTTAAATGGATTCTCAATCCTTCCATTTGAGGAGCTACAAGTTCTTGATAACTAATCCAACTAATGAGGTTATCCATCTTGGTTCAAATTCTACAATACATATCTATGTATTTTTTTGCGTCTATTTTATACTTATAATGCAGAAAATGTTATTTTTGAAATGGATTATTTTTTTATTAATTTCAATTATTTCAAATTAAATATTCTATTGGATTAACAAAATGATTAATTCATATGAAATCATAATTTCAAATTTTATTTAAATATATTTTTCATACAATTCTAATAGATCACCTTTTATATTTTATATATATATTTCATATATTATATATTTCATTGCAATTATAAATGGGTAATGTTGAATAAAGTCGCATTCCCCTTCAAAAATAATGTATATCTCCATTATAGTGAAGACTTCAATTAGTTCATATTGGTCATATTTTGAAACCTTATCTCCCATTAATGCATTACCATTTTCAAACATGTTACTTGTCATAATATTTGGGAAAATTTAAAAAAATTATTTCAATCATGAATGATTCAATGCAATATATGAAGGAAAAAATTATTTCAGAATAGATGGATCAATTTCATATGCTCATAAAAATCTATTCAAAATAAAAAAAAATTATTATACAGAAATACTCTAATTTGATATGTTAATTCCTTTCCATAAAATATAATTGATCACTATTTAAAGATCTGATTCTATTTTTTTTAATGTATTAAATATTACTTAATCCAATTTATCATACATATTATATTAATTATAATTATAATATTTCAGTCAAATCTATATTTTTTTTTTAGTTTTCATCATATTGAATGTAAATTCATATTTTCCAAACATTTTTTTCACAAATAACCCTGAAATATTCCTTCCAAATTTTAATATAACTATTATAAAAAAAATTATTTCTAAAGGAAAAGATAATCATTTTGTGATTGGTTGTATGGGTTTAATGTATTAAATGGTAGAGAAATCTATGCAAAAGGGAGATTAGTTTAACTTTGGGGTTGTACATTTGAATCTTTTGACTAGTTATGCACCTTTTGAGAATACATTGCCTCATAGAAAGTAGAGCAATATCACAAGGGTGAGGCATTTCCATTTCATAATTTTTTCATTTTTATTGAATGATTAATACTTTAATTTTTAGTAAGAATTTCATAATGAAATGATACAAACTTATAATAAAATATATACATTCCAAATGAGATGGATGTTAATAATTATGAAAACTACTTTACAAATAATCAATGAAACTTTATACAATGAATATATCCCAATAATAAGTGTAAATATCCTCTTTAAGAAATTACATATGTATCCATCCCCTTGAAACCCACATCCTTATGTTTATTTGAAATGATAAATAACATATAATGAAATTTTGTGTTTATTTTGATGATGAAAATAGATGTAGTGTCGAAAATGTTCATCAAATAAAAGCCAGAGTTCTAGCACAACATGAGTATTCTGGTGACGGAACTCAATTTCATCATTAAACACATTTTCCCCAAATATCACTAATTTATTATTCTCACATACCATGATATTCCCAATTCATAATGATTACTTTCTTTATCTTGTGATATTCATTAGCAGATGTATTTTGGTTCTCAAAAAATACACTATCTTTTTTATTGTTTTTTTTGTCTTATTTGATTTAATCTGTGTTATTTTTGTTATGTATTATCTCATGTTAAGCACTCATTTTATCATAATGATAGTGTTTTTTAGGTTACCTCATCAACATTGTTTCCATTTTTCTACTTCATTATTTTATAGGAATTAGAGAAGGATTACCTTTTAAAGAATAGATGTTTTAAATTTCATATAATGTAATAAATAAATAACTTACTCCTATCATATATATATTTTTAATTCCCAATTTAGTTGCATTATTATTATTTTTCATTGTCTTTTACTATATGACCCTATTTGAGAAGTTCAATAAAAATATTATATTTGGAAAGATAAATGGAGTGAAACATCCCCAAAGATAAGAAACCAATTAGATATATCCATTTTGTAGTTAGTTTTTCAACAATATATAAAATATTAAATACTTTTGTATGATATATAAAACATTTAAATGAGTTTCTATATGAAACTACTGATGTTGATCGAGTTTATTCTATTTATTGGAATATTGAAATGTCATTATACAATATCATTCAAAATATCATGAAGAGACATAAAAATCATTCATACTCAGGAAATTATTTAAATTATAATTATCAATTATATTTAAATGTTTTTAATATGAGAGCTTATAGTTAACGTATAAAATTTTATTTCTATGATTATATTTCTAGGACCATTTAAGTTTATATATTCCACCATTAATAGTAAAACTAATTTATTTATTTGAGTTTTCATTTTACTAATAAATTGATCCCACCATTTAGAATTATCTGTAGAATGAAATATTAAAAGATAAATTTGATCATAAAAAAATCAAATAGATTCATCTTTTTTATGAATTATTGGCTTTAATTAATGATTTTGGAAATTCTAACCCCTGGTTATCGAACATATTTTCCACAAATGTCAGTTAATTTAGAAGTTTGTTTTTTATTAATTGTTTCAGTATGACTCAAATGGATTTTATAAAAAATCAACTAGAATTATGACCTTTTAATTATTATAGAATGTTATTTAACTTTTTTTATTTATATATTACCCTATATTTAAAATCATGATGTAATGATTACAATATTTTATATAAAAACATGTAGAATTCATTGCATTATTGTAATGTTCATCCTTTTTTTTAATTTTTATTTGTCTATTTCCTTAATTTTTTATTTTCTCACTACATCTAGATGATGAAATAGTTCATTGAAAGAAGTTGAGGAACAAGTCATTTTCTATATACATTCATTATTGTGGTGTTCCACCTTCAGGCCCTAAATAGATTTATACCTTTTTTATTTAAAAAGATACATTTTTTCTAATTATGGTTCAATTTTTTTTGGTGAAATAAGTATTTCAAAGTCATTTAAATAGAAAAAAATATATTAGACATGTCTTTTATGAAATTTAATTTCCATTTTTGTTTAACATGTATCCCAAGCTATCATTCAATATAAATAGTTTTAAATTAAAAAAATTCTTATTTATTATTACAATTGATATTATCTATTTTTGTAGAAGATATTTTATTAAATCAAAATTATGATAATGTAAATGTGATGTTTATATTGAATGATTATTTTGGGAACAAGCACGGGGGGTTTTACTATGGGGAACACCACACAGACAAACTATCATTAGGGTTTCAGTACCTTATATTGACATCGAAGGAATAAAGTTGTTCAAAGTGGCATCACATAATCTCAGATCCTTGTACATCAGGTACATTTTCTTTATATTTTTTATTACATCACATATTCTCTGACATCGATTCTAGAAATTTTCCTCTTCACCTATTTAATGATTTTGTACTTTATTTCGATCATTTTAAATCTCAATACCGTAACTTGCATTGAAGGGTTTTCATGCATTATATTTATGCTCGATGGCATCATGTTCTTCAATGATGAATGATATAATACTATATCCTCAAACATTATAACTTTTTCTATTAAAATTAATGGCTGGGGATTCTTATTGAGCCTTTAAACAAGACAACTAAAATGTTTTATTATTTATAAATTATATTGTTAAATTGGAGATAATTCTTACTCATAAAATTATTAGTCATCTATTTTCATCTAATATGCCATGTTTTGGGTTATATATATAAATTTTCTTTATATTATGTTATGATATTTATTTTATCATTCCAATATTATTATTATTATTTAAAATACTGAATTTTTCATGTACCCAAATATGATTCATATTTGTTTGTAATAAATATAGATTTTATCTTCCGTGGTTTATTAATTGTAGACACAAATTTTAAAATATGAAATAATTTATTGTTTAATAAATTTTAGTAAAAAATGATTTAATTATAGTTTATAACTCAATAAACCATGTTATAAAATATTTACATGACTCAATATCTTACGTGACCTTTTTTGGGGAAAAATGATGAAATATTCATTGTTTGTAGGTGAAAATGAATTATATATTTGTTATTCATAATTGATTATGATACATTCTAACCACCATATTATGTGATATTATTTTTATTCAAATGATATGTACATGGATTTATTTATATAATATAATTGTATTTTTAATCTCTATATGTACTCTAAAAAGTTCATTTTTTCCATGATCTATATTCATACAGAATGACACATGCCTTCTTGTAAAATCAGTTGTTCATGATTTTTTTTCAATTTTTCTTACTAAAATCCATTGTCAATTTAATTATATTTAAATGTTGTGTATTATTTATTCAGTATTTTTTCTATATTTTTAATACTAATCGTGGTATATGTTATAAAATAGTATTATTTTTTTATCACGGCAACTATGCAATGTCATAATAGTGTTAATGTGTAACATGATTCACATATATCTATTTTGATCACTTTTTATGTATTATAGATGAGTGTGGTTTTATAAATTGAACACTACACAAAACACATTATAATATACTTCTTGTATATTTATCTTTTTAATATTTCATGTACTTAATAAATGGTTGAGAAAATATCATTCTAAATAGGGTATTGTTCAAACACTATTTTAGACAATTATGTTTCTTCTTAAAATTTATTTATGAAGCTTACATTGGAATAAAATAATGAAACTACCACTATTATATATTTAATTAATTTTCCAACAAACTGACACAATATGACATTTCTTCTATTTTGATTTATGCGGTAAATATTATTTAATATTCTATTTAATTAACTTCATATATTGAATATAACTAAATATTTTGTCTACTGAATTCATTTTTTCATTAAATTACTCTCTCTATTGTCCCGTAAAATTTCATGGGTCTCATAAAAGTAATAAAAGTGATATATCAAATTTATCAATTTATAAATATAAATTTATAATAATTTTTAAATAATTTAATAATCATTAATTCATTATTGATATTTTTAAAACTACTTATGTGTGTGTTTATATATATATATATATTAAAAACCCATGGTTTTATAATCATAATAATATGAATGTGTAAGTGTTTTTTCTTTATTATAATTCAAATGGATAAATAGTGTAAAAAATATTTAATATTTTTAAATTATTAATTAATATCTACTTATGTGTAAATAGCAATTAAAATTAATAACCTTTAATTGATAACTCATAATTCAAAATATCAAATTATTTACTGTAATTTATTTAAATATAATGAAAACATGTAATTAGAAATTGATTACTTGAATATATAACTAAAATATAAAAATATTATATATATATTGGGAAATACATTTTTTATATTTTTGTTCCGACTATTATTTTTTCTTGTGGGGATCCAACTGTTTAATTCACTAGCGATGCTTCAAGTTGCCCCATATCAATGGTTTTTGTGTTTTCTAGATGGATATTGTTTTGGGACTACCACCCAGTCAATATACCTTTATATAATCACATTCATCACTGTTATTGTTGTTCCCCTAGTGAGAGGTTCCACTCTAGCCACAACACCTGGATTTAGGATTTTTTGATCTTTTGTTATCATCGTGTAAGGTAGAGGACACCATGTTTTTCTTTGGATTTATGTCTTCCAACTAAAACATTTATATAAAATAATAAAAAACATTATGTTCATTGGAATAAATATATATATATATATATTAATCATATCCCACCATTACTTCCCCTAATAGACATCAAGATATAATTTATTAATTTTAAAAAATCAATAAAACAGATGTTTTTTTATAAAAAAATTAAATATACATTATTAGATATATTTGAAGTAGCCTGATTCCCTTTTAAGAAAATTTAAAAAATTAAATTAAAATTTTTGGAAGAAACAAAATACATTAAAAAATATAAAAAATGTAGGATTTTTTAAAAACCACATACAATGTGCATAGCCCATCCCATCTCCCCCACAAGACTCTAAAAATACTTTTTTTATTTTAAAAAATAAAAAAATCATTTCATGAGAATAATTAATCCCTCAGTTATTATAGATTAGTAGTGGTATATTACCATCACTAGTATGTTTTATTGTAGTTGTTTTGGGTATTATATTTTTATATTTAATTCCACATCCATTGGGGTAATAGGGAACTGGTTTAGGTCTTTCTAAGGACTTCAGTAGGTCTTACGATTTAGTATCACCACATACATTATAGACCCTAGTAGATTTCTTTTAAAATTTTCAAATACCACTCCATGATGATTTGTAAATATATAATTATTTTTATATATTAATAAAGAATTAGTAATTAATAATACTGTAAAATTGTACTTAGATTAACTAAAAAATAGATATTGAAAATTAGTAATTATTAATCATTTAATTTTATTTGGTTATTGATTATTATTTATTATTAAAAAATATTAAGGACAAATATATTTTATTAATTTTTCATTAATTATGTTAATATCACATTTACTAATGGTTTAAAATACCTCTAAAATCACCATTAAATGATAATTACTTCTTTGTAAAATATTTCCCAACAAAATTTAATAAAAATAAAATTTATATATTTTTAGGCAATTGAATTATTTCTTAAAAAATCAACGTGAAATGGGGGTATTTTTTTGAAACATTTTACAAAAAAAATATAGTGTATAATTTATATCCAATTTTGAAAAACTTTATATAGAAGTCATTGGAATATTTTTTTTATTATAGTGGTTGGTGAATAAATTATATTTTATTGGATGAAACCTTATACAAACATGTTGAATATGATTAATGTGGTCTATTTAGACTTTTTTCTCTAGTTGTAATATTATTATTTTACTATATTCGTATTTCTTTAACTCATTAATAATTGGGAGTGATTTTAGTATAAATATGTGTGGTGAGGACACATATACCTTATAGTCAATTCATCTTCTTTATTTTCACATCTCATATAGACATGAAAATTATTTGATGAGTAAGATTAAAAAGTATGTGAAACTAAGACAATTATTAAATTTTATTGTTAAAATATTATTTTTAATTTAACATCTAATAATTAAAACATTATAATCTAAAATCCCGATTAACATGGATGAAAATTTCTTATGATGTTGTTGGATATATTATATTCTTCATTATAATTCATAATTTCTACATGATTAAAAATATTCTTAATATACAATTGAGATTTATGGTTTTGCTATGATATCATTACATGTTGGTAGTATTCATTTATAAAAAAAAATGATATTGATATTATATATAGAGAAGATAGTTTTTCATTCAACCATTCCAATTGTACATTATAAAGTGTATTTTTATATATCATCTTTGATAACCACAATTTTTTTCGAATTATTTTTTAATCATTATAGTTTGTTCATATTCTATCTGTTATGTCGTGTGTCCTTGCTCTTGCATGAAGTTCAGGAAAAAATTATAATTTAATTCCTTGGTGATATATTTTAATCATGGATTATGTCATTCAATTGATATGACCATATCATTTCCTATGTATATAATTAAACACAATTGAATGCCTAGTGTATCATTATCGAATCAACATATGAGGATGAAAAAACAAAATAGGTATACCTCTATCGTAGCCATATCGATCTCTATCAAACTAGATAGTGGTATGGTTGATTATTTTTCCAATCCAATGCATTGATTTATATCTAAAAACCCACAAATGATATGTATTTTTAAAATTTAATTCATTTTAAGCCTCATTTTATAGATAAAAATTGAATCATATGTTTTAGTTTTTTCTTTTAATAAGATTTTTGTTATAATAGGGAAGTGATTAAGTATATGATAAATAATGGTATGAGGTCAATGAAAGAACATAAGAACCATTTGGATATCCTTATATGGAAAATGATTATGGTATATATAGAAATGTTTGACTATCAGAATATATTTCAAAACAATTTAAATATTTTATTTTCAATATTTATATAATGTCCCGATCAAGATTACAAAAATGAATTTGGAAATTATGATTTCAGATTTATGAAAGTTACCATATACCATCAAAATAATAGAATCCAGAAACCTATAATTTCAGAAGGTGAATAATGTTTCACTAAAAACATTCTTAATAACATTCATGATTATATTTTCTTTGTAATAAAATATTAATAATAATATACCAAATTAAAAGAAGAAGTAAATTTTCTTAGAAATGAGTAGTCCTAGTATAAGGTGTCTATATTTTTACTAACATCAAAAAAATTTGTTGCATATTATGTTTTTGAACTAGAATGGACTATGACCATAGACATACATTTGGGATGGAACAAATTAATATCATAAGTATTATATGTTATTTTTGATATTTATTTCAAGGAGACATATAATAGAGAATTACACTCCATGGGTTTTATTATTGAAAGAAACATGGCACAAGTTGGTAATTCTTGTGATAGATTTTAATTAGAAGTTAAATCAAGGAAAATGGTGATAAGTAAATGGGTGAAGATTGTATACACACTTTATGAATATCTGACTTCTAAATACCTTTTAGATAATTTGTTAATAATTTTATCTTAAATATTTAAGTTAAATTTCATTTCATTTTTGTTTAATACTTATTTTTTTCCCAGATATATTGGGATTCCATATTGTGATTTCAACAATTTTCAATATGATAGAAAATAAAAAAACATGTTCCTTTTAGATTTAAAGGAAACAAATTACTTCCTGAAATGTGATGATAATTGTAAGGATTCATATACCATGTCATTTTGTAACTATTAAAGGAAAATAATAAAATCAGGAAATATATTTGATGAACATTGTCATAAATGATATAGAGATTATCCACACCTCAATTAGCTACATGTAAATATGATACAAAATGTTCACATAATAACTCAAAATATATGATTGTAATTTGTAATTTATATTTCAGATCAAACCACACATCTCATACTCAAAATAGAGAATGTGAATTCGTTTTATTTTTTAAAACATGGAAAAATATCAGTAATTATTTTTTACATGTAATAATATACTCTAACAAAATGGCATAAAAGGTGTGACTGGTATGACTCAAATTTTGTTCTTACTTTTTGTAATCATCATTTTAGATCAAATCAATCACCACATACAGAATGATCAGAAAAAATATTTATGTTTTTCGAATCTTTAGATTAATGATCCATAAGTTATTTTTGTCGTGCTAGTAACAACTTATCCTCGCTCTAATACATGGTCTGTCATGTATGAATTAAAGTGTGTGTCTTAAGTTTAAGTATTGATTTATTATTCCAAAAAATTCCACATAGTTAAAAACTAATAAAATGAATTAATATATTTTTGATACATTATAACATTGATCCATAACACATTTTTTATGTATATATATCAATGACACCTCAATATGGGACACGGTGTTTCCAGTATGAATCAAAGTGTATTTTTTAATTTAAAATTGTAATTTTTGATCAAAACCCATGTGAGATAATAAAAACCTATAATATGTGTCCAAATTGTCTTCAAGAATTTGGTAAAGTTATCAATATGTCATTTTTGACATGAAGTTATCAATGAAACATTAATATGTCCCATGATATTGAAGTTATGAATCAAGGTTTCTGTTTTCAGTATGAAATTTTCATTTAATTTTAAAATGTTCATCAAATATCCAAAATATAGAAAATGAGATCATCTTGTTTTATGTAATTATTACAATGATTTATAATTTATTTATGATGTGTGAGAATCAACCACACAATAATCCAACACATGATGCGGTCGGTATGAAAGAAGTTTTTTGTTTTAAATTTAAAATTTATAGTTTCAATCAAAAAATGCCACATACCTAGAATAGATAGATTACATTTATATTTTATATATGATTTAGATTAATGATCCATAACACCTTTATTATGTGTATCAATCAACTCCACCACAATCTGACACAGGATGTGCATGTTATGACAGGAAGTGTATGATTTTAGTTTAAAATTGACATATTAGTTCAAAACATTCATGACATACTCAAAAAAAAAATAGAACACATTCATATTGATTTAATAAATTAATAAAATGATCCATAATTCATTTATGACATGTAGTGATCAAGATCATTTAAATATGACATTTTATGTCGCATATATGATTCGTAGAAAAAGTTTTCAATATTGAATATCCATTTATGATTAAAATATATATCATATAACTAAAATTGAGAAAAATAGACTTTAATATTCAAAAATATATAAAAATAATCTAGAATTAATTTTTTACATATGGGAACAAACCACACAATAACCTACCACATTATTCTGTTAGTATGACTCACAGAGAAAGTTTTCACTTTAAACATTACAGTTTAGTTCAAAAAGAATGCCACATGCTGAAAACTAAAATAACACATTCTTAATTATTTTATATTTTATAAAAATGATCCAAATCACATTTATGAAATGTAGTAATCAACTTCACCTCAATCTGAGAAACGTTCTTCCCTATATGAATTGAAGAGTCTGTTTTTAATTTAAATTTTGACTTTTTCTTTCCATGCACTTGTGGAATACTCAAAAATGAGAAAACTCATAGAAATAGTTTCCATAAATTAGGATAAAAATTGATAATTCATTTATGTTTTGTATGAATCCAGCACACATCAATCTCACACTAGATTTGTCCATTACGACGCAAAGTGCACATTTTCAACAAGAAAATCCATTTATGTTTAAAATGCTTGTCATGTAGCCAAAACCATTAAAATGATCTCAGTTTGTTTTTATACATTATAAAAAACATTTAAAATTAATTTTTATTTATTTAAATCAAAAAAACATGAATTTGAACCATCTAATGGATTGTATTACTCGAAGTCAATGTATTCAATATAAATGTGTTATTTTAGTTGAACTTGTGTCTCATGGCCAGAACTGAGAAAAAGATATCTATTTATCTTAATATAGTAGTAAAATGATACCTAACTCATTTCTGACATTTAGAAATCAATCATACATTAATGTGAAAGATAATTTGAATGATTTTACTCGAAATTCATATTTTCAATATAGAAGTGTAATTTTAGTTTAAAACATATGTCATGTAGCCACATTCATGAAAACAAGTTTACATTACATTTTATATTTTGGAAACTGATCCATAATTAATTTTGATATGTAGGAATCAACTACACATAAATCATACACCTGATGCAGACAACTTGACTAAATGTTCATGTTTAAAATATTGAAGTGTCTTTTTTGTATAAAAAGATCATCACATAGACAAACCTAATTAAATGATCTTTCAATATATGCGCAATTTTTCACAAATATCTATAAACAATTTGTGGTGTGTGTGAGTAAAACATACATCAATATGAAATATTTTGTTGTTAGTATGGCTCTAAGTTCATGTTATCAATATAAAAAATTCATTTTAGTTTAAAATAGACATCACATAGCCAAAACTAAGTGAACAAACGTAGATTGTTTTCAAACATTAGTAAAATGATCCAAGATTATTTTTTGACATGAATGAATCAAACAATTGTCAATTTGACTCACATTCCACCTGGTATGACTTGAATTTAAGGTTTTCAATATTAATGCATTTTTATATTTTATAACGTGTATCACATAAAAAAACTGATAGAAAAATATTAGATTGTTTTCAAATAGTAGAAAAACAATGCAAAAAATAATTTTTGGAATATTCTAATTGACTAAACATTAATGTAATGCATGAATAACTAATAATATCATATATATATATATATATAGTTATTGATTATATAATATATCATATGTGGATTATATTTCCTCAAAATTATTAATTTTTTATTTTTTTCTTTACTGATACTAGAATCTGCATTTGATTTATTTTAAGGAAAATATTCTATAAAAAGATTGATCATTAGAGAATGTTAGCTATACGGGTTGAGATTTTGTATTTTGGTTACAGTTTTTTAATTCAAAATAACACATCAATTTAATTATTTTGTATAAAAATCCCTAAATGAAATGATTCTTCTATATTATAGTTTTATATTGATGTGGTTCCATTTTCGTACAATTTTCAACATCTATTTTTTAAGTAAAATATTAATTTTTTAAAATATAGTTTATAATAGATAATTTTTTGAACATGGAAAAACATGTTGGAATTATTTATTCAATTAATAATACAAGTAATTTTCTATTTTTGTGTGCAATATAGATTAAAATTCAAGAAGTCTTTATTGTATTCTATTTAATTGTTTATTTTTATTAAAAAAAATTTTGATAAAAAAATTTTGTTTTATCCTTTTCCATATAAGATAATCTAATATAAAAACAATTGAACAAGAAACATTAAAATGGTAGATAATATTCATTTCATTTTTACAGCTGATCATCATGATTGATTATATGTTGACACATTCCAATGAGCTTCTAAATGATTTTCACAATGCATACCCTACGGTTAGTAGCTGATGTTGTAGCCACCTTATTTTAGTGAATATTTAGAGCTACTGGTTTCCATCAATGACTATGATGTACCTACCAATGCATAAGAGGGTGAATAATTTTCTCAAAAAATTTATGGGGGATTCCCCATTATAGGAGAGATGTGATCCAAGAATTACTAATTTTTTCACTCAAGTGTGAAGAAATATGAGATGATCCCATGAAGAATCAATATCCCTTAATATTAGTCTATATTACACCTCCCTTGGGTTTTAAACACCATTTTTCTAATCATTTTTATGTTTTGTTTAAATTTAAATATTTTGAGGGTACAACATTTAGGCATGCCCTAAACAAAAGAATTCAAGTGGTCATCATGATTAGTCTTGTAGAACCTTAGTCACTCATTAGTTTGAATTAAGTATTTGTATGATCCTTGTAATGTTTTTGGCGACATCAACCAATTATATACAAGTGTTTAATGACTATATGGTAAATAAAAAAACTCAACATAATCGACATAATGATGATCTAGATACATGGGATATACCACCCTGACCGCAGAATCTTGGGGCCGGTGAATTATTTTATTAAATTGGAATTATTAGAAGTAAAGAAATCCTAAAGGACCATTCAGTTTATCATTTTGGAAAGCTATATTACATATATTATACCCATATTAAATTGGTAAAACAGAATAAATCATTCTGCCTAAAAAACTGAAATAAACTGAATCCTTTGAATCTTATTCAATGTTCTCTTCTCCATAACCATCAGAAAGTAATAAAATAATGGTGAGATAAAATTCTCAATAAGAGTAAAAAGAAAAAAACCAACAATGAATCAATTTATATAGAAATGTAAATAATTGATCACACTTTCCATTTACATAACTAGATATGGCACAAGTAATATGGAATATAATAATTGTAACAATTTCATAAAACAATAAAATGATAATGAATTACATCCATAGATATTTCAACAAAAAATATCATTGATAAATTATAACCAGATATAATATGAAGGATATTATTTATTAATATTCAAATCAGTTAAGTCTCTATAAAACCTATTACCATTAAGACAATTCATAAGATAGTTTCACACTACCAGTAAAAATCCATTTAATTTGTCTGTATTATTAGTCAAATGATAACCTGTCAATGCATCAAGGAGATATATAATATCTAGGATCACCTAGTAATTTCATGTCCAAATAATTACAAATATTTAATATTTGAAATAAATAATATGCCTTATAAAATATTTTTATTGAATGAAGAATACTAAATAATCAATATTTCAACAAATAATCAAATACTAATCAAAGTAGTCATCGTTAGTATAAAGTTATACAGTTTAGAAAATAATAATATCTATTATATGATAATGTGGATAATAATGTATTTTTATAATGAAAAATTATTACAAAAATTTGATTGTTTTAAGAGAAATTTAACAGTTACAAAAGAAAATGAGATTGAAAAGATAATCATTAAGAATATTCTTGAGGAGAATAATCATTAACAATTATCAGGTGTCACATACCACATTGAAACATATAAATAATAATATATAGAAAGTTATTAAATTAATTTAAACTTATAATTATATTAAAATAATGTTATTCATGATACAAAGTTATATATACACCAAATAAGAGTGAATTGGCTCATAATATCTATTTAGTCTCAATGGAATGTAATTTTAGACAAAATTACCATGCATTTACCTTTTTCTGTTTGTGTTGTAATTATAATAATTTATGGTGGTTTAAAATGGTTTAATAATTCGTAAAAAAACTATAATCATATTTATAATACAATATAATAACTTCTTATAAAGTCTTATTATCCTTTTGATAACAAAAATTCATTAATTTAACTATATCACGTATTAATTGCTTAGTTCTCTTAGTAAGTTTTAACATGTTATTTGTTGTTCTTATCTGGGATTCATCATATCCAAAATTTAAACCAATATTTTATTATAATATATTTCATTTATATGTGTCTCTAGAATAATATATAGTGTTTTCTAGATAAGATAATAAATTCACCATTCAAGGATATGGTATTCCGTACACGCGCATGAGCGCAACTTTAATTTCATTGTCATGTTAAAATAATGAGGTCTAAATGATAAATATGTATATCATAATTCAAGTATCATATATATTTCAGATATGTTACATATTTTTATTAAAAACATCATTAATATGTTCTATATATAGAATGA
Organism: Viscum album; assembly: GCA_963277665.1. Taxonomy (NCBI): domain Eukaryota; kingdom Viridiplantae; phylum Streptophyta; class Magnoliopsida; order Santalales; family Viscaceae; genus Viscum; species Viscum album. Next base: position 1,388,122,438 of record OY728160.1, read on the forward strand.
ATGAATCCCATCGCTTTCAGGGGGGCTGCAATCTGCACTTCCAGGAATGATGTTATCATTTCTACGCATAATGGAATGTATATAGGTATGTGTTATAAAGGAATTAGAGAAGAATAATTATATTATAAATATCATTTATATCATATATATAACAATATTTTCCATCATAATTTTTATCATGAGATGGGTAAGGGGAAATTGAACAATCATCATCTAGATGTGTGATAGTCCAACTATATATAAACCTTATGTTTGTTACCCATTAGATGGATATGTGTGTATGTGAAGTTAGAAATAATATCATAAAAATATACGAAATTATTTATTATACATGTTTTTTATATATTGATGGATTAAAGTATTATAAGGAGTGGAGAATGCAATTAATAAATGGAGTTTGAGGGAGGGCGTTACCTCGTAATCGGGTCAATCATTTTGCCTTCCACAAAAATAATTCCTTGGACTACCTTGTAAAAATGGGGGATTCAATGATAAATTTAGGGATAGTGGGGAGTTATTTTATAGGATTCTTTTGAACCTAATGGGCTAGATATGTGTGAGTAAGTGTATGTGAAGGAGGCATTTTCTAATGGTGGAGGGTGGAATCTCATGTAATATTATAAAATAAATGAATATCGCCATAGTTTTTTAGAAAGGGGTTAAATAATTGTAAAAATTTGATAAAAGGTGGTATTGGGTATATATATATCCATAAAATATAATTTTTTCAGGTTTATGGGTTTATTTGTTCCTTCAGGTTATGGTTTACTTCCTTATTAATCATAATTTAACCGCAATCCTTGTAATTAATTTTAATCACAATCACTAATATTTCTGTTCAAAAACTATGTTAACATGACTATAAATTATTAATTATGATAATTACAAATATGTAGACCATATTTCCTGATTCATAGAACATAATCGGAAAATTTTAAATTTAAATTAATATTACAAACAGGATGACAATGTGGGTTTTCAAAGTAAAAACGTCATAATGTTTGCTTTGTCATTTAAATCAATTTCTTAGAGAAATTGATTAAAATGACATAAATTGGATTAAATGATAGATATATAATCTAATTAAACTTCAAAATAAGTTAAAATTATAATTTATCCTTATAAGTAAAATAAATGAAATTGTAGTTTTTGATTAAATTTTAATATTTTTCATTATTCATTAGAAAATTAAACATTGTGAAAAAATACAAAAAATTCACCATAAGATTATTTTTATTTTTAAAATCAAAATTTTAGGTTTATTTTTAAAATATAATATTTATATAAATATAAAAAGTTTTATTTAAAATGGGTTCACCTTTTAAAGGTGGTAAAATAACATGATAAAAATATCAGTTTTTTATGTGTAGTGTTGAGTTTATTCTTTTCTTATGTTTATCGTATCTATTTAAAGGCCATATAAAATATTTCATTGAATATTTAAAATTTTTATTTCATTAATAAAAATAAATAATTGTAATTAATATAATTTATAAATAAAAAACTCATTTTTGATCAAAAAAATAATATTTCCTTTATATTCAATTTTCTTATATGGTCATTTCTAATTAATTGGTAACCTTTTAAATCATTTTATATTTGTGTAAAAAATAAATTTTCACTTGTTAAATAACATTATTCATTCCCACTAACTTAATTGCCAGATTATGATTTGTTATATTAAAAAACTTTTATTTTAGTAATATATTATTGTTCGGTGAAACTAGGTTTGTGTGTAACGCAAGTCATCGAAGAAGTATTATCATGAATGTACAACAAGCTAACATGGTCTCAATTGTATTACCAAATATATAACATAACAAAAAAATTTAAAATTGTTATTAACTTTTAACTTATGTGGGTATTATATCCCCTTACTTGCTTTGGGTCACCTTTCATGCATGGTATCGAATATAAGGATCTTACTTTAGAATTTCATGGTGTTAAATTTTCCCCACCATAAATAAATTGAGTATTCACTGTTTAAAAGTAATATCAGAAATATAGGGATTGAAAATAAAATATTTCTGAAATTACTACATTTGAAAAAGGGTTAATATTACATCTTCTTAATAGGAGATAAATTAATGTACAATTATCATGTAACTGGGTTCCATAGAAAGAGAATATTGGTGGGAAATGTAAACATTGATATAGAAAAATTATCTAAATATCATGTTGTAATGGAGAGTTCTAGATAACCAGGTCATGAACAAGTTAACAGTCACAATGCCATAAAACCATGATGCTATAATAGGCCATTTGACTCATAGTAAATGAAACTACTAGAATAGAATTTTTTGTTTCAAGATATATTTTATTAGAGTTGGGGTATTCATTATTTCTCTGAGAATAAATGTAAATATACATCCTTGGTAAATTTATATATGATCATTGTTATCCATTCTTCATGAATTGAACTATATTTACATCATTTATTTTTACAAGATGCATCATATGGTGAAGTAACACATTACCCTCTAAAATTTCATCCAATGATCATATTAAACCCTTTTATAAATAGTTTACATTTATAAAATATTGTGATACAAAACTTTTGAATAAAGGTCACTAAATTTCCAAGATGAATTTTTCATTAGAAATAATCAACATGATGTAGCTTTAAATTTTCAAATTCAAAAAATGTGAGTAACTTCTTTATGTATCCTCTTGAAATATATTAGTAGCTCGAATTACCATAAATCCTTATTAGAAACTTTTATTATTCCTAATTCCTTATTTAAAAAAAATGTGGTTGTATATATTCCTTATATCAAAAAGTGTTATAAACTCCATCAATAATTGCATAGACCACTTGTTAAAAAGTAATTAATATGTTCAAAGGTAGTCAGTACTTATCCAAATAAATAATATATTCATCATTATATCAACATCATGAATATAGTAACAATTTTACATTCCTAAATCATGTGTTTTATGTAAATCTTATCTTTTTAATGAGTAACTTTTATTAGTACCATTAGATTTATGATCTAAATTCCCTTAAAAAAATTACTTCAGAATAATCCTTAAATATTTTATAAATCATATGACGAGAACATAATAAAAGATACACTTAAAACATATTTATTAGAGACAAATACAAATGAACAATAATCATTATGCTTCTACTGAATCAATAAAATATGCTTGACCTTGATCCCTTGTATTCATTTAAGGTATATTCTGATGATGATTGGGGAATTTTCTGGCATAGTTGCGCATCTCCCTGAAGTTATAGCACTGAACATATTTTTTCGTCTTCTTCTCCTTGATTCTTTTCCCTCATGACCCTTTTTAACACAGTTAAAATTAACTCCCAATCCATTCAATCATTTACCTAGGTAATTATTTCAATAATTATCACAAGTTTGAAAATTCTTCATTCCATTAATATTTATTAATCCATTCCCTTTTTCATGGTGTTCAGAAGATCTCTTCTTCTCTTTTATTCTATTTAATAAATAGGATCTAAAATATTGCTTCTCCAACTTGATGGCATACAAAACTATCTCTTCATATGATGAAAAATTATGATAATCCATCTCCCATTGATTATTTGGATTAAGACCTTAAAAAATGTTATCAAACATGAAATTTATGTTTCATATATAATCTATAGAATATCTAGCTATCCTTCTAATGGTAGAATCTTAATCTTAAACACACTCTTTTTCATTTTTTAATAAGCTAATATACTTTTACATAATCTCAATTATCATATCTTAAGAGAAGTATTTATCAAAGAATGATAAATTCTCTCCATTCCATGAGATAGATTTCTTATTCCCCCTAGTTTTTTGGACCAAATACTACCACTAATCAATATATCCTTGGATTAAATTGACCTCAGGTGTAATATTTTCCATTCTTATATATTCCAAGGCCATAAATATCTTCTCCTGATACTTAATCCAATTCTAAGATACAATTGGATTAGTAGTACCACAAAACGATGGGGGATTCTGCTGCATAATGTGATCCATCATAGGTTATTCTCTCTTTGGAAGAGGTTTATCCATTCGGCCAAGGTTATTCATCAAAACCTGACTAAACATACCTAATATATTCATAACATATTAATTTCTAATACAAGTCACATTTACTTCCTCTATAGGATAATATCTACATTGTCTATGAGTTTTAACACAATTCTTCCCTCCATGATCCATTTCTAGACAATTTAATATACTAGATTAGATCATGGAAGTATGAACATTCAATAACTCTAAACACATTATGGTACAAAACCTAAATTTATGCATTGTAAGTCCTAGAACAATAAAATTTGGAAACTTTGGGAGCATAAATACTTAATAGTGGTAGGTAAATATAATTTTATCTATCTTAAGAGTATCCCCAAGAGTGTGAAACTAGGTGCATACTAAGGCATGTTTCCATGTACTAGGTTACCCTGAGCCTAGACCGAAACACCATGTCATAGTTATTAATCATAGGTATATCTTTGATAGAACCAAATCCACCTATAGTATCCAGAAAGGGATGTAATGTTAGGAATACCTAGACAATAAAAACCTAACCAAAATTCTATGATTTTATTCTATACTTATACTTATTGTCTACTTAGGGATGTGCTTCATATATATGTTTTCTAAGTATAGTTTATAAGGTTTCTTCTAAACATCCTTTGATACCATCTATAATGCCCCAACCCCAAAATCATGGTGTTGGTGCATTATTTTGTTACATTATAATTTTTACAAGTAAAGAAATCTAGAAGGACCATTTAGTTTCGTAGTCTTGGAAATCCATATTATAGACATGATAAACATCATATATTGGGAAAATAGAAAAATTCATGCTACACAAAAAAACCATAAAAAATACACCCTTGAAATCTTATTCAATGTCCTCTTATTCATAACATGGGAAAAGGAACATAATAAGGGTGAGATAAAAATCTCAATAAGGGTAAATAAAATAGAAAAAATAATGAATAATTCGATATGAAATCGTAAATAACTGAGCACAGTTTCTATTTACATAATTAAATAAGGAAAAAATAATATGGAAACTAAGAAACTCAAACCCATGCCAAAAATTAATAATCTGTGAACACTACCACAAACTGGGTTTTCGCGGCACCACCCTTTCACAGTGCAAAAAAAATGATGATAAAGTGTACTTTAATCAGTTCTGTTAAAATTTTCCCATTATCATTAATTTTTTAGAATTGATAAAGGAACCACTTCAACCAGTGTTTTTTTAGTGCTGATAATGGGGACCCCTTTATCATCACTTTTTTTTGTAGACCTGATAAATGGGGGGTCTTTATCAGCACTTTTTTTCCCTGTGTTGATAAAGGATATATTTCCAAAAAAATATTTCAAAAAAAAGTATTTTGATATATAAATATATAAGTATATTTGAATTTATATAAATATAATATATATTATTTAAATATTTTTTGTATAAGTATAAATAAAAATTTCCACTTAATATATAAGATATGTAGTGAAAATGGATTATAAAATATCTATAAAAATTATTCATTATTAATTTGCTAATTATCATCGACTAATAAAATTTTAATAACAATTTGAATACCCAAAAAATAAAAAACATTATAAAAGATCAAAAATAAGTTGAAAACATAACTAAAACTTCAAACGAACATAAATTTTGATCCGGCTGTCTGTTTGAGCTCTAAAGCATATCAAATCGAATCCTGCAATGAGATCTACGCTCTAGGGATCCAATAGAACCTTCGGTCACATTTTTTGAAGCCAAAAATGACCCATAAGGCATCCAATTCTTTGTTATTATTCCGGATACCCAAATATTTTTACATTCAATTGAATTTCTACCTTGTTTTAGGTGGTCTTTTTGACCTATTTCCCTGGGGACTAAATTTATTCTAATGGGGTACATTTATATTGATATTATCTCATTGAAATTTAATTTTTTTTTCATAATGTAATGCTATTTATAATCATGTATATAACAATATATACACATTTTTTATATATTCACAAATAAAAATATAATTTTATAAAGAAATAATTAAACATATTTACATATAAAATATATTTAACTATATATAAGGCTTATCTAACTAAAAAACTAACATAAATTTTATTGAAAATACAAATATATTAATTTTTAAATAACTGTATGATCAGTTTCTATGTCTATAAATAGATATATATATATATATATGTATATATATATATATGTGTGTGTGTTTGTATTGAAAAACTGGGATATATTATCTATATATTCTAAACATATGTATATACTTATTAGTATATAATATTAGTAAATATATATAAATATGTGTAAATATACATATAGATACACATATAATATCTACGTGTGTGTGTATGTTGTATATACGTATTTATTTATTTATACACACAAGAAAGCATATTTTGTAAATGTTTTTTAAACTGATCTTATAAATATATATTAATATAAAAATAAATATACAGATAAAATATATATATATATTTAAATAAATATAAATTTATAATAATATACGAATAAATATTTAAATATATAAATATAACTATATATGTATATATATTTATATTAATATACAGATATATATATTAATATAACTAAATATTTTAATATAAATATATAAATATATATATGAGTAAATATAACTATATATATATCTATAATATTAAATATATAGTAAAGCAATATGGTGGAGTTGTAAAGGCTTAGGCACCCATGCAAGAGGTCTTGGGTTCAAATCCTGGGGAGGCAGGTTGTGCGCGTGGTTGGGATTACTGCTAGGGCTTTTAAAGGGGGTAGGGTGGTGGTTGGGGCATGTGGGCTGGGAGGTAGGCTAGGATGTATAGGCTGGTGGTGGGCGTGTTGTTAAAAGGGGCTTCAAGCACACTTAAAGCCCCTCCCTGATATGCAAATTTTTTAAATTTTTTATGTTTTTTACATTTATCAGCACTTTTAGAAAGAACTAATAAAAGGGGTACTTTAACAGTGCTAAAAAAGCACTGATAAAGTACCCATTAATCATTGCTTTTTTCATCCCTGATAAAGGAACCCTTATATCATCTCTTTTTTAGCACTGATAAAAGGGGTCTTTATAAGAACTTTTTTTAGCACTATTAATGGGGACCCCCCTTTATCTTCAACTTGATTATTAGCGATTTTTTAGTGCATTAAATTCTCTTTTATATCGCTAATAAAGGTCATATTTTCATTTTTGGAATGAATTACATCCATGGATATATTGAAGAAAATATCTTGGATAAATAATCACCAAAAATTATATAAAGGGAATTCATTCCTAACAGCCATAATTTCTATGTCACATAAAAACCTATTACCATCAAGACCATTCACAATATGGTTTAAAACTATGGGTAGAAACCAATTTAATTTTTCTAACTTATTGGTCTCATGAAAAAATTTCGATGAATCAAGAATATATATAATGTATGGGATACTCCATTCATTTCTTGTCCAAATCATTCCTCATATTGAATATTTGAAATAAATAATATTCCTTATCAAATATCCATATTTAATGAAGAATAAGAAATTATCAATATTTCCACATATACTCAAATAACATTCATAGTAGAAAAAATATGTAAAAATGAATATGGATTATAAAATAATAATATCCATTGTATGATAATATAGATATTAGAGTAAATTTATAATGATAAAGGATTACAATAATGTTATAGTTTTAATAGAAAATTAATAATCACAAAAGTAAATGATATTACAAAGATAATCAATAAGACCATTCTCGAGGAGAATAATATTTAAAAATGCCAATGTATCCCACACCAGTATGAAACATTTAAATCATAATATCTAGAAAGGTGTGAAATTAATTGAAACTTTTTAAATCATGAAAATAATGGGATTCATTATAAAAGTTACTATATATAAAAAATAAAAGTGTATTACTGCATTAAAACAAATAACACTCAATGGAATGTAATTTGAGATGAATTTCCATTACATTGAACTTATTTTTGTGTGAGGACTTAATACTTCATTATGTTGGTTTAAAATATGTTAATAACTTATTCTTGAACGATAATAATATTTGTAAAACCATATATTATCTTTTTATAATTTCTTGTTACCCATTTGGTAGCCAACCATCATTATTTTAACTATACTGTGTGTTAATTGCATTGTTCGTCAAGTATTTTTTAACATGTGAATTATCGTTCTTATAATGGATTCATCATCCCCAGAATGTATTCAATGATTTTAGTATCATATATATCTAGTATATATTTATCCATAACAATATATTTTGTTTTATATATAATAAATTTAGTTCATTGTTCATCGAGACTATAGTTTGTATATACACCTGAATAGTACATTCATTATTTATCATTTAAAATTATGTGGAGTAAATTATAATAGGTATATCATAAATAAATTATTGTATTTATTTCATATATGTTACATTGTATTATTAAAATTATTCTTAATGTGTTCCATGTATGGAATGAATGAATCACATTGCGTTAGGGGGTGGTACTCTGCACTTCCCCAAAAGATGTTTTTGTTTCTATGCACAATCGAATGTATAGAGATATATGTTATAAAGGAAATAAATAAGTATAAATATATTATAAATATCATAAATATACTTTATATGAATATTTTCCTTCATAATGTCCATCAGGAGAGGTGTTAAGGAAAAATTCAACAACTATCCTATAGCGAGGGTGTAGCTCGCCTACACATAAATCATATATTCATTACCCATTAGATGGATGTTTGTGTAAGTTTAGGTCTAAAACTTATCAGAAAATCATAATAGTATATTCATCATACAATATTTTTCATATAATGTTGGAAAAAGATGATTTGATGGAGTGTATAATGGAAATAATATGGGGATCTTGAGGGAGGGTGTTACCTCTTAATCGGATGATCCTTTTGGTTTGTACCAAAAGGCTTTCATGGATTTACTTAAATCGAAAAATGAATTTATGTAGGGTGGTAGAGATTTTTTGGGAGTTATTTAGAAAGTGTTTTTCTAATCCTAGCAGCATGATAGGTCTAAGGAAGTTGAATTAATGGAGTCCATTTATACTGGAGGATGAGTGGAATCTCTTGTAATATTTTAAAATAAATGAATCTAACCAACATGTGTTTATTGAAAGTGGATCAATAATGGTAAAAAATATATCCACTGTAGTATAGGTTCAAAATATATCCATACACTAGAGTTTTTAGTTTTTTATAGGTTTATTTGGGCCTTACGATTACGGTTTAGTCCATTATTGATTTTAATTTAACCTTAATCCTTATAATTAATTTTAATAACTTTCACTAATATTTTTTGTGATAATATATAGTCACCTTATCATGCATTATAAATAATAATTATTACAAATATGGAATACAATTTTCAAAATTCTAATTGCATAAGTGGTAGAAATTAAATTAAAATTTATCTCGCAGACGGGACGACAATGTATGATTTAAATGTGAGAACATCATAATTGTTACTATGTTTTTATAATCAAATTATAAGTGAAATTGATTCCAATGACCTAAGTTGAATTAATTGATAAAAATATAATCTTATTAATCTTTAAAATAAATTATATTTATATTTTTACCTTAAAAATAAGTTAGAATAAAAAAACATTGTGATTAAATTTCCGTACTTTTCATTATTCATTAAAAATGAAACTTTGTAGAAAAATACCCAAAACATCACCCTAAGATAATTTTTATGTTTATCCTTAAATTTTGATGTTTATTTTGAGATATTAAATTTATAAAATGATCAAAAATTGGAATTAAATCGGGTTCTCCATTAAAAGGATGAAAAAGGCCTTAATAAAAATATAGTTTTTTATTTTTAATATTGAATTTATTTTTATATTATATATATCGAATATATTGGATGATTATCAAAAATATCAGACTGAATATATATAATATATATTTCATTAATATAAATTTATATTTTAATTTAATTTAATTTATTATGAAAAAATTATTTTGTGAATATAAATATAATAATATTTCCTTTATATTAAATTTGATTGCATTTTCATTTCTAATTAATTGGTAACCTATTAATTCATTTTATATTTGTGAAAACCATATATTAACATAATTTTGATAATAATATTCATAACCATTAATTTAATGGAATAATTATTATTAAATTAAATTATAATATATTAATAGTATATTATTAATATATTATTTGTCAGTAGAACTAGGTCTTACGTGTACCGAAAGCCATCGAATGAGGTTGTTCATGCAATTAACACAAGCTAACTCACTATCGAGTGGGTCAAAAATATAGAATATATAAAAAAAATTAAAATAGTACATATATTTTAAAGTATCAGCTTATTATATCTCATTATGTCATATGGGTCACATGTCATGCATGCTAATGAAGGTAAGGTTCTTGCTTTAGAATTTTGGGGTGTTTGATGGTAGACGCCTATATTTCTAATTGGATCTCTTTTGAATAAGTTATATAGAGACTGAATGATTACATGAATTGAATTTATTTCATATTTATGTAGATATGATTGTTTTTTATTCATGAATCTTTCAATGTGGTTTAGAAGTAGGTGCATTTGTCTCACTCAAGTGTTAAAAGTTGCTAGATTCTACTATTTTCTCATAAGATTAGTATATTTTGACATTCAACAATATAAACTCAATGAGAGATAGTTTATTTTTTGTTTCCATTAAGAATAATTCATTTAGAACTTCGTCTCAGAAGAGGATAGATCATACAATGTTAGGGAGCATGGTTTCTTCAATGGGTAGGTGAATGGAGTCACTAATAGAGAAATTTAAGACCCCATTCATCTACAAGTTATCAATTAGATAGAACTAGTAATCAAATTTTATAAATCCTACAACATCATACCTAGAGAAAATACAAAAAAACATATCAAAATAATCTAGAAATCCAAATAACATCCCTAATTTAAACTTTATATTTTCTCTAGCTCAATCTGTTTTCTTCTTCCTTAGTGTTAAACATTTTATTTTCTCTTGAATGTAGCCTCCATTCCAGTGGGTTCTTCACCACCATCGGTCTCACCAGTCGACCCATTATTTCCTATTTCAATTTTTTCTTAATTTACATGGTCTCATGCAACACACATGCTATAGAAGTAATTTCATATGTGTTATATCCTACACACCACTATAGTAGTCTTATTTATGGTTTATGAATAATTATTTTCTTCTCATGCCTAGTAATGGCCTTGGCCTCATTCCTATATTTTAATATTCTTTTCTAAATATTTTTATTTCTGATTGTTTGATATCTTAATGTATTTGTTGTTAGATAGATTCTATGGATTTGTAGTAAATACATGGCCTTTATCATCACTAATAAATGGTTAATAATTGTCCCATTTATGATCACTTGTAAAACTACAAATAAATATCCACAGTAACATCTCTAAAATAAAGTGATGATAAACGACCTCTTTATCAGTATTATTACTTGCATTGATAGTGAATGAGAACCCTTAACAATGACTATGTTTTCATCATGTTATTACACTGAAAATACCTATAATATCACTATTTATAGTCATATATCTAGTAATGTGATCTCATTTTTCCTTATATATATAAGAGGGAAGCATGGTCGATGATTATTTTTAATAGTTGTCATCTATAAGTATTGATATGGTATGATTCTAGTAGTGGAAAATTGCTATTATAAAAAACTCATAATCATGGAATATGTTAATAAATTGATATATATTTGAAGTATAGTTAAGAAGAGGTCATAATATTTCTAGTTAATTGGATTTCATGAAGTTTATTGTGTAGATGTAACCATTCCAATGGGTTTAACCAACCTTAATAAACTGGTTTTCCCTTAACAATAGAAACTAATTTTTACTATATTTAAAATTTCTAAAAAATATTATGTTAACCTTCTTATAAAAAGTAATTATTATGATACCAAATATGGAATCCCATTTTTAAAAATCAATTAATAAATGGGTTTGAATTTATATTAAAATAAAACTTGTAAAAATGATAAAAATTACTTTTATCTATAAATTTTTCTTCATTATTATAAGTACTGTTAATAATAAAGTCTATCATAAAATTAATCATAATGACCTAAACTGGGTTAATTATAATAAAAATTGAACAAATGTAACTTTTTCATTCATTTTTAAAAAAAATTAATTTTTAAACTCCTCATACAAAAATTTTGTTTTAAATAAAAAATTGTCCTCTTCCCTATTTATTAAAAAATAAACATTTTAGTCAAAAAAATTTAAATGTTACAATATTTTAATTTTGATATGAAAATTTAAACAATTTATTTTATATTTTCCAAAAAATATCAAAATGTGTAAAAAAATTAAATATCATGTTTTCTAAAAAAAATAAAAAAAAACAACTTATACAGATAATATATTTGTGATGTAATAAAGTCATTGATAAATATTTAGATAATTTTTTCAATATAATTTATTTATATGAAACTATTATAAATAATTTTCATAATTTGGTTATTTATATTCACTTTAATAATTTAATGGCTAGGTTATAACGATTTAGTATATTATGGTTCATTTACAATCATGTTTGTGAGTATTTCCATCTATAATGGAATGGTATATAATCATTTCAAACATCCTTGGTATCATATATAATAACATGTAAAACCATATCCAAAACTAATCTATTGTTATTATTCTAATTTAGATCGTTAACCTCTTATGAATAATGCGTATTATTAGTTAACTTAAGATAGAAATTGGGGGTTCTTAGACATCCTACATGGTTAATACAATATAATATGGAATCTTAGGCATTAATTGTTTCCCATGATATTTTTGAGAATAATACACAGGCTTATAAAGAAGCACATAATGACCCTGATTCAGAATTTTTTATCTTTTCCATATAGGCAGAAATGAAGTGCATAAAAAATAATCACACTTGGTCAATCATAGGTAAAACACAAAATGGAAATTTATTTGGATGTAATTATATTTATTTAATATTGTAAAATTATGCAAATTTAAAGAGAGATAAATTTAAATCTAGATTATTATCTTACGTATTACTTCAAAGAGAATGAATAGAATATAATGAAAAAAAATACATTGTGTACATCATTATTTAAAATGGTTGTTGCTTACTATTTTTTCATATAATGACCTTCACATTAATAAAATTTATAGGAAAACATTCTTCCATCATGGTGGTTGTAATTATAAACTACACGTGAATCCTCTTAATGGTTACTCTAAATAATTTAAAAGTAATAATGTTTTCATTTTTAGTAAATCATTATATGGTCTTAGAATGGTATCAAGGAAATGGTAAAGAAAATTTTATTCCTTTATGCTTGTAAACTATCTCACTATGATCCAATATGATTTTTCATGTTTTATACAATGTGTATTTTCCTCATCCATCAAAAACAATCATTTCCTCTCTTTTTTGGCTTGATGGAGGTAGTTGATAGAAACAAATGACTTCCCAAATGATCAGTGAGAAAAATATAATAAGTCTATAATAAAATGATAAATAAAATATCATAAAAATAGTGTACATAATGGTGAGAAAATTAACTTAATGAGTAGTATTAATTCACCTTTTGATGATGTCTATATACATTATTGACTCATTTCTTGTTTATAATATCTCTGTTGTAGCCTTGAAGTCCAATATATCATAAGCATGAGTAGCATTGAACAAACCACCCTGACACAAGAAAAATAATCCACCTATATAATAAAAAATTATTAATATTGTGATAAAATAAAAAAACTATATAAACATAAATATGAAAGAATTCCTCAATAAAACATCAATTATAAAATGAAAGCATACAATTTGTGTCATACCTGCTACACTATATATCATATTGAGGTATGGATTATTCCTATACACCACGACTTACATAAGGATTATTTTCTATATTCAGTGAGACAATATGAATTTGCTTTCAATTTTTTGAGGATCTCACTTTTCTTTTTAAAAAAATGTTATTTTAAAACAAAAACAGTAACTTTTAGTTACACCCGTAACATCATGTATTGGTTTGATATAAGGAAAATTTCTACCCGTCATAAATGACATACTAATAATTTTATTAAATTATAAAAAAAATATGAGAACTTTTTCATAGTTTTTAAAAAATGTTACTCATTTGAACTAAAATATAAAATTATTAGTGATAATTTAGACATTGAGCCCTAACTGGAGCATGTAGTATCAGATTTCCGTGAGGATAATTCCTAAAAGTACAATTTGACATATAGATAATTTTATTAGTGTAAAAAAATATAAATATCATTTTATTGGTATTTTTTGTGTTACACATCCTTTTAATAAAATTATATATAATATTAAATAAATACCACACTTCGAGTCATTAAAGTCACATTATGTGTCAGATTGAGATGATAGATTAGATTCGAGAATTGTAATGTAAGAGTATATTATATTATTCATTGATTTTCAGTGGATAGGGGAATATAGATATAGTAAATTAGATTTTGTTGTATTTAATTGTAATATCTCAATTAATATCATAAGTCGGTATTACTTGCTAACTACATGGGATACACTCTAAGTGGGGGAAATTTACATCTGTCAAGATTTGGTAATCATGAAATTAATTGTTAATAGAGATCAAATTTTTTGACTTAAATAAATATAATTTTAAACTTATAACATTTTTTGACATTAAAATATAGTAGTGTTCTACCCAAAATGTTTAATGCATTGTAGAATAAAAAGAAAATTGTGTCATCATGAGTGAATCTTCCTTGTTGAATTCATGACCATAGTAAATGACTAAATCATCCTAGTTCAACATTTCATTTCATCGTGATCTCTAATAAATTTAACTCAATATGTTTTAGAAAAAATTTTAATGACAATAAATAATAAAAGTAGAGAAAATGATGTGAAAATAAATTAAATAAGTAGTAGGAAGGATTATCTTCACGATATATATGTACATTATGGAACCTAGTATTCTATACATTCATTTCAAAAATAATCCCCTTGTGAATAAAAGGATGCTAAATGGTTCTATAATTACTATAATAATATAAATACACATATAATTACCAAATACATTGAATGAAATTTCAATTATCCTTGAAAACCCCACATTGGGGTTGCTAGTTTGTTGATGGTAAAGTATATATTTCATAAGTTTGAAAATATAATAACCACAATATTTTACATTGGTTTTTTTGGACATTGGAAAAACATATAGAAAATATTTATTTTGGATTGATATATATTTTTATAGTGAAATATTATTATATATCCTAATACTTATCCACTTGAAGAACTTGATAGGTTCCTAGTACTCGGGGACTCTATTTATTCAATGATTTTGAGATATTTAAAGAAAACCCTAGATTAATATAATTCTCATTAAAGTATAATATACAATTTATAAAATCAAATTTAGTTATAAAATGTTTAATGTTGTGTGTTAAAAATTTAAAAACATCATCATGTGTGATCGTTTTGTTAGGTATACATGTAGTGAATATAGAAAAATAATCTTTAGATTATCCAAATTAACTATAATGAGTAATGAATGATGCCTAAAAATAAAAAATTAATCAATAATGAAATGAATTTTAATAGATTTTATATTATTAATGTGAATAGTTTTACCCTTGCATCATTTTTGGTAAGAATATTCGATCATATGTATGTTCTTATAAAAAAAAGTCTAGTTTTTCTACGATTAGAAGAATTTTATTTTATTCATATGATATTTATTATATAGTAGTGATGTGAGGACTATTGAGCTGTTATTTTTGTAGTTGGTTTTTCCTTTTACGTTTTTTTGATGTATATGGTTCCACAAAATAAAAATTATATATATTAATTTTAACCTAGTAGATTAAATATTGGAAACAAATCATTAAAACACACCTCATATATACATTTAAAAATTATACTCCTAGCTATTCCTAAATCAGGATTTAATTTACATTCTCTTGAGAAATATGGTCTATAATAGAATCTTTGTAAATATTTTCATCAAAATAATCTATGAAATTACTACCACATTGTAGCCTTTTATCAACAGGAACCATTAATGTCAATAAATGCAGATGTTGAATGGGTATAAGAAATTAACATTGTGAATATATTTTAGTTTTTTATCCTTTAGATCATTTTGATTTGATCCTTCACTTCACTAGATTCCATTTTCTTACCTATAATAACTTGAATTTGTTTAGACCTTTTTCATTAAATGATAAATGTTTTTCATGAAAAATAAATTGGGAATTAATACACCCTTTTTGTAATGTTTTTTTACAACGATATAACAGAAATCCTGTGAAGAGTCCAAAATATTTCTCACCTGTATGAATATAAAAAAAACATGTGGAAGAGATAACTCAACTATCAAAACCAGAGATTTATTAATCCCAACTCTCACATGACCTATTGGATGTCGTCTACTAAGTATTTTATCTTCAGGGATATTGGACATGGCATCCCATAATACAATTTTATGGGTGGGTGTTTATAGATATAAATCACAATCATCTTCACCATGTGGGATATTAGTACAAGAAATTTATCGTTGTCTTTTTTGTT
The DNA here is from genome assembly GCA_963277665.1 of Viscum album. Lineage (NCBI taxonomy): Eukaryota > Viridiplantae > Streptophyta > Magnoliopsida > Santalales > Viscaceae > Viscum > Viscum album. The sequence continues at coordinate 1,388,139,025 of OY728160.1, forward strand.
AATATTTTATAGAAACAATTATAAGAATATTTATTTTATCATCTAAGATGGAACTTCGATGTTAATTGTTCACATCATAGCATGTGGGGTGGGGGATATTCACATATTTATTGTTCTTGGATGATATATCCTCTTTGATTCATTCATAAAATATTTTATTGAAACTTTGACTTCAAATTGACTTTTTTTCATCAGGTGCGGTTAATCGTGCTTTTTGTTCATACAAAATATTTTCATTATCTCTGTGTTCATTTCTCTTCTAAAAATATATTTGTGGGGCCATCCCATATCTCACAACCCATACGCGGCCATAATGTTCCAGTCACTTTCAATCCACTGATAGTAGTTGTTCATTAATTATAGCTGATGCTGATTCTTATATCCATATAGGATAAAATATAAATACAAATAAGTAAAAACTATTATATAATACTGATTTTTTGAAAAAAAATTATTCTATCATACATACATATTCATCCCACATATATTGTGTGTTCTGATCAATTTGTATCCCTTATTTATTTACATGTGCCTCCATCCATAGAACATGTTGTGGGATGGAATTTTATTTGGATTTCAAATCATAAACATATAGATAAACATAGAAATATAATTATGTTATTGTTTCATATCACATGAATTTATTATATAATATTCAATATACATTCCAGTTTTCATCAAGTGAAGTGTGATCAATCCATTCATTATTATAGGGATGCATTTGTTTTACTGAGTGTTTCCTATTTTTAATATACATTTTTTGTTTCATAAAACAATGATTCATAATTATTGGTATTAATGTACATGTTATTAAACAATTTAATACCAATAACAGTCTAACTGAAATGATGTATCCTAACAATGGCCAATAAATGGGACCAATGCTTCTTGTCTTATCATTTGTGCATACAACTACGGTGGGTAAAATTTTGTTTTCCCTTCAATTTAATTGTGAAAAAACTTCATAAAAATTACATTAAATCCTTTATGAGCCTTTAAAACATGCATTAATGAAAATTTCATTCAAGATTGATGTACTATTAATTAAATCTATAAGAGATACTGATGTGTATGTTAATGATTCGATATTTTTCATTTGTAAAATTGTTGATTTATGTCATAATTTCCCCTAATATCTTCCTAAATTAGTTTTTTATGTGTGGGAACAACATTTCTCTATTAATATATATGAATTATCACACACTAAAGGGTGGTGATCCCAATATAACTACCAAACATGGAATTGTTTCGGTTAACTACCTTGCCACATGCATCCCAGCAATCCTTGAATTTGATTCCTTTTCTTCTCCACTTAATAATACATTTTAACATAGTTAAACACTGAAAGTGTTGTTTTTTGTACACATCATGTGTTCACTGCCTACCATTTCATTAGGTTAAACATCACCACTATGTTCTTACTCTATATTTTTATCATCTTAATGTGTATAAGGTTGTTGTACATCTACTTTGGGAGATCCAGTAGGTTGAGAAAAATGTTGTTCCAGAGGATTTAGAGTATCTTCATGTGAAGAAGTCTAATCTGCTAAATTTGACGAAATTTTAATTTATATTATGTTAATTCATCATTGAATATATAATAATTTGAGGTAACATAATTTATATCACACAAAAAATTTACCTAAATATTAAACAAAATATTTTAAAATATTTTTAGGATTTTACCACTATATAATGTATAACAATCCTTTAAATATGGTATCCTTTGATATAAAATACCTCATCTACAATGGTAATGCTTTGAAATGAATAAGACATCCAAATGAAAGGACCTTCCTTGGTTTAATTTTCATCTGACCCTCGAGTCTTTTTGGTTGATTACAAAACAATTGACCACATTTAGTTTGATGGATATGGAACATAAAATACATGCACTATATTTGATTCCACTATAAATGGTTCATCATTTTAACCTTCCATATTTTAATGCACTTTCATGAATCCCAATTCAAAAATTTTCATAGCACTCTTACAATCATATTGAATTTCATTGAAGAGTCATCACATTGAATTTTTTATAATCCAACTCCCATATTTGTTTGATGATTCCAAAGTATGACATATTCTAAAAATTTTATTTATTTCCTTTGTACAAGATACATGAATCATATCATCCACAAGATTAACTCTATTATTTTTAATGTTATATCATTGATAATGTTCATTTTTATAGATTTTATAAACCATTAATTTCAGAACCATTATAAGATAATACATTTAAAAATGGTATTATTTCTATCCATTGAAGTTATTATGAAATTCAATTTTTATTTTTAGATGAATCCTTAAAAATATTTTCTTGAAGCCATATTATAATTTTTCTATTACGTGTATTTGATATCCATCATTAATAACTCAAGGTATTCAAATAACTATGTAATTCGTTGTGGTTTCCAACATATGGTGAAACCACTATATTTTTATGAAAAACATAATTGTGGCATACACCCGATATATAACATTGATTTGGATAATATATATTTTATAAATTACTCCACCCACAACCCACCCACATTTATGATATTTCAGTAAACCATTTCTTTCCACACTGGATAAGTAGTCCATATATAATTCAATAGATTCCTCAAAAAAATATCACTCCTCCATACACCCATTGGGATTACAAAAGTTTTGGACATTCCCTTTCAAAAATTATTATATAGAATTAAATGGGGTAAATTTATCTATAATATTTTATACCTAATAATCGAATATACCATACCATATGAACCATCAACTGAGTCGTCATATCAAATAATTCTAATGGGATAAACATTTCTAATTCACATAATATGATGGAAATTGTCTTTTCTGTAGTTGTAAATTTCCCCAGTTCTATAAATTTTTAATATATTGAATTAACCAATAAAAAGAGCATGGTTAATGTGGGATAGAAATTCATTGAAAAAATTAATTCTATATCTATAGGAATTATATCACGAATCAAAACATGTAATCCATCAGGTCTCATACCCTTTCACATTAAAGTAGTTAGTGATATTATATTATTTTTATTTGATTAATACCCCTCTATAAACTTTGAATCATTCAATAATATGGAATATAGATATCTCTCCTACCTAAAATATTGTATGAAACTGGAGGGTATAATGACTATATTCACCCTTCACAAATGCCAAATATTACCATATAACAATGTCAATAACATCAAGAGTAGTCTTAATTACATCCATTTTTATGAGTTCTTTTACTAACATGAAAATGATACTATAACATAAATTTGTTCATAATTCATAACATCATAAAAATCCCTAACATACAAAAAATTCTAGTGTATTATTTTTATATAAATAGATCTATTTTTTCAATTGGTTTTAAATTTATTTTTTGACTAAAGGTTTACAAGATCTGTGTTCAAATCATTTACATTCTAAAATAATTGATCTCCTGTTAGTGGAGATAATGTTGTACATTCCTCTAAAATCCCATCAAATGATTTCATCCAGGATTAATACTTGTGTCATTGGGGAAGAAATATGTGACATCCTAAAAACATAGTATTAGATGAATGATTTATCATAATTGACTATTTACCTTATTCACAAATGGTACACCCTTGAGTTACATTAGTAATATTTCCTAATAAATTTATATATGACGAAGAGTCATTTATCCCCACATACAACATGGAACTGAACATGAAATATTCGTTTCTATCCACATCAAATAATGTAACACATGAATCAAATAATAATTTCAAATATTCAATAAATGGATCCAAATAAATATAAATATCATTACCCGATAGTTTTTTTCCTAATATTTAAAGATATAACATAATTAATTTTCATTTTATGGAAAACCACACTGGTAGTTATAATTTTAAAAAATTACATTCCATGTAAAGTGGACACTACTTTGAAAACCATGTGCATTCACTCTATCAGTAAATAGGTCTAAACAAAGGTTACTCGACTCGGTTCCAAATTTTGGATACTCATGAAAAATTTTCTTCTACTAAGGAAATTTGATCGAGTGAGAATTCTTCCCATGTTTATTTCTTATATCTTTGTGCCACATCATTTTCCTTACAATATTCTCAATTTTAAATTGGTGCCTACAAATTTTATTGATTAGAAAATACCACAAAACATTCATAAGATCAGATTCATCATTCTTGTATTGAGAAACACCAAACATTGGACATTAATGATTTTTGTTCTTTAAAAAATAGTATACAGTAATTTTTAAATCCATTTATTCATTCATATATCATACCCATTGAACATATAAAACATTTACAATCATATTTTTGGATAGGAATATCATCATAATCTGGGAGACTTTCTTCCAAGTGATAGAGTAGTTTTGAAAAACTAGCATCACTCCATATATTTCTAACATTTAAATTAGATAGCTTCAGTATGGATGAGAATGAATTATATTTAGTATAGAAACAATAAAATTAAATCCTTTCACAACTCCTTAAATACTCAATCAATTTTAGAAAATAATAATTTTCATCTTCCACTGTCATTATTATTTCTTCCTTACTATGTTCATCATAATTCCCACATGTAATCACATCCATTATACAATATTATTTACTACTAAAACTTGTAATCATATCTTATTATCAATAAAATTCAATGGTATATGTCACAAACCAACCCTCGGGGCCTGTGCCGTGACTACCCCAAGCCCTCCTTCCATAGGCTAGGGGCTGGCGACTAGCACCAAAGGTGTATTCCCTAAAACAGGGAAGGCATTGCTTTTATAACCAGTAATCACACACAACCAAGAACACTGAAAGATACGAACTCAAGTAAACTAAATAGTAAACAGAGTTAGTACAGTAAGTTAAAGGGGCCAGAATACAAGCCCAACTAGAAAGTACAAGAAATTGAAACTACACGTAAACTGGAACAGCTCTCGTGAACACCCACCAAGGATCCTACCTGAAGGGTAGGTACAGGTCTCGATCTGTCATCTCTGCGATATGCCTCATCTAAGGTCCACCTGTAAGCTACCCCCAGTCCTAGTACTCTCACCATCAGTCAGCGTTGTCTGTCATCTGTACCAAACACAATGATGTGCGAGCACATCCCATGTAGGGGTGAGTATAACGATACTCAGTAGAGACCCCGAGACCCCCATGGTCTCACAACATCCAAAAATGATAAACCAAAAAGCATGAAATCATCTGACAACCCTACATTTGTATATTCCCATACATACACCTAAGTTATCAAGTAAACCCATCTCAATCATTAGGAAACACAAAATCCTACTCATATCCCAAAGCTCTGTTGTTCCCCAAAAAAAGGAGTACCATGACGGTAAGTAACACATAGTTACACCACACAGAAGAATACCACCAAGGTATTACCACGAAGGAAAATAACACACTGGTATAGACTCGTCTCACACCAGGTATTTTTTGGTACATTAATAAAGATGATTAAATTTAACTACAAAATCATCTTACTCTGTTAAGTGGTGCTACTGCTGACCCACACAGGATTGCTCGGTGCTGACCCACACAGGATCGCTCGGTGCTGACCCACACAGCATCACTCGGTGCTGACCCACACAAGATATCTAGGTGTTGACCCACACCTGATTGCTTGGTGTTGATCCACACATCTCTAGGTGCTAACCCACATAGGATCACTCTCCATTCTTCAAGTCACAGTTGGCTACTGGGTTCCCACGCTAATCTTGACCATCTCCTAGAGAGTCTTATCCTCAAGCCACTAGTAAATACTCCAACTACAATGAAGTCTTGAGAAGAATTTTCTCAAAGGACCACCACATCATAGGGGTCTCAACGCAACAGACAGTGCATCAATTGTACACTCAGTCTGTATGTTATTAGCCTTTTAGTCTTAGGGGACCAGTTGGATTCATACTCGATCTAACCCAACCATACCCCAACATTACCAAAAACTCCAGTGGACGTATACCAAAGGGACCATCTCGCTCCACGGTTTACGGCATCGCAGATTGTTTTCCAAATGGGCATCTGGTGCCAATGTTCAGGAAAAAAGTGTGTAAAGGGTTGAAACAGGTCCTCGTCCGGTCTAACCCAGTCGGACCGAATTGGCCAGGCTCAGCGGCCTGCCCTGGCGGTGGAGTGGATAGGGGATGTGATGTGGCACAGAACCACAGGGTGAAGCGAGGCCGCGGAGGCTGCGAGGGAAGCGTAGAGGGAAGCGGGGTAGCGAGGCTGTGGGGCTGCACAGAGGGCTGCGAGGCGGCGTAGCCACGGGGCAGCACAGAGGGTAGCTGGGTGGCGGGGGCCATGGGTGGTAAATCCCATGGGACAGTGAGGCCACGGGGGTGGCGTGGTTTCATGGGGCAATGAGGCCTTGGGCCAGCGAGGCTACGGGATAGCAAGGCCAGGGGAAACTAGGTTCCACGGGGGCCGCGAGCGGTAGTGAACGCGGGCAGCTCAGGCGCCTCGGGCGGCGGAGGCTGCGGGGAAGTGTCGTTGTGAAATCACCTTCTTCACGGCTGTTGGTGGTGTCAGCCGCCATTCTCGTGCCTCATCGCTGTTGAAAACCTACTCCAAATGATACCTTCCTCTGTCGCAGAGAACACAACAATAATCACCAGAAAAATTAAGAGAGGTTGACCATGTTTGTTTGGCCCGCACTCTCTACGTTTGAGCGTTAGAAATTGGTTCACAAATTTTGAATCAAGAACATATTGGGAAGATATATAAAAAATCAAACCCCAAAACCTTCATCAATCACTACTCCAAAACTCACAAAAAAACATATTTGGATCAACTGGTTTATGAGATTTGATCTGCATTCATTATTTGGAAGGAAATAACATGGGAAATAATAATCACATAGAAATAAACCCATACCTCAGATATTTGTTGACAGAGGTCTCAATGAATGAGATGACGAAGTTGAAGAGGGTTCCAATGAATGTTGCTTCCGTAACCACAATTTGATGATGGGCTCATACGTCATCATATTCCATGATTTCTGAAGAACGTTCTTCGATGGCATTCTTCTTTGGAGAACTTCCTCCCCACCAAGGATTTTATTGGCAAACCAAAAATCCTCCCAAACAAAGAGGTGCCAATATAATTAAATTAACTAGATTAATTATATAGGCACGTTGGAATTATTAATTGGCTCAATTAAGTTACCCAATTTAATGAAAGCTGTTGGCATAATTTAAGTTGGAGGAGTTGGGAGGTTTTCCCTCATTAAAGGGGTTTGGGTGGTCCTTGCCTCTCAATTCAAAATTGGGGGTTTTAATCTCAGGTGGTCCCCACCACCATTACCCATGTGGGAGGTTCTAGTTCATGTGGTCCCCACATAGGAAACATCCACATGGGAGGTTTAAAAAAAATAGAAGATTATTTTATTTTACTTCTATACCAAAAAAACTCAAATACTAACTATCACCCTTGACCAACTGTCGCCGAGGTGAAAATCTTCTTAGGTGAATACTGGTGCTACGAGTTCAACGGTGTCCTCAGATTTCAATTCCAAGCTCTGGTTCAAAATTTAGAAAATCCTACTCTCAAGTTTACTGAACGTACCTGAATAAAAGTTCATAAATTCACTCCGGGAACTTCGGACCTCGGAATCACTCGCCGTCAATTTTCATGGACTCATAAAATTCTCATTTAATTAAAAAAATTACATGGGATTTCCTAGTATTTACATTCTCCCCACATTAGGGATTTACGTCCCCGTAAGCCTCAACTGAAAACTAGGAAAACAAGTGGGGCTACTGAGCACAAATCTGAGCCTCGCGTTACCACATGCTCTTTTGGAGGTTCTCATTCTACCAAAAAATGCGCAACAGAGGTGTCGACCGCCCATGAAGGACCTACTCCTATTGATCCTAAATATCCAATGGAACCTCAAAAATCGTCTCCCCATCATTGATGTCCAGCTCTCCATGGTTGATTATGTGAGAATGGTTATGCACGTTTCTCCTCAGCTGGGATACATGGAAGACATTGTGAAACCAGTGCAACTAAGGGGGAAGTGCTAAGTGGTATTCTACCTCGTCATCTCAACTGAGAACCTATAAAGGTAAAATGAATCTCAGATATAACTTGATGCCGAGGTTAAATCTATACAAACCTCATTAGGGTGAGAACATGAGAAAGGCGTGGTCTCCATCCTCGAACTCCAGAGGTCTCCGTCTCCTATAGGAATATGATTTCTGCCTGCTCTGTGTAGTCTTCATCCACTCCTGGATGATCTTCACCTTCTCTGTGGTAACTCATACCATCTCTAGCCCCACTTGTGCGGACTCCCCTGGGTCATTCCATCTCAAAGTTGATCTGTAAGGTCATCCTTATAATTCAACAAAAGATGGCATCCCAATGGTATAGTGATATCTGTTATTGTATAAAAACTCCACCAAAGGAAAGTGATCCTCCCAACTGTGACCGAAGTTGAGGACACAAGTAGGCAGCATGTCCTTGAGGGTCTAAATGGTCCACTCAGTCTGCCCATCTGTTTGAGGATGGAAGGCAGTGCTCAAACAAAACTGCATCTCACAAGCCTCTTGAAACCCCATCCATATCTGGGAATTGAAATGTGTATCACGATCAGAGAAAATCACCGAGGGTACTCCATGTAAATGTACAATCTTTTTCACATAGAGGCGTCCCATGCTCTCTATTGAACCCTTCTCTCTGGTCGGTATGAAGTGGGCCGACTTGGTGAGTCTGTCAACGATAACCCAAATAGATTCAATTCCTTTGGATGTATGTGTATGTTCAATCATGATGTCTGTGGATATTCCATCCCACATCCACTTTGGGACCTCTAAAGGCTGAACCAAGCCAGCTGGTACCTGATGCTCTACCTTCACTCGTTGGCATGTGAGTCACAGAGAGACAAACTCTACTACAGCTTTCTTCATTCCTAGCCAGCAGTGATGTCTTCGGAGATCCTGGTACATATTCACCACTCTTGGATGTACTACAAGAGGGGATGTGTGGAACTCCCTCAACACTTCCTCCTGAAGTGACACTGGTACCATGGTATGTCCTCTGAATTGGATGATGTGCTCCCCACCTTCAGAAAATCTATTATGTGCTTTTCCTATGGATATATGACAATGTCGTGTCTCGAAGTCAGTGTCCCCAGACTGCGCCTCCCTGACTCGCTGAAGAAGTGGGGGAGTTATTGTAAGAGACTGAAGAAAATCTGATCCATCACCTCTTCTAGTAGTTGTATACCTGACCTCCTTCTGAGTGCATCTGCTACAACGTTCCTCTACCCAGGAGTATAGACTATCTCTAAGTAATAATCCTAAAGGAACTCAATCCAACATCATTTTCTCTGGTTCAGGTCCTTCTAAGATAAGATATACCTGAGACTCTTGTAATCAGAGTACACTATAAAATGCTCTCCCATCATGTAATGTCACCACATCCTCATGGAGAAGTCCACTACTGCTAAATCCAGGTCATGGGTAGAATAGTTCTGCTCATGTTGTCTTAGTTTTCAAGAACCATAAGTGATAACTGCTCGCTCCAACATCAGGGCACATCCGAGTTTGGTCCCTGATCTGTCGCAGTAGACTATGTTCCCTACGCCCTCCAATGGAAGCCTCAAGATGGGGGGAACTTGTCAGCCTCTGCCTTAGCTCATAAAATCTCTTCTGGCATCTCTCCAACCACATGAAGGGTTTCCCCTTCTTCTTCATTGATGATAAAGGTGCTGCAACTCTGTAGAAATCTGGTACAATCCTCCGATAGTATCCATTCAAACCCAAGAAATTTCATACATCCGTCACACTCTTGGGTAGCTCCCAAGAAAGTACCGCCTCAATCTTCACTGGATCTACTGCAACTCCAGCCTCTAATATGACATATCCAAGAAAGTGAACCTCTCAGATCCAAAACTAGCACTTCAAGAGCTTTCCATAAAGCTGGTGGTCTCGGAGCATGTCCAGTACTACCAATAAATGATACGAATCCTCCTCATTAGTAGTCGAGTAGATAGGAATGTCATTGATGAAGACTACTAAAAAGAGTTCAAGGTATGGCTGAAATATCCTATTCATGAGTCCCATGAACACTGCTGGAGCATTGGTCACACTGAATGGCATAACCAAGAACTCATAGTGGCCATGTCGACATCTAAAATTCGTCTTCTGCACAACCTCATATCGTACTCTGAGATGGAGACAGCCTGATCTGAGATCTATCATCGAGAACCACCATGCTCCCTTCATCTGATCAAAGAGTTCATCTGTCCTTGGGAGTGGGTACTTGTTCTTCACGGTCACCTAGTTCAAGCGCTGATAGTCAACACAAAGTCTCAATCTACCATCCACCTTCTTGGAGAACAGAATTGGGGATGCCCAAGGAGAAACACTAGGCTGAATGAACCCTTTCCCCTATAAGTCCTCCAGTTGTACCCATAGCTCACGAAGCTCCGCAGGATCCATCCGATATGCTGGTGTAGATATCGCTGTCATCATGGGGTACACGTCAATATAAAATTCCACCTCTCAGCGAGGAGGTAGACCCAGGACATCATCAGGGAAAAAAACTGTGTACTTGTCCACCACTATAGGATAACTCAGACTCCCCACATCAACCACTCCAAGGGTAAGGCTAGCCATCTAATTTGTAATCGGTTGCGCCCACCTTCGGGTAAGTCCATCTTGTGTTGTAAAATCTCCCTTATTTTTGGTAAAGGTAAACATGGTCCCATTCGTGAGGAAAAACGACACTTTGTTCCTAATATAGTCTATCTAAGCAAGGACTATAGATAACCAGTCCATACCCAAGTTGACCTCATAAGGCCTCGATGCTACTACTAGGAGATCCCAATCGAAGCTCTCACCTCCTAGAGTAAGCCCTAACTGCTGACAGTACTACGTAATCATCTAATCCACTCCCGTATGAGTATCTATCCAAAATGATTGAGCCAAAGGCTCCATCAAAATATTCTATCTCTGAACAAGGGCAGTGGCATTCAATGAATGACGGGCACCTGTGTCTATAAATACTGCAGCTAAGGTGGATTTGACAAAGATCATACCTCATATCATCTCTAGAGCACCATGATCTTATGCCTCAACTGCCTGGAGTTGAGCTTGCCCCTGTACACCTGATCCCTATGGTCGGGGTGGACCACATGGTGGTGGTGGCGGTAAAATCTCGAAACGTCTCCCCCCGCCAGCTACACAGCTCGCTCCTCTACCATGTCTGCCTGCTCCCTACAGACCTCCTTGGTCGAACCTCTGTCTCTTCTTGGGAATTCCTTCAACCATCTTCTAATCATCCGTACATCGTGTCGGATAGTCATGAGCCATGTGACCCTGCCCACCACATGCATAACACCGCCTGCTATTGGCAGGACTGGATCTACCTCAGGTGCCCGGAAAAACCGACTCTGAATCTTGCGGTTGTCCAGCTGTAGGTCTGGTCCTCTTGGATATCTATGACATATGTCTACTTCTAGTTGGAGAAGACTCTGCTACGTGATGTCTGGAGGTGGGTCTCGCTGCTGGTGACTTGTCATCAAGGAAACTCTGCACTAAGAGGGCTCGCTCTAACACCCCCTCCAGTGTTGGGATGCTAAGAGAAATCATGAAAGCCCTAATCTCTCACCTGAGCCCCTACTCGAAGGTTTGGTCCTTGATGAATGGGTCCCACACCATATCAGTGGACTAGTGTGAGAGGTCGGTGAACCTCGTTGAGTATTGAGCCACAATCATGTTTTCCTACTGCAGAAGAAGTAGATCATGTATTCGCACTGCGTGAAGATTCGCTAGAAAAAACTCTTCCTCAAATAGGCTTTCGAAGTCTATCCAGAAAAGCATCACCTCATCGTGAACTTTGAGCATCAAACTCCACCATCTATCTGCTACTTCCTTTAGAGGATTGGCGGAAAGGATCACCATGAGATCGGCCGGTGTCCCCACTAGCTGGAAGACTCTCACTACAGCCTCCCACCAATCCTCTACTACCTTCTAGTATGCCTCTCCCCTGAAGCTGGGTGGCCTTTGGAGATGGAACTCATGCAACAGTCTCTAGCGGCGTGGACCCACTGCTACTGGGGCTAGTGGAATCGGGGGCCAAATGGGTAATGGTACCGCCGGTGCCTCTGCTAGTCCCTCTACTAGAAGAGGGCCCTGCCCCGAGGCCTCGTTGCTCAGTGGGCTATCATTGTGCACTACTTTCGGAACCCTAGCTGGCTTTCTACGTGGAGGCATCCTGAAAAGAAACAAGTGTGACACGGTCAATAACTTATACCTGGTGAGATGACTCAAGAGATCACAAAGAAAACTCTTGGAAACACACATGCAATCATTGTTTTCATGCAATGAGTCATAAATCATATGTGAGGGTCCTGGTGTATGGATACGTCGGCCACCGCACCAACACTGGATTCCCTAAACTTATAACCACCCACACTACACTTATCACCATTACCATTAAAATGATCAAAGTCCTATTTTATACGGTATAACTGACTCCTCTAATACAAAATTTCCACTACCTAGCCCCCGGGGCCCATGTTGTGACTACCCAAATCCATCCTGCCATAGGCTAGGGGCTGTAGACTAACACCAAAGGTGTATTCCCTAAATCTATGAAGGCATTCACTTTAAAACCTGTAATCACATGCAACCAAGAACACTAAAAGATATGTACTCAAGTAAACTAAAAAGTAAACAGAGTGAGTACAATAAGTAAAGGGGGCCAAAATACAAGGCTAACTGGAAAGTACAAGAAACTGAAAGTCTATGTAAACTTAAACAAATCCTGTGAACACCCACCAATGATCCTACCTAAAGGGTAGGTACAACTCTCAATCAGTCGTCTCTACGGTACACTAAGACGAAGGGCCAACTCCAAGTTACCTCCAGTCCTGGTACTCTCGTCCTCAGTTAGCATTTTCCGTCGTCTTCACCAAATACTATGAAGTACGGGCATAGCCCATGCAGGGGTGAGTATAACGACACTAATTAGGGACCCCGAGACCCTCAAGGTCTCACAAAATCCACAAAAAATAAACCACAAATCATGAAATCATCTGACAACCCTACTTATTTATATACCCATACATACCCCAAATTTATCATGTAAACCCTTCTAAATAATGAGGAAACACATAATCCAACTCATAGCCCAAAGCTCAACTATTCCTCAAAGGAAGGAGTACCACCAAGGTAAGTACCGCACAGGTATTCCAAATAGAGGAATACCACCAAGGTATTGACATGAAGGAAAATACCACATAGGTATAGACCAAGCTCACAACAGGTTTTTCTTAGGTACAGTAGTAGATATGAATAGATGTAACTACTAAATCATCTTACACTATTAAAAGACTCTGCTGTTGATCCACATAGGATCTATTGGTGCCGACCGACACAGGATCAATCGATGTTGACCCACACAGGATAGCTTGGTGCTGACCCACACATGATCGCTAGGTGCTGACCCACATAGGATTGCTCAGTGATGACCAACACATGATCGCTAGGTGCTGACCCACAATGGATCGCTTTCCATTCTTCATGTCACATCCAGCTACCGGGTTCTCGCACTAAATTTTCTCACCTTCGGGAGAGTCCTCTCCTCAAGCCATTGGACAATACTCCAACTTCTAAGAAGTCCCATGAAGAAGTATCTCTATGGACCGCTATGTCATAGGGGCCTCAACGCAACAGACGGTTCGTCAAAAGGGCGTCCGGTTCCATATTTCAGAGAAAAGACTGTAAAGGGTTGAAATGGGTTCGGGTCTAGTCAGACCTAGTCAGACCGACCCGGCCTGGGCAGACCCGGTTCGAGTCAGCCCGATCGGACCTGCTGGGTTTGGTCCAGCCTAGCAGCCATGCCTAGCAGCCTAGCCTGGCAGCCATGCCTAGCGGCCCGGCCTGGCGGCAGTGCGGCCGGGGGCCACAATACGGCCTGGAACTGCGGGGTGGCATAAGGCTGTAGAGGCCGCGAAGGCGGTTCGGAGGGTCGCAGGGTGGCGAGGTCGTGGGGCCGCAAGGCCACGTGGTTGTGTGGTGGGATGCAGTGTGGCAAGGGTCGCGGGTTGTGAAGGTCGCAGGATAGAGAGGCCGCCGGGGAAGCCAAGTATCACGGGGCGGTGAGGCCATATGCCGGCAAGGCCATTGGGGAGGCGCAGTTCCACAGGGTGGCGAGGCCATGGCGGAAGCAAGTGGCAGGGTCGCGGGCTGCGCGGTGGTCGTGGGTGGCGGAGGCCACGAGGCAGTGCTGGCTGCAGGGCGGTGTTGTTGCACCGTTGCCTTCGTCGTGGCTGGTGGTGGTGTCGGCCATCGTTCTCATGCCTCATCAGTGTCAAAAACCATCTCCACTAATCATCTTCCTCCATCACAATGAACACAAAATTAATCACCAGAAAAATGCGGAGAGGTCGGCCATGTTTGTTTAGCTCGCACTCTCCGCGTTAGACCGGTAGCAAGTGGTTCACAAATTTTGAATCAAGAACATGTATGGAAGATATATAAAACATCAAACCCACATCTTTTGTCAATAAGTATTCCAAAACAAGAAAAAGAAAACATCTATGGATCAACTAGTTTATTAGAGTTGATCCACATTCTATGTTTAGAATGGAAGAACATGGGAAATAATAATCACCTAGAAATAAAACCCTACCATGGAGATTTGTTGACGGAGGTTGACAGGAAGGAGACAAAGAAGGCGAAGGGGTTTCCAATGATCACCGCTTCTGAAACCACACTTTAATGTCAGGCTTGTATGTCTTCATCTTCCTTGATTTCCAAATAACGTTCTTTGATGGCGTTCTTCGTTGGAGAACTTCCTCCCCACCAAGGATTTTCTTTGCCAACCAAAAATCCTCCCAAATAAAGAGGTTGGAATATAATTAAATTAAGTAGATTAATTATGTTGGCATGTTGGTATAATTAATTGGATCAATTAATTTTCCCAATTTAACAAAAGGTGTTGGCATAATTTAAGTTGGAGGAGTTGAGGGGTTTTCTCCCATTAAAGGGGTTCGGGTGGTCCCCACCTCTCAATTCAAAATTGGGTGTTCTAATATCGGGTGGTCCCCACCACCATAACCCATGTGGGAGGTTTTAGTTCAGGTGGTCCCAACCTGTGAAACATCCACATGGGAGGTTTCAACAAAAACAAAAACAAAATAAAATATTGTTTTGTTTTGTTTTGTTTTTATTCCCACTAAAAACCCAATTACTAACTTTCACCCTCATCCAACTATCATCAAGTTGAACGTCTCCTTAAGTGAATATCGGCACTGCGAGTTTAACGGTGTCCTCAGATTTCAATTCCGAGATCCAGTTCAAAATTTAGAAAATCACGCTCGCATGTTTACTGAACGAACATGAATAAATTTTCAGAAATTCAATCTTGTCACTCTGGGCCTGGAAATCACATGCCATTAATTTTCACAGACTCATAAAATTCCCATTTAATTAAAAAAAATTGATTTGTTTGGTATTTTTAGTATCCCTGTAAATGAGTACATGGAATTTCACTCTTAATTTACTCCAAAATTTATAACATCAATCTATTCCATGAAAGATCATGTATTCTTCCAACTCCTCTATAGTATTTACAGTTGAATATTAATAGCATAATCATAGACAATAGATTTTAGATGGTTCATATTCGTTACCATTTTTAAAACATGATGAACTCTCTCACTTCATAATCACATGCTTTTGTCATTCGATTCGCATCCACAATTTTTTTATTAATATTCATACTATTTTATTGGGTAATATTAATACTTTACAAAATAAATAAATACAAAAAAAATGATTATTTCAAAAAAGGGAAACCCAACATTTGAATGTTTTAAATAATATCAACTTTCTTTTATGAAAATGGGTAAATGATTTTATGAATAGAAATACATTACTTATGGTAGGTGTAATACTTTTAATTCAGCTTCAATTAACACTATTACCTAGTATTGGATGATAAAATCTCAGAATATTTAAAGAAACATAGTTTAAAGACTATAAGAGATGGTGGATGAATCTCAAGAAACAAAATTCCATAATTACCTTTTAGTAAGCGAAGTAGATAATGATGATAGTTTCTCCTTAAATGTATATATTCCTTGGTTGGTGATTAGGAGAAGGACTTAAAAACATTTCACTGTTTACTATAATTGAGGAAAATATATGTACCAGTAGTCTGATCCCTATGTGGGGGTCCAAGATTTAGGTAACCAAAAAAGGCTCAACTAGATAGTATTACACATAATCATGATGAGATAGTTGTAGTAGTTTCACTATTTAAATCCATCCTCTAATACTCAATGACATGGAAAATGATTTTGGTCTGTGGAAAAAATTACACTAATTCATAACTTCATATAAAAGACAAGGATACAGGTGTGGATCCTGATGTATACCTATGGGTTGAATAGAGTCAATTAAATTCCCCCTCTATGATGTTTATCAATTTATATTATGTTGGAGTTTAGATTATACGTATCAAGGATTTCTCTAAAACATAATATGATCATATAAATTTAGATACCACCCTTTCCCTATAATGTCTCATATTTTCAATTTATTATTTTATTAATATTATACGGATTAATTTTGAGACCAGTTGTTGAGGCAACATGTGATTCTAAGACACATTATGTCTGCAATAAATGTTTCAAATATATTAAATATATTAAATAGCATTCATGTGAGGCTTTCCTAAAAAATTGAAATATCATCTAAAGGGGTTACTATATTATAAAATCGATGGAACCATTGAGTTTTTTGTGTGGTTTACCCACGGAAAGGCCTAACATTTTTCGGTACAGTTCATCTTAGGATAAGTCATCATGGGTGCAGAGGTAAATAAAATAATTGTAATAAATATTTTTATTCAAATTTTTTTGAAACAATGACTTGGTTTTATTTTAATATATCCCTATTTTATAATTGCAATGTTTTCCACATAACCCTGTAACATATGGATAATATTAGGAGGGAACCTCTGAAAATTTATCTCAGGAAAATGACAATGATATCACCAATCCACGATCAATGGAAAACTGATTTGGAAGATATTTCCAGTGACAACCACAAAACAATATTTCTTCTTTTGTGACTAATACAAATTGAGGTACGTCATGTATTTCTTATTTTTTTCATTCCTTATATTTTTTATATGATTAACATGAATTAATTGATGAATGTATTAATTCATAAATAACATTTATTACGGTATTGGATTATATTGTTGTCTAATCCACAGATTAATCTTTGTGATTATTATTTATTTAATTTCATTCTTTTGATAATGGATTGGGATTATCTTGAACACCAATGAAGTTCCATTCCTCTCTTTAGTTCTTCTTCTTTTCTCTCCCAATTCACAATTCATCATGGTGTTCTTTTTTCATCCCCATGGTTTGACATTCCTTTGAATAATCAGTTATTAAATATTTTATTCCTCACACAACATCCCCTAAATCATAGTTCTATCATTGGTACGACTCGAAGGAGGTGTGATTGTGGTTCCAAAAATTGATCAGACAACGGTTGGTGTTGATTGCATGTTCTTCTATGCACAACAAATAATGGAGATGATCTTGTTTTTCAAGTAGATAAAATCATATGTTGTCATCGAATCAGTGATGGAATATAAAAAAGACCATGGATGCATAGTTTCATGGTAAATCACTCACTGTAATAGAGACCGGAAGATCGAAAAACATAAGAAGGGGGATTAAGAAGGGTTTTAGATAAAACGGTTACACACAAAATGTACTCCTTTACTACATGGTGTGTTCTATTCTTAGGAGAACTAAATGTGTAATTCAAACAGTACACAGATAAGGGGTGTAGTACATGGGTTTCCTACATGGCATGTCTTGGATCATTTGCATAGTTTACCACATGTAATGGTACATGGTCATAGATACACAGGATGACGTCTTGTACTTGTACATTCCATGTTACATGGGAGGGACCCCAGATATAGGGACATGGTGTGTGTAGCCCCTTATGCTTTGTATACTCCTCTTTTAAAAAACCTGGATAAATGAAATGGGTGTTTGATAACGACAATACTCAGGGTCAAGGGAAACTGCATGTACCCATACTACACACCATGTACTCCTTTATACATTTCTTTGATATCTGTTCCTCCTTATTGTGAAAAACCTTCATTATATTTAGTTCCCTTTATCATTTTCTTAAAGGTAGGTGTGAATTAATTCCTAAACATATGAATATGATACCTAAAATAAGACATCCTATATAGATTTATTCAAATCCACCCAAGAGTCCTGATGTGGGATCATCTATTCTTCTTCAAGCCCTAGGTGGAGTTCTTGGTATCATTGTGACCGACACTATATGGGGTGCTGAACCTCTACATAGTTGAGTTAATCTAATTTGAGATGTTTTTATCACCCCATGGACCTATCTAGGATCCTCATTTGTGTATAATATTTCTCTTTTTACTCTTACTGTTTCTCTCTCATGATAGTACATGGTGAGAAGTACCTCTAGAATGAATGTCATTAGTGCTATCAGACTCATGAGTGTGTTCTCCCTGATGAGTTTTTTCAGGAATCTTTAATCTAGAATCATAGGGATAAGAATTTTTTGTTTTTTATAACCTCTTGATAGTGTTTCATGGATTTATTATATCTGTATGTCCTTATTATATTTTTTTAGACATATTTCAATGAATATCTGATAATATTCTCGTGTTGTATGGTTGTTTGGTCTCATGGGGTCCTACTGAGTATTGGTATGCTCACCCCTGAACGGTATTTTCCTACACATGTCATGTCTTGTGAATTTGATTAACCTATTTATGGATTCCTAGGTAAAAAATGATTAGATAGTTCTTTGTGAGTTTGGACAGACCAATGTGTGTTCCTACAGCTTTGAGACTTCAGTCGAAGTAACTTTAACATATAGGTTGTACAAGATTTACAGAATCATTTTGGTAGACTTGTTTTTTTCCTTTTTTACATTAAATTATATCATATCACACTCTTGTTACATGAGTTAGATGTATGAATGAATGATTTCTTAATGGTCTTTAAATTATAGGTTTTGTATATACCTACAGATGTGTTTCTTTGTACATGTAATTAAGAAATTCTTCTCATGTTAGTGATATGCCTACTCAGTGATACTCAATATCCCCTATCTTATTGAAGGTAGGCTTGGGTAGTCTTGACATGGGCCCCACTAGGATGGGTCATGACCCATTGTTATCATAGGGGTCATTTCTATTTTAGGACCATGAGTTTATGAGATTGGTTTGGGGAAACCATGTTATGTGTTTTGAGTTCGACATTCAATATCGTGACACCAGTGTTCATGTAGTGGATAATTTATCAATACCCCATGACTCTAATAACCATCTTTTCAACTCAATACATGAGAACACTAGTTTTAGGTAAGTAATTGGTACATGTATCATATATAAATGCGTTGTTATTTCCTTGTCCTTTGTGATTCATATATCCATATATACTTATTGATCGTAGTATATCTTGTTTACTTTCAGGATTCATTTGTGATGTATGCCCACATGGATTCAGTAGCTTTATCATGAGGATAACCCACCTCAATGATGAGTCTTCAATAAAAGGTAGAGTTCCCAAGATGTTGCATTCATGTGGTTCACTTGTTACACAACTTATAGAGAATCACATGGTATTTTTATTACCTGTAAATGAGGAGTTATGGATGTTTGAACTTCATGAGTTTCAGCTGTAGATACCCCATAGGTTATGAGGTGAGCCTGATCCCCAGTCGGCTAAGTACTGTCTTTTGTGGTGACATGAGTTTTCCATCCAGTCAGGAAACCATTAGATCAGATGGTGGTCCTAACAGTGATCTTTTATCACAACTTAGCTGGATGATAGTGGAGTTTTTTTACCTAGACTTATGATAAAGTAAAAGTTTCATAGAAAACATTTTGAGTGTATCTTCATATAGGGGTTATCATTAGCTATGGTGAGGGTTGTTCATATCCAGGAGCTTTTGCAACTCCCGTATGATAACATGATAGCAGTTTATTATTCATCAAGGTTTACCACCCTTTCTAGAAACATGATGGATATGATTTGAGATCATTACCTCATGGATTGGACTTTCGTGTGAGGTCTACATAGAGTTTTCAAATGGTGTTTTATCCCTTTGGAAATTTTCACTTATGAAGAGGGTTCTTGATAGAGTTTTGGTGGCTGAAAGTTTCCTGGATGAGAAGTTACAACCAACTGTAGTCTGTAGTTGGTAGCCGGATACGAGACCTTGAAAAAAGGTTGCGAACATCAGTCACAGGGACCTTTACTTGGGATAAGTTTTAGGATGAGTTCCTAGGATAGATTTTTTGTGAATCAAGGCTCCCACGGTGGGTCCAGTTTGATTAGATAGAGGCAGTTCTACTCAAGTGATAGTAGGGGACATCTCTCTTGAGTTTTTATTATACTCCATACACTATATAGAGATATTTTGGATGGATCACCAAGGAATAGATAGTGTCAAGAATAGTAATATCTATAGGGAGTAATATATTGAAGAGAAGTAGTGAGATCAATAGGTGGTTTTCATCATTTTGACATGTTACCACCACCACTCCCATGCGGTCCATGCCCGGCTAAGGGGGCTTAAGTACATGGGAGGGGATAGCTGTAGACACTTGAGGCTTGTGACCCTGGGGTTCTAGGAATGAATTTAGGAATGATCTATGTCTTTTATAATTTAGAAAATGTACTGATATACACAAGTTCTTGTCATTCCACTCTTGCAATTTACCTTCTATGAGACCTATAGATTCTGGACGAACTATTGAATCAACCCTTAAGCTTAGAGACACCAACTGGAGAAGAATTAATGATCAAACACTTATGGAGGATATGTGAATAACACTTGGAGGTGAGTGTTTTGGTTAAAACATCTTGGTTGTTGCATTGAGTCCTCATGTTTTAATTCTTTTTATGGATTGGTTATGTACGGTGAATTCCCCGATTGATTGTTTTAGGTGAAGGGTGTGGTTTTTCTGGAGTGAAGGAACTATGTTCTTATATGTTAATTAAAAGGAAACCTATTAATAGAACAATGTACTCATTCATAAGAGTATGTAGTAAATTACTCATCAATTGGATATCATATACTTTAGTTCAGTATATGTTATGAGTTCCTAGTTTTCAACAGTGGTGGAGTACAATGATGTCTTTCTTGTAGATGTTCTATGGTTACCTCTCTTCTAGGATATAGACTTTTTTTTATCTACATCTTGTTAAGGAGTCGATATATATTCCATCATTCATCTAGACCACATAGTGCTTCGTGACTTATGGGTGCATTTGGAGGACTTGAAGAGTAAGGGATTCATGAGACCCATTGTTTCTTCCTCGGTAGCCCTACTATTTTTTCCAAGAAGGCAGATGGAATCTTGAATTTTTTGTGGACTAATAGAACTTCAACTAGGTGACCATGAAGAATAATAATCCATTACCAAGGATCGATGAACTCTTTGATTAGTTGAGAGTGGAACTATAGTTCTCAATGGTTCAAATCAGATCAAGATATCACCAGTTGTGATTACGGGATGATGATATACCAAAGATGACATTCTGATGTTTCTACGATCACTATGAGTACTTGGATATTCCCTTTATCATGATGAATACCCTAGTTTTTTTCATTATAATCATGAAAAATATCATTTAACACTATTTGGAATTGTGTGTGGAAGCCTTCATTGATGATATCCTTGTGTACTCAATGTACTTGGAGGAACATGATATGTACTCAATGACAGTTCTGAACATACTCTAAGAGAAAATGAATTAAGGAAATCTCACAAATTCATAGTTATGAATATAGGAGTTCCACATTCTGGGACATTTTATCTCAATGGATAGAGTTGTTGTAGACCCATCAAGGCTCAAGGAAGTGTTAAAATGGGAGCCCCCTATGTGAATGATGGAATTATAGAGCTTCTATAGCTTGGTAGTCTATTACCCACGATTCATACATGATTTCTCAAGGATTTCAGAAACCAAAAAATCTTTGACTCGAATAGGAAAAAAAATCATGTGGAAAATGATGTAACAGATCATCTAAGAGAGGATGAAGTCAACATAGATCCCTCTTAAGTCTTACGCTGAAAAGTAACATAGGCCTTTAGAGTTAGAGGAAGGAGACCAGATGTTATTATGAGTTTCCCCATGATGTGGATTACGAAAATTTCGCCGAGGCCACAATCTATATCTACAGTTCGTCATACCTTTTCATATACAATAGAGAGTTGGTGAGGTGACATAACATTTATCTCTACCTCCACAGTTATACCAAGTACATGAACTATTCCATGTTTTCTACCTGGGGAGGTTGGTGCACCACACATCACATGTTATCGACTAGGGAGAGTGGGACATCAGTGATCGAGATAATTTTGGTGAGTACCTAGTGGGGATCGAGTATTAGTCTGAGGGGATCCTTCTTGGTCAATCGATTACTTTGGTGTTTGTATTGTGGTAGCATGCAAATCTCACAGAGAGCACTTAGGATCGGGAGGGTCAGATTCATGCTCAATACCCAAATATTTTTTGGTAAATATTTTAGGATTTTAGGGATGTAAATATCTAAGGTTTGGAGAATTTAATGTCTCCGATTTTCCATGAATTGATTTTAAATATTATACAGCTCAGTTTCAAGACCAAGGGTTGAGACAACATGCGATTCAAAAACTCGATGTGTCTAGAACAAATGATTTAATTATATTAAATATATTAAATATGATGTGCATCACATTTTTTAAAAATTTGTAATATTTTCTATATGGGTGCTCGGATCAGAAATCTAAGGGCGTTTTTGAGTTCAGGATGGCATTTTTACCATAAGTGTGACCTAATCATGGTCATTGAGGGTCACTTATAGAAAATTCATCATGGGTGAGTTGGTAAATATAATAATTAAAATAAATAATTTTAATCCGATTGTTTTAAATAAGTGACTTGGGTTTAATTAAACATATCCCCATTATATAATTCCATGGTTAGCTTCATAACCCTTGATATTCTAAAGGATTGTTAGGGAGAACCTTTTGAAAATTCTCTAACGAGAAAGACAATAAGAACTTGGATTGATGATCAATGTGCAACCAATTTGGTGGATCCTTCCAATGATGATGACATTTTGATCATTAATCATCATTGAATGATCTAAATCATGGTAGAGAATTTATTGTCTATTTTTTCCTTACCAATTATTTATCTATAGAATGAACTTTAATCAATCGATGAACAGATTGATTCATGGATCATGCATATTGGAGGATGAAATTATGTTACATGTTTATCAAGATATTAATAATTGTGATTATTGTTTATTTTATTACAATTACAATAGAGATAGATCTAGATAGACATGAACATCAAACAATGCTCATTCCTCTACCGAGTTCTCATCCTTTTCTCCCCCGATTCACCATTCTTTGGTGTGTTTTCGTTTTTCCCCACAGTTCAACATTCCTTCCAATAATTAATAATTTTGAATTATATTCTTCAAAAAAATCCAAAATACTTAATTTGGAATCGATAAGACTCTAAAATAGTGAGACAATGGTTGTAGAAATGTATAGAACAACACTTTTTGTTGATTTCTCATTCATTGGCGCTCAATGAATAACAGAAATGAATGAATCTCATCAATTCAATGATGTCATGTGAAAATTATTATGTACCATGAGATTCAAGGTGAACGTATCATGGAAACAAAGACCATACGATCAAATAAAGTGATCGGGAGGAAAAATAAGGGTTCTTGAAAATCCGGATACACATAGTGTGTAGTCCATAACTAGAAGGCTTGTAGTTCCCTTGGTTCAACATGGAATTTACTTTAAACAATACACGAGCATGGCATGCAGTATATGGTTTTCCTCAAAAGAATGTACTCTCCCATATGTCATGGCTAGTATCATGTAAATGGGATACCCAATGTACTAGTATTCAATCACAAATACATGGATTGATTTTGTGTCCTGGTATAGTACTGCGTACATTAGAGGGACCCCAGATATCGGTACACAATGTCTAGAACCCATACACACCATGTAATACTCTATTACACAACATTATTTAATGACATGAATAATTTATACAGGATGTATCTAGGGACAATTAACATGACATTTATCCCTACTACACATCGGGTACTCTTTTTTACAAGGAATGGATCTCTTGTCCTCTTTATTTTGGAGGAGTTTTATTAGGTGTGAATCATTTCATACTCGTATGAACATGATCCCTTTAGTGGGACCTCCTAGGTAGAGTTTTTGGAATCCATCCTTGAGGCATGGAGTGGGATCCTCTATTTTTCTTTGTTCCCTAAGTGGATTTCTTGGTATCGACGTGACCAAATTTATACAGGCACTGATCCTCTACTTATCTGGGGTGATCTCGAATGTGATTTTTGAATCACCCCATGTCCATGGCGTGATCATCATATACGTATCATATTTTTCATTATAATATTGTTATATCTCTATTATGATTTTACTGGATGAGCATTACCTCTTGGAAATATGACGTCAATGATATCAGACACATGATTTTGTTCTCCTTCAAGAGTACTTTGTCGAATCTTCGATCTTAAATCCTACGGCGGGTAGATTACAGTTGTTGCTAACCTCTAGATGGTGTTCCTTGTACTGAGTATATCTAGATGTTATTGTTAAATGTGTTTTAGACACATACCTGTGTAGAGATGAATTTATTTCTTTATTATGTGGCTTTGTGATTTCGCGTTGCCCATTAGAGTATTTTTATACCCACACTTGTATAGGATTTTCTCGCATGTGTCATGTCTTATGCATACAATTGAAATTATGAAAGAGTCTTGGAAGTACCAAGACCTGACACTACCTAGGGATACTAGATAGACCAAGCTATTTTACTGTGTCTTTTAGATAGCAGCCTAAATACCTTTTATTTAATGTTTTTACTTGGTTTCATACTCTTTGGGGTGGGCCTATATTTATCACTATTTACTTTAAGTTACATCCTATATTACTTTAGATAGCTGATTTAGATGTATACATGTATTTTTTCTTTGTGTTTTTTACATTTAATCATTTTTATGGGCTTTGATATTTGTGTGTGTACAGGTAAAAGGAAAATTCTCACACGGTAGTGATATTCCTACTCAATGCTAGTCACCAGCTCCAGGCATATTAGAGTCATGCTTAAGGAGTCTTGGAATGGTCCACATTGGGATGGTTTGTCGCATATCCCTTAAAAATGTCTGAATGTATAAATATTGATACCACCCACCCAGTTTCATTTCACATATTGATACCGCTCATCTTTTTGACACATATTTTATGGAGTCTTCAAAACAGAGAAGAAATATTGTATGTGAGTGGATCAATACTATAATCAATAACATAGGTTAATTTATAAATATTAATTTTAAAATTAAAAAAATATCATATATTTTTTTACCCCATATTAATTTTAAATTATAACATCACTGTAATATTGAATAAGAGATATTCCTAAAAAATAAATCCTTATATTCTCTCTAATAATATTCTTCATGAACTTTTATCATTTACAGTAAACCTATACATTCCACAACAATATTTGGCTATTGAATCATTTTAGATCCTCCTATATTTCTTGTGATTGTATAGAGTAGATTGTTTTTATTTATGATATTGTGGTAATAAAATATTTCCCATTTCTAGTTTCATAATTTATATAAATCATTAGATAATTGTATGTTAATTGTAGATTTTTTATTCTCTTAATGTGGTGGTAAAATTCTCATCCTTTTAATCCAAATTGCTTTTATATAATCCTTTTGGTAGGCATACACAGCTTCCTTCTCATATACCATTAGTGATATGCTAAAATCCATATAGATATGAGTAAATTATGTAATTTAAGGAATTTTTTGTTTGGAATTTCCCATCAATTGAAACTGAATAGAGTTTAAGGGTTATTTAGAAAAAAAATCCTTTATGATGATTGATATGTAAGCCTCGAGTATTTAAAAGTTTATTTTCAATGACAATAACATTATGCATATTCAATCATTTTAATTACTTCTTCATACATTTGTTTAATTAAAATGGTCCACTAGGAATTTTTGGGATATGTTATTTAATGTTTTATAAACACAAATATATATTTTACATGTGTTGGTTCTTAATTTTTTTCATATATCCTACTTCATTTTTTGTAATTACAAAATAAGGGGTATGTGTTTTTTAACTTTAAGATCCATCAAACCTATTTCTAAATAGTATATTGAAATTATTTAATTCCCAGTTTATAATTAATAAATTCTCTATTATTCAATGAAATAATAATTAAATTGGTTGTGTTTTAGGTGATTTTTTTAGTAAGTGATCATAGATTGCACATTTCGTTGAAAATTTAAAAACACAATATATATGTTTGTAATCATCAAAACACAAAATGAAATGAATCCAATTAAATTTTCATGACGATTTATTAAAAATTAACACTTTCATATGTATTTCAATTTCAAACTTGTAAGATAACTGTTTTGATGTTTTTATAATAGAGTAAAAATTCTACACAATTCATCATATAGATGTCAATTGAAGAATTTTAAATTTTTAATAATTAGGAAAACCAAGATTTTTTAAAAAATAATATCAAGAATATAGACTAGTTTTACTATATTAGGATGGAGTTTAAAAACAGTTAATGAGTTGAGAATCACAATAATAATTAAGTTTCATTGATTTTTTTAACATATTGGCATTCGAAAAAATCATATAAACTATGTATGTGTATTGTAAGTGAAGTAAGAGAAGCTCAAATGAGGTGAAATAGGTTATTCTAATGTGAGGGGTCACCAAAAAGAGGTTTGATCAATTTTTCTTTTTGTGATGAGATGTAGTTATATTGGAATGAAATCAAGTGTATAGTTTGGATCGGGAGTAAAGAGGAAGAAAAATAATCGCATGCCTTAGATAATGAGAGGATCGATTCATCAATAATCTTATTGATGAGAGGAAACGTGGGAAAGGTTATGTGAAATCTTGAATGATTCTAGAGAGACAGATACTTTGGGGTTCTATTTAAAAGATCATGTAAGGATTTTTTCTATGCATTCAAAAAATCACAACTAAATCATAATATTATCAGCCCTAATATTGTAAGAACTCATAAAACATATCCTTATTAGTTATAAGAAATATATAATAAAGATGAAATTTTAAAAATTCAATAAATATAATTAAATAATTTAAATTTATATAATTCAAAATAAATATCTGAGTAATGATAAATATATATTTGTAAATAAATATTTTAAATATTTTAAATATAATTATTATAATATTATAAATATGTACATACATATAATTATTTATTATTATAATTGTAAAAGAATATATTTAAAATTATTTTTATATGATTATAAATATAGTTATATAGTTATATATATTTATATACATTTAAATATATAACTATATAAAAATGTACATAGATATTGAAAAGGCTCAAGAGGTTGGTCAGAAATATCCAAAAACATTATTTGAAAAATAAAAATTAAAAAGTTATAAGAAGAGAATAAAGAGGCTAAAAAATGTAGCAAGGCATCACCCATAACATAAAACAACAAATAATTATAATCAGTACTATACCTAAAGTACGTATCCCTATGATTTTTCTTCTCCATGGTGAACTAGCTCATTGAAACATTTCGTCCACACCCTCGTGGTCCAGAACAGTCATCATGACCATGCCCTCAACCAAGTCATATTGGATGATAACCCCATTTCTAAGACTTCGATTGATTCAATGTCTCTTCTGGTTTATACTTCAATAATTCAGTAATTTTACCATCATCAAAGATGATCAAATTTTTTGAATTCCTATTATTATTTACCCCATTAGATAGAGAAGATGTATCTACCTTTATGGTGTGAGAAGTATCTTTAAATGGGTTGTTTTCCCCAGTGATGTGGTCTTCAGTATTATTCTTATCTATTAACATAATAAGGTAATTAAAGAACACTTTCTTACCTTTTCTACTTATTTAGGTAATTTTATCATTCATAATACATTCATCATCCATAGCTTGTGTGTCAATTTATCTGATTCTTATATCATCAAGGTGATCTAATCTTTCCACCATATGTTATTTTTGAGCATAATGGATTCCTCCTCTCTCGGTGTTCTCCATTTCATTATTTTCATCATCATCATCATGAGGTGGGATTTCATCAACCACTATACCCAAAAATATCTTCTTCTTATAACACTGAATAACTGATGCAGGTTGGATTCCATACCCAACATCCACTTTCCTACTTTCATAAATAGTTTCCCATCAAAAAATAATATCAGAATACCTTACATATTCATCATAAGGTGCACTCTCCAAATACCCACATGTTATATTCATGACAATCCCACTTCCAAAAGTGGGAAACACATAGGCAAAAGTAGGATCCCCATCAATAAGTAATATTTACTCATCATTCACATAAATATAAGGAACCAAATTATCCATGAAAACATAAATCGTTTTAACAGAGATTTTAAATCAGCCAGGAGTTCATTATAAAGTTGAGACAATTCCCAATCATATCCCTTACATCTAGATCTATGCTAAATAAAGGAAACATGTCAGGTTCAACGAAATTATCATGGACAAAATTACTCTTTCTATGATCCCTATATTGCATTGGCTATCCTCCTAGATATGATCAGAACATAATGAGTAGGAGATAAATATTCTACAGTTCACTAATTCATGAAAAATTTTATTGAATTATTATTAAACTTTCTATCCAAGTAATCATTAAGCTCCAACTCATTAGAGTCTGTAGAGAGATAAAAAAATTACAACCATGGTGGCACTAGAAATGACCTCGACTAGAAATTTTGAACATTTTCCAAATATAGATCTCTCATTTTCTTTATCTATTTTTAGGGGACTCCAATTACAGGTGAAAGATCATATTATAGATTTTGGTGTTGTAGCAGCCAATTTCAAAAAAAAATTCAAACACAATTGTGTAGATGAGTTTCATACCTCTATTAGGTTGAAACTTTTATATCATTCATGAAGATTCATGATTGCATGATAGAGATAGTCTAACTCGAATCCAAAAGCATGAATCTTCATATCCAATATGGCAAGGAGGATGTGGAAGAATTCTCTACCCAATGAAATGCATCGCCCTTAATAAAATCCCCACTCTATAGATTGAATTTTGATAAATTAATCCACTTTCCATGGTTTGGAGAGCCGGGGTAAGATCAATCATTCAATTACTGAGTGATTACCTAATTTGAGGCATTCTGGGACTGCATCAATATAATCATTAACTTGGGAAATATTCCCCCTTAGTAGAATCTCCCCAAATGAAGATCCTTTAATGATTGAAAATGACCTTATATTAATAACAACCATTACTAAATCATTCAATTTGGGATCATCCTGAGAAATCCTGAAATCCTAATATATAAGTACGTTATACCGATGCGAATAAAAATGCCTCAAATCCAGGGATAAATCAATAACTAAATGAGTTTGTATCTGAAAAAAACCCTCATCACTATTGTGCTCCAGAGCACCCAATTCCCACACATACACAATATTCTTTTCTATATAAATATATATAATTATTAATAAAAATATATATTCATTAAAATTTTACAATTATTTATTTATTTATTTGTTTATGACTATAATTTTATATAATAATATTACCAAAAATACTTATATATAACTATATATATATAATTTTTCATATTTAAATATTTTTATATGTTAATTGATTAATATAAAAATTTATATAATTATAAATAAAATAAAAAAGATTTATATTTTTTTGTTCTGTGGCTTTCCTGAGTTGTAGAGGCTCCACATAATATTACATCAGACCCAGGTTCAAATACTAGTAGGAGAAACATTCTAATGGGTGATGGTGACATAGGCATGGTGCTGGAAGGCGGTGATTTATGCATGATGATGGCAGACAATGGCACAGACAGATAATTACATATGCAAGATGTAAGCATGACATTATACTAGGCCTTTGGGTGAACTTGTGGCCCCTTAGGCCATGTAGTGGGGTTCAAGAAAACTCAGCCTTCGAGAAATGTATAGAATAAATATGCCTTGATGGATGGGTATTACCTATGGGCTATTACATACCTCTTCATCTTATGTGTCTGGTGTGTGTGTGTGTGATTCTTGTAATTGTACCCCCAATTACCTTACATATACATATAATAAAAATATTATTTAGATATATTAATTATAATTTTATTATTATTTAAATATATATAAATATATATATTTATTCACAATTATAAATATAAATAAATATAAAAATAAATATTGGTATATCATTTTCACTATATTTCTCTAATTATATATATTTAAATGTAGTTTGGGGATATCCCGAGTGGTAAAGGATCCCTGAAATCCTGCATCAGACTTGGCTTCAAATCTGGGGGGAATGAATTTTTATAGGTAATAGGTTATTTAGTCTTGACGCAAGTATGATGTAAGACTAATGCAATCAGGTGGTGACGTAGGAAGGAAAAGACATGGGCATGACTCATGCCTAAGGATGTAGGTAGTATGATATAGGAATGACACTATACATAGCTATTGGGCGATGTAATGGGCTTCATGCCCACTAGGATGATGAGTCCAGTGTTCCCCTTTAGGGATTCCTTGTTAAATTTTATATAATGCATATATAGAAATTTGATTTTAGGAAATAATTGGTGGTGGGATGTAATGGGATGTGGAACTATTTTAGTAGATCTAGGTGACCCATCCTTTACTTGGTACATGATAGGTGGGTCCCCATACTCCTTAGAAACCAAATTACCTATGAATTTGTAGACAATAATTGCTTCAACATTAGGTCTGAATCATATTTCCTAAAAAACCAAATGATCTTGAACAGTCGTAAATTGTTCCCTTAATAATGGGATTTGTGTTTCTAACGGAATTTTTCAATCAAGATAGGGGGTTATTGTTCATAGTACACACAATGAAGAAACACTATTATAGAGTAGAATAATGGGCCATATATATTCTAATGTTATAGATGAACAAATAAAAAATTAATTTTGGATGACTTTAAACAAAAAACCTTCACTATTTTGATGAGTGAGTAATGGGTTAATCTATATGAGTCATATATAATAGTTCGTATTGAATGTTACCTAACCCTTATAATATCTAAATTATGATTTTTTGGGGAAGATCAAGGACTACCTCCCATGTTTGATGATCCTATTTTGTTACCATTATATTTAAATTACTAGAATTTTTTTGATAATCATACTAAAAAATAAATCTGATATTTTCCACATTTTAAAACATGGGAAAACAATGTGAAAATCAAGATATAAGGAAAATTTGAACAACAATAACTAATAATTTCATAGAATACTTATCTGTGGAATTTATAATATTATTCCAATTTGAGGGGATTCCAAGGAACCATACTATTATGGAATCCCCAAACAAAACTGTATTGATTAAATAATGAATAAAACAATTTTAATGAGAATATTAAGAATTTTTTCATGCTAAAGAATCCCTAAATCGTTAAGGGTATATAAACCCTCTATGAAAATGTATCTAATATATATATGTCCATCTTCTTCTAAACACTCTAAAGCCACTAAAGAACTTTTGAATAAAAAACAACCTATATATAGTCATGTATGAGTATTCTGGTTATCTTCATTTTAAAATGTCTAGACTGATAAGTGTGAACCTATAGCTCTTTAGTTCATTTCAGTAGGATATCTCGCGGTTTCCAATGGTTATAAAAATTGGGTTGATAAATCTAATTACCAAAAGTGTATAATTAATAGAGATGTGGTGTTTTATGATACTTTTTATCCAAAATATAATTATTTCACACATAGGATTGATTGGAACATCCATTGAGTGGGATGTTGTAATAGAAATGTCAATTGAGTTTGAGGCAACTATACATCCACCTCTACCATATTCTCATCCTGTAATCTGAGATGAACTATGATCCAGTTCTAATTTAGATTTAGTTTTGATGCCACCTACCAATAAAACAAAATCCTATTTAACATTAGATATATTTAGGAGTGTTTTGATACCTCCTGGTCAGTTTATCCAATATGATAAAACTTTTTATACCATTATTCTTTCCTATGATCTTTTTGATGATGATCCTAAAACATAAACTGAAGCCCTTAATGAATAAATATTCAAAATATTGTATATTTTCCATTGATGACAAAGTTCACTCATTAATGAAAAAAACATTAGTTATACAATATATGAACCACCCAGTGATAAATTAATTAGATTTATGTGGATTTATAAATGAATGTAAGATAGAAATAACTGAAGTAATGTTAATTTTAAATCTACACTAATTTCCAAGTGATTCCTTCTATGAGAATGAATATATTACTCTGATATTTTTTCAAATTTTATTATGAATTATTTAATATTTCTATTTCTTTTCCTTTCTACTTATGATGTCCTTCACATTTAATGACCAATGTGAAAACATCCTTCCTTAATGGTGATCATAATGAGAAACAATAAATGAATCCTCCTGATGATCAGTATATGGAATTTTAATATTACAATATTTTCTATTTAAATAAATCATTATATGGTTTAAAACATGCCAAAAAAATTGGTGCAGAAAATTTGATTCCATTGGCATTTAAACCCATTTAATTAGGTGCCAGTATGATTCCTTTGTTTATTAGAAAATAGTCCAAAGTAGCATGTTTATATACTTTTCTATGCTAAAGAATTTTTTTATTATCCTCAAAATCCTGAAGCATGTTTCTAGTGCTATATCATAATGAAAATGTATTTTTGAAATTAATGACACAGGTTAATCTAAACATATATCAGTATTAGAAATCATTTGGGAAAGGCAAAATAATCTAATATATGTTTTACAACATGAATATATTCGAAATGTGCTAAAAAGATACATGTTTTAAAATATAATAAATATTATTGTACCTTTTGTGAAAAAAATAACATTCATTAACTTATCCACCAACTATTTCTAATGACATATAGTTTATCAATTTGATTATATATTCTAATATAATAGGAAACCTCATGTCTTCTATGATTTTCACTCATCCTCATAGAGCCTTTACATTATGCACCCTTAACAGATTTATATCCAGTGAATGGGAGCCACATTGGCAATACCTGATGTGGTTTCTATGGTATTTTTCATTTATTTATAATATATCCTTTTTTATAGTAAAAATGTTTTCTCTTCTGAAATAATTATTGGATTTTTTTATTCTTATTGTCAAGGAAATATTAGCAATGAAATTTCATTAATTGAGTAGTTTTTTCACTACTTACGGATTACCTATATCAAATAAAAAGATTATTCACATACAAATATATTTTTAAAACCCATATTTTTAATAATAAAAATTGTTTTATACTGAAATTTTAAAGCCCCAAAATTCTAAACTAAGAACATTGTACTTGATACCATATATAACATTCAACACAAAGAGCGTATTGGAATATACTATCCTGATACCTTAAAATATTACTACTACATCAAAATAAATTTATTACAAAATATAAAATACAATTCACACAATAATAAGTTAGGTTTCATCACATTCAATATTCACTTTCTTTGATATTTCGTGTCACACCCAAGACCGAGTTTTACTTTAAAACGATATATTATTAAAAATTATTATTTAGTATAATAAGATATAACAAAGATGTTATGTTTGTGGATATTAATATTATTAACTAACAATGGAAAATATATGGTTTATACAAATATAAAATTAATTAAATGGTTACAAATTAATTATAAATTAATTTAAAACCCAATAGTATATAAATGGAATGCCTTTATATAAAACTATTTTATTGTCTAAATGTTATTTTTTCATAATAAATAAAATTAATTAAAATTCATTTATTTTATTTAAGAAATATATATGTTATATATTCATTGAAATATTTTTTTTATAGTCACCCAATTTATTTTATTGTTAGAATAAAAGAATAACCCAATTTTTTGCATAAAAACATATATTTTAATAAAACCATTTATACAAATTTTTAATTGAGAACCTATTCTCAATCCAAATTTTGAATAATTATATCAATTAAAAGTAATTTAATCCAATTTATGTCATTCAAATAAATTTTAGTTTGATTTTAGATTTGAAAACTTCCAAAAATTTTGATCATTTTAACTTTATAAACCTCATTTGTCGTCCTATATACGAGATTAAATTATAATTAATTTCATAAACTTATAAATATAGAATTTGTAACAATTGATTCAATATTTTAAATAATAAAAATTTAATATATATACTATTTTGAATGTTTTTTTCAAAAATATTAGTGAAAGTGAATAAAATTAATTACAGCGATTAAGAGAAAAAGTATCTAAATAATAGACATAACCTAAAACATATGAACCAAAATAACCTAACAATAATTAAAAAGAAATTAAATAAAAATATTTCAACCCTATAATCTCTTTTCTCTAATTTGGTATATTATTAGATCCATCCAAAATGGTAAAAACATGTGTGTAATTACCATTTCAAAAATTTACAAGATTGCAGCTCATCTTACACTATAAAAAGTCACTAACACCTCAAAATTACTCACACCTATCAAGACACATTGTCGCAACCATTTATCTCCAAAATATATCCTTAACATCCCTACCCTCATGCTAGAATCCTCAACTTGGTTAGAAAGAAAAACAAGAAATCCTATTGGTGAAAACCAAAAAGAGTTAACAAAAGAGGAGGCAACAACCTTCCTCTGGCTCTTTTGTTTCAACATTATTTTCCACCTACTCAAATATTATTATTCCATAATTATATAATAACATTAAAAAATTAAATATAATTATATTTTTTATGTTAATGTTTTGACCAGCACATACTCACACATCCATATAGTGGGTAACAAATGTAATGTTCATGTATGATGAACTACCACCTCATGAAACGATGATTATTCATTCATCCTTTAATGCCTTTCATGGTTGGGAATTCTGATGAAAAGGATTTTTATATATGATATATATAATAATTATAATTTATTTATTCTTCAGAAATTATTATATAACTCATACATTCAGTAATTCTATTTTTTGTAAATGCGATAACATTCTTTTTGTACTTGTGGACTACCACCTCCTAAATGTGATGTGATTTAGTCACACTCTCTATAGAATGTATAAAGGATAGATTTTACAAAACTATGTGACATATATGAGATAAACATTATATTTTAATTATAATTTAAAAACATATCATTTACATTTCATTATATTAAATACTATAATGAAATGGAAGTAGTGTTCATGCGTACATACGATCTACAATCTCCTCAGATGGTTCATTCAATTTCATATATCCAAATATTTTATATTATTATATATATATATATATAATAAATATATATGATATTAAAATCATGTTTTAATGTTTATATATGATTAAATCTTGATCTATGTAACAATAATAATTAACAAGTTGGAATATACTCGACAGACATGGAAATCAACACCCAAAATGGGGAAAATAATTAATAATTGAAAACAAACGGTTAATAAGACATTATAATAAGATTATAGAAGAAAATATAAATATTATTATAGTTATGGTATAAGTTACTGACATGTTTAAACCATTATATATTAGGTTAAAGGACGTCCACCAGAAATGAAACACACGGTAAGGGATTCATGTCTCAATTTTACATTCATGAGGCACACATCATAATAACCAATTATTTATTTGTGTAGTGTATATAATGTACCTTTATATATATTATATCATGTATTAATTTATCATAATTTTATTTTCTATTTAAATTTGAATTATTTATTCTACAGGGATTTGAGTTAAATATTAGCAAGTGGAAAAAAATCATAGCCTGATTCCTTTTCATTGAGTTATACTACTTACTCATTATTATTAATATTATATAATTTTTTTATAATAAATTTGAATATATATTATTGTATCCTAAATTTTTATGTGGATTTAAAGTTGAGACACAAAATCTATTCCCTGATTAATTATCACTTTAACATTATAATGTTTTCAAGGGTTTACATAACAATCTCATTTCGTTTGGGATTGACTGCAGTTTAATATACATCAACAGAAATTATTTTATTATTTTCGAATAAAACAATTTATTTTATTCTCATAAGGTTTTTAATTATGTGTATCATGTAATATATCTTTTTATAACCCTTTTTAACTTAAAATGTTTATAAAATATTTTTTGAAAAACCTAACTTCATTTTACGCTTTTGTCGGAGAACTAGTATTATTCTAAAAAAATAGTTTTCTAAAAATGTTTTAAAAAATTATTTTCACAATTGAAAAATTATTTAATAATGCAATTTTTAAACTTTTTTATCTTTTTCATCTTTTTTCTTAATGAATCTGCTTTTCTCTTTTCTAACACGTCACTTTTCTAAAAAATTTACCTTATAAAAGGAATGTTCTTTTTACCTACTACGACATGTATAGATTTATCAGCCATCATTTATTTGAACATTAATATATATTTTTAATGTTTTTATTTTTAAATAAATTTTTTTTATATTTCATTTTAATAGAAGAGGATTTTCAAACCGGTTTTCAAAATAAAAGTAAAATTTTCCACAAGATTGTTTTTAAAAGGTCTTTCTATAGAATATTTTTTAGTAAGGAAAAAAAACTGATTTTTACTCAACTAGGGATATTTGGTATTGTTACCATCCTAATTCTTCCTCTATATGGTTTTACATTGATTATTCCATGTATTGTATTTGAATTTGGCATCCTTGATTAATATTTGTATTCAACATGAAATATTCAATTTCATTTGATCATTGAACATTGAGTTTCCCAAAATAATCCATTTCATTTATGAGGGATATTAATATTCCCTAAATCATATACCATTTTTTAATATGCTGATTACATTGACAATTTTTTTAATATGTAGTGAAATATTGATAAATATGTATTTTTTATTTAATATAAATATTTTGTAAGGAGTTTTATTTATTTCAATTGTTCAATATGATGAATGCATTAGACAATAAATGATAGGTGAGTCCTAGGATATATATAGTCCCTCAATGCATTGATAGGTTCTCAAGAGAAAAATTAGATATCTAAATCATAATATTTTTAATCGTCTTATGAATGGTCTTAATGGTATCAATTTTCATGTGCCTCTGATATTGCATTAAACAATTGAGAATTTCCATTGTATATATTTCAGTTATTATTATTCATTATCCATGATAATTTAAATATGAAAAAGTATGTGGATACACTTGATTTTTTGTTTATCGATTAAAAATATTGTCTTCTTAGTTATTTACCATATTATATTTATTACATACATCCCTTAGAGATTATTCATAAATTTAATGTGTCTTCATTTATTAGATTTCCATATTGACTATTTTCATTGATTTATTATTGCTTATTATTTATCTTACTCTTAATGGTAATTTGAGGTCGCCCCTATATTTTTCTATTCCCTAGGATTCCCTAATGTATACATAGATTTCTATGAAAGGATACGCTAGATGGAATGAATATACTTTCAAAAAAATATGATGTAATTAGTGTTTCCATTTGTAAAGAAAGACACATGTATGTATCTAGTATATGAACACAACTACATTGTTCAGACCATTTAGACACAAATTACTTTTATCTTATGACAATGTAATGGTAGTGGATACTGGCTCATGGATTGATGGGGTTTATGCTCTATAAAAATAAAAAAAATCATGATAAAATAGAAATAAATTGGATTACTAAAAATATAATTTTTCATATTTAAATAATAAGTGTTCGTTTATGTCCATTATTACATATTATATATTATATTGAGAATATTTTAATTTAAAAACAGTAATTGTGTTACAAAAAATATCCATTAAAGATGAGATTTGAAATTTGACAATAATTAACATGCATGGAAGCACATGGAAGTTAATTAATTTAATAATACTTTTCTTAATTCTTAATATTCTATGTATTAAAAAATTTAATGTTTTTTTATTTACTATTATGGTTAGTTATAAAAATACATACTTTTTTATATGAGATAGGAAACCACGCTTGAGAATGTTTTGATAGGTAAATCAATTATATTTTAACATAGAGTATTATATTCTATTACTATTATGGTAGTTTTTAAAACTATTGAACCTCTAATGTCCCATGAAATTGAAAGGTAGTATTTTTCACTATCTTGTTCCATTTGAAATATAAAAATAGCTCGCTTATTTTTAAAATCCTAATATCAAAAGCCCATATCCTCAGGGTTTACAACAATATTACTCTCTTGTGTGGCCTTTTCATTGGTGTAGCATACATCTATCTTCTAATATTAGGTTTTTTCATTTTACTATAGTATCCAACTCGAATTCGATTATGTTTTTTTTATTTTAGTGTTCTCATTGCCACTTTTACACCAACCAACTAATTTTCTCAATTTTTAGAATTTTTTAGTTCCTATTCTATGTAATTTTTTTAAAATTGGTTTTTATTTATAATTATATCTTCCTCCTTCATTTTCATTTTTTATATTCTATGTTTCATATATGTTTCATAGTTATAATTTTATTAAATATTATAATTACTAATGATATTATTTTTGGAGTTAATGTTTATTTTCTTCATTTCCTTATTACATGTAATTCAATTTCTTATTATTCCCTTAATATTATTGTCACGTTTTTCCATGATTTCATTTTTGAAGTAATTAATTTTCTTTTTTTATTTTCTAATTTTGATTTTATACAAATTGATATGAATATTTATTTGTTTTCATATTTTTAAATACCTTTTCATAAACTGTGTTGGCACACTATCTCTCTTAACCACCCTCAACATGTTGATTTACATTTTTTAATATTACATTAGTATAATTCCATTACTGATAACAAGTCATGTTTTTAAATATTGAAATCATTTCCCTCATCAACCTGACAAAATTGGTAATAAAATTATTAACATTAATTATATATATTATTAACTTTTACTTGTATTTGATAAATTTATTTTCTTAAACTGTATTTTTTTAATGTATCTAAGGTGTTTAAAAGATATAAATATGGGATTTAAGGTATGAATTCACAATATCATGTGTTCTATAATTCAATATTAATTTTATTTTTTCAGATATTTTTCTTGTCTAATAACCATGGTAATGAAGATTTTTATTTTTAAATTATATGAAATCCAAGAATGTATTTTTTTTTAATAAGAATTAATATATTATTTCATGTATCTCATTCAATATTTTTTTTAAATTTCAATCTTAATGAATGTATTTTTTAAAATGTATTTCATTTAAAATATTGAAATTCTAATTTTGTATAGATGTATTTAGATATAGATTTTAAATACATGATACATGCATGATATATAATTCATGATAATATGGGGATTATATGTCTTGGAATAGTGTTTTAGAAGATAAACACATTCTTTATAATGATGCTCATGTCCATAAAGAAAGGAAACATTCATCTTCCTCTTATTTTTTAGGTTTTATACATTCTCTATTCTTTTATAGAAATGATTGTAGTTTGTTATAGAGTTCGTTAATTTTATTATGGTTTTCTAGACGTTCTGTCTACTTTATATTATATTATTGAAAATATAAATACTATAATTCTCAAACCACTTAATCCTTGACTGTATCAATTAATGGTTTTAAAAATGAAAAAAATAATTTAATTAAAATTTTCACATCGTATTTACTACTCTATACTAAGAAAGATATGCAATTTTTTTGGTACATACATTTAATTCATGATGAATTTTTTTTCAAGAATTCCATTTATAAGAAAATCAAAATGTATTAATCTTAAGGAATATGTTTTTATTTTTTCGTATGTTTATCTTTTTTTAATAATAGTTTCAACATAAATTCACTGAGATAGAGAATAAAGAAATAGAATTGTGATCTTGAGTCAATAATGCTGTGAAAAATTCCACAAGGATTCATCTCGGTATTTTTTGGTGTGATTTGGTTTGTTGATAAATCAAGATGACTTTGAATGATTATGGTTGGTATAGTCCAAAGTATGTGTTTAAGGTGGTGCAATATCATGGTATTTTCCATATTTTTGGGCCTCAAAATAGGGAGTTTGGTTTTTGGAAGATTTGTGTTTTCTTGAAAAACATTGTTTTCATTCTTTGAATCATAGTTCCTGGACCACAAAGGGAGTTCACTGAACATAGAAGGAAATTGGAAAAGGATTTCTGCATAGTCACACTATATGGATCACAAAACACAATACGCATACCACATAAAAAAACAATTCATTGATGTCTCGGAGTACATGGAAGGATAAAGTTCGGGCAATGTATTTTCAGCGTTGGAAAGGAGGAGTGATTCATTTCCATAATGAATTGGCCTGCATAAGAAAAGATAGGTGCTACACGCACCACAGAGGGAAAACAGATTGCAGAAGGAGTATTGTGTGAGGTGAAGGAAATATCGCGTCAAAGTTTTTAGTAAATTGGATTAAAATATTTTTAGGATCTATTTTCATATATAGGTAATGCTAGTGAGAATATTAAAGTT
This sequence comes from Viscum album, assembly GCA_963277665.1. NCBI lineage: Eukaryota > Viridiplantae > Streptophyta > Magnoliopsida > Santalales > Viscaceae > Viscum > Viscum album. Next base: position 1,388,179,636 of record OY728160.1, read on the forward strand.
AGAGAAATATTTATTAGAAAACATCTCCAATATAGGAAAAATTGTGCTATGTCTGAAAGAGTTCACAATGGAGTTTGTGATGGACAAGTGGTTCATTATGGAGATTTCTATGATGCATGAAATAGTTCACTTGAACAACCCTCAAAATTGTTTTTTGGGGGTCTTAATCTCATTATGGAAAAGGGCCCACATATAAAGAATTGATCTGTAAAACAAGAAGTGGTCGTGGTAGGAGTGACAATCCACTGAAGTGGAGGCAGTCTGTGGTGGAAGTGGTGTTCTGTGATGCAATCACACCATGTAGTGAAAAAAATTTAATAGAAGAATTACATTTGTTTTCATAGGGACAAAGACTATTTTCAAAAGAAATTTAAACTAACACACAGTGTGCGGTAATTTCGAACATCAAAAGAGCATCTGGAAATAGTTTTGGATTTATGAGTTCATGAAAATTAAGGGACCTAAAATTCCATAAACTGGAAGGGGAACATTTCTGGAGTAGTATAAAAAATAATAAGATGATAATGTTCCTTTATACTTGTAGTGATCAAGATTAGGAGACATAGGGAGTGACCCTTGGGAATGCAGTGAGATGACCCTAAACCTTATATTGGTAGTGAACCTAGGCATAGAATTGATTTTTCTCAAATCTTGTAATTTTTTAATTTATCTTTAGTATATTTGAAACATCGACATGTTGTCATTGTATTCTTCATTGATGTATCCCAGTAAAGGTAAACCATGTAAAATCATTTTTTCCCTTTCATTATAGAAACCCCAAACATGACGTACATTGTCATTACATTACATATGTGGAATACTTAATACATAACAAAAACAGATACCCAACTATTGTAATAGTTTAGTGTCTTTGGAAACTCAGAACATAATCTTCTAATAATGGTGAAAGATATTCAACATCTTCCATAAAGATCTTCCCCATTTTTTTCTTACCTAAAACCTTTCTTTATATCCAAGGGAAAATAAAACATAAAAAGGGTGTGCTCAAATGCTCATTAAGTGTAAACTTTGGGAACATAAATCAATCATTAAACATTTGATTGAAAAAACTAGAACATTAAATCTAAACATCAAATTCTTGATCAATGACATAAATCTTGGAAGTACATATGGAATATATCATAATGGAACATCAATCATGATAAAATATCATGGGAATAAAACATGAAATTGTGGAAAACCATTATTCACATGATATTACTTCTATAGTAGCCAAGGAATTCCTGCTAAGACCATTATAGTGGACAAAGTCCATTACTGAATCGGGTTTACATACCATTCCATCCATATATTACTGTACCAGATTCAATTACTGTTACAACAATGTCTATCTCATTAGATATAAATCGTTACAAATTGCATTGGAGGGAGATATATATGCCACTCATCTCATAATGATATCATTCTTACTTGTGCCACCAAATAAACATAAATCATTCATCATAACCCAAAGAATAAAATGGGTTTCAGAAACATCATCCCATCATAAAATAAACCATATAAAAAAATGAATATCATTTATCATAAGAATAATCAAACCATGTAAATAATAGAGACATTATACTTGAAACATAATTATAATAGTTTTGAAAAAACACTTGAATTGAATTCTTGAGGAAAATATCCTTTCTTCTTCAAAATCATTTTCTTTTAGCAAAATTCCTTGAAATTTTAAATGAAAATGATTTTGGTAAAAATAATCATTAAATATTGTAGAGGAAGATTCATGAAAATTAGTTGTTATGAAACCGTAAAAATCCATTCCTGTGGTATAAGTTAAAAAAACATTCTCCTCGTGCTTTTGCTGGAAATGTCAAAAGGTACCACATATGGTAAACAAAAGTAATATTCCTTCCATAATACAGATTTAAAGTCCAAGAGGGGTAAACATGACTTTAAAAATACATTGATTAATATTAAACACTTTATGAAAAACATTTTTATAGACATGGATGAAAAATATAACCCCAGTAAATACTTACTTATAAGAAATATCGAATAAAAATGAGATTGCAAAATTATCCCTTACCTTAGGTTTGATATGCTGCATACATATATGAACCGTTTTCATAATGATTTAAATAATATAATTGAATTATTAAAGGATTATATTAGTCGTTATGATATCATATATGATTCACTCATGACTTTATATTACTCGTTATTTTTTAAATTCCATGTTAAAACAGCATTTTGGGAAAAAATCGTTTCATTTATCGTATGTGTTTTGAATTGTTGTTCTTGACATTATTACTTATATCCAGATTTACATAATACCAGTATTTAAAACATGATTTATATATAATATATATTCATCATATATATATATATATGATAGATCGATAAATGGAATGAAATACACCGTTCATGGAGATGGTAGGTCGTACGAACACATTAACGTGATTTTCATTTACTTATTGAATTGAATGGAATTAAGTAAAGGAAACATATATGTACATAAATCAAATGTAATTATTATGTAATATATTTCATAATTATTTATTATATATACATTATAATCATACTTGAATGGTTAATCATGGAAAATGAATCTCATCGCGTTCGTGGAGATGGTAGTCCGTACGTACGCACGAGCGATGATATCATTCTTTTGATATTAAAATAGTATATAATTGAATGGTATATCATATATACAGAATCATAATAATTTTATATTTATTATTTATAACATTTATTTTCATTATTATACCCATCCAAATGATGAAATGTTTGAATAACAAACTAAAACCACGACGTGGAGACGGTAAGTCGTATGTACTCATGTGTGGTGACTTTTTCATTCATAGGATGGATAAAATAACTAATATTGTTGTACCATTTTTATACCAAAATCAAATTATATAGAAGATACGGGATTTATTATTCTATAATGGAAAAAAATGAAGGAGGAAGTGGAAGAAGAAAGAAACCTGAAATAGGGGGTGAGATATTTACCTCTTCTTCGGGTTCTTCATTTTGATTTGATCAAGAGGGCTCCATAGGTTGGCTTTCTGACTAAAGTAATGCCTCTAGAAAGAAGGGAGGATAATTTATAGGGTATTTGTTCCGGGTTTGACCGAGCCAAATGGCTTGGAGGTGTGAATTAGAGAGAAGGGGGAGTGCCCTTTTTATAAGAGGGGGTGAGGGGCACCTTAGGAAAAACTGAAAATATTATTTTATAATAAATTTATATTCGGTTTATAATGGCTCCAAAAAGACATATTTAGAGGATAGTGTGGGTAGGGATCTCAATCCTCTTAACCAATAGGTTTTAGATAAGTTTAGGTTACCATTTTAACCTTAACATTTAGATTTAACTCAAAGTTATATAATTTAACTTTTACCATGTCTTCTTTTATTCTTACACTATATGGTTAATAAGCATACTATAAACTACCAATATAACCCCAATTGGTCCATTAATATCATATATATTATTATATAAGTCTTTTGGACTAACCATAGATTTTTAGGGCCATTTTATCATTTAATAATATATTATTTGTTTTAAAAATGCTTTTATGTCAATTTTGACACTATTTGGTATTTTGTTTTTTTTTAATTAATAAAAGCATTATTACTTAAAAAAATATTCATCTAAACAACCCCAATATGTTATGTTATCCTATAAAATTAGTTCCATTAATAAAAAAGTCTAAATTTACATTTATTTTGGTATTTATAATATTAATAATGTTAATATTTCATTAATAAGGTAATTACTGCATCATCAGTGTGTCATAAATAAAATTAATTATATAATGTCTAAAAAATATAAATAAAATACCATTATTTAGGAAATAATTTTTTCATTCTAATTAATATTTATAGTCGAATTTATCTTTTGTGTAACCCTATATTATAAATGTTTTAGTTATTAGACTTTGATTTTAACTATTTTAACACTTCTTTAAATAAAATAATAATAAGTTTCCAAATCTAATCCAAGATGACCAAAAAGGTTCATATTTTATTACTATGTTTCTTTGTGGTCGAATTATACTTATCCAATAGAATTATGACATGGGTTAGGGTAATAATAATATCATTTTTACCCTTAATTACCATATTAACTTTTAACTGTGGTAAAAAAAAGTAAAGAGTTACAATTCACAAAAAAATTATTTTTATCTTAATGAACCATATTTTATTTCTTGATATTAACCATGTGTCTCAGAATTTCTAAAATCAACTCACAAAAGTGGTAAATTTAAGTTTTATGTAAATTTTCAAATGCTCCTAGGAGGTGGGTAAAAGACAGTAAAAAGTTCAATAAAATTTTTATATATCTAAAATTATTATAAAATGACTCCAATGAATAATGTTGAACTTATATAGGTATTATGTATCTATTATTAAATAAATTAAATTTAAATAAAATAATTGAATATTTAAATAAAAAGTCAGTTTTAACCAATAACTCACTGTTTTTACTATTCATTAAAAATTGAATGTTTTCAGAAAAATACCAAAAATTCAGACTAAGCTAATTTCGATTCTCCAAATCCAAAAATTAAGTACATTTTGAATGATAAAATTTATAAAATTTCAAAAAGTGTATATTACTATTCATAATGGCTAGTTATGTAATATTTTAATAACATATCGTTGTTTAGTGAAACCCGATATTGCTTACAACACACGCTATCGAGGAAGGTCGTGATTGCTTGTAATGCAAGACAAGTTAGGGATGCATGTAGTGAAATATTCCTCTGGTGTTGCGTATAAAATAATAAAAACTTATTTCATTGATACATTAAAAAAATCTATACTTAATGTTGCGTAGAATAATTTCCACAAAATAAAATTGAAATTATGTGTAACACGATCCAATAATAGTGTTGCGTATAGTGCAAGCTAATACAGTGTTGTGTATAGTAAATTAATATATTGGAGTAGTGTACAATAGAATAAATCAAAGAAATTAAAAATAATATATCACATAAAATCTCGGATTTTTACATTCTACCCCACTTAAAATGAATTTTTCCCTCTAAATTCGTTGGGGTTATAAATGGTTTACAATATGAAAGTTTCATTCATTGAAAATCACATCATAAAAAGGAATACTAAATCCTAATTTTAAAAAGGAATGTTAGAAACATAACGGATACCCAAATTAACTAATCAATGGGTTTCCACATAGGATAACATAGGTGGAAATATGGATATGGAAGAGTAATCTAACCATCAAGTTCTGATGGAGAGTGATTGAGAACATGGATATGAAAAAGCCAACAATCACAAATCCATAAATTTTTTATGATCTCTAGTACCATCTGATTCATTGGATATGAGGACACTAGGACACCATTTTTTTGTTTTGGAGATCATTTCCCTAAAGTTGATGAATTTGAATTAGAAGAAATACCTACTATATTTTTGTACAATCTCACTGTTGTTCATCCATTGAACAATTTCCACTTCATCTCTTAAAGAAATTAAGTTGAGTTTGTCATTCTTGAAGTGTTAGTAGAGCATATGATAGAATGATTTGTCCTTCCATCTGTCTCTAAAAAAGGTTATAAAAATTTATTAAATATGCATAAGTCCATATATGGTGAGGTTAATCGTATATGATTTGAAAAATGGACTTATACTTCATCTATCATACATATTAATAAAATAAAACTAGTTTCTACTAACCAAGGAATTCTTGTAGGCCAGTGGTAGGCAATAAAGGCCTGTCACACTTCGGTTGTGGGTTCGATTCCCACAGGCATGTCTTACACGACGGGTTGTCGCCCATCCTGCAGGTTGTCATTTTTTTAAAACTACATTATTATAACATCCCATAAATAAAATCAAAAAAAATTTCTACCCTTAAACAATACTAACTTGTGTCCAATATAATCCATTCCAATATTTAGGCCTATCCAAAATAATTCTTTCCAAGCTCATAGTATAAACATAACAATTACTAGAAATTTCATCTACCGAGCATGTTAATACAATCATTTGTCCCCCATATATCATATGATATATCTTGTCGGTCACATTCCAAACATGTGAATACCTCAATCGTGTATTATCTTGAAAAATGAATTCCTGTTGAAGTTTAGTGAAAACATGAATGCTGTCAAAAGATAACTCTTTCCACATACCAAAATCCCAAAATTTATATATACTCAAACCATGATATACCTTTCTCCTTATATCAATCATGAACTCATTTCTTTTTCTCTTTATCCCTTCATTATTCACATATAATCTTTTTTCCAAAAAATATTTCAACCACTTTTCATGGTTACTGATACCATATAATTATTGAAAACCAATACATAGATAATCTGAAATTCCACGATACCCTAAATGATATTCCATGATATTATTTTGAAATCCCATTACATAAACACTTAATAATTCAACAACATCATTTTCATACTCAACATCATAAATATTGATCGTATGTGACTTCCCTTTATCCATTTCCTTAAGAGGTTTCTCACGTTGATCATAATTAACCCTTGGAATAGGTCATTGATTAGCATAATGACCCATTTCCTTACACTTGAATCATTGAAGTGTTGGTGGAGCGTTCTCTGTAGTCTTTTCGCTATTCACATCATTAACTACCTTTTCCCCATTACTTTTCCACTCAACTACTCAATGACCTTCTTTTACTCACTTAAAATATTTTATAGTAGCTTTTAGACAATCTCCACCATGCTTCCTTCCATACTTTGATCATAAATAAACCTTCATCTTATTTTCACCATTATTATGAGACTTTTCCTTGAACTCCATCTTTTTTTTTCTTGTCAAAACCATGAGATGGATATGTAAAATCAACGTCCATTTCTACCTTGATAGCACATCACTCAATTTCATCATAGCTATTGAAGTCTCTTATAGAAAATGCCCTTCGGAGACTTGGTTTTACGCCACTAAAGAATCGATCAAGTTTACTTTCAGGTTGGATGATAAATCCAGATACATAACATGAAAGCCTTGTTATATTGGCTTTGTATATACCAACAGATTCATCATCCTTTTTCTTAAGCTCATGTAACTCATTTTCCATCTTTGTTTGAAGAATACGAGGGAAGTACATATTGAAAAACAAGTTCTTGAACTCATCCCATTCCATTGATTCAATTTCATCTTGAGGCCTTGTATTCTTAGTTAGTGTATACCACTAGTACGCTTCACCTTCTAAATGGTAAACATCCAGAATGTATTTTTCATTTTCTGAATAGCGAAGTAGGGAAAATAACTTTTTAATGGTACTGATCCATTGTTCAGCAACAAGTGGTTTAGAAAACCCCCTAAAAGAAGGTGGTCGTTGCCTCATGAAGGACTCAATATAATATTGTTCACTTTTATGCTTATTCGGAAGTCCAGAATGATTCATAACTTGTGTAATTATAGAAACGAGATTTTTCAATCTATCTCCCAGAACATTAGTTTGTTCAGAAGGAAAATCATTACATTTTCAATTACATTGATCAACATGGTTCCTTCGGGTTCCAACCATCATCTAAAACCCCAAAAGAATAGTGTGAGAGGAAAAAATAATGCTAGGGGAAAAAACAAAATAAAGGGGGAGTACCTTCAATATCTAACATCTTAGGATTAATTCTAATATTATTACCATAATTCTAGGACTATAACCTATACATATACTAAACCTTAGGGACATCACTAAACATACCTTATAAATATATCTAGGGATCTCACTAATGTTTTTTGGAACGTATTTTCCAAAGATTAACTAAACCATTCCTCTAATACCACCTGTAGAGACCTAAAACATGATGTACATGGGCATTATATTACTTTTGCGGAATAATTTATACATAACAAAAAAAGACACCCAAGGATCGTAATAGTTTAGTGACTTTGGAAAATCAGAACATAATCTTCTAATAGTGGTGAAAGATCTTCAACATCACCCATAAAGATCTTCCCCTATTGTTTCCTTACCTACAACCTTTCTTTATATCCTTCGGAAAAGAAAAAACAAAAATGGTGTGCTCAAATGCTCAATAAGGGTAATCATAGGGAACATAAAACAATCCATAAACATTTGATTGCAAAAACTTGAACATGAAATCTAAACATCAAAATATTTAGCAATGACATAAATCATGGAAGTACGTAAGGCATATATCATAAAGGAACATCAATCATGATAAAATAGCATGGGGATAAAACATAAAATTGTGGCAAACCATTAAGCACATGATATTATTTCCATAGTAGATAAGGCAGTGTTACCAAGACCATCATAGTGGACAAAGTCCATTACTGAATCAGGTTTACTTTCCATTCTAGCCCTCTATTTGTAACGCCCCGAACCCAGTTACCCAGAGTTGGCTCATTACTTCGTAACATTGTCATGATCACAACAATCAAGTCTCGAAAGACCGATTAGTTTAGTAGCCTTGGAAACACTTGATACATTCATAAGTATTACATTACATCATAAAGTAAAACAAAACTACAACAACATATTGTCTTCATATCCCCTCATACTATCCCTACAGGTAATTCATAACATACTTATTCACATCCTGGAAAAATTAAAACACTGAAAAGGGTGATCTCAGATTCTCAGTAAGGATAAAAATATAGCGGAAGCTTTTATAAATAGATATAAACATTTAAGGAAATGTATAACTAAAAAAAGCCTTATAAACTTAAATTTAAACATAATATGGCAAAAGTAAAATGAGATAATGCCATTTACTTATTCAAATGGACATTCTACTTAATGAATAATCACATGCAATATCAATAACCTTTTTTATAATGATGTAATGCATAATGCCAGACTATCATAACCACTTAGCCAAGGCCTCGTGCCAAGACTACAAATAATATTTTGTCAAGGCCTCATGCCAAGACACTAGTTTGCCTCATGAGACCAGCCGATGCATCGAGGAGCAATAGCAGCCTCCACCCATCACTTATTAATTCAAATTCATTCCTCATATGAACAGGTTTAAACATATAAAAAACCCTTACATAATCGTATCACATACAAAATGCATAAAGGAAACATATCATTTCCACATTTCAATCACAAGATATCAATACAACACATTGATATAATAAAAACTTTATCAAAACCATTTTCAATACGAAAATAAAAGAAAATTAAAATTTGGTATTTATTTTTCATTTAAAAAAAGTTATGGCTGGTAGAGGAAGCCGAAACAGAAGTAATGGTCACAACGGTGGAGAGGTCGTTTTCGCCGCATACGTAAGACAAAAAAATTCATTTTTTCGTTTAGTAAAACGTTTTGTAAAAATTATTTCTTTTGAATAAAAGTAAAAGTCAAAGGGGTTTATACACCGTATAAAAGAAAGTTGTGTATAAAACAAAATATGCCTCAATGAAAGGGGATTGAGATGAAGACCCTTACAAAGATAATTTTTTTAAATAAAGTATATCTATTATGTGTATTCACTATAATTACACATAAATAATGTACAAATACAAGATATGACATAATAATATCATGACATAATTTGAAAGTATGAGATTAACCCAAAGAATGGAAATTTGGTTAAGAAGTTCTCTTACCTTGTGTCCGTCTTCACTCGACCGTTATTTGACCTCTTGAATAATAAACTAGAGTTAAATTATATTTGATTAAGAACCTTTTTCAAGTTAATTATCCCTTTTATATCACTTAATACAATGTTATGAAAATTATGTACTCTTTTATGTTAACAACGGTCGTTTTGTCGATCTTTGGTACTTGAGTCAACAATAAACTTCTTATAATTACAAGTTGTTTATGTGGTAGAATATCCATTATCACCCGAATTATATTCATGATGTATATATCATATATATCCTATATATGCAGTATATACATGCATTTATAATATTACATAACATTTAGAGGTAAGAAATGAAATGCACCGTTCATGGAGACAGCAAGCCGTACGTACGCATGAACGCTACTTTCATTTCTATTTCATATTTAATGGAATGAAATAATAATTATAAAAATGTATAATATAATTCCAGGATAATATAATGTATAATACCATTTACTCTATCCTTTATAAATCCCACATATGGTATTAACGATTCAAATCACTTTGAAGGGGCGGTAGTCCGTACTTCCTAAAATGAAATTATCGCGTTTACCCATAATGGAAATCATAAAGGTGTGACATAAATGAAAAATACATAAGAATAAGGAAAACATAAACATAATATATATCATGTATTAAAATAGTGTCATCATAATGTCCACCATTAGAGGTGTTAAAATAAGATTGAACAATCATCGTTTCGTGAGGCAGTAATTCGCCACCTAGAGAAACAGTATGTTCATTAACCATTTGACGAAGGTGTGTGTAAGTTTAAATAAAATCCATCTCATAAAAACATCCTAGTATATTTAAGATAATTTTTTGTTACAATAGAAAATAATAAAAATACTTTAGGGGTTGGAGAAGCAAAATAAAACAAAACAACATTAGAGAAGACATTACCTTAAAATCGGGTATCTATTTTTGATTTGAGCCAAAGGCTTCCTTGGGAAGACTTCTGCCCAAAGTGAGGCTTCTAGGAGTAAGATATGGAAGTTGAGAGAGTATTTGGGTAGATTCTGGCCGAGCCAAAAGGCTTTGACGGTGTGAATAAGGTGGTAGTGGTGGGGGCCTTTTATAAGAGGAGAGGAGGGGCACTCTTGGAATGTCATGAAATGTTACTTTATTATAAAATGAGTTTCTAAATTTAAAAGTCCAAAACATATATATTTCAAGGATAAGGTGATAAGGGTTCTAAATATACTCATCCAATAGGTTTTTGACATGTGTAAGTCTTATATTTTACATTATCGTTTCATTTTATTTAAATCGTTAATTAATGGGGTATCGCTGCATCATCATGGTGTCATAAATAATTTAATTTATTTAATGTCTAAAAATTATAAAAAAAATTATAATGATGTAGGAAATATTTCTATATTTCTAATGAATATTTATAGTCAAAAATATGACTTGTATAACCCCATTTAAAAATTGTTTTAGTAAAACAACTCATGATTGTGACATTTTTATTTTAACATTAAATAAAAGGTTTTTAATGTCATTTTCCTACCAAAGTGTCTCCATGAGGTCCCCAAGTTGTCCCATGGATTGTCTTGGTCGGAAATAGACCATCCAATATGGGTAGGACAAGTGTAAAGGTATTTTCATATTTTTATAATATCATATTTACCTTAAATTTCAGTAATTACCTTTAATCGCGATTAATTAAACATAAAAGTTATTATTCACCAAAAAATAATTTTAATCCCATTGAACCACATTTTAAATCCTAATTACAACCATGTTTGTAGGATTTTTTAAAATAAAATCACAGAAGTGGTAATGTTTCATTTAAACGAAAAAGCAGTTTTTTAACTACCACTTAGTGGTTTCACTATTCATCAAAAATTGATGTTTTTCAGAACAATGACAAAATTTCACCCTAAGCTATAATTGATATTACGAATTCAAAAATGATGTCTATTTTACAAAATTCCAAACATATAAGTTTCATTAATTAATTTTATAACTAATTCCCGTTGTCACAACAAATAGCGTGTTTTAAGAAATAATATATATCAAAAGATTGACAATTGTTTATGTCCAATTTCAAAGTGAAAATAATTATAATGAACACCATTGGATAAAATGGTAAAAATATATTCTAATTATAAATTAAAACCACTCAATAGTACAATTTATCAATATAAATTATTTTTATTAAAAAAGTTGTTTTATGTATTTTTCAGTATTTGTAAAAAAATTGAAGTTCTCATAAAATTACAAAAAAATCAACTTAGGATAATTTCAATATTATGAATACAGAAATGAAGTACATTTTGAAATATAAAATTTCTATAATTTTAAAAAGTGGGTATTAGTATTCGTAATGACTACTTTGATTAGTCGTGGTGTGTTAGAACTCGAACTTGCGTACAATGAATGCAATTGCATTATTGAAAGAGAAGCGTATCGTGGAAGCTCGGGGTCTTACATTCTCTCCTCCTTCAATAAATTGAATCCTCGTAATTTTAAATTTTTCTTTAAAAATAAAAGGTTTAAAATATAAAATACCTTTGTGAAAAACCCACATCAGAAATAAGGTTAATAAAAATATAAATTTAAAAGAAAGAAAGATAAGTACAAAGGTCACACGAGATAGAACATACTAGGATTCTATGAAAATATGGATATGGAAGGAAAAAAAACCATCAGGGTCTGATTGAGAGTTTTAGAAAACTGGATTAGGAGAACGTTAACCACAAGAAAATCACAAACCTGTGATTGGTTAAACGGTCATTGAATCCCTAGTTAGAAAAGTTAACAGTCAACATTTTTTCAGTTACCTTTTATAAAATTGAGGAATTTATTTAAGAGATTTAATATTAATGTAAGGGAATATATATACTTTTCATGTAGACTTTCATTCATTAAAAAAAATTACCACAAACCCATCTTTCACTCCAAATGGTAACAAAACTCAAAAATATTCTATTTATCCTAATTGTACAAGGTTCCAAATATTAACACATACCATTTAGATTTGGAAAACATTTTTTTAATAACCAGGGACTTCTTGTAGGCTAGTGGTAGGTAAAAAAGTCATGTTGCACTATGGTTGTGGGTTCGATTCTTACAACTTTGTCCGACGCGACGGGTTATCCCCAGACCTGCAGGTTGTCCTTTTCCTAAAACTATAATATTATAATATTCCAAAAATAATCTTCAGAAATTTTTTAACCTTAAACAATACTATCCAACATTAAAATTAATCCATTCCAACCTTTATAGTAATCCAAAATACCTCTGTTTAGACTTTCTCTAAAAGGTCACTAAATTCCAAAATCAATTTATCAGATTCCCCAATCAAAGTAATGTTTCTCTTATTATCACATACTTAAAATATGATTACCTTCATCATATTAAAACCTTAATTAAAACAACAAGTACTATAGTACCATCCTTATATATATCACATTATTCTTATAACCAGAATATAATCCTTGATTCCAAAAGCACCAATACATTAATTATTCCACTTCAACAGTAGTATCAGTATATGATTGTCCTTAATCCCTTGGCCTTTTCTGAGTTATGTTTTTCTGACGCTTAGGACATTCATTTGAATAATGCCCCATTTCCCTACAATTGTATCATTCAACCTTGATAGCCTCTTTCTTTCCCTTGCAATCACGAGCCTGGTGACCTTTTTCTCCACATTTATAACAAACTCCCATTCCTTTTAGGCATGTAACGGGGTGATTCTTCCCACAATTATCACATAATGGAAAATCCTTCTTTCCCTTTTTCCCTTTATCAATCTCTTGTTCCATCATTCTCTTCTTCTCTTGCTTTACTTTATTGTCATAAGATTTAGAGAATTCCATTTCTGTCTTGATAGAACACGAGGCTATATCTCCGTATGTTGAGAAGGTTTGTGATACTCATGCTCGATGAAGAAATGGTTTTAACCCATCAAAGAAACGATTGATCTTACTTCTTGGGTTACATATATAATCTGCAGCATGCCTCACTATCCTTGTAAAGTTATCCTCATACTTTGCATCATTCTCATCCTCTTTTTGTCTCAGACTTAGAAATTTTTTTTCCATATCTGATCGATGGTCATGGGGATAGTATTTTTCTAGGAAAATCTATTTGAACTCCCTCCATTCCATATTTGATACTTCATCATCTTCGTTTGTGTTTTGAATCAATGACCACCATTGATCAGCATCTCTAGTGAGGCGGTAAACTGCCATGACAACATTCTCCCTATCGCTACTCCCCAAGGCATGGAATATTTTCTCTAAGGAAGTTATCCATTGCTCAGCTACTAATGGATTTGTATACCCATGAAATGTTGGTGGTTGTTTCCCCATGAATCAGTCTAACATTGATCCTCCACGTTGCGGATCAGGGTGCTCCATACGAGTAAGGTTATTATTCATAACTTGAGTGAGTTGTCCCAGTATGGTAATAAGTTGATCAGCACCATTTGTATCTCTACCTCCACATTAATTATCTTGAGCAGGAGGGAAATCCCTACACAGAGTTTGTGCATTGATACGGTTTCCATTCCTCCCACTAGGCACCATTTCTAAACAATGGCATAAACTAGATTAGTTTATGAATTAAAATACATAATTCCATACTTGTAAAACACTTAACATAAATTTAACTACTTATGGATATAATCCATAATCATAAAAATGTTTTATTTAAAGAAGTATATACTCATAAGCCCTTCATAATGGTTTGTAAATAAAATTGATAATTATCCTAAGCATATCCCCCGGGAGTGTCGTAACCAAGAGTGCAGAAAGGCCCCTTGTCGTGCACCAGTTCCCGTTCGAGTCTAGCTCAAATTGGTGTTTTCGGGTTTTACCCCTACGTACATCTATGCTAGAGCCGCCTCTACCTGCTCGTATCCATACATGGATGTATTTCTCAGAAAACTCACAAAATCTCTATAATACAAAAATTCTAGTCAGTTCTTCTATACTAATCCTCAAAGTCTATCTTTGGGCTATGTGCTCTAATCAGAGTTTATATAAATCTAGCTTCCAAGGTTAGTACTAAACTTCCTCAGATACCAACTGTAATGCCCCGACCCTAGTTACCTAGAGTCGGTTCATTACTTAATAACATTGGCATGATCACAACGATCAAGTCTCAAATGACCGATTAGTTTAGTATCATTGGAAACACTAGATACATTAATAATTCTTACATTACATCACAATGTAAAACAAAACTACAACAACATCTTGTCTTCATATCCCCTCATACTATCCCTGCAGGTCATTCATAATATACTTCTTCACATCCTGGAACAATTAAAACATTGAACAGGGTGAGCTCAGATGCTCAGTAAGGATAACAATATAGCAGAAGCTTTCATAAATAATAATAACCATTTAAGGCTACGTATAACTAAAACAAAAGCCTTTTAAACTTGATCTTAAACATAATATGGAAAAAGTAAAATGAGATAATTCCATTTACTTATTCACAAGGATATTCTACTAGTCGAATAATCACATGAAATATCAATAACCACTTTCATAATGACGGAATGCATAATGCCAGACTATCATAACCACGTAGCCAAGGCCTCGTGCCAAGACTAAAAATAATATTTTGTCAAGGCCTCTTGCCAAGACACTAGTTTGTCTCATGAGACCTGCCGATGCATCGAGGAGCTATAGCGGGTTCCACCTGTCACTTATTATGTCCAATGCATTCCTCATATGAACAGGTTTAAACATATCATAATCCATAACATAATCGTATCACATAAAACATGCATAAAGGGAATATTACATTTCCACATTTCAATAACAAGATATCAATACAACATATTGATATAATAAAAACTTTATCAAAACCATTTTCAATACGAAAATAAATGAAATCTAAAATTTGGTATTTATTTTTCATTTAAAAAAAAGTTATGGCTTGTATAGGAAGTCGAAACACAAATAATGGTCACGGCTGTGGAGAAGTCGTTTTCAGTGCATACATAAGACAAAAACATTCCTTTTGTTAATTAGTAAAACGTTTTGTAAAAAATATTCATTTTGAATAAATGTAAAATTCAAAGGGGTTTATACACCGTATATAAGAAAGTTGTGTATAAAAACAAAATATGCCTCAATTAAAGGGGATTGAGACGAGGACACTTACAAATACCATTCTTTTAAATAAATTAGATCTATTATGTGTATTAACTATAAGTACACATAAATAAAGTACAAACACAATATAGGACATAATAATATCATGACATAATTTGAAAGTAGGAGATTAACCCAAAGAATGGAAATTGGGTTAAGAAGTTCCCTTACCTCGTGTCCGTCTTGACTCGACCGTTCTTAAACTTCCTGAATAATAAACTAGAATTAAATTCTACTCGATTAATAACCTTTTTCAAGTTCATTATCCCTTTTATATCACTTATTACAATGTTATGAAAATTATGTAGTCATTTAAGTTAAAAACGGTCGTTTTGTCGATCTTTAGTACTTAAGTCAACAATAAACTTTTTATAATTTCAAGTTGTTTATGTGGTAGAATATCCATTATCTCCCGAATTATATTCATGATATAGATATCATATATATCCTATATATATACCATATACATGCATTTATAATATTACATAACATTTAGAGGTATGAAATGAAATGCACCGTTAATGGAGACGGTAAGCCGTACGTACGCGTGAACGCTACTTTCATTTCTATTTCGTATTTAATGGAATGAAATCATAATTATATAAAGTTATAATACAATTCCAGTATAATATAATGTATAATACCATTTACTCCATCCTTTATACATACCACATATGGTATTAACGATTCAAATAACTTTGAGGGGGCGGTAGTCCGCACTTCTTAAAATGAAATTATCGTGTTTACCCATAATGAAAATCATAACGATGTGCCATAAATGAAAAATACAGAAGCATAAAGAAAATATAAACATAATATATATAATTTATGAAAATAGTTTCATCATAATGGCCACCATTAGAGGTGTTAAAAGAAGATTGAACAATCATCGTTTCGTGAGGCAGTAATTCGCCACCCACAGAAACAGTATGTTCTTTAACCATTTAACGAAGGTGTGTGTAAGTGTAAATTAAATTATTCTCATAACAACATCCTAGTTTATTTAAGATACTTTTTCTGTTAAAAAAGAAAATAATAAAAATATTTTAGGGGTTGGAAAAGCAAAATAAAACAAAACAACATTAGAGAAGACATTACCTTAAAATCGGGTAACTCTTTTTGATTTGAGCCAAAGGCTTTCTTGGGAAGACTTCTGCCCAAAGTGAGGCTTCTAGGAGTAAGATAGGAAACTTGGGAGAGTATTTGGTCAGATTTTGGCCGATCCAAAAGGCTTTGAAGTTGTGAATAAGGTGGTAGTGGTGGGAGCCTTTTATAAGAGGAGAGTAGGGGAACTCTTGGAAAGTCATGAAATGTTACTTTATTATATAATTAGTTTAGGATTTTAAAGGTCCCACAATTATATATTTCGAGGATAAGGTGATAAGGGTTCTAAATATACTCATTCAATAGGATTATGGCAAGTGTAATTCTTATATTTTACATTATTATTTCATTTTATTTAAATCACTAATTTATGAGGTAATCACTGCATCATCATGGTGTCATAAATAATTTAATTTATTTAATGTCTAGAAATTATAAAAAAATTATCCAGATGTACGAAATACTTTTATCTTTATAATTAATATTTATAGTAAAAAATATGGCTGGTATAACCCCATTTAAAAATTGGTTTAGTAAAACAACTCATGTTTGTGATATTTTTATTTTAACATTAAATAAAAAGTTTTTAATGTCATTTTCCTACCAAAGTGGCTTCATGGGGTCCCCAAGTTGACCCATGGATTGTATTGGTCGTAAATGACTAATCCAATAGGGGTAGGATAAGTGTAAATTTATTTTCATATTTTTATAATGTCATTTTTACCTTAAATTTCACTAATTACCTTTAATCGCGATTAATTAAACTTAAAAGTTACTATTCACCAAAAAATTATTTTAATCCCATTGAACCACATTTTACTTATTAATGACAACAATGTATGTCGGATTTATTAAAATATAATCATAGAAGTAGTAATGTTTCATTTAAATGAAAAATCAGTTTTTTAACTACCACTTAGTGGTTTAATTATTCATCAAAAATTGAAGTTTTTCAGAACAATGCCAAAATTTCACCCTAAGCTATAATTGATATTCCGAATTCAAAAATGATGCCTATTTTACAAAATTCCAAAAATATAAGTTGCATTAATTAATTTTATAACTAATTCCCGATGTCACAACAAATAGTGTGTTTTTAAGAAACAATATATATCATAAGATTGACAATTGTTTATGTCCAATCTCAAAGTGAAATTAAATATAATGAACACCATTGGATAAAATGGTAAAAATATATTCTCATTATAATTTAAAACCACTCAATATAATAATTTATCAATATAAATTATTTTTATTAAAAAATTTGTTTTAAGTATTTTCATTATTCTTAAAAAATGGAAGTTCTCAGAAAATTACAAAAAAATCAACTTAGGATAATTTCGATATTACGAATACAAAAATAAAGTCCATTTTGAAATATAAAATTTCTATAATTTTAAAAAGTGATTATTACTATTCATAATGGCTACTTTGATTAGTCGCGGTGTGTTAGAACTCGAACTTGCGTACAATGCAAGCTATTGTATTATTGAAAGAGAAGCGTATCGTGGAAGCTCGGGGTGTTACAGTATTACTGTACCCGATTTACTTATCGTTACAGCCATGTCTATCTCATGAGATATAAATATTTACCCAATGCATTGGAGGGAGATATAGGTCCCACCCATCTCATAATTAAATCATTCTTACTTGTGCCACAAAATAAAAATAAATCATTCATCATAACCCAAAGAATAAAATGGGTTTCATAAACATCATCCCATCATAACATAATCCATATAAAAAATGGATATCATTTCATCATAAGAAGAATCAAACCTTGTTAATAATAGAGACAATATACTTGAAACATAATTATAATATATTTGAAAAAACAATTGAAATGAATTCTTGAGAAAAATATCCATTCTTCTTCAAAATCATTTTCTTTTTCCAAAATGTCATGAAATTTTAAAAGAAAAATATTTATTTGAAAATAATCATGAAATATTTTACAGAAAGCATCATGAAAATTAGGCATTATGAAACCGAAAAAAATCAATTCATGCCGTATAAGTTAAAAAACATTCTCCTCATACTTTTTCCAAAAAAAGTCAAAAGGTACCACGTTTGGTAAAAAATAAAGATTCCTTCAATAATATAAATTAAAAGTCAAAGATGGGTAAATATGACTTTAAACATACATTGAATAATATTAAAAACTTTATGAAAAACATTTTTATGGACTTGGATGAAAAATATAACCCCAGTAAATATTTACATATAATCAATCTTGGGTAAAATGAGATTGCAAAATTACCCCTTACCTTAGGTTTGATATGCTTCGTACGTATCTGAACCTCCTGTATAATGATTTAAATAATGTCATTAACTTATTACAGAATCATATTCATTGTGATGATATCATATATGGTTCACTCATGACTTCATATTACCCGTTCTTTTGTAAATTCCATGTCAATGCAGTGTTCTGGATAAGATCATTTCATTTATCATACTTGTTTCGACTTGTTGTTCATGAAATTATTTCTTATATCCTGATTTACTTAATTCAGGAATGTAAAGAATGATTTATATATAATATATATTCATCATATAAATGTATATATAATATATCGATAAATGGAATGAAATACAGCATTCATGGAGACGGTTGGTCGTATGTACGCATGAACGCTGTTTTCATTTCTTTATTGAATTGAATGAAATTAAGTAAATGAAACATATATGTAAATAAATACAGTATCATTATTATGTAATATCTTTCATGATTATTTATTTTATATACTTTATAATCATACTTGAATGGTTAATCATGGAAAATGAATCTCATCGCATTTGTGGAGACGGTAGTCCGTACGTATGTACGAGTGATGATATAATTATTTTGTTGTTAAAATAGTATATAATTGGATTTTATATCATTTATACAGAATTATAATGATGTTATATTTATTATTTAGAACATTTATACTCATTATTATACCCATACAAATGTTGAAATGTTTGAATAACAAACTAAAACCACGACGTGGAGACGGCAAGCCGTACGTATGCATGTGTGGTGACTTTTTCATTCATAGGATGAATAAAATAAATAATATGGTTGTATAATTTTTATAAAAAAAATAAAATTATATATAATATAATGGAGTTATTATTCTATAATGGAAACAACAACGAAAGAGGAAGTGGAATAAGAAAGAAACTTGAAATAGATGGTGAGATATTTACCTCTTCTTCGGGTTCTTCCTTTTGATTTGATCAAGAGGGCTCCTTAGGTTGGCTTTCTGACTAAAATAAGGCATCTAAAATTAAGGTGGGATATTTGAGAGGGTATTTGGGCAGGGTTTGGCCGATCAAAATGGCTTGGAGGTGTGAATTAGAGAGAAGGGGGAGTGCCCTTTTTATAAGAGGGGGTGAGTGGCACCTTCGGAAAAACATAAAATATTATTTTATAATAAATTTATATTCAGTTTACAAGGGATCCAACATGACTTATTTCAAGTATAGGGTGGGAAGGGGTCGAAATCCTATCGTCCAATAGGTTTTAGACATGTTTAGGTTACTATTTCATCCTTATCCTTTAGATTTAACTCTAAGTTAAATAATTTAACTTTTACCATGTCTTCTTTTATTCTTACACTATACGGTTAATAAACTTACTATAAACTACCAATATAACCCTAATTGGTCCATTAATATCATAGATATTTTTATATAAGTCTTTTGGTCTAACCTTAGGTTTTTAGGACCATTTAATCAATTAATAATATAATATTTGTTTTAAAAACTCTTTTATGTCAATTTTGACACTATTTGGTATTTTGTTTTTTTATAAATTCATAAAATCATTATTACTTCTAAAAAAATTCATCTAACCAACCCTAATATGTTATATTAACCTATAAAATTCGTTTAATTCACAAAAAGTCTCAATTTACATTTATTTGGGTATTTATAATATTAATTATATTAATATTTTATTAATTAGATAATTACTGCATCATCGTTGTGTCATAAATAAATTAAATTATTTAATGTATAAAAAATAAAAATAAACTACAATTATGTAGAAAATCTTTTTATATTTCTATTGAATATTTTTAGTTGAATTAATCTTATGTGTAACCCTATATTAGAAATGTTTTCTTTATTAAACCTTGATTTTACATATTTTAACTCCTCTTTAAATAAAATAATAATAAGTGTCCTAATCTAATCCATGTGGAACAAATAGGTTCATATTTTATTCCTAAGGTTTTCTTTGGTCTAATTATACTTATCCAATAAAATTAGGACATGTTTTAGGGTAATAATAATATCCTTTTTACCCTTAATTACCCTATTTACTTTTAACCGTGGTAAAAAAAGTAAAACGTCACTATTCATCAAAAGTTATTTTTATCTTATTGAACCAAATTTTACTCTTTGATATTAACCATGTCTCTCGAATTTTGTAAATTAAACTCACTGAAGAGATAAAATTAAGTTTTATGTAAATTTGAAAATGCACCTAGGAGGTTGGTAAAAGAAGGTAAAAAGTTCAATAAAATTATTATATATTTAAAATTATTATAAAATGACTCCATTGAAATACATTAAACTTATATAGGTATTATGTATCTATTTCGACCTAAAATAAATTTAAATAAAATAAATTATTATTTAAATAAAAAGTCGGTTTTAACCAATAACTCAGTGTTTTCACTATTCCTCAAAAATTGAATGTTTTCAGAAAAATACCAAAAATTCACCCTAAGCTAATTTCGATATTATGAATCCAAAAATGAAGACCATTTTGAAAGATAAAATTTATAAAATTTCAAAAAGTGGGTTTTACTATTCATAATGGCTAGTTTATATAATATTTTAATAACATATCATTTTTAGTGAATCTCGGTATTGCGTTCAACACACGGTATCGAGGAAAGTCGCAATTGCATGTAATGCAAGCCAAGTCAGAACTGTGTGTAGTGAAATCTCCCTTTGGTGTTTCATATTACATAATCAAAACTTATTTCATTTATACATTAAACCAAATCTATACTTACTGTTGCGTATAATAATTTCCACAAAACGAACTTGGGATTGTGTGTAACACGGGCCAAGAATAGTGTTGTGTATACTGCAAGCTAATACGGTGTTGCATATATTACAATCTAATCTTGGTGTAGTGTACAATAGAAGACATCAATGAAATTAAAAATAACATATCTCATAAAATTTTGGGTTGTTACATTCATGATTTCTTTTATATTAATATATTTATTTGGGAGAATGAAAGATTTTTTTGTTTTATATAGAAAAATGATCATAAGGGGTAGCAGTTTTAATCTCTCATATGATGATTCCCCCCCCCCTCCGGGTATTGATTCTTTTGGACCTAAAAATGGTTATTATAGATAAATGTTGAAATTTAGTAGTTCTCTCCGAGTAGATGAAATGGAGGTTATCAATCAAAAAGGGGTTCTGATATTTGATGGGAACACTTTTCAATTATGGATGAATCAGATGCAACACTACATATTATCATTATGAATAGATTTCTTTATAATAGTTATGCATGGAATATCATCAAATATTGATATGGGTTCTTTTTCAGAAGTTGATTGAATGGATTTAGTTGTTGATGCATAAGGGGTCAATGCTTTAGGTGGATCCCTATAAAATGAAATTTTATACAATTGTTATGTTATGTAAGTCATATCATGATATTCAGGAAAAGATTCGAAATATTTATGAGGGGGACTCAAAAGTCAGAGAATTAAAGATTTATATTCTATGGAAAAAGTATAAAGATATTAGAATGTAGCCTATTAAGTATTTTAATACATTCATTCATAGAGTAAATGTTGTCATAGAGGACTTTCATGGTCTCAGAGAAGTTATCAAATACAAAAATATTGTGAAGTGTATATTGAGAAAACATCCGCCTCAGTTCAAATTGAATGTATCAGTATTACAAGATAATGATCCAAAATATCTGGTAATGGATAACTTTCATATTACCGTTGACATGTAAGAAATGGGAAATGATGATAATGAGGCTGTAGAAAAGGGGAAATCCAAAGTGGTGGAATTCATGTCCATCAATAAGAACACTATTGAATATGGATATGACTATGAAGAGTCATATGAGGTGATTTCCATACTTTCCTCAAATATCCAAAGAGGAAAAGTAATTTTCAATGTGAATCTTTCACTTGAAATTTTTTGATGTGGAATGATTGGACATCTTATACTAATGATTCTAAAGAATATTCAAAAACAAGATGAGGATGATTTTGAAATTCCCATAAATAAGCCTTCAACCTATATTAAAGTGAAGACAATTTTAATAGAAATTTCCTCAAATAGAAGAATATTATTTCAAGATAAGATGAAAGTTTAGAATATTATGAGGTAGATGAATTAGAGTACTGTAATGATCATGAAGCCAATGTAATAGTGGAGGTTGTCATAAATTCCTTAATTAAAGAAGAAATAGAAAATTGTGATGGATATTTTAAAGGAATAATTGAGCTTTAGGTACAATTAGAAGTTGTACTTGAAGAGAAGGATATTTGGGGAGCCAAAATGAACAAATACAATAAAGTGATTCATGATGAAAAACTTTATATGCAGTTGTCGGAAGACGAGAAGTCTAAGATGAATGAAGAAAATGTAAAAACGGATAATTTTGATGAGTAAGAGCTCAAAAGTTTTTAATAGAATAGTTAATTTGATTGTTTGAATGATATTGGAAAATTTCAAATCAAATATATCAATGTACTTGAAGAGGGTGACATCTGTCAATGACGAAGTGTCTAGGATCAATAAAAATTATTAACTCTTTATATGAAATCAGGAATGTAGATCATATAAGAAATAGAATAGAAGAATTTTTATCATAATATTCATACAAATCATAAGAAAAAATCCAATACAAATGATAAGTCTAGTATGGGGATTTAATGAAAATTGAAACTAGTTATAGTTGAACTCAATCAAAATCACCCACAACAATATTTAAAATTAAATTATGTAAAAATAAGAATAATATGATTCATAGAACCCAATAGAAAATCAGTAGTTTAGTATTTCTATATAGAAATGAATCTCTCCTTAGATATTATTATTGTTATAAAATGGGACACTCACAAAATTATTTTTCTATAGCCAAAAGGACCCGAAGGGAACATGATCAATAGTGGCAGCCATACAGAACTCAATTTCCTGTGGTTGATTAGTTGGTAACTATTTCAGGTGTAGAGGATTTATTAATATAGAATGATATTTCTCATCAACAAGATAGATTAATGTGCAGATCGATGTTAAATGAGGTCATCAGAAGTAGCAAATACTATCATACAATGAGCTTAAAATGAAAAATAAATTTGAAAATCTACAAGATAATGATAGTCAATTATATAACGAGGAAGACAATGATTATCATTCCATTTAAAGTAAGTATTCAAAACCACGGGTCAAAAAGAAAAGGTCTTATTATGATATGGATGTAGAAATAGAATTAAAATCATTAAATCGAACAATGATATGGATCAGTGATATTGGATGCACCTCCCATGTGATAAGAAAAAATTAACTAGTGATAGGAATTAGATTCAAAAAAGGAAGGTATAGTAAGATTTGTTACAGATTAGGTACTTCAAATTATTACTTCAAGAAAATCCATGATTTTAAAAAAAGGCATGAGAAGGGTCGATGCCTTGTTTATTGAAGGTATTAGTCGCAACATATTTAGAGTACGTCAATTGTGTGACTTAGGACAAGCCAAAAGCTTTTCCATTAAATAATATTCCATAAAGGAAAAATATGTTTTTTTATTATAGGGAATACATAGAAAAGAGATACTCTACCATGTATGTTGAGAAAAAGATATCAAAGTTTTATCTAAGTAAGAAGAAAATATCATATGGAATAAAAACCATGAAAAATGGAGCCAAACGTTCTATAAAGATCTCATGAAATATGATACTACTCAAGATCTCCATAGACTTCCAAGTGATCATACACATTCATTATATGCTTGTTAAAAAGAGAAGATCATTACTAAAACATATAAATCAAAAGATAAAAGATCAAAAAAATTGAAAGAGGTAGTGCATATTAATGTGTGTGGACTAATTTTACCAAGAGATGTTGATAGGAGGAGATATTTTGTTTTCTTTATTAATGATTTTAGCAGAATGGAATGGGTTCCAATAATTAGAAAAATAATATGAGGTATTTAGTTTCATAACAACTTATCAAAGGGATGTTGAAAATATTTTGGGGTGAAACTCTAGAATATCATAATAGATAATGTAATATATTAGAAAAATATCCATGGGGCGGATTATCCTAAGAAATGTGGTATAATGCATCATTTTTCCTTAGTAAGAACTCCACAACAGAATGGAGTATTTGAGAGAAGAAATTATATTATCAATGAAATATCTAGAACAATTTCCATTGATTAAGATCTTACATAGAAATTTTGAAATGAAGCGTTGTTGAAATTAGTCTACACATCAAATAGATAATTATTATGTATGAATAAAGTGGAAGACTTTAAATGATCTATTGCATAGAAATAATCCAACATTGAAGTACATTTGAGTCATCAAAAGTAAGTGTTTCATTTTAATAAAGGAGAAACATATAATGTTTGAAATTCATTGAGATGAAGGATATTTCATGGGTACTCAAATAAATGAAAATCATATAAATTCTTCAACAAGTGGCTAGGAAAAGTAGGAAAATCTAGGATGTAACTATAATGGAAAATGAGAAAATTCTAGAGAAAATGAATAATAATTCTCTGGAGGATAGTGATGAAGAGATGGGTAGGTAAAGGGATGATCAAGTTCTATATTTTGATTTAGATGAATATTTGTATAATGAAAATTATGATCAAAATTTATTATTTTCATAAGAACTGAAGAGAAGGGATGAGATTGACGGCCAAAACATATTTTGTGTTCAGACAACTCAACTGGAGACAAGGAGGATGTAGACTCTATAGAATGAATCATAATTATTCTAGGTAGAGCATATATGTTATGAGTATGTATAAAGATAAGAAAATTGTGTTCAATCTTTGAATTATGAGCTTGAGAAAATTGAAAAAAATTAGACATTGGAAATTGTTTCGAGACCAATAGATAAAAATTTCATCTATGATAAATGGGTATTTTGATATAAGATAAATGTATATGGAGTTGAGATTCTAACCAAAGACCAAATAGTATGAAAAGTGTACTCCCAGATAGAGTGTATCAATTTTTATGAATCATATGCACATGTTGGAAGGCTGGAGACAGTTAGATTTATCTTGTCCATAACAATGCAATGAAATGTAAAAGTTTTCCAACTGGATGTCAAGACTACATTTCTTAATGGGGTTCTGGAATAAGATGTTTACATTGAGAAACCATATAATTTTTTCATTCATGAAGATGATAACATAATTTTTTATATGAGAAAGGCACTTAATGGGTTGAAGAAAGAACCAAGAGCATAGTATTCTAGGATAGAAATGTTTTTTAAGAACATTGGTTTTTAGTGAGGTCGAGTTGATTGCAATCTATATTTCCCCGAATAACAATAATAAAAGGATTATGGTACTTGTGTAGGTTGATGACATAATATTTGGTGGGTAAGATGAAGTAGAGTGCAATCAATTTGTATAACTCAGAAAAAGGGACTTCCAAATGTCAATCATTGGTGAACTTAAATTTTTTTATTGGTCTACTGGTTATAGAAGGATAGAATGGAACATTCATTTCACAATCTAACAATTCCAAGTTCTTTTTGAAAATATCTAGAATTAAAAATTCTAATGAGATGAAAACTCTAGTATCCACCCCGATAAAACTGTCAGGGGATGATGAATGCAAAGTGGTTAATTTCATAGAATATAGGTAGATCATTGGAATATTGTTGTACATAACAATGATAAGACTAGTGTTTCTTCCACATTTCAAGATGAATTTAATAAAAGTAATCCTTATAAATTCCACTTTATTTTAGTGAAAATAATACTTTTTTAAATCAAGGACAATGTGGATTTGGGTTTATTTTATAATAAAAAATATAATTAATATTTATTAGGATTTACACTTGCAGTTTGGGCTCGATCAACTGATGGTAGAAAATAATTATTATGTGGCGCATTTTGTCTTGGAAGATTGTGTATTTATTTGTTAATCCAGAAATAGTATTTCATTTCATTAAGTTCTATATAATATGGGTATACTATAGCTACTCAAGCATACACACAATTATTTTGGATGAACTAGTATATTTTTTATATGGTATTCAAATTGAAGTCTCTGATCTGTATCAATTGTGATAATTCAAGTGCTATAAATCTAAGAAAACATACATCCCCTCACACAAGGAATAATCTCTTTGAAAACCAGTATCATTTTATCAAGGAGAATTTGGATCAAGAGATATCAAAATTTGAGTCTTTTCCTATAGAATAATAGGTTGAATACATTCAGGCAAATGAATTACATGAAGATGCATTTGAATCGAATCAACTATCTATAGTAGTTTAGTCGACTCCCCTTACATGAAAATGTGTGGATGGATACCCCCTATCCCCATTCTATGGTATTTTTTCCATAATGTACTAATCTATGTTCATTACCCAATTACATACCCCTATGTAGTGACCTTTGGGTTCATTGACAATGGGGGATAAATATTTTTGTTGAAATGTGATAAAATGTATTTATCAAGATAAGGGGATAAGCTAATAGGTGAGTTTCATGATAGAGAGAGATGAAGATTTCATGGGGAATAGTGAGATAGAGGTATTATTTGAGTGGTTTTTAAATGTAGTGATTCATTGGTGATCTTTACATTGTACACTTGTTTCATATACTAAAAATGCCCCATGTTTTCTTAGATTGGGTGTTGAGTAAATCCTTAATCATTATTTAAATAAAAAAGTGAGAATGATAGTAGAAGATGGAAGAATAATTAATGATGTATCAAATTGGGTCGATTTTTCAACAAACCCAAAGGAGGAGATTCTTGGGAAAGAATCTGTCAAGGATTCCTTGAGGTGTTTTGGGTGTGATTTTTTTGTTGAAAAAGACAAATGACCATGAATGGGATGGTTGGTATTTGAAAAATGGATGTTTTTTCACAAAACATAGTTCATATAACAGGAAGAATCATTCTTGGCTAGTAAAGGGAGTTCGTGGAATGGGGAAGGAAATTTGAAATGTATGAATTTATGTATAGATGATCTATGAAAATAGTGAGGCACAGTATGCAGACAGCATGCTAAAAATAGTTTGTGGAAGGATTGTAGTTCATGGAAGGATTAAAGTTCATGGGATGGATTATCATATGATGAAAGTAGCTTGTGACTAATTTGTGGATAGAATTATACATCATGAGGAAAAAAAGGAAATACACATAACATAGAGGGAAAAATGGTTCACCGAAGGACCACCGTGTGCATTGAAGTCAGTACCATATTAATGATTTGTGTGAATTGGATTAGAGGATTTTTGTGACAAATATTTATATTTAAGAACCTTTAATTATGTGAATAACAATAATGTGATCATTATTAGAGAATATCATCACTCTGGAAAAAATTTAGCTTTGTTTGAAAGAGTTTTTGGGGAGTTCTTAAAGGATACGTGGTTCATGTGGGATAATTCTATGACGGGTGAAACGGTTCATGATAATAGTTTGAAAAATGGGTTTTTAGGGCCCTTCAGCTCATAATTGAAAAGGGTTCATGGAGGAATATTTTTTATTAATAAGAAGTTGTCTATAAAAGGAGGGATGGTCCACCAAAGTAGAGGAAATCCATAGATGAATAG
Source organism: Viscum album (assembly GCA_963277665.1). NCBI lineage: Eukaryota > Viridiplantae > Streptophyta > Magnoliopsida > Santalales > Viscaceae > Viscum > Viscum album. The sequence continues at coordinate 1,388,208,236 of OY728160.1, forward strand.
GTGGTTTGTGGAGCACTCGCTCTACGTGCTACGACACAGTTCATCGAGTGAGAAAGGATGTTTGTGTAGGCACCAAAACTATTATTTAAAGAAATATTTTATAACTATAAGTATGTGAAGAAGTGGACCTTCAATATGGTATCTACCTATGTTAGAATATTTTTTTATTTATAAAAATTAATAGACCTACAAGCCCATAAATTTTGAGAGGACCCTTTCCAGAGTAGTGAAAAAAGGAAGAGTAAGATGGTTATCCTTTCCACTGGTAGTGATCCTAAGAAAGATTCATTGGATGTTTCACTTGGGAAATAAGTTATATGATCCTAAACCTTGTAAAGAATCTGAGAATGGTAATGGAATTCATCTAGCCAAAATAATATCATTTTTAAGAGAGCCTTAGTGGATTTTTTCCATCAGCACACTATCATTCTATGCTCCTTAGATGCAGACCAGTAAGGGTGAACCAAATAAAATTGATATGTCATGTGAATGAGTTCATTTTTGTTCATATATTTCTTTAGGATAAATAGATAAGTTTATTTCTCTGAATGACTAAACAAGATCATAACATGTAGTAGTTTTAATCTGGCATACCTTGTTCATCCCCCACCCAAGGTATTAAACCTTTTGGACAAATAGATAATATTCAATTTGAGATATTTATAGTGATGAATACACAACTGATTACGATACCAATTTTATATGATAAATGTATTTATTTCTTGTTAAAATGGACGAATTAACAACCGTTGTGATTTTTGTTTATGGTAAAAAAGTTTATAAATTATTTCTTTGATGAAATTTAATTTGGGACTTTTTAACAAAAAATTCACTAAAAATTCTATAAATAATATAAATAATGTTAACACGAAATAAAATTATTTTATTTCGACTAATGTGGAGATGGATAAAATGAGTTTCTCTATAGAACTAGATTTCTATAGGATTGTAGATTCTTCATTTTTGTTTAATAACTCTGAGATTATGTTGAAATATTGAAAACATGTTGAATTGGAATGATGAATGATAGGGTGATGTATTGTGGGTCACATCCTTGACTATTGATGTTCTCATGCCAAAATTTTTTGGGGAGGCAATGGATTTGTATGTTATTTTTACCACTACCATAATTGTGGAATAATATTAATGGTATAATGATACCATTGGAGGTATGGTTGTAACTATTTAGAATCTTATGGGTCCTTGGTCTTGGAATTTTAAATGGGTTATTTTTTGTTTTGTTGGTGTTATGATTTTCCTTATAACCATTTGGTTCTAACTATGGAACCAAATTAAATCAATGATTTTAATTTATTTTCAAACTTATTTATACGTCATATAGTCAACAAATTATAGATACATATATATGATTCATAATTTTTCAATTTTTCTCCCCAATCACTTAATTTAAGGTTGTGTAACCATATTATTTTTCCAACGACTTATAATGTCAAATGTTTACATTGGTATTAAAAAGTGCATTGTTCATTGCACATGTATTCATAAAAGTTTTATTTACTTAATAATATTTTTCCATGTATTGTGAATTTGAATCTATCATGCTTTTTTAATTTAAGAGTATTATTATTCAAAATATAGAAATAGTAGTTCAAAGAAGTATTATCCAAATTATATGTGACATTTTATTTCTAATTAATTCAGGATTTGAATAAAAAATATTAAATATGTGGGATTTCTATTTTTTGAAGATTACTTGATTTCTAACATGATCATATTATTCATGATGTTTTCTTCATCATTTCTCAATCATGTTCCTTGTTTTACTCCTAATAAACAATATTATTAAATTTTTTGATAGGATAAATTTATTCATCCTGAATTACTTCTCAGTGATATTATTTATGATTAATTTATATGTTTCCCCAAATAGATATATATTATTCTATAGTTATATTAAATTTTTAATTCCATTCTCTCTTTAATGAACTTTCCTTTTTTACACATGAATATCTCTTCATCCTAGGCCTACTTGATATTTTCATTCCAATATCTTCACTAATTGTTTGAATCTATTCTTTAGAGTGATTTTGAGTGTTTTATTATTATTGTGTCCCTAACCAAATATTATTATAGACTACATTATCATTTACATTTCCCAACAAATCTCCTTATTTTATTCCCTAGAAACATTATTGTTTACTTTTTCTATCAGACAACATTGGTTGAACATTATGAGATGAATATGGTTTTCTAATATTACATTTTCTTTATGATTCAAACATTATGTAGTTTCATTAATATATTCCATCACACAGCCACTAAAAAATCATGATATTTGATTAAAAATTTTCCAATTTCATATCCCAATATGATTTTATATAAAAAATATTATAATATACTTATTGTTTATTTTATTGTCAGGAAATTTGTTATATTATAGTATGTTAAAATTTTTCAATATCTATATAACATTCACCAATAATATCTAAAAATTTTAAAAGTAATTTATAAATTAATATGTGATTAATGAAACTGTTGTTCCTTTGATTGTATAGAGAACACGTTAAAATTGAGATACAATTGTTCATTTACATAACTATGAGACTGACAAAAATAATAATTTTTTTAGATTATTTCACCAACCGAGTTACTAGATTTAGTATAATAATACTATATACAAGAATACTATATTATTATACTATAAACATATTATTACCATAACCCATGGAATAAGAATCAAAACTATTACATACTAATAGCAATCTCAAAACTATAGTTTTATGTTTATATAACATCACTGTGTGTTTATAAACCACCATGGTGATAATAATGTTATTTTTTTGATAATTTCAATATAATGTTTTCTATTTATTTATAATGTCTACAATTAATTTTAGTTTTATATATTTTCAATGAATCAAGACAATATTTTCTGATAAAAAACGTGGATCTACAATTTTATAGGGCATTGATCGATTAGAGGACTTTTTTCATTTGAATTTTTGCAATTGATCATCGGTAACTGATTCATGATATATGATATAAGAGTGTATTACAATGTATTATCATGGTAAAAATATCCATTGAGGAAGAAATGAATAATTTTTTATTATTTTCTTGATGTAATGGTTATACCTTTGGTCCATTTTGAATCCGATGTTTTTAATATTATGGATTTACCAACCATTACCTGGCATTTTAGGGATTCACATCGGTCCACTTTAATTTATTGGTTCTATATTAAATTTATTCACATATATTTTTATGCCACACATGTAATTAATTTTATTAAGTATCACCTAACCCTCTATTGTAATATTGATAAGGGTTTTTGAGACAACAGATATTTATTCATCGAGATTTTGATGGTTATTTTTAAATGTGGTGTCAGATGGTAGGTAATGTATTATTTTTTATTAATAGTTAAAATATATAAATTTTTTATTTATTAATTTAATAAATACATAGATCATGAGTGCAATAAGTTTTTCTTCAATGAATTCTTGATCCTTCCATTCTAATAATTGCAAGTTCTCTATCATTCATTCAATTACAGGAGTTATCCAACATGGGTCTAATTTCAGCAATCCAACTGTGCCTATTCTATTTTCCTCAATTTAAAATGTGAAAAAAAATATTTATTATTTTATACAAATTTGTTTTTTATGAATTTCATGTTATTCAAATGAAATATTAATTAGAAATAGGAGATTTAATTAAGGACATTGTCATGAACCAGCCCGGGTACCCTGGTAACCCGATAACCAAGCCGGCACTGACATATCCCGAAGGGTGTTCCCGATCCCCACGGGTTGATGACAACAACCGGGCATCGTAAATCATACAAGTGGGAATTATTTTTACCACAAGAATGTGGAAGAAAAAGGAAAAAAGCAGTATGCATAAAAAAAGAAACTTCACTGGGAGTGATGTACCAGAAAACAACATGGCATGCAAACCCAAAGTAATACAACCCATCTACTAAATTGGGAAAACAACCCCAAGGTCCTTAGGGACCCAACTCACCAAGACCAAAACTCAACAGCTGGATCCACCTCCAAGAGATAACTTCCCTTTTCTCAAACCTGGAAGAAGAAATTCTATAAACACTCGAAGGAAAAAATTAGTGTGTGAGCCTAAGCCCAGTAGGATACCACCAAAGATTCCATAAGAGATTCCAAATATAGATTATCCAAAGAAAAGAGTTCAATTTTAATGTAAACATTTTTTTCAATTCAAAATCATATTTAAACAAAACATGTTATACATTCTCAAAATATTGAAAAAATGCATTAATCAAAGGATTTACAATGATGGAATATTTATAAAAAAAATGGCTTAAATAAAAAAAATTTATAAAAAAATTTATATAAATTCAGAAGGCATGTAAATAAGTTCAAAAGAATTGGCATAAATTTATATCTCAAATATAAATAAACAAGCGAGCAATATGTTCATCTTCCAAACGGTACGATAGTATTTATCAGATATAGGATTGTTCACTCACTATGTGAACTCAGAAAAATGTGTATACACACATCCCTAAGAAACTGGCCAAAGGAGACTCGTCACACACCCGTTAGGGATGTGACCAGCTGCAAGTATGTTTTAGAATGTTTTCGTAGCGTAGAGTGTATCCAAATAACCCACTTACTACCTAAGGATTGCATGTGCTCTTATATGATTGGTGAACTATTTTAAGACTGCTTAAAATACGATCAATCCCATTCTTCTATTTCAAAGTGCCAATTTCATTCCATTTAAAACCAAACAAGTTTTATTAAAAAATATGTCGTCTTCACAAAATAAAACCACTGAGTTTCTATTAAATAATTTTAAGCAATTTCCGCCAGTTTGAAATCCATTCAAAACAAACTCCAACATTACACAAATTATTTCCACAATTAAATTAAAAAATTTAATTTAAATCATTTCCATAAATTCATAACATAAATTAAACAATTTAAATCATCCAATTTCCATAAACAAAACCAATTCAAGGGAATTAGGTTTTTTTTAAATTTCTATGACAAAACCATTTCAAATATATCGATTCAGTGAAATTGAGTTTTTATCAACATAATTGAAATAAAATTTGAGCAATTTAACAATTGAAATAAATCAAGTAATACAAGTATAATCAATTTGGAATGTCGGGATAGATCCACCTACCTCATGTTCGTCAATGTCAGCGGAAACGATAATCTACCCAGTGTGGTTCAATACACCTCCTTGAGAAATTTTTATAATAAGCATCAATGCACCAATGATTGATTCTCATCAAGGGTTCCTAGATCCAAAATATCTATTTTATTTCACAAGGATGTAAAATATTACATGTGCTTACATTTTCTCTCTCCTAGATATTCTCTGGATTATAGTTTTATAATAACGCATTAAATCACAGTAAATATCCATAATAATAATCATAAAACCCATCTCATAATTATATCCATCTATTTTATTTCTAAAGAAAATAAAATATTACATGAAATTACATTTTCTCTCTCCTTGATAAACTCTGGATTATCATTTTAAATTATCACATGAAATGATAATTTATCTCACCAGGATAAGTTTATATATATATATATTATCACATGTGATAATATTTATATTTCATGGAAAAATTTTAGTTTATAATTATATCAACGCATGAATTTGTGATTATTTATCGCAATAATTGTCTTTGATAAACTCACAATTATCGTTTTAATAAGACTTTGCATTTATCTAGTGATAAATTCTAAAATAACTATCATTTTGATAATTTCAAGCAGTTATCCTTAACAATAATTTTAAAAATTATCTCGATAATTGCATAAAATTATGATTTGATATTTCATTGTGATTACCTTTTTATAATTTGATGAGGTTTTCATTTGATGTTTTTTCTTAAAACTTACCTTCCAATAATCTTGCATATTTAAACTTGGATAATTCATCATTATTGTCATCTGATAATTCTTAACAATAACTTTTTTGATAAAAAGATAATTTTTATCATTTTATAATTTAGTAACTCATCATTTGATATAATTGTTTAATAATTATCCTCAATAATTTCATTAAAATTATTCATTGATATGTTGTTTCAATTATTATTCGATAATTATTTAAATTTATCTTTTGATAAAAATATTTAAAAATTACCATATGAAATTTGAAAAATTGAATGAAGAATACCTCACTGCCTTCAAACCAATAAATATTATTTTGATTCTGCTCATCGATACAAATTCAATGTCACCAACGGCACGCAATTCCGATCAATAACGAAAAAGTTATAGAAAATAGAATATTTTGAGAACAAAAGAAAATAGAAGGAAATAAAATAAAATAAAAACAATTAAAAACCCTACCTTCTTCAACCTCGCACATCCCATTACTTTACCTCAAAATGGAAGGATTCTCTGCACGCTTGGATCCGTCGTGTGACACTTGGGGAAGGAGGTGAGCAGAAACTACCTCTCGCTACAGTATGAAGAATACTTGGGTTCCGAATGGACCTACACCCAATGTGAGATAGGTTCGGCTACTTTCAATGAAACCCAAAATGCATTCCAAAACATAAATTTAGAAACCCCTAAATTAATTTGGATTAGAACTGAATATTGATTGTGGACATATTTAATTTGGTACATTTATGTGTTGATACATAAATGGTGAAAAACGATTCAAAACTGAAGCTTTTGAATCAAGTCATCTGTCAAAAATAGAGTATAGCGTTAAAAGATGAGTTCCAGGGTGGTTTTTGGGAGATGAACAATACTTCGGTTTTTATTAATAAGTAAATGAGTTTAATAAAATTAATTATTTAATGTAAAAATTACATGACACCAAAGATCCATTGAGAATGAAAGCAATACCCCGTCTGAGGTAAACATCCTGTTTTGGACCTAATGGTGGTCTTGGATATCCCAAACGATGAGTGGATTGAGAGATATTAAAAATTTATTAATGAAAACCCAAAATAATTCATTAATTAATATAAAAAGATTTATTTTTGCAGGTGAGGCGTCCAAACGCCTGATGTGAAAATATGTAATACCTTTTCTAGGTAAACCCCTCATTCTGGACCCATTAGTGGTCTCGAATTTCTCAAATGATGAGCGGTTTGAGAGATATTAATTATTATTTTATGAAAACTCGGAATAATTAAATAATTAATATAAAAAGTGTAATTTTTTCAGGCAAGACGTCCAAATGCTTGAGGCGAACAAATGTAATACCTTTTCTAGCGTACGCCCCTAATTCCGGACCCATCAATGGTGTCAGATTTCCCATACGATGCACCATTTTGAAGATATTTAATTTTAAATAAATAATATATTAAATATTATTTAAAAACATTATCTCGTGAGTGAGACATCCAAAAGTATAGTGCCTTTGAATGTTATACCCCTCCTAGGGTGAACGCTCAATTTCATACATAAAAGTAGGCTCAGATATCTCATACGATGGTCCATTTTAGAGTTATTCAATTATATTTAAAAAAATTTCCGTGCTTAAATAAATATATTTAATATTTTTATTCCTTCCTCTGTATGACTTTTTAGACCCCATAAACTTATACTTACCCAATTTTTAACACAGAAAATATTCAATTGAATATTATGGGGTGTTAATTTGGCGTTTTTACCATTCCCAACATGTTTAACAAAAACGCAACTTTTCACTGATATATCACCTTTTCCCATTTAATATAAATTAAATTAACCCATGAAGGATTAGGAATACCTAAAATAGTAACGGTATGTTACAACCTACCCACCATAATAACATTCTATCCCCAAAAATCCTATGAAGAAACCTTCACCTAAAAAAGACAAGGCCAGTTTTCTCCCATCAGTGCCTCCCAGTCTCATGTATCAGGAGAATTTGAATCATGATTCCATATCATTTGAACCATAGTTAATTTCCACTCACGAACTACTTCGGTCTCAGAATCATCGACTATGACTGGTCATTCAGTCACAGATAAAATAGGTTTCACTTCAAGATCACATCAACACAGAACTTGAGATGAGTCAGATAAATTCTTTTGAAACTGAGATGCATGAGACTAATTAGGTATCAACGTCAGTTACAGTGGTTGTGCTAAATGGTAAAAAACTTTCCCCTCATAATCAACAACCTCAAAAGAACCCACAATACAAGGAGAAATCTTCACTTTCCTACCATGTCATCGATAACCCAACCATGGTGAAACCTTCATGAATACATAGTCACCAAATCTAATGCTTCACGTTTTAGAATTTTTTAGTGCTTCCTAAATGCACAACCCATTTGAAATTATGATAATCCCCCATTATATCCATTCTTTTCACTAACGGTGCATCATAATGGTTCTGATAACACAAAACACCCTCTTGAGAGAATGACCACTGGGAATCAGTCTCCCCACCATAAAGAGTGTCTCTAATGCTTACAGAATTTTTCAACAAGTTTTTGTTCCTAAAGAATCATCTTGAGAAGAGAAGATGTCAGATAACCATTAGCTTTTATGGATGAGAGAAATAGAGCTGCCCGAGGTGACACACTTGGGTGAATAAAGGCTTTCCTAAGAAGATTGTCCAACTGGGACATTAGTTCTTTCAGTTCTGTTGGAGCAATTTGATAAGACGTAAAAGAAAATGGTTGAGTATCTTGCATCAAGTCAATGGAAAACTCAACCTCTCTTACTAGTGGTAAAACGTAAAAATTAGAAGGAAACACGATGGGAAACTCGAAGAAAACTGGAGGGATATCAACACCCAAAGAATCTCACCCGAGATCAAAAGTAAACACTGATATCACTTTCCCCAAATCTAGATAAAAAGTTCCAATTCCCCTTGACCTTAGGTCACATTTTTCTTGAAGGATAGGAGACACACAACTTGGTGTAGTATTGTAGAATTATCGAAGATAACAATCAAATTGGGATTTATTGGTAATGATCCAATCCATCTTGAATATGATAGTAAGATATTTCAATTAGAGTACCCAAAAAACTCCAAACATGTTTGACAACTGATAGAGTGAATACACATAAGGGATTACAGAAACCCTACTCTCTCTTTATACCGAGGGGTATAGTAATATCAATTTCACAAGTTAAAAGCTCCATAGGAAGATTAAGCATATTAACAGTACGGGATGAAATAAACGAGTGAGATGCACTTGTATCAAAAGAGTAGTCACTATGATAAAGCTATAGTAATAGTACCACTCACGGTCATTGGACCGATATATGGTTCCTCTGGAGAATCTTCCACTGTTTGAAGAAGCTTCATTCCGGATTCCTGTGGCTAGAACCCTTTTGTACGTGAAGCATTTGATTGCCCAGTATTTTTTAAACATGTTGATGATCTGGTGTCACTGCTTGGAGTGGGAAATATGTGGCCTAACTTCTCTAAGTCCTCCAAAAGTTTGTAGGAGACCCATTTCTTTTAGCATACTCAGGCTTGAAAAACTCCTCGCCTTTGGCCAACACCCTTGGATCTAGATAGAACTACTTGGTGAAAAGAACCTTGATTTCCTTCCAATATATTCCCTCATGTTTCTTTTTCATCACTATCATGTCCCACCATCTTCTTCTTGATCCCTCAAACACAAAAGGTGGCACACTTCACCTTGATCTCGTCCAGTGACTAAAAGAACTCAATGAAAAATTATATCCTGCACAACCAATCATTATCATGTTGAGGATCAGTGGACCCTTTGAAAACTGGTGGTTTCTGGTGAAATAACTCTTGATAAAAATTTCGTAGAGCACCCCCCCAGGTTCCATAGCTAGGGCCTGAAAGGGTACTAGAGGTGGTGCCTATCCCAGAGATTGGACAATGTACACAATCACTTCTAATAGGATTGGGTTCACTAGAGGATTCGCTCACAGATTTTCAACAGTAGCCCCTTCCAAGATCTGATTTTCACATCTTCTTGGAGTCATGATGTTACACTACATCAACAGACAATTATAAAGACATTAGATAATTCTCATATATAAAAACGAGTGAAAACTTGATCCCGACCGGTAGAACATTCATGATTTGGACTTCACTCTATCCAAATCAAAATAGGAAAAACTAGAACTAATCCACAAGTCCCCTTTCCCTAACCACCACTAGTCACCTAAGGTTCATTGCGGTGAGAGATGGTTAGGCACCCAATATCAACTACCTCCTAAGTCCCGACAAGACTACTAAAATGCATACTGTCATCAAGGAAAGATGCTTAACCTCCCTCGAATACTATTTTGACACAACTGGGTGTTGGTGACAGCACATACACCTCTCCTTAACATGGTTGTTGGGTCCTGGCCCATCAGGTACAACCAGTTTCCCCACAGACATGTGGTCCCCACCCAAGGGTCCACCCCACATGCCTGAACGGGTCATCTGACTAATGACCATCCCCATAAGCCAGCACATGTCCTGTATGGTGCACTTTGTCCTCACTCACTCACTCACACCCTAGGAAACTTCCTAGAAACTTCCTAGAACTAATTTTCACGTCTTCTTGAAGGCATGATGTTACACTACATCAACATACAATAAGAAGGACATTAGATAGTTCTCGTATATAAAAACCAGTGAAAACTTGATCTCGATTAGTAGCACAGTCATTATTTGTACATAACATTATCCAAATCAAAATAAAAAAATACTAGAAATAATCCACAAGTCGTCTTTCCCTAACCACCCCTAGTGACCTATGGTTCATTGCGGTGAGAGCTGGATAGGTACCCAATCTCAACTAGCTCCTAAGTCCCGACAAGAATACTCAAATGCATACTGTCATCAAGGCAAGATTATTTACCTCCCTCGGATACCATTTTGTCACAACTGGGTCTCAGTGATAGCACATACACCTCACCTTAACATGGTCATTGGGTTCTAGTCCACCAGGTACCACCAGTTTCCCCACAGACACGTGGTCCCCACCCAGTGGTCCACCCCACATGCCTGAACGGGTAATCTGACTAATGACAGTCCCCAAAATCCAACACATGCCTTTTCTAGTGTAATTTTTCCTCACTCACTCACACACACCCTGGGAAACTTCCCAAAAGTTACCCAACCTGATCATACTCCAGGCCAAGCACGCTCAACTGTGGAGTTCTAATCAGATAGGCTCCCGAAAAAGAAGGTGCACCTTGTTGACATGAGTCATATAATTTAGTCATTTAACCCTTTATCATTTGGGGATTTTACAATCACCCCCCTTTAGGGAAGAATTCCCTCATTGTGGGCCCCACATCTCAACTCATGTTGTGAAGCACACATAAGTCTGAGTTCTCCCTCTGATACTAAATGTAACAACTGGGTCCCAGTGACAACACAGACACAACACCTTAACATGGTCGTTGGGTCCTGGCCCACCATGTACCACCAATTGCCCCACTGACACGTGGTCCCCTCCCAAGGGTCCACCCCACATGCCTGAATGGGTCATCTGACTAATGACAGTCTCCATAGACCAACACATGTCCTTTCTAGTGTACAGGACCACCATGTACCACCAGTTGCCCCACTGACACGTGGTCCCCACCCAAGGGTCCACCCCACATGCCTGAATGGGTCATCCGACTAATGACAGTCTCTATAGGCCACCACATGTCCTTTCTAGTGTGCTTTGTCTTTACTCACATACACCCTAGATAACTTCCTAGTAGGTCACCCATCCTGATCATTACTCCAGGCCAAACATGCTTAACTGTGGAGTTCTAATCATACATTCTCCTGAAAAGGAATGTGCACCATGTTGACATGAGTCATATCATTTAGTCATTTAACCCTTTATCATTTGGGGATGTTAGAATTTTATTATTTATGTCATTAACAATTTATTATAATTAAAAATGATCTAATTTTATATTATATATATTTTATTAATATGTTCTATATTTTTTCAATTATAATATGTGCTTATGTCAACTAAGTGAATACTCCCCTCCATCGATAGTGTTTAGATATGTGATGGTGATGAATTCATTTAGGAAAAAATTGGTTTTTTTTAAATATTTTCTCATTTTAGTGATTAAATATTCTATGACATGTTAAATAAAATATTTTTCTAAAAAATTGTAAAATATATAAATAATGATATATTTGATTTAATATACAGCGGAAAAAATGATTTCACCAAATATTGTTCTACTACAGATGATCTTGTAAATTAGTTTCAATGAAAAATTGAATAGATCCAATAACTCGAATATGATATTTTAAAGTGTTTCATTCCAATGTAAGGGATTCCTATTTAAATATAGGATTATTTTTTCATATATTAAATATAGTTTGATCCTACTTCTTTTTCTTCCTATATTTAAATGCATTATAGGATTATTATTTAAATCTATGTTTTTATTCATTTTACATGATATCTAATGTAATTTCATATCATCCTATCATTTTATATAACAATTTTCTATATCATTTTAAATCCATTTCTCAATTAAAATTTCTAAAAATCGATGATATTTCAAACATAAAATTTAATTCTTTTTGTTAAAATATTTTAGGTATGAATGATGGGACTACATATATAAAATAGTGATGTGTATAGATTTTGGGTTTTGCATTTTGATCTTCTGACTATATGGATGAAGATTGACCATACGATTCCATCAGGATAATAGAAGACTATCATTAAGGTGAGGATTTTTCCTTTAATAATTTTGAGTTTATCAGTAAATTATTAATATTGGAATGATGAAGTATAATGTCATAGTGTAATGTTATATGCTTCCAATTATATATTTATATTTAGACTAATATTGATTTTGATCATTATAAGTGTTACTCCACGATTGATTAAGGATAATGTAATTATATTTTTGAATCAGAGAAATAATAATGAATACCCAATTAATGGAATTTAAAAGGATTTCCTCCCTCCCACACTACCATCCTTCAGATTTTTGGAAACACACAATAAAATATAAGGAATGATTGTGTTCATTTAGATGAGGAAGATGGATGGAGTATTAGCAATTTGTGTGAAATACGAGATAGAGTTATATCCCATCTTTTGTAATTTGGGGAAATAAATTCATCAATTTATAATATATATATTTTCCAATATATTAACATTTTTTTGAAAAATTACAATGTTTTCACTTGTATTTAAACTAAAAATTATTTTGTGACATAAATTTACGTTATGATTAGTATTTTTCATAAATATTAAATAAATATTTATAATTTAAATGTTCAGTGTTTGATGTAAATTATTAGAAATAATTTATAGTATTTATATTTTTATTATATACAATTCTATTTTAATATTTAATAATTTTTATTAAAATTTATAATAATTTTTATATAATATTTTTTAGTGATGATCATGTTTTAATAATGTCAATTGTTATTCTTTTTATTTGAATGATATGTAAATTTCTGTTCTATTTTCATTTCCTAATGGATGATCATTTTTTCTTGTAAAAAATAATTTGTATCATCAATAGTGAGACACCTCACTATCCCTCAACCACATAGGGAACCCATTGCGTAAACATGATGGGATGGACTTCCAAAGGAGACCTCCAAGGAGGCATGGAGCATAGTCTTCATAGTGGATACTAATCACATTTGGGACCATGTATAAACCATGAAAAGTACACTATTTGGAACATATGTTGGGCAAGTTCACTCTCTTGGAAATAGGCCACTCTGTGTTTGAAGTGTAATCCACCGCAGATCCCCATTAGCCATCTCAAGATGTGGCTGTAAAGCCTTGATTGATATACCATTCTACATTAACATCTCTAAACCAATGTGGTATACTTATATGATTTCATTATTCATCCAAACATAAAAACTTACATATAATATAAACTATTCATTCTTTATTAACCTTCTCGTTTGATCCATTTGGAAGTCCCACACATTAATTTACTTTGTCGAACATTCTTATTTTATACTGTAATAAATTTTCCATATTCCTTTTCCTACGATATTCCATGGTCGTCCAACCACTGAAATTCATTTAACCAATGATCATCAGATTTTCTCCAATTAAACTAAAGGAATTTTTTCAAGACCATCAATTATTATCATATGGACTTATCATCACATTATGCATCTTCTCTTGAGAAAGAAAACTCCCAACTTTTTTATTCAATCATTCCAGTGTCCACTCATTTCAATATGCTTCTCTATTTAGAAGATATACATTATATTGTTTACTTAGTGGTGACATTATTGGACATCAATGGGGAGTGATGAGTCACCATTGGACATAAATGGTGAGTCCAGTCACTATTGTACCTCTAATGGGGATTATTTCATTTCCCAATGTAATTTATTTCTACTATACAGAGACTTAGAAGAAGGTTCTTCAAGCTCTAAGAGGGACTCTTCTCCTTCTCTGATCTGGTGTAGTAGATTTTTTCTATAAAATGTAGTGATCAATATTTTTTAACAGAAGATATTATTTTCTATTAATTAATTTTTTTAGTTGGGTAATAAGTAACTATTTTTCTTTTTTTGATGTTGATTAACTATTTTATTCTTATATTTTCCTTCCAATATTCACTAGTTTTCAATCCTTAGGGAATCATCTTTATCACATATTTTTTGGTCTTCCACTGTTGGACATCAAAAACAATCACACCATCGTCATGTGAAAAGAATATTGGCAGTATCTTCATCTCTATTATATTTACATTACTTTATTTTACATTTCATCTTTGGGTAAGAATAGTTTTTATTTTTTTCTCATTATTCATTTGACATTCCAATAGGTATTTCAGGAGTTACCATGCTTTATATTTAGTTTTGGGGCATGATTATATGTTCTCTATTATCATCAGTGGATCATGGGTCTACACTCATTGATATCATTGGTTTTTAATGATTCAACATTCCCCATTTTTAGTACTAAAAATATGAACCCACCATTATTTGTTTCAATTATTGATAATTGATCCACTATTAGTTCAAAAAATTATCTTTTCTATTATTTTAATTATTATTTATAAAAATATTTCTTTATGAAATGATTAATTTTTTTATGTTGATCAAAAATTATTATTTTTTGTAAAAAATAATCGTATCATTATTTCATTAACACTTGTACCTATAGTATAAATTCATATAATCACATGTATTTATAATTTTTTCCATTATATATAATCTAAAATATTATATTTTTATTCAAATTGTTTAAGAATTATTAATTTTATATTATTATTATAATTATAATATTAAATGATTTATTTTAATATTTATTGAGGAAATATAAATTCTAATTGTATACAATGTTATTTAATGTGGCTTAAACATACAAAGGTAATGTTTATATTATTTAATTCTTATGAACTAACTATTTTTTGTATAGATTTTGGACAAGGACACACTCCTACGTGATCTTTTTTCAATTATTCTGGAGATCACTTCAGGGAATAAAACTTATAATACTGAGGATAATTCTATAGAGTATTTCATATGTTCCATAGACATTCTGGTTGATATCAATTGTTACTAAGATTATGC
Source organism: Viscum album (assembly GCA_963277665.1). Taxonomy (NCBI): domain Eukaryota; kingdom Viridiplantae; phylum Streptophyta; class Magnoliopsida; order Santalales; family Viscaceae; genus Viscum; species Viscum album. The sequence goes on from OY728160.1 coordinate 1,388,223,676, forward strand.
GATCTCTTTTCTATGGTTTTGATCTCTGATGGACATCTACATCAATACCCATTCCTTACATTTGATGAATGATCATTATGCTTCAAAATAATTGAAATTTATGAACATACGGAAGTTTCTGTATTTTATTTTTAATTCATGTAATATTTTTTCTTCTCTTCCGAAATTTATTAGAGTACATTTTCTGATTCCCCCCCAACGAAAATAAATTCCTGGTTTATCTTTTTATTCCATCTCCCAAAAGGATGGCTGGGATGTGAATCCCAATCAATATTTTGGTAAGAAGTCTAGTTTGTCCTTCTATAATGATACTGATATGTGTGTTCAGGTTTTTTAAAAGGATTTGTTTTTATCAAGGATATTAAACCCTTAAATGTGAGGTTATTTGTGTCACCAGTCTCCTAGTGGTGTAATTGAGTTTTAGGAGTGGACTAGGATCTTAGTGATCTGAACCACTATATATCTTGTGTTAATTCATTTTTATTTCCATTTTTATTCTTCACAAGTACACTACACTCACCACGGATTGTTATTTTATAAACTCTTATTGTTTTTTCTTTAAATTTTAAAAAACTCTATTAACCCATCCCCTCTAGTCTAATTTACTATAACTAATGATATGACCATTTGTGTGGAAAGGTATGACTCTGATAGTTTATTCATTAGTTATTTTAATATGATACCAAAAAATGTATATATTATTTTGGTCAATATCTATGTGGTTTTGAGATAAAATAATTTGTATCATAAGCATGTATCTAATTTTTAAGTCATTCTACTATTTATTTTTACACTCTATGCTAACCTAATATCCTAGACCTATCAGCCTATGAAATAAAAGAAAAGATTTTAATTATTATGACATGTGTCATTAATAATAAATTTTTTATTAAACACAACCACCATTATTTTATGGGATATACTATAGTTATAAGAAATAAATAATAAAATCCTACTTAAAATAACTAAATTAGGATCACCTGACTATAATGGATAATCAAAATGAACTAACCAAAGTGGATTCAGAGACACTTGTAGGTAATTAAGTGGTAAAATCTGTTTTCAATTATAAATATAAATATTTTATTACTATTAATTTTTTTGATGTGTCTAAAACCATGTTTCCTCGTATAAGACAACCCATGAAAAAAGTGGTACTACATATAACTCACTATAGGACTAAAAAGGTCAATATAAATAATCTAGGAATTCTCCATATATTATAATTGTACTTCAAAATGGGAGGTAAAGAATTCGTTAACTAGAAGTTCAATAAAATCACAAGCATAACCAACGGTATTAGTTCCCTTGCAAAAATAAAGGACAAAACAACTCATGTGTAAAGAGTAATTATAGATCTAACTTATAGATGGAATGCAAAGAAGGTGACCATCAATGAGTGAAATAATTTTATGTAGTATACATTAGATGAACTTATAGGCTCTCTGTCGTAGTATGAGTTATATATAAAGAATATTTTCATGGATAAAACAAAAAACAAAAAAGGTATTCCATTTAATTAAAATATAATTCATACCTCTAATGCCTACTATTTTGAGTTCTAGGAACGTGACCAAGACATTCCTAAATTCAATAATAAATCTTCTAAAATTAATTTCAAACAATGTTTTCAAGAAAATGATTTGATGGTTTAATGAGAAATATCATAAGAATAATAGTTCAAGTAAGAATAGTGATGTTTCATATCAAACATGTTACGAGTGAAGAAATAATGATATCCTCAAACTTGACTGCCTAAAACTAAAGCATTCAAAGATCTAAAATGAAATAATGAGGAAATAAAAAAAGAAACCTTGTTTGGAGGATGCGACTAATCATCTCAAGTAGTGACTCTGGAAGTGAAAAGAAAATAGGAATCCTTTCCCTGATGGGTATAGAACTTGGTAAAAATAATTAACTTTTTACTCTACTGATAACTGTTGAAATTATTGATATTAATTCAATATCTAAAAATGAAGAAGCTAATTATCCTAATTCTAATTGGGATTATGATACAATAAATTCTGAAGCTAAACAATTTTCTAAATAGAATGAAGAAAAGAGGAATCATAGTTCGGAAATTATATAAAACTATAGAGAATTTAAATGTAAAAGTTGGATGTTATTCAAATAAAATGATTAAATACAATGGAATAGAAAAAAATTGAATATCATTGTTTACTGGAATGATGAAAATAAAATGAATTATGATTATGATATTTTGAAACTGAATGATTTAAATGAAAGTCATAAAGTCTTTTTGGTACTAAAATATTACTTAATTTAGTTGTTGATCATATAAATAAACTATAAATTTTATTCAAAAACATTAAGGAATAAAATAAAAAGTTATTTAATGGAGCTTCCTAATTCCATTAAAAGGATTATACTGATTTAGAATCTATTTGAAAATAGAATATGGTTTCTAATAAAGATGTTTTCAATCACAAAGTGGATTTAACATATTTTTTTAATGGTGATGAAAAATATGATAAAAGTTCAAAAGGACATATTTCTACCATATCATTCTTTAAATTTAAAATGAAAGATAAATTATGAAAATTAATGATTGATGAGATTAACTCAATCTCAGGGACATAAAAGAAAAAAAAATTCTATGAATTTTTATTCATATTATCCTAGAATTTTTTTTGAAAGATATTCTAGCTTCAAATAGTCCTTTTATAATTCTACTAAATTTATGATAGCATGGGTACCAATAGAATGTTACCTAAAAAAAATTCACATATAATGGAATCAATTCCCATATAATTATTTTTTAAAATCTATCAGTTATAATATCTACTAATATAATTTCATATTCTGGAATAAATGGTATTATTTTTTTAATAATTTAATTACTTATTAATGGAATTCACTTTAAATTCTATTTATTTTCTATTCACCAAGTAATTTATTTTACATTGTAAGAATTTAATTACGAGATATGATGACTATATGTTCATAATTCAATAAATTGTTTTATTTATATTAATTTATCTATATCTAATGATACAATACTGTAGGTGAGTTACCCCTTTTTTGTTATTTTTTGTAAAATAATCATATAATTATTTTAAATAATTTTTTAATTGTTAATTTTATATTAACATAAAATTCATTAGTTTTTCTGATAGAATTTTAATCAACTGATCTAAGGAAGAATTTTATAATGTTCTGAATATTATCATTTTTTTATAATTTATTTTTCATATTTCATAATTAATTGATTTGGGAAACTAAATTTATTTAAATAATAAATTAATTGAAAAATTAATAATATATTGACAAAAAAATTAATTTATATCTATTTTTTATCTAATAATTTTATTTTTAAAATACGGGGAGTTAGTTTTTAGAACTCTTAAAAAAATCACAATTTCATTTATTTTGGATTCATATTGTTTCATCTATATATTTATAAAAATCAAATTTATTTGTTGATTGAATATATCAATATTTTTTAATTTTATAATGATATAACTTAACTTGGTAAAATAATAAAATTTTATTGTTTAAAAATTATTTTATGTTAACATTGTTCCCTTTGACTAAATGATTATTGGATAATATTTTTTACTGTTACATTGCTAAAAATTTTACTCTGTATTATTTTTGTAATAATTGAATATTGTAACTTAATGTTTACTCTTATGAAAATATTCAACATTGATACATTTACATTTGTTGATTTTGTTTAAAATTTTCAGTCTATTTTATAAAATTAATTCCAATATAACTTTTGATAAATTTAAAAATGGGGATATTTATTTCGATAATTTAATGAAGGTTCTTTTTTTAATTTGAAAAAATTGGAGTTTTTTAGTATTTGAACTATATATTAATTAATTTAATAGTTTTATATGTTTTGAAAAATTTATTTCTCTTTACATTAAATGAAATTCAGAAGTATTTTGTAATATAAAATCTTTTTTTATTTTTTTATAATTGTAGATTCCTTTTAAAAAATTAAATTTTTAGTTTTTCTTTTAATTAATTTAAATTAATTATAGTATATATATTTTAATTAAATTCAAAAAAAATTAAATATTCATTGATTAAAAGTTATAATATTATTTATTTTGATATTATTAATGATTTTCATGTTTTATTAATTTCAATTGGTATTTTGTTAATGATACTAAAATGTTTGTTTATTTGTATTTACATATGGTATGTATTTTTTCATAAACAAAAAAACAATCATTTATGAGCCACCTAGAAAGCCGTAAATAACATAAGGGATCCATTAGGTCAATTTAGTGGGAATTCCTGCTAATGGAAACCTTCGAAGAGGCTTTGGAGCTTGGTGTGAATGGTTCTTTTTAATTTCATATGATCCAAGTATAAGACCCATAGTGCATGCATGTAGGCATATGGGATGGGATAAGTCTCTTATAAGTTATAGGCTTTTGTATGTGTGTGTGAAGTCTAAATCAGTGATGATCCATGGTAGCCAGGTCGTGGGGTTGTTGGAATGCGTTGATTGATATACAATTCCCCCTAACAATATCCAAACCAATTTAGGACACTGATATTATTTCAATATTAATATAAACACAAAATCATTGATATAGTTACAGTCATTAATTCTGTTAAACACTCGCATTTTAACCTTTTTATTTCTCCCAATTTCATTTATTCTCTTATGTATTCTTATTTGAACCCCCACACATTTTTCCTTCACTATTTTTCAGTTTTCTTCCTCTATGGTCCAACCATCAACTTCCGGTTCATAGGAGATCTTCACAATGTCTCTAACGAATCCTAGAGAGTTTCTTCATGAATGTTGATTTTTTTTCTCATTGGTTATCAAATTATTTATCTTTTATCAAGAAGATATATCTAATACAGTTTCTTCAAGCCTATAATTTTTCACATATTTTCAAGATACTTATCCAGTTAGTGGCCTTAGCTTATGTTGTTTTTCTAATGTTGACTCTGTTGGACATAAATAGTGATTCATTAATGATTGTTAGGCATCAACAGAGAGTTGAGTCATAATTATATATCAATATTTAGTTGATAATTTATTGGAAATCAATGGTGATCCAAGTCACTGTTTTATGTCAATAGTGAGGTGAATCATTTTTAGATATAAAATAGTGAGTATTTATGTACCCAATGTTATTTATTTGTACTATAAATAGACTGAAAATATGCTTCATAAAGCTCTAATATTAACTCCTCTCCATATTCAATAATTTTTAGTAGATTTCATCCTATATGAATTGTTTTAAATTGTTTTTATCAAAACATTATCTTATATGTTTATTAATTTGGTTCTGTTGGTTTAGAAGTATCACTTTTTATTATTTTTTGTAGATTAACTCTTTATATGTAAAATCTTTTTCACATATTCCATAGTTTTAATTCTATACAATGGAAGCATCATTACATGAAATTTTTGTCTGCCGTAGTTGGGCTTTAAAAACAGTTTCATCGTCTTTAGGTTCTAATAATATTGGATGAAACTTAATTTTTATTAATTTTACTTTTTCGTATTATACTATACATATTTAATAAATTATTTTTTTTTATATTTACATAGACACAATTGGACATATCTGATTATAGGTCATGATTCACCGCACTCCGTTTTTAGTGGTGGGTCAAGAGTCACCATTGAGTTCAGTGGTTTGTCATGAGTTCCCACATTCTTTTTTCAATGGTGGTCCATGAGTCATAATTCAATATTTTTTGTGACAAAATGTTTTTCCCACAATTTTCTATTTCTATGTTAGAACGTTGATCCACCATTTGTTCAAATATTATTTTGAAAATTAGATTTCTTATTTTAATTAATTTTGTTAAAATAAATTCATTTTTAAATATTTTTTTATTTTGATCTATAATTGTAAAAGTGTTCAAATAATAATGAATTTTTATTTTATGAACGCATATTCATATAATTGAAATTCATAAGATATAATGTTTTTTAAACATCTTTCAATTTTTATATTCTTAATGATTTTATTTTTATTTCAACTGTTTTATAATTATGAATTTTTCATAATTATTATACATAAAAAATTAAATTTTCTATTTTAAAATTTCATGAATGAATATAAATACCACTTGTAATATTTGGTATTCAGTGCATATATAACATATAAAGGTAACAGTTATATTTTTTCATTATTATCGACTAATAGTGTCATGAAGATATTGGTCATGGAGATTCTCCTAGTTGGTCCTATTTTAATGATATAATAGATCCTTTTAAGGAATAAAACAAATACCCGCATAGAAAATATGACATAATACAAGTGAAATATGGTTCACATTCATGAAATTATCAATTGTTCATAAAAATCTATGAATTTTTTACTCTTGTTGTGATCAGTTAATGAATTCAATTTCTTAATTTTATCATTCCATGTGATGAGAAATCATTCATCTTCAACATCATTGACATTTCAGATCATCTCCATGTTTCCTTGTGTTAGTTTTTATGCATTTATTATTTTTTATTTTGTTTCTAATTTCACTGATTATGGTTTATGAATTTTCAAATAAAAATAAATTATTTCATTATTTGGTAATTCCACCACCCAAAAGGAAGATTAGGTTTTGATTCATGATCAAATTTTGGGTGTGAATTCTTGGTTGTTCTCATAAAACAAGACTACATTGCACCACGTGGTTTTTTAAAAGGTACAATATATAACATGGTTCTCACAACATTAAAAGTGATGTTATTAGTTTGTAACCTTCTATTGTTGGAGTATAAGCTATTGATGTGTGGACTAGGATCTTTTTTATATGAACCACTATATATAAATTTATCATTCATTTTTTTAAGAAACTCATCTCATGAAAACTGCACTAACTACAAATTAATATTTTATAAACTATGATGGGTATTATAATTAAAATTTTAAAAATAATATTCACCCTCTATCATTTCATATTTTTCACCACTAATGATCTAATACACCCCACCCCCTCCAACCTCTCATCCCCTAACATCAATGATTATTTATGGTCACAACAAATCATATCCAGAATTTAAAATGATCATTTTTTTCCGAATTTTTCCTTAGTCCAGAATTAACTTTACACTATTATTTTGGTTCTAATTAGATATAAAATTTATTATTGTAGGGTTTTGGGTGGTTGTTATTTTATTTGTAGTATTAGTGACTTTGAGGATTTAGTTATTCATAAATATGTTGTATGTTTTCTTGTTACATCATCAACATTGATTTAGTTTTTATATTTCTTTCATTCAATGGAATTATAGTATATTTTTTTGGTGAAACAAAAATAATGAAATTTAATATGCTATTTCAAAAAAACTCACATAATGTTATCAAATATATTTTTAATTTCCCATATTGTATCATTTTTTTTATTTTTTAAGAATTTTTTATAGGACATTATTATTGATGTGAATTCAACATAAAATTTTTAGATAATTAATTAGAGAGAAACCTCTCAAAAAATTGGACTATCATTAGTTATATATTCTGTATGTCTTAAATGTTTCGACAATATTGCCTATATTTAGTAGTTTCCTATGACAGTAAAATATTTTACATGATATTATTGAAGCGACCATTGAACTAGAGGGAGGTTATGATTTTGAATTTAAAATTAAAACATCATTATCCATTAGCATTCAAAAATTTATAAAAACGAATGAAAATGAATGATACTATAGTAAATTATTATATTTTCATTTTCGATTTCTTTTTCATGTTTTTAATATGTTGTCTTATAGTTAACCTATGAAATGTTATCTTCATGAATAATATTTTTATGAGTTTTTTTAACTTCCATTAAAAAATATATAACAAAATGATTTATTTTTTGTATTCATTGGGTGAATACTCTTATCCCACCATTTAACATTATTTAAAGAACCTCCTTTTAAATCATAGATTTTTCCATAGTAGATTCAAAGAGTTTATTCTTTTTAATACATTACTTGATTACCTGAATGATGTAATCTATTTTAACAACCAAATATAGGACATTGGTTTCACTAATGTCATCACATTATTATGTTTGTTTCTTTTTTATTGTTTTTATTTTACCGAAATTTATTTTATTAAAAAATGAGTGTGAATAATGACCTCTTTATTATTGTGAAACATTATATATATTTTTTTGGTTTCAATTTAAATCTATAATTAAAATCATGGGGTAATTATAAAAATATATTTTAGCACAACATGTATAATTCAGTGAATTATTGTAATTTTCTTCAATTTAATTAATTAATTATTATTTTATTCATCATTAATGTGTAATTTAATAACATCGTCTAGATTCTGAATAAGTGGTTTTTAAATCTTTGAGAATGACCTCATATATTATATAATTAAATAATTTTCCCTCCTTCAATACCTAAATATATTTATATATTTTTACTTCAAATTAATAATTTTTTCTTATGATAATTTACATTCTTTTGGGATATATTTATGGTTGGGTCCATGAGGAAATAATTCCATATTAAATTTCTTCTATGAAATTTATTTAGGATGTATTTTTTGACCTATGTTAAATGTTATCATCAAGTATAGTTTGTTCTAAATAATGTATTTTTAATTTTATTTCTCAATTCAGTTCAAAATGTATAAGGTGCATTGTCTAAATAATTGTAAGCATGATAATGTGTATTTTTAATTAAATACATATTTCATGCACTTGCATTGGATGGTGTACAAATAGAAACACCACATTGAATCAATCTCATTAGGATTTTTTTAACTTATTTTGACATTGAAGGAATCAAGATGTTCAGATAAATGATACTTAATAATGGATCCTCAAACATAAATTGCATTTACATTACTTATTTCATCACATTAAAAAATCCTTAACATTGATTCTGGTAATTTACCAATTAAAAAATTTATGGTTTTCATAATTCAATTTTTTCCTTTTAAATTTCAAAACCCACACTCACATTATGAGTTTTTATGCATGAATTTGGACAAAAAAATAATCATGTTGTTCAAATTAGCGTGGCCTAATCTCAAATCCCGGAGCCTTAGGTAATTCTATTTTTCAAAAAACAACATGATAAAATTTAATCAATCCTCTAAACAAATTTCCTAAAGTGTTTTATTCATTTAAAATTACATTATTACTATAAACGTAATTATTACTTAAAAAAATATTAGTCAATAATTTTCATTTAATATTTAATATTAATAGTTTTATTATTTTCATTTTTCATTTTATTATCCAATAATATTTTTTGTATCATTAAATCATATTTATTATTAATTACATGTCACGAACCAACCTGTGTTTACCCCAAACCGGTCACCTGAGCTGATTTTCAACATAGCTCGAAGGGCATTCTCGGTCCCCATGGGCTGGAAACTACTGACCGGTATCAATATAGTGACCATGGGAATGACATAAAACATTATGTGAGTGAATAAATTAAATTATGTAAATAAATAGAGAAACATAATAGATTTTTATAAATATCCAAACTAGTAATATTTTATACCCAAATAGAAATTATAAAAAACTGAATAGTTAAACCCAACTAGACTAGATGACCACAAAATTTCAATGTGACCCAGAGGGTCACTCTCCAATACCCTGAAAACCCCTCACCTTTGGATATCAAAACCCTAATGAAACATTCACCAAAGGATAAAAACTAAAAAAATAATTATATCCATTAGTACTAAAACTCAGTGGGAATGCCCAAAATAATCTATTCCTAATGTACATCTTTAAATAAAAGAAACATCAGCTTAATGATTGAAATAAAATATAAAAATGTAATCTTTTACAAACATTTTTCCACTTTAAAAACAAACATGTTCCATTTACCTTTTATTATTTAAAGCCAAGCTTTCACCCATGGAGAGGACATAATCATGTCTGAAAAGAATGATATAATTTCAATTAGAAATATGATATTTATTGTAAACCATCTCCATATACTTTTCTTAAAATCAATTGTAAATATTTTTATCACCTTTAAAAGTAATCCACATTAATTATGGGAAAAATAAATTTATAATACAATAATTTAAATGGAAAATATCACACAAGAGTAACAAACCAACAACACCTATTAATCATCCGATGTATAAAAATAAGATCCAATAGGCATGGGAGAACATAGGAGCTTGTGAAATAATAAAAAACATACTTTAAATCAAGACTCATGACAGAAAGCATGGATTAGTTGATATAATCAAAATTTCCCACATGCTTGGCTACTCAGTACCTAGTACAGACTAAGGGGAATTGTCCCATAGAAATAGTAATAAAACAAATTGTATCCCCATTATATGGAGAATTATACATGGAATAATCCTAAGGTAATGTTGGAATCAATATCTAGAAATTCTCCAGTTATGCCGGGTTCCCATGTCAAGAGTATAATGGGGGTTATTCAACAAATGTCAACCAAGAATCCAATCACAAGGACATATATCATATATAAATAATTTAAACATCCTGAATCACCCCATGTGTCCCCAAGGATAAATATATTACGTTAAAACAAATAGAACTCATAGGAGACCCCATTAAGGACCTCCCATTTCGCTCAATGTAAATGGGTCATGTGGAGTACATGATGAAGAAATCCCTCCCATTCAATATAATGGATCACATGGATTCCATAGTGATGAAAAACCATCCATTAAATATTAACAAGTCAAGAAGATTATATCAAGATTATTTTTATAAAAATAATATTCAACTTCACCAATATCACAAAAGTGCCAAATAGGCCTTAGGAAACCATTCTCAAGAATCAAATCCACCTTCCAGAATGGTGAAAACCCATCATTCTCAATTTCAAAAAATTTTCTGAATATTACATTTTGGTACTCTCAATAAATTTATAAATCATAGACAATTTCATTAAATTGATGAATTATCCACACATCATTATCAAAATAAAATTAACTCCAAATGAAGCACACACCTCTTTCAAATCCAAAATTGATTGGAAATAATTTTAATTAACCCAAATCATCTTTCTAAATAAGATTAAATCATTTAAAAATCCATGATATGCATTAAAAATCATAAATCACTCAAAAATACCAATCAGGAATTTTATAAAATTGTTTGTGTGCATCACATTAAAAAAATTCCATTTATCCTAAAACAAGAAAAATAGCCACATTTCACTTCAAAACATTATTCAAATGACCATTAATAACTATTTAACCCATATAGAAGGTGTGAAAAGAAATAAACCAAAAAATTCCTAAATATAATGGTATGTACTAATTTGAACTAACCTCAATCTCAAGACACATCAACAATGAAAACCTAAAAACACTCCACAAATTTTATAAGCACTGGGAATACCTAACAGAAATCCTAAACACACAATACCCCAAACATAAACCTTGGGAAACATGAACCCTAGATCCACTTGACCATGGGAGGATATAAACCAAAGATAAAAAGGAGGGAGAAGGAAGTGGGAGAATACAAGAGAAGAATACCTTGATAAATTTCCCAAATACCATATGAATTACCATATATATATACTTTGGTGAGAAAGAGAGGCTGATAGAGAAAGGTAGAGTCTCTCTTTTGGTCACATGGACCATAGGAAGAATAAAATGGGTGTTTGGGGGATAAAATCATGATATGTTAGAAAGGTTATTTAAAAAAAATTATGATATGGGTACTCTACATAGTTTGGTCAGATGTTTTACCAAACTATGCACAAATCATGAACCCCTTACTAGAAACACCTTGGAGCAAGCATGTATTGGCTGCATTTTTTTTGTAAACCTAACACTGTGATATGTTTTTTCCAAGTGATAGAGCCTCCCCACATTCTTATCACATGGTTTGTAAAATCATGTGCAAGCAATTCATGAAACCCTAGACATTAACCCTAGGTTTCACGATTTCCTTTTACTATGAAAAAACTATGAACCACCTATTTTCAAAGACAAAATATCTGATTTTAAAAAATAACTTTTTCTTGAACTATTGAATAACCATGATATCATAACTAAACAAAGTATCACCTCCAAATTTAAAATTTTCACATGTGAAAATCGATAGAAAACCAAAAGAAAGAAGCTAAACCCGAAGAAATGATGAAAATAAAAATCTAGGTGTGGGAATTCACCCCCTATGAAAACATTATTCCTATGGAAAGTCACAACATTTTAAGTTGATCAATCAAGGCCTAAGGGTTTCTACAACTGCATGAACCTACCTCTCAATCCAAAAACACCTCAATGACAACTAGAATAAAAGTCATTGCACTTGTCTAAAATGAACAAACATTTCCAAAATACTTATTGAGAAATGATGAATATCATTAAAATATGACTTCTAAAACATTACCTCAACAATACCATTGACCGCACTCCCCAATCCCAACGCCCACTTCAATGGAATAAATTAGGACCAAAAAGCACAAATGAAACCACCCATTTCTAGGATAAAACTAGAAACTATTTTGTACAATCAATACAGCTGGTCTAAATATATTAACCACAATTTGAAAAAAAAACGTGCATGAATTTCCATATGAAACCCCAATGAGACCCACAGTGGGTCTCTCCAATATTGAGAATCAACCATCTTGAACCAACCAACACATACCGACATGAGAAACATAAAATGGGCCGACAAAGGAAAATTCCACATGGGCCAAGAAACCCCACCATAGGGGAAAATATGATGAAAGAAACTACAAACCAAACAATGAAGAAAACCATGTTCCATAATCATCATAAAATGGAACTACCTACAAATGAAAAAAAAAACTGAAACCACAACTTCTCTATAAGGTAGAACCATGCCTGAGGAAAACCAAAAAAATATCATTTAAGGAGGAACCACCACTAGAATCATAATAAAATGAGACAGCGAATCCTAATTACAACAAAAGATGAAATATTAAACTATAAGGATCAGAATGAAGAAATTATGCCTCTTTCCCATTACTAATTAAAAGTTGCCTTTGATGATGAAGTAACTACAAATGAAAAATATAACATGTCCCCCCTTCACTACTGGAAATGCAGGATTTCCCAACGGTTTAGAACCATTGGGAAAGGATGCAGAACCGTTAGTATATGTTATACCAACGGTTCTACAACCCGTAGGAAAGTAAGCCATTGGGAAAAGTTTTTCCCAATGGTTTATAGTGAGCCGTTGGGATAGGGTGCTGAAAAATTACCCTATCCCAACGGTTTTGAAGAACCATTGGGAAATAGTGCACAAATTTATCTTGTTTTTCACAACGGTTCTATGAACCATTGGGAAAATCCCAATATATTCTCTTTCCCAACGGTTCTAAAACAGTTGGTAAAAGTGTTTTACCAACGGTTCTAAAACCGTTGGGAAAAGTGTTTTACCAACGGTTCATAGAACCGTTGGTAAAACAAGGCCTACACATTCTATGCCAACGGTTCAAAACCGTTGGCATAGCCCCTGCTGGGAAAATTGCCCAGCAGCTCTGCAATTTCCCAGCATAGCAGCTCTACAATTTCCCAGCAGATATCCAATTTTCCCACCGGGTCTGATTTTGTGGTTCGCTCTCATTTTAAATCCAATTATTGTACCTGCAAAAAACTAACACATACATATACAATTATTGTATCTGCAATAACCAAATTACAATTAAATATAGAGAACAATTCATACACATTTAACATATAATGGTGGAACTATACACATCTATAATTAAATTAGAATTCATAACGTAATTATAATTTAGATGACAATTATATGTGGAATCCGGAAGTCAATTCATAATTTCATCGGTTTTTTATATACCATATATTTTTACTTGAAATAATGCCCATTTTAAACATAATACATACACCTGGAGAGATATCGGCCACACTACGCCTCGGATTGATGGGAGGTTTACTTGTACACGTCACATATGACCCATGGATTGTTGTGCTAATGTATCGAAACAATCCGAATGCGTTTGGTTGGTTTTCCGTATGTCAGTTGATGTTTTTCAATTAAAATGACGTGCTTTTGAAACAAAAGGCAGAAACTTTGAGTGGTGACAGCCCCACCGTGCCTCGGATTGAGGCGGCATTGACTCGTACAGATCACTTATGACCCATGGATCGTTCTCCTAATGTTTCAATGGAAACAGGATGCGTTTGGTCGGTTTTCGGTATGTACTTAAATTGTTGTCCATTTTAAGCAAAAGACAAACACATTGAGTGGTGGCGGCCACACCACGCCTCGGATTAAGGCGGGGTTGACTCGTACACATCACATATGACCCAAGGATCGTTGTGGTAAAGTTTAGACATAGTCTGAATGCATTTGGTCGGTTTTCCATATGCTAGTTGATGTTTTTCACTTCAAATGACGTCCTTTTGAAACAGAAGACATACACTTTGAGTGGTGGTGGCCACACCATGCCTCGGATTGAGTCGGGGTTGACTCGTACACGTCACATATATCCCATGGATCGTTGTGCTAATGTATCGACACAATCCGAATGCGTTTGGTCGGTTTTCCGTATGCCAGTTGATGTTTTTCAATTAAAATGGCGTACTTTTGAAACAAATGGCAGACACTTTGAGTGGTGTCGGCCACACCGTGCCTCGGATTTTGGCGGGGTTGACTCGTACACATCACATATGACTCATGGATCATTGTGCTAATGTATCGACACAATCTGAATGTGTTTGGTCGGTTTTCCGTATGTACTTAAATTGTTGTCCATTTTAAGCAAAATACAGACACTTTGAGTAGTGGCGGCCACACCATTCCTCGGATTGAGTTAGGGTTAACTTGTACACATCACATATGACCAATGGATCGTTGTTCTAAAGTATCGACACAATCCTAATGCGTTTTGTTGGTTTTCCATATGCCAGTTGATGTATTTCACTTCAAATGATGTCCTTTTGAAATAGAAGAAAGACACTTTGAGTGGTGGCGGCCACACCGCGACTCGGATTGAGGCGATGTTGACTCGTACACGTCACATATGACCCATGGATCGTTCTCCTAATGTTTCAATGGAAACCGAATGCGTTTGGTCGGTTTTACATATGTACTTAAATTGTTGTCCATTTTAAGCAAAAGACAGACACTTTGAGTGCTGGCAGCCACACCGCGCCTCAGATTGAGGCGGGGTTGACTCGTACACATCACATATGACCCATGGATCGTTGTGCTAAAGTATTGACACAATATAAATGCGTTTGGTCGGTTTTTCGTATGCAAGTTGATGTATTTCACTTCAAATGACGTCCTTTTGAAACAGAAGACAGACACTTTGAGTGGTGGCGGCCACACCAAGCCTCGGATTGAGGTGGGGTTGACTCGTACACGTCACATATGACCCATGGATCGTTCTCCTAAAGATTCAATGGAAACTGAATGCGTTTGGTTGGTTTTCCATATGTACATAAATGGCTGTCCATTTTAAGCAAAAGACAGACACTTTGAGTGGTGGCGGCCACACCGCGCCTCAGATTGAGGCGGGGTTGACTCGTACATGTCACATATGACCAATGGATCGTTTTGCAAAAGTATCGACACAATCCGAATGCATTTGGTTGGTTTTTCGTATTCCAGTTGATGTATTTCACTTCAAATGATGTCCTTTTGAAACAGAAAATAGACACTTTGAGTGGTGGCGGCCACACCGCACCTCGGATTGAGGCAGGGTTTACTCGTACACGTCACATATGACCCACGGATCGTTCTCCAAAATTTTTATTGTAATTAGATTGTGTTTCATCAATTTTCGGTATGTACTTAAATTGTTGTCCATTTTACGAAAAAGACAAACACTTTGAGTGGTGGAGGCCACACCGCACCGCGGATTGAGGCGGGGTTGACTCGTACAAGTCACATATGACCCATGGATCGTTGTGCTAAATTATCGACACAATCCGAATGCATTTGGTTGGATTTCCGTATGCCAGTTGATGTATTTCACTTCAAATGATGTCCTTTTGAAACAGAAGACAGAAACTTTGAGTGGTGGTGGCCACACCGCGCCTCAGATTGAGGCGGGGTTGGCTCGTACACGTGATATATGACCCATGGATCGTTCTCCAAAAGTTTCAACGGAAACTGAATGCGTTTGGTCAGTTTTCCGTATGTACTTAAATTGTTGTCCATTTTAAGCAAAAGACAGACACTTTGAGTGGTGGCGGCCACATCGCGCCTCAGATTGAGGCGGGGTTGACTCGTACACGTCACATATGACCCATGGATCATTATGCTATATTATAGACACAATTCGAATGCATTTGGTCGGTTTTTTGTATGCCAGTTGATGTATTTCACTTCAAATGACATCTTTTTGAAATAGATGACAGACACTTTGAGTGGTGCCGGCCACACCATGCCTCGGATTGAGGCGGGGTTGACTCGTACACATCACATATGACCCATGGATCGTTGTGCTAATGTATCGACACAATCCGAATGTGTTTGGTCGGTTTTACGTATGTACTTAAAATGTTGTCCATTTTATGAGAATCCACTGTGCGGGGGGTTGTTCGGGGTCCAAGGAAGAGGGTGGGGGGGCTGTCCGGGGGGCTGTCTGGGGGGCTGTCCAGGGGGCTGTCCGGGGGGCTGTCTGGGGTCCAGGGAGGAGGGTGGGGGGGCTTTGCGGGGGGCTGTCCGGGGGTGTTTGGGGGGGGGGGGCTGTCTGGGGTCTAGGGAGGAGGGTGGGGGGGCTGTCTGGGGGCTGTTCGGGGGGCTGTCCGGGGGCTGTCCGGGGATGTTCGGGGGGTTGTCCGGGGGTCCAAGGAAGAGGGTGGGGGGCTGTCCGGGGGCTGTATGGGGGGTTGTCCGGGGTCCAGGGTGGAGGGTGGGGGGGCTGTCCGGGGGGGCTGTCTTGGGGGCTGTCCAGCGGGGCTGTCCGGGGTCTAGGGAGGAGGGTGGGGGGTTGTCCAGGGTCCAGGAAGGAGGGGGGTTCCCAATAACACAACCACTAAAAGACAACAACATCCATAAAAACTGATAATATATAAAAATAACTCAACTCTAATACTATACTACGAGTCTAGATAAAACCAACTACTAGAATAGATTAAATATCAAATCTCAGTAATATCAGTCAAAAATATAATGGATCAACTTGTCCCACATCACCATCACCATCATCACCATCATCATCATCACCCTCGTCCTCGTCCTCATCATCGTCCTCACCCTCGCCCTCCTCCTCGTCCTCTCCCTCCTCCTCGCCCTCGCCACCCGCCTCGCCCTCCTCCTCTCCCTCCTCTTCTGCGTCAGACTCCTCGTCATCATCATCGTCAAGTTGTACATCGTCCTGACCCCCACTTGAACTGCCACCTGGTGCACCGTATATAGAACGTATCGATGACATATACTCATCCAAAGATGGGTTGGCCTCTTCTGGAAGTGTAGGATGTAGAACTTCAATAAATTTCATAAATGCACTGTTTTCCCTAGCAGACTATTCTTCCGTCTCTGTGGCCCTTTTCTCAGCCTGTTCTGCCTATGCCCTAACTTGCTGCAGCTAGGTGGCACTACAGCTCGTACCTGAGGAGAGCCAATACCTCATCGGGGCTATCCTATGTCGGCAGCGTACTCTGCCAGAATGCTCCTCTCCCAACACCTGATGTAATTGATCTGTTGGCCCAAAATTGTCTGGTTCTTGGGCATAGAGGGCCTCTAAAGCAGCCTATTATAAATATAAATATATCATTAATTTACAAAATAGATATTAAAAAATAAATTCATTAGATTAAAACATACAATCTGCTACTAAGTCGCTTCGTTGACGACACTTCCATCCTTTTTTCGTCTACTCGAGCAAAACAGTTTTGCTCGAGGCACGCATCCTTCAATATTTTGTATATTCCACTACAATGACATTGAAAAGTAAAGTTATATGAAAACATTAGCAAACTATTAAATAATTGAAGAAACAAAAGAAAGTTTAAGTTGTAAAGAAAACTTATAAACAATTGTTATACCTGCTTCCCCTCATGATCAGGCATCGTAGTGCGTCCCAGTGTGTGGAGGTATTTTTTTGCATCAATGTTCTTTTTATTTTTTCTAGATGATTCCTAAATAAAATTCGAAAATTCAACAGATAGTATTAATGAAAAACATGAAAGTTATTATTTAAATACCTCAAATGTTATTAATACCTCAAACTGGGTACTCGTCCAATGAGTAATCATCTGATGATACTGCTCTATAGGACAATCATCCACAATTGGTACGGCCTCTAACTTAGTTCCAACTCTAGCATGCCATCCCACATACAACTCATGCTTGTAGGCTCTCCAAAGCTCTCCTCAATCATTTAGACATTCCGATCGTGCACCCTCACCATCGGGAAAATTAAATCAAAGATGAAATCAAAATATTAATTCATATAAATACAAAAATAATTCATGGAATTAAATAGAACATATTTTTTTACCCATATCTTTGCCCAAGCTCTATCCTTGACCTCATGCGGAAAATGTCTCCATGATAGCGGGCTGACGGGAATGATGTCGGAGTATTTGGCAAGCGTCGCCAAAAAACTCCGGCATTGCTGCCCTGTTTTCTCAACCATTTGGTTGTCTTAATTATAATTCACCATAACCTATGTGTGGCGGTTCCACACCGAACGCATGTGTGTACGCCCCCGCCCATGCCACCTGTTAGTATATGTATCTGTCGTGAAAGGAAAACAAATATTTTATCAGAAAATGTTATAATGAAAATAAATATTTCAATAAAAAATTTGTTAGGGTTCTATAAATATACCTATTCCGGTCTGATCACTGAGTGCCGCTGGATCCACAGAAACTGATGTAACACCCTGTGGTGGAACAAGAGTCAAAGATGATGGAATATAGAAGCACGAAGAGACAGAAGTAGAAGGAAAAGAAGATGGGACAGCCGTCTGACCGGATTCTGACTGAGGAGTGGGAATCATCATGGGATGTCAAAATGATGGGCCAGAAGATGCAGAAGGTAGAGAAAACAAGGGAGGCCTAAATATCCCATGTGTCTCTAAAAACACACCGGGATCAGAATGTGGGAAGGATGACATGTCAGTGGGAGGGGCAGGGTCTAGTCGGGTACGCGCATCTGCTCGTCCACCTCTGGTACGAACCCTCCTCATACCACCGGCCTGAGTACTAAGACCAGTACTAGGCTCCTCGTCGAATAACTGTCAACGTATAGGTGGATCCTACAAAAATGTTTAAAAAAAATTAATCACATGACATTATATATTCTTTAAATATATCCATTTGAAATAAATTACTCACTGTAGGCACTGATGGTGGAACGCCCGTCTCCGTCATTCGACGATTGTTCTCCATCATTTTTTCCTTTCGTCTCTCTTCAATTGGATTCATTTCATACTTTTAAAAACAAATATGTAATTAATTAGAAAAAGAAAACTAATGTGTAACCCAAAAAATTCAATTCAAATAAAATTTCAACCAATAAACATTGAAAATTCACATAATGGTCAATTAAGCTATCAATTGTTTTAGAAGAGCTTGAATGGATTTAATAAACCATACAATTTGTAATGCTCACCAAGTTATAAATATTGTTTGACTATGTTTGAATACAGTTTAATTAAAAATTAGAAAACGAAATTCAAATAAAACTGCAACCAATAAACATTGAAAATTCACATAACGGTCAAGTCAGTTATGAATTGTTTTAGAAGAGATTGAATGGATTTAATAAATCAAAAAAGTTGTAATGTTAACCAAGTTAGGAATATGTTTGACTATGTTTGAATATAGTTCAATTCCAAATTAGAAAATGCAATTCAAATAAAACTACAACCAATAAACATTGAAAATTCACATAACGGTCAAGTCAGCTAAAACATATTTGTGATCAATACTAAATCAATTTGAATATTAACAACCTTAACAACCCAACTCGAGGTAAACCAAAAGAATTGAGAACGTGGATGAATGATTCTATATATTTTCAACCACAACTTCAGGTTCACAATGAACTCTGACAATTGAGCTATTTGAGTCATCAAAATAAATAAATGGATTGGTTACAATGGCACTAGGGATAGTGTAAATTCCATCATCACCATCATCAAAAATATGTCTTGGAATTACTTCAACTATGACACCAAATTCAGGTCGAGGATGGTCTTTGACATAAAAAACTTGTTTAGCCATTGATTCCAACACATATGGTTCTTCGGTAGCAAGAGTGTGAGTCATATTTATTACTTGAAATCCACAATCATCAATAAATGTGCCATGTCTTGTCATCGAATCCAACCAATGGAATTTCATCATTGTGACTCGTTCATGAGAGTAATAATCCAATATTATTATTTTCTCAACAACTCCATAATAAACCACATTTTCAAATCGCGGTCTACTATCTGATGCACTGGCATAATAATCTGTTGTGGCAGTAACCATAACACCATCATGTTGTGTTCTCATATTTTTTGCTCGTTCAATGAAAATAAATTAGTACCCATTGATAACAATTGATTTACAGTCACGAACTACGGAATTAGGACCAAAATCCAAAGATCTTATTTCCTTAGAGACATAGTCAGCAGACAAACTCAATACCTGCAATATAAATGACTATTAATGTTAATTAAATATTGATATAATTAGTTTAAACATTAATTTTTTCATACCTTCAATTTTAACCAAGCAGAAAACTCTTTGCTATGCAAAGTCTCTCTCCTTCTCAAAGATAAAGAACGATGCTTCTTATTTATCATTGTTTTATGTTCCCTGAAGATAAAAAATATTAATAGTTTAACAGATATATATGTAATATATACATAATAAATTTAGTTACCTGATATAGTCATCGAAAAAATCACAGTTGAACAAAAATGTGCGACGTACCATCTCCTGCTCTTCATTGCTTAATGTCTTCAATGTATATGATCCCGGAATTCCTCCTGTTTGAGGAAGTGATGGAAAATTGGGTTTACTTTTCTCATACTGTTCTTCTTCATTTCTCATTGGTCTGTTCAATCTTGTAGTATGATCAGACAAATACATCGAGCAGAAATCCATACATTCTTGAGCCAAGTAACCGTTCATGATAGAACCTTCAGGATGATTTTTGTTTCGGACATAAGACTTTAATGTGAACATATTTCTTTCAGTTGGATACATCCAACAAAAAGAAACAGGTCCTCCGAGAAGTATTTCAGTGGGAATATGGATAGTCAGATGCAGCATGCATGTGAAAAATGATGGAGTAAATATTTTCTCCAACTCACACAAAATTAATGGGGATCTGTCAACATTTTTTTCAAGAAAGACTTGGACAGCTTTTTAGCACAAGGATCTCTAAAAAATGGAACAACCAAATAACAACCACCCTTACATTATTGGACAAAAGATGACAGATTTCTATTGGAAGCAACTCATGCAGTAGAACGTGATAATCATGAGTCTTCAATGATTTTAGCTTCAACTATCTTCTGTTGACCTGTTTAGATATGTTGCTTGAATATCCATCAGGAACTCTAATAGTCTCTAATACTTCCAGAAATTGTTTTTTTTTCACAGGTGTCATCACATAAGAAGCACATGGATGTTGCCATTTATTTTCACTGACACGTACATGATACAATTCTGGTCTGATGTCCCAATCCACCAAGTCACGCCGAGATCGTAAATCATCTTTTTTCTTCCCCTTGACATTTAGAAGAACCGAAAGCAACATTTCGCATATATTATTTTCAATATGCATTACGTCTAAGCAATGACGTAACAAATTGGTTGACCGATAAGGCAAATCAAAAAAGATACTCTTCTTCTTCCAATTGTAACAGGTTTCAGTGGAAACATACTTTCCCTTTCCAGATTTCATTTGACCCTTCCCGAATGAAAAACTGAAATCTTTCAATTCATTAAGCACGTCAGTTCCAGACATATGCTGAGGTGGATCACCAGTCTCTATGGTATTATAAAATCTTCGATGATTCATTCTATATGGATGATCCTTTGGAAAGAATCGTCGATGCCCCCATAAAACTGAAACTACAGCGATGTTTCAGTCTTCTAGATCGTGTATTCTTCATAAAAACTGGACATGATAGTTTTCCCTTCGTGCTCCATCCAGACATCATTGCATAATCCGGATAATCATTGATCATCCACATATGCACAGCACGCACCTGAAATATGTCTTTCAAACATGCATCGTATGTGCGCACACCCACATCGCAAAGAAGTTTCAACTCTTTTATTAAAGGTTGCATGTATACATCAATATCAATGCTGGGATCAGAAGGACCAGATATGAGTATACTCATGAAAGTGAAAGGTTTTTTCATACACAACCATAGGGGAAGATTATAAATGTGTATAAAAACTGGCCATGTGTTGTGCGAAGTAAAAATTTTCCCAAACGGATTAAAACCGTCGCATGAAAGTCCCGGCCTCACATTATGCACGTCAGCTGCAAAATCAAGAAGTCGAGCATCAAATCTCTGCCATGCAAATCCATCTACAAGATGAACCAACTCATCATTAGTCTTCTTTCTCTCAGTATCATGCCATCTCATTTTTATTGATATGTCATCAGACATAAAAAGATTCTGAAGTCTGGGGATCAATGGAAATTGCCACATTAATTTTTGTGGAACGCGGGATGCTGTTCCATCAGATTTTGTCTTCCAGCGGGATGTGCCACATTTTATACAATCATTTTGTTCAGCGGTTTCCTCCCATAATAAACTGCAATCTTCTGGGCAAGCATGAATTTTGTTTCTTGAAAATCCAAGTTCCTCAACTAACTTCCATGCCATATAGTGGTTTGAGGGAATATCTACATCATCTGGAAGTAAATCCTTCAAGAGGGTAAGAATGTAATCGATTGCTGTATTATAAATTCCATACATAGTTTTCCCATGAAACAATCGGATTAAAAATTCCATCTTTTTCATTTTATCGCATTTTCGATATACTGGAGTCGTGGCAGCATCATTCAATTTTTTCACCCTATTGCATCAGCTGTCCTCATATCGATGTATTCTTGAGTCGAAATCCTTTCTTTTTCATGATGAAGAATAAACAGAAACCGATCATCTAACTAATTCTCCATTCCAGTCCTTTCATTTCGATCATCACCAATTTGAGATTTCATTTTCTCCCCATTGTGACACCACAAAAAGTAGTTTGCTGGAAAACCATTTTTGGTTATGTGGTAGCTGACTTCTTAACGGCTCAACCAAGGTTTACCAATACAATTGGAACATGGACAGTGTATGCGACCACTATCTGAAGCATTGTGAAATGAAAAATCTATAAAGCTCTCCAAATTGTTTTGAAAATCGCTTGAGATCCGATGGGTTTCATATATCCAACTTTTGTCCATTCTGTAAAAAGAATTTATATAAGTCATTTTGTCATAAACAATTCAATAGGATTGAACATTAATAGTAAATACATTTAATTAAACGATAAAGGAAGAAAATAGTCAAGGTATCAACTACAAATGTGAAAAAAACATTGAAATGTGTTATTGAAAAAATGTAAAACCAACAAGAAATTAATGTGTTATATCACATCACAGCATGCCTCATCCCATAACCATATTATTAGGGTATCATGAACATGAATAACATCAACCTTGTGCCATCCTCCTACCCTACATGACCCCAACCACATGCCACATCTTATTATAGCCTTATCACATCACACCTCACTGGAAAACACTAGGGAAATCATAGTACATCTCACCTAAAGACACATGGACAATCACATCGCATCTTGCCTAAAAACACATGGTCAATCACTTTTTAAGGAAGAGTAGGGAAGACATGGTAGTTTTCCAACCATATAACCACCATCCTAGATATTAGAAAAAATACCCGTAACTCAAAACCTCTGATCATTGGTAAGTTTATCCAACTCTGGTTGGGAATGTGTAGAAATAACATAAAAATACATGATATATAGATAGCACAAAATACTCAACCTATGGGTTCACATTAACTACATAATCACACACTTCACTACTACCATAAAACACATAAACCACACCACCACCACACAAGACGCATAACATTTCTCACATTCATTTATAAGCCACTTCATTCACACTTACAGTGTCCATTCATTTAATGTTAAATTAATTAAATCCATTTACCACACATCCATTTCTATTCCATATCATTTATTTAATATCTTTTTTTTTGTTTTTAACAGCATAATTTATTCCATAGATAACCAAGAATCTAATAAAACCACCACACAATAACTCACCATCTCACAATAACCATTGACGCCATGTCACATCGACCAACCGTCTCACCAAAACAACCACATATCACAACAAAAATAGTGCACATCACAAACCACAGCACAACCAAAACCACTGCACAACCAAAACTATGAATCTTCAAAATTAAAACACAATAAAGAGACATCGTGCCCTTATAAATGTAAATGTCTAATGAAAACATTAATTGGACATACACCGATATAGGTATTTGACTACATAATTCTTGGAACAATCATAAATTTTTACAGAAACCCTAAAATTTGGGAATTAGGAAATCATTCGTAGAAGTATATTCTTTATAACAGGTGGAACTAAAATATAGGAATCTAGCCTAGTGGCTGGTGATATGGTGGAAGATGTGGGGATTGGGAAGTGATTCTGCTGAGGAATCGCATCTAGAGGAGCTTTTGGAGACGAGCAGAAGGATCTGGATCCGCGTCTGAATTGTGGGGAGGCAGCTGCTAACATTGCTGTATTTGGGGGTTTTTCCAACGGTTCATGAAAACCGTTGGGAAAAACCAGTCTTTCCCAATGGTTTCATAAAACCGTTGGAAAAAATAAGTTTTTCCCACATTTTCCCAACGGTTTTATGAAACCGTTGGGAAAGACTGAATTTTTTCACTTTTCCCAATGGTTTCATAAAACCGTTGGGAAAAGTATCTTCTAAAATGTATTTACTAATGGTTTATGTAAACCGTTGGAAAAGACAGAATATACCAACAGTTTATTTGAACCATTGGTAAACAACTGTTGGGAAAACTCCCATTTCCAGTAGTGCTTCCCACCATGAGAGACAAAATCAGGACCAGGGTTACCCAAACCCTAGGAATTTTGTACAACATTCTAGATTCACTCTAGGGCCTATGGATAGAGCCTTGATGTTTGAATAATCTACTATCACGTGGATAAAATCTAATAATACCCAGTTAGGAATCCTTCAAATTTATAATTTCCAAACACACTACCATTGAAGCATAGTTTATCAATAGTTACATAGAATCCACCATTGAAATTTAAAGTGATTTCACCAATAAAAAATTTCATTGGCCACAACCACAACAACAAAAAAAGTACAATAAAGGAGATTCAAAACTTCTCCCGATATAAAACCATAATCCTACAACAAGGCTTGGGTTCCCCTAGAAGAGGTAGAACTTTGTTTACAATGCTTCCTAAAAACAACCCGATAGTACGGTTGCAAGTTTCTTAGGCACTAAGAGTAATTTCTAGTCATTGGTGCACTAAAACACGATGAATTCGTATAATATGCCTTGACATAATAGTAAAAAATCATGAACCTATTGTTTGATGAATCTCACAAAAGAAATATAGGTATTTTAAATCCATGACAAGAACCTACAACTCCTCAATGATTCGCTATATCCTTTCTAGAATTACCTACATCGATTCTAGAGATTTGAGAAAGGATGTCCAACTCAGGCACACTAGTTGGCACAACATTTACACGAATATATTGCGTCACCACATTTACAAAAAATGATAAATCCAACTCCAAAACATTTTTCTACAAATCACAACAATTCCCGATCTCCAAATACCAAGATTTTCAGGAATCTTCAATATCCTACTCCATCATATTAGGAACTAAGTCCACAATATGATTGAATAAATCCAACACTAAACAAAAACCTGAATAACTATAGACTCGACATCTTTTTTTCCATTCTCAACTTTATTAACTTAGATAAAAACTACAAGACAATCAATTCCTTTAATAATTACAAAGTAATATCTTCCAGAGGATTGTTCTAAGAATCTAACATCCTCAACATCCATGGTACTGCTTCAAGAAAAAAGGTTGAAAACATAACCTTTAAGGAGGTTTAAAACTCAAGAAAACTGATTATTCATTATATTTTCATCATTCACTAAATTATATGAGGGGATATTCTTGTCCATAAAGGAACATTGGGTTTAACATTTGAAAATCAAGAATAAAATCCTTATGTTTGTCAATTTAAAAGCCTAATATCTAGGAATAACCCATTGTTGTACCTTAAGAATCATCTAATCATTGTTGGGGCTTACACATGGGAACAAGACTGCCAAGATATCAATCAATAACAACTCTTGAACCAAAACTCACATTGAAAAAACAAAATCAAGAAAATGGGAAACACTCAAATAAACCCAAAAAATTAATAAATCCACTAAAAATATATTCAAAACCAAATCATCAACAACGATTCAAACTCAAAACACCACTCAAGAAAAACTTCCAAATCAATTGATGAAGAACCACACAAATATCTGTTTTCATAACACCATGATTATTCCTCTAAAAACGTTTTCAAATGAAAATATACATTTTAGATTAAAAATCACCAATGGTATTCCACGAACCCTCACCCTTGCACGTTCCCATTCCACCCTAGGTACCCATCAACCATGTCGATTCGGGAACTCTTCCTCCCATATCATCATCCGACCACTTTCAACACATATCCATGTATTTTGGCACCCATGGAAATAACAAAGTTCAATATTAAACATTCCATTTCCAGATTCAAAAAACCTTTCAAAACCACACTAACCATCAAGTAAACGATCATACTCAAATTACACACATAAATACCTTTTCATTATTTCTCAATATAAAATCTAATGGATCCCATACAAAATATACAAATTATCCCATTCAAAACATTTTCAAAAGATATATACCTCATCCTATAAAAATAATTTTATTAATTACTCATTTTATCTCATTAAAAAAATTTCCAAAACTGATTCAAAATAAATATCCCCTTCCTAATAATAAATAATTTTATATATCGCATGTTTTTTTATATAAATTTAATCCTGGAAACCCACACCCCATTTCAACCAAAAACTATCATACAAAAATCAATTTTTCTAAATCTATGTCAAAATTATTTTGAAAACTCAATTACATATTCCCAAAACCAATCCACTACCACTTTAAATCCTATTTTAACAATTACAAAACAAGGAGTTTAAAAAAATCATAATCAAGGATGACCCAAAACAATAAATAAGGGGAAACTAGTTTTGATGGGTCACATTCTTATATAGTTGGTAACCATATACCAATTGTACCACCATCATGGTGAGTATTCTAGAACCATTTCCCCAACTCCACAAGGTTTTCCAAGCCTATATAACTCACTAAGAAAACTATCCAACCTCCCTTTGGTATCCTAAACACCAAACAAACACAATATATAATGAATGAAACAAAGCATGAATTCTTATAGAGACTGTAGGTTTAGTCATAAATGTGTTTTCCAGACCCTCCATTAATCCTACATCCCAAGTAACGATAGTCTTAATCAATCTTCCTTGACATCCCAAATAATAAACGGTGTTATGAATGCTAGCTCCTCTAAATAAATTTCCTGAATGTATAAAATTTTGTTATGAAATAAATTAGATCCTCATGGAAATGGTCACTAGAGCTGATTCGCAACTGGCTCAGAAGGGCATTCATGATCCTTACATGGTGGAATCTAGTGTTGGTTATCAATATTGTAACCAAGGGAATGATTTATCAAATAATGAAAATGAATAATCTAAATAGTGTAAATAAATAGGGAATCCAAATACATATATATAAATATCCAAACACATTATCTATTACACAAAAACTGAAAATAAAAAAAATTGAACAATAGAAACCTACTAAATAAGGCTTTAAAAAGTCTCTATGTAACCTTCGGGGCCACTCCCTAATACCAAAACCAACCATCACCACCAGTGATTGAAAGCACAATGAAAACCTCACCAAAGACTAAAAACAAGAAAGAAATATAGTCATGAGTCTTAAAACTCACTAGGAATGTCGAAGAAAATATATTCAAAAGGCACATAATTTAAATAATAGAAATATCAATTTTTTTTAAATACAATAACTAAATGAAAGATTTTCCACACATTTTTCAACTTTAAACCCAATCATGTTATATTAGGCTTTAACCATTTAAAACCACTCTCTTCCAAGGATAACACATAGGAATGTTTTATAATAATGATATAATTTCATTTGGAAAAGTGAAAACGATTGTAAAATACTTCCAAAACCTTTTTCTATAATAACATGGAACCATTTTTATCACCTTTATCAAGATTCCACACAACTCAAGGAAAAAATACAATAATCATACACCAATGGAAATGGAAAATATAACACAGTAGTAACCAACCAATAATGAATCTCAATCATCCTATATATACTAATAAGTGACAAAATACATGGGATAACTAGGTGCTCGTGGAATAATGGAGAACATACTTTACATCTCAACTCATCCCAGAAATCATGCCTCAATCGATGACATTAAATTCTCTCACACACTCGGCCACACCCAACATGGTACCGGCCGATGGGATCTATACCATATAAATAATAAACAAAAAATATCATGTATCCCTATTGTGGTCTACTAGAATGATCATAATTCTAAGCTAGTGTAGTAAGAATTCTCAAAAAAATTCATACATATTCCAGGTTCTAATGTCAAGATTCTAAATGGTGTTATCAAAACAATTCCAACAGAGCATACAATAAAATGAACACATTTTGTATATATGTAATGTGCACAAAATAAATGACCCATATTCACCCCATGTATAAATATCCTACGTTAAATCCAATATATCTCAAAAGACTCCACACTGAGGATCCCCCATTAAACTCATTGTAAATGGGTCACAAGGATTCCACAGTGAGGCTTCCTATAACACCTCAAGAATTCATTGTAAGTTATATCATAAAATTAATACAATTACTTATGCTGCACGCAACACTGACTTGGATTAGATTATATGGAAGATTGAGTTTCTACAAAACAACACTTTAATTATTCAAATGATATAATTATAACAAAATAGTAAAATATAGTAATACAAATAGTAAAAAATAAATTTTAAATGTAATTTATAATTATATCACATGAATAAATAAAATTTATAGGGAAATTTATAAGTTTCATTAAAATATAAGTACTATTTTTATAACAGAACTACTTCTTATGTCATTTTGAGAACAATAATAAAATTAATTATAGACAAAATTATAAATTCAATTTGGTGAAATTGGATTAATATTTGAATTTTTAATACCAATATTAGATTAGGGTGAATGTTTGGTAATTTTATGAGATGTTTTAGTTTTTTCAATGAATAGTGAAAATACTGCGATTTAATTCAGAAGTGCATTTTCACCAAATTTGTTTATATTGTTAGATTATCTTTATAAATGGTTTTAGATTATATATAGATTATATTTTTATAATTTTATATAAATTTGGTTATTTGAAATAATTTAATATTTAAATTTGATATAAACACATGTCAATCATTTAATAGTTTTTACTTCTTAAAAACCCGCTTTCAGGTTTTCAAAACGGGGATTAATTTTAAATTAATTAATGAAACTTACATTTATTGAATTTGGTAAAACATAAATCATTTTTAAATTCTAAATATCAAAATTATATTAGGGTGAATTTTTGGTATTTTTATGAAAACATTCAATATTTGATGAATAGTGTAAAACATTGTTTTCTTGTTTTAAACCAAATTTTATTTAAACCAATATTATTTTTATTTAAATTAATTTTTAAATAAAAATAGATAAATAATAACTTTATTAGTTTAATTTAATACATTGGAGTCATTTTATTATAATATTATATGTATAAAATTTTATTGAACTTGTTAAAGTCTTTTACCCACCTTCTAATCACATTTGCAAGTTTGCATAAAACGTAATTTTAACGCTTCTGTGAATTGAATTTCAAAAATCCTGGAGGCACGATTGAAATTAGTAAGTAAAATTTGGTTCAATAAGATGAAAATATTTTTTGTTGAATATTAAATTTTGAATTTTATTTACTACAATTTAAAATAAGTACGGTAATTAATGGTAAAATTGATAATAGAATTACCCTGACAAATGTCCTAATTCTACTAGATAAGTATATTTAGACCAAAACCAACCTTAGGATTAAAATATTATCCTTTTTGTGTAACTCCCCAACCCTAGTTACCGAAATTCGGTGCATTATTACATAACATTGGCATGATCACAAGGAAATCATGTCTCGAAAGACTGATCCGTTTAGTATTATTGGAAACAAGATTCATACATAAGTTCATCATTACAACATGAAAAGAAATACAACATGAATTTATTCCATTAGAAACATACAAGCCTTCTAGATTATGCCTACACGTCACTCATAACTAACTTCTTCAAATCATGGGAAAATGAAACATAAGAAAGGGGTTATCTGAAACGCTCAGTAAGGGTAAGCAATATAGAGGAAGATAAAATAAATATTAAGCATGGTGAATAATTTAAACCACATGCCTTTTATAATAATAATAATGACTAATTTTATGGAAGGAATATGATCTGGGTAAATTATTTCATAATAAAACATAATCATGGGTATTCTACGAGTCGAATGACCACATGAAGCATCAATATTATTTTCTTAATTAGGGAATGTATAATGTCTTTCATTCTGAAACATTTTTTCAAGGCCTTGGACAATACATCTAAAAATGATTAAGGCCTCATCCAAAACCATATATCAACTTGGGAAAGGCATCGGGAAATTGCTCGTCTAGTTGTCTCATGAGACCTATCGATTCATTGAGGAGCTATAGTGGGCTCCAGCCATCACTTACTATGTCCAATACATTCTTCATATGAAAAGGTTGAAATATGAAATATTCATATTAAAACTAGCATACGAAATGTCAATACTTTAACCATAAACCATGAATAGTATAAAAATAGCACATCCACAGTCAATCATATCACAAAACCTACAATACAATATGGATGTTTTGCATCATAATAATTCAACTTCAAATAAACATAAAATCCATCAAAAGATGTTGACATATATGAAATCAAAACCTTTTTTAGAGAAATATCTCTTTCTATTTTTAAATAATTTAAGGATCACATAAATATAAATAAAACATTTATTTTGAAAATATTCTTATAATATTGTAAGGGAAGCTTTGACAATGTTATAACGGTGTAAAATAGTCCCACCCACTGTATAAGTTAAAAAAACATTCTTATCTTAGTTTTTTCGAAAAGATCGTAAAGCACCTTGTTTGGAAAACGACAGAAATATTCCATTATAAAAATCTTATTAATGTCAAACAATGGTATAAATGACTTTATACCATATTCTATAAAATAGTAATAATTTTTTAAATACATTTTTATGAAACATGGATGTGGATGATAAAGAGGTCCTAGTAGATAATTACGTATAAACTACATCAAATAATGAAGAGATTGTAGAATTAACCCGTACCTTGTAATTTTACTTGGTCAAGGGTAGGTTAAAATTCTGTATAATGGTGAAATAATTTTTATTAAATTATACAATAATCATATACAGTAATATGATATCATATATGATCTTTTAATATTGCTTTGTTAATAATTTCTTAGTATTATCATCATTTCGGGCGTTAACTGATTCATTTCCCTTTATATGCTTTGATGAATAAGTAATGTTTTTTATGGATAGGATGTATATTATTCATATTCAAAATTATAATAAGTCTTTAAACATTATTTTCAATCATCTAATGAAAATAAGTCTAGAACGGATATGATGGGGATTGAATCTAATCACGTTCGTGGAGAGGGTAATCCGTACATAAGTACGAGTGGCAATATCATTCTTTTGATATTAAAATAACATATAATTGTATATTATATCATATATAATGAATCATTGTAATGTTATATTTATTATTTACAACAGTTACACATCATTATTATACTCATCCAAATAATAATGTATTAAATAACAGTTACACCACGACGTGGAGACGGTAAGCCGTACGTACGCAAGTATGGAGACATTTTATTGAAATGATGGATAAAATAATGAATATTGTTGTACCATATTTATAATAAAATAATATTATATATAAGATACTTGGTTATTATTTTATACTGGAAACAAGAATGAAAGAGGAAGTGGAAGAAGAAAGAAACTTGAAAGAGGTGATTAAATATTTACCTCTTCTTCGGGTTCTTCCTTTTGATTTGATTAAAAGGGCTCTTTATGTTGGATTTATGACTAAAGTAGGACCTCTAGAATGAAGGTAGGATAATTGAGAGTGTATTTGGGAAGGTTTTGGTCGTTACAAATGGCTTTTAATGTGTGAATTATATAGAAGGGGGAGTTCCCTTTTATAAGAGCGGTGAGGGGCACCTTAGGAAAATATAGAAATATTATTTTATAATAAA
This sequence comes from Viscum album, assembly GCA_963277665.1. NCBI lineage: Eukaryota > Viridiplantae > Streptophyta > Magnoliopsida > Santalales > Viscaceae > Viscum > Viscum album. The sequence continues at coordinate 1,388,256,149 of OY728160.1, forward strand.
ATAATTTTCAGTTTATAATGGCTCAAAAATGGATTATTTAAATTCTAAGGTGGGGTGGTCTAAAACCACTCAACCAATAGGTTTTTGACAGTTTTGTGTCAATATATTAACTTTATATTTTAGATTTAACTCTTAGTTAAATAGTTTGACATTTACCATGTCTCTTTGTGTTTTTATATTATATGGTTAATAAACTTACTATATACTTCCAAGATAACCCCAAGTGGTTAATGAATAGTAAACCTATCATTTTATAAGTCTTTTTTCTAGGAAATTGATTTTTAGTAATAGAATATCAATTAATTATATAATATTTTTTTTAAAAACTCTTTTATGTCAATTTTGACATTATTTGGTATTTTGATTTTGCTAAATTCATAAATGCATTATTTCTTCGAAAAAAATTAATATAACCAACCATAATATGTCATATTAACCTATAAAATTATTGAAATTCAGAAAAAGTATCAAATTACAATTGTTTTGATATTTATAATGTCAATTATTTTAATCATTTATTAATTAGGTAATTACTGCAACATCATTGTGTCATAAATAAATTAAATTATTTAATATCTAAAAAATATAAATAAAATACCATTATGTAGAATTTTTTTTTATATTTATAGTTAATATTTATAGTCGAATTTATCTTATGTTTAATCCTATATTAAAAAAAATTAGTTATTAAACATTGATTTCAACTCTTTTAAATCTTCTTTGAATTAAATAATAATAAATGTACAAATCTAATCCATGTGGACCAAAGATGTTCATATTCTATTAAAAGAGTCTTTTGGTCGAATTATACTTGTAAAATAGAATTAGAACACATGTTAGGGTATTAATAATATCATTTTTACTCTTAATTACCCAATTTACTTTTAACCGTGGTAAAAAAAATATAAATAGTTACTATTCACCAAAAATTATTTTCATCTTATTGAACCACATTTTATTTAATTATATCTACCATTCCCCTCTAGTATTTGAAATTCAACTCATATAGGAGGTGAAATTATGTTTTATGTAAATTTTCAAATCCTCCTAGGAGGTGGGTAAAAGACGGTAAAAAGTTCAATAAAATTTTTATATAACTAAAATTATTATAAACTGAATCCAATGAATTATGTTGAACATATATAGGTATTATGTATCTATTTTGACCTAAAATAAATTTAAATAAAATAAATAATTATTTAAATAAAAAAATTGTTTTAAACATTACCTCGGGGTTTTTTTACTATTCATCAAGAATTGAATGTTTTCAGAAAAATACCAAAAAATCACCATAAGATAATTTTGACATTATAAATCCAAAAATGAAGTGCATTTTGAAAGATAAAATTTATAAAATTTCAAAAAGTGGGTATTACTATTCATAATGGCTAGTTTGATTGGATGTGGTGTGTTAGAACTCGAAGTTGTGTACATCACACGCTATAGTATTATTCAAAGAAAATCATATCGTTGAAGCTTGGGGTGTTACATTATCACCTAATTCAAATAATTTTGTCCTAAAAATTTCTAGAGTATTACTGCGTAAAAAGACTCAGGTGGTTCTTCATCATGAGTTCCTCGGGTTCCCAAGTTTCCCCTTCCATGTTATGGTTTCTCCATAGAACTTTTACCAGATGAGTCATCCAGTTTCTCGGCACTTTTTCTCTTGTATCAAGAACCTTGATAGGATATTCTCAATAAGACAGATCGGAATCCGGCTCTAATTACTCATAGGTGAGTACATGTGTTGGGTCAAGCATGTATTTTATCAATAGTGATACATGGAACACATCGTGAACTTAGGAATGACTTGGCGGCATTGCCAACCGGTAAGCTACAACCCCAATTCGTTCTAGAATTTTGAAAAGTCTGATTTACCTGGGACTTAATTTTCTCTTTTCACCAAAACGTATAACACCCTCCCATGAAGATACCTTCAATAAAACATGGTCTCCTACCTGAAATTCCAAATCCTGCCTTCGGTTATCAGCATATCTCTTCTGCCTACTTTGAGAAGCTTTGATGTGGGTTTGGATTACCATCACCTTTTCCATCATTTCCTCCACAAGTCCTGGGGCTACGAGTTTTCTTTCACCAACATCATCCCAACAGGTTGGTGTGCGACATCTCTTTCTGTATAATGCTTTATATGGTGCCATATGAATACTTGAATGGAAGATATTGTTATAGGAAAAATCTACCAGAGGTGAATATTGATCCCACATACCTTGAAAGTCATGTGAGCATGATCTCAAAATGTATTCTGAGGTTTTAATAGTCTGTTCTGATAGTCCATCAATTTGGGGGTGGTTGGATTTTCCCAAAAGAAGTTCATTATCTAGGGCTCTCTGAAGTATTTTCTAGACTCTTGATGTAAAATGGGGATCATGATAAAAAAAAATCGATAGTTGTACTCCATGAAATCTTAAAACATTATTAATATAAAGTCTTTCTAATCATTCAAGTGGTAAATCATCTCTTATAACAAGAAAATTTTCTGACTTTGTAAGACTATCAACAATGACCCATATTGAATCGTTCCTTCTAGGATTCTTTGGTAGTCCCTTGACAAAGTCCATCATAAACTCATGTATGGGAAGATGTTGCAAGAAACCTCCAGGCTGTTGCCTTCCAGTTTTCACTTATTGAAAAACCATACATCTTGACACAAAATCAGCAATCTCCCTCTTCATGTCGTCCCACCAAAAATATTACTTCAAATCTCTATACATTTTGGTTCTCCCATGGAGTATAGAGAAATTAGAGATATGAGAATCATCCTACAATTTTCTTTTTAGATCAGGTATATCAGGAACACAAAGTATCTTCTCAAATTTCAAAATTCCATCTTCATACACAAAGTCACTCAATCTCCCATCATTCACAGCTTTAATCTTCTTTTGAAACTCTTTATAATTGGACTGAGAACTCTTTATACTTTCTAGTACAGATGGTTTGGAAACCATTTGAAAAAGTATCGATGTTTCACCTTCCATGGTGATTCCCATATCCATCTTTACTAGATCCATGTAAATAGGATCATTTTCTACTCTCATTTTGTTCAAAAATCCACGATCCTTTCTGCTTAAAGCATCTACTACCTTATTGTCCTTCCCCTGGTGGTATTTTATCGTTCAATCATAATACTTTAGTAGTTAAAGCCATCTCCTTTTCCTCATGTTGATCTATTTCTATGAGAAAATATACTTCAAACTCTTGTGATTGGTATAAGTCTCACATTTTTTCACCATTGAGATAGTGTATCCAAATCTTCAACAAAAATATTACAGCTGCTAACTCAAGATCATGAGTAGGATTGTTTTTCTCATGAATTATCAGTTTTCTTGATGCATAGGAAATAACTCTATCATTATTCATAAGGACACAACCATGTCCTTTCTTTAATGCATCACTATAAATAACAAACCCATCATTCCCCGATGGTAGAGTCAAGATAGAATCATTGACTAATCTTCTCTTCAATTATTCAAAACATTCTTTACACTCTTTTTTTCAAAAAAAATTAACCTTTTTCCGTGTGTGCTTTGTTAATGGGTTATCCAACTGGGAAAAATTCTAGACAAAATGTCGATAATATCCTGCTAAACCAATAAAACTGCGTACCATAGTTATACTTGTCAGTGCTGGACATTCCTAGATTTCCTTGGTCTTATAATGATCAATAGAGATTCAATCCTTGGAGACAATATTTCCAGGAAAATAAATCTCTTGAAGCCAGAATTCACACTTTCTAAACATCCCATATAATTCATGTCTTCTTAGAGTCTTTAGGATAATGTATAGGTGATTTTCATGATCTTCGTAGATTTTAGAGTATACGAAGATTTCATCAGAAAATACCACTAAAAATTCATCATGATATTACTTTAACACTTTATTCATTAGATCCATGAAAACAGAGGATGGATTAGTCCATCCAAAAGGAATTACTGTAAACTCATAATGCCCATACCTGGTTTGAAATGTTGTTTTCGGAATGTCTTCCTTCTTCACACACAACTGATCATATCCAGATCGAAGGTCAATCCTTGAATATTTTTTTAGCTCCATGAAGTTGGTTGAATAAATCATCAATTTGAGGAAGGGGATACTTGTTCTATATTGTTATAGCATTGATCTCCTTGTATTCAATGCATAACCTCATAGATACATATTTCTTCTTAATCAATAGGACATGGGATCCCCTTGGAGAAACACTAGGGAAAATAATTCCCATATTACTCAATTCCTCTAGTTGTTTCATTAGTTCCACAAATTCCATAGTGGCCATTCTATATGGGGTCTTTGATATGGTCCTTGAACCACAAATTAAATCAATAGAAAACTCAATTTCTTATTCCAGAGGACGTCCAAGTAAATCCTCTGGAAATACATGAACATACTCTAGTACAATAGTTACATTCTCTATTGGAATATTCTTTTCCTCACCCACAGTTATTTCATTCTCTTCCTCCCCAATAATTGAATTTAGTTGAGCTACTCGGGGTGGATCTAAATAAGAATTAGGTTGTGACAGTTCTGCTCAAATGATAAGGTGTTCTTTATCATCGTCTTCAAAAAAAGTAACCTCCTTCTTATTTGAATAAATTTTTGCATCATGGTCTGAAATCCAATCCATACCGAGGATTATATCAAATTCAATCATGGGTATGAAGATGAGATCAGCAGATAAAGAACATTTATATTCCGTAATGGGAACTGATTCACAAAACATTATAGCAATGATACTTCCCTTAGGAGTTTTTACTGACAACTCCCTTTTTAAATAAAATGGGAAATATACAATTTTCATAGAATCCTGGGAAGATATGAAACAATACGATGATCCAGAATCAAATAAATCATTGGGTAAACTTGAGGAAAACATTAAATTACCTGCGACCATGTCTTTCGGGGCTTCAACCTTAGCAGTAGTGATCGTATAAGCTTGGCCATGATCCCTTGGCCCTTTCTGAGGTAAGTTTCCCTGATTCTTAGGACATTAATTTTCATAATGTCCCATATCCCTGCAATTTTAGCATTGAACATTGGTGGTGTCTCTCTTTCCCTTACAATAACCCGAAAGATAGCCTTTCTGTCCACATTTTTAGCATACTCCTTTTCCTTTTAGAGAGGCACCAGGGTGCTTCCTTCCACAATTATCACATGGTGGAAATTCAATTCTTCCCTTCTTCCCTGTTTCCTTATTTCCATTCCCAAAGTGTTCAGCAGATATCTTATTCCCTTGCATTGATTTAAAGTCATAAGACTTAGAGAATTCCTTATCTATCTTGATATCACACAAGACAATTTCTTCGTATGATGAGAAGGATTGCGATTCTAATACTTGATGGAGAAATGGTTTTAACCCATCAAACAAATGTTCATTCATACTTCTTGGGTTATGTATATAATATTTGGCATGCCTCGCTAACCTTGTAAAGTTATCTTCATACTTTTCTACATTCTCATCATCCTTTGGCCTCATACTCAGAAATTGTCTTTCCATATCCACTCGATGGTCATGAGAAAATTATTTTTCTATGAAAATTTATTTGAACTCCCTCAATTCCATATTTGATACTTCATCATCTTCTTTTGTGTATTGAATCAATGACCACCATTGATCAGCATCTATAGTGAGGTGATAAACATCCATTACAACTTTTTCCCTTTCGCTACTCCCCAAGGCGTGGAATATTTTCTCTAAGGAATTTATCCATTTCTCAGCTACTAATGTATTTTTAACCCCATTGAATGTTGGTGGTTTTTCCCCATGAAGCAGTTTGACATTTATCCTCTTCATTGTGTGTAGAGACCATAAGCTTGACGTACATGGAAATTTCATTACTTTTGCGGAATACTTAGTACATTACAAAAAAACACACACAATGACCGTAATAGTTTAGTGTCTTTGGAAACTCGGAATATAATCTTATAATCATGGTGAAAGATCTTCAACATCTCCCATAATGATCGTCCCTTTTTTTCTTACCTAAAACCTTTCTTTTTATCTTGGGGAAAAGAAAACATAAAAGGGTGATCTCAAATGCTCAGTAAGGGTAAACAAAGGAAATATCAATCACATCATATTCATAAGAACATAACATTTTGGAAATCATAACCTACATAACATATCATAATATCATAACATGGGATAAATAATAGTAGTGAAATATAATCCCAATAATCATAAAATAAACCATGAAACTTTGTGTCATACACACATAATCATAGAGAATCATTTCTTATTAGTCAAGACTCATTTCCAAGACTATCTTAGTAGACAAAGTCCATTTCTGAACCGAGTTCACTCCTCGTTTCAGTCCTATTTCACTCAACCGGTTTAACCTTCTGTTCCAGCCATGTCTATCTCATGAGATATAAAATCTTTACCCAATGCATTGGAGGTAGATATATGTCCCACCCATCTCATAATGATACCATTATTATGTGTGCCACAAAATCAAAAAATCATACATCATTGCATAACCCATGTAATAAAAATGGGAATCTTAAACGTCATGCTATCATAAGATAATCCATATAAGATAAAAGGACATAATAAAAATAATTCCATCATATCATAATCAAATAAATTTAAAAATAGGGATATAAACAGAACCCTTTATTATCTTATATTGAAAATAATTTTGATAAAACACATGAACTCCATTCTTGAGGAAAATATCCATTCTACCTCAAAAACATTTTTCTTCCTTAACATGTCGTACAATTTTAAACTAAAAGAAGTTGATTAAAAATAAACATGAAAACTTGTAAAGTAAGATTCTTGGAAATAATGTTTTAAAAATCCATTCATGTCGTATAAGTTAAAAAAACATTCTTCTCATACTTTTGTCGGAAAAGTCAAAAAGTACCTCGTACGAAAAAAACGACAAAAGATTCCTTTCATATCTTTTACTAAGAAATCACCGAAGGGTAAAATTGGATATAAACTATTGTAGAAGGATATAAATATTACATATTGAGGAAACATGTATGTGTATGATAAAATACACCCTAGTAAATACCAAAGTATAAACAATCTCAGATAAAAATGAGATTGTGATATTTCCCTTACCTTAGGTCCAATTTTCTTCGTAAGTGTCCACACCTCCTGTATAATGATTTAAATAATGTCATTGACTTATTACAGAATCATACTCATTGTTATGATATCATATATGGGTCACTTATGACTTTATTTTACCCGTTCTTTTGTAAATTCTATGTTTAAGAGCGTTTTGGGTAAAATCGTTTCATTTTTCGTCCGTGTTTTGACTTGTAATTATTCATATGATTACTTAGATCATGATTAATTAATTCCAGAATATAAAACATGATTTATATAATATATATTCATAATATACTTATATATAATAGATCATTAAATGGAAATATAAATACACGGTTCATGGAGACGGTAGGCCATACATACGCATGAACACTGTTTTCGTTTCCTTATTGAGTTTAATGGAATTAAGTATATGACATACATATATATACACATAAATAAAGTATAATTATTATGTCATATATTTCATGATTACTTATTATATATACTTTATAATCATTCATTAATGGTTAACATGGAGAATGAATCTCATCACGTCGTGGAGACGGTAGTCCGTACGTACGCACGAGCGATGATATCGTTCTCATGATCGTGGAATTATATTGGAGTGTATGAATACTGTTTCAGAATTAATACCACTTTAAAATAATCATATATATTGTTTTATTTGCACCATTATACCCATCCATGTAAGGTGGTGGTGGAAAATAGATTACACCACGACGTGGAAACGATATTCCGTACGGACGCACGCGCGGTGATTTCGTTTTCCGTAGGATGGATAGATGGTAAAATAGGGTTGTTTAATACTTATAATAAAATATCATTATATGAGTGATACTTATGTTACTACTTCAAAATTAAACAACCTAAGAAGAAGAAGTGGAAGAATAAATAAAGTTGAAAGAATCGGTAACGGACATTACCTCTTCTTTGAAGCGTCTCTTTGAGATCTTCTTTTAGGGCACTAAAATTGGTCTTTGAGGAAGACCAGGACCTCTAGGATATTGATATTGAAGTGTATAAGATAATTTGGCAGGGTTTTTCCGAGCTTGAAGGCTCAAAGTGGTGTGAGGAAGAGAGGGAGGAGGTGTCCTTTTATAAGGGAGGAGAGGGGGACCTTTGGAATAACTAAATAAATTATATTATTTTAAAGTCAAATTCGGCTTTTAATAATTAAAAATTGATATACTCAGAAGATAAGGTGGGGATGGGTCGAAATAATCTCATACAATATACTTTAGACAAGTTTAGGTTCCTATTTTAACCTTATCATTTAGATTTAACATTAAGTTAAATAATTTTACTTTTACCTTGTCTTCTTGTGTTCCTATACTATAAGGTTAATAAACATACTATAATAAGCCAAACGAACCCCAAGATTTTTATTATTAATATATATAACCTTATCTAAGTCATTTGGCAGAACCTTATATTTTTAGGAATAAAATAACAATTAATTATATAATATATATTTTAAAAACTATTTTATGTCAATTTTGACACTATTTAGTAATTGATTTTTGTGAAAATCATAAAAGAATTATTAGTTCGAAAAAAGTTAATTAAATCAATACTAACATGTCATATTGACCTAGAAAATTAGTGGAATTGACAAAAAGTCTCAAATTATATTTATTTGTGTATTTATAACATCAATTATGTCAATATTTTATTAATAAGATAATTAATGCATCATCATTGTGTCATAAATAAATTAACTTATTTAATGTCTAAAAATTACAAGTAAAATATAATTATGTAGGAAATCGTTTTATATTTCTAACGAATATTTATAGTCTAATTTATCTTATGTATAACCCTATATTAAAAATGGTATACTTATTAAACTTTGATTTTAACTATTTTAACCCTTCTTTAAATAAATTAATAATAAATGTCCTAATCTAATCCATGTGGGCCTAAATGGTCATATTTTATTCCTAAGGTTGTTTTTGGTCGAATTAAACTTATCCAATAGAATTAGTACATGTGTTATGGTAATTCTAATATCATCTATACCCGTAATTACCCTATTTACTTTTAACCGTGGTAAAAAAGTAAAAAGTTAATATTCACCAAAAAATATTTTCATCTCATTGAATCACATTTTACTTACTGACATCAACCATGTCTCTCGGATTTTTGAAATTTCACTCACAGAAGCGGTAAAATTAAGTTTTATGAAAAAATCATTTTTCTTAACTACCACTTAGTGGTTTCACTATTCACCAAAAAATGAAAGTTTACAGAAAAATACCAAAAATTAGTCCTAATCTATATTTGATATTATGAACTCAAAAATGATGTCTATTTTACCAAATTCAAAACATATCAGTTTCATTAATTAATTTAAAAATTAATTCCGGTTGTCAAAACAAATAGCGTGTTCTTAAGAGACAATAACTATCAAAAGAATGACACTTGATTATGTCTGGTTTAAATGTGAAATTACATCCAATGAACAAAATTGTATTAAATTGTAAAAATATATTCTAAATATACTTTAAAACCACTCAAATTAATAATTTATCACTATTAATTATTTCGATTAAAAAGGTTGTTTTTAATAAAAAATTATTAATTTTCACTATTCATCAGAAAATGAAAGTTATCTGAAATGTACAAAAATTTCACCCTAAGCTAATTTCGATATTCCGAATCCAAAAATGAAGTCCATTTTGAAAAATAAAATTTACAAAATTTCAAAACGTTGTTATCACTATTCATAATAGCTAGTTTTAATAATATTTTAATAGCATATCATTGTTTAGTGAAACACGGTATTGCGTACTACACACGCTATCGAGGAAGGTCGTGATTACGTGTAATGCAAGGCAAGTCAAGGATGCGTTTTCTGCAAGATCCTTTTGGTGTAGCATACAACACAAGACATTAATGAAATTAAAAAGAATATTTTTCATAAAATCTCGGGGTATTACATTCTACCCCCCTTAAAATGAATTTCACCCTCAAAATTCATCGGGGTTATAAATGGTTTAATACTCGAAGGTTTCTTTAATAGAAACCCATATCATAAAAAGGAATACCAAACCAATCTTTAAGAACAAAAGTATGAAATGTAATGGTTACCCAAATAAACTAATCACTGGGTTTCCACATAGGTGAAAATATGGATATGGAAGAGAAATATAACCATCATGTTATGATGGAGATTGGTAGAGAACATGGATATGGAAAAGCCAGCAATCACAAAGCCATAAATTTGTTAAGATCTAAGGTACCATCTGATTCATAAGATATAAGAGCACTAGGAAAACATTTTTGTTTTTTAAGATCACTTCCCTAAAGTTGAAGAATTTGAATTAGAATAAATACTTACTTTATTTTGGTACAGTATAACTGTTTTTCGTGCCTTGAACAATTTCCACTTCATCTCTTAAAGAAATGAAGTTGAATTTGTTATTTGTGAAGTGTTAGCAGATCATATGATAGAATAACAGGGCATTCCATCTGTCTCAAACAAAAGGTTAGCAAAATTTATTAAATATACATAAGTCAATCTATAGTGATATTAATCATATATGGTTCCTAAAATGGACTTATACTTATTATATCATAATAAATCTAGTTTATACTAAACAGGGACTTCCTGTAGGCTAGTGGTAGGCGATAAAGGCCAGTTTCACTTCGGTTGTCGGATCGATTCCCACAGCCTTGTCTGACGCGATGGGTTGTCGCCCATCCTGCAGGTTGTCCTTTTTCTAAAACTAAATTACTATAACATCCCATAAATAATATCGAAAAAATATCTATCCTAACATATGTCCAACATAATCAATTCCAATCTTTAGGCTTATCTAAAATAATTCGGTCCAAGATTATTGTACAAAGAAAATGATTACTCGAAATGTCACATAACAAACACGTGAATGCCATCATTTATCCCCCATATATCATAAGATATATATTGTTGGTCAAATTACAAACATGTGAATACCTTAATCATGTATACCCATGAATGCAGTTAAAAGTTAACACTTTCCACAAACCAAAATCCTCAAAATTATTTATACTCAAATCATGATATCACTTAGTCATTATATCAATCATGAGCTCATGAATAAAATCAATCATCTCATTATCTTCTTATCCCTTCATTATGCGCATATCATCTGCTTATCAAAAATATCTCAATCACTTTCCATGGTTACCAGTACAATAAAATTATTGAAAACCACAATAGACCAATACATAAATATTCCAATATTCCATGATACTATATACAATATTATTTTGGAATCCCATTACATAAACACTTAATCATTCCACCACATTGTTGTCATATTCAACATCGCCAATAGTGATCACATGTGACTTCCCTTTGTCCATTGCCTTAAGTGGTTGCTCATGTCGATCATCATTAACCCTTGGATTAGGGCATTGATTAGCATAATGCCCCATTTCATTTCACTTGAAGCATTGAAGTGTTGTTGGTGCGTTCTCTGCAGTCTTTTCTTTATTCACACCATTAGAAACCCTTTTTCCATTACTTCGAAACTCAGCTTCTCGATGACCTTCTTTTCCACACTTAAAACATTTTCTAGTCCCTTTAATACAATATCCACCATGCTTCATTCCACACTTTGAGCATAAGGAAACATTCATCTTCATTTCACCATTATTCTGAGATTTCTCCTTGAACTCCATCTTTCATTTCTTGTCAAATCCATGAGATGAATATGTAACACAAACTTCCATTTCTACCTTAATAGCACAACGCAAAATTTCTTCATAGCTACTGAAGTCTCTTATAGATAATTCCCTTCGAAGATTTGGTTTTATGCCCCAGAATAATCGATCAACATTACTTTCAGGTTGGATGATAAAGCCAGATGCATACCTTGCAAGCCTTGTAAAATTTTCATTCATATACTCCAACAGATTAATCATAATTTTGCTTTAGTTCAAGAAACTCCTTCTCCATCTTTGTTCGAACAATAAGAGGGAATTACTTATTGAAAAATAAGTTCTTTAACTCATCCAATTCCATTAACTCAATTTCATCTCTTGGCCTCGTATTCTTGAAAAGATTCCACCATTGATCAGCTTCACCTTCTAAACGATATACTGCTAAGATAACTTTATCATGTTCAGAACATTGAATACCTGAAAATATCTTTTCAGTGGTATTGATCCATTGTTCAGAAACAAGTGGATCAAAAGACCCACTGAAAAAAGGTGGACGTTACCTCATGAAGGACTCAATAGAATATTATTCCCTTCTCGGCTCATTTTGAAGTCCAAAATGATTCATAGCTTGTGTAAGTATAGAAATAAGATTTTTCACTTCATCTCCCATAACATTTGTTTGTTCAGGAGGACAATCATTGCATTGTCCATTGCATTGATCAACACGGTTCCTTCGGGTTCCATCCATCGTCTAAAACCCAAAAATAATAGTGTGAGAGGCCAAAATCGTGCTAGGAAAAACAACATAATAAAGGGGGAGTACCTTCAATATCTAACATCCTAGGTTACCATAATTCTAGTACTATAACCTATACTTATACATAACCTTAGGGGCATCCCTAGACATACCTTGGAAATATCTCTAGGGATCTCACTAAAGTTCTCACATCCTAGTTTCCAAAGGTTGACTAAACCTTTCCTCTGATACCAACTGTAGAGACCCTAAGCTTGACGTACATGGACATTACATTACTTTTTCAGAATACATAGTACATTACAAAAACACACACACAAGGACTGTAATAGTTTAGTGTCTTTCGAAACTCAGAATATAATATTCTAATCGTGGTGAAAGATCTTCAACATCTCCCATAAAGATCATCCCTTTTTTTCTTACCTAAAACCATTCTTTATATCCTGGGGAAAAGAAAACATAAAAGGGTGAGCTCAAATTCTTAGTAAGGGTAAACAAAAGAAATATCTATCACATCATATTCATAAGAACATAACATTTTGGAAATATTAACCTGCAAAACAGATCATAATATCATACCATGGGATAAATCATTGTAGTGAAATATAATCCCAATAATCATAACATAAAACATGAAACTTTGTGGCATACACACATAATCATAGAGAATCATTTCTTTTTAGTCAAGACTCATTGCCAAGACTATCTTAGTGGACAATGTCCATTTCTGAACCGAGTTCACACCTCGTTTCATTCCTGTTTCACTGAACTGGTTTAACCTGCTGTTCCAGCCATGTCTATCTCATGAGATATAAAATCTCTACCCAATGTATTGGATGGAGATATAGGTCCCACCCATTTCATAATGATACAATTCTTATGTGTGCCACAAAATAAAAAAATCATACATCATTGCATAACCCATGTAATAAAAATGGGAATCTTAAACATCATGCAATCATAACATAATCCATATAAGATAGAAGGACATAATAAAAATAATTCCATCATAACCTAATAAAATCAATGTAAAAATAGGGATAGAAATATAAACCTTTATTATCTTAAATGGAAAATAATTTGGATAAAACACTTGAACTCCATTCTTGAGGAAAATATCCTTTCTACCTCAAAAAAAATTTCTTTCTTAACATGTCATACAATTTTAAACTAAAAGTACTTGATTAAAAATAAACATGAAAACTTTTAAAGTAATCTTCTTGGAAATAATTTTTTAGAAATCCATTCATTCCGTATAAGTTTAAAAAACATTTTTCTCGTACTATTGTCGGAAAAGTCAAAAAGTACCGCGTACGAAAAAAACGACAAAAGATTCCTTTCATATCTTTTACTAAAAACTCAATGAAGGGTAAAATTGGATATAAACTATTGTAGAAGGATATAAATATTACATATTGAGGAAAAATGGATGTGGATGATAAAATACACCCCAGTAAATACCAAAGTATAAACAATCTCAGATAAAAATGAGATTGTGATATTTCCCTTACCTTAGGTCCAATTTTCATCGTAAGTGTCTGAACCTCATGTATAATGATTTAAATAATGTCATTGACTTATTCAAGAATCCTACTCATTTTTATGATATCATATATGGTTCACTTATGACTTTATTTTACCTGTTCTTTTGTAAATTCCATGTTAAAAAGCGTTTTGGGTAAAATCATTTCATTTGTCGTCTGTGTTTTGACTTTTAATTATTCATATAATTACATAGATCACGATTACATAATTACAGAATATAAAACATGATTTATATAATATATATTCAGAATATACATATATATAATAGATCATTAAATGGAAAGAAATACACCGTTCATGGAGACGGTAGGCCGTACGTATGCATGAACGCTGTTTTCGTTTCCTTATTGAGTTTAATGGAATTAAGTAGATGAAATACATATATATACACATAAATCCAGTATCATTATTATTTCATATATTTCATTATTATTTATTATGTATACTTTATAATCATTGATGAATGGTTAACATGGAGAATGAATGTCATCACGTCGTGGAGACGGTAGTCCGTACGTACGCACGAGCGGTGATATCATTCTCATGATCGTGGAATTGAATTGGAGTGTATGAATAATATTTCAGAATTAATACCACTTTACAATAATCATATATAGTTGTTTATTTTCACCATTATACCCATCCATGTAAGGTGGGGGTGGAAAATAGATTACACCACGGCGTGGAGACGGTATTCCGTATGTACGCACGCGCGGTGATTTCGTTTTCCGTAGGATGGATAGATGGTGAAATAGGGTTGATTCATACATATAATAACATATCATTATATGGGTGATACCGATGTTATTACTTCAAAATGAAAAAACCTAATAAGAAGTAGTGGAAGAAAAAATAAATTTGAAAGAATCGGTAACGGACATTACGTTTTCTTTGAAGCGCCTCTTTGAGATCTCTTTTTAGGGAACTAAAATTGGTCTTTGAGGAAGACCAGAACCTCTAGGATGTTTCTATGGAAGTGGAGAATATAATTTTGCAGGGTTTGGCCGAGCTGGAAGGCTCAATGGGGTGTGAGGAAGAGAGAGAGGAGGTGCCCTTTTATAAGGGAGGAGAGGGGCACCTTTGGAATAACTAAAAATATTATTTTATTATAAAGTCAAATTCGGTTTTTAATAGTTAAAAAATGATATATTTCGAAGATAAGGTGGGGATGAGTCTAAATATTCTCATCCAATATAATTTAGACAAGTTTAGGATCCTATTTTAACCTTATTATTTAGATTTAACATTAAGTTAAATAATTTTACTTTTATCGTGTCTTCTTGTGTTCTTATACTATAAGGTTAATAAACACACTATAATCATCCAAACGAACCCCAAGTTATTTATTATTAATATATATAACCTTATATAAGTCATTTTGTCGAACCTTAGATTTTTAGGAATAAAATAACAATAAATAATATAATATATTTTTTAAAAACTATTTTATGTCGATTTTGACACTATTTAGTAATTGCTTTTTGTAAAAATCATAACAGAATGATTAGTTTGAAAAACGTTAATTAAACAATACTAACATGTCATATTCACCTAGAAAATTAGTGTAATTCTTAAAAGGTATCAAATTATATTTATTTGGGTATTTATAACATCAATTATGTGAATATTTTTTTAATATGATAATTACTGCATCATCGTTGTGTCATAAATAAATTAACTTATTTAACGTCTAAAAATTACAAATAAAATATCATTATGTAGGAAATATTTTTATATTTCTAATGAATATTTATAGTGTAATTTATATTTTGTATAAACCTATATTAAAAATGGTATACTTATTAAACTTTGATTTTAACTATTTTAACCCTTCTTTAAATAAATTAGTAATAAATGTCCTAATCTAATCCAAGTGGGCCTAAATGGTCATCTTTTATTCCTAAGGTTGATTTTAGTCCAATTAAACTTATCCAATAGAATTATGACAAGTTTTAGGGTAATAATAATATCATTTTTACCTGTAATAACCCTATTTACTTTTAACCGTGGTAAAAAAAGTAAAAAGTTACTATTCACCAAAAATTATTTTCAGCTCATTGAATCACATTTATTTACTAACATCAACCGTGTCTCTTGGATTTTTGAAATTCCACTCATAGAAGCGGTAAAATTAAGTTTTATGAAAAATTCATTTTTCTTAACTACCACTTAGGGGTTTCACTATTCATCAAAAAATGAAAGTTTCCAGAAAAATACCAAAAATTAGTCCTAAGATATATTTGATATTGTGAAACCAAAAAAGATTCCTATTTTACCAAATTAAAAACATATCAGTTTCATTAATGAATTTAAAAATTAATTCCAGTTGTCAAAACAAATAGCGTGTTCTTAAGAGATAATAACTATCAAAAGATTGACACTTGTTTATGTCTGGTTTAAATGTGAAATTACATCCAATGAACAACATTGTATTAAATTGTAAAAATATATTCTAAATATACTCTCAAACCACTCAAATTAATAATTTATCACTATTAATTATTTCTATTAAAAATGTTGTCTTTAATTAAAATTTAGTAATTTGCACTATTCATCAGAAAATGAAAGTTATCCGAAAAGTACCAAAATTTCACCCTAAGCTAATTTCGATATTCCGAATCCAAAAATGAAGTCCATTTTTAAAAATAAAATTTACAAAACTTAAAAACGTGGTTATTACTATTCATAACAGTTAGTTTTAATAATATTTTAATAGCATATCGTTTTTTAGTGAAACTCGGTATTGCGTACTACACACGCTATCGAGGAAGGTCGTGATTGCGTGTAACGCAAGGCAAGTCAAGGATGCGTGTTGTGCATGATCCTTTTGGTGTAGCATAAAACACAAGCCATTAATGAAATTAAAAAGAATATTTTTCATAAAATCTAGTTGTGTTAAATTGTGGATCAGGGTGCTCTATACGGGTAAGGCTATTATTCATAACATGTGTGAGTTGTCTCAGTATGGTGATAAGATGATCAGAACCAGTTGTATCACCAACTCTACTATAATTATTTTTAGTAGTACGGAAATCCCTACATGGATTGCTTTCAATGATATAGTTTACATTCCTTCCACTAGGCACCATTTCTAAACAATGGCATACACTAGATGAGTTTTTGAATCGCAATACATAAATCCAAACTTGTAAAACACTTAACATAAATTTAACAGTCTATGGATATAATCTATAACATAAAAATGTTTTCCTTGAGAATGTATATAGTCATAAACCTTTCATAATGGTTTTTAAAGAAAATGAGAATTATCATAATCATATCCCTTGGGAGTGCCGTAACCAAGAGTGCAACAAGACCCATTGTAGTGCACCAGTTCCCGTTCGAGTCTAGCGCAAAGTAGTGTTTTTGGGTTTTACCACTAGGTACATCTATTCAAAATCCACCTCTACCTACACGTATCTAGATAAGGATGTATTTCTTTGAAAACTCACAAAATCTCTACATCAACAAAATACTAGGGAGTTCTTCTATACTAATCCTTAAAGTCTATCTTAGGGTAATGTACTCTAATAAATGTTTATATAAATATAGTTTCCAAGGATTGTACTAAACTTCCTCTGATACCAAATATAACGCCCTGACCCTAGATACCCAGAATCGGTGCATTATTACATAACATTGGTAAGACGACAAAGAAATCATGTCTTCAAAGACAGATCTGTTTAGTATTATTGGAAACAAGATTCATAGATAAGCTCAACTTTACAAGATGAAAAGAAATACAACACAAATTTATTCCATTAGAAACATCCAAGCCTCCTAGATTATTCCTGCAAGTCACTCATAACTAACTTCTTCATATCTTGAGAAAATGAAAAATAAGAAAGGGGTGATCTCAAACGCTCAGTAAGGGTAAGAAATACAGCGGAAGATAACATAAATATTAAGCATTGTGAATGATTGTAACCACATGCCTTTAATAATAATAAAAAAGAATAATTTAATGGAAGGAATATGAGATGAGTAAATAATGACATAATAAAACATAATCATTGGTATTCTACTAGTCGAATGACCATAGGAACCATCAATATTATTTTTATAATGAGGGAATGTATAATGTCGTACATTCTTAAAAAAAATTAATTCATCGTCCAAGATGTCTAAAAATGATTAAGGCCTACGCCAAAACAATATATCAAATTTGGAAAGGCCTCGGCCAATTCAACATCTAGTTGTCTCTTGAGACCTACCGATGCATCGAGGAGCTATATCGGGATCCACCCGTCACTTACTAAGTCCAATACATTTTTTATATGAAAAGGTTAAAATATAAAACATTCGTACTAAAACTAGCATACGAAATGTCAATAAATTAATAATAAACCATGAATGGTTTAAAAATATCACATCCATAGTCAAACATATCACAAATCCTTCAATACTATATGAAAGTTTTGTATCATAATAAATCAACTTCAAATAAACTTAAAAACCATCAGATTATGTTGACATAGATGAAATCAAAAATGATTTTAGAGAAATATCTAATTCTATTTTGAAATCATTTAAGAGTCACATAATTGTAATGAAAATCTATATTTTGAAAATATTCTTATAATCTTGTAAGGGAAGCATCTATGATGTTATAACGGCGGAAAATAGTTGCACCCACATTATAAGTTAAAAACATTATTTTCTTAATTTTTTCGAAAAGGTCATAAAGTACCATGTTTGGAAAATGACATAAATATTCCTTTATAAAAATATTATAAAAGTCTAAAAAAGGTATAACTGACTTTAACCCATAGTCTATAAAATATTAAGAATGTTTTGAAATACCTTTTTAAGAAACATGGATGTGGATGATAAACAGGTCCAAGTAGATAATTACATATGAACAACCTCATATAATGAAGATATTGTAGAATTAACCCTTACCTTGTACTTTTACTTGGTCAAGGGTAGGTTAACCTCTTTTATGATGGTGAAATAATTGTTATAAAATTATACTATAATCATATACATTAATATGATGTCATATATGATCTTTTAATATTGCTTTGTAAATAAAATCTTGGTATTTTCTTCATTCTAGGTGTTTACTGATTCATTTTCATTTATATAATTTGTTAACTAAATAATGTTTGTTATGGATAGTTTGTATCTTATTCATATTCAGAATGATATTAAGTCTTTAAAAATTATTTTTAATCATCTAATGAAAATTATTCTTGATTGGATACGATGGGGAACGAATCTCATTGCGTTCGTGGAGACGGTAATCCGTGTGTAAGCACGAGCGACAATATCACTCTTTTGATATTAAAATAATATATAATTGGATGGTATATCATATATACAGAATCATCATCATGTTATATTTATTATTTACATCATTTACACATCATTATTATACCCATCCAAATAATAATGTATTGAATAACAATTACACCCCGATGTGGAGACGATAAGCCCTATGTGAGCACGTATGGTGACATGTCAATCAAAGGATGGATAGAATCATGATTACGGTTGTACCATATTTATAAAAACATCAAAGTATATAGAAGATTCTAGATATATTATTTTATAATGGAAACAACATAGAAAGAAGAAGTGGAAGAAGAAATGAACTTGAAAGAGGTGATGAAATATTTACCTCTTCTTCTGGTTCTTCCTTTTGATTTGATCAAAAGGGCTACATAGGATGGCTTTCTGACTAAAGGAAGGCCTCTAAGATAAATTTAGGACAGTTGGTAGGGTATTTGGGCAGGGTGTTTCCAGGACAAATGTCTTTTAATGTGTGAAAAATAGACAAGGGGGAGTTCCCTTTTATAAGAGGGGTGAGGGGCACCTTAGGAAAAGCTAGAAATATTATTTTATAACAAAATCATTTTCGGTTTGTAATGGATATAAAATGTATTATTTAAAGGATAAGGTGTGGATGGGTCAAAATCCACTAAATCAATATGTTTTAGATAGGTTTGTGTCACTATATTAACATTATTGTTCAGATTTAACGCTTAGTTAAATAGTTTGACATTTACCATGTCTCTTTGTATTTTTATATTATATGGACAATAGACATACAATATACTTCCATGAAAACCCCAAGTGGTTTATTAATGATACACCTATCATTATATAAGTCTTTTGGACGAGCCATATGTTTTTAGGAAGAGAATATCAATTAATAATATAATATTTGTTTTAAAAACTCTTTTATGTCAATTTGGACATTATTTGGTATATTGTTTTTTCTATATTCATAAGAGCATTATTACTTCGAAAACAATTAATTTAAATAACCCTAATATTTCATATTAACCTAGAAAATTGGTTTCATTCATAAAAAGTCTCAAATTACAATTATTTGGATATTTATAATGTCAATTATTTTAATAATTCATTAATTTGGTAATTACTCCATCATCATAGTGTCATAAATAAATTAAATTATTTAACATCTAAAAAATATAAATAAAATACCATTATGGAGTAAATATTTTTAGATTTATAATGAATATTTATAGTCTAATTTATCTTATTTGTAACCCTATATTAACATATTTTTACTTATTAATATTTGATATTAACTCTTTTAACTCTTCTTTGAATTAAATAATAATAAATGTACTAATCTAATCCAAGTGGACCAAGGAGGTTCATATTTTATTAATAAGGTTTTTTGGTCGAATTACACTTATCCAATTGAATTAGGAAATATGTTAGGGTAATTATAATATCATTGTTACCCTTAATTTCTCTATTTACTTTTAACCGTGGTAAATAAAAGTAAAAAGATACTATTCACAAAAAACTATTTTCATCTTATTGAACCACATTTTACATAATGATATCAACCGTTTCTCTCAAATTTTTGAAATTAAACTCACAGATGCAGTAAAATTAAGTTTTATATAAAATTTCAAATGCAATAGGATGTGGGTAAAAGACGGTAAAAAGGTCAATAAAATTTTTATATATCTAAAATTATTATAAATTGACTCCAATGAATTATATTGAACATATATAGGTATTATTTATCTATTTTTACCTAAAATAAATTAAAACAAAATAAATAATTATTTAAATAAAAATTCTGTTTTAAACTATAACTTGGTGTTTTTCACTATTTATCAAGAATTGAAAGTTTTCAGAAAAATATCAAAAATTTACCCTAAGCTAATTTCAACATTCCAAATCCAAAAATGAAGGCCATTTTTAAAGATAAAATTTATAAAATTTCAATAAGGGGCTATTACTATTCATAATGGCTAATTTGATTGGTTGTGGTGTGTTAGAACTCGAAGTTGCATACACCACACGCAATTGTATTATTCAAATAGAAGCATACCGTGGAATCATGGGGTATTACATTTTGATCCACTTGGATTATATTAGGAAATTTATTATTATTTTATTTAAAGAAGACTTAAATGTGTTAAATTAAAATTTTAATTACTAAAACATTTTTAATATAAGGTTATAAATAAAATAAATTGGACTATAAAAATTAATTAGAAAGATAAATTGATTTCCTACATAATGGTATTTTTTTATAATTTTTAGAATTTAAATAATTAAAATTATTTATGACACAATGATGATGCAGTAACTACCTTATTAATGAAATATTAAAATAATTGATGTTATAAATATCAAAATAAATGTTAATTGAAAATTTGGATGCAATCAAAAAATTTTATTGGTTACTATGATATGTTAGGGTTGATTCAATGAATTATTTTCTAAGTAATAATGTTATTATCACTTTCACAAAAACCAAATACTAAATAGTGTCAAAATTGACATAAATGAGTTTTTAAAACAAATAAAATTTTATTAAATGATAAAATACTCCTAAAAATCTACAATTCGGACAATGGACTTAGATAAGTTGAGATATGTCATATATGACCCACTTTAGATTCTCTTTTCATTTTATAGTATTTATAGTGACCATGTAACATAAAAATACTAGAATACATGGTAAAAGCTAAACTATTTGACTAAGAGTTAAATCTAAATGATAAGGTTATTATGGTGACCTAAACTTGTCTAAAACCTATTTCATGGGGTGTATTAGACCCATAACCACCTTATCCTAGAAATAAATCCATTTCTAACCCTTAGAAACAAAAATGTTTTTATAATAAAATAATATTTCAAACTATTCCAAAAAGTGCCCCTCACCTCTCTTATAAAATGGTACTTCCCCTTCTCTTAATTTCACACCTCCAGATCCATTTTTCATTGACAAAATCTACTCAATTATCCTCCCACTCTACCCTCAATTAATCAAAGAGGCCTTACATTTATCATAAATCCAACATAAGGATCCCTTTTGATGAAATAAAAAGGAATCACACAAAGAAGAGGTAATTATTTTATCACCTCTTTCAATGTTCTTTTCTTCTTCCACTATAACATTATTTGTTGTTTCCATACTAAAATAATAAATCCAGTACCTTATACATACCGATATGTCATTACAAATATGTTAAAACCAGATTCATTATTTTATCCATCCTTTGAATGACAGTGTCATCATACCTGCCTATGTACAGCTTAACATCTCCACGTCATGGTGTAGTTTGTTATTCAACATTTCATTATTTGGATGGGTATAATAATGAATTTAATTGATATAAATTATAAATATAACATTTCAATGGTTACTTATATATAATATACAATACAATTACATACTATTTCATAATGAATAGAAGGATATTTTTGCTCGTGCGTACGTACGGCATACCGTCTCCACGATGCGATGAGATTTTGTTCCCAATCATAACTATTCAAGAATAATTTTCATTTGATGATTAAAAAATGATTAATAACATAACATTATTATGTATATTAACAAAATATATCCTATCCATAACAAACATGACTTACATAACAAAACATATAATGGAAAAAAAATCAGTTAACACTTGAAACAATTATACTACTGGAATATTATTAAAGGAATATTAGAAGATAATATATGATATCATATTTATGTATTTTTTTCTTTAATAATTTAATAATTATTAGTTTACTATTATATAGTATGTTAATGTACACTCAACTAAGGAAAAGTACAAGGTAAGGGGTTTTCATCTCACTTTTTATTCCCATGAGATTCATTCTATATTTTCAACTATTTTACTTTGTGTGGTGTATGTACTACCCATGATTGTATTAATTATGTAATATAATTTAATTTTTGGGTATTTACATATTAATTTTATGATCATTCTTTCATGGGGTGTATGTTTCATAAGTTACCTAATCAGTAATGGAATTTCTAATTTCAATTTCCACTCATTGGGTTTTACGTACACTTCATTAATTATTTTACTCCAAGAATATGTGTGAAATCACTATTTATTTATTTATATAGTAATTTCCACTCCTCTTTGTGTGGATATAATTTTGATACACATAATAACTCCAGTTTTAAATTTTCAAGTCATTGATATGAACTTGATAAGGGTAATATTGACTCAATTTCCTTTCATTGAGTTAAACATCCAAGTCATGGGTTTTATTTTGTTACAAGAATATGTGTGAATGTCCATTGATAGATTTAAACGGAATATCCAATAATATTGAGTGTATTTATATTTTTCAAAGATAATTATGTCATTTAATTATCTTTAATATAAGGATATGGTCTTTATAAGGGATTTCATCTCAATTTATATTCCATTGAGGCTTCTTTTGACGTTATGTGCCAATTAACATTTATATGGAGTATATACTATCCTTTGACATATTATATCTTTAATCCCTTTATTCACAAGATATTATAGAGTTTTGATTAATTTTATTCCCCAATTATTTGTATTTAAGTGTCTTTCATTTGGTTAGGAAGCCTTTATCTAAAATATTGTTTTAAATGTTTTAAAGATTTATTCTTCTAAATATTTCTCATTAATGTCCATGTCTTAAAAATGATTTGAAGGATTTATTTATATTTACATGAGTTTTTCAAAATTAAAATTCGTTTCAAAAGTTTCAAAGTGGTATGGTCCACTTTGATTCAAAAATCTCATTTATACAACTTCTTTGATAAATAGAGGGATTTTTAAATGTTTTCAATAAAAAATGGATATTTCTCTCAAATATATTTACTAATTATTTTTATGTATATCAATATCCTTCATTTTATTTTATTCATGATTGAGGTTGATTTATACTAATAGAATTTTCATTATTATATTGAATGAGTTATGTTTGACTGTGGATGTGTTATTTTTATACAATTCAGTGTTTGTGGTTAAAGTATTTACATTTCGTATGATAGTTTTAATATAAGTGTTTATGTTATGTGTAAAAATTTTCATATTAGGAATCAATTAGACTTACTAAGTGATGGGTGGAGCTCGCAATATCTCTTCAATGCATCTGTAGGTCTCATGAGAAAAACCAGTGTCTTGGAACAAGGCCTTGACAAAATATTATTTTTAGTCTTGGGACGAGGCCGTGATTATGTTGTTATGATCTATGGAATTATACATTACATAACTATGAAATTATCTATTGATATTACATGTGACTATTTGAATAGTAGAATATTCATTTGAATAATTAAATGGCATGATTTTATTATACTGGAGTTTTTGTTTAAAAGGCTAGTGTTTTAGTCTTATAAATTTCCTTAAATGTTTATTTTTATTCAAGGTAGCTTATACTATATTGTTATCCTTACTGAGAATCTAATATCACCCCTTTATTATGTTTCATTTTTTAGGAGGTGAATAAGTATATTATGACTTACCCGCAGGTATATACTAAGGGATATGAGTGTCTTCAAAGGAGACACAAAGTTGTTTTTTTATTTAATAGTGTAATGTAAAAAAAAAATTATCTCTCCTATAGTTCCAGACCTACTAAACTGATCAGTCTTTCAGGACTTGATCCATTGTGATCTTGATATTGTTATGTAATAATGCATCGACTATGGGTAACTAGGTTCAGGGTGTTACAGTTGGTATCAAAGGAAGTTTAGTACATACCGTGGAATCAAGATTTAGATACACTCTAATTAGAGAACATTACCCTAAGATAGAAATTGATGATAATTATATAAGAACATCCAAAAAATTTGGTAGTGTAAATTTTAGGTGGGGTTTCAAAGAAAATACATCCCTTCCTGGATACAACTACATAGAGGTGGCTCTGGAGAAGATGCACCTAATAGTGAAAACTCCGACAATGATTTTTGGGCTTGACCCCGGGTATCTTGGTATATAACAAAGGGCCTTGTTTCACTCTTGGAATTGACACTCCCTGGGGATATGCATAGGATAATTCATGTTTTCTTTATAAACCGATTTTATGTATTTTAATATAAGATGATAATAAATAACATTGGTTAATCCTAAGGTGTTTTAGATTCAAAATAAGCTTCCATGATATTCTTTAAATGATTTTATGACTATTGTTACTCACACTCTGCTTCCTGGTTTTTGTCAATGGATGGATTCCAAGGAATTCAATGAAACATTGAACATGAAGTACAAGGTTGGAACAGTGGTGGGAATGAGAAATGAAAAGGAATGTTGATAATAGTTAAAGTTATCATGTAGCACCCCCGGTTTGTGGAATGTAGACTATGTTTATGCTCTTTTATGTGTTTAAAGTGCAAGGGATGTGTTGAGAAAATATTGGGAGATTTTGGAATGGTTTTGAATAATATTGGAGGATTTTCATAGGGAGCATGGTTTGAGCACGGTTAGGGGAAACCATGCGGTTTCTCCAAGAAATCGTGATGGGGGAGGGAATAGGCTTCACACGGATTGACAAACCGTGCGAGGAATCCATGAAGACCCCACCTCTTTAGACAGTGGCGTGCACAAGGTTAGCTTATGGTTTTTCAAACCTTGCAGACTAACCCTACGACCACATAAAGGGTTTTTAAATTAAATCTCCTTTGTTCATGACATATTTCACTCCAAATATTCTACCACTCGAGCCTCACTTAGGGTTTTGGGTTCTCAGAGGTAGAAAGTGTTCTCCAACTCGTTTTGGAAGTGATTCCAAGGGGTTTCTTGTTCTTTTGAAGGTGGTTTCTCCTTGGTAAGTCTCTCCCCTTATTTTCTTTGTGGTTTCCTCTAGATCTTCATCTCCCTCTCTATATCGGTTTTCTATATCTAAATCGATTTCATGTAGATGTAGTTTTGGGTTTTCCTTGGGTGTTGATTTTAAGGCTTGTGGATGATAGGGAATGAGATCTAGAGCAGTTTTCGTGAAGTGTTATACCAGAATGTGGTGAGATTGCTTGGGGGTCTATTTCTCCAGAACGCTAAAGGTTGGTGGCTTCCCTCTCAACTCCACTTTCTTATAAATTGAATCGTGGTTACAATTAATTTGTTTTTCTTGAAATTAATTGTTGTTTTGAGGTGAAAAATTGGTTCAAAATCCATTTGGGGAATTTTTGTGGATTATTTTGGGGAAAAGGGGTTTTATGGTTGAATGCTCTTATTGTTAAATTTTAAAATGTAGATTTTAAAATTTTTTACTTTTCATGGGTTAAGGAAATGGTCTATGAAAATTAATTTCAATAAAGAGTTTGTTTTATAGAACCAGTGCTTTGGCATGGAAAATGAAAAATGAGTGATTTCAATAAATGGGTGATTTATTGTAGTGGATTGAAATGTGATGGAAATGGGTAATTGCATATTGTTGTGGCCTCGGTGTGTTTTGTTTGGTTATGACGTTGAAATTTTGTGAGGAAGTGGGCGGTAAGTCTCACTATAAAAGGTGATGTATATTGGTCGGAAAAACCACCATTATGGGCATTGGTCGGGATGCACCACTAGGTGAACTTGGGGTGAATGGGATGGGAAGAAGTCCCACTGTTATGGTTGCTTTGTTGTGTGTTTCTTTGAATAGATGGAATTTTTTGTGAAAATGTGAATTGGTTAATTGTCTTGTTGCATGGTTTTTTGGCTTATCCTTGGTTGTCATGGATTGGGTAGGGGCTTTGTAATGGTGTGTTTGGATTATTGGTAATTTTTTTAATTCTTTAATGTTTTATATAAAATGTTTTATAAAAATGTGATAACAATTTTATCTTAGTGTCATGTGTAGGGAACATATTTGGGGAAAACCTACTGTGTATTAGTACTCACCCCAACTTTGGCCATTTTTGGCTTTTGCAGATATCGTATTCCGGGGTGCACGTAAAGGTAAAGCATTTCATTGCTAATGGTTCGTGGTGATTCTTGGGATATGTGGTGGTGCTTGGAGAAAGGAGCTTGGTGTGGATCCGTGGAGTGTGTCTTGGCTTATTTTTGGGTCTTTTAGTCTTTCGTATAGTAATATGATATTGTGTTGGTTGTATTGGTTTTTGGGTTTTATTGTTGAATAGTGTAGTTCCCTTTTAGTAATTTATGATTTGGTTGTTTTGTATACATGAATCCTGTAGGTTTTTGATACTGGATCGTTTGGTTGGTTGGTTTTGTCTCAAGGGAAAATCGTTTCTCAGTCATTTCTTGAAGCCCTCAGCATTTATTTCCAGCCTTTGGCACCATGGGAACATCACTTAAGGCCATGTAACCCTCACCGCTTCCTCAATCCAATGAGGTAGGGGTGGGGTCTTACAAGTGGTATCAGCATGTTTGGTCTTTTGGAGTTGATTCTCGGATTTGGAGTTGACATTTGTTGTGGTATATTCCTTGAGTCAGGATGGTAGCAAGGCATAGGAATGTCAGAACTTGGAATGTATGACATGAAAGGGTGTATCTAACCCCATTAAGCTAAACATTAAGTTACGAGGGAGTTGGGTACAAAAGTGTTTTGTAGACACTTATAGACATTGGAAATCTCATTGTCATGGGTGTATCCAATGACATGTGCATGGAATATATGGTAGAAATGACTTCCCTCTTGGATTCATATTTCATTGGGCATAATGATTTATGGGCTAAATTGAGAAATTATTTTTCAAATGTGTGAAATTCTAATGTAAATAAATTTGGTATTTTGAAAATGGTATGATTTTCAAAAATGGAGAAATGAGGAAAATGTGGAAAGGGGGAAAGCCTTGTTGTGATAGTGTTGTGTAATGCGATTTGAAATGGGAATTCTTGATGTCTATGGAAGTGAGACTCATGGTTCTTTCTTTTCTGTTTATAGAAATGGAACTTGGTAGGCGTCGTAGAGACCAACCAGAAGTGGCTGATGGGAACGTGGTTGCACCTTAGCCTGAGGTGAACTAGAAATTAGTCCAGAGCATAGCTAATGCTTTCCAAGCTATGGGAAGTGTGAATAGAGCAGATGAGACTATGAAAGTTGATTATACAGCTCAGTTTCAAAAGCAGGATCCACCTCTCTTTAGGGGTGATTCTGACTCAGAAAGGGCATAGGAAAGGCTATCTAGAATTAATATAATTTTTAAATTCTTGGGGATGTCTGTAGAGATAAAAGTAAAGATATCAATGTAAAAGCTAGAGGATCTTTCTCTTTAGTGGTGGGAGTTGGTAGTCCAAGAGGGGACAGACTAGGGTATGACGTGAGAAGGCTTTCAAGAAATTTTTAGTAAAAACTTCTACCCACATACATTCGGAATTCAGTGCACAACTGATTTCTTCTTATTTCGGTTTTCACGCAAGGTGGTGGGTAGCACGTTGTTTAAGGAATGTTTATTCAATGCGGGGTTAAGCCAAGTGATCCATTCAGAAATAGAAGTGATGTGTATCAGTGATTACACAGAGATGGTAAATTGAGCATCAGTGGCTGAGCGGGATCTATTGGAAGCTCCAAGCGGAAGAAGCATGGTGGTACCCATGGGGAATAGTGTGAACTCTAATACTGGGATCAGGAGAAGGAGGGACAATTATTCCCAGGGTGAGAGTATGGCACAAAATTCAATGGAAGGATCTGTAAATCTTTCTATGAAGCCCCAGAGAAAACGAGGATGTTTTCATTGTGTCTCTACGATACACATCAAGAGGGACTATATGGCACAACCTCGATCATGTCACAATCTCAAGCAGATAGGGAATCTTTAGCGCTACTGTAGGAATGCTCTGAGGTTGGGTACATGGGACACTCCTCAGGGATCACAGATGTCGTATGATTCGACGGGACAGGGACAGTAGCATACCCCTCATAAGTAGAGGAAAGTTAGTCATGGTGATTCGTATAACACCACAACTCCTTATCAGGGTAATAAAGAGAAGAGTGTGGAAACTAAGGAATTGTACGGAGCCGAGTAGGTTGTGGTGTATGATCAATCGGTACCATCCACAGTGTGAGGTACTATTCTTTTAAATTATACCTTGATGAAAGTGATGTTGGATATGGGTTCTTCACACTATTTTATTGTTTCATGTGTTGTTGAGTTTCTTGTTTTAAGGGTAGAAATGGTTCCTTAGGTTTTGAAACGTCAAATGCCTCTGGGTCGAAGAGAGTGTAGAGCCTTCTTGTGTAGAGTATGTCATATCGTTTTGGGTGAGGTGGAGCTAATGTGGAATTTCATAGTGATTGATAAGGATGGGTATGATGTAATCCTGGGGAATGGATTGGATGGTGTCATTTAAGGCCCACATCGACTGTAATGCGTGAACAATGGCTTTTACGACACATGACGGTGTTAGAAATCTCTTTAGATGAGAGAGACATGAAAGGAAGGGTGCAACAGGTTTGTTGGCACAAGTAGTGGGACTATTATCATATTAGTTGGAAGTGTTATCGTTGGAATCTGTAGTGGGTGTTGAACAGAGTGTTCTTCCAGCAGTGGTGGATTATTTCATGGATGTTTTTCTGGAAGAATTATTTGGGTTACCACCTATAAGAGAAGTAGAGTTTATGATTGATCTCCTTCATAGGACCAGTCCTATCTCAATACTGTCTTATCGGATTTCTCCATCTTAATTGTGGGAATTGAATGTCCTTTTGGAATATTTATGAATCAAAGGGTTTATCCAGCCTATAAAATCTATCCACTTTCACAAATTGATTATTTTTTCGACCAATTGAGGGTAGCCTAGTGGTCTTTCAAGATCGACCTGAGGTTGGGATATCATCAATTATGGGTGAGGAAGAATGATATTCCTAAAACATCATTTAGAAGAAGATATTTCTATTATGAATATGTGGTTTTTCCCTTTGGTCTAACAAATGCACCATAGGTTTTCATGGAATAGGTGAATCAGATTTTCCAGAGATGTATGGATTCATTTTTGGTGGTGTTTGTAGATGATAATATGGTGTATTCAAAGACAAGGGTGGAGCATGAGAAACACATGGTGACAGTGTTGGGGATCTTGAGGGTTCATCGGTTGTATGCCAAATTGTCAAAGTGAGACTTTTGGATACAGGAAGTTCATTTTCATTGCCTAGTGATTTCTGAAAGGGGTGTTTCAGTGGATCCTGAAAAGATAGAGGTTATTATCTCTTAGAAACTGCCAAAGAATGTGTTTGAGTAATGGAGTTTCCTTGGTCTATCTGGGTATTATGGACATTTTTCATGATTTTTTAGGATTGGCTTCATTGATGGCAGTTTTTACAGGAAATAATGTTCCATTCCAATGGAATGAATAGTGTCAGTTGTGTTTCGAAGAGCTAAAGAGTCACCTTATATCAACACCAATATTGGTTTTTCCAAAACAAGGAAAATGGTACTTGGTGTATTTTTATGCTTCGAGATCAGGGTTGGGGTGAGTTCTCATGAAAGGGAATCATGTGGTTTTGTATGGATCACAACAGTTCAGGGTGCATGAGAAGAACTACCCAACTCATGATTTGGAATTGGCATTAGTGGTCCATGCTTTGAATGTGTGGAATCATTATCTCTGCGTTGAGAAATTCATAGTATATACAAATCATAAGAGCTTGAAGCACATTTTCTCTCGAATGGATTTGAACATGAGGAAAAGGAGATAGATCGAATATCTCAATATGTTTGATTTTGACTTGATATACACACTAGTCAAGGAAAATTAGGTAGAGGATACATTAAGTAGAAAATCATACTCTTAGGTAGTGAAACAGGCATCAAACTAGTGGCAGTTGATGTTGGTTATAGATGAAATGCAGTTGGAATGTGAGGACCAGAGAGATAGAGCGGTCTTCTTTCCAGTTTTTTTGATTCCTAACTTGCTTGGCTGTGTTAAAGAGGCACATATATCTGATTCTCAGTGTGAGACCATGAGGTAAAAACTCAATGGTGGGGAGACAATTGAGGGTTGGAAACTGAATAGAGATTCAGTTTTGTGTTTTCAGAATTAGATGGTTGTACCAGTTTCTTGTCAGGAGGATCTTCTCAGGGCGTATCTTCAATCCAGGTGGGTTGTTCATCATAGAATTCATAAAATTTATAAACCGTTGAAGGCATAGTTCTGTTGGTATGGCATGAAAGGAATAGTGGTTGAGTTTGTTTCAAGATGCTTGACTTGCTAGCAGGTCAAGGCATAGCATCAGAGACTAGTGGGAATTTTGCAATCTTTACCAATACCTCTTTGGAAGTGGGAGAAAATAGCGATGGATTTTGTCACAGGTCTCCCAAGAACGGTCCGAAAGCACGATTCCATTTTTGTAATAGTGGATCAACTAACGAAGTCGGCCCATTTAATTCTAATTCGTGAATCTCATATGTTGGAGGATCTGTCCAAAATCTATATCTAGGAGGTGGTAAAGAGGCATGGTGTTCCAGTTTCGATCATATCTGATAGAGATCTGAGGTTTACATCTTGTTTCTAGAAATCCTTATTGAAAATCCTTGGAACTAAGTTGACCATGAGTATGGCGTATCACCCTCAGATGGATGGTCAATCTGAGGGGACGATACAAAAATTGGAGGATATGTTACAGGTTTGTTTCATGGATTTTGGTG
Source organism: Viscum album (assembly GCA_963277665.1). Classification (NCBI taxonomy): domain Eukaryota; kingdom Viridiplantae; phylum Streptophyta; class Magnoliopsida; order Santalales; family Viscaceae; genus Viscum; species Viscum album. The sequence goes on from OY728160.1 coordinate 1,388,287,982, forward strand.
GCTCATGGGAGGATCACTTGTTTTTGGTTGAGTTCTCATATAATAACAGTTATCAGGAATCCATACATATGGATCCGTTTAAAGCATTGTATGGGTGGCCGTTCAATTATCCACTATTCTGGGTAGAAACGGGTTAGTCCTCGATGGCTGGACTGAGCCATGTCTAGGATACTATGGAGAATATCAAGTTAATCTATAAGATAATGGAAATAGATCAGATTCATCATACATCCTATGCGGATCATCATAGATGGATGTTGTCGTTTGAGGTGAGTGATCATGTTTTCTTGAGGATCTCTCCTCAGATTGGACATCATCAGTTTGGGAAGTAGGGAATGTTATCTTTGAGGTACATTTGACCTTTTTAGATTCTTGAGCGGTTTGGTGAGGTGGATTATCATTTGGATTTGCCACCTAGGTTCAGTGTGGTGCACAATGTGTTTCATGTGTCACAGTTGAAAAAGTATCAACCAGATCTGGGCCATGTTATTTGATGGGATCATGTTGAGCTAGAGTCGGATGCTTCGTTGGTGCACGTGCCAGTGCGGGTTGTGGATAGGCTAGTGAAATTCTTGCTGGGTAAAAGCATCGGTCTAGTTCGGGGTTTGGGGTAGCATGTCCAAGTCCATGAGCAGACTTGGGAGCGGGAGAAAGATATGGTCAACAAATGGCCCATGCTCTTTCAGCAAAGGGTGGGTTCACTACATTCTAAGTATAGAAAGTCCAATGGTGGGGACAGTGATTCACCCTCGGTTGGATGTATGTATCCTTTTTTATGATATTTTATGTGTTTAATGTTCAGGGGATGATTTTAGAAGAGGTTGGGAGAGTATTTAATGGTTTTTAATAAGTTTTGAGGCTTTTTATAGGGAGAACAGTTTTAGCACAGTTAGGGAAAATTGTGCGGGTTCTCCAGAAAACTATTTAGGGGGGATGTAGGATTCATGCGGCCTGTGCATGGTTTGAAAAACAGTGCGAGGTATCCATGCGCACCCCTCCTCTCTAGACAGTGGCATGTGCATGGTTAGTTCACGGTTTCTCAAACTGTGCATACTAACTGTGCGACCACTTAAAGGAAGGGTTTTTAAATTCAGGCTTGACCTATTTCACTCCCAATCTTCTCCCACTCGAGCCTCACTTAGGATTTTGGGTTCTCAGGGGCTGAGGGTTCCCTCCCACTTGTTTTGGAAGCGATTCAAAGGGTTTCTTAGTGTTTTTAAGGTGGTTTCTCCTGCGTAAGTCTCTCCTCTTGGTTTCTTTTTGGTTTCCTCTAGATCTTTATATCCCTCTCTCTCTCATTTTTCTAGATCTACATATATTTCATGTAGATCTAGTGTTATGGTTTCCTTGGGTTTTGATTTTAAGGCTTTTGTATGATAGGCAAGTAGATCTAGAGCGGTTTTCGTGAAGCGTCTGCCCAGTTTGGGGTACGGGTTCTTCTGGGTGGATTTTGCAAGAACCCTAAAGGTAGGTGGATTCTCTCTCGACTCCACTTTGTTAGAACGTGAAGCATGGTTATAATTAATTTGTTTTTCTGAAATTAATTTTGTTTTTGAGGTGAAAAATTGGTTGGAAATTCCTTTGGGGATGTTTTGTGGATTCTTTTTGGAAAAGGGGGTTTTACATTTGAATTCACTTGTTGTTAAATTTTAAAATGTATATTTTGAAATTTGTTTCTTGTCTTGGGTTATGTAAATGGATTATGAAAATGGTTTTCAATAAAGATTTAATTTTATTGAATCGGGGTTTTGGAATGGAAAATGATAAATGAGTCATTTCAATAAATGGGTGATTTATTGAAGTGGATTGACATGTGATGGAAATGGGTAATTGAATATTTGTGTGGCCTTTGTGTGTTATGTTTGCTTATGAGGTTAAAATATTGTGTGGAAGTGGGTGAGAAGTCTCACTATAAAAGGTTATGGATAGTGATCAGAAGAGCCACCATTATAGGTAGTGGTCAGGAAGTACTGCTAGCTGAACATGGGGTGAACGGGATGGGATGAAGTCCCACCGTTATGGTTTATTTGTTGTGTGTTTCATTGTATAGATGGAATTAATTGTGAAAATTTGAAATGGTGAATTGGATTATGGAATGGTTTTTTGGCTTACCCATTGTTCTCATGGATTGGGTATGGGGTTTTTAATGGTGTGTTTGGATTATTGGTAATTATTGAAAAATTTAATGTTTTATATAAACTATTTTATATAAATGTGCTAACACTTTTATCCTAGTAGAGTGTGTAGGGAATTAATTTGGGGAAAACCTATGTAGTATTAGTAATCACCCCCTTCTTAGGCCCTTTGGTTCTTTTGTAGATGTCGTATTTTGGGATACAGGTAAAGGTAAAGCATCTCATTACTAGTGGTTCGTGGTGATGCTTGGGATATGTGGTGGTGCTTGGAGAATAGAGCTTCGTGTGGAGAAGTGGAGTGTGTCTTGGCTTATTTTGGGTCTTTTGTTTATTCTTATGCATAATACTCTGTTATTGTGTTGGTTGTATTGGTTTGTGTGTTGTATTGTGGAATAGTGTAGTTCCCTTTTGGTAATGTATGAGTTGGTTATTTTTTTTGACATGCATCATGTAGTTTTTTGATAGTGGATCGTTTGGTTGGTTAGTTTTGTCTCAAGGTAAAATTATTCCCCAATCATTTCTCGAAGACCTTGGAATTTATTTCTAGCCTTTGGTGCCTAGGGAACATCGCTTAAGGAAAAGTAAAACTCACCACCTCCTCAATCCAATGAGGTAGGGGTGGGGTGTTACATATCATGTTCATGCTGAATCAATTTTCCAAAAATATTATAACATCCCTCCTTTTGTCACATAAACTTTCATTACATTTTACAAAACCGAGGAACTTTAAGGTTTAGTGTCTTGGAAACCAGGAACTTAATACATGAAACAAAAAAAACATTCTTATTAACAACTTGAAAGGATTCTCCTTATGTTCATCCTATGTTTATTACTGCATCTCATTACCTGTGGACATACATCAAAAGAAATGGTGAGTAGAAGGCCCAGTAAGGGAACAAGGGAAACATTTAACATGTGAACTTGGGATACTTCAATAAGGTCATGAAAAGAACTTTAAGGCATGAAAAAGAAATCATGAGATATATCATAATAAAAATAACATTTTTCATAAATTGAAGATGTGGCTACAACATTTAATATTGAAAATCATTTTGTTTCACCAAGTTCCATCCCCATGATGTCATTAAAAATTACCAAGGTTATTCACCAATGTATCAGTCTAAAAGGTCATCTCTAGAGATTAAGTCTTTACCCAATGCATTGGAGCGCTATTAGGGCACACCCTTGAAATGTCTTTATTATCATGTGAGCCACATATATCATCATCAATAATTTCATAAAAAACCCATATAGAATAAAAGAAATGTGTTTCATTACATAATCACAACGTTTTAAAATTTCTATAAATACATGATCTTTGTGTCACTTTAAAACACACAGAAAAGGAAGGTGGGTCTCATGTAATTAAATCCCATAATTTAAAATAGAAAAACTTGGTATATATGTGAATACCCCTATATAATAGATATCTTTGAGTACTCACATAATAAAATAAAAGAACATTAGAAAAAGAAAGATACATTTTGAGACGGAAATTCTGCAGCATAAAGGCTTTGTTACGAGGTTTTAGAATGCATTGAAAAGAGAGGGTACATGCGTCACCCACTCATAAATGATCCATAAAATATTAGGGGAACATAATATAAAGTATTTATTAACATGTTAATAAAATTTGAAAATATACCATATGAAATGAAGAACATGAAAGGAAGACAAAAAAAACAAGATTTCTCTTATGAAAATTCGGCAGCCTAACGGCGTCACATAAACTTCAACCAAAAATGAATTGATGAGATCAAATAGATTCTCTAATAATATGAACATAAAATATCAGTATTATAGACATATAGATAATACCATAACATAATAAAAATTAACTTTCAAGACATGACATGGAATTAGAACTTTGAAAAAAGAGAAAGGTGAAAGAACCACTTAAAAATTCGGCAGCCTAACGGCGCCACTTAAAACATCAAAATACATAATTGAAGAAATCAAATGGGGTCTCTCATAATATTATCATAAAAGATCAGTATGATAGATATAGAGATCATACCACAACATAATAAAAAGGAAATTGAAAGACTTGACATGAAAGTAGAACTTGAAAACGAGAAGGGTGAAAGAACAACTTAAAAATTCGACAGCCTAACGACGCCACTTAAAATTTCAAAAAAAAATGAATTGACGACATAAAATAGGGTCTCTAATAAAATGGAAATAAAATATAAGTATGATAGATTTATAGATCATACCCCAACATAATAAAAAGGAACATGAAAGACTTGACATGAAAATAGATCTTGAAAACGAGATGGGTGAAAGAATCCGTTACAAAAATTTCAGCTGCCTAACGGCGCCACTTAAACTTTAATAAAACTAAATGATGAGAGTAAGAGGGGGTCTCTCATCATATGAAAATAAAAATGACATTATAATGAATATAAAATAACATCCTCCAACATAATAACATGGAGCATAAAAGAAATGACATAAAAGAGATCACTTGAAAAGAAAGAGAGGGGTCAGATCCCTTACCTTAAAATGTAACTGTTAAAACTCAAAGGTTGGGACCTTGAGGGCTTGGGGGCACCTTGGGGGGACTCCGTGGGAGGTAATGATACCAGATCTTCGTTGGGGAAGAGTTTTGAGTCGAATGTATGAGAGAATTTCTTGTTATTTATAGGGAAAGTGAGGGGACAAGGCATTAATGGCCAAGGGACACCTCATTGGTGGTTTTGGCAAAACCATGGGCATGCCCATTGTATTTGCCCATGGTATTGGCCAAATGGGTCCCCCATACATTAATTCATCTCCTTTGGTCGGAAAACCCTTAAAATATCTCATGAAATCATCATGACATAGTTATGATGTCATTAAACATACCGAAACCCTAAAACAGTATTTTCACTATTCATTGAAAATTCAACTTTCTCAGAAAAAACCTCAAAAATTACCTTAACATAATATTGATGCCCTTAGTTAAAAAATTAAATCCATTTTATAAAAATAATTTTCTAAATATTTTTAATTAAATTTTTAATTAAAAAACATTATTCACACAAAAAAAACTAATACTAAAATAATAATTTATGAAACTGTTATTTAACCATTTTATTGAATCACATTACTGAATCCAGGTGCCTAGATTATATTAATACTTTATTTTAGTGAGATTAATAATCCATTTGGACACATTACTAATCCTAATCATAATATCACGATTCATAATTTACTATTAATCATAAATTATGTTGATCTTATTAGACACTAAATTTCATACTGAACATAATTGTAGAAGACCATTTTTTGAAAATCATTACACATTTTAATTTATTTAAGGTTTACATAAATTTTTTTAAAATTTCCTTTCTCTAAAATTCATTAAAAATATGCTTAATATATTTATCCGGACATTTGAAAATTAATAAACTTCCTCATAAGAAGAAATCAAAAAATTTATTTAAAACAAAGGGTTACACAGGGCAGTTACGGTCTCCTTACATAGCCCCTTCTCACACCAGCATAGGACCTCAGTGTAAGGTGTGCTAAGGTGAAAGAATATGAGGGAGTCTTGGCCAATATCGCATGAGTAGTAATTTATATTAGTTTTAACTTCTCACGAAGGCGATTCAGTTCTAGCTTCACACAATGAAGTTTGTCTTGGGTTTGGTCCAGAGCAAAGCCCAGTGGTGCTACCTCCTTCCCAAGTTCTGTTAGATGGGCTTCGATTGGTCCAAGACTACAGTGTGAGGCCATCAAATCTTCTTTCTATATTAATTAACCAAGATTACTTGTATTTAGAGACAATAATCAAAAATTTTAGTTTCAAGTGGTCATATTGACCAATGGTCATATAACTGTCAAAACCCAACGGTCTCATTTTAATTATACTCGTGTTATCAAATGAAACAGTTTTGTTGAGTATCAAAAATAAAATAACACACAAAATTAGGAAACAAGATTTATTCCAAAATTTTGGTTCGTTACAATCTTCTCCCCTTAAGAAATTGCGTCCTTGCAATTTTTAAAATTGGGTTTTTAAATTTCATTGAATGTCCCACATCGTAAAAAGAGTCAGTAACACTATTACTTTAAAAGAAAGAAAGGGAAGTACAAAGGTCACTTGAGTTAACCCATACTAGGATTCCATGGAGGAAAAACATGGATATGGAAGAAAAAAAAAAGGGTCATGTTCTATGGGAGAGTGATAGAAAACATGATTAGGAGAAATTTGACCATGAGAAAATCCCAAACATATGATGTGTGTAAATGGTCTTTGATTACCTAGTAGGAAACATTAACCAACAACATTTTTTTTTCTACATTTCTTTTCATAATTTTGAGGAATTCATTTAATACATAGAACAAAAATATAAGGAAATATACCTACCTTCATGTAGAGTTTCATCCTTTAATAAGTTTCTACCAAAACTAATATTTTCTCCAAACGATGAGCTTTCAAAACTACTTGGCCTCATCAAAACACAAGAATCATCTTCTAGGGAACCACATAATCCACAAAAGATTAACTATCTATTTATTATATCTTTAAACATTATCCCAAAAACAGAAAGGGTAAGGTAAAACAACTATTCAAAAAGAATGAATCCCATAGGAATGGAAACTAATTTTAAATATTAAATGTTCCATGGAACTACCCAGAGTTCATCATAGACCATTCCATAAATAATAGTCCTTTAAATTCCTCAAAATAAACCATACTAATATTGAAACCCAAATACAAGAAGGATTTGATAACATAGTCTTCCAAAATAAACTTCAATGTTCATCTCCAAACTACATCAACCACTCCTAACATCTTATAACAAAAGTAGATAACCTAAACATATTTTACCCAAGATAGGTTAATCATTCCCATAAGTAACCTAAATTACTATAAGTCTACCTTAAATTCACCGATTCTTCAAAATATAAGTCAACCTCACTCCTCAATGAAAATACCGTAGTAATCTATTTACCTCGATCATATAGGGTCCCCAAAATAGTGAACGTCTTCCAAAATAATAATCATCTTTTAATACCCTAATCATATATGTCATATTAATACGAAAATCGTCGCATTTATTATTACATTGGTTGTTGGGACATGTTCTTACATTTCCCACCATTAACTAAGAAGAGTATGTATAATTAGGGGATTAAATACTTAGCCAATAATAATGAAAAGGAACTTAAATCACAAAAGGGTAACTTGTAGAAGAAAAGTATACCCAAACTTGTGATCCCCTAGGTTTCAAACTTGGTTATCCATGATCATATATTTTTATGTGAATCTTTACTTTATTTTATCTTTGTTCCTTTAATAATGGTTCATACTAAGCTAATGAATTTACAAAAGCATATCCCCCAGGAGTGTCGTAACCAAGAGTGCAGCAAGGCCCGTTGTCGTGTACCAGATCTAGTTTGAGTCTAGCTCAAAGCGGTGTTTTCGAATTTTACCCCTATGTACATTTGTACGAGAGCCACATCTACCTGCTGGTATCCAGACAGGGATGTATTTTCTTGGCAACCCATTACTCAATACTCACCAAAATACCAGGAATATTTCCAATATATATACTTTTCTATAGGCTTCTTCATAAATTTTTCATATCCTAATTTACACAAATACCTAAACCATCCTTTGATACCAACTATAACATCCCGCCTTTTTGTCACATAAACTTTCATTACATTTTAAAAAACCGGGGATCTTTAAGGTTTAGTGTCTTGGAAACCAGGAACTTAATACATGAAACAAAAAAAACATTCTTCTTAAAGACTTGAAAGGCTTCTCCTTATGTTCATCCTATGTTCATTACTGCATCTCATAACCTGGGGACATACATCAAAAGAAAGGGTGAGAAAAAGTCCTAGTAAGGGTAACAAGGGAAACATTTAACATGTGAACTTGGGATACTTCAATAAGGACATGAAAATAACTTTAAGGAATGAGAAAGAAATCATGATATATATCATAATAAAAATAACATTTGTCATAACTTGAAGATGTGTCTACAAAATTTAATATTGACAATCATTTCATTTCACCAAAGTCCATCCCCACAGTGTCATTAAAAATTACCAAGGTTATTCAACAAGGTATCAGTCTAAAAGGTCATCTCTAGAGAATAACTCTTTACACAATGCATTGGAGAACTATCAGGGCGTACCCTTGACATGTATTTGTTATCATGTGAGCCACATATATCATCATCAATCATTTAATAAACAACCCATATAGCATAAAAGAAATGGGTTTCATTTCATAATCATAATGTTTTAGAACTGCTTTAAAGACATGATCTTTGTGTCACTTTAAAACCCACTAAAAAGGAAGGTGGCTCTCATGTGTGTAAATACCAGAAATTAAAATAGAAAAACTTGGTATATATGTGAATACCACTATATAAGAGAGAGCTTTGAGTATTCACTTAATAAAATAAAAGAACTTTAGAAAAAGAGAGAGTCATTTTGAGATGAAAATTCTACAGCATAAAGGCTATGTTACGAGGTTTTAGAAAGCATTGAAAAGAGAGGGGACATGGGTCACCCACTCATAAATGATCCATAAAACAGTAGGGGAACAGAATATAAATAATTTAAGAACATGGTAATGAAATTTTAAAATATACCATATGAAATGAAGAACATGAAAAGAAGAAAAAAATTTAGATTTCTCTTATGAAAATTCGGCAGCATAACGACGTCACATAAACTTCAACCAAAAATGAATTGATGAGATCAAATATAGTTTCTCATCATATTAACATAAAAGATCAGTATGATAGATATAGATATCATACCCCAACATAATAAAAAGGAACTTTAAAGACTTGACAGGGAATTAGAACTTTGAAAAAGTAGAAAGTTGAAAGAACCACTTAAAAAATCGGTAGCATAACGGTGCCACTTAAAACATAAAAATACTAAATTGAAGAGATCAAATGGGGTATCTCATCATATGATCATAAAATATCAGTATGAATGATATAGAGTCCATACCCCAACATAATAAAAAATTAAATTGAAAGACTTGACATGAAAGTAGAACTTGAAAACGAGAAGGGTGAAAGAACCACTTAAAAATTCGACAGCCTAACGACGCCACTTAAAACTTCAACAAAAATGAATTTATGACATAAAATAGGGTATCTCATAATATGAACGTAAAATATCAGTATGATAGATTTAGAGATCATACCCCCAACATAATAAAAAATAACATGAATTACTTGACATGAAAATAGATCTTGAAAACAAGTAGGGTGAAATAGTCCATTACAAAAATTTCGGCAGCCTAACGGCACCACTTAAACATTCATAAAACGAAATGATGAGAGTAAGAGGGGGTATCTCATCATATGAACATAAAAATGACAGTATAATGAATATAAAAGAACATCCTCCAACATAATTACATGGATCATAATAGAAATGACATAAAAGTGATCACTTGGAAAGAAAGAGAGGGGTCGGATCCCTTACCTTAAAACATAACTCTTAAAACTCAAAGGTTGGGACCTCGAGGGCTTGGGGGAACCTTGGGAGGACTCCTTGGGAGGTAATGAGACCATAGATTCGTTGGGGAAGAGTTGGGAGTCGAATGGAAGAGATAATGTCTTGGTATTTATAGGGAAAGTGAGGGGACAAGGCATTAATGGCCAGGGGACACCTCATTAGTGGTTCTGGAAAAACCATGGGCTTGCCCAGGGTATTTTGCCATGGTATTGGCCACATGGGTCCCCCATACAATAATTCATCACCTTTTGTCAGACAACCCTTAAAATATCTCATGACATCATCATGACACAGTTATGATGTCCTTAAACATACCGAAACCCTAAAACTGTATTTTCACTATTCATCAAAAATTCAACTTTCTCAGAAAAAACCCCAAAAATTACCTTAACATAATATCGATGCCCTGAGTTCAAAAATGAAATCCATTTTATAAAAATAATTTTCTAAATATTTTTAATTTAATTTTTAATTTAAAAAAACTATTCACCTGAAAAAACTAATACTTAAATAATAATGTATGAAACTGTTATTTAACTATTTTATTGAATCACATTACTGAATCAAGGTTCCTATATTATATTAATACTTTCTTTAAGTGAGTTTACTAAACCATTTGGACACATTACTAATCCTAATCATAAAATCACTATTCATAATTTAATATTCATCAAAAATTTAGTTGATCTTATTAAACTCTAAATTTCATACTGAACATAATTGTAGAAGACCATTTTTTGAAAATCATTACACATTTTTACTTATTTAAGATTTACATAAACATTTTTAAAATATCCTTTCTCTAAAATTCATCAAAAATATGCATAATATATTTATCCATACATTTTACAATTCATAAACTTCATCATAAGAAGAAATAAAATTTTTTATTTAAAACAAAGGGTTACACAAGGCTGTTACGATCTCCTTACATGGCCCCTTATCACACCAACATATGACCTAAGTGTAAGGTGTGCTAAGGTGAGAGATTTCGAGGGACTCTCGGCCAACATCGCACGAGTAGTAATTTCTATCAGTTTGAACTTCTCACGAATGCGATTCATTTCTAGCTTCACATAATGAAGTTCGGCTTGGGTTTGGTCCAGAGCAAAGCCCAGTGGTGCTACCTCCTTCCCCAGTTCTGTTATATGGGCTTCGATCAGTCCAAGACTACTGGGTGAGGCCATCGAACCTTCTTTCTATATTAATTAACAAAGATTACTTGTATTTAGAGACAATAATCAAAATGTTTAGTTTACAGTGGTCATATTGACCAATGGCCATATAAAAGTCAAAACCCAACGGTCTCATTTTATTTATACTCATGTTATCAAATGAAACAGTTTTTTTGAGTATCAAAAATAAAATAACACACAAAATTATGAAACAAGATTTATTCCAAAATTTTGGGTCGTTACAAATATGATCAATAACATATACATTAATGAACTCCTGAACTAAACAAAGAAGAAAAAGACAGAGAATGTTAAGAGCTCCAGCAGTGGACCATGGAGAAAAGAATGGTCATTTTCCATCATGCATTAAATATGGATGGAGACACCAAAAAAGTGTCTCAATGGAAAAAAATAAATTCTTTATGTGTGGTAAATAAGGACATAAATTAAATAATTGTCGAGGAAAAATGAGGAGTAATATGGAAGAAAATAAAAATGATTCTAAGAATCCATTTACAATCATTTTCTATAAATGTAGGGGACCTGTGCATTGCCCGAGTCAATGTCCTATTCTATATGATAACCTCAATGTCAAGGAAGAACATATGTGGAAATAAATGTATGGAGAAATGTTTAGAAGTATTAATGATATTTTTCGATGAGATTAATTTGGAATCCTTTTTTCTTGTATGTGTAACCCTATAGTTTTTTATGTTAAAATTCTCTTTGAGGAAGAATTATCTTTTCTTTTGTAGATATAGTTATAAACAACCATTTGGGTTTATTTGATCTCTAAATTTGAGTCAATTACAGGTTATTACTTTTTGGGAAGAAAATGTAATGTATGAGATAACATTAGTGGTTAAAATATGTTTTGGTTATTTTTGAGTAATTTATCTAATTTTGGGGAATGTTATAAAATTATATAGATTATGAAAAAGGACAACACGTAGACTATGTGATAACTCATCATGTCAGACAAAGCTGGGGGAATGGATCCCACAACCAAAGTGTGACTGGGATTTATTTCCAACCACTGAACTACATGGAGTCCCTAGTTAGTATGACTGATTCTTTTTAGTTAAATGATTTTATGGATCCAGAATATGTTGATTTTGGGAACTTATTATTTATCCTTGGTATAAGAAAATGATTTGTTGATTAAGGGATAAATTTTATCTTGGAATATTTTCCCTCTTTTGGGAACTCTATATGCCTAAGGAAAATAGAATATTATGGGATTTTATTTTAGTAGTAATGGTGGATTTTTATTTTGGAAGAATGCATGTTTTTATTGTGGAATTATAGTGATTTGGGTTATTTATTGAAATTATTAACCTTTCGTAGGGAATATGTGATTATTTTAATTACTCAGAAGTAGGTGACTTTTAAAATAATTGATGTTATTAAGAGAGAAATGTTATGATTTATAGTGGACGACTATGTGATCAAATCCTTCTGAATTTTGAGTTTCAAACTTAGTTTGGATTATTTTGATGAGTTTTAAGGAAAATTGTTTTTTAACCATCTTTGTTGAACATTGGGTATTGTTTGTTAAATTTGGGTGATTAAAAGTAGTATTTCTTTATATAAAGGATTATCCTTTTTTGGGATCATCTGACCTTATACTAATCGTTTTTTATTTAGATAAGGTCTAATGGAAAGGGAAATATATAGTTAATATTTTATGGATTTTTTGATTCTCTAGAAGTAGATTATAGCACTTCAGGTGTGACCAATCTATCTAGAATAATCATTATTTGGAGAAAAGATGATTTTTTGGTAGAAATTTATTAAAGGATGAAACTATACTTGAAAAGTAAGTATATATCCTTATTTTCATGTCCAATCTAAAAAATAAATTCCAAAACATTATTAAAAGGATCTTAAAACAAAAACGATGTCTGTTTACTCTTCCTACTGAGTAATCAAAGACCGTTTAACCCATCAAAATTTTATGGTTTTCCAGTATTTAAATTTCTTCTGATCATGTTTTCTATCACTCTCTATCATAACACGATGGGTTTTTTTCACTTCCATATCCATGTTTTCCTACATTTAATCCTAGTATGGGTTCTCTTGGATGACCTTTTTACTTCTATTTATTTCTTTTAAACTGATAATTTTATTGACTTGTTTTTCAATGTAGTATTTCAACAAAGATGTTTTGAAATGTCAAACCCCTATTTTTTTGTTTCCGAGTTTAAATTTTGAGGAAGAAATTATTTAAAGGAGGGGAGAATGTGACACCACAATATTTCAATGTAAGTTATATCATTAAAGTAATTAAATAGATTATACTGCATGCAACACTGACATGGCTTTCAATATATGGAAGATTGAGTTTCTGAGAAACAACACTTTAATTATTCAAATGATATATTTATAACATAAAAATTAAATATAGTAATACGAATGGTAAAAAATAAATTTAAATTTAAATTTATAATTATATCACATAAATAAACCATATTTATAAGGAAATTTTTATGTTTCATTAAAATATAAGTTTTATTTTGATAAAGGAACTACTTCTTATGTCCTTTTGTGAAAAAAATAAAATTAATTTTAGACACTATTATAAATTCAATTTTTTTAAATTGTCTTAATTTTTTAATTCATAATACCAATATTATATTGGGGTTAAAGTTTGGTAATTTTATGAGAAGTTTCATTTTTTTAATGGATAGTGAAAAATAATGTGTTTTAATTCAAAACTTCCCTCTCACCAAATTTATTAATATTGTAATATTATCCTCATAATTTTTTAGAGTATATATAGATTATATTTTTATCATTTTATATATTTTTTTCATTGTATGTAATTTCACATTTAAATTGGATATAAGCACATGTCAATGTTTTGATAGTTTTTACTTCTTAAGAACCCACTTTCTGGTTTTCACAACAGGAATTAATTTTAAATTAATTAATGCAACATACATGTCTTGAATTTGGTACATTAGAAAAAAATTGAAATTATATATATCAAAATTATATTAGGGGGAATTTTTGGTTTTTTTCTGTAAACATTCAATTTTTGATGAATAGTGTAAAACATTATGTTATGGTTTTAAACCAAATTTTATTTAAATAACTATTATTTTTATTTAATTAATTTTAAAGTCAAAATAGATACATAATATCTATATTTTTTCAATTTAATTCATTGGAGTCATTTTATAATAACATTATATGTATAAAATTTTATTGAACTTTTTAACATCTTTTACCCACCTTCTAGGCACATTTGGAAATTCGTATGAAATGTAATTTTACCGCTTATATGAATTGAATTTAAAACATTAGGGAGACATGGTTGACATCATTAAGTAAGATTTGGTTTAATAAGATGAATAGAATTTTTTGTGAATAGTAACTTTTGAATTTTATTTACCACGGTTAAAAGTAATTAGGGTAACTAATCCTAAAAATGATATTATAATTACCATGACTCAAGTCCTAATTCTTTTGTATAAGTGTATTTCAACCAAAATAAACATTATTAATAAAATTTGATCCTTTTTTATCCACATGGATTAGATTTGGATATTTATTATTATTTTATTTAAACAAAAGATAAAAGTGTTATATTCAAATTAAATTAACTAAAACATTTTTAATATAGGGTTATACATATGTTAAATTTGGATATAAATATTATTTAGAAATATAAGAAGATTTCCTACATCCTGGTATTTTATTTACAATTTCTATACATAAAATAATTAAATTTATTTATGACACAATGATGATGAAATAATTACCTTATTAATGAAAGATTAAAATAATTGATGTTATAAATATCAATAAAATATAAATAGTGAATTTTGTTGGATTAAACGAATTTTATAGGTTAATATGAAATTTTTGGTATGATTCATTTAATTTTTATAAAATTAATAATTTTTTATGACTTTCACAAAAACCAAATACTAAATACTTTCAAAATTGACAAAAATGATTTTTTAAAACAAATCCTATTTTATTAATTTATAAAATACTCATAAAAATATAGGATTCAGACAAAGGACTTATATAAGATGAGATATTTTATTAATGAAACACTATAGGTTTTCTTTATTATTTATAGTAAGTATATGAACCATGTAATATAACAATACAAGAAGAGACAGTAAAATGTAAACTATTAAACAAAGAGTTAAATATAAAAGATAAGGTTAATATGGTGAACAAAACTTGTCAAAAACCTATTGTTTGAGTGTTTTTATACCCATAACCACCATATCATTTAAATAACTCCATTTTAACCCAATATAACCCCAAAATTAATTTAAAATAACATAATATTTCATGATTTTCCTAAAGTGCCTCTCACATCTTTTATAAAACGGTACTTCCCATTCTGTCATATTCACACCTCCAAATCCATTTGGCTCGGAAAAACCCTACTAAAATATCCTCCCAACTACCCTAAATTCAACATAGTGTCCTTAAATTGATCATAAATTCATCTTATGGATCCATTTTTGTTAAATCAAAAGGAATCACATAGTGAAGAGGTAATTATTTCCTTACCTCTTTCAATGTTATTTTCTTCTTCCACTTCCCATTTCTTTGTTGTTTCTATATGAAAATAATAAATCAATACCTTATACATACTGAGATGTTATTATAAATATGTTTCAACCATATTCATTATTATAATCAACATATGAATGACAAAGTCACCATACGTGCGTACGTACAGCTTACCGTCTCCACGTCGTGGTGTGGTTTGTTATTCAACACTTCATTATTTAGATGGGTATAATAATGTGTATAATTGATGTAAATTATAAATATAACATTTAAATGGATTTATATCTATAATATACCATCCAATTACATATAATTTCACCATCAATAGAATGATATTGTCGCTCATGCGTATGTACGGCTTACCGTCTCCATGACGCGATGAGATTTTCTTCCCCATCATAACCATTCAAGAATAATTTTCATTTGATGATTAAAATTAATTTTTAGAAACATAATATAATTCTACATATGAATCAAGTAAATCCTATTTATAACAAAAATGAAATACATAACAACACTTATAAAGGAAAATGAATTAGTTAACACCCGAAAAAATGATACTACCGAAATATTATTAAAGCAATAATAGAAGATCATATATGATATCATATTTATGTATATATTTATTTTATTATTTAATAACAATAATTTAAATATTTTAATGTATTTTAATGTACCCTTGATGATGGAAAAATACAAGGCAGGGGGTTTTCATCTCACTTTTTATTCCCCTGAGATTCATCCTATATTTATCACTATTTCACATTGTGTGTTGTATGTACTACCCATTATTGTATTATTTAAGTAATATAAATTAATTTGTGGGTATTTAAATATTCATTGTATGATCCTTATTTCATTGGGTTTATGTTCTGAATGATACTGAATCGGTAAAGGAATTTCTAATTTCAATTTCCACTCATTGGGTTTTACATACATTTCATTGATTATTTCACTCCACGATTATGTATGAAATCACTATTTATTTATTACTGTAATAATATCCACTCCAATTTGTGTGGATATAATTTGGATTCAAAAAATATCCCATTGTTAAATTCTCAATCCATTGATATGAACTTGATAAGGGTAATCCTAACTCAATTTCCATTCATTGAGTTAAACATGCAAGTCATTGGTTTTGTTTTGTTACAAGAGTATATGTGAATTTACTCTTGTTGATTTGCACTAAATAATAAATCATATTGAGTTTATTTATATTTTTCACACATAATTATGTCCGTGAATTGTCCTTAATCTAATTATATGGTCTTTATAAGAAATTTCTTCTCAATTTATATTCCATTGAGACATCATTATTATTATGTTCCAATTAACTTTTATAAGGCGTATATACTGTCCTTTGACATATTATATCTTGAATCCCTTTATTATCATGATATTATAATGTTTTGAATAATTTTACTCCCCAATTACTTGTATTCATTCATCTTTCATTTGGTTAGTAACACTTCAAATAAAATATTGTTTATATGTTTTAAATATTTATTCTTCTAAATCATTCTCATTAATGTCCATGTTTTAAAAATGATTTTAAGGATTTATTTATAAGGAAATTAATGTTTTAAAATTAAAATTCCTTTTAAAATTATCAAGGTGGTATGGGAAACTTTTATAGAAAAATCACTTTTAAATGACTTCTTTGATAAATTGTGTGACTTTTAAATGTTTTCAAGAATAGGGGGATAATTCTCTCCAATAGGTTTACTGATTATTTTCATCTATGTCAATATCCTTCACTATATTTTAGTCTTTATTGAAGTTTATTTATTATAAAAAAAATCATCTATATTGTATTGAATGAGTTATGTTTTGTTGTGAATATGTTATTTTAATACCATTCATGGTTTGTGGTTAATGTATTGACATTTCATATGACAGTTTTAATATTAATGATTATGTTATGTTTCAACATTTTCATATAAGGAATGAATTGTACTTATTAAGTGATGGGTGTATCCTGCTATAGCTCCTCGATCCATCGGTAGGTCTCATGAGAGAAACTTTTCTCTTAGCACAGGACTTTGAAAAAATCTTATTTGTAGTCTTGGAACGAGGCCTTGACTATGTGGTTATGATGTCCGGAATTATTCATTCCATCATTTTGAAATTATAAATTTATATTACATGTGATTATTCAACTAGTAGAATATCCATGCGAATAAGTAAAGGTAATTATTTGATTATGCTTGAGTTTATGTTTAAAAGGCTTGTGTTTTATTTGTATACATTACCTTAAATATTTATTCTTATCGATGATAGTTTCATATATATTGTTATCCTTGATGAGAATCTAAGCTCACCCTTTTATTATGTTTCATTTTTTCTAGGACGTGAAGAAATATATTATGACTGACTAGAAGGGATATGATAAGGGATATGAGTGTGTTTAAAGGAGACACAAAGTTGTTTTTTTATTTCATAATGTAATGTAAAACTTATTTATGTATATACTACTTCCAAGGATACTAAACTAGTAAATATTTTGGGACATTATCCCTTGTGATCATCCCAATGTTATGTAATAATGCACCGACTATAGGTGACTAGGGTCAGGGCATTACACTTCCAACCCATTCAATATAATCGACCACAAGGATTCCATATATTGGACATCCCATACATTAAATATTATCAATGAAAGAATATTTTCCATGGAGGGTTTTCATAATTATAATAACCATATCTAAAAAATTTAGAAAAGTGCCAAACTGGCCTTAAGTACCCTTTCTCAAGAAATAAATCCACCATTCCAAAAAGTAGAAAAGACAGTATTTACAATTTCAAAATTTTTTATAAAATTTTATTTAGGGACTCGCACCTAAATTAAATATTAAATCCACTTTCATTAAATTTCCAAATGGGCCACACACAATTATCACATGCCAAACCATTTTCCAAACATAGAATGCTCCTATTTAAAATAAAAAACTTCTTGGAAAACCATTAATGAAACCCAAATAATATTTATAAGTTCCAAAAAATCATTTCCAATAAAAAAATTCTTTAAACATAGTAAAAAATAATAAAATCCAATCGGTTATGTTATCAAAAACATGGTTTTCATCACAAAACAAATTAATTCCATTTTTCTAAAAATAAGGAATAAATCGCCACTTTTCACTACAAAAAATTCTTTCCAAAGATCATAAATCACTATTTAATAAGTAAAAAAGGAAAAATAAGGTAATAGAAATGATTATTAATTATGAAGTCACATACAAAAGGAAACCTACCTCAATATCATGATGCTTCAACAATGAAAACCCCAAATCACTGCAGGAAGGTTCCAAGAGACAAGAACAACCAAGATAAGACCTAAACACACAAAACACCCAAAATAAACCAAGGGAAACATGAACCCCAGATCAACATGATAGTGTGATGATACAAACTAAAGAGAAAATTTATAAAGGATAAAGAAGTTAAAGATAAGAGGAGAAATCCTTGAGAAATCAGACCAAAACCATGAAGAATCACCTTAGATCTATATTTCAGAGAGAATGAGGGACTTGGAGAGAATGGGAGATGCTTCATATGGGTCAAACAGACTAGAGTATGAAGTAAATTGGTGTTTTTTAACATCTTTATAGGGTTTAAGGGTCATTTAAAAAAATTTATGAACTAGGTATTGTGCATAGTTTTCCCACATGGTTTACTGAACTGTGTGCCTAACATGCATCCCTTAATATACATTCCTATAATAACACAATTCTTGGATTTACAGTTTGTTAAAACATTATTCAATCATGAAATATATTTCTTCCCAGAGAAATATCATCCACGCATGCTTACCGTATTTTTTAATAAACCACGCGTAAGACTTGCACCATGCCCCTGATACAATCCCTCATTTCAATGTTTCCTAGGATGAGCTGTATGGTTTCCTCTAACCATGATAAGAGAGTGTGGGACCCATTTTCAAGTCCAAAACATCAACATTTAACCAAATACTCTTTGAGGAACTATGAAATAACCACTGAATAAAAAAAACAAAGGATCACCTAAAATTTAAAAGAGTCACACACAAAACTCAAGAGAAAACAAAAATATAGATGTTGAATTGGAACCAATTATCAAAATAAAATTCTGAGTGTTACATAACGTTAAATTTTTTTCTTATAATGAAATATGATTCCAATATGTTATTATTTTAATGAAGATCAATCCTAATACATTTTTTAATAATTTTACACATGTTTTAACACACTACTCATATGATTATATAATCAATTTTAGCTAAAAATGGATTCAATTTTTTTTGTTAATTCAACCACGTTAAAAATATATAAATGGATCAATATCTTACATGAAAATCAATGGGAAATAAATTCATGAAATAGTCACATCTCAATATGTGATAATGGATAATAAATCAGTTATTCATGATGGTCTACGATCTCTTTTTTACAACCCTCTTCTCTGATTTTTTTCATTTAAATGTTCTATATCAGGGAAAGTTTCCTACATAGTTTTGATATTAATATACGTTAGTATATTAAAAATATCTTTTTTATTTTTAATCCAAAAATTGTACTTTTAAAAAATAAATCATTCACTCTTGTACATTTATTCTTTCATTATTTTTTGTGATATTTTATTTGCTATAATATATTATGATTTTATTCTCATTTAAATGTTTTCTGTTTTTTATTAATGGGGTTTTTTCAATATTTATAATATTTATCATAGTAAATGATTTAATATAATGTTATTTTTTTTAATCTTGGTAACATCAAATTTTCATAATAATTTTAATTTCTAATATTTTTTACATTTATCTATTTTAATCCATTTCCATGTAGTATATATGAGTATGGTTTTCTACATACACCATTAAAAGTGAAATTATACATTAATTAAGTTATATTTTTCTATTTATTCTATTATGTAGTTATGAAATTTAGTATTAATCATCCTTCTTAATAAGCTATTGGTAAAACTTTTTTTGAGAAATGGATGATTCCTCTTGAATTTTTTTTAGGATTATTTTTTGGAAAAATCAATACACTGCCACAATTATGTATTCACTTATTGTTACTACATACATACATCATATGAGTTTTTACCCCATGTTCTTGTTTCCACTATTATATATATATATTTTTATGAACTTAATAACAGCCAGTATATTCTACACATTGTCTATTTTTTCACAATCGATTTACTATTAATAATTTTGGGTAATATTTTTCAGATAGTAGTTTATGATTTTCAGAATGAATTAATAATATATCCTATATTGAATCTATTATAATCTCCCACACCATATGTAATCATAATCCCCTAAAAAGTATTTTAAAATATCAATTTATTTTTTTATCTTCTGATGATCTCTTCTTTATTATTAATTTCAAATTTTAATTTAGTTATTATCACTATAATTTTTTATGTTGTTTTCCCATAGTGGTAGGAAATCTGTTGATAAATTCATTTGGTAGAGTATAAAAAATTCAGCTTTAGGATTTAATAAAACCATATGGATTTTTCTTGAATTATTGGAATACCACTTTCTGACCTTGCTTTACCATGTCATGATGGATTCTCTTGCATTGTTATTTTTTTCTCCCACACTAAAATATTCACAACCATCCTACCCCTCATATTACATAAGTTCATATTCCAGCTTAACTCTTCATTCTACATCCCTCTATACTATGTATCAAAATCAAACAAGCATTGGATCTCATACAAGGAAATATACTTTGAGAAATATATTAAAACATAATTATATTTCACAAGAGTGTCTCTTAGTGGGTGGTTTATATATTGAAATTCAATTAAAATATTTTTATATGTGAATAATGTAAATATTACACTACATATATTTGTACATATACATGAAGATACATTCTTCACTTATGTTATAACTGGCATATTTTGTAACTTTATCCTATTTATATGTGGTAACTTTCGCTATCATATTACCAAAAAATATTGATAGATATATTTAGAGCATGGTTTCTGACTTGAATGGTTTGAGGAATTATATGAATCGAACATTGATTTCTACAGAGGTGGTTTCAAATCAGAGTATGTGAGATGTTTATTCAGGAGAAAATCTCATTGACAGAATAACTCTATTTTGATACATTAAGAAGATTCCTTTAAATTTACGGATCTCTATGAGAATATTTCATCATGTTTTATTTTTTTATAAAATAATATTTACTCTTATATTTAATTCTCTTCCAATATTTCATATCATTATATGTTTTGTTTTTGAAATTTTCTATTTATTGAATCACATGAAATATTTTCTCATGCAATTCCACAAGTGGGGTACTCATAATAATAATGATATGTCAATTTTTATTTTATCTAAATTTAAATGGATAGTAATAATTAAATGATTGATTGTTAATTAATTCATTTTTTCTATTGTTTTTAAAACCCTTTATGTGTGTGCGTCTATATATATTATGAAAAAAAGTTGTAACACTAATAATAATAATATTAGTAAAAATTTAATGAAGCATTAATTGTTTATTTTTTTTAGTAATTGAAATGGATAATCATTGTATAATTAATTAATAACTGAAAAATTATTTATTAAAACTTACTCATGAGTAAATAGAAATTAAAAATACCAATTGGTAATTTATAATTGATAAATTATAGTATCAAATTTCTTACTTTTATTTAATATATATTATTAAAAATATGAAATTATCAGTGAGGTATATAAATATATAATATATATATATATAATAGACATAGTCAAACCCCACATCCCCTAAAGGACATAAAAGACAAATAATATTAATTTTAAAAAACATGATGGTTTTTATAAAAAAATAACAAATTTAGAAAAAATTCTATTAAAAGTATTCTGAACTCCATTTTAGTTTTTTAATAAAATAAACAAAAAATTTACACAAAAAACTATAATTTAAAAATAATGAAAGATTTTTGGATTTTTCTTAAACCAAATAAATAAATTATCCCACCCCACCTCCACCCCCACTCAAAACTATAATATTATTTATTTATTTAAAAAATATATAAAATGTTGATGATAATTAAAACCCCCTCAATATTAGAGATTATCAATGGATATAAACTATCCCTCTATTGCCATTGCTAATATGATGTGTTTTTATTTTAGTGGATATTAATTATTATTTATATATTTAAATATTATTTTATAGTCTATGGGGGAATAAAATATAGGTTGGGTCTTACTATAGTCTCATGTTGGTCTTAAGATCATTTCATTCCATGAACATTGTAGGCCCTGATAGATTTTTTATAATTTGTAATTCCACCACCCCAACCATTTGTGTGTGTATATATATATATATTAATTACTAATTAGTAATAGTATAACAATTTATTTATATTTATTATTATATTTATTATTATAAGTTAGAAAGTATAAATCAATAAATACTATTTGTTAATCTATTTTTATTTATTAATAATTTATAAAAACAATCACATGTACTTTTGGTATTCATCAATATGTAATTAAATATAAAAATATTGATGGTTTAAACTAGAACTAAAAATACCTATTAAATGGTGATTATTTTTTTTAAACCATTACTATTTCTTAAAAATGAATATTTCTATAGAATTTAAACCGTTTTAATAAAAACCATCATGTATTATTGGATATTTATAGAAATTATTTCTAAAAAATATAGTGTAAAAATTAGAAATAATTTTGAAAAGATCTTCCAAGAATCCATTTCAAAATATGCTTTTTCTTATATTTTGTGGTTAATTAATTAGATAGTATATGAAACAACCTTAACCAAACATGATAAATATGATTAATTAGGTTATTTATACTTTTCCCTTTTGTGGGAAAATTATAATTTTATTACGGGCTTATAATATTTGACTCTAAAATTTTGAGGGTAGATTATTTCACTGTAAATATGTGGGGCGATGAACCATATACACCATGCCGTCAAGTCATCCTATTTATTTTCTCAAACCTGATAGGAAATAAATCTATTTGGAGAATAGAATAAAAATTTAGGTAACTATACGCTCTTTATTTATACCTATATGATTGAAATATTATTCCCTAGTTGATAATAAAAACACAATAATATAAAACAATTATCAACATGGAAGAACATTGATTCTCAAGTGGTTAGATATTTTATATTTTTCATTTTTCTTCTATATTGATGAATTATTTTCATTCTTATTCATATAATAATGATTTTTATGGTATGATTATGTTATTATAATGTAGTGTAAGTAATTCAATTTTACATTAGTTATCTAGATTCCATACAATGATGGTGGATTTTAATAGTGGCATGACACTTATACATGGAAGAACTCCTTTTTATATATCAACATTTATAACCACAATTTCAATATTGATGTATTTTCCAACATGATAATTTTTTATTATATTGGTTAAGTTTCATGTCCTTTTTTTGTTGATGCACATTGGAATAAAAATTATAGATTTTTTACCTATGATAATTATTTTATTCATCTAATCTATGATAAATTTTGTAGGATCATATCATTGTCAATGTAGTGAAAGAAAACAAATTGAGTTCATAGTCAATCATTTTTAAATAAACAGCTGATAAAAAAAACTAAACATGCATACCATTATTAAATTTAAATCTATCTATGTCAATTTTAATAGAGGAACACCTATTTATTTTTTGTTGTGAATGCATGTGTTTTCTTCAAATTGAACACAAATTCTATGTGTTGTGAATATTTAAAACATATCAATCAATGAATTGTAGATAAAAACCAATTTATACATTTCATTTTGTGTTCTAATGGGTGTTTGTTTAGGATAGGGTGATTTATAAAAATATTATATATCATGGTATGATGATGTTGACTTAATATAAGAAGCCTATAGATTTATTGAAATTGAAAAATATTAATGTATTGTAGAAATATCTAGCTATCAAAATGTATTTGAAAAAAATTTTCTCAATTAATTCAATGTTTCTCAGTGTATGAAGCAAGATTAAAACAATGAGATGGATATTAATTTTTAGAATTTATGAATGTTATTAAATACCATAAAAATTTTATCATCCCTCGAAATGTAATTTCAGAAATCATTTAAAATTTCCTAAAATATATATATATCTAATTATTCTTATATATTTTCATAGAACTACCAAGTTTTAATACAATATACGTAATCAAAATAAGAATGGAATTTTCTTAGAGATTAGTAAAAAGAGTATGTGGTGTAAGAATATCTTCCAACAGAAACTTTATGTGACTAAATTTTTTTTTGGTTTGATCTAGTATGGTATATGACTGTATAGATATATTTGGGATGTAAAGAATTAGTATCAAAATGATCATATATATTTTTTACCTATTTATAAAGGAGAAATATAATGATGATTTACGCCCTATGGATTCTAACATAGATAGTAACATTTAAAAGGATATACGTGATCCTGAGATATTATACTTCAAGGTCACAACTGAGATAATGGAGATAGTGAAATTAGAGACAAATTTAAATAAACATTACGAAAATTATAATTACTACTAGTTATTTAGATAATTTTGAAATCACTTTATCAGTTGTTTATAAGTTTATTTCATTATTATTTTTATGTGATACTTATTTTATATTTTCATAGAGATTTTTTTAATTCATATTATGATTTAATGTATCTTTAGAAATCCTAAAAATAGAGAACATGTTCTTTTTTGGTAAAATATAAAATTCCATGCTTCCAAAAATGTGAAGTGAATCGTAAGGATTTATATACCATGGGATTTTATAATAATTTAAAGAAAATTATGACTCCCCAAAAATTAAATAATGAGAATTTTCTTTAATGTTGTAGTAATTTGCCACACCTCAATCATGTATAATGTAATATGATATAATGTGTCTGGTATTATTTGAAGTGTATATTTTTAGTATCAAATTTACATTTTAGTTCAAAACACACATAACATAATCAAAAATGAGAAAACACATTCAAATTGTTTTTCTAATTTAGGTAAATAACCAATATGTCATTTGTGACATTTTTAAATCAATATCATGTCAATATTACACATGATGTGGTTGGTGTGACTTGATGTGCTCGTTTTCAATATAGAAGATCTATTTATTTATAAAATGCATGTCACATAGCTAAAACATAGTAAATGTGATTTGATTATTTTCATAAATAAATATAATGATCCATAATTCATTTTGATGAGTATGAACTAACTACATGTCAATATGACCAACGATGTGGTCAGTTTGACTCAATGTTCATGTATTGAATTTGAAATTTTAATTTTAGTTAAAAACACACCACTTACTCAAAACTGATAAAAAATTCATATATATTGATAATTTAGAAAAATGATTCGTACACCATTTTTATTGTATATGAATCAATTATACCTAAATCAGAGATATGGTTTTCCTAGTGTCACATGAAGTGTTTTTTAATTTAAATTAGATTTTTTAGTTCAAAACACAGATGACATACTCAAATCTAAGAAAACACAATCAAATTATTTTACAACATTAGGTAAATGATCCATAATTCATTTATGTTATGTATGGAATATCCACACAACAGTAAGAAATATTTTGTTTCTAGTATCACTCAATATGTTTTTTTTCATTAATGATGTTCCATATATAATTACAATGCATGTCTCATAACTAAAATGGAGAAAACAATATCATATTGTTTTCAATAATTATAAATAAAATTAAAAATAATTTTTGATATAAAAGAATTTTCCAGACATAATTATGATACTTGATGTGGTTGGTATGAATTGACGTCCAATATTTCAATATAAAAGCTTCATCTTTTTTGAAAACTCAACACATATCCAAAACAAAGAAAAATATATTGGACTATTTTCAATGATTAGAAAAATAGTCCATAATTTATTTTTGAGTTCTATAAATCATTTGTACATCAATCATATAGGTGGTATAAAAAATATGACACTAAATTTATGTTTTCAAAATAGAAGTAAAATTTTAGTTCAGAACACACTACACACATAAAAATTCAATAAAACGATCCAAGATTGTTTTCAAACATTTGAAAAATGATCCATAATTAATTTATGACATGTTTTGGATTGAACACATGTTAATCTAATAGATGATGTTGTTAATATTAAAAATTGTATGTTCTCAATAAAAAAATATCATATTTCTTTAAAACATATATCCTACAATCAAAACTATAAATTAGAGCTCATATTATAATCATAAATTAATATAATGATACATATTTCATTTATGATGTGTATAAATTTACCACCCATCAATATGACATAGGATGTGGTTGGTATAGCTCAAAGTGCATATTTTCAATGTAATGGTTTCATATTAGGTTAAAAATGTATCACATAGCCCGAAATGATCAAACAATGACATGTTTTTTCACCCTTTGGAAAAATGATCCAAAAAAACATTTGTGACATGTTTTAATTAACTACAAGTTAATATGAAACACACTCTAGAAAATATTACTTTATGTGTGTGTTTTCAATATAAAAGTTCTATTTCAGTTTAAAAAATGTAACAAATTGCCAAAAAAAATCAAACAAGAAAAGAAAGTATTAAAATACTATAAAAATGATCTAGAAATCATTTTTGATATATTGTAATTGGCTACACATCAATTTGATGAAAAAAGAAATAATATTATCATTAATGTATATATTTATTAGTAATATAATTTATCATATATGGATTATATAACATTAAAATTCTATTTTTATTATTATTAATTTTTTTTAACAAATCAACATTGGTTTTATTAAAGGGAAATTTTTTCGTACTTGATATGATATATGGAGAAAGATGACTATACGAGTTATTGTTTTTTAAATTTTTCCAATTTTTTGGTTAATTGTAGATAACATTTCAATGTAAATATTTTTTCTTATAATTTTATATTTAAATGAGAGTGAACTAGTACAATATTATTCTGATGTGGTTCCACTTTATCACACTTTTCCTAAACAATTTTATTGATTTATGTATTATTTTTGTAAAAAAGGTTCTTGTAATGGTGATTATGGTAGTTGAAAATAAAAGCAATTGTACTGTGTAATAAATTGAATTGAAAAATTTATTTTATGGTTTTAGGATTGATTTTGATTAAAAATCACATTGTCTATTATGTATGGCTATGAATAGTTTTTTATTTCAGATTGGAACATTTAATGATAGAAAATATCTTCTTTTCAACATGCATAGAAGATAAGAAGATTAAATTACACCATCAAAAGAATAATAAAAAAAGAAAAACATTTACATTTTATGTTGACATTCCATCATCTGGATAGAATGTATGTTGGAGTAAGCTATGGATAATCTGGAATAATGTTTTCATGGTTACCCTATGGTTTATAGCTGTTGTTTCTACCACCTTCCATCAGTTTAGATTTTGTAATGTCAGTTTCCATTTTCAGTTGTGTTGTTCGTAAAGAAGTTTCATTGAGTGAATCCATTTATTCCTTTATCGTTTTTGAATTCCCCATTTTAGTAGGAATGTGAATCTACCATTAAACAATTATGTACTGAAGGATGAAAAAACATGAGTATATCCACTATAGAATTATAATACTCTACTGACAGTTGATGCTACTTGTCAAATAGTTTCAAAAAATTAATTTCTTAAAGGTTAGTGTATTATATTTAAATGGATGAATTTTTAGGGGATAATTTCACAGAGTAAACTAATAAATAAAACTCAATATGACATCCTTTTTAGTCCTACAACACCTTTTCACCTAGAAATTTAAATTTTATGGCAAGATGATTATGGTAATGTTTTAATTGACATCAGAAAATCAGATATGTGAGTAAGAAGGATATATGTGGAGTCGTATACTTCAACATAATTTGCTACATTATCATATGAATACATGGAAGATACACCTATGTCATTAATCAGCTACATCAGGAAAAATCTATGTCGATCCTAAATGGATAAATGAACTAATTTAGCTACATGGTGAACTAGTTATTTGAAACAATTTCAAATATGGTAAATATTGTACATAGCCTAATTTTCTAGGTGATTTATATAGTAAATTTTGGAAGATTCATTTGTTATTAACTCGAATACATCATTAAAAATGACTACATAAATATAATTGGAAACATGGGACAAATTCGACTACATCGCTATTCCAAGTGGGAGTTTTGTACACTGGATATCTATACTTTTTACAAATCATACATTCATGTGGCCTTCATCAGGATGTTTGAATATGTAAAATATTTTATTAATCAAATTGAGGACCATATTGGTTGTACTTCTGCCAATGTTTTTATAGTTCTTTCAGGAATCATGATGTGTCAGGGAGAATGTAGTCATGTTCTATGTGGGATTTTTAAAAGGGAGATGAAAAGAGAGTCACAAAGAGACCTGATAGGGGAGACATAAAACTCTCCATGTGACTAAGTAGGGTCTAACTGGTATATAGACAAAAAAAATATTACGATATTCTTTTAAATGCCCTGAAGAGGACTTCATTATGTTTCTACTTCATTTAGACCCTATACATCTTAAATTAATTAATTTATGTTAAATATATCAATTTTTTATGTTTTAATAAAATTTAATCCGGGCATGATTTTGAGATAGTGGTAGTATATATCCCACTCAAGTGTTAATAATTTCAAGATTCCACCATTTTCTCACCAAAAATGCAATTCCTAAAATCAAACAATCTGAAATTTGTGAGATCTGTTTCAGTTATTATATTTTTTATAAAATTATTTTCTAGAAGATCATCTCTGAAGAGGATAGATGATTAAAGAGTAGGACACCTGCTTTCTTCAATGAGTGGGTAAATGAGGTATCCAACTCATAAATTGAAGACCCCTTTCACCAAGAGGATTTCCATTTGAGAGAAATGGAAAACATCATTTTTCAGGTCCTGCAGTGAAAACCCATGAATAAATACAAAAAATAACATTATAATACACATATAAGAATAAGAAATCTGTATAACCAAAATCCTATATTTTATCTCTAGAATTTAACTAGCTCACATTGTTTTTTTCTCCCATAGTGCTCAATAATTTGTTGTCTCCTTGCCTCATTCTCTATTCAATCAACTTATTCACCACCATTGCACCCACCATTCCACCATTTTATTTATATTTCAATGTATTTCATCTTCCCTTTTAGAGTTTCTTGTACAAAAATCCTTCCATGGAAGTCCTTACATGTGAATCAAGCCCAACTAACCTCTACACCACTCATAAATATAGTTTATCAATAGTTATTTTTTCATCGGCCTAGGGATGACCTAGGCCTTGGTACCATATTTCAATCGACTTTTCTGTATATTTTTATATCATTTTGTTGGATTTTTTATAATGTTTGTTGTTATATGGATTCTGAAGCACTGAATTAGATGTCAGACCCTTATTAGTGCTAGTAAAATCACTTCCAATGGTTTTATGTATTAGATCTAAATGAAATCATTCATAAATTACCAATTTATCAGTTCTTTTAATATCATTGATAAAGGTGGGTAACTTTTAATAACACTCATGTTTTAATTTCATTTTATACTAAAAAATATTATTTTATCAATTTTTTACAACTATATATTGAATTGTGGTCTTGGATTAATATAAATAACACCACTTGAAACGTATTCACTTACTAATATTAGCAGTAATTATCAATATTCATTGACATTGGATGAATTTAGTATCAACCTAAATACATTATATTAATTACATAATTAAGATATAGGATTCTAAATGGATAGATATTCAATATAGGTTAAGGAAGTGCTTTAAATATTTCCATATAATATGATTTATTTTATTCTAAGGGTTAGTCATTCCCTTTATTGTGGGTTTTACCCACATTAGTAAGCCTATTTTCACCTTAACCATGGTAACATATTTTTACTATTTTAACTTATTATTTTACCAAATAATAAGTCCAAATTATTAGAAAATATTAATTCTTCTGATACAAAATATGGAATGAATTTTTAAATTCAAACCATATGCATAAGAGAATTTATATTAACATTAAACCAACAAAATTCAAAGAAAAATAGTTTTCTCCAAAAAAAATTGTTTATATAAGAATAAAAAGCATTTATTCTAAAATACAAAAATAAATTAATCAATATGAACTTAATTGGATTAATAAAAAAAATTGCCAATTTTAACATTTATATTCAATTTTTAATATAATTCATTTATTAAACTCCTGAAATGAAAGGGTTGTTTTCAATCAAAATAAGTATTCATCCCTATTTTTGGAAAAAAATCAATCATTTCAGGAAAATTTTTTTATTTATCATTAAGGTAATTATGAAATGTTAATTTCAAATATAAAATTTAATGTTTCTCAAAAATTAAATATATTATTTTATCAAAAAATAAATATACAACCATTTTTTTAGATTATATATTTTAGATGTATATATATAAATCAATAAATATTTCATACTTATTTTTCAATATATTTTAATTATATTAAATAATATATGTAATCTTGAATATATGGTGATTCTTATTTAATCCAATAACTTAATGGATATTTTATAATGGAATGGTACATTATTGTTAGATTAGAATTGTGTTTGTGGGTATCTCAACCTATAATGGTATGTCATGTTATCCCAAAAACCATCCCTGGTAATGTATAATATAAAATCTGAAACCATATAAAAAAACATTTGGATATCTACTATAAAAAAATTATAAATATTTCATTACCTTCACCTTGTATAACATCATATGTAATGCCTTGTGAATACACATCCAAAACAATTTTGACATAACTCTAAAATAAATTTAGAGTATCTATGTTTTTAAAAATCAATCCTCTTCCTATAAACCACAAAGTTTAACCCTATGGAAATTTATATAATTGATAATAAATATCAATATGTTATTCCATATATGTAATCAGATATTTTCCCCTTTGTTAGTGTCATTTCTACTCAATCTGCAAATGGAATGGGCATGATCTCCGTTAAAAAAATTCATTATAAATTTGTGCACCAATATGAATCTTATATAAATGTGGATTCTCATAGCTTCTATTTTTCATCATTTCATGAGACCATGGTAGACAGAACATGTCAATACTATATCTAGAACTCATTTGATATTGATTCTCATACTATATAGAGTGAACTAATTCATGAATAAATCACATTTCATCCATCACACTAGAAAATAGAATCACATGTATCATATGATTAATGATATATATAATATATAGGTTTCTGGACACAATCCATATTCTATCTCATTATAGGGATATAAAGTCATATTCCCCATTCCAGAGGAAATAACCAATCATTATCATGATCCAATCATTGTCAATATCAACAAAATTCCCAAAAATCCCCATATTAGTAAAGTTAATATGCTTCCATTCATATGTAAGATATTAATTTTTGAGTGTTCTCATTCTAGGATTCTCTAAAAAATAATTTAATTAGATCTCAAATATTCACTATTCACCCATAGTAAGCCAATGACATATTTATGACACATAATGCGGTATAATTGGTAGGAAATGTGGAGCACAACAAAGAATCTTATTATTATTTTTGTGTAACATGGGAATTTTTTGTGTCTCTATATAATAATATTATACATTCTAACCATAAAAGTTCATCAAAACCTAAAATTTTACATGAAAAAAATCTACTAGGGGAAATCTCAATGTCTAACTTTGAGTGGTCAATTATAAGAGCACTTCATGAAATGCATATCTGATTAAAAATGTATGTATCCAATGTGAATGAATGGTAAAATGGAGGTTTAGATTTATATAATATATTTTAATATTCATAAAATCATTAAAAATATATAATAAAAACATAAGAACTATATTATCATATCATATGTGTAAGAATGGCAGATCATCCTTATATTTGAAACACTTTTCTGTTTTGTTAACACATTGCATCATATGTTATCCTTGACACATCTCAATTTGACCATATAATAAAAAGCACCCATTGAACCCTTTAGTAAGAAACTCTTATAGAGAGTAAAATTTTAGATAATGAATAGACTTAGAAATAATATTCCTAAAATTTCAAGTTCTTGAACATAAAAAATATTAACTTCACAATATCAAATTTTACAATGTCAAAAAATATTGTCTGCATAGAATAATTTCTATGTTCATCATCATCATACTTTTAAAACTATTCAAAAAATCATTAAAATAATTTAACTTCATATAATATTTTTTCCCAATACTCATAACATATTTTTTTTATTAAGTGATAATCACTTTAATATAGTAACTAAAGGTAAAACTTGCATTAATCTGCACTATCAGACCCAAATCAATTTATAGGAAAATTCTTAAAACTTTTATATGTTAACTACTATGAATAATTACATTTATATTTTCCACTATATCATAAAATATTAAATGATATCAATTATAGTTCAATTTTAATTTTTGATACAATAATGCTTCAATAAATATGATCTTTAATTTTTTAAGATAATAAAAGGTAACTCTTTATATTTTTTATTTTTTATCACATATCCTAAAATAAATTTTGATATTGATTAAAAACCCCCTGTAACATTACAATATAATAATACTTTAGGAAACAGTTTTATTCAATTTATAACTATTTACTAAATTTATCACTTTTCATTTTTCATTCCCATCACTTACCCTAAACATTCAGGATATTAAATTGAAATCACTTTTAATTTATTCTGGTGTAATCGTTATTTTTTACATTGAAACAATATATGACCAAAACATAATCCCTTATAATATTGAACACTATATTATCTGTTGAATATCTTATTAATGTGCACAAATCCCGTTGTGTTTAGAAAATAAGACTTATTCCTTTTAACTGATCATTTAGAGAATAAAATATTTTTTCTAAGTAATATGTTTCATTCTATGTTTTCAATACATTTTTATTTTCTAAGAAAACTTTATTAAAATATTCACTAATGGGTGGTCATAATACATTGCCTCATATTTAAAAAAATATTTGGTAAAACACTTTTATCATAGTTGAAACCCGTTTTCTGATTTATTCTTATGAGAACCTATTATATAAAATGATGAATCATAAACCATCTGTGTACACTAAGTCATCTCATATGGATCATAAAAAAATTCATTATAATGTATTTTCTCTTGTTTTATAATAAAATTTAAATGAAGAATCACATATTTTACAAATATTCATCTAATCATGACACTATCTCTTATGTTCATATATACTGAATCTGTGTTTTGTGATTGAAAACTAAAAGATGAAATAATCCCTCCTTTGATATTAAAATTTTCTATATTATAAATATTTTTAAATAATACATTCAGTACCATATAACATTAAAGAAAAATTGAAAAAAAAACTATATTATATTTACTAGACATAGGAATTCCATTGATTTTCTCAAACTACTTTAAGTATTCTAGATAATACCATTATATGGAATTTTTTTCCTCCCTCCTGACAACCCCTAGTTTCAATGACATTTATTTTATTCATGAAGAAAATTTATTCTTATTTTGAACAAAATATTCTTCTTCAATTTTGAAATTTTACCCATTCTATTATCCATAATATACAAGAATCCAGAAATTTTATTTCTAGTTATTCTATTTACATAATTTTGAGAATATTAGGTCCTCTTTTCTTGATTTCATTCATGTTTTTCAGAAAATTTCCATAAATGAAAACAATATGAATTCTCTAACCATAAAAAAGAAATTTTATTTCTCCCATCAATTCATGATATATAACTAAATAAATCATAATGATATGTATCAAATAAACCTTCTCTATTTTTATTAGATAATAATTTTCTATTCTATTCGCAATAGAAAATTTTGATAATATACACATAAAATGATGAGTTTATCCAAGATTGAGGGATCGAGTTTATCAGTGAATCTTCTCAATTCCTCCATTAAATGAATGAAACCTTCATGTTCTAAACATCATTTCTTTTCTCCTTCTAGATATCTATATATTTTAAACACTATTAAATCATATTATTGATATCATATATCTGTTTTCATAATATAATTGAATTTTATAACCAACTAATGTTTAATTAAACCTATTAGTCTCATAGATTCGTGAACATATTCAATCATATCTAATATAATTTGGAAACCCCAATCATATTTAGTGTTTGAGATAGAAAATACTTTGGTAATTTTCCATATAATGCCATTGACTCATTAAATGATTTAGAATATGCTTTCATATGTTTATGGATTCACTTTTTTGAAAATTTAAACACGTTATTACTAAGAAATGAGTTATTTTGACACAAATTATTTTCCTTAAGAATGATTCAAAGAGCCCCAATAATTCTTTAGAACTTTTCATAAGTCATAGATATTAGGATTAACTAACTTTGTGGTTATCATTTTCATGGATTATTAACAATATTCATCTTGATGGGGATGATGATATTATTTTCAATAGAATCTAACATAAGATGAGTATCATGTTTTATAACCATTCAATCAAGAATTTTCTTAAATTGGATCCTAATAAAATGAAAATCGCATTTTAAATATCAGTATATCCATAATCGATCTAACATCCATATTTCACTAAGAAATTAGTCCTGCATGCCATTAATATCTCCATTTTTTCTATTAATATAGGGAATAAATATCATATATGACTCTTGGATAGTTGAGAAGAAACCCCTTTGTCTAATCCATCATATAGATAAACTTAAATTCATTCCTCTAATATCCATTCAATGTTTTTCCCAGTAAGGTGTTATGCAAATTAGTAGTAAAAAAAAGATAACTAATTGATAACCCATGAGAACCCTTTTATTTCATTACATACATATGGATAAAATATTTTCATGCACTAAATTATTTTGTTATATATATAATGCATTGTCACCCTACTAGGGAGGATGATACTTGATTGGATGATCAATGTCTTCAGAAGTTTCATTATGGATTTAATCTCACAATTTTTATTTTAGGTGGTTTTAATCTCACCAAATTATCTCATGTTATTCCCATTATGTAAAAATTCTTTAAGTTATTTAATTCAAAATCCTATTCCATCCACCTAATAAATATTTTCAAACCATAATGATGTGTAAATTCAAAAAGACTCACTGGTTTGTATTACTTATCCAAAAATAGAAGTCAATTATACTCACACACATCAGAATGCATCATAAAACATATATATATGATTTTAATTATATGAGATTAATAACCTCTATATGAGGAAGCACAGAAAAATAGATAAACAATTCGACTCACATTCTATGACAAGGATACGACCTCTAGGTATGTAGGTCATCTGACTATAATTCCTTCTAACAAAGGACACATTACTAAAGATAAAATTCAATTCACCATAAATTTGGAGCCCTATATGAATACACTCTATTAAATAAATAAATTTAGTATAGTAGATTAAATTACAATTTTATGTCAAGGTATATAAAAAACAAAATTCATTACAGATTCTATGATTGAATGTAATGAAATTATCTAAACTAGAATAAGTCAAATTTTCTAAAAAAATAAAATATAATATTCACATTTCTTATGAAATTTAACAGGCGTGAATAATAGGGGAATAACCCTTAAATGGATGAAAAATTATAATATTTGGAAGGTTGGTGAATGGGTGAAATCTAATTTTTAATAGGTTTCAAACCCTATAGGTTAGATTTTTATTTTTGGAAGATTTATAATTTTGTTTTTATGAAATTTATATTGGAAAAGGAATGGAAGATATTGAGATGACAGTGTGTACAGTGGAGAAAAAGCCATGTATTCATTGATTTTTGATTTCACAATAAGGATTTTTGTTTAGTCATGTAAAAAACAAAATTTTCTCAAGGGGTATCTATAAATGATATTGTTTACTTATATTAAATAAACTTTTTAACATTAAAAATAATGATATTTTAATTAATAATTTTTAACTCTCATCAATTATTCTTTTCAAATTTAATTCATGGAAGTGAAAAAATATAAATCTTTTTCATTAAAAAAGGAAGGTCCAGCATTAAAATTGAATTTAAAGGGGTTTTTAATTATTATTATTTGATATAAAAAATAATCAAACCATTATACAGTCTTCCACGTAGTGCATAAATGGATAAAAAATTTATTTTACCATAAAATAAGAGCTCCAACCAGAAGCATTTTGGGTTCAATTCTGGAGTTTTTCAATAGTTAAGCGCCAAAATTTTCATTGCACTATAGGGGTGCTAAACAACATTTCTTCAGTTGGTATGGTGAATAAATACCATGTTTTGACAATAAACAGATAATCATTGTGAATTTTATCCCAAAAAATAAATTATATGTTTGGAGGCTGTTTTGGTGAGATACATCATTATGATGTATCCCACCTTCATTTTAGAGTTTTGGGATGTCAATGGTCTTACAGTTTGATATATACACTCACTAGAAACATGGTCAATGACTATTATTTGGATTATTAATCTATAAAAATTCATATGGTTAGGATTTATCATCAATTAAACCAATTAGAAAAATTATTAAAATAATATTTATTAAATAATAATAATTTAAATATATATATATATTAACTTTTTGAAGCTATTTTGAAACTATGAAATACACTAACACCAAGCCTATAAGATCATGTCTTGTTTCTTACCTTGTATTCAAAACACTATATACTAATACATGAATAGATAGATAAAAATATGTGTACATACATTAATTTTATGCATAAAAATAAACACATACTTATATATACACATATATTCATTTATATTTATATATTTTCATAAAGAAAAATAGATATGTCTATGTGTTTTTATTATTTATATAATATATATATATAATTTTTATATTTTATGAATTTAAATATTGAATCTAAAAATTCACTGATAAAATTACCCATTATAAATGTTATACGAACACAGATAATGTACCCCATTTACCGATGCTTTCTTTAGCACTAATAAAGAGACATTTTATTAGTGACTTTTTTACTTCTGAGAAATTTTTTTGTCTTTTAAAGTTTCATAAAACATAATCATTTTTTAGTGTTGATAAATACTATATCTAGATTTTTTAATTCCCATATCTATAGCCCAGAAATTTGTGTGTTTATAGTAACTATATATATATATATATATATATATCATTGTGTGTGTGTGTGTATTTACATATATATATTTCTTTATAGTTGTATTTGAATTTTTTAATATATATAAATATGTAACTATGTATAAACACAAATATTTATGTGTGTATCTCAATAAAATTAAATACACATATACAAAAATTGTTATATGTTTACATATATATATATATTATTCTTTTTAGATTATGTTTTACAAAAAATATATGGGTTTTATACATGAAAAATTGTAAATATTTATCTATAGGTATTCTTATATAATGTTTTTACATAATAACATTATTAATAGATTTTTTCTTTTTAATTTTTAAATAGACTGTATAAGTGTTTAGAATAATTACTTACGTAAGATATTAATGGTGGCATAGATCACACAACCCATCCTAGAGGATCCCATGCTGCGACTCCTCAAGTATGCCTCTAATAGTCCATGTGATTGAGACATTCACTAAGAAGGCATCTCAATATCATGGGAGCCCTGAGACTTTGTACCTGTACACATGCAGACGTTTACAATCATATAAATGATGAAATGTAAAATAAACAAAACAACCATGCATGCATGCGTATATCTAAATCAAATAATAATAGCACGACCTAATGTAAAAGAAAATAAACAGTGAAAATTTAAACCCATGAAAAAGACTGCAAACATGTCCAACATTAATATAAAGGTATTGTTCTCTATATTTTATAAGAACACACCATAGCCTATCCATTCTCACTAAGAACAATCTATTCCTGGTCTTTCAATGTCTTTTTCAAATAGTTGATCATATGCACGAGGCACTACATGTTTGGGAAAATACTGTGTACGGTGAGTATAAAAATAACCAGTAGGACACCCCAAAACTAAAAAGCATAAAACAATGGAAATAAATTTATCTGTACACATGTATATGTATATAACCCCTATAATAATAATATTTAGATATACTCAACCAAGAAACATATTCTAATTGTATATCACAACCATAGAAAGCCAACCTAGGATTCCAGATTGAGGAATCCATATAGCACTCATCTGTGAGAACACACTCTTATGTTATATAACACTGATGGAATCAACCTGATAGGTAATTTTCATTAAGTATCATCATGAGAATGTACATAGTGATGTATGA
Organism: Viscum album; assembly: GCA_963277665.1. Classification (NCBI taxonomy): domain Eukaryota; kingdom Viridiplantae; phylum Streptophyta; class Magnoliopsida; order Santalales; family Viscaceae; genus Viscum; species Viscum album. The sequence goes on from OY728160.1 coordinate 1,388,326,574, forward strand.
ATAGTTAAGATATAAAGATATGAAAGACACTAAAGATAAAAACAACTCAATCTAGATTAACTCATTATGTATAGTATCAACACTAGTGTAGTGTTAGTCACAATGATACTAAGAACACTAACTAGGGCATGATGATTAACATAAGATCACACTCATATCCTTGTAGATCTATTCCAAAAACTATATACAAGGAGTCATGTTTAAGGTATTGTAGTCATGTGTGTGGGAGGAGATTTAATAATAACCCTTACGGAAAAGGATAACACGAAATCACCCTAAAGAAAATTTTCCATGATAGAAATGAAGACCTCTATATCCTATTTTTAATAAATTATGCTACATCTAGTATATTTCATAGGTCATGTCCCTTGAACCATGGTCCAACCCATGTAAATGAACCATTTATCTTTCATTTTTCCATATAGAAGTTCATGGAGAATAGACTAACCTTTTATTCTACAAATGTTCTAGAACATGGATTATCCCATGTACTGTCTCGGCCGGGTCTGTATAAGAGATATATAGTGTGCACCATCCCATGAAATCCTACATGTTTTTGTGTACCCTCAAAGGCACACGTCGAGTCACTATGGAGAAGTCGCATGTCTTGTGAAAGGGTCACATGTCATGTGATACTTAACTATCTACCCAAAACCTATTCACTAAAAAGTGGGACCACACATATTTTAGATATTACATATACATCGTGTACATGGAATTTATCAAAGATCCAACTCTAGACTCCATGCTCGATTCTCAGCCTCATGCCTTTGATCGAGTGACCACCTCATTGGGAAGAACAATATTTTTTTCTCGTTCGAGCCTTGTCATCGATGAAAAATGTGTTACGGGAATCCAATCCATTTAGTAAAAATATATACATTCCATTCTTCTTTTAATGCAGAAGAACACAGAAGAACTCAAAATTAGGTATCAAATATTTTGTGATTATTTTCTGCTTCAATCATTATAGCACCATAATTTTAGGCTAATACCCGATCAATTATATTTTATCATTGTGCCAAGAAACTTGTTCTAAATTATCAATTTATTATTATATTTCAAAAAACGGTCCAAATGAAGAATTACCATGATGAATGAGGAATCAGAGTACAAATTCACAAGAACAAATAATAGGAATAGTCCTCGATTGATGTTCATGACAAACACGATTTGTTGTTGTGAGAATAATAATGAAGAATCAACGATCACCAAATTATTATTCAAAATAATCCCCACAAATAACACATACAATAATATAAAGCATATTTGTATAAATTTGATGGTTGATTGACCCACGTTCATCATATAAATTTAGAACAGGTAATGAAACTCAATGAAAAAGATTTCCTACCTCCATTTAGATTTATTTCTATTAGAGAACGGGCTATGCCAGGATCGTGGGAAAGAGAATTTGAATATGGATCACATCGATCATTAATCTTTGATCAAATCATGATTCATCTGAGAGGGATCCTCCAATTCGCTCTAATATATTTATCTAATTTCTCTGGGGCTATTTGGATAAACTTAGGATTTCATCATAATAGTATATTTGGAGAAAATTCAATCATTGTGTCATGAAAAGGAAATATAATAATTTATTTATTTATTTTATTCATTTATTTCCCTTGATTAATTTGACAAAAATTATCTATATCGAAAAATAATATCTCATTCCTTGTATAAAGATCACATTCTGAACTCAATTGTTTTCTCATATTTCTAATCCAGGATTCCATTTGATTGTTATTCATCTTTTTCCGAAAAACTCTGCAATAGTTCTTTTTAAAATATTTAATATATTTGAATCCTTTTTTCTAAGAACACTATGATCCATAATCATAGGACTTATCGATTATATTTCTAGAAAATAATTTATACAACATCAAAAAATAATACATGGAAAATCTAAGTTATTACATTCTCCCCACCTTGAGTATTTACGTCTCGAATCACCAAAAAATGGCTACACAATGAGATTTGGGTAAGGAGAATAAATCTGAGCCTCCCAATCCCATGTTAACTCATAGAGATTCTAATGCTTCCACTAGATACAAAATAAAGGAATTGATCACCCATGAGGGATCCTCTCCTATCGATCATTTATCTCTAGAGGGTACTTACCTAATGTCACTCCATCCTCGATGTCCAAATTTCCAAAGATGATAATGTGTGATGATTCATCCACATAACTCCTCAACTATTACTCATGTAATACATCATAAACCCAAAATAAATATGGAGGTGGAGCTTAGTGATACACCACAATGGAAACTATACCCGGTATTGAGAAAGGACCAATGAATGTTGGAGATACGTTACCACCTCATCCAAATATCTATATTCCATGTTGAGGTGAAACACATTGGAACATGTGTTATATTTCCTCAAACTCTAATGTAATATATCATCTATCAATATAAGACTTATAATGTCTCTTCTATTTCTCCATCTACACCTATATGACATGAACCTTCATGGTTTTTGTTCGCACCAACTCTAAGCCCATGAGTGTTGACTCTTGTAGGTTTGTCCAACAATGTGGCGATGTGCAAGGTCACCTTTAAAAAGAAGAGAATGGTTCCATACCGATGGAGTAAGGGTAGATATTTCTTAATGAAAACTACACCAATGTTAGGTGATCCTCCCAACTACAACCAATGTCAAACATGAAGGGTCACAGCATGTCATCCAGAACATGAACTATCCGCTCAGTCTGGCCATCAGTTTTGGGGTGAAATGTTGTACTAATGAAAAAATGAGTCCCAATAGCCTCCTAAAATCATGTCCACAACCAGGATGTGAATAGGGAATAAAATTACTAAATGATAGTTTATGAAACTCCTTGCATTTAGATTCTCTCCTTCAAGTAGGGGAGTCCTAAGTTCCCTATGCATATATTCTCCAAAATTGCTAAGAAGTGGTAAAACATGGTGGGTCAAACAATGATCACTCATATGGAATCATTATTCCTATATGTATATTGTAATCTATTCATGAATTCTATGGATATACCATCCCACTTCCACACACTCACCTCAGGGGGTAGAGCTAAACCCACTAGAACATAGTGCTCAGCTTTCACTTACTGACAATTAAGGTATTGAGGGACAAAATATGCGGCTCCCTTCTTTATCCATGTGCACCAAATCTAATTTTTGATATACATGTACATATTTTCCACACCTCGATGTACCACCAAATAAGTGTAATGAAATTATCATTAAACTTCCTCCTACAAAATTATTGTATCCATAATGCATTATCTAAATAACGAAATTCTCCCCACATTTAGAAAATCCATTAGGAAAATGTCTTGTGGATATATGAGTACATAGGTTCTCATTATCAGTATCCCATATCTATGCATCCCTGACTCGCTATAAGAGAGAACGGGTAATAACCATAAGCTTTAGGTTTGGTACTCAATATCCATCCATAATGGATAACAAAAATGAGGGAAATTGCAATGAAAATTCGTTCAGAAACTGTGAATAAGATCACTAATTGAGAGAATGTGATACTAAATTCCCCTTCATAGTAGTATAGTCAATTTCAATGTCATAATCCTATAAAAAAATATAGCAATCACACCTATATAAAGTTAATATCCTTCAATGATATGATATTCTTGGGACTATTACAATCATAATAAATGGAAAACTATTTTCCTGTTAGGTAGTTTCACTACATATTTATTATGAATAATTCTACTGATTAATCATGATTGTGGGTCATTTATTTCTTATCATGTGGTCTCAACTAACATGAACCATAGGAAATCACCACTATACTCTGAATCTAAACACAAACAATCCCAATTACAAATGCATCATAGAACACTACAAACTCAACACCCTCAATTGGAAATATCATGATGGGAGCGCTTGTCAAAATATGTCTCAACTCATCAAAATCCTTCAAGAACATCTCTGTCCACTCAAAAGGATTCCACTTTTAGGTGAAACTATCATAAGTGAAAATATCATGGATAAATCTATTATGAATCCCATGTAATATCCTACCAACCCAAGGAATTTCCTCACATATATTATTATCTTGGGTGGCTCCCAGGCTAACACTTCCTCGACCATGATCAGGTCCATATACACTCCATCTATAGTGATAACATGTACCATAATGGGACTTCCCAAATACATAACTAGAATTAATACATATTCCTGTAAAGAAAATTATCATTGAATAAATCTTGAATTATCCAGAAGTGTGTCACAAGATAATCTTTGGACATTGAGTACCCATGGATATCATCGATGAAGGCTACCACAAACTGGTCAAACAATTGTGGAATGATCTTGTTCATGATTTCCATGAACAATGTTGAGGTATCCGTAATGCCAATGGCTAGCACCTTGTCTTCCTAATGACTATAGAAACATATGAATTACATATTCATTATATCATCCTTTCATGCTCATAAATATTGATATCTTGACTATAGGTCAACATTTGAAATCCATCACAACCCTCCCAAATAATAAATCAGGTCATCAATCCATGCAATTGGATACATGTTCATCACGGTCATCTGGTTTAAGCACCAATAGTCCACAAGAAAACTTCAGTCTCCCATCTTCCTTCTTAGCAAACAAAATTGGTGAGGCGAGGGTGAAGCATTGGGTCTATCAAATCGATTCCCATTCATGTCCTCTAACTACACCCTTAGCTCCTAAAGATATAGGGGTTCCATACTATATGTTGTTGTAAATATCAGTGGATTCCTGGTGTGTAGATCAATGAAAAATTCAATATCTCAGTGGGGAGAGATACCTAATACATATTTAGGGAAGATCTCCTCATACTCCACCACCACTCTAGGAAATTGGAAATTCATAACCTTTACTACACCAAGGGTTTTTCTACCCAAATAATGAGAAACTAGATGAACCCCCTATTCATGAGTCCAACCTGCATAGCATGGTTTTCCTTTTCAAAAATGAAGAAGAAACTAATTCTGTCATTGTGGACACACCGCATTCTCTACATTAAACATTAAATATGGGAATGAACTGTGGATGAACAAAACATTCATAATATGAAATCATAAGGCCTCATAACTCCTATAAAGAGATTCCAATAGAAACTGTCTCCTCCAATAGTTTGGCCACATTGTCGAGAAAAGTGTATGATGGATTAGTCTTCTCGAGTAAGAGTCTACATTCGCAAAGGTTGAGACATGGGCTCAACTAGATTTTATATGTCCCAAACAATGAGTGTGTAATGATATGAATTAATATTAAAATATTCCATACATAAATAAACTATGGAAGAAAAGGATCAAATCAAACATCGAATAATTCTGAGAGAATTTAGGTTATAGGATTCAACGACCTATAGATATCCCTGCCCATGTCCTCTATCTCCCTAATCATGATTCAGATCACCTAGGGGTTGTGGTAGTAACAGTTCAAAGAATCTACCACCACCTAATACCCAATAATATCCTCTACCACGTATTCCACCCTTATAACCTATCTATTCCTACTGCTACCTCTCCCTTAGTAGTCCATTCATGGTCTCTCTATACGCTATGCAGCAGGTTGGAAATTTTTTTGCAATATTTCTGAATCCATCACATGACTACCACTACCTCCCCCTACACTAAATGGAACCATAATAAGATCCCTAAATGACCCACCCTATGTTCTAAAACCTCCTCCTAAAATTCTTGAATTTCTTGATCATGGATACTAACATTGTGTCCCTACTATCATGGTCTCTAATCATGTGTTTCCACCACAGGAATCCACTTCTAGTATCTACTCACCCAATAAACATTTGAAAACATCCACTCCCTCTAACACCCCTAGATGTGTATGAATACATATAGATATAACACTAGATAGAATGTATCTACACATACCACTCTTGAATAATTGATCCCAAAAGAACTGATCCTGAATAATTTCCATCGAGTACCTAGAGAATCTATTAAACATCAATGAATAATCAAATACTATCATGATTCCATGTTTGAGCTACAAAATATTCTAGACATGTAAATCCCTCATCATAGCTGAAGATAAATACACTCAAAAAATGAAGTAAAAATCATTACATGAAAGAGTTTCTTCATCATAAGACTGGGTCACTAACCCCAAATGTCTCCCTTCTGATCCATAAATAATTCTTGGAACTAGGAACGCCATCTGATCTGAGGGTGACACGAATAGACAGAAAACTTCTCCCACTACCTCAATCCAGTCTTCTAATGCCTCTGGGTTGGGATCTCCAAATAACCTGGGGGGTCTCTATCTCTAATAATTCTAATGACTACTCATCCTTCCCACCTCATCCACTATTAATTCAGGTACCATTAGCTACTCAATAGGTGGTGGTATAGCTAGTCAACAACCTAGAGGTAGAATCTATAGAATAAGTCCTTGAATTGATGCCTTATCACTAAGGTGATCATCCCCATGATAAATATGTTGATCCCTCTCAAGAATCTGTCATGGAGGTATCCAAAATTTAAAATAAAATGTACCAATATTAGTGAGTATTTTTGGGGAGATTTCTCATGGAAGACATGGAAACCAAAACCCATTAAAAAATCATTCATGCACCATTTTTTTCCTTGAAACCAGTGTTATCTTGTACTGGGTTGATAATAATGTGACCAGAGTCTCAGTGTATGGATATTATGGCTTATACACCAAACACAATAGTTCATAGTCCGAATGGAATGATCCAAAAAATTAACACTTGTTTCCCAACAATAACTCACATAAATTTGTTCAATGGTATAATTGACTTATTTGATACCACTCTATCATGACCCATCCAAGAGGGTCACATCCCGAAACTCCCCAATCATGGATCAAATAGGACAGGGACTATAGACTTTTACTGGGAAGGAATCCCAGAAACACAGGAGGATTTTTCCTATGTACCAGTGCACTCGCACACATCTCCATGCATATAAAATTATGAAATGTAAAATTAGCAAAAGAAATATGCATGAATATATTTAATTCCCATATCCAGAGTATGACATGTAGAAAGGGAATTTAAACTGGGCCAAATAAAATCACACAAAAATTACTAAAAATAAGTCAAGACTAGAATTAAAGGGAATATTTTCAAGATATCATAGGAACACACCTCATTATTTCAGATAAAACTAAGAACCTTTTGGTCCCAGTCTATTAAGGACTTAGTCAAATTTTCATTATTCTAAGTAATACATGACACGCGTGGGAAATTGAATGTAAGGGTGAGCATAACAATACCTAGTACGCCACCTCTAAACAAATAATATTACAAAAAATGAAATATTGTCAGATCTATAATTTTTTATGACTAGAGCACATATAATAATAATACCTAGATATAATCAAAAAATACACAAAGTCTAATGTTAAATCAAAATAATAGAATTCCATATTAAGATTCTAGCTCGATGTTTCTATAATGCATGCATCTCGAAGAACATGCTTCGGAGACTAATAGCAATGATGATGTCTGTACGAGAAATAATTCTCATCAGTTCTTCTCATGAGAAAGTGTGTGCTGATGTAATGATAGATATGATATGTAGAAAAGGATCACACACAAGGATATTGGTAAATACTAATAACTCAATATGGATTAGCCCTCTATGTAGGGTATTTGTGCCCCTGTAGTTTTGGTCATGAAGATAACAAAAACTCCAACTAGGGAATAAAGATGAATATATGATCTCACTCCATCCCTGATGAATGAATTGTGACTACTCTATCAAAAAAGTCCATCTAAAAGGCGCATTTTCCTGTGTGTTAGAGACAATTCCATAATAACCCTCTGGGAAAAAAATATGGGGAACACACCCTAATGAATCTAGTCTAAGATAAAAAGTAAAATGGCACTATCCCCTGTTTTATAAAGTTCATGGAATGTGGTAGGGGTCACACACCATATACCTTAACATTGGGTTGTGCATGTGTATCATTCTAGTGTCCATGTTGAAGTATATGGTGTGTAGGATGGCCATGTACTCTAGTCATTTGATAGTATACAAAATATCCTATGTACCCTTAAAGTAATTGTACGTGTAGGGGAGTAGATGTTGTACTCCATCCCAGGTACTCCAACCAGTGACTATGTACCTCCAAGGTACATATCAAGCTGCTATGGAGAGGTCTCATTCCGTGGGAACGAGTCACACACCATGTGATAATTAACTATCTCCATGAAACCCTAGACACCTTAATGGGTCCCCACATGACATGTAGATCATACATACACACTGTGTAATGAATAATTTACCAAAATTATTTATTTATAATCTATGCTCGATTCTGAGACTTTGAACTTCGATATGGTGCCCGCCTCATTGAGAAAAAAAATATTTCATCTTGTCGTCGCATCTCCATTGATGAACAACATATTCTAGAAATCAAATACATTATGAAAAGGGATTTATATGTAGTTATTCAATGGAAGATTAATAACACTAGTGAATGTTAAATCATGTGTCCAAAACTATCTAATTCATCATAGCTTCCTTCATTGAACCATCATTCTATCATGCCAATCCAAGAACTACAGGATCTGATCATTACACCAGGAAAAGGGTGCCCAAGGATCCACTAATCTATATATGTTCAACCATATTAAAACTTAATAACACCTATGAGTAATGGTGAATCAATTGACAAAATCACAAGAAAAGTTAAGGGGATCAAACCTAAAATGATGTTTAGGTCAACCTCGATTCGTTGTTGTGAGAATCACAATATTTAATCAATGATAACAAAGTAATTCTCCCAAATAATCACCCAAATAACCCATCATGAAATATGCCTTATCCATGAATGAATCTACTGCTTGATTGATTCATGTTAATGATAGAAATTTTTAATAGGGAAAGAAATTTAAATCAATAATGGTCTACTTCGATTCTGATCAATCTCTAATGAAGAACATGTTACTCTGTGTTCATTGGTAAGGTCCATTGAATGAAAATAATTTTTCCAAGTTCCATAATGTATTCGTATTAGAGTTATCCTCCAATATTATATCCAGTGGTTCACCAATGGTTCCATGGTTATGCAACAAACATTTGGATTTATCCATATTAGTATATTTAAACACATTTCAATTGATGTGTCGATAAATAGAAATAGAATAATTTAAATAATAAATTTATTCATTTCATCACTTGTGATGTCTTTTCCATAAACGACCCACTCCAACAAAGCTTATGTTTACCAAGGGTATACCTCACATTCTAAACTCCGTAATGCCCATTAATTGCTCATTCGGTAACCTATTTAGGAGGTATTCCTATTTTCGGGAAAACTATGTGTGTGTGAAATTTTGGTTAGTTAATATATTTCAAAATTTTATTCTTGGAATATGGTGATCTATATTCACACAATGTCTCAGTTCTTAGTCTTGAAAACAATCCATATAATATCCAAAAATAAAAGATGGAAAATCTGAGTCTTCATAGTAGAACCATTTAAAATTATTATAATAATGGTGTTTCAATAAAAGATTTAAATTTTATATATGTGTATATTGATATAGTATGTAAAAGTATATAATATTATGTGTTATGATACATTATATATACATACATGAAACAAAAATATTTTGATGTAATTCACTTATTCCTAATGATCACATAACCTGATATCCCTATTTCATAATGATCATTTTTTTTGGTTTTCTACCTAATTCCTTCATTCAAATTAGCAGAAATATTTTTTACATAATTCATTAAGTATTAGAAAAATTTATTTCACCAATATTTTATAAACATTCCAAAAATTGTGGTGGTCATTGGAGGACATCATCCATTCATCTTGGTGTTAGTTACTCAACTTTATTCCAATGGGGTAGAAGGAAAATTAGGTACCCAATTGGTCTTATAAAATTTCATAAATATATTCAAATTAACCTTGTCAAATTATCTTTTCATGTCTGATAATCATGAATAAAAAATTAACTAGGTTTTGATACCCTATCCATATTAAAAAATGAGCAACATTATCTAAAATTATGTTGAGATGTTGTGGTGAATAGAAAAAATCAACACATTAGATTCAACAATATCCAACACTACCTTTTATCACCTGTAACAAAACATAGATAGATGTTAGACATATATTGGTTCAAACTAAAATCATTGATAAATGTAAGCTAGTACTAAAAAATAATTTTTTTTATATGTTAGTGTATACAAAAGGAACCTTTATCATTAGTTTTATTAGGACTAATAAAGGGAAACATACTTTATAAAAATTATCAATAATTGATTTTGGACCTATATTCATTGACCATACATCAATATGATACACAATGTGGTGGGTATGACTCGAATATGACGATTACAATATGAAAGTTACATTTTAGTTTAAAACAAGTATCACATTGAAAAAACAAATAAAATGAATTTATATTGTTTACAAACATTAGTAAAATGATGCAAAATTAATTTTTGACTAGTTAGAATGGACTAATCATATATACAAAGAAATATTAACTAAAAATACCATTAATAAATTCAATAATTAATAATATAATTTATCATATAGGGATATGAATTATGATTTTCATTTTGAAACCACATAATTTATCATTCTTCCATTATTATTATTATTTATAATTCAATCAGTAAAAAAATATGTTATGATTTCTTTTCTTAAAATTGTGCATAAATTTAGTATTTTTATTTTTCGGGGCACCTTAATTAAATCACATACCATTTATGTTGGGATACTGCCTCACACCCAGTCTAGTTGTATTGGGAACTATGTTTAACCCATGATTATTTTCCATTCATTCTCACTCACTAATCCTTCATGGATATTATTCTACCTGAAGATTTATTTGATTCCCATGATGTACTTATTTCCCCTATTTTAACTCTCAGTTGAGTTTGACATTTCAATTTAGTTAGGAAACATATGTGTGGTGTATTCTTTTTAGTTTCCCTATATTGAGATGTTGGTGCTGATAAGGGAATTGGTCACCCCTATACCCCATCCCTTCATATCATTATATAATCCCTCTCTAAGTTTTGGCTCTCCAATCAATATACAAACCCTAGAAATGGTTTTTTTTTTCTCTTAGATTTCATACATATTTCCTTTCATCCTCTGGAGTATACTATTGGTGTGATGACACTAATAGATTTCTGACAACATCCATCATAGAGAAGATGTGTGGATGCGTTTCCAATTGATGAATATCCCACTTCTAGGCTAGGTCAGCCTTAGAACCTCATTGATTACAAATGATATGTTATGGACTGATGAAAATACGATTGTTAGACCAATGCATATTATTTTTTATGTTTAACATCTATTCATCTATTTTTAAAAGAATTAGTTCTTCAAATATCGCAAATCTATTTAAATTTCAATCGGTCTGTATGTGATTAATCTTATTATTTGAAATGTAAAAATATAGGTGTGTGTGTGTGTGTGTGGGTGGTGTTCTTTTTATGCATGTTGGACCCAACATGACTGAATCATGTTAAATCCTTGTGTTTTTATAACTAATTTATTACCTTATTTCTTATTGATAATTTAGATTTCAATTGATTAAATTATTGTGAAGAAACCATAGAATCAATCATTTTCTAGTTCATTCCATTTAACTTATAGCAGTAGACCTTCACCCAACAAAATGGAAATAGATCCACATTGGGTTATATTTTAATTTTGAATATAATTCTTGTTTCAATTTGGTTTCTGTTTTTAATTTCATGCTTAAATCAGATCTTTATTACCCTCCACCCTTTTCTTTTATAAATTAAAATAATTGTTACCTCTAATATTATTCCAATTAAATAACCCTAATAATATAGTAATTAATATTCAATGATCTATGTTGGTTCCTGGGGCATATGCATATCATTGTCTGTAACAACTCTATATCTAATCTATTGGATGAACACATGGAAAAATATGTCTGAAATAAAAAAAATTCTACAGAAATGACTTCTATATATAATGGATTAATATGAGATAATATCTTGTTCAAAAAACTATTAATTCAATACCTATTCAAGAATATAGTCTTCTCTTTAATGTTTATTAAACACAATAGTCCATGACTATTTATCATGATGTGTCCCTGGATGTTCTTGTTATGGAACACAGTTCCCTTATATTTTTATTAGGTGATAATTTTCATAGATAATATTGTTTGAAACAACTACTACTATTATATGTAATATGATAGAGAAATAATATATGACTGATTCACCTATTGGAAGGATTTATAAGAATCATAACATATTTTCACTCAAAATAAATCATTGTATTTAAATTAATCTCAAATATATGAATATAATATTGTTTGGTTAGGTATAGTCATTATGAATGTGATATGCGGTGATGAAGATAATGAAATGATAATAATAATTTCTTTAGGAAATTCCTAAAACACTACAGTACAAAAAATTATATTCATATATGGACCTCTAAGCCCCTAAGAGGTTATGTATTCCATCCACTACAAATAATTTCATCCCAAAACTCATGTTAATGGTGGGGAATAAATTTTTTTACATGTGGTAGATCAAAATATATGGTAATAAAAAATATTCTAATAAGGATAAAGGAAAAAAATATGCCAACTAAGTATAAGTCCATGTTTGTGGAATAAAATATTGTTTACATCAACTATGGTAGGACTAGGAAAACTAAATTCATGTTTCAAAAGCATAAACATGACCTATATTCAAAATGACCAAAAAATTAGTCCCTTATTCTAGATTTTAGTTACGACATAGTCAACGTATATAATGCTTCCATCCCTATACTCAATTGTGATCAGACACTGTACTTAGTCTTCTCATTCCATTTATGTCCCATTAGTGATTTGTTCGTATTTTTGATAGAATGGGTAAAAGGATATGTTATCTTATGAAAAAATGGAGTTTTAGGTTAATGTAAGAGTTTATATTTTAATAAAACTATAGAACCACTCCGTAATCACCTTTATAGTTGTCATAAAGGTTCCTTCCCTCTATAAGAAGTTTATTTCCTTATTAAATCTATACAAAAAGGTCATTAACTTTAGGACTCAATATGTCTTCCTAAAAAAAATCAGTGTCTCAATAACTATAATTAACAGTTCCATTATTAATGGGTTATAGGTTTTTAATGGAATGTCACATTCAAGATAGTTGGGTTTTTTATATACTATAAAGATCGATAACACCCTATTATGTCATGGGATATTGGGGAATGTAAGCTCCAAGGGTCTAGAGAAACATAATAACCAAAGGATGTTAAATGAAATTACTCCATGAAAACGTTTTTTTTTTAAATTTTAATAATGGGTATGGCTAAAAGCATCATCTTTAATATGTTTTAATTAAATAATTCATAACCCTTGAAATATATACATTCTAATTTGTGGGGACCCGAAAAGACTACCACCAATGGTGGAGGATCCTATGTTTTTACAACAATATATGATTACACTAGAATGTTTTGGATTTACATAGTGAAAAAAGCATATGTTTTTTAGAAATTTTACACATGTAATTACTTTGTTCGATATTAAGATGGTTAAAAAATTAAAACAATGAAAAAAACAATGGATTATAGTAACTCACTACTAAATTTATAAAATCATATCAATCTGAGAGGATGTTAGGACCCCAACTATGAGGGAAACCCAGAACAGAATGGTCTTGTTGAAAGAATGTACAAAACAATGTTATGGGGAGTCTAAAACATTCTTCCATGATCAGGTCCCCGTAAATATTTCTGTGTATAATTTTACAGTGTATAAGTGTATATAATAAAAATATTCCAATCCTCTAGTAATAACCTTAATTCCCTATAAGAACTTTTAGTTAACAAACCACCATCCTATAATCACATAAGATTCCTTGGATGCACTACAAATGAACATGTCAATACTTATAAGCATCAACATTGAGTTTTTAATTGATTTTATTGTATAACCAGAAGGTGTCAAAGGATATAACATTTGATTGACAAAATATGTTATAAAAAGTATATAGTTAGCAGAGATGTGATTTTTTATGAGTTATATTCCCCCAGATCTATATTATTCACTCCTAAGAGTTTCGAAACAACAATTTATAGATCTATTGAAATGAACCATTAGTTGAAATATGATGATATAGTATAGACTTTTGCACCTTTTTGTTAGAATATGAGTCATGATAAACAAAGATTCAGTATTGATTTGTATTAAAATACTAGAAATCCTATAAATTAAACTAATTATCAATTAACCTAGTATACATTTAGGAGGGATCCTAGACATCACAGTAAGTTTAACCTATATGATATTTATTATTAGGACATTCATGTTTCCCATGGACATTTTGAGGTTGGACTTTATATTTATAAGAAATATCTTAATGAATAATTATAAAAATCGTGGATATTTTCCTTGGATGAATAAATTCACTACTTGATAATATTAGAACTTGTTCGACCATTGATAAAAAATCCATTGAAAATTTAAAGGTAAGTAACTGTATTTATAAAATAATGTATGATAACACTACTAGAATTAATGATTTATTTGAATCTACTCCAGTTTCCATTAGATATGTTCAATGATAAAGAATATACAATTTCTAAATTTTTTAACTAGTTGTTCGGTATTCTTTAATAATGCTATTTATTGCATTTTCTTCTTATGATAACATTTCTCAAATAAAAACTAGATGTGAAAAACACCTTCCTACACGGTGAACTAATTGAGATATTATAAAAGATGCTTCATAAGGTTTACCCAAAATAATTCAAATCTATCAATTCTTTACTTTTAATTATATCATTATATAGACTAAAACAGTCCTCAATGTAGTGGTATTGAAAATTTTATTTCTTTATCCATGATATCCATTTCACTAGGATCTAGTACAATTCTTTTTTTTATTTGAAATAAATTAAATATCGAATTATTTAGTTACAATTGTATGGAACAATGATTTTTTCTAAATAGCATTAAACATATTACTGTTGTTAAATATAAAATAAAATGTATTTTATAAATGAACGAACTTGGTGAAATTAAAGAGATTCTAGGTATATATATATAATTAAGGTTACTACAATAAATGATATATTATTAAAAAATGATTGTATTATGAATGGTTTAAAATGATTCATCTTTGAATATATAAATCTTGTCAGTGTAAAATTTAGACAAAAAAATTAACATTCATTAAATCAGTCACCCATTGATTCTAGAGATGTACAATTTAAGCCTAAAATCTCAAATTTCATTATTATTGGAATCATCATGTATTCAATAATCATTACTCATCCTGATATTTCCTTCACAATCTGAACCGTTAGCATATTTATAGACAATCAAGGGTAGCTATATTTTCATGAATTGAAGTGGATGCTATGTTCTTTTTCATACAATTCTAAATTATCTTTATATTATGGTAAAAATTGTGTTCCTTTTGAAATCATTTCATCATATGTATATTCTAACTGTATTGGAAATAATGAAAATAGAAATTCATTAATGGGGTATGATTTTCTACTTTTGGGGGACCTATTTGGAAGATAAACATTATTAGTGTACAAAAAATTTATAGAATATTATGTTTTATGGAAAAAATTATCATATAATAAAATAATAAAAATATAGTATTCAAAAGAATCTAATTATATTTTTCTAGAAAAATTGTTCATATTTCAATAATCAAGGTTCATTTAGGTTTGGTGTTGTGTGTCATATACAATTTCAATTATATTTTTGTTTTCTTAAAAATCAGGTTGTTACAAAAACAAACCCATCTGGGAAGATATTTTAAATAAGATAATGCTTTACATTCATGGATGAACATGGAAAATTAATGTGCAGAATACTATTTTTCATATTTGATAATTTACATGGGATTAATTAGTTTATATATAGTTTTCCTCACTATTACGGTTAGATGTAAAAATATCTCTCTAATTAAACGATAAAGGATACCCCATTTAAGAATTATTTGATAGGTAAATAAATTATGGCTTTACCGTACATACTAGATTTTATTACTATTATAGTCAACTTTAAGATACCTCACTTATCTTGTCATGTGAAATTGGAAGTTATATTTCCTCATTCTAATGTCCTATAAAGAAATGTAATATAACCTCACTGATTGTTAATGTAACTATATCAAAATCCCACATCGCTTATGTTCAAGATCCCTAGATACTATTAAGAGGCCTTTTTTTGTGTATCATATATCTGACTTCTGCTATGAATTATTTTTTCATTTAATTATGTTACACTAAACAAATTTGATTGTGTTATTTTGATATCAATGTTTTCTTTTCCTATTTCCCACCTACCCACTCATCATCTCAATTTTTATCAGTTTTAGTTTTTATTCCAGGTAAATATTTAAAAAAATTATCTATATTATTTTATTCTTCCTTTATTTTCTTTGTATATAACTCTGTTTCAATTTTTCCTTTAGTTCTGACATTTTTATCCACTACAATAGCTACTTATGTTCTTGATGGTGGTTATGGTTTTTCCTATATTTTATTTTCTTTTTGAAAAAAAATTACATATTATTCCCTAAGGATTCCTTTCTAGATTGACCATAATGTTTCCCTTAGTTGAATTATTTTTCATGAGGGGTTTTCTACTTGTTCTTCCCTACATATTTGATATGAAGATTTAATTGTATTTTAATTTATAAAGTCTTTCACATATACGAAATTGGTGAATCTTCTCTCTTAACCTCCCTCAACATGTTGTTTCACATTTCAAGATATTACATCTATAGAATTTTGTTGGTGATAACTTGGAAGGTCTCTATATCTCAACATCAGTATTCTCCTAAACCAAACTAAATTAGAACCAATTTTAATTCACATTACTTATATATATTTTTACATCAAACAATGAAGTGATTAATTTTTTTCATACAGTGTATTTACGATTATATATCAATTATCACATAGATGTAAATATGGTTTTCTGTTGTAATAATTTATTTTATCATGTTATATAAATATCATTTTTAACCTATTTATCCTTACATTGTTCCCACAAAACCCTCACAATAAGAAATAATTTAATTTTTTTCAATGAAATTTATTTTTTGTATTTTATTGTTAATTACTGTTAAAATATTTCTTCATGTTTTACATTCATATTTATTTTTTAAATTCTCAATATAAATTTACATAATTTTTAAAATTTGTTTTTTTCATACATTGAAATGTGAGTTTGAACGATTTATATTGAGATAATGATTTTGAAATCATGATACATGAATGGTATATAATCAATTACATTATCGTAACTTTAAAATATTTTAATAATATTTTAGAAATTAACTACTTAATTTACGATCATGTTTTGGTCCTTGAGGACAGGTCACCTACAACATCATCTGGTTTTTTTCTTGGTATTCTATATTCTGTATTTTGTTCTATAGGAACCATAATAATTTTTTATATAGTTGGGAGAATTTCCCATAGTAAAACAAGTGTTAAGAATACAATATATTATAATGGTAAAAATGGAAATATTATGATTATCACGCCAACGAAACCTAGAAAATATGGATGATGGGTATTTATATTGAACAAACCTTCCTGAAAAAAGTTTACAAGGTGAATGAATCCTTATACTAAAAAATATGTATTTTTTAAGAGTAATTTATTTCAATGCATTTGGAGTTCCCATTCATGTTGTCATTTTATTGAACAATGAAAACACATTTTTCTTAGGAATATGTTTTTATTTTATTATATGTTTAAAAAAAATTTCATAAATGTTTCCCTAAAAAATACAGTGACAAAAAATTAAAAAATATATAATAGTCAACTTGATTCAGTAATATTAAATTGTATTTCTTTATAAAGAGATAGTTATGCAAAAGATAGTGATACAATGTTCTAGAATGAATTTGGTTAGTTTTGTTCAAATATTTTGAACCAGCATCTTTTTTGGATTCCAATAATGGGAAAAATTAATGTCGGAGATCTTTTGATGTCATTTTTCTAAAATATTATTATTTGATCTTCACTTCTATTTTTATAAATAATATCAATAAACATAAAGAGAAATTAAAATATTTAATTTTGACTAAGGATTAGAGGGATAGCATGAGTTTATCTATGGAATGTTGTTTTCATAGGATTATATATTCATCCATATAGTTTAATAAAAGGAAATTATGTTGAAATATAGAAAAATAATTCATCTGTAATGATGAATTATATGTGAAGTGGAGTGGGTAACTTCATTAACTATTTGTGTTATAATGCTAAAATTTTGTGGGAGAGGCAATGGATTTGAAAGAAATTTTAACAACTACTATACTAGTGGAAGAATATTGAAGGTATAATGTTACCACTATATGTATATTTTGTAACACTTATGGTTCTTTACCCTATGAATTTTAAATGTGATTTTTTGGTTAATTTTGGGTTTGGAATTTTCTTAATAACCATTGGCTTCCAACTAGATAACCCAATTCAGTAAATAATATTACATATATTTTCAACCACTTTATACCTCATCTTGGATATCCAAATTTGGATACCAATATGTGTTTCATCCAGAATCTAGTTATGATTATAGTTTACTTTTTTCATTTTTCTCCCAACCCTCTTTATTTTTTTAACCATAATTTTCTCCCAATGATTCATATATTCAAATTTCAAAATTATTATAAAAACCACAGTATAAATTACACATGTATAAATTAAACAAACATTTACTTGAAAATAATATCCAATTTCTAGATATTTAGAAATTATATTTTGAAGAAAATTTTAATGTTCCATATTTCACAACACTTAAATATGATTTTGAAAAAGTTTTATCCAACATATGTGTGGGATTTTGTTGCTATAATATTCAGTAATTGAATGAAATATATTCTTTAGTGGGGATTTAATTTTTTTTATATACATTACTAGGTCTATACCATAATCTTGTTATGGATTATGTTGTTGAATGCATTTCCCAAAGATGTTCCTTCATTGATTATCTAGAAACTATATTATTTATTATTTCTAAAGGATAACATTATTATATCTTATTTAACCCTAAATGTTCTTAATTGTATATAATGTATAAGTTCCTATGATGATATTAATTTTTGAGTGTTGTTTTAATCAATATTTACTTTGGTTCTCTCTATAATTGACTTGACAATTTTTACATAATAATTTCATGTCTTCCCATGTATGGTTGAAATTTTCTTAACACAAAATTTATAAATTGAATAAATCTATTATTTAAAAGCTAATTTAGTTTTTATTGTAGGATACTGGATCCCCACCCTATTCCAATTATGGATGATATTGTCTTATACATTTCTCTACCATGTACTTTCATTGATTCCCTAAGAACTCTATTATTTAATTTTTTATGGGATAACATTGGGAGAACATTATGAGTTGAATATAGTTAGTAAAGTTTTTTCATCATGATTATACAATGATTATGTTTAATTCATATATTTATTCTTGTAATAGGTAAAAAAATTTGATATTTACTTAAGAATTTAAAATTATGTATTCTAGTATTTGTTAAAAAAATTTACATTGTTATATAATGAAATTTGTTATACTATATTATGTTTCATTTTTTAATATTTCATTAATGTTCCATGATATGATTTGGATATTTGTAACTAAATATATATTTTTTAATATATTTTTAATGAAACTATTATATATTTAAACATATAGATTTTACATTAAAATTGAAATATAATTATTATTTAAATTAATTATGAAAAATAATAAAACTATATATTTATATGATTTTTTCATGAGCCATGTCATTTTATTTTGTATTATATAACTACATATATTTATATTTTAATCATCCCCTATATAATCATTTAAAAATTTACACATATAATAAGAGTCCAAAATATTGTGTACTAATTTTCCTTTTAAAACTAATATTTTGTTTTTATACTCCAGCAATGTATATTTAAAAATCATTGTTGTGTTCATTTAATTATTTTTTAAACATTTTGAATTATATTTTTCTATTTATTTCTAATTTATTTGATTCTTTTTATTTTTACATATTTTCAATTAATCATGCACAAATTATCTGAAAAAAAATATTGTATCTCTTGTTTCTAATGGAATTGAATGATTATAGCTCTATTTCCGTTTGAATTTTTATAATCGATTTTCAGTCTCATATTATTTATATATAAGGAAATAAATACCAAAATGGTTTATCATATAATAAATATCCAAGTAATAATAAATGAGTAAGGTTTATTCTTCTTTTGATGCACATGTTGTACCTTTGGTCCATTTTAAATCATGTGTTCTACAATTTATAGATTCACCTAGATTCACCTATCCATTTTTTAGATTCACCACTGTTCCACATTAATTAATTGTTTTTTTTATTTTATTTTCTAAACTATATTTCAGAGCTAAAAACGTGTTTAATTTCATTTAACATCAATATACCCAATATTCTCAAAATGATAATGTTTTTTGTGACAACACATATTGAATCACTTGGCTTTTGAGTGTGATTTTTAATGAGTTGTATCAGATGGTAGTTTCTATATTTTTTATTCACAATAGTGAAACTATATTTATTTATTATGATCTAATTATTTATTTAAGAATCTATGAATGAGTGTATCAGGTTGTTCTTCAATTTATTACTGATAATTCCCTTATGTGAGTTGTGAGTTCTCAAGTTTTCATCCAACTGTTGGAGTTATCCATCTTGGATTCAAAGTCAACCTTCCATCTATGTGTATTATTTTCCCTTGAATTTTTAATTTTTATAATTGCATAACATATTTTAATATTAACATATTTTCATATTAAATTAAATTTATTAATTTTAAATATTCTATTTAATTGTGAAAATAATATATATATTAGAATTAATCCATTTAAAATTTATGTAATTGTCCTTTTATTACAATTTTAGCTCATAAACCATTATATTATTTAAATTGTATCCGTATGTTTTATATTAAAATAATATTATAATATGGGTTTATATTGGATAATTACCCATGACCATACATCGATAGTGTACATATATATGTTGGAGAAGGCATCACGTAGGAATCATTGGTCAGCTTTCAAAACATCATTTCATTTTAGTGTGTAAATGTAAGAACCTGGTTCTTATTTTAGAGGTACGGGCTTCTTCTTTTTCCTTTTCCTTAAGTGTTTGGAGAAAATATGTGAAATGGGGAAAAATCCTAAATTTTGGAACTACAGGCCGTGTACTTTATCCACACGCCGTGCACTTTTTGCTATGTTGGGATGAGTACACAGGGCATGTAGCCATGCCGACGACGAAGGGTTTAGGAACTAACTACACACCGCGTAGTGGTACCTTACAGGCCGTGTAGTCAGTCTGCAGGCTTAAACAGTAAGGCGGTGGCGTCGCCGCTAGCTGGGCAACAGTACACGCCGGGTACTCGAGAGTACATGCCGTGTACTCATGTCGACAGATGAACAGTGTGCCGGTACCGCCAAATGAATAGTTAAATGAAAGAAGTACATGCCGTGTACTCATAAGTACACGCCGTGTACTTTGTTTTTTCGGCTTAAAATAGGTAGTAGCCTCCTCATTTGGCAGAGGAGGTGTTTGATCCATTTTGGAGCCAAAGGAGGAGGTCGGATCTTTGAAGATCCACCGGGCGTTTGTCTGGAATCCGTTTTGGCTTCGGACGATCTCGTTGGAACAGCATGGGTAAGCCCTCTCCTCTCCTGGGACCGTTCTTGCCAATTCTTCTTCTAACGTAAGTTATTTATGTTTGAATGGGTTTTGTTCTTCGTCATATCTATTCCATTCTAGGGCGTTTCTGGAGTCGGCGTTCGGGTATAGCGTTCCTTGGCGTATAAGGTAGGTGGCTTTGTGTTTAGTTTTCCAACTGTTGTGTGTTTTGTGCATTTTTTTTCCCACAAACCAATGATGGGGTGTCATGTGGCTGAGGCTGTTGAAATATTTATACCTAGAATTAATTAGTTATTTAATTATGATAATAAAATGTTGGTTGGGATCATTGCTTGGATCCGGAACCACCCTGGGGGTGTGTTCCACTGTTTATCCATTTGGCCAGGATACCCGAGGGTATGCCTTTAAAGTAGTAATTGTAGAATTTCCTTGAGAGAAATTGCTTGTTAATTCTTGTTTACCTGTTGGGCATGGCCCGGTTACCTGTTTAGCCTGTGGGAATTGTTGTGATTAGCCTGTGGGCATTGTACTGTATTAGCCTGAGGGTGTGACTGGTTTAGCCTGAGGGTTGTCGTTATTCCACCTGAGGGAATCCTTTTGTGCCTGAGGGCTTGACTTCTGTGCCTGAGGGAGACACTTCCTACGCCAGAGGGAAATTTCTATTATGCCTGAGGGAAATACCTACGGGTTGGATTCTGTGTGGCCTGAGGGCAAGCCTGAGGGCGTGGTTACTATTTTAGCCTGAGGGCACGGTTCTGATTGGCCTGAGGGGTTGGTTCTGTTGATCACAAGAATGTTACTAAGTTAAATGGATTAAATGGATAATAAAATGTCAATATAACTGGTAATTAGTTACTTTTGAGTACTGCTTACTTTATTGAATTTTACTACTGCACATTGTTATTGCACTGCTTACACGTAGTTGGGCACGGGCCTTTGGTGGGTGCCTACTGAGATATATTTCTCACACCTGGTTTGGGCCATGCTTTACAGCCCAAACAGATTATGTTGCTGCAGGTGTAGATAGGGGAAAGACTCCCTATACAGGTACTTGACTGTTGCTGAGGAGTAGGAGGGCATGGGACCGGGGCTAGGCTCGCGATGCCGCTGCCAGCTGCTTCGCTTGTTTTGTTGTAATCTGTATTTTGTTGTACTGTATTGATGTATAACATGTTTTGGCTGTTTTCGTAGAACTTGCAACATGTAGCATCATCACTTATATACTGTTGGTTATACCCACTATTGTAGTTTATTTCACTAGTGTATGGTTTACTACTTCCGCTTGTCGTTGTATGTTTATTTTGGTATTCCGTTGTGATACACTTTGACAAATAAGGGCATAGTTTGCCCACTATCAAACATGGGCCCTCGCTGCTAGTCGATAGCCTCTAGGGTTTCGGGAAATGCGCTTGAGGTCACGTGGTGAACCGGGCTCGGGGCACCCGTTGCGTGGCACCTGGGTCTGGGACATTACAATGTGGTATCAAAGGGGGTTCCTTTTATTTGACTTACTATTTGGAGCCATAGTCAGGGATAGGACAGAACGGTAGTTGGTAATAAGCTATTCCCGGGTGTAGCTAACCCGTGTACAGGGAAAATCCAGTCTACCTTGTATTTTTTACTATTTTGATTTTGCAATTTTACGGTTGATATGTTTTCACCATTGGGGGACGCACTTGGATTGTGTTGTTTATATTTTATCTGTGGGTTCTATTTAGTAGTTACCCGATGATATGAGGGTATGTCGTCTCATGCATCATATAGTCAGATGATAGATATCACATGCCATGCATAGTTTCCATGTCATGTAGCTGCATTAGAATTTCCATGTTGTTGTGATAGTTGTTGTGCTAATAAAGAATGCTGTCGTGATAGATGCTTGATATATACCTTCCTTGTGATATGGTATGTAGTTTGAGATTGTTTATAGAATGGACGCTAAACTTTGGTTTTTGGGGAGTATGGGCGCCCATTGAACGAAATTTGGTGGATCACTGACGGTTATTGGTTATAACACAGATAAGATGTCAAATTTTGATTCGTGGGAAGTAAGGGCCCCCACGGGTCGGAATTTGACACTTTGGTGTTTCTTTTTAGTATTTTCTGTGTTCTGGGGATGTTTATGAGGCATAGTGTCTGGAAAACCCAGAAAACATGCCGTGTAGGACCTCATACACGCCGTGTGTGTTCTTCTGTTCAGGAAGGAAAATGATCTTTTTGAGTACAGGCCGTGTACCCATAGTACACGCCGTGTAGTCTCTTCCCGTGACACAAACTGTGTGGGCAGTTACATGGGGTAGGGGAGGGCTTGGGTAAAACATGCTGTGTAGTTTTTGTGCACGCCGTGTAGTGTGACCCGGAGTCTGGCCGTGTAACTAACAACATGGGTCGGTGAACTCCTTGACAGAACACACTGTGTCAATAATGAACACGCCGTGTAGTGTGACCTGGGGACTCAGCCATGTAACTAACAACACCTTATGGTGTCACCTCTCCCTGACCACGCCGGGTACCTGTGGGACACGCCGTGTAGTCTGGTCCGAGGACAGACCGTGTGGTGTTAGCCGTTTGGCTAGGAAACGGGGTGTTGTACACGCTGTGTACGTGTGTAACACACCGTGTAGAGTTATGCCGAGTCAGCGGCCGTGTCATAGACGACACGATATGTTGGAAAAATAACACCGTACACTTCGCGTAGATATTATACATGCCATGTAGTTTTGTTGAACGGAAGCCGTGTGGCTTAGCCATGTAGAAGGACCCGGGAAGGGGAAGGGAAGTCAAGTACACGCCGTGTAGTCATTGTACATGCCATGTAGTCTTGTATTGAAAATTTTGAATGATTTCTTCCTCTTGTTCCTTTTTGGTTCCTTCGCTTTCAGTCTTAATAATCTTGAATCAGAGGCGTTCTTTTGACCTTGTAGTGTCATACCGCCTAGACGACGGTGAGTTGTTCGCCAGGAGAGCGGTGACAATTATACTCCAGAGATGGTGGGCTATGGGCTACCAATTGATCCACCAGCAGAGCCAGATGTGGTGCCAGCTGTTATACCGGACATAGGTGCGGAGGCGCAGGTCCGTGAAGGATTATTGCGGTTCATGCAGACCTTTCAGGGAGCACCGCAGGCTACCACATCTATGGCCAAGCTGACGCGTATCTTTCAGCATCAGCATCCGCCTACGTTTTCAAGGGATGGGAGACCATAGGCTACTGAGTCTTGGTTGGGGTCGATGTAGACTATTTTCGATCATCTTGAGATGCCTCCAGGGCGGAGGGTCAATCTCATGACTTACATACTGTGTGATTCTGCCATGAGGTGGTGGTATGTTAACACCCAGTCAGAGCATCATAGGGACATGGTGTGGGAATATTTTAAGGCAGTCTTCTATGACTTCTTCTTTCTCGAGACACTGAGGGTAGATAGATCTCGAGAGTTCATGAATATGCAGGAGGTCTCTATGTCGGTGATGGACTACTCTGCTCGTTTTACAGAGCTTCAGTGTTTTTCACCTGTGTTGGTGGGTGATGAGACGTTGAGAGATAGACGTTTTGAGGATGGACTTTGGTATGACATCCGAGCGCTGGTGAATGTTTTCAGCTTGCCTACTGTACACGCGATTGTGAACCAGGCCTTAATTACAGAGAGGAACCTGCGGGAATCATGTGGTGTGGGCCCGGGCAGTTCAACACTAGTTACTGGTACTATTTCTACTAGCAAGAGGAAGAGACAGATGGACTTCTCTCAGGGTGGCAGTACCAGCCAGGGAGCTTCTTTAGGTGGCCCGATCAGGTGCTACCAGTGTGGCAGAGAGGGGCACAAGAGGCCACAGTGTCCATGAGACCCAGTGGAGTGCCTAGCTTGTGGCAAGATGGGTCATCTACAGTGCTTTTGTAGGGTGTTTCTACCTGTGGCTAGTGAGAGGGGTTCTGTGCAGAATCCGCGTGCGAAAGCGGGACCAGTGGCTTCTTACCAGTCACGGAACTGGAATACGTTGGGGTGTGCAGGCAGAAACGGTGGTTGTGGCCATGGTAGCCAGACACCAGGATCGCAGAGGCAGCAGGTCGGGACAGCTCAGGGTAGCCAGGCTATGTCGTAGGGTCGCATCACTGGGCAGGCATATGCAGTGCAACAGACCCGGCAGGAGGAGGATCTGGGACCTTCTACAGTCAGAGGTACTATTCTAGTAGCTTCTATCTTGTCTTCGGTACATTTTTGATATGGGTGAAACACATAGTTTCATATCTGTACCCGTTGTGGAGAGCCTTGGGCTCGGTGTTTCTACTTCTTCTGATATCTTGACGTTAGACAATCCGTTGGGGACTAGAACGGTTGGTGTGTGTCAGTGCAAGGAGTGCCCCCTTGAGGTTGTTGGGTGTCATTCCCTTTGGGACCTCTATGTCCTGGAGATGATGAGCTATGACGTCATTCTCAGAACGGACTGGTTGGTTCCCTTTCGAGCCTTCGTAGAATGCTACCATCGCAGGGTGCATTTCATGTCACCAGAGGGCGGGGAGTTTCTATACAAGGGTGAGTGGTATGTTCATGCAAGTCGAGCTGGACTAGAACATCATGGGCGAGGTGGAGTCACAGCCCAGATTTAGAGCTTATATCTGGATGACCAGGGAACATGTCAGACGGATTTCCCTCCAGTTTTTGATCATTTCAGGGATGTCTTCCCAGATGAATTTTCAGGTCTACCTCCGGTGCGCGAGGAGGATTTATATATTGAGATAGTGCCAGGAGTAGCACCGGTGACCATTCCTCCTTATAGGATGGCCACGCCTGAGTTCCAGGATCTCAAGCGGCAGTTATAGGAGTTACAGGCAAAGGGTTTTATCTGACCCAGTACTTCTCCTTGGGGTTCTCCAGACCTTTTTGCGAAGAAGGAGGATGGTGCCCTCAGACTTTGTGTGGATTATCAGACGCTGAACCAGTTGACGGTTAAGAACCGATATCCCTTGCCGAGGATAGATGATCAGTTTGATCAGCTTCGTGGAGCACGAGTGTTCTCAAAGATTGACTTGAGATCTGGATATCATCAACTTCACGTTATCCCATCTGATATACCTCTCACATCTTTTAGGAGTAGGTATGGTCAATATGAGTATACGGTTATGCCGTTCGGACTCACGAATGTGCCAGCAGTTTTCATGGCTCTGATGAATCGTGTGTTCCATCCATATCTTGATTCATTTTTGGTAGTATTCATGGACGACATCTTGGTGTACTCTCACACTCAACACAACCATGCCACCCATCTCGAGATCATATTGAGTATACTGAGAGAGCATCAGCTATATGCTAAGCTCTCGAAGTTCCACTTTTGGATGGACTAGATTCACTTCCTGGGTCATATCATCTCAGAGGAAAGTGTTGCAGTAGACCCAGAGAAGGTGAGACGAGTAGTTTCCTAAGAGTAGCCTAAAAACGTGTTTGAGATACGGAGTTTCTTAGGGCTGGATGGTTACTACAGACGCTTCATACAGGACTTCTCCCGCTTAGCAGCACCATTGACAGGTCTGACTAAGAAGGGGGTGAAATTCATTTGGTTAGAAGCATGCGAGAAGCTTTTCAGGACCTGAAGGGAAGGCTGACATCAACACTGATCCTGATACTCCCAGAGTAGGGGAAGAGCTATACAGTTTACAGTGATTCATCAGGGATTGGGTTGGGGGCCGTTTCGATGCAGGGTGACCGAGTTGTGGCATACGGGTCTCGGCAGTTGAGGCCACATGAGAAGAATTACCCAACACATGATCTCGAGTTGGTTGTAGTTGTTCATGTGTTGAGCTATTGGAGACATTATCTGTTGGGAGAGAATTTTGTGGTTTTCACCGACCACAAAAGCCTCAAGTATATCATTACTCAGCGTGACCTGAATTTGAGGTAGAGAAGGTGGGTCGAGTACCTACAGTCCTTCGATTTTGAGCTTGCCTATACACCTGGGAAAGGTAATGCAGTAGCCGATGCACTGAGCAGGAAGACTCAGATACAGGAAGTCCAGGAGGCCAGTGGTGAGTGGCAGCTTATGGCCTTGTTCTCTGAGATGCATCTCGGGGTGCACGACAGTCAGGGGCAGGCTTATCTTTCCTCATTAGCTGTGACTTCTACCCTCCGGGACACAGTGAGGATAAGGCAGCAATCGGTTTCAGAAGGCCTAGTTCTACGGGAGTCAGTGGAAAGTGAGGACACTCCTCCCGGTTGGACGATAGGAAATGAGGATGTTTTTCACTTCCATGGACGTGTATGGGTTCCAGGGGATATATGCGAGGAGCTGATGCGGGAGTTTCATGATTCATCATGGGAAGTTCGTCCCGGGGTTTCCAAGATGTACCGTGACTTGAGGCATCAGTACTGGTGGCCGGGTATGAAGGGAGAGACAGCTGGTTTTGTTAGAAGGTGTTCCACCTGTCAGCAGGTGAAGGCAGAGCATCAGAGACCAGCTAGGCTGTTACACCATTTTCCCATTCTAGAGTGGAAATGTGATAATGTCACGATGGATTTCGTGACGGGATTGCCGAGGTTACCTCGATGCAATGACGTCATGTGGGTTGTTGTGGACAGACTCATTAAGGTAGCTCACTTCTTGATGATTAAGGAGACCTTCAGTGTGGAAGAGCTCAGAAGGCTGTATATCCGAGAGATCATATGTCTTCATGGGGTCCCTCGTTCTATCGTTTTAGATAGGGCCACCCGCTTTACGTCTCGTTTCTAGCAGAGTTTTGAGTGGGTGCTGGGTACATAGGTGCTTCTAAGCACAGCATACCACCCTCAGACAGATGGCCAGTCAGATCAAACAATACAGGTGCTAGAGGATATATTGCGTGCATACGTCCTAGACTTTTGGGGCTCTTTGAAGAGGCATATACCCTTAGTCGAGTTTTGCTATAAAAATAGTTTTCAGGAGACTATTGAGATGGAACCATACGAGGCTTTATATGGTAGGTCATGTCGGTCACCTTTGTGCTGGTTAGAGGCAGGTGAGGTAGCTCTACTGGGGCCACAGCTCATGCAAGAGACATCTGAGCAGGTCCAGTTGATTCAGAAGAGGATGGATACCGCGCAGTCTCGTCAGAAGTCTTATGCTGATCAGGGCAGATGAACTTTGGAGTTCGTGGTCGGAGATCAGGTTTTCTTGCGTGTTTCGCCAAGGCTGGGACACAAACGGATCAGGATATAGGGTAAGATTTCACCGAGGTATGTGAAACCATTTGGGATTTTGGAGAGAGTCGGGCTGGTTACCTATCGGTTGCTGTTACTGCAGCGGTACCGAGCCATGCACGACGTCTTCCACATGTCTCAATTGCGTTGCTACCATTCAGACCTGTCTCACACCTTTCATCCAGAGGAGGTTGAGCTACAACATGATGCGTCCTTTGAAGAGCATCTGATCCATATCGTTGACAGGAGAATGAAGGTTCTCTAAGGCCGGCCAGTTCCTCTCGTACAGGTGCTATGGAAGCATGGCCGAGTGCAGGACAAGACCTGGGATCGGGAGTCCGACGTACGTACTCAGTGGCCAGAGCTGATCTGAGCTTTATCTTAGCTACCCTTGGAAGTGCAATTCGGGAAAGAGTTGCTATAAGGGGGAAAGTTTTTAAGAACCCGGTTCTTATTTTAGAGGTACGGGCTTCTTCTTTTTCCCTTTCCTTAAGGGTTTTGAGAAAATATGGGAAATGGGGAAAAACCTAAATTTTTGGAACTACATGCTGTGTACTTTATCCACACGCCATGTACTTTTGGCTGTGTTGGGATGAGTACACAGGGCGTGTAGCCATGCCGGTGACGAAGGGTGTAGGAACCGACTACATGCCATGTAGTGGTACCTTACACGCCGTGTAGTCAGTCGGCAGGATTAAATAGTATGGTGTTGGTATCACCGCCAGCTGGGCGATAGTACACACCGTGTACTCGAGAGTACATGTCGTGTACTCATGTTGACGGATGAACAGTGTGCCAGTGCCTCCAAATGAACAGTTAAATTAAAGAAGTACACGCCGTGTACTCATAATTACACGCCGTGTTCTTTGTTTTTTCGGCTTAAAACAGGCAGTAGCCTCCTCATTTGGCAGAGGAGGTGTTTGATCCATTTTGGAGCCAAAGGAGGAGGCCAGATCTTTGAAGATCCATCGGGCGTTCGTCTGGAATCCGTTTCGGCTTCGGACGATCTCGTTGGAACCGAACGGGTAAGCCCTCTCCTCTCATCGGAATGTTCTTGCCAATTATTCTTCTAGCGTATGCTATTTACATTTGAATGGGTTTTGTTCTTCGTCAGATCTACACCATTCTTGGGCGTTTCTGGAGTCAGTGATCTGGTATAGCGTTCGTTGGCGTATAATGTAGGTGGCTTTGTGTATAGTTTTCCAGCTGCTGTGTGTTTTGTGCGTTTTTTTGCCACGAACCCATGTTGGGGTGTCCTGTGGCTGAGGTCATTTCTATATTTAATACCTAGAATTAATTAGCAATTTAATTGTGATAATAAAATGCTGGTTGGGATTGTTTCATGGATCCGGAACAACCCCGGGGGTGTGTTCCACTATTTAGCCGTTTGGCCAGGATACCGGAGGGTATGCCTTTAACGTAGTAATTGTAGAATTGCCTTGAGAGGAATTACTTGTTACAGCTTGTTTACCTATTGGGCATGGCCTGGTTACCTGTTTATCCTGAGGGAATTGTTTTGATTAGCTTGTGGGAACTGTACTATATTAGCTTGAGGGCGTGACTGTTTTATCCTGAGGGTTGTCGTTATTCCACCTGAGGGCAACCTTTCGTGCCTGAGGGCTTGACTTCTGTTCCGGAGGGTGACACTTCCTACACCTGAGGGAAATTTCTGTTACGCCTGAGGGAAATACTTGCGGGTTGGATTTTGTGTGACCTGAGGGAAATCCTGAGGGCGTGGTTACTATTTTAGCCTGAGGGAACGGTTCTGATTGGCCTGAGGGCTTGGTGCTGTTGAGCACAAGAATGTTACTAAGATAAATGGATTAAATGGATAATAAAATGGAAATATAACTAGTAATTAGTTACTTTTGAGTACTGCTTACTTTATTTCATTTTACTACTGCACACTGTTGTTACACTGCTTACATGCAGTAGGGAACAGGCCTTTGGTGGGTGCCTACTGAGATATATTTCTCACACCCTGTTTGGGTCACACTTTTCATCCCAAATAGATTACGTTGCTGCAGGTGTAGATAGGGGAAAGAGTCCCTATACAGGTACTTGACTGTTGCTGAGGAGTAGGAGGGCATGGGATCGAGCCTAGGCTCGTGATGCCGTTCCCGGCTGCATTTCTTGTTTTGATGTACTCTGTATTTTGTTATACTGTGTTGATGTATAACATGTTTCGGATGTTTTCTTAGAACATGAAACATGTAGCATCATCACTTATATACGGTTGGTTACACCCACTGTTGTAGTTTATTTCAGTCGTGTATGGTTTATTATTTCTGCTTTTCGTTGTATGTTTATTTTGGTATTCCGCTACGCTACACTTTGACAAATGAGGTCATAGTTTCCCCACTATCAGACCCGGGCCCTCGCTGCTAGTCGGCAGCCTCTGGCATTTGGGGAAATGCGCTTGAGGTCCCGTGGTGAACTAGGCTCGGGGCACCCGTTGCGTGGCACCTGGGTCGGGGATGTTACAGTAAACATTCTCGAACATGTTAACTAACAAAGTATTTTAGAATAAAATTTTACCAAGATTTAATCAATCAATTATTTGATGCAATATATGGATTCCACAATTATTTCACTAGAGATAGTTCAAATACAGAGGATTTTAGATACTTGTACAAAAACAATTGTTAATAAACTATTCTAAAAAATATTTTATTTCAAATGGAAAAGATAAGAATTGTATTTTTGGTTAATTTTGATTTATGTATGAATAGTGGGACAACATATATAGAAGATAAATTTTTATATAATTGGGGTTGTGAATTTTAATCTTCATACTAGGTGGAGTACCATTGACTGTATGGTGCCTCATAGACAGTAGGTCCATATCACTAGGTTGAGTCTTTTTCATTGAAATATTTTTTAATTTTTCTTAAATGATTAATATTTTGATGATGAAGGTGAATTTAATAGATTAATTTCCAATGCTTCTAATTATATATTTATTTTAAAAATGATGAGGATTTTGATTTTTGTGAAGTAAACTCTATGACTGAGCAAGGAAAAAATTTTGCAATGTTATTTTCCAAATGAAAAGAGTGAATACCCACTTAATGGAATTAGAACGATGCCCCTCCAACACACCATAAAATCGATAGGGTGTTTATAAACTTGTAATAAATTATATGGAATGATTTTATACATTTGGATGATGAAGATGGATATAGTGTCTCACAATGTGCATGAAACATGGGCCCGACATCCAGCCAACGATGAGTGTTATGGTGAAGGTACATTATCCCATCCTCAAGATCCTCATACCCTAATAAAACTATATTTTTATAATCTAATCTCTAGATATCCCAAATTCATAATGATAAAAAAAATTTCTTTTATGATTTATTCCATGTGATACCTAGAAGCCACATTTTTGATGTCATCACATTCACTATATTTTTTGATGGGTTTTGGGAGGTCAAGTTTGCTTTGATATTTGGTATTTTTTATGAATTAGATCATGTTAAGAATTCATTTTATGACCAATAATTGTGATGTTTTCATGTCAATTCTTCTATAATGCCTATGGTTATCTACCTCTTTCTTTCAAATGAATATTAGTATGTTCATCATGTCTAATTGAATGTTTTTAATTTTATATATATAAAAAATCACATACTACTATCAAATATATTTTCTAATTTTCTATTTATTTTCATTATTCTATTATTACTTTATAATTCTTGTGTAGGACATTATTCAACATCTTTGTTATGTATATAACGTTTAGATTAGTAATTAGTGTGAAACATCTCCAAAAATAATACAATCATTAGATATATCTTTTATTAAATTTATCAATAGTATTTCAAATATCTACAAATTTTTATGATTGAAAAATTCATTACATGAGTTTTGTAAAGAAAATATTGATTTTAAGGTACATTATTACTTTTATTTTAAAACTTAAACATCATTATCCATTATAATTCAACATCTCATGAAATGAGATAAAAATTAATGATACTAAGCTGGTTATTTTTTCATTATCATTTAGTTGATGTTTTTTTTATATTATCACTTATAGATAACCTATGAAATTTTATCTTATTAAATAACATTTTTATTGTTTTTTTTAAATTATCTCTATCTCCATTACTAATAAAACTAGGTTATTTATATTAGTGGTTACTGTTATAAAATATTATCATACCATTTCACATTATTTGCATATACTACTAATAAAACATAGATTTTTTCATTATAGATTCAAAGAGTTTCAAATTTTTTACTACATTATCAGATTCAATGAATGATTTTGGTTATCTAAACCCCATTTTGTGGAACTTTAGTTTCACTAATGTAAGTTATTTTTTATGTTAGTTCCTTATTATTGTTTTGATTATAATCAATTATTTTAGACTAAAAATTAAAATGAATGATGAAATTTTTAATATTGTAATGCATGGTGTAACTATGTTGGTTTAAATCTTACCATAGCATTAAAATACTAATGTACTTATGAAAATATTTTAGGACACCACATGAAGAATTCATTGCATGATTTTAATTTTTATTATATTTATTTTTTTACTTTTCCATTATTTTCATCATTATGGTGTGATTTACTCCCATATTCTTGATGATTGAAAGTTTATTTTAAAACCATAGAGAAACAGGTAATCCACAGTATAATTTTATCAGTGTGGAATTCCTCCTTTAACCCCTAAATAGATTTAAATTGTATTCCATTAAAATGTTACTTTATTGTTATGATAAATTAATGTGTTTTAGAAAATAGTTTTGTATAGTTAGTTTTATGAAAAAATACCCTATTAGACATGTTATTATATGAAATTAATTTATTATGTGTTTTTTGGTATATATTATATGCTATCATTCAATAGGAATTATTTCAAAATGATTTTTTAATAAAAAAAATCTGATTTTTATTTTTAATTTCGGTATATATTGTTTTATTAAAACAACATAATAACCATGTTATTGTCTATTTTATGTTGAATAATTATGTCATGTTCATGCATGTGTATGGGTATTAAGAGGAAAACCACTCTGATGCACTCACATTAGTGGAGTTTATAACATATTTTAACTTAAAAGGAATATATTTTTTTAAATAACCATAACAAAATATTGAATCCTTTAACTTTAAGTACATTTTATTAATATATTTCATCACATAACCTAATAAATAAAAAATTATTTGGGTAGTTTTACTCTTCACCTATTTAAAGGATTTTACAAATCATTTTTCCATTTTAAATTTAAATACTTGCACTTGCATTATGGATTTTCATGCATGATTTTTGGCATTGAAAGCATTATGTTGTTCAAATTATCATGACCTAATCATATATCCTCACAAATCGTGTAATTTTCTTATTCTGCATAAAACATTGACAATTTTCATCTATCCCTAAAAAAACTACAATGATATATTCATATAAAATTTCATTGTTTCTATATACATAATTCTTAATATCTAAAGTATTATATATCCATTTTTATTTAATATTTCATTTTCTTTTTCTTATGAGAGTGTTTCTACTATATTATCTGACTCTATGTGTTTTATCTTTCCAACATTTTACCTATTTTTTATATTACTAAATTTCACTTGTAATTAAATATTATTCCAATATGTTTTTTTATTGAATTATAATATTTTCTTCAATAGTTTTTAATTGGACACATAAATTTTTAAACATGAATTATGCGATTATATAATTTATTTTAATAAAAAAGTTATTCGATAATTTTTATAGGTAATTCAATGGTGTTATAAATATATTACTTGACTTAATATTTTAAAAGAAATTTTATAAGAAAAAAATACAATAAAAATATACTTTTTCATTGGTTAAAATGAATTATAAATCTATATTTTTTATTGTTTATGCACTCTTTTTTACTAAAATATTATCTGACCATATTTCCATTTTATTTTTATATGTATAGAATTTTTTTCTTAAATTTTTTTATTACTAATATATGTTAGAAAATCTAATATATCATTTTCTATTCCATGTAATATACTTATAAATAATAGCATGTTCCCTATTGGTCCTTTAGTGATTCATGAATGTTTGTGAAATTTTGTTAAGAAAATATTTTTTGATTTTATTTTCATTAAAATGTAGTATGTTATTGTGTGATAGTTATTTGTATACAGTGGTAATATTAATCTTGGTATCGACTATTAGGTAAGATTATTTTTTTAATCAATGTAAAATCAAAATTTCGTAATCATGATAATAGGAAAAAAATTCACATTTATATATTTTGGTAGTATTCTATGTAGTATAGATTAGTATGGTTGTCAAAAACACCATTACACAAAACAAATTATAATATAATTCATAAGGATTCCCCTATGATGACATTTATGTAGTTAAGAAATTGATGGGAAAGTATCCATCTAAACAGAGTGTTAATGAATCTTGGCTTGGGATAGAGAATTTTCTTCTTGTTGTTTATTTTATGAGGATTATTTTCAACAAATAAACATGAAAATACCAGAGTTATATATTCATATATTAATATTAAATTCTGACACTATATAAATTCTTACATTATATAAATTCTTACACTATATAAATTCGTACACTATATAAAATTTTTCAATATTATAAATTTATTTTTTATTACCATATGACACTGTGAATATTCAACACTATGTTATATTTATTTTTATTCACTATTAGTTTTCTATTAAGATTTAGGTGAATGATTTTTTTTGATAGAATTTCATAAATATCATAACTAATTAACATTAGATTATATTTCTAATATCTTATCATCTCCCTATCCTTATATAATCATAATACAAGGAAAAATATTTTCAAATATTTTTTTATCTGGTGTTTCTTTTCATATTATTCATGTGAATTTTTTTTCATTATTCATTGAAATTGTAGATCATAAATTTATATCCAATGGCGGTGGTTAAAGTATTGATACATTCCTATGGTGGAGTATGAACAAAATTGTGTTTTAAGATTTAATAAATCCATAGACGTTTTTCTCATAAACTGGAATTCCACTTTCTCACCTTGATTTACCATTTATTTATAGTTTCCCTTCCATCATTATTCTTTTGTCTGTATGATAAAATCTTCAAAAAAACCCTCATATTATAGAAGTTAATTTTCCATAAAATCTGGTCCTTCAGCTTTCCTCTCTATTAAGGGTAAATGTCAACCAATCATTGTATCTCATAAAATACAATGTGTTCTAGGAATGACGTTAAAAAAATATATATCTATCATATGAGTGTCCCATGGTGATTAGATTCGATATTTATTTTCAATTAAAATATGGTGGATTTATTACTAACATCATATTTCCATGGATCAACAGTGCACATATTCATGATGGTGGGGGGTTTACTAAGGTCATAATGGTAAGATTTTGCAACTATATCACATTATAATATGTAAACATTCACTGATATGTTAATAAACATATTATTTTTGAAATGTTTAAAACATTCTTTGGATCAAAAAAATTGACACGGTAGATGAATCCAAAATAGATTATATTATAATGGATCAACATTAGAGGATCATAGAAATCCATTAAATATAAAATTTTAATAGACCAAATAGAGTTATTCTGCTTTGTTCAATTATTTCATTCAAATATAAGAAATCATTATTTAAAGATCTCAATGTTTTCTATATGTATTAAATGTTTTTTATTGGTTTGGTTGAATCAACCATAATATATAGGGGATTCTGGAGGATTATAATATCAAACTTAGTGTATTACCTCCAAATGTGGAGTTCAGTACTAGTTGTGGTGGACCTCCCCAGAAGGGCATGAAACAAATTTAATAATATTTTATTCGCAATTAATTTCATTCGACTTTGGAAAATTAATTTTATAATATATTCTTTACTATTACATTTATTCCCTACTACATTTCCTCTACTGTGGTTTTTATATTGATTCATTCACTCCTTTTTTATCCTATTAACGAACCTCCCACTTTGCTTGCAACACTTCGTGTAATCCCAGAGAAATGTACATTCTGTTTTCTAAATTGATTTTTTGGTGCTTCCACCCACTTTATATTCTAAAAAATAATCTCACACTTGATTTTCATTTTTTCCCGTTATGAAAGGTTTCTACTCCAGCCGATGCACATTGATTTAGGATTTTTTTAACCTTTATTATCATGATTTGAGGTTGAGGTCCCCATTTTTTTCTTCATATTTATGTATTTTAATCTAATTTTTTATTTAAAATAATATGAAATATACATGAATGAGAATACATATATAAAAATATATTACAAATATCCATCCCCTACATCCCCACCAGACATCAAAATATAACCGATTTATTTAAATAAATAATCATTTGAGAGGTTTTATAAATATATAAAACATTAAAAAAAGTTGCATTATTGGAATTCCTAACCCCTTTAAAATATTTTTATAAAATAAATTTCTTATTTCCTCATAAAACAATATAAATTAAAAATGAATTTTTTTTGATGAATTTTAAAAATGCACAAAAAAACATAGAACACTACAAATCCCCCCACACATTCCTAAAATATACGTTATTTATTTTCATAACAAAATAAAACATTAAAATATGTTTATAACCACCTTTAATATTATATATTAGTGGTTTTTTTAAATTATACCTATATAACCATCACAACTATGTTGTGTTTTTTATGGATATTACATATTATTTTTATACTAATATATAATTTTATAGCCCTTGGTGAATAGCCCTGTGGTTTGATATTTTAAAGGCCATAAGTATCTCTCAAGATCAAGTCTCATGATATTCATTGTAGGCACTGATTGGATTCATTTATAATTTTTAATTCCACTTCCATGACCATTTTTAATATATTAAAATATATATATAATAATTAATAATTACTAATTAATAATACTATTAAAATTGATATTAATTATAAATTAGTAATTATAAATTAGTAGTTATAAATTACTAATTTCTATTTGTTTATTTGGTATTTTTTTATTTTTATTATATTTAAACAAACTAGTATATTTTGTTTAACTTTAATTAATTAATTAATTATCCCATTTAGTGTATTTTTAAACTACCATTATATGTTCACCATTAAATTTTTCTGATTTTTTTTAAATAATTCTTAGATGATTTAATAAATAATAAAATTCCATTTTTATAAAATTTAAACATTTGTTAAAATTCCATAATTAATTTGTGGTGATTTATAGAAACTCTTGATAAAATATATAGAGTAACATTATTCATTAATTTTGATTTTAAATTATAAGAATCCATTTCAAAATAATATTTTAATTGTAGTGGGTGGTGAATGAATTAGTGGGGAGAGGAAACAACCTTAACCAAACATACATAATATGATTAAGGTGCTCTATTCAGACATTGCTATCTAGTGGGAAATTATCATTTTATTATGGGATGGTTATGTTTTACTCCATAATTTTTGGTTTATATTATTTTAATAAAAATATGTGTAGTGAGGACACATATACACCTTTTGGTTAATTTATCCTCCTTATTTTATAA
The DNA here is from genome assembly GCA_963277665.1 of Viscum album. Lineage (NCBI taxonomy): Eukaryota > Viridiplantae > Streptophyta > Magnoliopsida > Santalales > Viscaceae > Viscum > Viscum album. The sequence continues at coordinate 1,388,364,928 of OY728160.1, forward strand.
TCCCTTAATGAAAATGCCACTATTTAATGTATATAAATAAAAAGTATGTCATTTTCATCCCTTCATATCTATCTTTAGGATTAACATATTAATTTTTTTTACATAATTATTAATTAAAACTTAATTATCTCACACCATGATATATAAGGATGAGTATTAATTATTTAGTGGATGGATATATTATATTCTTCATTATTCATCCCAAAATTTGGATGATTTTCATAAATATTAATTTAATAATTCTTTTTGTTATCTGAAAATATTTTGATTATTAAATGTAAACATTTCATTATCATATATGTTATTGATGTTACATATATATAAGATATATTTTCAGAGTGGAATTCCACTTGTACTTTTCACAATTCCATTTTATATATAATCTTGGATAACCACTATTTCCATAGTGATTGTTTTTTCAAATGTGAGTGTTTTTTCAAAGTCTATTGGATATGATGTAGGACCCATGATAAATAATGATGACTATTCATTATTTAGTGTATAGATATATAATATTCTTCATTATTCATCCCTAAGTCTGGATGGTTTTCTTAAATTTTAATATACGAATTATTTTTATTGTATGACTATATTTTGATTATTTAATATAAATATCTCATAATTAAAAATGTTATCAATATTACATATAGAGAAGATAGTTTTTATATTGGAATTCTAGTTGTACTTATTAGCATGCTATTTTATATATAATCTTGGATAACCACAATTTCTATAGTGATTTATTTTAAAAATGTGAGAGTTTGTTCAGGATCTATTGGATATGATGATAAACCATATTCTTTCATGAAAATTGAAATATATATTTTAAATTTGTTCCTTGGTGAATTTTTTTATTTATGCATTGCGTGATCCATTTAATATGATTATCATATGTCCAACATATATAAGGAACCCCAATTGAGTCTCTGACCTATCAGTTTTTATCCAAAAAAGGGTGATGAATAAAAAACAAAACATGCATAACTCTATTACAATGAAATCTATCTCTACCGATCTTCATAGAGGTATTCCTATTTATTTTTTGGATCAAATTCATTGATTTCCATCATAAAAATCATACATGATGTGTGCTACAAATTTTTAATACACTACAACCATCATTTTTTAATAAACATCGAATTATATGTTTCAGTTTTTTTATTGAGAATTTTGTTATGATAGGGTGATCTATAAATATTGGAGAAATAATCAACTAATGTAATTGAATGATCCTTATAATCCTCCAGATTTATTCAAATGAAAAAATACTAATGAATATGTATCTATATTTAACAATTAAAACATATTTCAAAATAAATCACTCATTTTTGTAAATGAATATTTAGTTTCAAAATCAATATATAAACAATGATTTTTTATTTTTTATTTGTAAATTTAAAAAAGGTATCATATACCATCAAAATAATAGAATCCCTGAATAGTTAATTTCTGAAGGTAATTACAATTTGACATAAAATTTTGGTGATTATCTATTATGTTTGTGATATAGTATAGGCTATGACTTTAGAGATACATTGGGATGTGAAAGATTTGTATGGTAATTCATATATATTATTTTGACCATTTTCTCAAGGAGACAAATAATGGTGGGTTATGCTCTAAAATTTTTGTTATAGATAGTAATATGTCTTAAGATTCTCATGCTCAGGATAGATTGGACTCATCATATAAAATTAAGACAATGTTGATATGGAAATTGTTTTGGAATGTTTACAAAAATCATCAAAATTTCAGTACCCACTACTTATTTAGTTAATTTTGACAAATTTTTATATACTATAGTAGTGGCACTGTAGTAGTGGTGAAACTGTAGCAGTGGGGCACTGTAGCAGGAACTGTAGTAGCAGATGTACTGTAGCAGGGACTATAGCAGCATGGGTACTGTAGTAGTACTGTTCACCGAGGGGTCCTCTGGGACAAAAAATGGGCTTTCAAGCCTTTTATTCCGGCCACATGGCCTTCGGCCATCGGGCTATGTAATGGGTCTCCCTCTACCCACACTAAAGAGGACATTGCTTTAAATAATAAATTGAGGCATCAGGCCCCAACCTTTCAAAAAAATATACTACATTTATGTTATCATCCTTTTCATTTTTATCGGATACTTATTTTGTTTTTTTACAAATCTTTTGTGAACTATTACTTTTCTTTCAACTATTCTAAAAAATCTATAAAATAGAGAAAATAATACATTATTTGGAAGGGGAAACCACATGCTTCCTAAAATGTGAATTGAATCCTAAGGATGATTATACCATGGATATTTTTTATAGTTTAAGGAAACGTATGAATTCCCAAAATAATTTTTTGGAAATTTGTCTTGAAGGGTGTATGAATCAGCCACACATCTTTCAGCATCAACTCAATTTAATAGTTAGTGTGTTCAATATAATTCATATTTTATGTTTTTAATATTTAATTTTTATTTTAGTTTAAAAGACACATAACATGCTAAAAAATGATTATATATATAAGGATTGTTTTTATCATTTAATAAAATTTTATATTAGTTGTTTGTGAAATGTAGGAATCAATGGCACTAGAATCTGATACAAGGATTCTACGGTATTTTACCGCATTGTCGAGTGCATCAAATTAGTTGTTTAATTTTTTTACTAGAATTTCTGCAATATACAAGAAACCCTAGGTCATATCTAGACGGATCCATAGATAATTAATTTAAAAATTATTTTTTATAAAGAAAATAGAATGGGAATGATATTTTGGAAAATATGGGGTTTGTTGATTAAAGATGACAATAGAAAACAAAAGCAGTAAAACAAACTCGAAATTAATAATATTATTTAAGTGTGATTAGCCCGGGGAATTCTCATGATGATCATCATTCATCGCTTCAAGATAAAGGGTTTAGATATATTAATCTATGGTTTTTAACACCTTGTACCATAATGTTATTAATTTTATACCGGTATACCTCATAGGTTTTAGTTGAAAACAAAAAAAGATTCACCAGACGCCACCGATGATTTTGTGATTTGTGTTCGACTTCATAGCTGAATCTCACCACGGAAACAAATGAAGAACTCAATGTGCTATCCAGGTTTGTATTTTATTTATTTGTGATACCATGGAAAAATTTTACCTACCTTGAAATTTTTTTTGAGTTCAATTGACCAATATGAACCACACAAACACAACAATTTAATGGGGGAATAAAAGGGATGAATATTGTGTGAAACATCACATAAAAGTGTACACCCAAAAATTATCAGTTGAGTTTGTGTATAACATAGCAGTATACATGTCAGTTAAATAATAATATATGATGAATAAATATAACATACAACATGGAATTAAAAATATCATTCAATAGAATACAAACACACAACTCAGGATTACATCACGTTCCTCCCCAGGTGATCACAAGGGGTTTAGAAATCCATGGGAGGGGAGGAAGAAGAAGATGTTGATGTATAACTTCCCATAGCCTCCATAACATCTGGGGATAATTATAATACCCCTTGGGGACTCAAATATGGTATCATATTACCACTTGATCAAACTTCCAAATGTGGTGCCCAAGGTACCAGTTATAGGAAAAGTGGGAGGTGGTTTTGGGAACCATGATTTTGAGAATCTTCTGATTCCATAGTTATAGCCAATTAGAAAGTCATAAATCACATTGTAAAACTATAAAGGTGTTTTCCAACACCTTTTCTATATCCAGGTCACATTTGGAAGTCATATATCAAATATAATATGTGATCTGGCTAAAATAGTGATGCAATTTTTTGACCCCATTCAAATTCATTTTATTGGACAGATCAATTCGTACGGGACTCTTAATGGATGTATTGGGATTTGTTTTCTTCATGAAAGTTGTATCCCACAGTGATATTGATATTATCACAAATGTTTATCCCAATTTAATTTTTTTAGTTATCATATCATTCAAAATAGTGGACATATATTCATGGGCTTCTATGTAGTTTGGCCCATTTTCCTCCAGCATCGTCGTGGGCTCTCTAAATCACCTCCATCTTCAATGAAGTAATCAGAACAAGTGAATTTTTTCGTATTAATAGGGAAAGGAACCCAATTATTTAATGAATCATTTAGTCCAATTTGTTTTTATAGTTATAATTTTTAATAAAAACATGTTTAATACATTGATATAAGGTTGAAATAAAAATAGTGAATCGTGGTATTATCACACCCCCACACCTAAACATTTGCACTCCTGGGAAAAGTATAGTATCTTAATCATGTACCATTACTACATAAAAGGTCTGAAATCATCCAACATACTTTTAAAATTATATTTATCATGTCTAGTTTATAGAATCAATTTTTCCTATCATTTTTTTCACTCGCACTCGAATTTGTTCAACTTCATTTGTTCAACCATGAAACATGTCGCAACTACCTCACCTACAATTTTTCCTTAATTCCTCACGAAACATATGAATGTGGAGTTATGCTCTTTTCCTAGAGTTCATCTGATCTTACCATATGATTTTCATGATTTTTAGTTCTCTACTAGAAGAGACTTGTGTGCTACTCAAAAATACATCAAACAAGTTGTTCTAAGGTTTAGGGGTTAGTAGGATTTAATGTGTAAATATATGAGCTGGAAGGGGTGTGTTTAATCTATTATGTACAAAACATGTCAAAATTTAGCAAGTATTCACAAAAATGTACACACTCAACCCCTCACAAAGTAAATCACCTCCAACTTATTATCCACATTTTTTATTTATGTGGGTCACATCCAAGCAGTGAATAATAATGATTAAATATCCACTTTTCTATTTTTTTATTTTTTTATTTTTTCTTATGAACAGAACTATATTTTTATTAATATACATTTTTTTAGATAAATAATGAAACATGTGTAAGAAATGATGCAATATGTCTTGTGAACCCACTGCTCAAGGAAAATGTAGGTACCCATTCTATCAACCCATAACAATGATTCTCTCCCCAGAATTCCCAAGGAAACACCCTCTCTTCCACACTTTCTAAAAATAAAAAAACAATATACAAAATATATTGGTAGGTTGGAATAAATTATCCTGTAATGTGGCTACCTAATAGACATTTCATGGTCTCTAAGGGTTACTAAGGATAAAATGTCATGGTGGTTGAAAATAGGTGTTAATTGTACAATGGGGTTTTCAATGAGCGATTACCTCTATCATGAATGTAGCATACTAATGAAGAATATGATATAAAGGGATTACAATGTCTCTTGGGTAATGGATTAAAAAAATGGTCAGTTCTAATGAAACATGGGTTCAAAATCTAGTAAAAAAATAATAATTATTTGAAAATACAAATTCTAGAATAATATTCCATATCAATAATCATTTGAAAACCATTTTTCTAAAGAACAATGGAGTGCTCAACATAGCTGACTCATGCATGATAAATGATTTTGGATATTATTTTTAAGATCAATGTTTATCTGAAAACTCAAAATAATGAAATAGATATCAAAAATAAAAACACATTTTTTTCATATATTTTTTTTATTATTTAATAATAACTATGACTTTGTCACCCTCCCCCACACCTAAAAATTAAATTGTCCTCAATGAAAGTATTTTAAATAAATAGACAAGTAAATAAAGGTAGGGTGGACGGATAGCCTACTAAGTGGTGTAATATGTGGAATCTATCAGTTGGATTTTCTCCATGAGATGCTTTGTAAAATCCTCATAGAAGTGTTTGAGCCCTTAACAATTTACTATAAACCTTTTTCCACTATTCTCATGCAAAACCTCTACAGCACCAAAAAGAAAAACATAACTAACTGTATAATGACTGATCCATCAGGAACGAAGCTTACATGGGTTGAGCTTTATCCTAGAATTATACATGATGAACTTATCACAAATATGAAACATCCACTGATGAATCATCCCATCATAGATTTTATTTTTTTTTTCTTTATAGATTTGGGAGTTCTCATATGCATCAAGATGAATTTTTTCCAGCTCCTAAATCTGAAACTTCCTAGGTTCACATGCATCATATATATTTATATTACATTGTTTTACAACCCAATATACATGGTTCTCAACCTCCGTTGGTAGGTAACAAGCCATTATAAACACAATCCTATATGGTGAAATTCTAATAGGGGTTTTAAAAGCTGTATGGTATGCCCAAAGTGTACCATCCAAGCGCAAACTCAAATCATTCCTATTGGGTAGGACAATTTTTCCAAGATTCACATAACATCCCAATTTGAGATTTATGCTTGTCTGTTAGTTGGGGGTTGATATGAAGTGGATAATTTATGAACAACCCCATACTTATGAAGTAAAACTTTCATGTTGTGATTTCAAAAATGTGAACCTTGGTCACTAAGGAAAAATATTTTTAAACCAAACCAACTAAATTTTTGGGACCTCAAAAAATCAACAACAACTCGAGAGTCATCAGTTCTAGTGGTCTTTGCTTCCACAAATTTGGAGACATAGTCCACATCCAATAAGATGTACATAAATCCAAATGAATTTTTAAAAGGCCCCCTAAATTCAATTCCCGATGCATCAAATATTTTACAGAATAAGATGGACTATTGGGGAATTTCATTCCACTTGGAGATATTCCCTATGAATTGACAATGACTACATGACTTGATAAATCTATGTGAATACCTATACAATATGGACCAATAAAGTCCAAATCCAAGGACCTTTTGAGCGATACAATGAGATCTAAGGTGATCCCCACAAGCTAATGTGTGTAAGAAGGTAAAAATAGAGGTGAACTCATGGTCAAGGATACACCGACAGATAACATGGTCACTAAAAATTCTCCAAAAATATGGGTCATCCCAAATGTACCACCAAGAATCATGCTTAAGTCTCTGGGATTGTGAAGTTCTAAAATCAGTGGGAACCCTAGGTGTTTCTAGAAAATTCACAATGTCTGCATACCAAGAGGTAAGGTCCAAAACATCACAAAGGTTCTCATGGGGGAGAAATTATTCAATGGGGAGGGATGAGTCAGTGTAGTTGTCCAATGGTGGGGAAATCCTACTAATGTGGTCAGCTGCAACATTTTCAACTCCTCTCTTATCACGAATATCAAGGTAAAACTCTTGGAGGAGAAGTATCCACTGAATATGGTGGGGCTTGTCTTTAGGTTTCATTATGAGGAAACTAAGAACAACATGATCATAGAAGATGATGATTTTTCACCCAATAAAATATATACAGAATTTTTCAAAGGAAATCACAATATAAATATGTTCTTTTTCAGTGGTATTGTATTTTTCTTGGGTACGGTCAAGGGTAATGAGGCATGTTTAATGACATGAGGAGCCTTCTCAAACCTTTGTGATTAAATTTTCCCAAAATCAAAGTTATAGGCATCACACAAACGTTCTAAGGGGAGATCACACCATGGTGGTTGGATGATGGGAGGTGATGTGAGACTCCTTTTTAGTGAATTGAAATCATCCTCATTATTGTGTTATCAAAAACAAATTCAGAATACATTTTCAATTATCGTGATAGGAAAGTGGATCTTATAAAATTTTTTAATGAATTGGAGGTAAAAACCATCATGGCCCAAGAAATATTGCACCTCACAAACACATTTTTGATATGGAAGGGTATAAATTAATCCAATTTTTTATTTTTCCACCTGAATTACCTCATTTGTAATAACATGCCCAAGAACTATCCCACACTCAACCATAAAATGGAATTTCTCATAATTTAATACATGATCTTTTTCTATGCAACGGTGGATGATATAACCTTGGTTTGAAATACATTTATCAAAATATCTTACAAAAACTATGAAATCATCCATAAAAGATTCTATTCAATTCTTAAGGTACTTGGAAAATATAATCAACACACAATGCTAAAAACTACCAGGAGCATTATGAAGACCAAAAGGCATCCTTATTTAAGAAAATGTGCCGAAAGGAAAAGTAAATATTGTCTTTTATTGATCCTCAGGGGCAATAAGGATTTGAAAATAACCTGAATAGCCATCAAAGAAACAATAATGGGGCTTACCAGGTAATCGTTCTAACATTTGGTCAATGAAAGGTAGAGAAAAGTGCTCCTTTCACACAGCTTGATTCAGTTGATAGTAGTCAATATATACTACCAATTGTTTTTTCACACGTGTTGGAACCAATTCACTTCCTTCATTTGACACAATATTCATTGTATTTATTTAGGAACAATATGCACTAGGCTAACTCATTTACTATCAGATATAGGATAAATGATCCCAGCAGCAAGTAGTTTATTGACTTCCAATTTTACCACTTCAAGGAGAGTGGGATTTAACTGGTGTTGAGATTTCCATACAGTCTTAGCCTCATCATCCTACATTATATGGTGAATAAAAATATATGGGCTAATCCCAGAAATATCATCCAATGTCTAACTTATCAACTTTTTACACTCTATTAAAAGATTGAGTTGTTTTGCTTCAATTTGTTGAGAGATTTTATTGTATATAACGATGGGAAATTAGTCAATACCCTCAAGATAAGAATATTTCAAATTAGATGGATGTCTTTTATTACAACGCTTCTCTTTATTTCACTCTTAAACATATTTTATTAAATAAAACCGTCACTTGATGCAACATATATGATTGATAGTTCTAGTTTCTTTGGGTCTTAAGAACATTACATAACATCTTCTTACATCAAAGACATATCTTTATTGGAAACTTCTTTTACATAACCACACACAATCCTTCATACTTATCATTGCATGGGAAAGCCTAAGGACATGCATAAGAAATGGGTGAGATAAAAATCCCAGTAAGGGACTAAACAAGGAATAACATACATAACATAGTACATGTTAATAAATAGGGATATCAAAGGATTATAAGAGAAACATGAACATAAATTCATGGTGTATCAAGAATATCATAACATGGAAATGTGGAAACAAACCATAACATGGTATTAGCATTAGCCAAGGCCAATTCCACATAGGACATGAGTAAACTCTCAATGCACTTGAATTATTATGACTAAACCTTGATTTCACTTGATGTATCATGATACTAATCTTTACCTAGTGCATTGGATCGCTCTCAGGGGCACCCATCTTAATCATTTCATTTCATGCAGAAGTGTGTCACATGGATAATATAACAAGGGTTCATTAAATGATATAATTTATTCCAAAATAAAGGAATATAGATTTCATAAATGAAACTCCATAATCAATATTTAAATGTGAATAAATTTTAATACACTTTATAGATAAATAGGCATGGTATTCACTACACAATGACTTCGGCTTGGAAAATCACCATGCAATTTCAGTAGCATAACAGTGTGACATAAGAATTCATAAAAATTGATGATGAGAGAGAAATGGGTGTATCATAATATTTAAATAAAATGGATAGTAATGGGGTCATATAGATACATTTCCCAATATATGTAATGGAATTTGTATTCATAATAAAAAATAATTTCTTGAATGTAAATGAGGAGAGAGAAATTCATTACGGAATTTCAGCATGGTAATGGGTGTACATGGGAAGTGTTAATGAGAGATAAAGGGGTATATAACCATTAAATAATAAATAGGGTAGTATAAGGGTTCTGATAAATCATACCCTATCTTGTATAATTTAAAATAAAAGGACATAGAAATATTAAGGAACTTGGATAAAATGAGAAAGGAGGGAATCCCTTACATGGAAGTGTGATCCCAAAGGCTTGGAAGAGGCTTGAGAGAGGCTTATTAGAAGCTTGGGGAACATTGGGATGATACTAGAGATAGTAGGGTAGAGTATGGACGTTCTACAAGGGTTTTCAGTGATGAGAATTCAGACCTTGTTTGGGTTTATATAGGAAAAGTAAGGAAATTCTTTATTATTAAGGTTTTGGCCACCACACATTAAACTAATAAAAGCCAAAAAACACCCCATGATTTTTTCCCATTGTTTTTGAAACATAGTACTGGAAAACATTATTTTATAAGTCGAATGACCGAAATTTTTAAAAATATTAGGCAGGCTTATGTGGAGGGGAGTCACACTCTTAAGGAAATCAATTTAAAATGTTTAAATGTTTTACAAGCCTTGGAGGGTCCACTAAAGCTTTGTTAAATAAATCCAAAAAACATAAAATCAGATTATTTTAATGGGAAAACATATATTTGATGAAAAACTCATTTATAGTATTTTATTACGTCATTATTGGGTCATTATGATGTTATAAAACACATTATAAAATTAAACGATATTTCATTTTTACCCAAAAATTTGATTGTCTCAAAAAATTAAGAAAAATTCACCATTGGATAATGTTGTTGTCTTGATTAAAAAAATAATATTCATTTTATTTAAATAATTATATATGTGTTTTAATTTCCACTTTTAAATCATAAAATGACATTTATCAAAAATTCACGGGTCTTGACAGAAACGACTTTAAAACCTTAATAAAAATCACAATTGTATTCAGAATAATTATATGATAATTTATATTTATTAAAACGTAATTTATTGGTAATATTTTATTTAAATATTATTTAATTCAAAAATACATTAATCCATCAAAATAGATTTCTTAATTTAATATTAACTAAAAAAGTTATTTTTTCTTTAAAAACTATTTACAAAGTAACAATTAAGTAATGAATGTATATTATATATAAAAAATAACATACATATTCAAAGTACTAGGTTCTCATTACATAACCCCTTATAACACCTATATAATAACAAAGGGTAAGGTGTGCGATGGTGACAAACTCTTGGGGTGGCTCGGATAACATCGCTCGGGTGGTAATCTCTATCAATGTCCACATCTCTCGTAGGTGGTTCCACTCGATCTTAAAGTGGTGAAGCTCAGCATGGGATTTTTCAAGATTGATGACCAAATATTCCACCTCCATTCCAAGCTCTGAAAAATGGGCTTCGTATGGAGAAATTTTTCAGGATGAGGTCATCACTTCCTTTCTCTGTGTAAATTGGGTTTGTTAAACCCCTATATTTATATTAATCATGTGAACACTGTTTAACCACTCTATTAGAAACTGTCACAATTCTTAACTATTTTTTAAAATCCCAAAACAAAAAACCAAAAAAGTTTATATAACCATTTTACATAATAAGACATTTAATTAGATCAAGAAGAATTTTTATTAATAAAATTTTTTGTTGTTAAAATCTTCCACCATTAAGAAATTTCTCCCTAGAAATTTCCTTTTCCCTCACTAAATAGTTGCGGGTAACTCTGTTTCATCACATCCTTCGATTCTCACTTTGCCTTTTCGAACTTGTGGTTTTTCCAAAACACATTGATGAGGGGCATTTTCTTATTTCGTAGAAATTTTTCTCTATAATCTACGATCATCACTAGCTTATCTTCATAGGAGAGATCATTATCCAATGGTACCACCTTTGGATTGAGTAAATGTGATGGGTTGGGTATGTACTTCCTCAAGAGTGATATATGGAATACATCATGTACTTGAGACATGTTCGGTGGGAGTCCTAGTTGATAGGCCACTACTCCAATATGATCAAGGATCTAAAGAGGGACGATGTTACTTGGTCTAAGATTTAACTTCATACCAAATCTCATAAATCCCTTCAACATTGATATACGGAGGAATACCATGTCTCAAACAACAAAATCTTGGTCTTATCGATGATTATCAGCATAGTACTTTTGTCAACTCTGAGTATCTTTAATTTTTTGATGGATGGTCTTAACCTTCTACACCATTTCTTCAACTATTTCAGGACCTACGATTTTTCACACCCCAACTTCATTCCAACAAGCCAGTGTTTTGCACCTCTTCTTATTAAAGGATTCATAGGGAGCCATTTGGATACTTGAGTGGAAATTTTTATTTTAAGAGAACTCTATCAGAGAAATATGTTGATACCATTTTCTTTTGAAGTCCACTGAGCACTCTCTTAACATGTCTTCAAGTGTTTGAATAGTCTACTTAGATTGGACATCAGTTTGAGGATGAAAAGTTGTACTAAAGTTCACCTCAGTATCCAGATAATGTTGAAGACTCTTCCAAAACATACAGGTGAATCTTCGATATTGATCAGACACAATTGATAGTGGTACTCCATGAAGCCTTAACACATCTCTAATATATATCTGTTCCAGTTGACCTAGTGAGAAATCCTCCTAAATTACAATTAAGTGTGCAGCCTTAGTAAGACGATCCACAACAACCCAGATAGCATTGTTTCATTTGAATATCTTCAGATTTCTAGTGAGAAAGTATACTATTATGTTCTCTCATTCCTATTCTGGTATGGGTAATGGTTACATCATCCCCTGATACTTCTACCTCTCACCCATCACTTACTAACATACCAGGCACTTTGATTTATAATCAGTGATCTCCTTCTTCATGTTATACCACCAATAATTATCTCAGAGATCTCGATAGATCTTTTTATTTCCCAAAATAATGGAAAATTTTGAACTATGTGCATCATATCAAAGCTCCTCCTTTATCTCCGGATTTGATGGAACACATTGTCATGAACCAAATCTCACAATTCCTAATTCATTGACATTGATCTCTAAGGATTTCTCTTTTATGATAGTTTCCACCTTCTTTTGAATTCTCACATCAGCCTTTTGAGAAACCTTTAATGTTTTCAAAAGAGATGGTTGTGAAATCATTTGTGAAAGGATTGATGATGTTTCCTTCTTTATTATTCTGAGGTCAATCTTCATAAAATCTAAGAAGACTGGATCCTTTCCAATTATCATCAATTATAGAATCATTGGGTCCTTTCTACTTATAGTATCTTCCACCTTGTTATCTTTCCCAGGGTGGTATTAGATTGAGTAGTCATAGTATTTGATTAGATCTAACCACGTTCTTTGGTGCATGTTCAACTATTTTAGTTTGAATATATACTTTAGGCTTTTGTGATCCGTGTGTATTTCACAAATCTCCCCAAAGAGGTAATGTCACCAAATTTTCAACGTAAAGATCCCTATAGCCAACTCTAGGTCATATTTTGGATAGTTTTTCTCATGGATTTTCAATTTCCTTAAATCATAGGCAATTACTTTGTCATTTTTCATCAACACATAACCCAGGACCTTCTTTAATTCACCACTGAATACCACAAAAAGATCCCCAAATGTGGGTTTTGTGAGCATGGGTGCAGTGATAAGCCTCCTTTTAAACTCCTTAATGCTCTCTTTGCATTCATCAATCCATGAAAATAGTACTCCCTTCTGAGTTAGCTTGGTAAGAGGGTTGGAAAATAATGAGGAATTTCTCACAAATCAGGGATAAAATAAAACTATCCCCAAAAAGCTACAGATATCTGTTACTGATGTTTGACTCATCCATACCTAAATTGTTATTTTCTTAGAAGGATCCACAGTTATCCCATTTCATGTGTTGATATGACCCAAAAATGACACATCTTTCAACCAGAACTCACACTATATTTACATTTCATAGAGCTTCTCCTTTTGTAAGGTCTCTTGTATAGTTATTAGATTCTCCTCATGCTCCTCCTTGATTTTGGATTATATTAGAATATCATCTATAAATAATACCACAATTTTGTAGAGGTAATCTTGAAAGACTCTATTCATCAAGTCCATGAAGATTTCTGGAAAATTAGTGAGACTGAAAGGCATTACTATGAATTAATAGTGCACGTACCTTGTACAAAAATCTTTCTTGGGGATATCCTCCTTCTTCACCCATACTTGGTAATATCCTGACCACAAATCCACCTTGGAAAAGTATTGTGCTCCACGTAGCTAATCAAACTAGTCATCAATTCATGATAGAGGATACTTTTTATTTATTGTTCTTTTGTTGATCACATGATAATCAATGAAAAGGCCCAGTGACCCATCCTTCTTTATGACGAAGAGGACCAGTGCACCCCATGGTGAAGCACTTGAGCGTATAAAACCTTCATCCAGATTCTTCTATATTTGTTTCCTCAACTCCTCATGTTTCTCAACAGTCATTCTATATGGAGTCTTGGATATTTTAAAAAACCTAGGTATAAGGTCAATTGAGAATTAAACATCTCTTCAAGGAGGAATACCAAGAAATTCTTCTAGAAACCCTTCATCAAATTCCCTCACAATATGCATGTATTCAAGGATATTTTCTTCCTTAGACTCAATCATATGAGCCAGATATGTGTGCTCATATTTTAGTAATATCCATGATTGATATTATGGTTCTAAAGAAGATTCATCTTCCTCATTTCACTTGTATATAATCGAAGGGTTGATTCTCTATATGGAGAGTGATTTTCCTATCATGGAAATTTATTTTGGATTTATATAAGGATATCCAATCCATGCTGAAAATTGCATCCAATTATACCAAAGGTAGTATGAAGAGGTCACTAGGATGTTCAATCCGCAAATTATGATAGGGTAGGATTATATTCACGGGATGAAAATATTTCCCCATTTTTTATACTCACTGAAATCTTCACTTCCCTGATTTTTTGTGGTGTTGGGATTGTTCTACAAAAATTTAGGGATACAAATGAATGAATAGAACTAGATTCCAAAATGATGTTTCTTATTCATGAACGAATAAATAATTTACCTGCCACCACATTCTTTTCATGGTTCACTTCGGTAGTAGTGATGGAAAAAGCTTTCCCTTGGTTCTTTGGAGGTTGTTGGTTGACTATGAAACCCTTGGCTTAGGGAATTGACTTTAAAGGTACTCTAGTTTTTTTCAGTTAAAGCAATGAACAATGTTTGGAGGGTCGAATGGCGCATTCCTATCCTCTACCATAGCCATGTGTTTTTCATGTCCACAGTTAATGACTAGGTGCCCTTATCTTCCACACCTAAAGCACTTCCTAATACCCTTCTGGAAATTTCCAGGGTGCTTCTTTCTGCACCATTGGCAAGTGGGGTGATGGACTTTCATATCACAATTGGATTTATCCACCGGACTGACAGAATTAAATTCCACCTTATGCTTCTTATCCCCATGATAACCCTGTGATTCTCCGATCTCCATTTTGACCCTCAGGGAACATCATCCAATTTCCACATATCTATCAAATTAATTGATCGACAGGGATTTCCGTAGGCTAGGTTTTATCCCAACATACAAGAGGTCAACCTTGCATTCATGGGTAATGAAAAATCTAGAGGCGTATCATGCAATACTTGTGAATATTTCCTCATACGAACAAATGGATTCATCGTATTTTTCCATGAGGACAAGGAATTCACTTTTCATCTTAAGTCGGAGGGTGTTATGAAAATATTTTTTGAAAATCATTTTCCTGAGATCCTACCTTTCCAATTCCTTGATCTCCACCTCATGCTTCATATTTTTTATCAATGTCCACCATTGATCAGCTTCACCCTCCATATGATAAGCAACCAGTAAAACTTTCACTTTATTAGATCATTGAAGGATGGAGAATAAATTTTCAATGGAGTAGATCCATTGTTTGGAAATTGAGGGGTCATATGATTCATTAAAAGTAGGAGGAATTTGTCTTTTGAAGCTCTCGGTTATGACATATTCTTTCATGGGGGGGGGGGGGGTTGAATGTTCCTCCTGAACCATGTTTCTATTAAAAACATTAGTTAACTGATAAATTATCTTCACAAAGGTCATGATTCTTTCTCCCATTGGATTTTGAATATCATTAGAATAGTCATCACATTGATCTTAGCACCGATTGTTAGCTCGAGTCCTCCAATTATCAACCATTGGCTGGAATAAAAGGAAAGTTAGGGGGTAATGCATAAAGGGAAATACAAAGACAAAACGGATGACTTATAATATCTTTTATTTCTTTAACATTTGAAGCTATAGGATTCAATATATGTTATCCATGATCTAATTCCCAAAATATATTATTAGGGGAATTTTTTATCCCCTTAACAATGATTCATACTAGGCTTATGAATTTACCAAATCATATAACCTTGGAGTGTCATAACCAAGACTGTAGGAAGGCCCATTGTCATGCACCAATTTCCAATCGAATCTAGCTCAAATATGTGTTTTTGGGTTTTACCCCTAGATACATATGTTCCAGAGCCCCCTCTACCTACTCATATCTAGAAAAGGATTTAATTCCTTGATAAACCATTTAGTCAATACTCGCCAAAATTTAGGTATGTTTTTATTATACTTAGTCTTATCTCTAAGGCTTCACTAGGTTTTTCTAATTCTAATCCCAAAAATAACTAATCATATCCTCTGATACCAACTATAACAACCATGTTCTTCATTTCACACTTAAACATATTTTATTACATAAAATCTTCACTTGGTACAACATAGATGATCGAGAGGTCTAGTGTCATTGGGGCTTAGGAAAATTAAATAACAACTTAAAACCTGAAATATACATCTTTATTGAAAACATATTTTATATGACCACACACAATCCTTCGTACTTAGCATAGCATGGGATAGCCCGAGGACATGCATAAGAAAATGGTGAGCTATAAATCCCAATAAGAGAGTAAACAATGAATAACATGGAGAATATAGTACATGTTAGGCAATAGGCATATGAAAGGATCATAAGAGAAACATGAACATAAATTCATGATAAAGCATGATTATCATTACATGGAAATGTGGCAACAACACTTAACATAGTTTTTGCATGATCCAAGGATCATTGCTCAGGGAGCATGATTAAACCCTCATTTCACATTAATTACCATGATTAAACCCTCATTTCACATGATGTATCATGAGATTAATCTTTACCCAATGCATTGGATTACTATTAGGGTGGACCCTTCTTGATCATTTCATTTCATGCTTAACTGTGCCACATGGATTGTATAACATTGATTCATTAAATAAAATAATTTATTCCATGAAAAAGGAATTTGGAATTCATAAATTAAACTCCATAATCAATATGTAAATTTTCATAAAGTTGAATACCCCTGATAGATAAATGGGCATGGTATTCACTACACAGTTACTTTGGCATGAAAAATTGTGGTGCAATTTTGGAAGCATAATGGAGTGACATAAGAATTCATAAAAATGGTTGGTGAGAGAGAAATGGGTGTCTTGTAATATTTAAATTAAATGTAAAGTAAGGGGGTCTTATTGATACACGTCCCCACATACATAATGGAATTTTGATTCATAATACAAAAGAATTTATTGAATGTAAATGAGGAGAGAGAAATTCCTTATAGAATTTTGGCAAGGTAACAGGTGTACATGGGAGGTATTAATGAGATAGAAATGGGTATCTCATAATTATATCATAAATAGGGAACTATAATGGTGTTGTAAAATAATACCCCAGCATTTATAATTGAAAATAATTGGACATAACAATATTAAGAAAATTGGATAAAATGAGAAAGGAAGGAATCCCTTACTTGGTTTTGTGATCCCAAATGCTTGGATGAGGCTTTAAAGAGGCTTCTTGGGAACCTTTTGGGCCTTGGGAGGATAATAAAGAGAGTAAGGAAGATTTTGGACGTGATCCAAGTGTTTTGAGTGAATAGAATTTTAAGCTCTGGTGGGTTTATGTAATAAAAATGAGGGAAATCTTTATTCTTTATGTTTTGGCCACCACACAGTAAAATAATCAAAACAACAACCCAAAACATGGTTTTTTCCCATGGTTATTCTTCAAAGGGGAGTGGAAAACATTATTTTATAAGGCCAATGGAATAAATTCTTAAAATATTAGGCTTGCTTCTGTGGAGGTGAGTCACACTCTCAAATAAATCAATTCAAAAAGCTAAAATGTTTTATAAGTCTTGGAGGGTCCACTAAAGATTTGGAAAATAAATCAAACAAAAAAACACATTATCATAATGTTAATACATCCTAAGATACTATTTATATTATTTTATTACATCATTATTGGTTCATTATGATGTTGTAAAACATATTATATATTTAAACTGTATTTAATTTTTACCCAAAAAAATCAACTGCATTGGAAAATTATGAAAAATTCACCATTGGATAATTATGAAATCATGATTCCAAATATAATATTTATTTTATCAAAATAATTTTCTAAATATGTGAATTTTTACTTTTAAAATATAAAATGACATTTATCAAAAATTCATGGGTTTTGAAAAAAACGGCTTTCAAACCTTAATAAAAATCACAGTTGTATTCATAATAATTGCACTATAATTTATATTTAATAAAAATTAATTTAGTGAAATATTTTTTTTAAAATATTATTTATTTCAAAAATCCATTAATTCATCCAAATATATTTCTTAATTGAATATTAACTAAAAATGTTATTTTTTCATTAAAAAGTATTTACAAAGTAACAATAATAAAATGAATGTATATTATTTGTATAAAAATAATGTACACAATCATAGTACTAGTGTATCATTACATTAACCCTTATAAACACAGCAAAAGACCGAAGGGTAATGTTTGTGATGGTGACAAACTCTTGGGGTGGCTCAGATAACGTCGCTTGGTTGTTAATCTCTATCAACTTCCAATTCTCTAGTAGGCAGTTCTGATCGAACATAATGTGTTGAAGCTAGAAATTGGCTTGGCCAAGAGATAATCCCAATAACTCCAACTACTTTCCAAGATCTGATAAATGGGATTTGTCTGGAGAAATTCTATAGGATGAGTCCATCGGTTCCTTTTCCTGAGTAAATTGGATTTGTTAAAGCCCAATATTTATACTAATCATGTGATCAATGTTTAATGACTATATTAGCAATGGTCACAATTCTTAACAGTATTTTAAAATCCAAAAACATACAACCATGGAAGTTCATATAACCATTTTACATAATAAGACATTTAATTAGATCAATAATAATTTTCATTAATAAATGTTTGGTTTTTTTTAGTTTTAATACCAAAAACAGTGGTTTTGGATTGAGGGAGGGGATTTTTGGGGAGTAAGGTCCATGAAAATATCAATATGCTCATGTTTATTATCTATGGATAGAGAATCTATTGAAATGAGATTTTTATAATCATAGATGGTCAGGGGTACCTCATAATGAAGAGAGTAATCAATTAGTGGTCAAAATTTACACTTTTTAGAACCCAGACAACACTCAAAACATGAATCAAAACTAAAATCATCTGATTTTGGAGAATAGTAAAATGAATTAGAGTATAGTTCAAAGAGTGAAGTGTGTGTGTGTATCATTTTAGCGCACTAACATTATAAAAATGAATTAGTGGAGTGCTACTCAATGGGGTGTTTCATAGACTTGTGGATGTTAAAACTTACATTTTCTCCAACCAGCTCCATGGATATCGCACCATTGTGAACTTGATGATGGTATTTTCAATTTTGAAGAATGTCCTCCCATGTATGATAGTGGAATTTACATGGGTTTGGGTATCCTCCATATTATGAAAGTAGAATTCATCAGGGAATATGAGATTATTCACTTTTACGAGGACGTCCTCGACCACTCTAGATGGGTGTGTTGTGCTCTAGTTGGAAAGTTTCACTATGATGCCTATCGGTTGAAGATCCCTTACTTGTAGAGATGTGTACACTGAGTAAGTCATTACATTAATTGAAGATCCTAAATCTATAATATCATCTAAAAATAATGACTAACCTATGGTTTAAAGAATAATGAAAGTTCTAGGATCCTTGCAATTGGTTGGCATGGCTGGTTGAATCAAGGAAGATTCATTTATTACAAGGTTTACTCTCTCATTACCCTTAAGTCATCTTCTAAGGGTGAAAATTTCTTTATGAAATTTTTCATCACGTGTAATTTTCTTAACTACATCTAGTAAAAGAATATTAACTTGAACATTTTAAAATGTAACCATTATTTCATTATCAATCTCGTTATTAGATTTTTTCTTAGGTTTAGAGAGTCTTTGGGGGAAATAAAGAGGAATTTATTGTTCATGGGAATCCTTAATGATAATTTGATTACCCTTTTTGCTTTTTTTCATTACATAAATCCATTGAGGGTAGGAAAATAGATTTTCTAGGTGGCGGACTTACCTAATGTGTAGAATCAGTATAAGGAGAAACTTATTTACAACTATGAAGTGTAATTTCTCATACATTAACTTTATCCATCGTATTTACAATGGTTTGGGATGGTAATTGTCTATAACATTGCATATTTATCACACCGATGGTGTTTTCCTATTGTCCCACTTGAGTTCGTAGGTCTTGAATAGCTCATTTTTTGTTATGTTGGAACTGGAGGTTTTGGGATTCCATTTTATTTACTATGTCCTCAGACTTGGTTCAGATTTAGGAGGAGGTGGATTTTTTTTATATTTTTATGGATAATAATGTTTCATTCCATGGCCTTGTTGATACCAGTTCTTCTTGTGGTAGCTTGAGTATCCTCTTTGTCGGTACTTTGGTTTTTCTTGCCACCCAAGGTTTGAATTTGTCATAAATGGTTCGTGAGTAATGGGAGGTTCTTGCTGGAATGGATTCTTAGTGAATACTAATGCACAAGACTCAATTGAATCTCGATGTTGTGGGCACTGGTCAGAAAAATTAGTGTTATCAGAAAAAATACAGCAATATAATGGAATATGAGAAGAATGTGAGTTACCTTGTGCTTGAGCTAATTTACATATAAGGGTATGCATCTCATAAATATTTTACATAACTTTTGTTATATATATGAATGAATTGCCACATAAACTCCTAGAGTGGGTGCAATTTCCCACATACCAAATTGTAGTGCATTTCGAACCATGTTGGTTATTAAGTCTTGAGCGGTGGAATGAGTTTTATCAACAAGGGAACCACCATCTACAACATCAGTCATTCAAAAATTCATTGGGATTAGTCCCTCATAGAAGTATTGGATTAACATTCGTTCACTAATCTAGTGGTGGGGATAGCTTTAGAAATGCATTTTGAATATCTCCAAGTATTCATGAAGGACCTCTCCTTGTGATTACCCAATGCCACATATTTCTTTCCTAATTGATGTAGTTCCAAAAGTAGGGAAGAACTTCTATAAAAAAAAGCAATTTAAGGTTATTCTAGCAACCAATTGTGGTAGGCAGATAGTATAGCCAATCATTGGATACACTATCAAGGGATAAAGGGAAGGCCTTAAACATAATTAGGTCCTTATATACATTTTGGGGTTTCTTGGTGGAGCAAACTATGTGAAACTTTTTAAGATGTTTTTGAGGGTCCTCACCAGGAATTCAATGGAATTTGGGAAGTAGTTCAATGAGGCCTGATCTCAGCAAAAATTTGGATACATCAATGGGATATTGGATGTATGCAGGTTGGTACTCCACATCTAGGGTGGACAGCTCTTTTAAGGATTGATTATTTACAGGCATGTTTTCTTGGGTTTTATTGCATTTAATTTTTTATTGGTTTAGGACCACATGATGTCTAACATAGGGTTACTATGTGTTAATTTATTGACCAACTCACGATTCCCTTATTTTTTTTAGTTAAGTGATTTTTCAATTTTAAGGTCATCTTAAAGTAGAGTTTCTTTACCAGATCTTGTCATGAAACAATGATATCCATTTTGATTGACTGATTGATTGTTGTTCTTGTTTTTTTTTTTTTGTCTTTTTTGTTTTTTATGGAAGATGAATGAAATAAAACAACTAATGAATAGAAAGGATTAAATAAAATAGAATGTTATACTACATAATCTTAGAGTCAGATAGAGAGAGAAAACACACAAAAAAACAAAAATAATGGAAAATCACAAAACACAAATAATCAAATGGTGGTAGGATATTGAAAGGATAAATAATTAATAATTAAAATAAATAAATAAAAATAAATAAAGAAGAAAAAATTATCTTGGTTCCCAGGAAATGGCACCAAAATTTGATTGCATTTTCGAGTGTGTTAAATTAGTTGTTTAATTTTTTTACTAGAATTTTTGCAGTATAGTAGCAACCCTAGTTCGTCTCTCAACAGTGCCTTAGATAATTAATTTAAAAATATAGTTTTTATTATAAAAATTTCAGTGGAATGATATTTTGTAAAACACGGGGTTTGATGATTAAAGATGTCAATAGAAAATGAAAGTGATAAATCAAAGTAGAAATGAATAAGATTTATTAAGTGTGATTGGCCCAGGGAATTATCATGATTCTCACCCTTAATCACTTGAAGATAAAGGATATAGATATTTTAATCTCTAGTTTATAACACTTAGTAACATAATTTTATAGATTTTATACTAGGATACCTCCTAGGGTTTAGTCAAAAACACACAATGATTCACCAAACACCGCTGGTGGTTGGATGATTTGTGTTCAACTTTATAACTATAACTCACAAAGACAACACATGAAGAAATCAATGTGATGTATAGGTTTTTGTGTTATTTATTTATGATACCATTAAATAAATATATATTATTTTTATAGTGTTTATTTGAGTTCAATTGACCAATATTGAATACACAAAAACAACAATTGAATTAGGGATAAAAATGGATAAACGGTGTGTGAAACATCAAATGAAAGGGTACCCCAAACATGATAATTTGAGTTTTTGTATAACATAACAGTATATATATCAATTAAATAAGAGGCCAGGATGATGAAAAACAACATAAAACCTAGACTTAAAAAGTTGATTCAAAATAATAGAATCTTGAAGCTCGGGAATATATCACATTCCTCCCCAGGTGATCACAATGGGTTTAGAAATCCATGGAAGGGGAGGAAGAAGAAGATGTTGATGTAGAACTTCCCATAGTCTTCAGAACATCTAAAGATAATGAGAATACCCCTTTGGGACTCCAAAATGGAATAACCTTACCTCCTGATCATACATCTCAATGGGGTTCCCATGGTTCCAATTTATAGGCAAAGTTGGAGGTGGTTTTTGGCACCCTGATTTTGAGAATCCTCTTAGTCCAAATATTTGGCTAGATAAAAAGTCATAAATAACTTTGAATAAAACTAAAATGTCATTGGAAGACACCTTTTATATCTCTATGTCAAATTTGGAATCCATATTCTGAATATAATAACATATATGGAAAACATATTGACAAAATGTTCTGACCCCTTGCAGATTCATCTTATTGGATAGATTAGTCCCAATGGGCCTATTAATTGAAGAATTGGGATTCTATTTCATCATGAAAGTTATAGCCCCCAGCAATATGGATCTTGTCACAAATATTTATCCAAATTATATGTATTTATTTCTAGGATAATGAAAAATGGTGGACATGTATTCATGGGCATCCAGTAGTTTGGCCCATTTTCCTTCTACATCATTGGGGGCCCTCTTACTCGCCTCCACCTTCAATGAAATCATCAAAATAAGTGAAATTTAATTTTTTATCAGTGAAAACAAAAAAATTATTTAATCAATAATAAAGTGTAATTTTTTATTATAATTATAATTTTCAATACAAAATCAGTTTAATACATTGGTATAAGGGTGAGACAAAATATTGAATCGTGGTACGATTAGTATTACTCAGAGTGCATGTTTTAACTTCAAAATTGAAATTTTAGTTCAATAAAAATGCCCATAATAAAATCTAAGAAAAAAATTCATATTATATTAAAACATTATATAATGATCCATTATTAATTTTTTTAATTTTAGAAAACAACTGAAACTCAATGAGATTCATGGTGTGTTTCGTATTACCAGAAGTGCTTGTTTTCAGTTAAAATTTTTTAATTTAGTTCAACACACGTTACATATTTAAAATAGACCAAACACCTTCATATTGTTTTGAAAATTCCTAATAATGATCCATAACACATTTTTGGTGTGTAAGTATCAACCACACCTTATTGTGAGCCACGATATTCCCAATAAGACTCAATATGTATGTTTTTAGATTAAAATTAAAATATTAGTTCAAAATACACATGATATACTAAAATATGAGAAAATAAATTCATATTGTTTTTATATATTAGAAAAATTATTCATAATTTATTTGTAATTTATAGTAACCAACCACACCTGATTTGGTCACACGATGTGGACATTATATCTCAAATTGTGTGTTTTCAATATAAAAGTGTTATTTATCTATAAAAAACTAGACAAATTACAAATAATGATCAAAAGAATATTTTATTGCATTAAAAAAAATAAAATAGATCCATAATTATTTTTTATGATTATTAATTCTACATATATCAATATGACACATGATACAGTCAGTATGACTCAAAGTGCAAGTTTTCAATTTAATGTTGATAGTTTCGTTCAAAACACATGCCACATATTCAAAAATTAGAATACACATTAATATTTTTTTGATAATTTATAATAATGATCCATAAAACATTTTGGATATGTAGGAATAAACCACAATCCAATATTAGACATAGTGTGACCGTTTTGACTAAAAGTGTATGCATTTTCATTAAAATTGACATATTAGTTCTAAACAGACGTGACACACTCTAAAAGAAGAAAATGAAGTTATATTGTATTGATAAATTTGTATAATGATCTATGTGTAATTTTTGAAGTATATTAATTATCATCATGTCAATCTGACACATGATTTGGCCGATATGACTAAAATTGTGTGTTTTCAATATAGAATTCAAATTTAATTTTGAAATGTTTTCCTCATATCAAAAACGGACCAATATATATTGGATTGTATTCAAATAAAGTTATAATGGTCCATAAATAATTTTTTATGTGTATAATTCTTGTAATAACCAATCCAAAACATGATGCAGTCGGTATGACTCAAAATTAATGTTCTTAGTTTAAAATTGGAAGTTAGTTCAAAACTCACACCACATAGAAAAAAATCAAGATTACACATATATTTTTTTTTTGATGTTTTAGATCAAATATCCCTTAAATATTTATGATTTTTAGGACTCAACATCATTCCAATCTTAGATATAGTGCTTTATGTATGTCTCAAATAGTATGATTTTAATTTAAAGTTGGATTTTTAGTTCAAAACACATTTTACATAATCAAAATACAGAAAAAGAATTCAAATTGTTTTGATACATTACGAAAATTATCCATAAGTCTTTTGTGACATGTATAATCCAACCAAACATCAATATTACTAAGGAAATTACTAGTATAAAATGAATTTCATGTTTTCATTATGTATGTTTCATTTAATTATAAAATGAACGTCATATATCCAAAAAATGAAAAGGAGCTTGGATTATTATCCAAAATTTGGAAATAAATTTATAATTCTATTTTTTGTGTTTTAAATCTAGAACACAATGTGGTCAAATTAAATCGATGTACATGTTTTCAATAAAAAAGTTTCATTTTAATTTAAAACATAGTACATATAGAAAAATGATAAAAACATCACATATTGTTTTCAAACACATGAAAAATGATCCATAAATAAATTTTGAGGTGTAGGAATCAATTATACATCAAACTGATTGATGATTTGGAATATGTGACTCAAAATGTGTGTCTTGAATATAAAAGTGTAATTTTTGTTTAAAACAAGACTTAAATATCCAAAAGGGAGAAAAAAACTCTTCAATTCTTTTATATATTTACAAAAGGATACATAATTAATTTTTTACATATAGGAATCCATAACAAGTCAATCTGACACACGATATGTTCAGTATAACTTAAATTGTATTTTTTTAATATAAAAATTTCATTTTAGTTTGAAATATGCATAACATAGCCAAAACTGATAAAATGAGATCATATTATATTAAAATATTAGTAAAATGATAAATAACTCATTTATGATGTGTTGGAAGCAACAATACATCAATATGATACATGATGTAGTTTCTATGGTTTGAAGGGAAAGTTTTCAATATAAAAGTGTCATTTTATTTTAAAACACGTATCATATAGGATAAAAAAGGGAAAATCACATTTTTTTCAATGTTTTGGAAAATGGTCCAGAATTCATTTGTGACATATAAGAATCGACCACATGTCAATATGACACATGTTGTGGCTAGTAGGACTTGTTGTGAACAGTCTAATATGAAAGAAAAATTTATGTTTTAAACCTTTTATAACCGATTCAAAACCAACAAAAGGAGCTCAAATGTTTTTCAATATTTTGAAAATTGATCCATAAGTCAGTTTAGACGTGTAGGAATTGACTGCACATCATTCTAGTATATGATTAACTAATAATACCACTAATTTATAAATATTAATTAACATTATACCTAATCATATATGTGTTATATAAAATTAAAAAAAATTATTATTTAAAGTAAATAATATAAATATTGGTTTCATTATAGGATAAATCTTTTGTTCACTAGTTTATCTTTGGTCAAATCATACTATAAGAGTTACGATTATTTCTATGTTTTTTATAATTTTTTCTGGATAAAATATAAATATAACATCATTGTTAAAAAATTTATATCTAAATATTTCACTAAAATGGTAGTGAAATGATATGTTATTATTTCGATGTGGATTCATTTTGTCACTCTATTCCACATATATTTTTTTTTTGAAAGAAATATTATTTCTTAACAAAATAGATATTATAATGGAGAATCTGGTAAACCTAAAAAATATATATAGGAATATGTTATTCATTGAATTATATATTTAATTGTATGGATTTTCATTTTCTATTAAATAAAACATTATATTTCATTTTTTATTTCTTTCAACAATTTGATTTTTCTATTTCGCACATTTAATAAAAGATAAATAGTATATTGTTAGCTGCCACAAAATATAAAAAACATACGATGTCACCAGAAATAAAAATTATTAAAAGTGTAGAAGATATTTATTTCATGTATACAGTTTATCCTCATAACTGAATGTATGTTAACACTAGATAGAAACAATATATAATATTTCTACCAAAATACCCTATGGTTTGAAGCTTTTATTGGCACCACTATCCGCCAGTTTATATTCGGAGACACTTGTTTCCATCAATGACTTTAAAGTACCCACCAATGGTTAGGAGAGTGAATCCTTTGTTGGATTTACTTACATGGGATTCCCTATTTGTGGTGGGATGTGCAATTAGTATTATTAAAGTATACAGTCAATTGCACTGATGCTTGATATGATACAATGAATAATATATACCCACTATTGAAGTTTGATGCTACTCTTCCAAGATTTGTTGATCACCATTTTCTAAAGGTCGGGATATCCTACTAAAATTTATGAACAAAACATGTATTGATTTCTTAGAATGATATAATAAGTAGCACTTTAGAGTTCATCTCTCTCCATCCTCAAACAAACTTTTCAATCAATGCTTCTAATTCCATGGTAGGATGATCGTTGTAACGTATGAGTTCATATCAACAAATTGGAGAAGTCAGTAAAAAAATACACTAGGAACCACATACATGAACATAAGTGGTTATGTGATGATTTGGATATGAGGAAGAAAATACTATTTCAATAATCTGCTACATTAGGAATGGTTTACATGGACCCCAAATATTTACATGGACTAATTCAGATGCATGGGGAATAGCCTACATTAACTAAATTGCTTATGAAGAAAATTTTGTATGTATCCCAATTGCCTACGTGGTGGAGATTGACATCCTGAGAAAATGTGTACATGATCAACATGGATACATCCTTAAAAACACATTTGTTGATCAAATTTTCAATGTTGGACCAACTCAGATATTTCATTATTCTAAGTGGCAGTTCATTATGACATATAACTATATTTTCTACCATTTATACTTTCATTTGGATATTAGAATGATGTTCCACCATGCTCAGAATTTTACAAAATAAAAAATACTGAAGATTGGGATTACTTATTCAATTGTTGGTGCAATTCAATCAGGGTGTTGGTTGTGTCGGGAAGAATGTAGGGATTAACTATAAGGTATTTTTTAAAGGGGAGGAATATAGAGAGACATGGAGACCTAGGGCGCAGGACACACAGAACACTCAAGGTGACTGAGGATGAGGTGATCAGGAGGTCTACAATCTGCCTGTTTGAGAAGATTCTTTTGAAGCCCTATATATTGGTATCTTTTTTTGTTGCATCTATTTATCCCTCATTTTCTCAAACAAATATCAATTAGATTAAATATTTTTAATATTATGTTTTGATAAACATGAATCAGGGAATAAGATTTAGCTAGTTGGTACATTTATCTCACATAAGTTATTGGATTTTCTATATTCTTCCCATTTTTCAATGAATTAGTAATACCAAACATTCAACTCTCTGGACACAGTGAGATCTATTTCATTTGGTGTGTCCTTTATTAACTATTCATAAAAAACTCTATCTAAGAAGAGGACATATCATGTAATGTTTGGCCACCCATTTAATTCAATTATTTGGAGAAAAAGGTCTCTATTTGACAAAAATAAGACCCTTTTTACCTAGTGGATGGCCATTTGAAAGAACAATACATCCACTTTTTCCATGTATGGTAGTATCTTTATTTATGTAAAGAGAAAAAATAATCAAAACACATACCCTAATATGATATCAAGACAACAAACTTCGCCATTTTCATCTCATTAATCCCTCTATCTCACATAGTTTTATTCTAACTCTATTGTAACCCTTTTGTTCTCTCATGGCCTCAACATCTATACCATTAACTTATGAACCACCGTTACACCCACCATCCATCCCATAGTTTCATGTTTAAATTTTTATTTTATTTTTCTCTTATACAGAGTCTAAAGAAACATGAATTTTAGGGAAGTCATTCCCTATAGGTTAAACCTTACTCCACACTACAATGGTCTGATGTAGTGTTTATAATTTCTTAATTTTTCCTTTTCCTAGTGATGACCTTGGACTCATGTCCATTTTTCAATCTTATTTTTTGTATATTTTTATTTTTTTCTATTTTAATTTTTTATTGTGTTTGTGGTTATATGTATTCTGTTTCTTTTCAGTAGCTCTTTTCCTTTATATGTGCTACCAAAAGTTCTCATAAAGGCTATATTTATCATCTCTGCTAAGGTAATTGATAATGGTCCACATTATTAGTGTAACAGCCCGAGATTTTAGGAAAAATATTCTTTTTTATTTCACTAATGTCTTGTGTTGTACACTACACCAAAAGGATCTTGCACAACACACATCCTTGACTTTCCTTGCATTACACGCAATCGCGACCCTCCTCGATAGTTTGCGTCGTACGCAATACCGAGTTTCACTAAACAACGATATGCTATTAAAATATTATTAAAACTAGCCGTTATGAATAATAATAACCACTTTTTGAAATTTTATAAATTTTATTTTTCAAAATGGACTTCATTTTTGGATTCGAAATACCGAAATTATCCTAGGGTGAAATTTTGGTATTTTTCTGAAAACTTTCAATTTTTGATGAATAGTGAAACCACTAAGTGGTAGGTTAAAAACTGAATTTTGCATAAAACTTAATTTTAATACTTCTGTGAATGGAAATTCGAAAATCCAACAGACACGGTTGATATCAGTAAGTAAAATGTGGTTCAATGAGATAAAAATAATTTTTTGGTGAATAGTAACTTTTTTCTTTTTGTACCGCGGTTAATAGTAAATAGGGTAACTAAGGGTAAAAATGATATTACTATTATCCTAACACATGTCCTAATTCTATTGGATAAGATTAATTCGACCAAAAACAAACTTAGGAATAAAATATTACCATTTAGTCCCACTTGGGTTAGATTAGGACATTTATTATTAATTTATTTAAAGAAGGGTTAAAATAGTTAAAATCAAAGTGTAATAAGTAAATCATTTTTAATATGGGGTTATACATAAGATAAATTCGACTATAAATATTAATTAAAAATCTAAAAAGATTTCCTACATAATTATATTTTATTTATTATTTTTAGACTTTAAATAAATTAATTTATTTATGACACAACGATGATGCAGTAATTACCCTTTTAAGGAAATATTAACATAATTGATGTTATAAATGCTGAAATGAATGTAATTTGAGACTTTATATGAATTCCAGTAATTTTCTAGGTTACTATGATATATTAGTGTTGATTTAATCAACTTGGTTCGAACATATAATTCTGTTATGACTTTCACAAAAATCATATATCAAATAGTGTCAAAATTGACACAAAATAGTTTTTAAATAAAATATTATATTATTAATTGTTATTTTATTCCTAAAAATCTAAGGTTAGGCCAAATGACTTAGATAAGGATATATATATTAATAATAAACAATTTGGGGTTCGTTTGTCATGTTATAGTAAGTGTATTAACCATATAGTGAAAGAAAACAAAAAGACATGGTAAAAGTTAAATTATTTAACTTAGAGTTAAATCTAATTGATAAGGTTAAAATAATACCCTAAACTTGTCTAAATCCTATTGGTTGATAGGATTTCGACCCATCCCCACTTTAGCTTCGAAATAAGACCCTTTGGAACCATTATAAACCGATTTTGACATTAATATAAAATAATATTTTGAGGTATTCCTAAGGTGCCCCTCTCCTCCCTTATAAAAGGACACCTCCTCCCCCTCCTCCTCACACCTATTTGAGCACTCAAGCTCGGCAAACCCCTGCCAAAATCTCTTATCCACTTCCCTAGAAACATCCTAGAGGTTCTGGTCTTCCTCAAAGACCAATTTTAGTTCCCTAAGAGGAGGTCTCCAAAAGGTGCTTCAAAGAAGAGGTAATTACCGTTACCAATTCTTTCATCTTTATTTCTTCTTCCACTTCTTCTTCTTAGGTTGTTTAATTATGAAGTAATAACATCAGTATCACTCATATACTGATATGTTATTATAAGTATGAAAAAAACCCTATTTCACCATCTATCCATCCTACGGAAAAAGAAATCACCGCACGTGCGTACATACGGAATACCGTCTCCACGCCGTGGTGTAATCTATTTTCCACCACCACCTTACATGGATGGGTATAATGGTGTAAATAATAACTATACATAGTTATTAAAACATCATATTGATTCTGATATATTGTATAATCCACTCCAATTCAATTCAATATTTATGGAAATGATATCATCGCTTGTGCGTACGTACGGACTACCGTCTCCACGACACGATGAGATTCATTCTCCATGTTAACCATTTAAGAATGAATATAAAGTACATATAAGAAATAATAATGAAATATATGACATTATAAAGCTACTGGATTTATGTATATATATATATGTATGTCATCTACTTACTTCCATTCAAGACAATAAGGAAAGGAAAACAGCGTTCATGTGTACGTACGGACTACCGTCTCCATGAACGGTGTTTTTCATTTCATTTATCTATCTATTATATATATATATATACTGAATATATATGATATATAAATCATATTTTATATTCTGTAAGTAATTAAATCATGATATAAGTAATAATAATGTCAAGAACTACAAGTCAAAACACCTACGATAAATGAAACGATTTTACCCAAACCGCTTCTTTAACATGGAATTTACAAAAGAATGGGTAATATAATGTCATAAGTGAACCATATATGATATAATAACAATGAATATGATTCTATAATAAGTCAATGACATTATTTAAACCATTATACAGGAGCTTCGGACATGTACAAAGCAAATCAGACCTAAGGTAAGGGAAATATCACAATCTCATTTTTATCCGAGATTGTTTATTCGAAAGTATTTACTGGGGTGTATTTTATCATCCACATCCATGTTCCCTCAATATGTAATATTATTTACATCCTCCTACAACAGTTTATATCCAATTTTACCCTTCGGTATGTTTTTTTTAAAGATATGAAAGGAATCTTTTGTTGTTTTTCATACGAGGTACTTTTTGACTTTTCCGACAAAAGTACGAAGAATGTTTTTTTTATACGGCATGAGTGGATTCTTAAAAAATTATTTCCAAGAAGCTTCCTTTACAAGTATTAAATTTTATTTTTAATCAACTTCTTTTAGTTTAAAATTGTATGACATGTTAAGAAAGGAAAAGTGTTTTTGAAGTAGAAAGGATATTTTCCTCAAGAATGGAGTTCATGTATTTTATCAAAATTATTTTCCATCTAAGATAATAAAAGGGTTCTGTTTTTATCCCTATTCTTACAAGGATTTGATTATGTTGTGATGGAAATATTTTTATGAATTCCTTTATCTTATATGAATGGTTTTATGATGTCATGTTGTTTAAGATTCCCATTTTTATTACATGGGTTATGAAATGATGTATGGTTTATGATTTTGTGGCACACATAAGAATGGTATCATTATGAGATGGGTGGGACCTATATCTCCCTCCAATGAATTGGGTAAAGATTTTATATCTCATGAGATAGACATGGCTGAAATGGTAGGCTATACCGGTTCAGTGAAACAGGACTGAAACGAGGGTTACTCGATTCAGAAAGGGACTTTGTCCACTAAGATAGTCTTGGAAATGAGTCTTGACTAACAAGAAATGATACTCTATGATTATGTGTGAATGCCACAAAGTTTCATGTTTTAAGTTATGATTATTGTGATTACATTTCACTGCCATGATTTACCCCATGTTATGAAATTATGATCTCTTTTGCAGGTTAAGATTTCCAAAAGTTATGTGCTTATGTATATGATGTGATTTATATTTCTTTTGTATACCCTTACTGAGCATTTGAGCTCACCCTTTTATGTTTTCTTTTCCCCAGGATATAAAGAAATGTTTTAGGTAAAAAAAGGGAAGATCTTTATGGGAGATATTGGAGATCCTTCACCACGATTAGAAGATTACGTTCCGAGTATTCAAAGACACTAAACTATTACGATCCTTGTGTGTGTGTTTTTTTGTTATGTACTAAGTATTGCAAAAAAGTAATGTAATGTCAATGTACGTCAAGATACGGGTCTCTACAGTTGGTATCAGAGGAAAGGTTTAGTCAACCTTTGGAAACTAGGATGCGAAAACATTAGTGAGATCCCTAGAGACATTTCTAAGGTATTTCTAGGGATGTCCCTAAGGATAAGTATACGTATAGGATACAGTCCTATAACTACGGTAAAAATCATAGAATTTAACATAAGATGTTAGATATTGAGGGTACTCCCCCTTTATTATGTTGTTTTCCCTAGCATGATTTTTGCCTCTCACACTATTCTTTTTTTTTGGGTTTTAGAAAATGGCTGGAAACAAGATGATTCACGATAATGGAGGATATGATGGACAAGGGAATGATATTCTTCATAATGAAATGGGATTTGGAAGTCCAAACATAATTATTATGCCGAATCAGCAATCTCATAATATGATAAATAAAGTAAAATTTGGTAAGTTTCCTGACTCGGCTAATAAGAGAAAGATGGAGTTTCATGATGAGCATAGAGGAAAGAAAGTTAAATTTCCCCTATGTAAATCATGTGGGAAGAGGCATCAAGGAGAATGTTTAAAAGGAACTGGAAGATGCTTTGGGTGTGGAAAATAAGGACACAAAGCAAGTAAATGCAAAGGAAAAGGTTTAGTTAACAACATTGATGAGGATAATGATATTTCTACGACATCAACAATGGTTAAATGTTTTAAATGTGGAATGTACGGGCATTATTAAAACCAATTCCCTAAGGGAAAGTCTCATGAAGATAATCAGTATGGTCGTATGGGAAGTATTTATGTGGATGATGATGAAGAGACTACAAATGATATGTGAGATGAAAGAATTGTTGAAGCTCGGTCAATGGTTTAAGAATGTAGTGGAATGATTACATGTTTATCATGTGTAATGTTGTATAAGTAATCTCATTGTACTATGGAATAAAGAGACATCTAAGGATTGTTACACTGTTGTCTTTCCTTGAGTTTTGAAAGTGTATGGTACCAGTATCCATGAATGGTTATTTAGATATTTTTTGAAATAAGATGATATGCGCATAATGAAGGGATAAGGGGGAAATGAAATGTTTGACAGTATTCATGAGCTCATGATTGATATAAGGACTAAGTGATATCATGGTTTGAGTATATAGAATTTTGAGGATTTTGGTATGTGGAAGGTGTTAACTTTTAACTGCAATCATGTTTTCACTAAGGTTCAATGGGTATACTAGAAAATACTTGATTAAGGCCTTTGAATGTTTGGAATGTGACCAAAAAGACATATCTTATGATATATGGGGATCAACGATGGTATTAAATCTCTGGTAATCATTTTCATTATATTATGAGAGTGGACTGCAGTATTCTGGATAAGCCTAAAGATTAGAATGGATTATGTTGGACATAAGTTAGTATTGTTTAAGGATAGAAGATTTTCGATATTATTGATGGGATGTTATAGTAATGTAGTTTTAGAAAAAGGACAACCTGAAGGACGGACAACCCATCACGTCGGACAAGGATGTGGGAATCGAACCCACAACCGAAGTGCGACTGGCCTTTATCGCCTACCACTGGCCTACAGGAAGTCCCTGTTTAGTAGAAACTAGTTTTATTATATTAAGCAGTATGATATATGAAGTATAAGTCCATTTTAGGAACCATATGTGATTAATCTGACTATAGATCGACTTATGTATATAATTTTTTCTAACCTTTTGTTTGAGACAGATGGAATGACCTGTCATACTAACACTTCACGAATAACAAATTCAACTTCATTTATTTAAGAGATAAAGTGGAAATTGTTCAAGGCATGAACAACAGTGATATTGTACGAAAATAAAGAAAGTATTTATTCTAATTCAAATTTTCAACTTTAGGGAAATGATCTTGAAAACCAAAAATGTTGTCCTAGTGATCTTATACCTGATGAATCAGATGGTACCTTAGATCGTCACAAATTTATGGATTTGTGATTACTTGATTTTTCATAGCCATGTTCTCTACCACTCTCCATCAGAACATGATGGTTAGATTTCTCTTCCATATCCATATTTTCACCTATGTGGAAACCCAGTGATTAGTTTATTTGGGTAATCGTTACATTTCATACTTTAGTTTTTAAAGCCAAGTTTTGGTATTCCTTTTTACGATGTGGGTTTCTATTAAAGAAACTTTCGAATAGTAAACCATTTATAACCCCGACGAATTTCGAGGGCGAAATTCATTTTAAGGGGGGTAGAATGTAACAGCCCGAGATTTTATGAAAAATATTCTTTTTTATTTCACTAATGTCTTGTGTTGTACGCTACACCAAAAGGATCTTGCACAACACGCATCCTTGACTTTCCTTGCATTACACGCAATCGCGACCTTCCTCGATAGTTTGCGTCGTACGCAATACCGAGTTTCACTAAACAACGATATGCTATTAAAATATTATTAAAACTAGCCGTTATGAATTATAATAACCAATTTTTGAAATTTTATAAATTTTATTTTTCAAAATGGACTTCATTTTTGGATTCGAAATACCGAAATTAGCCTAGGGTGAAATTTTGGTATTTTTCTGAAAACTTTCAATTTTTGATGAATAGTGAAACCACTAAGTGGTAGGTTAAAAACTGAATTTTGCATAAAACTTAATTTTACCGCTTCTGTGAATGGAATTTCGAAAATCCGACAGACACGGTTGATATCAGTAAGTAAAATGTGGTTCAATTAGATAAAAATAATTTTTTGGTGAATAGTAACTTTTTACTTTTTTTACCGCGGTTAATAGTAAATAGGGTAACTAAGGGTATAAATGATATTACTATTACCCTAACACATGTACTAATTCTATTGGATAAGTTTAATTCGACCAAAAACTAACTTAGGAATAAAATATGACCATTTAGGCCCACTTGGGTTAGATTAGGACATTTATTATTAATTTATTTAAAGAAGGGTTAAAATAGTTAAAATCAAAGTTTAATAAGTAAATAATTTTTAATATGGGGTTATACATAAGATAAATTCAACTATAAATTTTCATTAGAAAGCTAAAAAGATTTCCTACATAATTATATTTTATTTATAATTTTTAGACTTTAAATAAATTAATTTATTTATGACACAATGATGATGCAGTAATTACCCTTTTAAGGAAATATTAACATAATTGATGATATAAATGCTCAAATGAATGTAATTTGAGACTTTTTATGAATTCCAGTAATTTTCTAGGTTACTATGATATATTATTATTTATTTAATAAACTTGGTTCGAACATATAATTCTGTTATGACTTTCACAAAAATCATATATCAAATAGTGTCAAAATTGACACAAAATAGTTTTTAAATAAAATATTATATTATTAATTGTTATTTTATTCCTAAAAATCTAATGTTCGGCCAAATGACTTAGATAAGGATATATATATTAATAATAAACAATTTGGGGTTCGTTTGGCATGTTATAGTAAGTGTATTAACCATATAGTGAAAGAAAACAAAAAGACATGGTAAAAGTTAAATTATTTAACTTAGAGTTATATCTAATTGATAAGGTTAAAATAATACCCTAAACTTGTCTAAATCCTATTGGTTGATAGGATTTAGACCCATCCCCACTTTAGCTTCGAAATAAGACCCTTTGTAACCATTATAAACCTATTTTGACATTAATATAAAATTATATTTTGAGGTATTCCTAAGGTGCCCCTCTCCTCCCTTATAAAAGGACACCTCCTCCCCCTCCTCCTCACACCAATTTGAGCACTCATGCTCGGCCAACCCCTGCCAAAATCTCTTCTACACTTCCCTAGAAACATCCTAGAGGTTCTGGTCTTCCTCAAAGACCAATTTTAATTCCCTAAGAGGAGGTCTCCAAAAGGTGCTTCAAAGAAGAGGTAATTACCGTTACCAATTCTTTCATCTTTATTTCTTCTTCCACTTCTTCTTCTTAGGTTGTTTCATTATGAAGTAATAACATCAGTATCACTCATATACTGATATGTTATTATAAGTATGAAAAAACCCTATTTCACCATCTATCCATCCTACGGAAAAAGAAATCACCGCGCGTGTGTACGTACGGAATACCGTCTTCACGTCGTGGTGTAATCTTTTTTCCACCACCACCTTACATGGATGGGTATAATGGTGTAAAGAATAACTATACATAGTTATTACAACATCATATTGATTCTGATATATTGTATAATACACTCCAATTCAATTCAATATTTATGGAAATGATATCATCGCTTGTGCGTACGTACGGACTACCGTCTCCACGACGCGATGAGATTCATTCTCCATGTTAACCATTTAAGAATGAATATAAAGTATATATAATAAATAATAATGAAATATATGACATTATAAAGCTACTGGATTTATGTATATATATATATGTATGTATTTCATCTACTTACTTCCATTCAAGACAATAAGGAAAGGAAAACAGCGTTCATGCGTACGTACGGACTACCGTCTCCATGAACGGTGTTCTTCATTTCATTTATCTATCTATTATATATATATATATACTGAATATATATGATATATAAATCATATTTTATATTCTGGAAGTAAGTAAATAATGATATAAGTAATAATAATTTCAAGAACAACAAGTCAAAACACCTACGATAAATGAAACGATTTTACCCAAACCGCTTCTTTAACATGAAATTTACAAAAGAATGGATAATATAATGTCATAAGTGAACCATATATGATATCATAACAATGGATATGATTCTGTAATAAGTCAATGACATTATTTAAACCATTATACAGGAGCTTCGGACACGTACAATGCAAATCGGACCTAAGGTAAGGGAAATATCACAATCTCATTTTTATCCGAGATTTTTTATTCGTAAGTATTTAATGGGGTGTATTTTATCATCCACATCCATGTTCCCTCAATATGTAATATTATTTACATCCTTCTACAACAGTTTATATCCAATTTTACCCTTCGGTATGTTTTTTTGTAAAAGATATGAAAGGAATCTTTTGTCGTTTTTCGTACGAGGTACTTTTTGACTTTTCCGACAAAAGTACGAAGAATGTTTTTTTTATACGGCATGAATGGATTATTAAAACATTATTTCCAAGAAGCTTCCTTTACAAGTATTCAAGTTTATTTTTAATCAACTTCTTTCAGTTTAAAATTGTATGACATGTTAAGAAAGGAAAAGTGTTTTTGAAGTAGAAAGAATATTTTCCTCAAGAATGGAGTTCATGTATTTTATCAAAATTATTTTCCATATAAGATAATAAAAGGGTTCTGTTTTTATCCCTATTATTACATGGATTTTATTATGTTGTGATGGAAATATTTTTATGAATTCCTTTATCTTATATGAATGGTTTTAGGATGTCATGTTGTTTAAGATTCCCATTTTTATTACATGGGTTATGCAATGATGTATGGTTTATGATTTTGTGGCACACATAAGAATGGTATCATTATGAGATGGGTGGGACCTATATCTCCCTCCAATTCATTGGGTAAAGATTTTATATCTCATGAGATAGACATGCCTGAAATGGTAGGTTATACCGGTTCAGTGAAACAGGACTGAAACGAGGGTTACTCGATTCAGAAAGGGACTTTGTCCACTAAGATAGTTTTGGCAATGAGTCTTGACTAACAAGAAATGATTCTATATGATTATGTGTGAATGCCACAAAGTTTCATGTTTTATGTTATGATTATTGTGATTACATTTCACTGCTATGATTTACCCCATGTTATGAAATTATGATCTCTTTTGCAGGTTAAGATTTCCAAAAGTTATGTGCTTATGTATATGATGTGATTTATATTTCTTTTGTTTACCCTTACTGAGCATTTGAGATCACCCTTTTATGTTTTCTTTTCCCCGGGATATAAAGAAATGTTTTAGGTAAAAAAAAAGGGAAGATCTTTATGGGAGATATTGGAGATCCTTCACCACGATTAGAAGATTACGTTCCGAGTTTCCAAAGACACTAAACTATTACGATCCTTGTGTGTGTGTTTTTTTGTTATGTACTAAGTATTCCGCAAAAGTAATGTAATGTCAATGTACATCAGGCTTAGGGTCTCTACAATTAGTGCTAAAATATTGAACTTATAAAGGGTTACTTAATCGGTTCATTAACTAGCATTGATAAAGGATGAGAAATGTTAACAGTGCTTATATTTGGAGTTCTTTTTTTCTCTACAAAAATTATATTAGTTAATAGTTTTAAATGCAGTCGAGTGGTCTTAGCATTAATTATAGACAGTCATTGGATTCAATGTCATTAACTATTATTAATTGTATTTATCCATAAGCATTGATAAGGTATGAATTTAGCAGAGACATAAACCTATTAATATAATGTCCTAATAAATCCATATACTTATAAATGGATATATATTTAAGGTATGGTTAGGGAGATATCTAAATATTCCGAGATACTATAATTTAGTCTAGTTTAATGTATTGGTATACCATTTTCACTTGGTTTAACCCCTCTAAATAAACCCTAAATCTCCAAAACTATAGTAATATATTTGTACTATTTTTATTATTTTTTGAACACATATTAAGTTGATTATATTTCAAAGTATTAATTA
The DNA here is from genome assembly GCA_963277665.1 of Viscum album. Classification (NCBI taxonomy): domain Eukaryota; kingdom Viridiplantae; phylum Streptophyta; class Magnoliopsida; order Santalales; family Viscaceae; genus Viscum; species Viscum album. The sequence goes on from OY728160.1 coordinate 1,388,404,233, forward strand.
TTATGATTCCAAATATGTTATCAATTTCCTAAAATTCAATTCACATATTTTGTTGAATTATTTTGAAAATTAAACTTACAAAATGAAATGAAAAAAAGTTTTTTCAAAAAAAAAATATTTTCCTTTATATAATAAGTGGTAATGCTAAAATAATATAAAACATTATTCCTAATGAACATATTTTTATTAATTATAATAAAAATGAAATAATATAAGACTATGTGAATGAAAAGTGTTTTTCAATAAATATCATTATTCTCTATTATTTATTGAAAGATAAATATTATCATGAAATTTCTAAAATCACTCATTAAAATAATTATGAATTAAAAATTTAAAAAATAGAGTTTATATTATAAAGAAATTGAAAATGTGTAAAAAAAGTAAATATTATTTTCTCAAAAAATGAAAAGTATACTTTTCTAGGGATAATGTATTTCTGAATCATATAAATTCATTAATAAATATTGAGTACTGATTTTTCAAAAAAATAATTATATAAAAAAATTATAAATAATTCTAAAACATTGGTAATTTCTACTAACTCATGAAAATAAAATGTGATGTTTATAATGGTTTGATATATCATGGTTTATTTTGAATCATTTTTGTGTGTATCCCAACCTATAACAGTATAGTATATTATCCTAAAGAACATTCCCATTATTTCATACAATAATAAGTGAATCCATATAAAAACCCTTTCGATATCTTCCAAAACACCTTATAAAAGTTATCATTATCATCAAACATGTATCACATAATTTTTATTTCCTTGGTAGGAAACATCCAAAAAAAGTTTAAACTATTTCTGAAAAAGTTTTATATTATGTCTATGTGTCAAAATCGATCTCCATTCAGTCGACCAAAAATTATCACCCAATGGGTATTTATAGCGTTGACAAAAAATTAACTATCTGGATCCATTTGTGTATGTAAATAGAGTCCCAAGCTATGTTTAAATCCTACTTAATCTATAAATGGTTTTACATGTTTTTTATTAAATTCATGCATCTGTAAACCCATGTCCACTAGTCTAGTCATATTAAATGTTAATTGTCATATATTCTATTTTTCAAAGAGCCTGAGTGAACATGGGACATAAAACATTTCAATCCTTTATAAAAAACACAATTTTTCTTGATTCAGGAAGTGCAGACTGAACTAATTAAAGAATACATCACATATCATTCATCGTTTTGGATAATCACATCAAATTTCCCATATCTAGATAGATTTAAATAATAGATGTGTTTTACCAAAAACTCCCAATATATATCAATATCTAGGGATATGATTTCATACTCATCATACAAGAGGAAAAATGTAATATTGGTTATTCTGAAACTGACATCATGATCTTGAACATACACAATAACTCCTATTCTAGCTATGTTATTATGTAGAATTTTGTATGTATGGTGTCGAACTATGTGGGTTATAATGATTAGAATCATCCCAAAATTAGTTAATAGGGACTCAAATATGATTGAGAAACCCCAAGTATAACAATATAATATGTACACCACTCCATGTGGTATACATATTAAGACATATGGAATATAAAAAACATATTCTTTTTTTGTGCCTTGTGATCAAATTTTGTACCACTATTCAAGAATAATATTCATGATAACCTTAGAATATTTCCATAACCTATAATAATCGATGTAAAATTTTGATTATGGATCAATTTAATTTCATTATTTGAGTAAAAAATTATCATTTTTAATCATAAAATTTATATATATATATGTAAATTTATGCACACATTGTGAAATAATGATAAAATGGAAATTTCAACTGATATTATAAATTAAAATATTAATAAAATATTTAATAATATTTTACAAGACTCTCTTAAGAAATAGTTTTACATATCATATATGTAGAACTAACTGATCATCCTTAGGATTGAAACAGATTCTAGTTCTATTAAAACATCACATAATATATAATTTGTGTCACATATCTATGTGACCATTTAATAACACTCACCCCCTAATAATTTTAGTGAGAAACAACTATTGTTTAAGTACATTGGAATAATTGTGATACAATGATATAATATTCATAACTGCTCAACTTGTTGAACATATTCATAATTATTTACATAAAAACATCAAATGATACATTGTCATCTTCTACTGTCTCTATAAAAATGTTTCTAATTTCATTATCATCATCCTTGAAACATGATTCAATCAAACTTTTTCCATGAAATAATGTAATTTATTAAATTATTATTCACTAGTCCCCCTAAACTATTTTATGACAAAGTAATAGTCACTTTAATATGGTAACTATATATAACTCTTGTAACACCCCGAACCTAGTTACCCAGTGTCGGTGCGTTATTGCGTAACATTGGCATGATCACAAATGATCAAGTCTCGAAAGACCGATTAGTTTAGTAGCCTTGGAAACACTAGATACATTCATAAATGTTACATTACCTCATAAAGTGAAAAAAAATACAATAACAAAGTCTCCATCGTCCACAATCATACCGTCTTCTGACTATCCCTGCAAGTCATTCATACAATACTTCTTCACATCCTAGAAAATATTAAAACAATGAAAGGGGTGAGCTCAGATGATCATTAAGGATAACAATACAGCGGAAGATTTCATAAATAAACATAAATATTTAAGGCAATATATAACTAAAACAAAAGCCTTTTAAACTTGAACTTCAACATAATATGGAAAAAGTAAAATGAAATAATTCCATTTACTTATTCACATGGATATTCAACTGGTCTACTAATCACATTCAATATCAATAACCACTTTCATAATGATGGAATGTATAATTCCAGACTATCATAACCACATAGCCATGGCCTCGTGCCAAGACCACAAATAAGATTTTGTCAATCCCTCATGCCAAGACACTAGTTTGTCTCATGAGACCTGCCGATGCATCGAGGAGCTATAGCGGGCTCCACCCGTCACTTATTAAGTCCAATGAATTCCTCATATGAACAGGTTTAAACATATCATAAACCATAACATAATTGTATCACATAAAACATGCATAAAGGAAACATAACATTTCCACATTTCAAACACAAGATATCAACACAACAAATTGATATATTAATACATTATCAAAACCATTTTTGATACCAAAATAAATGAAAGTTAAAACATGGTTTTTATTTTTCATTTAAAAAAAGGTATGGCTTGTAGAGGAATTCGAAACTCAAATAATGGTCACGGTGGTGGAGAAGTCGTTGTCGCCGCATACATACGATAAAAACATTCCCTTTAGTCATTTAGTAAACTCTTCAGATAAAAAATATTCCTTTTGAATAAACATAAAAGTCAAAGGGGTTTATACACCATATAAAAGAAAGTTGTGTATAAAACCAAATATGCCTTAATGAAAGGAGATTGAGACGAAGTCCCTCACAAAGATCATTTTTTTAAATAAAATAGATTTATAATGTGTATTAACTATAATTACACAAAAATAAAGTACAAATACAAGATAGGACATAATAATATCATGACATAATTTGAAAGTAGGAGATTAACCCAAAGAATGGAAATTGGGTTAAGAAGTTCCCTTACCTTTTGTCCGACTTGACTCGATCATTCTTTAACCTCCAGAATAATAAACTAGTGTTAATATCTACTTGATTAAGAACCTTTTTCAAGTTCATTATCCCTTTTATATCACTTATTACAATGTTACGAAAATTATGTAGTCATTTAAGTTAATAACGGTCGTGTTGTCGATCGTTGGCACTTGAGTCAACAATAAACTTCTTATAATTAAAAATTGTTTAAGTGGTAGAATATATATTATCTATAGAATTATATTAATGATGCAGATATCATATATATCATATATATCCAGTATATACATTCATTTATAATATTACATAACATTTAGAGGTAAGAAATGAAATGCACAGTTCATGGAGACGGTAAGTCGTACGTACGCATGAACGCTACTTTAATTTCTATTTCATATTTAATGGAATAAAATTATAATTATATAAAGGTATAATATAATTCCAGTATAATATAATGTAAAATAATATTTGCTCCATCCTTTATACATCCCACATATGGCATTAACGATTCAAATCACTTTGAGGGGGCGGTAGTCTGCACTTCCTAAAATGAAATTTTCGCGTTTACCCATAATGGAAATCATAAAGGTATGAAATAAATGAAAAATACAGAAGCTTAAGTAAAACATAAACATATTATATATCATATATAAATATAGTGAAATCTTAATGGCCACCTTTGAAGTTGTTATATGAGTGTTGAACAATCATTGTTTCGTGAGGCAGAAATTCCCCATCCACAGAAACTGTATGTTCTTTAACCATTAGATGTATGTGTGTGTAATTGTAGCTCGAATACTTCTTATAACAAAATCCTAGAATATTGAAGATACTGGTGTTGTTACAAAAGATATGAATAAAAAGAGTTTAGGGGGTTGGAGAAGCAAAATAATACAAAATAACGTAAGTGAAGGCATTACCTTAAAATCGGGAAACCCTTTTTGATTTGAGCCAAAGGCTTCCTTGGGATAACTTCTGCCAAAAGGGAGTCTTCTAGGACTAAGGGAGGGATTTTGGGAGAGTATTTGGTCAGAGTTTGTCTGATCCAAAAGGCTTTGAATGTGTGAGTAAGGTGGTAGTAGTGGGGGCCTTTTATAAGTGGAGAGGAGGGGCACTCTTGGAAAGTAATGAAATGTTATTTTATTATACAATGCTTTTCGGATTCTATAGGTCCAAAACTTATATAATTTGAGGCTAAGGTGATAAGGGTTCGAAATATTCTCATCCAATAGGCTTTGGACAAGTGTAAGGCTTATATTTTACATTATACTTCCATTTTATTAAAATTGTTAATTAATGAGGTAATCGCTGCATCATTGTGGTGTCATAAATAATTTAATTTATATAATGTCTAAAAATTATGAAAAAAATATCATTATGTAGGAAATCTTTTTATCTTTCTAATGAATATTTATAGTCAAAACTATGACCTATATAACTCCATTTAAATTTTTTTTTAGTAAAGCGACTCATGTTTGTGACATTTTTATTTTAACATTAAATAAAACGTTTTTAATGTCATTTTCCTACGAAAGTAGCTCCATGGGGTCCCCAAGTGGACCCATGGATTGTCTTGGTCGGAGATGACTCATCCAATAGGGGTAGGACAAGTTTAATGGTCATTTCATATTTTTATAATACCATTTTTACCTTAAATTTCACTAATTACCTTTAATCGCCATTAATTAAACTTAAAAGTTACTATTCACCAAAAAAATTATTTCAGTCCCATTGAACCAAATTTTACTTCCTAATGACAACCATGTATGTAGGATTTTTGAAAATCAAATCACAAAAGTATTAATGTTTAATTTAAATGAAAAATCAGTTTTTTAACTACCACTTAGTGGTTTCACTATTCATCAAAAATTGAAGATTATCAGAACAATGCCAAAATTTCACCCTAAGCTATAATTGATATTCCAAATCCAAAAATGATTTCTATTTTAAAAAATTCAAAAAATATAAGTTGCATTAATCAATTTTATTATTAATTCCCACTATCACAACAAATAACGTGTTTTTAAGAAACAATATATATCAAAAGATTGACAATTGTTTATGTCCAATTTCAAAGTAAAATTAATTCTAATGACCACCATTGGATAAAATAGTAAAAATATATTCTAATTATACATTAAAACCACTCAATAGTATAATTTATCACTATAAAATACTTTGATTTAAAAATTTGTTTTTAATTATTTTTCACTATTCATAAAAAATTTGAAGTTCTCAAGAAATTTCAAAAAATTCAACTTTGGATAATTTTGATATTACGAATACAAAAATGAAGTCCATTTTGAAATATAAAATTTATATAATTTTAAAAAGTGGGTATTACTATTCATAATGGCTACTTTGATTAGTCGCGGTGTGTTAGAACTCAAACTTGCGTACAATGCAAGCTATTTCATTTTTGAAAGAGAGGCGTATCGTGGAAGCTCGGGGTGTTACATTCTCCCCTCCTTCAATAAATTTCATCCTCGCAATTTGAAAATGTTCTTCGAAAATAAAAGGTTGAAAATATAAAATACCTTTGTAGAAAACCCACATCGGAAATAGGGTTAATAAAAATATAACATTAAAAGATAGAAAGATAAGTACAAAGGTCACCCGAGATAGACCATACTAGGATTCTAGGAAAATATGGATATGGAAGAAAAAAACCATCAAGGTCTGATAGAGAGTCGTAGAAAACAAGATTAGGAGAAAGTTAACCATAAGAAAATCACAAACTTGTGATTGGTTAAATAGTCATTGAATCCCCATTTGGAAAAGTTAACCGACAACATTTTTGTTTTAAGCTACCTTTTATAAAGTTGACGAATTTATTTAGGATATTTACTAAGAACATAAGGGAATATACATACTTGTCATGTTGACTTTCATTCTTTAATAAATTTTTACCACAAACCCATCATTCACTCTAAAAGGTAATAGAACTCAAAAATATTCTATTTATCTTAATTGTATAAGGTTCCAAATATTAACACATACCATTTAGATTAGTAAAACTATTTTGTAACAACCAGGGACTTCCTGTAGGCTAGTGGTAGGTAATAAAGGCATGTCGCACTATGGTTGTGGGTTCGATTCCTGCAGCATTGTCTGACGTGACGGGTTATGCCCCACCCTGTAGGTTGTCCTTTTCCTAAAACTATAGTATTATAATATTCCAAAAATAATCTTCAGAAATGTTTTAACCATAAACAATACTATTCAAAGTTCAACTTAATCCATCCCAACCTTTATAGTTATCCAAAATACCTCTGTCTAGACTTTCTCTAAAAGGTATCTTAATTCCAAAATCAATTTATCAGATTCCCCAAACAAAGTAATGTTTCTCTTATTGTCACATACTAAAAATATGATTACCTTCATCATATTAAAACCTTAATGAAAAAAACAAGTACTGCAGTACAATACTTATATATATCACATTATCCTTATAACCAGAATATAATCCTTGAGTCCAAAAGTTCCAATACATTAATTATTCCACTTCTACTATAGTAATAGCATAGGATTGTCCATGATCCCTTGGCCTTTTCTGAGGTAAGTTTCCCCGACGCTTAGGACATTCATTTGCATAATTCTCCATTTCCCTACAATTGTAGAATTCAAAATTGATAGCCTCTTTCTTTCCCTTGTAATCACGATCTTGGTGACCTTTTTCTCCACATTTGTAACAAAATCCCATTCCCTTTAGGCAAGTACCAGGGTGATTCTTCCCACAATTATCTCATAATGGAAAATCCTTCTTTCCCTTTTTCCCTTTATCTGTATCTTGTTCCACCGTTCTCTTCTTCTCTTTCTTTACTTTGTTGTCATAAGACTTAGAAAATTCATATTCTATCTTGATAGAACACGAGACTATATCTTCATACGTTGTGAAAGATTGTGATACTAATGCTTGACAGAGAAACGGTTTTAACCCATCAAAGAAACGATTGATCTTACTTATTGGGTTACGTATATAATTTGCAGCATACCTCGCTAACTGTGTAAAGTTAGACTCATACTTTGCGACATTCTCATCGTCCTTCTGCCTTAGACTCAGAAATTTCCTTTCCATATCTGCTCTATGGTCATGGGGAAATTACTTTTCTAAGAAAATCTCTTTGAACTCCCTCCATTCCATATGAAATACTTCATCATCTTCCTTTGTATTTTGAATCAATGACCACCATTGATCAGCATCTCCAGTGAGGCGATAAACTGCCATGATAACCTTTTCCCTTTCACTACTTTCCAAGGCGTGGAATATTTTTTATAAGGAGTTTATCCATTGCTCAGATACTAATGGATTTTTACCCCCATTAAATGTTGGTGGTTGTTGCCTCATGAAGCGGTCTAACATTGATCCTCCACGTTGCAGATTAGGGTGCTCTATACAAGTATGGTTATTACTCATAACCTGGGTGAGTTGTCCTAGTATGGTAATAAGTTGATTAGAACTAGTTGTATCTCCATATCCACAATAATTATCTTGAGCAGGAGAGAAATCCCTACACGGAGTGCATGCATTGATATGGTTTCCATTCCTTCCACTAGGTGCCATTTCTAAATAATGGCATAAACTAGATTAGTTTATGATTCAAAATACATAATTCCATACTTGTAAAATACTTAACATAAATTGAACTATTTATGGATATAATCCATAATCATAAAAATGTTTTCCTTGAGGAAGTATATACTCATAACCCTTCATAGTGGTTTGTAATGAAAATGAGAATTATCCTAAGCATATCCCTCAGGAGTGTCGTAACCAAGAGTGCAGCAAGGCCCGTTGTCGTGCACCAGTTCCCGTTCGAGTCTAGTTCAAAGCGGTGTTTTCGGGTTTTCCCCCTAGGTACATCTCTGCCAGAGCCGCCTCTACCTGCTCGTATCTAGATAGGGATGTATTTCTCGGAAATCTCACAAAATCTCTACAACAACAAAATTCTAGGAAGTTCTTCTATACTAATCCTCAATGTTTATCTTTGGGCTATGTGCTCTAATTAGAGTTTATCTAAATCTAGCTTCCAAGGTTAGTACTAAACTACCTCTGATACCAACTGTAATGCCCCGACCCCAGTTACCTCGAGTCGGTGCGTTATTGCGCAACATTGGCATGATCAAAAATGATCAAGTCTCAAAAGACCGATTAGTTTAGTAGCCTTGGAAACACTAGATACATTCATAAATGTTACATTACATCATAAAGTGAAAAAAAATATAATAACAAGGTCTCCATAGTCCACAATCATATCCTCTTCTGACTATCCCTGCAGGTCATTCATACAATACTTCTTCACATCCGGGATAATATTAAAACATTGAAAGGGGCGAGCTCAGATTCTCAATAAGGATAACAATATAGCGGAAGCTTTCATAAATAAACATAAACATTTAAGGCAATTTATAACTAAACGAAATGCCTTTTAAACTTGAACTTCAACATAATATGGAAAAAGTAAAATGAAATAATTCCATTTACTTATTCACATGGATATTCTACTGGTCGAATAATCACATGCAATATCAATAACCACTTTCATAATGATGGAATTCATAATTCCAGACTATCATAACCACGTAGCCAAGGCCTCGTTCCAAGACAACAAATATGATTTTGTCAAGGCCTCGTGCCAAGACACTAGTTTGTCTCATGAGACTTGCCGATGCATCGAGGAGCTATAGCGGGCTCCACCCGTCACTTATAAAGTCCAATGCATTCCTCATGTGAACAAGTTTAAACATATCATAAACCATAACATAATTGTATCACATAAAACAAGCATAAAGGAAACAAAACATTTCCACATTTCAATCACAAGATATCAACACAACACATTGATATATTAAAACATTATCAAAACCATTTTTTATACCAAAATAAATGAAAGTTAAAACTTGGTTTTTATTTTTCATTTTAAAAAAAAGGTATGGCTTGTAGAGGAAGCCAAAACTCAAATAATGGTCACAGCAGCGGAGAAGTCGTTATCTCCGCATACGTATGACAAAAAAATTCCCTTTTTTCATTTTGTAAACGCTTCGTATAAAAAATATTCCTTTTGAATAAACATAAAAGTCAAAGGGTTTTATACACCGTATAAAAGAAAGCTGTGTATAAAACCAAATATGCCTCAATGAAAGGAGATTGAGACAAATTCCCTCAAAAAGATCATTTTTTTTAGAAAATAGATCTATTTTGTGTATTCACTATAATTATACATAAAGAAGGTACATATAAAAGATAGTACATAATAATATCATGACATAATTTGAAAGTAGGAGATTAACCGAAAGAATAGAAATTGGGTTAAGAAGTTCCCTTACCTTTTGTCCGACTTGACTCGACCGTTCTTTAACCTCCTGAATAATAAACTAGAGTTAATCCCTACTTGCTTAAGAACCTTTTTCAAGTTCATTATCCCTTTTATATCACTTATTAAAATGTTACGAAAATTATGTAATCATTTAAGTTAATAACGGTCATGTTGTCGATCTTTGGTACTTGAGTCAACAATAAACTTCTTATAATTACAAGTTGTTTAAGTGGTAGAATAAACATTATCTATAGAATTATATTCATGATTTAGATATCATATATATAATATATATCCAGTAAATACATTCATTTATAATATTACATAACATTTATAGGTAAGAAATGAAATGCACCGTTCATGGAGACGGTAAGCCGTACATACGCATGAACGCTACTTTCATTTCTATTTCATATTAAATGGAATGAAATTATAATTATATAAATTTGTACTATAATTCCAGTATAATATAATGTAAAATAATATTTACTCCATCCTTTATACATCCCATATATGGCATTAACGATTCAAATCACTTTGAGGGGGCGGTAGTCCGCACTTCCTAAAATGAAATTATCGCGTTTACCCAAAATGGAAATCATAAAGGTATGAAATAAATAAAAAATAAAGAATCGTAAGTAAAACATAAACATATTATATATCATATATAAATATAGTGACATCTTAATGTCCCCATTTGAAGGTGTTATATGAGTGTTGAACAATCATCGTTTCGTGAGGCAGAAATTCACCATCCACAGAAACTGTATATTCTTTAACCATGAGATGTAGGTGTGTGTAAGTGTAGCTTGATTACTTCTTATAACAACATTTTAGTATATTTATGATACTGGTGTTTTTACAAAATATATGAATAAAAAGATTTTAGGGGGTTGGAGAAGCAAAATAATACAAAATAACATAAGTGAAGACATTACCTTAAAATCAGGTAACTCTTTTTGATTTGAGACAAAGGCTTCCTTGGGAAGACTTCTGCCCAAAGTGAGGCTTCTAGGAGTAAGGGAGGGAATTTTTTAGAGTATTTTGGCAGATTTTGGCTGAGCCAATAGGCTTTGAATGTGTGAGTAAGTTGGTAGTAGTGGGGGCCTTTTATAAGTGGAGAGGAGGGGCACTCTTGGAAAGTAATGAAATGTTTCTTTATTATACATTTCTTTTCGGATTATAATGGTCCCACACTTATATAATTAGAGGATAAGGTGATATGGGTTCGAAATAGTCTCATCCAATAGGCTTTGGACACGTTTAATGCTTAGATTTTACATTATCCTTCCATTTTATTAAAATTGTTAATTAATGAGGTAATCGCTGCATCATCATGGTGTCATAAATAATTTAATTTATTTAATGTCTGAAAATTATAAAAAAATATCATTATGTAGGAAATATTTTTAGATTTCTAATGAATATTTATAGTCAAAAATATTACTTTTAAACACCCATTTAAAAATTGTTTTAGTAAAACGACTCATGTTTGTGACATTTATATTTTAACATTAAATAAAAGGTTTTTAATGTCATTTTCCTACCAAAGTGGCTCCTTGGGGTCCCAATGTTTACCGATGTATTGTCTAGGTCGGCCATCACTCATCAAATAGGGGTAGTACAAGTGTAAAGTTCATTTCATATTTTTATAATACCATTTTTACCTTATATTTCATTAATTACCTTTAATCGCGATTAATTAAACTTAAAAGTTACTTCTCACCAAAAATATTATTTTAATCCCATTGAACCACATTTTACTTAATAATGAAAACCATGTATGTCGGATTTTTTTAAATCAAATCACAGAAGTGGTAATGTTTCATTTAAACAAAAAATCAGTTTTTTAACTACCACTTAGTGGTTTCACTATTCATCAAAAATTGAAGTTTTTCAGAACAATGCCAAAATTTCACCCTAAGCTATAATTGATATTCCCAATCCAAAAATGATGTCTATTTTAAAAAATTCCAAACATATTAGTTGCATTAATTGATTTTATAATTAATTCCCACTGTCACAACAAATAGCGTGTTTTTAAGAAATACTATATATCAAAAGATTGACAATTGTTTATATCCAATTTCAAATTAAAATTAATTCTAATGACCACCATTGGATAAAATAGTAAAAATATATTCTAATTATACTTTAAAAACACTCAATAGTATAATTTATCACTATAAAATACTTTGATTAAAAAAGTTGTTTTTAAGTATTTTTCACTATTCATAAAAAATTGGAAGTTCTCAGCAAATTACAAGAAATTCGACTTTGGATAATTTTGATATTACGAATACAAAAATGAAGTCCATTTTGAAATATAAAATTTATATAATTTTAAATACTGGGTATTACTATTCATAACTACTACTTTGATTAGTCACAGTGTGTTAGAACTCGAACTTGTGTACAATGCAAGCTATCGCATTATTGAAAGAGAGGTGTATCGTGGAAGCTCGGGGTGTTACAACTCTTATATTTCACGTTACCAATGAACCCTAAATACTTTTAAGATAAATTATTAAAACTTTTTAGTGTAACTAATGAATATCGTTAAATTTATCTTTAATTTTATTACCTAAACTCATTTCGGATATCCCTTGTAATTCCATTTTCATTTTAAATACTATAACCATTCATGAAATTTTGATTTTGATTTTTCAATTTTACAAAATGTAACTAATTTTTTTGTCACATATCCTGAGGATGTTTAATATATTGAGTGAAAATCGATTCTATCACATACAGGAATAAACCATTAGTAAATGGTGACATTAACATTCTATATGTTAAATAAATGTAATACATTAAATTTTTATTTTCAATAAATTACCCAAAACATTTTAGGATGTTAAATTTATATCATATTAAAATTAAATTAGTGCAAAAATTATAATTATGTTGAACTTATTTATGTCAAAAACATACTCCCTCTATCATCTTAGACGCTATATTCATTTCAGAATATCTTGGTAAGGCACACAAATCCATTTTTGTTGGAAATTAAAACTTATTTCCTTTTAATATGGTCATTTAAAAACTAACCTATTATTTAAATATAATATATGGTACCATTTGTGTTCAAAAAAATTATATTAAATGAAAACATTATTAAAATATAGAAATATTTGGTGGAATGAATACATTCCCTAATATTTTAAAAAATATTTGCATAAACACAATGATCATATGTAATACTAATTTATCCATATATTATTCTCAAACCAAGTAATTTTAATTGATGAAACATAAACCATGTGTATAAACTAAATCATATCATGTTGATCATAGAAAAAAAAAATTAAAATAATTTATCTTATCTTAAATTAAAAATGAATTGATGAAACAAATATTATATAATGATTCATTTTATCTTGACTCTATATTTTAAATTATTATATAACAACTCCATATTTCATTACTGTAAACTACAAGATCAAACAATTATTCCATTTATATTTATTTCTTTTATATTTTCTACAGTGGTAAAATAAATATTCAGTACCATAAACCATTCATAGAAGAAGATTTAATTTCTATAACATCTATATCTGGAATAGAGATTCCCTATATTTTACCACACTCCTATATGTCTTCTAGATAATCCCATTTTATATATTTATTATTCCTCTTTCCTGACAACCCCATGTTCAAATGACATAAATATTTTTAGAGAAGAACATTTTTCTAAATTTCCAACTAACTTTTTATTATCCAATTTAAAATTTTTTCCACTTATATGATCTATACAGTACCAGAATCTAGACATCATTTTCCCAATTCATCAATTGGAAACACTTTGAGACTTTCGAGTTACATTTTTTGAAATCATTCACATTATTTGAAATTTTCCATAAATGAGAATATTATTAATTCTATAACCATTTTATGTCTCTAAATAAGTCATTTTATATAATTGAATAAACCATGACTATGTGTATAGAAAACACCTTATCCCATTTTATTTGACAACAATTATTTTTATTCCCTTAAATGAAAATTTAAAAAAAACACATTTTATACGGAATGTATCCAATATTGATACACCATGTTATCCATGCAACATCTTTTTTTGTCTGTTACTTGAAAGAACCGCATTGTTCTAAACATAATTTCATTTCTCCTTCTAGACTTCTATATATTTACAACACTTTTAAATCTTTTAGTTGATATCAAATATCTATCACAACAATATAATTGAATTTTATACCCAATTTAGGATTAAGGATACTTATTATTCTCATCATGTCATGAACATATTCATTCTTATTAAGTAAAATTTGAAAAACCTAATCATATTGAGTATATGACATTAAAACTCCTCTATAAAATTTTCATCTAATCATATTGAATCCTTAAAGGTATCACATTATTCTTCTATATGTATATTTGTTTACTTTTTAAACAATTTCAACACATAGTTACTAAGAATGATGTTATCACTGATTTCACTATTAATGATGTTATTCAATATCTTAGCTTTAATCTTCTTGATAACATCACTCAGATTATAGATAATTATTCCTATGGTAACAGTGATGATTTTCTTATCTGGGAGCCTGATCACAATTCTTTACATGATTCCAAAAGTTTCTATAGGTTTGATTTTTAAAAATCTTATTTTAACTTTCATTGGTTGAAATCCTTTGACAACCCTTCGATAAAACCTTCAAGACTCACACTTGTCTGGCATATTTACCACAACTATATCCCCATAGAGGGTTTCTCCAGAATTTTGGGATCCTCCTTTGTTCAAAGTGTCATTTTTGTCACCAACATAGAAAAGATACTAAACATTTGTTTCCATCTTGTTCTATTGCGTCTTCCCTTATAAATTTTATTACTAAAATTTTTTAATGCATATGGATTATTTTTGATACTATATGCTCCCAATTAAAAAGATGTGTGGATCTCTATAGCTCACCAAAAATCAAGAACCTATTCTAAGCTTTTGTCACTGAGCTTCACTATGTGATCAGGTGTTATAGAAATTTTATTATACACAACAATTACTCTTTCGATCTCAATGCAGGTCGAACCCAGATTCTCATCATGATTCAGGATGGCACCTTGATTTAGAACACTTGTTTTGATAACACCTTTGGATAATTTGAGATCCATCGCCATATTTAGATTGATGGCCTTTACAAACAGATGAGGCACACTTTTTATGTTTTCTGGAAATCCCCACTTCCAGGATGGATAAAAGTGAAAGTAGATGGTGCCTCTAAAGGCAACCCTGGTTCTGTGAGCTGTGGTTCAATTTTTAGAGACAATATGGGACAGTGTAATAAATGATTTTATTGTGGTTGTGGTGCTGCCTCATTACTGGAGGCAGATATTATGGGTGTGATTCATGTTGTTGACTTTTCCAACCAAAGTCGCCAGAGAAATATTTGGATTGAAAGTGATTCAACCACTATTTTCAATGCCATCTGGAATGATGTGGCGCATCTTGCCTAGACTCTTAC
The DNA here is from genome assembly GCA_963277665.1 of Viscum album. Lineage (NCBI taxonomy): Eukaryota > Viridiplantae > Streptophyta > Magnoliopsida > Santalales > Viscaceae > Viscum > Viscum album. The sequence goes on from OY728160.1 coordinate 1,388,419,614, forward strand.
TACCCATTGGATGAGTTTCATATCTTTGCATCGGGAGGTCAAACACATTTCCACTCATGCTTTTTCTGAAGCCTATATGGTTTCTGATGGTCTTGCCAACAAGGGGGTTAACCAGAATATTATTTGGTAGGTTGATTTTCCTGGTGATTTCCTCCCCTTTTATGATAAATATTGTTATAAGATTTCATCTTTCAGGATCATGTAACCTGCTTTTTTATCTTCAATATATTGTGTCTTGGTCAAAAAAAATACATTATTCTTATCAATATTAAGTATTAATCACAATTATTAGTTAGATGGGGATAATAAAATTATTTAAAAAATAATCAGTTATCATATGAATATCATGTTTTATAACCATTCAATAATGAATTTATCTAAATGGTATCCTACTAAAATGATGATTCCCTTTTAATATTCATCTCATACATTAGTGAGAAAACATATATATTTTACAATGAAATTATTCAACTATTAAATTCATCCCACTGGTTTTCTATTTATATATGGAATAAATTTTATATATGAATATTTCATAGTTGATTAGAAAACTGATTGTCTAATCCGTGATATGGAAATCAACTCCATTCCACTAGTATCCATCACATGTTTTTCCCAGCTAGGTGCATCTTAAAAAGAATTTCAAAAACATATTAACAAATTGAAACCCATGGAATCCCTAAAGTGGAATTACCTACAAAAGGATGTAGTAGTGTCACCCACAACATTCTCTCTTATAATAAATAATTTATGGGAAACCAAATAAGAATGAATGTACATAATTAGATGATCATGGTCTTGAAAATTGTTGTTTTGGAATGATTCCCACACTTAGTAATTGAAGGATATTTTGATCTCATCATCTTATCTCATGTTATTTCAATTATGTATACATGCTTCAAGTTATTTATTTTAAATTCATATTCCCTCTACCTAATCAATATGTTCATTTCATATTGATGTGTAAATCGTTACACAACTCAGTAGTTTGTGTTAATAACCCAAAATAGAATTCAAGTATATTCATACAGATGTAAATGAATCATATTCATAATGAACTTGAAAACATAATGTAAAGCATTAGAATTGTATGATATTGAAAATATCAACATGATTAAACCTAGATCAATAAATAGCGAGCCCATTCACATTTCATGAGAAGTCATAGGCCTCCATTTAACTAGGTATTCTTACACCAAGTACATCTAACAATGGATACAATAGTCAATAGATAATCTAATTTATCATAAATTTAACATCTAATATACACAAATTATGTTCATCAAGTTAATTCATGCTAATAAATTCAATTAAAAACATTGGACACTATAAATGAAAAACTATTTTCATTATAGATTCAACCCTAGAATTTGATGAAATGATTTTACATATATGTGGTTAAACATTTTAATATAAACCATACATAATATTCACTTGTCCTAAAAAATTAATATGCCGAAATAGAGAAGGGAATAACCTTTAAATAGATGAACAAGTCAAATAATTAACTATGAGATAACCATTAATGAATTATTCATAATTATAATATAATTATAAAAATTTTATGATTTTAGTTCTCTCATTAAAAAACATACATAAATTTTAATACAAAAAAATTATATTAATTATAATATAAACACATTCAAATTTAACATTATATCGCGCATTTCAATTTTAAATATATTATATTTTTTGAACTATATATAATTAATAATTAAGTTTTTATTATGTAAACATCTTATACTTTCTAATATCACATATTTAATTGTTATTTGAACCATGATCAAATCAATCAAAAAAACTTTTGATTTTGCTTAAATAATTTCTAAACATGGACCCTATTTGTTTTAAACAATTAAAAATAATTATTTATGAAAAATTCATAACTAAAATATAATAATTTAATATTTTTAGAAAATACATAATATTATTGAACACTTTATTAATTATTTCCAAAGATTTCTATATAATCACTTTAATTTAACATTTTAAGTTACCTAAAAATTTTGATAAATATTTTATCAAATATTTTAATTTAGTACTGTGGGATAAAATGATTCTTAAAAAATTAACTAAGTATAAATCGTTAATAATTAATTTATTTTTAAACCTTTTTTAAATTTAAATATCCATATATAACTTAGATAATAATTTATAATAGTTTTATAAAACTTTTATGTCATTTAAGAATTTAATAAAACATAGTATCCTTTTTATTTACCCTTATGAAAAAACCCTATTTTTTCCAAGGGTGACCTCCTTGTTCCCTTATGTAGATAATTTATGAAATGGTAGATACCCATGACTAATATATATAAAATGATGTATAATGTTAAAATTAGTCTTAGATTTATGTGGAAAAAGGAAACCCATGTTTACACATATATAAACCCATTCATGTAAAGGTAATCCATTGGTTTTCTTTATGTGAGCACTCATGTATAGGTAAAAATTAGATACCATTATTCAACTGATCTTCATAAGGCTGATGCTTTAATTAGATTTATGTGTAAATATATATAATCCTCCATCCCATATGTATACTAGTCTCCATAACTGTACGATGATATAATCCTTATGAAAACCACACCTCTTATGGATAATTCCTTGGTTACTCGTACACTTATTAGTTATGTAAGGGTGTGGTCTTGGTAGCATATACATAGCTCAGAAATGTATGGGTAAATAATTTAAAATAATGAATTACTAGAAACAAAAAGTTCTAAATTTTTTTTGTGTCTTTATCATTTCAATGAATGAGTTTATAAATTTAAATTATGTATTCCTGTAATACCACTAAATGGTTTTGTTAGAGAAAAAAAGCTACAAGAAGCAATAGAAATGATTTTAACCATCATCTGAGGATATTCCATGCATGATATAAAAATCATAAACATAATGTAGAATTTAAGACATGATATATATTTTTATGTACACAGTATTATTTCTACAAAAAATAGTCAAACAACATCATGCGGGTTTGATAAATATTACTGTTGGAAAAAAAGGGCATCACCTATCCATAGTGATTCCACGACCGGTGCTTGAATCACCCAACATTCAAGTAGGATTCACCATCCTATTAATTGAGATATTTCTTCATAGTGAAATAAAGTATGATGAAGGAAACATTTTTGGGAATAGGTAGGTTTGATGAATCCTACAAGGAAGCACTCCCAACAAGTCTACTTAATTGAAATAGTCTATACAGTTAATAAATGACACACATTTATTATTATCTCATTTATTTGTGCATTAAAACACATCAATAAATTTAATGGTAAATTCAAGAATGAAATAAAATATTGTATTCATTTAATCCCTTAGTAATTTCCTCTTATATAATGGCTTACTGATTTATAATATACATGGTAGAAACAGAAAATTATAACAATTATCATTTTGATACAATCAAATATTGTATATAAAAATATACTCTTATGACCATGAAAATAATTATTTATATGGAATATAAAATGGAAAAATGATATATATAACATACACACAAACATGTATATATATATATATGGATTTAGGGAATATATCCATCATATTATTTTAGTAATGTAATTTTTATAAAGATAATGTGAATTGTAAATATTTGGAAGGTAGGTGAATGGGTGTAATATTAATTTTTGTAGGACCCAAACCCCAATAGTTATCTTTTCATGGAAGCTTCATGGTTTTATTTCTATGACAAGTATTGAGGCATTGTAATGGAATATATATATTTCACAATGTACTCAATGAATTTGGATGCAAATCTTCCATTATTTTAAATGTCGCAATCAGGAGATTGTGTCGTCTATGTAGAAAACAAAATGTTTTCATGGGTTTTGGGTCGGGTAAGTAGAAAAGATTTTATGTGAGGATATTAAATGGAGTTTTTATCTTTATAAATAAAAAAATAATTATAAATTTTTTATTCACATAAATTTTAATTTTTTCCTGTTTTAAGTTTTTTATTAAATAAAAGAACTTTTTGGTCCTTAAAAAGAAAAGGTGAAACAAAATAAAAAAAGTTTCATTTATAGGGGTTATTTCTATAATTAGTAGTGGTTATAACCCATGATAAATTAATTATATCATCTCTATGAAGATAGTTATATATTAAAAAAAATCTATTTTACCATAAAACATGAGCTCAAACTTGTTCCATTTCCTGTCCCATTCTTGGGTTTTTCTATGGTGCAGCACCACATTTGGCATTTCAGTGTAGGTGTGATAAAAATATTTTTTTCGGTTCTCATGTTGATGAAATATCATTCTTTAAAAAATATTTTTTATTCATTCTTTCCCAAAAAAATTGATGACATCATTATAGAAACTTTTTTGTATAAAAATCATTCTTAAGTAACCCTACCCAATTTTAGAGTTATAGGTTGGATATAATCTTTGTTTTTTTATAGACCCACACTAGAAATGTGGCCACTAACTATTATTAGTAGTGGATATTTGTATGTGTTGATATGGTATTCATTTAGTAGTGACATATACCCATTATATAAATTATTAAATTAATATTTCTGAAATCACCATATTATTAATATATATGTGTGTGTGTGTGAAAATTTTCTGGCCATTTTGAAACCATGAAATAAAATAACACCAACACCACTTTCTCAAGAATTGATTATTTCCTTGTGTTCTGAAAACTATATATAAATTCATCCATGCTTACATACATGTGTTTTTAGATATATTAATATTATCCATACAAATAAACAAAAATAGATACATATACACATATACACATTTATATTTATATATTTCCCTAAATAACTAAAACTATATATGTTTTTTGTATTTACATAATGTATGAATTCTCATAATATATCTTTTTTAATTATTTACAAAATACATCTAAAAATACCCTGATAATGTGTCCCTATTATAATCACTATACTAGCACATATAAAGACCACCATTTATCAGCACTACATTCAGCAATAATAAAAGATATTTTATTTTGAAGCTGGTTACAACATCAGTATTTCATAGCACTGATGTAGAGTATTATTAGCATTTTTAATTCCAAAATTTGGAATAGTGATATTTTTCTATGTGTATAGTAAAAACATATAAATTTATATTTATCTATACGTATATAAATTTTTATCTATTAATATATATATATATATAATTATGTAAAAATAAATATTTCTATTTGTTATCTATATAAAATTAAATAAACGTATAAGAAAATTTGCATAATGATAAAAATATATATATATAAACAATTTTTTAAATTAATTTTAATAAAAAATTTATGGTTTTTATACATGTAGAATTGTAAGTATTTATCAATATATGTTTTAATATAATTTTTTCATATTAATAAAAATCGTTGAATTTTTTATTGAAATTTTTTAATAAAATATGTATGGGTTTAAAATAATCACAGATATAATAAATCAATGGTGGTGTAGAACCCATTAGCATTCATGTTTGTCCCTATATAGAGTCATTCCGATATTTTATAGAACGAGTAGAAGGAGATGTCATTTTATGAAATATTAAGAGGTGAAAAGAGTAACATCCCAACCTGGATGCCACTAATTAGTGCTCTGAGTTGGTGGGTCACTAGGCCTCAATCACGCCTCCCCATACGTCAAAGGCTACCGACTAGTAATGAGGGCCTAGGGTTTGATAGTGGGGAGATTGTTCTATGATATTAGAGTAAGAAATCAATTGAAACTACTAAGTAGAATACATAGAGGAATGTAAAGAGAGTATAGAAGTGGTAAAGAATGGAATTAGAAGATGAAATAATAATAATTGAAATGCTGTAAAATCATGAAAAGGTATGTCATAAAATACAATATTGGTCACCCATTGGTCTGACCATACAGATACAAAAGTACAAAAGAATTTGAAAGTAAAATTATAGGGTACTACTACTAACTCTGAACCAGACCACTTACCGAGTCTCCAAAGGCAATCGAACTGCACCAACTTGATCATAACAACCCACACGAGTAGTTCTGATCGATCATGAAACTCTAGGCATCATCCCTATCAACAATAGAACTCTTGATCAACCTGAAATTCATACATAAGGTCTACAAGTAAACATAGGTGCACGTTCATGGGTGAGAAATAATATCCATAGTCCACCCCAACATGAAACCTATAAATGTGATTATATAAGTGTTCGAAAAAGGAACATCTAAACCTCATTGAGACACTAAAAAGGGTGATAAAAACCAATATGAACCCACAATCGAACCTAGGGTCTATAATCCCTATCAACAGGGAATGTTCCACCAAGAATTTCCATATCTATATCTACAAACATGTATAGTTTCATACCTTTACATCCATACATAAACATGAAAATCATGAATAAGTGAAACAAATAACATGAAAACTAAACTTTAGTTGATCTATTGGTTTGTAATCCTAATTTATGAATACCTAATTCAGGAAAAGAAGGATAAGTCATAGATCAATCTACATCACCATAGTGGGATACTCTTCTTACACATTGGTTCACCCGTACCTTCCCCAAATCACTGAAACATGGATACCATATACCAATGGTCATTCCTATAAAGATCAGAACAACCACAAAAAAAGTCTTATAATCACATGTGCCAGAACATAAAGGCCCGGATACAAGGAACTCGTCCAAGGAATCCTCCTCACAAGTGTAGACCACAAAAGGCTGAATCCAAGGATCTCGTCGAAGGAATCCATATAAGAAGTGTAGACCATGAAGTTCCAGATCCAAGGAACTCATCCATGGAATCCCATCGAGCCCCATGGGCATCCCAGTAGAATTTCGATAACAGTACTAGTTAGGGTACTAGGAGAATGTTAATAGAACATGTCTAACACAAGCCCAGTCATGCTGGTTCCACAGGGTAGAAAGGCCTAGGGAATCCCAAAGAATCAAAACTGAAGGGGAATACTTACCCCAAGGCATCCAATTTCATGTTCCAGATACATGGAAATATGTTCATGATATCTAGGAAAAAATTCAAGCATTAAAACCAATCATTCATCTAAAAACATGGGTATACCCACCCATTTATCACATACTAAGGAGACTGTAATCACCCCCACCAAAAACATCTATCCTATGAGTCCGTTAAAGGAATTCCTACAATGAGGAATGAAAGTATCACTCAAGGCGTACAAGTCAACATGAAAGGATCAACTTCCAAGTCTCAGTTACAACCACTTGCTACTCGTAAAACATTAGAAAAGAATGGCCCAGAATTCGGATCCCCCAAGGAAGCACATATAGGCATATCATAAAGAAAGAAAGATACCTCACTTCTGGATCAACAAACATAATCCATGAACTACCTCTATTAAAAATCACTTCATCAACAATAACCAAGTCATGTATATAAAAAACGAGTGAGGGTGTCCCGAACACGAAACCCAACACTCCATCCACATCCCCTTGGTCTTACCAATTTGGCATGGGCTCTAAGATGGCACCTGAACACCATATCTAACAAAACCTGATGTAAAATGTAGGATTGGACAAGCAGCGGGGCACCCGCTAGGTTCTTTATGTAAAACACTAGCAGAAATCCTACTTGGGATCCTCTAAGTAAACACAATAAATGGAATCATACTCAGGATACTTTGATATTAAGGAATATTAGAAAACCTATATGGTATCCGTGAGTGAAAAAAAATAGTGGCATCCTACAAGGGGTCCTCAAAATGATATAGAGGTACATGGATACTATAAGGGACTCCCTAGATAAGCATATAAGCGAAGTATTTTCCCAAGGATCCTCTGTAACTAAATAAAATATGGAGACTTCCAACACATGATCCTCTATAAAAATTGTCTCATGGGATCATAGTCTAGAAGGGAATGTCTCACCAGGGTAACATCCTCAAAATTATAAGTCATAGAAGATAGCTCAAATCTCATCTCAAATTAATATCTCAACTGGGATGGTCCCAACACCCAACCTATCATTCATGATATGTCTCTCCCTTAGGAGATGACAAAATTTGATAACTGGAGGAAGAACCTCTTTGTGTAGATAAAAGCCCCAAAACACCAATTAAGAGTCCTCAGATTGCTCTGTAGCTTTTACCATTGTGACCTACATAGGAAACTACTCATAAAGGACTACTCTTGGGTTCAAAAAATACATTGGGGGAAAAGGCATGAAAAACCCTCAAAGGGTTGAAAGGGGAAATTACATAGCATTTAACCCTCGGAACACGGTGTGTACTCCCAAAGAACTACATGGAAATGTACGCCTACCGGCATGGTAATATAAAACCCCTAGGTACATGGATTTTGGAACTGGTACATGGAGTGTAACCAACATAGGTTGCATGCCTATGTTCATCAACTATCCTATCCATCTACCTAGTCAGGTCATGTACTCCCCACGGCCATGTACCACTACACGGGTTTTCCTAGCAGTGTACTTATCTACACAGCAGTATACTAGTACATGACATGTAAAACACTATACATATAATGTACTCCATGATCATAACCTTCCCTAAACGATAATAACATATGGTGTGTTCCCTTGAAACACATGCCATGTAATCTAGTTTTCCCAAATAGAAAATGCTCAGATCGCCTAAATCCCACGTTTTCAACCCTAAAACCACAGATCTAGCCACTAGGGCCCTCATAAAAGATTAATCAAGATTTAAATTTGGAACAAAAAAACTATGGGTATATGCGGTGATAATGTAAATAGTCATACCATTGTGTAGAAACCGATGAAGCATGGGTTGATTTGATGGTCCATGGTCATCGCGCATTGATCCATCACATTGAGGGATTCATGGTCACACATCATTTCCTCCATATCTCTATTTCTCTCTCCACTTCCATTTTCCACATTTTTCGATTGGAACAATAGGAAGATGTGTGGAATATGTGAGAAGGAAAAAAATGAAGTGAAAAGTGAAAAGAGAGAAAAGGAAAAGTAAATGAAAAAGAAGAAAAGGGGGACAGGCTATCCCCAATGCCCGACTTGATATTATGCCTTTCCTAGGCTAGAATATCCATTCTTGACACAATGGTGGACACATAATCTCAATAAAATGCTCTTTCCAAAAGTTATTACTGAATGAACCCATGTAAATAAAGCAATTGTCATTTAACAAATATTAATTATTCTGTAAAAAATCTAACAGCTTGGACTTCTACAAAACTTCGGTCCTATTGTAAACAACCTATTCTAAGACCAATAGATTGGTCCAAAATATTCTTCAAGATCATCTTATAGGGTAAAAATACTATTTAACCCCTTATAAGCATCTTAATGAAAAAAAGTAAATTTTCAACTCAAAACTGCAGTCTGGAAAAACCTAGGTCCTTACAAACTCCCCATCATAAACCTTCTCGTCCCTGAGAATCCCGGTGTAAGGACAAGAATCCATTATCTCATCCTGATCACCTTCACAAGAAATCTATCTAGACTATTTAATGTCCAGTATCATAGAGTTAATAACTTCCTTCTATATGGAAGACATTAAACAGTGACCAACTAGGTATACATCACTATAAGAATACACATATCATCATCTCAAACACAACCTCTATGCCCAAAATCCCATGGAAAATTATGAATCTCAACTGAAAAAGAGGGACACAACCCTCAAAAGTCCAATGGTGTACTACCCATTATATAGATTACCTTGTACTATTCCTAGAGCATAACCTTAATAGGTTCTATTCCTCATAACCAGGGAAGAAAATTTATAAAGAAAAATGAGCTCGGCATAAGGCTAAATCCCTCTCAGCATGCTCAAGATGAATCAAGATATAGCATGATTGCCTCTAACATGAGTACATTAATATTCTACCAGAGGCATTTTCAGCACCCTTTGAGCCACGCTCACATCCTATCAAAACCTTACTAGTATTTGGCCATGAGTCAACCATCTCATGGTACATGATTCATTTCACAAATGTCACCTCTACCATAAAGATACATTCTAACACAACATCTGGTATACAAACACATGTCCTGTTTGGAAAACATCAGTCCTCAGCCCACATCCAACAACTCATCAATTAAGATTCATTGATACCATGTGAAACTAGGGTGTACCATTATCACAAGACTCATACTCCAATGAGTCATCCACTACAAGGAAAAGATGATCGTTCTATGTGGCCCATAAGTTTCGTAAGCTAGAATCCCCCTTGGAACTCCTCTAAAAAAGTGATCAAATCACCCATGCCATTATTTACTGCACAACAACCTGTCAAATAGTGTCATTCTAGTAATGAGCTTCTACCCCTACTCTACCCACAAAAGCAATAGCAGAAACACTGGTCGACCAGGACATGAACCCAAGCATTCCTTCTAATTGAATCTAGTCTCAAAAAAAAAGAAACCACAATGCTTCATCGAAAGATAAAGTAATATGCATTCATATAACTCATAACTTGAGTGTCAATGTTCCACGATCAAAAAACGAGAGTAAAACCAAGCTCACTGCATAAAAATGCATCTAAAAATATGGGATAACCTCATCCCCATAGGTTTCCATTGAACAAAATAGATTTCGACCTATAAGGTTCCATGAATAAATTAAGGTTCTATAGGTCTCCCACCTGGACCTAGTGAAAAGTCCTCACAAATAGGTCACAAGGTCTAACTACATATCCCAAAAGCAGCAACCTCGCAAAAGAAGGCAAAGATCAAAATGACCTGCGAAGGGTAAAACTGAAAATATGGCCTAAAAGAGCCCCTTAATCCTCTCTAATAATAAATAGAAAAAATTTCTCCATATATTCCCAATTAATAATAAAAGTCATGGTACCAATTGTAAATGTACAGAATGATCCGACAAGGTGATCGTACCACGATTCACTATTTTAGTCCACCCTTACACCGGTGTTTTGAACTAGTTTTGTAATAAATATTCCAAATATAATAATAAATTTAACAACATGTTTGAATAATTTAATTAATTTTAATCAACATTATAATGGGAAATGTTACTTGTTTTTATTATTTCAATGTAGGTGGAGGTGATTCAGAGGGCCCTTGATGAAGTGGAAGAAAAATGGGCCAAAATTGCATGGATCAATGGACATTTGTCCACTATTTTGCATAGTACACGAAATACGTGAATCCAAATGGGCTGAAATTTTGTGGGCCTGTCCGAAATGTAATACTCACTATTTCATATTAAGGAACCCAATCCGGATTCGGCTTCTATTGGGCCCATTAGAACTGATCTGTCCAAGCCACCAAATTTGGACCAAGTCAAATGCGGTGTTCTGTATTTTATCAATATCTAGAGATGTAGTTGTCCAAACGGTGCCAAACATTCGGTGGAGATAGTAAAGAAGTAGGGATACATCTTTTATATTTTCTCCAATGAAAGATAAGGCTATATGAAGGCTGAAACGCGTGGTACAAGTGGATTGATGAAATATGTGTGCCTAAAACCACATTCCAATTTTCCTATAAAATGGCACCTTGGGCTCCCCATTTTCAAGTGCGGCCAAGGAGTGAAGTGTTGCCAATTTGGAGTCCTATAGGAGTCTCATAATCACCTTGGAGGTTCTGGAGGCCCCTATCCTCATAGGGGAATCAAGGATGAAGAAGGAGTGCCACCCAAGCTTCCTCCTCCTCCCGATGTCGAGCTAAAAGTTGGGTGTTCGTTGTGAGGGAGCTACACGCATGTCAAGGGAGTTACGATGCATACACTAGCTACTGGTTTGGAGTAATTTGGGTGTTTAAACATTTAATTCCATGTATATTATTTTATTTTAGATTTGAATTCTTGATTTGATGCATGTGATTGTTGTGCTCTTAATTTCTAACCGATCAGTGTGAGATTTTGAGTGCGTGACTTGTGTTGTTCCGATTGGGCATCATAAGAACCCTTTTCATACCCCAACATATTGAGATTTAAATCTGATTTGGAAGCTTTTATTCCATGCATAAGTACTGTACCTTGAAAATATGATTGTTACATCAAGGATTGGTCCTTAAAGAATTGAAATAAAAGGATAGGAATTAATTGGGATTCTAATTAACTCCAACCAAAGAATTACTCTAAACCTAAGATGAATCTCTATGAACAATGAACTTGATATGTGTGTAGTGAAATCACATTGACCCTTTAATCTCATATTTTTCAAAATCCACTAGGTCACTCAACTTTTAAGCTATTTCAACTAATTCATTGTTTTAAACGCTTTTCAAAACCACCCCCTCTCTTAGTCATTTTTATTAAAAATATATACTCTAAACCTACAAACGCTCCTTGAGAGACGACATAGGTTCTACCCTAGACTATAAATAAACTTTAAAAACATAATAAATTTGACGTGTCATGACAACGCGGTCAAATTTTGGCGTCGTTGCTGGGGAGAACTTTGGTTTTTTTGTGCAAGTTTTTGATAATTTTTTTGTTACTTTTGTGAATATTTGTTTGTTTTATCTTCTACCTTGGAATTTATTTTTGTGTTCTAATTTATTTATTGTGTAGGTTCTGTGTATGAAGCGTTCTAATATGGGAGACCTACAAACATTCAGTCCCAAACCGGAGAGGATCCTACATCAACGAAACTGAGACAAACAAGACAACACTTTGAAGGAGGATACATCAGATCTTAAAAATCTTCTTGATCCTTCTTCTTCTTCTGAAACCAAAGTGAAAACTGAACATAACTTGTATAACATGGATGAAAATAATAGAACACTAAAAGAACTAACCTCGCCTGATGTTGATATCTGACCCACTTACATTCAATTACAAGGTGAGGCACCCAATTTTGAACTAAAATCTGGTTTAATTTATTTATTACCAAGATTTCATGGACTACCTGGAGAAGATCCACAAAAGCATTTAAAAGAATTTCATAATATGTGTCCAACATTAAAACATATTATTGTGGATGAAGAACAAGTAAAACTTAGGGAATTTCAATTTTTATTAGAAGACATGGCTAACGATTGGTTGTATTATGTTAATTCACCTATTAGAGGTTCGGCAGACATGAAACGACTTTTTCTTGAAAAATACTTCCAAGCCTCTCAAACTACAACAATAAGGAAATAAATATGTGTGATAAGACAATCTCAAGGAGAAACCCTTCATGAATATTGGTAATGCTTTAAAAGATTATGTTCAAGTTGTCCACACCACCAAATCAGCGGTCAACTTTTAATACAATATTTTTATGAAGGTTTAATTCCAATAGATAGTAACTTGGTTGATGCTGTTGTAGGTGGTGGACTAGTGGATAAAACCACTATTGATGCGAGGACCCTAATTGAGACCATGGCACATAACACTCAACAATTCAGTTCAAGGTCCAGTGTACCCATTTGAGGTGTCCATGAGGTGAAAAGTACTGAATTCGAGAAGAATGTGGACACAAAGTTTGAAGAGGTGAGTACGCTTCTACGACAACTTGCTCTTTACAAATGGAAATTCCAATATCCTCCTCCCATACATTGTGGTATATGCTCTCCTGATACCCACTATTCTGACCAATGCCCCCAACTGAGAGAAACTTCTTAGAGTTGTGAGGAAATATTCCTAGGACGCCCCTATAACCAACTCATTAGGCAAGAACCATACTATCCATCCAACCCTGGGTGGAAAGACAACCAAGCCTATAGGAAAGGGGGTATTCAAACTAGCCTCATCAACCATGGATCCAACCAGGGAAAAGTAGTCATCAACCACCACCACCCAAAAAAAATTCAACCACCCCAAAGGCCTTTCCAACAACCCCCTCTAAAAAATGAACCTAGACTAGAAGATATCATGAAACAAATGGCTTCCAATAATCTCCAATTCCAACAAACCACTCAGGAATCCATACAAGATCTCAAAACCCAATTAGGACAACTAGCTAACTCGGAGGGTGAAATCCAATGCCATGGGTCTGGTAAAATACCCTCTCAACCACTTGTCGACCCTAGGGATAAGGGAAATGTTAGTGCCATCACCCTTAGGAGTGGAACTCAACTTAAATTCCAAATGAACCCTCCATTAGAGTCATCCTCTCCTAATGGAACCACCATCCCAACCACTGAAAAATGTTCAAATGACATGGAACCTTGTCTTGAGTGAAGTCCTAACAAAGGAAAGAGTGTGTATATTGATGAGTTACCAAGCCCAATAATTCTTCTTCAATTTCCCCAAAGAGCCACCCAACCAAGGAAACAAAAGGAAACTGAACTTGATAATGAAATCTTGGAGACTTTCAAAAATGTGTTGGTTAACATCCCATTGATTGATGTCGTGAAGAAAATTCCACGTTATGCTATGTTTCTAAAGGAGATGTGTACACATTGATGGAGACTTAGTGGGGTTGAGAAGGTAAGTTTGGGGAGGAATGTCTCAGCATTGATACAACCATCGCTTCCCACCAAGTGCAATGATCCTGGAACATTCTCAATTCCATATACCATAGGGGATTATTCTTTTTCTAATGATATGCTTGATTTGGGTGCTTCAATTAATGTGATGCCTCACTCCATATACTCTTCTTTACAGGTCGGTGAACTAAAGCCCACGGGAATAGTTGTTCAGCTAGCAAATCGGAGTACGACACACCCTTCTGGTGTGTTATAAGATGTTCTTGTGAGGGTTTGAAATTTAGTATTTCTTGCAGACTTTTATGTTCTAAAAATGGAAGATGATAGGATGAATGGAAACACCCCAATTATATTGTGGAGACCTTTCTTAAAAACCACCAAAGCCATAATTAATGTCCATAATGGTATATTATCTATGGAATTTGGTGGTGACATGGTCCATTTCAACATACTTGATGTCATGAAGCACCCCTCAGAAGAATATTCCCCTCTCTTGGTAAATTCAATTGATGTACTCCCTTCCCCTAAAATCACTTCATTTGTTTCCCCTTATCCCCTTTCTGAATTTTCCTCTTTCATTGAAATTCTTGGTAATGAGTCATGTGTTGATTGTCGTAGTGGCCTAGAAAAGTGTAATGCATGTTTATTAATTCATAATTTCTTGAACACGGAGGATCACCTGACCATCGATGATACAGCTACGCTTGTAAAAGCTAATTCCTCATCTGAGGATGATACCATTGAGCAGTTAGATGACACTACTGACCTCTAACTTTCACACACACTCCCATAAATCCAAAACCCACCTGAATTGGAACTTAATCAACTACCTCAAAATTTCAAATATTCATATCTTGAGAATAGAAACAAGTTGCCCATCATCATTGCTAGTTCACTCACTCTTGAGGATGAATTAGGACTGATTGAACTTTTGAGGGATTATAGACAAGAATTGGGATGGACACTTGTGGAAATTCCTGGTATTAGACCATAAATTTGTAAACAACATATTTTATTAACTGATGAGGTTAAACCAGTGAGGCAGGCACAACGTCGACTGAACCCAAACCTCTTATAAGTAGTTAAAAATTAAGTAACAAAATTATTGGCTTCTAGAATCATTTACCCCATCTCTGACTGCCAATGGGTCAGTCCTGTTCATGTAGTTCCTAAAAAAACTGGCCTAACTATAATTAAATATGAAAATTATGAATTGGTTCCAACTCGTGTCCAGAATAGTTCGTGTGTCTGTATATATTACCACTGACTAAACCAACACACTAGGAAGGACCATTTCCCATTGCCATTCACGGACCAAATGCTAGAGATGATAGCGGGGAAGTCCCATTACTATTTTCTTGAGGGGTATTATGGATACTTTCAGATACATATTGCCCTTGAGGATCAGGAAAAATACAACCTTCACTTTCCCCTTTGGCACATTTTCCTATAAATGGATGCCATTTGACCAGTGCAATGCTCCGGGTACTTTCCAGCGATGTATGGTTAGTATTTTTTTCGGATTACCTGGAGAATTGCATGGAACTTTTCATGGATTATTTTACTATTTATGGATCCTCTTTTGATGATTTTTTTATGTTGTCTTGGTTCTGTCCTATGTCGATGTATTAAAAAGAATCTTGTATTAAATAATGAGAAGTGCCATTTCATGGTGGGCCAAGGTATAGTTTTGGGAAATGTCATTTTTGGGGATGGTATCCAAGTATTTAATTCAAAAGTGGATGTCATTTATTCCCTACCATTCCCTAAAAATGTAGGTGATGTGTGGTTTTTCCTAGGTCATGATGGATTTTACCATCGTTTCACTCATGATTTTAGTAAGATTTCACTTCCCCTCTCCCGCATAGTCCAAAAAGAAAAAGATTTTGTTTTTGATAAAGAATTTGAAAAAGCTTTTAATAAATTAAAATGGACTCTCACATCACCCTTGGTAATCCAACCACCTTGGTGGGATTTACCATTTGAGCTCATGTGTGACGCCTCTAACTATGCAGTTGGGGAAGTCTTATCACAAAGGTTCGATCGAGCTCCACATCTCATTGCCTATGCCTCACGTACTTTGGACCCTGCCCAAGAAAACTACACCACCACTGAAAAAGAATTTCATTCCATTGTGTTTGCCTTGGATAAATTCAGGTCATACCTTTTAGGGTCCAAAGTCATTGTGTTCTCAGACCATGAAGCCCTCCGGTATCTCATAAAGAAACCGGATGCCAAACAACGTCTCATTCGTTGGATGCTCCTCCTTCCGGAATTCAATCTAGAAATTAGAGATAAAAAGGAGCAGAGTATGTGGTGGAAGACCATATCAGTAGGATCCCCCCATCCTTGGACATTGTCTCATCCCCCTGTATTCCCATTAATGACTAGTTTCTTGATGAGAAATTGTACAAAGTGCAAGATGTTATTCCCTAGTATGCTGAAATTGTAAATTATTTGGTAGCATCTTGCATTCCTAATGATTTCAACAAAAAACAAGCCAGTCGTCTAAAACATGAGTCTCGTTGGTACATTTGGGATGACCCCTACCTTTGGCGCACATGTAGCAATCAGTTCCTTAGGCATTGTGTTCCCAATAGTGTGTTTCAATCTTTCCCTATATTCTTCCACACTCTTGATTGTGGGGGCCACTTTGGTCCCCAATGGACTGCTCGCAAATTTCTTGATTCTGGTCTATTTTGGCCAACACTGTTTCAGGACACCAATGAATTTTGTAAATCTTGTCCTCATTGTTAAATAATGGGGAATGTCTCTAAAAGGAATGAAATTTCACAACAACCCTTGCTCTTTCATGACATTTTTTATGTTTGGGTCATTGACTTTATGGGGGCATTTACCAATTCTTTTGACAACTTGTACATTATTTTGGCCATTGATTATGTATCAAAATGGGTAGAGGCATGAGCCACAAGGACAGATGATTCCAAAACAGTTGTACAATTTTTGAGAACTCGTAACTTTTGTTGGTTTGGATAACCTAGGTTCATCATCAGTGACCAGGGTTCTCATTTCTGAAACCGAACAATGCAATCACGTTTGCATCGGTATGGGTTCGGTCATCGAGTATCTACTGCGTATCACCCACAGACTAATGGTCAAGCCAAGGTTTCAAATAGAGAGGTAAAACAAATTCTTGAAAAAATGGTCCAACCCAATAGAAAAGATTGGATTCTTCGACTTGATGATTCATTATGGGCCTACTGTACTGCTTTCAAAACTCCCATTGGAATGTCACCCTATAGGCTTGTTTTTGGAAAAAGTTGTCACCTCCCTATTGAGATTGAGCATCGGGCCTACTAGGCCATCAAACAATGCAATTCTAATCATTCTGGTGCAGGTGGTCAAAGGAATTTGGAGATTCATGAGATAGAGGAAATGAGAATAGATTCATATGAAAACTCTAGGATTTATAAGGAGAGAACCAAGGATTCCCATGACCTTCTTATCCTTCATCGTCAGTTCTATATTGGGCAGAATGTCCTCCTATATAATGAAAGGCTAAAAATTACATCATGGTAAGCTTTGTTACCATTGCTTTAGACCATACATTGTTACTAATGTCTCTCCATTTGGTGTTTCTCTGGTTCAAAATGAAGAAACCAAGAAAACCTTCACTATCAATGGGAAGAAGCTGAAGCACTTTCATGAACCCGTTCTGGAGTCCCCGATGGAGGAACTCCAATTTCAAGAAGAAAACTATGAATGACATCCACCAGGTTTTATCCTTCCTTCCAACATTCTCTTTTACTACAGTGAGGACACTACATACTCTAGGTGTGTGGGGTGGATACATTCCTGGGTTAGTTAGGAATTTTCATCTTTTTCTCCTTTTGTTTTCTCTTTTTGGCCATCTTTATGGTATTTTCATTTTCCCCATCAACAATTTTGAAGTACCATGATTTGGCGACCATAAAGTGGGGAAAGTAAAAATACCATAACGAAGGATAAAAAGAATATGTATATGATTTTACCATCAAGGAGTGATTTTTTAAGTTAATTGGTTTTATGTCAATGATATAAATGGTCGTATCTATGTGAATCCTTTGAGATGATTGATGCTCCTTGTGTGTGTAGTTTTGGGAAAACTGTGTCACTAATATCTCCATAATTTTTCCACCAAACCACAAAGTGTGAATATTTCTTAATTAATATAAGGGAAATATTTGTTGGGTTAATATTTTTCAGCTTTAAATGATATTTATATACGTTCGTTCCTTATCCGATCTGTTTCATTACAATAACATATTGACCTATATGTGTGTACCTAATGTCCAGATGTTGTACACCATTAAAAAAAAAATTTGTGTCTTGGTCAAGTAAAAAACCACTCCTCATCAACCTTTGATCTTGTTATAACTATTGCAATTAGTGTCGTGAGGAGATCAAACAAGGGTTTAGAGATGAGTGTGAGATTTGTTCCAAATGCAACTTCAAAAAAATATAATAAATGGGGGGAGTAATGAAATGTGCAACATATGGGGATATCTAGGTCAGGAGCTTATGCCTTGACTTCTGGGAATGCTTATGTGAGTGGGTCCTGAAATATGATTGCAAAGAATGTAGGACAGGTTCGGTGACAAAATCATTTAAGCTGAAAAATGATAGAATAACATATATTTATAGGATAACAAGTGGAAAAAGTAGCCTGGAATGGTTTTCACACACACACATGGAGAGTTATTGTCATAGTTTACTTCTGAATTACTTTCTCAATTGGGTATCATGAATCTTTTTGAATTTCTCTATGATATGTTTTATGAGACATCTTTTTCTATTTTCACTAGGAAGAACTCCTTGGTGTGGTTCGTGCATTGATCACTTTACTTTAAATAAAATTTCCTCAAATTCTAAATCTTTAGGATTTTGGAAATATATATATATATGGATCATTGTATTTGGATATGTGACTTTTCCCAGGAGTGAAAATTTTTAGGTGTGGGGGTGTGATCGTACCACGATTCACTGTTTGATTCCACACTTACACCGCTGTTTTAAACTAGTTTTGTAATAAATATTCCAAATATAATAATAAATTTCACATTATGTTTGAATCATTTAGTTAATGTTAATAAACATTATAATGGGAAATGTTAATTTTTTTTATTATATCTTTGTAGGTGGAGGTGATTTGGAGTGCCCTTGATGAAGTGGAAGAAAAATGGTCCAAAATTGCATGGATCAATGGACATATGTCCACTATTTTTCACATTACACGAAATCCGTGCAACCAAATGGGATGAAATTTTGTGGGCCTATCCAAATTTTAATAGGATACATTCCATATTAAGGAACCCAATCCTGATTCGGCTTATATTAGGACAATTAGAACTGATCTGTCCAAGCCACTGAATTTGGATCATGTTAAATGTGGTGTTCAGTATTTTATCAATATATTGAGCTATAGTTGTCCAAACGGTGCCAAACATTCAGTGGAGACATTAAAGAAGTAGGGATACAACCATTCCGTTTTATCCAAAGAGATATAAGGCTTTATTAATGCTGAAACGCATGGTACAAGTGTATTGATGAAATCTGTGTGCCTAAAACTACCTTCCAATTTTCCTATAAAACGGCACCTTGGGCTCCCCATTTGCAAGTGCGGACAAGGAGTGAAGTGTTGCCAATTTGGAGTCCTATAGTAGTCTCCTAATCACCTTGGAGGTTATGGAGGCCCCTATCATCATAGGGGAATCAAGGATGAAGAAGGATTTCCACCCGAGCTTCCTCCTCCTCCCGATGTTGAGCTAAAAGTTTGGTGTTCGTTGTGAGAGAGCTACACACCTGTCAAGGGAGTTTTGATGGATAAAATAGCTATTGGTTTGGAGTAATTTGGGTGTTTAAACATTTCATTCCATGTATCTTATTTTATTTCATATTTGAATGCTTGATTTGATGCATGTGAGTGTCATGCTCTTAATTTCTAACCGATCAGTGTGAGGTTTTGAGTGTGTAACTTGTGTTGTTCCGATTGGAAATCACAATAATCCTTTTCATACCCACCTTATTGAGATTTCAATCGTATTTGTAAGCTTTTATTCCATGCATAAATACTAGACCATGACAATATGATTGTTACGTCAAATTTTGGTTCTTAAAGCATTGAAATAAAAGCTTAGGAATTAATCGGGATTCAAATTAACTTCAACCAAAGAATTACTCTAAACCTAAGATGAATCTATATGAACAATGAACTTTATATGTGTGTAGTGAAATCACATCAACCCTTTTATCTCATATTTTTCAAAATCCACTGGGTCACTCAACTTTTAAGCTATTTCAACTAAGTCATTGTTTGAAACTCTTTTCAAAACCACCCCCTCTCATAGTCATTTTTAGTAAAAATACACACTCTAATCCTACCAACGATCATTGAGAGATGACCAAGGGTCTACCCTAGACTATAAATCAACCTTAAAAACATAATCAATTTGATTTTTCATGACAACGTGGTCAAATTTTGGCGCCATTTCTGGGGAGTGATTTGGTTTTTTGTGCGTGTTTTTGATAAAATTTTTGTAATTTTTTTGAATATTTGTTTTTTATCTTCTACCTTTGAATTTATTTTTGTGTTCTAATTTATTTATTGTATAGGTACTGTGTATGACGCATTCTACTCTGGGAGACCTACAAACTTTCAAACCCGAACCATAGAGGATCCTACATCAACGAAACCGAGACACACAAGACAACACTTTGAAGGAGGAGACATCACATCTTAAAATTCGTCTTGATCCTTCTTCTTCATCTGAAACCAAAGTTAAAACTAAACATAACTTGTATAACATGGCTGAAAATAATAGAAAAATAAAAGAACTAACCTCGCCTGATGTTGATATCTGACCCACTTACATTCAATTACAAGGCGAGGAACCCATTTTTGAACTAAAATCTCGTTTAATTCATTTATTACCAAGATTCCATGGACTGCCGGGAGAAGATCCACAAAAGAATTTAAAATAATTTCATACTCTGTGTTCAAAATTAAAACCTGCTATTGTGGATGAATAACAAGTAAAACTTAGGGAATTTTCATTTTCATTAGAAGACACGGCTAAATATTGGTTGTATTATGTTAATTCTCCTATTAGAGGTTGGGCGGACATGAAATGACTTTTTCTTGAAAAATAATTCCCAGCCTCTCGAACTGCATCAATAAGGAATGAAATATGTGGGAGAAGAAAATCTCAAGGGGAACCCCTTCATGAATATTGGGAATGCTTTAAAATATTATGTTCATGTTGTCCACACCACCAAATAAGCGATCAACTTTTAATACAATATTTTTATGGAGGTTTAATTCCAATAGATCGTAACATAATTGATGCTGTTGCAGGTGATGCAGTAGTTGATAAAACCCCAATCACTGCAAGGACCCTAATTGAGACCATGGCACAGAACACTCAACAATTCAGTTCAAGTTCCAGTGTACCCATTCGAGGTGTCCATGAGGTGCAAAGTACTGAATTCGAGAAGAAGGTCGACACAATATTTGAAAAGGTGAGTACCCTTCTACGAAAACATTCTCTTTCCCAAGGGAAATTCCAATCTCCTCCTCCCATACATTGTGGTATATTCTCTTATGATACCCACTATTCTGACCAATGCCCCCAATTGAGAGAAACTTTTGAGAGTTGTGTGACAATATTCCTAGGACGCCCCTCTAACCAACCCATTAGGAAAGAACCTTACTATCCATCCAACCCTGGGTGGAAAGGCAACCAAGAATATAGGCAAGGGGGGTATTCAAACCAGCCTCATCGACCATGGAACCAACTAGGGCAAAGTAGTCATCAACCACCACCACCCATAAATTTTCAACCACCCCAAAGGCCATTCCAACAACCCCTCCAAAAAATGAACCTAGCCTAGAAGATATGATGAAACAAATGGCTACCAATAATATCCAATTCCAAAAAACCACTCAGGAATCCATACCAGACCTCAAAACCCAATTAGGCCAACTAGCTAACACGGTGGGTGAAATCAAAAGCCATGGGTCTGGTAAACTACCATCTCAACCACTTTTCAACCCTAGGGATAAGGGAAATGTTAGTGCCATCACCCTTAGGAGTGGAACTCAACTTAAAATCCAAATGAACCCTCCATTAGAGTCATCCTCTCCTAAGGGAACCACCATCCCAACCACTGAAAAAGGTTCAAATGAGATGGAACCTTGTCTTGAGTGAAGTCCTACAAAAGGAAAGATTGTGTCTATTGATGAGTTGTGAAGCCCAAGAATTCCTCTTCCATTTCCCCAAAGATCCACCCAACCAAGGAAACAAATGGAAACTAAACTTGATAAAGAAATCTTGGAGACTCTCAAAAAAGGGCAGGTTAACATCCCATTGATTGATGTCGTGAATAAAATTCCACGTTATGCTAAGTTTCTAAAGGAAATGTGTACACATCGAAGGAGAATTCGTGGTGATGAGAAGGTAAGTTTGGGGAGAAATGTCTCAGCACTGATACAACCATCGCTTCCCACCAAGTTCAACGATCCTGGAACATTCTCAATTCCATGTACCGTAGGTGAGTATTCTTTTTCTAATGCTATGCTTGATTTGGGTGATTCTATTAATGTAATGTATCACTCCATATACTCTTATTTGCAGGTCGGTGAACGAAATCTCATAGGAATAGTTGTTCATCTAGAAAATCAGAGTACGACACACCCTTCTGGTGTTTTAGAGGATGTTCTTGTGAGGGTTCAAAATTTAATATTTCCTGCTGATTTTTATCTGCTAAAAATGGAAGATGATAGGATGAATGGACACGCCCCAATTATATTGGGGAGACCTTTATTGAATACCTCCAAAGCCATTATTAATGTCCATAATGGTATATTATCTATGGAATTTGGTGGTGACATAGTCCATTTCAACCTCCATGATGCCATGAAGAACCCCTAAGAAGAACATTCCTCTCTCTTGGTAAATTCAATTGATGTACTCCCTTCCCCTAAAATCACTTCATTTGTTTCCCTTGATCCCCTTTCTGAATTTTCCTCTTTGATTGAAATTCTTGGTAATGAGTCATGGGTTGATAGTTTTAGTGGTCTAGAAAAGTGTCATGGATGTTTATTAATTCATAATTTCTTGAACACGGAGGATCACATGACCATCGATGATACTGCTATGCTTGTAAAAGCTAATTCCTCATCTGAGGATGATACCATTGTGCAGTTAGATAATATTAGTGACCTATAAATTTCACACACACTACCATCAATCCAAAACCCACCTGAATTGGATCTAAAGCAACTACCTCATGATTTAAAATATTCATATCTTGAGAATGGAAAAAAGTTTCTCGTCATAATTGCTAGTTCACTCACTCCTGAGCATGAATTGATACTGATTGAACTTTTAAGGGAGTATAAACAGGCATTGGGATGGACACTTGAAGACATTTTTGGTATTAGACCATCAATTTGTACACATCATATTTTATTAACTGATGAGGATAAACCAGTGAGGCAGGCACAACGTCGACTGAACCTAAACCTCTTAGAAGTAGTTAAAATGGAAGTAACAAAATTATTGACTGCTGGAATCATTTACCCCATCTCTGACAGTCAATGGGTCAGTCCCGTTCAAGTAGTTCCTAAAAAAACTGGCCTTACTGTAATTAAAAATGAAAATAATGAATTGGTTCCAACTCGTGTGCAGAATAGTTGGCGTGTCTATATAGATTATCGGCGACTAAACCAACACACTAGGAAGGTACACTTCCCATTGCCATTCATTGAGCATATTCTAGAGAGGCTAGTGGGGAAGTCCCATTAATGTTTTCTTGATGGGTATTCTAGATACTTTTAGATCCATATTTCCCCCGATGATCAGGAAAAGAAAACCTCCACTTTCCCCTTTGGCACATTTTCCAATAAAATGATGCCATTTGGCATGTGCAATGCTCCAGGTAGTTTCCAGTGATGTAGGGTTAGTATTTTTTCGGATTACCTAGATAATTGCATGGAAGTTTTCTTGGATGATTTTACTATTTATGGATCCTCTTTTGATGAATTTTTAAGTAGTCTTGGTTCCATCCTATGTCGTTGTATTGAAAATAATCTTGTATTAAATTATGAGAAATTCCATTTCATGGTGCGACAAGGTATAGTTTTGGGACATGTCATTTCTAGGGATGGTATCCAAGTAGATAAATAGAAATTGTATGTCATTTCTTCCCTACCATTCCCTAAAAATGTATGTGATGTGCAGTTTTTCCTTGGTCATGCTGGATTTTACCGTCGTTTCATTCGTGATTTTAGTAAGATTGCACTTCCTCTCCCCTGTATACTCCGAAAAGAAAAAGATTTTTTTTTGATAAAGAATGTGAAGAATCTTTTAATAAATTAAAATGGAGTCTCACATCACCCTCGTTAATCCAACCACCTCGGTGGGATTTACCATTTGAGCTCATGTGTGACGCCTCTAACTATGCAGTTGGGGCAGTCTTTTTACAAAGGTTAGATTGAGCTCCACATGTCATTGCCTATGCCTCACGTACTATGGACCCTGCCCAAGAAAACTACACCACCACTAAAAAATAATTTCTTTCCATTGTGTTTGACTTGGATAAATTCAGGTCATACCTTTTAGGGTCCAAAGTCATTGTGTTCTCAGACCATGCAGCCCTCATGTATCTACTAAAGAGACCGGAAGCCAAACCACATCACATTCGTTGGATGCTCCTCCTTCCGGAATTCAATCTAGAAATTAGAGATAAAAAAGGAGCAGAGAATGTGGTGGAATACCATATCAGTAGGATCCCCCCATCCTTGGACATTGTCGCATCCCCCTGTATTCCCATTAATGACTTTTTTCCTGATGACCAATTGTACAAATTGCAAGATGTTATTCACTGGTATGCTGAAATTGTAAATTATTTTGTAGCATCTTGCATTCCTACTGATTTCAACAAAAACCAAGCCAGTCTTCTAACAAATGAGTCTTGTTGGTACATTTGGGATGACCCCTACCTTTGGCGCACATGTAGAAATCAGGTCCCTAGGCGTTGTGTTCCTGATAGCGAGTTTCAATATGTCCTTAGATTCTGCCACACTCTTTCTTGTGGGGGCCACTTTGGTCCCCAATGGACTCCTCGCAATGTTATTGATTCTGGTCTCTTTTGGCCAACACTTTTTCAGGATTCTAATGAATTTTGTTAATCTTGTCATCATTATCAAATAATGGGGAATGTCTCTAAAAGGAATAAAATTCCACAACAACCCTTGCACTTTCATGACATTTTTTGATGTTTGGGGCATTGACTTTATGGGGGAATTTCAGAATTCTTTTGGAAAATTGTACATTCTTTTGGACGTTGATTATGTATCAAAATGGGTAGAGGCACAAGCCACAAGGACAGATGATTCCAAAACAGTTGTAGAATTTTTGAGAACTCAGATCTTTTGTTGGTTTGGATTACCTAGGTTCATCATCAGTATCCAGGGTTCTCATTTATGAAACTGAACAATGCAATCACTTTTGCATCGGTATGGGGTTGGTCATCGAGTATCTACTGCGTATCACCCACAGACTATTGGTCAAGATGATGTGTCAAAAGAGAGGTGAAACAATTTTTTGAAAAAACGGTCCGACCCAATAGAAAAGAGTGGAGTATTTGACTTGATGATTCATTATGGGCCTACCATACCGCTTTAAAAACTCCCATTAGAATGTCACCTGATAGGCTTGTTTTTGGAAAAATTTGTCACCTCCCTGTTGAGATTGAGCATCGGGCCTACTGGGCTATCAAACAATGCAATTCTAATCATTCTGGTGCAGTTGCTCAAAGGAAGTTTCAGATTCATGAGCTAGAGGAAATGAGAAGAGATGCATATGAAAACTCCAGGATTTATAAGGAGAGAACCAAGGCTTCCCATGACCGTCTTATCCTTCATTGTCAGTTCCATATTGGGAATAAGGTCCTCCTCTACAATGCAAGGCTGAAATTACATCCTGGTATGCTTCGTTCCCACTGGTTTGGACCATACATTGTTAATAATGTCTCTCCATTTGGTGTTTTTCAGGTTCAAAATGAAGAAACCAAGCAAACCTTCACTATCAATGGGCAGTGACTGAAGAACTTTCATGAACCCATCCTAGAGTCCCCGATGGAGGAACTCCGAGTTCAAGAAGCACACTATGAATGACATCCACCAGGTTTTATCCTTCCTTCCCACATTCTATTTTACTACAGTAGATACACTACACACTCTAGGTGTGGGGGTGGATACATTCCTGGGTTAGTTATCAATTTTCATCATTTTCTCCTTTTGTTTTCTCTTTTTGGCCTTCTTTATGGTATTTTCATTTTTCCCCATCAACAATTTCAAAGATCCATGATTTCGCGACCATAATGTGGGGAAAGTAAAAATACCATAACGAAGGCTAAAAAAATATTTATATGAATTTACCATCAAGGAGTGATTTTTTTAGTGAATTGGTTTTATGTCAATGATATAAATGGTCATATCTATGTGAATCATTTGAGATGATTGATGCTCCTTATGTGAGTAGTTTTTGGAAAAATGTGTCACTAATATCTCCACAATTTCTTGCACCAAACCAAAAAGTGTGAATATTTCTTACTTAATATAAGGTAAATATATGTGTGGTTAATATTTTCATATTTAAATGATATTTCCATACGTTCATTCCTTACCCGATCTATTTCATTACTGTACAAGATTGACCTATGTGTGTGTACCTAATGTCGAAATATTGTACGCCCCCAAAAAACAATTGGTTTTGTCTTGGGAAGGTCAAAAACCACTCCTCCTCATACTTTGATCTTGTTATAACTATTGCAATTAGTGCCATGAGGAGATCAAACAAGGGTTGAGAGATGAGTGCGAGATTTATTCCAAATGAAACTTCAAAAATATATAATAAATGAGGGGATTGATGAAATGTGAAACAAATGGGGATATCTAGGTTAGGAGATTATGGTTTGACTTCTGGGAATGCATTAGTGAGTGGGTCTTGAAATATGATTGCAAAGGATGTAGGACTGGTTCGGTGACAAAATCATTTAAGCTAAAAAATGTTAGAATAACATATATTTGTTGGATAGCAAGTGGAAAGAATAGCATGGAATGGTTTTAACACACACGCATGGAGAGTTAGTGTCATGTTTTTCTTATGAATTAAATTCTCAATTGGGTATCACGAATATTTTTGAATTTCTCTATGATTTGATTTATGAGACATCTTTTTCTATTTTCACTAGGAAGAATTCCTTGGTGTGGTTCGTGCATTGATCACTTTACTTTAAATAAAATTTTCTCAAATGCTAAATCATAAGGATGTTGGAAATATATATATATATATATATGAATAACTGTATTTGGATATGTGACTTTGCCCAGGAGTGCAAATGTTTAGGTGTGGGGGTGATCGTACCACGATTCACTGTTTTATTCCACCCTTACACTGCTGTTATAAACTAGTTTTGTAATGAATATACCAAATATAATAATAAATTTCACATTATGTTTGAATCATTTAGTTAATGTTAATAAAAATTATAATGGGATATGTTACTTGTTTTTATTATTTCAATGTTGGTGGAGGTGATTTGGAGGGCTCTTGATGAAGTGGAAGAAAAATAGGCCAAAATTGAATGGATCAATGGACATCTATCCACTGTTTTGCATAGTAAACAAAATCCGTGCAACCAAATGGGCTGAAATTGTGTGGTACTGTCCAAAATTTAATATTCTACATTTCATATTAAGGAATCCAATCCTGATTCGGCTTTTATGGGTCTCATAAGAATTGATCTATCCAAGACACCGAATTTGGACCAAGTCAAATGTGGTGTTCTTTATTTTATCAATATCTTGAGATGTAGTTGTCCAAAGGGTGACAAACATTCGGTGGAGACATTCCAGAAGTATGGATACAACTTTTCTATTTTTTACAAAGCGATATAAGGCTGTATGAAGGCCAAAACGCGTGGTACAATTGGATTGATGAAATCTGTGTGCCTAAAACCACCTTCCAATTTCCCTATAAAATGGCACCTTGGGCTCCCCATTTGCAAGTGCGGACAAGGAGTGAAGTGCTACCAAATTGGAGTCATATAGGAGTATCTTAATCACCTTGGATGTTCTTGAGGCCCCTATCCTCATAGGGGAATCAAGGATGAAGAAGGATTTCCACCCGAGCTTCTTCATCATCCCGATGTCGAGCAGTTGGGTGTTCGTTGTGAGAGAGCTACAGACATGTCAAGGGAGTTTTGTTGCATATAATAGCTACTGGTTTGGATTAATTTGGGTTTTTAATCATTTCATTCCATGTATCATATATTATTTCATATTTTAATGCTTGATTTGATGTATGTGAGTGTTATGCTCTTAATTTCTAACCGATCGGTGTGAGGTTTTGAGTGCATGACTTGTGTTGTTCCGATTGGACTTCACAAGAATACTTTTCATACCCACCTTATTGAGATTTCAATATTCTTTGGAAGATTTTATTCCATACATAAATACTGTACCTTGACAATACGATTGTTACGTCAAGGTTTGGTCCTTAAAGCATTGAAATAAAAGCTTAGGAATTAATCAAGATTCTAATTAACTCCAACCAAAGAATTACTCTAAACCTAAGATGAATCTCTATGGAAAATGAACCTGATATGTGTGTAGTGAAATCACATCGACCCTTTTATCTCATATTTTTAAAAATCCACTATGTCACTCAACTTTTAAGCTATTTCAACTAAGTCATTGTTTGAAACTCTTTTCAAAACCACCCCCTCTTAGTCATTTTTATTAAAAATACACACTCTAAACCTACCAATGCTGCTTGAGAGATGACCTAGGGTCTACCCTAGAATATAAATCAACCTTAAAAACATAATAAATTTGACGTGTCATGACAACACGGTCAAATGGTGGCACTGTTGTCGGGGAGTGCTTTGGTTTTTTGTTTGTGTTTTTGATAAAGTTTTTGTAATTCTTGTGAATATTTGTTTGTTTTATCTTATACCTTTGAATTTATTTTTGTGTTATAATTTATTTATTATGTAGGTACTATGTATGACACATTCTACTCCGAGATACCTACAAACTTTCAAACCCAAACCGGAGAGGATCCTACATCAACGAAACCGAGACACACAAGACAACACTTTAAAGGAGGAGACATCACATCTTAAAATTCTTCTTGATCCTTTTTCTTATTCTGAAACCAAAGTTAAAACTGAACATAACTTGTATAACATGGCTGAAAATAATAGAACACTAAAATAACTAACCTCTCTTGATGTTGATATCCGACCCACTTACATTCAATTACAAGGAGAGGCACCTAATTTTGAACTGAAATCTGGTTTAATTCATTTATTACCAAGATTTCGTGGACTGCCTGGAGAAGATCCACAAAAGCATTTAAAAGAATTTCATACTATGTGTTCAACATTAAAACTTGATATTGTGGATAAAGAAGAAGTAAAACTTAGGGCATTTCCATTTTCATTAGAATACACGGATAAAGATTGGTTGTATTATGTTAATTCACCTATTAGAGGTTGTGCGGACATGAAACGACTTTTTCATGAAAAATACTTCCCAACCTCTCGAACTGAAACAATAAGGAAAAAAATATGTGGGATAAGAAAATCTCAAGGAGAAACCCTTCATGAATATTGGGAACACTTTAAAAGATTATGTTCAAGTTTTCCACACCACCAAATAAGCGATCAACTTTTAATAAAATATTTTTATGAAGGTTTAATTCCAATAGATCGTAACATGATTGATGCTGCTACAGGTGGTGCACTAGTGGATAAAACCCCAATCGGTACAATGACCCTAATTGAGACTATGGCACAGAACACTGAACAAGTAAGTTCAAGGTCCAGTGTACCCATTTGAGGTGTCCATGAGGTGCAAAGTACTAAATTTGAGAAGAAGGTGTACACAATGTTTGAAGAGGTGAGTACCATTCTATGACAACTTGCTCTTTACCAAGGGAAATTCCAATCTCCTCCTCCCATATATTTTGGTATATGCTCTTCTGATACCCACTATTCTGACCAATTCCCACAATTGAGAGAAACTTCTGAGAGTTGTGAGGAAATATTACTAGGACGCCCCTATAACCAACCCATTAGGCAAGAACCTTACTATCCATCCAACCATGGGTGGAAAGACAACCAAGCCTATAGGAAAGGGGGGTATTCAAACCAGCCTCGTCAACCATAGAACCAACCAGGGCAAAGTAGTCATCAACCACCACCACCCAGAAATTTTAAACCACCCCAAAGGCCTTTCCAACAACGCCCTCCAAAAACGGAACCTAGCCTAGATGACATGATGAAAAAAATGGCGGGCAATAATCTCCAATTCCAACAAACCCCTCAGGCATCCATACAAGACCTCAAAACCCAATTACGCCAACTAGCTAACTCGCTAGGTGAAATCCAATGCCATGGGTCTGGTAAACTACCCTCTCAACCACTTGTCAACCCTAGGGATAAGGGAAATGTTAGTTCCATCACCCTTAGGAGTGGAACTCAACTTAAAATCCAAATGAACCCTCTATTAGATTCATCGTCTCCTAGGGGAACCACCATCCCAACCACTGAAAAATGTTCAAATGAGATGGAACCTTGTCTTTAGAGAAGTCCTTCCAAAGGAAAGAGTGTGTCTATTGATGAGTTACCATGCCCAAGAATTCCTCTTCCATTTCCCCAAATATCCTCCCAACCAAGGAAACTGAACTTGATAAATAAATCATAGAGACATTCAAAAAAGTGTAGGTTAACATCCCATTGGTTTATGCCGTGAAGAAAACTCCATGTTATGCTATGTTTCTAAAGGAGATGTGTACACATCAAAGTAGAATTCATGGTGATGTGATGGTAAGTTTGGGGAGGAATGTCTCAGCATTGATACAACCATCGATTCCCACCAAGTTCCATGATCCTGGAACATTCTCAATTCCATGTACCAAAGTGGAGTATTCTTTTTCTAATGCTATTATTGATTTGGGTGCTTCTATTAATGTTATTCCTCACTCCATATACTCTTCTTTGCAGGTCGGTGAACTAAAGCCCATAAGAATAGTTGTTCAACTAGAAAATCGGAGTACGACACACCCTACTCGTGTGTTAGAGGATGTTCTTGTGAGGGTTCAAAATTTAATATTTCCTGTTCATTATTATGTGCTAAAAATGGAAGATGATAGGATGAATGGACACACCCCAATTATATTGGGGAGACCTTTCTTGAAAACCTCCAAATCCATAATTAATATCCGTAATGGTACATTATCTATGGAATTTGGTGGTGACATAGCCCATTTCAACATCCTTGATGCCATGAATCACCCCTTAGAAGAACATTCCTCTCTCTTGGTAAATTCAATTGATGTACTCCCTTCCCCTAAAATCACATCATTTGTTTCCCCTGATCCCCTTTCTGAATTTTCCTCTTTGATTGAAATTCATGGTAATGAGTCATGTGTTGATTGTTGTAGTGGTCTAGAAAAGTGTCATGCATGTTTATTAATTCAAAATTTCTTGAACACGGAGGATCACATGACCATCAATGATAATGCTACACTTGTAAAAGCTAATTCCTCATCAGAGGATGATACCATTGAGCAGTTAGATGAGATTAGTGACCTCTAACTTTCACAAACACTCCCATAAATCCAAAACCCACCTGAATTGGAAATTAAGAAACTACCTCAAGATTTAAAATATTCATATCTTGAGAATAGAAACAAGTTTCCCATCATCATTTCTAGTTCACTTCCTCCTGAGCATGAATTGAGACTCATTGAACTTTTGAGGGAGTATAATCAGGCATTGGGATGGACACTTGTAGGCATTCCTGGTATTAGCCCATCAATTTTTACACATCATATTTTATTAACTGATGAGGCTAAACTAGTGAGGGAGGCACAACGTCGACTGAACCCAAACCCCTTAGAAGTAGTTAAAAAGGAAGTAACAAAATTATTGGGTGTTGGAATCATTTACCCCATCTCTGACAGCCAATGGGTCAGTCCCGTTCAAGTAGTTCCTGAACCAACTGGCCTAACTATAATTAAAAATCAGAACAATGAATTGGTTCAAAATCGTTTGCAGAATATTTGGCGTGTCTGTATAGATTATCGCAAACTAAACCAACACACTAGTAATGACCATTTCCCATTGCCATTCATTGACCAAATTCTAGAGAGGCCAGAGGGGAAGTCCCATTATTGTTTTCTTGATGGGTATTCTGGATACTTTCAGATCCATATTGCCCTCGAGGATCAGTAAAAGACAACATTCACATTCCACTTTGGCACATTTTCCTATAGAAGGATGCTATTTGGCCTATGCAATGCTCCATGTACAATCCAGCGATGTATGGTTAGTATTTTTTTCGGATTACCTGGAGAATTGCATGGATGTTTTCATGGATGATTTTACTGTTTATGGATCCTATTTTTATGAATGTTTAAGTAGTCTTGGTTCCTTAAAACGTCGCTGAATTGAAAAGAATCTTGTATTAAATTATGATAAATGCCATTTCATGGTGTGACAAGGTATAGTTTTGGGACATGTCATTTATGGGGATGGTATCCAAGTAGATAAATCAAAAGTGGATATCATTTCATCCCTACCATTCCCTAAAAATGTATGTGATGTGTGGTTTTTCCTAGGTCATGCGGTACTTTACCATCGTTTCATTCTTGATTTTAGTAATATTTCACTTCCTCTCTCCCGCTTACTTCAAAAAGAAAAAGATTTTGTTTTTGATAAATAATGCTAAGAAGATTTTAACAAATTAAAATGGAGTCTCACATCACCCCTAGTAATCCAACCACCTCAGTGGGATTTACCATTTGAGATCATGTCTGATGCCTCTAACTATGTTGTTGGGGCAGTCTTATCAAAAAGGGTCGATCGAGATCCACATGTCATTGTCTATGCCTCACGTGCTTTGGACCCTGGCTAAGAAAACTACACCACCACTGAAAAATAAATTCTTTCCATTGTGTTTACCATGTATAAATTTAGGTCATACCATTTAGGGTCCAAAGTCATTGTGTTATCAGACCATGCAGCCCTCCAGTATCTCCTAAAGAAACCGGAATCCAAACCCTATCTCATTTGTTGGATGCTCCTCCTTCAGGAATTCAATATAAAAATTAGAGATAAAAAAAGGAGCAGAGAATGTGGTGGCAGACCATATCAGTAGGATCCCCCCATCCTCGTACATTGTCTCATCCCCCTGTATTCCCATTAATGACTTTTTTCCTGATGAGCAATTGTACAAAGAGCAAGATGTTATTCCCTGGTATACTGGAATTGAAAATTATTTGGTAGAATCTTGCACTCCTACTGATTTCAACAATAACCATGCCAGTTTTCTAAAACATGAGTCTCGTTGGTACATTTGGGATGAACCCTACCTTTGGCTCACATGTAGCGATCAAGCCCTTAGGCGTTGTGTTTCTGATAGAGAGTTTCAATATGTCCTTAGATTCTGCCACACTCTTGCTTGTGGGGGCCACATTGGTCCCCAATGGACTGCTCGCAAAGTTCTTGATTCTGGTCTCTTTTGGCCAACACATTTTCGGGATGCCCATGAATTTTTTAAATCTTCTCCTCATTGTCAAAGAATGGGGAATGTCTCTAAAAGGAATGAAATTCCACAACAACCCTTACTATTTCATGACATTTTTTATGTTTGGGGCATTGAATTTATTGGGGAATTTCCCAATTCTTTTGGAAACTTGTACATTCTTTTGGATATTGATTATGTATCAAAATGGGTAGAGGCACGATCCACAAGGACAGATGATTACAAAACAGTTGTAGAATTTTTGTGAAGTCAGATCTTTTGTAGGTTTGATTTACCTAGGTTCATCATCAAGGACCAGGGTTCTCATTTCTGCAACCGATCAATCAATCACTTTTGTGTCGGTATGGGGTCGTTCATCGAGTATCTACTGAGTTTCACCCACATACTAATGGTCAAACCAAGGTGTCAAATGTAGAGGTAAAAAAAATTCATGAAAAAATGGTCTAACCCAATAGAAAAGACTGGATTCTTCGACATGATGATTTATTATGGGCCTACCATACTGCTTTCAAAACTCCCATTGGAATCTCACCCTATAGGCTTGTTTTTGGAAAGATTTGTCACCTCCCTGATGATATTGTGCATCGGGCCTACTGGGCCATCAAACAATGCAATTCTAATCATTCTGGTGCAGGTGCTAAAAGGAAGTTTCATATTCATGAGCTAGGGGAAATGAAAAGAGATGAATTTGAAACTCCAGGATTTATAAGGAGAGAACCAAGGCTTCCCATGAACGTCTTATCCTTTATCGTTAGTTCCATATTGGGCAGAAGGTCCTCCTCTACAATGCAAGGCTGAAATTTCATCCGAGTAAGCTTCGTTCCCGTTGGTTTGGACCATACATCGTTACTAATGTCTCTCCATTTGGTGTTGTTCAGGTTCAAAATGAAGAAACCAAGAAAACCTTCACTATCAATGGGTAGCGGTTGTTTCCCTTTCATGAACCCGTTCTGGATTCCCCGATGGAGGAACTCCAAGTTCAAGAAGCAAACTATGAATGACATCCATGAGGTTTTATCCTTCCTTCCCACATTCACTTATACTACAGTGAGGAAACTGCATACTCTAGGTGTGGGGGGTGGATACATTCCTAGGTTAGTTAGTAATTTTCATCATTTTATCCTTTTGTTCTCTCTTTTTGGCCTTCTTTATGGTATTTTCATTTTTCCCCATCAACAATTTCGAAGTTCCCTGATTTGGAGACCATAAAGTGTGGAAAGTAAAAATACCATAACGAAGGCTAAAAAGATTGTGTATATGAATTTACCATCAAGGAGTGATTTTTTATAGTGAATTAGTTTTATGTCAATGATATAAATGGTCGTATCTATGTGAATCCTTTGAGATGATTGATGCTCCTTGTGTGAGTAGTTTTGGGAAAACTGTGTCACTAATATCTCCACAAATCTTTGCACCAAACCACAAAGTGTGAATATTTCTTACTTAATATAAGGTAAATATATGTTGGGTTAATATTTTTCATCTTTTAATGATATTTTTATATGTTCATTCCTTTTCCAATCTGTTTCATTACTGTACCAGATTGACCTATGTGTGTGTACCTAATGTCTGACTATTGTATGCCCTCAAAAAAATTATTTGTGTCTTGGGTAGGTCAAAAACCACTCTTCCTCAAACTATGATATTGTTATAACTATTTCAATTAGTGTCGTGAGGAGATCAAACAAGGGTTGAGAGATGAGTGTGAGATTTGTTCTAAAAGCAACTTCAAAAAAATATAATAAATGAGGGGAGTGATGAAATTTGCAACATATAGGGATATCTAGTTCAGAAGCTTATGGTTTGACTTCGGAGAATGCTTAAGTGAGTGGGTCTTGAAATATGATTGCAAAGGTTGTAGGACAGGTTCGGTGACAAAATCATTTAAGCTTAAAAATGTTAGAATAACATATATTTATTGGATAGCAAGTGCAAAGAATAGCATGGAATGGTTTTCAGACACACACATGGAGAGTTAGAGTCATGGTTTACTTCTGAATTCCTTTCTCAATTGGGTATCATGAATCTCTTTTAATTTCACTATGATATGATTTATGAGACATCTTTTTCTATTTTTACTAGGAAGAACTCTTTGGTGTGGTTCATGCATTGATCACTTTACTTTAAATAAAATTTCCTCAAATGATAAATCTTTAGGATGTTGGAAATATATATATATATATATATAAATGTGCATAATTTTATTTGGATATGTGACTTTTCCCAGGGGTTCAAATGTTTAGGTGTGGGGGTGTGATCGTACCATGATTCACTGTTTTATTCCACCCTTAAACCGCTGTTTTAAACTAGTTTTGTAATGAATATTCCAAATATAATAATAAATTTCACATTATTTTTGAATCATTTACTTAATTTTAATCAACATTATAATGGGAAATGTTACTTGTTTTTATTATTTCAATGTAGTTGGAGGTGATTTAGAGGTCATTTGATGAAGTGGAAGAAAAATTGGCCAAAATTGCATGGATCAATGGACATCTATCCACTGTTTTCAATAGTACACGAAATAAGTGCATCCAAATGCGCTGACATTTTTTGGGCCTGTACATACTTTAATAAGATACATTTCATATTAAGGAACTAAATACTGATTCAGCTTCTATGGGGCCCATTTGAACTGATCTTTCCAAGGTACCAAATTTGGACCAAGTCAAATGCGGTATTCTGTATTTCGTTAATATCTTGAGTTGTATTTATCCAAATGGTGCAAAACCTTCGGTGAAGACATTCAATAAGTAGGGATGCAACTTTTATGTTTTCTCCAAAACGATATAAGGCTGTATGAAGACCAAAACGCATGGTAAAAGTGGATTTATTAAATCTGTGTGCCTAAAACCGCCTTCAATTTTCCTATAAAATGGCACCTTGGGATCCCCATTTGCATGTGCGGCCAAAGAGTAAAGTTCTGCCAATTTGGAGTGTTAGAAGAGTCTCCTAATCACCTTGGAGGTTCTGTAGGCCCCTATCCTCATAGGGGAATCAAGGATGAAGAAGGATTTCCACCCGATCTTCCTCCTCCTCCCGATGTCGAGCTAAAAGATGGGTGTTCGTTGTGAGGGAGATACACACATGTCAAGGGAGTTCCAATGCATACACTAGCAACTGGTTTGGATTAATTTGGGTGTCTAGACATTTCATTCCATGTATCTTATTTTATTTCAAATTTTAATGCTTGATTTGATGCATGTGAGTGTTATACTCTTAATTTCTAACCGATCGGTGTGAGGTTTTGAGTGCGTGACTTGTGTTGTTCTGATTGGACATCACAAGAATCATTTTCATAGACACCTTATTGAGATTTCAATCTGATTTGGAAGCTTTTATTCCATTCATAAGTACAAGACCTTGACAATACGATTGTTACTTCAATGTTTGGTCCTTAAAGCATTGAAATAAAAGCTTAGGAATTAATCAGGATTCCAATTAACTCCAACTAAAGAATTACACTAAACATAAGATGAATCTATATGAACAATGAACATGATATGTGTGTAGTGAAATCACATCAACCCTTTTATCTCATATTTTTCAAAATCCACTAGGTCACTCAACTTTAAGCTATTTCAACTAAGTCATTATTTTAAACTCTTTTCAAAACCACCCCTCTCTTTGTCATTTTTATTAAAAATACATACTCTAAACCTACCAATGCTCCTTGAGAGACGACCTAGGGTCTACCCTAGACTATAAATCAACCTTAAAAACATAATCAATATGACGTGTCATGACAACGCGGTCACTAGGTAACCACAGACCTAATAAACAACACCATGTAGGGGGTTCGACTAAAAGGAAACACATGTCACATTGACCTACTAAGGTCACTGCACCACCCATGCATGAGTACTAAGTCATCATCCTCACAAAAAACACCTTAATTTAGATCCACATAACCTTCCATATGAGTATAATTTTGTGTAAGTAGGCCCAAATAAATGTTCCTCGAGAAAAATTAAATTCACACACTAGCCGACCTATATGATGTGAGTCCTATAATCCAAATTTGAAGCATGAGATGTCAATTCCCTTTCCTGTCCAAGAGTCAAAAAAATCCATGAAATCTTAATAATGGCCTAGATAAATAGATCCATAGTAAATCATAACCTTCCCACAACATGTGTGTCACTCAAGAACAAAATCACAAAAAAAATATAATATCACATATCAGAACAACAATCCCAACCCTGGAAACTAGGACTTCATATCAGAATAGGTGTTTTTGATGATCAGTCTAATATCCATCACATGTTCTAACACATTCCAAATACTCATGTCTACCATATTCCAAATAGTAAATACTCGGAAAAAAATATCTCTCATACCACTTGTAATTCCTTTACTCGGATGCCACTAATTGGTGATCAGAGCCGGTGGGTCACTAGGCATCAAGAACGCCTCCCCCAATTCTAGAGGCTACCGACTAACAGTGAGGGCCTAGGGTGTGATATTGGGGATATTATTCCCTCTTATAAAATTATTAAAACAATGGAATCAACTATATAGCATACATAGTGAAACGTAAACAGTGTGCAGAAGTCGTAAACAACTGAAATAGATCATGGTGTAACAATAAATGAATTTTTTTAAAAGCCCAAACAGCTATGTCCTTAAATAAAACAATGGTCACTCACTGGGACCACCATACATATACAAATTTTTATAATAAACTGAATATAAAATTACAAGCCTCTACTACTAACTCCAAGATACACCACGTACTTGATCTCCAAACACTATTGAACTTCCCCATCCAAATCATAAAAACCCATACAAGTAGCTTCGCTCAATCATGAAACTCTAGGACTCATCCCTATCCACCATGAAACTCTTCCTCATCCTAAAAAGAAGATATATGGTCTACATGTACGTCGAGGTTCATGGTCCAGGGTGAAAAATAATCTAAGTAGTCCACACCGATAAGAAACCTATAAATGTGCTGCTACAAGTGTTTGCAAAATCAACTGCTTATCCTCATTGAGACACTATAAAAAGGTAACAAAAACCAATGTGAACCTGTGTTTGGACCTAGGTTTGGTAATCCAAGTCAACTAGGAAAGTGAAACCATGGGTGTCATTATTTATAGGTGAATACATTTATAGTATGATACCTATACATACATACATAGATAGGACATTCATTCGTAAGTGTAACAAATAACATGAAAAAAAAACTGTAGTCTATTTCTAGGTCTATAATCTCAATTGACATATATCGTCTATGTCCAATGCTGGATAACTCTCCGAGTAGGCTATGTCACCATCGAGGGATACTCGTCCTACACCTGGGTTCACCCGTACTCGACTCTAATCACTAAAACCAAGGATATTGTATTCTGATGGTCAATCCTATAAAGATCACAACCACTATGGTGGTGCCATATAATCACAAGTTCCACCCCACAAAGGGATGAATCTGAGGAACTAATCCAAGGAATCCTTATTTTGATTTTAGACCAAGAAGTGCTAGATCTAAGGAACTCATCCAAGGCATCCATATACGAAGTGTACACCACAGAGGGTTGGATCCAATGAACTCATCCAACGCATCGTATCGAGTCCCATGAGAGTCCTATTGGAAACTCAGTAATGACATTGGTTGGGGTTATAGAAGAATGTCAATAGCACAAGTCCCTTGTGAGTGCAAGAAAACTAGATCCATGGGGTAGCATGGCTGGAGGCATCCCATGGAATCTAGACCTAAGGGGCATACTCAACCCAAGGTGTCTCATAAAGTGTTCCTAATTCATGGAGATTTGTCTGTGGATTCTATCAAACCATTTGAGAATTCAAACCCATTCTTCATCCACAAAATGAGTATACCCACCCATTTATCACTAACTGAGGAGAGTGTAATCATCCCCACCAAAAACATCTAGCCATTGACTATGTTTAAGGCATTCCTACAATGGGGAGTCCAAGTATCATTCAACGCATACAATTCAACATGTAAGGCTCAATGGCCATGTCTCAGGTACTGCCTCTAGGTACCATTAAAATATCAGAAAAGCGTGTCTTAGAAGCTGGATACAAGGTAAGAACATTTGGGAATCCCAATAAGAAAGAAATACTCCTTGCATCAAGCTCCACATCTACCCAATAGGATAAACCTCTAGTATAAATTGTTTAATAATCTGTAACCACGTAAATTATATAAACAAATCAGTGATGGTGGAAAAAAACACCAAAACCAACACTCTATCCATAGTCACATGGGCTAACAAGTTCGGTATGACTTCTTAGGTGACGCCCAAACACCATATCTAACCAAACCGGATGTACACCTCAATTTTTCACAAGGAATGGGGCACCCACTAGGTCCCTCAAGTGAAACTCTAAGAGACTTACTACTCAGAATCCTCTAGGTAAACATTTTCAAATGAATACTACTTTGGATCATTAGATAAAAAGGAAGAATAAAACTCCTACATGGGATCCTCGAATGATAAACAATAGAGGAATCCTAAAAGGGAACCTGGAAACGGTGTAGAGGTATATGGTTCCTACAAGGGACTCCCTATATAAGCATAGAATCCAAGTCTTACCCTAGGGAATCCTCAGTAACCAGAAAAAATATTGATGCACTACAAAATATTTTACTTTTTCCAATAGGGGAATATCTATTGGTAAAAGTGCATTTTCTGTTGGAAATACGTTTTACCAACATATATGTCCCTGTTACTAAACTGTCGGTAAAAACTCTGTCGCTAAATTTTTTTGCGATAGATAAAATAATTCTGTTGCAATTATAATAATACCAACAGATAATATATGTGTTGTTTAATATGATTAGTAATAAGTTATAAGATATATTTATATGTTGGTAATAATATTACCAACTAATAATATTTGTTTATAAATTACATTTAAATAGAAATTATAAATTTTAAATTCTAATAAAATTTCATATTATATTTATTAATTTATCATATATAATATATAATTATTAAACATAAGATCTTTTTCACACACCTTAAAAATTATAAAAAAAAAATTAATTATATTTATAATGAAATATAATACAAAATCGTAGGATCCATCACAACACCCCATATAGCAACCCATACATCACCCCAAACGACGACCCATACAATGACCCATAACCAACTCTATCCATGCCAGATCCAGCATCAATCCATGCCAACACCAACACCAACTCATGCTAGTGACAACACCAATCTATGTCAGTAGCATAACTAGCACCAATCTATGCCAAAAATACCACCAGTTCGTGCAAGCTCCAGCATCAGCACTAATGATATCACTAGACCATGACAGCTCTAGCATAAGCATAGGTCCATGCAAGAAAAAACACCAATTCATGCCAGCAACAACACTAGCACCAGTCCATGCCAATGACAACACCAGTCCATGCCATCGACAACATCAGCACCACCAGTCCATGCCACCTCCGGCACCAGTCCAAGCCTACTCTAGCACCAGAGATCCAACAATAATGAAAAAATATAGGATCAAAGTAAATTCTAAGTGGATATTGAGAAAAACAGAAATTTGGGGAGGTTTCCTATAGAGACCCGAAGCCTATCGTACATGGACATTACATTACTTTTGCGAAATACTTAGTACATAACAAAAACACACACACAAGGACCGTAATAGTTTAGTGTCTTTGGAAACTCGAAACATAATCTTCTAATCGTGGTGAAAGATCCTCAATATCTCCCATAAAGATCTTCCCTTATTTTTTTTACCTAAAACCATTATTTATATCCTGGGGAAAAGAAAACATAAAAGGGTGAGCTCAAATGCTCAGTAAGGGTAAACAAAATAAAATCAATCACATCATATTCATAAGAACATAACTTTTGGAAATCTTAACCTCCAAAAGAGAGCATAATTTCATAACATGGGATAAATCATAGTAGTGAAATGAAATCCCAATAAGCATAACTTAAAACATGAAACTTTGTGGCATACACACATAATCATAGAGAATAATTTCTTGTTAGTCAATACTCATTGCCAAGACTATCTTAGTGGACAAAGTCCCTTTTCTGAATCGAGTAACCCTCGTTTCAGTCCCGTTTCACTGAACCGGTATAACCTACCATTCCAGCCATGTCTATCTCATGAGATATAAAATCTTTACCCAATGCATTGGAGGGAGATATAGGTCCCACCCATCTCATAATGATACCATTCTTATGTGTGCCACAAAATCTTAAATCATACATCATTACATAACCCATGTAATAAAAATGGGAATCTTAAACATCATGACATCATAAAACAATTCATATACAATAAAGGA
Source organism: Viscum album (assembly GCA_963277665.1). Taxonomy (NCBI): domain Eukaryota; kingdom Viridiplantae; phylum Streptophyta; class Magnoliopsida; order Santalales; family Viscaceae; genus Viscum; species Viscum album. The sequence continues at coordinate 1,388,461,828 of OY728160.1, forward strand.
ATTCATAAATATAATTCCATCACAACATAACCAAATCAATGTAATAATAGGGATAAAACAGAACCCTTTATTATCTTATATGGAAAATAATTTTGATAAAACACTTGAACTTCATTATTGAGGAAAATATCCTTTCTTCTTCAAAAACATTTTTCCTTTCTTAACATGTCATACAACTTTAAACTAAAGGATGTTGATTAAAAATAATCTTGAAAACTTGTAAAGTAAGCTTCTTGGAAATAATGTTTTAAAAATCCATTCATGCTGTATAAGTTAAAAAAACATTCTTCTCGTACTTTTGTCGGAAAAGTCAAAAAAGTACCTCGTACGAAAAACGACAAAAGATTCCTTTCATACATATTACTAAAAACTCACCTAAGGGTAAACATGGATTTAAACAATTTTAGGTGGATGGAAATAATATTACATATTGATGAAACATGGATGTGGATGATAAAATACACCCCAGTAAATACTTACGAATAAACAATCTCGGATAAAAATGAGATTGTGGTATTTCCCTTACCTTAGGTCCGACTTGCTTTGTGAGTGTCCGAACCTCCTGTATATGATTTAAATCATTTTATTGACTTATTCCAGAATCATATTCATTGTTATTATATCATATATGGTCCACTTATGACTTTATATTACCCGTTCTTTTATAAATTCATGTTAAAATAGCGTTTTGGGTAAAATCGTCTCATTTGTCGTTCGTGTTTTTAACTTGTAATTATTAATATGATTACTTAGATCATGATTAATTAATTACAGAATATAAAACATGATTTATATATATATATTCATAATACACATGTATAATAAATCAGTAAATGGAAAGAAATACACCGTTCATGGAGACGGTAGTCCGTACGTACGCATGAACGCTGTTTTCGTTTCCTTATTGAATTGAATGGAATTAAGTAGATGACATACATATAAATAATTCCAGTATCATTATTAGGTCATATATTTCATTATTACTTATTATATATACTTTATAATTATTCGTGAATGGTTAATCATTGAGAATGAATCTCATCGCGTCGTGGAGACGGTAGTCCGTACGTACGCATGAGTGATGATATCGTTCCCATGGTCGTGGAATTGTGTTGAAGTGTATGTATACTATTTCAGTATCAATATCACTTTATAATAATCATATATAGTTACTCATTACACCTTTATACCCGTCCAATTAATGTGGTGGCGGAAAATAGATTACACCACGGCGTGGAGACGGTATTCCGTACGTACGCACGCGCGGTGATTTCCTTTTTCCGTAGGATGGATAGAAGGTTAATTAGAGTTGTTTCATATTTATAATAACATATCAGTATATAATAAATACTGATGTTATTACTTTATCATGAAACAAATAAAGAAGAATAAGTTGAAGAAGAAAGAAATTGAAAAAGATTGGTAATGGATATTACCTCTTTTTGACGCGCCTTTTCTTAGCCTCCACTTAAAGAACCAAGGATGGTCTTTGAAGAAGACCAGGACCTCTATGATGATACTAGGGAAGTGTAGAAGGGATTTTGGCAGGGGTTGGCCTAGCTTGAGGGCTCAAATTGGTGTGAGGAGGAGGGGGAGGAGGTGCCCTTTTATAAGGGAGAAGAGGGGCACCTTAGGAATATCTCAAAATATTATTTTATATTAAAGTAAAAATATGTTTATAATGGTTCCAAAGGGTCTTATATCGAAGCTAAAGTGGGTATGGGTCTAAATCCTATCATCCAATAGGATTTAGACAAGTTTAGGGTATTATTTTAACCTTATCAATTAGATTTAACTCTAAGTTAAATAATTTAACTTTTACCGTGTCTTTTTGTTTTCTTACACTATATGGTTAATAAACTTACTATAACATGCCAAAAGAACCCCAAATTATTTATTATTAATATATATATCCTTATCTAAGTCATTTGGCCGAACCATAGATTTTGAGGAATGAAATAACAATTAATAATATAATATTTGATTTAAAAACTATTTTGTGTCAATTTTGACACTATTTGATTTATGATTTTTGTGAAAGTCATAACAGAATTATATGTTCGAAAAAAGTTGATTAAATCAACAATAATATATCGTAGTAACCTATAAAATTAGTGGAATTCATAAAAAGTCTCAAATTACATTTATTTTGGTGTTTATAACATCAATTATGTCAATATTTCATTAATAAGATAATTATTGCATCATCTTTGTGTCAAAAATAAATTACATTATTTGATGTCTAAAAATTAAAAATAAAATACCATCATGTAGGAAATATTTGTAGCTTTCTAATGAATATTTAAAATCGAATTTATCTTATGTACAACCCTATATTAAAAATGTTTTAGTAAATATACTTTGATTTTAACTCTTTTAACTCTTCTTTGAATTAAATAATAATAAATGTCCTAATCTAATCCAAGTGGGCCTAAATGATAATATTTTACACTTAAGGTTATTTTTGGTCGAGATACACTTGTACAATAGAATTAGGACATGTGTTAGGGTAATATCAATATCATTCTTACCCTTAATTACCCTATTTACTTTTAACCGTGGTAAATAAAAGTAAAAAGTTATTATTCACCAAAAATTATTTTCATCTCATTGAACCAAATTTTACTTACAGACATCAACTGTGTCTCTCGGATTTTTAAAATTCTATTCACATAAGAGGTAAAATTAAGTTTTATGAAAAATTCAGTTTTTAACTACCACTTAGTAGTTTCAATATTCATCAAAAATTGATGTTTTTCAGAAAAATGCCAAAATTTCATCCTAAGCTATATTTCATATTCCGAATTCAAAAATGAAGTCTATTTTACCAAATTCATAACATAAAAGTTTCATTAATTAATTTTATAATTAAATCCCGTTGTTAAAACAAATAGCGTGTTTTTAAGAAACAATATCTATCAAAAGATTGACACTTGATTATGTCTGGTTTAAATGTGAAATTATATTCAATGACCAACATTGTATTAAATTGTAAAAATATATTCTAAATATAATTTAAAACCACTCAAATTAATAATTTGTCACTATTAATTATTTCGATTAAAAAAATTGTTTTTAATTATAATTTAGTAATTTTCACTATTCATCAGAATATGAAAGTTATCTGAAAAGTACCAAAATTTCACCTTAGGCTAAATTCGATACTCCAAATCCAAAAATGAAGTCCATTTTGAGAGCTAAAATTTCTAAAATTTAAAAAGTGGTTATTACTATTCATAACGGCTAGTTTTAATAATATTTTAATAGCATATCGTTGTTTCGTGAAACTGAGTATTGCGTACTACACATGCTATCGAGGAAGGTTGCGATTGCGTGTAATGCAAGGCAAGTCAAAGATGCGTGTTGTGCAAGCTCCTTTTGGTGTAGAGTACAACACAAGTAATTAATAAAATTAAAAAGAATATTTTTCATAAAATCTCGGGCTGTTACATTCTACCCCCTTAAAATGAATTTCGCCCTCGAAATTCGTCGGGGTTATAAATGGTTTACTATTCTAAAGATTATTTAATAGAAACCCACATCGTAAAAAGGAATATCAAAACCAATCTTTAAAAACAAAAGTATGAAACGTAACGGTTACCCAAATAAACTAATCACTGGGTTTCCACATAGGTGAAAATATGGATATGGAAGAGAAATCTAACCATCATGTTCTGATGGAGAGTGGTAGAGAACATGGCTATGGAAAAGCCAGTAATCACAAAGCCATAAATTTGTGACGATCTAAGGTACCATCTGATTCATCAGATATAAGATCACTAGGACAACATTTTTGGTTTTCAAGATCATTTCCCTAAAGTTAAAGAATTTGAATTAGAATAAATACTTACTTTATGTTGGTACAACCTCACTGTTGTTCGTGCCTTTAACAATTTCCACTTCATCTCTTAAATAAATGAAGTTGAATTTGTTATTCGTGAAGTGTTAGCAGATCATGTGATAGAATGACGGGTCATTCCATCTGTCTCAAAAGGTTAGCAAAATTTATATACATAAGTCGATCTATAGTAAGATTAATCAAATATGGTTCCTAAAATGGACTTATACTTTATATATCATACTGATTAATATAATAAAACTAGTTTCTACTAAATAGGGACTTCCTGTAGGCCAGTGGTAGGCGATAAAGGCCAGTCCCACTTCGGTTGTGGGTTCGATTCCCACAGCCTTGTCCGACGCGATGGGCTGTCGCCCGTTCTGCAGGTTGTCCTTTTTCTAAAACTATATTACTATAACATCCCATCGAAAAAAAACTTCTATCCTTAAACAATACTAACTTATGTCCAACATAATCCATTCCAATCTTTAGGCTTATCCATAATACTGCAGTCCACTCTCATAACATAGTGAAAACGATTACCAGAGATTTAACACCATCGTCGATCCCCATATATCATAAGATATGTTTTGTTGGTCGCATTCCAAACATTCAAAGTCCTTAATCATGTATTCTCTTGAATACCTTAGTGAAAACATGAATGCAGTTAAAAGTTAACACTTTCCACATACCAAAATCCTCAAAATTCTATATACTCAAATCATGATATCACTTAGTCCTTATATCAATCATGATCTCATGAATACTGTTAAACATTTAATTTTCTCCTTATCCCTTCATTATGCGCATATCATCTATATTCCAAAAATATCTAAATAACCTTTCAGGGATACTGGTAACATTAATAAAACACTTTTAAAACTCAAGGAAAGGCAACAATGTAACAATCCTTAGATGTCTCTTTATTCCATAGTACCATGAGATTTCTTATACAACATTACACATGATAAACATGTAATCATTTCACTACATTCTTAAACCATTAACCGAGCTTCAACAATTCTTTCATCTCACATATCATTTGTAGTCTCTTCATCATCATCCACATAAATACTACCCATACGACCATACTGATTCTCTTCATGAGTCTTTCCCTTAGGGAATTGGTTTGCATAATGCCCATACATTCCACATTTAAAACACTTAACCATTTTTGATGTCGTAGCAATACCATTATCCTCATCCATGGTGTTAACTGAACCTTTTCCTTTGCACTTACTTGCTTTGTGTCCTTCTTTTTCACACCCAAAGCATCTTCCAGTTCCCTTGAAACATTCTCCTTGATGCCTCTTCCCACATGATTTACATAGGGGAAATTTAACTTTCTTTCCTCTATGGTCATCATGAAACTCCATCTTTCTCTTATTAGCCGAGTCAGGAAACTTACCAAATTTTACTTTATTGATCATATTATGAGATTTCTGATTCGGAATAATAATGATGTTTGGACTTCCAAATCCCATTTCATTTGGATGATCATAAAGAATATCATTCCATTGTCCATCATATCCTCCATTATCGTGAATCATCTTGTTTCCAGCCATTTTCTAAAACCCAAAAAGAATACTGTGAGAGGCAAAATAATGCTAAGGAAAATAACATAGTAAAGGGGGAGTACCCTTAATATCTAACATCTTAGGTTAAATTCTATGATCTTTAGCGTAATTCTAGTACTATAACCTATACGTATACTTAACCTTAGGGACATCCCTAGACATACCTTAGAAATATCTCTAGGGATCTCACTAATGTTTTCGCGTCCTAGTTTCCAAAGGTTGACTAAACCTTTCCTCTGATACCAACTGTAGAGACCCGAAGCTTATCGTACATGGACATTACATTACTTTTGCGGAATACTTAGTACATAACAAAAACACACACACAAGGACCGTAATAGTTTAGTGTCTTTGGAAACTCGGAACGTAATCTTCTAATCGTGGTGAAAGATCCTCAATATCTCCCATAAAGACCTTCCCTTCTTTTTTTTTACCTAAAACCATTCTTTATATCCTGGGGAAAATAAAACATAAAAGGGTGAGCTCAAATGCTTAGTAAGGGTAAACAAAATAAAATCAATCACATCATATTCATAAGAACATAACTTTTGGAAATCTTAACCTGCAAAAGAGAGCATAATTTCATAACATGGGATAAATCATAGCAGTGAAATGAAATCCCAATAAGCATAACTTAAAACATGAAACTTTGTGGCATACACACATAATCATAGAGAATCATTTCTTGTTAGTCAAGACTCATTGCCAAGACTATCTTAGTGGACAAAGTCCCTTTTCTGAATCGAGTAACCCTCGTTTTAGTCCTGTTTCACTGAACCGGTATAACCTACCATTCCAGCCATGTCTATCTCATGAGATATAAAATCTTTACCCAATGAATTGGAGGTAGATATAGGTCCCACCCATCTCATAATGATACCATTCTTATGTGTGCCACAAAATCTTAAATCATACATCATTACATAACCCATGTAATAAAAATGGGAATCTTAAACATCATGACATCATAAAACAATTCATATACGATAAAGGAATTCATAAATATAATTCCATCACAACATAACCAAATCAATGTAATAATAGGGATAAAACAGAACCCTTTATTATCTTATATGGAAAATAATTTTGATAAAACACTTGAACTTCATTCTTGAGGAAAATATCCTTTCTTCTTCAAAAACATTTTTCCTTTCTTAACATGTCATACAACTTTAAACTAAAAGATGTTGATTCAAAATAATCTTGAAAACTTGTAAAGGAAGCTTCTTGGAAATAATGTTTTAAAAATCCATTCATGCCGTATAAGTTAAAAAAAACATTCTTCTCGTACTTTTGTCGGAAAAGTCAAAAAAGTACCTCGTACGAAAAACGATAAAAGATTCCTTTCATACATATTACTAAAAACTCACCTAAGGGTAAAAATGGATTTAAACAATTTTAGGTGGATGGAAATAATATTACATATTGATGAAACATGGATGTGGATGATAAAATACACCCCAGTAAATACTTACGAATAAACAATCTCGGATAAAAATGAGATTGTGATATTTCCCTTACCTTAGGTCCGACTTGCTTTGTGAGTGTCTGAACCTCCTGTATATGATTTAAATCATGTTATTGACTTATTCCAGAATCATATTCATTGTTATTATATCATATATGGTCCACTTATGACTTTATATTACCCGTTCTTTTATAAATTCATGTTAAAGTAGCGTTTTGGGTAAAATCGTCTCATTTGTCGTTCGTGTTTTTAACTTGTAATTATTCATATGATTACTTAGATCATGATTACATAATTCCAGAATATAAAACATGATTTTTATATTTATATTCATAATACACATATATAATAAATCAGTAAATGGAAAGAAATACACCGTTCATGGAGACGGTAGTCCGTACGTACGCATGAACGCTGTTTTCGTTTCCTTATTGAATTGAATGGAATTAAGTAGATGACATACATATAAATAATTCCAGTACCATTATTATGTCATATATTTCATTATTACTTATTATATATACTTTATAATTATTCATGAATGGTTAATCATTGAGAATGAATCTCATCGCGTCGTGGAGACGGTAGTCCGTACGTACGCACGAGCGATGATATCGTTCCCATGGTCGTGGAATTGTGTTGAAGTGTATGTATACTATTTCAGTATCAATATCACTTTATAATAATCATATATAGTTACTCATTACACCTTTATACCCGTCCAATTAATGTGGTGGCGGAAAATAGATTACACCACGGCGTGGAGACGATATTCCGTACGTACGCACGCGCGGTGATTTCCTTTTTCCGTAGGATGGATAGAAGGTTAATTAGAGTTGTTTCATATTTATAATAATATATCAGTATATAAGAAATACTGATGTTATAACTTTATCATGAAACAACTAAAGAAGAAGAAGTTTAAGAAGAAAGAAATTGAAAAAGATCGGTAATGGATATTACCTCTTTTTGACGCGCCTTTTCTTAGCCTCCACTTAAAGAACTAAGGATGGTCTTTTAAGAAGACCAGGACCTATATGATGATACTAGGGAAGTGGAGAAGGGATTTTGGCAGGGTTTGGCCAAGCTTGAGTGCTCAAATTGGTGTGATGAGGAGGGGGAGGAGGTGCCCTTTTATAAGGGAGAAGAGGGGCACCTTAAGAATATCTCAAAATATTATTTTATATTAAAGTCAAAATCGGTTTATAATGGTTCCAAAGGGTCTTATTTCGAAGCTAAAGTGGGGATGGGTCGGAATCCTATCATCCAATAGGATTTAGACAAGTTTAGGGTATTATTTTAACCTTATCAATTAGATTTAACTCTAAGTTAAATAATTTAACTTTTACCGTGTCTTTTTGTTTTCTTACACTATATGGTTAATAAACTTACTATAACATGCCAAAAGAACCCCAAATTATTTATTATTAATATATATATCCTTATCTAAGTCATTTGGATGAACCTTAGGTTTTTAGGAATAAAATAACAATTAATAATATAATATTTGATTTAAAAACTATTTTGTGTCAATTTTGACGCTATTTGATTTATGATTTTTGTGAAAGTCATAACAGAATTATATGTTCAAACAAAGTTGATTAAATCAACACTAATATATCATAGTAACCTATAAAATTAGTTTAATTCATAAAAAGTCTCAAATTACATTTATATTTGTGTTTATAACATCAATTATGTCAATATTTCATTAATAAGATAATTACTGCATCATCTTTGTGTCATAAATAAATTACATTATTTGATGTCTAAAAATTAAAAATAAAATACCATCATGTAGGAAATCTTTTTATCTTTCTAATGAATATTTAAAATCGAATCTATCTTATGTACAACCCTATATTAAAAATGTTTTAGTAAATATACTTTGATTTTAACTCTTTTAACTCTTCTTTGAATTAAATAATAATAAATGTCCTAATCTAATCCAAGTGGGCCTAAATGATAATATTTTACACTTAAGGTTATTTTTGGTCGAGATACACTTCTCCAATAGAATTAGGACATGTGTTAGGGTAATATCAATATCATTCTTACCCTTAATTACCCTATTTACTTTTAACCGTGGCAAATAAAAGTAAAAAGTTACTATTCACCAAAAATTATTTTCATCTCATTGAACCACACTTTACATACAGACATCAACCGTGTCTCTCGGATTTTTGAAATTCCATTCACAGAAGCGGTAAAATTAAGTTTTATGAAAAATTCAGTTTTTAACTACCACTTAGTAGTTTCACTATTCATCAAAAATTGATGTTTTTCAGAAAAATGCCAAAATTTCATCCTAAGCTATATTTCATATTCCGAATTCAAAAATGAAGTCTATTATACCAAGTTAATAACATAGAAGTTGCATTAATTAATTTTATAATTAAATCCCGCTGTTAAAACTAATAGCGTGTTTTTAAGAAACAATATCTATCAAAAGATTGACACTTGATTATGTCTGGTTTAAATGTGAAATTATATTCAATGACCAACATTGTATTAAATTGTAAAAATATATTCTAAATATACTTTAAAACCACTCAAATTAATAATTTATCACTATTAATTATTTCGATTAAAAAAAATTTAATTATAATTTAGTAATTTTCACTATTCATCAGAATATGAAAGTTATCCGAAAAGTACCAAAATTTCACCTTAGGCTAAATTCAATACTCCGAATCCAAAAATGAAGTCCATTTTGAGAGCTAAAATTTATAAAATTTAAAAAGTGGTTATTACTATTCATAATGGCTAGTTTTAATAATATTTTAATAGCATATCATTGTTTCGTGAAACTGAGTATTGCGTACTACACATGCTATCGAGGAAGGTTGCGATTGTGTGTAATGCAAGGCAAGTCAAAGATGTGTGTTGTGCAAGCTCCTTTTGGTGTAGCGTACAACACAAGACATTAATAAAATTAAAAAGAATATTTTTCCTAAAATCTCGGGCTGTTACATTTCCATCCTTGGAATAACACCAAACTTCCATGTGAAGCAGGATCCAGCAAACATGGTGGTAAGAGTTCAAACTCATTCCATCACCAATAAGTTTGATGTTTTGCATGATAATTAAAACTTTTATTCAAAGGTAGGTATATATGTAATCAGTTTCTACCCTTGAACTAAAGCCGAAGAACATGAATAACCAAATATATGGTATGCATAACATATACAAGTTTGTAATTTGTAATGAACAAATCACCTGGATTTTAACATTTCCACAAATGGAGTGCAAGTACTGAACATTAATTTTTTAGCATTCTGGATCATAGTAGAAATTAAAGGATCTTCAATGCAGTATATAAAGAAATATAATTGAATAATTATTAAGGTGTATGATATTGATGCTGATAAATGAAACATTGAAACTTACCACTGTCGTTTTGCATGAACCAGTTGTGACACTAAAATAGGATTTGGCTGTGAATTATCATTCAAAAACTCATTTGTTTAGCAAAATCCCCCCTTAGTTCTTGGCTAAGTGTGATGCTAATGAGGTTCAAAATCCATATTGCCAAATATTAAGTAAATAAATCACTATATTTAGGGCATACTGCAACAAAAATGACAAATATTTATTTATGCATGCAATAAGAGAGGGAAATGTGTTAAGAGTAAATGAAATAATGAAAGTCTTCACTCACATTTTTTTTCATCATACATTGTGGTTAACTCTAAAGATTCATTGATATCAGAAAGTGTTTTGCTTCATCGGTTTTTTGCTTCCAACTTCATTGAACTTGAAAATTGTTTGTTTACCTTTCATGCAATGATCTATGTTTTAAAGCACTTGTTCAAAAAACTGTGACATGAATTAGTCACCCAATTCATGCCCCAAAGAAATATATTAATGAAGAAAATTTGTTACAATACATTAATTTGGTGTAATGAGCTTACACCATCAGGTAATTGAGGGAAAAATAAGATGAGGTAACTAGATAACTCAAACTAAATCTCACAATGCATCATACATGCCTGAAACATCCTGCCTTATACCAAAAAATAACCTCATCTAATAAAGCCACCAAATCCAAGAGATCACCAACACCTCATAATAAATGATCGGTGGCCTCCAAAAGACACATTAACTAGAGAACTAAAATGCATCGAACTACATGAGTGATAACATTCAAGATAGAGAGCAAGAATCATAAGCACTGTCTAGATAAAGCCCCACATTCAAAAAAACCACCAATGCAAACTCACATCAAGTAAAGAACATCAGTGCAGATCTTCTCTGTAGTGGCAATAATACAACACTCATTTAATGCAAGGAACTCAAACATACCATAAAAAACAATTGAATAAATTGAATATGGGACATGATTTTATTTGTATGTATATTCTTGGCTCGACATCCATATGGGGGATTAGGGGGATGTGATTGACTCTTGGATTCTATGGAATTTAATCCCCATATTTATTATTATCCATGTTTTGACAGATAATGATATAAAATTTTGATGGAGGTTAATTTATTCAATGGTGAGTGTGAAAAAATAAGAGTTAAAACCTTAACTGCGCAGTAAATCATCAACCAATGCATCCTAAAAAATGAGAGATCAAGGGGTGTTTGACAGAAAAATCACAGAAATTACACTTAACCACTACAGCTAGAATATGAAAGAAACCTCATGGGGACTCTTGATTGTATTTTTAAGTTCATTGATACCATGAGAGTGTATTTTATTGACTGTGATGTTTTTAGTCAGCTTTTGTTAATAATTAACCTGGCATGCTTTATATGGTCAATTACTAACCCAACTTCCTCACACGTCACTCATTGCATTTCGCATCCTTGTTTTAGCTTTTTTGTTTAATCCCACTTCCCTATATCATACACTCATATACTCTAACATTAAATATAAAAACAATTAAAACATTTATATGTCTTAAGTATCACACACAAAACACAACCATTCAATATTGTTTCCTTTGCCACACATAAGTTAATTAGTGAATTAGCTGAAGCCAATCTTTGTATAGATGACCCAGTAATAACAAATATTTAAGCTCATGGTTTCTAGAACCACGAATTGGTATCATTATCATGTATATTTGAAATTATTTAATTGATTTATATCCATTTTTAGATTAAAAAAATACAAAAATACAAAAATATACTCAAATTGGAATTCATAGCTTGTACACATTTTCAAACAGATTTGATTTACTAGAATTCCAACTATAGAAATATTATTTTGAGGTTCATATTGAGGCATTAAGAAGCGCTATATCATCCCCTATTATTCCCCAAAATGAAGGAATTAAATTTCACATACAAGGGAGCATGTCTTGTACACTATTGAGGCATGTAAAGAGGAGGAACACAACATGCTATGTGGGATAAAATTGGTGGGCAACACCACTATCATGTGCCTAAGAATACTGAAATCCAGCTCTATTAAGGTTGGGAGGTCTAGAAATTACCCATGTGAGGGGGTTTCTCAATCATCATGATATCACCAATATAATGAGAGTATGTGCTAAAAACATCAATTGGAATCTCACCAATTTTTCATGGTGATTAAGGAGATGATGCCTACCCATTCATCAAGTATTTCATAATTCCCCTATTACACAAGAGAGGCAAGTGGATGGACAATCCAACATAAATAATACACATTTGATGCATGGGAGGACATCTATAGTGAATTTTGAAGGAGGTATTACCCAGTGGAGAAAACCATGGGAATGAGGAGGGGAAAAGAATAATTATTTTACGTGGTTTTCTCAAATGGTTACAAGAAACAAGATTAAAATTCAGTGAGTGAGAAAGATTTTGGAATCCTTGAAAAAAATAGTGGACTTTGCACATGTCTACAATAACATGTCTATGTTGTTTTCTTCTTGATCTTTGATACCCAGATAAACAAAAAATGATGAAATAAAATCAGATGGATTTTATGAGGGGCAAACACCAAATCACTTTTAATAAAACAAGACTTGAAAAATTAAATTACAGAAGATTACAAAACAGAATAATAATATAATACTAGAATTCCTAAAAAAGTACAAATAAAAACCAATTGTCTACATTTGTTTCAATATTTTGTATCTCCTTATGATCAAAAAATGAATATAAAACAAAATGAACATAAAAAATGAGCATAAGTATTTTATGTGGTTTTTTCAAATGGTTGCAAGAAATAGGAATAAAATATGTAAGAAATATTTTGGAATCCTTGAAAAAACAGAAATTCCTATAGATTATAAATGGACGTAAGTATAAAACCTTACAGTTGAAGGTAAAAAATCTGGAAATTTCAAACACTTCAATCACCTAGATCATCGTTGATCGTTCTACTCAAACTAGCCTATTCAATTCATCAAAACCTGATTGATTTTAAACATCTATGAATTGACTATAAGCACCTCAATTAACATGAATCACAGAAAAATTTCCCACAAACTAATATACATATTCCATGGACCAACCTCTGGTGAAACTATGGAATATAAACATATTAATTCCACCCACAAGATCAAGAATACACCTAAAAAACTAAGGCCATTGAAATGAAATGAACATCACAATTATTTTCCATTTGATAAAGCTACATGAAAAAAATTATTAGAGAAAATAAGTACTTATGTACACTGTCACATATTTAATAGAGGTAATTGGTTGTACCTTGTTTATGCATGCCCCAATGAAGTGTCTGACGTTTCTTCCAAATCAAATTCACAACATCCAACATATACTTTATGATTATGCTGATGAAAAGTCTATAACATAATAATTCTCAAAAATGAATAAAAATTAATGTGATAAATGTAATTAACATAGGAACTAAAAATAACGGTTAACAATTAAAAAAGAAAATATTAGCTGTGTATTAGAAAAGAAACTAACCTACAAAGTATGAATAAAATAATTAATTTTAAATACTAAAATAATCTCTGATTCATGAGCATGGAACAATACTGACATAAAATAACAAAAAAATATGATTGTGATGCTCAATGAATTTTTCAGAGCTATCACCACTATTGTCAATCCACAGATCCATGGGCATTCCAGGAAGGTTCCCATTATAGAGGTAAGTTTTATGACCCAAAATTAAATCCGATATCGTATCCTCAATGATGTATTTGGGCCGCCTCTGATGGTTCCTGTAAGTGTTTTATAGAGATTTTTCTCTATAAATATCTCCATTACTATCAGTAGAATAGCTACGTCTAGCAGAAGGATTGCTATAGTTCAACAATGTCGACATCATCTTTGATTGCTCGATAGAATAGTCATCTTAGTGATAAAGTCCATCGATAGAAACAATATCTCCTCCCATGTGAGGGACTGAAGAAGCCAATCTGGAATGTGGTATTTCATATCTCATATTAAAATTAGATTTCTTTTGGACTCCAAAGACAGCAGAAGAAGCATTTATTAATGAAGCATATATTGACAAACCCCAAATTCAAAAAGAGAGGGGGAAGATCAAATCTAGTCGAGGGTCGATCCTAAATGATGAGGACGAATACCTAAATAGAAAACACCAAAATAAACTAGAATAAATTGACATACCCCTAAACGCGAGTGAAGATATAACCGAGGAGGCAGTGGGATGCAAGCTGAGATAGTGGCGATGAGATGTGGGGTGGGATGATGGGAGGCGAGGCGGAACGACGAGGTGGAGTGGCGAGGCGGAGCCGCGGGAGGCGGAGCGTCCGGAGGTGAGGCTACTGGAGGCGAGGCCAAACCCAGGACCACAAATTAGGGTTGTATTTTTTGTATAAAAATTATTTACATGTTTATTAAAAAAATAATACTAAATAATATAGAAACATTTAATATTTAGGGAATATTAAAAAATATAAAAACATGTAATATTTCAAGAAAGTAAAAAATTAAAATCAATTATGATATGTTTTTAATAAAACCCCGAGAAGTAAAAATTTATATTGGTCATAAAAATAATATATATATACACATTATATTTATATTAATTGGTTATTGATAAAATCTTTTTTTATGGTTTATTGTATCATTTTTTATTGATGGAAAACCATTTGTTGATAATATTCATTATTAGTAACAGATTCATGTGTTAGTAAAAGATGTTGCTAATAGTATTATAAAGCAATAAATCCAACTGTTGTTAAATGATATGTTGGTATTAAACAATCAATACCAATAGATATATCAGTTGATAAAATAAGTGTCGGTGTTAAAAATTAATACCAATAAAACTTAATATCTGTTGGAAATGATCATTTTTTCCAACAGATATTTTATCTATCAATAAATACCTATTAGTATTAGACAATTATTTTGTAGTGATACATCCTATATTAGATCCTCAAAAACAACTATCTCATGGCCTCATAGGCCTGAAGGGAACATCCCACCAAGGGAAAATCCTCAAAAATCATAAGTCATGGGAGATAGATCACAACTCATCTAAAATAAGGATCCCACCTAGGTTGGTACAAACACCCAAACAATCATCCTTTCTAGGTCTCTCCCTCACTAGACTACTAAATTCAATAACTTGAGAAAGAACCTCTCCATTTAGATAGTGTCTCGAAAAAACGTATAATGAATCCTTAGATAACTCTATAGGTTTTACCATCACAATTTACATGGAAAACTACTCATAAAGGACTAATTTTAGGTACAAAGCTGACACCAAGGAAAAAAGGCATGAAAACCCCTCAAAGGTTTGAAAAGGAGAAGTATAAGGCATGTAATACCAATGATCCAGATGGGTGTGTACTCCTACTGGCCTGGGTGTCTAAAAGCCTTAGGTACACAGTGTGTGGAAGTGGTAAACGGCATTTACCCAACATGGGTTACATGCCCATGTTCCTCTACCAGAATCGTCATCTACTAGTCCATGTCGTGTACTCATACATGGTGTGCCTCTCACATGGGTACGACCATGTACTCCACACGACCATGTACCCCCACACAAGTTTTCGTATCTCGGTACTTAGCTACAAGGCTAAGTACTAGTACCCAGCATGTTCACCCATATACATTGAATTTACTCCACTAACTTAATCTTCCCAAAATGGGAATAGCATAAGGAATGTTCCCTGAAACCATACTCAGTGTAACAGGGTTTTCCCGAATAGAAAATCCTTGGATTGCCCAAATCCACTTCTTTCACCCACAAAACCACAGATATGGTCACTAGGTCCCTCATACATCCATAAACTAGATTTAAATTTAGAAAATTTAAAATCTATGGTGATATAGGGTGAAAATTTAAATGGTCCAATATGTGGGAGGAACCCACAGAATCTTGGGTCGATTTGATGGTCCACGGTCGTCGCACATCAGTCCATTGCATTGCGGGCTTCAAGGAAGAACCGCATTTCCACCCTCTCTATCATTATCTCCCCAATTACCTTTTCTTCCATGGTTAAGTGGAATAGGAGGAGGATCTGTGGAGTATGTGATATGGAAGGAAGGAAAAGGAAATGAAAACAAGAAAGAGAGAAAAGGAAAAGAAAAATCAAAAGAAGAAATAGTGGCCCCGACAGGCCATAGTGCCCGAATCAATTTTATGCCTCACCTAGGTGAAACCCTACATTCTGGACTCATTGGTGAAGATATAATCTCAATAAAAACTACTATCAAATTTTATTTCCAAATGAAACCTCGTGAATAAATTAATATTTAATTTAATAAATATTAATTATTAATTATTCTACAAAAATTTGAATAGCTTTTACTTCTACCAAAATCTTGTCCTAGTGTAAGCACCCAATTTTGGGACCAACTGAGTGGTTCGAAAAATTATTTGAGATCTTTTGTTAGGTTAAAAATACCAATTTACCCCTTCCAACCATATAAAACAAAAATTTAAATTTCTGCTCAAAACTGTAGTCCAGAAAAACATAGGTCAACAAATAACGTAAATGGAACATGTTACATTTCAATAAAACTATAAATACAATACATGATAACTTCTATATATGGTATGGATATTAACCACCCTTAAAGGAACCTAATTTCCATTATAATTATAGACCTAAAGGAATTCACCATTAGAGCTGAATCAGGTTTCCTAAAATATAAAATGGCTCGAGAATTATCATTAAAGATTCCCATTTATATGGTTTATAGGTTTTTAATTAAAATAATGATTCAATATTGTTTGGTACTATGTTTACTAAAAACACTAATAAATCGTTATTATAGAATAGGATAATGGTGCATGTAATATCCAAGGATATATAGGAACTAAATAAAAAAGGTTTGTTGAATTAAATTTCTCCATAAAACGATCCCTTCTGTGAATATTTTGTAATGGTTAAGGATAAAAGGGTATGATTTGATAAGATTAAATTTTAAACAACCAAACCCCTAGAATATATATATTATGATTTTTGCGGACTAGCAAATAATACCTCTCATATGAGATGATATTATGTATTTCCTTTCTAGATGACTACTCTTGAATGTTTTGAATTTCAATAATGAAAAATAAATATAAATTTTTTAGACCATTAAAACCTGGAAAATTCATGGTGAAAATTTTTCTAGAATGAAAAATAAAACTATTATAACTGAAAAGTCTTTGAATTCTTATCTACTAAATATTAAAATTATGTCAATCTCAGGGGATTACAAGACACATGACTATTAAGGACCCCACTATAATGAATGGAGTTTATTAATGAATTAAAAAAACTATTCTTAAAGGAGTCTAAACAATTCATGAATTATTTTGTCTCCCAAAATAATTTTCAGTAGAGACTGACACTGTAGTATATTATTAAATAAATAGATGTAATTACTATGCTTATCTCTTTAAATCTAGAGATAATCTTTGGAACAAAAACCCAGCTTCCAATAATAACCTATGAGTCTTCAGATGCACCGTATGTTCACATATAATAACTAATAAGGGTGAACATAGAGCTATTATGTGTATTATTTTGTGATATCCTGATGGTGTCAGATGTTACAAACTTTGGGTTCATAACCCCAGTGAAAACTACTGTATAACTAGTGGAGACGTGGTAATTTATGTGTCTTATTCCCCAAAATTAAAATTTTTAACATATTATAGTGATGAAACAACCATTGATGGAGTTTCTAAAATTGAACCATAAAATGAATTTGAGTCTATTGTATTGTTCCTTACACCTAAACCTCAGCATACGACCATATCTGATATAATCTCTACATCTGGTTCATATTCAGATACAAATCCCGATACAAATAATATTGATTATCAGATATTCAAATATAGAAATGGCAGTATTCCTCAACCTCATTATTGGTTTATCCAATATGATATTTATTCATATTCTTCCTTTTCACCCATGATCTTTTTGATGATGACCCTCAATATTGGAAGGATTCCGTTAATGAAAATGATTAAAAATAGTGGATCATTTACATTGTTGAATAAATGGACTAATCAAAGAAAAATTACATTTGGTATATCATATATAAACCACCCAAAGTAAAGTAAAATGGATTTAAGAGGATTTATAAAATAAATAAAGATAATACTTTATAAAAGATAGTTAAATTTAAAGATATATTAGTTTCCATAGCACCCCTTCAATGATAAAGATTATAATATTTTGATATTTTTTCACTAGTTACTATGAATTATTCAAAAAGGCTGTTAATTTCTTTTATTTTATATAAATTCTTTTACATTGAACAACAGGATGTCAAAATTACCATCAATTGTAGTGAACCTAATGAGAAACTACACCAGAAGCATCATGATGGTTACTATAAATTATTTAAATCTAAACATTATTTCTTTATGAAGTATTCATCATAAGGTTTAATATAGGCTTCAAGAAAGTGGTCTATAAATTTTTATTCCTTTATGTGTGATTACAATTTTACTAAGAGTTAGCATTATTCTAGTTTTTGTTTTAATTCAATCAAAAATAGCATGTTTTATCTTATATATCATATCCATTTCACTGTATTTTTTTCAATAGCATAAATCATGATACTATTATTAAATATCAATTAAAATTAATGTCTAAAATGAAGTACATAAGGGAATATAATAATAATATACATATAGATATGCATAGGGATAGACCAAATAAATAGTTATAAATTTCAAAACATGGTCATTTTCATTCAGTGGTAAAAAATTAATTCTTAAAATATCTCAAACCTATTAGTGTACCTTTTGTACAAAAATTTAATCTTTCATTAACTCATATACCCACTGATGCAAATGATTTATAGTTTAAGTCTAACAACTCTATATAAATATATTTTCTAGAGTCATTTATTCTAGTATTTGAACTAGTCCTGAAATTACCTTAATATTCTATACCCTTAAATTATTTTAAAGTATTCTAGGGATGCCACATTGGAATGACAATATGTTTATGTCAGGTAATTTTTCAGGTGATACTACTTTATCTTTGTGTTATGGTAAAAGCATTGTTACTATTGAAATAATTGTTAGAATTAAAGATACCGACTGTATTTAAAATAATGAAAATGGACTGTCATTAATTGGGTCTGTTTCTACTACTTTTAGAGGCCCTATTTCATGTATAAAATTTATGCATTTACGAGTAGTTTCCTAAAAAAATATGCATAATCATATTATTTTACTAAAATAATAAAATTTGATAATTCACAGAAATAAATTATATTTTCTAGGTAAAATTTTACACTTTTACATAATAATGGTTCTTTTTGGTCTGGTGTGATGTTTTATATTATCAATTGATAATATTTTCCTTTTTTTAAACTTTGGGTGTTAAAAAATATACATTTTAAAGATAATATTTGAAATATGATAATAATTTACCAGAAAAGATGTACAAGGAAGATCTATTTTTCAAAAAATAGTTTTCAAAATATCTAATTTATAGTGTATTAATTATATTATGATTATATTTTCTCACAATAATGGTTTTATGTAAAAATACCTCACTTATTATATGAGATAGGATACCTCACATGAGAATGTGTAAATAGGTAAATCAACTATAGGATCACATGGGGTACTAGATTCTATTACAGATATTCTCATTTGTAAGAATAGCTTGATTCTCATGTTTAGTGAAATTTATAATTATTGTTCTTGATTATTCTTTCACTTCTAGAAATGTAAAAAACCTCACTTATTTTTAACATCCCAAAGTCACAAACCAATTTCACCAGATTTCAAAATCCATTAATTATAAAATAAGTTCTTTTTTGGTGTATCATACACACAACTTCTAATATGAGGTATTATTTCATTTTATTATATTATCCAAGTCGAATTTGATTATGTTATTTTTATTTTAGTGTTCTGGTTTCATATTTACCAACTACGTACTCACCTTTTCATTTTTTATCATTTTCAATTACAATTTGAGTTAAATAATTTTTAATCAATTTTGAATATATTTATTTCTTCCTAAATCAATTAATTTTAATAAATATATGCTTAATGTATGAATTTTTAGATCTGATGAGATTTAATATTAAATAAATATATGATATTATCACCATTTTTAATTTCTCATTCAATATTTTATTCACTGCATGCAATTCAATTCATTTTTATTCCAAAAATATTCTTATCACACTTGACCATTATTTCTTTTCCAATAGATTTATTTTTCTGGTTGTATTTTTTTATTTGAGATTCCATAAAAATTTTAAATGAAGAGATAATTCCTTTTCACATTAGAAATACCTTCAATGACACCAAATTGAAACAAAATCCGTCTTAACCCCCCTCAAAATGATGTTTTACATTTTTGAATATTAGATTTGTTGAATTCTAGTGGTGATAACATGGCATGTTTCTATTTTTTTCAACAGTTCTCTTCATAACCCGACTAAAGTGGTAACAAATGTCTTACACTTTCTTTATATATATTTTTACCTCCATCATGAAATTGATGCATTTTCATTCTTATAAAACATTTTTTACTACATACGCATTATTTCATCGATGTAATTATGGTTTTCAAAGGTATGAATAGCTAGTATCATGTGTGCTATTATTAATTTTTCTTCTTATTTATCCTTATATTTTTCCTACCTAACAATATCAGAAAAGAAGAAGTTTATTTTTTGTTTCTATGAAATCCATATATGTATTTTATTTTTAATTATTGTAAATATATTTTTCCATGTTTATCTTTCAAATTTCATTACACATTTCTCAATCTCAATGTACTTATTTTTTAAATGAAGATGTTTTCTTACATTGATATGTGATTTTTTTGCATCTGTTTTGAGAGATAAATTTTGAAAACATGATACTTTCAGGATATATAATTATTGACATTATGCGTACATTTTCATTATGTACTTGAGTTTTACATGAGAACTGGTTACTTTGAAATCTTATTCAGTTTATTAATTGAAGGAATCATTCACCTTATCCTTACAATTTTATGGTTTGTAAATTAAATATTCTTTTTTATAGAATATTTTACAATTTTTTATAGAGATGGGACCATTCCACATGGTTAGCCAAAAATTCAGTCTACTTTATACTGTATTGGTGAAAATGGAAATGCTATTAATCTCAACCAACAGAATCGATGAAAAAAGATTGAATAAGGTTATTTACATTAAATAGAGCCTTTAAGATATATGAAAAAAAAATTATTTACATATCTATTATAAATATGGTTTGATTTTTTTTACATGTAATTTTGGGAAGTCATTTTGATTTTTTTTTCAATCGGACCTTATTTAAAATAATAAAAACACATTCATTTTTTGGAATCTATTTTACATGTTTATATATTTAAAAAATAATTTTATAAAAGGTTCCATCCATAATGTTGTAATATTATGAATCAATAAATATATAATAAGAAACCTGATTTAGTAATATTTGATTGGAGCTCTATATAGAGATATGGAACTAAAATTTATAGTGATACCATATTCTTGAATGAATGTTGTCAATGATGTTCAAAAATGTTGAACAAGACACCATTGTTCATTTGTTTAAAGTAAAAAAAGATTATAATAGATATCATTCAATGTAAATTATATTTTTAATTTTTTTTAATTTTTTTCATGAATACTAATATACATAATATCAATAATGTTATGAATAAATGATAATATTAAATTTTGATTAAGGTGGGGATGGATAAAATGAGGTTATCTTTATAAATGGGTATCAAGTGGATTAGAGTTTCTTATTTTTTGTGTAATTACTCAAAAATAGTATTGACATATAGAAGAAAATTAATGTTTAATAATAAAATATATGGTGCAAGATATTGGATCAATTATTTAATTATTGGTGTTCTGATGCCAAATTTTTGTGGCTGAGGAAATGGATTTGAATAAAAATTTTAACACTTATATAATGATGAAATAATATGATATGTATAATGATACCATTAGAGATTTTTTTTTGTATATTGGATCTCTTGTGGATCCATGTTCTAGGAATTTTAAATGAGGTATAATTTATATTTTTTGGGTTAGGATTATCCTCCTAACCATTGGGTTCCAGCTAGGGATCCCAATTCTATCAATAATTTTACATCTCATTTGTACTTCTATATACCTCATCTCAGACATCCAAAGGATGAGATGAAATCTCAAACCAGTGCTTCATTTTGAATATATGACCAAACAGGTATGCATAAATGAAATAATATTTAATTAAGTAATTATTATATATTTTGTGAAAATTTGAATCACTCGGAATTTCACAAATATTCTATCCTAGAGTAAACACCCTATTCCAAGAATAACCAACTATCCAGAAAAATATGTTGATATCATATCATAGGATAAATTAGAATTTTACCCCTAAATGAATTTTGGTAAAAAAAAGGTTCATGTTTTCCCTCATTTTCACAACCCGTTTGGATGTAGTTAATCATAAAATCTTCACCACAAATGCTTATTGTCCCATACATTCCATAGAGGACAATAATCATCCATGATATAATCCTATCACTAGTACATCAAATGCTATCTTGACCATCCAATGTCTATTCAAACCATAACTACAAATCTCCCCCATCATGATAGAAATTCTACTATGATTGATTTGATGCTCCCCAACATATAGGGATCCTTATCTTTACCATCATACCCACTAAAAATTCACACTACCCATGATATATCCATTATCGAATGTAATGGATAGACATGGAAAAACATCTCAAAACTAAGAACCAGTAGAAATCCGAAATATAGATTTTCTCTACTGATGACTTTAGTGATTCTCATGACCTACAACAACCTATAGTGAAATCCCCACTACAAGGCATTTTTTACTCTACTTCTTGATCACATAACAGAACTCACACTCTACCAAAGCACAAATTAAAAAATGGGCAGAAAAGGATGGCTCTCAGCAAATCAAGAACCTATTCCACGCTACGGTTTCTGAGATCCACCATGTGATCTGGTATGATCGGAATGATATTATTCATAATAATTACTCATTTAATCAAAATGAAAGTCAGATGAAGATCCTCATTGCCATAAAATAAGCTGACTTGATTCAAAAGGGACATTGTGACAACACCATGCATGAATTTGTTATCCTGAGGCATTTAAGGATTAAAGGCAATTTCTATCAGCTGAATCGCACACTAGAGGTGTTCTGGAGAGCCCCCCTTCCTGTATGGATCAAGATCAACATTGATGGATCCTCCAAGTGAAATATGGGACCTATAGGTTGTGGTGCTATTTTCAGGAATCACCTCGGTCAGATCCTTAGATGCTTCAAGCGTAAATGTGGCATTTATACCTCACATGAAGCGGAGATGTTGGGATTGATACATTCTGTTGCCTTTTCCAAACTCTTTCGTTGGAATAACCTTTGTATCAAAAGTGACTCGACGACTATCATCCAACAAATTTGGAATGGAATAATCCACCTTGCTTGGCTGATGACTACCCACAGAATGAAATGTTATCATTCACTTATCGATCATAACTATATCATCACACATTTTTATCGAGAATCAAAGACGGTTTTAGATGTTCTGTCCAACATGGGAGTCAATCAGGACATTACTTGTTTCTAAGACCTTCCCATTTCTCTTCTTTCCTTTTATGAAAGTGATTGTAATATTATCCCGTTTTTTATACTCTAGTAATATTTATTTTAATAATATTTGTGCTTTTGTCATTTTTGACCGGGGAATCACCTTTTAAAAAAACATGGAAAACCACTAAAAATAGTATAATAGATCAAAACCCACCAACCACCCTACACATGGATGTTGATCCATCACCAAAATCACCTAACCATGCTAATAAGATGTTTCCCAAGGAATAACCAAAAATGAGAAGGGCTAGAGATCCTACTAAACATGCCCTATCAAGCCATCCATGATAATAGGACCACTCTCATCACTCCATGTCAAAAGAAATAATCATCCTCATGGATAAATACATTCTAGTGATAGTAGATATTAATAGCCTCACCATGGAAAACCCTTCATGCCCACCCAAATCATATGTGATAGCAAAAATGTTGGCCCCATCGCAAGACCTGATAGAAAACATGTGGAAAGGATGAAACACTCCTAAGAAACAAGAACTTGTGACATCAGGGGAACCACCAACTTAGGGAAACCTCAACTTGATCCAATGATCCTTCATCAATCCTTTCCCTCATTGGTACACTAACATGGAACTCAGAACCTGTACGGACCCATATGGTTTTACAGGCATCCCCCGATGATGGGACTGCCTCTCCAAGATAACATAACCGCTCACCACATGATCCCCAAGACCATCATAAATATAAAATATATATTAAAACAACATATATTGGTATATGTCATGTGAATTATAAATTACTAGAATTATTCATGAACATTGGCCTCTTTCCCATGGTCTAAGTGAAAAACAAAAAATTAAACATAAACCCAAAAATTCAGGTGTATCGATCTATGAGAAATAATTCATCCATAAAACAAATAATATGAATATAAATCCAATTCCATTGAAATGTGGACTTCCTATCAGATATATGTTCATGACACAATAGTCTAATATTCATCACATGTTCAGAAAAACTATTAGACATCATGTCTACCAACTCAAAAAATCATTAAACTAATCACAAGTAAGATAATATTTTAATGAACCTTTTCAGTTAATACTAGCACATCACCCAATGTATCCCTTCTCAAGGAATTATAAGTACCACCTCATATGTTAGAGGCTACTAAAAAGTAGTGAAGTTATAAATGATGCAGTGAGAAGAACATACCCATTGGTCAATGTGTGATAACACTAGAAAATAACTAAACACATACATAGGGATCAACATTAGTGCACGCATAATATATATTTGAAGAATAATAATGCTATAAAAAATTGAAATACCACATACCAAAATTAAAACTCTAAGAAAATAAATAAATAACATCTAATCACCAACATGGATGATCAGAAAAACAAAATAATTAAACTCATAGTAAATTACAATAGGATCTACTTACATCACTGAACCAACCCACATACTCGGTATCCAAAACACTCGAACTATATCAAACTGATCTGAAGACTCTACATGATCATACCCACTTGATCAAGAAACACTGGGCCTCGACACCAAGCACCACATAACCCATGATCTAACATGAAAGAAAATATCTTGATTATACAAACAAAGAGGTGCACATACAGGGGGTGGGAAATAAATCTTAGTATCCCACCCTAAATATGAACTTATATATCTACATTCATTACATGTGTTTGAAGATTTTATATTCCTATCCTAGATGAAAAAAATAGTTTTTTTAATAATATAAACAAATCCAAAAATAATAAAATAATAAAATGTAGCTATCTTGCTTGTTCTAGCCTAAAATCCATGGTATATCTACACAAGTCATGTCCCCTCCTATAGAATTTAAAACACATGGATCATCTATCCACATGACAACCAGAACGTTTTCTAGACCTACACAAGAGTTTTAAAACATGTACATGAAATTGAATCAAAGATAGGCCCCATGGAATAATCTTAGGTTTCCTCAAAAAAAATTCATCTACTAGGCACTAGGACTACAATTTTAGGATTTGAACTAGTGATGAGATCTTCATAGCCAACCATTAGAGAACTTGTCAGTCTCGAAGGTCCTGCAGAAAAAATAGGGCACCAGAACTTATGTTAGCTATGATAAAGGGATCTATATATTAGTAAAATGATCTATAATTAATTTTTTATGAGTAGGAATCAACCACACATAAATATGACACATGATGTGGTTGATATGACTATAAGTTAATTTTTCAATATAAATGAGACATTTTAGTTTAAAAATAAAATAAAATTTATAAAACTGAGAAAATAAGTTCAGATTGCTTTTGAACATTAGGATAGTGATCCATAAATCATTTGTGACCTAAAATAATTCACTTAACATATATGTGATGGAAAATTGGAATGTAATATCATTAATAGATATAGTAATTAATACAACAATTTATAATATGTGGATTTTTAACTCTAGTTATGAAATTTAAATTAACACATTTTTCATTATTCCATTATTTTTTTCATAATTAATTTATTAAAATTTAGTTTTGATTTTGTTTTATAAAAATTATTCTCAAATTTAAAATATTGATTGTT
This sequence comes from Viscum album, assembly GCA_963277665.1. Classification (NCBI taxonomy): domain Eukaryota; kingdom Viridiplantae; phylum Streptophyta; class Magnoliopsida; order Santalales; family Viscaceae; genus Viscum; species Viscum album. Next base: position 1,388,488,263 of record OY728160.1, read on the forward strand.
CTGGTAACTTATGTGATGTAAGTGTCGTTTCTGTTGGGTTAATACATTGCATGTTAATCTATTGTTTGGGCCACTACGTTCGTACCATGAGACTTTTCCACACCTTCAATCTCAGTGTCCCTTCACAACTCTTATTATAAATACATATTTCTTTGTCACCCAGGTTATCCTTGCAGTACACCTATTCAATCTCACTCGATTTTTTCATTTCAATTTAGTTAAGAATCATGTGTGGGGAAAATTCTAGTGGAATTCCTAATTTTGAGATATAGGAAGTGTTAGGGGAAGTGATAACGCTTGTTCCCCAAACATTTGGTTCACTCTCACATCCCTCACCCAGTTTTGGTTTTCCACTAATTTGGAAAATTCTGTATTTTATTTGTCATTTGTTCTCAGAGTTCATTCATAGTGAATGTATTCCTATATAGTACACCACTTATGTGATGTCGCCTATGGATTCCTGATAGCATCCATCATAATGAATATTTGCGGCCATGTTTATGATTGAAAAAAATACACCATTTTTTCCAGGTGAGTCCTTCAACCTCTACTATTAAATATATCTTCATTTTCCTCAATAGAACATGATATTCGGGCCAACATGTTTGATGTTGTATGTTTACAATACCTTCTTCTGGTTTTCATAACATTTTTTATTTAAATATCAAGACACTAATTTTTTAGATTACTATGTATGAAATAAATATTTTTCATTTATCATTAATAAAACACATTTTTTTAGGCGGTGTTATTTTCTTAAATATAGAACTGAATAGGAATTAATCATGTTATATTATTGTTTTCCCATAAATACTATGTTATTTTTTTCCACATTGAATGTTTAGTTTCTTTTTAACTAAATTCCCATAAAGAAATAACATAATCAATCCTTTTGGGTTTTTGTGAGTGGCCTACTACCAATGCATCTTCCCATAACAATGTTTTATAAGATTATTATTTTGTTCTTAGTTGTATAAAAAAATTTCTTATTTTACTATTGTTCCTATTTTTAATTTTACACTACACAAATTTTTTATTCACATCAACCCTTTTGTATTAACAATGGAAATTATTATAATCTAAAATATAAATAAAATTAAAAAACCCTAATTATATATTCTGTAATGTCCATTGATTTTGGTTAGTTCATGGGGGAGTACTCTAATCGGTGTCTATAATAGCTCAGTATCTAGTCTATTTGATATACTTAGCCAAAACTAGGTTTGAAATCATAAAATTTGAAGTTTATAATTACATCAATTCATGAAACATTAAGATGAGATCAGGTTTTGTTCAATAAGGGTTAATTGATGTCATGTAAATTCCTTAGTACCCTATTTTTACAGTTTTATGGACATGATTATCCACCATAATTTATCATGATATAACTCCTACTGTTATTTTTATGGTGAATAATTCTCTTTTTATTTCTCTAGGTGATAATGTTATTAGAGATGTTATTTTTAAAACTATTTCTACTATTATATTTATTATGTTAGATAATTTATATATGAAAGCATCACATGTTGGATGTGTTTATAAGAGTCACAACATATTTACATTCAAAATGAATCCTATTATTTAAATAATTTCACACATAGATGAATTAAATCAAGTTATTTTATATATAGCCATCATAAATTTGATAGTTTATGATGAAGGTCATCCAATGATTGTTTTAATTTCTTTATAAATTGTCTACAAAACAATAGTAAAAACAATGATGTATGGATTGAACTCTTTAAACCTAAAATTGGATAAGTATTCCCTCCACTCTAAAGAATGACATTCTAATCCTTGTGTTAAAGGTTATTCAAAGCATCTTTTAACAATGGTTAGACATTATCTAGTGAAAAAAGGAAGGAGTAGAAAACAGATAATGTCATAAATGAAAAATCCCCAATTAAAAGTTCAAGCTCTAGGGAGAGAAATAATGTTTCCTTACACTATTGTAAATCCATAAATACTAAACTTGAGTGTACAAAGCTTAAACAAGACCCATAGTCTAAACAACCAACTGTCTTTTCCCATCTAGTGGGTTCTAGAAATGACATAGTTGATGTATTGATTATCTCAATCAATGAACACACGCAAGAGTGGTTCCTAGAATTGGGATACTCATTCCATTTGGGTCCCTTTAGGGATTCATTCTGAGATTTGATAAAAAAATGTGTACAAGGTTATGTGATTTTAGTCTATAAAAACTAGTTTCAAGTAAATAGAAGGGGTTTTATTTTAATAGAACTATATTGAAATTCCTTCATAACATTTCTAGAAGATGGGTAGGTTCTTGATCTCTATAATAAACTGATTTCCATTAGAATTTTAAACCAAACATTCTTCACCTTTATGTTTGAATCGGGTTTCCTAAAATTCTCCAAACTCTCTAAACCTATCATTATAGGTTCCATTATAAAAGGGATAAATATTTTGAATGGATACACCCATTAGAGATAGTTGTGTAGAGTGTATACTAAAACAATATACAATACACTACTATGTGACAGTATATTGGTCATGTATGCTCCAATGGTCAAGACAAAACCAATAAACTACGGATATTTAATGAAATCACTTCAAGAAACATAACTTATTTTTAATATTGTGAAATGGGTAAGGATAAACGAGTCATATTTAACTAGTATAACATCAAATATTCCTAACCATTATAATATATAGATCCCTTTTTTCGGGGACTAACAATGTCTTCCTTCCATGGTGGAGGTTCTTATTTTGTAAACTTCATAGATGAATACTCTATAATTTTTTTCATTTACATAATAAAAAATAAATATTATGTTCGTAGGATTTTAAATCCTAGAAATCCCATGATTGAAATCAAGCGGGAAAGATAATTAGAAAATTACAATTGAAAATGTTTTTTAATACCTAACTAATGAATTTATATTATTATATAAATATTTGAGGAAATAAAGAAATTGTCCTGTTAATGAAACTCCCCTAATAGAATGGTCATTTTGAAAGAATTAATAACACTATTTTATAGAGAGTTTGAACCATTATTTTATTCTTAGGTATCCTTATTTATTTTAAGGCAGATGATGCCACTATGGAAATGTATCGAATAAAATGTTTACATCCACTAATAATAACTTTAAATACCCAGATAAACATTTTAATAACAACCCACCTTCTTATAATCATGTAAGATTCATCTAATTCACTCCATATGATAATGTCAATGTTGATAACATTCATTCTATAGTTATTATGATAATTGTTTTGGGATATCCTGAGGGTGTTAGTGGTTGTAAACTTTGTGTTCATCATCCTAGTTACCAAAAGTGTATAAATAGTCAAAATTTTGTGTTTCCTGAATATTTTTCTCTAAAATATAAATTTTACACACCATATAGTGATGTAACAACCATTAATTGGATGATTGAAATTGACCCATCAACTGAGTTTGATTCTACTATATAACCTCATCCATCTGATCCTCATCCTATGACCTGATATAGACAATGGAGGGTTCCTAGGCCACCTTCTTTATTTATCCAATATAATTTAGCTTATTATGTATTTATTATTTACTATTATATTTTTATTGATGATCTTTAAATGTATAATAGACTACATAATAAAATATATTAAAACCAATAGATATTTTCCAAGGATATTGAAATTTACTTCGTAAAAAAATGAAACATTGTCTATAATAGATAAACAACCACATGAAAAAGAAATTAGATTTCTGTGGATTAATGGAGGAAATGAAGAATACATATATGGATATAATGTTAAATTTAAATATAAAGTAGTTTAAAAGTTACCCCTTCAATTAGAAGGAATTAAATTTTCTGAAATTTTTTCACCGGTTTTTAAGACTTACTCATTTAGGATGTGGTTTTATTTTTCTTCTTATAAAAAATATCACATTGAAAAAAAAGATGTAAAAACTATATTCCATTATGATTAACTTAAATAGATACTATAAATGAATCCTACTGATGGTTAATTAAAATAATTTAAATCTAATCATGTTATCATTTTAAATAAATCAAAATATGGCTTAAAAAATCCTCAAGGTAGTGTTATAGAAAATCTAATTCCTTTATTCTTGATAACAATTTCATAATGAGCCAGTATAATTCTATGTTTATTTCAAATCAATCGAAAGTAGATTTATTTATCTATAATTTTATAATGATGAAATGGTGATTATTTTAATTATAATAAATCTTATTATTGTGGTTAAATCCTAGGTAAATGGTATGTTATAAATGAATGACATAGTGGCGGTTAAAAAGATTCATGGTATACAAATCATTTGGGAAAGAAATAATAAACCGATATATCATTCACTTCATGCATACATTTTGAATGTGCTGAAAAGATACTTCATTGAATCTCCCAAACCTATTAGTGTACATTTTCGATAGCATTTTATACATCCATCGACTCATTCACCCACCGATACAGATGATATAAATTTGTGTCTAAATTTTCCAATTCCAATATACTTGGTAGTGTCATGTATTCCATTATTTAAACTCGTCATGATAAAGCCTATCTAATCTTCACCCTTAGTAGATTTATGGCCATTCCAGGAAAGCCACATTGGCCTACCCTTAAGTGGTTGTTATAATATATGTCATGTAATTTTTATTTATCATTTTTATGGTAAAAACTTTTTTTCTAGAAAAATAACAAAATTTTGATATGTTTATGTTTACAATGAAAGAAATATTGAAACTATAAATTCATTAACTGGGTATTTTTTCACTACATGTAGAGGACTTATTTCTAGGGTTTACTTTATGCACTTACAAATAGATTAAAAAAAATTGTGTTATTTACAAAAAAAATAATATTATACAATAATAATAAATGTTGAAGATAGAAAATAAATCATTTACATTATCTTAAATAAAATGGTTTTTATTTAAACAATTATGTTTCAATTAGGTTTTTTTTTCATCTTCTATCCACTATAGAGCATAGTATCCTTTTAATAAAACTTTGGGTGTTAAAAAAATACCCATAAATGATTGTATTTTTGAACAAGAAAATAATTTACATACATTATAGTACATGAAAGATTAATGAATTGAAACTTATTTTGCTAATATCTAATTTACATGGTATTATTTAATTTATTTTTATTCTTCTTCACTATTATTTATAGTTTTGAAAATAACTCATTTCTTTTATGAGATATATTAACTCACATGAGAGTGTTTTGATAGGTAAATTAATTATGGATTCACCTAGGGTGATACTTTACCTTACTATTATGGTCAGTTGAAATAATACCCAACTTATCTTGTCTAGTTATAATGAATTTTATTTTCACATACTATCTTGTCAAGTTTTGATATTTCAAAATTCTTCAATAATTATTAAAATTAGAATCACTCAATACCCCTTCCACTTAGTTCAAAATCCCATGATTCTTTTTATGGGGCATTTTTTATGTATCTAACATCTGGATTCTAATATAATGTATTCTTTTTCAATTTATTATATTATCCAACTTGAGTTTGATTGTGTTATTTTGATTTTAGTGTTACAATTTCCTATTTCCCACCTACATACTCATCTTCTATATTTTTATAATTTTTTTATATTCTAGGTAAATTTATTATAATTGTTCTTATAACTATATTTATAGCTTCTTTAATCATATTATTTTGATAAATATATGTTTTTTTGATTTTTTCTTAGTTATGAGGCGATTAAATATTACAATTACCAATTATATTATTCCTAGTTTTTCGGTTTCCTTCATTTTTTTTCTTCACTACTTGAAATTCAATAGCTTATTATTCCCTATTACTTGTATCATGTTTAAGCATGATTACATTTTTGGTGTAGTTATTTTTATTTCAGGATTTTATACTTGTTGTTTCCTACTCATTTGATATGAATAGATAATTTTTTGACTTTATAAAACCATAATATACATTAAATTGGTAAAAGTTCTCTATTATCCTACCTCAACATGTTATTTTACATTTTTGGATATTACATAAGTAGATGTATATTAGAGATACCATGGTAGGTTTATATAACATTACATTAATTCACTACTTGAAAATAATAAATTGATAACAATTCATATTTTATTTATTTATAAATATTTTTAACTCTATCTTGGAAATAATCCATTTATATCTTACATCAAATATTCAATTTTATCTAAGGTATTACATTAATGTAATTATGGTATTCTAAGGTATGAATTTATATTATAATATATGTTATCATTCATTTTTCATCTTATTTATCCTTAGATTATTCCTCTTTAACAATCATGGTAATAATAAATTTTATTTTTGGTTTCTAAGAAACCCATGATTTTATTTTATTTTTAGACATTGTCAATACATTCTTCCTTGTTTATATTTAATTTTTCATTTTTTATTTTTCATTTCTCAGTCTAAATGTTTATATTTTTTTAAATGAATTTATTTTATTAAATTGAAATGGGGATTTACTCTATCTGTATTGAGATACATCATTTGAAAACATGATATATGAATGATATAAAATTCATGACATTATGTAAATATCAACCTCCAGTAGAAGAGTTTTAGAATTGAACTACAAGCTTTGTAAGCTAGTTTAGGTCCTAAGAGGTAGGACACCATAATCATCTTTATATTCATTTATGGTTTCTACACTATATATTATTTTCTATAGGAACCATTAGAGTATGTTATTGTGTTGGGACCTTTTCTCATGTTTAACTAAATGTTCAATCTAAGGCAGATTATATTGGTTAAATGTAAATAATATGATTATAAACCCTCTTAAGCCTATAAAATATTGAGGAAAGGTATTTAAATTGGAAAAAACCATCATGAATCATGTGCACATGGTATTAAATTTTCTATTCAAAAAAGGTATTTAGTTTTTACAAGTACTTAAGATGAAATAATTAGGAGTTATTATTCATTTTTACCTTTTTTAGACAAATGAAAACATATTATTTTTCATCCATATATCTTATTTTATTATATGATTACAGAATAATTTTATAAATGGTTCCATTAATAATTCAGTGAGATATAGAAACAAAAAAATAGATAATAAAAGAAATGATTTTGTAAAATTCAATTTGATCCTTATATAGATAGATGGATCTATAGTTGAGAGTGATACAAAAATCTATAAAGACAGTTTTTTTGATTTTCAAAATGGTTGAACGATCCATCATTGTGTATTTTTTTAAATAAAAAAATATTTATATTTGGGAACTATAAGTTTTTTTTAATATTTTTAATTGTTTTATCACTTATAGTTTTTTATATAAGATCATTAAATTTAAATATAAATTAAAACATATTATTTTGACTATGTTTTTAGGGATAAAGTGAGGTTTTATATAGAATTCAGTTTCAATAGGATTAGAGAATTTTATTTGTAGTGTAATAACTAATCAATTATATTAATAAACGAAAAAATAGAATGATAAATGATAGGGTGAAGTATAGTGGGTCACTCAATTAACTATTTGAGTTCTAATTCCAATTTATTTTTGGAGAGGCATTGGATTTTTAAGATATCTTTACAACTACTTTACTAGTGGAAGTACACCTAAGTTAAAATAATACCATTGGAGGTATGGTTCTGTAAATTGGAAATCTTGTGGGTCCATTTCTTATAAATATTATATGTAGTATTATTGATATTTCTGGTATAATGATATTCCTTATAACCACTGGGTTCCGACAAGGTAACCCAATTCCATTTATTATTTTAATTCATTTTTAAACATTTATGTACCTCATTTTGGAAATCGAAATCCTTATATAGAATCTTAATCATATTCTCTGTTTAGAAGTCATGAACAAATGAACATGAAGAAATAAATTATTACATAATTGTTTAAATATTTAATATTTCATGAAAATTTGAATAGCTTTTATTACCATGAAACTCATGACATAGGGTAGACACTCGATTATCGGACTAATAAAGTAGTCATAAAAATGATCCAAGATTATGCCATTGGAGAAATTTCCATTTTCCCAATGAAAAACTTTTGGAAATAAAAAGGTTCAAATGTCCCATGATTTACACTGCTAGTGATGTTGTGGGTCATTATAAACTTCTCATAATTAATTATTCATGCCCCTATAATGGCTTAGTTGGAAGCTTGTAGCTATTACCTCACCTAATCACTGGTGGAGTTGATGTTATCTCAACCATCCAATGTCTGGTCATAAAACATTCACAACTCTCTCCCAACTCAAGTGTCAGCCTAATGTTACCAATTTGATGATCCCATCCACATAAGTGTCCTTTTCGGCACCTCTCTTCCCAATAATAAACCACATGGTCCACAATACATCCATTAAAAACACAATGGATAAACATGGACTAACCACTCACACATTTTCACAACCATAAAACCCCATAAAAACCATGATAAAAAAATAACATAAATGAGTCTCATGACTTCCATAATCCTGTGATGAACAAACCTACATAATGATTTCTTCACTCTACTCCTTGATCATTTAATAGGAGTCAATGTCACACAACCAATCCCTAAAAAACTAGACTAACATGCCTGAATCTATTGACCACCCTCTGCACGGGTGCTGATCCAAAACCACAAGAACTGTAACATCCTAGGTAAATAAAGAATAAATCATTTTCATATATTTTAAAATTAAATATTAATTTTACTTTAATGGGGTTGCTATGTTTGATAGCGTACCCTATACACAACAAATAGTTTCTTTGAAATCTTACGTTGCACACTAGTAATAAAATAATATTATTTTAAATGGTAGTTAACACGTAGCCGTTGTATTGTCGGGAATGAGTAGAAATAACTAAAATTTGATTATATATGTTTTTTTAAATGTTTTTATATTTACCCAATAAAACATAAAGGCTTAAAATACGAAAAGAATTCAATTTTAGGCATAGATACTCTAATATTCACTAAAGGTCCACTTATAGCCTTTTCATGGAGAACCTTCATTAAATATAGTTTTGGTCACTCTTATACTTTATATTGGACCAAATAAAACTCTCTTTTAGAATAGGGACATCAAAATTTACTTTGTGCAGATTTTTGGTATTTTTCTGATAAAGTTCATTTTTTAATGAATAGTGAAAATGTTGTATTTTAATTCAAACCCTATTTTTAATCTAATTTATTTATATGATTAGATTGTCTTTTGAATTGGTTTTAAAGTGAAATTATAATATATTTTTACGATTAAATCCAATAGTGTTCGTTGGAATTAATTTCACTTTGAAATCAGACTTAAACTAGTGTCAATCTTTTGATACTTATTGTTTCATAAAAACACGATGTTTGCTCTAACAGCGGGAACTATTTATTAAATTAATTAATGTAACTTATATGATTTTAGTTTTGTAAAATAGAAATAATTTTTGAATTCGGAATATCAAATATATCATACGATGAAGTTTTGGTATTTTTCTGAAAAACTTCAATTTTTAATGAATAGTGAAACCACTAAGTGGTACTTAAAAAACCGATTTTTCATTTAAATGAAATTTTACCACCTCTGTGTTTTGAATTTCAAAAATCCAACATACATGGTTGTCATTAAGATGTAAAATTTGGTTAAATGGGATTAAAATAAGTTTTTGTTGGATAGTAACTTTTATGTTTTTAATCGCGATTAGAGGTAATTAGTGCTGTTTAAGGTAAAAATAATGTTTTAATAATATTAACTGAACTTGACACATGTCCTACCCTTATTGGATGTGTCATTTCCGACCAAGACAAACCATGGGTCGATTTCTGTGACCCCATGGAGCCAATTGGGTACGATAATGACATTATTGGCTTTTATTTAAAGTAAAAGTAAAAAATGACACAAACATGTGTTGTTTTACTAAAAAAAATTAAATGGGGTTATACAAGTAATAATTTTCACTATAAATATTAACTAGAAATCTAAAATGATTTCCTAAATCATGATAGTTTTTTTATAATTTTTAGAAATTAAATAAATTAAATTATTTATGGCACCATGATGATGCAGCGATTACCTCATTATTTAATGATTTAAATAAAATGAAAAGATAATGTAAAATCTAAGACCTACATATGTCAAAGACCTATTTAATGAGTATATTTATAACCCTTATCACCTTATCCTCGAATTATATCAATGTGGGACCTTTAAAATCCGAAAATCATTTTATAATAAAGTATCATTTTATAACTTTTCAAGAGTGCCCCTCCTCTTCTCTTATAAAAGGCCTCCACCTCTACCTCCTTACCCACACCTCTCAAGCCTGTGGATCGGTCAAGCTCTACCCATTTTTTCTCTCCACATCCCTCTCTTACTCCTAGAATCCTCACTTTGGGAAGATGTATTCCCAAGGAAGCCTTTGTGCTCAAATCAAAAAGAGTTACCCGTTTTAAAGGTAGTGTCTTCTCTTGTGTTCTTATGTTTAATTGTGCTTATCCAACCCCCTAAACTCTTTTTATTAATTTATTTTGTAACAACACCAGTATAATAAATATACTAGGATGTTTTTATAAGAAGTATTTAAGCTACACTTACACACACCTTCATCTAATGGTTAAAGAACATACTATTTCTGTGGTTGGCGAATTTCTGCATCACGAAACGATGATTGTTCAATCTTCTTTTAACACCTTTAATGGTGGCCATTAAGATTTCACTATATTTATATATGATATATATTATGTTTATGTTTTCCTTATGCTTCTGTATTTTTCATTTGTGGTATACCTTTATGGCCTCCATTATGGGTATACGCGATGTCTTCATTTTAGGAAGTGCGGACTACCGCCCCCTCAAAGTGATTTGATTCGTTAATGCCATGTGTGGGACGTATAAAGGATGGATTTAAAGTTATTATATATGATTTATGTTACATCTAAATGGTGAATATAATTCTGGAATTAAAATATACATACCTCTCATTTAGTTTTAATTCCATTAATATGACATAGAAATGGAAGTAGCGTTCATGCGTGCGTACGGCTTACCATCTCCATGAACGGTGCATTACATTTATTACCTCTAAATGATTATGTAATATTATAAATACATGTATATTCTGGATATATATGATATATATGATATCCAAATCATGAATATCATTCTGGATATAATGAACCTTTGACCATATGAACAACATGTAATTGTAAGAAGTCCACTTTCGACTTAAGAACCAAATATCGACAAAACAAACATTATTAACTTAAATGATTACATAATTTTTATAACATGGAAATAAGTGATATAAAAGTAATAATGAACTTGAAAAAGGTTCTTAAGAGAGTATAAATTAACTCAAGTTTTTTATTCAGGATGTTAAAGAATGATCGAGTCAAGTCGGACCCGACGTACGGGACTTCGTCTGAATCTCCTTTCATTGAGGCATATTTTGTTTTATACACAACTTTATTTTATACGGTTTATAAACCCCTATGACTTTTACTTTTATACAAAAGGAATCTTTTTCTATGAATCATTTTACTAAATGACAAAAAGGAATGTTTCTTTTAACGTACGTGGTGACAACGACCTTTTCCGCCACCACGAGTATTATTTGGTCTTTGGCTTCCTCAACAAGCTGTAATGTTTTTAAAATGAAATAAATACCATATAAACTTTTATGTAATTTGGTATTGAAAATGTTTTTTATAATGGATTTGTTATGTCAATATATTTATGTGATATATTGTGATCAGAGTGTGGAAATTTTTTCTTTCCATTATATTTGTTTTATGTCTTATGATTTAATAATGGTACTTGGACATTTGACGGGTGGTTATGTGATAAACCATATAACTGGTGGTGTTGTGAATACTAGGACAGGTGGTTACGTTATAACCTCCAGTGCATTGGGTATGGAAGTCGGCCGTATGGATATTCCATTAAGTGATATGTGTGGAAGTCAACCATATGGTTATTCCATTTCAGTATGTTTATGCCCCAAGTTACCTTTATATGTTATGTGTTCTTTATATGGGTTTTATGGTAATTGTTTGGTTACAAAAGGGTAAGTAATGACATTTTATTCAGTGAAGAGTTTTTAATACTTCATAAAGGTGAAATGTATTACTTTGATAAAGTATATGTGGTTTACTTGTTGTTTTGAAAAACTAACAGTTTTAATTCATTGTGTATCCATTACTGAGCGTATTATGCTCACCCCAAGTTTTTTTTTTGAAATTTTTTTCATAGGACTTAATGTGGAATAGGGTCAAGGATGGGATCAATGGAAATTCATGCTATCTAAAACATGGAACTAGAAATGTTTCCTTTTAAGATTTTTTATTTTATGGAAACATACTAGAAGTTTCTACTTTGTAATCTTTTGAGATGTAATAGTTATGTCCTAATTCTCTAAAACTCTAAACCATGAAAAGATCCTCAATGTGAATTATTCATTTAATTCAATATTAAGAAAGGTTTAAGGCCGAGGCCTTATAGTTTGTATCAGAGGTCAGTTTAGACAACTTTAGGAGTTAGAAAATTGTTAAATTATGAATTAATTTATGGTATGACTGAAATGATATAGCATTTAAAGATTACCATGTTGCTTTGCCTAAGATATTTTTGTGTTCAGAATGGTTTTCCGCAGAGGAAACAAAGCATCTATGATGGGATGACATTAGGAGGAAGACAACCTTCCAAATCAGCAACCTAAGATGGTCAGAATTGGAACTAAACAGTTTGTTGCAGTGATGGAACAGTTGACTCAGGCTATAAATGGTGGTGGTGTCCATACACGAGATCAGCCAGATCAACCGCAGAGGAACATGTTATTGGTGGAACATTTCATGTGTAAACATCCCCCATCATTGAGAGGATCATCTGACCTCGTGCTTGCTGAAGGGTGGATTAAAGTGCTGGAGAAGATTTTTGATGTCATGGGGTGTTCAGAACATCAAAAGGATAGTCTTGTTGTTTACCGTTTTGAAGGTGAAGCTAATCTGTGGTGGTCGATGATGAAGAATATCAGGGATAGTGATGAGATTGATGATCTTCTCTGGGACAAATTCAAAGGTATGTTTCTTGATAAATATTTTCCTAAGGTGGTTCATCGTAGGATGGAAAAACAATTTCTAGTATTGAGGCAGGAGGATGACTCAGTGGCTGCTTATGAAGAAAAGTTCACTCGACTGGCAAGGTATGCTCCAGACATCATACGAGATCTTGATAGTAAAATCAACCATTTTTACTCAGGGTTAAATCCAATTTATCGAAGGTTTTTAGCTTATCATTAGTTCAAAAGTTAAGAAAGACTTGTTCGATGTGCGGAGAAGGTGGAAATGGAGTTTTCGGATGATCAGGTGTTCTTTGACAAACAACAGAATAAGAGGTCCAGTTGGCAGGAAAAGGGGAAGAATTCATCAAAGAAGCAAGGAGGTAAGAAAACCAAATATCCATCCTGTGAGAAGTGTGGTAAAATGCATCCTGGAGAATGTTTATCCATGTTTGGTAAGTTCTTTCATTGTGGTAGGTCTTGTCATATAGCTCGTAACTGTAAGGAAGATGATCAAGTAGGCAATGAAAAGCTAGCAGTAAGATGTTTTAAGTGTTATAAAATGGGTCATTATGCAAATGAGTGTCTAATGAAGAACTCAACTGGGGGAAAGCATCCAAACTACAAGCAGAAAGGGGTGGTGAAATCCTTTGCAACTACTTCAGCAGATGTTGGGCCATCGAATGAAGTAGTATCAGGTACACTGTTTGTTTGTTCAGATTATGCCAATGTGTTGTTTGATTTAGGGTCTACACATTATTTCATTTCTGAGATGTTTTCTAGTAAATTAGAAATTCCATCTCAAGATATGAATCCTGAACTTATGGTTAAAACACCCGGAGGTAACATTGAGACAAAAAGGAATTATAAGAACCTTCCTATCCTTGTGTGCGGAAAGAATCTACCAGCAAACCTTATTGTTTTGCCTCTAGTAGAGTTTGATGATATTTTGGGCCTAGATTGGATTTCTGTTTATCATGATAAGATTGACTGTAGAGCTAAAATGGTTTCTTTTTAGAAATATTTTCAGTTTGTGTACAAGAATGAACTCTTGATTTTGATAACATATCAGGACGTTGAGAAACTAGTAAAAGATGGAAATGGATGTTACCTTGCACATGTTGTTGAAAATAAAGGAACCGTACAGATTAATGATGTGCCAGTGGTAAATGAGTATCATGATGTTTTTCCTGATGAGTTGCCTGGTATTATTCATGATCGTGAAGTTGAATTTACTGTTGACTTAGTTCTTGATTCTAAGCCAATTTCAAAACCCCCTTATCGAATGGCTCAAGTTGAACTTTTAGAGTTAAAGAAAGAATTTCAGGAGTTATTAGATAAAGGTTTCATTAGAACTAGCACATCACCATGGGGTGATCCTGTATTGTTTGTTAAAAAGAAAGTTGGTTCAATGAGACTTTTCATTGATTATAGAGCCTTGAATAACATTACTGTTAAGAACAAGTATCCTTTTTCTCATATCGATGATTTGTTTGATCAGCTCCAGGAAGCTCAGTATTTTATGAAGATTGACTTGAGGTCGGGGTAACATCAGTTGAAAGTAAAAGAAGCAGACATTCTGAAGACTGTGTTTCGTACTAGATATGGCCATTATGAATTTTTAGTTATGCCTTTTGGGTTAACCAATGCACATGCTGTATTCATGGACCTTATGAATAGAATTTTCCATGAGTTCTTGGATAAGTTTGTGGTTGTTTTCATTGATGATATTTTTTTGTTTTCTAAAAGTAAATAGGAGCATGAAAGTCATTTAATGGTTATCTTTTAAACCTTAAAAGATAATAAACTTTATGGAAAATTTAACAAGTGTGAGTTTTGGTTACAACAAATTTCTTTCCTTGGTCACATTGTTTCAAAAGATGGCATAACTGTTGATCCTGCTAAAACAAAAGTTGTTGAGGAGTGGCCAAGACCCAAAAATGTAACTGAGATCCGTAGTTTTCATGGTTTGGAAGGTTACTACCAAAGGTTTGTTGAAAATATTTCATGGTTATCTAGTCCAATGACAAAGCTAACTCGGAAGGGTGTGAAGTTTCTCTGGATAAAATAATGTGATGATTGTTTTCAGGAGTTGAAAAGAAGATTGGTGAATTCTCCAGTTTTGGAACTTCCTTCCAGGAATGGTTAGTTTGTTATCTACAATGATGCTTCATTGAAAGGACTTAGTTGTGTTCTTATGAAGAATGATCAGTTAATTTCTTATGCTTCACGTCAGCTAAAAACTCATGAGGTAAATTACCCTACACATGACTTGGAATTAGCTGCTGTTGTTTTTGCTCTAAAAATTTGGAGGCATCATTTGTATGGAGTAAAGTGTGAAATATATACTGATCACAAAAGTTTAAAGTATATATTCACTTAGAAATAATTGAACATGAGACAGAGGAGATGGATGGAATTAATCAAGGATTATGATTGTACAATTCATTACCATCCGGGAAAAGCAAATAAAGTGGTTGATGCTTTGAGTCGAAAAAGTAATGCTTCATTAACCATGCTACGATTGGAACGAGATCCTTTGGTTTTTGATTTGATGAACTTTGGCATAGATGTTTTTGGTGCAGGATGTCCTTCTGTTTTGTTTCAGGTATCAGTGAAATCTTCTCTATCAGAAAGAATCAATCAAGCATAGAAGAAAGACAGTGAGTTGCAAAAAAAGTAGAGCTAGTTCAGAAACGTAATTTGCCTAAATTAAACATTGATAGTGATTGTGTTTTGAGATTTTGGAAGAGATTGTGTGTGCCTTGTGATTCACAGTTGAAGAGAGAGTTGTTATGTGAAGCTCATAGTTCTCCATTTTCAGTTCATCCTGGCAGTACTAAGATGTACAGAGATCTGCGGGAGTATTACTGGTGGGATGGAATGAAAAGAGATAGTGCTGATTTTACAGTGAAGTGTTTGACTTGTCAACAGGTAAAAGTAGAGCGACAGTTTCCGAAAGGGATGCTTCAGCCTTTACCAGTACCAGAGTGGAAATGGGAGAATATATCCATGGACTTTGATGTGGGATTGCCGAAGACACCTCAAGATAATAATGTAATCTGAGTTATTGTTGATCGCTTGACTAAATCTGCTCATTTCCTTGCTATACGAGATACTTTTTCCCTAGATCAACTTTACAATTTGTATCTTAAAAAGATATTCAGGTTGCATGGAGTTCCATTATCAATTGTATCTTATTGTGATCCTAGGTTTACTTCTAACTTTTGGAAAGGCCTTCAAAAGTCATTGGGTACTAAATTAAATTTTAGTACAGCTTTTCATCCGCAATCAGATGGGCAGTCAGAATGAACAATTCAGACCTTGGAGGATATGCTACGAGCTTGCTATATGGATTATCAGGGAATTTGGGGCCAACATATTTCTTTGGTTGAGTTTTCATATAATAACAGTTTTCATTCTAGTAAACAGATGGCACCGTTTGAGGCATTATATGGGAAGAAGTGTCGAACTCCAACATTTTGGGATGAAGTAGGTGAAAGGAAGCTGATGGGACCAGAATTGGTAGAAGAGATGGCAGAAAAAGTTCAGTTGATTCAGAAACACATGAGAACAGCTTAGAGCAGACAGAAAAGTTATGCAGACAACAGGAGGAAGGATCTCTCTTTCGAGGTAGGTGATCATGTTTTCCTCAAAGTTTCACTATGGAAAATTGTGATGCGATTTGGTAAGAAAGGAAAGCTGAGTTCAAGATTCATTGGACCATATGAAATTCTAGAGAGAGTTGGATCAGTTGCATATTGAGTGGCTTTACCTCCGAGTTTATCTCAGGTACATAATGTTTTTCATGTTTCGATGTTGACAAAGTATATGCCAGATCCATCTCATGTTTTGAGCCCCGAGGTAGTTCAGTTGGAAGAGAATCTCTCTTATGAAGAACAACCAGTCCAGATTCTTGACCAAAGAGAGAATGTGTTGCAAAATAAGGTAATTCACCAGGTAATGGTTTTGTGGGAAAACCATATGGTTGAAGAGGCAACATGGGAATCTGAAAATGCTATGAGGGATAAATACCCCCACTTATTTTTATAAGTGAATAAAATTGTGAGGATGCAATTCCCAAAAGGGGGGAAGGATGTAACATCCTAGGTATATAAATAATAAATAACTTTTTTATATTTTTGAATTAAATATTAATTTTACTTTAAAGGGGTTTCTATTTTCAATTGCGTACCTGATACGCAACAAAGAGTTTCTTGGAAATCTTAGGTTGCACACTAGTAATAAAATAATATTATTTTAAATGGTAGTTAACACGTAGCCGTTTTATTGGCAGGAATGAATAGAAATAACTAAAATATGATTATATATGTTTTTTAAATGTTTTTATATTTACCCAATAAAATAAAAAGGCTTAAAATACGAAAATAATTCAATTTTAGGCATAGATACTCTAATATTCACTAAAGGTCCACTTATCACCTTTTCATGGAGAACCTTCTTGAAATATAGTTTTGGTCACTCTTATAATTTCTATTGGACCAAATAAAACTCTCCTTTAGAATCAGGACATCAGAATTTACTTTGTGTAGATTTTTGGTATTTTTCCGATAAAGTTCATTTTTTTAATGAATAGTGAAAAATGTTGTATTTTAATTCAAAACATCTTTTTAAGCTAATTTATTTATATGATTATATTATCTTTTGAATTGGTTTTAAAGTGAAATTAGAATATATTTTTACCATTAAATCCAATAGTGGTCATTGGAATTAATTTCACTTTGAAATCGGACATAAACTAGTGTCAATCTTTTGATACTTATTGTTTCATAAAAACACGCTATTTGCTCTGACAGCGGGAATTAATTATTAAATTAATTAATGTAAATTATATGACTTGATTTTTTTTAAAATAGACATCATCTTTGAATTCGGAATATCAAATATAGCTTACGGTGAAGTTTTGGTATTTTTCTTAAAAACATCAATTTTTAATGAATAGTGAAACCACTAAGTGGTACTTAAAAAACCGATTTTTCGTTTAAATGAAATTTTACCACCTCTGTGTCTTGAATTTCAAAAATACAATATAAATGGTTGTCATTAAGAAGTAAAATTTTTTTAAATGGGATTAAAATAATGTTTTGGTGAACAGTAACTTTTATGTTTTTAATCGTGATTAGAGGTAATTAGTGTAGTTTAAGGTAAAAATAATGTTTTAATAATATGAAATGAACTTGACACATGTCCTACCCTTATTTGATGTGTCATGGCCGACCAAGAAAACCCATGGGTCTATTTCTGAGACCCCATGGAGCCACTTGGGTAAGATAATGACATTATTGGCTTTTATTTAAAGTAAAAGTAAAAAATGACATAATCATATGTTATTTTACTAAAACAATTTTTAAATGGGGTTATACATGTCATAATTTTGACTATAAATATTCATTAGAAATATAAAATGATTTCCTACATCATTATAGTTTTTTTATAATTTTTAGACATTAAAAAAATTAAATTATTTATGGCACCATGATGTTGCAGCGATTACCTCATTATTTAACGATTTAAATAAAATGAAAATATAATGTAAAATCTAAGACCTACATATGTAAAAGACCTATTGGACGATTATATTTAGAACCCTTATCACCTTATCCTCTAATTATATCAATGTGGGACCTTTAAAATCCTAAAATCATTTTATAATAAAGTATCCTTTTATAACTTTCCAAGAGTGCCCCTCCTCTCCTCTTATAAAAGGCCCCCACCTCTACCTCCTTACCCACACCTCTGAAGCCTTTGGCTCGGTCAAGATCTACCCATTTTGCCTCTCCAAATCCCTCTATTACTCCTAGAAGTATCACATTGGGCATAAGTCTTCCGAAGGAAGCCTTTGATCTCAAATCAAAAGGAGTTACCCGTTTTAAATGTAGTGTCTACCCTTGTATTCTTATGTTTTATTTTTCTTATACAACCCCGTAAACTCTTTTTATTCATTTATTTTGTAACAACACCAGTAACCTCAATATACTAGAATGTTTTTATAAGAATTATTCTAGCTACACTTACACACACCTTCATCTAATGGTTAAATAACATACTGTTTCTGTGGTTGGCGAATTTCTGCCTCACGAAAAGTTGATTTTTCAATCTTCTTTTATCACCTTTAATGGTGGCCATTATGATGTAACTCTATTTATATATGATATATATTATGTTTATGTTTTCCTTATGCTTATGTATTTTTCATTTGTGGTATACCTTAATGGCCTCCATTATGGGTGTATGCGATATCTTTATTTTAGGAAGTGCGGACTACCGCCCCCTCAAAGTGATTTGATTCGTTAATGACATATGTGGGACGTATAAAGGATGGATTTAAAGTTATTATATATTATTTATGTTACATATAAATGATGAATATAATTCTGGAATTAAAATATACATACCTATCATTTAGTTTTAATTCCATTAATATGACATAGAAATGGAAGTAGCGTTCATGTGTACGTACGGCTTACCATCTCCATGAACGGTGCATTTCATTTCTTACCTCTAAATGATTATGTAATAATATAAATACATGTATATTCTGGATATATATGATATATATGATATCAAAATCATGAATATCATTATGTATATAATGAACCTTTGACCACATGAACAACATGTAATTGTAAGAAGTCCACTTTCGACTTAAGAACCAAATATCGACAAAACAAACATTATTAACTTAAATGATTCCATAATGTTTATGAAATGGAAATAAGTGATATAAAAGGAATAATGAACTTTAAAAAGGTTCTTAAGCGAGTATAAATTAACTCAAGTTTATTATTCAGGACGTTAAAGAATGATCGAGTCAAGTCAGACCCGAGGTAAGGGACTTCGTCTCAATATCCTTTCATTGAGGCATATTTCGTTTTATACACAACTTTATTTTATACTGTTTATAAACCCCTTTGACTTTTAATTTTATACAAAAGGAATATTTTTCTACGAAGCGTTTTAATAAATGAAAAAAAGGAATGTTTCTTTTAACTTACGTGGTGACAAAGTCCTTTTCCGCCGCCGCGAGTATTATTTGGTCTTTGGATTCCTCAACAAGCCGTAATGTTTTTAAAATGAAATAAATACCATATACTCCTTTATGTATTTTGGTATTGAAAATGTTTTTTAAAATGGATTTTTTATGTCAATATATTTATGTGATATATTGTGATCAAAGTGTGGAAATTTTTTCTTTCCATTATATTTTTTTTTATGTCTTACGATTTTATAGTGGTACATAGACATTTGACGGGTGGTGTCGTGAATACCAGGACGGGTGGTTATGTTATAAACTCCAATTCATTGGGTATGGAAGTCATTCGTATGGCTATTCCATTAAGTGATATGTGTGGAAATCGACCGTATGGTTATTCCATTTAAGTATGTTTATGTCCCAAGTTACCATTATATGTTATGTGTTCTTTATAAGGGTTTTATGGTAATATTTTGGTTACAAAAGTGTAAGTAATGATATTTTATTCAGTGAAGAGTTTTTACAACTTCATAAAGGTGAAATGTATTACATTGATAAAGTATACGTGGTTTACTTGTTGTTTTGAAAAATTAACAGTTTTCATTCATTGTGTATCCCTTACTGAGATTTTTATGCTCACCCCAAGTTTTTTTTTTTGAAATGTTTTTCATAGGACTTAATGTGGAATAGGGTGAATGATGGGATCAAGGGAAAGTCATGCTATCTAGAACAAGGAACTAGACATATTTCCTTTTATGAGTTTTTATTTTATGGAAACATAGTAGAAGTTTCTACTTTTTAATCTTTTGAGATGTAATAGTTATGTCCTAATTCTATAAAAATCTACACTGTGTAATGATCCTCAATGTGAATTATTCATTTAATTCAATATTAAGTAAGGTTTAAGTCCGGGGCCTTATAAAAACATAACCAAGCTCTTACCACATTTCCCTAAGCACAACCAAAAATGTGTAGGGCCATGGGTCCAACCAATCCAAGCCTATCAAGCTATCCATGAGACAGGGAGAAACCCCAGCACTCCACTTCTCAAAAACCATGAATACTCATTCCTCGCCAAATCCTGATGATAGTAAACCTCAATGGAATCATCGACTAAAACCACAATGTCCACTCAATTAATTAGTGATAGAATATGGATGGGCACCACCGTAAGACCAGATAGGAAACATGTAAAAAAATTATCTCCTAAAAAATTAGAACTAGGAACATTAGGGGTACCACCAGTTCAAGGAAAATATAGCCTAATCCAAATATCCCTATGTAATACTTTCCCCTATCATGCCACCAGTAGGTTACATAGAGCCCACACTGAGCCACATTGGTTTGTATGAATCAATAATTAAAGGGATTTCATCTCCAACCTCAGGGAACTTCTCAATATATGATCCACATGAGCATTTATTAGAAGAAAATATATTTTAAAACATAAAAAATAAAAATATTACATGTGAATAAATTATGGATATAAATATTCATGAAACTTGTGTCTTTTCCATGGTCCAGTATTAAAAAATCAGAATAGACCCTAAATCCAGAAACTCATTTATATCATGCCATGTGAATTCATGAAATTTTAAAAATGAATACCACGATTATAAATCACATGCCCTATAAACATTGAATTTATATCCAAAAATTTGTTCACAACACACCTTTCCAATACCCATCAAATGTTCTGACACATTCCTATACCACCTTTGTATCCTATCCCAAAATCATAATTCCAATTACCTCTAATACCATTAATGTAAGGAACCATGATTTATTAAAGATACATTTCACCTAATCTGGACCACTATAAGGCCTCAAGCATGCCTCCCCATAATATAAAGGTTTTCAAGAGGCATTGATTGTTTAAAATACTGAGTTTATATCCTATACCCTCTTGTTAGAGTCTGATAATAGTATAAAATAACCAAACTCATACACGGGGATAAAATATTCTGAGTATTCATAATAAATAACTGAAATAGAAGCATGAAATAATAAATTAAATGTAGCATAAAGAAATAAATATTAAAGGTTGAAAAACATACAATATTAAATCTCCCATTGAGGAAACCACACATACAAAACCAAAAAACATAAAATAAAATACAATAGGATCTACTGAAAACACTCAACCAACCCACATACATTGTTTCAATGATGTCCAATCTGCACCCTCATGATCTTGAGACCTTACCCGAGTAGATTCACTTGATCAAGAGACATTGGGACTTAGCCCCATAAATGGTGAACCTTGTTGTCCATCATGAATATATACATCAAATTTTTATTCCCATCAAGGTTAACATATTGGGGGACATAAATAAATCTCAACAGGCCACCACCAATGGTGAACCAAAATACTTGCATTCATAACAACTACATGAAATCGTGATATTCTCATCCTTGCTGAAACCAAATAGAAATGGGAATAAAAGAAAAAATTGAAAAAATGGGATAAAAATATATAAAAATATCAAACCAGTGGGTTCTAGCCAGATACTCATGTCAGATGTACCCCTGATATGGCCCCTTCCATATAATTTACACAACGTGGCTCACCCTTCTATATGAAAAAATGGAACATCTACCAGACCAACACATGATCATTAAAAAAATTAAATCCATTAGGAAAGATTCTAGACCCCAGTATGTGGCCATATAAGTCCACATGAAAAGCACATATCTACGATAGATAGGAACTCCAATGAAATGATCTGAACTGGTGATAGGAAAAAATAAGTTGACCAATAGTTAAATCTTTACTCTCAATGATCATGGAGAATAAATTAGGCACCAAATATGGACCCAAAAAATGTGACCCATGGGTACCAGTAGGGACCATAAAAAGATTACTCATGGGTAACATAAAAATTGGTTGTGCAAATCATCAATAATCGTGGTATTTTAAAGTATCCATGAAGAAAAAAACAACTCTGTGACTGCCTCAACACCCAATGATACTGATGTCATGGTACTCAGGTCTAACAATCGATTATATGGGGGTGTCACTAATCCAGATCATTTATTATCTCCCTAATCCAATATAAAAATATCTATAAAATGGAATGGGTTAAAAAATAAAAAATTATGGATAATTCCTAGTCTAATATATCCTAATCATCTCATCCTTAAACACCAGAAGTTAAATAAAACTACCTTAAATATCATGGCCAACGTGTTAAAAAATGAGGTAGGAATCAAACTCAAACTGACCATCCAAACAGATGAAAGAGATGTGTTCATTGACATCATCCAAAAAATCAGAAGGCCTCTCTCAACAGACTAGATCTCAGCATCTAATCAAACAACCACCATGGGCTCTCTAGGAACCACCTCTGGGTTATTCACAACTCAGGGCTCACATAGTCTCTAGAGCCACAACATAAAGTAACATCCACCATATAAATACCCTTATTCACCCAATATCTTTATCCACACCCATAAAAACATCCTCAACATGCCTAAAAACTACATAAAGTGTAGGAAACCCTTTGAGGCATTCCTCCGACTCATCCAAAAGCATGAGACATGCCTATTTCAGAAACATCCATAATGTTCCACTATGGCCTCCAATGGATTCTTGTTCTAAATTCCCAACATGATTAAAAATCATAGAACACCTACCATTGAATCATATTCATTCCACATTTTTCCTCAAAATTACAAGATGCTTCATAAGGTTTACTTGGCACAAAACAAACAAAACATCCCACATGGGTATTATCAATAGACGAATATGGGAACCACAGATCACTTGGTCAGAAACTATCCCCATTGGGAACCCTCACAAGACCTATAGGCACATATTATAATAAAAAACTCAATTCTTCCATAATAGTTAACCTAATTCATTGACATTAACCAAAGCCCCTAGTACCACTGGTCCCCAAACCAAAGAGGTAAATCACAATATCTCTATCCTCAAGCAAATGGCCCCAACACGTTGGGACAAAGAAATATATCCTTAGAGATATAACTCGATCCCACATACCTGTATATATCTAAAGGATACTAAAAAACTCCAGATGGAATCTATAAAAAAACATCCATATAATGAGGTCATAGCCTCACACAGGCCTCACAGCTGAAAACCAAACCCCTAGGAGGAACTGAAACTACACAACAAAGAAAACCTTTTACCAATATCTCATAGTAAAAAACACCATCTAGATGGTTTATCAACCATGATAGGACCTCAACATCATTGTCTATGTTGAAGAATTCTCAGAATTGACTACTCACAAGTCCAAATCTGATATAGGGTTGATAAACCAGCAAAGTAGGCTAAGGTAGGAAAATAGCATGACTTGCACTTCATGTACATGATGTGTACCTCTAGAGGTTCCCTCTATACATGTTCCACATTAAAAAATGAATTTACTTATCTAAATAACATAGTGTCTGCACCATGTTCATGGCGTGAACCCTCACATTGGTTTCATCCCAAGTAACTCGGTCACTCTAGGAATGTACACTGCTGAATTACACGGACTGTACCACTCGTAAATGGTGTGTACATAAAACATGGTCCCCATCCTTGTACATGGTCATGTAACCCTGTATATTGTTTATCTAAACAAATTACATGGACAATGGAAGTGTACTGTGAATGTTCACATGTCCATGTGCACCAAAAAAACCTCCTATCCACTACTACATGGCTTATACCCCTGGTACACAACATGTATTCCCAAAAAACATCATCATACCTAAATATGAATAAAACAGTGTGTCTTCCTTTAAACTACATGATGTGTACATAATTTCCCAAAAATGTGAATCTCCCAAAATATCCCCAGACACTTGTTTTTCCTTGAAGGATATAAATTGACCCATAATGCATCCCCAATAACCCATTAAAGAAATTAAAAATTAGAAACCATAAATTATGAATATTATCGAAAAACATAATTTTGTAATACCTATGGGTGAGACCCACTGATGATTCATGTCGAATCATCTCCCAAAGCCACCTCTCTCTGATCCAGCCCTCAAGAAAACCCATGGTAACACCTCCTTCCATTCACATTCCATATTATATCTATCTTATTCTATCGGTTAAGTTAAAAGAATACCATTTGGTGTGCTATTGATACCAAGGAGAAAATTTTGAATATAATAAGAGAAAAATATTAATGGAATAAAAATTAAAATAAAAAGGAAAGGAAAGGGGAGCCCGGGCTTGGACCATGTTTTGGAAGTAATGTTATGACTCACCTAGGAAAACCCCCCATTCTTGACTTAATAGAGAGGAAGTAATCTGAATCCAAGTCTCCAATTAGAATATATGATTGTAAAAAAAATATTGATAAATTAATATTGAATTATTTATAAACTAAATTTTATTTGAAAATATGAACAACTCATATTTCCACAAAACTCTTCTCCTAGTGTAAACTTCCTATTCTAGGACCACCAGAGTGGTCGGAAATATTCTCTGATATTATCTCATGGGAGAAATTACCATTTTCTCCTTGAAAAAAAATTTAGAATAATAATGTCATAATTTCCACAAATTTTTCAAACCTGTGGAAATGTGGTTCCTCAGAATATCCCCACCCCAAATTCTTATAACCCTAGATAATCCCCTGTACACAACAAGAAACCATGGTCCAACTCAAGAGCTGGGGAAACCACTGATATGTAGACTAAAAAATGACTACTCTTAAAATATCCAACACACTCTAACAACAAAAGATGCATTCTAATATGACCGATCTGATGCTTCCAACCATAGGAGTGTTGTTATTTCAGCCTCACATCCTAATGACAAACCAAATAGCACACACTATGACCATCATGGAATGCAATTTATAGACATGGAAACACTACTCACACATGAACACCATAAAAAATACCCACAAAAACCATGATAAAAAAAATTAAATGGGGATTATGGCCTCCAATAGCCTACGACGAACTCCCCAACATAATGAATTCATTACTATTCTCCACGAGTGAAAAAAAAAACTCAAACTCAAATGTCCATTCCCTAATGAATCTAGTTTTAGACACACAAATACCACCAACCACCCTCCACACAGGCAGATATAAAAAACCCAAAGCACCTAGAATTTATTTCATCATGCTACCCCTTGAGAAACCAAAAACATCTAGGGATAGGGTTCCAACTAAACATTTCCTCTCAATCTAGACATAAGATATGGAGAACTACCATCATTACACTTATCAATCATTAATAATCCTTATGACTAACCATTTCCCGGTGATAGCAAACCTCAATGGCCTCACTAAGATAAAAAATACATTTTAACTCAAGTCATTGATGATAACAGGTACATGGGCCCCATAATAGGATATGGCATACAATATGTGGCAAGAATAGTTCCCTCTATAGAAAAAAGAACCTTATTCTTCTGGGGAACCACCATCTCAAGGAAACATGGTCCTAAACCAAGGATCCCTCAGGCATTCTTTCCCTCACCGAACTATAAATAGGGAACTCATATCATGCACCAAACCTCATGTGTTTTATGCATTCCTCTAGGAAGGGACTGTATTTCTAACACAGAAGAACCTATTTCAACAGAATGAATGTGACATGACACCAAAATAAAATGTATATTGAAAAACATAGATAGTCTAATTTCATATAAATCATGTGTGCCTAGAATGATGCTTGAACATTGGCCCCTTTCCCATGGGCCAAGATCCAAAAAATTTAATAAATCATAAATCCAAAAAATAATGTGCATCACACTTGGTTAATTCCTGAAACCATAAGAAACAATACCAAATATAGTAATCTCATTACCTAGAAACATGGACTTACTATTTGAAATTGTTTTCAAGGATCACCAGTATGATGATCATCGCATGTTATGACGTACTCCTAGACCACCTATCTACCAACTCTGAAAATCATAACACCAAGAACAATTAACACAATTTTTTAACAAAAAATCCTAGTTCAACATCACACATCACTTTATCTATCCATACACAAGGCCTCAAGTTCACCTCCTCATACTCCAGTGGTTTCCAATAAGCAAAAACTGTCTAAAAGTTATAGTGAGTTTACCATAACCTATAGTCAATGTGTGATAACAATTGAACATAACAATCCTCGTAATCATATGTTAATATCATAGTATGCATAATATATTACTAAAATAAAATCATTCTAAAAAAATAGAATGTATTAGAATATCATACAGACTAAAAACCCAAAACATACAATAGTCAGTCGCCTAATGGGAAAACTACATATACAAAATAAAAAACTGAAAATAAAAATCAATTGCCTCAACATCTAACATCAATCCATCCCACATAACCAGTCTTATGATTCTTGACCCGCACAATCCTGATTTTGAGACTCCACATGAGCGGCTCTACTTAATTAAGAAACATTGGGCCTCCACCCCCACCATTATTTAACATGTTTCTTAACCAGAAAACAAAACTAATGTTTTTACATACACTGAGGTTGAAACACAGGGGGTAAAAAATAAATACCATTAGGATACCTGTAACACCCGAGCTTTTTATGAGTAATATTTTGTTTTTATATATCATCAAAGGAATATTTCACTACACACTTGCTTGGCTTACTTTACACGCAATCACGACCTTCCTCAATAGCTTGTGTCGCACGCAATACCGAGTTTCACTAAACAACGATATGCTATTAAAATATTATTAAAACTAGCCGTTATGAATAGTAATAACCACTTTTTGAAATTTTATAAATTTTATTTTTCAAAATGGACTTCATTTTTGGATTCGGAATACCGAAATTAGCCTAGGGTGAAATTTTGGTATTAATCTGAAAACTTTCAATTTTTGATGAATAGTGAAACCACTAAGTGGTAGGTTAAAAACTGAATTTTTGCATAAAACTTAATTTTACCGCTTCTGTGAATGGAATTTCAAAAATCCGACAGACACGGTTGATATCAGTAAGTAAAATGTGGTTCAATGAGACAAAAATAATTTTTTGGTGAATAGTAACTTTTTACTTTTTTACCGCGGTTAATAGTAAATAGGGTAACTAAGGGTAAATATGATATTAATATTACCCTAACACATGTCCTAATTCTATTGGACAAGTGTAATTCGACCAAAAAAAAACTTAGGAATAAAATATGACCATTTAGGCCCACTTGGATTAGATTAGGACATTTATTATTAATTTATTTAAAGAAGGGTTAAAATAGTTAAAATCAAAGTTTAATAAGTAAATAATTTTTAATATGGGGTTATAAATAAGATAAATTCGACTATAAATATTCATTAGAAATCTAAAAGGATTTCCTACATAATGGTATTTTATTTATAATTTTTAGACATTAAATAATTTAATTTATTTATGACACAATGATGATGCAGTAATTATCTTATTAATGAAATATTGACATAATTGATGTTATAAACACAAAAATAAATGTAATTTGAGACTTTTTATGAATTCCACTAATTTTATAGGTTACTATTATATATTAGTGTTGATTTAATCAACTTAGTTCTAACATATAATTCTGTTATGACTTTCAAAAAAAATCATATATCAAATAGTGTCAAAATTGACACAAAATAGTTTTTAAATCAAATATTATATTATTAATTGTTATTTTATTCCTAAAAATCTAAGGTTCGGCCAAATAACTTAGATAAGGATATATATATTAATAATAAACAATTTCGGGTTCGTTTGGTATGTTATAGTAATTGTATTAACCATATAGTGAAAGAAAACAAAAAGACACGGTAAAAGTTAAATTAATTAACTTAGAGTTAAATCTAATTGATAAGGTTAAAATAATACCCTAAACTTGTCTAAATCCTATTGGTTGATAGGATTTCGACCCATCCCCACTTTAGATTCGAAATAAGACCCTTTGGAACCATTATAAACCGATTTTGACTTTAATATAAAATAATATTTTGAGATATTCCTAAGGTGCCCCTCTCCTCCCTTATAAAAGGGCACCTCCTCCCCCTCCTCCTCACACCAATTTGAGCACTCAAGCTCGGACAACCCCTGCCATTTTCTCCTCTCCACTTCCCTAGAATAATCCTAGAGGTCCTGGTCTTCTTCAAAGACCAATCTTAGTTCCCTAAGTGGAGGATTCAAAGAGGCGTTCCAAAGAAGAGGTAATATCCATTACCGATCTTTTCAATTTCTTTCTTCTTCAACTTCTTCTTCTTTAGTTGTTTCATGATAAAGTAATAACATCAGTATTACTTACATACTGATATGTTATTATGAATATGAAACAACCCTAATTCACCTTCTATCCATCCTACGGAAAAATGAAATCACCGCGCGTGCGTACGTACGGAATACCGTCTCCACGCTGTGGTGTAATCTATTTTCCACCATCACTTTACAAGGATGGGTATAATGGTGTAATGAGTAACTATTTATGATTATTATAAAGTAATATTGATACTGAAATAATATATATATACTCCAATACAGTTCCACGATCATAGGAACGATATCATCACTCGTGCGTACGTACGGAATACCGTCTCCACGATGTGATGCGACTCGTTCTACATGATCATAATTACATAGTAATTATATAAATTGAATGAATAAATATGATATATGTTACACTAATACCATTCTGGATATAAGGTATCTATAACCTTAAAATAAGAATAAGAATGTATTCGGAAAAACACGCATAAGAACAAAAGGCAATAAAGACCCGAGTAACAAGTAACAATGAAATATTACTATCAAGAAGCTAAGAATATGACCATATATGATATCATATCAATATGTATGATTCTGTAATAATTCAATAAAATTATTTAAACCATTATAAAGGAGGTTCGGACACGTACAAAGCAAATTGGACCTAAGGTAAGGGTAAATATCACAATCTCATTTTTTTATCCGAGATTGTTTATCCGTAAGTATTTACTGGGGTGTATTTTATCATCCACATCCATGTTTCCTCAATATGTAATATTATTTCCATCCACTTAAAATATTTTAAATCCAATTTTACCCTTCGGTGAGTTTTTAGTAAAGAATAAGAAAGAAATCTTTTGTCATTTTTCGTACGAGGTACTTTTTGACTTTTCCGACAAAAGTACGAAGAATGTTTTTTTTAACTTATACGGCATGAATGGATTTCTAAAAAATTATTTCCAAGAAGCTTCCTTTACAAGTATTCAAGTTTATTTTTAATCAACTTCTTTTATTTTAAAATTGTATGACATGTTAAGAAAGGAAAAGTGTTTTTGAAGTAGAAAGGATATTTTCCTCAAGAATGGAGTTCAAGTATTTTATCAAAATTATTTTCCATCTAAGATAATAAAAGGGTTCTGTTTTTATCCCTATTATTACATGGATTTGATTATGTTTGATGGAAATATTTTTATGAATTCCTTTATCTTATATGAATTGTTTTATGATGTCATGTTATTTAAGAATCCCATTTTTATTACGTGGATTACGCTATGATGTATGGTTTATGATTATGTGGCACACATAAGAAAGGATTCATTATAAGATTGGGGGCACCTATATCTCCCTCCAATGCATTGGGTAAAGATTTTATATCTCATGAGATAGACAGGGCTGGAACGGTAGGTTATACCGGTTCAATGAAACAGGACTGAAACGAGGGTTACTCGATTCAGAAAGGGACTTTGTCCACTAAGATAGTCTTGGAAATGAGTCATGACTAACAAGAAATGATTTTCCATGATTATGTGTGCATGACACAAAGTTTCATGTTTCATGTTATGATTATGGGGATCTCATTTTTACTTCTATGATTTATTCCATGTTAAGATATTATGATCTCTTTTGCAGGTTATGATTTTCAAAAAGATATGATATGATTTTTATTTCCTTTATTTTCCCTTGCTGAGCATTTGAGCTCACCCTTTTATGTTTTCTTTTCCCCAGGTCAAGAAGATGGATATTAAGTAGAATATTCTAAAAGGGACCCTAGATATGATGAAATAAATGGGAGACACTATAGAAGATTTATGAACCAGATGTTTATGTTTCCCAGTTTCTAAAGACAATATACCTATACGGTCCTTTGTGGTTTTGTCATATGTTGTAATAAGTTTGCTTCAATTTTGAATTATTAAAAATTTATGTAAAGTATGGGTCGTTATAGTTGGTATCAGAGGAAAGGTATAGTCAACCTTTGGAAACTAGGATGTGAAAGCCTTAGTAAGAACCCTAAGGATAAGTCTAATCATAGAACACAATCTTAGTGTTTTAGAAATGGCCATGAATACCCTAGGATAAGAACTTAAGAGTGAAATGTTATCCTTGATTATGTGGTATTCCTATTATAATTAGTGTTTCTCACACTATTCTTCTTGGTTTTAGTCAATGGCTGGAACCCGAAGGAACCGTGTTAATGCGGAATGCGATGGGCAATGCAATGATTGTCCACTTGAGAAACCAAACGATATGGGAGCTGGAATGAAAAATCTTGTAGCCATGCTCACACAACTTTCTCAAGCTATGAATCATGCAGGACTTCCAATCGAGCAAAGGAAGGAGCAACATTCTGTTGAATCCTTCATGAGGCAGCGTCCACCTTCTTTCAGCGGGTGTACTGATCCATTAGTTGCTGAACAATGGATTAGTACTACTGAAAAGATATTTTCAGTTCTTCAATGTTCTGAACATGATAAAGTCATCCTAGCAGTGTATCGTTTGGAAGGAGATGCTGATCAATGGTGGAATCTTATTAAGAATATGAGGCAAAGGGATGAAATTGAGTCTATGGAATGGGACGAGTTCAAGAACTTATTTTTCAATAAGTACTTCCCTCGTATTCTCCGAACAAAGATGGAGAAAGAGTTTCTTGAACTGAAGCAAAGGGATGATGAATCTGTTGGTACCTATGAAGAAAATTTTACAAGACTTGCAAGGTACGCTTCTGGTATTATTATCCAACCTGAGAGTAAGATAAATTGATTCTTTAGTGGCTTAAAACCAAGTCTTCGATGGGCGTTATCCATAAGGGACTTCAATAGCTACGAGGAAATCGTTCGATGTGCTCTCAAAGTCGAGATGGAGATTGGAGTAACCCATCAGTCACATGGGTTTGATAAGAAGAGGAAGATGGAATTAAAAGGAAAATCTAAAGAGCACACTGAAAAAAAGATGAGCTTTCCCTTATGCTCAAAGTGTGGAAAGAAACATGGAGGGAGTTGTCTTAAAGGGACAAGTAAATGTTTTAAATGTGGAAAGGAAGGTCATCGGGAATTTGAATGCCGCAATAATGGGAAGAAGATATCTAATGATGCAAACCAAGTAAGGGATACACAGAATAAACCTACTACACTTCAATGTTTCAAGTGCAAGGAGATGGGGCATTATGCCAATCAATGCCCAAATCCAAGGGTTGATGATGATGGTCGACGTCAACAAATCATAAGGCTAAAGACAAAGGAAAGACACATGCAATTTCTATCAGCGATGTGGAGTACAATAACGAAGTGGTGATAGGTACACTTACCATCCACTCTAAAGTAGCAAATGTTTTATTTGATTCTGGATCCACCAACTCTTTTATTTCTGAAAAATTTTCTAAGGGTATCACCGTACTACCTCAACAATTAGATGTTGAGTTAGCTGTGACAACACCTAATGGCACAACAGTCGCATCAAAAGTTTATAATTCTTCTCCGATCGAAGTGTGTGGGAAAGTGCTTC
This sequence comes from Viscum album, assembly GCA_963277665.1. Taxonomy (NCBI): domain Eukaryota; kingdom Viridiplantae; phylum Streptophyta; class Magnoliopsida; order Santalales; family Viscaceae; genus Viscum; species Viscum album. The sequence continues at coordinate 1,388,520,929 of OY728160.1, forward strand.
CTGCAAATCTTGTGATCCTTCCTTTAGTGGAATTTGATGTGATTCTTGGCATGGATTGGCTTTCTCTACATGGAGCTCATATCAATTGCCAAAGAAGGGAAGTCACATTTCATATTCCAGATCAATCTACGATCGTATATCAATGCAAGGATGAACATAACCTTCCAGTGGAAATTTCTTCCATCTTATGGGTATTGATTCCACTAAATGAAGGTTATTTATCTCAAATGGTTGGTGAGAAACTCACGATTAAGAATATGCCCATTTTACGGGAGTTTGATGATGTATTTCCGGAGGAATTACCGGGTCTTCCACCAAATCGTGAAGTTGAGTTTTCAATAGAACTCGTACCGGGCGCTTTGCCAATTTCAAAGACACCTTATAGAATGGCCCCAATTGAGTTGCAGGAATTGAAGAAGCAACTCCAAGAGAATCTTGATAAGGTATTCATACGCCCTAGTGCGTCACCTTGGGGAGCACCTGTTCTATTTGTTAAGAAGAAAGATGGATCAATGAGACTCTGCATTGATTATCGAGAACTTAACAAGATCACTATCAAGAACAAATATCCTCTCCCACGCATTGATAAATTATTTGACCAACTACGCGGAGCTCAATACTTTTCCAAGATTGATCTTCGTTCATGGTATCATCAATTAAGGGTCAAAAGGGAGGATATACCAAATACGGCTTTCCGTACAAGGTATGGACACTATGAATTTATAGTGATGCCATTTGGTCTTACTAATGCCCCTACTATCTTCATGGATCTAATGAATAGAGTCTTTAGAGACTATCTTGATCAATTTGTGGTAGTATTTATAGACGATATTCTTGTCTATTCAAAGAGCAAGGAAGAGCATGAAGATCACTTGAGAATTATATTGAAGACCCTGAGAAAGGAGAAGCTTTATGCCAAATTTACCAAGTGTGAATTTTGGCATCAAAAAGTTGCATTTTTGGGTCACATAATCTCAAAAAAGGGGATATCTGTGGATCCAGCAAAAACAGAGGTTATCGAAAGATGGTCGAGACCAACAACAGTAACTGAGATCCGAAGTTTTCTTGGTTTGGCTGGATATTATCGACGTTTTGTAAAAGATTTTTCACGATTATCTAATCCACTCACCAAGTTGACTCGGAAAGGAGTTAAGTTTGTTTGGATAGAGGAATGTAAAGAGAATTTCAAGGAGTTGAAAAGAAGGTTATCCAGTGCACATGGGCTCACACTGCCTTGTAGTGGAGAAAGGTTTGTGATCTACAGTGATGCATCCAAGAAGGGATTGGGGTGTGTTCTTATGCAAAATGATATGGTGATATCTTATGCCTCACGACAGTTGAAAATCCATGAGCAAAATTACCCAACACATGATTTGGAGTTGGCTGCGGTAATCTTTGCATTAAATATTTGGAGGCATTACCTTTATGGTGAAAGGTGTGATATTTATACTGATCATAAAAGTTTAAAGTATATTTTCACACAAAAGGAGCTGAATATGCATCAAAGAAGATGGTTGGAGCTGATTAAGGATTATGAATGCTCAATCCATTACCACCATGGGAAAGCAAACAAGGTGGCAGATGCATTAAGTCGACAAGACCATGCTAGTTTATCCATAATGAGGATCACAAAAGATCCAATATTTATGTATTTACAAAGGATGGATATTGGAATTATAATGGAAGGGGAAAATCTTATCTTTCTCAAATTAATGTTCAACCATCTATGCATGTGAAGATTAAAGAGGCACAGAAAGAAGATGTCGAGTTACAAAAGAAGGTGAGAAATGTTCCTGAATTCAACCTTGATTGTGATGGGATAATAAAGTTCAGGAATCGGGTTTGTGTTCCTCCAATCCCCGAATTAAAGATGGAGCTGCTGGATGAGGCTCATAGTTCATCGTTCTCTATTCATCCTGGAAGCACGAAGATGTATAGGGATCTGAAAGAGTACTTCTGGTGGGATGGCATGAAAAGAGATGTTGCTGAATATGTCTCTCGATGCTTGGTTTGTCAACAAGTTAAAGCTGAGAGACATAAGTCTAAGGGGATGTTACAACCATTACCCATACCCGAATGGAAATGGGAAAACATCACTATGGACTTTGTCACAGGACTTCCTAAAACATCCAAAGACAATAATGCTATCTGGGTCATAGTTGATCGTCTTACAAAGTCTGCACACTTCATTCCTATTAGAGAGGATTTCTCTCTAGATCAGCTTGCCAGGATATATGTAAAGGAAGTGGTAAGATTGCATGGAGTACCACTTTCTATTATATCTGATCGGGATCCGAGATTTACCTCGAAGTTCTGGAGAAGTCTTCAGCATACTCTAGATACAGAGTTGAGTTTCAGTACTGCTTATCATCCCCAGACAGACGGTCAGTCTGAAAGAACAATTCAAACCCTAGAAGATATGTTGAGAGCTTGCTCTATGGATTTCAAAGGAGGTTGGGATCAACACCTAACTTTGGTGGAATTTTCTTATAATAATAGCTTTCACTCCAGTATTCAGATGGCTCCTTATGAAGCTCTCTATGGAAAGAAATGCAGGACTCCAACTTGCTGGGATGAAGTTGGGGAAAGAAAGCTATTAGGACCTGATCTCGTTGATGAAATGGCAGAAAAGGTCAGATCTATTCAACAACACATAAGAGCAGCTCAGAGTCGACAGAAAAGTTATGCTGACAACCGAAGAAAAGACCTAGAGTTTGAAGTGGGTGATAAAGTCTTCTTACGAATATCTCCCTGGAAGAGGGTTATGAGATTTGGAAAGAAGGGGAAGTTGAGCCCTAGATATATCGGTCCTTTCGAAATACTGGATCGTGTTGGTAAAGTAGCTTACCGATTGGCGCTTCCACCGAATCTCTCTCAAGTTCATGATGTGTTCCATGTATCTCTCCTGAGAAAGTACATACCAGATCCTTCACATGTACTCAGCTCAGAAGTTGTACCGCTGGAGCAAGATCTTTCTTATGAACAACAGCCGATAGAGATTCTGGATCGTAGAGAAAAAGTCCTACGAAACAAGACCACTCGCTTGGTGAAAGTTTTATGGATGAACCACCAACTTGAAGAAGCTACATGGGAGCTTGAGGATATGATGAGGGAGAAGTATCCTCATCTGTTTGTTACAAAGTGACGAATTTCGAGGGCGAAATTCTTTTTAAGGGGGTAGAATGTAACACCCGAGATTTTTATGAGTAATATTTTGTTTTTATATATCATCAAAGGAATATTTCACTACACACTTGCTTGGCTTACTTTACACGCAATCACGACCTTCCTCGATAGCTTGCGTCGCACGCAATACCGAGTTTCACTAAACAACGATATGCTATTAAAATATTATTAAAACTAGCCGTTATGAATAGTAATAACCACTTTTTGAAATTTTATAAATTTTATTTTTCAAAATGGACTTCATTTTTGGATTCGGAATACCGAAATTAGCCTAGGGTGAAATTTTGGTATTAATCTGAAAACTTTCAATTTTTGATGAATAGTGAAACCACTAAGTGGTAGGTTAAAAACTGAATTTTTGCATAAAACTTAATTTTACCGCTTCTGTGAATGGAATTTCAAAAATCCGACAGACACGGTTGATATCAGTAAGTAAAATGTGGTTCAATGAGATAAAAATAATTTTTTGGTGAATAGTAACTTTTTACTTTTTTAGCGCAGTTAATAGTAAATAGGGTAACTAAGGGTAAATATGATATTAATATTACCCTAACACATGTCCTAATTCTATTGGAAAAGTTTAATTCGACCAAAAACAAACTTAGGTATAAAATATGACCATTTAGGCCCACTTGGATTAGATTAGGACATTTATTATTAATTTATTTAAAGAAGGGTTAAAATAGTTAAAATCAATGTTTAATAAGTAAATCATTTTTAATATGGGGTTATACATAAGATAAATTAGACTATAAATATTCATTAGAAAGATGAAATGATTTCCTACATAATGGTATTTTATTTTTAATTTTTAGACATTAAATAATTTAATTTATTTATGACACAATGATGATGCAGTAATTATCTTATTAATGAAATATTGACATAATTGATGTTATAAACACCAAAATAAATGTAATTTTAGACTTTTTATGAATTACACTAATTTTATAGGTTACTATGATATATTAGTGTTGATTTAATCAACTTGGTTCGAACATATAATTCTGTTATGACTTTCAAAAAAATCATATATCAAATAGTGTCAAAATTGACACAAAATAGTTTTTAAATCAAATATTATATTAATAATTGTTATTTTATTCCTAAAAATATAAGGTTCGGCCAAATAACTTAGATAAGGATATATATATTAATAATAAACAATTTGGGGTTCTTTTGGCATGTTATAGTAAGTGTATTAACCATATAGTGAAAGAAAACAAAAAGACACGGTAAAAGTTAAATTAATTAACTTAGAGTTAAATCTAATTGATAAGGTTAAAATAATACCCTAAACTTGTCTAAATCCTATTGGTTGATAGTATTTCGACCCATCCCAACTTTAGATTCGAAATAAGACCCTTTGGAACCATTATAAACCGATTTGGACTTTAATATAAAATAATATTTTGAGATATTCCTAAGGTGCCCCTCTCCTCCCTTATAAAAGGGCACCTACTCCCCCTCCTCCTCACACCAATTTGAGCACTCAAGCTCGGCCAAACCCTGCCATTTTCGCCTCTCCACTTCCCTCGAATAATCCTAGAGGTCCTGGTCTTCTTCAAAGACCAATCTTAGTTCCCTAAGTGGAGGATTCAAAGAGGCGTTCCAAAGAAGAGGTAATATCCATTACCGATCTTTTCAATTTCATTCTTCTTCAACTTCTTCTTCTTTAGTTGTTTCATGATAAAGTCATAACATCAGTATTACTTACATAATGATATTTTATTATGAATATGAAACAACCCTAATTCACCTTCTTTCCATCCTACGGAAAAATGAAATCACCGCGCGTGCGTACGTACGGAATACCGTCTCCACGCCGTGGTGTAATCTATTTTCCACCATCACTTTACAAGGATGGGTATAATGGTGTAATGAGTAACTATTTATGATTATTATAAAGTAATATTGATACTGAAATAATATATATATACTCCAATACAGTTCCACAATCATAGGAACGATATCATCACTCGTGCGTACGTACGGAATACCGTCTCCACGATGTGATGCGACTCGTTCTACATGATCATCATTACATAGTAATTATATAAATTGAATGAATAAATATAATATATGTTACACTAATACCATTCTGGATATAAGGTATCTATAACCTTAAAAGAAGAATAAGAATGTATTCGGCAAAACACGCATAAGAACAAAAGGCAATAAAGACCCGAGTAACAAGTAACAATGAAATATTACTATCAAGAAGTTAAGAATATGACCATATATGATATCATATCAATATGTATGATTCTGTAATAAGTCAATAACATTATTTAAACCATTATACAGGAGCTTCGGACACGTACAAAGCAAATTGGACCTAAGGTAAGGGGAAATATCACAATCTCATTTTTTTATCCGAGATTGTTTATCCGTAAGTATTTACTGGGGTGTATTTTATCATCCACATCCATGTTTCCTCAATATGTAATATTATTTCCATCCACTTACAATAGTTTAAATCCAATTTTACCCTTTGGTGAGTTTTTAGTAAAGAATAAGAAAGAAATCTTTTGTCGTTTTTCGTACGAGGTACTTTTTGACTTTTCCGACAAAAGTACGAAGAATGTTTTTTTTAACTTATACGGCATGAATGGATTTCTAAAAAATTATTTCCAAGAAGCTTCCTTTACAAGTATTCAAGTTTATTTTTAATCAACTTCTTTTATTTTAAAATTGTATGACATGTTAATAAAGGAAAAGTGTTTTTGAAGTAGAAAGGATATTTTCCTCAAGAATGGAGTTCAAGTATTTTATCAAAATTATTTTCCATCTAAGATAATAAAAGGGTTATGTTTTTATCCCTATTATTACATGGATTTGATTATGTTGTGATGGAAATATTTTTATGAATTCCTTTATCTTATATGAATTGTTTTATGATGTCATGTTATTTAAGAATCCCATTTTTATTACGTGGATTACGCTATGATGTATGGTTTATGATTATGTGGCACACATAAGAAAGGATTCATTATAAGATGGGTGGGACCTATATCTCCCTCCAATGCATTGGGTAAAGATTTTATATCTCATGAGATAGACAGGGCTGGAACGGTAGGTTATACCGGTTCAGTGAAACAGGACTGAAACGAGGGTTACACGATTCAGAAAGGGACTTTGTCCACTAAGATAGTCTTGGCAATGAGTCATGACTAACAAGAAATGATTTTCCATGATTATGTGTGCATGCCACAAAGTTTCAAGTTTCATGTTATGATTATGGGGATCTCATTTTCACTTCTATGATTTATTCCATGTTAAGATATTATGATCTCTTTTGCAGGTTATGATTTTCAAAAAGATATGATATGATTTTTATTTCCTTTATTTGCCCTTGCTGAGCATTTGAGCTCACCCTTTTATGTTTTCTTTTCCCCAGGTCAAGAAGATGGATGTTAAGTAGAATATTCTAAAAGGGACCCTAGATATGATGAAATAAATGGGAGACACTGTAGAATATTTATGAACCAGATGTTTATGTTTCCCAGTTTCTAAAGACACTATACCTATACGGTCCTTTGTGGTTTTGTCATATGTTGTAATAAGTTTGCTTCAATTTTGAAGTATTAATAATGTATGTAAAGTATGGGTCGTTATAATACCCCCAACAGAGAACCTTTAAATATACTTTATTTACTAGTGAATGCACACAAGATTTTCCCTACCTAGATGAAAACGAAATTTAGTTTGCATAAAATAAAAAATATAAAAAGAGGTGAGAATAAAGAGGATAACCATCAACTTTTATCCCTACAGCCAAGGTAAATCTACCCCCTCTCTGGCCTCCTCAATAGTATATAAATCACTTGTCTTTACTAGACACTAGACAACTAGAACATCTACTAGAGAAAAAAATGATATCCAAAATTTTCCAATAAACTACCACAAAGTTGGACCAAAAAGAATAAACATAGGAATAAAAATGAATTGCGCACATCTATCGATCACTAGGACTCTGATGGAACAATCCTAACATGAGACTGGAACCTCTAGAATGACCACTAGAGAACATATCATCCCTAAAAGTCCTTTATAATGAATCAGGAACCAAATATAGAACCCAAAAAATCACATGAGTTCCATAATGTATCTCAACAAGATTTCCCATGGGTACCATAAAAACATAGAGCATAACACATACACTACCATGAGATCATAAAGAATCCACGGTACAGAAAAATAATTTATTGAGTTCCTCAACACTTAATGATCTTGGAGCCACACCAATCAGTGATAATACTCAACAAGATGGGGGTTTTACTAATCTAGATCATCCATTAACTCACTAATCCCATATAACAAAATCCATCCAATGTGGGAGAGAACCAACTCCAACACATGTCCAATACCTAATCCATGATATCCCAACGATCACCTCAAAACACATTCATGTTATAAACAGCCTCAAACATCCTGAATAGTGGAAAATTAATGTGGTATTAACCAAACTATATCCCACCATGAAAAAAAACTAAACTAGATGTGGTTATAAACTCTCATACATCAAAGAATGGGGCATATCTCAGCACCATAGATCTTAGAATTCAACCATGAATTCACCAAGATCTCTTAATGAATTTCCTAAGGGTCAAAAAAATACTACGGTCTCATACATCACCTCGGGGGACATCATAAATGGTTATTGAGAATGTGACTCCCCTACTAAAAAAAATCGCATAGTTCATGTATGAATAAACAACCTCAATCATCCTAGAGGCCATAGTGAGAGGACACCCTATGAGAGGTGCATAAATAATATCTAAAATCATGGGACACATCCATTTATTATGAATCCTAAATATCCCTCAATATCCTACAATTGATCCTCTATAAAAAGCATGCCAATAGGAAAGTAGAGCATAGTACACCTACCGAGGTGTTCCATTTTGTCCTCATGAACACCCCAAAAGTAGGAGACCCAATACAAGGGTTCTTACATACAATCCAAATAAAACAGGACATAAGGGAATTCTCAATAGCTGACTCAAGAAAACACTGATCACTTGGTCATAAAATGGCCACCCAAGGGCCTCCTCATAGATTCGTTAGAATCATGTCAGTAGAACAATGAAACCCAAACATGAACACCAATGAGAGGCATCAACACAGTCTAAATGTTTGAACATCTCTAGTAACCAAACACAAAATCAAAACCTTAATAGATCTAGACTCATGCAATCGACCCCAACATGAATGGAAAAACCAATATCACCGCATAGATATTACTCGATCAAAAATTAAAGGATCAGTGTGAAAAACCCATAAGCATATCTAGACATCATCCACAATCCATGAACAACTAAATAGATCACACCCTCATAAGGGCCTCAAAACTCCAAACTTGACCACCAAGTGGAATTGAAAACCAAACACCATGGAATGTCTCAAACTAAAATATCATAGTACAGAACCCCAACCGAATGGAAATAACCATAATTTATATATTGATGAATGGTAAGTATAGATTTCTCTGAATTCCAATTATAACAACAAGGTGAATCCCTAAAAAATATTCTAAAGTTGTAGTAGTACAGAACAAGAAAATTGGTTACACAACATGTACCCACATTGGTACCCAAAGGACACTTATCTTAGGCTACTTATCATGTATTTACTCAAAGTACATAGTGTGTGCACCATGTACATGATGTGTGCCCTCACATGGGCCCAACATGTGTAACTTAGTCCCTCATAGAAAATATACTATCATATCACATGGTGATTGCTGCATGTATACTGTCTGTACCCCACACATGGTCCCCATCCATGTACCTGGACTTGTACCCACACAAGGGGACCATCCATACATAATACAGGGGAACTATCTATGTACCACTCATAGGATCTAGTTGTGTACCATACATGACCATGTTCTATAACATGCTCTAATCCGCAAGAAAAACTATTAGTACCCCACATAAAAAAAATATCCCTGAACACTATATATTCTGAAAATTAGAAGTAAATTTTATGTATGTTCGTCTGAAAAACATGTCTTGTACATGGTATCCCTGATTGGGAAACCCCAAAAATAGAATGAAACACATATTCCCATTATAAATCTACTATTAAAACCCCAAGGGATCCTTAACATACCATAAATGTATTTCAATGAAAAATAAAAACAAATTTATGATATATGTGGAGAAAAACATAAAAAAGGACTACCTCCATGTTTAAACTACTAATGCTTCATGCTGAATCATCCTCCTATAGTCGTGGAACTCTGATCATGCCCTTGGATGAACACCCAACAATGCCTCCTCCTGTTACTATCCCTCTCATATCCTTATCCCTAAAAGTGACACGTGAATTGATTACCATGGATGTTTTCATAGAAATACAAGGAGAAAATTGAAAAGAATAAGAAAAAATTTGAAAGGGATGAAAAAAAGAAAAATAAAATTGGGCTCGACCCTAGCCCTGGTGCCTAAAACATGGATATTCATCAAATTGGAAAAAACATATTCTAGACTCAAATGAGGAGATAGAATTTCAAAATTTATTCTCTTTTTAAAAAATTAACTGCACCAACATGTGGCAATAAATTAATATTTAATAAATTAAATATTATGTAAAATTTTGAATGGCTCAAAATTCCACAAAACTCTTTCCGTATGGTAAGTACCCACTTCTACGACCATTGAATTTCGCAAAAAAAATATTATAGGTCGTATAATTAGAAAAATTATTATGTTTTCCTGAAAAAAATTCAGGAAAAAATTACACTTTTTCCCCAGTTTTTTTAACTCAAGATGAACTGTTTCATAAGAAATGGAACCACTATTGTTGGGGAATTTAGAAGAGAACCATTATCTAAATTTGAGATTACTATACAACCTCTACCTCTAGATCCTTTTCATTTGACCGGATCTAATGTATGTTCCATTTCTTATATATATCCAGATACTAGAACTCCAACATATAGTAATAATTATCCATTATCCTGAGATATATATAAGAGGGTTCCCGGACCTCAGGCACAGTTTACCCAATATGATATCTCTTCTTATTCCATTCTTGTTTCCTCGAGTCATTTTTATGATTATTCTTATACTGATATGAAATACCTTAATGAAAAAGATTTAAAATAGTGAATAATTTCCTTTAATGAATATAATAACTCTTTAATTGTGTAACTTGTTACCCTAAATTAAGTCATGGACATTGTCACATTTAGGGAATCTTAATTTAAATATGGTATCGAGGAAATATTGATTTGAGTGTGCCATAATTTCTGATAATTGGAAAGGGGGAATTTCCTAGTTGTGGAGGGGGTACCATTCCCGTTGGATCCACCTCTTCTCCACTTCAATTCCAAAAATTGACTATTAATTTAAATGAAAAAAATACTATTTCACATGAAACCTAAAACTACCAAAACCCAACACTGTTTAAAAATATGATTTTTTTTACAAAAAATCAATATTTATTATCATCTTTTTACATCCATCAAATCAATAAAACATGTCTATTATTCACCACTTTCTTAGTTTTAATTAATTAAATTCTTTTAAAACCCCTATTGAATTAATTTCACCATCTCTATGGGTTCATCCTTGACCCGCTACTGTTTTATTTTTAATATATTAATTGCACAGTTTTATTTTTTATAAATTTTTTATATTCATTAGACATATTATAAAAAAACCTATTGGGCCTGTAAAAGGTATTATACCTTATTTCTATTTCTTATTTCATTTGTTATTTTTCAAAATTATTGTATATATTTTCGAAAAAAAATTTCTTTTATTACATTGAAATGTGAGTTTGGTCCATCTATTTTGATATATAGATTCTGAAAACATTATAAATAATGATATAAAATTCAAGAAATCATGGTCACTTATAATCCATGTAATAGAGTTTTAAAAGAAAAATTATTTCTTTATAGTCAATTTCATTTCGTTAATGGTTGGAAACATTTTTATTCTTAATACAATTTTAGAGTTTCAATATTCTATATTCTTTTCTTTGTGAACCATTATAGTTTGTTATAAATTTGGGTTATTTTTCATGGTTAACTAAATGATTTCTATACTATAGATTACATCAGTGAAATTGGAAATAATACAATTATAAAACCTCTAATTCTTATAAAAATGTGAGAAGGGTATTTATATTGAACAAATCCATCAAGAAAAATGTTCACATGTTTTTTAACTGACTATACTAAAAAATATTTTCATTTTTTCATAATTAATTACTAATAATGATTTATGATTCTTTTTTCATGTTTTCCTATTATAGAAAAACTGTAAAGAACCGTATTGGGTTACCCTAAAGCTTGGTACCCAACCTGATCCATCACATACCCAAAGGGCGTTCCTAATCCCCACAGGCTGGAGACAAGAACCTAGGAATCGAACAAAAAATGAGAAAATGTTTTCACCCAACCTGAACAACCACATGGTATACATATACCAGAAAATAATGGAACAGTGGAAAACAAACGAAATATATATTCCATAACTGTAAGAAAATAGTGAAAACAAAACAACTATAACAGCAGCTAAAAACTCCTAAAGATAAGTCCGAGTTCATGGGACTCAGAATCAATAGCTAATACAATGATGGAATTGACAAACTAAAACCATATCACCATCAGTTACCCATCCCAGCTAACATGAAACTCACTGCCTCACTATAAATCCATGCCTTTCCCATGCACTAGAAGACAAGAAAAGGTCTACGCACCACTGAATCAGTGTATAGGGTGTGAGCTGATAGGCTAAGTGGGATCCCACCCATATGTTCTTAACAAGTATCTGTATAACAAATCATGTATGCTCACTTTTAAAATAAAACATTACATGATAAGAAGTAATGCAGTTTTATTGAAAACGTGTTAAACATATCCCTTTTCCATAGCTCTAAGAAACAACAGGTATAACAGTTTCAAAGCATATTTTCCATAACATTTTCCCCCAAGGATAAAAATGCATATCAAGGCTAATTGAAAAATCCAAGAAATACAAAATAGAAGTATAGGTATCACACACCAGGGAATTCTATAGTTCTAGGTAGCATACTACTCGTTCCATAATAATCATGTGAACAAAAACTGATCCTAGAACATAGTCCTTGAAAGCAGAGGAATTCCCCATGAGTAAATCCCCAAAAATTTCACTATCAGTCCCTTAGAGAAAAGGCTATATAATACATAGTAAATACCCATGACAACCCTCCTTTATAATCACAAAGTAATGGATGATTTTCTCAATCTAAACCTTCAACATAAGTACCCATGTTAACTCATGTTCTCTTTTTCACAAGACCATTTTAATGCCTTGAAAACCATTCAAAAACATTTAGAATCCATTTATCAAAATCCAGTAGAAACCATTTTTCTTAAAAAAACCCATTTTCAAATCATACTAAAATCATTCCAATTTCATAAATCAAGTTAAAAATCAATTTTAAAAGAAAAACAAGTAGGTTAATTGTCATAGGCTAGAGACGGAACCACCTAACTCAAATTATGGGTTTCACACGCGTGCAACAAAATACAAATCCATGAATGAAACTAAACAGAACCAAAATATACCCTATAATCCAATCTATGGCATGATTTATTCAAATATAAACAGAAAATATAGACAGAAGAGAGGAAACCAACATACCTCTAAGAAGGATGCCCGCCGCACCACAACCAATGAAGCAAAAAAAAGGCCTCCTGAATGAGATCTCATAGTGGGTCTAGAATAAGATGAAAAGGATTAACCAACATGGATCAGTGGATCCGATAACACAAGGATAGGGTGAAAACATGATCATAATAAAGGAATAACTGAAAATAACACTTACTAGGTGAGACATTCCGCAAATGCAATGAATATCCAATGTTAATAAGATCGGTCTAGAAGATGTTGAGTCTCTCAAAAATGCACCAAAACTTCCATAAGTTGATAGCCATGATGTTTGGAGTGAAAATGACCAAGAAAATATCCCAAATGTGTGAATTTTACATGGGAACAATCTAGTTCATTATGTGTACCCCTTATTCATGATGTGTAGGCCACGCTGGATAAGTATGCCAAAATACCCCATCACCTCAGGTAAAAAATACACTATTTAACCTATATATGATGTTTACCTCATGTACACGATGTGTAATAGGTCACAACATGATCTCCCCATTCACGAAGTGTATCCAGTACTCAGTACACTATATGTACCATAGGTTCACAATGTGTACCTATTCTACAACCTGTAGTGAATCCATAAAATCACATCGAAGGATTTTAAAACCATAATGGTACTTAGAAAAAAGGAAAACATACTAGGTCAAGGTAACGGGATGTTACATTATCCCCACCATAAGAAGTTTTCATCCCCCTGAATTCATGTAGAATATTTACTCCCTAGAAAAAGATAAGGCCACTACTACCTCATCAATGACTAACATTCCTATGTTTCATGAGAATTCGATATTTGTTTCCATAGAACATTGACCAATGGAATTGACTTCCCACACAATGAATTCCATTGAGAGTCAATGATCTCAACTCGTTTATCCAAAATAGAATCATCTATCTATAATTCAATTTCATCCCACCTAAAAATGTGAGTAGGATCAGGGTGATACATTCGGATCTGAGATATGTGGAAAACTTCATTAATTCCCATTCACTGATCCAGAAATTCTAAATGATAAGAAAATTTCACAAGCCATTTAGTGATCTCAAATCCTCCAACATATCTTAAATCCACGATTCCATATTTTCCAATTCGACGATGACCCAACCAATGAGAAACATTCTAGAAAATCTAGTCACCAATGGAAAACTCCAAAGGATGAAATCGTCGATCTATATACAATTTCTGTTGACTTTGAATAGTAACCATATGTATTCAAACCTTCAGAATCTTTGTCAACATCTCATAATCTAGAATTGGTCCAACCAAAGCTACTTCACCCACCTTTACCCAACAGAGTGGTGATTTCATGAACGACCATAAAATTCCACAAAATAAGACATTATGATCGATAAATGGTAATTATTGTTGTAAATAAAACTCAACCAATACCATATGGATATCCCATGATCCACCAAAATCCAAGTCGTGTGCATGAAAATATCTTCTAGCATCTAAATTACATGCTCCATCTGGACATCTGGGTATGAATGATAAGCTATGACCAACTTGATCTGAGTCCTCATTGATTCTTGAAGACCCCTCTAGAACCTTGAGGTAAACCTAGGATCCATATCTAAAAAAATGGTAGAAGGACTCCCATGTATCCTAATGATCTCCTACACATACAGCTTACCCAGATCTTTAACTTTAGTGGTGTATTTGGTTGGATGAAATGAGAAGACATCATCAACCAATCAACAACCACCCATATAGAATTTTTCCCTTGAGGTGTCTATGGTAACCCAACAAAAAAAATCCATGGGAACCTCATCCCACTTCCAAACCAGCACTTGAATAGGTTGACGCATGCCAGAATGTTTCAAGTGCTTTACCTATATCCGTTGGAATGTGTAATAGTGAGACACATAATCTGCAATGTTGTGCTTCATACCCAGCCACCATAATCATCTTTTCATGTAATAATACATCTTTGTAGCACCTGGATGAACTTCCCATGAAGATCCATGATAATCAAACAAGACTGAACTTCTCACTGGTGATAGGATGACAACACACTTACTTAAGATAAGTATTCCATCTGAATAAAGATACCAACCAAGAAATATCTCCCCCCATTAAAGGTTTTTCTGAATCATTTGAAACTCATAATCTTGTTTTTGAATTTTCAAGATAGTCTCCAGAAGAGATGATGAAAAATGAACACTGTGAAGAACCATACCTAAGATATCCTTTTTAGAATCAAATAGAAACTGAGTGAAAATCCCCATAAGATTCCACTCTTCCTTTGATTCCATAATATCCTATAATGGTACCTTTTTGTTTAATGCATCGGCAACAACATTCCATTTCCCCGAAGTATAGGTGATGTCTAATTCAAATGTTTGAATGTATTCTACCCATAATCAATTTCTGATATTCATGTCATTCTGGGAAATGATATATCTCAAAATCTTCTAATCAATGAGAACCATGAACTTTTATGTAAAGATATAGTGCCTCCAGCACTTAAATGCATGAATCACCACCGCAACCTCTAAATCATGAGTGGGGTAGCTCTTTTCATGCATAAAGAGTTGAAAAGTGAAGTAAGCTACCACATAATCATCCCGGATCATCATGCATCCTAAAAAATCACCATATGCATCCCAAAACACTAGATATCTCTTATGAGGCTGATGTAAGATCAGAATAGGTGTCGATGACAGAATTTTTTTCAGTACATTAAACGAAAACTGACACTTTTCATCCCATGATAATTTCACCACTTTCTTGGTAAGATTAGTCAATGTTGATGCTACCATAGAGAAATATTTGATGAACCGTCGGTAGTATCTAGGAATACCAAGGAATCTATGTTTCTAAAAGACAATTCATGGTTCCTTCTAGGAAAAAATAGCCATTACCTTCTCTGGATCAACTGATAAGCCATTCTCATAAATTCAATGCCTTAAGAACTTCACTTCTTGAATCTAGAAACTAAATTTTGAATTCCTTCCATATAGATAGTGATTTATTAGAATCTATTGAACCAAAATTAGATGGTTCTCTTGATCATGATAAGACATTTAATAAAATAGAATATCATCCACAAACACTACGAAAAAAGTGTGAAGATATTGGTGGAATATCTAATTCATCAAGGCCATAAAAACAGAAGGAGCGTTAGTCAAACCGAAATGCATAAGGAGATATTCATAATGTCCAAACCTACTCCTAAAGGCCATATTTGTTATATTAGTCTCACAGACTCTGAGTTGATGATAACCCAATCAAAGATTGGTCTTTGAAAACAACTTTCCTCCCTTAAACTGGTCGAACAAATAATCCAAACGAGGTAAAGGATATGTGTTCCTAACCATTACCCAGTTTAACATCCAATAGTCCAAACATTACCGAAGTGAACCACCCTCTTTCTTGGAAAAGAGAATAGGTGATGCCCAAGGTGAATCACTATGGTGAACAAAACCCTTCTCTAATAGATCTTCCAACTGAATCATCTTTTCTTTCAGCTCTTTTGGTTCTATACGGTAAGAAGGAATTGATATTGGTTGTGTTCTAAGCACCAAGTCAATTGTAAAATCTGCCTACCTCTCTAGAAGAAGTAAAGAGAAATCATTTGGGGAAATGTTAGGAAAGTCACAGACCACAATATGAATATCACCAATAGAATAAACATCATAGAGCTCAAACACAATGGCAGAAAACAAACTCCTGAGCTCTGGTTGGGAAGGCTTCACACAACCTGATCTCGGATTCCACTCCCCATTAAACACATGAGAGATCACATCAACATCACAAAACAAAACAAACCAATGATAACAATCAGCCTCATCTTGATGAGATACAAGACAATCCATTCCGATAATGAAGTCAAACATATCCATATCATGAATGAGAAATTCCCAGACCATTTTCGTCTCGGCTATCATGAACGAACATAAAGGACACAAAAACCCCTCCTCTATACTCTTTCCAAGATTCATCGCTAACACCATTTCAAAGGGTATAAATTACATTGGAAGTTTAATCATACCACCAAAAGTTTTAGATATAAATGAGTGGGAGGCACCAGTATCAAAAAAAGCAGTAGAAAATGAAGCTGAAAATATGAGCATACCTCTCATTGTTACCAGACCTGCATAAAATTTCATTGGACACTCATCTAATGTGTGTAATGATTCACTCTTGGGGCCTATGGATAGATCCATGTAGTCTTTTATGCTTCTGACTGTACCACATTAGCCTTTGTAGCTGAAAAACCCTGACCATAATGAGGCATATTCCAAGCCTAGAAGAAACATTGTAGATGACCAACATTTCCAAATCTATTTCACATATTCATGGGAATATGACAAGAACATCTAGTAAGAACCCCCTTGCCAAACTGGTATCATGTTATAGGTACACTTCCAACTGCAACGGATGGTGCAGAGGAGGCTCGCTGCTAATACCCACCTCCACCACTCCTGGGACGGTCCTGACAGTTCCTCTTCTTCTCATGCACACCACTGAAGCTACAACCAGTTAGAAGATATGAGGTAGTAATTATGACTTTTCCTATCATGTCCATCTATTCCATGATTTCTCTGCCCATTTTCTCTACATTGGTAGAAAGCTTCAACATGAACACCAGTGATCTAATGTCCAATCGCAAACCATGCAGGTACTTTTACCCCTTTAGTTGGTCATTCCCTACCACATTTGGAGAAAAAAATTCAAGCTCAGAACACTAGTTGGTGTAGGCTGACACCGAATGCTCTCCTTGGTGCAAATATTGGATCTCCAGATATTTTTCTAACATCAGAGACTCTAGACAAAACTATTGAAAGAAGAGGGTTTTTAAACCCTTCCAATCCAATCCCACTTGTTTGTCTGCCTTGACGATAGAGTCCCATAAATTATTGTTGGAACCCTCGAGTCTGAACACTATGCACTTCACCCTAATATTATCATATGTCTCTAGGAATTAGAATATTTGATTGATCATGTTCATACAATCATCCTCCTCTTGAGGTATATTCGTCCCTTTAAAGGATGGTGTCTTCCCATGCAACAACTCCCTTGATCGATCTCTATCTTCTCCAGCTTCAAGTTGTACTTCAACCATTGCGTTCTGAACTCATGGAATATCCTGATCGACAGCACTTATTACTGGTATGATAGTATCAATGATATTATGATCCATAGATGGATTTCTTTGAGGAGAATCAGATACACATTCTTGAGGAACCAATGGAAGATGTCACAGAGGTATACTGTTGCATACCAAAACATAAGAACGATTAGACATTGAAGAAATATTAGTGAAAAATAGAAAACACATAAGCAGAATCTGATATTTTAAAATAAAAAAACCAACACTAGAGATACATATCTCGACTTCCCATGGTAACTTGAGTCTTGTTGCAACATGAGATGGCCAGGAACACATAGCAACATACCTTTTATGTACCGAAAATTTTATCTCTAGTCTAACAGACATCCCAAGAAAAGATTATTGAGGAAAGAACTGGCATTTGATATCAAACTGTAATGAACTGACCCGGGTTACCCTAAAACCCATCACTCAACCCAATCTGTCACATTCCTGAATGGAATTCCCAATCCCCACAGGATGGAAACAAGCACTTGGGTATCAGATGAAAAACTTGAGGGAACGATTTCACCCAACCTTAACAACCACATGGCATAAATATATAAGGAATTAAAGGAACAACAAAATACTAAAAAAAATATGCCATAAATGTAAGAAAATAGTAGAAACAAAACAACTATAACAACATCAAAAAACATCAAAAGACAAGTCTGACTGCAAGGTACTAAAAAAACAACTACTCCAACAATGGTATAGAAGAACTTCAAAAATCTCACCAACATCTACCCATCCCATCAAACACGAACCTTACCACCTCATTGTAGTTCCTTTCCTTTCCCTGTACTAGAATACAAACAAAGGTATATGCACTACTGAAGTAGTACCCAGGGTGTGAGCTAACAGGCTTAGTACGATCCCAACCATTTCTTCCATGATAAGTCTCTATATAAAAAATCATGTATGCTCAATTTTAAAATAAAACAAGGCATGATAAGTAGTAAATGAGTTTTATATAAAAAATGGTAAACATTTACCTTTTCCATAGATCTAAAAAAAAGCGAGTATAATAGTTTAAAAGAATATTTTCCCATACCATCTTTCCACAAGAATAAACATGCATATAAAGGTTAACCTAGAAATCTATGAAATAAAAAATATAAGCATAGGTATCACACACCACAGAATAATAAAGGTCTTGGAAGCATACAACTCATACCATAAGAATCAAGTGCCCAAAAACTGATCCTAGAACACAATCCTAGGAAGAAGGGGAATATCCTATGAGTATATCCACCCCAACACATCACTATAAGTCCCCAAGAAAATCATTCTAAGAAAATAGAGGAAATCCCCAAGAAAAACCACCTTGGTAATCAAAAATAAATGAAAAATGGACTCAATATAAACCTTGCACCAAAATAACCAAGGTAACTAATGATCTCATTTTCACAAACCCATTGCAATGCCTTGAAAACCATTCAAAACCATTTATAATCCTTTTATCAAAATCCATGGAAAACCATTTTTTTAAAACCATTTTAAACACATACAAAAATAATTCCAATTTAATAAATCAATTTTTAAAGAATCCTTAAAAGAAAAATAAGAAACTTCATTATCATAGGCTAGAGACAGAACCACATACCTAAAATTTTGGGTCACACACCCCCGAAACAAAATCCAAATCCAAGAATGAAAACCAACGGTACCAATAGACACCAGATAATCCAATCCATGAAAATATTGATTCAAATAAAAACACAAAAGGATGTAGAAAGAGAGGAAACCCACATAACTCGAAGATGGACACCCGCCGCACCACAACCTATGAAAGAAAAAGTTTTTGGGAACAAGATATCACAATAGATCTAGAATAAGATAACAAGAATCAACCAAATTGGATCGGCAGATCTTATAATTCAAGGCTAGGGTGTAACGCCCTGACCCCAGTTACCCAGAGTTGGTGCATTATTACATAATATTGTCATGATCACAAAATATCAAGTCTCTAAAGACTGATTATTTTAGTATCCTTGGAAACACTAGATAGATTCATAAGTCTTACATTACATCAAAAATTGAAAAAAACTACAACAACATCTTTTCTTCATATCTCCTCATATTATCCCTGCATTTCATTCATAAAATACTTCTTCACATCCTGGGAAAAATTAAAACTTTGAAAGAGGTGAGATCATATGCTCAGTAAGGATAACAATATAGCAGAAACATTCATAAATAAACATAAACATTTAAGGCAATGTATAACTAAAACAAAAGACTTTTAAACTTGAGCTTCAGCATAATATGAAAAAGATAAAATGAAATAATGCCATTTACTTATTCACATGGATATTATACTAGTCAAATAATCACATTCAATATCAATAACCACTTTCATAAAGATGGAAAGCATATTTCTAGACTTTCATAACCACATAGTCAAGGCCTTGGGCCAAGACTACAAATAAGATTTTGTCAAGGCCTTGTGACAAGACACTAGTTTGTCTCATGAGACCTACCGATGCATCGAGGAGCAATATTGGGCTCCACCCATCACTTACTAAGTCCAATGCATTCCTCATATGAACATATTTAAACATAACATAAACATTCATATTAAAACTAGCATAAGAAATGTCAATACTTTCTCCATAACCCATGAATGGTATAAAAATAACACATCCACAGTCAAACATATCACGAAACCGTCAATACAATATGGAAGTTTTGTATTATAATAAATAAAATTCAAATAACCTTTAAATCCATCAAAGGATGTTGACATTGATGAAATCAAAACTATTTGAGTGAAATATCTCTTTTTTGAAATCATTTAAAAGTCACACATTTATTAAGGAAGTAATTTAAAAGAGATTTTTGAATCAAAGTTCCCCATACCAATTTGAAACTTTTGAAAATAAATATCATTTAAAAACATTCATGTCCATATAAATAAACCCATAAAATAATTTTTAAAACATGGACATTAATTAAAAATATTTAGAAAGATAAATCATTAAAACATTTAAAATTCTGATCTTGATAAAAAGTACCTTTCACAAATTCTTAAAATATTCATTTTGAAATATTATAAAAGTCACATAATTATAAAATAAAACATTTACTCTCAAAATATTCTTATAATCTTGTAAGGGAAGCTTTGACAATTTTATAATGGTGGAAAATAGCTTCACCTTCCGTATAAGTTAAAAAAAAGACATTTTTACCTTAATTCTGTCGACAAGGTTAAAAAGGACCTTGTTTGGAAAATGACGAAAAGATTCCTTTATAAATTTCTTATAAAAATTCAAAAAGGGTATAAATTACTTTAACCCATATTCTTTAAAATAGTAAGAATATTTTGAAATACATTTTTAAGACACATTGATGTTGATGATAAAGAGGTCCCCGTAGATAATTACGTATAAACAACCTCAGATAATGAAGAGATTGTGACATAAACCCTTACCATGTACTTTTCCTTGGTCAAGGGTAGGTTAACCTCCTTTATAATAGTAAATCATTGTTATTATATTATACAGTAATCATATACATAAATATGATATCATATATGATCTTTTAATGTTGTTTTGTTGATAATATCTTAGCATTACCATTGTTTCGGGTGTTAACTGATTTGTTTTCCTTTATATGCTTTGTTACATAATCTGTGTTTGTTGTGTATAGGATGTATTTTATTCATATCTAGAATGATATGAAGTTCTTAAACATTAATTTTAATCATCAAATGAGAATTAGTCTTGAATGGATATGAGGGAGAATTAATCTCATCGCGTTCGTGGAGACAGTAGTTCCTACGTACGCACAAGCAACAATATAATTATTTTAATATTAAAATCATATATAATTGGATGGTATATCATATATACAGAATCATTATAATTTTATATTTATTATTTACTTCAATTACTCATCATTATCATAACCATCCAAATAATAATGTTTTGAATAACAATTACACGACGACGTGGAGACGGTAAGCCGTACGTACGCAGGTATGGTGACATTTCATTCAAAGGATGGGAATAATACTGATTATGGTTTTACCATATTTATAATAACATCACAGTATATAGAATATACTGGATTTATTATTTTATAATGTAAATATCAATGAAAGAAGAAGTGGAAGAAGAAAGGAACTTGAAAGAGGGTGGTGAAAACATTACCTCTTCTTCAGGTTCTTCCTTTTGATTTGATCAAAAGGGATCCATAGGTTAGCTTTTTGGTCAAACTAAGGCATCTAGGTTGAAGTGAGGGAAGTTGAGAGAATATATGGGAATGGGTTGGCCGGTCCAAAATGCTTCAAAGGTGTGAATTAGAGATAATGGGGAGTGCCCTATTAGAAGAGGGGTGAGGGGAACCTTAGGAAAAACTTAAAATATTATTTTATAATAAATTCAGATTCGTTTTATAATGGGTAAAAATTGATTTATTTAGAAGATAAGGTGAGTATGGGTCTAAATACACTCAACCAATAGGTTTTAGACAGGTTTAGGTTACTTTATTAACCTTATCTTTTAGTTTTAACTCTTAGTTAATTAGTTTCAAATTTACCATGGCTCTTTGTATTTTTTTATTATATGGTTAATAAAATTACTATAAACTTCAAATATACCCCCAAGTGGTAAATTAATGATACACCTATCATTATATAATTCCTTTTTACAAACCTTAGATTTTTAGGAATAGAATATCAATTAATAATATAATATTTGTTTTAAAAACACTTTTATGTCAATTTAGACACTATTGGGTATTTTGTTTTTGATAAATTCATAACAGAATTACTACTTAGAAAAAAATTCATATAACCAATCATAATATGTCATATTAATCTGAAAATTATTTTAATTCATAAAAATTCTTATATTACATTTATTTTGGTATTTGTAATATCAATTATCTTAATCTTTCATTAATATGGTAATTACTGCATCATCATTGTGTCATAAATAAATTAAATTATTTAATGTCTAAAAATTATAAATAAAATACCATTATGTATAAAATATTTTTATATTTCTAGTGAATATTTATAATCTAATTTATCTTATGCATAACCCTATATTAAAAATGTTTTTGCTATTAAACTTTGATTTTAACTCTTTTAACTCTTCTTTGAATTAAATAATAATAAATGTCATAATCTAATCCAAGTGGACCTAAATAATAATATTTTATTCCTAAGGTTTTCTTTGGTCGATATATACTTGTCCAAAAGAATTAGGATATGTTTTAGGGTAATATTAATATCATTTTTTACCCTTAATTACCCTATTTACTTCTAACTGTGGTAAATAAAAGTAAAAAGTTACTATTCACCAAAAATTATTTTTATCTTATTGATCCACATTTTACTACTTGATATTAACTTTGTCTCTTAGATTTTCAAAATTCTACTCACAGAAGAGGTAAAATTAAGTTTTCTGTAAATTTGCAAATTCTCCTAGGAGATGGGTAAAAGACGGTGAAAAGTTCAATAAAATATTTATAGATCTAAAATTATTATAAAATAACTTCAATGAATTAAATTGAACTTATATAGGTATTATGTATCTATTTTGACCTAAAATAAATTTAAATAAAAATAATTATTTAAAAAAATCGATTTTAAACTATAACTCGGTGTTTTTAACTATTCATCAAAAATTGTAAGTTTTCCGAAAAATACCAAAAATTCACCCTAATCTAATTTCGACTTTCTGAATCCAAAAATGAAGACTATTTTACCAAATTCAAAACATATATGTTGAATTTATTAATTTAAAATTAATTCTTGTTGTCAAAACAAATAGTATGTTTTTATGAAACAATAACTATCAAAAGATTGACACTTGTTTATGTATAATTTCAATGTAAAATTAATTACAATGACCAAGATTAGATTAAAGGGTAAAAAATATAATATAATTATACTTCCAAAAAATTAAAATGTATAATTCAACACTAAAAATTATTTTGATTAAAAAAGTTGTTTTCTGTTAAAATATAGTATTTTTCACTATTCTCCCAAATATGAAAGTTATCAAAAAAACAATAAAAATTTATTGAAACTAAATTCTTTTATCCTGATTCTAAAGAAGAATTTTCTTTTGTCAAATTTAATATATAAAAGTTTCAAATATTGGTTTTAAAAAGGTTTCTCCATTAAAAGGTGAAAATTTTGAATTTTTTGAAACATAATTCATTTATATGAAAAAAAAAATTATTTTTTCTTACATTATGTCTAAAAACTCATAATATAGATTCTAAAATTATAAAGATTATATAATTTTCAAAATTTAGTTAATACTATTCATAATCGCTATTGAACGGCTAGTTTGGTAAGTCGTGATGCACTTGAACTTAGTGTTGCATGTGGTGCAAGTTATTGCAATACTTTGAATAAATAACGAACTATGAAATATTGGGGTGTTACATTCATCCCTCCTTAAATAAATTGAATCCTCGCAATTTGAAATTGTTCTTCGAAAATAAAAGGTTGAAAATATAAAATATCTTTGTGGGAAACCCCACATTAGAAATTGGGTTAATAAAATTTAGTCTTAATAAGCGGAAAAGAGAAATCAAAGGGTCACCACCAAATTATGATCTCGATTAGGGGAATATTGGTGGAAATTAGAGACACATAATTGGAAGAAAAACTTAAATATTTATAGTGAGTTATTGAGGTCATCAGTCACAAACAATTGTCGAATTGAGGGCCTCAAAGCCATCAATCTTTGAAGATTTAAAATATCATTGGTTCAACAAAACATAAGGTATTAGGATAACACATTTTTAGTTTTAAGATCCCTTAAATAATGTTTAAGAATTAATTTCTTCTTAGAATAAGAGTAGAAAATATATATATATATATACTTGACAAGTATAGTTCCATCGTTTCACTAATTTCTACCCCAAACTCATCTTTCACTCTAAAAGATAATAGAACTTAAAAATTTCCATTTATCATATTCGTATAGGGTTCCAAAAAATGAATTTCTAATTCATATAACAGACCTTTTTAAAAAAATACATTATTTAATCCAGGACATCACATGGGCTAGTGGTAGGTGATACACCCTTGTCGCCCTTCGGCTGTGGGTTCTGGTCTCGTGGCCTTGCCAGACGCGACGGGTTGCCACCCGACCTCCTGGTTGTACGTTTATGGAAATCCAAAAATAATCTCAAACTAGAATTATCCAAAACACTTCTATCCAAACTCACAGTCCAAAACTTATAAAGAAGTTAAACACAATGAAGATCCTTTTTTCCGTGTAATAACATGTGAACACGTTCATCATGTATTCTTTAAAAACACTGCAATATCCTAAATTACCATAAATCCTTATTGATTACATTCATGATCCGTTATTTCTTACAGAATACTTTATATACTGCTTCTATCCAAAAAATTTGTAAACTCCAACAATGAAAAATCATTAATTAGTTTCAAGGTAGTCAAGAATATCCAATATAATTTATTCAAATCAACCATCTCTTACTCCAAAATCACTACCTCATTATCGAGACCATATTAAGGATTACCTTTCCTTCAACAATGTATTTTACCAAAAGTGTAGCTCACTATTAAGTAACTTTTCTTAGAACCATATAATCTCAAATAAAATAGTACTGTAGTACAATACTTATTTATTTCCATAATATATATAACCAGTATAACGTTGATGCAACACTCAGATGAAATAATCCTATAATAACAACATAAGAACACTAGTTATTCTTCTTCATCTGAGGTAGTATCATAACTTGATTATTATCCAATAGAATCATTCGGGGTATACTCTGATGATTTGGACATCGGTTGGTGTAGTGTCCCAACTCCTTATAGATGAATCATTGTACATTTTATACCTTTTCCTTACCCTTGTAGTCACGTACATTGTGTCCTTTTTCTCCACACTTAAAACAAACTTCCATTCCCTTCGGGCCAGTTCCAGGGTGTTTCTTCCCACGGTTATCACATACGGGAAAATTATTATTTTCCCTCATCCCTTTATCCATCTTTCTCTCTTCCATGCTTTTCTTCTCTTTATTCCCTTCAAAACCATAGGACTCGGAGAATTCTTTACTTATCTTATTAACACATGATATTATTTCTTCATATGTTGAGAAAACATGAGAGACTATTTCCCTTATAAATGTTGTCTTAATGCCATGGAAGATATGATCTTTCTTACTCTTTGGATCATATGTATTGTTGGAGTTCACATTCCTTCTACTGGGTGTCATTTCTATACAATGGCATACACTAGGTCAGTTTATGAATTGCAATGAATAATTCAAAACTTGTAAAATACCAAAGGTAAATTGAACAGTTTATGGATATAATCCATAATCATAAAAATGTTTTCTTTGAGGAATTATATACTCAGAAACCCTTCATAATGGTTTGTAAAGAAAATTATAATTATCCTAAGCATATCCCTTAGGAGTGTCGTAATCAAGAGTGCAGCAAGGCCTGTTGTCGTTCACCAGTTCTCGTTCGAGTCTAGATCAAAGCAGTGTTTTTGGGTTTTACCCATAGGTACATCTGTTCCAGAGACGCCTCTACCTGCTCGTATCCATACAGGGATGTATTTCTCGGAAAACTCCCAAAATCTCTACAATACCAAAATTCTAGGAAGTTCTTTTATACTAATCCTCAAACTATATCTTATAGCTATGTGTTATAATCAGAGTTTATCTAAATCTAGCTTCCAAGGTTTATAAAAAACTTTCTCTGATACCAACTGTAACGTCCTGACACCAGTTACCCAGAGTCGGTGCATTATTACATAGTATTGGCATGATCACAAAAGATCAAGTCTCGAAAGACCGATTATTTTAGTAGCCTTGGAAACACTAGATACATTCATAAGTCTTACATTACATCATAAAGTGAAAAAAAAACTACAACAACATCTTGTCTTCATATCCCCTCATACTATCTCTACAGGTAATTCATAAAATACTTCATCACATCCTGGGAAAAATTAAAACATTGAAAGGGGTGAGCTCAGATGCTCATTAAGGATAACAATATAGCAGAAACTTTCATAAATAAACATATACATTTAAGGCATTGAATAACATAAACAAAAGCCTCTTAAACATAAACTTCAGCATAATATGGAAAAGATAAAATGAAATAATGTCATTTACTTATTCACATTGATATTCATCTAGTCGAATAATAACATGCAATATCAATAAACACATTCATAATTATGGAATTCATAATTCCATACTATCATAACCACATAGTCAAGGCCTTGTGCCAAGACTACAACTAAGATTTTGTCAAGGCCTTGTGCCAAGACACTATTTTGTCTCATGAGACCTACCTATGCATCGAGGAGCTATAGCGGGATTCATCCATCACTTACTATGTCCAATGCATTCCTCATATGAACATGTTTAAACATAACATAAACATTCGTATTAAAACTAGCATATAAAATGTCAATACTTTCTCTATAAACCATGAATGGTATAAAAATAACACATCCACAGTCAAACATATCACAAAACCTTCAATAAAATATATAAGTTTTGAATTATAATAAATCAACTTCAAATAAGCTTAAAATCCATCAAAGGATGTTGACATAGATGAAATCAACACTAGTTGAGAGAAATATCTCTTTTTTGAAATCATTTAAAAGTCACCCATTTATTAAGGAAGTAATTTAAAAGAGATTTTTGAATCAATGTGTCCTATACCACTTTGAAAATTTTGAAAATATATATCATTTCAAAACATTCATGTCCATATAAATAAATCCTTAAAATAATTTTGAAAACATGGACATTAATTAAAAATATTTAGAAATATAAATCTTTAAAACATTTAAAATTCTGATCTTGATAAACAGTACCTTTCACAAATTCTTAAAATATACATTTTGAAATCATTTAATAGTCACATAACTATAAAATAAAACATTTACTTCAAAAATATTATTATAATATTTTAAGGTAAGCTTCGACGATTTTAAAATGGTGTAAAATAGCCGCACTCTCCGTATAAGTTAAAAAAAATACATTCTTATCTTAATTCTGTTAAAAAGGTTAAAAAGGACCTTGTTTGGAAAAAGACGAAATGATTCCTTTGTAAATTTATTATAAAAATTTAAACAAGGGTATAAATGAATTTAACCCGTATTCTGTAAAATAGAAATAATGTTTTGAAATACATTTTTAAGAAAGATGGATGTGGATGATAAAGAGGTCCCAATAGATAATTACGTATAAACAACCTTGGATAATGAAGAGATTGTGAAATAAACCCTTACCTTATATTTTTCCCTGGTCAATGTTAGGTTAACATCCTTTATAATAGTTAAATCATTTTTATTAAATTATACAATAATCATATACATAAATATGATATCATATATGATCTTTTAATATTTCTTTGTTAATAATATCTTAGTATTATCGTTGTTTCGGGTGTTAACTGATTTGTTTTCCTTTATATGATTCGTTACATAATCTGTGCTTGTTATGGATTGGTTGCATCTTATTCATATCCAGAATGATATAAAGTTCTTAAACATTACTTTTAATCATCAAATGAGAATTAGTGTTGAATGGATACGATGGGGAATGAATCTCATCGCGTTTGTGGAGACGGTAGTCCGTACGCATGCACGAGCGACAATATCATTATTTTGATATTAAAATCATATATAATTGGATGTTATATCATATATTCAGAATAATTATAATGTTATATTTATTATTTACTTCAATTACACATCATTATCATACCCATCCAAATAATAATTTTTTGAATAACAATTACACCACGACGTGGAGACGGTAAGCCGTACGTACACACGTATGGTG
Source organism: Viscum album (assembly GCA_963277665.1). Lineage (NCBI taxonomy): Eukaryota > Viridiplantae > Streptophyta > Magnoliopsida > Santalales > Viscaceae > Viscum > Viscum album. Next base: position 1,388,549,697 of record OY728160.1, read on the forward strand.
ACATGTCATTCAAAGGATAGGTAGAATATTGAATATGGTTGTACCATATTTATAATAAAATCAAAGTATATAGAAGATACTGGAGTTATTATTTTATAATGGAAATATTAGAGAAAGAAGAAGTGTAAGAAGAAAGGAATTTGAAAGAGGGTGGTGAAAACATTACCTCTTCTTCGGGTTCTTCCTTTTGATTTGATCAAAATGGATCTATAGGTTGTCTTTATGATCAAACTAATGCCTCTAGGTTTAAATTATAGAAGTTGAGATAATATTTGGGCAGGGGTTGGCCGAGCCAAAAGGCTTTGAAGGTGTGAATTAGAGAGAAGGGGGAGTTCCCTTTTATAAGAGGGGTGAGGGCCACCTTAGGAAAAACTTAAAATATTATTTTATAATAAATTCATATTCATTTTATAATGGCTCTAAATTGATTTATTTAGAGGATTAGGTGGGTATGGGTCTAAATCCACTCAACCAATAGGTTTTAGACAGGTTTGGGTTACTTTATTAACCATATCTTTTAGTTTTAACTCTAAGTTAATTAGTTTGACATTTACCATTTCTCTTTGTATTTATATATTATATGGTTAATAAACTTACTATAAACTTCCAATAGACCCCCAAGTGGTCCATTAATTATACACCTATCATTATATAAGTCATTTTTCTGATCCTTAGATTTTTAGAAATATAATATAAATTAATAATATAATATTTATTTTAAAAACTTTTTTATGTCAATTTTGTCACTATTGGGTATTTTGTTTTTTATAAATTCATGACTGCATTATTACTTCGAATAAAATTCATAAAACCAATAGTAATATGTCATATTAACCTATAAAAGTATTTTAATTCATAAAAAGTCTCAAATTACATATATTTGGGTATTTATATTATCAATTATCTTAATCATTCATTAATACAGTAATTACTACATCATCATTGTGTCATAAATAAATTTAATTATTTAATGTATAAATTTTATAAATAAAATACCATTATGTAAGAAATATTTTCATATTTCTAATGAATATTTATAATCGAATTTATCTTATGTATAAGCCTATATTAAAAATGATTTATTTATTGAACTTTGATTTTAACTCTTTTAACTCTTCTTTGAATTAAATAATAATAAATGTCCTAATCTAATCCAAGTGGACCTAAATGATAATATTTTATTCCTAAGGTTGTTTTTGGCCGATATACACTTGTTCAATAGACTTAGGACATGTGTTAAGGTAATATCAATATCATTTGTACCCTTAATTACCCTATTTAATTTTAACCGTGGTAAATAAAAGTAAAAAGTTACTATTCAAAAAAATTATTTTCATCTTATTGAAACAAATTTTACTCCTTGATATTAAACGTGTCTCTTGGATTTTCAAAATTCTACTCATAGAAGTGGTAAAATTATGTTTTATGTCAATTTGCAAATTCTCCTAAGAGATGGGTAAAAGACGGTGAAAAGTTAAATAAAATCTTTATATGTCTAAAATTATTATAAACTGACTTCAATGAATTACATTGAACTTATAGAGGTATTATGTATCTAATTTGATCTAAAATAAATTTAAATAAAATAAAATATTATTTAAATAAAAATTTGGTTTTAAACTATAACATATTGTTTTTCACTATTCCTCAAAAATTGAAAGTTTCCATAAAAATTCAAAAAATTAACCCTAAGATAATTTTGTCATTCCGAATCCAAAAATGAATTCTATTTTACTAAATTCAAAACATATAAGTTGTATTTATTAATTTAAAATTAATTCTCATTGTCAAAACGAATAGCATGTTTTTATGAAACAATGACTATCAAAATATTGACACTTGTTTATGTTTAATTTCAATATGAAAATCATTACAATGACCAAAATTGGATTAAAGGGTAAAAATATAATCTAATTATACTTCCAAAAAAATAAAATGTATAATTCAACATTATAAATTATTTTGATTAAAAAAGTTGTTTTCAGTTAAAATATAGTATTTTGCACTATTCACCCAAATATGAAAGTTATCAGAAAAACATAAAAAATTTGTTGAAACTAAATTCTTATGTCCTGATTCGAAAGAAGAAGTTTATTTCGTCAAATTGAATATATAAAAGTTTCATATATTGGATTTAAAAAGGGTTCTCCATTAAAATGCGGAAAATTTTAATTTTTTGAAAAATATATCTTTTATCTGAAAAAAATGAATTTGTTCTTAGATTATGTCTAAGAAACTCATAATATGGATTCTAAAATTATAAGAATTGCATAATGTTAAATGTTCAGTTAATACTATTCATAACCGCTTTTTAACGACTAGTTTGGTAAGTCGTGATGCGCTTGTACTCAGTGTTGCGTGCAGTTTAATTTATTGAATTACTTTGAAGAAATAACGTACTATGAAATGTTGGGGTGTTACATAGGGTGATATTGTGATCATAAGAAAGGAATAACGAGAATAAAAACATACTCGGTGAGACGCACAGCATATTCAATGAAGATCAAACATGGATCTGATTGATCTGGAATATGTTTAGTGTCTAAAAAATTCACTAGAACTAGCTTAAGTCAAGAGCCATGAATTTTGGAGAGAAAATGATAGAGAATAACTAATGAACATGTGACTTTAACATGGGCTCAGGTTGGGTTACGACGTGTACCCCTTGGTCATGACGTGTAGGCCACACTGGATATGTATTTCTAAAAACTCACCGTATCGGGATAAAAATCCACAATTTAACCCCTAAAGGATATTTACCTCATGTGAACAATGTGAAATATGTCACAAAATGATCTCCCCATTCATTATGTGTATCCAGCACTCAGTACACGACGTTTACCTATTCTGCAACATGCAGTGAATCCAGAAAACACATCTCTGGATTTGAAAACCAAAAGGCAACATAGAAAAATGGAAAAAAAACATGATCAATGTAACAGGATGTTATAATAATGAAAAAACATTTTCTTTTATTAATCTACTTTATTTTACAATATTATTAAAATATAATTTCATAAATGATTCCATCATTAATTTAGTGGGATGTTGAATACAAAAATTATTTTGTTAACCAAATTTGTTAATAATAAATTACATATTTATATAGATAGATGGATCTACAATTCAATGGAATATCAAATTATAGAATGAATGTGGTTAGTGATGTTAAAAAAGCTTTAATTTTCCCCATTTTTTGTTTCTTAATAAAAAAATTTATAATAGGTAACTTTTAATGTAATTTAGTTTTGGAATAATATTAATTTTTTCAGTACAAGCTTTTAAATAATATCAATAATGTTGTGGATAAAATAATTTATTTTATTTTTACAGAATTAGAGAGGCATAAAATTAGGTTTTCAATTCATATTATTTTTAGGACCATTTGAGATTCTTCTTATTAGTGTAATAACTCATCAATGATGTAGAAATTTGAAAAAAATTGAATCTCAAAGATAAAATATTAGTCTACATTATAGTTGGTCACTTCCTTAAATATTCGTGTTCTAATTCCAAATTATTATGGGAGAGTCAATGGATTTTTATAATATTTTTACAACTACTATAATAGGTGATGAATACTCAAGGTATAACAATACCCTTTGTGGTATGGGTATAGTAATTGGAAATATTTTTGGTCCTTGCACTAAGATTTTGAAATTTGGTATTTCTGATATATTTGGGGTTATGATTTTCCTTATAACCAATGGGATGAAATTTGGAAAATCAAATATTTCACTAATTTTACTTTTCAATTCAACTTTCTCATACCTCATCTCAGAAATCCAAAGTTGTTTACATATATATGTTTCATGAATAGTCATGGAATGGTGATATATTCTTGTTTTCTATTTTCTCTCCAAATTATTTATTTATTTTTTCGTAACCAATATATTTTTTCCAATGTTTTACATTGTAAAACATGGAAATTGTTAAAATATAATTATACATTACACTAAAATTCATGATAATTTCTTTTAAATGAATTTTATGGGTAGTCAAAAGTGATTTAGAGGCTATGAAATTGTAATAATTTTAAATTATTAAGATTCAAAAAAGTGAAATAGTTGTTAAAAAAAGTACTATCTGACATATTTGTGACCTTTTCTAGACACTTTAATCATTAATTGAATGCAATATATTAACTATGGTGAATTATTTTATTGCAAAATACTAGGTCTTCACCATGATCCTATTATGGATGACATTGTCTTTTACATTTCCCAAACATTTTCATTCATTTATTCCCTAGATACATTATAATTTAACTATTCTAGTGGATGATGTTATTATTTTTGAATTATCTCAATGTTTTATTAAATATGATTAATTCAAAGCTCACTCGAAATAGATGAATATTAGGGTTCATTTCTATTGAATACATCATTTGGTTCTCTATTTAGCGAACTTTACAATTTTTATAAAAAAATTTCTCATTATCCGTTGAATATTTGAAATAATATTTCCAATTTCTTCATTTATTGAATAAATCTATTCATTACATCATCTTTGAGTTTTTTTAGGTTACCGGGACATACCGTAATCCTATTATGGATGAATTTCTCTTATACATTTCCCAACCGAGTTCATTATTTTATTGTCTCGAAACTCTATTATATAATTTTTTCTGAGGATAATATAATCATTAGATTATGAGATGGATATAGTTATAAATGTTCTTAGTTTATTCAAGATTATGCACATCATATTTTTAATTCATATATTCCTTTACATTAATGCTACCAAAACTCGTGATATTTACGTGGAATTTTCAAATTCTAAATTTGAATATGTGTTTACCTTTATAATATTAATACATGATTAATTATATACTTATTATAATTAAAGTTTATATTTTATAGTATGTTGTATTCATTCAATATCTCTTTAACGTTCCTTGGTATGACTCATCATTTTTTATTATTGTGTATGATTTAATATTTTATTAATGTAACTATGATTTCTTTCACTGTGTAGATTTGATGTTAAATTTGAAATGTAATTATTCATTTAATTTACTACTAAAATTATATAAATAATAATTGTTTTTACTATTTCACCTTTCATGTTGATGTAATTATTATAATAAAACTATTTAAAAATATAATTTAATATTTCCCTATAAAATCATGTTTACCTTATCTAAGAGAATAATAATCAAAAAATCATTTTATTAATATCAATCTAAAAACTATGATAATATTTTTATAAACCATAAATGTATGTTTATAAACCATCAATGTGTTAATTTTTTTATTTATTTTCCATCTCAATTTATATATTATATTTTCTTCTAATTCCTCTTAATATTTTTCTTTTTACATGTATTCAATAAATAAGTAAAAACAAAATTTGAAAATAAAACATTGGATTTCCAGTTTCTGAGGGAATTGATCGATTATAGGTCAATTTCCATTTGAATTTTTAGAATTAATATTTAGTTTTAGATTCATTATAGTGTTGGTTCTTCTCTATATGGGAAGGTTATAACATTGGTCTATTTTAACTCATGGGATCTACATTTTTTTTCTTCACCTGGCTTCAACTTTGGTACATTTTAATTCACAGATTCCACAATTTATGCCTTCACTTAGATTTTAGTTCTAAAATGGTGTTTAATTTCATTAAACATAAAATAACCCTATAAACTCATAATGATAAGGTTGGGTGTGAAAACACTTATGGATTCACCTAGTTATTGATGGTGATTTTAAAAAAGTAGTTCCATATGTTAGTTACTATATAATTTTATTTATAATAGTTGAAATATATACATTATTTTGGATATATTTTTCACTTAAAGGATCCAGGAAAGAGTGAAACAAGTGATTATTTAATGGATTCTCTATCATTATATTTGAGGACAAGGGAGTTCTCAATATTTCATCCAACAAAATAAGTTACGAATCATGGTTTTTGAAGTCAACCTTCCATATGTGTGTATTCTATTTTGCCTCAATTTCAATCTTCTGACACATAATACAATTTAATTTTTTATGCAGAAGAAAATTTTAATGAATTTCAATTCATACGAATAAAATATGATATATAATTATGAAAATGATTTTTGGATATAACGTAAGAATTTTATGATTTTTGTAATTAAATTTTTCATTCAATTAAACTTGATATCCTTTTATATTTTGTATATTTTATTTAAATATTCTATATTTCTTTTCAATTAAAATATGGGTAATGTGTACTATGTACATATTCCCCTCTATCAATAGTGTACATGTACAAGAAGGTGAAGACTTCACTTAGGTCACATTGGTCATATTTGGAATATTTATCTCATTCTAGCATGTAAAAACTCTCAAACATATTACATAAAATATTATTTGAAAATTCAATTATAATGTGATTTTGATTAATAAATACTTTATGTAATATATTAAGTAAACTCCAATTTCACCAGATATGGTTCAATAAAATATGATCTTAGAAAGCAGAGCAATTAATAAATTGAATAGATGAAGCTACTATTGTTTGAAATGTTCTATTGTTTCCTTGAAATTTAAAGGATCAATATTTAATTATCTGACACTATTTGATTTGTATATTAAATATTTTTTAATCCTATATATTTATCTTACTATATTGTATATCTTTTCTTGTTTTGTTTTTTAGGTTTATGTTTTCATAAATTTTTCATATTATTGAAATTATGTTTATATTTTCTGAATATTGTTTTCACAAATAACTCTTTTATATTAATACGTTTTTTTATTTAAACTATACTAAAAAAAATTTATTTCAAATAGAAATTTTAAAAATTGTATTTTTGGTTAAATGGGTTTTATAAATTAAATGATGGAACAACCTATATATAAGAGAGATGTTTATATCATTTAGATTGTGTTTTGGATATTCTGAATAGTTAGAAACCGATTGAGAATATGAAACATCTTGTATAAGAGAGCCTTGTCACATGCGTGAGGCATTATATTTTCTTAATTTTTCAATTTTTAAGAAATGATAAATATTTTAATGATGAAGTCAAGAATCATAAAATAATGTTATATGATTTCACATATAGATCATATTCAAGCTGATATGGATGTTTATCACAGTGAGTGATACTCTAAGACTGAGCATGGTAAAAGTTATGCAATGTGTGGATTCCAAACAGAAGAGTGAATATCATATTATAGGAATTAAAAAGTTATCCAACCATCCCACCCTACAAACCATATTGTTTTTGGAAATATTAAATGGAATATAAAATATGGTTGTGTGAATTTTGATGATGTAGATGGCCGCATTGTTGACTCTATGTGGGAAATATGATCTAGGGTTCCAACATAGCATGAGTATTGTAGAGAAGCCAATATTTCCCATCCTAAAACTACCCATAAACTAATATAAACAATTTGTAAGATCTCATTCCCTAATATCCTGAAATCACAATGATATATTTTTCAGGATTCTTCCTCTTTAGATTCTTTACTTTAGCATCTATATATTTCTTCTCAACATAAACACAGTATTTTTTGCAATTTTTTGTGGAGGTCATGTATGTTTTGAGTTATGATATATCTATATGTGTTATATCATGTTCGGGATTAATTTTTCATAAATTAATTGGTCATTTTTCAGTTATATCATCTACCTTGTTTCTTCATTTCAACATATATAATTTAATCGAAATAGAGAAGGTTTATTTGGTAAATGAAAAGGTTATTAGTGGCATATAAAAGATAAAAACACTCGATTAAGGCTATCAAATATATTTTTTCATTCCTTATTTAGTTGCATAATTTTTCATTTTTATTTATCTTTTTTCTAGAGGACATTGTTCCACATGTGAATTCAAAATATATTTTTTATATATGTAATTATATTAAAACATCTTAAAAAATAACAACACCATTACAAAAATATTTGGATTTTATAATTTTTCAACAATATTTCAAATATTAAATAAATTTTCATGATCAAAAAAATTGCTACAAGAGTTTTTTAAGAGAATATTGAATTTCAGGGAGGATTTTTTTTTAATTTGAATAAAAAACATCATTATCCCTTATAATTCAACATCTCATGAACAAACATGAAAATTAATGATACTAAGGTGATTATTTTTATTTTTATTTTCTATTAATTTTGCATGTTTTTATTATGATAACATATTGTAAACTAATGAAATGATATATTCATAAATTTTATTTTTATGATTATGTCATTTTATCCGTACAACCATTAAGGATAAAACAATATGGTTTATTTGAGTGGCCATTGGCCTAAAAATTGACTCCATAATTTAACATTATGTTGAGAGACTACTATTTAAAGATAGATTTTTTCATAAATGATTCAATAGGTTTCATCTTTTTTTTATGAATTATAGGATTCAATGAATGATTTAAGAAATTAAAACCCCATATTTAGGAAATAATGTTTGACCAATGTCATTACATTTTTATATTATTGAATTTTTAATTGTTTCAATTTTACTCTAATATTTTTTATTAAAATTTACTATGGCTAATGACCTTTTCATTATTTTGTAGCATGATGTTAATTTGTTCCTCTATAATTCACCCTATTTTTAAAATCATGATGTTAAGATTCCAATATTTTATGAAACAACATGAATAATTAATTACATTATTTTTTGGTTCTTCTATTTAGTTGTTACATCATTCATTTTTTTCATCTTAAATGTTTGATTTACTCTCTTCATTTAAATACTAAAAAGGGGGTTACGAACGCTTGGAGGAACAAGTCATATTTTATATACTTTAATTAGTTTGGTGTTCATCCCTCAATCCCTAAATAGATTTATACAATATTACATTAAAAATAATATTTTTTTGATAATTTAATGAGTTTTGGGATGTATTTATATTCAAGTCGATCGAAGAAAAAGTAATCTCTTATACATTTTTTATATGAAATGAATTTAGAAAGTGGTGTTTGACTTGTGTTACATGATATAATTTAATATAAATTATTTTGAAATAAAATATTTTTTTTATTTATATTGTATCCTTATTTAGATGTTGTTTTTAAAAAAATAATTATGATAGTGTTAATGTAACTTATCAGTTTAATGATTATGTCATGAACATGAAAATATGCGGTGGACTAAGAGGATCACCTCACTAATGAACTTACACAAGGGTTGTGTGTACATTATTTTTACTTCAAAAGAATCATGTTTTATTAATTGGAATCACCTAATCTAGGATCATTGAACTGAAGGTACATCTTATTTATATATTTCATCACATCATCTAATCTCTTACACAGATTATAGTAATTTTTCTCATTACCTAATTAGTGATTCGATTCATATTTTTCAACCTTTTAAATTTCAATACCTAAACTTTCATTATGGGTTTCATGAATGGTCTTTAACCTTGAATACATCATGTTGTTAAATTTATCAGGACTTAGTCCAAGATCCTCATCCATCTGGTAATTCTTCACTCTAAATACAATTTTTATAATTTTCATTAATCCTAAAAAATCAATTATGATGTTTTATTCATTTCAAATAACATTTTTATTTTTGGATTAATAATTATAGAGTAAAATTGTGTTCATCCATTTTCATTTAATACGACATGTCGTTAATGGTTTGAAATTTTTTCATTATATTATTATATACTTTTTGTTTTATCACCCCAATATTTTCCATGTCATCTACATTACTAAATATTACATCTAATGAAATATTATTCATATTGTTTTTATTTTAATTAATAATAATAATTTTTTACATAGTTTATTACTTGTACACATAAATATTGACAAACTAATTATATTATTATATAATAAATTTTGGTAAAAAAAATTGATATCATTATTTTTATATTTAATTAAACTATTTTACACTATTTTAGAAGACTTAATATCTTACGTGACCTTATATAAGAAAAAATATTCAAGAAATATTTAATTTTCAATAGGTGATAAAGAATTAAATTAGTTATCCCGAAAGTATTATTCTATTTATTAATACAATCATAAGTGATCTTATTTTCTTTTTAATTTTATATGCTGATAATTTTTTTCCATCTTATATTATAATATTAGCCTCTATAAAAATATTAAAAAGATGATTTTATTTTTATTCCATGAACTATACTTATACTAAATAACATATTTCCTCTTTTAAAATTAGTTATTCATGAATGTTTTTCTTATTTTTTTACTAGATCATTTTGTGAATTTATTTTCATTTAAATGTTGTATGATATTTTTTTGAGAATTTTGGTCTATAGTTGTAATATTAATCTTGGTAACTGATATAATATAATATTATTTTATAAATTTTGGTAACTTCATAATTTCATAGTTATTTTTGTATGTAATATGTTTTAAATTTATCTATTTTAGTACCTTGATATGTATTATAGAAAATTGTGTTATTCCACATACACCATTACACAAAATACATCATACTAAAATCAATGTGGATTTTCCTATTTAGAATTTTATGTAGTTAAGTAATCACTGAGAATTTATCAATCATAACAAGGTGTTAGTGAAAGTTTATTCATAATTAGATTTTTCTTCTGTAAATTTGTTTTTAGGATTCCAGCATTTGACAAAAATCAAGAAACAAAACTATTTTATATTTGTTTTAGTTTAAAACATACTAAATCCATATGAATTCATGAGCCATATATATGTTTCCAGTATTATATATTAATTTTTTTACGTAAGTGATGAAACCATGTATAGTCTCTTCTATGTTCAAATTTTTTTATACATCGTCAGATTAATATTATCATTTAGGTGTAATATTTGTATGATTTTAGTTAATTATTTTCCAAATGTATGATCATTAGACACTATTTTGGATCTAGTATCATCTACCAGAACTTATATAATCATAATCCAAGAAATATTATTTTCAAATATTAATTTATTATTTCTATACTCTGATGGTTATTTATATATAATTCATGACCAAATTTATTTTTTTTATTATCGATGAAAATTATTGTTATTAAATTGTTGTCCCGTAGTGGTAGTAAAACTATAGATACATTTCTATGGTGCAGTGAGAAGAGTTTTTTTAGCCTTCTATAATTTATAAAACCATTTGGCTTCAGTTTGAATTTTTGGAATACAAATTTCTCAACATTCATTCCAATTTCTTGATAGTCTCTTTTCATTGTTATTCTTATGGTTCCATGATAAAATCCTCAAAAATAACCCCTTACATTCTATATTTTCATATTCAAAAAGATTTTTCCATTTATATTTCCTCTATACAAAGGATCATAATCAACAAAGTAATGGATCCCTTACAAGAAAATATGTTGTAGGAGTGATATTAAGAAAAATTTATCTATCAAAGGAGAATCACATGGTTGTAGGATCCTATATCTATTTGAAATTAAAATATAGGTTTATATTTTCTATGTGAATATTCCCAACCATTAGTTGTGTAGGTCAACATGTTGGTGTAGACACCACTTAGGCCATAATAGTAAACATTTCCAATATTATCTCCTTTTTATGAAACATATTTCACTGTCATGTTACAAAAAATGTTATGTTTATAGATTCTTATAAAATTATTTTGATCAGGATTGATTTCATGAAGTATACAAATCCACCCATGATTGTACAAGAGACAGTTCAACTAAAGAAGATCCTAGAAATTTGTTCAAATGAAAATTTGAATAGGCCAGAAAATGTCTTTTTAAAGGTTAAAATGTTTATTTAATATAATAGATCACTATATAAAGATATCATTCTATAATATATAACTATATAATATATTGTTATGTATTAAATTTTATTTACTCTTCTATTTCATTCTCTTCCTATATTGCATCTCTTTATATGTTTTGTTGGATAAATTTATGTCTTCATTTAATTACTCACTATCATGTCCCATGAAATTCCATGGGTGGGGGACTATTTATAAAAATTTTAAAAAAATTATTATTAGTTAATTTAAATATATAAAATTATTTAAATTATTGATTAATAATTAATAATTTTTTGGTGTGTATTGAAAACTATTTGTCTATCTTTATATATTTGTGTGTATTAAAAACCTAGGATTGGCAATAACAATAATAATAATATGAATTAGTAAGCTATATTTTATTTTTAATAATTTATATTGATAATCATCGTACTAATTAATTAATAATTTCAAATTATTATTTATCACTTTCTCATTAGTAAATAGTAATTATTATTAATTAACTATAATTGATAATTTAAAATTTATAATAGTAAATTAATAACTAGAATTTAATAAATAATATTGATAATTTTTAAATTAAAAATTGATTATGTAAATATATAATTAAAATATAATATATATATATATATATATATATTAATAAGGGGTGAGACCTATTATAAATATATGCTCTTAGTGTTATTGTGTGTTTATGGTGATCCTGTTATTTTTTTCACCCAAAATTATTTTGGTTGTCCAATGATGATGGTTATTGTCTTTATTAATTGAATTTTTTTAGTTTCCACCAACATAATATTCAATGAAATATTCCCAATCACGAATTTCATCATTGTTCCTCAATAGATAGTTTTCAACACTAGCTACAACACTTGGATTTTGGGTTTTTTCAACTCTTGGAATCACCATGTCATGTATAGATCCACATTTTTTCTTATAATTTATGTTTTCATATCCCCTACATTAAATAAAATAATAAAAATTTATGTTCATGGTAATATATATATATATTACATATATCCCACTTTAAAATCCCCCACTAGACACAGCATTATAACAGATAAATTTAAAAGAAATAAAATATTTTGAGTGGGTTTATAAAAAATTAAAAAATTTACCAGCAAAAACATTAATAGTCCCCTTAAACACTTTTAATTATTTTTAAAAAATAAATTTAAAATTTAATCAAAAAAATAAATGCAAGAAAAAAAATTACTAGTTTTCTTTTTAAAAAACCCTAAAAAATATCTCACCCCAACTCCACCGCACATCACGAAAATATGAAAAATTTATTCAAGAAAATAAAAAAAAATTGAAGATGTTTATAACCCCCTATAATATTAGAGTTTAGTAGTTGTTATAAACTATACGTATGTAACCCTAGATGATGTTTTGTTTTGTTCTTGTTGTGGAAATTACTTATTATTTATATATTCATATATATTTTTTATTCTCCTTGGGGTATATCCTTATGGTAGGTTATTTGAGGGGTCTCATTTAGGTCTTAAGAATGAGTCTACCCATATACATTGTAGGCCCTATTAGATTTCTTTTATAATTTTTAATTCCCTGAGGCTTATAGTTTGTAAATATATAAATATATATATATATAGTAATTAATAATTAATAATAACTAATAATATAAAATTTGATTTATATTATTTATCAAATTATTTAATAGAAAACATTAAATATAATTTGGTTATTTACTATTGTTTATTATTATATATTAGGTAGATGTATATTTTATTTCTTTTTCATTGATTAATTAAATGTCATAATTATTTATGGTTTAATCATCTACTAAAAAATCATCAAAAAATGATGACTATTTTTTAAGAAAGAAAATTTCCATGAATATTTAATAAAGAGTAAAATAAATAGTTTTTGAAAATTTTAAACCATTGTTAAAAAAACTGTAGTGATATAGTAGTGATTTATAGAAAAAATTGCTAAAAATATTGTGTAAAAATAGAAACATTGTTTAAAACATCTCTTATGAATCCATTGAAAAATAATTGTTTTCTAATAGTGTGTGGTGAATTAATTTTAGGGTAGAGGATAAAAACATAAGCAAACATGTTGACAAAGAATGATATGGCCTATTCTAAATTTTCTCTCTATTGGGATAATTATTATTTTTTATGGGCCAATTATGTTTGACTCCTTAATTTTTTGGGATAGTGGAATTTACTATAAATATGTGTGGTGGGGACACATATATCTTGTCTCCATTTCATTGGCATGACCCGACCCCTGGGGCTCGTGTCATGAATAAACCAATCCCACCTTCCACAGGCTAGGGGCTGGCGACTCGCACCGAAGACGTATTCCCTAAAACAAGGAAGGCATTGCCTTTATAACGTTTAAGCAAATTCAACCAAGCACACTGCAAGATACGAACTCAAGTAAACTGAATAGTAAATAGAGTGAGTACAGTAAGTAAAAGGGGCCAGAATACAATCCCAACTGGAAGGTACAAGAAACTGAAAGTATAAGTAAATAGAAACAGCTCCCTTGAACACCCTCCAAGGATACCTGAAGGGTAGGTTTAGCTCTTGATCAGTCATATCTGAGTTATGCCTTGTCTAAGGTCCACCTCTGAGCTACCTCCAGTCCTGGTACTCTCATCCTTAGTCAGAATTGTCTATCGTCTGCACCAAAAACAACGAAGTTCGGGCATATCCTGTGCAGGGTTGAGTATAACAACACTCAGTAGGGAACCCGAGACCCAAAAGGTCTCACAAAATCCACAAAGGATAAACCAAAAAGCATGAAATCAACAAACAAACCTACTTAGGTATATTCCCATAAATATACCTAAGTTATCAAGTAAACCTATTTCAATCATGAGGAAACACAAGTCCCAACACATTATCCCAAAGTTCAACTATTACACAAAGGAAGGAACCCCCCAAAGGTATGTACCACACGGGTACAACTCATTGGAGAATACCACTATGGTATTACCACGAACGAAAGTACCACATAGGTACAGACTCAGCGCACACCAGGTATTTATTAGGTACAGTAGTAGAGATGATTAGATGTAACTACTAAATCATCTTAGTCTATTAATAGACTCTCCTGCTAAACCACACAGGATCGCTCGGTGCAGACCCACATAGGATTGCTCGGTGCTGACCCACAGAGGATCGCTCTGAGCTAACCCACAGATGATCTCTAGGTGTTGACCCACATTGGATCGCTCTGTGCTGACCCACACAGGATCGCTAGGTGCTGACCCACATAGGATTTCTCTTCATTCTTCATGTCACAACCAGCTACTGGGTTCCGGCACTATGCTTGTTCATCTCTTCAAGAGTTCTCTATTCAAGCCATTGGTCGATACTCCAACTAACACGAAGTCCCTCGAAAAAGTATCTCAATGGACTGCCACGTCATAGGGGTATCAACACAATAGGCAATACATTAATCAGACGTCTGGCCTGTAAGTTATTACCCTTTTATTCCTGAGGGCCCCGTTGGATTCGTGCTCGATCCAACCCAATCATACCCCAAATTTAACCAAAACTCTAGTGGGGGTATACCAAATGGATCATCTCACTCCAAGGTTTACAGTGCCATTTATGGTTCGTCAAACGGGCATCAGGTGACAATGTTCTGGAAAAAAGAGCACAAAGGTTTGAAATGGGTCTGGGTCCGGTCCGACCTGGTCGGTCCGACCTTGCCCGCACTAGGTCTGATGCATCCCGAACTGGGTCCGATGTAGCCCATGTTGGGCGGCCCGTCTGGGCAGCATAGCTGTTGGGGTCCATGATGCGGCATAGAACTGCGGGGCGGCGTGAGGTCGCGGATGCCGTGAGGGCAGCGCAAAGAGCCGCAGGGCGACGAGGCCGCGGGGCGGTGCGGGGGTCGTCAGGCAGTGAGGACATGGGGTGGCGCGGAGGGCTATGGGAGGGAGGGTGGCCATGGGCGGTGAATTTTGCAGAACACTAAGGTTGTGGGGCAGCGCGGAGGGACGTGGGGCGGAGAGGTCGTGGGCCGGTGAGGCCTCGGGCCGATGAGGCCGCGGAAGGGCGAGGCCATGAGGGAGGTACGGTTCTGCGGGGCGGGGTGGTCGTAGGATGACAAGGCCATATGGAGGAAAGGCCATGCGGCCTCGTGGCTGCGGGGGGCGCAATCCCGCAAGTGGCGGTGGCTGAGGGAGGCGCGGGGGCCACGGGCAGTGGACGCTGCAGGGCGGCGGTGGCTGCGGGTCAGTGTCGTGGCATCGACGCCTTTGTCACGGCCGACTGTGGGTCCGGCCGCTGTTCTCATGCCTCAGTGATGCCCAAAACCCACTCTGGTTTCTGTCTTCCTCCATTGAAAAGAACACAACAATAATCACCAGAAAAATGTGGAGAGGTCAGTCATGTTTGTTTGGCCCGCACTCTCCATGTTAGAGCGGTAGCAAGTGGTTCAAAAATTTTGAATCGGGTACGTGTATGGAATATATATAAAACATCAAACCCCACAACCTTCTTCAATCACTATTCCCAAACCAAAAAAAGAAAACATCCGTGGATCAACGAGTTTATGAGAGTTAATCCACATTATTTTTTTAGAAGGGAAGAACATGGGAAATAATAATCACATAGAAATAAACCCCTACCTTGTAGATTTGTTAACGGAGGTCGTGGGGAAGGAGACGAAGAAGGAAAAGAGAGTGCCACCAATCGTTGCTTCCAAAACCATTCTTCGATGTCGGGCTTGTACGTCGTCCACTTCCTTGATTTCCAAGTAACATTCTTCGATGGCATTCTTAATTGGAGAACTTCCTCCCCACCAAGGATTTTCTTTTCCAACCCAAAATCCTCCCAAACAAAGAGGAGCCTAGATAATTAAATTAAGTAGGTTAATTATGTTGGCACATTGGCATAATTAATTGGCTCAATTAATTGACCCAAATTAATGAAAGGTGTTGGCATAACTTAAGTTGGAGGATTTGATAGGTTTTCTTTCATTAAAGGGGTTCAGGTGGTCCCCATCTCTCAATTCAAAATTGGGGGTTTTAATCTCAGGTGGTCCCCACCACCATAACCCATGTGGGAGGTTATAGTTCAGATGTTCCCCACCTATGAAAAATCCACATTGGAGGTTTGAACAAAAACAAAAAAAAAGACTGTTTTATTTTAATTCTATTCACACGAAAAACCCAAATACAAACTTTAACCCTCGACCATCAACCGTCAAGGTGATAGTCTGCTTAAGAGAATACGGGTGCTGCTAGTTTAATGGTGTCCTCAAATTTCAATTCTGAGCACCGGTTCAAAAGTTAAAAAAATCAAGCTCACACGTTTACTGAACATTCCTGAATAAAAGATCAAAAATTCACTCCAGGAACTCCGGGACTTGGAATCAAGCACTTTCAATTTTCGTGAACTCGTAAAATTCTCTTTTAATTAAAAAAAATTACATGGAATTTCCGGGTCTTTACATTCTCCCCACCTCAGGGCTTTACGTCCACGTAAGCCACAAATCAATACTCGGAAAACAAGTGGGGGTACTGAGCAGGAATCTGAGCCTCCCACTCCCATGTTCTTTCATAGAGGTTCTCGTGCGGCCAACAAACGCGCACCAGAGGCATCGAAGGCCCACGAAGGACCTACTCCTATCGGTCCCCAATCTTCACTAGAACCTCCAAAAACGTCGCCCCATCATTGATGTTTAGCTCACTGTACTTGATGATGTGAGAAGGGTCATGCACGTATCTCCTCAACTGGGATATGTGGAAGGCATCATGCATCCAGTGAAACTGAGGGGCAAGTTCTAAGAGGTATGCCACCTTGACAACTCTACTGAGGACTTTAAAAGGTCCGATGAATTTTGGAGATAACTGGTTGCCTCGGCCAAATCTATGCAAACCTTGTCGAGGTGAGACCCGTATAAAGATGTGGTCTCCATCCTCAAACTCTAGAGGACTATGTCTTTTGTCATCATACGACTTCTGCCTGCTCTGTCCAGTCTTCATCTGCTCCTAGATGATCTTCACCTTCTCTGTGGTAACCCGTACCATCTCTAATCCCACTATTTCTGACTCCCCTTGGTCAGTCCAGCTCAATGGTGATCTGCAAGGTCGTCTGTATAACACCTAAAAAGGTTTCATCCTAATGGTGGTGTGATAGCTGTTGTTTTATGAAAACTCCATCAAAGGAAAGTGATCATCCCAACTGCAACTGAAGTCGAGGATACAAGCACGTAGTATGTCCTCGAGGGTATGAATGGTTCACTCAGTTTGGCCATCCGTCTGAGGATGGAAGGCGGTGCTCCAATGAAGCTGTATCCCAAATGCCTCCTGTAACCCATTCCATAGCCAAGAAGTGAACATGTATCACGATCGGGGATAATCATCTAGCGTATTCCATGTAACCGCACAATCTCTTGCACATAGAGGCATCCCAAGCTCTCTACTGAACCCTGCTCTCTGATTGGTAGGAAGTGGGACGACTTGGTGAGTTGGTCGATGATCACCCATATATAGTCATGTCCTCTGGATGTATGTGGAACTCCTGTCATGAAATCCATGGATATTCCATCCCACTTCCACTCTAGGACCTATAAAGGCATATCCAAGCCTGCTGGTACCTGATGCTCCGCCTTCACTTGCTGGAAAGTGAGGCACTAAGAGACAAACTCTTCTACTTCTTTCTTCATTCCCAACCACCAGTGATGTCGTCGGAGATCCTGGTACATCTTTTCCACTCCTAGATGTACCGCTAGAGGGTACATTTGGAACTCCCTCAACAGTTCCTCTGGAAGTGACACTCGTACCATGGTACATCCTCTGAAGAGGATGACATGCTCCCCACCTTTAGAAAATCCATCAGGTGCATGTCCTGTGGTTATCTGAGTACGTCATGTCTCACAGTCAGGGTCCCCACGCTGCGCCTCCCTAACTCACTGAAGAAGTGGGGGAGTGACTCTAAGAGACTGAAGAAAAGCTTCTCCAACCCGATCCACAAAGGATATATGTAAAGCGTCCAGGTGCTTCGTCGCCTTGCCTAGTAGTTGTATACCCGACCTCCTGTTGAGTGCATCTGCTACAACATTCCCCTTCCCAAGAGTATATAATATCTCCAAGTCATAGTCCTGGAAGAACTCAAGCCAACGTCACTGTCTCAAATTCAGTTCCTTCTGATAGAAGATATACCTAATACTCTTGTGACCAGAGTACACTATAAAACACTCGCCCATCAAGTAATGTTTCCACATCTTCAAGGCGAAGACCACTTCTACTTATTCCAGTTCATAGGTAGCACAGTTCTGCTCATGTTGTCTCAGTTTTTGAGAACCATAAGTGATAACTTCTCACTCCTGAATCTCGACACATCTGATTCCGGTCCTGATGTGTCGCAGTAGACTACATACCCTACTCCCTCCTCTGGAAGCCTCAAGATGGGGGAACTAGTCAGCCTCTACCTCAGCTCCTGAAAACTCTGCTGGCATCTCTACGACCACATGAAGGGTTTCCCCTTCTTTGCCAATGCTGATAAAGGTGATGGAACTCTGGAGAAATATGGCACAACCCTCCGGTAGTATCCATCCAAACCCAGGAAACTTTGTTCCTCTGTCACACTTTTGGGTGGCTCCTAAGCAAGTACTGCCTCAATCTTTGCTGGATCCTCTACAACTATAGCCTCTGATAGGAAATGTCTCATAAATTGAACCTCTCAGATCCAAAACAGGCACTTTGAGATCTTACCATAAACCTGGTGCTCTTGTAGTGTGTCCAGTACTACCTGTAAATGATAGGCATGCTCCTCCTTAGTAGTCGAGTAGATAATAATGTCATCGACGAATACTACTACAAAGTAATCATGGTATGGCTAAAATATCATGTTCATGAGTCCCATGAACACTGTTGGAGCATTGGTCATGCGGAATGGAATAACCAAAACCTCGTAGTAGCTGTACTGACATCCAAAATCCCTCTTTTTCACATCCTTGTCCTGTACTCTGAGCTGGTGATCACCTGATCTGAGGTCTATCATCGATAACCACAGTGCTCCCTTTAGATGATCAAAGAGGTCATCAATCATCATGAGTGGGTATTTGTTCTTCACGGTCACCTGGTTCAGGAACTGATAATCAACACAATGTCTCAATATCTCATCCTCCTTCTTGGAAAACAAAATCAGGGCTGCCTGAGAAGAAACATTGGGCCGAATGAACCCTTTCCCCTATAAGTCCTCTAGCTATACCCACTACTCACAAAGCTCCACATGAGCCATCTAATACGCTGGTGTAGAAATCGGTACCATCCCAGGGTAAAAGTCAATGTAAAAGTCCACCTCTC
Organism: Viscum album; assembly: GCA_963277665.1. Taxonomy (NCBI): domain Eukaryota; kingdom Viridiplantae; phylum Streptophyta; class Magnoliopsida; order Santalales; family Viscaceae; genus Viscum; species Viscum album. Next base: position 1,388,569,673 of record OY728160.1, read on the forward strand.
TGTGAGGAGGTAGACCCAAGACATCATCAGGGAAAACATCTGTGTACTGGTCCACCACTATAAGATAACTGAGACTCTCCACATCAACCACTCTGAGGGTAAGTCAAGCCAACTGATGTGTAATCGACTTCACCCTTTTCTGGGTAATTCCATCTTGTGCTGCAAAGACTCCTTTTTTTTCCATTGAAGGTAAACCTGGTCCCATTCGGGCGGACACACCGCACTTTGCACCTAATACAGTCAATATGTGAATGGACTATAGATAACGCATCCATACCCAAGATGACATCGTAAGTCCCCAACGCCCCTACTAGGAGATCCCAGCTGAAGCTCTTGCCTCCTAGAGTAAGCTCGCACTGCCAGAACCAGTGCGTAATCGTTGAATCCGCTCTTGTAGGAGTCTCTAGCCATATGGATCGAGCCAACGACTCTGTCGAAATCTCTGAGCTCTGAACGAGGGCAGTGAAAATGAAATAATGACCGGAATCTGTGTCTATAAGTATTGCAGCTAAGGTGGAGTAGACACCGATCGTACCACGTATCATCTCCGTAGCACTGTGGTCATTGGCCTCAACTGCCTAGAGTTGAGCTAAGCCCTATCCTCCTCCTCCCTATGGTCAGGGTGAACCACCTGGTGGTGGTCTCGGTAACATCTCTAATTGTCTCCCACTGTCAGCTGCATGACCAGATCCTCTACCACGTCCTCTTGCTCCCTACATATCTCTTTGGTCAAACCTTTGTCTCTGCTTGGGAAGTCCTTTGATTCTTTGCTGATCATCCGTACGGCGGGTCAGAAAGTCATGAGCCATGTGACCCTGCCCACTGCATGTGTAACACTGCCCCTCCTAGCATGACTGGATATCCCTCGGGTTCCCTGCACAACCGACTTTGAATCCTGCGGCCATCCACATGTCGGTCTGGTTCTCTTGGACCTCTGCAACATATGTCTGTCGCCACCTACAAGAGACTTTACTACGTGATGTCTGATGGTGGGTCTTGCTGCTTGTGATATCTCAGCAAGTATTCTCTCCACTAATAGGGATCGCTCAACCCCCCCCCCCCCCCCCACCTACATCGGGATGCTAAGAGAAATCATGGAAGCCCTGATCTCTCACCTGAGCCCCTGCTCAAAGGTCTGGGCCCTAAAGAATGGGTCTCGCACCATATCAGTGGAGTAGAGTGAGAGTTTAGTGAACCTCACTGAGTATTGAGCTATATTCATACTTCCCTACTACAAATGAAGAATCCCTTGTATGCACACTATGCGAAGAGTCACTAGGACAATCTCTGCCCGAAACAGGCTCTCGAAGTCTGCCTAGAGAAGCGTCACCTCGTCGTGAACTTGGAGCATCAATCTCCACCATCTGCCTGCTACTGCCTATAGAAGACTGGCAGCAAGGATCACCATGAGATCCGCTGGTGTCCCTACCAGTCGGAAGACTCTCACTATGGCCTCTAGCCATTCCTCAGCTACCTGTGGGTTCCTCTCTCCTCTGAACCTGGGTGGCCTCTAGCGCTGGAACACATGCAACGTGCTCAAGTGGCATGCACCCTCTATTGTTGGTCCCAGTGTCATTGGTGGCCTAACAGGTAATGGTACCACTGGTGCCTCCACTGGTTCCTCAACTAAAAGAGGGCCCTGCACCGAGGCCTCATCGCTCAGTGGGCTATCGGTGTGTACTACTCTAGGAACCCTAGCTAGCTGTCTGTGTGGAGGAATCCGGAAAAGAAACAGGTGTGTCACAGTCAATAAGTTATACCTGGGGAGCTGACTCAAAGAGATCATAAAGAAAAATCTTCAAAAAACACACGCAATCAGTGTTTTCATGCATTGAGTTGGAAATCAAAAGTTAGGGTCCTGAAGTATGGATACATTGGTCACCGCACCAACACTGGATTCCCTAAACCGATAACCACACTAACTAAACATAACAATATTCCAGTTAAAAGATCTGAGTCCTAAGTCCTACAGTAGAACCGACTCCTCTGATACTAATTTGTCACGACCCAAACCCCAGGGCCCATGTCGTGACAACCCCAAGCCTGCCTTCAATAGGCAAGGGGCTGGCGACTAGCACCAAAGGTGTATTCCCTAAAACTGGGAAGGCATTGCCTTTATAACTTGTAAGCACACTCTACTAAGCACACTGCAAGATATGAACTGAAGTAAACTGAATAGTAAAGAGGAGTGAGTATAGTAAGTAAAAGGGTCCAGAATACAAGCTCAACTAGAAATTACAATAAACTGAAAGTATAAGTAAACTAGAACAGCTCCCATGAACACCCATCAAGGATCCTACCTAAAGGGTAAGTACAGCTCTGAATCGGTCGTCTCTATCATACACCTCGTCTAAGGTCCAACTTAGAGCTACCTCCAGTCCTGGTACTCTCATCCTCAATCAGCATTGTCTGTCATCTTCACCAAACACAATGAAGTGTGGGCATAGCCCGTACAGGGGTGAGTATAACAATACTTAGTAGGGACCCCGAGGATAGGTTTAAGGGCCTACAGCAGAAGCTGGTGGGCTGGTGATTTTAAAAGATTTTGTCGATGGGATGACATAAATTGTCGTCTCCAATGAACTGAGCCCCGTAGAGGTCCTAGGATCTCGCTTATATTATTAAGTGCACAAAACTAAAACAAAAAACGTAATCATTTCTAATCTGAATCCATGGTTGACTGCAACTAGTCGATGGTGATCATCGCTTGAAGGATCCAAAGAAGGATCCCTATAGATCATCCACACATGCTCCAAAAATCCACTGAAACGTCGATCATTGAATTCAAGGTTCTAGCGCGGTGATCCGACACAGCTTTCGTTGTCCCGAGGATCACTACATCGAGATCTCTTCGATGCTTGAGGAAGAACATGATCTGAACTCTTGGATCATCATCTTCTCTCTCTAGGAAGCGGGTGGAGATATAGGCTCTAAATTTTCATTCCATAAATGAATTAATAGTGATTTTTTCACACCATAAGAGAGATCCCCCTCTTGTATTTATAGTGACTTCGATAAGTACCCAGTAGGGTTCCTCGGCCCCCGTTTATTTCAATGTTCACTAAATAAATAATTATGGGAGACTAAACTGCCCCAATATTATTTATTTTTTTTTCAAATACTTGAAATATATATTATATAATATATTATTTGATAAAACTGAGTCATTTAACTCTACTCTAAATCACACTTAATATTAAACGAACCTTGAATCTTAAAATAATATTCATTTGGTTAATATTTTTTTCGTATTTACTAACCTTGTAAATACATTAAAAAAATCAATCCCAAATATTCATAACTTGAACATTAATGAATTTATTTAATTCATCGATGATTGATAACATGGACAACTCTCAGACCCCGTGGCGGGACCCACTATGTCTATATACCTATCCAACTAAATAGAGCGGATTTTTGAATACACTATTGTGTGTGACCCTCTAGGCCCTTATCTCGATAGTAGTGAATAAAATCCACATACCAAGAGCGGAGTCTACCAACTCATCCTGGGCCCTAAAGAGATAAGGAAAGTCATAGAAACAGCTACCATCCTATGAACACTGACTGTGTACTATAATCTCTTTGTCATTAAATATCTCATAAAGTAGGACGAACTCTTGTGTCATTGTCCTTATCTTGATTTATTATTTATTTATCTATCTAGATGGATTTTCCTTTCTACTGCTTTGGCTAAAGACTAATGATGGTGGTACCATCATGATCAACTAGGCCTAAGATATACAACTTCCTGAACATGGAAGTGACAAATCCTTTCTTGACCATTCATCCAATGTCATACCTCCAACGACGCACCCAATACAAACTCCCTCGCCACAACATCAATTCCATGGTTTTTATCTTGCATTAAAGTATGAAATAAAATGATATACATTGGTAATGGTGTCAAGTCAGGAGACCAATACACATTTCCATAGATAGAAACAACCAATGACACCCAAAACATGTGGCATTCCTATTGACAGGTCTGTCCTCGTGATCTCACTACTAGATATCACCAAGTGCGAACTTCATGAGAAGAAGTCGCAATCCTTACGAGCCCCCAACACCTAATATTCAGACATCCACTGTGTCCAGTCAGTAAGATTTGTCAATACTATAAAACATATATTGAAGATCAACATCATTATATCTCGAGGTTCTCATTATAGCATGGGATCTTCTATAACCTCTCGACATGACAATTAATCTTTGGAAATTACCATTATTATATTTGATGAAGAAAATTCTGCACTACAATGGTAAGATAACATCATGCACAGATAACTGTTCACATGATATGGTAATAAAAAAGTACTGCATAGTTGGGTCCAGGGAACCCACTATTTCAACACTCCCACTTTCACAAGATAAAACTTGCTAACTAAACCTGTTATCTACTCACATGATAAATACCATGCTTCTACTGAGTAATGGCTTTAACTACTGGGCCTTCCATTTTTTCATCCGTGTGGCATATCTACTATATGAGACCTCGTCTACTTGACAAAAACATTTCAAGATAGGTTATCCCCGAGTATATTACTTTTGTCCATTGTCATAACTTGACAACTTGGTAGGTAGGAATATTATAATTCTCATTATGATAATACTTTTCTCACTGAGTGCGAATCCTAGATTTGGAACATATCATTGTGATTTATAACTGCTTCTTACCTACCTTAGAAGCTGCAACGTACTTGGTATTTGTAGATATGGCTACCACTTGATCTTATGAGCTTGACTAGCTCATTCCCTTTTCTTTACCGCAATACTAGATCAAATTGATCTAAGTATTACTAGTTTTTGTCCCACAAAAACTAGTATACCATCCTCTCCAGATTCCAGGTACATATCATTTGTACTTTCCAAAGTACAAGATGATAGTTATGACTGTATTTCTTGTAGTGATCCTAGAAATAATTTATATCTTCCTATAATAAATTATAACATAGAAGTATCAATTATTGTACATATTATGGAACATGTGATTTATCCATCGCTAACACATATGGTATCAACTCACAACATTAATCTCTACCCATTCTTCGAACATGTAAACCGAGAGAGATTTATCTATTTGACATTGGAAACAAATCTAAACATGAATTGTTACAACTTGTATTTTTCTATACAATTTCACTATATGTATGAGATTTACTAGGGCCAATCAACCTATGGATATACCTCAGTAGATCTTTTTCCCTAAAACCCATGTTGCTACTTTAAGTCAATCATTAGAGAATTTATTTTATTCTAGTCTTATCTAACTGTAAGATCAAGATCTGTTTTCCATATGTTTCTGAACATATTTCACATGGAAAACATTGGCGCTCCCACTAACCTTTGGTTGACACAATGAAAAGATTGATTTATAATGAATGCTCTAAGATCTAGTTGCTTACTTTATCCAGAACTGGATTTCAGTAACTTGAAACATTCATTGGAATCATATGATGTCATCATCTCTTTCTGGTTGTGTTGTTTATACTCCTTCCATGAAAGATGATCCTGACATCAAATGACTAATAGAATGATCTTAGAAGACAAGTAAAATTCTAATATATTTAGGCGTACTGACATGGTATAACCAATTGAGCCTTATTGGTACGATACTTGTACCATCCATGTATCATTTCATTTGAATACCCACCGCAGTATTCAATTTATAAGCCACTTTTCAATTTGATACATGGAATCCGTTATTGAATTTTAGTTGATCTTGTCAATCTTAGCTCATTTCCTTATACTGCTTACTAGTTGGATTCATGATTCTCAATGAATAATATATCACCGACCATGGTGAAAATAAAACCATCACCATGGTTTCATTCTTCTTACACTGTATGTGTCACTGAAACATGCCTATTCCACATGTACTTGTGGAACGTGTTCCCTATGCCAACCATTTGTGCATCTCGATCATTGACTATGTCCAAGTCAATTTAGCTCCCACTATCTTGAATAGAGATGTGCACCCCTGTATAGAAATTTTTTCTAATACTTGACTACATATTTTCCATCTTAGGGATTAAGGTAATATCCTAAGAAACTACTAGGATAAGTACCTTAGATGCACAACGTGTTTAGATTGATGCATGTTTGTTTTTAGAAAACTCCTTGCATCCTAACACATGATCTATGGAATAAGGGATTTTCATCATACTATGAATCATATGATATCCATTTTCATTTTAGTTGGAATATTGGTTATGGGTTTATGCTATTATTTTCAAAGCACATCATGAAATATAATGGAAGTTTCTGCAGGTTGTAACATTGATACAACTTACATCCTAACATTGATGTATAAAATGTGGGTTTAGGAATTTCTCCACGCTACATTTTGTTGATCAAGGTTAATATGTAAGACTCATCATCAATCCCCCTTATGAACATCAATACGGTGATGTAGATAAGGTAACATGTGTTTAGTAATTACTCCACGCTACATTATCATGATCGATGATAGTTTGGTCAAGATATTCTTCGGCATGCAGATCTGAAGCAACTCATATCTTCTTACCAAACATATACTTCACTGGTACATTCTTTAATGACATAAAGGATTCTTATGATGTATATTTACCTCTTTCTTTCTTTGGAATAGTTCATACTCTTTTGTTGAACTAATCGTCGGATGCTTTGTGGCATACCTTTATTTCTAAAGGTTTCTTTGTCTAAACTAAGGATGTTAATAATTACAAATTTGTTTAGTTGTGTTGAGCCTAAATAACATATCGGGTATATAGTTGACCTCCACTTTTAGTTTTACATGACAAAGAATCACATTACCACAACTAGGTGGGTCTTACATTTTTTATTCATCATGTATTTCCATTGATTCAAGTAGCAGTGAACTATTTGTTGAGTATGTTACCATAAACAACATTCATTCAAATACATGTAACAATGTCTCATCATGTCCAAATCGGCACATGAGATAATTTTTTTTGTTTATACTCAACAACTTGATCAGTTTGAGTCAATCACATGGAAATTAGAAGTTATGTGTCACTCTCTGCTAACTTAGGAATCACACTTTTTCAGCTTCTTGGAGAATACACTTTACTTCTAGTAATGTTTCTCTCCTTACATGGTTATTGTATTTCAATACACATATGTGAAAATCATATTGTATTTTAATAACTAAGAAGTGTGTGAGATAACAATACTTTTATTTGATGAATATTAACTGAATGAGGTGCAGGTACAAGCTTCTTGTATTTTAGTTTTGAAACATCCATGATTTTATTCCAATATGTGATATAAATAACCTCTTGTTAAGTAACCATCCACTTTTCTTTGAAGGGAATGATGAAGGTGCCTTTGGAATATCTTTCCATAGGCCTTTTCACCTTGTCATTCAATTTATTCTCCATAAGAATAAAATATGGTGTTATCTCTAATATACATATTACTTGGCGAATGTTGCCTTAATGGTAATGAAGCGTTTACTCTATACCATTTTTTTGTATCCTTAAATGAATCAAGAGTAATTGGGTGTAAAATTTATAAGAATGGGATTACTTGAAATATTGTGAACATTCTTTCACTTTACACAAACCGAGTGCAATTACCACATTCAAATCTTGCCTCACTTTCTCCTTGGAAACTTCATGTAGATGAGACTAAATGTAACATCATCCATGTCATGATGTAGCGACCACAAATAACATCAGACGTTGATGATAGCATTATGATAGAACCATCATATGCTTCATTCATGAGTCTCTTGTAAGCATTTTTACACCCTCACTTGCTGAGGTGGCTTAACAGGTTGGGACACAAGCACCTTTGAATTTCCGTTATAGTAGTAATGTGTGCGAGCATCTATACTACGCTTTGGAAATTTGTACTCAGTTTAGACCTTAACTTTGTCTAATATTTATCTCTATTTTATTATGGTATTACTTTCCATTCTCTACAAAAATAATTTAGCAGATTGTACTTTTATGTGATTACCAATTTAGACATAATTGATTAATTAAATCATTGAATGTCTCCCACTAATTTTTTCAAATTCTAGAAACCCTCTGTACTAGAATCAGAATAATATTGAGTATTATAGTGGAAAGGATCCCTGAACCTCCCTCATAGTTTATAATCTATTTCTACACCACTACTCAGAGGGTCCAAGGTGGGCTTTTGGCTGGCCAATCACATTAACTCGCGGTTCCTTGATCTGTTGAGTGAAGTCCCAGCTTCAAAAATCATTTACTGATTTACTGAATGCTTGACTCTAAAATTACAACAACCCAGATAAGGCTATTTCTTTGCTGCAATTTTACTTAAGTCAACCCACCGCACGAATAAGAACTCCTCGGTAGTAAGAGGTACCCTCAGTTAAGGCACGACCGGCACCTTGAACACCCGGTTTTGTTCAAACTTGAATAATGGAAGTCTATTTGTGATTTAATATTTTATTTAAGGGTTTTATTGGTTTTTATCTCGACAAATGTAATCAATTTCTATTAAACTTGTTCATCTATGTTGTCCTGCTGACAACTGAACTTTAATAGAAAAATATATGCCGCTTATTTATGCAGTTGATTATCTATTATTTTATGTATTTTTTCCGTTATTCTAAAATGCATAAAATAATAAATAAATGCATAAAGGTAAATTACTACCCAACTGGTCTTGATCATCTAAATGACCTAAGGGAATCATACTTGAGTCGAAGATTGACTCTCTGATGCAACTTTCCCTATCATGTATGTCTACTGGTCTTGTGGAGTATCCACACGTCTTGGCAGGGTCGACGTCATGTCTTGGAGTACCACCTCATCTTGGTGGAATCCACGTGTCTTCTTGCACCATCGTGCACCACCTCATCTTGGTGGGGTCCATGTTTCTTGTCATCTTCATCCGAAGTACGAAGATACTCATTCACAGGTGAGGGGAACTTAGGTATAAATGTACATCATGTAAATTGGGCGCGTAGGCCCTTATACATTTTAATTGGAAAAAAAGATGATGCACAGACCATCTATTTAATTAATTACAATCAACACACCCAATTAAAATAATTAATTAAATAAAAGGCAATAAACATGGGTCGGTACTCAAGACTAGAATGCGGGTAAATGATGCGCGATAAAAATTAAAATTCATTAAATAAGTATGAGGGTTAATTTAATTAAATTAAATTATTTAATTAATTTAATTAATTATCTTTCCTCTAATTAATTTAATTTTAATTCGAAAATTTAATTAATTTAACTTAATTCAATTTAATAATTAAATTGAATTAATTTTATCCGGGTATTAAAATATTTAACGAAAATTAATTTTACTTAATTTAATTTATAAACTAAAATTAATTTATTTAATTTAATTAATCTTGATTAATTTAAATTGTTCGATCCCCCAAAACTCGACTACTGGGCCTGTGCGGGTCGGACCATTTCATGGAATATTTTTCCCTATGGAAAAAATAGCTTGAAAGGAAAATTTTAAAAGTACCTCACGGGTGGTCTGACCCTGACAATTGGGCAGCCTAGAAAGGAACGCATTGGGTTAATGGGAGTCGGCCGGTTCGGCGAAGAAGACCAGGTGCAGGCTGCGCAGGGCGGGGTGCTTACGGGGTGTGTGTTTCCAGCCTGTGGGTGCGGCCAGTAGGTAGGCGACTTGAACCGAAGGAGGCCTGTGTTTCGGCACCTGTTCATTGTGGACGAGGGTGGATCAGAGCTTGCCAGTGGATGTCGTTGCTTGCTAAGGAGAGGAGGCGGGCAGTGGGTGCCCTGTCGTTGGTTGGCTGTTACATGGTCCAGCGGTGCGACATTTGGAGGTGCGGCAAGAGGTTGTTGCTACCTTGTATGCCGAGGTACACGCCATGTGGGCTGGGAAGAGAGGTCAGCTCCAGGCTCCGGTGGCGGACAACAGGAAGGGTGTGGAGGTGAGAAGGCTAGGAGGGCATGCAAAGTAGCACCGAGTGTGCGGGCAGCGACAGCCTGGTTAGGGCTTGGTGCGCCGGTGACCCACAGCGCCTCGGGTGGCTATCTGTTATCCAACATGCAGGGAAGACCGGGCAGCATGCGGTGCTACATGCGCAGCGAGGAAGAAGGGTGGAGGGGTCTGGGGTGGGGCCTCAGCGGCCCTGGGTTGGGTGTGTCTCTGGCTGGTAAGTTGGGTGGCACGACGTGGGAGGTCACATGTTGTGCGCTGCTCTAGTTCTGCAGCTGGTCTGCATGTGGCACTATAGAGCGCCACTCAAGGTGAGGGGGTTCTCTCAAACCTCTAGAATTTTTTCATCCTTCATTTTCTACACACCATCCCCCCCCCCTTTTCCTTCCTTTTCTTAACCCTCAAAGGCCACCCCTCCTTTTTTATAAATCTTTAAAACATACCTTTTAAATTCTTTTCACTTTTTATTTTTATATCAAGGTCAAGACTCATCCAATATTATTTCTAAAGGATAAATATCGTTTAAAAGTAAATAATAATAAAATTATTATAATAAAATAATAATTTATTATTAATACATTGTTCAAATAATAAAATAATAATTATTAAAATAATAAAATTATTGTGGAAATTATTTAATTAGTCAAATTTTAATTTTCACAATTTTAATTATATCCATTGAACCGTTCTAATCTTGAGCAGTTCTACTGGATGAAATAAAATATAGAACCCGAGATTAAACCGCATATTCGATCCAATCCAAAAATTTAAAATGACCAAGACTCGGTCATTCAACATCATATCGATGTGCAGTTTGAACCGTTGGGACAGATTTTGAACCCTCTACTTAATTTTATGAAAATTAATTTTATTTGGCTCAGAAAATCTATGTGATTCCTCTGATACCACGTTTAGGTTTCGAGGCCCGCTTCGAAAGCTGGTGGGACAGGTATTTTAATAATTTTCATCGATGGGATGACGAAACTTGTCGTCTCCAACAAATCGATCCCTGGAGTGGTCCTAGGATCTCGCATAAATTATTAAGAGCACAAAACTAAAATGAAAAACATACATGTTTCTAATCTGAAGTCACGGTCGACGGTAACTAGTTGATGGCGATCATCGCTTGAAGGATCCAAATAAGGATCCCTATAGATCATCTACACGCACTCCAAAAATCCTCTAGAACGTCGATCGTTGAATTCTGGGTGCTAGCATGGCGATCCGATGAAGATTTTGACATCCCAAAGATCACCGCATCCAGATATCTTCGATGATTGAGGAAGAACTTGATCTGAAGTCTCCGATCATCATCTTCTCTCTCTAGGAAGTGGGAGGAGACAGAGTCTCTCGATTTTCATTCTATAAAAGAATGAATAGTGATTTTCTACACCATAATAGAGATCCTCTTATTATATTTATAGTGACACTGATAAATACCTGGTAGGGTTCCCCGACCCCTGTTTATTTGAATGTTCCCTAAATAAATAATTTTGGTTGACTAAACTGTGCCAATATTATTTATTATTTTTATCACAAACTTGTAATATATATAATATATATTACGTGAGAAAACCGATTCACTTAACTCAACTCGAAATCCTGCTTAATATTAAACAAGCCTTGAATAATAAAATAATATTTGTTCGGTTAATATTTTTTTCGTATTTACTAAACTTTTAAGTACATTAAATAAATTCAATCCCAAGTATTCATAACTTGAACATTAATGAATTTATTTAATTCATCAGTGATCAATAACATGGAAAATGCTCGGACCTCGTGGTGGGGCCCACTATGTCAATATACCTATTCAACTGAATAGGGCAGATTCCTAAATACGCTATTGTGTGTGACCCTCTAGGCCCTTATCTCAATAGCAATGAATAAAATCTGTAGACCAAGAGTGGAGTCTAGAAACTCATCATGGCCCATAAAGAGATAAGGATAGGCATAGAAACAACTACCATCCTACGAACACTGATTGTGTACTATAATCTCTTTGTCATTAAATATCTCATAAATCAGGATGCACTTTGGTGTCATCGTGATTATCTTGCTTTATTATTTTTTGATCTATCCCAATGGATTTTTCTTTCTACTGCTTTGGCCAAAAACTTATGAAGGCGGCACCATCCTGATAAACCATGCATAAGATATACAACTCCCTAAACTTGGAAGCGACAAATCCTTTCTTGACCATTCAGTCAATGTCATACCACCAACGACGCACCCAACACAAACTACCTCACAACAACATCACTTCCATGGTTTTCATCTGGCATCCAAGTATGTAATCAGTTGATATACATTGGTAATAGTCTCAAATCAAGAGACCAATACACATGTCCTTATATAGGAACAACAATTGACAACCAAAACATGTGGTGTTCCTATTGACGGGTCTTTCCACATGATCTCACTACTTGAGATCACCAAGTGCAAACTTCCTGAGAAGAAGTCTGAATGCTTATGAGCCTCCATCACTTAATATTCAGACATCTACTATGTCCAGTAATTAAGATGTATCTATACTATAGAACATATATTTAAGATCAATGCCATTATATCTCAAGGTTCTCATTATAGCCTAGGATCCACTATATCCTCTTGACATGATATTAAACCTTAGACATTACCATTATTATAGTGGACGTAGAAAAGTATGCACTACAATGGTAAGATAACATCATGCATAGCTAACTGTACACATGATATGGTAATCATAATGTACTGCATAGCTGGGTCTAGGGAACCCACTATTTCAACACTCGATACCCTCAAGGTCTCACAAAATCCATGAAGGATAAACCACAAAGCATGAAATCAACTGAAATCACTACTTAGGTATATGGACATACATATACCAAAGTTATCAAGTAAACCCATCTAAATCATGAGGAAACACAAGGCCCAACACGTTAGCCCGAAGCTCACCTCTTCCACAAAGGAATGAAGACCATGATGGTAAGTACCACATAGGTACACCTCATAGGAGAATACCACAAAGGTATTACCATGAAGGAATGTACAACATAGGTCCAGACTCATCTCACACCAGGTATTTCTCAGGTACAGTAGTAGAGATGATTAGATGTAACTAATAAATCATCTTACTCTGTTAAGAGGCTCTAATATTGACCCACATAGGATCGCTTAGTGTTGAACCACATAGGATTGCTCGATGCTGACCCACAGAGGATCGCTCAGTGCTGACCCACACAGGATTGCTAGGTGCTGACCCACACAGGATTGCTCAGTGCTGACCCACACCAGATTGCTAGGTGCTGACCCACACAGGATCACTCTTCATTATTCACGTCACATCCAGCTATTAGTTTCCCGCACTAAGCTTGATCAAATCCAAGAAAGTCTTCTCCTCAAGCCACTGGTCGATACTCCAACTACCATGAATTCCCATGAAGAAGTATCTCAAAGGACCGCCATGTCATAGGGATCTCAACACAATATACGGTGCGTCAATAGGACGCCTGGTCTGTAAGTTATTAGCCCTTTAGTCCCAAGGTCCCGGTTGGATTCGTGCTCGATCCAACCCAGCTGTACCCCAACATTACCCAAAACTCTAGTGGGGGTATACCAAAGGGACCGTCTCGCTCCAATATTTACATTGTCGTTGATGGTTCATCAAATGGGCGTATGGTAACAAAGTTTAGGAAAAAAGTGAGTAAATGGTTGAAACGGGTCCAGGTCCAGTCCGACCCGGTCAGACCGACCCATCCCACTGGGTCCTGCCCAGACCATGCTGGGTCTGGCCCAGCACGTACTTGGTCCAGCCCGGCCTGGTAGCGGAGCGGCCGGGGGCCGCGATGTGGTGTGGAAATGCTGGGTGGTGCGAGGCCATGGAGGCCATGAGGGTTGCACGGAGGGCCGCAGAGTGGCGTGGAGGGCCTCAGGTCAACGAGGCCATGGGGTAGCATAGAGGGATGTGGGGTGGAGAGGTCGTGGGGTAGCGTGGAGGGCCACGAGGCGGCGATGGACACAGGTGGTGAAGCCTGGGGAACATTGACGCTGCGGGGGCTGCGTGGTGTCGCGGGGTGGTGAGGTCGTGGGTCGACGAGGCCGCAGGACGGTGTGGCTGCGGGGGCGGGGTGGTGCCACAAGGAGACGAGGCCGCTGGGGCCATGAGGCTGTGAGTGGTAGAGACTGGTGGCGGCGCGGTGGTCGCAGGCGGCAGAGACCACGGGGCAGTGGTGGTCGCGGGGCGGCAGTGGTCGTGGGGCGTCGTCATTGCATTGTGTCCTTCGTCGCATCTTGAAGTGGTGTCGGCCACCGTTCTCATGCCTCATTAGTGCCAAAAACCCGCTCTGGTTTCCATCTTCCTTCGTCATAAAGAACACTATAATAATCACCAGAAAAATGCAGAGAGGACGGCTATGTTTGTTTGGCCCGCACTCTCCGCATTAGAGCAGTAGCAAGTGGTTCACAAATTTTGAATCAAGAACATGTATGGAAGATATATAAACCATCAAACCCCACAACCTTCGTTAATCACTATTCCTAAAACCGAAAAAGAAAACATCCATGGATCAACTAGTTTATGAGAGTTGATCTGTGTTCTTCGTTTAAAACGGAAGAACATGTGAAATAATAATCACATAGAAATAAACCCCTACCACGGATATTTTTTGACGGAGATCGCGATGAAGGAGGAAAATAAGGCAAAGAGGGTTCCAGCAATCACCACTTCTGAAACTACACATTGATGTTCGGCTCGTACATCATCCTCTTCCTTGATTTCTGAAGAACATTCTTTGATGGTGTTATTCGTTGGAGAAATTCCTCCCCACTAAGGAATTTCTTTGCCAACCAAAAATCCTCCCAAACAAAGAGATGCCAATATAATTAAATTAAGTAGATTAATTATGTTGGAACATTCTCATAATTAATTGTCTCAATTAATTTACCCAATTTAATGAAAGGTGTTGGAATAATTTATGTTGGAGGAGTTGAGAGGTTTTCTCTCAACAAAGGGGTCTGGGTGGTCCCCGCCTCTCAGTTCAAAATTGGGTGTTTTAATCTTGGGTGTTCCCCACCACCATAAACCATGTGGGAGGTTTTAGTTCAGGTGGTCCCCACGTTTTAAACATCCACATGTGAGGTTTCAAAAAAACAAAAATAAAATAAAGGATTATTTTATTTCATTTCTATTCCCATGAAAAACCCAAATACTAACTTTAACCCTCGACAAACTACCGTCGAGGTGAAAGTCTCCTTAAAAGAATATCAGTGCTGCAAGTTGAACGATTTCCTCGGATTTCAATTCTGAGCACTGATTCAAAAGTTATAAAATCCCACTCACACGTTTACTGAATGTACCTGAATAAAAGTTTATAAATTCACTTCGGGTACTCCGGGCCTTAGAATCATGCACAGTCAATTTTCACGGACTCATAAAATTCCCATTTAATTAAAAAAAATACAAGGAATTTCCATGTAATTACATTCAATATATTTATTTTCTAATCCCTTATTGACAATATAATTTTTTTACTGGTCATCATGGATAGGCATTAATTATGTAGTGGTTGGATATATTATATTTTTAAATTTTTATCTCTATTTCTGGATGATTTTCATTCTTCATAACATAAGACATATTTTTATGTTCATATTATGTTAGGATTAATTAATGGAACAATTTAATTATTATATTTTTTTTGAAAATACATATAATGAAAATAGTTTTTCATTGTGGCATGCCACTTGTACATTTAATTGTACCATTTTATATATCATCAAAGTTAACCAAAATTTCCTGTGTGAAGTATTTTTCAAATGTGAGAGTTTGTTATTAGTTTATTAGTTGTTTCAGGAATCTTTGTACTTGAATTCACATTGGAATTAATATTTTCAATTTAGTTATTGATGTTGTATTTTATTCATGGATTATGTGATCCATTTTATCATATTTTATCGTTTCCAATATAGGAAATGAAACCCAATTGAATGGTTGGTCCATTATTATTGAATAGACATATTATGAAGAATAAAAAATAAAACATGAGTCCATATATCACAGTCAAATCTATCTATTTCAATCTCGATAGAGGTACACCAATTTATTCTTTGGATTCAGTGCATGGATTTCCATTTGACTGTCCAAACATGATATATATTGTGAATTTTAATTCATTTAATTCACAATTTTATAGATAAACTAAAAATTATATATTTTTGTTTTATTGAGATTTTTTTATGATGGTGAAAAATAAAAATCTAGGCAAAATCGTGGTATGAGGTGGATAAATGAACATAAGAAGCCTATGAAATTCATAAAATTGAAACATATTAAGGTATATATAGAATGATTTAACTATTAAACATATTTCAAAACAATTTAATCATTGTGTTCAATGTTTCTAGTGTCCGAAGAAAGATAACAACAACCAACGTGAATATTACATTTGAAAATTTATGAAAGATATCATATAACATCAAAATAATGGAATCCCAAAATAGGTAATTTCTAAAGTTAATTAAAATTTTACTAATAATGTTTCTTAATTGTTTTTTTCTATATTTTTTCTGTACAACCAGGATTTCCATAAATCTATATACCCAAAATAAGAAGTAAATCCTTTTAGAGATTAGTGGGTCAAGTGCATGGTGTTGTAATGTTTTCTAACATCAAATTTATGTGATTGCATATTATTTTTTGTTATATATATTTTCCATGGACTTATGATACATTTGGGTAATGAATAATTAGTATCATAATACATATATATTATTTTTTATGATTTTGATATGGAGAATTATAATGGATTGTTACGATCTATTGATTCTGACATAGTAAGAAAAATGCCTGAAGATTCTCGTACTCATGAGAGATTGGACTTTGAGGTTAAAAATTGAGATAATAGTGATGGGTAAATGGGTCAATAATGTATAAATACATCATCAAAATGTGAAATCCTATTACATATTTTGTTATGATTTTCATAATTAAATCTATTATTTTCATGTTCATTTACATATTATTTTTTTCTAATACTTATACAGTTTTTTAGAAAATATTATTAGGAAGTAATGCTCATATTTAAACAATCTACATTAATCTAGAAAAGAGAAAATTTTATCCTCTCAAATGGAAAAGGAAAATGCATGTTGTTGAGAAAGTGTTGTTTTCAACAACAAATAATATTGTTATTTAAAGGGGGAGTTTATATTAATACTCTATCTCTTTATGATAATTTTGATGATCACAAATACCCTTAATTATTTTCTATTGATTTTATTTGTTAAGAATTTTTCAGGAATTTATCATTTTATTTTACTCTTGAAATTATGGGAATTTATTATTAAAGTATTCGTATTTAGCATTTTCTGGAAACATTGTTCATGCGCAACTTATTCGAAATCTGCTTGAACGTGTTCTAGAAACATTGTTCCTACCCTACGTGGATAAACGTAGCGTAAGGATAAAAACCATGTATACTTTTTGAGATAAGAAAAAAGTATGGTTAAACAACCAAATGTTATCGGAAAAGTATGGAAGAAGAACCATGTGTTAGGAAGGAACCCTACGTTTGGGATATCATAATAGTATGGAAGGAGAACCATACATAAATATTAAATGTTACGTTTGTTTCTCAAAAGTATGGTTCATCAACCTTACTTTTGTAAACAACCATATGTTCTTGGAAAAGTATGGATCATGTAAAAGTACGGATCTTTTATTGTACGCCTGAAAGTTGAAGAGAAATGTATGGATGACCAACCCTACATTTGGAATGAACCTTACATTTGTTGTCATGTTTACATTGTCAACCTTATGTCATCAACCTTATATTTGAAAACTATGTCATCAATATTACGTTCAGAGGATGCATATAGTTCAACTTAACCTTACGTTTGGCATCAGAGAATTTAAAGTTGATATTTTTATGCAACGGTCAATACGCTGATTATTAGGCAGATTTAAAGGCAGATTTAATGCTGATTTTAAAATATGATTTTGACTAATTCAAAACCGTTTCATCAATTATTTGACAATAAAATTAGAAGGATATTTTTATGCCGAGTCTTCAGGGAAGTTACAAATACTTTGTAAATTCAAATGTTTGAATATCGCAAGTAAAAAAGGCGAATTTGGTGAAACTAATTTTATAGGATAAGTTATTATCGTTATTTTATTTATATGGGATTTTTAAAAAATACACCAATAAATTATTATTGATCGTGTGTGATATTTTTATTATTATAAAAAAAAGGGAAAAACAAAGACTACTGAAACACACCGATATGATAGTTCAAAAGGAGAATCAAAGCTCTGTTTGTTAAAAAGCGGAAGGAACACGATAAAAGATTCACTTTTTCTACAATGAAGATCTACTGTTAATTTTCTACTACTGAGTTTGTGAACTATATTTCTATATCTAATGCAATGAGATCGAATAAAAACATTACTTATGTGAAGATTATTATTTCTAAAGGCGACGATCTACATACTGTCAATTGCATGCTGTTGCAATTGTGAAGAACATCTGGAAAGTATTTTCAAAATATGAAAATCTTTTCTTTCTATTATTGAGTGATCAGCTTCTCGTACTAAGCTGTGTAGGTTCTGTAAGTGAACCCGAAAGATTGTTTTTCCTTGGATTGTAATGGTGTCAACTTCCTGTACATAGTTGTGAATCGGTCTGTTGAAACGAGGACCAGATAGTGAAAATCACCAAGCTCGTGGAGTAGAGTGTTGGTGGAGTGGACTAGGGGCCTTCTGTTCCCCAAACCACTATACATCTTATGTTTATGCTATTTAAATTTCCACTACATCATTTTATCTGATTAAAGATAAAAGGCAGAACACAATCTCATAAAGATTTTTGAAAAGACTCAATTCACCTCCCTCTTGTATATATTTGGTGTAATCTGATCCAACAATTAGTATCAAAGGTTGAGATTTCTGACAAATATTTAACAAGATGAAAGTGATTATACACAAATCAAGATGACTGATACAAGAGAGGGAATGTCTATGGTCAGAGCACCGTACATCAATGGTGAAAACTATGGAGGCTGGAAGTCTCGAATGATTATCTATCTGAAAAATCTTGGATACAGAGTCTATTCAAAGATCCAAACTCCATATGAAATTCCAGAAAAACATAAAACATGGAGTGCAGCTACTAAAGCAGAATATGATATGAATTCGAAGGCAATGAATGAAATTATATGTGGTCTAGTACCTGATGAGTTTAACAGAGTATGTCAATGCCCAATAGCATATGAAATGTGGAAAACTATTGTTGTTGCTTACGAAGGAACTAACAATATCAGGGAAATGAGATATGCAACTGCTAAGCTTAAATTTGATACATTCAGAATGGTTGAAGGTGAGAGTATTACTCAAATGAATGGAAGATTGACAGAGATTTTCAATAATATAACTGCCTTGGGAGATCCCATTAAGCAAGCTGATCAAGCTTTAAAAGTGTTGAGAGTATTGCCTACAAAATGGAATGGAATCTCTGCAACAATCAGACAGTCGACACATGTCAACGATTTAACCATGAGAGAATTGATTGGAAAATTAATTTTGTATGAAGATGAGATGGAAGATGAAGCTAATGAACACAAAGTGCTTATCAAAAGAGATGATACTGCCTTGAAAGCATCATCACATATCAAAAACAGAAATATGAAAAAAATGAAAAAGAGAAGTCAGCGAGTTCTGAGTTATCTAATTCTGATGTGGAACTGGCTCAGCTAGCTCGAAGATTCACAAAATTCTATAGAAAGAATAGAGGCTTCAAAAAAAACCTTTAAGAAAAATGATAAGGAAGTAATATGCTATGAATAAAAGAAAATGGGGCATATCAGACCTGACTGTCCTCAGATAAAAGAAGACAAGAGAAAGAAATTTTTTAAAAGAAATGACTATGAGCATAAGGACAAGAAAGCCATGAAAGCTACTTGGAGTGTATCTGAAGACTCCAATAGTACTTTTCAATCATACTCAGAGAAGGAGGAAGAAAATCTGAAATCCAAAATGTGTTATATGGAAGAAACATATGAGGTACAATCATACCACTCTTCTGAATCTAGTTCAGAATCTAATTACTCTAATGAAAAACATGCAGCCTACTACAATATGCTTGAAGAAAAATATGACTCTCTATTTAAGAAGCATAAGTCTTTAAAGAATTCTCATAAGGCTTTTTCGGATTAAAGAGATACAATGCTAAAACAATAAAAATAGTTAACTGAAAAATTTGATTCAATTAATTCTAACAATACAGATTATGAAGCAAAGATAAAATCACTGTAAACTTATGTTGAAACTTATAAAACTGTAGCCCTTGTTTTTACTAAAGGAGAAAATACTTTAAACGAAATCATTGGGAAAAGTTTCATTAAAAAGGAATGATTTGGAATTGGCAGTAAAGGTGAAAAACCCAAGCTGTACAAAAACTATTTTATTCGAAGTGCAAAAAGAATAAATTGTAATTACTGCGGAATAATGGGACATATTTCTAAAAACTGTTTCTTAAGACATCCCCAAATAAGTGGAATTAAGAAGGATTTGGTATCAAATGATCTATTTGACTCATGTGAAATTATAAAAACAAAGAAAGTCTAGATTCCCAGATCCTAGCTAGCTAACACTACTGGACCCAACAAAATATGGGTACCAAAGCAATCTGTGTAAATGTCTTTGTAGGGAGTAGGTCACAAGAGAAAAAAGAACATATGGTATATGGACAGTGGCTGCTCAAGACATATGGGAGGAAACTCATTGAATTTCTCCACACCCACTCAAAAAGATGGTGGAATTTTCACTTTTGGTGACAATGCCAAAGGAAAAATCATTGGTATTGGAACAGTTTGAGACCTAGAAGTTGTCTCAAATAATAAATTACTTTATGTACGAGGATTGAAACACAATCTGATAAGTATATCTCAACTATGTGATGATGTTTATGCTGTTGATTTTTCAAACAATTGTTGTTTTGTTTTCAAAAATAAATTGCTTAAATTCAGAGCACCAAGAACTGATAATGTGTATACCCTGGATTTAAATTTCTTGTGTAAAGAGCAAGTAAATTGCTTAACTGCTAAAATGAATGAATCTTGGATCTAGAATAGGATACTTGGACATTGTAATATATATTTTTTATATAAGTTATCTAAGAAACATATAGTTTATGATTTTCCTAGTCTCAAATTTGAAAGTGACATATTCTGTGATGCATGTCAACTTGGTAAGAAACACAAGTCATCCTTCAAATCTGTTTACAAAATTGCTACATCTAAACCTCTATAACTTATTCATATGAATTTTGTTGGACCTTCAAGAGTAGAAAGCTTGGCAGGTAAATTATATGTATATGTTTTAGTTGATGACTATTCTTGATTTACATGGATTTTCGTTTTAAAATTTAAAAATGAAGCTTTTACTTTATTTGAAAGTTTTTGTAAATCTGTTCAAAATGAAAAAGATTTTAAAATAATTTCATTAAGAAGTGATCATGGTGGAGAATTTGAGAATTAGTAATTTAATTCATTCTGCTAAAATATGGGTATTAAACACACCTACTCTGAACCTATAACACCTCAACAAAATGGAATTGTTGAAAGAAGAAATATGACTATTCAGGAAATGGCTAGGACTATGCTAAATGAATACAGCCTTCCTACCTACTTTTGGGATGAAGCTATAAGAACAACCTTCTATATAATTAATAGATTTTTTATTATACCTCTTTTGAAAAAACACCCTATGAACTTTGGAATAATAGAAAACCTAAAGTTAACTATTTTAAAGTTTTTGGATGCAATTTTTATATCTTAAACACCAAGGATAATCTGGGTAAGTTCGATCCAAAATCTGATGAAGGGATTTTCTTAGGATATTCATCTACTTACAAAGCTTAGAGAATCTATAATAAGAAGTTAAGGATTGATGAAGAATCGGTTGATGTGAAATTTGATGAATCTGATCCCTTTGAGAAAAGGACAGATCAAATGGATGAATCTGACTCTAATGATAACATGATGCTTGAGAACATAAAAAATGATTTTGAAAAAGATATAAATAAAATTCATTCTAGTTCATAAGAACATGATACTGAAGAACCTATAAGTGTGTTACCTAGACAGACTAGAATCCTAAAGAATCACCCTTTAGAAACTATAATAGGTGACTTAGATACAGGAATAAAAACTAGAAGAAATATAGGAAATCTTGTATAATTCTATGCCTTTCTATCCCAATTAGAACCCTTGACTATAGAAGAATCTTTAGGTGATGAAATTTGGATGATAGAAATGCAAGAAGAATTAAACTAGTTCAAAAGAAATGAAGTTTGGGAATTAGTTGAAAGACCACAGAACTATCCGGTAATAGGAACCAAATGGGTCTTTAAAAATAAGCAATATGATCAAGGAATAATAACTAGAAATAAAGCTAGACTTGTAGCAAAAGGATATAATCAGGAAGAAGGTATAGATTATGATGAGACCTTTGCACCTGTAGCTATACTAGAATCCATTACCATCCTTTTATCCTATGCATATCATATGAACATTAAATTATTTCAGATGGATGTTAAGTCTGCATTTTTTAATGTTTATTTAATGGAGGACGTTTATGTTGAGCAACCTCTTAGTTTTGGAAATTCTCAAAAACCAGATTCTGTTTTTAAACTTGCTAAAGCTCTCTATGGCCTTAAACAAGCACCTAGACCTTGGTATGAAAGATTAAGCTCTTTTCTTTTGAAAAATGATTTTACTGTTGTAATGGTGGATCCAACACTATTTAAGAAAACTATGAATTCTAATATTTTATTGGTTCAAATTTATGTTGATGATGTAATTTTTGGATCAACTAATAAAACCCTTTGTCATTTTTTTTTCAAAGTTAATGCAAAAATAATTTGAAATGATTATGATGGGAGAACTAAATTTATTTTTAGGATTTCAAATTTATCAAAAAGATTTTGGAAAAGTTTTGAATCAAAGAAAATACATTACTGATTTGTTGAAGAAATTTGGACTTAAAAACAGCAAGACATATACAACTCCTATGTGTACTAATATATAACTTGATTTGGATGAAACTATAAAATTAGTTGAAAACAAGTTATATAGAGGTATGATTGGTAGTTTATTATATCTTACTGCTAGCAGGCCAGATATAATGTATTCAGTATGTCTTTGTGCAAGATTACAATAAAATCATAAAGAATCTCATCTAACTACTGTTAAAAGAATTTTTAGATGTTTAAAAGGAACTGTTTTTCAATCTATTCTTTATCCCAAAACATTTGATTTAAATTTGATTTCATATTTAGATGCAGACTTTGGGATTTTTAGATTATATAGGAAAATCACTTCAGGAACTTGTCACTTTTTAGGAAAATCTTTAGTGTCATGGTCAAGTAAGAAACAACATTCAGTTTCCCTGTCAACAACTGAGGCAGAATTTGTTTCTGCTGGCAGTTGATGTGCACAGGTGTTGTGGATGAAAAACACTCTTATGGACTTTGGACTAAATATTAATAATAATCCTATTTTATGTTATAATACTAGTGCTATAAATATTTCAAAAAATCCTATTAATCATTCTAGAACTAAGAATATTGATATCAGACATCATTTTCTAGGAGATCATGTTCTTAAAAAGGATATATCCTTGGAATTTGTAAGTAATGAAATTCAATTAGATGATATTTTAACTAAACCACATCCCAATGCAAGGTTTGATTTTATTAAGGGGGGTCTAGGTTTATTTGATTTTAAATAAAATTTTGTTTTACAATGGTAGTTCTTTATTTAATTCTGCTTAAAATAATTTAGCTATTTTGTTTTTAAAATAGAATAAGTTTCTTTTCACTGCATAATATATTTTATTTATTTCTAAATATAGGTAATTATTATTAAAAACATGCGAATCATGGTTGTCAGAAACTCTTTTGACTTCTAAACCATTTCATTTCTATCGAAACCTTTTCAAACCCGCAAACCGCACCTCTGCTCGTGAACCCTAATCTTCGAACCTCTAAAACCCTATACTGCAAACCTTCATAGAATCTCATAGAGATGGTAATGACTAAAAGAACCAGTGAAGCCGAGATAAGAAATGCCAAAGGACAATGCTATGAAGGAAGAAAAATCTTACAGGGATAGGTAGCCGATCTCGACTGGTTATTTCAGACAAATATATTGTTAAAATAAGCACTATCATTCCAGAGCCTTGAATAGACATTCAATAGTGAAAATACGGAATTTCTGTGTGAGATAGAACATAGATACTTATTCAAATCTATACAGTTTAGTCTGGGAGATACTGAGGATAGTATGATGGCTAAGATAGAGGATAGGGATTTCTCAATATCGTCAGTAGAAATTGGTCAGATTCTCAACTGCCCATCATGAGGGAGTTTTTCATTTCGATTTGAAAATATTGGAGATTCTGTGTATAAATCAGAAGAAATAATGTAGTTTCTTTTTTGTATTAAGACTGTAAAGAAAATGTTTAACAAGGATTTGGATCCTCAACAGAAATTTTTTGTAAAATTTGTGCAAACAGGGATTACACTGAGGATGTCTGAGATGGAAAAGATATTATATCCTAATATGTATATAATATATCTTTTTCTCAGTGATTTAAAACTCAATTTTCCTAGGTTTATGGTTAGATACCTAAGATATTGTTGTCAGATTAATGCCCAAATGAACTTTTATCCTTTTCGTTGATTCATTTCCAAGCTGTTACTTAAGAATCACATGGTGAGACTAGTGGATGATAGAGTACACTGTCATCACAGTAATGTGTTTAATGCTGGAACTTTTAGGAAGATTGGATATTTATGGAGTACTATCAAAGGAAAAAAAATTCCAGTACAAGAAGATGATGAATCAGAGAGTGATCAAGCTCAATCTACAAAGTCTAAGGAGGGACAAACTGAATCGAGATTCAGAACTGCGGCAAGGAGGATCATATTTGAAGTCGTAGAAACTGAGGAAGAAATACGTCAGGCGGGACATAAAACTCAGAGGAAAAGACATGTGACTGAGGAACTTACTTCCCCTGATTTAACTACAGGAGATTTACTCTCTTATATCTTTATCCAAGAAAAGGTTTTTGAACCACCTCAAGAACAGAATGTCACTGTTACAAATCCTGATCATGAAAGGATTGTATTTGAAAGATCAAAACAACAAGTTATAGCTGATGTTGCTATTGACATTCAACAAGAAAAGGAGGAAGAGCCTGGTGAGGAAGTGGCCAAACCTCAGGAAACTCCAGAAAATATCATTTTAGATATTTCATTAGATGAATAAATTGTATATATTCATGATGATCATGCTTCTGAAGCTCACACATAAGTTCTTCAAGAAGATTTTTCTATAGAAGAGTCTGGAAAGGAATTTAAGGAAAAATTTGAGGACCAACCTACTCAGGAAAAGGAGAAAGAAAAATATGATGCTGAAACATTACCTTTATTACTGCTACCTCTCACAGAGCTTGAGAATGAGAATCAAGCACCGGGTGCTTATGATTCAAGGAATAGGGAAGCTAAAGTGTTGTACAAGAAGTTATCTCAACTGCAATGTGAGAATGATTCTCTGAGAAGCATCTTAGCATCCAAATAGTTGAAATTTCATAATATTAAGGAGATTAATATTTCAAGATAAGAAGTTGAAATATTTAAAGAGGATATGCTAAATGTTGTTACCAAATTAAAATCTGAAATTGTTATGAAGTCAGATTTCTCAAATCTTAAGTTGTTTCTGGAGACACAATTTGCATCAATTGGAAAGAGTGTTGCCAGTGGATCAGGCACTTCACCTGATTTAATCAGAATATTTTATTTATCACAGCTGCAATGAGGAATATAAATGACAAGTTGCAAGATCTTCATTGCAACAGTGCTCCATTATCTGTTCTCTTAGATAATCAGAAATTCTTAGTTGATCAGTTAACATCCAGTGAGCCAGGAATCCGTTCTGTCTTAGAAAAATTCACAGAGAAGCTTTCTTTGTTTATGGAGAAAGAATAATGGCTTCACGAGTTTTTCAGAGTCAATCTCTTTGAAGATATTCATATGACTCAAGAGGCCAGAGATCTTATTATTACGGTTTGTGATGGATTAATGAAAATGTTGAAAGAACAGTTAGCAGAAATCAATTCTACATTCCAGTGAAGTTAAACCCTACCTGTTCACTGCAAAAAAAAACCTTAATTCCTATGTTTATCATCCTTGTATCTATTTTTGACTTTTAATGAAAATCTATTTCATTCTTTCATTTTATTTTAATATCTTTATTTTGATATGCCAGTACTAAAGATTTAATTATTGATAAACAGTTAATAATAGCATTTACCTACATTTCAGTGCAACATTAAATGTGTTAAAATCCATGATTTATCATTATTTTTTATATCACAAAAAGGGGGAGAAATTTGGATAAACACAACATTTTATTTTAAGTTTTTAAAACCTTATTTAAATGATTTCCTATTAATTTAATATATTTTCAATTTATATAGATTTATACTTATATAGAGGGATAAATTTGGATAAACATAACATTTTATTTATTTTCATGAAGGGGGATAAATTTTAATTTATTGAAATGATTTTGTTAAAATTAAATATTGTTTTATCCTCTCAAAATTCTAAAAATTTATGTAACTAATCTTAAAAGTTAATTTCATATAATTAGTCTTATTATTTTATGGGTTTTTTGATCATCAAAAATGGGGAGATTGTTGAGAAAATGTTGTTTTCAACAATACATAATAATGTTATTTAAAGGGGGAGTTTATATTAATACACTATCTCTTTATGATAATTTTGATTCTCACAAATACCCTTAATTATTTTCTAATGATTTTATTTGTTAAGAATTTTGCATGAATTTATCATTTTATTTTACTCTTGAAATTATGGGAATTTATTATTAAAGTATTCGTATTTAGCGTGTTCTAGAAACACTGTTCATGCGCTACTTATTCAGAATCTGCTTGAGCGTGTTATGGAAACACTGTTCAGACCCTGTGTGGATAAACGTAGCATAAGGATAAAAACCGTGTATACTTTTTGAGATAAGAAAAATGTATGGTTAAACAACCATACGTTATTGGCAAAGTATGGAAGAAGAACCCTATGTTAGGAAGGAACCCTACGTTTGGGATATCAAAAAAGTATGGAAGGAGAACCGTACGTAAATATTAAACGTTACATTTCTTTCTCAAAAGTATGGTTCATCAACCTTACTTTTGTAAATAACCATATGTTCTGGGAAAATTATGGATCAATTAAAATTACAGATCTTTTATCGTACGTTTGAAATTTGAAGAGAAAAGTATGGATGACCAACCCTACATTTGGAATGAACATTATGTTTTTTGTCAAGTTTACATTGTAAACCTTACATCATCAGCCTTAAGTATGAAGACTACGTCATCAATCATACATTTTGAGGACACATACAGTTCAACATAACCTTACGTTTGGCGTTGGAGAATTTAAAGTCGATATTTTTATGCAACGGTCAATACGCTGATTATTAGGCAGATTTCAAGCCAGATTTAAAGCTGATTTTAAAATACAATTTTGACAAATTCAAAAATGTTTCATCAATGATTTTTCAATAAAATTAGAAGGAGATTTTTATGCCGAGTCTTCAAGGAAGTTGCGACTAATATGTAAATTCAAATGTTTGAATATCATGAGTAAAAAAGGCGACTTTTGTGGATCTAATTTTACAGAAGTTTCTATCATTCTTTTATTTATATAGGCTTTTTAAAAAATGCATCAATCATTTATTATTTATCATGTGTGATATTTTGATTATTCTAAATAAAGGGAAAATAGAGACTACTGAAACACACCGATATGCTCGTTCAAAAGGAGTATCAAAGATCTGTTTGTTAAAAAGAGGAAGGAACATGATAGAAGATTCACTTCTTCTACAACGAAGATATACTATGAATTTGATACTGCTGAAGTTCTAAATTATATTTCTATATCTACTGCAACGGGATAAACTCAGAACGTTTCTTATGTGAAGATTATTATTTCTGAAGGTGACGATCTACCTACTGTCAGTTGCATGTTGTTGTAATTTTGAAGAACATCTGGAAAGAATTTTTAAAATATGAAAACCTTTTCTTTCTATTCTTGAGTGATCGACTTCTCGTACTAAGCTAAGTAGGTTCTGTAAGTGAACCAGAAGGATTTGTTTTACCATGGATTGTAAAGGTTTCAACTGCCTGCACTCAGTTGTGAACCGGTCTGTTGAAACGAGGACTAGATAGTGAAAATCACCAAGCTCGTGGAGTAGAGTGTTGGTGTAGTGGACTAGGGTCCTTCTGTTCCTCAAACCACAATACATCTTGTGTTTCTTCTATTTAAATTTTCACTGCATCATTTTATCTGATTAAAGTTAAAAGGCCAAACACAATCTCATAAAGATTTTTGAAAAGACACAATTCACCCCCCTCTTGTGAATATTTGGTGTAATTGAATCCAACACATGCTACCTAAAACAAGATTCGAATCATAAGGATGCATCTACATATGGATTTTTAACAGTTGAATGTAATGTGGGACTTCCCAAAAGAACTTACTTCAAAAATATCTTGAAGGGTGTAGGAATTAGCCAAACCAGAACCAAATGTACCTCAATCAGATACACAGTGTGCTCAGTGTGACTCAATGTGTATGTTTTTAGAATATAATTTACATTTTAGTTCAGCACATTCAACACATACTCAGGACTAAAAAAATGCATTCATATTTTTTTTAAACCTTAGGGAATTGATAAATAAGTAATTTTTTATCTTTAGGAATCAATTGCACCTCAATATGATATATGGTGTTTCTGGTATGACACAATGTTCATGATTTCAGTTGAAAATTTACATTTTAGTTCGAAACACATTCTATATACTGTTAATTAATAAGAGACATTGATATTGTTTTAATAATTTAGTAAAAGGATCTTTATGTCATTATTAATGTGCATGAGTCAACCAAACCTCAATCCTATACATGGTATTTTTGGTATGACTTGAAGTTTCTTTTTTTGAGTTTAAGGATGGGAGTTTAGTACAAAAATAATGCCACATACTCAAAACCAACAATACTAATTTTTATTTCTTTGACACATTATAATAGTGATCTACAAATAATTTGTGATGTGTATGAATTATCCACACCCCAATATAAGACATGGTGTTCCAAATATGAATCAAAGAGTATTTTTTAAATTTAAAATTAAGATTTTAGTTCAAAAATAAAATATGACATATAAAAACCGATAAAATACATTAAAATTATTTCAATACTATAGTAAAATGATCCATTAGTAATTTTCAAAGTGATTTCATCATCATCACATCAATCTAACACATGATGGGAATGGTATGAATCAAAGTGTGTTATTTTAATATAGAAGTTCCCTTTATGGTAAAATCAAATATCACATAACTAAAACCACAAAACTAATATTTTGTAGTTTTAAAACATTAGAACAATTATCCAAATTTCAATTTTGAAAATTAGGAATCAACTACATGTCAATCTGACACATGATGATGTTTGTATGACTCAAAGTGCATGTTTTCGTTTTAAAATTGGTAGTTTGGTTAAAAATTCATGCCTCATACTCAAATATATGAAAAAACGTTTATATTGTTTAGAAAATCTAAAAAAATTATCCATATCACATTTTTGAGGTGTAGGAATCAAATTCACCTAAATCTGATATATGGTGTGCCCTGTATTAATCAAAGTGTATGTTTTTTGTTTAAAATTGACATTTTAGTTCAAAACACACGTGACATGCTAAAAAACTATAAAACATGGTAAATTTTTCTAATACTTTAGGACATTGATCCATAATCCATATATGACATTTCGTAATCTGGCTCATGTCAATGTGATTCATAATGTGTCCAACATGACTCAAAGATCATTTTTTCAATATATAAGATCCTTTAAAGTTTAAAACACATGTCACATATTAATTACCAAGAGAACATTATCATATTATGTTTAAAATTTTGGAAAATGATCCATAATTTATTTCTGACATGTAGGAATTTAACAAATATCAATCTAACACATGATGTCGTCAATATGACTTGAAGAGAACATTTTCAAATTAAAATTAGAAATTTTGTTCAAAACTCACACCACATACTCAAAATCAATATAGCACATCCATGTTTTTTGATAGTTTATAATAATGATAAAAATAATTTTTTTAACATGTAGGAATCAAATTCATCACAATCTGAGGTACAGTGTTCCCAGTATGACTCAATGTTATTTTTTTATATACAATGTTTATTTTTTCTAAAAAAAAGTGACCTACTAAAAATTAAGAAAACACATTAAAATTGGTTTGATACATTAGGAAAACAATCCTTAAGTCATTTATGTTGTTAATGAATAAAAAAATGTCAATTTGACACTAGATGTTTCATATATGAATAATATTCCATGTTTTCAATATTAAGGGTTCATTTAAGTATAAAATGTGTGTCATAAAGAAAAAATTGACAAAATTATCTTGTATTTTTCTAAAAAAATAGGAAAAAATTAGTTTATTTTTTATTTATCATTCTCTTTCATGTGCCAAAGAATTCTGAAATATGAAAAATCCATAATTATCTGTCATTTGAATCATTTATCATTCTATCATCATATGACCATCATGCCATGTCGAACCTAGATATCAAATCTTGGAACATGGAACCAAGAATCATATGCACAATGTAACACCCCCAGATTTTATGAAAAATATTCTTTTTAATTTCATTAATGTCTTGTGTTGTACGCTACACCAAAAGAAGCTTGTAAAACACGCATCCTTGACTTGCCTTTCATTACACGCAATCGCGACCTTTCTCGATAGCATGTGTAGTACGCAATACCGAGTTTCACTAAACAATGATATGCTATTAAAATATTATTAAAACTAGCCGTTATGAATAGTAATAACCAATTTTTGAAATTTTTTAAATTTTATTTTCAAAATGGACTTCATTTTTGGATTCGGAATATTGAAATTAGCTTAGGGTGAAATTTTGGTACTTTTCGGATAAATTTCATTTTCTGATGAATAGTGAAAATTACTAAATTTTAATTAAAAACAACCTTTTTAATAGAAATAATTAATAGTGATAAATTATTAATTTGAGTGGTTTTAAATTATATTTAAAATATATTTTTACAATTTAATACAATTTTGGTTATTGGATGTAATTTTACATTCAAAGCATACATGAACAACTGTCAATCTTTTGATAGTTATTATCTCTTAAGAACACGCTATTTGTTTTGACGACAAGAATTAATTTTTAAATTAATTAATGCAACTGATATGTTTTTAATTTGGTAAAATAGACATAATTTTTTAATTCATAATATCAAATATAGCTTAGGCCTAATTTTTGGTATTTTTCTGGAAACATGCATTTTTTTATGAATAGTGAAACCACTAAGTGGTAGTTAAAAAATGAATTTTTCATAAAACTTAATTTTACCGCTTCTGTGAGTGGAATTTCAAAAATCATAGATACAGGGGTGATGTCAGTAAGTAAAATGTGGTTCAATGAGATGAAAATAATTTTGGTGAATAGTAACTTTTTACTTTTTTTACCACGATTAAAAGTAAATAGGGTAATTATGGGTAAAAATGATATTATTATTACCCTAACACATATCCTAATTCTATTGGATAAGTGTAATTCGACCAAAAACAACCTTAGTAATAAAATATGACCATTTAGGCCCACTTGGATTAGATTAGGACATTTATTATTAATTTATTTAAAGAAGGGTTAAAATAGTTAAAATCAAAGTTTAATAAAAAAATCATTTTTAATATAGGGTTATACATAAGATAAATTCGACTATAAATATTCATTAGAATGATAGAAATATTTCCTACATAATGGTATTTTATTTTTAATTTTTAGACATTAAATAATTTAATTTATTTATGACACAAAGATGATGCAGTAATTACCTTATTAATGAAATATTGACATAATTGATGTTATAAATACCCAAATAAATGTAATTTGAGACTTTTTATGAATTACAATAATTTTATAGGTTAATATGACATGTTATTATTGATGTAAGTAACTTTTTTAGAACTAATCATTCTGTTTTGAGTTTTACAAAAATCAATTACTAAATAGTGTCAAAATTGACATAAAATTGTTTTTAAAACAAATATTATATTATTAATTGTTATTTTATTCCTAAAAAATCTACGGTTCGGCCGAATGAAATAGATAAGGTTATATATATTAATAATAAACAACTTGGGGTTCTTTTTCCTTGTTATAGCATGTTTATTAACTTTATAGTGTAAGTACACAAAAAGACATGGTAAAAGTAAAATTATCTAACTTGAAGTTAAATATAAATGATAAGGTTAAAATAGGAACATGAACTTGTATAAATTCTATTGGATGAGAGGATTGCGACCCATCCCCACATTATCTTCGAAATAAATCAATTTGGAGCTATTTAAAACCGAATTTGGATTTATAATAAAATAATATTTTTAGTTATTCCAAAGGTGCCCCTCTCCTCCCTTATAAAAGGGCACCTCCTCCCTCTCTTCCTCACACCACATTGAGCCTTCAAGCTCGGCCAACCCCTGCCAAATTATCTTCTCCACTTACCTATAAACATCCTAGAGGTTATTTTATTCCTCAAAGACCAATTTTAGTGCCCTAAAAGGACATCTCAAAGAGGCGCTTCAAAGAAGAGTTAATGTCCGTTACCGATTCTTTCAACTTTATTTCTTCTTCCACTTCTTCTTCTTAGTTTGTTTCATTATGAAGTAATAACATCAGTATCACTAATATACTTATATCTTATTATAAGTATGAAACAACCCTATTTCACCATTTATCCATCCTACGGAAAACGAAATCACTGTGCGTGCGTACGTACGGAATACCGTCTCCATGTCGTGGTGTAATCTATTTTCCACCACCACCTTACTTGGATGGGTATAATGGTGTACATAATAACTATATATGATTATTGTAAAGTGATATTGATTCTTAAATAGTATACATACACTCCAATACAATTCCACGATCATGAGAATGATATCATCGCTCGTGCATACGTACGGACTACCGTCTCCACAACGTGATGAGATTCATTCTCCACGTTAACCATTTATGAATGATTTTAAAGTATATATAATAAGTAATCATGATATATATGACATAATAATGATACTGGATTTATTTGTATATATATGTATGTCATCTACTTAATTCCATTCAACTCAATAAGGAAACGAAAACAGCGTTCATGTGCACGTACGGCCTACCGTCTCCATGGAATCATATGAATAATTACAAGTCAAAACACGGACGACAAATGAAACGATTTTACCCAAAACGCTCTTTAACATGTAATTTACAAAAGAACAGGTAAAATAAAGTCATAAGTGAACCATATATGATATTATAACAATGATTATGATTCTGGAATAAGTCAATGACATTATTTAAATCATTATACAGTAGGTTCTGACACTTACGAAGAAAATCGGACCTAAGGTAAGGGAAAATATCACAATCTCATTTTTATCCGAGATTGTTTATACTTTTGTATTTACTGGGGTGTATTTTATCATCCACATCTATGTTTCCTCGATATGTAATATTATTTCCATCCACCTAAAATTGTATAAATCCAATTTTACCCTTCGGTGAGTTTTTAGTAAAAGATATGAAAGGAATCTTTTGTTGTTTTTCGTATGAGGTACTTTTTGACTTTTCCGACAAAAGTACGAGAAGAATGTTTGTTTTAACTTATACGGAATGAATGGATTTTTAAAACATTATTTCCAAGAAGCTTACTTTTCAAGTTCTCATGTTTATTTTTAATCAACTTCTTTTGGTTTAGAATTGTATGACATGTTAAGAAAGGAAAAGTGTTTTTGAAGTAGAAAGGTTATTTTTCTCAAGAATGGAGTTCAAGTGTTTTATCAAAATTATTTTCCATCTAAGATAATAAAGGGTTATATTTTTATCTCTATTATTACATTGATTTTATTATGTTGTGATGGAATTATTTTTATGAATTCTTTTATCTTATATGAATTGTTTTATGATGTCATGATGTTTAAGATTCTCATTTTTATTAGATGGGTTATGCTATGATGTATGGTTTATGATTTTGTGGCACACATAAGAATGGTATCATTATGAGATGGGTGGGACCTATATCTCCCTCTAATGCATTGAGTAAAGATTTTATATCTCATGAGATATACATGGCTGGAATGGCAGGTTAAACCGGTTCAGTGAAACAGGACTGAAACGAGGATTGAACTCGGTTCAGAAATGGACTTTGTCCACTAAGATAGTCTTGGAAATGAGTCTTGACTAATAAGAAATGATTCTTTATTATTATGTGTGTATGCCACAAAGTTTCATGTTTTAAGTTATAATTATTGGGATTACATTTCACTACTATGATTTATCCCATGTTATGAAATTATGATTTCTTTTGCAGGTTAAGATTTC
The DNA here is from genome assembly GCA_963277665.1 of Viscum album. Lineage (NCBI taxonomy): Eukaryota > Viridiplantae > Streptophyta > Magnoliopsida > Santalales > Viscaceae > Viscum > Viscum album. The sequence goes on from OY728160.1 coordinate 1,388,604,135, forward strand.
CAAAAGTTATGTTCTTATGTATATGATGTGATTGATATTTCTTTTGTTTACCCTTACTGAGCATTTGATCTCACCCTTTTATATTTTCTTTTACCCAGGATATAATGAAAGGTTTTAGGTAAAAAAAAAGGAAGATCTTTATGGGAGACGTTGAAGATCTTTCTCCATGATTACAAGATTATATTCCGAGTTTCCAAAGACACTAAACTATTACGGTCCTTGTGTGTGTGTGTTTTTTTTATGTACTAAGTATTCTGCAAAAGTAATGTAATGTCCATGTACGTTAATCTTAGGGTCTCTACACACAATGTCTGATTCATCAGATTTTATTGAGATGCTGACCAAGGGGTAGCTTGTGATGAACCATAAAGGAAGGAGAAAAGCACAAAAAAACAACCCTAAGGAATAAACCTCAGTCATTGTTCAAGTCTGCCTCAATTCATTTTCATTTGAAGGGTTAATGGATATGAATAAAATAGATAAAATAAATTTCCCAAATAATTCCTGTAAATATAATCCCATCCCACAAGGCGATCGATCTGAAAATTAATATGTTCATCAATTTATTTTCATTGATTCTAGAATTCAATTACAGGGAATAAAAAAATTGAAACATAGGCCCTACCCTATTTCAGTTCGATCACTACTAAAGAATAATTTCAAACTTGTGTTCATTGGAATGATATTTAGAATCCAAGATGCATTGATAGTCAATCCACAATCTCATCATAATTTTCCTAAGAGTATTATTTATATTCTCTCCCTCCAATGACTCTCTATATGTTGCTAGGTTTTGTGGATAAACCTAGAATTCTAACATAAGGATCAATATAAATATACACCCAATAACTATGTAAATTAAATGAAATAGATAATTTTATTTAATTATTTTATTCAATTCCAATCCTATGAGATGTTTTTCATAAAATACCCACACCAACAATTGTTAATCCATGCATAAGTTAAAAAGGCCATTCAAAACTCAATGGTGCCCTCAAATTTATGATTTGAGCATTGGTTAAGGATTTATTCAACTTTTTCATGAAGTTCATATGTGTGTGATATCAAATAATTATAATATATTTCAATCATTTATGCTAGGAACATCAGATCTTGAAATCACAAGTTGTCACAGTTCCTTATCATGAAAATAATTTATATAGTATTGAAAAATAGTACACAGAAAATTTGAGACATTATATTCTCCCCATCATGTGGGTTTACATCCCTGAAAATCCAAAATAATGGTTTCTTAATAATATGTTGGTACTGATCATGAATCTGAGCCACCCATTCTCAGGTGCTCTCCTAATGAATCATATGTTTCCACCGAACAAACACCAAAGGAATTGATTTCCCAAAAGGAACCTCTCTTGTTTATCCTCGATATTTACCAAGTGGTCAGCAATGGTCGCTCTATACTTGATGTCTAGTTCACCCCTGTAAATAATTCATGATGTTTCATGTACGTACCTTCTTAGTTATGACACATAAAACATGTCATATACCCAGTCTAGCTATAATGGTAGAGTTAAGTGATACATCACCTCTTCAGCTCTCTGTAGTATCATAAAACGGCTGATGAACTTCTAATATAGATTACTAACCCAACCAAATCATCGTTATCCATTTCGATATGAATCCCATATGAAAACATGGTATCCTTCCTCAAACTAAAAAATCCACCTTCCCCTATCACTATAACACTTCTCACTACTCTGTGCTTTCTTGATATGCTCTTGGATGATTTTTACCTTATCTGTTGTAGCTCACACCAAATCATAGACCATCACATACGACTTTCCTTGGTCATTCAAGAAATGTGGTAACCTACAGGGTGGCCAATAAAAAGCCTCAATTGGTGCCATAATAATGGTTTAAGGGTACTCATTGTTGTATGAAACCTCCACCTAGGTTTGTTGGTCCTCCCAACTCCTACCAAAGTCCAATAGGCAATCCAGTAGGATTTCCTACAATGCATGTATGGTCTTCTCAGTTTTTACTATTAGTTTATGGGTGAAACCCTGTGATCATGCATATCTAGGTCCCAAATGCCTCATGTAATCCCTTCCACAACTAGGATGAAAAGAGATCATTATGATAAGAAACAATTTTCAATATAACTTAATGTAGTCAAACAATCTCCTACAAGTAGTGGCATCCCAAGACCTCTAATGAACTATGTCCTTAGAGAGTTAAGATGTGGGACAACATGGTGATTTAGTCAAGGATCACCAAAATGGAATCATGTCCCATGGACGTATGTGGTAGTCCCATCATTATTTCCATATATTTCCCGTCCCACTTACACTTTGGATCCTCCAGGCGTTGAGCTAAACCCACTGGGAAATGGTGTTCATTCTTCACTTGATGACTGTTAAGGTACAAATAGAGAAAGTCTACAACTCATTTCTATGTATCTATCTATTGAAATTGACATCAAGTCATGGTACTTTTTTTCCTCACCTAATTATACCACCAAAGGAGACATATGAAACTCACATAGAACCTCCTCTAGTAACATCATTAGTACCATCATCTTTCCTTTGGAAAAATTATATTCTCCCCACCTTTAAAAAAATATATCAAGAGCATAGCCTATGGATATCTAACAATGTAGGGTCATTCATTCAGTATCTCCAAGATGTGCCTCCATTACTCCATCTGTGAGTTGAGTGGTGACATCCATCTACTGGATGTAAGCTGGTCCATCTCCATCCAAAATGGATAACTACAATGAGGTTATCTTCTCTGTCACCTTATTCAGCAACATTGAACTGGATATCCTACTGGAATCATCTTCAACCATGTTCCCATTTTTTGGAGTATAAGCAATCTCCATGTCATGGTCCTGGACGAACTCTAAACATCACCTCTATCTCAAGTAAATATTCTTCTGAAATATCAGATACATGAGACTCTTGTGGTCAGAGAACAAGATAAATCTCTCTACCATCAGGTAATATTGAAACATCTTCAATTAGAAAACTACTACTACTAGCTCAGGTTGATGGTTAATGTAGTTCTACTCATGTGGTCTCAACTGGCATGAACCATAGGTAATAACTTCTTTCATTTTCATTAGAACATAACCAAGTATGGTTACTCATGAATCATAGAACACCAGGTAATCCACACCCACCTCTGATAACCTCAAGATGGGAGAACTCATCAACCTCTACCTCAGCTGTAGAAATAACTTTTGGTAATTTTCCATCCACACGAATGGTTGCCCTTTAAAATTCAAGGATGTCAATTTGTCTTTCACTCTAGATATATTGAGTACAAAATTCTAATTTTACCATGCCAATATAAGGAAACTATGCACCTTGGTAACACACTTGGGTGGATAATATGTATGATCTGACTCAACATTCGTTGGATCCACTCCATATATATCCTTTGAGATGAAGTGTCCCATAATGTGGACCTCTTGAGTCCAGATCTAATTCTTTGAGAGATTTCCATAAAGATAGTTCTCTCATAGTGTGTCTAGGACTATCATTAATTGTCTTGGTTGATCATCCCCATACCCTAAATACAGTAAGATATCATCGATTAATACAACAATGAACCAGTATAAGAAAGGTTAGATGATCTAGTCAATGAGTCCTATGAACACTAATAGGGAATTAATCATTACAAATGGAATCACCATGTACTCATAGTGGATGTAATGACATCCAAAGGACATATTTGGAATATTCTCATCTCATACTCATAGTTGGTGATAGCGTAATCTAAGGTCAATCTTTAAGAACCATCATTCCCCTCTCAATTGATTGGAGATGTCGTCAATTCTTGGTAGTGGAGTCTTTTTCTTTATAGTCACCAAGTTCAAGCATCGTTAATCCACACATAACCTCAAAATCTTGTCCACCTTCTTGGAAAATAACATCGGGGATGCCCTAAGAGAAATGTTGGGTCTCACGAATCCCTACTTATGTATGTCCTTCAATAGCATCCATAGATCTTGATGTTTTACTGAAGTCAACTGATATTATAGTGGAAATATAGGTTCCATCCTGTGATGAATATTGATGAAACAATCTACCTCTTATTAGTTAAGTAAACGCGGTACATCCTTAGGAAGGACGTCCTCTTACTCCACCACCACTCTAGGAAATTAGGAACTTGCAACGTCAACTAAACCAAGGGTTAGGATTTCTAACTGAGGATTAATCATCTGAAACCTCCTATGAAAAATTACATCCTATGCAACTTAGGTGACCATTTATCTGACAATGGAAAACCTAGTTTGATAACTATGGACACATCACAACCTCCACCTAAAACAGTCAATCAGGTAATGAATTGTTGGTATTCAGTATATACATAATATGACGTTGTAATTCCTGATTGATTCAACAAAGAAATACCATAAAAACTCCTTCCTCAAAGTTTCAATATGAACTATAGGCACAAGTTCAATATCACAGAGTCACCACCTGTTGAAGTCTCCAACCACAATGGTCGAGTGAAAATCTCAACCATGATCTCTATGTTTCGAACCATATAAGTGGAAAGGAAGGAACAGAAATAACCTATGTCTATCTATACTATAGAAAAATTAAAAAAGAAAAAATCATACCTCATATCAACCCTAGATCCTTGGGTTCATAGGAATCCATAGATTATAATAGGCCTCATCCTTATCCACCAGTTCCTTGAGCCTTCCATGGACAACCTGGGGGTGGTGGTGGTGGTAAAAGGTCAAACATATGAACACCTATTTCTTCCCTACCAGTCCATATACCAATTCTGTCACCCTAAAGATCACCCTACACCTACCTATGTCTCTATCTCGGTTGTCCCTTGACCATCACCCAATCAAATTCATGATAGGTCATGAAATATCATTTTAGATTTCCCTTACCATCATAAGAGAAACACAGCATTTCCCTTACATGATTCAAGTGACCCTGAGATTCCTGCTTTGCTGGCATAGATTCCTTGGATTTCTTGATAAATCATATAACCCACTTGGATGCATTTGACTATCATTGACTACATTCTACCAAGGAGTCAAATACTGAGCTCCAACTACTAACTCCCACTACTAGTGTCTACTCTTGCAAAAACATTCTAACAACATGTATCTATTAAGCACCCCATAATAAGTGTAAATTATAATAAATACGACTAACACCCTAATATCCTAGTTCAATCCCTTCTCAAAGGTCGTATCCCTGAAGAACATGTCCTACACCGTATCCATGGAGTATTACGGTAGATTAGTAAATATCATTGAATACTCAACCACAATCATATTACCTTTCTGTATATTGAAAATTTTTTGTATTAATACCAATTTCAACATGGTTGGATATGACACCTCTTTGAAGAAATGATCAATTAATGTGTAGTAGAGAGTTGTGGCATTTCATGACTGATTAACCAAGCTCCACTCTCACCCTGGAAATCCCTGATGAAAACTCACAGCAATGGATTCTATCTGATCGGTAGGCATCCTCAGAAGGTAGAAAACATGAGTGACTACCTCATTCTATTCATCATCCAACTAGGGGTCTAGATGACCCTAAAAACTAGGAGGTCACTACCTCAGAAACTCATGTAACACACTCAGCTTGCGTGCATCCTCATCTGGTAATGCTAGTGCTAGCTGTATCTAAATGGGTAGTGGTATAGATGTTAAACCACTTAGAGGTTATATCTCAACCACATGCCCATGTACTAAGGTTTTTTAACTAGGCGGGTCATCCTTGTGATCATGAGGGGGAACCCATGATGTATATCTATATGGAGTAATCCTATAACAAAACAAGATGTACCCAGGTGAATATAATATATCCAGTGAGCTGGCTCAAGTAGGGCATGTAAAAAAACCATTCCTATATGATTCATATATCATTTTCTTCCAATCAATTATTTTTCTAATGTACTTGGTCAAAAGTAGGTGATCAGAGTCCTGGTGTATGGATATGTTAGCCACTACATCCACACTGGTGTCCCTGGAGAGAAATATAGACATTATACACTTACCACTATTTACCTAATCAAATCACACATACTCCTAGTACTAATGTTGATTAGACTGGCTCTGATACCACTTTGTCACAAACCAAACCATCGGGGTATGATTATTGACTACCCCAAGCCAGCCTCCAATAGGTCATGGGTCGGTGATCAGTGTTGAGTGCGCTTATCCCATGAATGGGAGGCATTACCCTAAAGTACCTATACACACGCCCACATATCCAAACCCATAGAATGCTAAAATATAAAACAAATGAAAGAATTAATGTATCCATATAACATCAAAAATAATAGTATGACAGTAAAGTATTGAGAACAGAAAATGGGCCAATTTAATCCCAAAAAAATAATAAACATCCCATCCATCTCCAAAGGCAAAGACTAAGTCAAAATTATGCTCTCAGTAAACACCTTGGTTTTTCATGATTCATCTATGCTCCACTCACTCTCTATCCTCCCAAGACATGGTCCATAGGGTCTTCCTTTGAACAATACACAAAATGTTTGGGAAAATACCGTTCAGGGGTGAGTATAATAATACTTATAATGACACCCTAAAAAAATAAACATTAAGAACCAAGTATAATCAGCTCAATACAAGATATAAAAAAATACTTATAACATAAACATCCCAGATATACTAAGGAGAGACACCACGCCATCAGGTGGTCACAACAAACTATCATACATAGGATTCTACATGAAGTAATGCTCGTTATAGGATAACATAGACCATAATCCATGTTCTAATCAGAGACACTCAATGAAGAGGTCTCTCTCATTGGATCTCGCCCAAAGAAAGTGCACTAGTCAAAGAACAATATGATACATAGAAAGGTGGTCAAACCTAGAACCACTGGGGGACACCACAAACCCAATATTGATCAACTTTCTATGTAAGGGATTGTATTTCAGTGATTCCACAAACATTACTGATACATACTACTAGATGGACTATTAACTTTCTACTCTACAAGTTGAAGCTGATTCCAGAAACACCAACAAGGTGTGATTGAGGATCACAATCCAATATCGTGCATGGACACCACAATTCTATCTTAGACTCGACCTCTAGAGGGGATCAGAACCCAGTGATCTGTTTGTAATGTCCCAATGTACCCTCAAGGAAAAAGACTATGGGAATGTGATCAAACTATAGTAGTCCAAAATTGGGAAATGAAGAGCCCAAGGCACACTAGAAGCAAGTACACAATGTTTCCCAAGGGGTACGTGGCATATCCAGCTATCCAAAGTCATGCCCATGTGGAACATCCGTACATGACATGTATTCTCCATATACACAGCATTTAGAAGGAGTACACCATAGGTAGACACACATGGTATCATACCTTTTTTCATAGTATGTTTTTATGTACCAAAGTCGTGTATGTATACCAGTCTATTTATGCCAAGACATGTTCATGTGGGATTACATGGCGTGCCCAAGACTTTGTTCTCCAACTCATGTATGGGTACTCTCTGGTGTCCACACTGGGTTAAACGGGAAGTTTCATACACTATGTGAAAGTAGTCACACACATTATGATCATTATCATCATCTCAAAAATAAACCACCACTAAAGGGGGGGCACATGCCTTGAAATACTAGATTATACAGCGTGTGTATTGGGAATGTCCAGAATCTCAGATCAGCTATCTATTCATCTCCTCTATAACTCCATCCACCATTCCAACCATGAAATTCAAGGAAAATTGAGGTAAGGGATCTTCCATGCCTTTTTTATCAACGAATGAAAAGTTCTATTTCTAGATATGCTCATGAATCTAATCAAACCATTATTCCTTGTCATACGCTGAAGTACGCCAAAAAATGAGAAATCGGGAATTGTCTGTTGTTCGATTTTTTTTTCTTCCATCATCACACCATTTTCATGTTATGCCAAATCTAGAGCTCAAATCTTGGATCATTGCACCAAATATCATATGTGATATGATCGATTCATCAGATTTTGTTGAATTGCGGACTAAGGGGTCACCTGTGATGAATGTGGAAGGAGGGAGGAAAGCACAAAGAACGTCCATTAGGAATGAATCTTTGCTATCAATAAAAGGAAATAAAATAATTTTATTTAATTATTTTATTAATTTTCACAATCACGATGTCTTTTCCATAAATGACCCATGCCGACTAATGTTTACTCATGCCTAGGAAAAAATATCCATTCTAAACTCAAGGGTTCCCTCGTATTTCTGATTCGGGCACCCATTTAGGAGTTGGTATATTTTTTTGGAAAATCACTTATTAATTCTATTATATATTTTTAATATATTTAAAACATATATTTTGGACACACCAAGCCTCTGAATTACACGTTGTCTCATCTCCTAGTCTTGAAAACTATTCATATAATATCAAAAAATAGTACACCCAAAATCTGTGACATTACTAAATTGTCCTCTTTCGGCATGTACACTATGAAATTACATACCCTATATAGCCCATACAGGGAATATTCCCCACCTAAGGTCCCCATCCATGTACACCCACATGAGTTCTAGACAAACATTGTACATAGCCAATGATCATTTTCCCCGCACAAGATCACACTGTGTACCCTGCACAGCCATGTGACATAGTACTCATTAATCCACCACAAAACTATTTTTACCCCCAGTTACACAATGTTTATCCCAACACACATCATATTTATTAAACAGGAAGAACACACAACATGTGTTCTTGTATACAACACATCATGAACATGGTTTCCCCCAATGGGAAGCACCCAAAAATGCTCGAAATGTTTATTTTCCCCAAAATATATACATTCACCGACATCGGATCCCAAAAAACACAATAATGGATTTAAAAAACAAAAAACCCCTTAAATATATAAGTATTTTGGAAAAAAAAGGTATAATGATCCTACTTCTCGGTTAAAACTATAGAAACACCATGTTGTATCTACCTATCATAGACGTCGCACTCTGATATAGCCTTACACAAATAATGGGTGACACCTACACCATTTACCTATCCCTATTCTCTTCCTATATAACTCTTTTCCACTCTATGGGATAACAACATATGTGTTCAAGGGAATTCAAGGTGAAAAGTGGGGAAAATAAAAAATAAAAATTTAAAAAAGAAAATAAAAAGGGGGATGACCCCAACCCCAGCACCCGAAGCAAGGAAATGACATCCCTAAGAAAAACCCCCCACTCTTGATTCAATCATGGACACCAAATCTCAATAAGTAACTCCTTTTAAATGTTACTTCTATGTTTACATGTTTTAATAAATTAATATTTAATGAAATAAAAAAATAGTTATTCTGAAAAAAATTCAAATTAATTGAATTTCACTAAACTCATATCTCAAGGTAAACATTATATTTTAGAACCAATAAAGTGGTTAGGAAAATTATACATGACCATATAATTTGTAAAATTAAATTTCTTTCCCTGAAACACTATAAAAAATAAAATCTGTCTAATTTACCATGATTTTACCAACCTATGATGATGAGTGTCATAAAAAATAAACCAAACATTTATTAAGATATTAAAATTGAATCATCAATTGAATTTGAGGAAAAATTACAACCTCCTCTACCACATACTCAACAAGTGATCCATGAATACCTATGATCTAGTTTTGATTCAAATTTATATATAGAGCATCTTACCAATATTTCTGATTATCAATCAAACCGAGGGATAAATAAGAGGGTTCCTAGACCTCATGATTAGTTTAGAAATTATTATAATGATTCTTATTCATTTAATTCATGACAAGATGTTTTTTATGATGAATGTTAGACTGATAAGAAATAAATTAATGAAAAAGACTGAAAATAGTGGATCATTTCCAAAGATGATGAAGTTAACTCCTCAAAGAAAAATAAAACATGGTATATCACTGATAAAAACCCAATGAAATTTTTTTTGGATGGAAGTGTATTTATAAATTAATGGAAATAATGTTAAATATAATTCTTGTCTAATTTCCATGGGATTTCGTCAATGATAAGGAATAAACAATTCTAAAATGTTATCACCAGTTTTTGAGAATCCTTAAATAATGTTGTTTCTATATTTATATTCTTATAATGACCTTCACATTGAAAAAAAAGATGTGAAAACATCCACCCTTCATGGTGACCATAATGATAAACTATTCATGGAGCTTCCTAACGGTTACTCTAAAGAATTTAAATCTAACCAACTTTTCCTTTTTTAAAAATTATTATACTATTTTAAATAGAAAAATAGGTAATGGAATAGAATATTTGATTCCTTTATTCTTGATAAAAATTTAACAAGGAGAAAATATGATTCTTGGGTTTATTTCAAGTAAATAAAATATAGAATTATTTATCTATTTTTGTATATTTATGACATGTTTATTATCTTTAACAGAATGCAGATTATTACAAATGTTAAATCTCAATTAAAATGCATTATTTAAATGTAGTACCTAGTTTAAGGAAATATTATTCTATATCAATAAATAAATACATTGAGATCAAATAATATTATATAACTTTCAAAACATGATTATATTTTCAATTATTTTAAAATATACCTCTTTGAATCCCTAAAACTTTTTATTATGCATATTGGAATACATTTTAATCTTCAATTGACTCAGTCACCCACTAATTCCAATGATGTATCTTTTTTGTCTAAAATTCCCTAATTATCATTTGTAGCATCATGTGTTCTATAGTTTACACTCATCATGATATAGCCTTTGCAATCTGTACCCTGGTATGATTCTTGTCCAGTCCATTGAAGCCACATTGGAATTACATTATGATGCTTCTATGGAACTTGTGATGTAATTTTGATTTATCTTTGTTTTATACTAAAAATGTGTTTGTTTGGGAAATAATTTTTGGATATGTATATTCTTACTATGCCAGAAATATTGACACTAACATTTCACTAACATTTTATATATTCAATACTTGTAGGGTCCCTATAATTGATATAATCATTATTCACATAGAAAAAATTTGGAGAAAACATTTTTTAAGCATAAAAATATTATTATTCCAAAATAATTAACTTTGAGGATTCAAAATAAATTAACCAAAAAACCCTGAAATAAATTGTTCATAATTTAATAATTGTGGTTAATTTACTCTTGCTGTTGTGTGTAAAATATTTAATTGATCTTATTTTTATTTTAAAAAAATACTGGTGTTACAAAACCATACACATCAAAGATGAGATTATAGATAAGATAATAATTTACTTTCAAGGAAGTACATGAAATATATATTAATTTAAATCTAGTTTTGATGATTTATCATTTATAATATTAAAATTAAATTACACATATTTTTTCACTATTATTATTAGTTGTAAGAATACCTCACTTATTGTACGAAACAAGATACCTCAATTTGGGAATGATTTAATAGGTAAATAAATTATGGCTTCACACAGGGTACTAGATGATCTTACTCTTTTTTTCATTTTCAAAAATTCCTCACTTATCTTTTATTGTTACAATGAAATTTTGTTTTCCTCAGTATCCTGTACCATATTGAAATGTAAAAATTCCTCACATATTTTTAACATCCAAATCTCAAAACCCCATTTCCCCTATGTTCAAAATCCCAAGATTCTCTAAATATTCATTTTGGTTGGTGTATCATATATCCAAATTTTGATATAAAGTATTTTATTCATTTTATTATATTATCCTAATATAATTAGATTTTTTATTTTAGTGTTCTCATTTCATATATCTCACCGACCTACTCATCTTCTCTATTTTATTAATTTTAGTTTCAATTCCAGATAAATTAGTGAAAAAAAATTAACTATATTGATATATTACTCCTTTATTTTCAATATATAAACCCATTTTCATAGAATTTATTTAGTTTTAGGATATTAAATATTAAAATTATCAATGATATTATTTCTTGAGTTCATGTCTCGTTCATTCTTTTCATCACATCATTAAATTCAATTTCTTATTTTTTTAATAAATATTTCATCTATGTTTAACATTTATTTCTTTTCCAGTGTAATTATTTTTCATGATTGTTTTTATACTTTTTCATTCCTACTCATTTTATTAGAAGAGTTAGTTTTCGGTCACTTTAGAAATATCTTTACATATTCTAAATTATAAAACCATATCTCTTAAACTTCCTCAACGTGTTGTTTTATATCTCGGGAAAATACATTAGTAGAATTCCATTGGTGATAATTTTTAGGGTTTCTATAGCTCCTCAAAAATTCTATCATCAAATTGACTAAATTAGTATCAATTCTTCTTCACATTTTATATATATATTTTTACCTAAAATATTGAATTTACACATTTTTTTCACACACCATACTTGGAATTATATCCGATTAATTTTGTATATGTAATTATAGTTTTATTAGGTAGGTATTTATAGTATCATGTGTTCTATATTTTATTTTTCATCTTATTTCACTTTTTACTATTCCTATATAAAAATCATAGTAATGAATATTTTAAATTTTGGTTTCTATGAAATCCAATTTTATATTTTATATTTAATTAGTTTCAATATTGATACATGTATTTCATGCATAAATTTTATTTTATGATAATACGTTTATTTTTGTAACATAATTGGTATTCTTTCCAATATTTAGACTATTTATCATGTTTAATAATTTATGGTAGGAGACATACAATATTTGGAAAATTAATAGAAAATAGGAGAACATAAGGAGAAAAATAAAACGTCATTTCATGAACATAGAAAATAAGATGTCTTCCACGGATGACGGATTCCTATAGTACACATCAAGGGTTGAAAGTAAAGAAACATATCAAAACAGAGCTTCTAGTGTCGGAAACTAGAAGTTCAAAATGGTAAAGAAAAAAAAATTAAACCTTCTGAGGTGTGAAATTAATATAGATTATGAAGTTATTAAATCAAACTCCAAGTAGATCCCAAACCACTCACATCATTAATATAATTCGCACTGATGATGTTTTACAACAAAAATTGTAATGATATTTTGATAGGATTTTCTATGGGAAAGTAAATATAATAATCTAAATCATTATTTACTACATGAGTATGAAAAACAACTCATAATGAGATATATTAATGATAAATTAAATTCTACATGACACCCAGGATGTTCTTTAAATAGAGTGGCATGCTGGAGCTACTAAGAATGATATGAAGACCAATTCAAATAGTGAGAAGATACTCTTCTACATGGTCCTCCATTTAATCTCTAATATTTTACTTTTTTTTATTTTTCATTCTTCCTTCCCTATGAATTTCTCAAAAATAGGATGAGGGGGTAAAACTAACCTTCTGCAGGGGTTATGTACCTTAAGGGTGAAGGGTTATTATATCTATGTCTTATTCTTATTTATTAATTTTTTTTAGAAATTTTTTCATCTAATTCCAATCTAAATATCTTTTTTAATCATGGGAATTGGTTAGTAAATATATTTTCAACATAATAATGGAAAAATTGGTTACCCAACATAGAGATATAACCACTATCTCATTCAGTGAAAAAATGTTTAAATTTGGTATCAAGAGAAATTGAATCTAACAATGCCCTAATTACTTGACCAAGGGAAAAGGGGAATCACCACATTGATGAGGGCGTATATGTTCTATTGGATTCACCTAATCTCAACTCTGATGCAAAAAAATTGAAAAATAATTTAATTTCTAAAATCCAATTTCACCTCAACTCTAAAACAATAAAACCCCAGGATGCTTTCAAAATCAGATTTTACGAAACAATTATTCTTCTTAGTCTTCATTCAGATTCCATAAATATCAATTAAAAATATATATTATCCACCTATTTCGTCATTTTAATTAAATAATTTCATTAAAAACCCCATTTATCTATTTTCACTATCTTTGTGGGTTCAACCTCGACCTTCTGCTATATTTATTTTAACTAATTAATTCCATAATCTGATTTATTATAAATTATTTATTTTGAATAAACCCATATTAAAATGGAGACAGACTTTGGGCCTATAAAATTTATTTTTCTTTATTTATCAATCATTTTTTATTTTTCAATTTTCATTCTGAATGTACATATTTTTGAAAAGAAAATATTTTTTTACATTGAAATGTGATTTTAGTCGATCTATGTTGAGATACATATTTTTTATACATGAAAATTCATGATTAATAATTCATGAAATTAAGGTTTATTTTACCTTATACAATAGTGTTTTCAAAATAGTCTTCATTATTAATAATAAATTGGAGGCCCTTCATGGTAGGACACATTCACATTCTTTATACTATTTTATGGTTTCTACATTTTGTATTATTTTCTATAAGAACCATTAGAGATTATTATAGAGGTATGACCTATTATCAAGGTCAACCAGATATTCATTATAATGTATATTACATTGGTGAAAATTGAAATACTATCATTATGAATCCTATAAAGCCAAGAAAAATGGACGACGAGTATTTACATTCAACAAATACTTCATGAAAAAAATTGTAGTTACTTACCTATGAAAAAATGATATGAATTTTATTACAAGTTCGTTCAATAAATGTATAATGAGTTTTATTTCATGTTTTAATTTTATTTAATATTGGAAATAAAATTAGTTTTTATCCATATGGTTTAATTTTTTATATTTTTAATAGTTAATTTTATGAAATATTCCATCATTAATGTCATGAGGTAGAGAATTAATAAAGAGATAATAGTGAACATAATTTTTTAATATTCTGTTGGAACTCTATATATAGATATTGAACTATAATTGATAGTGATATTGAATTCTAGAATAATGGTTTTTAGTGATGCTCAAAATGGTTGAATGATCCACGTTTGTGGATTTTTTTATGGAAAAAAATAATACATATCTCTTAATGTGTTTTATTAAGAAAATATTTTTAATTATTTATTTAATTACTAATTTTATAAATAATATCAATAATGATATAGATAAATTACTGTTTTTTTTACTACGGTGGATAGGGCTAAAATGAGGTTTTCTACAGAACTCGGTTTCAAGAGGATAATACAATATTCTTTTTAGTGTAATAACATAATAATTATGTTGAAATATCGAAAAAACATTATGTGGAATTAAAAAAATATAAGGTGTAGTGTAGTACCCCCTATTTTAGTTATGTAATCCTTGTTTATGTATTTTTCTGTATATAAAGTGGTTGGGTACTATTTAAGAGTGTTCGGAAAGGTTTTGGGAAGGTTTGGAAGCTTTTTTAGGGGTGTGTGATATATTAATGGTTACTGGAAAGCATGCAATAAACCTAGTAAACCTTTTAATAGGAAGAAGAGGCATATGATATGTCACAAGATTAAGGTGTACAGTTTCCATACCATGCATCCATCCCAGGTAAAGCATGCTACTTGAGATAGAGGGATTATGCACGGTGGGCACACGTTTTGTCTAACTGTGTGGGCCAACTATTCAAATCACTATTCGGGACAGTAGAGGTAGTGTGGTTAGTGCACGGCATGTATAACTGTGGGAGATAAATGTGACCAACATTAAAAAAGGGGTTTTAAAAATCATGAAATCTTGATATTTTCCCTAAATCACCCTTTTCTTCTCCTACTTGAACCCAACATAGGATTTCTTGTTCTCATGGGTCAGGAGGCCTCTACCACTCATTTTGGAGGTGATTTGAAGGGTTTTTATGGTGCTCGGAAGGCGATTCTTCTTCGATAATTCTCTTCTCATGGTTGTTTCTTGGGATTTCATTAGATCTTGATTTCCCTCTCTCTCTTTTTTCTAGATCTAAATTTTTCTCATGCATATATAGGGTTTTTTTCAAAAATTAATAGATTTGGGCATTTTTATGTTATGTAATGAGATCTAAGGTGGTTTTGGGGGATATTTCACCAAGATTTGTGGTGCAATTGTTCATTGGTCTATTTCATCAAAACCCAAGGGTATAAGGATTCACTCTTAATTATATTTTGATATAACTAGAAGTCTTAGTTTCAAATTGAATTGTTTTTCTTAAAATTAATTGTTATTGTGATGTTTGATGCTTGGTGGAAGCCCATTTTGTGATGATTTGGGGATTTTTTTGGAAAAATGGGTCATTATTATGAAAGTGGATTTGTGGTTTGATTTTAAAATGATGATTTTAAAATTGGTGTCTTGTTTGATTTATGTAAAATAGTTTATATAATATTTTTTTAATAAAAATAATTTTTTATTGAAATTTGGTTTGGAATGAAAAATGGTTTCATAGAGTTTTTAATAAATGGTTGATTTATTAAAGTGATTTGGAATGTTGTTGTCATTGTTTATGTTCATAAGGGATTGTTTGGTTTTATGTTTATTGATTTTCTTGTCATTGTGTTTTTGGTAAATTTTATTGGCTAGTTTTTTGTATTAAGTGCTTAATTGTGGTTGTTAGTGATGGATAGTGAGTCTGATGAACCACTATTAAAGGGAATTTGGTTTGAAGTAACACTATAAAAAAATTTATTTTACATGTGAAGATCCACCATCAATGGTTACATCAAGCTCATGTGTGTGCTCAGGTGTGTGTGTGAAACATGGGTATATGGTTGGAATGTGTGTGTGACCATTTTTTTGGAATGAAATATGAAAATATGAAATTGGGAATGTCATGTTTGGTTGAATTCCTATGGAATGTGTTGATTTTGGTAAATTTCCTCATGTAATGATGTGCTTGACTTGTAGTTAATTGTTTCACTATTTTAATGGATCATATAAATTTTTATATATATTTTTCTAATGTTTCTATCCTAGTGGAATGTGTTGGGAATCCATTTGGAGAAAAACCTACTAGGTATGATTACTCACCACCTTCTTTGGCACATTGGTGCTTTTTCAAATGTTGTATTCCGAGACACAGGTAATTAATCTCCTTACTTTTGTGGCATCTCATGACACTTGTGCAATATGTTGGTGCTTGGAGCATGGATCATAGTGTTGGGTTCTAGGTTTGCAACATAGCTTCTTGGGTATTGGCACGTTTGGTTAGGAGTTTTAATTTCTAATGTCAAATCATACCCCACATTTCATGAATATCTTGACATTTATTTCCAGCCTTTGGTACCCTAGGGATGTTTCCTAATGATGGGTATCTCCTCTGCCTCAACTCAAGAAAATTATATGGGGAGGGACATTACAAGTGGTATCAGTCTATTCCTCCCTTGACCCTCACGTTTTTTGATTCATTGGCATTGATTGTCGGTCTGGGGGTTTGAATTCTTCCATGGTCTATCACATTAGTTGGGATAGTAGTAAGGAAAAGGATTTTCAGAACATTAAATGCATAGCATAAAAGGTTTTAGCTAACCATTTTATGTTAAACATTATGTTACTAGTGATATGGGTATATAAGTGTTTGGAGACACTTATAAGAGCATGAGCTCATTGTCGTGTGTGTAGCTAATGATATGAGACTGGAATTCATGGTATAAATGGTTTCCCACTAAGATTCATATTTCATAGTGCATAATGATTTAGGTTTGTTATGAATGAATTTAATTTTGAAAAATCTATAAATTGTTTTCAAAAGTGTGGTTTTGAAAAGGGAATAGTTGTGGTATTTTGAAAATGGGTTGATTTTCAAAACATAGTATATTTTGTAAATTAGGTGGAACATGGTAAGATGAGAAAATGGGAATCATAGTTATGGTATCATAATGTGATTGAATTTAAAATTTTAAGACTTCAGTTGTTAGAGAGTGAACATTATGGTGGTTCATGTGTTGATAGAAATGGAACCGGGTAGGCATCATATGGACCAACCAGAGGAATTTGTGGAAAATGTGGTTTCACATGAACATGAGGTGAACCAAAAGCCAGTGAAGAGCATAGTGAAAGATTTCCAAGCTGTGCAATGTGGGAATAGATGTGATCACCCAAGGAAAGTGGGTCACTTAGTTCAATATCAATACCATAATCCAACCATTTTTTGGGATGATTCTGAGATAAAAAGGGAATAATCATGGTTGAATAGGTTGAATTAGATATTCAATTTTCTAGGGACACTAGCAGTGTTAAAGGTGAAGTAAGTGAAATACATTTTGGAAGGTCTCACATGTCAGTGGTGGGAATTTGTAGTCCACGCATGAAGGGGCCAAGGTATTACATGAGATAGTTTTGATGAATTTTTTAACATACAATTCTACCCTTACAAGTTCAAAATTCAGCACACAACTGATTTCTTCATCTTGAAACATTATATCATGTTAATAACAGAATATGTAGCTATGTTTATAAAAATAGTGTATTTGGTAGCTGACGTGGCAGCCTTGTCTTTGGGATCAATGGAATAAGATGAGAGAATCATTTTTTCAGCAGTGATTGGTCATTTTCGAGATGTCGTTCCCAATAAAGTATCATGGTTTCCACCCATGAAATAAGTGGAATTTATAATTGATCTCCTCAGAGAGATCATTCCTATCTCACTTACATATTACTAAATAGAACCAAAGAAATTGTTATAATTGAAAGTGTAGTGGGAAAAGATAGAAAACAAATGGTTCTTCTATTGTATCACATCTCTGTGGGTAGTTCCGGTTTTGTTTTTTAAAAAGGTGGATGAAACTCTTTGACTATGCATTGACTATAATATTATTAACCAAGTTATAATAAATAATCGATATCCACATCTATGCATTGATGACCTCTTTGATTAGTTGAAGGGAGATCAGTGGTTCTCCAAGATTGACATGTGATTAGGATGTAACGACCTGAATCTGGATCCACGTAACTGGTGCCCCATACTTGGTTCACCACATAACCTCGAGCGTGTTTCCCCAAATTCCAGAGGCTGTCAACTAGCAGCAAGGGCCTTAGTGAGTCAGTGGGGAAACTATGCCCTCATTTGGTATGGTATACAGTGGAGGAATAAAGATAATCAATAGCGGAAGCATTAAATAGCATGCAACAACTGAACTAAAAGTAGAAGCAATGTCTGATATAATAATGATGCAGAATGGTACATGTATCTATGGAACGCAGTAAATAAAACAACATGTTGAAATACAACTGAAACAAAAGTTCTAAATGTAAATAGCAACTCCAACAACATAGCGGGCCAAATCCCGGTCCCATGCTTTCCAGCTCCAACTAGAAATAAAGTACCTAAGGTAGAAGTACCACTATCCCTACCAACACCTGAAACCATATAATCTGTTTGGGCCGAAAAGTAGGACCCAAACAGGGTGTGTGACTAATCCCAGTAGGCAATGACCACAAGATTTGTGCCCTACTGTGAGTGAGTAATATGGAAAAAGTAAAGGATAATAAATACAGTAATAGACTAAGAGTATACCAGAAAATAATCCTGCCAATTACCATTCACATTCATTTAATTAAACGACCAAGGAAAACTAGCAAAGCATTCTATTCCAAGGTAAGCAAGTAACACAGTAGGTATCACAAAAGACTACCAAACACAAGCAGAACAAAACCAAGCATGTTCTTTTGATTGGTGGACTCCTCACAACCAACCATCAAAATTCACACTGACCCTCTCAGTGGCTAAAACTAGTAGACCCCTATAGTCCAGTAATCAAACAAGGCACAAACACTCTGGGAAGATCTCACGTCAATTCTCCTATGGTCTTCCAACGATAGCTACAGACTCTCTGAGGAAGCACTTACGTCTAATTCCTCTTGTGGTCTCGATGCGTGGGTAAAATAAGGACACTCTTGGGAAGCACAATGTCTTATTCCCATAGGTCCTGCATACAAAACTAAAACCAACAGACCCTCTAGGGAAGCACTTAATTGTCTATTCCCTCTTTGATTTACCGCACCAGGTTCTGACATCCCTGAGCAGTCCAGTCATGCGTAATCGACTGTTAGCAGCCCTAAGTAAGTTAAAAAACTACTTGGATAATAGCTACTATAAATCAAAATAATTTAAACAACAGGAAACACAGGCAATCAGTGACAACGAGTATACTAACAATTGCAATAGGGTGTGCCTCACAGGAAAACGATGTCAAACGGCGATAAACAGCCAAGAAGAGGGAGAAACACCCATGGGGTGATCCTCAAACGTGCAATAAATCATATATTAGAAACAATTAATCATAATCTAACAAGAAATCTAGGGCAAATAAACAATAGGATCAAAATCCTAAACCCAGGATACCCGATACATGGGTATCCGACACTTTTGCAACCAAAAATCAAATAACTTCAACGTAGGGCAAGAAACCACCTACCTCGATCCTCAAAGATCAATATAATTGAACCTCGCCCTGTTAATTGGCCTAGAATGGAGTAGATCTACAAAAATGTCTAAAATTCTCAACCTCATATAACTCACACGAGAGAAAGAATCCGGAAATGAGGCCAAATAAGAACCAAGAAATCACCGCTGCGATTCTTCTACAATTGACGGAGTTCGATTCGGACAACTAGGGACGGATCGGTGGCTCGGAGAATAATCGGCCTCCTCAGATTCTCTAGACAGAATTAGGTGGAGAAGAAGACGTTAATGATCATTAGGCGTGACCCCAGGTCGATTAATGAAATAAAAAAAGTACACGGCGTGTACTTTTAAAGTACACGGTGTGTAGTGGGTTTTTCTGTACTTCGCCAAAATCGGCCTCCACGTCACCCCTGCACACCATGTGTGTGGCCCGAACACGGAAAACTCATGGCTTCGAGTGGTAGAGGAGTACACAGCGTTTAATCATAAAGTAAACGGCGTGTACTCTGAAAATTTCCAGATTCTCCATTTTTTCTTTAAAAAGCCCATATAAGAGAACTGTAACTGGAACCGAAGTTCCGAGTTCTTAAAAACTTTCCCCCTTAAAGAAATTAGTCCCCGAATTTCCCTAACAAGGCGTAGAAGAAGAAACCTCGAACAACTCTATCCACTGTGATCACATATCAGCCTCCCTCTCCCAAGACTTGTCTTATATACAGTCGTGCTGCCATAGCACCCGTACCAGAGGAATAGACCGGCCACGGAGTAATTTTGCACTACGATCAACAATCCTGATAGGATGCCCCTCAAAAGATGCATCCTACTCCAGCTCAACCTCCTCGGGTTGAAGAACATGAGACGGGTCTGAGAAATACCGTCAAAGCTAAGAAACATGAAAGACGTTGTGCATGGCCTGGTACCTTTGAGGTAACTCCAACCTGTAAGCAACCAGCCCGACTCTCTCCAGAACCTCAAGAGGCCCGACGTATCTCGGTGAAATATTCCCTTGATTCCTAATCCTCTTATGTCCCAACCTCAGGGTAACGTGTAGGAAAACCTGATCTCCGACCTTGAACTCCATAGGTCATCTCCGTTGACCAGAATAAGACTTCTGTCAAGACTGTGCAGTAGCCGTCCTCTTCCGAATCAACTCTATCTGCTCTGAGGTCTCCTGAACAAGACGAGGTCCTAGAAAAGCTGCCTCTCCTACCTCTAGCTAGCATAAAGGTGATCGGTATGGCCTACCGTACAAAGCCTCGTAAGGTGCCATCTAAATAGTTTCATGAAAACTGTTGTTGTAGGAGAACTCTACCAGAGGAATATGCTTCTCCCAAGTACTGCCAAAGTCTATAATGCAAGCTCGAATCATATCCTCAAGCACCTGGATTGTACGCTCAGACTGGCCATCAATCTGGGAATGGTATGATGTACTCAAAAGTACCTGTGTACCCAAAGACCTCTGTAGCCCCTGCCAGAAGTGCGAAGTGAAACCTGCATCCCTGTCTGAAACAATGGAGTGTGGAAGTCCATGCAGACGTACAATCTCTCATATGTACAACTGTTCCAGCTCATCAACAATGAAGGTATCCTGATCGGCAAGAAGTGTGAAACCTTCGTGAGCCTGTCCACTACAACCCAAACCGCATAATTTCCACAAGGCATTCCCGGTAATCCTGTCACGAATTCCATCGCAACATCATTCCATTCACACTCAGGAATGGGTAACTGTTATAAAATCCCTTCTGTGTACTAATTCTCTACTTTCACCTACTGACTGGTGGAACACCGCATAAGAAAACTGGCCACATCCTTGTTCATACATGGCCACCAATACTGACGGTGAAAGTCTCAGTACATCTTGGTGACACCAGGATGAACTGTCCAAGATGAATCATGAAACTCCTGCATCGGCTCCTCACGTATGTCCGCTAAAACCCATATGCGTCCATGAAAATGTAGAACCTCATCATCGCCCACTGTCCACCCCGGAGTAGGGTCTCCATCTGACCCACCCTCTCATAGGACTAGCACCTCTGGGTCTGATAGCTACCACATTTGAACTCTATCTAAAAGAGTATAGGTAACAGCTACAGAAGAAAGAACTATCTGTCCTTGTCTATCGTGCACCTCCAAATGCATATCATAGAATAGAGACATGAGTTTCCACTCACTGTTGGCCTCCTGAACTGCCTGAATCTGAGTCCTCCTGCTCAGTGTGTCTACCACAGCATTGTCTTTCCCAGGAGTATAAGCAAGCTCGAAGTCGAAACACTGTAGGTACTCGACCCACCTCTGCTGTATCAGATTCAAGTCACGCTGTATGAAAATATACTAGAGGCTCTTGTGGTCATTATATACTACAAAATTTTCTCCAATGAGATAGTTCCTCCAACAACGCAAAGCATGAACAACAGCAACCAACTCCTGGTCGTGCATTGGATAGTTCTTCTCGTGTGGCCTCAACTACTGAGTTCCTTACACAACAACACAATATTACTGCCTAAGCACTGCTCCAAGCCTGATGCCAGATGCATCACAAAAAATTGTATAACTCTTGCCCAGCTCTGGAAGAACTATAATCGGTTCTGAAGCCAATCTCCCATTTAGCTCCTGGAAGGTTGAGTTGCAAGCTTCCGACCAAACGTACTTCACACCATTCTTAGTCAAGCCTATCAACGGCACTGTTAAGCCTGAGAAGTCCTGTATAAACTGCCTGTAGTAACCAGCCAGTCCCAAGAAACTTCGTACCTCAAATACATTCTTAGGTTTCTCCCAGGTAACCACTTCTCTCACCTTCATTGGGTCTACTAATACTTCTGTCTCTAAGATGACATGGCCCAGGAAGTGAATCTCGTTCATCAAGAAGTGGCACTTTGAGAGATTAGCATATAACTGATGCTCTCTCAGTGTACTCAATACGATCTCAAGATGGGTATCATAGTCATGTCGAGTGTGAGAGTACACCAAGATATCGTCCACAAAGAAACTAACGAAAGAGTCCAAATAAGGATGAAAAACTCTATTTATCAGTTCCATGAAAACTATAGGCGCGTTCATGAGACTGAATGGCATAACCAGATACTTTTATAGAAAATACCTTCTTTGGAAAGCTGTGAGAGGTATATCAGATTGTTTGACACGCAACTGATGATAGTCGGATCTTAAGTCGTTCTTCGAGAATACTATGGCTCCTCGAAGCTGATCAAAAAGATCATCAATCCTCGGAAAATGATATCGTTTCTTGACCACCAACTGGTTCATCTTCCGATAGTCCACACAAAGCCGTAAGGTACCATCCGCCTTCTTCACAAATAGCACAGGAGACCCCAAGGGGAATTACTGGGTCAGATAAAACCCTTCACCTGCAACTCCTCCAACTCCTTCTTGAGTTCTTTCAACTCAGGCATAGCCATCTTATAAGGAGGTATGGATACCGGTGCTACTCATGGCACAATCTCAATAGAGAATTATACCTCACGCTCTGGAGGCAACCCTGAAAAGTCTTCTGGAAAGGCATATGGGAAACGGTCGACTACCAGAGGAAAGTCCATCTGAGAGGTCCCCTGATCATATAGATATAAATTAGAAATCTGGGCTATAACATTGCCCAACCCATGATGCTCTGGTCTAGCTCTACTTTTATGGACATCCCATTCTCCCTTGTGAAGAAAATACCCACCCTCTGGTGACGTGAAACTCACCCTACGGTGATAACAATCGACAAAGACCTGAAAAGGAACTAGTTAGTCTATTCTAAGAATTACATCATAACCCATAATTTCAAGGACATAAAGATCCCACAAGAAGTGACAACCTCCAACCTCAAGGGGTAACTCCTTGAACTGTCGCACTCTAGTAGTTCTATGTCCCAAAAGAGTGTCTAGTTCTAAAGTATCCTCAGAAGTAAAGACAGTATGTCTAAGGATCTACACAGTGTGCACAGAAATGAAACAATGAGAAGCTCTGCTATCGAAAAGTGCAGAAGATAAAACTAAGACTACTAAGATAGTACCTCGAACTATGGAAGGTCCAGGATCCTTCTCCCAATAAATCTCCTCTACTGCAAACATCTTGCCAGTATCGTGGCCCTGTGTAGCAGAATGATATCCCTAAGATGATCCTCCCTAAACCTGACCACTGCGTCCGCGACCTCTACCCTAGCTTGAACGACCTGAAGAACTCCATCCCCCAGTCTGTTGCGAAACTGGTAATCCTGCTCTTGTACGAGGGGTAGAAATTGATCCTCCTTCACTAGCTGCTGGAAGAAGAACCCTACAAAAATGCTGCAGATGGCCCATATTGCCGCAGGTTCGGCACTCCAGTGGATCTCTCGGGCACTGAGGCTTTTTATGCCTTCTTTTTCCACACTGATAGCACACCACCTGGTTTCCAGAAGGAAGATCTCGTCTACCAGAAGTAATACCTCGCTTCCTCGATTCACCTAGAGTAGACTCTCAGTGGCGCTTCCTACTGTTAGTTTGAAATGAATCATCCTTGGATGCTAAACAGCCATGGTCAACAGCTCCAGTTTCCCTCATATTTCTTTCGTTGATCAGCGCTTGGTTGACTATCATAGTAATAGTAGTAAACTGAAAGATGTTCACCTGTGATCTGATCTCTGGTTTGAGGCCTTCCTAAAACTTCCTTGCCAAAAACAGCTCGTCATTTCCCAGAACGGGAGTGAAATGTTGTAACTCAGTGAAGCGAGATGAATACTCCATAACCAAAAGAGTACCCTGCTACAGGTTCATGAACTCCCTGGCCCTGTCGGCCCTCAGCGTCACCGGATAGAAGTAGTTGTAGAACGTACGCTGGAACTCGTCCCAAGCCACAGTCCACTAGTGCCCTACCTGTGAGACTACATCCCACCATCTCTTGGAAAAATCTCGTGTCATGTAAGTCACGAGCTTCTCCCTTCTGTCTAGGGGTGCCTCCAGATGCTTGAAGATGGAAATCATGGTTTCTATCCATGACTCAGCAACCTGGGGGTCCTCCATCCCCTGTGAAAGTGGGAGGATGCTGCTGCTGGAAGACTCGTGTCAACTCTTCCATAGACGGGGCAGGATGTTGAGCTCCCTAGAAGGTCTACATGAACCTCCTGAAACCCTCTATGAACTGAGCATCAGAACCAGTGTCTGGAATCACTGCAGGTGCCATGTCCAGAATGATCGGTGGAACTACAGGTAGCCCCTGGTCTGCCGTATCAGGCGTACGGTCACTGCCTAGTTCCTGGTTCGTAACGGGAGGACGAATTGGTGCCATAGCCCTGAAAGGTCAAAAGCACACTCTAGATTAAGGATTAAAAAGGACAGAAAACACAAGAGTACAAAACAGGGGCATGAGAGATAAGCACTTAAGTTTTCTAAATAGGACTACACTGCGTGTATTTAAACTACACGGCATTTTTGTTAAAGCCATTTACATGGGCGTGTAACTCTTCCCCCACTGGTCATGTAAAATCCCAAAATACAAGGCATGTTGTCCCATAACACGGTGTGTAATTCAATTCTACTCCCCTGACCGAGTCTCTTTACATGGCTAATCTACATAGTCCCCCTAATTTTAAACTACATGGAATGTGCACTAAAGAAACGGCATCTACTAGATAGGTTTCGGCGGCCCGTGTAGCGGTTACACGGTCGGCTACACGGCTGACTCCAACACGGCGTGTTCCGAACAAACATGGTGTGTATATGGGTAGACCACACCGACCCGTGTTATTCATGACACAGCTGGGTACCCAGAAGGAAACTACACGGCGTGTTCTTATAAAACACGACGTATACTAGACAGGCTCGGCGACCTGTGTAGCAGGTTACACGGCTGGCCACACGGCTAACCCCTTACATGGCGTGTTTCGAACAAACCTGGCGTTTATAGGAGAAGATAACACTTACCCATGTTGTTCATGACACAGCCGGGTACCTAGGAGAAAACTACACGGCGTGTTCTTATACAAATGGTGTGTACTACACAAGTCTTCCCGACCTGTGTTGTTAGTGACACGGTCGGGTACAGTGTTGACTACCACACGGCGTGTGCTTAAGGTACACGACATGTCCCCGAAGACTCTCTGAAACCCTGTGTTTTTGTTCACACAGTCAGTAACACGGTTTAAAAACTACAAGGCGTGTATTAATAAAGTACACGTTGTGTATTCTGGGTTTTTCCGGTCAGTAGCTCAGAAACTACACTGAACGCCAGAAACACTAAAAAACAGACATCTATGTGCCAAATTCCAATCTGTGGGGGCCCATACTCCCTGTGAATCAAATCATGGAATCATAAAAATGCATATATCAAGTAAATCAGCATAGAAAGTATATCTATCACTGCAACTATCACAACACCATGCATAATTTATCACGGCATCTATCACAATAGCATGAAATCCTAATGCACCCTAGATGGAATTTTAAAATGCATGAAATGTGATTTCCTATCTAGTGCCTATATGATGCATGGGATAGCACACACTCATCTCATCGGGTTGAAACAAAATAGAACCACAATCATATAAACTATAATAGCACAAAACATGTGCATCACCCAACGGTGAAATATAATAAACTTTAACACTTGAAAAAATAGAAAATTGTAATTACAGGGTAATATAGATTTTCCCTATACATGGATTAATTACTCTCGAGTACAGTTAAGTACTAACTACCCATTTCATCCTATCCCTGTCTATTGTCGCAAAACTGTATGGCAATAGAAAAAAAGAAAACCCCACTGATACCACTTTGTAATGACCCGAATCCGGAGCCACATAACCGGTGCCCCATACCTGGTTCACCATATAACCTCAAGCGTGTTTCCCCAAATGCCAGAGGCTTCCGACTAGAAGCGAGAACCTTGGTGAGTCAGTGGGAAACTATTCCCTCATTTGGTAAGGTATGCAGTGGAAGAATAAAGATAATCAATAGCGGAAGCAATAAATAGCATGTAACAACTGAACTAAAAGTATAAGCAATGTTTGATATAATAATGATGCAGAATGGTACATGAATCTATGGAAAGCAGTAAACAAAACAACGTGCTGAAATACAACTGAAACCAAAGTACTAAATGTAAACAGAAACTCCAGCAGCATCGTGGGCCGAAGCCCGGTCCCATGCTCTCCCGCTCCAACCAGCAATAAAGTACCCAAGGTAGAAGGACCACAATCCCTACCTACACCTACAACCATATAATCTGTTTGGGCCAAAAAGCAGGACCCAAACAGGGTGTCAGACTAATCCAAGTAGGCAACCACCATAAGATTTGTGCCCTATTGTGAGTGAGTAATATGGAAAAAGTAAAGGATAATAAGTATAGTAATGGACTAAGATTATACCAGTAAATAATCCTGCCAATTACCATTCACATTCATTTAATTCAACGAACAAGGAAAAATTGAAAATAATTCTATTCCAAGGTAAGAAAGTAACACAGCAGGTATCACAAAAATACTACTGAACACAAGTAGTACAAAACCATGCTTGTTCTTTGGATTGGTGGACTCATCATAACCAACCATCAAAATTAACACTGACCCTCTGGGTGGCTCAAACTAGCAGACCCCTATAGTCCAGTAATCAAACAAGGCACAGACACTCTGGGAAGCTCTCACATCAATTCGCCTATGGTCTTGCAACGATAGCTACAGACTCTCTAAGGAAGCACTTATGTCTAATTACTCATGTTGTATGGATGCGTGGTTAAACAAAGAACACTCTTGGGAAGCAAAAAGTCTTATTCACGTAGGTCTTTTGTAAAAAAATAAAACCAAAATACCCTCTAAGGAAGCACTTAATCGTCTATTCCCTCTTTGATCTCCCGCACCAGGTTCTCACAGCCCTGAGCAGTCCAGTCGTGTGTAATCGACTGTTAGAAGCCCTAAGTAAGTTAAACAACTACTTGGATAATAGCTACCATACAAAAAAATAATTTAAACAGTAGTAAACACATGCAATCAGTGGTAAAGAGTAAACTATCAATTTCAATAGGGTTTGCCTCACAGGAAAACGGTGCCAAACGGCGATAAACATCCAAGCAGAGGGAGAAACACCTATGGGGTGATCCTCAAACATGAAATCAAGGATATATTAGCAACAATTAATCATAATCTAACAATCAATCTATGGAAAATAAACAATCGGATCAAAATCCTAAACTCGGGATACCCGATACATGGGTATCCGACACTTTTGCAACGAAAACTCAAAGAACTTCAACGTAGGGAAACAAACCACCTACCTCGATCCTTGAAGATCGATATACTTGAACCTCGGCCCGGGAATTCACCTATAATGGTGTAGATCTTCAAAAACATATAAAATTTTAAACCTTAGATAACTCACAGGAGAGAAAGAATCGGGAAACGAGGCCAAAGAATAACCAAGAACTCACCACTGCGATTCTTCTGCAATCGACAGAGTTCGATTCGGACAACCAGTGACGGATCGGTGGATCGGAGAAGAATCAGCCTCCTCGGACACTCTGGATGGAATTAGGCAGAGAAGAAGACGTTGATGATCATTAGGTGCGACCCCGGGTCAATGAATGAAATAAAAAAAGTACATGGCGTGTACATTTAAAGTACACGGAGTGTAGTGGGTTTTTCTGTACTCTGCCAAAATCGGCCTCCACGTCACCCATACACACCATGTGTGTGGCCCGGACATAGCCAACACACAGCTTCGAGCGGTAGAGGAGTACACGGCGTGTACTCATAAAGTACATGATGTGTACTCATAAATTACACAGCGTGTACTCTGAAAATTTCCAGATTCTCCATTTTTCCTTTAAAATCCCATAAAAGAGATTTGTACCTAGAACCGAAGCTCTAGGTTCTTATATAGGATATCATTAGTTGCAGGTGCGAAAGGTGGATATTCCCAAAACAGCTTTCTGAAGTAGATATAGCCATTATGAGTATATCATTATACCTTGAGATCTTACAAATGAGCCGATGGTGTTTATGGAATTGTTGAATCGAACAATTCAGATATATCTGAATTCATTTTTGGTGGTATTCACGGATGACATATTATTGTATTCAAGGATAGGGGTGGAGCTTGGGAAACACTTTTTTTAGAATTGGGGATCTTGAATGATCATTATTTTTCTTACCAATTGTCAATGTGTGACTTCTATATAAAATAAGTTCATTTCCTTTTCAATTTTATTTCATAAAGAGTTGTTTTTGGGGATCTGTAAAATTTAAAGGTTGTTATTTCATAGAAATTTCCAAATAATGTTTTTTAGATTCGAAGTTTCCATGTCATTTCAAGATATTATCAATTAATTGTTCATGAATTCTCACAATTATCTTCACTGATGACAGATTTGACAAGAAACAATGTTCCATTTTAATGGAATGAGCAGTGTTAAAAATATTTTTAAGAGATTAAGGATCGCCTTATATCAGCACCAATCATGGTTTTTCTACAACTAGATAATGGTTACGTGGTGTATTGTGATTCATCAAGATTGGTTTTAGGGTGTGTTCTCATACAAGGATATCATTATGTTGTAAATGGATCATGATAGTTGAGGTTTCATGAGACGAACTACCCAACACATGATTTGGAGTTCATGACATTGGTTCATGCTTTAAAAACATGGAATCAATATCACTTTGGTGAGAAATTCAAAGTGTATATTGATCATAATACCTTGAATCATATTTTCTAACAAATATATTTTAATTTAAGGAAAATGATATGGATGGAATATCTCCTAATGTTCGACATTGACTTGATGTACACAATAGGTAAGGGTAATTTAGTAGCAGATGCATTAATTAGAAATTCATATACTCAAGTAGTGAATTAAAAATCAGATCAGTGGTAGTTTATGTTATTAATATCTGATATGAGGTTGGACTATAAATATTGGTGTGATATAGTTGTTCTTTTTCCATTCTCAATGGTTCCTTACTTGGATTCTTTGGTTATAAAGGAGTATATATCTGATTTAGAGTGTGTGTATATGATGTTGAAACGCAATGGAGGGAGATCATTAAGGGCTGGAAAATGGATGAGAATTTTGTGTGGTACATTTGGAATCATATCATTGTATCAGTGCCTTGTCAAGATCAACTTATTAATGCTTATAATCATTCTAGTTGGTATTTCTATCATGGAGTTCATAAAATGTATAAGGCGTTTAAAGTGTAGTTTTAATGGGTGGGTATGAAAAGGAATTTAGTCAATTTTTTATCGAGGTGATTGACTTTTCATCATGTTAAGGCAGAGCATCAACGGAAAATAGGTATGTTGTAGTCATTACTTATTACAGTGTAAAAATTGGAGTAGATAGAGACGGATTTTGTTACAGGTCTCCCAAAAACTGTCATAAAGCACAATTTTGTATGGGTGATAGAGGATCAGCTCAAAAAGCTGGCCCATTTCATCCCTATTTTTTAATCTCATATAGTGGAGGATCTATAAAAAATATATTTCCATTATTTTTCAAAGAGACATAGTGTACCGATTTTGATTGTATCAGATATAGATCTGAGTTTCACATCTAATTTCTATGAATCCTTGAAATGATCCCTTGGGACTCATTTAATGATGAGAGATGTGTATCAACCTCATATAGATAGAAAATTTGAGAGAACAATAAAAATTTTGGAAGACACATTATGGGATTGTGTGATGGATTTTGGTGGCTCATGGGAAGAGCACTTGTCATTGTTGGAGTTCTCCTATAATAAAAGTTATCAAACCACCATACATATGGCTTTGTTTGAAGAATT
Organism: Viscum album; assembly: GCA_963277665.1. Classification (NCBI taxonomy): domain Eukaryota; kingdom Viridiplantae; phylum Streptophyta; class Magnoliopsida; order Santalales; family Viscaceae; genus Viscum; species Viscum album. The sequence continues at coordinate 1,388,635,047 of OY728160.1, forward strand.
GTATGGATTATTGTGTTGTTCTCTACTATGATGGGTTAGAATAGGTGATACTTCTACAGTGGGGTAGAGACTTGTCCAAGAGACATATTAGAAGATTGTTTTGATCATGATGAGTATAGAAATAGATCAGAGTCATCAAAAATCATATGCAGACCATTGTTAATGATTTTTCCCCTTGGGAGTGGGTGATCATGTATTCTTTCAAATCTCTCTGAGGTTGGTACATGGTTTTTTTGTAAATAAGTTAATGTTTTATCTGTGGTGTATTATGCCTTTTGAGATACTTGATCTAGCTGGAGAGGTTCCATATTGGATGGATTTTCCACCACGGTTTAGTGTTGTGCACAATGATTTTCTTGTGTGTTAGTTGAAAAAGTACCAGCCTGATCATGACCATGTGATTCATTGGGATCATGTTCAGCTATATCCTAATGCTTATTTGGTGCATGTTTCAGTGCGGATTGTGGATAGTTAAGAGATATTCTTTCATTGTAAATGAATTGGACTATTTTGAGTTTTGTGGAAACAAGGTCCTAATTTGGAGGAGACTTAGGAGTAGGAGAACGAAATGGTTGAGAAATTTCCCAAGATCTTTCAGAAAACTGGTTGTTGTCTAATTTATAAGGATGGATATTCCAATGGTGCGGAGAATTTAGTACCCCAAGTTTGTGGTATATAACCTATTTTTATGTATTTTTATGTATATTATATGGTTGGGTAATATTTTGGAGAGTTTGGAAAGGTTTTGGGAAGGTTTGGAAGCTTTTATATGGGTCAGCAGTTTGAGCACAGTTAGTGGAAACTATGCAACAAACCCATATAACTGCGAATGAGGAGTCAATGGAAGGGGATATGGAACATGGTTGGTAGAAACGTTCTGTACAACCATGTGGAAATACTAGGTAAATTGTGCTAGTTGATACAAAGGCCATTCTCAGGATTGGCACATAGTTTGTATAAACATTCATGCCAATCATGTGGGCCCACCTTTCCAAATAGTAGAAATAGGATGGTTAGCGCATGATTTTTCTAACCATGTGAGCATACCGTGCATGGAATTAAAAATGGGGTTTTAAAAAAATGGGCTAACTCAAGATTTACACTAAATCACCCCTCTCTTCTCCCACTTGAACCCGACTGGAGTTTTTTTTGTTATTAAGGGTTATTAGGACTCTCCCACTTGTTTGGAGGTGATTAAAAGGGTTTTTAAGTTGTGGTTAAGTTATTTATTCTTTGTTAAGTCTCTTATCTTGGTTGTATCTTCATTTTACAAAGATTTAGCTTTCCCTCTCTCTTTTTTTCTATATCTACATTCATCGCATGTAGAACATGGATTTTTTCACTAAAATGATGATAATTGGGCTTATTGATGTTATTTAAAGAGATATAAGGTTATTTTGGTGGATATTTTACCGGAATTTTTGGTGTGGTTATTCCTTGGTAGATTTCCTCAAAACCCTATGGAAAGTGGATTCACTCTCAACTATATTTTTATAAAACTAGAAGTATTAGATTAAAATTGAATTATTTATCTTGAAATTGATTATTATTGTGATGTACGATGCTTGGTGGAAACCCATTTCATGATGATTTTGGTATTTGATAAAATGGGACATTTTTTTGACAGGGGCTTCATTGTTTGATTTTAAAATTAGTTACATTTTTTATTTTTCGAAAATGGGTTATGTAATGTGGTTTTCAATAAAAAATTATTGAAATGTGGTTTTGAAAGGAAACTGGTTTTAGGGTGTTTTTAATAAATGGGAGATTTCTTGAAGTGATTTGGCATGTTGTATGAATTTTTTATGTTCTTAAGGAATTATTTGGTTTTAAGATGGTTGATTTTCTTTTTATTGTGTTTTTGGTAAATTATAGTGGATTGTTTTTTGGTTCAAGTGGTTATGCATGGTTGGTAGTGATGGATAGTGGGAATTAAGAACCACCATCAATGGGAAGTGGGTGTAAATTACCACTATAAAAAGTGTATATGTATGTACATTAAGTTCCACCATCAATTATAACACAGATCTTGTCTTTGTGGTCGGGTGTGTGTGTGTGAAACATGGGAATATGGTTGGGATTTACATACGTCCATGATAGTCAGAATGTATTATGACAATATGAAATGTGGAATGTAATGTTTTGTTTCTTTTCTAGTAAATGAGTTGCTTTTTGTAAATTTCCTTGGGTAATGATGTTTTTGTCTTGTTGTTAATTTTTGAATAGTTTTAATGGCTTATATAAACTAGTATATATATTGTTCCAACAGTTTTATCATAGTGGTGTGTTTTGGGAAGTCATTTTTGAAAAACTTACTGAGTATGATTACACACCCCCTTCTTTGGAACTTTTATGCATTTGAAGATGTTGTATCTTGGGATATATATAATTTTAAATAATATCCATCCTTTTGTAGAACCACGTGATACTTGGGAGTTCTGGTGGTGCATGGATCATGGATCATGGTGTTGATCTATGGGGTTTCTTCATAGCATCTTGGGTTTCGTTGTTCAGCATAATTCTTTGGAACTCTAATTATGGATTATTATGGTTTGGTTGTACTGGTATTTATTATTATTTAATTGTGAAACATTTTCTGACATGAATCATGTAGTTATTTTGGGTACTCGCACATTTGGTTGGGATTTCTCCTTTATAAGAGAAATTCATCACCCATTGTTCATGAATGTAACATCCCAGGTAAATAAAGAATAATAAATTTTCATATTTATTAATATTTGAGAATTGAATATTAATTTTACTTTAAAGTGGTTTTTATGTTCGATATCTTACCCGATACGCAACAAAGAGTTTCTTTGAAATCTTATGTTGCACACTAGTAATAAAATAAGATTATTTTAAATGGTAGTTAACACGTAGCCGTTCTATTGGTGAGAATGAATATAAATAACTAAAATATGATTATATATGTTTTTTAATTGTTTTTACATTTATCCAATAAAAGATAAAGGCTTAAAATAAGAAAAGAATTCAATTTTAGGCATATATACTCTAACATTCACAAAAGGTAGACTTATTGCCTTTTGATGGAGAACCATCTATAAATATAGTTTTGGTCACTCTTATACATTTTACTGGACCAAATAAAATTCTTCTTTAGAATTGGGACAACAAAATTTACTTTGTGTAAATTTTTGGTATTATTCCGATAATGATCATTTTATAATGAATAGTGAAAAATGTTGTATTTTAATTCAAAACATCTTTTTAATATAATTTATTTACATGATTATATTATCTTTTGAATTGGTTTTTAAGTGCAATTAGAATATATTTTTACCATTAAATCCAATAGTGGTCGTTGGAATTAATTTCACTTTGAAATCGGACTTAAACTAGTGTCAATCTTTTGATACTTATTGTTTCATAAAAACACGCTATTTCCTCTGATAGTGGGAATTAATTATTAAATTAATTAATGCAACTTATATGTTTTGAATTTTGTAAAATGGACTTCATTTTTGAATTCGTAATATCAAATATCTTTTAGGGTGAAGTTTTGGTATTTTTCTGAAAAACTTCAATTTTTTATGAATAGTGAAACCACTAAGTGGTACTTAAAAAACTGATTTTTCGTTTAAATGAAATATTATCACCTCTGTGTTTTGAATTTAAAAAATCCTACATATATTCTTGTCATTAAGAAGTAAAATTTGTTTCAATGGGATTAAAATGATTTTTTTGTGAATATTAACTTTTAAGTTTATTAATCGTGATTAGAGGTAATTAGTGTAGTTTATGGTAAAAATAATGTTTTAATATTATGAAATGACCTAGACACCTGTCCTACCATCATTGGATGTGTCATGTCCGACCAAGAAAATCCATTGGTCAACTTTGGGACCCCATGGAGCCACTTTGGTAGGAAAATGACATTAATACCTTTTTATTTAAATTTAAAATTAAAATGTCACAAACATGTGTTGTTTTACTAAAACAATTTTTACATGTGGTTATACAAGTCATATTTTTGACTATAAATATTCATTAGAAAGATAAAACGTTTTCATACATCATGATAGTTTTTTTATAATTTTTAGACCTTAAATAAATTAAATTATTTATGAAACCATGATGATGCAGCGATTACCTCATTATTTGACGATTTAAATAAAATGAAAATATAATGTAAAATATAAGAACTAAACTTGTAAAAAACCTATTGGATGGGTATATTTCGAACCCTTATCACCTTATCCTCGAATTATATCTATGTGGGATCTTTTAAATCTGAAACTCATTTTAAAATAAAGTAACATTTCTTTACTTTCCAAGAGTGCCCCTCCTCTCCTCTTATAAAAGGCCCCCACCTCTACCACCTTACCCACACTTCCAAAGCCATTGGCTCGGCCAAACCCTTCCCCTTTTGTCTCTCCACATACCTTTATTACTCCTTGAAGCCTAAATTTGGGCAGAATTCTTCCCAAGGAAGCCGTTGAGCTCAAAACAAAAAGAGTTACCCATTTTAAAGGTAGTGTTTTCTCTTGTGTTCTTAGGTTTTATTTTGATTCTCCAACACCCTAAATTCTTTTTATTCATTTATTTTGTACAACACCATTATCCTCAATATACTAGGATGTTGTTATAATAATTAGTCGAGCTACACTTACACACACCTACATCTAATGGTTAAAGAACATACTGTTTCTTGGATGGTGAATTTCTGCATCACGAAACGATGATTGTTCAACACTCATATTACACCTTCAAAGGTGGCCATTAAGATGTCACTATATTTATATATGATATATAATATTTTTATGTTTTTTTAAGCTTATGTATTTTTCATTTATGTCATGCCTTTATGGTATCCATTATGGGTAAACGCGATATCTTCATTTTAGGAAGTGCGGACTACCGCCCCCTCAAAGTGATTTGATTCACTAATGCCATATGTGGGACGTATAAAGGATGGATTTAAAGTTATTATATATGATGTTATAATATAATTTTAATATACCTTTATATCATTATTATTTCATTCCATTAAAGTATGAGATAGAAATGAAAGTAGCGTTCATGCGTACGTACGGCTTACCGTCTCCATGAACAGTGCATTTCATTTCTTATACCCAAATGTAATGTAATATTATAAGTACATATATATAATAAGTATATATGATGTATGTTAAATATAAATGATTAATATAATTCTGGCATTAAAATATACATATCTCTCATTTAGTTTTAATTCCATTAATTTGACATAGAAATGAAAGTAGCGTTCATGCGTACGTACGGCTTACCGTCTCCATGAATGGTGCATTTAATTTCTTACCAATAAATAATTATGTAATATTATAAATACATATATATTCTGAATATATATGATATATATATGATATCCAAATCATTAATATCTTTCTGGATGTAATGAACCTTTGACCACACAAACAACATGTAATTGTAAGAAGTCCACTTTCGACTTAATAACCAAATATCGACAAAACAAGAATTATTAACATAAATGATTACATAATGTTTATCACATATAAATAAGTGATATAAAAGTAATAATGAACTTGAAAAAGGTTCTTAAGAAAGTATAAATTAACTCAAGTTTATTATTCAGGACGTTAAAGAACGATCGAGTCAAGTCGGACCCGAGGTAAGGGAACTTCTTAACCCAATTTTCCATTCTTTTGGTTAATCTTCTAATTTCAAATTGTTTCATGATATTATTATTTCCTATCTTGTATGTGTACTTTATTATTGTGTACTTATAGTTAATACACATAATAGATCTGTTTTATTTAAAAATTATCTTTGTAAGGGACTTCGTCTCAATCTCCATTCATTGAGGCATATTTCGTTTTATACACAACCTTCTTTTATACGGTGTATAAACCCCTTTGACTTTTAATTTTATAGAAAAGAAATATTTTTCTACGAAGCGTTTTACTAAACGATAAAAAAGGAATGTTTCTTTTAATGTACATGGTGACAACGACCTCTTTCGCCACCACGAGTATTATTTGGTCTTTGGATTCCTCAACAATCCGTAATGTTTTTAAAGTGAAATAAATACCATATACTCTTTTATGTATTTTGGTATTGAAAATGGTTTTTATAATGGATTTGTTATGTCAATATATTTATGTGATATATTGTGATCAAAGTGTGGAAATGTTTTCTTTCCATTATATTTGTTTTATGTATTATGATTTTATAATGGTACTTGGACATTTGACGGGTGGTTACGTGATAAAACATATGACGGGTGGTGTCGTGAATACCAAGACGGGTGGTTACATTATAACCTCCAATGCATTGGGTATGGAAGTCGTCCGTATGGCTATTCCATTAAGTGATATGTGTGGAAGTAGACCGTATGGTTATTCCATTTAAGTATGTTTATGTCCCAAGTTACCTTTATATGTTATGTGATCTTTATATGGGTTTTATGGTAATCTTTTGGTTACAAAAGGGTAAGTAATGATCTTTTTTTTTCAGTGAAGATTTTTTACTTCTTCATAAAGGTGAAAAGTATTAATTTGATAAAGTATAAATGGTTTACTTGTTTTTTTGAAAAACTAACAGTTATCATTCATTGTGTATCCCTTACTGACCTTTTTATGCTCACCCCAAGTTTTTTTGAAATTTTTTTCATAGGAATTAATGTGGAATAGGGTCAAGGATGGGATCAAGGGAAAGTCATGCTATCTAAAACATGGAACTAGACATGTTTCCCTTTTAGAGTTTTTATTTTATGGAATCTTAGTAGAAGTTTCTACTTTATAATCTTTTGAGATATAATAGTTATATCCTAATTCTCTAAAACTCTAAACTGTTAAATGATCATCAATGTGTAATCTTTTAATAACACAAGATTAATTAAGGTTTAAGTCCGGGGCCTTATAGTTGGTATCAGAGGTCGGTTTAGACAACTTTAGGAGTTATAAAATTGTTAAATTGTGAATTAATTTATGGTATGATTGAAATGATGTAGCATTTAAAGATTACCATGTTGCTTCGTCTAAGATATATCTATGTTAAGAATTATTTTTCATAAAATAAATGGAGCAACTTTTCTGGGAAGGCATACAGAGTAGAATGACTTTCCATATCAGTAACCAGAGATGGTCGGAATCAGAATTGAAGAGTTTACTGCAGTGATGAATCAGTTGAATCAGGTGATAAATGGTGGTTGTGTTTATTGATTATATTTTGGTGTTTTCTAAAAGTAAATAGAAGCATGAAAGTCATTTAAGGGTTATCTTGAAAACCTTAAAAGAAAAGAAACTGTATGGAAATTTTAGCAAGTGTGAGTTTTGGTTACAAAAAATTTCTTTCCTTGGTCACATTGTTTCAAAAGATGGCATAACTATTGATCCTGCTAAAACAAAAGTTGCTGAAGAATGGCGAAGACCCTTAAATGTAACCAAGATCCATAGTTTTCTTGGATTGGAAGGTTACTACTGAAGGTTTGTTGAAAAAATTTCACGGTTATCTAGTCCAATGACTAAGCTAACTCAGAAGGGTGTTAAGTTTATCTAGACAAAAGAATGTGATGACTATTTTCAAGAGTTGAAAAGAAGATTGGTGAATGATCCGGTTTTGGCACTTCCTTCCAGAAATGGTGAGTTTGTTATCTACAGTGATGCTTCATTAAAAGGACTTGGATGTGTCCTTATGCATAATGATCAGGTAATTTCATATGCTTCACGTCAGTTAAAAAATCATGAGGTAAATTACCCTACACATGATTTGGAATTAGCTGTTGTTGTTTTTTCTCTTAAAATTTTGAGGCATCATTTGTATGGAGTAAAGTGTGAAATATATACAGATCACAAAAGTTTAAAGTATATATTCACTCAGAAAGAATTGAACATGAGACAGAGGAGATGGCTGGAAGTAATCAAGGATTATGATTGTACAATTCATTACTATCTGGGAAAGGAAAATAAAGTGGCTGATGCTTTGAGTCGAAAAAGTAATGCTTCATTAACAATGTTGCATTTGGAACGTGATCCTTTGGTTAAGGATTTGATGAGATCTGGAATGGATGTTTTTTTGTGCAGGATGTCCTTCTGTTTTGTTTCAGGTATCAGTGAAATCTTCTCTACCAGACAGAATTAAGGAAGCACAAAAGCAAGACAGCGAGTTGCAAGAAAAGGTAGATCCAGTTCAGAAGGGTAAGTTGCCTGAATTTAACATTGATAATGATTGTGTTTTGAGGTTTGGGAATAGATTATGTGTGCCTGGTGATTCACAGTTGAAGAATGAGTTGTTATGTGAGGCTCATAGTTCCCTGTTTTCAGTTCATCCTAGAAGTACTAAGATGTACAGAGATCTGCGGGAGTAATACTGGTGGGATGGAATGAAAAGAGATATTTCTGATTTTACTATGAAGTGTTTGACTTGTCAGCAGGTTAAAGTAGAGCGGCAGTTACCGAAATGGATGCTTCAGCCATTACCAGTTCCAGAGTGGAAATGGGAAAATATATCCATGGACTTTGTTGTGGGATTACCGAGTACATCTCGAGGTAATAATGCAATCTGGGTTATTGTTGATCAATTGACTAAATCGGCTCATTTCCTTCCTATTCGAGATACATTCTCTCTAGATCAACTTTCTCGATTGTATCTTAAAGAGATATTCAGGTTGCATGGAGTTACCCTCTCCATTGTATCTGATCATGATCCCAGGTTTACATCTATCTTTTGGAAAGGCCTTCAGAAGTCGTTGGGTACTGAATTAAATTTTAGTACAGCTTTTCATCCGTAATCAGATGGGCAGTCAGAACGAACAATTCAGACCTTGGAGGATATGCTATGAGCTTTCTCTATGGATTATCAGGGATGTTGGGACCAATATCTATCTTTGGTTGAGTTTTCTTATAATAACAGTTTTCATTCCAGTATACAGATGGCGCCATTTGAGTCATTATATGGGAAGCATTGTCGAACTCTAGCTTTTTGGGATGAAGTGGGTGAAAGGAAGCTGATGGGACCAGAATTGGTAGAAGATATGGCAGAAAAAGTTCAGTTGATTCAGAAACACATGAGAACAGCTCAGATCAGAGAGAAAAGTTATGCGGATAACCGGAGGAAGGATCTATCTTTCAAGGTAGGTGATCATGTTTTTCTCAAGGTTTCTCCATGGAAAAGTGTGATGCGATTTGGTAAGAAAGGAAAGTTGAGTCCAATGTTCATTGGACCATATGAAATTCTGGATAGAGTTGGATCAGCTGCATACCGAGTGGCTTTACCTCCGAGTTTATCTCAGGTACACATTTTTTTCATGTTTCGATGTTGAGAAAGTATATTCCAGATTCATCTCATGTTTTGAGGCCAAAGGTAGTTCAGTTGGAAGAGAATCTCTCTTATGAAGAACAACCAGTCCAGATTCTTGACCGAAGAAAGCAAGTGTTGCGAAATAAGGTAATTCACCACGTAAAGTTTTTGTGGAAAAACAATATGGTTGAAGAGGCAACATGGGAATCTGAAAATGCTATGAGGGATAAATACCCCCACTTATTTTGATAAGTGAATAAAATTGCGAGGACGCAATTCCCAAAAGGGGGGAAGGATGTAACATCCCAGGTAAATAAAGAATAATACATTTTCATATTTATTAATATTTGAAAATTGAATATTAATTTTACTTTAAAGGGGTTTCTATTTTCAATAGCGTACCCGATATGCAACAAAGAGTTTCTTTGAAATCTTACGTTGCACACTAGTAATAAAATAATATTATTTTAAATGGTAGTTAACACGCAGTCGTTGTATTAGAGGGAAATGAATAGAAATAACAAAAATATTATTATATATGTTTTTTAATTGTTTTTACATTTATCCAATAAAAGATAAAGGCTTAAAATAAGAAAATAATTCAATTTTATACATATATACTCTAACATTCAAAAAAGGTCGACTTATCACCTTTTGATGGCGAACCATCTATAAATATAGTTTTGTTCACTCTTATACATTCTATTGGACCAAATAAAATTTTCTTTAGAATCGGGACATCAAAATTTACTTTGGGTAAATTTTTGGTATTTTTCCGATAAAGTTCATTTTTTAATGAATAGTGAAAAATGTTGTATTTTAATTCAAAACCACTTTTTAATATAATTTATTTACATGAATATATTATATTTTTAATTGGTTTTAAATAAACTTAGAATATATTTTTACCATTAAATCCAAGAGTGGTCTTTGAATTAATTTCACTTTGAAATCGGACTTAAACTGGTGTCAATCTTTTGATACTTATTGTTTCATAAAAACACGCTATTTGCACTGACAGTGGGAATTAATTAGTAAATTAATTAATTCAACTTATATGTTTTTAATTTTGTAAAATGGAATTCATTTGTGAATTTGGAATATCAAATATAGCTTAGAGTGAAGTTTTGGTATTTTTCTGAAAAACTTCAATTTTTAATGAATAGTGAAACCACTAAGTGGTACTTAAAAACTGATTTTTCGTTTAAATGAAATTTTACCACCTCTGTGTTTTGAATTTCTAAAATCCAACATACATGGTTTTCATTAAGAAGTAAAATTTGGTTCAATGGGATTAAAATAATTTTTTGGTGAACAGTAACTTTTAGGTTTATTAATCGCGATTAGAGGTAATTAATGTAGTTTAAGGTAAAAATAATGTTTTAATATTATGAAATGACCTAGACACTTGTCGTACCATCATTTTATGTGTCATGTACAACCAAGAAAATCAATGGGTCAACTTGGGGACCCCATGGAGCCACTTTGGTAGGAAAATGACATTAATACCTTTTTATTTAAAGTTAAGATTAAAATGTCACAAACATGTGTTGTTTTACTAAAACAATTTTTACTTGGGGTTATACAAGTCATATTTTTTACTATAAATATTCATTAGAAATATAAAAGGTTATCCTTAATCATGATAGTTTTTTATAATTTTTTACATTAAATAAATTAAATTATTTATGACACCATGATGATGCAGTGATTACCTCATTATTTAACGATTTAAATAAAATGAAAATATAATGTAAAATCTAAGAACTACACTTGTCAAAAACCTATTGGATGGGTATATTTCGAAACCTTATCACCTTATCCTAGAATTATATTAATTTGGGACCTTTTAAATCCGAAACTCATTTTAAAATAAGGTAACATTTCTTTACATTCCAAGAGTGTCCCTCCTCTCCTCTTATAAAAGGCCCCCACCTCTACCACCTTACCCACTCTTAAAAAGCCTTTGGCTCAGCCAAACCCTTCCCATTTTGTCTCTCCACATCCATCTATTACTCCTTGATGCCTCATTTTGGGAAGAAGTCTTCCCAAGGAAGCCTTTGAGCTCAAATCAAAAAGAGTTACCCGTTTTAAAGGTAGTGTTTTCTCTTGTGTTCTTATGTTTTATTTTGCTTGTCCAACCCCCTAAAATCTTTTTATTAATTTCTTTTGTAACAACACAAGTGTCCTAAATATACTATGATTTTTTTATAAGAAGTAGTCGAGCTACACTTACACACACCTACATCTAATGGTTAAAGAACATACTGTTTCCGTGGATGGTGAATTTCTGCCTCACGAAACGATGATTGTTCAACACTCATATAACACCTTCAAAGGTGTCCATTAATATGTCACTATATTTATATATGATATATAATATGTTTATGTTTTCTTTGAGCTTATGTATTTTTCATTTATTTCATACCTTTATGGTATCCATTATGGGTAAACGCGATATCTTCATTTTAGGAAGTGCGGACTATCGCCCCCTCAAAGTGATTTGATTCGTTAATGCCATATGTGGGACATATAAAGGATGGATTTAATGTTATTATATATGATGTTATACTGGAATTATAATATACCTTTATATCATTATTATTTCATTCCATTAAATTATGAGATAGAAATGAAAGTAGCGTTCATGCGTACGTACGGCTTACCGTCTCCATGAATGACACATTTTATTTCTTATCCCCAAATATAATGTAATATTATAAGTACATATATATAATGGGTATATATGATGTATGTTAAATCTAAATGACTAATATAATTCTAGAATTAAAATATACATATCTCTCATTAAGTTTTAATTCCATTAATATGACATTGAAATGAAAGTAGCGTTCATGCGTACGTACGGCTTACCGTCTCCATGAACGGTGCATTTAATTTCTTACCTATAAATGATTATGTAATATTATAAATACATGTATATTCTGGATATATATGATATATATGATATCCAAATCATGAATATCATTCTGTATGTAATGAACCTTTGACTACACGAACGACATGTAATTGTATGAAGTCCACTTTCGACTTAAGTACCAAATATCGAGAAAACAATCATTATTAACATAAATGATTACATAATGTTTATAACATGGAAATAAGTGATATAAAAGGAATAATGAACTTGAAAAAGGTTCTTAATCACATAGAAATTAACTCAAGTTTATTATTCAGGACGTTAAAGAACGATCAAGTCAAGTCGGACCTGAGGTAAGGGAACTTCTTAACCCAATTTTCCATTCTTTGGGTTAATCTTATACTTTAAAATTATGTCATGATATTATTATTTACTGTTTTGTATTTGCACTTTATTTATGTGTACTTATAGTGAATACACATAATAGATCTATTTTATTTAAAAATGATCTTTGTAAGGGACTTCGTCTCAATCTCCTTTCATTGAGGCATATTTCGTTTTAGACACAACCTTATTTTATACTGTGTATAAACCCCTTTGACTTTTACTTTTATCCAAAAGGAATGTTTTTCTACAAAGAGTTTTACTAAACAACAAAAAGGAATGTTTCTTTTAATGTATGCGGTGACAACGACCTTTTCCGCCGCCACATGTATTATTTGTTCTTTGGCTTCCTCAACAATCCGTAATGTTTTTAAAGTGAAATAAATAACATATAATCTTTTATGTATTTTGGTTTTGAAAATGGTTTTTCTAATGGATTTGTTATGTCAATATATTTATGTGATATATTTTGATCAATGTGTGGAAATTTTTTCTTTCCATTCTATTTGTTTTATGTATTATGATTTTATAATGGTACTTGGACATTTGACGGGTGGTTACATGATAAACCATATGACGGGTGGTGTCATGAATACCAGGACGGGTGGTTACATTATAACCTCCAATTCATTGGGTATGGAAGTCGGTCGTATAGCTATTCCATTAAGTGATATGTGTGTAAGTCGATCATATGGTTATTCCACTTAAGTATGTTTATCTCCCAAGTTACCTTTATATGTTATGTGATCTTTATATGGGTTTTATGGTAATCTTTTGGTTACAAAAGGGTAAGTAATGATATTTTTTCAGTGAAGATTTTTTACATCTTCATAAAGGTGAAAAGTATTACTTTGATAAAGTATACATGGTTTACTTATTATTTTGAAAAACTAACAGTTTTCATTCATTGTTTATCCCTTAATGAGCTTTTTATGCTCACCCCAAGTTTTTTTGAAATGTTTTTCACAGGACTTAATGAGGAATAGGGTCATGGATGGGATCAAGGGAAAGTCATTCTATCTAAAACATGGAACTAGACATGTTTCCTTTTAAGAGTTTTTATTTTATGGTATCTTAGTAGAAGTTTCTACTTTGTAATATTTTGAGATATAATAGTTATATCCTAATTCTCTAAAACTCTAAACCGTGAAAATATCCTCAATGTGTAATCTTGTAATAACTCAAGATTAAGTAAGGTTTAAGGCTGGGGCCTTATAATGAAGCCCCCAACATTTATTTCCAGCATTTGGCACCATGCAGATGTCTCATAAGGATGAGTAGTACCACTGCCTCAACTCAAGCCAATGAGTATGGGTGAGATGTTAAATGTAGTTTAGTGGGTCACTTCATTAACTAATAGTGTTATGATGCCAACTTTTTTTGGGAGAGGTAATAGATTTGATTGATATTTTTAATAGTACTATACTAGTGTAAGAATAATAAATTTATAATGATACAATTAGAGGTTTGGTTATGCATATTTGAACTTTTTTTTATCCTTGGTCAATAAATTATGTGTAATTTTTTATATTTTTGGTGTTAGGATTTTTCTTTATAACCATTTAGTTCCAACTATGGATCCCAATACAGTCTATAATTTCACTTCAATTTTCATCTTCATTATAACTCATATGAGAAATACAAATTTAGAGAAACATATATATCTCATGAATAATTATTGTATGATGATATATTCCAATTATCCCTTTTCTCCCCAAAAACTATTTATTTTTGTGTAACCATAGTGTTTTCCCAATGATTTACAGTGTCAAACATTAACATTTTAAAAAAAATAATAGTACACATTGAACATGTTTTCATGAATCATAAATTTACATGAATATAATGTCCCATAACTAATGATTTAGATGCTCTTATGTACTGATAATTTTAGAGTGTTAAGATTCAAAGAAGTGAAATAAGAGTTTGAACAAGTAGAATCCAACAGCTATGTGAAGTTTTCCAGGAAATTTCATTATGAATTGAATGAAATATAATATTTAGGGTGGATTTGTATTATTTGTAGATTACTAGGGCTCTACCATGATCCTATTGTGTATGAAATTTTATTCTACATTTCCCAAACATGTCCCTTCTTTGATTACCTGGAAATTCTATTGTATAATTTCTCTATAAGATAACGGTATTCATTATGAATTATCTCTTAGTGTTCTAAATTATGATTAGTGTTCACGTAACTCCAAATAGATGAATATTAGAGTTCAATTTTAGTCATTAAATCATTTTTTATCTCTCTTTAATGAACATGCCCATTTTTTTACCTGAATTTCTGCTCACCTGATGTGTTCTTGTAATTTTCTTACCACTATATTTGTGAATTGAATGAGTATATTAATTATAGGGTCTATGAGTTGTTATTGAAGGTTACTTGGTCATATCATAATCTTATTATGGATGAATTTTTCTTAAATGTTTCCCAATAAATTTCCTTCTTTGATTCCCTAGAAAAACTATTAAATAATTTTTCTAGATAATAATATAGGGACAACATTATGAGATTAATATGGTTAGCTTGGTTTTTATTTTCTTCATGATTATAAAAATATGATGTTTAACTCATATATTTTATAACCTGAAAAGTAATAAATTCATGATATTTTCAAAAAAAACAACTTTTATATTCAAATATGTATTTACATTTAAAATATAACAACATTATTAGTTTTCAATTTATTCTAATGAAATTTTTATGTTATTATATGTTAAAATTTTTCAATATCTCCTTAACATTCCATGATGTGATTCTTAAATTTTGATAGCGATGTATAATTTAATATATGATCAATTCAACTATGAATACGTTGACCTTATAGATCTCACATTAAAATTAAAATGAAATTATTCATTTAATTAACAATGAAAATGAAAACAATAATAAGTTCCTCATATTATTTCACCATCTGTGTCACTAGATATTGTATAATATAACTATAAACAATGATAATGTAATATTACCCTATAAAATCATGCATAATAGAAAACATGTAATAATAATCAAAATTATTTTATAATAATAGCCCTCCCAAATTTTTATTTTAATTTTCTACATAGTCAGTGTATATTAATAGGTATTAATTGTGTTAATATATTTATTTTTTCACCATTTAAATTTAATTTTTTCTATTTCCTTATAACTTATTAGATTCTTTTTATATTTACATATGTTCATTACACCAATCTAAAATTGTTTGAATATTTATAATTATCTCTCTAGTTTCTGATTAAAATAAACAGTTATAAGTCTACAACATTTTGAATTTTTTTTATTTGATCTATGGTTCTGGATTTATTATATATGAGAAATTAACATATAAAAGTGTATATCTCTGTGAAAATTTCCAATTAGGGTTAAATGAATAATTTAGTTTCCCTATTGATGTACTAGTTATACCTTTGGTCTATCTTAACTCCTATGATATACATTTTATAGCATTACCTGGCTTAACTAGCCCATTTTATGGCTTCACCATTGGTCCATTTTAATTATTATGTTATACATATTATGTCTTCTCTTTGAGTTTGGGGATACCTGGTTTTTTAATATTATTACACATAAACTAGCTCTATATACTCATAATTATAATGTTGTGTGTGATAACACCTATGGATTCACTTGGATTTTGATTTTGAATTTTAAAAAGTGATGTTGGATGTCGGTTTTTGTTTAATTTTATTCGTAATATTGAAAAAACATGAATTTATTATGATCCAGTTATTTCATGAAGAGACCAAACATGAGTGCTATAATTGATTCATCAATGTATTCTCAGTCCTTCCCATCATGGAGCTATAAGTTCTCGATATATCATCAAACTTTTGGGGTAATCCATCTTGGTTTTGAAATCAACCTCCCTTATTTATCTATTATATTTTACCTAAAAATTTTAGCATGTAACACATAATAAAATTTATTTTCTTATATGGAGTCATATTTTGTGAATTTAAGTTCATTCAAAATAAATATTCCAGAAAATTAAGAAAATTATTTATGGAAATGACTTAAAATTTTATAATTTATCTTACTAACTTTTTCTTATAATTAGATATGATCACCTTTTGTATTATATATATTTTATTCATCTATTATCTATTTAGTTTAAATTACAATATGGGTAATTTTGATAAAGTGCTTATTTCCCTCCATCAATAGAGTATATCTATATGATAGTGGATAATTCCATTTGGTCACATTGGTCACCATTTGAAATATTATATCATTATAATGTGAAAAATTATCTAACATGTTACATGACATATTATTTTTCAAGAAAATTTTAAAATGATTTTAAAAATGATTTAATCCAATACAAAAAGTCAACACAGGTTTCACTAGATATTGTTCATCTAAATAGGATCTTGGAGGGCTGTTCAAAATAATATTTGAATATATACAACTACTCACATTCATATGATAAATTTTTTCATTGAAATATAGTGGATCACTAATTAAATAAATGATTCTATTTTGTTTTATGTATTAAATATTATTTAATCCTATTTCTTTCTCTTATTATAATTTTTTTGTAGTTTTTGTTATTTAAATATATATTTTAATTGTTCATCAAACATATTTAATGTATGTTAATATTATCCTAATTTATAGTTTTATAAATAACCCTACTATATTCCATCCATTTTTTAATTAATCTATTCGCAAAAAACATTATATTTCAAACAGAAAAGTTAAAATATGTTTTTTTGTAAACTGGTTTTAGGTATGAAATGGTATAAAAATATACATATAGAGTTATGTGACTATATTGGGGGTAGTGTATTTGGTTATTCGGACCAGTCAGATACTGATAGACCATATGATGCCTCATTGACAGAAGATCCTTGTCAATTGGGTGAAGATTTTTTATTGCATAATTTCGAAAAAAAATAGCTGATTTATATTTCTCTAATGAAGTATATTTTAATTGACTAATTTTCTATTCTTATAATTATATATTTATATTACAATTTATATGGATGATGATCTATATGAAAGCCACTCCACCATTGAGCAGGGAAAATTTTATTCAATGCATGGATCCCAAACAAATTTTGAATATCATCTAAAATAAATTAAAAAGGTTTCTCTACCACCATCTCCAATATACTTGTGGTTTTTTAAATGTGAAATTGAATATAATTAATGATTACGAGAATTTTTATGATGTATATGGAGGTCGTGTCGACACTACATGTGCAATACGATCCAAAGTTCCATCCCATCATGAGTATTATGGGGAAGGAAATCAACCCCATATTCAAACTCCTCATCCCTTAATATCCCCAATTATTTTCGATCGCATACCGTGGTATCCAAAATTAATAATGATAAGATTTGGGTTTTTAACCTGACTCTAGGATTTGATGTAGTGGCAATATTTTTATTCTCATCAAAAAAATTATATTTCTTGCAGGTTTTTTGTAGGTCATGTTTTCCATTTGTTCTATTTTTTTTAATTTATCTAATGTTATGAAATTATTTTTTTAATATACAAGGGGGATGTTTTCTTGTTAATTCTATTGTAGTAATTTATTTTTTATACATCCTCCATTCAATGTAATTTGAGTATTTTTCTATTTTTTAATTGAAAATTTAGTTTCATTATATTCCTTTATATTTTTTTCATTTTCAATTTTTTGAAGATGCACGTTAAAAATATAATTTCCAGATAACCAATTGGAGTGAAACATATAAAACAATAAGATGGCCATTATATATACCTTTTTTTTAAATTATTCAACAATATTTAAAATATTAACTAAATTTTTATTATAGATAAGTTCGTTACATGTGTTTATTGAAGTGACTATTGGTCCTAAGGGTGGTTCTGATTTTTACTTGAATTCTAAAAATTCATTATCCATTATCATTCGAAATATCAAGAGGATACATAAAATATTAGTTATACTAAGGATATTTTTTTCAATTAGGACTATATGTTTTTCATATGATCACTTGTAGTTACCCTTCAAAAAATTTCTATTTAAATTTTATTTGTGTTCTTTTTTTATTTTATCCCTTTGAATAATGTAGATGTAAATAAATGATTTATTTGATTGGACATTGGCCTAAAAAATTATCCCACTATTTAAAATTAGTTTTTAGAGCCTTAAATTAAAATATAGATTTTTTCCTTAATAGGATCAAATAGTTTCAGGTTATTTACTACATTATTCAATTAAATGAATAATTTTAACTATTCTAATTTCCCTATAATTCAAATTAGGTTACACCAATGTAAGTACATTTATATATTACTTAATTTATTTTTATTAATTTTACTCAAATGGTTTTTATTAAAAATTAACATGAATGATAACCTTTTATTTACTGTGCAATATTATGTAACTTTTTAGGTTTAAATTTTCAATGAATTTAAAATAATGATATAATGATTCAAATATTTTTATGACACAACATGAATAATTCATTTTAGTATTGTAATTTTTTGTATTTATTATTTTTATTTTATTTTATGTTTCATTAAGGTTTTATTTACTCCCTAATTATAGATGCTAAAAAATTTATATCGAAAGCATTGAAAAATTGGTCATCCTATAAATACATTCATTAGTGTGGTGTTTCTTATTCAAGCCACGAATATAATTATACCTTATTACATTAAAATATTAGTTTTTCATTGGAAATTTTTTTTGGTTAATATTTATGTTCAAGTTATTTTAGGGAAAAGGATTATATTATACATTTATTCTATGAAATTCATTTAGAATATGTAGTTTGAAATATATTACATGAAATCATAAAATATAAATTGTTTCCAAATAATTTATTTTTAATTTATTTTTTATTATTTATATAGTTTATTTATACATAATATTTTGTATTAAAACAAAATTATGTCCATGTTAATGTGATATCTCAATTTAATGATTATTTTGTGAATATGAATGGGTGGGGTACTAGAAGAAACACCATATTGATGCACTCAAGTTAGGGTTTTTCATACATTTTTTTGACTTTGAATGAATCATGTTGTTCAATGTGGAATCTCCTAATCTCAAATCCTTGGACATCATGTTCTATATTCTTATATATTTTTCCACATCACCTACTCACTGAAACTAATTCTAGTAATTTCCCTCTTCACAATTCTACAGTTTTGGTACTTCATTTTCACCCTTTTAAATTTCAATGCATGAAATCACGTTATAATTTTTCATGCATGATTTTTCAACTTGAAGGCATCAAGTTGTTCAATGTAGCATAGCCTAATCACACAACCATGGACATGAGGTAATTTTTCTTTCTAAATACAATATTTTTTATCTTCATTAAGCCTCTAAACAAGTAAATTAAAATGATTTATTCATTTAAAATTACATTGTTACTATAGATTTAATTCTTACTCAATAAAATATTAGTTATCCATTTCATTCAATTTTGGACATTTTAAATTTTATGAGATTTTTTCATTTTATTATCTTATATTATGTGATTTATCATTCCCACAGCCTTCATAATATTTACTATAATAAATTTTACATCTGATGAAATATGATTCTTAAAATTTTTTATTTTAACAATAATTGATATTATCTTACATTTTTTATTAATTGTATAGATAAATTTTAAAAAATGACTTGTATGATTATATAATCAATTTTAGTGAAGATTGTATTTTTTATTTTAATAAATAATTAATTCATGACACAAAATTATTGTTTTATTCAATATATGAATTACTTTTTTTGAAAACAATAATTCATGAAATAATCACTTTTCCATAGCTGATAATGAATTATAAATATGTTATCTATGAATTATTATATGGTTTTTTAATCCCATATTAAGTGATCTTATTTTCCATCAAAATGTATATAATGAGAGTTTTTGTCATACATAGTTGTAATAATAATATCATTATGAACGTTAAAAATATCATTTTATTGTTATTTCATGAACTATGAATATAAAAAATTACATTTTCCCTCTTGTACAATTAGTTATTCATGATTTTTTATGATAATTTTTTTAACAAAATTTCTTTTTTAATTTTTTTCATTTAAATATTTTTTTCCATTCATTGATAATTTTGGTCTATAGTTGTAATTTTATACATAGTATCTACTATAAAGTAATATTATTTTATTAATCATGATAACTATATAATTTCATATTATGTTAGTATGTAATATTTTTTATATTTAGCTATTTTAGTCCCATGTTATATATTATAGAAGAGTATGGTTGTCTACATAATTAATTATACTAAATAAATTATTCTATAATTCCTATATATTTATTTATGTAATATTTTATGTACTTAAGAAATTGCTTAGAAAGTCTCATTCTAAATAGGGTGTTGGTCAATAATTTTTTGACTTCAAGAATTTTCTTGAAAAATTTTAATGCTACTTATATTTTTCTAAAATTAATCAATTAACACTATTATATATTCATTTTTTTACTAAGTACTCACAAAATTATAATTATTTCACCATCTACATGTTACAATAATTACATATTCATTTTTTTACATACATAATGACACCTTGTATATTATATATTATGTTTTATTTATTTTTTATTCACCTTCAGTTTAATATAAAGATATAATCTCAAGGTTTTTAATATTCTAGTTTATGGTTTTAATAATTATTGAACATTATATCCTATTTCAAATCACTTTTAATCACACACACCATATGTAATCATAATCCTAGGAAAATTAATTTCAAGAATTAATTTGTTATTTTTTCAAACTAATGTATCCTTTTTTATCATTCATTCCCAAATTGGTTTATCTTTCTATCATTATAAATTGTTGTTATTGTATTTTTGTCACTCAATTATTGGAAAAATATTGAAACATTCTTCTTTTGAAGTAAGAAAAGTTCTATTGGGACCTTACATTTAGATAAACCATATGGGTTTTTCATTAATTTTAGGAAAACAAGTTTCTCACCATTCTATATCATCGATTGATGGTTGTTATTTCATTTTTATTGTTTTTTCCTTGATAAAATATTAACAAACACCCCTATAAAATTCAATAAGTTCATATTCCAACATATCTGGTCCATCAACTTGCCTCAAAGATAAGTATCAAAATAAACCAAGCATTGGGTGTATTATAAGATGATATATTATATGAAATATTTTAAGACAAAATTATCTATCATAAGAGTTTACCATCATTATAGCATTATATATTGCTTGACAATTAAAATATGGGTATATTTTGACTAATTGAAAATGAGACTGAATCGATAGTGTACATCTGCATGATGGTGCAAACATCACTTGGGTAATTATGGGGAAAAAATTCAACAGTATCTCATTTTAATGTGTTGCCTTCTATAGACATGGTATGAAACATATTTTATGAAGAGGGGTTTAGATCATGATTATGATAAAGAAGTATATTATGCAGCAGATGTAGCAAACACTGACAATACTAGAGAAATTTCCACATTTGGGTATCCTAGAAAGTTGTTCAACATAAAAATTTAATAGGATGAACATTAGTCTTTTGATATTTTCAGATGTTTACTTTTAATGTAACAGATCAATACTTAATGATAGAATTTATTTTATTTTATGAATTAAATATTATTTACACAACTATATCATTCTCTTCCTATATTGAATCTCTCAATAGTTGTGTTTGTTAAACCTATTATTCATTAAATTACTCGCTATATTCTCACATCTAATTACATGGGTGGGGTACTAAAAATAAAATTGATAACTCAATTCTTAATGTTTATAATTTTAAAAGAATAAAAATAATTAAACGATTAAATAATCAGTAATTGTTTTTTTATTTTTTTGAAAACTCTATTTCTGTTGGTATTAAAAAGCATAGGTTTGATAATAATAATAATAATAAGATGTTATAAAGTAGGTTTTTTTATTAATAATTATTTAAATGGAAAATAACTCTAAAAATTGATTAATAATTCAAAATTATTAATTAACACTTACTCATGAGTTAATACTAATTATTATTAATAAATGGTAATTGATAATTTATCATATAATATTACTTACTATAACTTAACAAATCATAATGAAAATATTTATTTTTAAATTGGGTATATAAATTCCTAAAAAAAATAAAAATATTATATTTATTTATTTATATGGGGAAATGAATATTATAAATTGTTGTGTCAGGTATTCTTGTGTGCTTAGGGTGATCATACTATTTTTTCACTGACAACGCTTTGAGTTGTCCCATACAAATTGATGTTAAATTTTATAGATAGATATATTTTTGGTGCCACCAGACACTCGATATTCCTTTAAATAATCTCATTTTATACTATCATACATGTTCCCCTTGATACATGTTTCTACTCCAACTACAAAACTTATATTTTGGGTTTTTGAAAATTTTATATCATCATGTAATACAGGTGTCCCCATTTGTTTTTCTTCATATTTATGTCATCTAACATCCTTAATTATAATTAATAATTATAAATGAATGGAAATGGGTATATATATATAATACACATATCCCAACACTACTACCCCCAATGGACATCAAAATATAACTGATTAATTTAATATAAATAAAAAACTTTTTAGGTGGTTTATAAAAAATTTAAAAATTTTGCATCGGCTATATTAGAAGTAGTATCCAACACTTTATAATGTTTTTACAAAATAATTTTTAATATTTTTTAAAAAATGCTATGCATTAAAAAAATTAGTATATTTTAAAAATGCACTACAATGTACATTTCCCAACAAAACTACCCCACACTACACAAAAATATACCTGATTTATTAAAAAATAACCAAAAATAGTATTTTTATAAACCCTATAAAATTAAAGATTAGTGGTGGTTATAAACTATTACTCTATAGCCATCGTGGATATGATCTGTTATCATTATTGTGGTTATTACATATTATTTATATATTTATATTTAATTGTATAATCCTTGGGGG
Organism: Viscum album; assembly: GCA_963277665.1. NCBI lineage: Eukaryota > Viridiplantae > Streptophyta > Magnoliopsida > Santalales > Viscaceae > Viscum > Viscum album. Next base: position 1,388,658,509 of record OY728160.1, read on the forward strand.
ATAGGCATGTGGTTTGTTATTTTCTAAGTCTCAAGAAATTCTTGAGATCGTGTCTCACCATGTATATTATAGGCCCGTGTATATTTTTTTATTTTTTAGTTCTCACTTCTTAGTAATTTATAAATATGTAACTATGTATATAGTAATTAATAATTACTAATTACAAAAACTATAAAAATTTATTTATATTAATAGTTATATTAGATATTAAAAATTAGTATTTATAATTCATTAAATATTATTTGGCTATTTATTAATATTTATTATTAAAATATATAGAAAAAACATGTATTTTATTTTTTCATTAATTAATTAAATATCACATTTAGTGATGGATTAAAATGATACTAAAAAAATCACTGTTAAAAGATGATGAATATTTTTAAAAAATAATTCTAGAAAGATTTACTAAAAAATAAAATTCAATATTTCTAGAAAATTTATACCATTGTTAAAAATACATTGTCAATTGGTAGTGATTTAAAAATTACTTTTCTAAAAACTAGTGTAAATATTATCCATAATTTTTTATAAATCTAGTTAAAATCCATTGGAAAATAATCTATTTCTACAAGTTGGAGGTTAATGAATTAGAGAGGTGTGGAAAAATCCTTGTCCAAAAATGCTGAAAAATATTTTTAATGATCGAGATTTTCCATGTAATTTTTTTTTAATTATATGGAATTAATATGATCCTGGGAAAATTGACAGTGCGTGATTCTGAGGCTCAGTGTGCTCGGAATGAATTTCTGAAAATTTTTTAAGGTGTAATCAGTAAACATGTGAGTGGAATTTTTTACTTTTAAATCGGGTCTCGGAATTGAAATCTGAGGGCACCGTTTATCTCACAACGCCGGGTATTAATTTCTCGATTACACAAAATATATACCCATTAATGCCTATAATTAATTAGGTTCATTAATTTTTAATGAATGAACCACCCCCTTTAATGGATGTAAGCTCCTCTTTCCTCTTGGTTGATTTTTTGAAATCATTAGCGAAAGAGGATATCTGGAGAGAAGAACTTTAGATGGACCCTTTGGTGAAGAAAAGATCTACCAAGAAAGTTTGGATGATCATCATTTGAGCGGCGTCGTTTGAAGGTTGTTGTGGGAATGACGAACATCGACTCTTCCTCAAACATGAGAGTTCTCCAATGATCTTGAGGCAGGGATTTATCTTGTATTAATTCCAAGAGATTGTTGAATCCTATTCTTCCCTCATGTTATCAGGATATCACTGAGGGCACAGCCCAAACGAAGAAGACCTGGACCCTCTGCTATATTGTTTAATCTATGTGTTCATCGCGGAATAATCTTCAGGTTGAATGGAATCCTGAACGAAGGGTCATGCGGCAAAGAGGGCCTCCCGAGGAGACTGTAGACGCGATCATATGGAAAATTTGGTCACCAATGCTCACCTAGTGAGCTACGGAGGACTGCTAGTGATGGGAGTTGGTGGGCTATGGTGGTGGTCGGCACCGGCCATCCATAGTGGTGGAGGAACACTGTTACGCACCGCGAGAGAGCGGGCCATGGCTCTTTAGCCACAACAGCCAGCACCGATCGGCACAAGCCGGCTATAGATGGGAGGGCATTGCACCAACGCGAGTCACCGGAGAAGGTGTTCATGACTTTTTAGTCGTGGTAGACATAAGAAGTGGCTGGCATCGGCAGGCCACTGGAAGAGGCACCGGCGTGCAACGGTGTGCCGCCGGAGTAGTCGCGGCTCCGACGCCGAAGTGGCAGGACCCGCTCCCTGTGGGTCCCATGGAAGATGAGGAAGTGCCACATTTCACCGCTGCAATGGAGAAAACAAAATGGCCGCTTGGATATTTGGGAATACCAAGGGACCCCCCCCCCCCCCCCATGTCGGCTAGGGCGGGCCCCGCTCCAGTGGGTCGAGCATGCCCAGTGGGTCGCGCCACACCGCGGGCTGGGTTGCACTTCCACGGGCTGGGCCAGACCATATCCCAGTAGGCCGATCCCACCATAGCCCAGCCCAACTAGGTCGAACTCGAACAGGGTCGGTCAGACCGGGTCGGACCGGACCCAGACCCTTCCTCGCCCAGTTTTTCTAAAAGGGCCATAACTTGTGAACCGAGTGTTTGTTTGATGAACCATCTACGGCACTGGGATTATTGGAGCAATATGGTCCTTTTGGTATACTCTATTTGAGTTTTTCATAAATTTGGAGTACGGTCAGGTTGGATCGAATCTGAATCCAATCGGGCCCTCGGTACTGAAACGCTTATAAGTCACATATCGAGCATCTAATTGACACGTCTTCTGTCGCATTGGAAACCTTACAACATAAAATTACTTTGGGATAATTCTTTATAGAGCTTCGTGGTGGTTGAGGTATGACAAATGCCTTGAGGAGTGGTTCTCCCAAAATCAAGCGTTTTATGAGCGGTAATCCAGTGGCTAGAAGTGAGGAAGAGGTTTGAAATAGATCATACGGTGGTTAGTACCAAGTGATCTTGTGTGGGTCAGCACCGATCCTTTGTGGGTCAGATCTTATGTGGGTCAGTGCTCAGCTATCCTATCTGGGTTACCGCATACTGATCATGTGTGGTTTAGATCCTGTGGGGGTTAGTGGGGGTTATTACCTATCGATCATGTGTGGGTCAGACCCTTTATGGTTGGCAGTAGTGCATCTTGACAGAATAAGATGATATAGCTTCTCGAATAATCATTTTTACTTTTGTTCTTTACTTATACATGGTGTTATATGAGTCTTTACCTTCGTGGTTTTACCTTTGTGGTACTTTCACCTTCGTGGTGTAACCTTTGTAGTACTTTCACCTTCGTGGTGTTGCCTTCGTGGTGTTACCTTTGTGGTACTTTTATCTTAATGGTGTTGCCTTCGTGGTGTTTCCTTTGTGGTATTATTCCTTTGTGGATCAGTTGTGAAAATGGGTTAAAAGATGGATCCTTAAGTTTCCTCATGAATGAGATGAGTATATTTTGATAACTTAGGTATATTTATGGGCATATACCTTAATAGAGTTGATGACTACTTCGTGCTTTGTGATTGAGGTCTTGTTTTTTTGTTTTTCTTTTGTGGAACTCTGGGAGACCTCCTGGGGTCTCGGGGTCCCTATTGTGTATTTTTATACTCACCCCTACACGGGCGACACCCACACCTTGTTGTGTCTTGTGCAAACGATGGATAGCGTTGATCGAGGCTGAGGGAGCCAGGACTAGATGGTGCTCAGAGGTGGACCATTTGATGTGACGTTCCTCTATGACTATTGATCATGATATATACCTACCCTTCATGTAGGATCCTTAGGGGATGAGCCAAGAGTTGTTTTCTCTTTTCAGTTATACTTGTACTTTTCAGTTGGGATCGTATTCCAGACCCTTTACTTTCAGTACACTTTTTACTACAGAAGTTTACTTCGTGGTTTCTTCTTGTTGTACTCTTGGATTGTGTGTTTGTATAGGTTTAATAGAAATTCCTTCTTGTTATGGGGATATGCCTTCCTGGTTCTAGTCTTCAGCCCCTTTTCCTATAGAAGGTAGGCTTAGAGTAATCACGACATGGGCCCCAGGGGATAGGTCGTGAAAAAGTTGTATCAGATGAGTCTGTTCAACCAAAGAACTATGAATCTGATCTTTTCATTGTGGAGATAGTGTTAAGTGTTATGAGTGTAGTTTTCAGTTTGTGTAATCTAGTGTTTTTCAGCAGCCAACGTATCCATACACCAGGAACCTGAATTCTGATTTCTGACTCAGCTCACGAAAACACTAATTGCGAGTGTTTTTGGAAAGTTTTTCTTATGATCACTTTGAGTCTTCTCACCTAGTATAATTTTTTGATCATGGAACACCTGTTCTCTTTCAATATTCTGTCACATAGACATCTATCCAGGATTCCCGAGAGAGTACCTGATGACAGCCCACCGAGTGATGAGGCCTCAGTGTAGGGCCCTCTTACGACATTAGCAACTTAGGGTGGTGCACCAGTAACACCACCCCATGTTGGCCAGAATATGCCACTAGCCCCACCAGTAGAGGGTGCATTCTAATTGAGCGTGTTGCACAAGTTTTAGTGATAGATTCCTCTGAGGTTTAGAGGCGAGATGGATCTGCAGGAAGCCAAGGACTGGCTAGAGGCTGTGGCCAGATTGTTTCGCTTAGTTGGGACACCATCTGATTTGATGGTGATCCTAGCTATTAGTATCTTACATGGAGTAGCTAGGATATGGTGTAGTTTGACACTATAGATACACAACAAGGAGACCCTCACATGGGTAGACTTCACGGGCCTTTTTAGGGAAGATTTTTTCCTGATGACTTTATGCTCAGTGTGTATACTAGAGCTGTTGTACTTACAGCAGGGCAGCAGGACGGTGGGCCTGTAATCGGTGAGGTTCACTAATCTCTCCTGATACTCCACTGACATGGTACGAGACCCTTTAGTCATGGCCTAGACCTTTGAGTAGGGTATATTATGGGAGATCAGAATATCGATGATATTACTCATAATTCCGATGCAAACTAGGGTGCAAGAACGAGCAGTCATGGTGGAGAGTATCCAAGGTGAGCAGGCACCGACAGTGAGAGCCACCACCGAACATCAACTTGTAGTGTCATGTGTAGTAGGAAGTAGAGGGATGAAGTAGGGGACCAAGTGGGCCAGAACATCTGGTGGATGACCTCAAGATATAGGTTCAGTGGTGAGGGGCTCATGGGATAGAGGAGGATAGTTGAGGAGCAGGTAGTGCAACTCGTACGACGGGAAGGGTCACATGGCTCGCGACTGCTCGACCCACCGTACAGACTACTAGCAGATGATCGAGGGACCTCCAAGGTAGAGTCAAAGGTTTGAGCGAGGAAATCCATAGGGTAGTGGACGTGGTAGAGGAGATGGCCATGCAGTAGGCAGTGGGCGGCGATTCAAGGTTCTTACACCACCACCTCAAGGTGGTCTACCCCGACTACAGGGAGTAGGAGGACAGGGACGAGCGTAGATCGAGGCAGCTGCGGCCTAAGACCACAGTGCTTCGGATATAATTTAAGGTACGATCTGTGTCTACTCCACCCTAGCTACAGTACTTATAGATACGGGTTCCAGTCAATCTTTCATTGCCATGACACTTGTTCGGATCTCAGATATTCTGATGAAGCCATTGGCTCAATCTTTACGATTAGAGACTCCTACAAGAGAAGATTCGATGATTACACACTAGTGTAGGTAGTTTTGAGCCCACTCTAGGAGGAAAAATCTTCTTCTGGGATCTTTTAGTAGCGGCATCGAGGCCTGGCAATGTCATCTTGGGTATGGACTAGCTATCCACAATCCATGATCTGATCGACTATTTTAGGAACAAAGTGCGGTGTGTCCGTGAGAATGGGACAAGCTTTTCCTTAACCGGGGAGAAGGGAACCTTTGCACCATAGGATGGACTTAACAGAATGAGAGTGCATCTGATCACACATTAGTTGGATAGCCTAACCTATGGAGCAGTAGATGTTGAGAGTCTGAGCTATCCTATAGTGGTGGACAAGTATGCCGATGTTTTTCCTATTGATGTTCCAGGACTACCTTCATGCATAGTAATAGAATTTTACATGAACCTATACCCCGGGATGGCACCAATATCTACACCATCATATCGGATGTCCCCCGTAGAGCTTCATGAGTTATGGGTACAGCTGGAGGACTTGGAGAGGAAAGGGTTCATAAGGCCTTGTGTTTCTCCATGGGCAGCCCTGGTTTTGTTCGCCAAGAAGAAATATGGGATTTTGAGACTCTGTGTGGACTATCATCACCTGAACCAGGTGACCATGAAGAACAATTATCCACTTCCAAGCATTTATGATCTTTCTGATTATCTGAAGGGAGATCGTTGGTTTTCGAAGATAGACCATAGATCAGGCTATCATCAGCTCAGGGTACAAGATGAGGATGTGTATAAGATGGCATTTAGATGTCAGTATGGACACTATGAGTTCTTATTTATGACATTCGGCATGACTAATTCCCCAATAGTGTTCATGGGACTCATGAACAGGATCTTCTATCCATTCCTCGATCGCTTCGTGGTGGCCTTCATTGATGACATCTTGGTGTAATCAGCGACCGAGGAGGAGCATACCTATCATCTACATGTAGTTCTGGATACACTCCGATAGCACCAGCTTTATGGTAAGCTCTCAAAGTTCTAGTTCTGGATACGAGAGATCCAATTTCTAGTACATGTTATTTCAGAGGCTGGAGTTGCAGTAGATCCAGAAATGATAGATGTTGTGCTATCTTGGGATCCACCCAGGAGTGTGACCGAGGTGAGGAGTTTCATGGGGTTGTATGGGTACTACCCGAGATTTTTACCCAGCTTTTCCAGAGTTTTGGCACCCTTTTCAGGGTTCATGAATAAAGGACATCCCTTTGTATGGATGGAGAGATTCCATCAGAGTTTTCAATAGAAAAGTCTGATACTGAAAAGTTCTTCCATCTTGAGACTAATAGAAGAGGGTGTTGGGTATGTAGTATATTGTGATGCATCAATGACTGTACATGGATGTGTCCTGATGATGGATCAAGAAATGATCGCATACGGTTCTTGACAGCTAAGACGGGATGTCATAACAATACTACCCATGACCTAGAGTTAGTAGAAGTGGTCTGCACCTTAAAAATGTGGAAACCCTTCTTGATGGGAAAAAATTTTATAGTCTACTCTGATCAAAAGAGTATCAAGTATATCCTCTCACATAAGAACCTGATCCTAAGGTAGTGACGATGGCTAGAGTTCCTCAAGGACTATGACTTTGAGATACTCTATACTTCTCGTAAGGGGAACATAGTGAAAAACACACACAGTAGGAGGTATGTTGTACAGCTTCTGAGTGAGGCAATAGATCAGCTAACTGTGTTGCAGATATATTTTGTGGATAGAGATGGATCAGCTTACCTTCAGTTAATGAATTTCACTCCCCCACTTCTTCAGCGAGTTCAGGAGACATAGCTTGGGGACATTGACAGCATGGCTCGATTTTCCCATGTATCCTCAGGATAGGCACCTAATGGATTTTTTGAAGGTGGGGAGCACGTCATCCTCTTTTTAGGATGCACCATGGTACTAGTGGTGCTACGGGAGGAGGTGTTGATAGAGCTCCATCCATCCCCTATGGTGGTACATCTTGGTGTGGTAAAGATGTACCAGGACCTCTGGCATCGGTATTGGTGGCCTGGGATAAAGAAAGTCATGGCAGAGTTTGTTCCATGATGCTTCACTTGTCAGTAACTGAAGCCTGAGCATCAGGTTCTAGAAGGCTTAGTTCAGCCACTAGAGGTGCCAGAGTGGAAGTGGGATGGTATCTCCATGGACTTTGTGACACGATTTCCACTTACATCCAAGGGACATGATTCCATCTGGGTGATTATTGACTGACTCACCAAATCGGCCCAATTCCTACATATTTGAGAACAGGGATCTGTAGAGGGCTTGGGACGCCTCTACATAAAAGGGATTTTATGAATTAATGGGGTTCCATCAACGATCGTCCCTGACCATGGTGCATGTTTTACATCTCGATTGTGTAACGGATTACAGGAGGGGTTTGGGAATCAGCTATGTTTAGGAACCTACTTTAATCCATATAAGGATGGTCAGATGGTGTGATGAAACAGGCTAGGTCACTATCCGACCTGGCGCCCGATCCAGTCTACGGCATGGCCAGAAGGGCATCTCTGATCCCCATGGGCTGGCACAAGTGCCCGGGTATCAAAACTAACACATGTGAATGATTTACCCTAAATAGTAAACACAAAACGACTGATAAGATGAATAAACCAAAACTAGAAACAGACAACCAAACTAAAAATAAAATTTGATGTTTTACAACAAGAACCAACATCCAAAAAATAAACAACAACACAAGAAACTAAAACTCTAACTCAAACCTCCAAGCGACAAGAGAGGTGCAGCTTCCACATGCCACACCACCAACCTGCACGAGAAGACCATCAATGGCCAAAACCCCCATCACTAAGAATGATACCTCAACCTGGAATACACATAGAACAAGGTCTACATACACCGGAAGGTGTATGTAGGGTGTGATACAAGATCCCAGTATGACGTCACCCAAAAAAAAGGTTCCATGAAAAATTATTAAAAGAAAAATACATTTGAAATTTTAATTAAAGAAAAGTAAAAGCTGGAATAGTTTTAAAGAAAATAAGATTAAGGAAAACAGTTTCAAATGGAACAAATTAAATTAAAACACACACACCCCAACTTTTTAAAGTAACCAATCTGTCACACTGATGAGCTTAAAGTAACCAGTTAGCACTAATAAGGGAGATGCCTCATGGGTGTTAGCTAGCTTAGGTCCCTAGATCTTCATGTCTCAGTGAAATGTGGCTTAGTAGGCCACAACCCTCATTAAACATGGCTTATAATGCCACGACCCTCAAAAAATGTGGCTTAGGAGACCATGACCCTCAGAAAAGCATATGTTTAGTTAGTTTTTCAATCGTCAGTCCTGCCAGTGAAACCGGGTCAATTCACCTCTGGAACACTATCCCACTAGTTCAGTCCACCCTCTTAGCTACCCGGGATTCCCTCTTTGTGCTCAAACAAGTTACAAGTTCATTTCACACGTCACACTTATTCATAAAATTCAAATAGGGTACTTACACACATGAAACACTATTTCCACACTCAAACCCTCTTTTAGAACCATACGCACACCAAAAGTGTTTTCAAGACTCAATCTGCATAGGTTACGTACTTAGTTAAACCATCCGCACAATAAAAAAATGCTAGTCATTAAACAACCCACCACTTGAACACATAAACTCCATTTTGAAATAAGACACACACTATAATGTTTTTCAAACGCTTTTTACACCACTGTCATAGTTTAATACATCACTTTAACATATATATATATATATAAAGTAGTAGTAAAAGAGTGTTACATGGCTTTGAACACACTAGAATAACCAGTTATAAACTCAAATGCATTCCAACATCACACGCACTCAAGTAATATTTTAAAGTGTGACATGCACCACCCATATGGTTTGATGTAAAACAATAAACCATATGAAAAACACAATTTCATAAACCACATCATTTAACAGGCCAAAAATAAAAGCTTCTAAAACAATTTTGAAGAAATAAATTGGCGTGAACACCTAAACTCACACCAAAAACATGTTTGTCAACCAGACAGACACGATGCCATGTCAATGATATATTTCTCACCACTTTCACAGATAAATTACCTAATCACACAATAAAAAAACACCAACAACTAAATAGATATGAGTTTCTAAGTAGAAAGAACACACATAAAATAGACATGCTATTAAACAGTTCAAATGCATATCAAACATCAAAGAAAAACAACTTCTCAATACACAAATCAAATAAATGATATACTAAAATAACTAAACATGAAAATTAATTTTTCAAATAATAATTTAGACGTGGAACCACCTACCTCTATGTATAAAATCATCATGATCTTGATGCGTATGTTCCACCGCACATCAACTAAAGCTCAAACCACACAAACAGTCCCTAAAAACATGGTATTGAACCATTTTCATTAGGATCAAACCGAATGCGACAAAAAAAGACCCTATCAAAGAGGAGGAAGGGATTACCCGTGTGGTCCACACTTGCGTCGAAATGTGTGTAAGGCACCTGCTAGGGTTCGGGAGGTTGTTCGAGGAAGAAGCGGGGTGCGCCGATGGTGTCTGGGGAAGGAGTGGGGTGTTCCGGTTGGGCTGGAGGTTCAAGGTGTCGGTGCAAGGGGAATGCCGGCTAGAAGGGTCCGGTGCAAAGCGGACGGACAACACTAGTTCGGTTCATGTTGGCCGGAAAGAAGGGGGTTTGCTGTGTCAGGAATAGAAAAAGGGGGGGTCTCCGGGTAGAGGGGTTGGCTGAAGGAGGTGTGGAGGTGGGTTTTCGAGCCGGGAGGCAGTAGCAGGAAGCTGCAGGGGTGCTAGAGGGTGAGTGAAAGGGAATAGGAACACCAGTCAGAAAGAAAGGTAGCGGTGCGAGTGGGGGAATGTCGGTCAGAAGGCAAGCGGGTGGTTCAGTGGTGGTTGTGTCGTGAAATCAAGAGAGGAGAGTGTCGGACGGAGGTAGAAGTCAGGAAATGGCTAGCTGGGAGGGTTTTGGTCGAAACATGGTAGAGGATGGGGTGGTCGAGCGGCTCAAAGGGGGGTTATCTGGCGGGATTCCATGCCGAAGGCAGGGGTGCGGCGCGTCTAGGTAGTAGCAAGGGGGTGCGGCGCAATATAGGAGGAAGGGAGGGTTGGGGTGTGGCTGGTCCGAGGAGAGGGGAGAAGGGCCTGTGGCCTTCAGTGGATAGGGCTGGGGAGCCCGTAGGTGCGGCGTAGACAAAAACCAGGGAGGGTCCGATGAAGAATAATAGAGGGAGGTAGGGTCGGTGGCCTTCAGCACGTAAGCCAGGGGTAGTGCGAACCCTAATAGAGAAAAAAATAGAAAAAAAATGTAAAATAAAAATAATAATAAGTTTCAAAAACTGTAATAATGATAATAATAATAATAATAATATAATAACAAACTTAATAAGCTAACCAATAAACTACACAATAATAAACTTAATAAAATTTCATTTAAAAAAATAATACCCTCAATTAAATTATTATTCAAAGTAGTAATGATAATAATAACCCCAATAAATAAAATATTATTATTATAATTAAAAAAAATTACTAGATTATTAACAAATATTTCTCATTTTTTATCCACACATTTAATTTCATTTCATTATTATTATTATTATTATTATTTGGTTAATTGAACGACAGGCGGGTCACACAACGGCGCTGTGGAAGTCACACGGCTTCGCAATTATGTTTCACCCATGCGTCGCATGCTGTCAAGCCCCAATGAGCCGGGCGAGGATGCATTACTTCGGTGAGGTCATGTGTCAATGCCAAAACGTGTGTTTCTAAATAATAATTCAAAAATTTAAGTAGAGATTCACCCCAACTCCCTGATACCAAGAAAAATTGGTAAAATAAATAATGTAAAAGTGGCGGGTGTGACAATTCTCCCCACCATAGCACTTTCTGTCCCCAGAAATCCACAACTAAGACTGAACCTGGAAGTAAAAAACGACACCCCCTTAACGTTAAAAGGGGATAACCACAAACATCAAGTGAAGAGATGAAAAAGCATCGGGCTCAGAGAGAGTGCCTCAAAGATATCTTCGAAAAAACTCATAAAAATACTTTCTAATATGTGTTTCCCGCCCAAAAGAATTATAACACCTCCAGTTGGCCAACCAAGGAAAGGAACTCTCGCACCCACGAAAACCAACTTCACAAGTCAAAAAATATCAAGCAGTATTAAACGAAAACCACAGAATTTGGATAGAATGAAAGAGCAAGGTCAAACCACATCCATGGAACACTCTTATCACTTATCACAAACCCATCTTTAGAAACAAAAACAAAAGGTCATCATAGGGAAGCCTGAAGGGGCTCCCCACCATTAAGAACCTACCAACGCCCAAGACGAGGCTGGAAAACTGATATGGGGAGGTCCGAGTGGACTCCCCTCCATAAAAGAAAAGTACAACATTGATTCATTCCAGAGACATTCGTGCAAGACCCAACATGGGTCTCCCCACCATTAAAACTAACAGAAGATACAAAACATTGAAAGTTTCCTGATGGGGACCGAACACCCCACCACAAGGGGTGGGGAGGGAGGGGCCCGACCACCGGGCATCAAAACCACGACCCAAGACCCGACCAACATATCCACATCGCGGGATGAGAATTATTCAAATTTGGGACTGATTTACCCAACAGACTCCCAAGGACCACTTAAAGTGATTACATCTGATGTGATGCCACCCCCGAAACATTAAGGTAACAAGACGACCACGCCTCCTCATAGCCACGGAAAACCTCAAGCAACAAGACAGTTTGTTCGGAACAGAACAATGACATAAAACAATTTAAACTGCCTTCTCTTTCAACACCGATGACAGAAATAAATTCGAGGTCCCATACACTCTCAGGGTTCCTAAAAATGCGTCAGCTTCACTCTGAGGCCTATGGCTTGATCCCTGATGTTTGAAGCATCTCATGCCTCGCAGTCAGGCATAGAAGACTTCATAACGGAGCATCCCCCTTTGGTGTCACACGCAACCACACCGTAACCGAGACAACACAAACAAACACAACACACCATGAAATACAACTAATCTCTCCTAGCACATCCACCATAATAGAGGTTTAGATTATGCACATGAATCACCTCTTCACCTTCACCATACAACATAAGAAGGAAAGACGCACTAAAAACACTCGCCTTTGAATAGTAAAATTAGAACTCCCCTAAATGAGGACACACTCCTTTGAAAACAGAGATTCCTAAAGGGTTCTATGATATTTACCTTTTCACTTTGAAGAGAACTCCCACTAAAAGATGTCATAAGCATGACCCTAGTGGCCTATGAAATATCTACGAGCCTTTCAAACCATCGGCCAACCTCAATAATTCCGAACTGCCTTCACCCTTCCCACTGGAATTCCTTTCACCGTTTCCAGGGGGACCTTTAGACACAACTATTTCAAACTTCATGTCCGACAACTCGGACAACTCAATGTGACCAAAGCTCCCTTCAACTCCCCTCATGTCTGCCATCCCGATGTGAGAGGATCCGCTTAACCGAAAAGGATAAGGGACAAACTTTGCACTATCACTCAAAAGGGAGAGTCCTTGCTTTAATAAACTGGAGGGCCGACTAACGGTGAATTACCCCTGTCCATGCCCAACCGCATGTCAGTGATTTATGGGGGCGTACGCTAGTCAATAGATAGAACCGTGAACCCAATCAAACTAGTCCAATGGCCATGACATATCACAAGAGAACACTAAGCATGCAGGGGAAACCAATGCAAGGGCTTCCCGAAGCACTTTTTAGAAGAACCCACTAACCACATGCTGGCACTCCAACTGACAAATAAAAAAATCAAACATGAACAAAATTCAGTTAAAAAGGATTCTAGACTCATAATGCCTCACATCCAACACGTCAAAATCACAAGGACACACAATGCAATCACTGGTTACCAAAACACCAAATTTTAATTTATCAAAACATTTTGAAAATAAGCAAATCTTGTGGGTTTCAAAAACACCAATGGTGTCCCATGGGCCTCTCACATGCATGTTCTTGTGCCACATCGGCACCTAACTCGTGTACATCTAGGCACCCATCCACTCATTCCATTAACCATTTCTCTTTCCCATATATATTCATGCATGTGGTTGCCCATGAGGACACCAAGAATAAAAACCAAACCCTTCCATTTTTTTCAAAACCAAAACATTCAACGAAAACTTTTCAAAACATGCACATCATCATTTTTTTTACTTCCTTTCAAAACAATTTTCAAGACGGAATCATTTTTTCCTAAAACACAGATTTTCATGAATCCAAAACAAAGAGACGAGGAACAATGTAGGAGGAAACTAGTGTGAGTGAGTGATTGGAACATATGGTAGGTGACCATACGCCAATCACGCCACTGGTCAGGGAGAGTATATTAGGACAGTTTCCCTGGCTCCACAAGGCTTTACAGACCCTGTGATCTCACTAGGACCACTGACCCTACTCCCTTTTCATTTTCCCTAGACAAGATTAACCACAAGGACCAAAGACTTAGACAAACCTCAACTTACTTTGGTAACTCGAGTCCCGCCACGAGGTGTGCTGACCAGGTACCTTACTCGTAGCCAGGACGTCAGGTTCCAACAACCTTAACTCCAATATACCGTGACTATAGCCCAAAAGAGAACGACCTAAGAGAGAAAACCGTCTCTAATACCAGAGGCATATTAAATCCTCGCCAGGCATGGGACAGTTCCTGCCATGTGTTATCTGGGACAGTCTGAGGTGGGGGCTTGTTATTTTCCTGAGCGTGGGGGTATGCTATCTTCGAGAGGGCTGGGTTAGAGTGTGGAAAAGTTCTTTGGGATTTAGGCCCACTAGGTTTGTTACATAAAGCCCAAAGAACCTGATGGGCCTAAATCCCAATGAACTCGGACACACCCAAGCCCATCCCTCTAGCAGATAACAGACCCCCACCCTTAGGTAGATAACAGGCCCCACCTTAGACTGTCCCAGATAACACGTGGCAGGAACTGTCCCCTTCCGGGAAAGGATTTAATACACCTCCCCCGCAACTCGAACACGTGACCACATGCTTAAAGGCTAACCGGGAAGTGTTACGAGTACCACTGGGCCATTGATTATGTAATGAACTAAATGGTCCTAAAGCCCAATGAACTTGGCCTTGCCTGAGCCCAGCCCTCTGGCAGATAGCAAACCCCCAGCCCCACAAGGCTTCTCAGACCCTGCGAGCTCACTAGGACCATTGACCCTACTCCCTTTTCATTTACCCTAGACAAGATTAACCGCAAGGACCAAAGACTCAAACAAACCTCAAATTACTTTGGTAACTTGAGTCCCACCACAACGTGTGCTAGCCATGCACCTTACTCATATCCAAGACACTGGGTTCCAACAACCTTAACTCCAATATACCATGACTCTATCCCAAAAGATAACGACCCAAGAGAGAAAACCTGCTCTAATACCAGAGGTATTAAATCCTCTCCAGGAAGGGGATAGTTCCTGCCACGTGTTATCTGGGACTGTCTAAGGTGGGGGCCTGTTATCTGCCTGAGGTTGGGGGTCTGCTATCTTCCAGAGGGCTAGGTTCGGGTGTGGATAAGTTCGTTGGGATTTAGGCCCACTAGGTTCGTTACATAAATCCCAAAGAACCCGATGGGCCTAAATCCCAACGAACTCAGCAACACCCAATCCCATCCCTCTGGCAGATAGCAGACCCCCACCCTCAGGTCGATAATAGGCCCCCAAAGAAAGCACAGGCTTAAAGGCCAACTAGGAAGCATTATGAGCACCACTGAAATTTAACAAATGGGTCCCAGTGAAAGCACAGACACCCCGCCTTAAACATGACCGTCGAGTTCTGGCCTGCCAAGTTCTAGCCCGCTAAGTACCACCAGTTTCCCCAAGGGCATGTGGGGCCCACCCCAGGTGCCACCCACATACCCGAACGGGTCATATGACTAATGATTTTCCCCACAGGCTAACACATGTCCTTTACATTGTGCTTTGTCCTCACTCACACACACCCTGAGAAACATTCCAGAAGGTCACCCATCCTGATCACTACTCCAGGCTAAGCACGCTTAACTATGGAGTTATAATCAGAGAGACTCCCGAAAAGGAAGGTGCACCTTGTTAACATTAGTCATATCATTTATTCATTTGACCCTTTATTGTTATGGGGTGTTACAATCACCCCCCCCCCCCCCCTCCCCCCTTTAGAGCACACTGTCCTCGTTGTGGGCCCTACATCTCAACCCAGGCAGTGCGCCACACTTAAGGCAGGGTACCACTTCTGATACCAAATGTAACAATTGGGTACTAGTGAAAGCACAGACACCCCGCCTTAAACATGGTCGTCGAGTTCTGGCCCGCCAAGTACCACCAGTTTCCCCGCAGTCATGTGTGGCCCTCCCCAGGGTCCACCCACATGCCCAAATGGGTCATCTGACTAATGATTATCCCCACAGGACAATACATGTCCTTTCCAGTGTGCTTTTTCCTCACTCACACACACCCTGAGAAACTTTCCATAAGGTCACACATCCTAATCACTACTTTAGGCCAAGCATGCTTAACTGTGGAGTTCTAATTAGAGAGGATCCTGAAAAAGAAGATTCACCTTGTTGAAATTAGTCATGTCATTTATTCATTTAACATTTTATTATTATGGGGTGTTACAGATGGAGCGGACAATTCTAACACTAGAGGACATTCTTCATGCTTGCATCCTAGATTTTGGCTGCAGTTGGGAGGATCACTTTCCCTTGGTGGAGTTCGCGTATAACAATAGCTATCACTCCAATATTGGTATGGAACCATTTGAGGCCTTGTATGGTTGACCTTGCAGATCACCTCTATTCCGGACTGACCCAGGAGAATCATCACTTATGGGTCCATAGTTGGTACGCGCTACCTCTGAGAAGGTGCAGATCATCCAGGAGCAAATGAAGACTGCATAGAGCAGGCATAAGTCTTATATTGATAGGTGACGGAGACCATTGGTGTTTGAGGAGGGATACCATGTCTTCTTAAGGGTCTCAAATTGATGAGGTTTGCAGATATTTGGTCGGGGAGGCAAGTTATCTATGAGGTTCATCGATCCTTTTTAGGTTCTCAGGAGATTTGGCGAGGTGGCGTATCCCCTAGATCATCCCCCACATATGCACTGGGTGCACGAAGTCTTCCACGTATCCCAGCTGAGGAGATGCATGCGCAACCCATCTCACATCATCAACCAATGTGAGTTTGAATTTGATGATGGGGAGACTTTTACGGAGGTTCTAGTGTAGATTGTGGATCGAAAGGAGTGAGTCCTTCATGGATGATCAATTCCACTAGTGCGCATTTGTTGGCAGCATGGGAACCTATAGGAGAGCACATGGGAGCAGGAGGCTTAGATTCATGCTCAGTACCAACATTTGTTTCCTTAGTGTATGTTGTCGCTTTCAGGGAAAGAAATCCCTAAGGTGGGGATAATGTAAAGACCTGGATTTTCCATGTAAATTTCTTTTAATTATATGGAATTAATACGAGCCTGCAAAAATTGACGGTGAGTGATTCTGAGAACCAGTGTTCCCAAAATGAATTTCTAAACTTTTTTAAAGGTGCGATCATTAAATGCAAAAGTGGAATTTTCTATCGTTGGAACTGGTTCTCATAATTGAAATCCAAGGGAATCATTTAACTCACAAAGCGGGGATTCACTTAAGGGAGGTTTAAACTCAATCGTAGTGGGTTTATAGGAGAAGCTGGATTTTGCATTTTTTGTGGAGGATTAAATAAAATTATTTTATTTTATTTTAAAAAAATCCTCCCACCTCTGCTTTTAATTTTTTGATGGCAGTGACCACAAAAGGGTGGTCTGGAATTTAATATTGGGAATTTAGTGCCCGGTTATACAAAATGTGTAACCACCAATCCCTTTAATTAATTAGTTTCATTAATTTTAAATTAATGAACCACCCACTTTAATGGATATAAGCTCCTCTTTCCTCGTGGTCGAATTTTTCAAATCATTGTATAAGGAAGAGATCTGGAGAGGAGAACTTTGGAGTAACCCTTTAGTGATGAACGGATCCACCAAGCAAGGTCAGAGGATCGTTGTTCGAGCGGCATCATTGGAAGATTGTGGTGGTATCAACGAACACCAACTCTTCCTCAAACGCGGGTGTCCTCTAACGATCTTGAGGTAGGGATTTATCTTTTTTAATTCCAAGATATTTTTGAATCCTATTTTTCCATCATGTTATCAAGCTAACGTAGAGGGAGCGAGCCATATGAACAAGTCCCGGACCCTCCAATAATTTTTTTAGTCTATGCATTCTTCATGGAAAAACATTCGGGTAAAATGGAATCTGGAACAAAGGGTCATGTGGAAAAGAGGGCATCCAGGGGAGTGCATAGATGAGATCAGATGAAAAAAACGGGTCACCTGAGCTAACCTGATGACCCGCGGAATACCTCCAACGATTGGTGTGGGCGGGCTTTGGAGGCAGTCGGCACTGTCCAGTCGTTGTGGTGGCGGTGCGCCATCACACACCACCAGAGAAGCGGGCCATGGAAGCCGGCACCATTCGTCCATGGAAGGGAGGGTTGTGTGCCCACATGCGCCACTGAAGAAGGTTGTTTTGGATTTTTAGCCATGGTGGATGCAAGAAGTGTCCATCATCAGCCGAGAACAGGAGGAGACAACAGCACGCAGTGGTGCATAGCCAGAGTAGCCATGGCTCTAATGTCGCAGTAGTATGACCCGCTCCCTATGTTTCCCACGAGAGATAAGGCGGCGCCATGTGGTGCCACGGCTGTGGAGGAAACCGAATGGCCGCTCGGGATAACAGGTGGACTCCACCCCCCCTCATGTCAGCTGGGGAGGGCCCCCCTCTGGCGGAAAGGGTCGCTCCTCCACGGGCCATGTCGCGCCTCCGTAGGCTGGACCGCGCCTCCGCGGGTCGTGCCACGCCTCCGCAGGCCGGGCCGCGCGCACCCCGTGGGCCACATCTCCATGGATTGGGCCATGCGAGCCCAGATGGCCACGCATCTGTGGGTCGGGCCGCGTGATCTCAACGGGTTGCGCCTCCGCTAGCTGGGTCATGCGAGCCCAATGGGCCGCACCCCCTTCCGGCCAGGATGGGCCGTGGCCTAGCCCTGTGGGGTCGGACCGGGACCCTTCTAGGCCCAGTTTTTCTTAAAGAGCCATAACATGTGAACTGAGAGTCTGTTTGATAAACCGTCTGCAGCGCTGGGATCCATGGAGAAAGAAATTCCTTTTGGTATACTCCACATGATTTTTGGAGAAATCTGTAGTACGTCCGGGTTAGATCGAACCCAAATCCAATCGGGCCCTTGGTACTAAAACTTTTATATGTCACAGATCGGGCATCTGATTGACCCGTTGTCTGTCACGTTGGAACACTTACGATATGGCCGTACTTTGAGATACTTCTTCTTGGAACTTTTTAGTGGTTGAAGTAAAACGGACATCTTTGGGGAGAGGTTATCTAAATATCATGTCTACTATGAGCTAGAATCCAGTGGCTAGCAGTGATCTAGAGGTTAGAGACAGATCATACGGAGGTTAGTACAGATCGATCTTGTATAGGGCAGTGCATACCGATCCTGTGTGGGAAAAATCCTATGTGGGTCAATTCTCAGTGATCCTATGTGGGTTAGAACATACCGATCCTGTGTGGGTCAAATCCTATGTGGCTCAGCAGGATTTATTACCTATCGATCTTGTGTGGGTCAAACTCCATATGGTTGGCAGTAGTCCCTCTTGACAAAATAAGATGATATATCTTCTCGACTAAAATTTTATACTTCTGTGATTTACTTATACCTGGTGTAAGCTAAATCTTTACCTTTATAGTGTAACATTTTTGTTAATTTCCCCTTCATGGGGTTACCTTCATGGTGTTACCTTTTTGGTACATTCGCCTTCATGGTGTTGCCTTCGTGGTGTTACCTTTGTGGTAATTTTACCTTCATGGTGTTACCTTCATGGTTTAACCTTTGTGGTGTTATTCCTTCACAGATCAGTTGTGAAAATGGTTTAAAAGTTGGATCCTTAAGTTCCCTCATGAATGAGACAAGTATCTTTTGATAACTTAGGTATATGTATGGCCATATACCTAAGTAGAGTTGATGAATACTTTGTGCTTTGTGATTAATCTCCTTCTTTGTTGTTTTTACTTTGCGGAACTCTGGGAGACCTTTAGGGGGTCTTGGGTTCCCTACTAAGTATTATTATACTCACCCCTACATGGGCTATTCCACCACCTTGTTGTGTCTTTTGCAGATAACGGACAGCATTGATCGAGGTTAAGGGAGCCAAGACTGGATGGTTCTCAGAGGTGGACCATTTGACGTGACGTGGATCAGGGACTACTGATCATGAGATGTACCTACTATTCAGGTAGGATCCTCAATGGATGAAATAAGAGTTGTTCAGTCTTTTTTTGTACTTGTTCTTTTTAGTTGGGCTTGTATTCTGGCCCCTTTACATTCAGTACGCTTTTTACTATAGTAGTTTACTTCATGTTTTCTTCTTGTTGTACTCTTGGATTGTGTGTTTGTATAGGTTTAAAGGCAATGCCTTCCCATTATAGGGATATGCCTTTCTAGTGCTAGTCACCAGCCCCTGGCCTATGGAAGGCGGGCTTGGGGTAGTCAAGGCATGGGCCCTGGGGGATGGTTTGTGACAAGATTAATGTGTTCTATTCATAATTTTACCTCTATTGGAAAAATTATTATTATATAATGGGTGATTATGTTTGACTGGTTAATTTTTGGGGTAGATGGTTTTCATATAAATATGTGTTGGGAGGATACATATACATTAGATTCAAGTCATCCTCTTTATTTTCTAATACCTTTTCGATAATACAAATATTTGGTGAATATACTTAAAATTTATGTGACTCTAATCCCATAATTTCATCCATTAGGATTTAAATTTTATTTTTATTTTCATAGTTAATAATTAAAATATGATAATATAAAACTATGATCAACATGGATGGTAATTAATTATGTTGTAGTTGGAGATATTATACTCGTTACTGTTATTTTTATTGCTGGATGACTTTCATTCTTCTTAATATATGAATGATTTCTATGGTTTGATTATGGTATGATTACTTAATGGAAGTATTTCATTGTTATAGAAGTTATTGAGAGTGTAGACTAAGGAGATTATTTTTCATAGTCCCATTACTATTGTACATTATAGCGTGCCTTTTCATATATCGTCTTGTATAACCATAATTATCTTTGTGATGTATTTTGAAAACGTGATAGTTTTATCTTAGTCTATCGGTTGTGTCGCGATTCCTTGTTCTTTATTGCACTTAAAAATAGAAATTTGAAATTAATTCCTTGGTGATTTATTTTATTCATGGATAATGTAATGAATTTTATTAGATCATCTCATGTATTATCAGAGAGAGAAACCCAATTGATTTCATGATCTGCCATGTCATGAACCAAGCTAGGTCGCCATCTGACCTGGTGCCTAACCTGGTATGTGACATGGCCCAAAGGGCATTCCCGATCCCCATAGGCTGGCACAAGTGCCTGGGTATCAAGAGTAACATGTGGGAACGGTTTACCTAAAATAGTAAACACAAAACAACTTATAAGATAAATAAACTAAAACTGAAAACAAACAAGCAAATAGGGCCTTAAACTAAAATCAAATTTTAAAGGATTACAACTTGAACCAAAATCTAGAAAGTACTGAAAACAAGGGAAACTAAAACTCTAACTCCAACCTCCATGAAACTAGAGATGTGTGATATCCACAAGGCACAAACACCAACCTGCATGAGAAGACCATCAACAACCCGAACCACTATTACTCAACACGATGTCACAACCTGGAATACACAAGAAACAAGGTCTACATACACCCAAGGGTGTATGTAGGGTGTGATCCAATGGCCTTATAGGATACCAATGAATGAAAATATTCCATTCCACAACATCCAATAGATAATTTAATGTGATTATTAAAAATTATACTTTCAAAATTCTTTTAATAAAAACATTTACAAGATAAATGCTAAAGAAGACACTAAGAAAAAATATTTCACAAACACTATTTTAAAGAGGAAGAGAAAAAGAATCGTTAAGGGCACACACACACACATAATCACACACACACACACAAGTGATCCTCCATATTCCGACGGAAGGCAGGACGTCAAGGATGGTAGAGAACTATGGGTAAATCCCCTAAGGTTCATCTAGCTCGAGTGGGACCCTAGAACCTCGTGTCTCAATGAATTATGGCTTAGAAACCACGACCCATTGTAAATGTGTCTTAGAAACCATGATCCTCAGTAAACGAGGCTTAGAAACCACAACTCTTAGTCATTCATAAGTTTAGTTTGTGTTGTAATCATCAATCCTGCTAAGTGAAATAGGGACGATACTCATCCAGATCACTAGCACACTAGTTATAGTCCACCCACCTAGATACACAGGGTTTTCCCTTGTGCTAAATCAAGTTCCACATTCACATAGTATATATCACTTTCACATATCACAAGCCCAAACAAGATATTACACACACATAAAATCCACTGCTTGTATACCCAAACCCATTTTTAAAAAAAACACACGCACACCAAATCATTTCACAAACATGCCTCACAACTCTTATTTAGTTTAATAGTTCACTAAAAGAAATTCCAAAATAGTTTCCAAAACAAATCCGTGAGGATTTACGCTCAAAGGCATACCCAAAATCCACTTTCTAGACCAACCGCACACCAAAAACCATTTCACACCATAATTTTAATCACTTGCATGACTTGAAAAATTCTTTTAACAAATTAAAGAACATTTCTAAATAGCAAAACAAGGGTTCCCACATGAAAAATGATCTATTAAACAATTTATGAAACAGTTAAAATTAGAAAACAAAAGCTTACACAAGATAGAAACACTCGATTTCATATAAGAATGTCACTTTAAAACCTAAAAGTATTGCATATACCTATCAAAACATGTTTTCCATTGTTCAAAAAATTTGAAATTTAATTTCAAAAGTACGCAACATGGAAAAAACACCCAAAGTGACTCATTTTCTATTGAAAAATATCCATTTAATTACACACACAACTCAAAGACCCTGAAAATGCATTTCACACCGACCAAATGACCCAAAAACCCTTTCCAACCATGTTTGGCATCCCAAACACCACTCAAATAAACAATTTCTCAGTTTATAAAACATATCACATGCATACCATATGACCTCACTTAAAAAAAACACAATTTTTTTACAAGTAGAGACCATTTTACAATAAATTTCACACTCATGTTTTCTAAAACCTCATCTACACCATATGAATAATTGGTTAAACACTTTTAGAATTTACCACAAAAAGGTAGAAACGAAAAACATGACCATTTCTAAAACAAAGTGCTCTTTTCATCATACCCATATGTAAAACCTAAAATGCACAACCAAACATTTATATGAAAACACACATGTAGATGAAAAGACTATACTATATCAGAAATTCAATTTCATCGAACGAGCATGCCAATCATTCTATACATAGTACGCACCATGAAATTAAATTATAGAACATAATTAATTAACTAAACAACCAATTTAAATTATCTAAAAGATGTAAAGGAATAGAACCACATACCTCAAACCGAGAGGATTCTGAAAAAAATGGCACGCAACCCTATTCACATGTCAACCGGACAGCAAGCAAGCAAGAGCAAGTATAATACATTCAAATTGGACCCTAAGAAACAAGAACAAACCTTATAATTGACATCCTACCAGCTAAAAAAAATCAAAACAAAACTCAAAGAAAATAGGGTAAGGACTTATTCGAAGGGGGTGTGGGATGCATGGAAGGAGAGAGACACACCGGTGGAGGATCTGGAGCCGCGCCGACCAGTAAGAGGGGGCACGCAGAACCAGGTCACGGCCAACAGGGTGTGGCAGTGGATGGAAGTAGGAGGGGAGGGTTGTTTTCTAGAGGCACTGTGCTGGCTGGAGGCGCAATGAAAGTGTCCAAGGAAGAGGCCCAGCGTGCGACGGTGGAGCTGGCCGGGAGGTCGTGGTGCGATGCGGGCTCGGTTCAAGGGGGAGAAAGGTCATCTATGTATTGGTTATCAGGGAGGGAAAATCCAAATAAAAGTTTCTTAGGGTTAGGGGGTTTTCACCATGACCTAAGGGGGAAAAAAGGTTGTAGCGCAATGTAATAATAGTGAGGGGGAGGAAAAGAGAGGGGAAAAACAATAAAATAAGTGAGAAAAGAAATGAAATAAATACCCTAAAAAAATAATCAACTTAAATATAATAATAATAATAATAATACGAATTAGTAATAATAATATAAATAATAATAATTTTTCTACTAAAAATAATAATAATAATTAACATATTATTAATATTAATAATATTAATAATTGTGATAATAATAATAATAATTTTCATTTTTTATCATTAAAAAAATAATTCCTTAAACATCTTTTTATTATTATTCTTTTAAATCATTGGGAGACCATGTGGTCACCCCAAGCATCCCATAAAAATTTTAATGGGATGATGATAATAATAATAAACATTATAAAATTATCATCCTTAACACCTCTTTTTATTTTAATCCATTATTGATAATTTCACTTAATTAATTTATTCATTAGTAGTTCACCGGGCAGGTCATGCGGTGAACCGGGCGAGGTCGCATGGAAACCTAGGCGAGGTCGTGTAGCTTCGACCACGGTGTGATGGATGTAGTCAAGGAAAATAAAATCATTTTTAGATATGAACTCAAAATTGTAAGATTTTCTTCAACCTGAACTACCCGATTCCCAGAAAAAAATGAAAAAAAATAAATAAATAATGGAAAAGAGTAGGGTGTGACATTCCATTATCTAATCAACATACAATGAAGAACCAAAAATAAATATCCATACCTCTAATGTAGTCATCTCTATCTCTTTCTGCCTCAACAGAGGTATGATAGATTATTTTTAAGATCCAATACATGAATTTACATCAAACCAACAACACATGATTTGAATTGCGAATTATTATTTAATTTTAATCAATATATTATAGTTAAACATTGAACAATGTGTTTTAGTGTTTGTTTTAATGAGATGTTTTTTTATAATAGTGATATTTATATATATATATATATTCTAAATAATGGTATGAGGTCAATGATTGAACACTAGATGCTTATGGATTTCATCAAAAAGTTACAAATTATGATATATAAATATATAAAGAAATGTTTAAATATCAAAACATATTTCAAAACCATTTACATATTTTTTTATTTTTTATATAGTTTATGAAGAAAGATATCATAAATGATTTTGGATATTACATTTGAAAATTTTTGAAGGATGGAATATACCATCAAAATATTGTAATCCCTAAACTAGTAATTTTCAGTGGTAATTACAATTTATTAAAAAATATTTATTAATCATTTTTTAGTCTATATTTTCTCAGTACTACCATGATTTCCAAAAATATACGTGATCAAAATAAAAAGTAAATTTTTTTAGATATGAGTAGGTAGAGAAATGGTGTCAGAATATTTATCTACAAAAAATTTAGGTGATTACCTAATATGTTTGGGATATATAGTTTACTATGACCACATAGGTTCATTTAGGATGTGAAAAAGTAGTATTTTAATTCTTATATATTATTTTTGATTTGTTTCGGAAAAATAAGTATAATGGAGTGTTACACTCTATGGATTCTAACATAGCTAGAAAAATATATAAAGGAGATCATGCTCATGAGAGAGTGAACATCGAGGCAACAACATAGATAATGGATATGGATAAATTGGTCAAGAATGTATATAGACCTCATGAGAATGTTACATCAAACCAATTATTTATTTAAGTTTTTTATCATCTTATCTACTATTTTTTAGTTAATTTCCATATCATTTTTATCTCGTACTTATTTAGTTTTTTTATATATATTTTGGGAATTTATGATATTTATTCAAATATATGAAATAATCCTACAATGATAGAATATGTTCCTTCTGTATGGAAGAATAAATCACATGCTACATAAAATGTGAAGTCAAACATAAGGATGCATCTACAAATGGATTTTGTAATAGTTGAAGGAACAATATGGCTTCCCAAAATATCTTACATGAACATTTTCTTGAACGGTGTAGGAATTATCCACACCATAATCCGGCACATGTCAATATGGTACACAATGTTCTCTTAATTAACCAAAGTGCAATATTTTAGTTTATAATTTATATTTCAATTCAAAACATGCATCACATTCTAAAAACTGATAAAAATGAATTTATATTGTTTTTATGATACATGAAAATAACCCATAAGTTATTTTTTACACCAAGGATTCAACATGAACTAATTATAATACATTGTGTGTCTGGTATGAATCAATGCTTATGTAATCTATTTAAAATTTAAATTTTGGTTCAAAACACTCTCCACATTTTCAAAACTGAGAAAAACATTTATATTATTTCATTGTTTAGAAAAATGATTGATATGTATGGATCAACCGAACCTCAATATGTTACTTTGTGAGTATGATATGACTCATTGTGCATGTTTTTAGCTTACAATTGGCAATATAGTTCAAAACATATTCCATATAATCCAAAAAAAGAAAAACCATTTAGTTTGTTTTGATATTTTAGAACAGTGATCCATTGTGAATTATTAGGTATATGAATCATCCTCACCTTAATCAGAGACATGATGTACCTAGTATGACATTATGTTTATGTTCTCAATTTAAAATTTTCATTTTAGCTGAAAAAAATGTTACATAATCCAAACATAGAAAAAACATTAATTTTTTTATACATTAGGAAAATGATTTATATGTAATTTTTTTATGTGAAGTAATCTACCACATGTTAATCTGACACCTGATGTGAAACGTATGACTCATAGTTTCTATTTTGAATATTTAAATTCAATTTAAGTTTAAAATTAATTTCACATAGACAAAACAATGAAAAGGTACTCATTATATTTTCATACACATTTAAAATGATCAATAATTCATTTTTTATGTATAGTAATCATCCACACATAAATCATACACATAATGCAGTTGGTATGACTCAAAGCGTATGTTTTCAATTTAAAATTGGATTTTTAGTTCAAAACATATTCCACATACTCAAAACTGAGATAAAACATTTATATTGTTTGGTTATTTTTAAAAATGATCCATAATAGATTATTTATTTGTGTGAATCAACAACATATAAATATGATACACGGTGTGCAATGTTTGAATCAAAGTGTATGTTTTTATTTTAAAATTGAAATTTTAGTTCAAAGAAAATGGGAAATACTCAAAACATAGAAAATGAATTTATATTGATTTTATACATTTGAAAATTGATCCATATGTTAGTTATTCCATATAGTAATCAACCAAATATCAATATGACACTTTATGTGGTAACTCTGACTCGATTAGCATGTTTTAAATATATGAGAGTCATTTAAGTTTGAAACATGTGTCATATTTCCAAAAAAAAAGAAATTATATTGAATTATTTTCAAATTTTAGGAAAACTATCCATAAATCATTAGGTATATGTAGTAATCAACCACACATTAATCTGATGCATGATACGGTCAGTATGACTCAAAGTACATCTTTACACTTCCAAATTGGCAGTTTAGTTCAAAACACACACCACATAATCAAGATCAAGAGAGCATAATAATATTGTTTTGATACATTAGAACAATGATCCAATGAACATTTTTTACATGATGGAATCAAATTTTCCAAAATATGAGACACGATATTCCTAGTACGACTCCTAGGATATTTTTTTAATTTAAAATTGACATTTTATTTCAAAACACATGTGGTATACTCAAATTCTAGAAAAGAAATTAATATTTTTTTTAATACATTTGGAAAATAATTCATAATTAATTTTTGATGTGTTGGAATCAACCTCACATAAATCTTATATTGGATGAGACCAATATGACTCAATGTTTTTGTTTTCAATATAGTAGCTCAATTTCAGTTTAAAATGCAATTCACATATCCAAAACAAAAAAAATGGTATAATATTTTTAAAAAACATTAATAAAACCATTTATAATTCATTTTTTATGTATTTTAATCTACCAAACATAAATATGACACACAATGTCTTTGGTATGACTCAAAGTCAATGTATTTAGTATAAAAGTGTCATTTTAGTTTAAAACATGTCACATAGACAAAATTGAGAAAAATGGAATAGATTGTTTTCAAACATTTAAATAATGATCCATAATTCATTTGACACATATAGGAATCAATCCTACATTAATATGGTGGATGATTTAGAAAATATGACATGGAATGTTTGCTTTCTATATAGAAGTGTCATTTTAGTTTAAAGTATGTGTCACATAGCCAAAATTGAGAATAAAATCATGGATTGTTTCTAAACCTTTGAAAATTATCTAGAATTCATTTTTGACATTTATGAATCAAGAAAATGTCATTACAACACTTGAACATGATGTTATGACTTAAAGATTTTGTTTTCATTATAAAAGATTCATTTAAGTTTAAAATGTGCGTCACATAGCCAAAACGAGGATAATGAGCTCAGATTATATTAAAAAATTAGGTTATTAATCCCTAAATCATTTTCTGATGTGTAGGAATCGACATCACATCAATGTAAAACATGATGTTTTAAGTATTTCTCAATGTCTATGTTTTCAATATAAAACATTAATTTTACTGTAAAAAAACATATCCCATAGCCAAAAATGAGTGGAAAATCTAGGATTTCATTCAAACATTAAGACAATAATACAAAATTCATTTTTGACATGTAGGAATCAACCACATGTCAATATAATGAAATTTTTGGCTACTATTATTTGAAGTGTTTTTTTTCAATTTAAATGTACCATTTTAGTTTATAACGTGTATCATATAGAAAAAACTAAGAAAAGAAGATCATATTGCTTTCATATTTTTTTCAATAATCTATAAATCATTTAAAAAATATAGGAATTGATCACACATCAATATGACTCACGATTAATGGATAATATCATTAATATATATATATAGTAATTAGTAATATTATTTATCATTTATGGATTATAATACAATAATAATATATTTTTTTAATTTTTTTGACTATTAATAAAATGGACATTTATTTTACTGTATTGAAAACTTTTTGTACAATTTTTGGACTTTGGATAATGTCTTCTATAAGAATTATGATTGTGTATATTGGTTGTAATTTTTTGGGATTAATTAAAATCATCACATGAATGAATTTATTTTGTATATAATGTTTAATTTAAATGATAGTGTACTATTATATTTTATTTTGATGTTGTATCATTTTACCACACTTCTTGAAATCAATTTTATTTAATGAAATAATAATTTTATAAAACTATATATTATAAAAGATATTTTGGTAAATTTTGAACAAATTTTTTGGAATCTTTTATTCATGGAATTATAATAGGAAATGGATGGTTTTGGGTTCTCTATTGACTAAAACTCAAGATGTCTTTTTCGTATGTCAGTGAATGGTTTGTTTCTTCCAATTGAACTATTTAATGATAGAATATTGTTGTATTCTGAGCTCCCACAAAAGATAATATGATACAAAGACACTTGTACAATAATCCTAAAAAGGAAATAACATCTGGAATTAATTTTTATAGTTAATAATTTGTATTTAATGTTTTTTTATGCTTTACAAGGATCATATAGAAGGTTTCCTGCATGATTACCCTACTGATAATGGGGATCATTATCGATTTAGTGGTTATGCATAAATATTGATAATGTATGCACTTAGCAAGGAAATGAACTAATTATAATAATGTCTTAATAAATCTAGATGATTTTTAATGGATAGATATTTTAAGGAGGATTAGTTAGAGGAAAAAATATTTCTATATAATAGGATGTTTTCTAATTTTATGTGTACACATATTATTTTCTGTGGTTTTAACCCCTCGTCCCTAGGTAAACCCATTTCCATTATAGCCATAGTAATATATTTTTACTTGTTTTACTATTTTTGACCAAATATTATGTATACATTGTTAGAAAATATTAAATATCATGATTCCAAATATGGAATCCTTTTTCTCATATTCAATTCACGGGTATGGATGGATTTATTTTAAAATAATTCACTCATAATTTGATGAAAAAAAGTTTTTTCTAGGAAAATGTTTTTATAAGTATAAAAAGTGTATATAAAAATATGAAACTTAAAGTTATTCGTAATGATTTTGATTGAATTAGTTATAAAAAAATGAACTAATGTTACCTTTTATTCAAATTTTTATAGAATTTTTTTTTAAATTCTTGAAACAAAATGATTGTTTTTAAAAATAATTATTAATCTCTATTTGTTCAAAAATAAATGATTCCATGAAATGTTTTCAATTTCAATTTTTTCTACTTATGAAACAACAATTTCCAAAATGAATTTTGGTTTTGAAAAAAAATTAAAAATATTATTTTATCACAAAAAAATTGAGGGATAAAATATTTTTGAAGTATATAAATTCATTAATAAATATTGGGTACTTATTTTTCAATATATTTTAATTATATTAAAAACAATATAATTACTTTTTAATTATTTTATTATTATTTACAGTACCATCTTAATGGATAGGTTATAATGGTATGGTATATTATGCACCATTTAAAACCATGTTTTCATGTATCACAGGCTATAACAATATGGTATGTTATCCCAATGATTTTTTGGGTATCACAAACAATAACATGTAAAACCATGACAAATACTAAGCTCTATTTATGATTCTTATTCAGATATTGGACCCTTAACAATAATATTGATTATATGTTAACCCAATATAGAGTTTGGATAGTTCTTATACCTCCTTCTCTATTTATCCCATATGATATAGATTCTTAGGCCTTTCTTATTCCCCATTACATTCTTTATGATAATCCTTAGAATTATAAGAAATCATATAAAGATAGTGATTTAAAATATATAGTATATGTCACATAAATGACTTATTTTGAAGTTAAATTTCATTTATTTTCCTTTCATTCTTTTTTTTGGATGGTTTCCAAAGGTTTAATGGAGAAATAGATGAGTTTTCATGAATTGGGTCAAACCGTGAGCCCAATTTCAGATTTAAAAATAAGTTTTCTTTCCTTTATAAATTTTTCATTTTTTAATATTTTTCCCTCATTCTAATTCATAAATAGTATCCTCTAACCTATTAACTCCAAAATATAAATTTGGAGCCTTTACAAATCCATAATCATGGTGGATATGGGTTTTTATTTAAGTTATTGGGCCTGCCTGAAGGCCCATTTCCTACATTAAAAATAATTTTTAATTTTTTTATATCTCATTCACTATTTGCGTTTTTTCGGTGATTCTACCTCTCTATCGACCCTAAGAAACCCAGGAACGCTCCCATTTCCTTTCCCCCCTCCTTGGCGCTCTTTCAAATCGCAAATTAGGGCTGATCTTCATAGGGTGTCTCAAATCGGCAAGAATTGAAGAGGTAACTTCATCCCTTATTAACTCTCTCAATTCTTACTCTATTACCTCCATTCTAGTTCCAAAATTACCTCCTAAATCTTCTTCAAACAATACCTGAATTTTGTCTGTTTTCAATTTCATCAACTATTGTTTTGGAGTGATTAATGTAGGATACTTCAAGTAGGTGAGTCTATTTCTTTCCTCTTTCAAATTGCTTAGGGTTTCGTCCCTAATTCATTAATTATAAAAATTACAGAAGTTAGGGTTCTTTCCTAGGTTCTACATTACTATATTTTGGGTGAAATATTGAGGACTTAGGTTTTTTTTTAACTTCCATGAGGTACGGCGGTCGTGTGGTTCATGTTTCGCCCCAATATTTGAGGGTTTTGACACATTCAGTAGGTGATTCTGTGGGTAACCATTTAATGATGAGTTACATTGATTGATTAAATAATTTTACATGTTCCTTATGTGTTGTGCATTATGAGAAAACCATTATTGGTAGCAATAGTAAAGCATTTGTTTTTAAAGTTACATTTTTGCTTGAAGTGTGTACTTTTCAAATGTATTTCATGTGTTATCTCTTGTGGTAGTTTTGTAAAATGTGTAATTGATTTATTAGTTGTTGAAAGGGGCAGCCAATTATGGTTGGGTAATGATATAGTTCTATGTGGGCCTAAAAATGGGGTGTATTTGAATGTTTTTAGTTGTATAACCTTGTTATACTCCTTGAAAGTGTTTTATGGATTTGTGTGTTCTCATGGGTATCTTTTGTGATATTATTCAAGGTGATTATATAAAATTTGAAAGTGGATTATTACATGTTTATTGGGCTTCCAATTCTATTTTGGTAGGGTATTGGTGTGATTTTTGCTTAAAAAGAGGTTTTTGAAATGGATTTTATGTGCAAAGTTTGGGTATACTCTTTATAATTGTTTTATGAAAGTTTTGAATGGTTTATTGGGTTGTGTAATAGGTGAAACTATATCAGCAAACTATTTTGGTAGGAGTATATTTTTAAAAGGTCTATTTCATTTGTGAAAAGTTTGTTATGTGATATGTATCATCTTGGAAATATTTTATTAAATTGTTTGAAGGAGATATTGAGGAGTGAAAGTGAAGTGAAAGTGATGTGGAGTTTTTTGTGTGATTGTGATGTGAAAAATTGAATTTTTGATTATGAAAGAAGTGTTATATTCCATGTGTGTGGGCTGTTATATGAGTTTAAATATCTTATAATTTTTTTATAAAATTTTTTAATGGTTTTGTGGAAGTGTTGAAGAAATGTGAAATGTGTTGTGGGCTATTTTGGTGAGATTCGGATTTCAAAATCATTTTGAATGAAAAATGGATTTTTGTGCCTTGTGTGGTATACATATGGGCTGTTTGGTGAATTTTTTATGTGGAAATGATATTTTCATGTTCAATGTATATTTATTGAATTGTTGAACTTGTTTGAGCACAAGGGGAAAACCTGGGTATCTAGGTGGGTGGACGTGTACTAGTATGCTAGTGAATCCGTGGGGTTTGGCCTCAGTTTCACTTAGCAAGATTGATGCTTACAACTCTAGGTAAACTATGATGATGATGATTGGGGACCACTAGGTTATGGGTATGTTCCCTACTAGTGGCTCGTGCACGAGAATGGATATTTGTGATGGTTACTCTCACCGAGATACGAGGTACCTGGGACCCACAGATAGCTAGTGCCTAGGGGTTACTTCCTATTTCTTGTGCTCATTATTTACTTTGTACTTACCATCGGCATATGGTATAGTTGGTTGGAAAATTCAGTAGTGTTGACATTATTTTTAAAATTGATGATTCTTAATGATAGCCCACTTGAAAACTGTTTTTATTCAAAGTTGCATCTTTTAGAAATTGTAACTAGCTTTTCATGTTTTTGAAAACTTGCATGCTTTTCATCTTTAAATGTTTATCTCATGGAATATCTTAGTGGTGGTATCCTACTGGGAATTGGATCACACCCTACTTACACCCTTGGGTGTAAGTAGACTTGGTTATTTTTGTTGTCGCAGGTTGGGTACAGTTTTTTGTTCCAGTGGTTCGGGTTTCTAGCAGGTCCTTGGTGGTGAAGTCTTGTGGAGGTGGCTTGAGGGCAGTGCCCCTTGCCATGAGGGTTCTTGGGCTGTCCTTATTTAGGTTTTTTTTACCTTTTGTATAGACCTTTTGAGTTTTTTAAGCTATGTAATTCAGTTCTGAATATTTTGTAAAAGAGTTTGGTTTAAAAAATCCAGATTTGTTTCATTGGATTCTTTTGTTGTTTTATGTTTATAAACTCGGGTAAATCGATCCCAATTTTCATTTTATGATACCCGGGAACTTGTGCCATCCCGTGGGGATTGGGAACGCCCTTCGGGCCTTGTCACAGGCTGGGTTTGGTGCCATTTTTTATGGCGATCGATTCGGTTCGTGACAAAATGGTATCAGAGGAGGTTCGGGTTAACTCTTTGGGTCTTGTTATATGGGGAAGAGTCAGGATAGTCTGGAGTTAGGATTATTGGGACATGGAATTCTAGTTATGGGTAGTGTGCCTGATCACCACACCTTATAATGGGATTCAATATTCCAAGAGAAGTCAGGATTTATCTAAGTCCTTCGGTTTTATTGGTTCAATGATGATTAAGGGAAATGAAAATAGAGTTGGGTTAATGGTCCTAGTGAGTTCGCAAGGCCTAGAAATCCATGTGGAGCCAAGGATATTCCCTAGAACACTCTATATGATAGTGAAGTGATTGGAATATGGCCGCCAACCATATTTCCAAGTCACCCACTGAAACTAGTTTCCTCTTGCACTGTTTTGTGCCTAGGTTTTGAAACCTTAGCACTTTGGTTTTAAGAAGTGTATAGTTTTTGTGAAATGATTTTTAAATAAAGAGGGAATGGTTTGGTTTATGAAATGGCAGAACTTAATTTTCAGAATTGTTTTGAAATGTAAAATGGTGCGCTTACACCTCTTTGAAAGCAAGAACTATATTGAAGTTGGTTTTCAAAAGTTTTTCCGATAGAGTTTTCTAAACAATCAGAGTGTGTTTTAATGGGATGATATGTTTTGAAATTGATGTGAATATCTTGAAAGTGAGTTATTTTCTAAATGTTTGTGACTTAATGAAAATTTTTGTAAGATTTGAGTTGGTATTTTGATCTCATGGTTAGCGGTTATGAGAAAAAAGGATGTGTTGGTAGACCGTTTTGGTTTTGAAAAGTTGAAATAATTTTTGTTTTAACCTTTGGTATTTCCATTAACGACCACATGCATGGGGTTATATGGGATGATGGATGGTTGATGGCATGACTAGATGAGTTACAGGACGGATATGAGGAGGGAGTCTAGTGTGGCACAAAAACCTGCATGTGTGAGGATCATGGGGTACCATTGGTGGATACGCTTACTGCTAAACTGTTTGTTCTCAAAGAATTACTTTTAAAGAAAAACATGATGTCTTGATGAATATTTTTGTATGGTTTGTATTATGGGTTTTTGAGAATTTTGATGTTGTGGGATGTATTGATTCCAAGAACCCCTTCTGTTTGAACTGTGTTTTGTGTTTGTGTTTGGTCGGTAAGCTATGTTGTAGGGACAGTTAGTGGTCTCTTTTGAAAAATGTTTTGGGATGCCTTTACGGTGGTTCCCTTCTTGTGTTTGGAGCTGGTTTATGGCTTGTTTTGACCAATGGATCAGATTGGTTGGGTCCTTGGGTTCTCTCATTGGATAAGGTACGCCCCCATTAAAGGTTAATTCATAACTGAAGCGCAACCCAGATTGTTTCTCCATTGGAAAATCCTCCAGTTGATCAATATAAGGAATCTATTTCTTAAGCTTTTTAGATTGAGTATACACCATTTCCTTTATTGGTTTTTTGTATCCTCTTGTAGTGGGAGATTGATTATGGATGGTTGAAAGTGACCTTATCCTCTTAAGTTTCCTAATTTTTTGATGGTGGATGTTTTCTGGGGTTGTTAGCATGGATGAGTATTTGGATAGTGTCTAAGAGGAACGCTCGGTCCTTCATTGTCTCTTCAAATAAAGAGTTCATGTTAAACTACTAGTGTGGTAAATATGGTCATGAGAGGATATTATGGCCACTTTCTAGAATTGTATGTTGTTTGGGGATGTTGTACAAGTTCCCTCTCTATTCATTGTTTATATCAGTCGTAATGGTCATGTTTGATGATTCCTTGTGATGTCATGTGCTCGATTGACTGTAAAGGTGAAAGTTGGGAAATCATCTGAGAGTCTCTATTATGTTGGGAGAATGTCTCCCTTGAAAAAAAACATAAACAAAATATTCCATTTTAGAGGAAGGTGAGTATAAGTGTTCTTTACTTATATTGTTTCTCACCCGAACAAACAAGGTGTGATGTGTGTACATCTTTTAATCCCTTGTTTCAGTGAAATATTGATTTAGGGTAAAGTGAGTTTGGAATGTGTTATGTCTTGGAAAAACTTATCGGGGATTGCGGTGTAGTTGCTATTTGCAACGAAAGAAGAATTCTAATTCAGGTGGGTTCCAAAGCCTAACTGTGAGGATGAAGATGCTTCAATATTTTGAGCACCAGCCATAGGTCCTGGAGAGAAGCTGGCACGTAGTCAGGGGAAACCCCAGTGTCATTTAAACCCTACTGCAAAGTCTTATCCTCAATATGAAAGATAAGAAGAGTTTAAACCTATGGTGTCATGATATTTCTTCTACTGTTCATGTTCGGTGGAAATAGGTGGAGGGCCTTGTACCCATGTCATCGCCCAATGTTATTCCCTCCCACTTTGGTTTCCATTGAGTCTTTAGAGGAAGGTATGATGTTGGGCTAGACTGGTTGACCACACGGTTTGCACTTGGTTAGTAGTGACCATGCCCCAAAAAAACCATGTAGATAGAAGAATCTCCACTGTTAGTTCATGGTTTCCCAAACCGTGAAGACTCACCATGTGGTCGTCCCAACACTTTATATTTTGGGGTCTTTCTGTACCGGCCCATGCTGGTCTATTAAGATTGTTGGTTCTTATGGTGGGGAGCCTTTTTTCCCCCGTACCAATAACTTAGTCTTATCCATGGTCAAGGATTGTTGGTAGGTAGTCTCATTCAGATCTATCAAGCTACCTAAATAATCCTTGGGTAAACATTGAGATTGGAGAGTTCCCAATGGCTTAGTTATAGCAAGGTATGTGTAACCTTGTTCGATGTTGTTGTTCATTTTAGTGAATTGCTTGAGTCTTGTTCAGATAGTGTTTGTGGAGTTTTCCTTTGGGATAAAGCCAGAATGTGATTGATTGTTTCAAGAAAGTGGTGTATGATTTTTTAGTGAAGTATTCCTTCCTTAATTGATCAATGGAGGTGTTTTGGCCTTTGGGGGGGGAACCTGGAAAGGGAGTACATCTTGGTTTATCAGTTGGTTTTGGCTTTCGTATCTGGACTTTCTATAGCTTTCTGGGGACGGAACGTTTTCATGGTGGGGAGAATTGTCACATAAATGACTTATTTTGAAGTTAAATTTCATTTATTTTCCTTTAATTATTTGTTTTGGATGGTTTCCAAAGTTTTTATGGAGAAATAGATGAGTTTTCATGAATTGGGCCAAACCGTGAGCCCAATTCCAGATTTAAAAATAAATTTTTTTTCCTTTATAACTTTTTCATTTTTTAATATTTTTCACTCATTAAAATTCCTAAATAGTCTCCTCTAAACTATTAACTCAAAAATATAAATTTGGAGCCTTTATAAATCCATAATCATGGTGGATATGGGTTTTTATTTAAGATATTCGGCCAGCCCGAAGGCCCATTTCCTGCATTAAAAATAATTTTTTATTTTTTTATATCTCCTTCACCATTTTCGTTTTTTTTTATTATACCTCCCTCTCTACCCTAAGAAAACCAGGCGCGCTCCCATTTCCTTTCTACCCTCCTTGGAGCTCTTTGAAATCGCGAATTAGGGCTGATCTTCATAGGGTGTCTCAAATCGGCCAGAATTGAAGAGGTAATTTCATCCCTTCTTAACTCTCTCAATTCTTACTCTTTTACCTTCATTCTAGTTCCAAAATTACCTCCTAAATCTTGTTCTAACAATACATGAATTTTGGCTGTTTTCAATTTCACAAACTATTGTTTTTAGCGTGATTAATTTAGGATACTTCAAGTAGGTGAGTCTATTTCTTTCCCCTTTCAAATTACATAGGCTTTCTTCCCTAATTCTTGAATTATAAAAATTCCAGAAGTTAGGTTTCTTGCCTAGGTTCTAAATTACTATATTTGGGGTGAAATATTCAGGTTTTAGGTTTCTTTTAACTTCCTTGAGGTGCGGCGGTCGTGCGGTTGATGTTTTGCCCCAATATTTGAGGGTTTCGGCACATTCGGTAGGTGATTCCGTGGGTAACCATTTAATGATGAGTTAGTTTGCTTGATTAAATAATTTTACATGTTACTTATGTTCTGTGAATTATGAGAAAACCCTTTTTGGTAACAATAGTAAACCATTTGTTTTTAAAGTTACATTTTTGCTTGAAGTGTGTATTTTTCAAATGTATTTCATGTGTTATCTCCTGTGGTAGTTTTGTAAA
Source organism: Viscum album (assembly GCA_963277665.1). NCBI lineage: Eukaryota > Viridiplantae > Streptophyta > Magnoliopsida > Santalales > Viscaceae > Viscum > Viscum album. Next base: position 1,388,695,788 of record OY728160.1, read on the forward strand.
ATGTGGAAGTGATTTAATAGTTGTTGAAAGGGGCTGCCAATTATGGTTGGGTAATGATATAGTTCCATGTGGGCCTAAAAATGGGGTTTATTTGAATGGTTTTAGTTGTATAACCTTGTTATACTCCTTAAAAGTGTTTTATGGATTTGTGTGTTCTCATGGGTATCTTTTGTGATATTATTCAAGGTGATTAAATAACATTTGAAAATGGATTATTACATGTTTATTGGGCTGAAAATTATGTTTTGGTAGGGTCTTGGTGTGATTTTGGTTTAAAAAGAGGTTTTTGAAATGGATTTTACGTGCAAAGTTTGTGTATACTCTTTGTAATTGTTTTATGAAAGTTTTGAATGGTTTATTGGGTTGTGTAATAGGTGAAACTATATCAGAAAACTATTTTGGTAGGAGTATATTTTTAAAAGGTCCATTTAATTTGTGAAAAGTCTTTTATGTGATATGTATAATCTTTGAAATATTTTATTAAATTGTTTGAAGGAGATATTGAGGAGTGAAAGTGAAGTGAAAGTGATGTGGAGTGTTTTGTGTGATTGTGATGTGAAAAATTGAATTTTTGATTATGAAAGACGTGTTATATTCCATGTGTGTGGGTTGTTATATGAGTTTAAATATCTTATAATTTTTTAATAAAATTGTTTAATGGTTTTGTGGAAGTGTTGAAGAAATTTGAAATGTGTTGTGGGCTATTTTGGTGTGATTCGGATTTCAAAATCATTTTGAATGAAAAATGGATTTTTGTAACTTGTGTGGTATACATATGGGCTGTTTGGTGAATTTTTGATGTGGAAATGATATTTTCATGTTCAATGTATATTTATTGACTTGTTGAACTTGTTTGAGCACAAGGGGAAAACATGGGTATCTAGGTGGGTGGACGTGTACTAGTATGCTAGTGAATCCGTGGGGTTTGGCCTCAGTTTCACTTAGCAAGATTAACGCTTACAACTCTTACTAAACTATAATGATGATGATTGGGGACCACTAGGTTATGGGTATGTTCCCTACTAGTGGCTCATGCGCGAGAATGGATATTTTTTATGGTTACTCTCATCGAGATACGAGGTACCTGGGACCCACAGCTAGCTAGTGCCTAGGGGTTACTTCCTATTTCTTGTGATCATTATTTACTTTGTACTTACCATCGGCATACGGTATATTTGGCTGGAAAATTTAGTATTGTTGACATTATTTTTAAAAGTGTTGATTCTTAATGATAGCCCACTTGAAAACTGTTTTTATTAAAAGTTGTATGTTTTAGAAATTGTAACTAGCTTTTCATGTTTTTGAAAACATGCATGCTTTTCGTCATTAAATGTTTATCTCATGGAATATCTTAGTGGTGGTATCCTACTGGGAATTGGATCATACCCTACTTACACCCTTGGGTGTAAGTAGACTTGGTTATTTTTATTGTCTTAGGTTGGGTACAGTTTTGTGTTCCAGTGGTTCGGGTTTCTAGCAGGTCCTTGGTGGTGAAGTCCTGTGGAGGCGGATTGAGGGCGGTGCCCCTTGCCATGAGGGTTCTTGGGCTGTCCTTATTTGGTTTTTTTACCTTTGGTATAGACCTTTTGAGTTTTTTTAAGCTATGTAATTCAGTTCTGAATTTTTTGTAAAAGAGGTGGTTTGAAAAATCCAGATTTGTTTCATTGGATTATTTTGTTGTTTTATGTTTATAAACTCAGGTAAATCATTCCCAATTTTCATTTTATGATACCCGGGCACTTGTGCCAGCCCGTGGGGATCGGGAACGCCCTTCGGGCCTTGTCACGGGCTGGGTTTGGTGCCATTTTTTGTGGCGATCGATTCGGTTCGTGACAATATATATTTTCCATGGATAATGAAATGATTTCCTTAATGAAAAATCACAATTGTTAATTCATAGGTAAACCACTCAATGAAAATATAATTGGATGTAAGTTTATTTATAAGATAAATTATGGTGATATAACTAGAAATAAAGATAAATTTAATGCTAGACTAGTTGCCAATGGATTTCTTCAAAGAAAAGGAATATACTATTCAAAAACAATTTCACTAGTTGATAAGCATTCTTCAATTTGGATGTCTCTTACTTTTGTTTATTATAACAAACATCTCATTGAAAAAATATATTTTAATACTACCCTCATTCATGGTGACATTAAAGGGAAACTATACAAGAAGACTCATAGTGGTTACTCTATTGAATTTGAAAATAAAAAAAATTCCATTTCAATAAATCGTTATATAATTTCAAAAGTCCTCATTAAAATGTTATAGAAAACTTCATTCATTTATTCTTGATAACCATTTCACTGGGATCTATAATTATTCATCATGTTTCAAGTAGTATGGGTTACCCACTTCCTTCCAAAAGGATCATGTTATCTCTTTTATGTCTTGTTGTAGGTAGTTAAAAGAAAAATATGACTTCACAAAAGATTGGTGGAAAAAAATAAATAATAATAAAATAAGAATGATAAGTAAATTATCATTAAAATAGTAGATGAAATGATGAAAAAATTATGTAAATAAGTAGAATAAATTCAGCTTTTGATGATTTTTTTATACATTATTGACATATTTCCTTGTTTCCACAATTTCAGATTCATCCACAATGTATTATCTCTCAAGATAATTAATAGATTCAAAAAGACCACCCTAACTCAATAAAAATAATCCAACTATATATGAAAACAATTTTTGAGTTATTAATTCATTTATAAAATAAATTAAAAATAAATATAAAAACACTATAATAAAACTTGAATTGAAAACTAAAACCACACAATTTGAACCATAATGGGTATTGAGTGTATCGTATTGAGGTATGGTTGATTCTTATAGGTCAAAAATGACTTATATATTGTTTTCATAGTATATAAAGTAAATATAAATTTGTTTTCTTAGTTTTTAGTATGCCACATGTCTTTTTTACTAACATGTCATTTTAAACTAAAATGCCTCACAATCAGTCATATTGGGAACATATTGGGTTATTTTTACCTAAGACATATTCATGCACATCAAAAATGATTTATGAATCATTTTCCTAATTTATAAATACAATATGAGATCATTTCCTCATTTTTAGTTATTGAAACATATTATGATCAAAAAATGTAAATTTTAGACTGATATGAGACATTTTGAGTTACATCAAGTAGACCATGTATCGGATTTAGGTGAGGATAATTCCTAAAAGTTGAAAATGAATTTTTGATTATTTTTTGAAAGTTTAAAAACAATAAAAATGTGTTATATTGGTCGTTATTGTGTCACATCCCCTTTTTTCTAGAACTAATGTCTATATTAAATAAAAAAGACACACTTACAGTCATTCTAGTCCCACCATGAATTCGATTTAGATTATACATAAGAGTAATTAAGTGTAATATTAGTGTAAATTAGACTATTTATAACATATCAGTGGTGAGGTATATATTTATATAGGAAATCATAGGTTTTTGGAATGAATTGATGGACTACCATGAATATCATAAGCTAGTACTATATCTTGAAAACATAGAATGAACTATAAGTGGTTGAGACCACTTATACATAATTGGTGGTTTAATTATCATGAAATTACATTTTATTAGTGGTATAAATGGTTGAATTTACTAAAGTGATTGTAATTCTTATAACTTTTGAAGAAATAAAAATTCCGAAATGTTCCACCTGGATTATTGAATGAAATAGAGAATCAAAAAATCATCATCATGAGTGTTTTATACTTATTTATTGCATGATCATAGTATATGATTGAATCATCCTAGTTTAAAAATTCATTTAGTCATGATCTATATGAAAACAAACATCAAGCATTTCAGATAAAAATTATAAGGAAATTAATTTAAAAATAAGAAAAGGTGTCAATGAAATCAACTATATACATATTAGGAGGTTTCATATTAATTATATATCTGTATATTCTATCATTAAGTATCATTTCCATTAATTTTTAAATAAATCTATTTCCACTTATTAATACGAGGAATTTTGATAGTCCTGGTAGTATAGGAAAAATATTAATACATAATGGAATAATAAATATTTTAAATTAAATTTTAATTATCATGGAAAACCCATATTTAGGGATGCTTTTTTGTTTATGGTATATGATATCTCTCATAAATTTGAAACATAACAACCATAATAAATTTCATTGGTTTTTTGGACACAAACGAAACTTTGACATGAAATAATTAATTTGTTTTGATATATGTTTTGATAGTGAAATCTTATTATATATACACTATTACATATCAACTATTATAAGTAAATAGGTTCCTTTTGGTGATGAATTTCCCACATTCCATGATATTAATGATATTTAAACACTAACCTTTCCTAAAAAAGTTCTATTGAAAACATAATATGAAATATATAACATGATGTTTAGTTCTGGAACATTGAATGTAGTATATTAAAAATTGACAAACTCTGTCATATGTACACAGTTTGTTGGGTATCCATATAGTGAATTTAGAAAATAAATATTTGGAGTAACCAAATTAACTAAAATTAGTATCCAATCCTTCCTAAAAATAAAATGGAATATGTAATAAAAAAAATTAAAATATATTTTATATGATTAAATTGTAGAGATTTACCCATGAATCATTGGTAATATGAAGAGTCTTTCAACCATAAGTTTTTTTCAAACACTGTGGATATTTTTTCCACTATTACATCAATTTAATTTTTTTCCAATGGGATTTATTATATATATATGTTATGGACGGACTAATGAGTTCATATTTCCATTCATAGTTTTTTCCTTCCAATATTATTGATGTATAAGCCTTCAAAAAGTAGTAATTTTATTTAGTATTATTTAACATAATAGATCAACTATTGGAAAAACAAATCATAAAACACACCTCATGTATAAATTTACTACTGAGACTCCCATATATTCAAATGCGACGATTTCATTTATATCATCAAAAGAAATATACTTTATAAGGGCCTCTTCATACACTACTTCTTAATGAAAAACTATGACATTATTACCACTTGTAACCTTGTATCTACATGAACCATTAACATTTGAAAATAAAAAAGTTTAAAAGGGTTGGTTAAAGTAACATTGTGAAGTAATTTTTGATTGGTTATTTGATCTTTTAGATCATTTTCAATCGACCTTTAATTTCACTTCATCCATTTATCCGTCTAAAATAACATTAATTGGTTTAGAAATAATTCTTTGTTTTTTCAATTTATTTCAAGAGTAATAAATTATAAATCAATAAATCCTTCTTAAAAAGTTTTATTAAAAGATATAGCAGTCATTATATAGATTTTCCAATAGCTTCTTTGACCATATGAACATATTCATCATCATGTGGACAATTTTCCCGATGTTCATCTCTTGAGCTGCATTAATCCCTACTCTCACTTGAAAAATTGGTAGTTTTAGTTTGTGTGTTATATATTCATGGATTTTTAAAGCAGTATCCCATGGAACAAGGGTACTTTTGGGTGTTCATAGATACAAATAACATTCATTTTCACTTAGTGGAATATATGTATAGGAAAGGTATCACTATCTTCCTGATTCATATTTCACAAAAAAATATGATAATATTTATTTTCTCATCTATGGTGGCCCTATGAGCATAATGTCTCAACTAAAATATGGTGGGGTGGGGGATCTACATACATTGGTTTTTATTTTATTGTTTCTTTTATTTGATTATTTCTAAAAACATTTTCTATTAAAATTAAATTATAATTAAAATTTTCTTTAGGAGAATCTAATCATGCCTACAACTCTTCTTTTTTCTAATCTTTATCTACCTGTGAATTTCTTTAATAAAATTATGTTTGGGGTGTCACCCCAATACCCACACCGCTGACATAGACGTACTCATTTGGCCACATCAGGGTCACTGATAGTAGTTTTTTATTTGGTATAGTGGATATGGATTCCTCTAGATAAATCAGAAAAAATAATTTGAAAAATAAGAAATCTTAGTTATAAAATAATGACTAAAACCAAAAAAAAATATTCCATACTTACACACGATTCCCACACTTTTTATATATTTTTATCCATTAGTATCCATTATTTAATTACATTTTCCTCCTTCCATAGAACTTGACATTGGATGGAACTATCTTTAGACTTCATTTAATCAATCTACATATAAATATAAGAATATAATTATGTTTCTGTTTCATGTTGCATACATGTATTATAGAAGATATAATATAATTTCCATTTTTTCAAGTGAATAATTCACCATAATTTAAATACAATAGTGTTATGTAAGTTTCACTTACCATTTCATATTTTCTACACTCAGATGTTGTTTCAAAAATTAAAAATTCTTAATCATAGAGATTAATACACAAAATATCAAACATTGTATTACCAGTAAAAATATTCTGAAAATTATGTCTCCTCATAGAGACCAATAAATGAATCGCACACTTCATGGTTTATCATGTGTGCATATGTATATAGTGGGTTTTGGTTTAGCTTCCCGTTCAATGTCTTTGAGATTAAACATCACAATAATTGTGTAAAATCACCTGTGATTCTTTTAATAAATAATTAATTCAAATTTCATTTGGGATTCATCAACTATAAATGCAGTATGGAAGGGATTATAAAGTGTATCTCAACGATTAATTATTTTGTTTTTTAGTGAAATAAAGAAATTATATCATAATATTACCCTAATCACTTCCCAAATCAATGTATTATATATAGGGATAACATTGTTTCATGAATCAATATCAATCATCACAGGTCAGTGAGTGGTGATCCCAAAGTAACTTATAAACATGGTATTGTTGGTGTTAAGAACACGGCCGCATACATTCCATAAAAACTAGAATTTTATTACATTTCTCACAACCATAATAATTTTCCCTAATACATTACCACTATGATGCTCTTGTTTTTTTGGGATATCATTTTTTCTGTGTATACCATTTCCTCGGTTTCAACATTATCATTATGTCCTTTCTTTGGATTGGTATAATCTTCACGTGTTGAATGTATTTTTTCCTCTACATTGGGATCACCAGTAGGTTAGGAAAAATATTTTTCCATAGGATTTGAAGCATCGATACATAAAGAAGTCATTATTTGAAAAAGTGGTTGATAATTTATGTTACTTTATATAAATTCATAATTGAATAGATTATAATATGAGGAAACACAATGTATATCACCAAAAAATATAACATGGTTATTGAACTATTTTTAAATGTTTTAAGGGTTTTACCCCTTTATTGAGTATCCAAATCACTTTACTATGGTCTCCAATTAAATATAAAACCTTTCATACATTTTTACTTTACTTAAATGACTTAAACCCCAAAATAAAGGGGTATATCTCAGTATAATTTTCATATAACCCTTCATTGGTTTTTTCAATAACAAAACCATTGACCACATTCAGTTTTATGGATCGAGAACAAAATATACTTTTACTACAAGTTATTCCATTGTAAATGGTCTATATTTCTAACTACCCGTATTGAAATCTACTTTCTCAAATCATTTTACTTCTATTTTAAGATAACTTCTATTATTAACAAACATGAATTGAAAAATTGACACTTGGAATATTTTGTAATACAACTCTTGTATTCTTTTGGTGATTACAAATTATGACATATAAAAATAAATTGGATTTCATTCCTTTTTTACATATACCCACATCCTTGCATCCACAAGTGTTACTCCACTATTTTTAATGGTACTAAATTGATAATGGTCATCTTTTTAGAACGTATATCCATTAATTACATAACAATTTTAAAATAATTAAGACAAAATTATACCTCTATCTAGCCATAAATGTCATTTATATATTGAATTTGGATTTACAGATGGCTCCTTAAAAAATATGGTCTGGAAACCATCCTATAAATTGAGGATTTTGTGTATTTGATATCCATATTTAATCCCTATATGGATTCTAATTGCTCTGAATTTTTATCTAGGTTATAAAATGGGGTGAAACATCTAAACTATTATGTAATACGTAAATGATGTCCAACCCTTGATATTTAATAGTAATTGAATAAATATCTATTTTATAGATTATTTCACCCAAAATCCACCAAGTGTGATGATATTCCGGTATACCCATTCTTTCCACATCAGACAGCTAGCCGGTATAATATTCAATGTCTTCCCAAACAATTTATCACTCCCCAATAAATTTTTCTCACCAAATTCAATTTTTGACATACCCTATCAAAATCACGATATATCATTCAATGGTTTATATCCATCTATAACCTAAAAGACCATAGTGTATAATCTATCATACCAAGTGAACCATCGTATCAAGGAATTTTTACTAGTAGAACATTTACAATTTACTTAATTACATGAAAACTTCATTTTAGATATTTATTAATTTAGATTGGTGTATGGATTTTCCAAATATATCCTTGAAAAATAAATATATATTTGTTATTATATGATTGAAATTATTGGTAAAAATGAAATGTAAAGCTATAGGCATTAGATCTTGTATCAAAACATGAAAGTGATGTGATTTCAGAACATTAACATTAAATTGGTCTTTGAAATGATATTATTGATAATGATGAATGACCTTCTGTTATCTTTTCAACATTAATGGGTTTTCAAAATTTATATCTCTCCCACCAAGAATGTGATTAAGTATTTAGAGGATGAAAACACCATTTTCTACCCTTCATTGGTTCCATCTCTTACTGTATTCCCATGTAAATCATATCCAACCTATCTTTAATTCCATCCTTTTTTATGGAATTTATTAACATTTTAATGAAAATATAACAAACAAAATTCAGTATTAATAAAATAATAAATATTCCTATATTATAAACAATTCAAGTATGGTAATTAAAAATTAATTGATCTATTTTTTCAACTGGATTTTGTTTGGTTTTTCAAAAAAAAGGTTTACCAAAAGAATTTTCTATATCATTTACATTCTCAAATAGTTCATCATGTGTTACTAGTGATAGTTTTGTTCATTAGCCTTAAATATAAAAAATTTATGCCTTCTAAGATTATTACTTATCTCACCCAAAAATAAATCTTTGATTTCCAAAAAAACACCATATTGAAAGAATGTTTCAAAATTATTTTTTGTGTACCTTTTTCACAAATGTGACTCCCTTGAATTCCTTTAAATATATATCCTGAATTATTTCCATAAGCAGGAGGGTCATTTATCATCCTGTTCAAAAAAATTTCCTCATTAAATATTCATTTATATAAGAAACATACAATGTAAAACATGAATCTTAGAAAAAATTAAAGTCATCTATAAATAGATCCAAATTAACATAAATATCATTACCTGGTTGTGTTGGAACTGATATAAATTGAAATAACATATTCTATTATCATTTCATGAAAAACTACACCTTCTTTTTTTTAATTTCCATCATAACTATCCATATACTATTAGTGTTGCTTTTAAAACTAATGGGATTCACTCATTTGTAGATAGAACAAGATAAAGGCTTCTTAAATAATTTCCAAATTCATGATATTCAGGATCAATTATCTTCTACTAAAGAGACTCTGATAGTTTAAAATTTTTCAATCTTTATTTCTTGTATCTATATTCCACATAAATTTCCATTTATTACCTCATTTTCATATAGGAACCTAAACCTTGGAATGATTGTAATTTACCATACAACTTTCATAGGAACCGATCCATCTTTCTTATATCAAGAATCATTCCACTATTTCATTCATTAGGTTATTTTTGGTCCTTAAAAAATAGTGTAATTTCATTTTTACATGCATGTATTCTTTCAAAGATAATACTCATTGAACTTGGAATTCATTTAGATTCATATGTTTGGAAATGGTGATTATTATATTTAGGGAGAATATCATTCAAGGGAGAAAGTAGTTGAGTAAAATGGGTGTCACTCCATCTTTTTCTAGATTTTAAATTATATATCTTTAGTATGGCTGACAATTATATATACATAGTACAACCAATAAAATGGAATCATTTTCATAACTGTTTATATTATCAATCAATTTTTGAAAATCATGAATTTTATCTTCAATTGTTATTATCATTTCCTCTTTTTGATCTCCATCATCATTAATACATTTAATCACATCCTCATTAATGTATTATTTATTATCCACACTTGTAATCATATCTTATGATACTTAAAACACATTGGTATCCCAATCACTAGAAACATTATCTTTTTCCCCATGATTATTCCTATATTTATAACTTTTATCTTCTCCATGATAGATAAATTATTCTTACAAATCTACTGGATTAATTAGTCTTGAATAACAACAACATAAACATAAACAAAGGATTTGAAATGTTTCATATGAATGATCGTTTTCATACATGGTGAACTCTTTCACCCAATATTCATTCTCTATTGTTATACGAATAACATCCATACAATTTCAATTCATATACATATTATTTTATTTGATAATATTAATATTTAAAATAATAAATAAATACACAAAAATGTGAATTTCAAATAAGGGTAACACATCATTTAAATGTTTTAAATAATTTCATCATGCATTGAAATAAATGGGTAATTTAATGTAAGAAAAGAAATACTTCACAACTGCCTAGTAAGGGTTGGACAATTATAAGAGAATTTGAAGAAACATATTCTCTTTTGAAGAATATATGGATGAATAAAATCAGGAAAAAATGAAATTATATATTTTTGGGAGATAAAGCTGATGAGGATTACAGTTGTCTCCTTAAATTTATATATTCCTATGTTGGGGAGTGGTCAAGGCACCAGGAAACAATTCATAGTATGAAATCATAATTTTAAAAAAGTAGTGGTAGTACTATAATCCATGTATGGGGTCCCTTGATTGGTGTGGCCATGAAAAGTCTTAGTTATATGGTCCTTTAGGCACTCATGCAAGGAAAACCTTTATAGTTTCAATATTCAAATAAATCCTTCAATTACTCGAAAGGAAAAGGATTTTTGGCAAAGGTCTGAATTTTAGTAATGCTTACCTTCCTTTTAGGATAAGGTTGTAAGAGTGGGTCATCAGGGATATCATATGGGTTAGATAATGTTACTAAAATTCCTATTTGATGGTGTTTTATCAATCCAAATTATGTTGGAGTAGATATTTTGTGTATCTAGGAGTTCTATGAATATTAATATGATCAAAAAAAATATAGATGCCAACCTTTTCCAATATAAACAAATTTATTTATAAATATATATACCACTTACCCCATTTCATTTATATATATAGATACCACAGAACATTTTGACACATATTTTATAGAGTGTTCAAAATAGAAAATTAAATTAGTAAGTTTGAGGATCAATAATTTAATAAGTAAGAGTTGTTAATCTCATAAGAGTAATTCTAAAATAAAAATTTTATCACTTATTTATCACCCCTTCTCTATGATAAATACCACTTCCCTATAATCCTTAATAAGTTAAATTCCTCAAAATTATAAGCCTATATTATCTCCTATAATATTCATTACTGATGTTTATTTAATTTATCCCAATTAATATCAAATTGGAATTACTCCGTTGAATCATTTTTATCCTTCAATGATCCTTAGGTTTGGTTGAATTGGATAGTTTTCTTGTATGATACCATGGTAGTAAATTATTTCCTCTTTCTAGTATCATTATTCATATAAATAAATCCATAATTTTATGTTAGTTATAGTTTGGTTCTTAGCTTAATGTGGTGGTCTATTTCGCTTCCTAGGAATCCATGGAACTTATAAATTATCCATTTGGTAGGAATAAATATCTTCCATCTCATATTCCATTATAGACAGGCTGCAATACTTATATAGTTGAATGTTTTAAGTAATAATAAACAATATTTTTCAATAATGACATATTAATTTACCTTTTATTGATCATAAGTGTTATTTATAATCTTTGTTATGATGAGTTATAGTCGCATTGTTGGTATTTTTATGTTACTTTTAAATTATGGTGAAATTATACATGTTCACCCCTTGGAATTCCTTATTTGTACTAATTTTTATTTAAAATGTACCCCTAATACTATTATGGTTATGTTATTTAATGTTTTTTGAACACATATCCAAATATTTCATGTGCTATATATTAATGTTTTCCCTATATGATACTTAATGAATTGTTTTTAAACAATAAAGAGTATATTTTTTAAAATTTATGATCTATCAAACATTTTTCAAAATACTTTGTTTGGTTTGTTTTTTTTCACTTTGATTTTAAAGATATTTTTTATTAATCATTGAAAAATAAATTGAAATGAATAATTTAATGATAAATTTAATTTTAAAAAAGGTTCATGGATATCAAATTTTTATCTAAAATTATTAATAAAATAAATAAATCTATAATCATTAAAATTAAAAATGAAACAAACACAATCAAAAATTAAATTAAAAATCATAGAAATTTAGACATTCATATTTCACAAAAATTCAAATCCATATGAGTTATTTCATTATGTTTTCATAATATAGTAAAAATCCTCCTATTTCTGCACATATAGATCGATGAAAAATTATAAATTTCAATAACTGGAAAAAAAATTATAAGTAATAATATGAAGAAGATAGAACAATGATTTTGTAGAAGTGTGGAGTTCAAAATCATTGGAGGAGTTAAGCCTCATAATGATAATTCTTTTGAGTGGATTTTTTTATCTATGTTGGTATTGGAAAAAAAATAGAAACAATGTATGTGAAGCATAAGTGTAGTAGGATAAATTTAAATGAGGTGCAGTTAATAAAACTAAAGTGTGGTGTTAGCCAATGAAGATTCTATCGTTTGTTTCTAACATGAAGAGATATAGTGGAATAGGAATCAGATCGAATGCATAGATTGGATCACCATAAATAATTACAATAAATAATCACATGCAAAAGATCTTGAGAAGAATGATTCATCAAGAAGCTTCAGGAAGAGAACAAATTAGGGATATGTTCTATGAAATCTTGAATTATGCAAGAGAGGAGGACTCTATTTGGGATCCATTTAAAATAACTCATAATGATTTTATCTACACATTCAAAAAAACTGATGAAGCATAATTTTATTAGTTATAAAATAGTAAGCGCTGATAAAACGTATCATTATTAGAACTAACAAAGTGATGATAAACACCAAATTTATTTAATATAACTAACATAAATAAAAAATATAAATTTATATAATTATAAATAAATATTTAAATAATTAAAATTATGTGTTTATAAATATAATTATAAATAATTATATTTGTTATTTTAATATATTAATTATAATTTTAAAATTATATAAATGTATATTTAATTATTATTAGTTGGGTTATTGTCCAAGTGGTATGTCGACTCCCTAATAATGCATTGAATCTAGGATCAAATCCTACTGGTCTTCATTTAATGGAATAATAACCACATTGGTGTGTCAATGGGGGATGATCACACAAAAGGGGTTGACATTAAAATGGGGCTGATTTCCCAAATTAGGTGGTGTGTATATAGGGAAAAGTTTTGTATGAGGGCATTGGTGGGTGGGTGATGAGTTTGGCACAAAAGGAGGCACATGTAAGGCTGACTGTGAAGCTCAGTGTTGAGAAACAGCCATCATGGTGTAGGTGAAGTCAAGGAATCACTTTTGGAGGGATTCATATTGGATCTAGCCATTATAGTGAAACACAGGTTCGGATGGCGAGGTTTGATGACATAAATTTTGTATAATTTCTAGTGATGGGTTGTTGATGAAAGATATATATGATGGAGAGATATAGGTAGGGTTGTGGAAATCATTCTTGTGGTAGTGGAGTAGTGTTTAATGTGAGACTATGGAGATCCAAGTAGGATCGCAGGTGTGTGAACCAACGATTGTGCATGGGTACAAGCCAGCACAATTGGATAGTGAAGACATTATTTGGATAGGCATTTTAGTGTTGTTTTTTGGCCTACTAGATTGGGATTGTAGGTTTTGTATTGGGCTATCCATTATTATTTATGTCTATGTAATGGTTTATATCTCTTCCAAATAAAATAAAAATAGAGATTACTTTTGTTAAATAAAAAATTGAGGGTCTTCACTTATACCATTATAAAACAATATTAATATATATATATATAAAGATTTATAATTAAAATTATAATTATAAATATATATATATATATTATTTTGACAGTTTGAGGCTCAAAGTCCACCTCTATTAAGTAAAAAAAGAATATAAAAAAAGAAGAACATACAAATAATCAGATGTCTATAGAAAAAATAACTTAAAATGGAAAAGAATAAATTATGTATCATGAGATCTGGTACTCATGTTATGGTGATAGACAAGTCCAACATAAACATGAGGTTTTCATCCCCTTCTCAATTTTTTGACCTACAACCACTGTCCACCTCGATCATCCAATAGTACATTGTGACTAAAAGACATTATCGCTTTTACATGAGGCACATGATCACTTTATTGTACATCATCGCAACAAATTCCATAGGATTGAAAATCAAATGAGTTATCTATAATAACCTTTGAAACATTGAGTGTTGATGACGATCCAAAATAGTTCCTAAAAGAGGCCACAACGTCCCTTTCCCTGGCTATAACTAGAGCCAAAGGTAATGCAGCATCCATAATTCGGACCTCACTACCCTGAGTTGGTTTAGAAACCAAATCAAGAACCTATAATCCAATAGATGAATTTTCATTTCTACCTACATTTTCTCCAGTAAAAGGGTCAGAAACATCTTCATGATGAAGCTTCTTCCCTGATGTTTGTTTTTGGAACATCCCACTCATGTGTAAAGTGGTTAAATCCTTACAGACGATATTGGTTCCCAGTTATTGTGATCCACCTTACCTATTCATTTTATCCAAGCTAGAATCCATGGGTATAACAAGAAGTTCATTTTCCACTATGGCTATTAAACCACTAGAAATAGAAATTTTAGATGCTCTAATATTTATGGAACTATTATTTGATGAAATCAAACCTATATCATAAGAAGTAGATTCAAGTGATGCAGTCTTACTGTTGAAATCACCTGTTTTGATAATCCCAATTATGCTTTCATATACTTTGATAATATCAATATAATGTTTTTCTATATACTAATTCTTTCAATCTATTATCAAGATGATAATAATATTAAAACAATCCTTGAGATAGTTTCATATTTGTTTATCCGTGTTTATATAAGTTCTGAAGTAATTCTAACCAATTTGGATATGTTGTGTATGAAATAGATAAGTATTATGTTACTGGTATGCGTTTAGCTAGAGCTACCAGTACTCAGTCTACCGATAGACATAGTCTACCGTTAGACAGATTCACCGATACACTAAGGTCATCGATATTTACAGAGCTACCGACAACCAGACCAGAGCTACCAGTAGACAGAATTCTACCGATAGAACCAGTTCACGGATAGTCACCGACACACCAGAGTTACCGGTAAGCAGAAACAAAGTCTACCGACAGAACAGACGAGCTACCGATGTACATGTCTACTAGTAGTTACCGGTAGAGTGAGCCTACTGATACGAGTACTGAATCACAAACCAGAGATAGCGATAGAAGTCTGCTGATAGTGTAAGTCTATCGATATGTGCAAACAGCTACTGATGCAAAGAGCTACTGATGGAGAGACAGCTACTGATGGAACTAAAGTCACCGGTATATGAGCTACCGATGCAAGTTAAAAAGAGCTACCGATGGAGAGACAGATACCGATGGAACTAAAGTCACCAGTATATGAGCTACCGATGCAAGTTCAATAGAGCTACCGATGGAAGGTTTTGCGACACAAATTCCACCGTTCACATCTACCAATAGAATGCTACTAATGCTTGACCAACCAGTCAAACCCTATACTCTTCATACTATTTATTTATTTAGTTAACGGTTACATTTGATGCTTTTAATGTAGTTAATGTTATTTAATGATTTCTGTTGCATGTCAGGGAACCATACCTAGTACCCATGCAAAAGGTGATTATTCATTTCTGCCAAAGCTGAAAGCTATAAAGTGATGGAAAGAGAACACTGGATATACAAATTCATATGACACTCCTTGAAATCAAAAAGAAGACACACAAAGGGTGAAAGAGAAATAGCTAAACAATCATTCAAATGCGGAGCATTTTTCTCTAGTCTACATCTATACTCAAAGAATCCTGGAAATACATGAAGAGACTTATTCTAGAGGATAACACAAGCTGCATCTTGATTGAAGAACTACAACAAACCTTTCATGCACTCAGGATGCTAAGCTGGACCATGAATCAAAGAAGAAAACGACACTCTGTTTTCTGAGAAAAACCAGAGAAGGACTCAGAAGCTTTTTGGATAAACCAAACAAGTCCATAGCTGCACTGCTAATCACTAAAGCATTTCTAACCTCAATCATACTTCTCTTAGTGATTCTATCATTACATTTTGAGCAGTGTGTGTACCCTGTTTATTTTACACACACATTATCTCATGTACTAAACTAGAGGATTCTTAAATCCTCACTCAAACTCTATAACTCTTTTGTTTCCCACTGTGGATGGTGGTAGAGGTAGAGTAAAACCTGAACAGCCTGTGAGTTTTTGATTGTTTTCCCACGAAGAACTGTGGTATAGGTCTTTGTACTTGGACAGTAGTGTACTATTGTTTACCCCCGATCCAGGATGTGGATCAATTTATATAAATTGTTGATAGGACTAAGTCTCAGCTTGAGACTGAACCACTTGGTTAACTTTGTTATGTTTTATTTTAAGTCTATAAGTATTACATATATCTTTTACATATTCTGCTGCTATTACTTTGAAATACAAAACTATTTGAAATCTACTTTTATAGTTAAATTAGCAAGTGTTTATACTTATTTTAAACCATTAATTTAGTTTCAAAAGTTAATTTAATCTTTAAATTAAGTTAACTGATACCTAATCAATCTTTGAGAAACTAATTTAACCTTTACACTCTATATAGATTCACTATAATTTAACTTTGTTTTTAAATTGGGGGATTTTAAGATAAATATTTTTAACAGAAATTTTAATTGGAACTCAATTCACCCCCCCTCTTGAGTATCCCCTCCGACCAACACTTACAATTAGATATTGTTTACCCAAAGATCATTATTAAGAGAATGACATGAAATATCCAAAGGTTCCACCTATTTTCCAATTCCAAAATAAGATTTAAAAATTTTCAATTTGGTAATGCATAACAGAAGGAGGAATTATTTTTTGTATGGACTTCATTGATGTGTATGATTCATATTTGGGTTTACCTTTACTATTTTTGGAATAAATCATCTTCCCTTCCTGCCAAGAACTAATATACACATCATCTTGAGATGTGTTTTGTTTAGAAGCATGGTTTTCATCTGAGTTTTCATCAACATTTTTATCAACTAGTCCATATTATAAGGAATATTTAAATGAAACCATTGAAATAGGCACACAATCATCATCAATATCATTAACCCAAATCATTTTGGCCTTCAAGAAAGTTTTTGGGACTTTGGGCCATGTAATGGGATTCATGCCCATTGAGACTTTGGGTAATGTACTGAATAAATAATTATTGATGGGTATTCTATCACTAGGGAGGGGTTATGGCATGCCTTTCCATCCTATGTGTGTGGTGTGTTGTGTGTTTAATGTAATTATACCCCCAAGAACCTAATATGTAATATAATAAAAATATTTCTTATTTTATTATATTTGTTATAATTTGATAATTATTTATAAATATATAAATATATATTCATAATTATAATTACAAATTAATATATTTATTAATATTATTATATGATTATAAATATATTTATCTGATTTTATATATTTATATTTATATATATATTTATATTTATATCTATATATATAATTCTATATATATATATATATATATATATATTAATATATAAGTATATGTAAGTAACAATATACTAAATATATTCATTATTTAGATATATTTACTATAATTTATAATAATTTAAATATATAGTATTATATTTCTAATTATAATTAATAATAATTATATATATAACTATTCAAATAAATTTATGAAAATATTCATATAAATATATATATATTTTTATAATTATATATAATTATATAATTATATGTATTAATATCAATGGAGAAAATGAGAAGAATCTCATTATGAAATTCGGTGATTGGTTTGCCTTAAATCACCCATGGGGTCTAAATCTCTACTATTATGTCTCAAATCACTATGTATTTCGGTAGGGATTGTCTACTTCGAAGAAGATTAATGTACATGAAGTTGAAGCATTGAAGGGTTTCCCTTCCTTTTCTGGATTTTTGGGAGGGGTGTTTTTTATCCCCAAGAATCGGGTCGTGGAGCATGTTTTTAGGAAGGGCACCGTTTCTCATGTTTCAACATTAAATGGAGCAATTTCAGAACTAATACATCATTTTAATAACTCTTTCATTGATCGCATTTCCCTATCAAAAGGTATGGATTTTTTGGAAAATTGTTGATCTTATATCTCGTTTAGCCTATATTGTGGGGTTCACAGATTTCATGTGTGCCACTCTTGGATGGGGATTCTTCTATAATCTATTACCTTATGCGAAATTTAAGAATTATTCTAAAAATATGGGTTCATTCAATTAATGGTTAGAATCCCTGAGGGATTAAGATTGGAATTAAGGTTTCAAACTTAATGATTTCAAAGAATCTTTGGCACATGTTCTGATACAACCTTAGTGATTAATTTGGGTCCTTCGGCACTCCAAAATCCTTTATGGTTTTTATTCTCCTATTGTAATTCTAATCCAGATAGATAGGCACTAAAATGTATATATAGGGTCAATTTTCCTGGGCCTTGGTTGAAGTTGACATATGTTCATTGATTGATAAATTTTTTCTCTTTACTCCTCGGGATGGATCAGTCTATGAATTTTGTATGAAACAATGCAGTTGTTTTCATTTTTTTAATATCAGACAATCAATGTCCAATTATAGGGGATGTTTTTTCTATGATTTAGGTTAGTTAGAGGGATGTGATTTGCAGAATTATGGAAGGTAGAAATTTAATGTGGCTTCACATGTTAATTTTAATCAAGGTAAAGGCTAGGCTGCAAATGAGGTTTCTCATTACTATATCGCCAAAGACTTAATTCTTTTGATATTACAACTACATATTAATGTTTTGGAATCCTCTCATGTAGCACTAATGTAATTTTATTAATGTATTACTTAGTACATGGGATACATGGAAATTTGAAAGCTTTGGCCTATTTCTTCTCTTCATAATGAAGATTTGTTTCTTTCTCCTATTCAACAGAATGATAGTCATGCTATCTCTTAGGATGATTTATAAGAGTAAAATCAATTAGTTGATGTATGAAATTTTTTCGAGGATGTAATAGTTGGGGTATATTGGAAGATCAGAGTGGAGATGAATCACATGATAGTCAATTTTCTAACGAGATTCGCGCACAGAATGAGGTGGATTATATAAATTGACAGGAAAAAATTATGTTTTGATTGAAATTTAGTAAAGGGAAAGACAATATTGAGTCTTCCACTTCAAATAAAATCAATCACATAAGGGATCATATCTATATTACTTAGGATAATGTTATGTCTTCTCCTTAAAAATAAATTGAGAAAGTTTTGGTTACTCCTAGATAGTCTTTTCCTCTTAGACCCATTGGATCAACTTTGGATTCTTTTGAAAAATTTATGGTTTCAGAAGAATTATTGGCATCTTCATATTCTATTGATCCTTGTTATATAGTGGTTAGGATTGTGGGTGGACACCCATTTGGTTCATGTAGATTTCTAGCTCCCATGGATTTTTTTAAATATAGGGATCAACCAAGACTCGAGATGTTACCAGAACCTACTCAAGGAAGTGGGATTCCAAATTTCACTACTATTAAATCCTATTCCATGATTATGGAGGTGAGAAAATGGATGGATCTTTTGTGACCCTGATCTGTGGCATATAGAATGGTCAAAACAATAGTGATATAAATTCTATTGATGGACATGGTTCAGTACTAGAACCTTTGTTGACTATGGAGATATATGATGCTAATTTTTCTACAATGATGGAATTTTCTTAAGGATCATGAATAAGATATGTGGATACTATCAGAAAGTAGAATGTTGGCCCTAAAAGTGGATCTAACAAGGAGGTTCCAATTTCAAAATTGAATATTCTCAAGTTTTATAAATAAAAAACTAATATTTCAAGAAAGGGAATAGAAATTTTATAGACTATGATAGATAAACCAACTTTGAAGGCTAGTAAGCATAACTCATTTTAGTTATTTGCATCTATAAGTTCTATAGAGGAGGGAAAAAATAGTGATCATGTTTCTAGAGTAGAAGAAATGGCAGATGTTTTTTATCCTTGACTTCCAGATGATGGTGGTTAACCATGGTTACATTTCAAAACAAGGATAATGGGGTTATATACACATGTTCATGATGTAGATGCATCTCACAATAGCATGTGTACTCGATCTAAAGTTACTTTATTTCTACTAGGTTTATTTCCCTCCTTGTTTGTGGACACTTTAAATTTTTCATGATCATCCTTTGTATTTTGTTTTTTTCTTAATTGGGACTTTTAGCCTCTACCTTTCGTATATATATATAATAAATATATTTATTATTTAAATATATTTACTATAATTTTATAATTTTTTAAATTTATATATATTTATTTTTAATTATAATTATAAATAAATGTATTTTTAAATATTTGTATATATTTTTAAATATATTTTCATAATTATATATATTTATATAATTATATATATAAATTTATATATATTTATACAATTTTATATTTATTTATTAATATATACGTTTGTATAATTAAAAATATATTTATTATAATTTCATAATTATTTTTGTTGGGTTCTCAAATATGGTAGAAAGCACCCTATAATCCTGCACATCTATAGGATTAAATCTTAGAGGCTGCATTATTTGACGATTTAATTGGTGGACCATGTGATCAGTGGTATGGTATTGCCCAGTTGTGGATGGGGGAATGCAGGGAATCCACAATGATTAGATGGGGGTCATGGAGGTACAGTGATAAAGGATAACCATGGTGGTTGTGGTAATATTGTTAGGTTTATTAGGTTTCACGACCTCGGTGGTGCATCATCGACAGGTAGGGGATTCATAGTCGATGGCTTCGGGGGTGGTTGTCGTAGGAGAAGGCAATAAAGGTATCGATGGTTCTCTGTAGTGTCCATGAAAACAGCGATGGGGCGTACAATGACTACTCAGTAAGGAAAATATATATAAGGTTCATTGGTTATGTAATGGACCCTATGGGTATTCAGCCTTTGAGCCATATCTTAATGTATTTTAAGATCATGTTCTTAGTAAATGAGTTCCAACTGGGACTTCTGGTCAGGTAAGGTTTCCCCCTCAACCATATTAAAAAATTGGATTATCAAAAATACAATAAAAAATGTATTTCCTTCGAGATTTGAAGGAAGTATTTACTTGTTTAATATTAATAATTTTGTGTTTATTTAAATATATATTTATATATTTTTAATTCTGATTATAAATACAAATATTTAAAACATATTTATATATGATTTTAAAAATATTTATATATAACTACACAAATTTATATATGTTTATATAATTATATATATATATATTAATATAATAATATATATAATTATAAATATAATAAGAATATGTAATTTAAATTTTTTTAATTTAAATATATTTATTTATTTATTTATTTATTTGTAACTATATTGATAAATTAATATATTTAAAAATTATTTATATATAATTATTTATATATTGATGTAATTATACATATTAATATAATTATATGTATTTATTAAAATAAAAAATATATATAATTTAAATATAATAAACATAGAAATTAATTTAATATATATAGTATAATTTTATAATTATTTAAATAAATATATATGTAATTATAATTATTATAATAAAAAAAATAAATTAATAAATATTTGTATATAATTAAAAATATATTTATATAGACTAATAAATATAAATATATTAAGTTATAATTATATATATTTATATTATTATATATAATAGTACATATATTTATATCATTATTTATAATTACTAATATATAATAATATATAATTTTAAATATAAAAATAATATTTTTTATTTAAATATATTATATATATATATATATATATTAATTTCTTTATAAATATAATTATAAAAAAAATATTTCTATAAATATTTTTAAATTATTATAAACATAATTATAATTATTTTATATAATTATTAAAATATTAACAATTATTTGTATATAATTATTAATATACTGGTGTAATTATATATACTTATATAAAGATATATATTTATATTATTATACATATTTATATAAGTACATATCGTTATAAAATTATACATAGTTATATATTTATATTTATTTATTTATTAAAATATAATTAAATATGACTATAAATATATAAAATATATTTGTAATTTATATTTATTTATTAATTTTTTGTAATTATTTAAACAAGTTTGTTTTTTTTATAATTTTATAAATACTTTTTAAACTTTATATAAATTTAAAATTTAATAAAAAATCAAGTACTCCTATATAGCCAAAAGGTTTAGGAGGTAGGTGAACCTACTCCTAATAAATTTTATTAAAAAAGTAAAGCACTAAACAAGACATTACAAAAAGGCTTTATAAAGACTTATATGAAAATCTCCATGAAATTTTGCCACAACCAAACCTAAAAAGCAGTCCAGTAACACAAAGGACTAGCATGAATTAGCCTCTATAATTTCCCTCATAGAAAGTGAATTAGCAACATGATTTGGCTCCCTGTATTCATTAGTAACATCAAGCCTATGTGTCATGATTTTTCAAATAACCCATCTAATATAATTTCTAATGTTAATTGGCATAATCTCCCTAAAATATAGAGCATTGTCTTTCTTTTGAAACAATAGAATAAAATTGGAGTTTACAACGTAGGGAATATATGCATGAATAAAGAGATATCGTGATGCATTAAACACCTCAAGATGAACAATGTACTAATAGAAAATGATAAATCTATTGGTGAAGCCATCTGGACCGGTAGAACTATCCATATTTAAAGAGAAGAGAGATGCATGAATTTAATTTTCATTAGGAACCTCAACAAGTCTTTTATTATAGAGGTCATAAATTCTAGGTTCAATGAATTTGATCATTTTTTGAGTGTTTTTTTACCCATTATCCGAGTAAAGATACTCAAAATAATATGTCACAAAATTTGAAATTTCATTCTCATAGTTAAACAAACTCCCATAAATTTTCTCTACAGTAAGACCTATTCTTTCCTTTTTCTCCCTATGCATGAAATCCAACAATCGTGAGTTCATATCTCCCTCTTTAGGCCACTTGATATTAAATTGATTATTATAAAGATTATTCTTAATGGTAATTAGACCATCATTTTTGGAGAGGGCATGGATCTACTCCCAAGAGAGAACATCTTGACTTATGTTTCTTTGCTGGAATGAACCATATGAGATTCAACCTCCTTAATATCAATTTTGATATTAGGGATGGATTATTTACTCCATTCATTAAGTCTATCATTAACATTTTTCAACATAATGGAAGGAATTTCTATAGGGCTACCCAAGAATACAACCTTCCATGTATGCTAAATAATTTCTCTACAACCTGGCACAACAAACCAGGAATTTATAAACATGAATAGTAAGGGATATCACATTTATTTATTGACACAAAGATAAACCAACATAGGGTTATGATCATAATGTAACTTTGGAATATTGAGACTAGATAAATCAAATGTTCAATTCCACTCATCCACTTGCACAAAACATCTTTAAAATTTATCAGTCTAGCTCTTGTTTACAGTATACCTAATCCAAGTATAACCATCTCCAACTATATTGACTTCAACCAATCCACATTTATTAGTTCAAGAATAAAATTAATTTACTGTTATTCTGCAAAAATTGATTCCATTTTTTTAATCTGGTCACAAAACATTATTAAAATAACCAATTGTAATCTAACAATGACACATACTCTCTCAAATGGATTCCATATTTCTACAATGATCTCTTTGTCTTCTATAAAGATTGATAGAATAAAAAAAGGTCAAAAAAACAATATCATTCATACCAAAGGAAATAGTAATAGATTTAGAATCATTAAATTGGGAATTAATAATTAAAAAATCATGCCTAATAACCCACAAGGACTCTATGGTACCATAGAAATGATTATTTCCAACAAAGGAATACCCTCTGTAACTCCACATGAAGGCCTTAAAATTATAATATTTCATTATTAAATCAGCAATACAAATAAGTAGAGGTTGGTTCTTTGTAATAAATATCCCAAGGACTTTGACCATGGGAGAATTCCCAAGCCCCTAGCAGTTCAATAAGAGGGCCTTTGTTAATTAGGATATATTATCCTAGTACTAGGCCGATCCTGGAGTTATGTCCCACCTTGATCATGAATCACAAGTTACTTAATTATTTTATCCTTCTCTTCCACATAATCAATAAGGTAAAGTCCACTCCAATTTTCCCTAGATGGGGACGATTCCTCATCACCTTTATTCCATTATTAAAGAACTAAAAATTAAACCTATTGGCTATTACAATTGTAATCATATTTAAGATTTAAGGTAGATTCATCCTTATAGATTTGGATGATGGAACTTATAAAAATGAATCACTGGTGTGATGAATATACATCTAAATCCTCAAATCACTAGCCATTGAGAAGTCTAAATAAGAAACAATAGACCCTAAGGTGAGATCATATGCTTACAGACCCGACAGAGAGACCAGAGTCTTCTTAGTTGGACAACAAAGTGTGTCCTCATTATCAAAACAATAAAAATCTAAGACAGTGCCCTGAATAAGAGACAGTTTAGGTAACAGATTAGAGACAAGATGGGAAACCTACTCAGGTAATGATTCATTATCTTGGTCAGTGGACAAGGCATTATGAATTACATTACAACTAGAAACTTTATCATTAACATTATCATAATGAGAAAATTATACATCACAAATATTTAAAAAAACATCATCATTATATGAAACAACAAAATCATTAGTGTTACTGAGGAATAAGGCTTTAACTACAACATCATCATAGGGAATCCCCACACTGATCTCAATAGCCACATCTAGAGGGGTAAGAATATGTTCAAAAGAGCTATTCAGTTTATCATCCTTGGTTCCATCCTCATGCAAAGGATCTGCAGGCTTATCGATGGATGCACCTAGTTGATACACCTTAAGACTAGTGAAAGGAGCCATTCCCTTCTTATTCCCTCTCCTGTGATTAGAATCATCATGCCCCTTGATATTGTATAAATTACACAATATTTTCCCATTTCAATCAGAGACTGTGTGCTTGAAGAATTTGAAATTCACACATAATTTTGGTTTTCTCTCATTTAAAATTTACAAATAAATAATATTATCCCTAGTGTTTAAAAAACATCTTCAACTATATTTATAGACATATTATCCCAAATAAGTATCCTTTCATTATGATAGAAACTTGTATTATACTTATGCCTATCCAATATTATAAGATTTCCAACTAAAGAAGAGATATCCCAAATAATTTTTGGGTGCCAGTAACTCCAATTTAGATTATAGTCTCTGATACAAACATGAACATGAGTATTCGTTACATTTTTTGGATCAAAATTTTGATCCCATTGTTGAATTTGGAGAAATCGAGGTTTTAGTGAAACCAATCCTAAATTCCTTTCACACCTTATTCATTCATCTGAAAGAAAGACATTATGAAAAAATCCATGATCCAATTTAGTTATCCTCCAATCATCAAATCCCCAGAACTCATCAATCTAATGGATGAGGTCATTGAATTTCCATGGATTCGCCTCTTTGGGAATCAAAACAATCATGATAATTGATAACTTTTAGAGACTCACACATTCTTCCATTATGTCCAAATTGGCCAAAACCTGAGTAATTCAACGCTTATTTATAATTAATACCAGAGGAGGAAAATAAAAATCCCTAAAATAAATATTCTCCATAGATTTTACAAGATTCTCAAATTTATTCTTAGATCCAGATCCTTCATAATTAGTTGTATCTGATCGATTTTCTTTGTTTTTCGCACAGCGACAAAAGTGATCCTTATGACCAATAAGCTCATCAATCGAACCATCCTCTATTTTCTTCCCTCAATAATCCTTCTTCACACAAAGAACAGTTTTTCCTAATCTAGGGTTTTTCCTAGACTCCCTACCTTGCTCCACCATTATCTGGGTACCTCCCTGAGTAATTAAATATGTATAAACATGTACACATGTTAAAAATATTTATATTCCACATAAAAAAACATATATATATATATACATACACATACATACATCGATACACGTACAACATCTATATATGAACATATGAAAAACACACACAAAAACCATAATTCATACACATATATACAAATAGACATTAATATAAATATATAAGTTAAAATATCACAAATTAATAATATTCCATTTAAATTTATATAATTTTTTAAATTATTTAAATATAAATATCAATATAAAATTTATATTTTCATTATATTCATGCATTTTTTTATTAATGTGTACAAATAAACATTAATTTTTTAACATAAATATGATAAATATATTTATATTAATAATATTTTTTAATAAAAAAATTATCAGTACTATAAAAATCCCTTATAATTATTTACCTTTATTAGTGCTACAAATGATCTAATAAGAGGTGATTTTTTATGAGCTCTCTTTTTAGCGTAGATAAAAGTTACATTATCATCATTTTTAGCTGGATCTAATAATGCTTACCCTTTTGACAGTTCTATTTATTTTTTGATGATAAAACTCATCACTACCTAATGCACAATTGATGGTAGTGAGGGTGCCATAATTTAGGACAATGATCCATAATTTATTACTGACTTGTAGGAATTGACTTCATGTCATTATAACACAGGATGTGGTTTGTATGACTCAAATTGCATGTTATTAATATAAAAGTATAATTTTAGTTTAAAACTCATATAACATTGAAAAGACATAGAAAAAGAGATCATATTGTTTTAAAAATTTATGATAATGATTTATAATTCATTTTTCACCTGTAGGAATTGACTGCATATTAGTATGATGATTGATTGACTTGTAAAATCATTAATATATACAATAATAAACTATATAATTTATCATATGTGAATTTTTATTTCTAGTTTTCATATTTAAATGACCTAATTTATCATTATAAGATTTTTTTTTGTTATAATGAATTCATGAACATAAATGTTTTCATTTTGTTTTATTAAAATTCAACACAAATTTAATATGATGATTTGTCTAGGATACTTAAGTGTTGCATGGTCCATATGTGGTGGGTTGCTTCCCTGTTCATGGGGTTGTTGTTTTCACCACTACAATTGGATTATGATTCGTTTTTGAACCATCTGACTCAATGATCCTTCATGGATCTTATTTTATTCAGTGATTTCTTGGTCGCCAGTGTTATCCTTGAAATCCACCTCTTCGTTCTCACTCAAGTATTACATTCAAATTTGGTTTTATAGCATATGTGTGTCATATTCTAATTATATTCCTTGTTTCAATATGTAGGTGGTGTTAGTGGAATTTATCACCCCTAAGCCCCATCCCATGGCTTCATTCTCACATCCCTCATAGTGGTTTGGCTATCCTATCATTCTAGAAGTGCTCAATTCAATTTATTTTTTGTTCTTAGAGTTATGTCTTAAAACATGTTATATTTTGAGGTACACTGCTAGTGTGATGTCTATATTGGTGTTTTGAGAACATCCTTTGCATATAAGTTGTGTGGAAAAGTTTCTAATTTAAGAACATCTTACTTCCATTATAGTTTAATCCTTCAAGCATTATTTGTAAAAAAGAAATTCTATATCTTGAAGAGAACATAACAGTCGAACCAGTGCATTTGACATTGTATGTTTCATGTCCCTACTTCTGTTTTTAAAATCTTTAGTTCTTTAAACATCATGAGAAATTTTCTTTTTTGATATGCCTATATGATGTAAATATTATTCATTGAGCATTAACAAAAATATTATTATGTGTGGTTGGTGTCCCTTACAAGCACATGTCCCCAAATGGGATTGAATAATGTTATATCCTTGTGTTCTCTTATATTCTTTCTTATTTTTAAACATCCCAAATGTTTAGTTTATTTCCTTTCTTGTGATCAAAAAATATAATCAGACCATTTTGTGGTTGTCTTAACTACCTACTGATAGTGTATATTCCCCCAAAAAATTATCAAAGCTTCATTTGGTTCTAATTTTTTTTAATCTATTTCATATTTCAATTTAGTTTCATTTTTTAATTACACACTTCAATTTCATCTTAATTCAACTCTACACTTTTCTGTCTATATTTGAAATTATTGTAACCTCAAACATTATTCAAATTAAATAACCTGAATTTTATTTTCATGAATATCCACTGATTTTGGCTAGTTCTTGGGGGTTTACACTTATAATTTTCTAAAAAAACTCTATATCTAATCATGTATATTAGAATTACTACAAATAGTCTTGAAATGATATAATTTTATGGTGAAAATGGATTTAATTTTTTTAATTATTTTGATGAGTTCCTTTCTTATTCGATAAGGATTAATTGATACCCTATTTAAGCACAAGAAATATTTTGATACGATTTTATAAAAAGGATAATCTACCACTTTTTATCAAGTTGTATCACTTGATTTTCTTATTATGGAACATATTTATCTTATTCTTTCTTTATGTGATAATGTTAATAGAGATTTTCTTTTTGAAACTACTACTACTATTATATGGATTACATTTGATAAATTATATATGAAAACATAACATGATGGTAGGATTTATGTGAATTGAAATAAATTTACATTAAAAATGAATCTTATAATTTCAAGTAATCCCATGAAGATGAATTTAATAAAGTCATCTTAGACCAAGCCGTAATAAATGTGGAAGTTTATGAGGAAAATCAAGCAATTATTTTTTTAGTTTCTTTTAAAAAATTCTTAAAACACTTTAGTGGAAACTATTATTTACATCAATGAATCATTAGACCTTGTAAATGTTATATATTCCCTTATATCTAAAGAGTTTCGTTCTAAAATTAGAGTTAAATGTCGATTATAAAGATTTTTACATGGGCTAGACAAAAATATAGGGGAAAAAGAATGATTATAATAAGAATAAATCCAATATTAATAAACCACCAAAGTCATAGTCTTAGTATAGGGAAGGAAATACTATTTTTCCTCTACTATGTTAAGCTCGAGTATACTAAAATCAAGTGTATAATCCTAAAACAAAACATATAGACTAAACAAAACATTGACATGTCCCTTATAGTGGATTCTAGTTTTTAAATAGATGAAGTAATAAATGTTAGAATTCATAATATTACTCATGAGTGGGTCTCATACTCGAGATGATCATTCCATATGGGTCCTTTTGAAGAGTAATTCCTAGATTTGGTAGAATTATTAGAAGGAGATGTTATTTTGGTAAACAATATGAGGATTTAACTAATAGGAAGAGAATTTATTTTAATATAAATATATGATCACTCCATCATCACATTGCTAGTTGTTAGGTAGGTCCACAAATGCCATAGGAACTATATTTCCATTGATATTATAGACCAAATGGACTTTAACTTTATGTATGAATCAAATTTCATAAAAAACACTAAAGTATCTCAAAAAACATTATAGGTTACCTTATTAATAGGTTGTTTTTTAATGTAAAGAACCATTCATGATAGTTGGATAGTGCTTATACTACAAAAACTGATAAAATTCTGTTATGGAATAGGATATTGAGGCATGTAATCTCTAATAGTATAGAAAAAATCAATAAAAATGGGATTTATAATGATATTAAACCAAGAAACATTCACTTTTTTGAAGAGTTTGTAATGGGTATGTGTAAAATATTCATATTTAATAAGTATAACTTCATTTTTTCCTAAACCTTAGAATATAAACATTATTATTTCTAGGGACCTGCAAGGACTACCTCCCATGGTGGAGGATCCTATTTTTTTACCATTAATGATGAAACATCTTGAATGTTTTCGATTTAGATACTAAAAAAATAATTCTGATTATTTTCATACTTTTATAACAGGGAAAATCCTTTTTGAAATTTATGTTGTAAGGAAAATTAAAACTATGAGAACAAACAATTTATTTGAATAAATTCATGCTAAATTTTTATAATTATATCAATATGGGGGGATTTCTAGACACAAAAATTCTAGGGAAACCATCCAGCATAATGGTTTTATTAAAATAATTAAAAAAAATACTGGCAGTCTGAAGGATGCTTTCATGCTCAGGTCTCCCTAAATCATTATATGAATAGGAAACCACTGTGGCATTGTATCTAATAAATAGATTTCCAATAACTTCTAATCACTTTAAAGACTTAGATGAACATTATATTTAAAAAAAACTTCCAAAAATCACCAAAGTGTCTTTATATTCTCTCCATATGCACATTACATGCCTCATAAGCTTGGCCCTAAATATCTTAAGTTCATTTTTGTGGGATATCCTGATGGTTGCAATTGTTACAGACTTTTGGTTGATAAAACCGTTTACCAAAAGTGTAAAATTAGTAGAGATGTGATGTTTCATTAGTCATGTTCTCTAAAAAATAAGCCTTTTCGCCTGAAATTGATGAATCAACCATTGTAGGTGTTATCAAAACTAAAACATCAATCAAGCTTTAGGATAATGTACATTCTCCTCCACCTAGTCCTCATCTTGTGACCTGAGAATAAATATTCTATATTTCTGATTTATAAGTAGATACTGAACCCTCTACTAATAATAATGATTATTAGTTAACCTAATATTGAATTATGAGGGATCTTATACCTCCTTATCAGATTGTCTAATATGTCAAAACTTCATATACCATTATAATTCCCCATGTTCTTTTTGCTGATGATCCTCATAATTATATGAAATCCCCTATTAATGATGATTCCAATAAATGGGTCTTTTCCATTAATGAAGAAATAATCCACATAAATAATATTCATATATGGTATATCATAGATAAACCACCCAATGAAAAATTAGTTGGATTTAAGTGGATTTATAAAAGAATAGAAGATAACACTTCCGGAATGAAATTTAAATTTAAATCCCAACTAGTATCAAGGAATTCATCAATGATAACAAATAAACTATTTTTAAATATTTCACATGTTGTTAAAAATTATTCAATAATGTTGTGCTTAATTTTTCTACTTATAATGACCTTCACTTTGAACAACCAATGTGAAATCTTACTTCCTTCATTGTGATAGGAAAGAAAAAGTATACATGAATCCCCCTGATGATTATGGAAAAAAATTTAAATCAAACCATGTTTTCCATTAAAATAACTTTTTATATGGTTTAAAATATGCCACGTGACTTTTTTATGATATGGAGATCTATTAATATAGGATAAAAATGGTATGAGGTTGGTGAATATACATAATAATAATATGGATTTCATTAAATAGAAATATATTATTCTATATATTGGAATATTTTACTATCAAAACATATTTAAAAACATGTTTACCAATTTTTTTCAAACTCTCTATAGTTTTTGAGGCATGAAAGAAAGAATGATGTGGATATTATGTATGAAAATTTATGAAAAGAATTTTATAAATTAAATATAATAGAATCCCTAAATTGGTAGTTTCTAAAGGTAACTACAATTCCATTAAAAAATATTAATATTTTCTTACAAAATTTTCTCAGTACTACCTCAATTTCCAATAATCTAAATACTCAAAAGAAGATGTAAAATTTATTAGAGATGAGTTGTTGGATAACATGGTGTTATAATGTTTTCTAACATCAAATTAATGTGATTACCTTTTATGTTTATGATCTAGTATAGGCTACGATCTTATAAATACATTTTTGTTGTGATGAATTAGTATAATAATGCTTATATATTACATTTGACATTTTTCTCAATGATAAGAATAATGGAGGGATATGTTATATGGATTCTTACATATTAAGTAACATGTATGATTCTTCTGATTCTCATGAGAGATTGTACTTCTAGGATACAACTGAGATAATAGAGATTGGGTAATGGGTGAACAAAAAAGAAGGACATCATTAAATGGTTACTTATTATAACATAATTATTTAATTTAAAAATAATTTTATCTACTATTTTTATATTAATTTACATATCATTTTTTATCTGATAATTATTATTTTTAAAATATCTTTTGGGAATTCATACTTTTCATTCAACTATTTACAACAAGCTATAAAAGAGATAACATGTTCCTTTTATATGGAATAGGAAACTGCATGTTATCTGAAATGTGAAGTGAATCGTAAGGATACATCATCATTGGTATTTTTTAATAGTTTAAAGAAATGTATGAAATCCCAAAATATCTTCCAGTGTCACTATATTTAATGATGTAGTAAATATACACACCTCAAGTAGATAAACCCCAATGTGATACATAGTGTGCTCGATATGAATCTATATGTATGTTTTTAGTTTATAATATACAATTTACTTCAAAACACACATCACATATTCAAAATTGGGAAGATGAATTTGAATTATTTTTATTATTTTCTAATATGAGCCATAATTAATTTCTAACATATAAGAATAAACTACATTAAATTACGAAATATAGTGTATCCAGTGTGACTAAAAGTGAGTTTTATTAGTTTAAAATTGATATTTTTTTTCATATACTCAACACATACACAAAACTAAGAAAACATATTCATATTGTTTGACACTATAGAAAATCTATCCATTAAACATTTTTTACAAGTTGGAATCAACCTCACTTCAATAAAATACATGGTGTGTCTTGTATGACTCGAATTCCATGTGTTTAGCTCAAAATTAGTAATTTAGTTCAAAACACAGCCCACATACTCAGAACAAATAAAACACATTCATATTGTTTTGATACATTATAACAACTACCCAAAACAAATTTTTGATGTGTAATAATCAACGACACCTTAATCCAAGACATGATATTCCAGATATGAATCAATGAATATTTTTTTAGATTAAAATTGAAATTTTAATTCAAAACACAAGTGAAATACTCAAAATCCTGAAAAAAACATTTAGATTGTTTTGATACATTAGTAAAATGATCCATTAGTCATTGTTGATGTGAATTAATAAAAATCATTTCAGTCTAACACAAGATGTGTCTGTTATGACTCAAAGTGTTTGTATTAAATGGAGAAGTTCCATTTAAGTTTAAAACATTAATAACATAGCCAAAACTGAGAAAATGAGCTTGTATTGATTTCAAATATTTACAAAATGGTCTATAATTTATTTTTCAGGTGTATGAGTCAACCACACATAAATACGACACACAATGCTATCAGTATGACTCAATGTGCATGTTTTCAATTTAAAATTTGATTTTCAGTTAAAAATAGCTTCCAAATACTCAAAATCAAGAAAAAAATTAATATTGTTTTAATATAGTATAAAAATGATTCATATCACATTTTTTATGTGTAGGAATCAACAAAAATGATATATGAGATATGGTGTGTTTAGTATGATTCGAATTGAATGTTTTTAATTTAAAATTGACATTTTAGTTCAAAATAAACGTGTAATACTCACAACTAATAAAACACATTAAAATTGGTTTGAATATTTAGTAAAATGATCCATATTTCATTTTCAACATGTAGTAATCAACATCATATTATCCTAACACATGATGTGGTAGGTACGACTCGAAGTGAATTTTTTCAATATAGAAGTCCCATTTATGTTTAAAACACATGTCACGTAGAAAAAACTAGGAAAATGAGATTTAATTATTTTAACACATCAATAAATGAATCCTAATTAATTTTTGATGTGTAGAAACAAACCACACATAAATATAATGCATGATTCACCAAGTATGACACAAACTTCTTGTTTTCAATTTAGAATTGGGAGTTTAGTTCAAAAAAAATGTCACATACTGATAACTGAGAAAACACATTCTCGTTGTTTTAATAAATTAATGAAACGATCCATAACCCATTATTGATTTATGGGTATCAATCATACCTCAATCAGATATACTAGTTTCTTGATATAGATTATTGTGTATGTTTTTAATTTAAAATTGACATTTTAGTTGAAAACATATGTGACATACTCAAAAATGATCAAACTCATAAAGATTGTTTTTGAAAAAATAGTACAATGATCCACATTCCATTTTTTGCATCTAGTAATCAAATGCATATCAATATGATAAAGTTTATGGCTATTAAGACTTAGAGTGTGTGTTTTAAATACTGAAGTGTAATTTAAGTTTAAACTGCATGTCACATATCCATAATTGATAAAACTATCTTAGATCATTTCCAAACATTAGGAAAACCATTTATAATTAATTTTTTATATATAATAATCTACATCTCATCAATATGAAACATGATGTGGTTGTTATGACTAGAATATCATGTATTCAATATAAAATTTCCATGTTAGTTTAGAACACATCACATATTCATAACTAAGAAAAATAGACCATATTGTTTTAAAACATTAGGAAAGTAATCCAAATTTCATTTTTCTTGTCTAGGAATTAACCATACACCAATATGACAGATGATGTGGAAGATATGACTCAAAATTATTGTTTTAAATATAGAATTATCATTTTAGTGTGAAACATGTGTCACCTACCCAAAATCAAGAAAAAGTGTATATATTGTTTTCAAACATTTGAAAAAATATCCATAATTTATTTGTGATGTGTAGGAATCAACATCTTGTCAATCTGATAAACGATGTAGTCTTTATGAATTAAATTGTATGATTTTAATAAAAAGGTTTCATTTTAGTTTAAAATGTTCATCATGATGTCAAAAATGAGAAAACAAGCTTAGATTATATTCAATCATTGGGGATGTTATCCAGAATTCATTTTTGATGTGTTGGAATTTCCAACAAATCAATCCAACACATAATGTGGTTGGTATGGCTCAAAGTGTATTTTTCAATATAAATTTTTAATTTTACTATAAAACACATATCTCATAGCCAAAATTCATAAAAAAAGATCATATTATTTTCAATCATTGGGAAAATTATCAGAAATTAATTTGTTCTAGGTCAAAATCAAACAAAATTTACTCAAAAACACATTGTGTCCAGTGTGACTTGATATTTTTGTTTTCTATATAAAGGATCCATTTTAGTTTAAAACATGTATCACATACACAAAACCTATAAAAAATTATTAAATTAATTTAAAACATTAGAAAAACGATCCATAAATCATTTTTGATATATAGGAATTGACTACATAAAAATATGTTGAATTATTAACTAATAATATCATTAATATATATATACAGAAATTATCAATATAATTTATCATATAGAGATTATAAGACGTTAAAATCAGAATTTCATTATCTGTTATTTACTATTACTAAACTCAATGTTGGTTTTATTAGTAGGAAAATATTTTTAAAAAAGTTTTCTGTACGGATAAATCTGATAAATAGTGTTATGATTTTGTATATTTGTCGTAATTTTTTTGGATTAATTTTAAATATAACATCGATGTAAATATTTTGAATATAAATTTTTAATTGAAATGATATAGTAATGTTATACATTTATTCTAATGTTGTGCCATTTTATCACACTTTTCTACATCTATATTATTGAATTATATATTATTTAAATCAAAATGGATCTTATAATGGATAATATAGTAAATATAGAACAAATATATTGTAATGGGTTATTTATTGAATTATATAAGTAATTGTCTAGTTTTGGGTGTTATAATGACAAAAATTCAACTATCAATTATATATGCATATGAATTATTTATTTTTCTCCTGATTCGAACTTTTAATTATATAATTTTTTTACTATCTGTTACCACTAAAGAAAATAAGATATGAAGACACCAACATAAAAATCATCAAAATAACAAAACGTCAACACTTCAGGTTAATAGTCCATCATTTGTATTGATTTTATTTTCAAGTTGGATTAGTAGAATCTATAATCCTTCCACCATTATTACCCCAGGGTTAATAGTTGTTGTCAGCATACCTTCCACTAATAAGTATTTGGAGCTTCAAGATCCCATTTCCAACTATGATGTACTCACTGATGATGAAGATAATGAATCCTTTCCCACTTTCTAATGTGGAATTCCCCATTTGAGTAGGTACATGAACCTATCATTACTAAATTCTTCACTAAAGTGCATAGAAACATGATTTGATCAGCTGAATAATATGTATCGCCAATTGATGGTCAAAAAAATTCTCCCATAGTCATTCCACACAATTTTCAGGAAGATTGGGATTTTTTGTTTTAATGTGAGAATGATGAGGGCATTATTTCTGGTGTGACCTAAGAAAGAGAACTCGATATTTAAACCTTCTCAGTCATACAATACCACTATCACAAGATTGTTCAAATTTGATGGCAGGAATATCCTAGTAATGTTTGAGTTGACATAAACCAATCGGTTATGTGATTCAGACGGCTACATGGGGAATCTCATATATCAACTTAATCATATTTATTATGATTTGAATATTTTGTAGATAAAACCATATTATTAATTAGCTATGTTAGGATATATCTATGTTCATCCCAACTGATAACATGAACTGATTTGTCTATGTTGATAATCTCCAACATGATCCAAGTCACCTATGTGGTAAATAATGTACACAGGCCAATTTCCTACATGACATAAATCGGCTACGTGGGGTGATGTTTATCTTATC
Organism: Viscum album; assembly: GCA_963277665.1. NCBI lineage: Eukaryota > Viridiplantae > Streptophyta > Magnoliopsida > Santalales > Viscaceae > Viscum > Viscum album. The sequence goes on from OY728160.1 coordinate 1,388,732,639, forward strand.
AACAGAGATACATCATTCTAATTGACTATGTTAATAAAATTGGAAACGTGGGACCAATTAAACTACGTATCTATTATAGGAGGGATTTATATACACTGGTATGTTGGAATTTCAACCATTCGAAGTTGTATGAGGTGGATAACATGATGTTTGACTAAGTTCAAAATTACATGACACAAATATAGGATTGGAGTGGGTGTAATTCTTTTAGAGTTGGTGGAGTTCTATCAGGAAGAAGGATATATTAGGTAGAATGTGGGGATGTTCTAGGTGGAATTTTTAAAATTGGTATGAAGAGAGTGAGACACAGAGATGCATGGGGGGTTCACACAGAACACTCCTAATGACTAAGGAGGATACGATTAGAAGACAGACAATTTGGTTGATCAATAATATGTTCTTAAAGCCCTTGTGAAGGGATTATTTCTTTTTTCTACTTCATTTTATCCCTATATTTCTCAAACACGTTCATTTATATTAAGTATTTTTGTTATTAATTGGATTAAATTGAATTGGGGAATGATGTTGAGCTGGTAGATGCATTTTTTCCACTGAAGTGTTTAAACATTCTAGATTATACATTTTTTAATAAATGAGTAATTTCATACTTTCAACTATATGTACTTAGTGTGTGTTGGTTCGGTTATTGTGGTTTTTAATATCATTTCATCCAAAGTTCTATATGAGAAGAGGATATATCATGCAATGTTATTTGTCACAAACTAGCTTGAGTGCCCTGGTAACCTAATAACCAATCTAGCCCTAACATAGTCCAAAGGGTGTTCCCAATTCACATGGGTCTAAGACTAGAACCTGGCATAATAAGAACTGAGAGTGGGAATGATTATGCTAGTAAAAATGAGAAAATAAATGAAACAAGACAATATTCATATCAAAATAAAATCCACTAGGAGTAAATTACAAGAATACAATAAGGCATAAACAAGACTAAATTACTACTACCCATTTACAAAAATAGGGAAACTCAACACAGATCCCTAAGGACACAACTCACCAAGAACATGGATCTGTAGCTAGATCCACCTCCATGTGATCCTTTCCCTTTTCTCGAAACCAAAAGAAGATAATCTAAAAACACGCTAAGGAACAAGTAGGGTGTGAGCTAAAAATCCCCATAGGGTTTCACCATGGATTCCATAACAGATTCCAACAATCGATTAACCAAAAGAATGATTTATATTCTTAAAGATAAAAAAGGTTTTTCATTTTATGTATAATTAAACAAGTCATGCTATATAGTTCAAATGATGGAAAAATAAATTAAGCATGGGATTTACTTTACATGTGATGGAATAATTTCTAGAATAGTGGATTAAATAAAACATTTAAATAAAATAGTTTACGTAAATCTAAAGGGGTATGTAAAACAGTTTTATAGACATTATCATAAATGTATATCTCATATATAAATAAAAAATTTAGCAACATGGTAATATACAAAATAGGTATGATAGTATTTCTTGCTATAAGAATTTTCACTCTTTAAATTATCACAGAAATATGTTTACACATACGTCTTCTAGAAACTGGTTAGAGAGGACTCCACACCATCGCCTAAGAGATTTGACATGCTGCATGTATGTTTTAGAACATTGTAGTAATCAAAGAGTGTGTCTAAATAAATCACAATCCACCTAAGGCTTTCATATTCTCTTACACAATAAATTATTGGAATTTTATTTTAATACTGCATAAAGTACAATTAAATATCATACTTCCATTTAAATTCAAATTGTCCATTTAAAACCAAAATAGGAATTAATCAAAAACGTGCTTATTTAATATGTTAAAACAATTATGTTTTTATCAAAAAAAATTATGCCATTATCATAATTTATTTCCACAATTAAATTCAACAGTTTAATAGAAAACATTTCCATCAAATCCACAATTTAAATCATCCAATTTCAATTATCAAGCCCTAAATCAATTTAATGGGGTTTTTTCCAAATTTTATTTCCAAACCCATTTCAAATCTCTCTATTCGCTAGAATTAGGTTTTGTTAATTATTAAAAGCAAATTTGAGAAATTTATTTTAAATCAATAGTTGAAATAAGTCAATCAATTTAGGAATAATCAATTTTTCTATTTAGGATGGAACCACCTACCTCAAGGTTTTAGATGAAAATGGCAATGATTAACACCCTTGTGTGGTTCAATAAAACTTCTCATGGCCTTATTATCATAAGTGTCGACACACCAATGGTCTATGTTCATCAAGGGTTCCTCACGGTTGGCGCACACCATGCACAGGCAAGGGGGATGAACAAGCATGGATGGATTATTAAATTGGTCAAAATGGGTTCACCAAAAGCATGCAAAGGGATCATAGGGATGCTCATACTCAACTAGTTCCAGATGGAACCACAACAGAGAGGTTTTTAAATAGAACCCCAATCCAAAAATGATTCTTCTACCAAAAAATGAAAACCTGATTTTAATCCACTACTTCAGTTGAAAATTGATGATGGGTAGTTTTAATTGACCTCTTTAATGTGTTGGTGTTTGAAATGGTCAAAAATGATCCAAAATTGAAGGTTGTGAATCCCCATACTCATGAAAATAAAGCTTGGGTGATGGTAGGGATTATTTAATAGTGAAATCAATTTTATTAATAATTAATATAATTATCAAAAACATAAAATAATTAACGGCCTGATCAAACATTATTTGAATATAAATTTTATACCCCTCCAAGGGTAAGAATCCCATTCTGAACACAACGGTGGTCTTAGATTTCCCAAAAAACGAATATTTTGAGATATATTAATGGTTTTTTAATTAAAAATGTAATAAATAATTAAATAAAATAAAAAGGGTTATTTTGGAAAGCGAGGTGTCCAAATGCTTAATGTTTACAAATATTATACCCCATCAAGGGTGAACTCCTCATCCGAACACAATGGTGTTATCAGATTTCATATACGATTCACTATTTGAGAGATATTTAATTATTTTTAGTAAAATAATATATAAAATATTATTTAAAAACTTTATCTCATGAGAGAGACATTCAAATTTCTGACACATTTGAATGTTATAACCCTCCTAAGGTAAAGACAATATTTCCGACATAATAGTGGTCTTATATTTCTCATCAAAGAAACATTTTGGGGTTATTAAAATATTTTTAATAAATTGTAGGCTTTTAATATAATATAACTAATATTTTTATTCAGTCTTCACTAAGGCTTTGAGGGCCTTAAAATATCACACTAACTTAGTAACAAACCCAAAAAAATATTCCATTTAATATTCCAAGATGTTTACTGAAATTTAAATCCCTTAATACATTTTTCTAATTTTTTCTGTCAAATAATTTTTTTCCCTATTTAAGATATTATTAATTTAACCCAAGATTGTTTAGAAATACCTAAAAATAATAACAGTATGTTACAACTTCTTCACTATAGGAACATTCTATCCTTAGAAAGCATAGGAAGAATCCTCTACATCAAATGATGTGATCACTTCTCTCTCTTCAGTTCCTCACTCTCCCACCTCTCAAGAGAAATAGAACTATGATGTCATAGAACACATTTGAGAATTATTGTCCTCTCATAAAGTACCCTGGTCTCAGAATCATCAAACTTGACTGGCCATTTAGTCACAAATAAATTAGGTTCTACTTCAAGATCATGCCAACTCAGAACATGATATCGATTAGATAAATATTTTCAAAGCTGAGATACATGAAACACATTATATATTAATGACAGTTGAAATGGTAGTGAAGGACGATATGCAACTTTCCCCAACTTCTCAATAATCTAAAAAGGTCCAAAAGACGACGAACAAACTTACATTTCCTCCCTAGCCATCGATGACCCAATTCAGGTGAAACTTTTAAGAACACCTCTTCACTAACTGAGAAATCCAAAGGTCAATAGAGACTATCAGCATAGGACATTTACCAGATCTATGTTGTCAACATTATCTAATGAATAAACAGAATCTTAGTTTTCATCTCTTGGACCAAACTCGGTCCAACCAAGGAACTTTCATAAATATCTTAGAAAAGAAATTAATATTTACAAAGATGTCCATACAAATCCTAAAAAATCCATTCTAATCACAGAATGGTAACTATTGTAATAAGAAAACTCAACCATCCCAAAATGATCTTCTCAAGTCCCACCAATGTTGAGAACCAAAGTAAAAATATTATCCTCAAGAAGATAATCCAACTAAGACTTTTTATCTTTCAATTTATCTAGTTTCATGCAGCAAGGGATAATTGAAACCAGTTGTGTTCCAGGAATTAAGTTAAAAGAAAAGTCAACCTCTATTATTGGTGGTGAACTAGAAAATTCAGAAGGAAACATGTTGAGAAAATCATCTATAACTTGAGGGAGATCGATGAGCAAAGATTCATAATCTAGATCAAAAGAAAAAACACTGATATCAATTTCACTAACTTTGGATAAGAAGTTATGGATCTACTCGATCTTGGATCACATTCTCCTTGAAAGAAAAGAGGCACACCACTGGGTGTTTCAAGGTAGACCCATCTAAGATAATAATAAATCTGGGCTTCATTGGAAATGAATCGTTTCATCCTAAATATGAAATCAAGAGATCTCTTATCGAGAAATAGAGAACTCCAAGAAATGTTAACATCTGACATGGAGAAGAGACAATCAATACTATGGAGACCCTATTCTATCTTCATACTAAGGGTTATAGTAATATCCATTGCACAAGATAAAAGCTCCATAAAAATATTAATCATATTAACAATATGGGTTGAAAAAAACAAGTGAGATACACTGGTATTAAATAGGGAAGTAGCTAAATATGAAAATATGGAAATGGTACCTATCATGGTCACTGGACCTATATCATATTACACTTGAGACTCTTCCACTACCTGAAGAAGCTTAGTTCTGAATTCCTATGGGTTGGGCCCTTTTGTAAGTGAATCATTTTATTTCCCCATTATTTTTGGAGGTTCTAATGATCTCATGCCACTATAAAATGTAGAAAAGATATGGTATAATTTATTCAAGTGCCCTAAAAGTCTGCAACAGCCATAGTTCTTTGGTGCCTCAGTGCAGACCCTATTTGAATTCCCTTGCTGACCACACTAGTAGCAAATCAAAGGGATTCTACCAGACACTATATGTGGTCAAAAAGAACAATGTTGTCTAGAACCACTATGAGATTCATCATTATTCCCCTTTCCTTTAAAATAACTCACACTTCCAATGGGAGAAAAATTAACTCCTATCAACCCTGACTTTCTATCTATGCACATATCAACCATCATCACCATATCCAGCACCTCAGAATAATTAGGAAGTTATATCATGAAAACCTGAGAATAGTTATCTGATCGAATTCCCAACTCAATCCATTGTGCCTTCATTATATTATTATATACAATATCATATTAAAATTTCACCAAATATACAAATATATTTGAATACTAAGTCATAGTTTTGTTAGCCTTCTCCTGTTTCAAAAAATCCACATCCTTGTCCAACACCATTGACTCCAGATAGAACTGGTCTGTGAAAGGAACATTTAATTCCATCCACTCTAATACCTCATGTTTATTTTTCATCACCATTGGGTCCCAACATCTTCTATTTGTTCTATCCACCATGAAGGAGGAACACATCACCTTGATATTGTCTTATATCACCAAGAACTCAAACAGACATTCTATCTTTCCCAACCATTCCCCATCATGTTGAGGATTAGTGGAGCCTTTAAAAATAGGTGATTTCTGGTGAAGGAACTATAAATAATGAATTAGAAGAATATAATCATAAGGAAACATTGTTGGAGCCTGAATGAGGACTAGAGGTGGTGTATGTCCAGGAGCATGGACAGTATGCATGACCACCTCAACTAGATTCGGATCCAAAATAGGACTCATTTACTGATGCTCAGTAGCAACCTCCTCCTGGATCTTATTCACACATCATGTTAGAGACATGATGTTACACAACATTAGTATACAACATTGAACACATTAGGTTATTCTCAAACATATTAATGAGGGAAATTAGTCCCAATAGAAAGAAAAACCAAGATTTGGATTTGACTCTATCAAAATAAAAATAGGAAAAATACTAGAACTATTCCACAAGGCATCATTCCCTAACCATAATTGGTGACTTAAGATTCATTATAGTGAGATCTGTCTAGGCACTAAATCTCAAATACCACATATGTCAAGAAAATATTTCACAATTCATACCAACTTCACGACAAAATGTCAATCTCCCTCTAATACCACAATGTCACAAACCAGCCTGTGTACCCTAGTAACCTGATAACTGATCCACCCCTGACATATCCTGAAGGGCATTCCCAATACCCACGGGTTGTCGACTAGAATGTGGAATAATAAAAACCGAGAGTGGGAATGATTTTTCCACTAACATTGAAGAAATAAAATAAAGAATACATTGTGAATATACAAAGAAACTCCTCTAGGAGTAAAGTACCATAATACAAAAAGTCATAAACAAGCCCAAAGTAATACAACCCATATACTAAAACTGGTAAGTAAAACCTAGTTCCCTATGGACAAAAAACACCAAGACCACATATCAGCAGCTAGATCAACCTTTAAGTGGTATTTTCCCTTTGCTCAAACCTGGGAGAAGATAATCTACCAACACCTAAAGGCATAAGTAGAGTGTGAGATAAAAATACCAGTGGGGTCTCACCATAGGTTCCATAACAAATTCCAACAATTAATTAACCAAAATAATGATTTCAATTTTTAATTATAAATAGATTTTTCATTTTAAAACATACTAAAAAATCATGTTAAATGGTTCAAATGATGGAAAAGTACTTTAGGAATTTGATTTACTTTACAATTTATGGAATAATTTCAATAATAATGGATTAAATAAAATTGTTACATAAAATTGTTTATATAAATCTGAAGGGGCTTGAAAAATAGTTTTATCAACATTTTCATACATTTAAATCTCATATATAAAGAAACAAGAAAGAAACATGGTCATCTTCCAAATAGGTATGATGGTATTTCCAGCTATAGGAATTTTCACTCTCTAAGTGATCAAAGAAATATGTGTACACATACTTCCTCTGGACACTCGTCCGAGGTGACTCTTCACCATCACCTAAGGGATGTGACCTACTGAAATTATGGTTTAGAACATTTTAGTAATCATAGTGTGTGTCTAAATAACTCACAATCTACCTAAGGCTTGCATGTTCTCTTACACAATAAATTATGGAAAATTTATTTTAATACTTATTAAAATAAAATTAAATCCCTTACATCCATTTAAATTTCAATTTTCTATTTAAAACCAAGATAGGTATAAATAAAAAAATCCTCTTTAACAAGATAAATTCACTGTGTTTTTATCAAAACATTTTAATCCATTTTCACAATTTATATCAAAAATTAAATGAAATAATTTAATTGAAAATATTTCCATCAAATCCATAATTTCTATTAAACAATTTAAAAAGGCCAATTTCCCTAAAAACTCCCCAATTTGTATTGGGTGTTTTCCAAATTTCCTACCGAAACCATTTCAAATATCTGGATTCACTGAAATCAGGTTTTATTAATTATTGAAAAAAAATTGATCAATTCAATTTAAATCAACCATTGAAATAAATCTGGAAATTTAGGAATAATCAATTTGGATATTCGGGGTAAAACCACCTACCTCATGTTCATCGATGACAGCGACAATGATAAACCACCCTATGTGGTTCAATAAACCTCTTCATGGCCTTATTATCATAATCTTCAACACACCAATGGTCGACATTCTTTAAGGTTTCTTGATGGTAGGCACACGCCACACACAGGAAGGGGGGAAGAAAAAGCACAGATAGATTATCAAATCGGTCAAAAGGGGTTAACCAAATGTGTATAAAGGGAAATTAGGGCTTCTTGGGCTAACTGGATCCAACTAGAACCACAATATAATGGTGGGTTAAATTGAATCCCAAGCAAAAAATGGTTCTTCTTCCCAAAAATAAAAACAGAAATTTAATCTGCCATTTCAGTTGAAAATTGATGATGGATGGCTTTAATTTAACTCATTAATGCGTTGGTGTTTGAAATGGTCGAAAACCATCCAAAACCAAATGATTTTAAACCCCTATGCGTGAAAATGAAATATTGGAAATGTTAGGGACGATTGAACAGTGAAATTCATTTTTTAATAATTAATATAATTAATTATATAATAAAATTATTTAAAACATAAAATAATTAACAACCTGACCAAATGCTCTTAATATATAAATTTTATACCCCTTATAGGGTAAACACCCAGTTCCAAAAAAACGGTGGTCTCGGATTTCTCAAACAATGAACTGTTTGATAGATATTTATGATTTATTAATTAAAAAATGGAATAAATAATTAATTAAAATAAAAAAGGGTTATTTTTTCAAGAAAGGCGTCCAAACGCCCGATGCATTCAAATGTTATACCATTTCTAGGGTAAAACCCTCTTTTAGAACTGATTGGTGGTCTCTAATTTTCCCTAGGACCCACTATTTGGGAGATATTTAATTATTCTTAATAAAATAATATATTAACTATTATTTAATAACTTTATCTGATGAGCAAGGAATCCTAATTTCCAACGCCTTCGAATGTTACACCCCTCCTAAGATAAACACCATATTCCGGACATAAAAGTTGTCTCAGATTTCTAATATGACGTATTGTTTTGGAGTTATTCAATTATTTTGAATAAATTATGCACACTTAATATAATATAACTAAGATTTTTATACATTCTTCACCAAGTATTTTAGGGTCTTGTAATATCACACTAACTTAGTGTTGATCCACAAAAATATTAAATTTAATATTAAAAGATGTTAACTAGAATTTAAAGAAATTAACCCATTTATCAAAAAATTTCTTATAAATCATTTTTCCTACTTAAGATATTAATAATTGAACCAAGTAGGGTTTAGAAATACATGAAAACAGTAATGGGATGTTTCATTCTTCCACATAGTTTCTTCAATTAGTGGGTGAATGAGGTCTCCAATTGTGAAACTAAATACCCCTTTCTCCAAGATTTTGGCCATTTGATTGATCTCACTAGCTACATTTTCTATGTACTGTACCATTTGATCTTGAGTAATGAAAAAATAACAATAAAAACACAGATCAAAATAATAAAGCTAGCGAACTAACTTCCCCTATTTCATCAAATGAATTTCACCAGCTCAAATGGTTTCTTTCTCCCTCATTGATAAAATGTTTCCTCTCTCTTGGCCTTAGTCTCGATCCCATCAACATATTCACCACCACTTCACCAACCATTCCACGCATTGTTTCCCATTTCATTTTTTTTATTTTCCTTTTTACTTGGATTCAGGAAAGAAAATTTTATATGGAAGTCCTTCCCAATGAATCAACCCCAAATCACTCCTAAAAAATTATTAAATATGGGATATAAATAAAATCCAATCACCTTTAATAATGCTTATGTTTTACAGTTCTTTTTTAGACTAAAAATCCTCTTTTGTAGCAGAAATTGTAGTGCTATATAGGGTAGTTTGGTCTTAGATTTAGTTATATACCACCACATGATACATGTTCCCTTAAAATTATTTATGGCAATTATCTATATGCATTGATATGGAATGAATTTTTCAGAAACTTACACACATTATAATAATGTCATAATCAATCCATATGATTCTAAATGGTTAGATATTCTATGAAGGGTTAGGAAGTGGTCTTTATATTTCATGGTTAAGGGGTTTAGACAAGTTTAATGTGTAATAATTAGCCTTTTACCTAGTTTTAACCCACCCTACCTCAGTAAACTTGTTTTCACCTTAATTATTTTAACCCATTTTTACTATTTTTACTATTTTTTAACCAAATATTTTGTTTATCAAATTAGGAAATATTAAAATCTTCTACTTCCAAATATGGAATCAATTTTCAAAAATTTTATACACAGATGTGGTTGAATTAATTTTAACATTAATCCCACAAAATTATTTGAAAAATAGTTTTTCCATAAAAAATTATTCAAAAAGTGTAAAAACTATTTATATTAAAATCCAGCCTAAAATTAATCATAATTACCATAATTGGATTGATTATAATAAAAACTATGTAATGTAACTTTGTGTTCAATTGATAATATAAGTAATTTTTTATAATACTAAAATGAAAATATTATTTTCAGAAAAATTAGTATTCTTATCTATTTATTGAAAAATAATTATTGTTATAATTTTATTTGAAATTCCAGATAATCTAATTATGAAATTATAATTTCATAAATTTTAATTATATTTTCAGAAATAAATTTCATAAATTCTCAATACATAAATGTATTATTTTCTCACAACATGAAAATTCAACCATTTTTATGGATAATATATTATAGACGAATATATTTAAAATAATAAATATTAAGCACTTATTTTTCAATATAGTTTCTTTATATAAATATATGATAAATAAATTTTAAAATTTTGTGATTCAAATTCCCGCCTCTAATTTAATTACTGGGTTATAATGGTATGGTATATTATGGTTCATTTTGAATCGTGTTTTCATGTATCGCAAGCTATAATTGTATGTTATATTACCCTGATAAAATTCCCGAGTAGTGTTTACAATGACATATGAAACAATACCAAAATCACAATTTATATATCTTCCCAAAATCCTTTTTAATTTTTTCCTTATCTTCACCTTATATCACATAATATGTAATTCTTTATGAATTCCCATCCAAAAGATGTTTTTATTAACTCTAAATCATTTATTGTGTATCTCTATGTATCAAACTAAATCTGCATTTAGTCAAACTAAATTTCCTACCATACATGCCATTATAGCATTCAAAATAAATATAAATATCATAATACCAACATTTTATCAAATAAATACCCCTATAAAAGTGTTAATTCGACTCATGCTATAAATGGATTAGGCATTATCTCCATTAAACACATGTATCATTATACTCGTTCCCACCAGTCTACATCATATGAAAATGTTGATTCACATAATTTATATTTTTCTAAGACATAATGTGACCATAGGACACAAACCATGTCAATCCTATATTGCCAACTCATTTTTTATTGAATATCATACTATAGACTAAACTAATTTATAAATACATCACATGTCAACAATTATTATTGACAAGAAAATACATGTACCATATCTATATGTAACGGACCCGAAGCTTGACGTACATGGAAATTACATTACTTTAGCAGGATACTTAATACATAACAAAAACAGACACACAAGGATCGTAATAGTTTAGTGTCTTTGGAAACTCGGAATATAATCTTGTAATCATGGTGAAAGATCTTCAACATCTCCCATATGATCTTCCCCTTTTTGTTTTCTTACCAAAAACCTTTATTTAAATCATGGGGAAAAGAAAACATATAAAGGGTGAGCTCAAATGCTCAGTAAGGGTTAGCATGGATAAAATAAAACAAATCATATACATTTGAACATCAAAACATGAACATAATATTTAAACATCAGAATCTTGAGCAATGACATAAATCACGGAAGTACGTAAGGCATAGATCATAAAGAAACATTAATCATGATAAAATAGCATGGGAATTAAACATGTAATTGTGGAAAACCATTAATCACATGATATGATTTACATAGTAGCCAAGGCATTACTGCCAAGACCATCTTAGTGGACAAAGTCCCTTTCTGAATAGAGTTCACTCCTCATTCCAGTCCTATATTACTGAACTGGTTTAACTTGCCGTTCCAGCCATGTCTATCTCATGAGATATAAATCTTTGCCCAATGCATTGGAGGGAGATATAGGTCCCACCCATCTCATAATTAAATCATTCTTTCATGTGCCACAAAATCATAAATCATACATCATAGCATAACCCATGTAATAAAATGGGATTCTTAAACATCATGCCATCATAACATAATCCATAAACATTTGATATCATTTCATCATAATAAAATTGAAACCATTTAAATCATAGAGACATTTTACTTGAAACATACACATATGAAATAATGTCTTCTTAGATGGAAAATTGTTTTTACAAAACACTTGAAATGAATTCTTGAGGAAAATATCCTTTCTTATTTAAAATCATTTTCTTTTCACAAAATTCCGTGCAATTTTAAAAGATAAGGGTTTTGTTGAAAATAATCATGCAATATTTTATAGGAAGATTCTTGAAAATGAGGCGTTATGACACCATAAAAATATGTTCATGCCGTATAAGTTAAAAATAACATTCTCCTCATACTTTTGTCGAAAAAGTCAAAAAGTGCCTTATATGGTAACCAAAGGAAAGATTCCATTCATACAATGTGGTAAAAAGTCAATAAAGGGTAAAAATGACATTAACAATTCATGGAATAATGGTAAACCTTTTATTAAAACATTTTTAGAAAACATGGTCATGGATGATAAGCGTAACCCCAGTAAATACTTACGTATAAGCAATCTCGGATAAAAATGAGATTTAAAATTTATCCCTTACCTTAGGTCTGATATGCATCGTTCGTAGCCGAACCTCCTATATAATGATTTAAATAATGTCATTGACTTATTAAAGAATCATATTCATTGTTATGATATCATATATGTTTCACTTATGACTTTATATTACCCGTTCTTTTGTAAATTCCATGTTAAAGCAGTGTTTTGGGTAAAATCATTTCATTTATCGCATGTGTTTCGACTTTTCGTTCTAGATATTATTACTTATATCTCGATATAAATAATTCCAGAATGTAAAACATGATTTATATATAATATATATTCATAATATACATATATATATATTATGAAATACATCGTTCATGAAGACGGTAGGCCGTACGTACGCATGAATGTTATTTTCGTTTCCTTATTGAATTGAATGAAACTAAATATATGACATACATATATATATATATACATAAATCCAGTAGCATTATTATTTCATATATTTCATTATTATTCATTATATAAACTTTATGATCATTCATGTATGGTAAACATGGAGAATAAATCTCATCACGTCGTGGAGACAGTAGTCCGTACGTACGCATGATTGATGATATCGTTCCAATAATTATTGAATAGAATTGGAGTGGATGGTATAATATATCAAAATCCGTATGAGGTTATAATAACCATATATAGTTATTCTTTACACCATTATACCCATCCATGTAAGGTGTTGGTGGAAAACCGATTTCACCACGGCGTGGAGATGGTATTCCGTACGTACGCACGCGTGGTGATTTCGTTTTCCATAGGATGGATAGACGGTGAAATAGGGTTGTTTCATAATTTTAATAAAATATCATTATATGAGTTATACTGATGTTATTACTTCATAATGAAACAAATAAAGAAGAAGAAGTGGAAGAAGAAATAGAGTTGAAATAATCGGTAACGGACATTACCTCTTCTTTAAATCGCCTCTTTGAGACCTCCTCTTAGGGCACTAAAATTGGTCTTTGAAAAATACCAGAACCTCTATGATGTTTCTATAGAAGTGGAGAAGAGAATTTTTCATTGGTTTGCCTAGCTTGAAGGCTCAAAGTGATGTGAGGAAAAGTGGGAGGAGGTGCCCTTTTATAAGGGAGGAGAGGGGCACCTTTGGAAAAACTAAAAATATTATTTTATTATAAAGACATATTCGGTTATTAATAGCTCCAAAATTATTTATTTAGAAGCTAATGTGGGTATGTGTCTAAATCCTCTAATACAATATAATTTAGAAAAGTTTAGGTTTCTATTTTAACCTTATCATTTATATTTAACCTTAAGTTAAATAATTTTACTTTTACCGTGTCTTCTTGTTTTCTTACACTATAAGGTTAATAAACATACTATAAAAAGCCAAAATAACCCCAAGTTGTTTATTATTAATATATATAACCTTATCTAAGTCATTTTTCCGAACCTTAGATTTTTATGAATAAAATAACAATTAATAATATAATATTTGTTTTAAAAACTATTTTATGTCAATTTTGACACTATTTGGTAATTGATTTTTTTGAAAATCATAACAGAATGATTAGTTCTAAAAACATTAATTAAATCAATACTAACATGTCATATTAACCTATAAAATTATTGTAACTCATAAAAAGCCTCAAATTAAATTTATTTGGGTATTTATAACATCAATTATGTCATTATTTCATTAATACGATAATTATTGCATCATCTTTGTGTCATAAATAAATTAAATTATTTAATGTCTAAAAATTATAAATAAAATACCATTATGTAAGAAATGTTTTTATCTTTCTAATTAATATTTATAGTAGAATTTATCTTATGTATAACCTTATATTAAAAATTATTTACTTATACAACTTTGATTTTAACTATTTTAACCCTTCTTTAAATAAATTAATAATAAATGTCCTAATCTAATCCAAGTGGACCTAAATGGTCATATTTTATTCCTAAGGTTTTTTTTTGGTGTAATTACACTTATCCAATAGAATTAGGACATGTGTTATGGTAATAATAATATCATTTTTACCCTTAATTGCCCTATTTAGTTTTAACTGTGGTAAAAAAAAGTAAAAAGTTACTATTCACCAAAAAATATTTTCATCTCATTGAACCAAAATTTAGTCCTTGATATTAACCATTGATCTAGGATTTTCGAAATTCCACTCACAGAAGCGGTAAAATTAATTTTTATGAAAAATTCAATTTTTTAACTACCACTTAGTGGTTTCACTATTCATCAAAAAATGAAAGTTTCCAGAAAAATACCAAAAATCAGGCCTAAGCTATATTTTATATTATGAATTAAAAAATGATGTCTATTTTCCCAAATTCATAACATATTAGTTGAATTAATTAATTTAAAAATTAATTCCTGTCGTCAAAAAAATCGCGTGTTTTTAAGAAACAATAACTATCAAAAGATTGATACTTGTTTATATCCAATTTCAAAGTGAAATTAATTCCCATGACCAACATTGGATTAAATGGTAAAAAATATATTATAATTACACTTTAAAAACAAATAAAAATATAATCTAACCATATAAATTATTGCGATGAAAAAAGTTGTTTTTAATTAAAATATAGCGTGTTTTTACTATTCATTAAAATATGAAAGTTATCAGAATAATATGAAAAATTTATCCAAAGTAAATTTTTATACCCTGATTCCAAAGAAAAATTTTATTTTGTCAAATTGAACTTATATACATTTCAAAAACCGGATTTAAGGTGGGTGCGCCATCAAAAGGTGGCAAAACTACATTGTTTGAAAAAAATAATTATTTTACTCGAAAAATTGATTTTGTTCTCATACCATGTTCTAGAAAATGTGTAAGATGAATAATAATGTTATAAAATTCAAATTTAGTTGATACTATTCATAACGGCTAGTTCATAATAATATTATAACCATATATCGTTGTTTTGTGAAACCTGGTATTGCGTAAAAGGCACGCTATCGAGGAAAGTCGCGATTGCGTGTAATGCAAGCCAAGTCAGGGTTGCGTGTTCTGCAAGACTCCATTGTTTTTTATAATATAATCCAACCATATTTCATTTATACATTGAATAAATATATTTATATATATACACCCAATGTTTCGTAGAATAACTACTATCAAAATTGTGTGTAACATGATCCAAGAATAGTGTTGTGTATACTACAAGCTCATACGTTGTTGCATGTAGCGCAAGGTAATCTTGTTGTATCATACAACACAAGACATCAATGATATTAAAAGAATCTTTTTCATAAAATCTCAGGGTGTTACATTCTATCCACCTTAAAATGAATTTCGCCCTCGAAATTCGTCGGGGTTATAAATGGTTTACTACTCGAAAGTTTGTTTAATAGAAACCCACATCGTAAAAAGGAATACCCAAACTTGGCTTTAAAAACTAAAGTATGAAATGTAACAGTTACCCAAATTAACTCATCACTGGTTTTCCACGTAGGATAACATAGGTGAAAATATGGATATGGAAGAAAAATCTAACCATCAAGTTCTGATGGAGAGTGGTAGAGAACATGGCTATGAAAAAGCCATCAATCACAAAGCCATAGATTTGTGATGATCTAAGGTACCATCTGATTCATTGGATATAAGGGCACTAGGACAAAAATTTCGGTTTTCAAGATCATTTCCTGTAGAGACCCTAAGCCTGACGTACATTGACATTACATTACTTTTGCGGAATACTTAGTACATAACAAAAAAACACACACACAAGGATCGTAATAGTTTAGTGTCTTTGGAAACTCGGAATGTAATCTTCTAATCGTGGTGAAGGAGCTCCAATATCTCCCATAATGATCTTCATTTTTTTTTACCTAAAACCTTTCTTTATATCCTGGGGAAAAGAAAACATAAAAGGGTGAGCTCAAATGCTCAGTAAGGGTAAACAAAAGAAATATAAATCACATCATATACATAAGCACATAACTTTTGGAAATCTTAACCTGCAAAAGAGATCATAATTTCATAACATGGGGTAAATCATGGCAGTGAAATGTAATCACAAAAATCATAACTTAAAACATGAAACTTTGTGGCATTCACACATAATCATAGAGAATCATTTCTTGTTAGTCAAGACTCATTTCCAAGACTATCTTAGTGGACAAAGTCCCTTTCTGAATCGAGTAACCCTCATTTCATTCCTGTTTCACTGAACCGGTATAACCTACCGTTCCAGCCCTGTCTATCTCATGATATATAAAATCTTTACCCAATGCATTGGAGGGAGATATAGGTCCCACCCATCTTATAATTAATCCTTTCTTATGTGTTCCACATAATCATAAATCATACATCATCGCATAACACATGTAATAAAAATGGAATTCTTGAAACATCGTGACATCATAAAACAAATCATATAAGGTAAATGACTTCATAAAAATAATTTCCTCAAAACATAATCAAATAAATTTAATAATAGGGATAAAAACAGAACCCTATATTATCTTAGATGGAAAATAATTTTGATAAAACATTTGAACTCTATTCTTGAGGAAAATATCCTTTCTACTTCAAAAACATTTTTCCTTTCATAAAATGTCATACGACTTTAAAATAAAAGAATATGATTAAAAATAAACTTGAAAACTTGTAAAGGAAGCTTCTTGGAAATAATGTATTAAAAATCCATTCATGCCATATAAGTTAAAAAAACATTCTTCTCGTACTTTTGACGGAAAAGTCAAAAAAGTACCTCGTACGAAAAACGACAACAGATTCCTTTCATATCCTTTACTAAAAATTTACCGAAGGGTAAAATTGAATATAAACTATTTTTTAAGGATATAAATATTACATATTGAGGAAACATGGATTTGGATGATAAAATACACCCCAGTAAATGCCAAAGTATAAACAATCTCGGATAAAAATGAGATTGTGATATTTCCCTTACCTTAGGTCCGATTTGCTTTGTACGTGTCCGAAGCTCCTGTATAATGGTTTAAATAATGTCATTGACTTATTACAGAATCATATTCATTGTTATGATATCATATATGGTTCACTTATGACATTATATTACCCATTCTTTTGTAAATTCCATGTTAAAGAAGCGGTTTGGGTAAAATCGTTTCATTTATCGTAGGTGTTTTGACTTGTTGTTCTTGACATTATTATTACTTATATCATGATTTACTTACTTCCAGAATATAAAATATGATTTATATATCATATATATTCAGTATATATATATATATAATAGATAGATAAATGAAATGAAAAACACCGTTCATGGAGACGGTAGTCCGTACGTACGCATGAACGCTGTTTTCCTTTCCTTATTGTCTTGAATGGAAGTAAGTAGATGACATACATATATATATATATATATAAATCCAGTAGCTTTATAATGTCATATATTTCATTATTATTTCTTATATATACTTTATATTCATTCTTAAATGGTTAACATGGAGAATGAATCTCATCGCGTCGTGGAGACGGTAGTCCGTACGTACGCACAAGCGATGATATCATTTTGATAAATATAGAATTGGAGTGGAGTGGATTATACAATATATCAGAATCAATATGATGTTTTAATAACTACGTATAGTTATTCTTTACACCATTATACCCATCCATGTAAGGTGGTGGTGGAAAATAGATTACACCACGGCGTGGAGACGGTATTCCGTACGTACGCACGCGCGGTGATTTCTTTTTCCGTAGGATGGATAGATGGTGAAATAGGGTTTTTTTTCATACTTATAATAACATATAAGTATATTAGTGATACTGATTTTATTACTTCATAATGAAACAACCTAAGAAGAAGAAGTGGAAGAAGAAATAAAGATGAAAGAATTGGTAACGGTAATTACCTCTTCTTTGAAGCACCTTTTCGAGACCTCCTCTTAGGGAACTAAAATTGGTCTTTGAGGAAGACCAGAACCTCTAGGATGTTGCTAGGGAAGTGGAGAAGAGATTTTGGCAGGGTTTGGCCGAGCTTGAGTGCTCAAATTGGTGTGAGGAGGAGGGGGAGGAGGTGTCCTTTTATAAGGGAGGAGAGGGGCACCTTAGGAATACCTCAAAATATTATTTTATATTAATGTCAAAATCGGTTTATAATGGTTCCAAAGGGACTTATTTCGAAGCTAAAGTGGGGATGGGTCGAAATCCTATCAACCAATGGGATTTAGACAAGTTTAGGGTATTATTTTAACCTTATCAATTAGATTTAACTCTATGTTAAATAATTTAACTTTTACCGTGTCTTTTTGTTTTCTTTTACTATATGGTTAATACACTTACTATAACATTCCAAACGAACCCCAAATTGTTTATTATTAGTATATATATCCTTATCTAAGTCATTTGGCCGAACCTTAGATTTTTAGGAATAAAATAACAATTAATAATATAATATTTGATTTAAAAACTATTTTGTGTCAATTTTGACACTATTTGATATATGATTTTTGTGAAAGTCATAACAGAATTATATGTTCAAACCAAGTTGATTAAATCAACACTAATATATCATAGTAACCTAGAAAATTACTGGAATTCATAACAAGTCTCAAATTACATTCATTTGAGCATTTATAACATCAATTATGTTAATATTTCCTTAAAAGGGAAATTACTGCATCATCATTGTGTCATAAATAAATTAATTTATTTAAAGTCTAAAAATTATAAATAAAATATCATTATGTAGGAAATATTTTTATCTTTCTAATGAATATTTATAGTCTAATTTATCTTATGTATAACCCCATATTAAAAATGATTTACTTATTAAACTTTGATTTTAACTATTTTAACCCTTCTTTAAATAAATTAATAATAAATGTCCTAATCTAACCCAAGTGGGCCTAAATGGTCATATTTTATTCCTAAGTTTGTTTTTGGTCGAATTAAACTTATCCAATAGAATTAGGACATGTGTTACGGTAATAGTAATATCATTTTTACCCTTAGTTACCCTATTTACTATTAACCGCGGTAAAAAAAGTAAAAAGTTACTATTCACCAAAAAATTATTTTTATCTCATTGAACCACATTTTACGTACTGATATCAACCGTGTCTGTCGGATTTTCGAAATTCCATTCACAGAAGCGGTAAAATTAAGTTTTATGCAAAATTCAGTTTTTAACCTACCACTTAGTGGTTTCACTATTCATCAAAAATTGAAAGTTTTCAGAAAAATACCAAAATTTCACCCTAGGTTAATTTCGGTATTTCTAATCCAAAAATGAAGTCCATTTTGAAAAATAAAATTTGTAAAATTTCAAAAAGTGGTTATTAATATTCATAACGTCTAGTTTTAATAATATTTTAATAGCATATCGTTGTTTAGTGAAACTCGGTATTGCGTACGACGCAAACTATCGAGGAAGGTCGCGATTGCGTGTAATGCAAGGCAAGTCAAGGATGCGTGTTGTGCAAGCTCCTTTTGGTGTATCGTACAACACAAGACATTAGTGAAATAAAAAAGAATATTTTTCATAAAATCTCAGGCTGTTACATTCTACCCCCCTTAAAATGAATTTCGCCCTCAAAATTCGTCGGGGTTATAAATGGTTTACTATTCGAATGTTTCTTTAATAGAAACCCACATCGTAAAAAGGAATACCAAAACTTGGCTTTAAAAACTAAAGTATGAAATGTAACGATTACCTAAATAAACTAGTCATTGGGTTTCCACATAGGTGAAAATATGGATATGGAAGAGAAATCTAACCATCATGTTCTGATGGAGAGTGGTAGAGAACATGGCTATGGAAAAGCCAGCAATCACAAAGCCATAAATTTGTGATGATCTAAGGTACCATCTGATTCATCAGATATAAGATCACTAGGACAACATTTTTGGTTTTCAAGATCGTTTCCCTAATGTTAAAGAATTTGAATTAGAATAAATACTTACTTTATTTTGGTACAATCTCACTGTTGTTCGTGCCTTTAACAATTTCCACTTCATCTCTTAAATAAATGAAGTTGAATTTGTTATTCGTGAAGTGTTAGCAGATCATGTGATAGAATGACGGGTCATTCCATCTGTCTCAAACAAAAGGTTAGCAAAAAAAAATTATATACATAAGTCGATCTATAGTGAGGTTAATCATATATGGTTCCTAAAATGGACTTATTCTTCATATATCATACTGCTTAATATAATAAAACTAGTTTCTACTAAACAGGGACTTCCTGTAGGCCAGTGGTAGGCGATAAAGGCCAGTCGCACTTTGGTTGTGGGTTCGATTCCCACAGCTTTGTCCGAAGCGATGGGTTGTCGCCCGTCCTGTAGGTTGTCCTTTTTCTAAAAGTACATTACT
This sequence comes from Viscum album, assembly GCA_963277665.1. Taxonomy (NCBI): domain Eukaryota; kingdom Viridiplantae; phylum Streptophyta; class Magnoliopsida; order Santalales; family Viscaceae; genus Viscum; species Viscum album. The sequence goes on from OY728160.1 coordinate 1,388,753,453, forward strand.
ATAACATCCCATCAATAATATCGAAAATATTCTATCCTTAAACTAACTTATGTCCAACATAATCCATTCTAATCGTTAGGCTTATCCATAATACTACAGTCCACTCTCATAATATAGTGAAAACGATTACCAGAGATTTAATACAGTCGTTAATCCCCATTTATCATAAGATATGTCTTGTTGGTCACCTTCCAAACATTCAAAGGCCTTAATCATGTATTCTCTTGAATACCCATTGAACCTTAGTGAAAATATGAATGCATTTAAAAGTTAACTCTTTCCACATACCAAAATCCAAAAATTCTATATACTCAAACCATGATATAACCTTCTCCTTATATCAGTCATGAGCTCATGAATACAATCAAACACCTCATTATCTTATTATTCCTTCATTATGCGCATATCATCTAAATTCCAAAAATATCTGAATAACCTTTCATGGATAGTGGTACCATTAATCATACACTTTCATAACTCAAGGAAAGACAACAGTATAACAATCCTTAGATGTCTCTTTATTCCATAGTACCATGATATTTCTTATACAACATTACACATGATAAACATGTAATCATTCCACATCATTCTTAAACCATTGACCGAGCTTCAAAAATTCTTTCATCTCACATATCATTTGTAGTCTCTTCATCATCATCCACATAAATACTTCCCATACGACCATACTGATTATCTTCATGAGACTTTCCCTTAGGGAATTGGTTTGCATAATGCCCGTACATTCCACATTTAAAACATTTAACCATTGTTGATGTCGTAGCAATATCATTATCCTCATCCATGTTGTTAACTGAACCTTTTCCTTTGCATTTACTTGCTTTGTGTCCTTATTTTCCACACCCAAAGCATCTTCCAGTTCCTTTGAAACATTCTCCTTGATGCCTCTTCCCACATGATTTACATAGGGGAAATTGAACTTTCTTTCCTCTATGCTCATCATGAAACTCCATCTTTCTCTTATTAGCCGAGTCAGGAAACTTACCAAATTTTACTTTATTGATCATATTATGAGATTGCTGATTCGGCATAATAATTATGTTTGGACTTCCAAATCCCATTTCATTATGAAGAATATCATTCCCTTGTCCATCATATCCTCCATTATCGTGAATCATCTTGTTTCCAACCATTTTCTAAAACCCAAAAAAAAGAATAGTGTGAGAGGCAAAAATCATGCTAGGGAAAACAACATAATAAAGGTGGAGTATCCTCGATATCTAACATCTTAGGTTAAATTCTATGATCTTTACCGTAGTTCTAGGACTTTATCCTATACGTATACTTATCCTTAGGGACATCCCTAGACATACCTTATAAATATCTCTAGGGATCTCACCAAAGTTCTCGCATCCTAGTTTCCAAAGGTTGACTAAACCTTTCCTCTGATACCAACTGTAGAGACCCTAAGCCTGATGTACATTGACATTACATTACTTTTTCGTAATACTTAGTACATAACAAAAAAACACACACACAAGGATCGTAATAGTTTAGTGTCTTTGGAAACTCGGAACGTAATCTTCTAATCGTAGTGAAGGAGCTCCAATATCTCCCATAAAGATCTTCCCTTTTTTTTTACCTAAAACCTTTCTTTATATCCTGGGGAAAAGAAAACATAAAAGGGTGATCTCAAATTCTCAGTAAGGGTAAACAAAAGAAATATAAATCACATCATATACATAAGCACATAACTTTTGGAAATCTTAACCTGCAAAAGAGATCATAATTTCATAACATGGGGTAAATCATGGCAGTGAAATGTAATCACAATAATCATAACTTAAAACATGAAACTTTGTGGCATTCACACATAATCATAGAGAATCATTTCTTGTTAGTCAAGACTCATTGACAAGACTATCTTAGTGGACAAAGTCCCTTTCTGAATCGAGTAACCCTCGTTTCAGTCCTGTTTCACTGAACCGGTATAACCTACCGTTCCAGCCCTGTCTATCTCATGAGATATAAAATCTTTACCCAATGCATTGGAGGGAGATATAGGTCCCACCCATCTTATAATGAATCCTTTCTTATGTGTTCCACATAATCATAAATCATACATCATCGCATAACACATGTAATAAAAATGGAATTCTTGAAACATCATGACATCATAAAACAAATCATATAAGGTAAATGACTTCATAAAAATAATTTCCTCAAAACATAATCAAATCAATTTAATAATAGGGATAAAAACAGAACCCTATATTATCTTAGATGGAAAATAATTTTGATAAAACATTTGAACTCCATTCTTGAGGAAAATATCCTTTCTACTTCAAAAACATTTTTCCTTTCATAACATGTCATACGACTTTAAAATAAAAGAAGATGATTAAAAATAAACTTGAAAACTTGTAAAGGAAGCTTCTTGGAAATAATGTTTTAAAAATCCATTCATGCCGTATAAGTTAAAAAAACATTCTTCTCGTACTTTTGTCGGAAAAGTCAAAAAAGTACCTCGTACGAAAAACGACAAAAGATTCCTTTCATATCCTTTACTAAAAATTTACCGAAGGGTAAAATTGAATATAAACTATTGTTTAAGGATATAAATATTACATATTGAGGAAACATGGATTTGGATGATAAAATACACCCCAGTAAATGCCAAAGTATAAACAATCTCGAATAAAAATGAGATTGTGATATTTCCCTTACCTTAGGTCTGATTTGCTTTGTACGTGTCCGAAGCTCCTGTATAATGGTTTAAATAATGTCATTGACTTATTACAGAATCATATTCATTGTTATGATATCATATATGGTTCACTTATGACATTATATTACCCATTCTTTTGTAAATTCCATGTTAAAGAAGCGGTTTGGGTAAAATCGTTTCATTTATCGTAGGTGTTTTGACTTGTTGTTCTTGACATTATTATTACTTATATCATGATTTACTTACTTACAGAATATAAAATATGATTTATATATCATATATATTCAGTATATATATATATATATAATAGATTGATAAATGAAATGAAAAACACCGTTCATGGAGACGGTAGTCCGTACGTACGCATGAACGTTGTTTTCCTTTCCTTATTGTCTTGAATGGAAGTAAGTAGATGACATACATATATATATATATATATATACATAAATCCAGTAGCTTTATAATGTCATATATTTCATTATTATTTCTTATATATACTTTATATTCATTCTTAAATGGTTAACATGGAGAATGAATCTCATCGCGTCGTGGAGACGGTAGTCCGTACGTACGCACAAGCGATGATATCATTTCCATAAATATTGAATTGAATTGGAGTGGATTATACAATATATAAGAATCAATATGATGTTTTAATAACTATGTATAGTTATTCTTTACACCATTATACCCATCCATGTAAGGTGGTGGTGGAAAATAGATTACACCACGGCGTGGAGACGGTATTCCATACGTACGCACGCGCGGTGATTTCTTTTTCCGTAGGATGGATAGATGGTGAAATAGGGTTTTTTTCATACTTATAATAACATATAAGTATATGAGTGATACTGATGTTATTAATTCATAATGAAACAACCTAAGAAGAAGAAGTGGAAGAAGAAATAAAGATGAAAGAATTGGTAACGGTAATTACCTCTTCTTTGAAGCACCTTTTGGAGACCTCCTCTTAGGGAACTAAAATTGGTCTTTGAGGAAGACCAGAACCTCTAGGATGTTTCTAGGGAAGTGTAGAAGAGATTTTGGCAGGGGTTGGCCGAGCTTGAGTGCTCAAATTGGTGTGAGGAGGAGGGGGAGGAGGTGTCCTTTTATAAGGGAGGAGAGGGGCACCTTAGGAATACCTCAAAATATTATTTTATATTAATGTCAAAATCGGTTTATAATGGTTCCAAAGGGACTTATTTCGAAGCTAAAGTGGGGATGGGTCGAAATAATATCAACCAATGGGATTTAGACAAGTTTAGGGTATTATTTTAACCTTATCAATTAGATTTAACTCTAAGTTAAATAATTTAACTTTTACCGTGTCTTTTTGTTTTCTTTTACTATATGGTTAATACACTTACTATAACATGCCAAACTAACCCCAAATTGATTATTATTAATATATATATCCTTATCTAAGTCATTTGGCCGAACCTTAGATTTTTAGGAATAAAATAAAAATTAATAATATAATATTTGATTTAAAAACTATTTTGTGTCAATTTTGACACTATTTAATATATGATTTTTGTGAAAGTCATAACAGAATTATATGTTCGATACAAGTTGATTAAATCAACACTAATATATCATAGTAACCTAGAAAATTACTGGAATTCATAAAAAGTCTCAAATTACATTCATTTGAGCATTTATAACATCAATTATGTTAATATTTCCTTAAAAGGGTAATTACTGCATCATCGTTGTGTCATAAATAAATTATTTATTTAAAGTCTAAAAATTATAAATAAAATATCATTATGTAGGAAATCTTTTTATCTTTCTAATTAATATTTATAGTCGAATTTATCATATGTATAACCCCATATTAAAAATGATTTACTTATTAAACTTTGATTTTAACTATTTTAACCCTTCTTTAAATAAATTAATAATAAATGTCCTAATCTAACCCAAGTGGGCCTAAATGGTCATATTTTATTCCTAAGTTTGTTTTTGGTCGAATTAAACTTATCCAATAGAATTAGGACATGTGTTAGGGTAATAGTAATATCATTTTTACCCTTAGTTACCCTATTTACTATTAACCGTGGTAAAAAAAGTAAAAAGTTACTATTCACCAAAAAATTATTTTTATCTCATTGAACCACATTTTACTTACTGATATCAACCGTGTCTGTTGGATTTTCGAAATTCCATTCACAGAAGCGGAAAAATTAATTTTTATGCAAAATTCAGTTTTTAACCTACCACTTAGTGGTTTCACTATTCATCAAAAATTGAAAGTTTTCAGAAAAATACCAAAATTTCACCCTAGGATAATTTCGGTATTTCGAATCCAAAAATGAAGGTCATTTTGAAAAATAAAATTTATAAAATTTCAAAAAGTGGTTATTATTATTCATAACGGCTAGTTTTAATAATATTTTAATAGCATATCGTTGTTTAGTGAAACTCGGTATTACGTACGACGCAAACTATCGAGGAAGGTCGCGATTGCGTGTAATGAAAGGCAAGTCAAGGATACGTGTTGTGCTAGCTCCTTTTGGTGTAGCGTACAACACAAGACATTAGTGAAATAAAAAAGAATATTTTTCATAAAATCTCGGGCTGTTACATTTCCCTAAAGTTGATGAAATTGTAAATAGAAGAAATACTTTCGTGATTTTGGTACAGTCTCAATGTTGTTCGTTCTTTGGACAATTTCCACTTCATCTCTTAATGAAATGAAGTTGAATTTTTCATTCGTGAAGTGTTAGCAGATCATGTGATAGAATGATGGGTCATTCCATCTGTCTCAAACAAAAGGTTGTAAAAGTTATCAAAAATACATAAGTCCATCTATAGTGAGATTAATCATATATGGTTCCTAAAATGGACTTATACTTCATATATCATACTACTTAATATAATAAAACTAGTTTCTACTAAATAGGGACTTCCTATAGGCCAGTGGTAGGTGATAAAGTTCAGTAGCACTTCGGTTGTGGGTTCGATTCCCACAGCCTTGTCCGACGCGATGGGTTGTCGCCCGTCCTACAGGTTTTCCTTTTTCTAAAACTACATTACTATAACATCCCATCAATAATATCGAAAAAATTTATATCCTTAAACAATAATAACTTATGTACAACATAATCCTTTCCAATCTTTAGGCTTATCTAAAATACTTAGGTCCAAGCTCATAGTATAAAGAAAACGATTACTTGAAATGTCATCAACCAAGCATGTGAATACCATCATTTATCCCCCCCATATATCTTGATGGTCAAATTCCAATCATGTGAATGCCTTAAACTTGTATTCTCTTGAAAAATGAATACCCATTAAACCTTAGTGAAAACATGAATGTCGTCAAAAGTTAACTCTTTCCACATACCAAAATCCAAAAATTCTATATACTCAAATCATGATATAACATTCTCCTTATATCAGTCATGAGCTCATGAATACTATTAAACATTTAATTTTCTCCTTATCCCTTCATTATGCGCATATCATCTACTTTCCAGAAATATCTGAATAACCTTTCATGGTTACTGGCACCATTAATCATACACTTTCAAAACTTAAGGAAAGAAAACAATGTAACAATCCTTAGATGTCTATTTATTCCATAGTACCATGAGATTACTTATACAACATTACACTTGATAAACATGTAATCATTCCACTTCCTTCTTAAACAATTGACCGAGATTCAACAGTTATTTCATCTCACATATCATTTGTAGTCTCTTCATCATCATCAACATAAATACTACCCATATGACCGTATTGATTCTCTTCATGAGACTTTACCTTAGGGCATTGGTTTTCATAATGCCTGTACATTCCACATTTAAAACATTTAACCATTTTTGATGTTGTAGCAATACCACTATCCTCATCCATGGTGTCAACTGAACCTTTTCCTTTTCACTTACTGGCCTTGTGTCCTTCTTTTCACACCCAAAGCATCTTCCAGTTCCCTTGAAACAATCTCCCCGATGCTTCTTCCCACATGATTTACATGAGGGAAATTGAACTTTCTTTCCTAAATGATCATCATGTAACTCCATCTTTCTCTTATTATCTGAGTCCGGAAACTTACCAAAGTTGAGATTATTGATAATATTATGAGATTGCTGACTAGGCATAATAACGATGGTTGGACTTCCAAATCCCGTTTTATCTGGATTCTCATAAATAATATCATTCCATTGTCCGTCATATCCTCCATTATCATGAATCTTCCTATTTCCAGCCATTTTCTAAAACCCAAAAAATAATAGTGTGAGAGGCAAAAATCATGCTAGGGAAAACAACATAGTAAAGGAGGAGGACCCTCAATATCTAACATCTTAGGTTAAATTATAAGATCGTTATCATAGTTCTAGCACTGTATACTATATGTATACTTATCCATAGGGACATCCCTAGACATACCTTAAAAATATCTCCAGGGATCTTACTAACGTTTTTGCATCCTAGTTTCCAAAGGTTGACTAAACCTTTCCTCTGATACCAACTGTAACGGACCCGAAGCTTGATGTACATGGACATTACATTACTTAAGCGGAATACATAATATATAACAAAAACAGACACATAAGGATCGTAATAGTTTAGTGTCTTTGGAAACTCAGAATATAATCTTCTAATCGTGGTGAAAGATCTTCAACATCTCCCATAAGATCTTCCCCTTTTTGTTTTCTTACCTAAAACCTTTCTTTAAATCCTGGGGAAAAGAAAACATATAAAGGGTGAGCTCAAATGCTCAGTAAGGGTAAGCATGGATAAAATAAAACAAATCATATACATTTGAACATCAAAACGTGAACATAATATTTAAACATCAGAATCTTGAGCAATGACATAAATCATGGAAGTACGTAAGGAATAGATCATAAAGAAACATTAATCATGATAAAATAACATGGGAATTAAACATGTAATTGTGTAAAACCATTAATCACATGATATGATTTCCATAGTAGCCAAGGAATTGCTGCCAAGACCATCTTAGTGGACAAAGTCCCTTTCTGAATCGAGTTCACTCCTCGTTCCAGTCCTGTATTACTGAACTGGTTTAACATTCCATTCCATCAATGTCTATATCATGAGATATAAATCTTTACCCAATTCATTGGAGGGAGATATAGGTCCCACCCATCTCATAATTAAATCATTCTTTCGTGTTCCACAAAATCATAAATCATACATCATAGCATAACCCATGTAATAAAATGGGATTCTTAAACATCATTCCATCATAACATAATCCATAAACATTTGATATCATTTCATCATAAGAAAATTCAAACCATTTAAATCATAGAGACATTTTACTTGAAACATACACATATGAAATAATGTCATCTTAGATGGAAAATAGTTTTGACAAAACACTTGAAATGAATTCTTGAGGAAAATATCGTTTCTTCTTTAAAATCATTTTCTTTTCACAAAATTCCATGCAATTTAAAAAGATAAGGGTTTTTATGTAAATAATCATGCAATCTTGTAGAGTAATCTTCTTGAAAATGAGGTGTTATGAAACCGTAAAAATACGTTCACGCCGTATAAGTTAAAAATAACATTCTCCTCGTAATTTTGTCAGAAAAGTCAAAAAGTACCTTATATGGTAACCAAAGGAAAGATTCCATTCATACAGTGTGTTAAAAATTCAATAAAGGGTAAAAATGTCTTTAAACATTCTTGGAATAATGGTAAACCTTTTATGAAAACATTTTTAGAAAACATGGTCATGGATGATAAATGTAACCCCAGTAAATACTTATGTATAAGCAATCTCGGATAAAAATAAGATTGAAAATTTATCCCTTACCTTAGGTCCGATATGCTTCGTACGTATCCAAACCTCCTGTATAATGATTTAAATAATGTCATTGACTTATTACAGAATCATATTCATTGTTATGATATCATATATGTTTCACTTATGACGTTATATTACCCGTTCTTTTGTAAATTCCATGTTAAAGCAGCGTTTTGGGTAAAATCATTTCATTTATCGTATGTGTTTCGACTTTTAGTTCTTGATATTATTACTTATATCCTGATTTACATAATTCCATAATGTAAAAAATGATTTATATATAATATATATTCATCATATACATATATATATATTATGAAATACACCGTTCATGGAGACAGTAGGCCGTACGTACGCATGAACGCTGTTTTCGTTTCCTTATTGAATTGAATGAAACTAAATATATGACATACATATATCTATACATAAATCCAGTAGCATTATTATTTCATATATTTCATTATTATTCATTATAAAAACTTTATGATCATTCATGTATGGTTAACATGGAGACTGAATCTCATCGCGTCGTGGAGACGGTAGTCCGTACATACGCACGAGTGATGATATCGTTCCCATTATTATTGAATAGAATTGGAGTGGATGGTATAATATATCCGAATCAGTATGATGTTATAATAACCATATATAGTTATTCTTCACTCCATTATACCCATCCATGTAAGTTGTTGGTGGAAAAACAGATGTTACCACGGCGTGGAGACGGTAATCCGTACGTACGCACGCATGGTGATTTCCTTTTCCATAGGATGGATAGATGGTGAAATAGGGTTGTTTTATACTTATAATAACATATCATTATCTTATTTATATTTATTTTATTACTTCATAATGAAACAACTAAAGAAGAAGAAGTGGAAGAAGAAATAGAGTTGAAAGAATTGGTAACGGACATCACCTCTTCTTTGAAGCGCCTCTTTGAGACCTCCTCTTAGGGCACTAAAATTGGTCTTTGAAGAAGACCAGAACCTCTAGGATGTTTCTATGGAAGTGTAGAAGAGAATTTGGTAGGGGTTTTCCGATCATTAATGCTCAAAGTGGTGTGAGGAAGAGAGGGAGGAGGTTCCCTTTTATAAGGGAGGAGAGGGGAACCTTTGGAAAAACTTAAAATATTATTTTATTATAAAGTCATATTTCGGGTTTTAATAGCTCCAAATTTATTTAATTCGAAGATAATGTGGGGATGGGTCGAAATCCTCTCATCCAATATAATTTAGACAAGTTTAGTTTTCTATTTTAACCTTATCATTTAGATTTAACCTTAAGTTAAATAATTTTACTTTTACAGTGTTTTCTTGTTTTCTTACACTATAAGGTTAATAAACTTACTATAAAAATCCAAAAGAACCCCAAGTTTTTTATTATTAATATATATAACATTATATAAGTCATTTGGCCAATCCTTAGATTTTTATGAATAAAATAACTATAAGGCCCCGGCCTTAAACCTTACTTAATATTGAATTAAAAGAATAATTCACGTTGAGGATCTTTTCAGGTTTAGAGTTTTAGAGAATTAGAACATAACTATTACATCTCAAAAGATTACAAAGTAGACACTTCTACTAAGTTTCCATAATAAAAAAAACTCTTAAAAATAAACGTGTCTAGTTCCATGTTTTATATAGGATGACATTCCCTTGATCCCATCCTTGACCTTATTCCACTTTAAGTCCTGTGAAAAACATTTCGAAAAACTTGGGGTCAGCATAAAAAGCTCAGTAATGGATACAAAGAGAATGAAAACTGTTAGTTTTTCAAACATCAAGTAAACCATGTATACTATATCAAAGTAATACCTTCACCTTCATGAAGTAGTAAAAAAAATCTTCACTGAAAAAAGTATCATTACTTACCTTTTTGTAACCAAAGGATTACCATAAAATCCATAAAAAGAACACATAACATATATAAAGGTAACTTGGGACATAAACATACTTAAGTGGAATAACAATACGGTCGACTTCCACACATATCACTTAATGGAATAGCCATACGGCCAATTTCCATACATACTTAATGGAATAGCCATACGGCCGACTTCCATACCCAATGCATTGGAGGTTATAACGTAACCACCCGTCCTGGTATTCACGGCACCACCCGTCATATGGTTTATAACGTAACCACCCGTTAAAATGTCCAAGTACCAATATAAAATCATAAAACATAAAACCAATATAAAGGAATGATAACATTTCTACATTTCAATCACAATATATCATAAATATATTGACATAATATAATCCTTTATCAAAACCATTTTCAATACCAAAATACATAAAAGAGTATATGGTATTTATTTTATTTTAAAAACATTACGGCTTGTTGAGGAAGCCAAAGGCCAAATAATACTCGCGGCGGCGGAAAAGGTCGTTGTCGCCGCGTATGTTAAAAGAAACATTCCTTTTTGACGTTTTGTAAAAAGCTTCGTAGAAAAAGATTCCTTTTGTATAAAAGTAAAAGTCAAAGGGGTTTATACACCGTATAAAAGAAAGTTGTGTATAAAACGAAATATGCCTCAATGAAAGGAGATTGAGACGAAGTCCCTTACCTTGGGTCCGACTTGACTCGATCGTTCTTTAACGTCCTTAATAATAAACTTGAGTTAATTTATACTTGATTAAGAACCTTTTTAAAGTTCATTATTCTTTTTATATCACTTATTGCCATGTTATAAACATTATGTAACCATTTAAGTTAATAATGTTTGTTTTGTCAATATTTGGTTCTTAAGTCGAAAGTTGACTTCTTACAATTACATGTTGTTCATGTGGTCAAAAGTTCTTTATATCCAGAATGAAATTCCCGATTTGGATATAATATGTATCATATATATCCAGAATATACATGTATTTATAATATTACATAATCATTTAGAGGTAAGAAATGAAACGCACCGTTCATGGAGACGGTAAGTCGTACGTACGCATGAACGCTACTTTCATTTCTTTGTCATATTAGTGGAATTAAAACTAAATGAGAGGTATGTATATTTTAATTCCAGAATTATATTCATCATTTAGATATATCATTAATTATATATATATATTATATACATGAAATTTTAATAGTACATTACATTTGGGGATAAGAAATGAAATGCACCGTTCATGGAGACGGTAAGCCGTACGTACGCATGAACGCTACTTTCATTTCTATCTCATACTTTAATGGAAAGAAATAATAATGATATAGGGGTATATTATAATTCTAGTATAACATCATATATAATAACTTTAAATCCATCCTTTACACATCCCACATATGGCATTAACGAATCACATCACTTTTAGGGGGCGGTAGTCCGCACTTCCTTAAATGAAGATATCGTGTTTACCCATAATGGAAACCATAAAGGTATTCCAAAAATGAAAAATACAGAATCTTAAAGAAAACATAAACATATTATATATCATATATAAAAATAGTGACATCATAATGGCCACCCTTGAAGGTGTTAAATGAGTATTGAACAATCATCGTTTCGGGAGGCAGAATTTCGCCATCCACGGAAACCGTATGTTCTTTAACCATTTGATGTAGTTGTGTGAGAGTGTAGCTCAAATAAATTTTATAACAACATCCTATTATATTGAAGATACTGGTGTTGTTACAAAAGAAGTAAATAAAAAGAGTTTAGAGGGTTGGAGAAGCAAAATAAAACAAATGAACGAGAGAGAATGAATTACCTTTAAAAGTGTAACTCCCTTTTGATTTGAGCCTAAAGGCTTCCTTTGAAAGGATTATGCCCAAAGGGAATACTCTAGGATGAGGAGAGGGATGTGGATAGAGTAATTGGGCAGGGGTTGGCCGAGCCAAAGGCTTGAGAATTGTGTGAAATGGGGTAGAGGTGGGGGCCTTTTATAAGAGGAGAGGAGGGGCACTTTTGGAAAGTAAAGAAATATTACTTTATTTGAAAAAAAAATTCGGTTTTAAAAGGTCCCACATTGATATAATTCGTGGATAAGGTGATAAGGGTTCTAAATCCACTCATCCAATTGGTTTTGGACATGTGTAGGTTTTAGATTTTTCATTATCTTTCCATTTTATTTAAATCGTCAAATAATGATGTCATCACTGCATCATTATTATGTCATATATAATTTAATTTATTTAATGTCTAAAAATTATAAAAAAAATTCTATGATGTAGGAAATATTTTTAGCTTTCCAATGACTATTTATAATCAAAATGTGGACTTGTATAACCCCACTCAAAAACTATTTTAGTAAAACAATTTATGTTAGTGTCATTTTCACTTTAACATTAAATAAAAATATATTAATGTCATTTTCCAACTAAAGTGGCTCCATGGGGTCCCCAAGTTGGCCCATGGCTTGTCTTGGTCGGCCATGACTCACCCAATAGGTTTAGGACAAGTTTCATGGTGTTTTCACATTCTTATAATATCATTTTTACCTTAAACTACACTAATTACCTCTAATCGCGATTAATGAAAAAAAGTTACTATTCACCAAAAAATTATTTTAATCTCATTAAACCACATTTTACTTCTTAATGACAACCATGTATGTCGGATTTTTAAAATTCAATACACATTAGTGGTAAACTTTCATTTAACTGAAAAATCAGTTTGCTTGATTACCACTTAGTGGTTTCACTATTCATCAAAAATTGAAGTTTTTCAGAAAATTACCAAAAATTCACCCTAAGCTATATTTGATATTCCGAATTCAAAAATGAAGTCCATTTTACAAAATTCAAAACATATAAGTCAAATTAATTAATTTAATAATTAATTCCCGCTGTCATGACAAATAGCGTGTTTTTGTGAAACAATAAGTATCAAAAGATTGACACCAGTTTAAGTCCAATTTCAAAGTGAAATTGATTCCAATGACCACCATTGGATTAACTGGTAAAAATATTTTCTAATTTCACTTTAAAACCAATTAAAATAATAATCTAATCATATAAATAGTTTAGATTAAAAAGAGGTTTTGAATTAAAATACAACATTTTACACTATTCATAAAAAAAATGAACTTTATCAGAAAGGTACCAAAAATTTACACAAAGTAAATTTTGATGTCCCGATTCTAAAGAAGAGTTATATTTGGTCCAAAATAAAGTATAATAGTGATAAAAACTATATTTAATGACGGTTCACCATTAAAAGGTGATAAGTGAACCTTTAGTGAAAATTAGAGTATATATGTCCGTAAAATTGAACTCTTTCCGTATTTTAAGCTTTTATCTTTTATTGGGTAAATGTATAAACATTTAAAAACATATATTATCATATTTTAGTTATTTCTATCCATTCCTGCCAGTACAACGGCTACTCATTAACTAACATTTAAAATAATATTATTTTATTACTTGTGTGCAACATAAGTTTTCAAAGAAACTCATCGTTGCGTACCGAGTATGCTATCGAACGTAGAAACCCCTTTTAATTAAAATTAATATTTAATTCATAAATATTAATAAATATGAAAATTCTTTATTCTTTATTTACCTGGGATGTTACATCCTTCCCCCCTTTTGGGAATTGCGTCCTCGCAATTTTATTCACTTACCGAATAAGTGGGGGTATTTATCCCTCATAGCATTTTCAGATTCTCATGTTGCCTCTTCAATCACATGGTTTTTTCACAAAACCTTTACCTGATGAATCACTTTATTCCGTAACACCTGATCCCTGTGGTCAAGAATCTGGACCGGTTGTTCCTCATATGATAGGTTCTCTTCTAGCTGAACTACCTCTGGACTCAAAACATGAGATGGATCTGGCATATACATTCTCAACATTGAAACATGAAAAACATTGTGTACCTGAGATAAACTCGGAGGTAAAGCCACTCGGTATGCAACTGATCCAACTCTTTCCAGAATTTCGTATGGTCCAACGAACCATGGACTCAACTTTCCTTTCTTACCAAATCTCATCACACTTTTCCAAGGAGAATCCTTGAGAAAAGCATGATCACCTACCTCAAAAGATAGATCCTTCCTCCGGTTATCCGCATAACTCTTCTACCTACTCGGAGCTGTTCTCATGTGTTTTCTGAATCAACTAAACTTTTTCTGCCATCTCTTCTACCAATTCTGGTCCCATCAGCTTCCTTTCACCCACTTCATTCCAAAATGCTGGAGTTCGACACCGCTTCCCATATAATGCCTCAAATAGTGCCATCTGTATACTGGAATGAAAGCTGTTATTATAAGAAAATTCAACCAAAGAAAGATGTTGGTCCCAACTTCCCTGATAATCCATCAAACAAGCTCGTAGAATATCCTCCAATGTCTGAATTGTTCGTTCTGACTGCCCATCTGATTGAGGATGAAAAGCTGTACTAAAATTTTAATTCAGTACCCAACTACTTCTGAAGTCCTTTCCAAAAGTTAGAAGTAAACCTGGGTTCACGATCCAATACAATGGAGAGAGGAACTCCATGTAACCTGACTATCTCTTTAAGATACAAACGGGAAAGTTGATCTAGAGAGAAAGTATCTCGTATAGAAAGGAAATGAGCAGATTTGGTCAAGCGATCAACTATAACCCAGATTGCATTATTACCTCGAGATGTCCTTGGTAATCCCACAACAAAGTCCATGGATATGTTTTCTCATTTCCACTCTGGCACTGGTAAAGGCTGAAGCATCCCTTTCGGTAACTGCTGCTCTACTTTAACCTGTTGACATGTCAAACACTTCACAGTAAAATCAGCAATGTCTCTTTTCATTCCATCCCACCAGTAATACTCCCGCAGACCTCTGTACATCTTAGTACTGCCAGGATGAAAAAACAACTCATTCTTCAACTGTGAATCACAAGGCACACATAACCTCTTCAAAAACCTCAAAACACAAACACAAACTTATCCAAGAACTCATGGAAAATTTTATTCATAAGGTCCATGAATACAGCAGGTGCATTGGTTAACCCAAAAGGCATAACTAAAAATTCATAATGGCCATATCTAGTACGGAACGCAGTCTTCGAAACGTCTGCTTCTTTTACTTTCAACTAATGGTACCCCGACCTCAAGTCAATATTCGAAAAATACTGAGCTCCCTGGAGCTGATACCACTTCATTCGATGGCCCAACATCTGCTGAAGTTGTTGAAAATGATTTTAACACCCCTTTCTGCTTGTATTCTAGCTGCATTCCCCTAGTTGAGTTCTTCGTTGGACACTCGTTTGCATAATTACCCATTTCATTACACTTAAAACATCTTACCGTTGGCTTTTCATTGCCTGCTTGATCATCTTCCTTACATTTACGAGCAATATGACCAGACTTACCACACCGAAAGCACTTACCAGACTTGGATAAACATTCTCCAGGATGCATTTTACCACACTTCTCACAGGATGGATATTTGGTTTTCTTACCTCCTTGCTTATTTGATGAATTCTTCTCCTTTTCCTGCCAACTAGACCTCTTATTCTGTTGTTTGTCATAGAACACCTAATCATCGGCAAACTCCATTTCCACCTTCTCCGCACATCGAACAAGTTTTTCATAACTTTTGAACTCACGAGAAGCTAAATCCCTTCGATACTATGGATTTAACCCTAAGTAAAAACGGTTTATTTTACTATCAAGATCTCGTATGAATTTTGGATCATACCTTGCCAATTGAGTGAACGTTTCTTCATAAGCAGCCACTGAATCATCCTCCTGCCTCAATTCTAGGAACTGTTTTTCCATCCTAAGACGAACCACCTTAGGAAAATATTTCTCAAGAAACATTCCTTTGAATTCGACCCAGTGAAGATCCTCAATATCATCACTATCCCTTATATTTTTCACCATCGAACACCACTGATCAGCTTCACCTTCAAAACGGTAAATAGCAAGACTAACCTTTTGATGTTCTGAACACCCCATGACATCAAAAATCTTCTCCAGTGCTTTAATCCACCCTTCAGCTTGCACAGGGTCAGATGATCCTCTAAATGATGGGGGATGTTGCCTCATGAAATGTTCCACCACTGACATGTTCCTCTGCGGTTGATCTGGCTGATCTCGTGCATGGATACCACCACCATTTATAGCCTGAGTCAACTGTGTCATCACTGCAACAAACTGTTCAGTTCCGATTCCGACCATCTCAGGTTGCTGATTTGGAAGGTTATCTTCCTCCTGATGTCGTCCCAACATAGCTGCTTTGTTTCCTCTGCGGAAAACCATTCTGAACACAGAAATATCTTAGGCGAAGCAACATGGTAATCCGTAAATGCTATATCATTTCAATCATATTATAATTTAACACTTTTCTAACTCCTAAAGTTGTCTAAACCGACCTTTGATACCAACTATAAGGCCCCGACCTTAAACCTTACTTAATATTGAATTAAAAGAATAATTCACGTGGAGGATCTTTTTAGGTTTAGAGTTTTAGAGAATTAGAACATAACTATTACATCTCAAAAGATTACAAAGTAGACAATTCTACTAAGTTTCCATAATAAAAAAAACTCTTAAAAATAAATGTGTCTAGTTCCATGTTTTATATAGGATGACATTCCCTTGATCCCATCCTTGACCTTATTCCACTTTAAGTCCTGTGAAAAACATTTCGAAAAACTTGGGGTGAGCATAAAAAGCTCAGTAAGGGATATAAAGAGAATGAAAACTGTTAGTTTTTCAAACATCATGTAAACCATGTATACTATATCAAAGTAATACCTTCACCTTCATGAAGTAGTAAAAAAAATCTTCACTGAAAAAAGTATCATTACTTACCTTTTTGTAACCAAAGGATTACCATAAAATCCATAAAAAGAACACATAACATATATAAAGGTAACTTGGGACATAAACATACTTAAGTGGAATAACCAAATGGTCGACTTCCACACATATCACTTAATGGAATAGCCATACGGCCAATTTCCATACATACTTAATGGAATAGCCATACGGCCGACTTCCATACCCAATGCATTGGAGGTTATAACGTAACCACCCGTCCTGGTATTCACGGAACCACCCGTCATATGGTTTATAACGCAACCACCCGTTAAAATGTCCAAGTACCAATATAAAATCATAAAACATAAAACCAATATAAAGGAATGATAACATTTCCACATTTCAATCACAATATATCATAAATATATTGACATAATATAATCCTTTATCAAAACCATTTTCAATACCAAAATACATAAAAGAGTATATGGTATTTATTTTATTTTAAAAACTTTACGGCTTGTTGAGGAAGCCAAAGTCCAAATAATACTCGCGGCGGCGGAAAAGGTCGTTGTCGTCGCGTATGTTAAAAGAAACATTCCTTTTTGACGTTTTGTAAAACGCTTCGTAGAAAAAGATTCCTTTTGTATAAAAGTAAAAGTAAAAGGGGTTTATACACCGTATAAAAGAAAGTTGTGTATAAAATGAAATATGCCTCAATGAAAGGAGATTGAGACGAAGTCCCTTACCTTGGGTCCGACTTGACTCGATCGTTCTTTAACATCCTGAATAATAAACTTGAGTTAATTTTTACTTGATTAAGAACCTTTTTAAAGTTCATTATTCTTTTTATATCACTTATTGCCATGTTATAAACATTATGTAACCATTTAAGTTAATAATGTTTGTTTTGTCAATATTTGGTTCTTAAGTCGAAAGTTGACTTCTTACAATTACATGTTGTTCATGTGGTCAAAAGTTCTTTATATCCAGAATGAAATTCACGATTTGGATATAATATGTATCATATATATCCAGCATATACATGTATTTATAATATTACATAATCATTTAGAGGTAAGAAATGAAATTCACCGTTCATGGAGACGGTAAGCCGTACGTACGCATGAACGCTACTTTCATTTCTTTGTCATATTAGTGGAATTAAAACTAAATGAGAGGTATGTATATTTTAATTCCAGAATTATATTCATCATTTAGATATATCATTAATTATATATATACATTATATACATGAAATTTTAATAGTACATTACATTTGGGGATAAGAAATGAAATGCACCGTTCATGGAGACGGTAAGCCGTACGTACGCATGAACGCTACTTTCATTTCTATCTCATACTTTAATGGAAATAAATAATAATGATATAGAGGTATATTATAATTCCAGTATAACATCATATATAATAACTTTAAATCCATCCTTTACACGTCCCACATATGGCATTAACGAATCACATCACTTTTAGGGGGCGGTAGTCCGCACTTCCTTAAATGAAGATATCGTGTTTACCCATAATGGAAACCATAAAGGTATGCCAAAAATGAAAAATAAAGAAGCTTAAAGAAAACATAAACATATTATATATCATATATAAAAATAGTGACATCATAATGGCCACCCTTGAAGGTGTTAAATGAGTATTGAACAATCATCGTTTCGGGAGGCAGAATTTCGCCATCCACGAAAACCGTGTGTTCTTTAACCATTTGATGTAGTTGTGTGAGAGTGTAGCTCAAATAAATATTATAACAACATCCTAGTATATTGAAGATACTGGTGTAGTTACAAAAGAAGTAAATAAAAAGAGTTTAGAGGGTTGGAGAAGCAAAATAAAACAAATGAACAAGAGAGAATGAATTACCTTTAAAAGTGTAACTCCCTTTTCATTTGAGCCTAAAGGCTTCCTTTGAAAGGATTCTGCCCAAAGGGAATCCTCTAGTATGAGGATATGGATGTGGAGAGAGTAATTGGGCAGGGTTTGGCCGAGCCAAAGGCTTGAGAAGTGTGTGAAATGGGGTAGAGCTGGGGGCCTTTTATAAGAGGAGAGGAGGGGCACTTTTGGAAAGTAAAGAAATATTACTTTATTTGAAAATGTGTTTCGGTTTTAAAAGGTCCCATATTGATATAATTCGTGGATAAGGTGATAAGGGTTCGAAATCCACTCATCCAATTGGTTTTGGACATGTTTAGGTTTTATATTTTTCATTATCTTTCCATTTTATTTAAATCGTCAAATAATGATGTCATCGCTGCATCATTATTATGTCGTATATAATTTAATTTATTTAATGTCTAAAAATTATAAAAAAAATTACTATGATGTAGTAAATCTTTTTAGCTTTCAAATTACTATTTATAATCAAAATTTGGACTTGTATAACCCCACTCAAAAATTATTTTAGTAAAACAATTTATGTTGGTGTCATTTTCACTTTAACATTAAATAAAAATATATTAATGTCATTTTCCAACTAAAGTGGCTCCATGGGGTCCCCAAGTTGGCCCATGGCTTGTCTTGGTCGGCCATGACTCACCCAATAGGTGTAGGACAAGTTTCATGGTGTTTTCACATTCTTATAATATCATTTTTACCTTAAACTACACTAATTACCTCTAATCGCGATTAATGAAAAAAAGTTACTATTCACCAAAAAATTATTTTAATCTCATTGAACCACATTTTACTTCTTAATGACAACCATGTATGTCGTATTTTCAAAATTAAATACACATTAGTGGTAAACTTTCATTTAACTGAAAAATCAGTTTGCTTGATTACCACTTAGTGGTTTCACTATTCATCAAAAATTGAAGTTTTTCAGAAAATTACCAAAAATTCACCCTAAGCTATATTTGATATTCAGAATTAAAAAATGAAGTCCATTTTACAAAATTCAAAACATATAAGTCAAATTAATTAATTTAATAATTAATTCCCGCTGTCATGACAAATAGCGTGTTTTTGTGAAACAATAAGTATCAAAAGATTGACACCAGTTTAAGTCCAATTTCAAAGTGAAATTGATTCCAATGACCACCATTGGATTAAATGGTAAAAATATTTTCTAATTTCACTTTAAAACCAATTAAAATAATAATCTAATCATATAAATAATTTAGATTAAAAATAGGTTTTGAATTAAAATACAACATTTTACACTATTCATAAAAAAATGAACTTTATCAGAAAGGTACCAAAAATTTACACAAAGTAAATTTTGATGTCCCGATTCTAAAGAAAGTTATATTTGGTCCAAAATAAAGTATAAGAGTGATCAAAACTATATTTAATGACGGTTCACCATTAAAAGGTGATAAGTGAACCTTTAGTGAAAATTAGAGTATATATGTCCGTAAAATTGAACTCTTTCCGTATTTTAAGCTTTTATCTTTTATTGGGTAAATGTATAAACATTTAAAAACATATATTATCATATTTTAGTTATTTCTATCCATTCCTTCCAGTACAACGGCTACTCATTAACTAACATTTAAAATAATATTATTTTATTACTTGTGTGCAACATAAGTTTTCAAAGAAACTCATCGTTGCGTACCGAGTACGCTATCGAACGTAGAAACCCCTTTTAATTAAAATTAATATTTAATTCGTAAATATTAATAAATATGAAAATTCTTTATTCTTTATTTACCTGGGATGTTACAATAACAATTAATAATATAATATTTTTTTTAAAAAACTATTTTATGTCAATTTTGACACTATTTGGTAATTGATTTTTTGTGAAAATCAGAACAGAATTATTAGTTCTAAAAACTTTAATTAAATCAATAATAACATGTCATATTAACCTATAAAATTAGTTTAATTCATAAAAAGCCTCAAATTAAATTTATTTGGGTATTTATAACATCAATTATGTCAATATTTCATTAATACGATAATTACTGCATCATCATTGTGTCATACATAAATTTAATTATTTAATTTCTAAAAATTATTAAATAAACTGCCATTATGTAGGAAATCTTTTTAACTATCTAATGAATATTTATAGTCGAATTTATCTTATGTATAACCCTATATTAAAAATGATTTACTTGTAAAACATTGATTTTAACTATTTTAACCCTTCTTTAGATAAATTAATAATAAATGTCCTAATCTAATCCAAGTGGACCTAAATTGTCATATTTTATTCCTAAGGGTTTTTTTGTCTAATTACACTTATCCAATATAATTAGGACATGTGTTAGGGTAATAATAATATCATTTTTACCCTTAATTACCCTATTTACTTTTAACCGTGGTAAAAAAAAGTAAAAAGTTACTATTCACAAAAAATTATTTTCATCTCATTGAACCAAATTTTAGCCCTTGATATTAACCGTGTCTCTTGGATTTTCTAAATTTCACTCACAAAAGCGGTAAAATTAAGTTTTATGAAAAATTCAGTTTTTTAACTACCACTTAGTGGTTTCACTATTCATCAAAAAATGAAAGTTTCTAGAAAAATACCAAAAATTAGGCCTAAGCTATATTTGATATTATGAATTCAAAAATGATATCTATTTTACCAAATTCAAAACATATCAGTTAAATTAATTAATTTAAAAATTAATTCTCCTCATCAAAACAAATCGTGTGTTTTTAAGAAACAATAAATATCAAAAGATTGATACTTGTTTATATCCAATTTCAAAGTGAAATTAATTCCAATGACCAACATTGGATTAAATGGTAAAAAATATATTATAATCACACTTTAAAAAAAATTAAAAAGATAATCTAACCATATAAATTATTGCGATGAAAAAATTTGTTTTTAATTAAAATATAGCGTGTTTTTACTATTCATTAAAATATGAAAGTTATCAGAATAATATGAAAATTTTATCCAAAGTAAATTTTTATACCCTGATTCCAAAGAAGAATTTTATTTTGTCAAATTGAAATTATAGACATGTCAAAAACAAGATTTAAGGTGGGTGTGCCATCAAAAGGCGGCAAAACTACATTGTTTGAAAAAATACTTATTTTACTCGAAAAATTGATTTTGTTCTCATACCATGTTCTATAAAATGTGTAAGATGAATAATAATGTTATAAAATTCAGAATTTAGTTGATACTGTTCATAATGGCTAGTTCATGATAATATTATAACCATATATCGTTGTTTAGTGAAACCTAGTATTGCGTACAACACACGCTATCGAGGAAAGTCGCGATTGCATGTAATGCAAGCCAAGTAAGGGTTGCGTGTTCTGCAAGACTCCGTTGTTTCGTATAATAGAATCCAACCATATTTCATTTATACATTGAATATATATATATATATACACTCCGTGTTTCGTAGAATAACTACTATCAAAATTGTGTGTAACATGATCCAAGAATAGTGTTGTGTATACTGCAAGCTCATACGGTGTTGTGTATAGCGCAAGGTAATCTTGTTGTAGCATACAACACAAGACATCAATGATATTAAAAGAATATTTTTCATAAAATCTCGGGGTGTTACATTCTACCCCCTTAAAATGAATTTCACCCTCGAAATTCGTCGGGGTTATAAATGGTTTACTACTCGAAAGTTTGTTTAATAGAAACTCACATCGTAAAAAGGAATACTAAAACTTGGCATTAAAAAAATAAATTATGAAATGTAACGGTTACCCAAATTAACTCATCACTGGTTTTCCACGTAGGAGAACATAGGTGAAAATATGGATATGGAAGAAAAATCTAACCATCAAGTTCTGATGGAGAGTGGTAGAGAAAATGGCTTTCAAAAATCCATCAATCACAAAGACATATATTTGTGATGATCTAAGGTACCATATGATTCATCGGATATAAGGGCACTAGGACAACATTTTTGGTTTTCAAGATCATTTCCCTAAAGTTGATGAAATTGGAAATATAAGAAATATTTTCGTGATTTTGGTACAGTCTCACCGTTGTTCGTTCTTTGGACAATTTCCACTTCATCTCTTAATGAAATGAAGTTGAATTTGTCATTCGTGAAGTGCTAGCAGATCATGTGATTGAAAGATGGGTCATTCCATCTATCTCAAACAAAAGGTTATAAAATTTATCAAAAATACATAAGTCCATCTATAGTGAGATTAATCATATATGGTTCCTAAAATGGACTTATACTTCATATATCATACTTCTTAATATAATAAAACTAGTTTCTACTAAACAGGGACTTCCTGTAGGCCAGTGGTAGGTGATAAAGGCCAGTCGCACTTCGGTTGTGGGTTCGATTCGCACAGCCTTGTCTGACGCGATGGGTTGTCACTGGTCCTGCAGGTTGTCCTTTTTCTAAAACTACATTACTATAACATCCCATCAATAATATCGAAAAAAGTTATATCCTAAAACAATATTAACTTATGTACAACATAATCCATTCCAATCTTTAGGCTTATCTAAAATACTTCGCTCCAAGCTCATAATATAAAGAAAACGATTACTTGAAATTTCATCAACCAAGCATGTGAATATAATCATTTATCCCCCATATATCTTGTTGGTCACATTCCAATCATGTGAATACCTTAATCATGTATTCTCTAAAAATGAATACCCATTAAACCTTAGTGAAAACATGAATTCTGTCAAAAGTTAACTCTTTCCACATACCAAAATCCAAAAATTCTATATACTCAAACCATGATATAACCTTCTCCTAATATCAGTCAAGAGCTCATGAATACTATCAAACATTTAATTTTCTCCTTATCCCTTCATTATGCGCATATCATCTACATTCAAAAAATATCTGAATAACCTTTCATGGTTACTAGTACCATTAATCATACACATTCAAAACTTAAGGAAAGACAATAGTGTAACAATCCTTTGATGTCTCTTTATTCCATAGTACCATGAGATTACTTATACAACATGACACTTGATAAACATGTAATCATTCCACTTCCTTCTTAAACCATTGACCGAGCTTCAACAATTCTTTCAGCTCACATATCATGTATAGTCTCTTCATCATCATCAACATAAATACTACCCATACGACCGTACTAATTCTCTTTATGAGACTTTCCCTCAAGGCATTTGTTGGCATAATGCTCGTGCATTCCACATTTAAAAAATTTAACCATTGTTGATGTCGTAGAAATACCATTATCCTCATCCATGGTGTTAATTGAACCTTTTCCTTTTCACTTACTAGCTTTGTGTCCTTATTTTCCACACCCAAAGCATCTTCCAGTTCCCTTGAAACAATCTCCCTGATGCCTCTTCCCACATGATTTACATGAGGGAAATTGAACTTTCTTTCCTCTATGATCATCATGAAACTCCATCTTTCTCTTATTATCTGAGTCGGGAAACTTACCAAAGTTGATATTATTGATCATATTATGAGATTGCTGATTAGGCATAATAACGATGTTTGGACTTCCAAATCCCGTTTCATTTGGTTTCTCATGAATAATATCATTCCATTGTCCGCCATATCCTCCATTATAATGAATCTTCCTATTTCCAGACATTTTCTAAAACCCAAAAAGAATAGTGGGAGAGGAAAAAATCATGTTAGGGAAAACAACATAGTAAAGGGGGAGCACCCTCGATATCTAACATCTTAGGTTAAATTCTAATATCGTTACCGTAGTTCTAGGACTAAATCCTATATGTATACTTATCCTTAGGGACATCCCTTAAACATAGCTTAGAAATATCTCCAGGGATCTCACTAACGTTTTCGCATCCTAGTTTCCAAAGGTTGACTAAACCTTTCCTCTGATACCAACTGTAACGGACCCGAAACATGATGTACATGGACATTACATTACTTTAGTGGAATACTTAATACATAACAAAAATAGACACACAAGGATCGTAATAGTTTAGTGTCTTTGGAAACTCGAAATATAATCTTCTAATCGTGGTTAAAGATCTTCAACATCTCCCATAAGATCTTCCCCTTTTTGTTTTCTTACTTAAAACCTTTATTTAAATCCTGGGGAAAAGAAAACATATAAAGGGTGAGCTCAAATTCTCAGTAAGGGTAAGCATGGATAAAATAAAACAAATCATATACATTTGAACATCAAAACATGAACATAATATTTAAACATCAGAATCTTGAGCAATGACATAAATCATGGAAGTACGTAAGGCATAGATCATAAAGAAACATTAATCATGATAAAATAGAATGGTAATTAGACATGTAATTCTGGAAATCCATTAAGCACATGATATGATTTCCATAGTATCCAAGGCATTACTACCAAGACCATCTTAGTGGACAAAGTCCCTTTCTGAATCGAGTTCACTCCTCATTCCAGTCCTGTATTACTAAACCGGTTTAACTTGCTGTTCCAACCATGTCTATCTCATGAGATATAAATCTTTACCAAATGCATTGGAGGGAGATATAGGTAACACTCATCTCATAATGAAATCATTCTTTCGTGTGCCACAAAATCATAAATCATACATCATAGCATAACCCATGTAATAAAATGGGATTCTTAAACATCATGCCATCATAACATAATCCATAAACATTTGATATCATTTCATCATAAGAAAATTAAAACCATTTAAATCATAGAGCCATTTTACTCGAAACATACACATATGAAATAATTTCATCTTAGATGGAAAATAGTTTTAACAAAACAATTGAAATGAATTCTTGAGGAAAATATCCTTTCTTCTTTAAAATCATTTTCTTTTCAAAAAATTACATGCAATTTTAAAATATAAGGGTTTTGTTGAAAATAATCATGAAATCTTGTAGAGGAAGATTCTTGAAAACGAGGCATTATGAAACTGTAAGAATCCCTTCATGCCATATAAGTTAAAAATAACATTCTCCTCGTACTTTTGTTGGAAAACTCAAAAATTACCTTATATGATATCCAAAGGAATGATTCTATTCATACAATGTGGTAAAAAGTAAATAAAGGGTAAAAATGATGTTAAACATTAATGGAAGAATGGTAAACCTTTTATGAAAACAATTTTAGAAAACATGGTCATGGATGATAAACGTAACCCCAGTAAATACATACGTATAAGCAATCTCAGATAAAAATGAGATTGAAAATTTATCCCTTACCTTAGGTCTGATATGCTTAGTATGTATCTGAACCTTCTGTATAATGATTTAAATAATTTCATTGACTTATTACAGAATCATATTCATTTTTATGATATCATATATGTTTCACTTATGACTTTATATTACCCGTTCTTTTGTAAATTCCTTGTTAAAGCAGCATTTTGGGTAAAATCATTTCATTTATCATATGTGTTTCGACTTGTCATTCTTGATATTATTACTTATATCCGGATTTACATAATTCCAGAATGTAAAACATGATTTATAAATAATATATATTCATCATATACATATATATATTATGAAATACACTGTTCAAGGAGACGGTTGGTCGTACGTACGCATGAACGCTGTTTTCATTTCCTTAGTGAATTGAATGAAACTGAATAGATGAAATAAATATATATATACATAAATTCAGTAGAATTATTATTTATATATTTCATTATTATTCATTATATAAACTTTATGATCATTCATGTATGGTTAACATGTAGAATGAATCACATCGCGTCATGGAGAAGGTAGTCGGTACGTACGCACGAGCGATGATATCGTTCCCATAATTATTGAATAGAATTGGAGTGTATGGAATAATATATCATAATCAGTATGATGTTATAATAACCATATATAGTTATTCTTTACACCATTATACCCATCCATGTAAGTTGTTGGTGGAAAAACAGATTTCACCACGGCATGGAGACGGTAATCCGTACGTACGCACACGTGGTGATTTCATTTTCCGTAGGATGGATAGATGGTGAAATAGGGTTGTTTCATACTTATAATAACATATCAGTATATGATTTATACTGATGTTATTAATTCATAATGAAACAACTAAAGAAGAAGAAGTGGAAGAAGAAATAGAGTTGAAAGAATCGGTAACGGACATTACCTCTTCTTTGAAGAGCCTCTTTGAGACCTCTTCTTAGGGAACTAAAATTGGTATTTGAAGAAGACCAGAACCTCTAGGATGTTTCTATGGAAGTGGAGAAGAGAATTTTTCAGGGTTTGGCCGAGCTTAAAGAAACAAAGTGGTGTGAGGAAGAGAGGGAGGAGGTGCCCTTTTATAAGGGAGGAGAGGGGCACCATTAGAAAAACTAAAAATATTATTTTATTATAAAGTCATATTCGGTTTTTAATATCTCAAAATTGATTTATTTCGAAGTTAATGTGGGTATGGGTCGAAATCCTCTCTTCTAATAGAATTTAGACAAGTTTAGGTTTCTATTTTAACCTTATCATTTAGATTTAACCTTAAGTTAAATAATTTTACTTTTACCATGTCTTCTTGTTTTCTTACACTATAAGGTTAATAAACTTACTATAAAAATCCAAACGAACCCCAATTTGTTTATTATTAATATATATGACCTTATCTAAGTCATTTTTCTGAAACTTATATTTTTAGGAATAAAATAATAATTAATAATATAATATTTGTTTTAAAAACTATTTTATGTCAATTTTGACACTATTTGGTAGTTGATTTTTGTGAAATTCATAACAGAATTATTAGTTCCAAAAATGTTAATTAAATCAATACTAACATGTCATATTAACCTATAAAATTAGTGGAATTCATAAAAATCTTCAAATTAAATTTATTTGGGTATTTATAACATCAATTATGTCAATATTTCATTAATATGATAATTATTGCATCATCTTTGTGTCATAAATGAATTCAATTATTTAATTTCTAAAAATTATAAATAAACAAAAATTATGTAGTAAATAGTTTTATCTTTCTAATGAATATTTATATTCGAATTTATATTATGTATAACCCTATATTGAAAATGATTTACTTATAAAACATTGATTTTAACTATTTTAACCATTCTTTAAATAAATTAGTAATAAATGTCCTAATCTAATCCAAGTGGACCTAAATGGTCATATTTTATTACTAAGTTTGTTTTTGGTCTAATTAAACTTATCAAATAGAATTAGGACATGTGTTAGGGTAATAATAATATCATTTTTACCCCTAATTACCCTATTTACTTTTAACCGTGGTAAAAAAAAGTAAAAAGTTACAATTCACCTAAAATTATTTTCATCTCATTGAACCACATTTTAGTCCTTGATATTAACCTTGGCTCTTGTATTTTCGAAATTCCACTCACATAAGCGGTAAAATTAAGTTTTATGAAAAATTCAGCTTTTTAACTACCACTTAGTGGTTTCATTATTCATCAAAAAATGAAAGTTTCCAGAAAAATACCAAAAATTAGGCCTGAGCTATATTTTATATTATGAATTCAAAAATTATGTCTATTTTAACAAATTAAAAATATATCAGTTTCATTAATTAATTTAAAAATTAATTCTCATCATCAAAACAAATCGTGTGTTTTTAAGAAACAATAACTATCAAAAGATTGATACTTGTTTATATCCAATTTCAAAATGAAATTAATTCCAATGACCAACATTGGATTAAATGGTAAAAAATATATTCTAATTACACTTTAAAACCAATTAAAAAGATAATCTAACCATATAAATTATTGCGATGAAAAAATTTGTTTTTAATTAAAATATAGCGTGTTTTTACTATTCATTAAAATATAAAAGTTATCAGAATAATATGAAAATTTTATCCAAAGTAAATTTTTATACCCTCATTCCAAAGAAAAAATTTATTTTGTCAAATTGAACTTATAGACATTTCAAAAACTATATTTAAGGTGGGTGCACCATCAAAAGGCGGCAAAACTACATTGTTTTAAAAAATAATTATTTTACTCGAAAAATTGATTTTGTTCTCATACCATGTTCTAGAAAATGTGTAAGATGAATAATAATGTTATAAAATTCAAAATTTAGTTGATATTATTCATAACGGCTAGTTCATAATAATATTATAATCATATATCGTTGTTTAGTGAAGCCTGGTATTGCGTACAACACACGCTATCGAGGAAAGTCGTGATTGCGTGTAATGCAAGCCAAGTTAGGGTTGCGTGTTCTGCAAGGCTCCTCCATTGTTTTGTATAACAGAATCCAACCATATTTCATTTATACATTGAATATATATATATTTATATATAAAAACTAAATGTTTCGTAGAATAACTACTATCAAAATTGTGTCTAACATGATCCAAGAATAGTGTTGTGTATACTGCAATCTCATACGGTGTTGCATGTAGCGCAAGGTAATCTTGTTGTAGCATACAACACAAGACATCAATTATACTAAAAGAATATTTTTCATAAAATCTCAGGGTGTTACACTATATATATATATATTATCTAGATGTAGCCACGCACTCCAACAATCTATCTTTATTTGGGGAACTTATTTCATACTCATCATACAAGAGGAAGAATCCCATCCTAGTTAATCTCCAACTGAGTTCATGATTAGCAACATACCCAACCACCCATGTTTTATCTACATCTATATATACACTGGCATATGTATGGTATGAATATATCTGGGTTATCATTCTAATAATATCTACAATATCCTATAATTAGGAATCAATTAAGATCCATGTACCCTTAATATACCAATAACTTATGTACATCACTCCATGTGTTCTAATTATTAGGACTTTAGCACACACAATGATTCTTATTTTTTTGTTCATGATGAGCATATTCTTGGTTCTCTATATAATTTTTCTATAAACATTAACCTTAAAATTTCATCACATTCTATAATACTCAATGAAT
The DNA here is from genome assembly GCA_963277665.1 of Viscum album. Classification (NCBI taxonomy): domain Eukaryota; kingdom Viridiplantae; phylum Streptophyta; class Magnoliopsida; order Santalales; family Viscaceae; genus Viscum; species Viscum album. The sequence goes on from OY728160.1 coordinate 1,388,783,413, forward strand.
CAAATCGGTTATGGAAAAAATAATTTTCATATTTTAAGTGGTAAATTATGATTTCACATCATAAAATGTATATATATCTAAAAATTTATGTATTCAATGTGAAAGAATTGTAATTTCAGTTTTCAATTAATATGATACATTTTAATATTCCTATAATCATTATGAATATTTAACAAAAATACCTTAATAACATGCTTATCAAGTCATATATGAAAAAATGGTTGATTAACCTTAAGCTTTCAAAACTTTCTGGTTCGGTAACACATTACATCGTATGTAATAAATGTAACATCTATATTTGAAAATATAATAAAAATATCCCTCTAAACTATTTAGATAGAAACATCTATAGATTAATTATGCTTGAATTCAACGTCTTGAATACATTAAAATATCATATCTTCACAATATAGAATGTTATAATGTCAAATTTTGTTGTCTGTATATAATGATTTATATGTTCAACATCATCATCCTTGTAACATTATTCCACGAAACATTTTCCTTGAAATAATTTAACTTCTTACATTATTGTTTACAAGTCATCCTAAATTATTCTATGATTAAGTGTAAATCACATAAATATGGTAAATAATTGTAACTCATACATTTATCTTTACCTCTATACTCTATACATTTTTCATATAAATTGATTACACTTTTATACAGTAACTAATGTAACTATTTAAATTTTCCTTTACTAATATACCTTAAACTCTTTTATCATATCAATTATAATTTAGTTTTCTTTTTGAACATTATAATCCTTCATGAAATAGTGTCTTTAATTTCTCATGATAACTAAACATAAATATTTTCATATTATATTTATTATTACATAACCTAAACTCATTTTGTAAATTTAGTGAAAAACACTATAATATTTATTGGTATAATACATTAGGAAATAGTGATATTCACAATATAAATAGTAACTATGTAAAACATTAAATTTTTCTTTTCCAATCACTTACCGAGAACATTTTAGGATATAAAATGGAAATCAATTTAACTTTAAACCACTATAATAATTTTCTTTACTTTGAACTTATCTAACTTCAAAACATTCTCACACTTTCATCATAGACACTATATTCTTTTTAGAATATCATGGTAAGGTACAAAAATACATTTATGATTAGAAAATAAGACTTATTTCTTTTTCATTAGAAAATATCACAAATATACTATTGTTTCCATATAATATACTGTATTCTATGAGTTTTGAAATTTTTTAGTTTAAAAAAAATAGTTTCTCGTATCAAATTAGAAACATGAAATGAAGATACACGTATTTTTCAACGATTCATCTGAGTTTGAATTTATCTTTTACATTTATATATATAAACTCTTTGCATTATGAATGTTAACTAAAAGCTCCTAAAAGTATTCCTTTGATTTATAACTAATTTATTTTTAAAATATTTTTATAATATAAATTCCATACCATATACCTTACAAAACAAAAAAAATATTTTTTATACCATCTATACCTGAAATGGAAATTCAATGGATTTTTAAAAACTCCTCTAGTTATTAAAAATAATCCCATCATATGTAATTATTGTCAAGACATCCTAATAACTCCAAGTTTCAATTATATTTTTTTCTTCTTGAAGAATAATTATTGAATTTTCTAAAAAAAGAATCTACTTCTAGATTGAAATATTACCAACTTGTATTATTGATGTAGTACTGTAATTTAGTCATCATATGAATTTTTTAGAAATTGTAAAAAAATTGAAAATATCTGGAAAAAATATCTGTAATTCGTTAACATTTTCATAACATTTCTATATATTACAATAGTATTAATTCTCTAGCCATAACAATCCATTTTATGTCTTCCCTTAAATCATGTTATAGAACTGAGAAAATCATAACTATTTGTATCAAAAAAATAAATATCTAATTTTTTTAAAAAATTATTTTTTATGCTCTTCAAAAGATAAAAATGTGATCAAATACACATCCTATGATGATTATTTCCTTGATTGAATCATCGAATCTATCAATGCAGCAACTCTATTGATCTATTACAAGAAAGAAACCTTCAAGTTCAAAATATCATTTCTTTTCTAATTATGGTGTTTGATATATTTACAAAACATACAAATTATATTGATGATATATATATATATAATAGTATAATTGAATTATTTAACAATTAAAGGTTTAATGGAACCTTTTAGTCTCATCGAGTCATGAAAAAATCCATTCATATCTAATGTCATCTTTCAGACCCAATCATATTGAGTATATACAATTAAAACAGCTAGGGAAATTTTCCATCTAACTTCATTAAAACAATATATGAATCACTAAATACTTCCATAATTATATATATTCACTTTTTAAAAAAAACAATACATAGTTACTATGAATTATTCTGACAGATAAAATTCTCCCTAAGAATATTTATTGGATCTCTAGTCTTTCTTAAGAACTTTTATAAATATAACCAACTAAGGAGTAAATTATATAATTATTTTATTTATCATGGATTAATAAAAATGTTTAGTTTGATGGATATGGTGATATTATTTACAATTTAAGATTTTATAATAGGATTATCATGTTTTATAACCATTCAATAAAAACTTTTATAAAATGGGTTCCCGGAAAAATAATGTCCCCTTTTAAAGTTCATCATATCCAATAGTGTGATAACATCCGTATTTCACTAATAAATGAGTTATATATGGAATTCCACTCACCAAATTTCTATTTATAAAGGGATTCAATATCATATATGACTCTTGGATAGTTGGTAAGAGAACCCTCTATCTAATCCATCATATAGATAAAGTCAACTTAATTCTTCTATAATCCTTTACAAGGGTTTCTCACTAGGTGTAACCCAAATATAATGTCAATAACCAATTAGAAAATGACAACCTAGGGGAACCCTATTATGGAATAACCTAAACATGGATGACCCAGTGTCATGAATTACTTTATTTACTTATAAAATATAATTCAGGGGCACGCTGTTAGAGAAGAACATTCTCGATTTGAGGATCTAGGTCTTGAAATGTGATATTTTGGAAGGAATATCACAATTAGATTTTGAACATAATTTTAATCTCACTGTATAATCTCTTGTTATTTCCATTATCTATAAATGATTTTACTTATTTAGTTTGGAATCATATTCCCTCTGCCCAATCAACATGTTCAAAACATATTGATGTGTAACTCTTTTCACAACCCAATAATTTCTGTTACACACAAAAAAAAATAGATTTCAAGTATATTCATACACATCTGAATGACTCATATGAATAATGTACATGAAAAAATATTCTAAAGGATTATATTTATATGATATTGACACTCTCTACATTAGTAATCTAGATCCATTGATGGCCAACCCCATTCACGTTCATTGACTAGCTGTAACGACCTAGACTCGAACAGCCACCAGAACAGTGCTAAACGGGTCGGGTGTTACTACCTTAGGCGCACCACTCCAAATGCCAAATGCTGCCCACTAGCAGTGAGGGTCTTATAGGTATAGTGCAGAGGCTATACCCTTTTGGAGGATAATAATTTTAGTGGCTCGATTATAATAATAAAGATTTAGCGGAATAAACGACTCAGCAGACTCGAACCAAACCCACAGAGTATAAGCACATTCAATATCAATAAACTCCTGAAGCAATAAATGTAAAAACAGTAATGGAAAGTAAACACAATATCATGCTGATCACATGTAAATAATACTGAAAAACAAAACATGCATCCAAAATAGGTCATACATATCCCTATGCAAAGGCTCCAATGGCTAACCAACTGTAGCTACAAAATTAGAAATCATACTGATACTAGAAAGAAAGAAACAAAAAAGTAAACTCCATCTAGGTAAGACCTCAAGGTCTATACCATCTCCATGGAATAGCTAATGCATTCCATCTCCTAAATCTGACCTCTTTCCTACACGTAAATCCATAAAGTCTGCATGCATACCGAAGGGCCCGTTCAGGGTGTGAGATGAATCACAGTAGGATACCACCCAACGGTGCATACCTAATATAAGTGTTTATGTAGGCATGCATTTATCAGAAAAAAAGTAAATAGTACGATGCACACAACCAAACACAAACACCACGGTGCTCAGAAACCACTGAGGAATGTCACCTGCTTTAGAAAAAAATGGAATCTCCGTCATGTAACCTGGAACCATGTTCTCGCTGACACCATGTGTCTCAAGTGCTGATGTCCTGAAGGCACGCCCAAGATATAGTAACCTGGTGGAATAGTGATTTTTTTTCTCAAATAATGTAACCGTAGAGATAACGATGTTTTTCCTCAAATAAATTAACCGGAGGGATAGCGATGTCTGCCCTCAAATAACGGTGAGCCTCTTCCCCCAACCCGATAGCCTTAATGTTATCCCTTGAAGTCTCCTCACCTTCCACGTGGCTTCCAACAGAAATCACCCCCAAACCAAAAGCACCTAAATCACAACTAATGGGGGACTCTACCCACTTGAGTGGTAAAAACAACCTCATCACGATGTCTCTCTGTATGCACACTACTCAAAGTTCTGGGTGAGTGGTAATAACCAAAATAGTACCCAAGCCACAACACCTCTGAAACCTCGTGTCCCTGTAACAGCCCGAGATTTTATGAAAAATATTCTTTTTAATTTTATTAATGTCTTGTGTTATACTCTACACCAAAAGGATCTTTCACAACACATATCTCTGACTTGGCTTGAATTATACGCAATCGCGACTTTCCACGATAGCGTGTGTTGTACGCAACACCGAGTTTCACTAAACAACGATATACTATTAAAATATTATTATAACTAGCCGTTATGAATAGTAATAACCACCTTTAAAAAATTTAGAAATGTTAGCTCTCAAAATGGACTTCATTTTTGGATTCGGAGTATCGAATTTAGCCTAAGGTGAAATTTTGGTACTTTTCGGATAACTTTCATATTCTGATGAATAGTGAAAATTACTAAATTATAATTAAAAAACAACTTTTTTAATCAAAATAATTAATAGTGATAAATTATTAATTTGAGTTGTTTTAAAGTATATTTAGAATATATTTTTACAATTTAATACAATGTTGGTCATTGGATGTAATTTCACATTTAAACCAGACATAATCAAGTGTCAATCTTTTGATATATATTGTTTCTTAAAAACACGCTATTTGTTTTAACAGCGGGATTTAATTATAAAATTAATTAATGCAACTTATATGTTATGAATTTGGTAAAATAGACTTAATTTTTGAATTTGGAATATTAAATATAGCTTAGGATGAAATTTTGGCATTATTCTGAAAAACATCAATTTTTGATGAATAGTGAAACTACTAAGTGGTAGTTAAAAAACTGAATTTTTCATAAAACTTAATTTTACCGCTTCTGTGAATGGAATTTCAAAAATCCGAGAGACATGGTTGATGTCAGTAAGTAAAATGTGGTTCAATGAGATAAAAATAATTTTTGGTGAATAATAACTTTTTACTTTTATTTACCACGGTTAAAAGTAAATAGGGTAATTAAGGGTAAGAATGATATTAATATTACCCTAACACATGTCCTAATTCTATTGGACAAGTATATCTCGACCAAAAACAACCTTAAGTGTAAAATATTATCATTTAGTCCCACTTGGATTAGATTAGGACATTTATTATTATTTAATTCAAAGTAGAGTTAAAAGAGTTAAAATCAAAGTTTATTTACTAAAACATTTTTAATATAGGGTTGTACATAAGATAAATTCGATTGTAAATATTCATTAGAAAGATAAAAAGATTTCCTAAATAATGAAATTTTATTTGTAATTTTTAGACATCAAATAATTTAATTTATTTATGGCACAAAGATGATGCAGTAATTATCTTATTTATGAAATATTAACATAATTGATGTTATAAATGCTCAAATGAATGTAATTTGAGACTTTTTATGAATTAAACTAATTTTCAAGGTTACTATGATATATTATTGTTGATTTAATCAACTTGTTTTGAACATATAATTCTGTTATGACTTTCAGAAAAATCATATATCAAATAGTGTCAAAATTGACACAAAATAGTTTTTAAATAAATTATTATATTATTAATTGTAATTTTATTCCTAAAAATCTAAGGATCGTCCAAATGACTTAGATAAGGATATATGTATTAGTAATAAACAATTTGGGGTTCGTTTGGCATGTTATAGTAAGTTTATTAACCATATAGTGAAAGCAAACAAAAAGACACGGTAAAAGTTAAATTATTTAACTTAATGTTAAATCTAAATGATAAGGTTAAAATAGGAACCTAAACTTGTCTAAATTCTATTGGATGAGAGGATTTCGACCCATCCCCACCTTATCCTCGAAATAAATCAATTTGGAGCTAATTAAAACCGAACTTGACTTTATAATAAAATAATATTTTGAGATATTCCTAAGGTGCCCCTCTCCTCCCTTATAAAAGGGCACCTCCTCCCCCTTCCTCCTCACACCAATTTGAGCACTCAAGCTCGGCCAAACCCTGACAAAATCCCTTCTCCACTTCCCTAGAATAATCCTAGAGGTCCTGGTCTTCTTCAAAGACCAATCTTAGTTCCCTAAGTAGAGGATTCAAAGAAGCGTTCCAAAGAAGAGGTAATATCCATTACCGATCTTTTCAATTTCTTTCTTCTTCAACTTCTTCTTCTTTAGTTGTTTCATGATAAAGTAATAACATAAGTATTTCTTATATACTGATATGTTATTATAAATATGAAACAACTCTAATTAACCTTCTATCCATCCTACGGAAAAAGGAAATCACCGCGCGTGCGTACGTACGGAATACCGTCTCCACGCCGTGGTGTAATCTATTTTCCACCATCACCATACAAGGATGGGTATAAAGGTGTAATGAGTAACTATATATGATTATTATAAAGTGATATTGATACTTAAATAGTATACATACACTTCAACACAATTCCACGACCATGGGAACGATATCATCGCTCGTGCGTACGTACGGACTACCATCTCCACGACGCGATGAGATTCATTCTCAATGATTAGCCATTCATGAATGATTATAAAGTATATATAATAAGTACTAATGAAATATATGACCTAATAATGATACTGTAATTATTTATATTTATATGTATGTCATCTACTTAATTCCATTCAATTCAATAAGGAAACGAAAACAGCGTTCATGCGTACGTACGGACTACCGTCTCCATGAACGGTGTATTTCTTTCCATTTACTAATTTATTATATATTTATATTCTGAATATATATATATATCATGTTTTATATTCTGTAATTAATTAATCATGATCTAAGTAATCATATGAATAATTACAAGTTAATAACACGAACGACAAATGAGACGATTTTACCCAAAACGCTACTTTAACATGAATTTACAAAAGAATGGGTAATATAAAGTCATAATTGGACCATATATGATATAATAACAATGAATATGATTCTGGAATAAGTCAATAACATGATTTAAATCATTATACAGGAGGTTCGGACACTTACAAATCAAGTCAAACCTAAGGTAAGGGAAATATCACAATCTCATTTTTATCCGAGATTGTTTATACTTTGGTATTTACTGGGGTGTATTTTATCATCCACATCCATGTTTACTCAATATGTAACATTTTTCCATCCACATACAATTGTTTAATTCCAATTTTACCCTTTGGTGAGTTTTTAGTAAATGATATGAAAGGAATATTTTGTCGTTTTTCGTACGAGGTACTTTTTAACTTTTCCGACAAAAGTACGAAGAATGTTTTTTTTAACTTATACGGCATGAATGGATTTTTAAAACATTATTTCCAAGAAACTTCCTTTACAAGTTTTCAAGTTTATTTTTAATCAACTTATTTTATTTTAAAGTCATATGACATGTTAAGAAAGGAAAAGTGTTTTTGAAGTAGAAATGATATTTTCCTCAAGAATGGAGTTCAAGTATTTTATCAAAATTATTTTCCATCTAAGATAATAAAAGGGTTCTGTTTTTATCCCTATTATTACATTGGTTTGATTATGTTGTAATGGAAATATTTTTATGAATTCCTTTATCTTATATGAATTGTTTTATGATGTCATGTTGTTTAAGAATTCCATTTTTATTACATGGGTTACGCTATGATGTATGGTTTATGATTATGTGGCACACATAAGAAAGGATTCATTATAAGATGGGTGGGACCTATATCTCCCTCCAATGCATTGGGTAAAGATTTTATATCTCATGAGATAGACATGGATGGAATGGTAGGTTATACCGGTTCAGTGAAACAGGACTGAAACGAGGGTTACTCGATTCAGAAAGGGACTTTGTCCACTAAGATAGTCTTGGAAATGAGTCTTGACTAACAAGAAATGATTCTCTATGATTATGTGTGAATGCCACAAAGTTTCATGTTTTAGGTTATGATTATTGTGATTACATTTCACTGCCATGATTTATCCCATGTTATGAAACTATGCTCTCTTTTGCAGGTTAAGATTTCCAAAATGTTATGTTCTTATGAATACGATGTGATTGATATTTCTTTTGTTTACCCTTACTGAGTATTTGAGCTCACCCTTTTATGTTTTCTTTTCCCCAGGATATAAAGAAAGGTTTTAGGTAAAAAAAAAGGGAAGATCTTTATAGGAGATGTTGAATATCTTTCACCACGATTAGAAGATTACGTTCCGAGTTTCCAAAGACACTAAACTATTACGGTCCTTGTGTGTGTGTTTTTGTTATGTACTAAGTATTCCGCAAATGTAATGTAATGCCCATGTACGTTAAGCTTCGGGTCTCTACAGTTGGTATCAGAGGAAAGGTTTAGTCAACCTTTGGAAACTAGGATGCGAAAACGTTAGTGAGATCCCTAGAGATATTTCTAAGGTATGTCTAGGGATGTCCCTAAGGATAAGTATACGTATATACTAGAACTATGGTAACGATCTTAGAATTTAACCTAAGATGTTAGATATTGAAGTTACTCTCCCTTTATTATGATTTTTTCCTCTCACACTATTCTTTTTGGGTTTTAGAAAATGGTTGGAAACAAGATGATTCACGATAATGGAGAATATGATGGACAATGGAATGATATTCTTCATAATGAAATGGGATTTGGAAGTCTAAACATCATTATTATGCCGAATCAGCAATCTCATAATATGATCAATAAAGTAAAATTTGGTAAGTTTCCTGACTCGGCTAATAAGAGAAAGATGGAGTTTCATGATGATCATATAGGAAAGAAAGTTTAATTTCCCCTATGTAAATCATGTGGGAAGAGGCATCAAGGAGAATGTTTCAAGGGAACTGGAAGATGCTTTGGGTGTGGAAAAGAAGGACACAAAGCAAGTAAGTGCAAAGGAAAAGGGTCGGTTAACACCATGGATGAGGATAATGGTATTGCTACGACATCAAAAATGGTTAAGTGTTTTAAATGTGGAATGTATGGGCATTGTGCAAAAAAATGCCCTAAGGGAAAGACTCATGAAGAGAATCAGTATGGTCATATGGGTAGTATTTATGTGGATGATGATGAAGAGACTACAAATGATATGAGAGATGAAAGAATTGTTGAAGCTCAGTCAATGGTTTAAGAATGTAGTGTAATGATTACATGTTTATCATGTATAATATTGTATAAGTAATCTCATGGTACTATGGAATAAAGAGACATCTAAGGATTGTTACACTGTTATCTTTCATTGAATTTTGAAAGTGTATGATTAATATTACCAGTATCCATGAAAGGTTATTCAGATACTTTTGGAATGTAGATGATATGCGCATAATGAAGGGATAAAGATAATCTAATATGTTTGATAGTATTCATGAGCTCATGATTGATATAAGGACTAAGTGATATAATGGATTGAGTATAAGTAATTTTGAGGATTTTGGTCTATGGAAAGTGTTAACTTTTAACTGCATTCATGTTTTCATTAAGTTTAAATGGGTATTCAAGAGAATACACGATTAAAGACTTTGAATGTTTGGAATGTGACCAACAAAACATATCTTATGATATATGGGGATCGACGATGGTGTTAAATCTCTGGTAATCGTTTTCACTATGTTATGAGAGTGGACTTCAGTATTATGGATAAGCCTAAAGATTGGAATGGATTATGTTGGACATAAGTTAGTATTGTTTAAGGATAGAATTTTTTTTCGATATTATTGATGGGATGTTATAGTAATGTAGTTTTAGAAAAAGGACAACCTGCAGGACGGGCGACAGCCCATCGCGTCGGACAAGGCTGTGGGAATCGAACCCATAACCGAAGTGCGACTGGCCTTTATCGCCTACCACTGGCCTACACGAAGTCCCTGTTTAATAGAAACTAGTTTTATTATATTAAGCAGTATGATATATGAAGTATAAGTCCATTTTAGGAACCATATATGATTAATCTCACTATAGATGGACTTATGTATTTTTTGATAACTTTTCTAACCTTTTGTTTGAGACAGATGGAATGACCCATCATTCTATCACATGATCTGCTAACACATCACGAATGACAAATTCAACTTCATTTATTTAAGAGATGAAGTGGAAATTGTTCAAGGCATGAACAACAGTGAGATTGTACCAAAATAAAGAAAGTATTTATTCTAATTCAAATTTTCAACTTTAGGGAAATGATCTTGAAAACCAAAAATGTTGTCCTAGTGACCTTATACCTGATGAATCGGATGGTACCTTAGATCGTCACAAATTTATGGATTTGTGATTGTTGGATTTTCCATAGCCATTTTCTCTACCACTCTCCATCAGAACATGATGGTTAGATTTTTCTTCCATATCCATATTTTCACCTATGTGGAAACCCAGTGATTAGTTTATTTGGGTAACCATTACATTTCATACTTTAATTTTTAAATATTGGTTTTGGTATTCCTTTTTACGATGTGGGTTTCTATTAAAGAAACTTTCAAATAGTAAACCATTTATAACCCCGACGAATTTCGAGGGCGAAATTCATTTTAAGGGGGGTAGAATGTAACAGCCCGAGATTTTATGAAAAATATTCTTTTTAATTTTATTAATGTCTTGTGTTATACGCTACACCAAAAGGAGCTTTCAAAATACACATCTCTGACCTAGCTTTAATTATACGCAATCGCGACCTTCCACGATAGCTTGTGTTGTACGCAACACCGAGTTTCACTAAACAACGATATACTATTAAAATATTATTATAACTAGCCATTATGAATAGTAATAACCACCTTTTAAAATTTTAGAAATTTTAGCTCTCAAAATGGACTTCATTTTTGGATTCGGAGTATCGAATTTAGCCTAAGGTGAAATTTTGGTACTTTTCGGATAACTTTCATATTCTAATGAATAGTGAAAATTACTAAATTATAATTAAAAAACAAATTTTTTAATCAAAATAATTAATAGTGATAAATTATTAATTTGAGTTGTTTTAAAGTATATTTAGAATATATTTTTACAATTTAATACAATGTTGGTCATTGGATGTAATTTCACATTTAAACCAGACATAATCAAGTGTCAATCTTTTGATATATATTGTTTCTTAAAAACACGCTATTTGTTTTAACAGAGGGATTTAATTATAAAATTAATTAATGCAACTTATATGTTATGAATTTGGTAAAATAGACTTCATTTTTGAATTCGGAATATGAAATATAGCTTAGGATGAAATTTTGGCATTGTTCTGAAAAACATCAATTTTTTATGAATAGTGAAACTACTAAGTGGTAGTTAAAAAAACTGAATTTTTCATAAAACTTAATTTTACCGCTTCTGTGAATGGAATTTCAAAAATCCAAGAGGCACGGTTGATGTCAGTAAGTAAAATGTGGTTCAATGAGATGAAAATAATTTTTGGTGAATAGTAACTTTTTACTTTTATTTACCACGGTTAAAAGTAAATAGGGTAATTAAGGGTAAGAATGATATTAATATTACCCTAACACATGTCCTAATTCTATTGGACAAGTGTGTCTCGACCAAAAACAACCTTAAGTGTAAAATATTATCATTTAGGCCCACTTGGATTAGATTAGGACATTTATTATTATTTAATTCAAAGAAGAGTTAAAAGAGTTAAAATCAATGTTTATTTACTAAAACATTTTTAATATAGGGTTGTACATAAGATAAATTCGATTGTAAATATTCATTAGAAAGATAAAAAGATTTCCTACATAATGATATTTTATTTGTAATTTTTAGACATCAAATAATTTAATTTATTAATGACACAAAGATGATGCAATAATTATCTTATTTATGAAATATTAACATAATTGATGTTATAAATGCTCAAATGAATGTAATTTGAGACTTTTTATGAATTAAACTAATTTTATAGGTTACTATGATATATTAGTGTTGATTTAATCAACTTGGTTCGAACATATAATTCTGTTATGACTTTTACAAAAATCATATATCAAATAGTGTCAAAATTGACACAAAATAGTTTTTAAATAAAATATTATATTATTAATTGTTATTTTATTCATAAAAATCTAAGGTTCGGCCAAATGACTTAGATAAGGATATATGTATTATTAATAAACAATTTGGGGTTCGTTTGGCATGTTATAGTAAGTGTATTAACCATATAGTGAAAGAAAACAAAAAGACACTGTAAAAGTTAAATTATTTAACTTAATGTTAAATCTAAATGATAAGGTTAAAATAGGAACCTAAACTTGTCTAAATTCTATTGGATGAGAGGATTTCGACCCATCCCCACCTTAGACTCGAAATAAATCAATTTGGAGCTAATTAAAACCGAACTTGACTTTATAATAAAATAATATTTTGAGATATTCCTAAGGTGCCCCTCTCCTCCCTTATAAAAGGACACCTCCACCCCCTTCCTCCTCACACCAATTTGAGCACTCAAGCTCGGCCAAACCCTGAAAAAATCCCTTCTCCACTTCCCTAGAATAATCCTAGAGGTCCTGGTCTTCTTCAAAGACCAATCATAGTTCCCTAAGTAGAGGATTCAAAGAAGCGTTCCAAAGAAGAGGTAATATCCATTACCGATCTTTTCAATTTCTTTCTTCTTCAACTTCTTCTTCTTTAGTTGTTTCATGATAAAGTAATAACATCAGTATTTCTTATATACTGATATGTTATTATAAATATGAAACAACTCTAATTAACCTTCTATCCATCCTACGGAAAAAGGAAATCACCGCGCGTGCGTACGTACGGAATACCGTCTCCACGCCGTGGTGTAATCTATTTTCCACCATCACCTTACAAGGATGGGTATAAAGGTGTAATGAGTAACTATATATGATTATTATAAAGTGATATTGATACTTAAATAATATACATACACTTCAACACAATTCCACGACCATGGGAACGATATCATCGCTCGTGCGTACGTACGGACTACCGTCTCCACGACGCGATGAGATTCATTATCAATGATTAGCCATTCATGAATGATTATAAAGTATATATAATAAGTACTAATGAAATATATGACCTAATAATGATACTGGAATTATTTATATTTATATGTATGTCATCTACTTAATTCCATTCAATTCAATAAGGAAACGAAAACAGCGTTCATGCGTACGTACGGACTACCATCTCCATGAACGGTGTATTTCTTTCCATTTAATAATTTATTATATATGTATATTCTGAATATATATATAAATCATGTTTTATATTCTGGAATTATGTAATCATGATCTAAGTAATCATATGAATAATTACAAGTTAATAACACGAACGACAAATGAGACGATTTTACCCAAAACGCTACTTTAAAATGAATTTACAAAAGAACGGGTAATATAAAGTCATAATTGGACCATATGTGATATAATAACAATGAATATGATTCTGGAATAAGTCAATAACATGATTTAAATCATTATACAGGAGGTTAGGACACTTATAAAGCATGTCAGACCTACGGTAAGGGAAATATCACAATCTCATTTTTATCCGAGATTGTTTATACTTTGGTATTTACTGGGGTGTATTTTATCATCCACATCCATGTTTACTCAATATGTAACATTTTTTCCATCCACATAAAATTGTTTAATTCCAATTTTACCCTTTGGTGAGTTTTTAGTAAAGGATATGAAAGGAATCTTTTGTCGTTTTTCGTATGAGGTACTTTTTGACTTTTCCGACAAAAGTACGAAGAATGTTTTTTTAACTTATACGGCATGAATGGATTTTTAAAACATTATTTCCAAGAAACTTCCTTTACAAGTTTTCAAGTTTATTTTTAATCAACTTCTTTTATTTTAAAGTCGTATGACATGTTAAGAAAGGAAAAGTGTTTTTGAAGTAGAAAGGATATTTTCCTCAAGAATGGAGTTCAAGTATTTTATCAAAATTATTTTCCATCTAAGATAATAAAAGGGTTATTTTTTTATCCCTATTATTACATTGGTTTGATTATGTTGTAATGGAAATATTTTTATGAATTCCTTTATCTTATATGAATTGTTTTATGATGTCATGTTGTTTAAGAATTCCATTTTTATTACATGGGTTACGCTATGATGTATGGTTTATGATTATGTGGCACACATAAGAAAGGATTCATTATAAGATGGGTGGGACCTATATCTCCCTCCAATGCATTGGGTAAAGATTTTATATCTCATGATATAGACATGGCTGGAATGGTAGGTTATACCGGTTCAGTGAAACAGGACTGAAACGAGGGTTACTCGATTCAGAAAGGGACTTTGTCCACTAAGAGAGTCTTGGAAATGAGTCTTGACTAACAAGAAATGATTCTCTATGATTATGTGTGAATGCCACAAAGTTTCATGTTTTAAGTTATGATTATTGTGATTACATTTCACTGCCATGATTTATCCCATGTTATGAAACTATGCTCTCTTTTGCAGGTTAAGATTTCCAAAATGTTATGTTCTTATGAATACGATGTGATTGATATTTCTTTTGTTTACCCTTACTGAGTATTTGAGCTCACCCTTTTATGTTTTCTTTTCCCGAGGATATAAAGAAAGGTTTTAGGTAAAAAAGGGAAGATCTTTATAGGAGATGTTGAAGATCTTTCACCACGATTAGAAGATTACGTTCCGAGTTTCCAAAGACACTAAACTATTACGGTCCTTGTGTGTGTGTTTTTGTTATGTACTAAGTATTCCGCAAATGTAATGTAATGTCCATGTACGTTAAGCTTCGGGTCTCTACAGTCCATGTGACCATGTCGCTCAAGTCTGATGGTCTCGCCATCCTAGTAACTCGGGCCATGCCCAACCTGACAGTCATCCTACCTCAAACTGAATCCCATGAAACCCAATCCCATGGTCAAAACCACCAAATGTAACCCGGGCCAAGACCAACCTGTGATCAGCATCACTCAAGAATATCTGGGTCATTCACAACACAACCCAAAGGTTCTAGAATATGCAATTCAGAAATTGAATATATAATATATTTAAATAGAACACATAAATTGGAAAAACAATCAAAAAAATTGGATTGCAGTAAGCAATTGTTTCCCCATACCATCACTGAGGTATTTAAGGTCTCCAACAATTCATATCGAAGTTCAATAAAATATACTCAACAGTTTAAAAAATAAAAAAAAATTATAACCATTTTGGCATTCCCCAGCCAAAATTCCCCGATGTGCAATGGCCATTTGCCCAGCCCCGCCCAAGAAAAATAGGTTGTAGGGCATACCCCAAGGCATCCAATAGGTCAAATAATAGTTAAATAGGAAATAGAAGGTAAATTAGGATCTCTCTAAAAAATACTTGAAAACCCACCATAGGTCGTTCTACGCAAAGGTCCGCAAAAACACAAAATAAGGTATGCACCACCTACCTAAGACTCGTACGATGATACTCCTCTGATAACAGGATCCAATTAGTTCTAAAACGTGGTAGATCTACAAAATAATCAAAAACTATCAAACCCCTATAACTCGTCTTAGAACAGAAATCCAGAAAAATGGCTCAAGATGAATCAAGTCCTTACCGAGGGGGTTCCAATGGATCAAATGGTGTTTTAATCTGACATTGGATAAAGGAATTGGAAGAGATTGAATTCCCAGCTAGCTATTCGCATTTTCTAGACAAACCCCGTAGCTCCCTGCCTCAAAACGAGGCTAATGCCCATTTTAACGAAAAAATAAAGAAAATAAACGGAGTGTACCTTAGGATTACACATTGTGTACCATTTTACTGTTCATATGATGGCTGAAAAATCACTAAAAACTTACCGACTGACTACATGGCGTGTACCTAGGGGTACACGATGTGTACTTCTCTACCTGGACAACATCCCCAACACGCCATGTATATCCCCATACACGGCCCCTCTACACAGCATGTACAAATAATACATGGTGTGTACTTGATAAAAACATTATACCTTGCCAACAGGCCTATACACCATGTATGGACTTCTCACACTGCATGGGTACATAGCGTGTTGAGCAACACTACACACCATTTAGTAGTAAAATTCCTACACAGTCACCACACGACTGATACCCACCTAACCCATACACGGCGTGTACTTTAGAGTACATGGTGTGTAGTTTGGAAATTTCCAGAACATCCCAGATTTTTCCAGTTTTTCTTAGAATCAAGTCAAAAATTCAAACAGGGTCGGGATTTTGACCCGTTCTAAAAACGCGGGTTCTTAAAATCTACCTACCTTAACATAGCTTGTCCCCAAGCTATCAAACAAAACCTGAAGATGGACTCGAACAAACCACCCTGATCAAAGTAACCCGGAATTCCCCGGTCTCAATGTTCTGGCTAAATTCTTCAAGGTCTCCCCACCTTAGGAAATTCCTAACTCAGTCTCAACCCTACAAAACTCAACAATGCAAGGGTTCACTAACCTGTTTCTAGACTCAGGGTCCTCTTGTGATGCATCATCACCCCTGCGCCTCATTGGTTCTCCAGTGTTCTTTTTGACACCCAATGTATCCCGCAGCACATCGATGTCTGCCTCCATGAGGTCTTACATCCCATAAATTCTCAAAAAGAACCTGGTTCCTAGCACCTCAAGTATCCCACATCCTCGATGACCTGATGCCCACAACACCTCAAGTAACCTGCATCCTTGAGGCCCCAATGCCCATAGCACCTCAAGTAACCTGCATCCTCAATTCCCCTGAGGCTACGCATATCATACATATATATAAATATATCACGCACCCGATATAGATCCAATCCCACTAACCAGCATCTAGTCAGTCCATAAGAATCATGTCCACCTCGTGCACTCAAAACGGACATGCCTCTGCAGGTCATGCCAAAAGGAAACAAGAAATTCACGGATACACTCACGGTGTACCTCTAACCATCGTCGGATCACTAGCTTGCTCATCCCCTGGCAGCTCTACAGTGTGCACCTGCCCTGAAGCATGATTGCATGATGCCCGACCTCCTTGTGGTGCTTCTCCAGTCACCGGCCACTAACCCCTCAGCTAGATCCTGTTGTCTCTTTCACGTCCTTCGCGTGTAGCTAAACCTCAGCTACCCTCTCCTAGTACTGAACCCGAACCAACTCTATATTCCACCATATGTCATGGTCCCTATCTACCACCTATCCGATAAGCCTACCTGCAGAACCTCTCTAGATGCCTGACCTGTCCACATGCCCGGAACTCTTTCGGAGGCCTATCGCACTAGGTCTGAACATGTCTAGGTTTTACACATTGAAATAAAACCACTGAAGAACTGCTATGAGGTGGTCTAGCGGAGTCCTTAGACTGACTTCCCTATTAGAACTCATCTTTTCCTCGCTTTGTGTTATCTGAACCATCACCTAAAGATGTCACCCAGTCAACCTAGGGCATATACCTCTGGTTTCCCTTTGCTATGAGCGCCTGATTTACCACCTCTGTGAAAGACCCTAGCCTAAAGATATTCACCTGGATCCGAATGGTGTGTCATAAGCCATCTTCAAAGCATATCACACTTTCCCCATCATCGCTTACCATACCAGGTGCAAAGCGAGACAGCTTAGTGAAAGTAGCTGCATAGTCCATGACGGACATGTCTCCCTACTGAAGACTCACGAACTCTCGGGATCTCTCTTCCCTCAGTTTCTTTGGGTAAACGTGCTCGAAAAACCTGTCCTTGAAGTCTTTCCATGCTAGTCCCTCTCTCCTATGAGTCTGAATATAAACATCCCCCCAACGCTTCGCTGGTTCTCGCAGCATGTACGTCACCAGCTTGACCCTTCGCCCAAGAGGAATCTCGAGCTGCTCGATGATCATCTACATTCTCTCTATTCAATTCTCAGCTGCCTATGGACCAACCTCACCCTGAAAAACTAGTAGGTTCTATGACTAGAACTCCCACATCATATATGCCATAGATGGCTCTGTACCCTGCGCACCTCTATCGATCCCCTGCACGACGCGTACCAGGCTAGCATGGAGCTACTCATCGAGCCATGGTTCGAACACTTCCAAACCAGGCTGTTGTCCTGCCAACACTAGATCTTAGACATGATCATATCCCTGGGCCTATACCTGCGGCTCATGCCCTACCTGCACCAGATCCTAAACCTGATCCTGCTCCTGCGGCACTATACCATCTCCTGTCTGACGCTCCATCTGGGTCGCCCAAAAAGCAACCCACTGAATACCATAAATGGTCAGACATCCCCTAATAATATATACATATATAACGTAGGTAAGGAAATAATTAAAAGGAACCACATAACTACTACCCTTACTCTCCCCCACCGCAACCATGCCCCAGGGCATCCCGACCTGGTGGCCTCCTGACCCACCCTTAACAGAGCTAGGTATCAAAATTACATCAGGCCATGCCTGTCCTGACAACTAACATTGTCTCAAACCGACGACTGATTCACCCAATCCTGATGATCAAAATCACATCAACCAATAGTACCTAACTGCTCGTACAAGACCCAGACCCAAATACCCTACAACATGAAATTCTACAAATATACAAAGGATGGCATAAAACATTGTAATAAAAAATCAATTCTATCAGGAATTTCACCTATTCACATTCCAAGGCATACAAAGCATGTAATTTGACATTATTCACATGGAATTATCACTTCACAAAGAATATGCGCAGTTATGAAATTGAAATACCCTAAAAATGTACCCAAAAAAAGCCAAACAATCATGCCTTTCCATACTAGGCCAAGGTCCAATTCTCCCTTACCGCACTAGGTAAAGGGTCGCATATCAAAATCAATAACATCACACACCAAGTGAGCCACCGAGTGGGAAATCATATAAACTGTAATCTGAACAAAAGAAAACAGCAATTCCCACCCATGGTAACTTGGTCCATCACTCGTACCTGGGGCTGCAGGCACCCAAGAAAATGCTAGAAACCCAATTCCAGTAGCATCCTATCTCCATTATACCATATCTCAAATAGTAAAAATAGTAGAAATAAAAATAGAAGTCTCAATCTCATTAGTATCTAGAAAAACACTACTACTAAATCCCTATCAAGAACTCCTTTGATACCACTTTGTAATGACCTAGACCCGAACAGCCACTCGAACAGTGTTAAATGGGTCGGGTGTTACTACCTTAGGTGCACCTCCTCGAACGTCAAAGGCTTCCGACTAGTAGTGAGGGTCTTATAGGTATAGTGGGGAGGCTATACCCTCTCAGAGGATAATAATGGTACTGGTCCAAGTATAATAATAATGTTGCAGTGGAATAAAGGACTCATCAGACTCAAACCAAACCCTCAAAGTGGAAGCACATTATATATCGATAAACAGTAGAAGCAATAAATGTAAACAACAGTAGAGGAAAGTAAACACAATAGAATTATGATCAATTGTAACTACTACTAAACAACAAAACATGCATCCAAAACAGGTCATACATATCCCTATGTAAAGGCGCCAATGGCTAACCAACTGTAGCTACAAAACTAAAAAGCATGATGATACAGGAAAGAAAGCAAAAAAAAATTAAACTCCAACTAGGTAAGACCTCAAGGCCCATACCATATCCATGAAATAGCTAATGTAGTCCAGCTCCTGAAGCTGAATTCATTCCTACACGTAAATCCATAAAGTCTAAACGCGTCCCGAAGGGCCCGTGAAGTGTGTGAGACAAATCTCAGTAGAATACGACCCAAAGATGTGTACCTAATATAATTTTTTAATCAGGCATGCATTTATCATGAAAGTATTAAATAGTATGATGCACACAACCAAACACAAACCCCACGGTGCTCAGCAGCCACCAAGGAATGTCACCTGCTTCGGAAAATGTCAGAATATCTGTCATGTAACCCAGCACCATGAGCCGCCTGACACCGCGTTTCTCAAGTACCGATGTCCTGAAGGCATGCCCAAGATATAGTAGCCCATAGGAACAGCGATGACTATCCTCAAATAAAGTAACTGGATGGACAGTGATGTCTTCCCTAAAATAATGTAACCAGAGGGATAGCGATGTCTGCCCTCAAATAACAACAAGCCTCTGCCCCCAACCCAATAGCTTCAATGCTATCCCCTATGGTCTCCTCACCTTCCACCTCGCTTCCTATGGTAAGCACCCCCAAACCAAAAGTACCTAAACCGCAACTAATGGGGGCCACTACCCTCTCGAGTGGTCAAAACCACCTCATTGTGGAGTCTCTCTATGTGCACACTACTCAATGTTCTGGGTGAGCGGTAATCACCAAAATAGTACCCAAGCCACAACACCTCTAACACCTCGTGTCCCTTTGACCATGTCGCTCAAGACCGATGGTCTCGCCATCCTAGTAACTTGGTCCATGACCAACCTGATAGTCATCCTGCCTCAAACTGACACCTATGACGCCCAATCCCATGGTCAAAACCACCCAACGTAACTCGGGCCAAGACCAACCTGTGATCAACATCACTCAATAATATTTGGGCGATGCCCAACACAACCCAAAGGTTCCAGCATATGCAATTCAGTAATTACATATATAACATATTTAAACAGAACACCTAAACAGGAAAAACAATCAAAATAGTTGTATTTCACTAAGCAACTGTTTTTCCATACCAGTACTAAGGTTTATATCCAAGTTCAATAAACTATACTCAATAGTTTAAATGATAAAAAACAATTATAAACATTTTTGGCATTCCCCGACCAAAATGCCCTGATGAGAAACGACCACTTGCCTAGCCCTGATAAAGAAAAATAGGTGGCAGGGAAAACCCAAAGGCATCCCATAGGTAAAATAATAGTTAAATAGGAAATAAAAGCTAAATTAGGGACATTCTCAAAAATAACCTAAAACACGCCACAGGACGCACTACCAAAAGGTCTGCGAAAACACAAAAGAAGGTATGCACCACCTACCTGAGACTCGTACGGTGATACTGCTCTGATAACAGGATCCAATTAGGTATAAAATGTGGTAGATCTATAAAAGAATCAAAACTTCTCAAACCCCTATAACTCATCTTAGAACATAAATCAAGAATAATGGTTCAAGAGGAATCAAGGCCTTACCGAGGGGGTTCCAATAGATCAAACAGTGTTTGAATCCAACATCAGATGATGGAATGGGAAGATATTGAATTCCCAGCTGGCTATTCGCATTTTCCGGATGAAACCCGCTACTTCGTGCCTCAAAACGAGGCTACTTCCCATCTTAACGAAAAAAAGAAAATACATGGTGTGTACTTTAGGACTACACGTCTTGTATAATTTTACTTTTAATATGATGGCTGAAAAATCATCGAGAACTTACCGACTGACTACACGACATGGACCTAGGGGTACACGGCATGTACTTCTCTACCTGATCGATATCCCCAACACGCCATGTATTTCCCCATACACAGCCCCTCTACACGGCATGTGCAAATAGTACATGGTGTGTTCCAGCTAAAAACATTCTACCCCACCAACAGGCCTATAGGCCATGTATGGCCTTCTCACGTGGCATGGGTACACGGCGTGTCGAGCAACACTACATGCTGTGTAGTAGGAAAATTCCTACATGGTCAGCACACGACATGTACTCAGCGAGCACACGGTTTGTACTCTCCTAACCCATACACAGCATGTACTTCAGAGTACATGGTGTGTAGTCTGTAAATTTTCAGAACTTCCCAGATTTTCCCAGTTTTTCTTAGGAACAAGTCAAAAATTAAAACAAGGTCGATATTTTGACCCATTCTAAAAACTCGATTTCTTACACTAGGCATAAGCCTCCATGTGTGTAGGTAGTCCGACTAGAAGTCCCTATATGACGGGAAAAATTACTCAAGAGATAATATAATTCATTATAAATTTAAAACCTATTATGAAAAAACTATATTAAACAACTTAATTCAAGATAATAAATAACATATAAACTAACTCCATAGTTGATGAAAAACTAAATTCATTATATATTCAACCCTAACATGTAATGTAATTATCTATCCTCTAAGAAGATTAACATTTTTAACTAAATAATACATAATATTCAAATTTCATAAAAAAATTAATAATAATTAATAGGGATAGATATAAAATCTAAATAGATGAATAATTAAAATATTTAAACATGATATAAAAATTTATAAAAAAATCATGATTAAAAGATAATTTTAAACATTTTATAGTTCTATATAATAGATTATGGAAAATAACTAATTTTGAATATAATAATTTTATATTAAATCCAGTATGAACACATTCATATTTATCATTATATGAAATATATATTTTTAATATATGATAATTTTTTAATTAAAAAATTTATAATTCAATTTCTATTATTTAAACTTTTTACACTTTCTAATATCACATATTTATTCATCATTTAATCAATGATCAAACAAATCATCAAATAGATTTTTATGTTTCTTAAATAATATAAAAAATAAGAACTCATTTTATTCTAAATAATTAAATATAATTAATTATGAAGAATTCATAATTAAGATATAAAAAATTATATTTTTTCATTATTTAAAAATTTAGAACCCTTTATAAATTAATTCTTACAATTTCTATGTAAACACATTAATTTCTAGATTATTTTTTATCCCTAAAAATTTGATAAGAGGTGTTTTAAATATTAACATTTAATATATGAGAATAAAAAATTTATAAAAATTTAATTAATTATAAATAGGTTATCATTAATTAATTTGTAAGCCTTTTATAAATTTAAATATCCATAAATTACTTTTATAGTGATATATAAACATTTTATACATCAATTACATCATTTTAAATATTTTCATTTTACCCTTATGTAGAATACCTATTTTAGGCAATGGTAACCCCATTTTACCCTTATGTAGGTAGTCTATTTAGGGGTAGATAACAATGACCGTTATGTAGTAGACATTTCATAAGGGTACAACAAGTCTAAATTTTTTTAAGAAAAAGAAAAACCAGGTTTAGACTTCTGTGAACCCCTTCACATAATAGTAATGCATGGGTTTTCTTTATGTGATCACTAATGTATAAGTAACACCTTAGTTACCCTTACACAACTGATCTACATAATGTTGATACATCAGTTACCTTTATGTATAAATGTATAAATAAATCATACCCTTACATAGAATGGTTTGTGTATGGGTAAGGCAAGATGACCCTTAGGCATACCAAACTACATAAGGGTAATGCCTTGGTTACCCTTATACATCTCAACTGTGTAAGGGTAAGGTCATTGTTACATTCATGTAGCCCTAATACGTAAGGTTAAAACCTTTAAAACCTGAATTTCTTGAAACATAAAACAATTTTTTTTCAGTTTCTACCTCATTTACTTGAAATATTTCAAAAATATTAAAAATTTATCCCTCTGATACCTCAGAAGGGTTTTTTAGAGGCAAATAAAAACTATTAGAAGTTTATGAAATGTTTTATACCCTCAGATGATGATCTTCCATGCATAATATATGAAACCTATATATAAAATTGAAATGGGGAAACACTTTAAAACATGTGTGCGTACACCGTAGGGTATCTGAAACATCTTAAAACACTATTTAATGGGTTTGATAAAGATTAATAAGGCTAGAAAAAGGATATACCCTCTTCGTAGTGTATCAATGGGCTATTCCAAAATCACTAGACACTCGAGTGGGATTCACCATCTTCCACAATAAGATACTACCTCATTGTGAAAATGAGAAATGTAAAGAAATATGTTTTGGGTTCATGGAGGTTTTAATAATCTTAAAAGAAAGAAATCCCTACACAACCATCACATGGAAGTAGTTTATATAGGTATTCAAGGATTATACATAATCACTACCTCATTTATTTATTCATTGAAACACATTAATAATTATCATGTTCTATTCTAGAACACAATAATGCATCATGTTCATTTACTCCTTCATTCATTTTACCTAATGTAAAGACTTATTGAATGATATCATATATGAGAGAGAGAAAATTATAATAGTTATCTTTTTTTATAGTTGCATATTTCATATAGAAATACACTCTTATGTGAATGAAAATAATTGTATTCAAGTAATATGAAATGGAAAATATATATATATTACACACAAATATATATATATATGGATTTATGGAATATATACATCATCTTGTTTGAGTAGTGTAATTTTTTAAAGATCACTTAAATTGTAAATACTTAGATGTTGGGTAAATGGGACTAATATTAATTTTTTTAGGTTCCAAACCCTATCAATATTCCTTTTTATTTTTGGAAGATATATAATTTTGTTTATATGATAGGTATTGTTGAAAATGAATAGAAAATACATTGTTCAAGGTTTTCTCTTTGGAGGGGGAGGCACATCATCCCTCATTTTAGATCTCACAAAAGGTATTTTGGATATGATATATAGAAAATATATGTATTTCAAGGTTTATGAAGAAAAGATATTATTTAAAGATATTAAATGAACTCTGTATAATTATAAATAAAACAAAATTTATTTATTAATTTTTCATTCACTTCATTCTTCATTTTTTCTAATATATTTTTCTTAATGAAATAATAGAAATTTTTTCCCTTAAAAGGAGAGGTGCATCACTAAAAAATGTTCATTTAATGGGATTATTATTATCATTATTATTGGTTATAACCCATGAAAAATCCATTAGTCATCTTCCAAATATGCAATTAAATTGAGAAAAAAGATATTTTTTCATAGTATTAGAGATCCATCCAGTGTTATCTTATGTGACATTCTTAATTTTTTTTAATCCATCAAAAAATTTGGAATTTCACTTTAGTTTCAATAAAAATATTCTTTTTTCTATATATGTGTTGAAGAAATGTCAGGTTTTTAAAATAAACAATCATTTTTGTAGTTTAGCACTAAAAATAGATTTTATGGTTTGAGAAAATTTTGTTGTATATCTTTTATTAGGATGTAACCCCGCTACATTTTAGTGTTTTGGGTTGGATATGGTATTAGAATTTGTTATAGACAACCACTCAAAACATGGTCTTTGACTATTATTAATGGTGGTAATCTTTAAATGTTTATATGGTCTGAATTTTGTAGTGAATGAAATCCACTGTATAAAATATTAAAATAATATTTCTGAAATATCCATATTATTAATATATAAATATATATACATGATGATTTTTCCCCAATTTTGAATCTGTGAAACAGACTACCACTAAGACCACTTGCTCAAGCATTGTTTATTGTCTTGTATTCGTTATACTATATAAACATCCGAGAATTCATATATATATATATTTTGAAATACATTGATATTATGAGTAAAAATATACACATACACATATATATACACATATACACATTTATATTAATATATTTTCTTAAATAACAATATAATATGTTTATTGAATTTACATTATATATAAATTTAAATTATGTTTTTATATTATGTTTTTACATAGTCCATCTAAAAATGCATAGATTTAAATTAGTACCATTAAAGGACCTACTTTATATGTTCTTTTTTTAGTGATGATGGTGAGAACTTTTTTCAGTGTTATATTTGGCGTGAATAAAATTTTTTCACATTTTAAGGCACATACAATAATATCATTTATCTAGATCAGATGAATACCATTTATAGCATTGTAAATACTAATATCTATAATAGAAATATTTGTGTTTTTGTGTCTAATGAATACTTATATATATATACAATGTTGTGTGTTAATATATATATTTATATATTTAATTATGTATAAATACATATTTGTGTGTGCATATTGATTTAAAATTAAATACACATATACTAAAATACATTTAAATATATATATACATATATATATTATTTTAATTTTAAATTAATTTTTATAAAAATTATGTTGTTTTTACACATGTAGAATAATGAATATTTAACAATAGATACTGTTATACAATTTTTTACATATTAATAATACTATTATATTTTTTTATTTAATAAATTAAATAAAATAAGTGATGATTTAACGTCTTCACTATTGTAAGAAGTTAATGTTGTCATATAAACCTTACTAATTCTTATAATAATAAATTTTGAGAATATTTTTAATTATATATATGTATATATTGAAATAGTTTGTAAAATTATTAAGTATATAGTGTTAAGATACATTTTATATATTTATTTATATATTGGAAATCAACATCATTCAACATAATTCACTAATTACTCATGATCACATCACCTGATATCCCAAATTCATAAATATCGGGTTTTTTGTTTCAACCTAAATCCATTAATTACTTTTGTAGATATATTTTCGAAACAATTCTAGATTTTTATGAATAATTTATTGCACCCCAATTTACCAAAATTTCCAAAAAATTGGGTGTCAAGGTTTTTACATCAACCTTTCATCATGGAGTTAGTTACTAATCTTTATTCTAATGTTGCATAAAGAAAATTAATTACTCGATCTAGTGAAAGAAGTTTCAGAAACATTATGAAGTTCTACATCAGTTGAATGAACATATTACATGGTGTGTCATCTTAAAGGAATTTCAAGACAAGATCACATGCATCCATCAACATGATACCAATAATTTGGGTCATATCACCATAACACAACTTATATTCTGGAAAAATAAATAGACCTCAGGATCTATCTAGAATTTTATCCCATTTTTAATATTTCACATTATTTAATTTAGTAAGCTATAGATACTAATATAACGTTCAAACCTATGCACAACATTTTTTTCATGAAGGTATTTCATACACTATATAATATGTACTCTATATGATGATACATGGAAACCCCTTATATTTAAATAACTTGATTTTAAATTGTTAATTAAAATAATTGAAACATTTAGAACATTTTATAAACATATATATAACATCAATCCTTAGAAACAACTGATGTACCAAATAAAACTTCAAAAAAATAATTTTGATATTATCCTTGATAAATTATTTCATTGTGTCGAATAAACATGAAAAAAAATAACTATTTCTAATAGCTCATTCACATATAAAAACTGACTAATATTATCTCAAATGATTATGAGATTTTATGGTGAAAAGTTTAATTAACTACACTAGATTTTGAAATATTCATTGCTACCCTTTATCTCCACTAATAAAAAACTGATAAATGAAATACTTTTATCAGCACTAACAAAAAGAAGTGATAAATGATCACTAGGTCGGGTGAAAATTAAATTTTTTCCCATGATTTTTCTAGAACATATACTAGTGTCCATTATCAGAAGTTTTTTTATAATTATAGTCTGTTCCATACTTTATGACATTGATCCATAATTATATTGTGACCTTTAGTAATCTACCTCGTGTCAATTGGATACATGATGTTGTTGGTATAACTTGAGGATCATGTCAAATATATGTGTAACATTTTAGTTTAAAACAAATATCGAATATCCAAAACTAGGAAAATGGAATTTGATATTTTTCTAACATTGATATAATGATCCATATTTAATTTGAGACTTATAGGAATTTACTGCACACCTATCTGATAAATAGTTCGATGATGATATAATAAATATATACAGTAATTAAAAATATAATTTATCATATTTGGATTTATAATTCCAGTTTTCATTTTAAAATTAATTGATTTATAATTATCCATGGTGTTTTTTTAATTCATTGATGAAAAATTATTCTTTATTTTGTATTATTTAAATTCTACTCAAATTTAATATGTTTATTTTTCTTGGCTCCTAGCATGAGCCATTTGTTTTGGACCTCTTCCTTGCATGCAGGCATGTTTTTTGGACACTTTTTTTGGCATATGAATCTTTTCCACACCTTATGACTCACTTATCCTTCATGGCTCTTATTCTAGTAGAAGATTTATTTTCTAAATGTGTTATCCTCGCCATACAATTGTTCACTCTCACTCAAGTGTATCGTTTCACTGCGATTTGGAAGCATGTGCATGGAGAATTCAGGTTGGCAGTCAAGTTTTGATATAAAGGTGGTGTTAGTGGAATTGATCACCCATGTGCCCCATCTATTCATTTTATTCTCACATTACAGGACCTGGTTTGGATCTCCTATCATTCTGGTAACCCCAGCTTCAGTTTGTTTGATGTTCTCAGTTTTCATTCAAATTTCATGCCTTCCTCTAGATGGCACTTCTGGTGTTATGGCACCATTAGTGTTCTAAAAAATCCTTTATAGAGAAGATGTGTGGCTGAGTTTTTTATTGAAGAACATATAACTGTCCAGCTAGGTGTGTCCTTTAACCTCTTTGAGCACAAACCATCAGTCATGGATTGAATAAAATAAGATATCTAGAATAGTGAATCTAAAATAGTATGTTTGACATACCTGTGGTGTGGTATTCTTGTCACGATTGTTGGCCCCAATTGGACTGAAGCATGTTAAAAAAATGTTTTCTCATAACTGGTTTCTTTTTTTCTTCCATATTAAAGGTTTAATTTTCATTTGGTTCATTTCATAGAAATAAATCACACAATCAGACCATTTCTAAAACCTTTTAACCACCTAATACTAGTTCACGTTCCCTAAATAATGTGGTATCATAGCCTCAATGGGTTCTGTATTTTTTTCAAATCTATTTCTTATATCAATTTGGATTCTATTTATAATTCAACACATTAAACTTTTCTAGATTCACATATAACCTCTTATGTATGTAACTGAACTTAATATAACCTCATATATTTTATTCCAATTCAAACCCCCTAATTGTATAGTCATGAATATCCACTAAGTTTGGCATGTTCTTGGAGTAGTTGGGTTATCATTTTCCCCAACAACTCGATATCTGTTTTTTGGATAAATAAAAAATATATATATGATTGAAATCAAAATCTTTTATGGTGATAATTAATTCAATCAAGTAAGGATTGATTTGATGGAATTTCCTATTTAGTAAAGACTAATTTATTCCCTATTCAGGACTAATAATAATTTTATTACTATTTTATAAACTCCATAGTCCATCACTGTTTATCAAGTTTTATCCCATGATGTTCTTTTTAAGGAATGCAGTTCTCTACATCATTATTTATGTGATAATGTGATTAGAGAATTTTTTTAATCAAAACTAATATTATAGGTATATGGATTAAGTTAGATAAATTATATATGATTGCTAATATTTTTTCTAGGCTTTATATAAATCACTATTTATTTTGATTCAAAATTATGCATTTTCTTTCAATTATATCCCACTTTGATGAATTTAATAATTTCATATTAGATCTAGACATAAAAATGTGATAGTTGATGATGAAGAACATGTAATTATTATTTTAATTTAATTAGACAATTCCTACCACACATTAATAGAATGATTAATGTAAGATCGAGACTCTAACCACAAAAGAGGTTATGTATTCCCTCTTCTCTAAAGAACTGCATTATAAACCTGTAATTAAAGTTGATGTAGAGATTATTTATTCAAGTGGAAGACAAAAATAATGGGGTAATAATTAAATAGTATAATAAGGATAAAGACAAAAATAATAAACCACCAATATCTTGTTCTGGGTCTAAGGAATTAATGATTTTTGTATTCCATTGTGGTAAACCCAAGATTACTAAACATGAGTATAGAAAGATTAAACAAGACCTAGAGACTAAAAAACCAATTTACCATCCCCTTCTAGTTGATTCTAGTTAATACATAATTGATGTATTGCATATGTCCATCCATGCACTCACCAATGAGTGGATTGTAGACTTTGGATGCTTATTCTATTTGTGTCTCTTTAGGGATTCCATCCAATATTTGATAGAAAGAGTGGAATGAGATGTTATTTTAGTAAAGAATGTGAGGTTTAAAGTAAATATAAGGTGTTAAATTTTAATAGAACTATATAACTAGTCTATCATAACATTTCTAGTTGTTGGGTAGGGTCACGAACTCCATTGAAACCTGATTTTAGTTGGAATTCCAGACCAAAAGGTCTTCACATTTAGGTCTAAATCAGTTTTCCTAAATATTTCCAAATGCTCTGGGAATAAAATTAAATGTTCCATTATTAGTGTGTTATAGGTTTTGAATGGAAAAAACACATTCAATATAGTTGGGTAGTGTGTATATTACAAAAATTGATAACATACTATTATGGAATATGAGATTGGGGAATTTAAGGACCATGGGTATAGAGGAACTCAATAAAAAATGTATGTCGAATGAAATTACACCGAGAAATATTCACTTCATTAAATATTGTATAATGGGTAAGGATAAAAGAGTTTGATTTAATATGGTTAACTTCAATGCTTCCTAACCCTTATAATATATACATTTTGGTTTGTGGGCACTAGAAAAGAATACCTCACATGGTGGAGGATTGTATTTTTTCACCTTTATAGATGACTACTCTATAATATTTTAGAATTATATACTAAAAAATAAATCATTTTTTTCTAGAATGTTAAACCCTAGACAAAAATTGTTAAAAATTACACTAGAATGAAAAATAAAACAATGAGAAATGAAAATATCTAAAATAACTCTTTATTAAATTTATTCAATTATATCATTATAAGGGGATTGAAAACACCAGACTACTTGGGAAACCCCACAACATAATAGTCTTGATGAAAGAATGATCAAAATTATTTCAATGGGTGTCTAAACCATTATGTATGCTCTGATCTCCCAAATTCATTCTGGGTAGAGGTTTCTACTATAGTAGTATATCAAATAAATAGATTCCAATACTATTCTAATCACCTCAATGTCATAGATATAATTTTTAATAACAAACCACCTTCCAAAAATCCTCTAACAATCATAGAATCCAATTCATATTAAAATTTTCATGACTATGATTCTTGAACTTGGAGCTCATAAGTTGGTTTTTTGTAATATCCTGAGGGTTTCCTAGGTTATAAACTTTGGGTTAACAAACTCGGCTACCAAAAGTGAATAATTAGTAGAGATGTTGGGTTTTTTGGGTCTTAATCTCTAAAATATAAACTCATAACACGAGATAGTGTTGAAAAAACCATTGATGGAGTTTTTGAAACAAAACATCATCCAAATTTTAGGCTATTGTATAGCCTATTCCACCTGACCCTATGCCTATAACCCAAGTTGAGCTAAGCACTAGTTCTGATTCATATTCAGATACTAAACCTCCTGGCAATAATCATTATTATCATTTAACCCAAGATATAAATAGGAGGGTTCTTATAACTCCTACTTAGTTTATCAAATATGATATGGATTATTATGAATTTATTTTTCCCAAGATCATTTTGATGAAAACCCTCAGAATTATAGGAAAATATATAATGAAAAATTTTAGTAATACTATATCTTTTCTATGGATTATGAAGTGGGATCCATAAAAAATACACTTGTTCTATCATAAATGAAACAAAAAATGAAAATTTAATTGGTTGTATGTGGGTTTATAATATAAATAAAGTCAATAGTGATAGAATTAAAGGAATATTTAAAGCTACACTAGTTTCCATTGGATCCCTTCAAAGAGAAGGAATATACAGTTTTTAATTTTTTTCACCAATTGTTATGAATTCTTTGAAAGGTTGTTTCTTGGTTTGGCTTCTTATAACGACCTTCACATTGAACAATGAGATATGAAAACTAACATAATTCATGGTGAACTTAATGAGAAACTATACATAATGCCTCATGATGGTTACTCTAAAAAATTAAATCTAACCATGTTTTACATTTAAATAAATCATTATATGGATTATGACTTTCCTCAATGAAGTGGCCGAGAAAATTATAATCCTTTATGTATGATAACCATTTCACTATGTGTTATTATGATTCTTATGTTTTTTTTTCAAATCAATAAAAAATGGAATGTTTTAACTACATTTGTATTTTGGTGACATGGTGTTTATTTTCAATATTTTAAAGCTAATTACTGTTGTTGAATCTTAATTAAATGGTATGTCTGAATTGATGGACTTAGGGGAAGCTAAGAATATTCTATGTGTAGAATTAATTAAGGATAGACTAAATAAAATAATAAATTTTTTAAAACATGGTTATATTATATAAGTTCTTACAATATACATCAATAAATATATAAAATGTGTTAATTTACCTTTTGGGATACATTTTAAACATTAATTGACTCAGTCGCACACTAATGCTGATGAGTTTTAGTTTTTTTCTAAATTTCCAAATGAAAATACAGTTTTCAACATCATGTATTGCATGATTTGTACTCATATTGATATTTAACTTATATTATTTACCCTTAATAGACTTTTTTATAGTCATGGGAAGCCACCTTAACTTTCCATAAAGTGGATACTATGGTATTTTTCATGTAATTATAATATATCTTTTTGTTATGATAAAAATGGTGTGGTTACTGAAATAATTTTTGGATATGTAGTTGCTGACTGTATCGGAGATATTGACTCTATATATTCATTAACTCTGTATTTTTTCCCTACATTTGTAGAAACTATTTCTTGGATAAAATATTTGCTTTTTACAAATAGTTTACAGAAATACTTGTTTTGCGCAATAAAAAATATTATAATAAAATAATAATAATTTATCATTCAAAAGAAACTGATTAGATTATTTTAAATGTAATGGCTCGTATTTAAATAACCATGGTTCATTTATGTTTATTTTTTCATGTCGTATTAACTATTAAGAATAATTTCCATTTTTTAAGACTCGAGTGTTGAAAAAACATACCCATCAAGGATGAAATTTGAAATAAGATAAAATTTTACGTTCAAGGAAGTACATGGATGATTAATTAATTTAATGTTAGTCTTCCTAATAGAAAATTTACAAGGTATTAATTTATTTATTTTTATTTTTCCTGATTATTCTTGTTATTTTTAAAAATAAATATCTAATTGTATGAAACCAGATACCTTACATGAAATTGTGTGGATAGCTAAATCAATCATTGCTTCAACTAGGGTACGATATTCTCTTACTATTATTGTAAGTTGTAAAAATACCTCATTTATCTTCTCTTATGAAATCCAATGTAATTTTTTCTTAATATCTTATCCTATATACAAATTTAAAAATAACTCACTTTTTTTTGACATCCCAATATCACAATCCCACTTCCTGTGATTTTAATATCCCTAGACTCTCTTACATGGACATTTGTTTGATGTATCTTAAATCTAAATTTTGATATGTGGTATTTTTTTATTTAATTATATTATCATACTAAAAATTAATTGTATTATTGTGATTTCTATGTTCTCATTTCTTAGTTCCCACCCACCTACTAATCATCTATATTATTATCAGTTTTAGTTCCTATTCAATTTAAATGTTTTAAATTAATTTTTTAATAATGTTGTAGTTTCCTCCATCATTATCATTTTATAAATGTATATTTCATGTATTTTTTAAAATTCTAAAAAGATTAAATATTAAAATTAATAATGATTTTATTATTATTGTTTATGTTTCTTTCCTTCTTCTCTTCACAACATTCAATTAAAATTGTTATTATTCCCAAAATATTCCTATCAAGTCTGACCATTATTTTTTTCGAGTGAAATTATTATTCATGTTGGATTTTCTACTTATTCTTTCTAACTCATTTGATATAAAGAGTTAATTGTTTGTCAATTCATAAAGACCTTTGTATACACTAAATTAGTACATATTCTCTCTTATCCTCCATTGACATGACTTTTTATGTTTCTTGATATTACATTAGTAGAGTTTCATTGGTGATAACTTGGTCATATTATAGATTGAATTTTTAAAAGGGTGATAGACAAAGAGAGACATAGTGACTTGGGGGATTCATAAAACAATCCAAGTGATAGAGGAAGATATAATAGAAAGCTATAAAATTAGGAAGTTAAAGAATAAGTCTTTGAATACCTTAATTAGAGAATCTTTGTTTGTATACTTCTTTGAATCCCCCTATTTCTCATACACTTTTAGTAATATTAAATATTTCTATTACAATTTATGGATAAATGTGAATTAGGGAATAATTTTGAGATGGTAGGCATATTTATCTCACTCATGTGTTAGGATTTGATATATTCTACCCATATTTCACTAAAGAAGTAAGTTTTGACTTTTTATTTTCTAAACATAGTGATAGTTGTTTCTGTTGTTCTAGTCATTAATAACTAGTAATTAGAAAGTCTATATAGGATTTGGATTGACCACGAATGTGTTGGAAACTAGGTATCTTCAATGAGTGGGTGAATGAATTATCCAAATGATAAACTAATGACCCCTATAAACCAGAGTTTGGACACTTGAGATATCTAGATTTCCAATATTTTCATGTCCTTCAATATCTAACCATGAGTGAATACCATAATAAAAAAACATGTATCTTAATAATATTAACAGAAAACTAACTTCCCATGTCTTGTCTCATAAATTTATCCATCACTCTTAGTTTTCTACTACCTCAGTTATCAACTATTTTTTGTATCATATCCTCATCCCCCATCCCATCAACTTATTCACCACCATTTCACACACCATTAAACTTTTTGTTTATGGTTTAAGTTTTTCTCACTTTTACTTAGTATCATGAAACTCACCTTCTATAGATATCCTTTGATTTGGATTGACCCATATTCCCCAATAAACTATTCTTATGTTGGGATTGTAAATAAATTGTTTTTTCCAAGCCTATTGATGACTTAGGACACAAGGAAATATTTCATTTAGCTTTTTTATCTATATTTTTATTTGTTTTATTTATAACAGCCTTGGTTGTTATAGGTCTTATGCTACTTTGAAGAAGATACATGTATTTTATATGTTCAACCAAAAGTATTGATAAATTACCACTTTATCAGCTCTAGTAAAAGAACTACTAATGTTCCCATTTATCAGTGGTAAAAGAATGCACTGATGAAGGACCAATTTATCAGCATTTTTACTAGTGATGATAAAGGACTAAAAATTATAACAAACAAATGTTTTCATCACATTTTTTACTAAAAAAATATATTTTTTATCATTTTTTATTGTTCTATATATATTATTGTTGTATTTTAATTTATTATAGATATCCATATGAAACATGTTCACCAACTATTGTCAGTGACTGTTATCCATAAGCACTGATATGGTATATATTTTTCCATGAATTAATCCCATTATAATAATGGAATAATCAAGACACATGAATCTAAATGTATATATATTAGAATTAGGGTAATTAAGACATATGAATATATATATATATAACTAATATGATTTAGCCATGTTTAATGTGTAGAGGTACCTTTTTTAATGGGTTTAAACTCCCTTAGTAAACCCATTTCAACCTTAACAGGGGTATGTTTTTTTATTTTTTTAACTATTTGTTTGAGTATATATTAAGTTTAACATTTTATAAAATCATTAATATTATGATTCCAAAAATATATTCAATGTTTTCAAATTTATTTCATATAAGTGGTTGGATTTATTTTACAATTAATCCTATAAAATGTAATATAAAAATTCTTTTTCCATAGAAAAAATTCATAAGTATAAAATGTGTTTATAATAAAATATAACATAAAAATAATTCTGGATACATTAATTATATTATTTGTAATAAAATAAAACTAACGTAACATTTTTATTTACTATAGAATTCATTTTTTGAACTCTTCAAATGAAATGGTTTTGTTCAATAAAATAATTATTATAATTTATTTATTTAAAAATCAATATTATCATGAATTTTTAGAAATTTATCCTTAAGATAATTATGAAAAAAAAAATTCTAAAATAATTTTAATATTGAGAGAAAAATTCAAAACCTGCAAAAATTAAATATATAATTTTCTCACAAAAATAAAAAAATTATATTTTTGGGGATAATATATTTTTGAAACATATAAATTCATTAATTAATATTTAGAACATAATTTTAAATATATTTTCCTTATATAAACCCATTATAAAATATTTTGAAACTTTGTTAATTCCTATTCACTATACCAATTTAATGGCTAGTTTATAATGGCATGATATATTATGGCTCATTTAGAATCATGATTGTGTGTATCACAAGCTATAATAGTATGATATATTATCTAATTGAAAATCCCTAATATCATATAAAATAATATGTGAAACCATATCCAAAACACCCTTTGGATATCATCCAATACACCATTTTCATTCTATCATTTTCATTCCCTTTTATCACATCATATGTAATGCCTTGTGAATACCCATAAAAAACACATTTTGATTATTTATAAAACAATATTAGAGTATCTCTATGTTTCAAAATCAATACCCATTCAGTCATCCAAAAATTTTGACACTATAGGACTTTATATAAATGACAAAAAATATCAATATATAGATCCAAACATATAAGTAAATAGTGGCCCCATATAAATTATAATTCTACTCATGCTGTAAATGGATTTGGTATGATATTTACTAAACACATGCATCTCTATCCCCATGTCCACTATTATTCATCATATATATGCATTCATTATTTTATTTTCCATTTTTTGAAGACATATAGTGACTAAGGGACATAGAAAATGTCAATCCTATATTGCCAACTCATTTTTTTCTTGATTATCAAAGTGTAGACTAAAATAATTGATGAATACATCTCATGTCATTAATCATTCTGGATAATCACATCACATGTCTCATATCCAGATAGTTATACATAATATCATGTTTCAACCACACACTCACACTGTCAATCATTATCAATGGCTCTAATGTCATTGTCATCATACAAGAGGAATAATACTATCTTGGTAAATCTCAAATTGAATACATGATGAGTAGCACACCCAACCACACTTTAAATAGCTAAGACAATATATGGACATGTGTAAGTAGGTAATAAAATTATGAGGGTTCACAGGAAAGAAAACATTCTGAAATAAGGTTATTAGGACTCAAATTTGATCCATGCACCCCTAATATACCAATGTAATATGAATGAAACTCCATGTGGTATACTTAGTAGGCCATATAGTGAACACAAAGAATATTATTCATTTTTTTGTGCCTCGTGATCATATTTTATATCTATATATAAGAATCATTGACACACTAACCTTAACATTTTATCATAACATATAATACTCCATGAAAAATGTCATTAGGTATAAACATGATGTCATACATTGAGTGGTCAATTATTATTTCACTTCATAAAATGTGTATATATATACATAAATTTATTTATACAGTGTGAAATAATGATAAAATAGAAATTTCCATTACAATGATACATTTTAGTATTCTTAAAATCATTATGAATATTTAACAAAACTTATGTATGAACTAGTTTACCATATCATATCTGTAAAATTGGCAAATCATCCTTATGTTTTCAAAATTTTATCATTTTTTAACACATTACATCATAGATAATCCATGAC
Organism: Viscum album; assembly: GCA_963277665.1. Lineage (NCBI taxonomy): Eukaryota > Viridiplantae > Streptophyta > Magnoliopsida > Santalales > Viscaceae > Viscum > Viscum album. The sequence continues at coordinate 1,388,821,171 of OY728160.1, forward strand.
ACATAATTATGTGTCCATATAATAAATCTCACCCACTAAGTAGTTTAATGAGAAAAATCTATTCAGTGAGCTTGTTTGAATAATTGTGAGACCTACAAATCATATTCCCAACTGTTCATCTTTATGAACATATTCAAACATTATAAAATAAAAACATCAAATGTTACAATGTCTTATTATAATATCAACTTATAAAAAAATCTATTATTATCATCATCATCCTTGAACCACTGTTCTACCAATATTTTTCCTATAAATAATATAGCATTTTACATTATTTTTTAGAGGCCCTCCTAAACTCTATTATTATAAATATAAAATAACCTAAATATGTTAACTAAATGAAAATTACATTTCTCTTTATCTACACGTCATAAACTCTTTTAAGATAAATTTTTAACACTTTTTATGGTAACTAATGTATCTATTTACATTTCTATTTTCTAATATACCCTAAAATCATTTAGGATATCAATTTAATTCACTTATCATTATGACTAGTAATATCATACAATTAATAATGTTTTTTTTATTAATTATAGTTAAATGTAACTATTTAAATTTTTCATTAATTATCATATTTCCTAATCACTTTTATTATATTTAGTGAAAATTTGTTTAATATTATTCTAGTATAATTCATTATGAAAAATTTATATTCACTTTCTAAATGGTATCTAAATGTAACACTTTACATTTTTCTTTTTCATCATATACCCTAAACATTTTATAATGTTAAATAGAAATATATTTAACTTTAAACCCATATAATAATTGTATTAATTTAAATTATCTATGTCCAAAACATTCTCCCACTATCATCTTCGACACTGTATTCTTTTTGGAATATCCTGGTAAGGTATAAAATCCATTTATGTCTTGAAATAAATACATATTTCTTTTTAATAGGAACATTTGATAGATAATATATTATCTAATTATAATATATGGTATTTTATATGATTGGAACATATTTATATTAAAATTATAATTTATTAAAATATACCATTGATGGTTGGTGGTAATATATTACCTAATATTTTAAAAAAATTATGGGAACACTTTTATTCTTGATAAAACTCTTATATCCGTATATACTACTCAAAAATTATTATATAATTTGATGCATCATAAACCATTTGTATACACTAAATCATCTCATGTTTGTCATAAAAATACTTTTTTAGAAAATATTTTCTATGATGATATAAGAAAATTGAAATTAAGATAGACACATTTTACTAGGATTTATATGAGGTAGAATTTATATTTAAATTCATATATACCTACTCTTTGTATCATGATTGTAAAATATAATCTCAAACAATCCTTCCATTGATTTTTAACTCTTTTAAATTTGAAACGGTTGTAAAATATACATTCAGTATCATATAACTTTAAAAATAGAAGAATTAATTTATATAACATATATATATGATATACAAGAACCATGTATTTTTAAATACTCCTTTAGTAATTATAGATAATCCCACCATATGGAATTATTATTCATCCTTACTCATAACACTAAGTATCAATGGCCTTGATATTCTTCTTGATGAAAATTTATTGAAATTTTAAACTAACTTTTCTTCTTCTATATTGAACTTTTACCCACTTGTATTATCCATACAGTACAAGAATCTAGACATCATATGCCTAATTCATCAATTAACAACATTTTGAGAATATAAGGTAAAATTTTATTTGAATTCATTCACCTTTTTGGAACATTTTCAAAAATTAAAATATTATGAATTATCAAACCATATCAATCAATTTTATTTCTCTCCTTAAATCATGTTATAGAAGTCAACCAATCAAAACTACTTGTTTTAAGAAACCCCTTATATCATTTAATTAAACAAAAATTATTTTTATTCTCTTAGAAAGATAAAAAAGCAATAAAATACACATATTATGATGGGTTTATACAGGATTAAATCATCAATGTTATCAATGTAGTAACTACATTTCTCCATTGCATGAATTAAACCATCAAGTTCTAAACATCATTTCATTTATACTTATAGCCTTATATATATTTGAAACACATATAAATCATATAGTTGATATCATATATCTATCAGAATAATATATTTTAATTATATAACCAATTAAGGTTAAAGAACTAATAATAGTATAATTAATTAGTGAACATAGAAATAATATTGAATAAAATTTAAAAAAAATCCAATCATATTATGTATATGAGATTAAAACTCATATGTTCATTTTTCCTCTAATTCCATTGAAACCGTGAATGAATTAATATATTCTTCAATAAGTACATAGATTCACCTGTTTAACAATTTAAACACATAGTTACTATGGAATTTTTTATTCTAACACATAGAATTTTCCTTATGAATAATTATTAGATCACCAATATTTCTTAATGACTTCAATAATATTACCAATATTATGAGTAAAATACATTTTTCTTATCATTATCAAGGATCACTCACAATTTTTAGTTTGATGGGGATTATAATATTTTTTACATTATAAAATTTTATTATATGACTATTATGTTTTGTAACTATTAAATAATGACTTTTATTAAATGGTGTCCAACAAAAATGATGACCCCCATTTAATTTTAATTGTTTCTATTAGTGAGATATCATTAATATTAAACTATACAATAAGTACTATATTTCATTTTTATCACCACTTTTCAATTTATGTATGGAAGAAATATCATATATGAATCTTGGATATTTCAGTAGACAACCCTTTGTTCAATCCATCATATGGATAAACTCAACTTCATTCCTTCGGTATCCTTCCTAATGGTTTCCCTACTAGGTGTAACCCAATGAAAAACTCAAAAACAGATTAATGAATGATAACCCATGGGAAGCTTATTATGGTATAACATACACAAGTATTTACTAGTGTCATCCATTACATTATTTACTTATAAAAGATAATGTATGGATACCCTGACAGGGAAGAACATGCCCAATTAAATGATTGAGGTTTTGAAAAGTGTTGTTTTGGAATGAATATAACACTTAGTCTTTGAATGGGATTTGATTCCCACCATCTTATCTCATTCTATACCCATTATGTATACATGATTCTTTTTATTTAGTTTGGAATCACATTTTATCCACATAATCAACATGTTTGAACTCTATTGATGTGAAACTCATTACATAACTCACTTTTTTTTGTTACTCACCCAAAAATATATATCAAGTATATTCATCCACATAATAATTCAATATATTAATAAATTACATGAACACTTCATGTAATGGATTATAATTATGTATGATTGACAATCTCCACAGTAGTAATCCTATAGAAATAGATATCCAACCCTGTTAACATTCCTTGAAAAGGAATAAACCTCTAGGTAAGTTGGTAGTCCGGCCTCAATACCCTCTACCATGGGATAAATTACTCAATAGGTAATCCAATTCATTATAAATTTAATAATGAATATGCACAAACTATTTTCAATAACAAAAGTCGTGAAAATAAATTCAATTAAAAAAAGAGGTCAAGGTAGGTGGAAAACTATATTTATTATAATTCAATAATAGAATGTAATGTTATTCCATATCATAAAATAATTTTAAAAATTTAAACTAAATCATACATAATATTCACATTTCAAACAGAATTTAATAAACATTAATAGATAAGGGAATAATATTAAAATATATGAACTATTCAAATATTTATACATGAGATAACCATTTATGAATAATTCATAATTAAAATATAATTATAAACCTTTTCTAATTTTATATATCACATTATGGGTATTCCATATTTTTTAATATAAAAATTTTATATTCATTCTAATATGAACATTTTTATATTTATCATTATATATATATTATATTTTATAAACTATAAGATCCCTATAATTCATTTTATATTATGTAAACATTTTACTTTATCTAATATCACATATTTACTCATCATTTAAACCTTGATAAAATAAATCATCAAAACACTGTTGATGTGGCTTAAATAATATTCAAATAAACACCCCTTTAATTTTAATCAAATAAAAATAATTATTTACGAACAATTAATAATTTAAATTTTAAAATGTTATATTGTTCGGTATTATTTTATAACTTAGAACCATTTATAAATTATTTCTTTTTATTTTTATGTAAACACTTTAATTTCTAGATTATAAGTTAGCCAAAAAATATGTTAGAAGGTATTTCATATATTACTATTTAATAATGGGGAATAAAATGTTTCATAAAAATATAATTATTTATAAGAAAATTATTATTATTTAATTTATAAACCTTTTATAAATTAAAATATCTCTATATACCTTTAATAATGATTTATAAACATTTTGTAAACAACTTAAATCATTTAATAATTTATATAAAATTTATATGATCTTCTATGTTTACCCATATTCAAAATCCCTATTTTTTGCAAGTGTAACCTCATTATACCCTAACATAGATATTCTATATAAGGGTAGATACCCATTACAATTTCTTAATAGTAAATGCATAAGGGTAATCCATGTATAACCTTTAAGAATAAAAAAAGAAAACAAGGTTAACCCTTTCGTGAACCCATTCACATAAAGGTATAGCATGAGTTATATTTATGAGACCACTCATGTATAGTCAGTACCCTGGACACCCTTACACAACTGATCTATATAAGGCTGATGACTTGGTTACCTTTATGAGTAAATGTATATATACTGCCTACCCTTATGTAGAGTGGTCTACGTAATGGTATGGTGAGATGACCCTTAAGAATATCGTGGTACTTAAGGGTAATTCTTTGGTTACCCTTTCTAATATTAGTTGTGTAAGGGTAAGAACTTTATTACATTTATATATCCCAGCTATGTAAGTACTAACCCTTTAAAAACCTAATTCCTAAAAGCAAAAAAGGCTATATTGTTTTTAGTTTCTTCTTCATTATAATGCATGATTTCATAAATCAAAATAACCTATCCCTCAGATTACACTAATAGGTTTGGTTAGCATATACTAAAAACTAATGGAAGTATTAGAAATGATTTAAACCCTCATATGAGGAACTTCCATGAATGATATTTGAAACATAAAAATAAAATAAAAATAAAGACATGCTATAAAACATGTGTATGTATACCATAGGGAGTTTTAAACATAATCAAACACCATAAAATGGGTGTGATAAAAATTACAAGGGGAATAATAAATACATCCCCTCCTGGTAGTGTGTCCATAGGTTGTGCTTGGATCATCCAACATTCAAGCAGGATTCAACAACCTCCCAAACATGATAACTCCTCACAGGGTAACGGAGGAAGATGAAGGAAGATTTTTTATTACATGGAGGTTCAACGAATCATACAATGAATCACTCCATATAAATCCATCACTTGGAATAATTTTATATAGTTAATAAATGATTCACCATATTTATTGTCTCATCTATTCATATATTGAAACACATGTATAAATGATGTGGATGATTCAATAATGCATGAATACATCGTATGAATTTTGTCCCACATTCATTCAATCTAATTTAATGGCTTATTGAATTGTAACATATGTGGGAGAAATGGAAAATAGTTATCATTTTACACAATCACATATTTCATAGAATAATATACTCTTATGGGCATGAATATCATAATTTTCATGAAATATAAAATTGAAATCATATATATCATAGACACAAAAAATGATATAAAGATATATATATATGAATACATATATAGATTTAGGTAATATATCCATTAGCTGATTCAAGTAATTTAATTTTTATAAAGATAATTAAAATTATAAATATTTGGAAGGTAGGTGAATGGGTGTAATATTAATTTTTGTAAGTGAAATTCCCTTTCTGCAATCTTTTTTACTATTGGATGATTTAATTTTTTTTATGAATTGAGTTTTGGTAAATTAATAGGAAATATATAGTTCAAGGTGTTTTCAATGGAGGCAAATATTCTCGAATTTTAAATCTAGTAATAGATATTTTTGGTAGGATATATGAAAAACCTTATTATTTAAAGGGATTTTGGGTCATGTATGATATAAAATATAGTCTTAATGATATTTAATAAACATTTTACCATTAGAAATCACAAAGTTTTAATTATTCATTATTCATTCTCATCAATTTTCATTTTATTCAAATTTATTTTTAAATGATATTATTGAAAAAAATTAAAAGGAAATGTAAAACACTACAAAAAAATGATTAATTAAAGGGGATATTTTTATCATTAGTAGTGTTTATAACCCATGATAAATCCTTTAGATCATCTCCAACTAATCACTTAATTGGATTTTTTTGCGTAAAACATGAACTCTAAGTAGAAACATTTTCAGTTACATTATAAAGATTTTCTATAGTGCAGATTCATGTCTATAATTGTACTGTAGGGGCCCTAAACATAATTTTTCAGTTGATATGTTGAATAAATATCATGTTTTGAAATTAAACAACCATTTTTATACAGTTTAATACAAAAATAGATTAGGTGGTTTGAAATTTTTTTGTTGTATATACTTCATTCTGAAGAAACCATACTCTTTTCTGGAGTTTTGTGTTGGAGATGGTCTTAGAGATTGTCATATACATATGCTAAAAATATGGTCACCTCGATCAATGATTTAATTTATCAGCTTTATTTTTGACACAATTCTATGTTTTTTGGAAAATTTTCTTGCACCCCTATTTTCCAGAATTTAAATAAAAAATTGGGTGGCGAGGGGAAGACTTTAACATTTCAAGTTGGTGGTAATTACTCATATTTATTAGAATGGTATAGAAGTCAAATTAAGAAACTAAATGGATGTGGTAAACTAAAGATTTTACTAATGAAATAGATTGGGGCAAGCAATATGGAGTTCCAGACCAATTGAAACCACTAAATACGAGGTGTGTAAGCTTTTGTTCATTGTTGGATAAAATCATGCACATCCCTCAATAGGAAACGAGGAATGTGTTAGATATCAGTACAACGGATCACATACAGGGTTGATATTAGTACAACCGAGCACATATAGGGTTGATAAATCATGCACATCCCTCTGGATACTAGGATTGAGGGTATAAAAATATCATAAATGGGATGCATTTCCCTCTATAATATAAAATAGGACCAGGATATAGGATAAACATCCACCAAGAAACTCTAGAAGATATTATGAAGGTAAACCAAAAACGATACCATAATGGATGAATAATGTAAATAGAAACATATAAAAGTCTCCAAATATACCAAAATAGAATGTCTGTGGTAGAGAATCAACAATTGCTCCAACCTAATTAGAAATTTCTAGCTTAGTCAGCAAAGTATTCCTAGAAACCTGAAAAATAGTTTGTATACATAGGGTGTACGCAACATGTGTACTCCGTATGGACATAACCAAGGTCTCAAGTACATGTGTGAAAATATCATGCAAATGTGCCAGTGATCAAAGATCAAAACTAAAAATCACCTTAATAAGTAAAATAACCATCCTAGCCTTATCATGGCTCACTCAACAAATCATGCTTCCAATATAGTAATATAACCTCAAGTTTATAACAAAGAAAGGTTCCTTACAACAACTTCCCCAATTATTTGTCACTCTCATTCCCTAACATCAAATTTCATGTGCTCTCATACCTTCCAGAAATATAACATCACAACCACATTGCATCGCATCTCACCAGAAGACACTCAGTCCATCTCTAATGTGGGTCGGGATGCAACCCTACCTACCCCAACCACACAAGGTCAAACATCTTGTGCTAGCACACTACTAAATAGTTGGCCTTTAATATCACTGGCCTTTATCAGTGCTAGAGAAAAGAAGTGATAAATGGTACCGTTTATCTGAAATTTTTTAGCACTGATAAAGGGTATCCTTTATCAGTGCTTTTAATTAGTGTTGATAAAAGGTCCCCTTTATCAACTTATTATTTTTATCACTGATAAAGGGATCTGTTATTAGGGTTTTTTAGTGATGATAAAGGTCCCAAATAAAATGAAATAATTAAATAAATAAAAATGAGTTTATTAAAAATATATTAATTTTTTTATGATTAAATAATTATTGATAAAAATTAATAAATTGATTATACTATATATAAATTATAAATACTAATAAATAGTATATATTAAATATATAGGTACATGTAAAATAAAAATTAAACAAATAAAAATTAAAAATAATTAAATTAAGAAAAATATTAAATATTTTATTAATTAAATCATTATTGATAAAATTAATAAATATTATATATTAAATATATAGATATATATATATATATGAATGTATATGAATATGATTTATATAATACAAAATTTTTATGCATTGCATTAATGAATAATGGTTTAGAATGAAAATTTAATATGAATTAAAAATACTGACTAATTGCATTGAGTAATGGACATAATTGAATGTTGTTTGATTTTTCAATTTAACATATATCAAACATGTGGTATATGGCTTTCACATACATATACGTAATTAATTCATTTTTATATACAATGAACACACACAAATATTTACGTAATTAATGAAATCTTATATAGAAACACATACACCTAATATTTATATAATTTATTCAAGTTTTAGTATTCATTTTTTATTTTCACTTTGACATGATAAATTTAGTATATCATGTGTTTAAGTGGTAAATTTTATTTATTTATTTATATTTTTATTACAATTAAGTATTAATTCATTTTTAATATTTTTTACTTTTTTTATATTATTTATTTATATTAATTTATTTATGTTTAAATATTTTCAATATTTATTCATCTCTATTCTATTATATATCCATATTTTTTTAATAATTTATATTTAATTAAAAAAACTTATATATTTTTTCAATATTATTAGTGTAATCATTTTTAATTATTCAATTTCACTCATTTTTAACATACATGAACTTAATATTAAATATTCTTTAATAATGATAAAAATATAATTGTAAATAAATATTTATAAATAAATATATTTATAAACATATATTTACTGTATTTATACATTTATATGTTTATAATTATAAATAAATAAATTTTATTTACTAAAAAAGTATTTATATAATTATACATAAATAAAAATATATATTTACTATATTTATATTTATATATTTTTATATCATTATATATATATATATATAATTATATACATATACATATATAATGATATAAATATATAAATTTGTAAATTTGTAAATATTTTTTTTAAGGTATTTATATAATTATAAATAAAGAATGATATATTTAAATAATTATAAAATTATAATAAATATATTTATATAATAAAATATTTAATATATATATTAAATATATATATATATATATATTTGTATAAATATATTTAAAAAAATTATTTATAATTATAATTATAAATATTTTACCATTGCTCAAGTAATAAGTGTAGATAAAAGGAATCTTTATCTGTTCTTTTTTAGTGATCATAAAGATGGAGATATTTCAGTGCTAAAAAAGCACAAATATAATCCATCTTAATCATCGATAAAATATTAGTAGAGATAAATATTGATTTTATCTGTCCTTTTTTAGGGATGATCGATCTCTATCTTTATCATCACTAAAAAAGTATCGATAATGATTTCTTTAATGAGTACTTATTAACTTATAATTGGTAAAAGGAATCTTTATCACTGCTTTTTTGGAAACACTAATAAATGTCCCTCGATCTATTTGAATAAGCCTAATCATCGTGAACTATTTCACGGTATTTGAAGTTGTCTCTGGAAGCCATCAACTATTGATGCTCCTCATTGCCGAATCCAAGCTCGAATCAAGGCTAGAATCAAGGCTCCAACTATTACAAGGCTCAAATCCATGGCCTAGATACAAAACTCGAACAAGTTAAGGGTTGAACAAAACCAAGGCTCAAACAAAATCAGTGTTTTTTAATATCTCTACTTTCCATTAGTTATCCACTTAACCTTATGAGACCACATCTATGTATCCCAATAACTCTTGTTGCACTATCCTGTAATAAAATATCCCAAAATTCAAATTTCTTTAAATATATTGAAGTATCCTCTTCCTCGGTATCATGTAGCTCTCCTTGGGACAAAATTGGTATTGTGATACTTGAAATATATCAAACGCAATGTTTTTTCATGTTGTTGTAAGGTATAATAGGATTCCAAAACCTATATTCCATGTCTTCTACCACCTTGCAATATTCATATTTTGAAAAAATCCATCCATATAGCATTAAGTGTTTTCATTAGTTTCGAATATTAAATTGAAAATCACTTTGAAACCACTTTTTCATATTTTTATTGAGAAATTAATGTTCTATAAATTATTTGATTAACCTATAAACCATTTAAAATGCCTAAATCACCAATCATAGACATCTCAATATCATACCTCATATTATCCACACAAAAAAGATTTATTGTTCTTTTTCCAAGCCTCAAATATTATGTCTTCGACATATATGTGTACCAAAATACATTGATCATTATCTTTATTGATGTAGAGGTTGTTATCAACTCTACCTTGCAAAATAAAAAGATTTATGAGCTATTCATCAAACCTAAATACCAGGTCCTCGGTTATTTATTTATCTTATACAAATAATTATTTAACTAGAACACTTTATCTCATTTTCATCCATAATAAACCCATCCATTTACTCAATGTATACTCCTCCCTTAATAAATCCATTGAGGAACATAGATTTTATGTCCATTTGGTATACTTTGAACTACCTTTGAACTAAAATAGACGAGAAAAATCAAATAGTTTCCAACCAGTTTGTGGGAGTAAATTTATCATAAATATAAATTCATTTGATCTATGAATTCCCCTTGAAAAGTATCAATTATTTATTCTGGTCCACTTTTCCATATTTAATGAGTTTATTACCAAATACTAACTTAGTTCAAATAACATTTTTGTCCTCCAACTTGGGAACAATTTTCCATGTCACATTGTTTCTATTCATATCAAGCTCCTCATGCATATATTTGATCTAATTATCATTCTTGTCAGCCTCTACAAATGATTTAGGCTATACTTGAGATAAAGATGAGGTTTTTGGTATATTCTTACTCCTATAAGTTTTCAACAAAATTTTCTGATCACTAATGACATTTTATTCATTGATTTCAACATTGCTTGTATTTGTTGCAGTCGATAACCTTTCTTCATTTTCCTCACTATTAATGTCTTATTTTGAGTCTACCTCAGCCTCGTGTGATCCCCTCTATGATACTCAATTCAACATTAATTTCCTCTGACGTTTCATCATTATTTTAATTATTAATAGTATCCCTATTCTAATTATTAAAAAATATATATCAATTTTATCTTTTCATCATATAAACATCTCAATCCACCATTTTAAAGTAAGTATTAAAATGTATCATTATCTAATATGATCAACTTTTCAGTAAGAAAATAAATTTCCCCTTTCAGACATAAATACCAAAAAAAATTATTGACCCCAAATCAAAAAATGGTTCAGCTAGTTTTCTATACATATGTAAAAATATAGACATCTTTGAAATGATAAGACACTCATTAATACTTCTTAAAAATCACTACATTTTCATCATCATAAATATAATAAACACTATGCATATTTTATTTTAATCCATCTAAAAACATATCATTCTTTAACATTTCCTTTTAGTTCCACCATTAATAATCTCTTATTACCATCCATGTAATTCTCACAAATGGAAGGCATTACCTTTTTTCGAGAACACAACGAAGTACAACTGTCATCCTCATCAACTTTATCTCCCAAACAGTTATTATTGAAATTTGTTTCTTGAGACTCATCCAATATCTCTTTTATGTTTGTTGTATTACTATAAATAGAATTCATCCCATGGATGACTACTGCTAAGAGTATTTCAAGCAACATAGGTGCATGTCCACAAGATTTAGAGGATGAGTGTCAAACAACAATGTGCAATGATAACTGTTTGGGAGATGAGTTGGTGAAATATTTCCCCTTTGGATAGATTCATAGGGTTACACCTATCATAGTGGAGAAATTATTTTCTTAAATTCAATTACCCATTTTCTTAGAAGAATGAAGAAATTATTTGAAACAATCAAATGTTGAGTTTCCCTTATAAGAATTATCTACAAATTTCACCTTTGATTATGAATATATTATGTGTATTTATTTATTTATGGAATAAAATGAATATTTTATGAACCTAATAGGATGGATATGAATTGAAAATAGATGAACGCTAATCGTTTGAGAAAATAGTATGAATATGTACTTAAAGAGTTCATAAAGTTTTCAATAGATCGTGTATACAACCCTTCTCAAATCCTTTTTCCAAGATTATTTTTTTGTTATTCAAGAAAAAATAGTCTGGAAGATTTGGAAGAACATTTGACTTGTCACATATTAGATCAAATCTATAAAAGTTGGACTAAACATGGGTAAAACTAAATTTACACATCGATTGGGATGATTCTTCTGTTTATGGATCATTTAATATGAATACCACTATAAATGATGATAGATATTTCATCAAATAAATGGAAATTGGAATTAATGATGACCTTAATGATTTTATAGAGTTATTTAATAAGCTAAATAGTTATGCTAAGAGAGAATTGTATACTAGTTTTACTAAATACACAACATTTTTAGCTATATTGAAGTTTTATAATTTGAAAAGAGGTAGTAGATAGAGTGAAACCAACTTCATAGAACTACTTGGTCTTCTAAATGATATGGTACTAGAAGAAAATAAACTACCAAATAGAACATATTTTTCTAAAAAATCTACATTCGGTGGGAATGATCTCTAAAAAACACATACTTGTCCAAATTATTTCATATTGTTTCATAAGGACCATGAATCACTCATAAAATTCCCGAAGTGTGGCACATATCGATATAAGAAAAATTAATCATGTCCTTTGAAATATATATGGTGATTTCCTATAATTACACTATTCAGAATACTATATAGATATCAGGAAACCATGATAAAATTGAGATGGAATTCAGATAAAATAATTAAATATAGGAACCTATGTCATCCAGAAGATTCTCCTTAGTAGAAGAAAATTTATTAAAAGTATCCTGGATTTGGAAATGAACTGGGAAAATTTCATATTCCATTATCTACATATAGAATAAATATTTTTGGTGTACAGAGTAGTACTCATAGTACATGGCCCATCATATTGGTAAATTATAACTTTCTTCCATGGTTATGCATTGAGCGCAAATACATTTTGTTGTCTCTTCTTAAATCTGGGCCAAAGAAATCCAGTAATTATATTGATGTCTATTTGACTCCATTAATCAAAGATATGAAATTGATGTGGGATACAAGTGTTACAATTTATGATGTTTACAGAAGGGAAGAATTCACAACATGGGACATGTTGTACAAGATGATAAATGACTTCCCTGCTTATGTAAATTTATTAGGCTATAACATTAATGGAATGTTGGGGTTTCCCAGTTGTAAAGAACACGCACTCAGTTCAGTTGAAACATTACTCAAAGACTGTGTTTTTAGGACATTAGAAATTTTTACCTCGACAACAAAAATACCAATCCTGAATGACAACATATTATGGAAATATCAAAAATGGTACAAAACTATCTCTAGTAATGGATGATCAACTCTTCGATAAATTAAAATATATTGACATTATCTTCCAAAAACCATTTTCAAAAAACCTTATGAAATCAAGTTGGAAGAAGATATCAATTTTCTTTTAATTACCTTATTGGAATTTTTTGTATGTCAAACATTTTCTTGATTTCATTCATGTAGGAAAAATGTATTTTATAGTGTTATTGACATGTTACTAAATTTTCCTAGAAAAATAAAAGATAGAATCAAGGCTAGGTTGGACATAATTGATATGGGGATAAGGGAAGAGTTTATGTCAGTGAAGGTTAAAGGGTATACTTTTCTTCCTCCAGCTACTTATACTCTATCTAGATAGGTAAAAATATAATTTTTTCCTTAATAGTGTAAAAGATCTAGAGGGGTATTTATCAAATATCAAGAATATCATTTCAATGACTAATTTGAAGTTACAAGGACTAAAATCGCATGACGATCATGTTTTGATGAAATATTTGATGCATGACCCTGCTTATTTTTCAAATCCATATTCAGTAAATTTATAGACCCAATGAAGTTTACAATAATGGATAAGGAGGGTTAAGTCTTATTATTTGAATTATATATGTTCTTACCACCATATTTCTTTGATATAATGGTCCACTTGATTGTTCAATTGGTTATAGAGGTTTAACTATGTTGTTGTTTCCATTGCAGAAGGATGTACCCCATTGAATGGTATATGATGATTTTGAAAGGGTATGTCAAGAATCGAAGTCAGTTAAAAGGTTTTATTGTAGAATGATATATTGTTGAAGAAGCAGTTGAATGTTGTGCCAATTACCTATCAGATGTTGATAGAATCAGTCTCCCAAATTTTCATCACAGTGGATTCCTTATGGTAGAAGGGATTTCTGGAAGAGATATTGTTAGATTTACATTTACAATATAAGAGAAAGCACACCATTACATTTTACATAATAGTGAATATGTTTATCCATACATTGAAACCCGAAAAGAAATTATTAGATATTTGAATCCATAAACAGATGAAGGATGGATATCAAATAAACATAACTATCAGTTTATAGGATGGTTTCGAGATCAAATTTATAATGAGTTATCTGAAAATATTAATTCAATTGCGGAATGACGTTGATGGCTATCCAGGGAACCAAATGAAAATGATATATATTACACTAGTTTTACAATCAATGGTTATACATTATATAAAAAAGAACATGATGACTTCAGTACGATGAAAAAAAGTGGTGTTGTACTTGTGGAAGAAGGAATTCACATATCTGGTTCCATGTATAGAAATCCAATTTATGAAAATATTTCATATTTTTGCATTATCAAACATATATATGAGTTGGATTATACAACATTTCATGTTCCAATTTTTTGTTGCAAATGGGTTGACAATATGAGAGTAGTGAATGTTGATGAAATGGGTTTTTTGAAGGTGAATTTTAGTATGGAAGGGGAGAAAGATGATTTTTTCATAATGGCATCACAAGAAATGCAATTATTTTATATATTAGCTCTAGAAAATAAGAATTGGTTGATTTTCCTGCTGATGACTAAAACAATTGTCGGGTCAAATGAAAATTCAATTGAAGATACCCCTTTATTTGGGAGGTCACAATCAGTTAATGTAATTCCCAATGTAGACAATGTATTGTATGTTAGAGGGGACCATAAACATGGGATTTTGATTCTTGATAGAGGAACTAAATCCCTAAAACCTTTAAAAAAATTAAGAGAGTTCAATGATATGGTAAAATATTTTTTAATACACTGTTTTTCCTCATAAAATTATTTTTTCTATACTGCATTAACATAATCTAAATTAAATGTTTGGCTACCCATGCATAAAATTTGTTCTACACATGTTGTTGTTTTAAATCCCATGGAAGAACACAATATAACAAAAAAACCCCTTTGGGAATATGTAAAGTAAATATTATGATATACTTTCTCTATTTTAACAAAAAATATATATAATGAAACATTGATTTAATTTTAAGGATTCTTTATAGAGTTCATTTATTTTAGAATATTTATATCCTTCCTTTCTTCACCAAAACATCCATATACTTCTTCTCCCTCAAAACATTTTCACCCCTGCATTGTTGGCATTTATCACTTTCCTTCATGTTCCCTCCACTGCTCAATCATAAAGGAAATATTGATGTTTTAGGAGTAAAATAATTTTCCATAGAATTGATTTATTATTTCATATTATAATTTTTAATTTATTACTTTTTAATATTAATCATATAATTGTTGTTTTCTTATACTGGTGTATTCTTTTGTTCGAGTTGGTGTGGGTTTTTCAAAGCTGCTCATGCTTGTGAGAGATTGGACTTCGAGCCTACAACTGAGATAATGAAAATAAGTAAATGCATCAAGAATGAATATAACCATCATGAAATGTTTAATTCCTTTTATTTATTTAATTAAATTTTTCATCATTTTTCTACTATTTGTAATTAATTTCCTTATTAGTTTTATCCAATAGTTATTTAGTTGTTTTCATAGATCATTATGGAATTAAAATTTTTGTGTCAAATATCTACAACAGGCCACAAAAGAGATAAAATGTTCTTTTCTACCAATGTTACCATGATTTCCATTACCTTTATTTTTTAAAATGCAACACTGCATATTGATTTGATGTTATTAGCTGAAAAATGTTTTTTGGTGAAGAACTTCGAGTCAATATGACGTGTCATAATTTTTACCAATAAATTCAATGGAAATCATAGTGACATTAGAAATTTGGATTTTTTTGAGACTTTGGGATGTGTAGGTTTCATACAAAACTCAATATGACACATTGTGTGACCGGTATGACTCTATGTTTTTAATTAAAATTAACACTAATTTTAGTGAAAAAGACAACTAACATAATCAAAATTGAGAAATAATATTCATATTGTTTTGATACTTTAATAAAATGATCCATAATTCATTTTTGGTGTGTATTAATTATCTACACATCAATTTGATACATGATGTGACCAATATGACTAAATGTGTATGTTATCAATTTAAAATCGATATTTTAGTTTAAAAAGTGTCACTCACTAAAAATTGATAAAATTCTCTTGGATTGTTTTAATAATTTAGGAAAACAATTCATAAATAATTTTTGATGTGTAAGAATTAGTCTCGCATAAAACTAACACGTGATGTGACTAGTATGAGTCAAAGTATACGTTCCTAGTTTAAAATGGAATTTTATTAAAAAAGAGAAGTGATGCATTCAAAACCGAACAAATAAATTTGGATTATTTTTAAACTTTATGAAAAATATCCATATGTCATTTTGGATGTTTAGGAATTAGATTCACCTTAATTAGATACATGGTGGGATGAGTATGACTCAATGTGATTATTTTTATTTAAAATTGACATCAATTGTAGTATATAAGACAACTGACCTACTCAAAACTAATAAAAAACATCTGGTTTTTTTATAATTCAAAAAAATGATACAAAAATCATTTATGATGTGTCTGAATCATCTACACCTCAATTTGATACACGATGTTCTTGGTATGACTCAAAGTGTTTGTTATTAGTTTAAAACTGACATTTTAGTTCAAAAAGTGTTACTCATTAAAAACCAAGAAAACACACTCATATTTTCTTGATAATTTTTTAAGTGATCCATAAATCATTTCTTCTATGTATTAATTATTCTCACATTAAACTAACACATGATGTGATCAATATGAGTCAAAGTGTGTGTTTCTAGTTTAAAATGACATGTTAATAAAAAAGAATAGTGAAATACTCAAAACTGAGAAAATGTATTTATATTGTTTTGATACTTTAGTAAAATTATCCATAAGTCATTTTTTATAAATAAACTATACTTCAATATGATGCATGGTGTGACCGATAAGACTCCAAGTTCTTCTTTTTATTTAAAATTTACATCAATTTTAGTCAAAACAAAAACCGACCTACTAAAATCCTATAAAGCACATTAATATTATATTTATACAGTATAGAAACAATACATAAGTCATTTTTGACATTTAGTAATCAACCACACCCTAATATGATACACGGTGTTCTTATTATGACTTAAATTGTACTTTATCACTTTTAAATCGACATTTTAGGTCAAAATTTATCACTAGCTAAAAATTGAGAAAACATTCTCATATTTTATTGATAATTTATGAAAGAGATTCAAAAATGATTTTGGATGTGTAGGAATAGGTCTCACATAAAACAGATACATGATGAGATTTGTATGAGTCAAAGTGTTTGTTACCAGTTTAAAATAAAATTTCAGTAAAAAGATAAGTGATGTACTCAAATTTCATAAAATTCATTCTGATTGTTTTTATATTTTATTAAAATAATAAATAAGTCATTTGAGATGTTTAGGAATCATTATCACCTCAATCTGATGCAGGGTGTAACTGGTATAACTCCAATTGTGTATTTTTATTTAAAATAGACATCATTTTTGTAAAAAGGAAAAATGACTACTAAAAATTGATCAATGGAATTTGGATTGTTTTGATACTTTATTAAAATGATCCATAAGTCATTTTGTACTTGTAAGAATCATCCTAACCTTAATATGATACATGACATGCCCAGTATGACTCAAAGTGTACATTATTAGTTTAAATTTTTCATTTTTGTTCAAAAAGTGTCACTCATTGAAAACCAAGAAAACATGCTCATATTTTATTGATAATTTAGGAAAATGATTAATAAATAATTTGGGACATTTAGGAATTTTTATATCATAAAAATGATACATTATGTGACAGGTATGAATCAAATTGTGTGTTTCCATTTTAAAATGACATTTTATTAAAATTGATAAGTGACGTACTCATAATTGAGAAAATAAATTTGGGTTATTTTGATACATTTGTAAACTAATACATAAGTCCTTTGGTATGTGTTTGAATCATCCTCATCTCAATATTATTCATGTTGTGACCGATATGACTCAAAGTACATCTTTTTATTTAAAATTGACATCAACCTTAGTAAAAAGGACAATTGAACTACTCTAAACTGAGCAAATGCATTCGGATTATTTTGATACTTTAATAAAAAATCCATAAGTCATTTGTGACTTGTAGGAATATTTGTCCTATAAAATTGACACATGATGTTACTAATATGAGTCAAAGTGCATGTTTCTAGTTTAAAATGACATTTTAGTAAAAAAGGCAAGTGATGGACTCAAAATCAAGCTGTCCCATTCAGATTATTTTGATACTTTAGTAAAATGATCCATAAGTCATTTGAGATTTTTAGGGATAAAATTCACCTCAATATATCACTTGATTTGATAGGAATGACTCCAAGTGAATTTTTTCAATATATAAGTGTCATTTTAGTTTAAAATGTGCATCACATCGCCAAAACCGAACAAACGAGCCTAGATTGTTTTATTATCATTCTATCTGATATTAATTAATTTATTTTCTTATCATTTTTATCTTATAATTATTTAATTAATTTTCATGGAGATAACACTTGAATATGAATAAGAAATGGTGTGACATGTAATAATCCCCCATAACTCAATTCGAAACACAGTGTTCCTAGTATGACTCAAAGTTTAGTTTAAAATTTTCACTTTTTATTCGTTTATTTAATTTAATTAATTATAACATAAGAATTGTTTTCTTATTTAGGTGTGTTATTTTTCTCAAGTAGGGGTGCTTTTTTTGGTAATAACATGAGTTGGGGTCAGGATCAAAAGATAAAGTAAAATTTATGTTTTTGAATGTATGTAATAATTTTTACTTATGTAATTATATAAACCAATGTTTAAAATGTCTTTAATATAGTGTTTATTTATTTTATTTGTATTGTAAATTTAAATTAATATAAATTCTATGTTGTTACTTGATTTTTTTGATATCTTGTAGTGTTTCTGGTGATGCGGTGTGCCATTACAACACACCGTACTGGTACTACAGTGTACTGTTATAGCACATTGTAGTGTTCCCCTTTATCACCACTTTTATAACCACTAATAATAGTACCCTTTATCAGTACTATTATATGTTTTGATAATGGTCCCCATTATCAGCACTAAATAAAAGTGCGGATAAATGACCCCTTTATCAACACTTTTTTACTCTAATAAAGGACCTCTTTATCGGTGTTTTTTTAACGCTCATAAAAGACTTGGATTTTAATCTCTCTACGGTAATTAGAACTTCTCTAGTGCTAATAAAGGCTATTTTAGCACTGTTAAAGGCCTATTTTTAGTAGTGGCATTAGGAATCACCACACCATGTCTCTCCCAAAGACACATTGTCCATCACATATCATCTCATCATATTACTATAGCAGTAGGGTATCATGAATTGTGAATAATATAAACCTCATTCCCTCCTCCTACCATGCATGACCCCCAACCCATATCACATCACATCAATACCTCATCACATCACATATCACCCAAAATAACCTAGTCCATAATTGAAAATCTTGCCTAAAGACACCTGGGATATTACTACCTAAGGACAAGTGAGGAAGAGGGGGTAGATAGGTATCCATATCACTTCCATACAAGATGTTGGGAAAAACTATTAGAACCTATAACCTATGAGAATTGGTAAGGTTATCCATATCAAGTGGGGGACATATAGAAATAGAATAAACATACATGATATATTGATAACACATGTTACCCAACCTATGGATTCACAAAACTTAATCTAGCACACACCACATTGCCACTACCATACCACACACCTACCATCATAATCGCGTATACTACTATATGCAACCCATCACACAAACACCACACAAGACACAAAATATTTCCACTTTTAGTAATTTTATCCACAAATTTTATTCATTTATCTATTCCAGTTCACATTATACAACCCATTATTTCATTCAATTCATTTAAGAAATTTAACCCACATCCATATCTAGCCCATATTTATTATTTACTATCATATTTCATTTTATTTTTTCATAAAAAAAATTCCAAGGATAAATGGGAAACTATCAAAACCACTATGTGTAACAATCAACCCATATCAAATAACCACCTCCCCAACACCTCACATCCACTATCATTGCCACACCACCCCAACAAAACCACCTTGACACAAAATCCACATGTCTCATCCACCGCACACCATGACTACCAAAAAAAATAGAACCACAACACAACGTTCATTGTGCACCACACAACATCACCACACATCCCAGCCAAACCAGACATTATAACCACATCACACAACACCACCACACATCATCTCCATTCTACACCAAAACCATTATACACCACATCACACCACTGATCACGTCACATCCATGCTAACCAACTACCACATCATAGAACCAAACCTCAAAAATACCCATCCAATCATCACCACCAACAAACAATAGCCAAAACCATACAAGGAAACATAATAATCATAATAAAACACACAACAACACACATCCTGAATTCTATATTTATTCAAGTCTTATCATTTCTTTACTTATTTATTTAGCATGGGTATTATTACACAAACCATGTTCCATGAGTAATAAATTTATTATCCAAATATATGTTCATTAGCATTTTATCTAGGGTGAGATCAAACAATAACACAACAAGGGTCTCAACTCATAACATCTACTGCACAATAAAAACTCCCAAAACCAATTATTTTTAGCAAGAAAACAACATGACATAATATCATCAACAACGATAACAAAATTAGTAAAAACATGTGATATCTCCTTATACCCATCAATTTTAATTATTCCAATTATTATCTTATTAAGTTGACCCTGACTATCCACCCAAGTGAAAGAAAAATAATGCAATTCCCACACATATCAATGTAAATAGAGAGAGAACAAGGATCCCCCACCTCAAGAAAAAAATCTGATATCATTGTCTACCACATGGAGAAAAACACTACCCATAAAACACATCCACACCATGAGATAAAAGATGAACCTACACCACACCAAAGGGTCATAATAAAATCACCCAAAACACACCCCTAGTGATATAATACCACCATAATGGATCTCTGAAGTAAGAATGGAAATAAATAATGGATATATAGGAATAACTCATTATGGATCACCAATTATAAAATAATAAAACCCAAGGATCAAACCATATATAAGAGTGCTGGAATATCTCCCAAGGGTGCCTATATTTTCCAACAAACAAAGAGGAGGAACGATCGAATGAAGAAAATATTTTACAAACCTACATTAAAAATAAATGAAAGACTATCCTTTCATGCTGTAAATTATAAATTCTCCTTGTGAATTCCATATCCTTGACATAAATTCCATGGGAAAAACAAATTATAATTTATGAATATGATATAAGGTGTAAAACATCTATATATTTAGTTTCCAAAGAAAATTAATTAGTCTCAACTCAAATTAAATACATGACATAATACCCCTTTCACAGCATGAATCCATTTCACAAACTCCCCCTTTTCCCACACACAGTCGGTGAATTTTCTAGCTACACAAGTCGTGAATGAAAAAATCATGACATGAATCAGGTTCTCACCATGGACCATATGTTTAATTACTTATGAAACTCCATCCCTTACTGAATACTCTCAGACCTCCTCCAAACATCTCTAACCTTCAAACTAGAAAAGTAATTGGCTGAGAAATCACAAACCTTTACATTAGATACCTATTAAAAGATTATCATCCTATAGAATAAAAACCAAGCCTAAATAAAAGGAAGGTGTATGAATATACATCCCATAATATACCTCTAGGGGTTCTCATTATGCATCAATACTGCCACCAACCAAACAATTCAGACCAAAACACCCACAAAACACCTCACACAACCACACCAAAACCTCTCACCGGGCACAAAACAACTCATCTGGTACTACCCAAAAAAATCTACATTGTACACAACCGTCTACAAAACCATATCAACCTCTACATATCCCAAACCAACCATATCCACAACCAATGCACAAAACTACCCCAAGAAAACAAACCATGGAATTCTATCTTCCATGTCAAGATATTATCCACTTTGGGTGGAACTGACTTACCCACACAGTTTTAATTATGTCAAGTAACAGAATGCCTTTATTAAGAATCAGGTCTTCCCATTTTTATATGTAATAATATTTATCACACATCACACATCAATAAAATCCATATATCATAAAACAGTGAGGTCCAAACATCAAATTTTCTAGAATAAACCAAAAAATTAAAGAAAAACTTTAAAAACATAGGGTATTGGGCATGAATATGCATCTCTAACTACCAATTACTATCCACTAGGCCACTATAGATTCCCAAAACATGAAAAAATTTAATGGTTCATTCAAATAAAACATTCTCTTGAAAATCTTAGATCTCTACTTACTGATCTGTGAATGTCACATCATCCTTGATATCTAACTCCCCCCATTCAATGACATGGGAGCCAATGTGAAGATACTGATGAAGCTAGGACATGTAAAAGATTTTGTGGATACTATCTAGACATATTAGTAATTCCAACCAATATTCAACCTCACCAACATGACAAAACACCACAAAGGTCCCAAAAAACCTATGAAAAAGCTTACTCCATATTCTAATCCTCTATTTTCCATATTGAGGGGAGACTCTCAAGAACACAAGGTCTCTAACCTAAAACTCCAAGGGCCTCTACCTATGATTGACATAAGACTTCTAACGGTCCTACGCAACCCTCATATGATATCAAACCTACTGGATCTTCTCGTTTGTACTTTTCACCACATCTGGACCAATAACTATGAACTCCCCAACCTGTGTCCAATACAGCGGAGAATGACATAGACTCCCATAAAACACCTCCAACATGGCCATGGTGATGGATTCCTGATAGCTTTTGTTGTATGTAAACTCAAATAGAGTCAAGTACCTTACCCATGATCCACCAAAGTCTAAGACACAAGATTGAAACATATCCTCTGGTGTTTGGATGGTCTGGTCCATCTTCCCATCTGTCATAGGGTGTAAAGTAGTGGTATGTTGCAACTAGGATCCAAAAAACATGTTGCAATCCCTCAATACTCGTGAGGTAAAATGATGATTATAATCAGATAATATGGTCCTTAGTTATCCATGAATCCTAACCACATCATCCATATAACGCCTTTCCAAAACTTCCATTGTACTCAACTCACGGATCCCCAGTAAGTGAGACGACTTCATAAATCAGTCCACTATTTCCAAAACCACATCAAAAACTCCATGATCCTTAGGTAAACTGGTAATGAAATCCATTAATATTTCCTCCCATTTCCACTCAAGAACATCTAGATACTGAAACAAACCTACCGATACACTATACTCTACTTTCACATGTTGATAAACCAGACACCTCATCAAAAAATCTACCACCGAAAATTTCATCCCTAGCCACCAAAGTCATTTCCTCAATCCATGATAAATCTTCATCACATAATGATATACCACTAATGTTGAGATGTGATACTCAAAGAGAAATCCCTCTCAAATCACCTACAGAACAAAAAACCACTCCTAGAACAACATCTGATTAAAACCATTCTCTGACCATTACATAGGGGAATTTACATAACCAACATGATCACACATCACCTCTACCTCTTAGTCTCCCAACTAATACTCCACTACCTATCATATCAAATATGAATCTATAGTCATCATATTATGAAAACCTTGTTCACTACTCTCTCCCATGTCAAGATGAATTGTTGTAAGCACTTCCATAGCGTTCCAAAACATATGTAGAACATTGAACCACATATCCTCTAGACTTCCGACTCAATACATTAACAAACACATTCCCCTCACTAGTGTAGAAAACGTTATTTACGTTGGTTATTTTTCATTTTTTACGTCGGGTTTTAGCTGACCTTAATATGGACGGCGTTATAAATAATGTTTTTTACATCGGTTATTTAAAAACCGACGTAACAAACATAACATCGTGGTGTTTATCACGTCGGTTAAATAATAACCAACATGAAATAACTCGGGGGGCAGGGTTTATAATGTCGGTTATTATATAACCTCCGTGATAAACCGGGGGTGATTTATCACGTCGTTTATACAATAACTGACGTCATAAACACGTGCGGGGGAATTTATCACGTCGTTTATTTAATAACCGACATGATAAACTCCTGGGCTATGGTTTAGCACATTAGTTATTAAATAACCGACATGCTAAACCAGTCCCGGGAGGGGTTTATCACGTCGGTTAATCAATAACCGACGTGATAATGCATTTCCTAGGTCCTTTATCATGTTGGTTATTACATAACCGAAGTGATAAACCATGACACAAGTGTTTATCACGTCGGTTATGAAAAAAGCCGACGTGATAAAGGCTTCTCGATTTCTCTATCATGTCGGTTATAAAATAACTGACCTGAAAGAAAAAATTTTTAAAAAAAAAATCCACTGCAGTCCTCTGCTCTCCCCCAAAATCAACTAGAAACCAAATCAATAATTCGTACCACAAAAACAGAAGGAGATCAAAACATAAACTAAAGCAAATTTAAGCATTTACATTGATAACATATAAAACTTACCCCACTTGATAGCCCCCACCCTCATGTATACCCCCTGTACAGCCCTCCCCCACCCCATTGGATCTCCCACCACACCCCTAGACTGCCCCCCCCCCCCGACCACCTGGACAGCCCCAAACACCCCTCGACAACCCCCCACCCACCTAAACAGCACCCCCTCACCCCCTCACCCCACTTGACAGCCCCCCACCACACCCCTGGACTGCCCCCTGGACAGCCCTAAACACCCCTCGACAACCCCCCCCCCCCCCCACCCTCCTGAACAGCACCCCCTCACCCCACTTGACAGCCCCCACCACACCCCTAGACTGCCCCCCGACCCTCTGGTCAGCTCCAAACACCCCGGGAAAACCCCCCACCCTCATGTATACCCCCCATACCCTGGACAGCCCTCCCCCACCCCATTGGAGCCCCCCACCACACCCCTGGAATGTCCCCCCCCCCCCACCCTCCTGAATAGCACCCCCTCACCCCCTCACCCCACTTGGTAGCCCCCACCCTATTGGAGCCCCCACCACACCCCTGGACTGCCCCCTGACCCCCTGGATAGCCCCAAACCCCCCTCTACAACCCCCCCCCCCCACCCTCCTGAACAGCACCCCTCACCCCACTTGACATCCCTTACCACACCCCTAGACTGCCCCCCGACCCCTGGATAGCTCCAAACACCCCGGGACAACCCCCCACCCTCATGTATACCCCCCCCACACCCTGGACAGCCCTCCCCCACCCCATTGGAGCCCCCACCACACCCCTGGACTACCCCCAACCCCCTGGACAGCCCCAAACACCCCTCAACACCCCACCCCACCCCACCGGACATCCCTCCCAGACCCCTGGACACCCCCAACCCCACTGAACACCCCCCCCCCCACACCCTGGAATCCCCTCCCCCCCAGACCAGAATCCATACTAGAAAAACCATCATAAGTAGACCAAAACAAGAAGTAGAGCAAAATTAAACATTCACATATATAACATTTAAAACTTACACTATCAACTTCAAAAAAAACTAAATCAAACCTAAACGACTTCCAAATACACAATTATAATGACCATATTAAAAATTGCATTTCACATTACAAACAACTAAAATTTAATCAAACCTATAAAATAATTTGACCACTCCACTTGTAAGTGTTTGATGTCTTCATCATTATAGGGTTGAGGGTCATCAAAAAGCTACAAATGAAAAGGATAGTAGTTAACGTGTATACTCAGTAAATCAAATTTAAATATTATGGCAAAGTTTAACAGGAAATATTACCAGGTCAAAATTCACAACTGTCCCAGTTGTTATTATTTCATACATAAATCTAAACATATAATATCCACATTCGATGACGCCTTGTTGTTCATGACAATTCTGTTTGAATGAGTGTAAATTCAATATATTATTTTAATGTAATAAATCAAAAAGTACAAATTATTAATGGATATTTACCTTTACATTTACATATTTGATCTTTTCATTTATTTTCTTTGTGTTTTTTCAAAAGTAGGCCCATGCCCTGTTAGAAAATAATATTAATGGGGTAAATTTAAAATTCATTATAATATATAAAACTATTGAGAAATTGAAACTTACTTTTCCAATATAGTCTTAAAACTTTCTTGCACATCATCATGGACAGAGCATATCCAATAATGTGCTTTGTCCCTTGGGAAAAAAACCCCTAACATCCAATGATCATTGATAAAAGGAAATTTAACGTTAGTGGTTTTTTATGTTAAAAGATAATTAACTCTTTGAGAGATATGTGTTTCATACCTCTCACAAAAATTCATTATCCAACATTGTGTGACTATATTCTTTTCAAGTATTTCAGCAATATAAAGCATTCTTTGTTCCTCATCCAATGCACATGCTTCAAGGGAAATCAATTGCGGGTCCATGTATCCATATACATCTGTCATCTCATTCCTCTCAAAAATTTTATAAATATACCTAATAAAAAATAGACATAAGTATACATTTTTAATAAATATAACGCAGGGAAAAGGTGTTAAGACTTACATGGAAAAAAAATTCACCACATTGATGCCCAACTTATCTCCAGTAACAAGCTCAATGATATCAGTTTTCATAATCCCCACATTTATTTCACATCCACAAACCTGAGCTTTCATTAGAAACTCATAATGACCCACCAACAAATTTGAATATCTTGACAATCTATCAAGACTACTAGAATATGTATCTGATGTCATAGCTATTTGTCTTTGTTGTTGTCTATACAGTATTTCTTTACCTTTGAAGTATTCCTGTAAAAATAAATTGAAAAATATATTAGTTTTCAAATGATAAAACAACTTTAATAAAAAAAAATAAAGTATTTAACATTCATACCTCTATGGTAATGAGTCGAAGAAGTCTGGATGGCCAAATTAAAAAATGGCCAATACTATGTCCAACTGTTGCCACCTCATCTGTAGGTAATGGTACCCGGGCTGATCTATCTATAATATCCTGTACAGTGACCCTCTGATTCTCTACCTCTAATTGTTGATGATGAACTATATCTATTATACAATATACCAACCCATATGCTAATATATGCTATTGAGAATAATCAACATACAACTCCTAATAAGTAGGAAGCTGCGGCGAAGGAGTAGGATAAAAAATGGGGTCAGCAGGCTGAGGTGGGGGAGTGGGAGCTACTGGTGGAGGTGGAGGATAAATAATGGGGTCTGCAGGGGGAGGTGGAGGAGTGGGAGATGCAGTTTGAAAATGTCTTTGCATGTCTGTAAACATAGACTGCACCAACGCTCTAATCTTTTCCTCCATCGTCGCATTAATATTATGAACTTCAGCCTCCAAGGATTCAATTTTTTTCTATAAACCCCCTCAACATTTGAAGTTGAAGAATGTGGAAACACTTTTCTTACCGATACACCTGCTGGATATCCTCTTACACGACCAAGATGTTCGGGCCTTCCCAATGCTATAGATAAAATATCTTCCCTCCCAGTAGCTGTAAATGTCCCCTGTGAACTCTTCTCCTCAAGAGAGTTCTGTATTAATTAATTGAATATTTCTGTAATGATTGAAATTATATGAAGAAAATGGTTAACTTAAATAAATAAAATATATATCTTACAATCCTCTCATCTACAATTCTCGATTCATCCGAAAGATATTGCCATTTTTTTCCCTTCCGAGATCTCTTCCATTTTTCATGTCTAGATGGAGGGGATAGAGGGGCCACCTCTCCAGAGCTTGAAGACTCAGCTCTTAGTTGTTGAAATTTTTCCGCCATCATTTGTTCTTCCAATAATGCATACCCTCCCTGAGATAAACTATGAGGGTATACATTTTTAGATTGGATCTCCTGATGATCTTTCCTTGTTTTCTGTAAATGAAGAATAAGAAATCATTAACAAAACGTTAATAAGATCATTTATATAAGAAATCTTATAAAATGTTACACTACCCTTACCAAAAATGACTCTTTTCTTATACTTTCAAAAAACCGTCTCCATGTGTCTTCATCTATAAAAGGATATATACTACATGTATTGTCATGACTCCTATGACCATAAATGAAATCAGATAAGAGGGTTGATTTGAAATCCCTCCATCTCCTGGTAGCCAACGATATGAATTTCTTCCTAACTCCTCCAGTGTCAGTAATATCAAATGACATCTGATAAAGAAGAGGTTAAACATATTTTATATACTAGAAACATTTAATGAATATTCAAACAATAGAAAAAGATCTTACTAAAATTGTCTCCCATAACTGAGAGATTATCACTTTATCCACACTTCTCCAGTCATCATACAGAATGCTTACTTTTCTCTTAGCCTAATTTGCTACAAAACTCTTAAAATCTTTTGCATTTGAACCTCTAGGAATATCATCATCATCAAACTCAACAACTATCCTCTGATCCTGCGTACAGGAAACTGATAATTTTGGTAAACGTGTGCACCCACATTTACCAACCTTTGAACTCTTTGTTGTAATAGGAGCATGTGAATGTTCCTCCCCAGAGTTATGACCAATATACTCATCTCCAGAATCATGTGGTTGATCAACTGAATGATATGTCATTATCCTTCAAATCAAAAAAACAAATGTTAGTTCAAAAATATACAAATTAAAATATTTTAATACTACTGTAATCAGAATATAGAAAAGTGTACTAAGTTATGTAATAGTAAACATTGGTAATATGGTAAGCATGTTAAACAATGGTAAATATGGTAAAGATGGTAAAGATGGTCAATATGGTAAACATGGTAAACATGGTAAACCTGGTAAACATGGTAAATTAATTGTCACTGAACAAAAATAATAGATATATAATTCATGTAATGGTAAACATGATAAAGTAAACTAAACAAACTTAAAACAAACAAAAACTTATACTTATTTTGTTTTAAAAAATGTTTTAATAAATAAAAAACTTAAAACATCTATCATTTATGAAAAAAATAAATGTAAACAAGAAATAGACACATGTTTCCTATAATTTTAGGAATGTACAAATGGATTGTTTTCCCAAATTCCTTCGTCGTGATCATTCCTTATGGCACAAACCATGTCTTCAACATGCTCATCATTATTTTCTGTTAATCTTTCCATGGAATTAGGGATCTCACATAAATCAGAATCTTCATCAACTTCATCCTCACCAACATATTGTTTTTCCCTTGTAAAAAAATAGACCACTGCATATCTGATTGATCTACTACATAGAAAATTTGTTTTTCATGTGTTTCCATTATAAAAGAATCAGTTGTGTCTTCCAATCTATTCAGATTAACAAGTGTCATTCAAAATTCATCGTGTCTGAAACTGTTGTTACCGATAAACCATTTATAGTTAAAAATAGGAACTTTAATTTTAAAGTAATCAACCTCACATATGTCTTCAATCACTCCATAATATGCACTTGATGCAGAAATTGGGTTTTTTTCCTTAGCACTCGATAAATTCATTTCTTATGCAAACACCAATACACCACTATTCTGAACTGCACTTCTGTTGTCCTGAGCTTTCATATGAAATGTATAGCCATTAATGTTATAACCGGACCATGTTATCACATTTAAAAATGGACCACCCACTATCCATTTTAATGTCTCTGATACATCTGATCTACCAAGCAAAGTCTTTTTAATCCATGACAAAAAAGTTTTGTTGTGCTCATTCAAAATCCACATTTCTTTCTTCTTTGGATGACATTATTTCAACTCATTAATATGTAATGTGATATATGGTTGATCATCAGATATGTTATTCAAGATGTATGATTCTAACTTCTTCATCTGTTCAGCTGACAATGATTTTACATTCAAGCTACAAATCCCCTTCCCTCATTATTAACTCGTCCATGGCGAGATGGATGCAAACCTATGTGTTGCGCCGCAGCCAAGTAACTCGTACAAAACTCAGCTACCTCCTCAGAAATATAATTTTTAATAATGGAGGCTTTAGGTCAATATGGATTTTTAATATACCCCTTTAATATTTTCATATACCTTTCAAAAGGATACATCCAACGAAGATATACAGGTCCACAAAGCTTATTTCTCAAACTAGATGAATCATTAAATTCACCATTATATCAAAAAAAGTTGGAGGAAAATACCTTTCCAATTGACAAAGTATAAAAAGTTCATCCTTTTCCAAAATTTTCAAAGCATTCAAATCAATATCCTTGTTACAAATTGAATTGAAAAAATAACACAACTTCATCATAGTCATTCTGACATGAATGGGAAATATTCCACACAATGCAACTGGTAGAATTTGTTGCATCATGACGTGATAATCATGTGATTTAATACCTATCAACTTCAAGTCCTTCAATGAGACAAAATTTTTTACATTTGAAGAATAACCTTGAGGCACTTTGATATCATGAAGACACTGACAAAAGCTAATTTTCTCCCTCTTCGATAATGTATGACAAGCCGGGGGAAGAAATGTTCGTCTTTATTTAGGAGTGGGAGCTAACTCCAAACGTATTCCCATTGATAGTAGGTCTAATATTGCATTTAACCCATCTTTAGTCTTTCCTTTAATATCTAACAATGTTCCAATCAAACAGTCACATATATTCTTCTCCACGTGCATGACATCAATATTATGTTTAACTTCATGATACCTCCAATATGGTAGCTCAAAAAATATTGACCTTTTCTTCCAAATATGACTATCATTACCAGATTTCTGTGTCTTTCCCAATGTCACATCAAGGTTTTTCACCCTCTCAAAATACAGATCCTGGAATAAAGGTTTTGGAGCAGTATCAAATTCTTGTGAGCCATTGAATGCCTTTTTTAGTCTTTTATAAGGGTGATCCATAGGCAAAAAACTTTCAATGACCCATGTACACTGTTTTCCTCCCATGATGCAATTGACAATATGATGTCTGTTGTTCACAAATTGGACATGCTTTATGCTCTTTAACACTATATCCAGACAAATTTCCATACGCTGGGAAGTCATTTATAGTGAACAGAAGCACTGCATGCAGTTGAAAATATTCCATTTTATAAGAATCACACACCCTAATACCATCAGCCCATAACAGTTTCAAATCATCAATCAACGGTGACAAGTAAACATCAATATCATTGCTGGGTTGCTTTGGACAAAAGATCATTATACTCAACATGACATATTTGCGCTTCATACAAACTTCAGGAGAGAGGTTGTAAATTACCAATAAAACAGGCCATGCACTATGTGTGCTACTAAGGGTTCGGTATGGATTCATCCCATCTGTGCACAACCCTAATCTGAGATTTCTTATTTCATTTCCAAATGTAGAATATTGCGCATCAATTTTCTTCCATTGTGGACAATCAGCTGGATGACGTATTTTTCCATCACATACCCGCTCATCAGCATGTCATCTTAACCTTTTTCCATCATCTTAATTATCAAATAAACGTTTGAAATGATGAATTATAGGAAGATACCAAAATACCTTTGAAGGGAG
Organism: Viscum album; assembly: GCA_963277665.1. NCBI lineage: Eukaryota > Viridiplantae > Streptophyta > Magnoliopsida > Santalales > Viscaceae > Viscum > Viscum album. The sequence goes on from OY728160.1 coordinate 1,388,853,267, forward strand.
CTTTGTAATCTCTACATCATCCTGTGATTTCTCTTTAACCTTATACCGTGATGTCCCACATTTAGGACACTCTAAAAGAAATTCATATTCCTTCCTATATATAATGCAGTCATTCAGATAGGCATGTATTTTTTTGTATCCCAATCCCATCGGGCATAATATTTTCTTGGCCTTGTAATGTGAATCTGGAAGATCGTTATCTTTTGGAAGAATGTCTTTCATCAATTGTAGAAGCTCTGTAAAACTTCTATCACTCCATCCATGTTTCGCCTTCAGGTTAATCAATCTTAACACCACCGAAAAAACTGTAAAATTTGTACAACCAGGATATAATGGTTTTTCAGCATCACCATATAGACGCGCAACTGTCGGTTCTATCTCAATTTGTTCTGCTACAATATCGTGAATCATTTCGTCAATTCCATCGGAGTTACCATCTTGTGAATCAACATCATCAGTGACATTTCGTCCAGTTTCACCATGCCAAATCCAAGGGCTATAACTTGGATTAAAACCATGACATATAAGATGATATTTTATCTCTCTACTTTTCAACTTCTTCATATTCAAACATTTCAGGCATGCACAGAAAAAAATGTCACCACTTGGAACATTTCGTTTAGAAAATTCCAAAAAGGTATCAACACCTTCCTCATATTCATTGCTCATTCGATGTGTCGTAATCTAACTTCGACTAATTATTACCTATAACAAATATCAAATATATATATATTTTTAAGATAAGACCAATATAAGTTTATATGAAAGAAATCATAATTTGAATGTGAAACAATTTTGAAATATAAAACAAATCTATGCGTATTTAAAAAAATATGCTTGAATATTATTATTAAAAGAAAATATAGTTAGATATAACAGTTTTAAATTCCATTGAATAAAAGAAAATCATGGCGCCTACATGGTTGATAGAAAATTGGAGAGAATGGAGTAAACCTGAGAATCAAATCATATTTAAAATAAAAATTCAGATGGAGAAAATCACCCCTCCTGGACACCACCCCCCACCCCCTACCCCCTTGGACACCCCCCCTGGACACCCCCCAACCCCTGGACCGCCCCCCACCCCCCGGAAAACCCCCAAAACCTTATGGACAGGCCCCCACCCCCTTGGAAAGTGCCCCCCCACCACACACACTCACCCCCTTGGACACCCCCTGGACACCCCCCAACCCTCTGGACAGCCCCTCACCCCCCGGCCAACCCCCAAAACCCTCTGGACAGGCCCCCACCCCCTTGGACAGCCCCCCACACCCACCCACCCCCTTGGACACCCCTTGGACACCCCCAACCCTCTAGACAGCCCCCCAACCCCCTAGACAGCCCCACACCCCTATAGACAACACCCCCACCCCTCCTGGAGACCACCCCCACCCCCTACCCCCTTGGACACCCCGTTGGACACCCCCCAACCCTTTGGACACCCCCCCCCCCCACACCCCCTGGACAGCACCCCACCCCTCCAGAAAGCACCCCCCACCCCTCCTGGACACCATCCCCACCCCCGACCCCCTTGGACACCCCCTAGACACCCCCAACCTCTGGAAAGCCCCCCACCGCCCGGACAACCCCCAAAACCCTCTGGACAGGCCTCCAACCCCTTGGACTGCCCCCCACACCCACCCACCCCCTTGGACACCCCCCAACCCTCTGGACAGCCCCCCACCCCCCCCCCCCCCCCCGTACAACCCCCCAAACAATGGTTTACATATAAAAACTAGGCATGGTGAACAACTAAAAACACATGAATTTAATATATACTTCAGCATAAAATAAATGGAATTAAATATTATTAAATATGGCTACTTAAATGATCGTATGATAATTAAAAATAACCATTGATATTCAACTAGTCAAATGATCACAAGTTTTCTCAATAACTAATATCATAATGAGGTAATTGATAATTCTAGAAATCTTAAACATATTGTCGAGGCCTTGGCCAAGGCCTCAAAAAATACTAGTGTAAGCCCTCAGCAGAACCCATTTTTATTTGGAATCATGAGACATAGTGATGCATCGAAGGTCCATAGAGTTCAACATCCATTACATTATATGTCTAATAGATTCTCATATAAAAGAGGATAAACATAAGCAGAAAAAACAAATGAAATATCATTTTTTAATTCTTACATTTAATCAATAACCATTCTATGTAGTAATATAGGTGAATGAGATCATTAGTTGTCAATGACAACAAAAAATACCATCAATGTCGGGCATTCGCGAAACAAAAACAAACTAAATAAAAGTAGTTGAGGCTTACATGAATATTGTGAGTCGATCTAATAGATCTTTGGATGATAAATAAGATGATGATGGAAAAAAGAGGTAAGAGGGTTTGAAATTGAAGAATCTTACCTACTTTAAACACAAAAATGGAAAAACATAAATATAGACTATTTGGGAAAAAATGAACAAAATAAATTCGTGGAAGGCTTACTTGAGTGATGCGAGTTGAGATGATAGATCCGAGGAGAGTAAATATGATAAAATATGAAGGCAAAATGAGTTTAACGCAGCGAGATCGGCGATTTGATTAGGGTTTACCTCACGAGAGAGACGAGCCACCGGACTGTCGATCGGAAAAATGTAAATGACAATCCACGGGGCTTGTTAATTTTTTAAATGTTTTATAACATCGATTATTTAATAACCGATGTTATAAACTATTTTTTTACATTTATAACGTCAGTTATTATAATAACCGACTTTATAAATGCATCAAATACATCTTTTTTACGTCGGTTATTTTATAACCGACGTAAAAAAATCCGTATGTTGGTTTTTTACGTCGGTTATTCTATAACCGATGTAAAAAAGACATCAAAAATCACAATTTTTTACGTCTGGTATTGTATAACCGATGTAAAAAAACATTCTGTGGGTTGTTTTGTTACATCAGTTATAAAATAACCGACGTCAAAAATGCCTCAAAAGTCGCGTTTTTTACATCGGTTATAAAATAACAGACGTAAAAAACCCCTGCGCTTTTGTTTATTACGTCGGTTAATTTATAACCGACGTAAAAACTGAACACATGCGATTTGTAACGTCGGTTATTAAAATAACAAACGTTAAAAATCTACTCACCGCATTTGTTATGTAGGTTATAAAATAACCGACATAAAAAACCATGTTTCACAGATTATCACGTCGGTTATATATAACCGACATAAAAAATGGTGATGTAAATAACGTTTTCTGCACTAGTGCCTTTATCATGGTGTATGAAATATAAAAATAATAATACTAAAGAAACTCCATTCACCTCCCCTAGTTTAGATTAATATCTCAATAAGTGAAAACATATTTTAGGCTCTTATGGTCCATGAAAACCAAAAAATTACTCACTGACGAAGTAATATTCCACCACAACTTTTGTGTACACACAAATACCACCAAATCCAGATCATGGGTGGAATAGTTACAATTATGGGGATGTAACTTCCAAGACCAATAAGATATCACCACTATCTAATGAATCAACATGTATACCAATACCAGATAGGATTCATTTCATAAAACCTAAAACAAAACACCCTCCTCATGAAACTAAAGCACTACAGAACTAACAAACTTCTTCTTTAGGTAACCAAATGATTCCTAAAACTGATCACTCCACAAAAAATCTTATTTTTTCCTAGTCAATGATATTATAAGGGATAAAAATTAAGAGATATTTTCCACAAACCTCTTATAATAGTATGTCAGATAAAGTAAACTACGAACTTATCCTAGGATCTTGGGTTCTACCCAAGAAACAACTACCTCTATCTTGGATTGGTCCACTACTACACCCCATCGATACACCACATGTCCAAGGAAACACACATATCATTTCCAAAATTGAAACTTGGATAACTTTTCATAAATTTGGCGGTGTCATAGGACCTACAAAATAGCTTTGAGATGGTCGACATGCTCCTCCCCCGAATTTGAGTAGATCAATATATCATCGATGAATATAATGATGAAATGGTCCAAGAACTCATGGAACGAGGACTTCATAATCCCCATAAAATTAATGATGTATTTATAACACTGAATGATGTGAATAAAAAATCAATGTTCCTATATCTTCACATAAATTTAGTCTATAGTGTATCCCTATACTTTACCCTCAACCGGTGATATCTAGAACATAGATAGATCATTGAAACCCAATTACCTCATCTTAGCTGGTTGAAAAGATTTTTTATCCTTGGAAGAGGGTAATGGTTCTTGACCATTACCTGATTAAACCTTCAGAAATATATACTCTACCTCATACTACTATCTAAATTCTTGGTGAAAAACACTAGAACACCCCACAATGGCACATTGGGTTAGATAAAACCCATCTACATCAGATCATCCACCTGTAAACTCCACTCATGCAGGTTCGTAGGTGACATCCAATAGGGATCCATTGAAATCAGAGACACACCCAACTTCAACTCTATCCTGAGCTCAATGTCATGTCTAAGGGGTATTATCATAACATTCTATGGGAAAAAATCCAAGAACTTCTCCAAAACTCTTAGAACATCCCCCTCCAGAGTGTGGACAGACATCTCAAACAACTAAGACAGAAGAGGCTCCACTTTCCACCACTCATCCAATAACCTCACTCACCAATGAACACCACTCACTATCTCTCCACATTGAAAAAAACTCTCCTTTGGAAGTATTAGATGAATTCATGCATAGAATATAGCCAATAAATGTAAAAGATCAAATTGTATATCCATATCTATAATAAGTAAAAAAATTCAATGGCTGGTGCATCCCCACCACTAGTCTACATCTCCAAAACACATAAAACAAATAATATTAGTCTTGAAATGGAATAGATAATACCATGGGAAATGGTAGCCTCTCCACATTTAGTCCCAAATAACTGACCAGAGAGGGAGAGACAAAGGATTATTAGGTTACTGAATTGAACAAAGTACACACAAGGGTAGACGATAAGCTAATTGTACCTCAAACAACTTCTTTCACTACTCATGCTATTACCTCAAATGTATTCATTTGACCATTCCCAGATCCTTTGAATCTCTAATGTCTACCTCCATGACAATGATTTTTACTAGGTCCATGTGAGAAATGAACATCATGAGGATTCCCTCTACCAACTCTAACTTCTATTGGCTACTAAATAGGAAGAGAAAATCCCAACTATTGAAACATCCTGAAAGGAAACTACTATTTCTTCCAAAAAGTGGCATAAACACCCATAAGAAACTAGCCTCCTATAGTGGTCGATCATAGATTCTGGTGGTTCCCATGTCCTCTACAGACATCAAATTGAAATTGGAAAGCCTTTGAAAGGTTATTGGAATCCACTTTCCCTATAAGAGTGAAAAGGGATCTACCGTAGCCATCTCTCCATTGGCTAGAACCCTAATTTTTTGAAAACCCATGACCAACATCCAAAATACCTACTCCTCGAGACACCTTGTTGGAAACTCTCTCAAGGATCAACTCCAAAATAAATATTCATATCAATAACCTCATTCTTTTTATACACATCTAGAGACATAGGGATCATTAATAGAGTGATTTCATGCTCGATCACTGGTGAAGAGCCTCCTTTAGACATTGTGCACTGTACTCCTCATTTGAAAAAACATCTATGGAAAAGAGAAAAAATTTCCTTAACCTTTATCCCAAGATACCAATCACTCAATATCCTTTACTAAAGAGAGAGAAACTCTTGAAACATTCCTTCTTTTTTCATCGATGGTAGGAACTCCTCCCGAAACTCCCTCTGAAATTAGGCCACAACACATATGCCTCCTTATTGTCACCAAGAAACAGCATCCAACATAGACACATAGCTCCATGTGTACAACTAACTTCTAATGGAATCTAGAAGTTAGATCATGATTAGATCATACCAAAAGTGATTTTGAGATCCTCTAATAAGAATTCCATATCAGGATCATACATGCTCCCCTCAAAATTTCCCAAACTCTATAATTTAAATGTTGGAAAATATCACTTTCAAACCTCACTTTCTTCTATCAAATCAACCCTTCAACGATTAATAGGATTAGCTTGCTAAAACACAACTTCTTGATCCACTCATAGATGAATAATAAGAGCTATTCTTGAAAACAAGGAGAACATATTAAGCTTAGTAGCATGGAATTTTAAACAAAATTATTTATTTATTTCATTTACTTTTCGTAAAAAACCCATTTTATACATGAACATAATTAATCATAATTATGGTACCTCTCCTAGGTCTCTACCATATAAACAGGTCCACCTCGCTTTCATGTTCAACAAGATCAAATTCTAGGAATTGGATCATGGGGGGACCTCAAATCCTATATCCTAGACAGTATCTCTAGCCTATGTCTTGCACTAAGATCAACTAACACTACTTCCCTACAAACCTATACAATCCTCACCATTCCTAACTTCAAAATATATCCTAAATCTCAACCATAAGCCTCTAATACCACTCTATCATGAACCCCTCCCACCAAATAATTCTTAATAAATGGAGAGAGATAATGAACCCTAAATCCCACCTCAAGTAGTCCCTGGGTTGGTGAATAGCACTGGGGGTATCAAAACCTCCCAAATGGGAATAATTACTCTCTATAATAAAAAATAGGACAGAGATATGAGGTAAAAAATCACAAAAAAAACTCCATAATTTAAAATAAAGGTAAATAAAAAACCATCCCACAATGCATGAATAAATTAAACTAATATATATAAAAGTATCCAAATATAGAAAAAGAGTAAGTATACAATATTGACACAACAACAACTCAAACCTAGTAATAAATATCTAGCTAGACCCCTAAATCTCTCCTAGAAACCTAAAAATACTATATATATATATATATATAGGGTGAGCTTAACATGTATACTTAGTAGGGACATAACCATGGTCTCAAGTGTTCTTGTGTAAATATCATGCTAATGCACCAGTGACCGAATAGAATAAGCAAAAAGTACATAAACATGTCAAATAACCATACCGAACTCACCATGGACTATTCACTAAATCACATAACCAATATAGTAATATAACATTGAGATTATAACAAATCAAGGAATCCCACAACCACTTCCCCACTGATTTTCCTCTCTCACACCCCAACGATGAACTACCTATGCTCCCATACCTTTAATACAAATCACATCATAACCAAATCACATTAAATCACACCCAAAGGCACTTGGACCATCTTTGATGTTTTTTAGGATACATCCCTACCTACCCCACCCGTTTAAGTTCATGCATCCTATGATAACATCAGGCATCACCACACCATGCATCGCTCAAAGACACATGGACTATCACATCTAATATAATCATATAACCAATGTAGTAAGGTACCATGAATGTGAAGCACAGCATAATCATGTCCTAATCCTACCATGCATGGACCCCAACACATATCACATCCCATAACTACCTTATCACATAATATCTCACCCAAAAAAACATGGGCCATAACTACATATCTCACCCGAAAACACATGGTCCATCACTACTGAATGAAGAGAGAGGAAAAGGGGGATGATAACCATCTATATCACCACCATCCTGGATGTTGGGGGAAAACCCTAAAACCCAAAATGTCTGATCATTGATAAGGTTATCCAACTTAGGGGGTATATAAATAACATAAACATATATAATATATAGACAACATATATTACACAACCAATGGGTTCACAACAACTATACCAGTGCACACCACATCACCACGGTTGTACCACACCCCAACCTTTATTACTACTACCACCACTATCTGTAACACATCATACAACCACCACACAAGACAAATAATATTTCCAGTTTCAGTTATAGGTTCCACCACTTTTATTAATTTATTCATTCCATTTCACATCACATAACATTCTCTTTCATTCAATTAATTTAATCCATTTACCACACATCTATTACTGAACTATCTTTCTTATTTACCGTTATATTTCATTTTGTTTTATCATCATAATTTATTCCATGGATAACTGGTCAAATATCACAACCACACCACATAACAACTAGACCACCTCACATAACCATCCTGAAAACACCTCACATCCACCATCATCTATGTACCACACTAACCAAACCATCCCTCCATAATAACATCATGTCTCATCAACCACACACCATCACTATTGAACAACCACAACCACCAAAAAACATCACCACACATCCTAGGGAAACCACACACAATAACCACTTTGAACAACATCACCACACATCATCATCACTGCACACCAAAACTACTTCACACCACATCACACCACTTTCCACATCACATCCATCAAAACCAACCACCACATCACAGTCCCACACTTCAAAAGTCCATAACAAGTCATTGCCTCCACCTCACAATAGCCCAAACCATGCAGAGAAACACAAAATGATCAATAATACACATAAAAACTCACATCTTGATATCAACATTTATTCATGTAATTTCATCACATTACATATTTATTTTTAATGGGTATTATCACACAAAGAAGGTTCCAAGGGAAATCAATTTTTTTTCCAAATATATATTCTTTATAATTTTATCCATGGTGTGATCAAACAAAAACACATCAAGTGTTTCAACTAATAATTTCTACAACACAAGAAAGGATCCCAATAGATGTTATTTTCAATAAGGAAAAAACATGGAATGATATAATAAGAAATAATAAACAAGTAGTAAAAACATAAAATATCTCCCCATACCCATCAATTTTAATTATTACAATTATAATATTATTATTTTGACCCAAAATATCCACCCAAAGGAAAGAAAAATCATAAAATTCCCAAAAAACATGTAAATGGAGAGAGAATGAGGATCCCATACCTCGGAAAGATTTATGATCTTTCTACGCACTGTAGGGAAAAGAAAAAACTATCCAAAACCCAAAACTACACCATGAGAAATCGAATCAACCTACATCATACAAAAGGTTCATAAAAATATCATCCAAAACACACACCAAATGAAACAATATCACCATAGAAGATCTCTAAAGTAATATCATAAAGAAATAATGGAGATAATGGAAGAAATAACTATATATCACCAACCAGTAATGACCAGAATCCAAAGATCGAACCAAGGAGAATAGGGATGGAATATCTCCCAAGGGAACCTAAGGTTTGCCACAAACCAATAGGGTAGATGACTAAATGAGTAAAAGAATACAAAAACCTATGTTAACAACCTATAAAACTCCCTATTAATTTTTTTAATTATAGATTCACATCGTGAATTCCATATTCACAATGTGAGTTCCATAGGCTCCACAAATTACATGATGTAAATTAGGTATAAGGTGTTAAACCTCCATATCCTTAGATTCTGATGAAAATTAAGTTACATTAACTTGAAATAAATATGTGACATGAATCCCCATTGTATGAAATGAATCCATTTCATGGACTCCCTCATTACCTACATACATTCAATGAGTTTGTTATCTACAAGATCTATAAATGAACAACTCATGATGTGAATTAGGTTCATGTCATGAACCACTTATTATAGTACTCATGTAGCTCTATCCTCCCTAAAAAAACTCTCATATTTCATTGAAATTTGTCAAAACATAAAACTATCAAATTAATAGGATGAGAAGGAATGGACCATTACAAATATAAAGTTAAAATAATAATTGAGTGTGATAAAGAATACGCCTTCAAGGTACTAAATGAACTGGGAAAATCCTTATATATGAGGCAGGATACAAACCATATATCAATAAGGATAAAAAGAGACCATAAATTCATCATAAAGGAATTTTTTATAGTAAAGGAAATTCATTTTGAAATTATATATGAAATGGAATTAAAACATTGAAAATAACTTTCCTAAACCTTTTATAACACTATTGTAAAGAAATTAATATAAATGATTTCTAAGAATATTATCATAATGTGTAATTGTTAGTTTTTAAAAAAATATTTTAATATAATTTATAATTATATAATCTTGAAAATAATATATTCTTAATTAATAATATATATATTCTAAGATAAATATATACATACATAAAATGAAACCCCATTTTCAAATATTAAGATAAATATGATATCTCTTTCCTTTTGGTAACTTTTAAAAATGAAAAATTCCTTAAATAAAACGATTATGATTTTATTTTAAACCCTGTGGAAACATTTAAAGTAATCTTGACAAAAAATGACTTCTTTAAGGTTGTGAAATGTTTTTCAAGTGGTAGATGTTAAAAGAAAACATTTTTTTGTAAAGTGACTGAAAAATGTTCCATATGGAAAAAAAATTATTCCTTTAATAAAATAAAATATAAATTCAAATATAATGTAATTTTATCTTAATAAATTATTTAAAAATATAAAAAAAATTTGTTGAAACAATACCAAAAGAAGAGAAATAAAGTCATCCTTTCTTATAAAAATTATTTTTGTTTTTTTAAGTACCAAAGAGAGGAAATATAGAAAGAATTCTCTAAACCCTAGAAATAACTATTTTGAGAGAAAATATATGTGATTTAATTGGGAAATAAAAAATAATTCCCTCAAATTAGGTTCAAGTATATAAAATCTTGTTTTAAAGTGATATTAAAACTTAAACACTTATCTTGGATTCCCACTTGGTTAGACATGTTCCAAACTCTTATATAATAATTTTATAATTATTATTCATCCATATAAGATCCATATTTATATTTATATATATATAGAAATATATTATTTTATATCATTTATTCATAAATTATTTTCACACATTTACTCATAATTTGTTGATTAACTCAATTATTTCGGTGTTAATTGTTATGTTTCTCATGCATGTTTTGATTTGGAAATTCTGATCCTTGAACATTGTTAATCATTTAATACACTAAAAAAAATTAATAATTAAATATATATATATATATATCATATTTATACATTAAGAAACTTTTATAACCATTCATGTATGAGTTTTTTGAAAAATGAAATACGATGTTCATGGAGGCGGTTGTATGCATGTATGTATAGGTGGCACTTTCATTTTTCAACTAATGAAATAAAATGAGGTATATAATTATTTATATTCCCATTAACATAATTATTTAGTAAATAACATATTTATTTATTAATTTATTATATATAAAAATTCATTTGAGGCGATGATGAAAAATTAATTATATCTCTTCAAGGAGGTTGTAGTCTACATGCACACACGAGCGACATTTTCATATTCTTACATACTTGAGGGGAGGAAATTAAATAATATTTACCTTTTTAATATAATAATTATGTAATAAATATAATATATACTCATTTAATCTCCCTATATATCTTTCCATGTTAGGAAGTGATGAAAACTTAATTAAATAATTCCATGGAGGTGGTAGTTCATGTGTACATAGGAGTAATATATTCATTTTCCATTATATGGAAAGGAGATATAAAATATTTGTTCCATTAGAATTTTAGTGTAGTAAATGCACTTATTTAAATATTTTCATATTTTCATATAATTTTTGGAGGAGTTTTAAGAATAAATAAACTTGAAAAATTTTAGTAAGTACCTATACATCTTCATTGGATAATCTTGTTTGAAAAACACCTTAAGGCTTATTAGATGGGTCATTTGGGAAGAAAAAACCATCCAAGTATTGTATAATTATGTTTTTAGGGTGCTTTAGTATATATTTATCCAGATAACAGAGGTTTGTGTATGTGTATAAGTTAAGATATGAGGTACCCATTTATAAGTGATAGGGGTAACACTTTGGTAAATACTTTTGAACTTTAAATTAATATAAAGTTATTTTCATGGTAAAGTGGCACAAAATGGAAAAAAATTTAAATATAGGATAATTTTTGGTCTAAATACACTAAAATAATCAAATTATACAAGTTTTACAGATATTTTAAGCATTATCTCTTAGTTTAACCCCTTGTTAACCCTTTTAACCCATACTATGGTGACAAAAAAAATTAGTGGTACATTGTGACTAAAAAAATGAGACTTATTACATAATTTGAATATTATAATTCAAAATATAGAATATATTTTACAATATTAAAATCCTTGTGTTGTTAAAAACAAATTTTAATATAAGTACAGAAAACACAATGAAAAATAGTTTTAGATAAATGAATTTTAAGCAAAAAATAAATTTATTCCATAATAAAGTAAATAATTTATTACCATGAAATTTATTGGTTTATGAATAAAAAAATGAGTTTTTTGTGACTTTAAACCCAATTAAAAATATAATTTAACTTTTAAATTACTTAATTAAATAAATGGATAAAAAATATTTATTTTATTAGAATAAAATTTCACATTTGTTTTAAAATTTCAAACATAAAATTATAAATTCAAAATAATATTTCTAAATGATTTAGTTTAATATTTAAATATATAGTGTGTATATAAAAAAATTAAAAAATTTCAATTCATTCTTATAAAATACTGATTTTATAAAAGTGATAGAAATTGTAAAATCAATATTTTTCACTATTCACCTAAAAAATCAACCTTTTTAAATAAATCCAAAAAATTTATCATAAGATATTTTAGCTTGATGAATTCAAAAATGAATTTTATTTAATTAAATTAAAATAATAAAACATGGAAATTATCATTTAATTTAAGGTATTAAATATTAAAAAATATCTTTTATGGAAAAATAAACTTTTAAAACTTCATGTGTTCTTAATATTTTCAATTTATAATTAATTTAATGTTAATTTTTTAGTTCTGAAATTGAAGTATTTTATAAGTGATTAATTTATTAATATAAACATCACCTGATAAAGAATTCTTTGAATATACAACTTTTTTACATTTATGGATTTTAATCATATCACATTATTTAATTATTTTATAATAATTAAATTTCATTAGACAAAAAAATAATACAATGTATGTATCATAATTAATTATTTTAATTCTATTTACTAAATATTTTTTGTAATATTTTGTGAATTTTTTATTTCTATGTCATGTGTAATGTAAGATATCTTACATGGTATTATTTAAAATAGAATTACATATTGAAATCTTGAGGTGTTACATTCTCCCCCCCCCCCCTTAAGTAAGTTTCTTACTTAAAATTTTAATTTGTCTAACCAAAATGAGTGTATCATGGTATAGTAATGAAATATTATATAGATATTATCATGGTAATTAATTTCTAAGTCACTTAGAATCCTAATATTTCTTAATTAAATATTTCTATAAAAATATATGTATTATTATAAGGCTCATTCTTTTGTATGAGTTTCCAAAATAATACCTTGATAGATGAGAAGTATTTTCCATATATGAATTTATAGATTTATCTTACTCTTTATCAAGTTGAGAAATTATTTTACCATCAAGATCGATAATATGAGAAAAAACACTTACTTGATTTCTTTCCATTATATAATCACACTTTCATCCTTTGGTTATGTTTTGAGTAGTCTTTCTTCTCTGATTCCTCTCATACTCTAAATGATAAATAAGAATTATGAGTTTATCATTCCTAAAGAAATAAATTTAAATTTTAACAGATAATAACATCCAAAAAAGGGATGATAAGTTATTCCTCTTATCTCTAGATATTTACTATAACAAAAAGTGGTTAGAAAAATTAAAGATAATACCCAAATTAAATATGAACAAAGCTTCAGGAAAATTAATAATACTTTAATCTCCAAAGAATCAACAATAACACCCAAAATTCATCTTAAATCATTCAATAAACAACTAACCTTAAAACTCTTCAAAATATTTTGGACCATGATTGAAACCAAAAAATCTGAAATATTTGATCAAATATTCTTCAAAAATCCACTTAACATTTATCTCCAAACAATATTAGTCACTCATAAAGTCACATGAAAAAAATATGTATACCCTAATCATATATTCTCGAAAATATAATAATCTTTTCCCAAAATAACTCAAATTACCATGACATGGAACCAAAAAATACCTATATGATTCCAAAAGATAACTCAATCATTGTTCCTTAAATAATATCAAAAAATTTGAATGAAAATCCCATACTAGTCAATAATTTATCATTAAACATAATCCTGTATTGTTACCAAAAATATGACAACTCTTTTTCCTAATTAAGCATAATTTACTCAACATAAAAGAACGTATTAACCATAAAGTTTATCTATAACTTTCATATTATATCCCCAAAAATAGAATAGAAGTCATCTAAAATAACTCACATGTTAATACTATGGTTTATATTTAACCCTATAAAATATTAAAACTTAATAAACATATACCAAAATTTAATGAATCGCCTTAATATCCTATCACATAAGACCTCAAAAGGTGATCTATACCTTTAAACCTATGATCAACCATAAACTTATAAAAATATAATGATATTTATAACCTATAAATTATCAATAACCAATGGAATAATAACCTATAATGTTATCTGAACCTGTATTTGATACCAATCGAAACATTTCAAACACCTACTCTATAATTTGGTTCTAAAAAGATGCTCTTTACATTCTGGATTTGATGCTAACTAAAGTGACCAAAATTTATCCACCAAGAGTTACAATATCAATAATAAACATCAAGTAATTTATATTCCAAATATATTTTAGTTTGAGAGTTTTATAGAATTAAGAAAAATATTACTTAACAAAACCCTTATCTTTCTCTACCAATGGCCATTTTTCTATTATACCCAAAAAATATTATTCCATAATAAGTCTTTAACATATCCCATAAAATTATCCACACATGTTACCCTTATAGATATATCATATGAATTACTCTTATTCATAACTTGGGTAATGTAAATATGTGATGGGTGAGATCAAAATATTATTAAGGGTAGTGTACAATTGATGCTATCATAGAGAATAAAAAGTTAAGTAATAGGGTAGGAATAAATATCAATGAAATAATTTCATATATATTTTAATATGAGTGTGAAATATATCCATATATTTCATAATAATTCAAATATTCATATATAAAACAATAATAGATTTCGTAATGATGTAATACATAATGTAAAAGATCATAATATTTCTTCCAAGGACTTATGCCAAGACATCATACATAAATATGTAAGGCATATGCTAAATACCCAATCTAGTTAGACTCAAGAGACTTACCGATTCATCAAGGGACTTTTTACTATCAGGCCCCACCAATCTCTCACTAAGTATAATGCATTCATCATATGAAATAAATGAATAACAATATAGTACATAATCATCATTCCTTAACTACAACGTCCCAGATTTTTTCAAGTACCTTATCTCGTACATTGATCCCTTTGTTAAGTATTTTTGTGTTTTTTCTTTTGTGAAGTGTCAGGTAGATTTTGGTTAGTTTTGGAGGTTTTTATATTCCATTAAGTGGGCTCATTATTGGTTCATGGTTAAAATAAATTGTGTGGTTCTTCCTAGGAAATTTTGGGGTGTGTTTTTAGAAGGACAATGGGTGGTGCACGGTTGTAGAAAACTAGTTATATTTTCATAGAAAACTATGTGACTATATATAGTGG
Source organism: Viscum album (assembly GCA_963277665.1). Classification (NCBI taxonomy): domain Eukaryota; kingdom Viridiplantae; phylum Streptophyta; class Magnoliopsida; order Santalales; family Viscaceae; genus Viscum; species Viscum album. The sequence goes on from OY728160.1 coordinate 1,388,868,774, forward strand.
AAAAAAATCATGGTTGGTTCATGGTCTACCAAAATTTGTGTCCAAACTATGAGGCTTCCCATAATTTGCATAGATCCTTTCACAATTGGGTAATGGTTAATTAAACCATGTGACCAAACCATTCTTGAGGTTTTAATTGATCTAAAAATTGGATTTAAAACTCAAAACCTCTCCTAAACCCCTCATTATTTACACTACACCTTGGATATAGAACATTGGGAATATAATGGTTGTTCCTAGTGATTTATCTCCCTATATAATCCAAATCTAAATGATCTAGAGTGTTGGATGATATGGATTAATGGTAAGATATTTTTCTTCCTCCGTTCTTCACATATATCCAATATCTCCTCATTATGTCTAGAGATGAATCATAGAACCAATATATGTTTGATCAATCTATGAATTATATCATAATCTAGTAGATAATTACTGTTTTTTTGTTAGATAGATTCCTGGTTTAAATAATTGACATCTCTTCCTTGATAAGATCTTGATCTTACATTAATGATGAATCCGTTTTTCATAATTTTATGTAGATTTCACTGCTTAGCGTGATTTATTCCTTGAATTCCAATCATAGAGGTTATATACTGATGGATTGGATCTTATTATAATAAATTTTGGGGTGGTAACATGATCTGGGTATCATTCATTGGATTATCTTGGTGTTTTGAATCAATACAATAATGGTAGGAAGTATTTACCATATTGAGACCTTGTATAGAGTTCTTTCAAATTCTTAGATTATGTGTATGTTCTTAGTGTAGATACACATTCATGATAGGTTAATTTTATGGTCATAGGGTGTCCTATGAGGCCTTTTCTTGGTAATTTATTATGTGTTCCTTTCCATGTAATGCCTTATATGTGGTTGTTTCATAGCCTGTGGAATATTAGATATTCCATGTTATTCCTTTCTTTGTTGCATGTTACTTGTGTAATATTTCTTATCCTATAGAATACTTGTTGTGGTGAATTTTTATGTTCTTCCTTGCTATGTTGTGTATAAATAGTGTAATATTTCATATCCCATGGAATATTTATTGTGATATATTTTTCCTTTCCATGTTATTCCTTACACACGGGTTTTTATCTAGAGAGCAGAATCTCTATTTTAGTATTCAAGTTAATCGGTGTCCATGATGAACCTAAATGACTCCTTATAGGGAGATCATGGAAAATATGACTCTTTATTATAGATCTATATTGGATGGTTAGTGATTGAGATTGACATGTGTTAAGCCTATGGGGGTAGGGAACACTACATGTCATTAAATGAGGGTTCATATACTATAATTGTCTACCTATGGAGACAATTCTTGTGTATGTGTAGAGTTCCATTGATTTGGGAATTCCAAGAATGCATACCTTTAGAGGTGAGTCGGTAGCCTTGATTCATGGGTGACGCATTCCCTTAAAGGTGGGGGTGGAGTTTTTCCTCAAAGTAGGAATACATATTGTCCTTAATGGTGAATGAAGTTATATAGAATGAATTATATCATGTGATGACCACTTCTAACATTCTTCTGGCATGACACTAAAGCTGGTATGGTTGTGGATCATGGAATCTTGGTTATTTCACAAACACTTGGTATAGAATTGGTTGTATTATTTTATTCACATTTACCTTTACATCATGACATATACCTATATGTAGATTTGTACTTATGTTAAGGAAATGTTGGTGGTGTCCTACTGGGTTTGTACTCACACCATACATGAGCATCTCAGTTCATGTCCAGACTTCATGTTCCAGGATTCATAGAAGGTAAAGGGTCCAACGAAAATTTTCTATGGATATTCGAGTTAGGATATGGATTCGGTATCACAATAAACCTAGAATACTACTGTAGTATTTTATTTCTAGTTGTACTATTTATACTTATTATCCTATCACATTGGGGGTTTGTTGGTTTGATATTGTATGACCTAACATGATATCTATTATAGAATATTTTTTAGGTTACTTTCCACTATAAAGTTTAGTTAACTTATGTATATGTTGTTATATTTTGGTTTATATATATTATTAACAAGGGTATAGTCTCTCAATGACATTTTTGGACCCTCCGTCCTAGTCAACAGCCTCTTGTGTATGGGGAATCACAGATGAGGTCATATAACAGTTCGTTTTAGATCTATTGATTCAGTCTGAGGTGTTAAAAAATGGTATTAGATCCTAAGTCTCCTTTCTTTTCTTCTAAGATATTCTAGGACACTATAGAATAGAGATAGGATATGTGGAACTCGGGTATGAGAGTTTCCATGTTCCTAGCTAACTCATGTATAGCAGAACTCCAAGTTATCATAGTAGGATTTCTATTAGAGTCATAGCTTTATAGTTTGATGTTGATCTTGAGTATGTTGTGTTGTTATAGTTTATGGAATTTAGGTATGTTCATGCATCACGAATATGAATATAGGATCATATTTCATTTATATACCTATGTTTATTGCATAGTAGTTCCTCAATTAAATGCCTTGATTTGTGTTATTTTTTGAGATATATCTATATTTTATGTTATGGTGATATATTTTTGTTGGTATTAGTTATTTGAAATTATATATACTTTTAAAATTTATATACATTATTGTGACCAACATGCTAGTATAGAGGTCTAGGATTGAGCCTTGGGTAGAACTGGGAGGGTATACCTTTCATGTGGGAATATTTTAGGGTGGGTATTCTTATAAAAATCCTACACGTATTCCTTGTAAATAATTAATATGTACCTATAAGAAAGTTTTTATAAGCATTATAAATGTGCATTTTTTATTTTAGAAAAATTATACCTTAAGGATTTTGGATGGGGATACCTAGAGAAGATGGACTAAATTATCTTACTAGTAGGAGGTGGGGATTTTTGGGATAGTAAGGAATGTTTGATAGACTTACATGGAAGACCATAAGGGATATGTTCTTCAAGGTTTTCAATCCCAACATGATAAATCTAGATTGATCACATCAGTTAATGGATATTTAGTATGAGACAATGTTATATTCTTCTTACTTTGCTCAATTTATGGATTTGTTATCCTTTGATATTATTTTTGGATATTAATGAGGTGAAGAAGGTTAGGATGTTTGATATTGGACTTAATATAAGGATTAGATATCGGTTAAGGGGATTTTACTTGAAAATGATTGATGGGGTGCTTCACAAGGCCTTGAATTTTGAGAAGGGGCTAGAGGAGGACATGCTTATAGGTTTTGTACTATCATATAGTGAATTGGCGATCAAAATTCAAAATATTACAATAAGTTCCTTTTCTATTAATAGTAATAAGAAGGATGGGAGGTACAATAAGGTGGAAGATGGGTGGGGTAGAGTAGGGTCTTTTCTACTCCCTCTATGGGTGGAGCTTCTGCTAGATTATATAACTATGGATATAGGGGTAATTTTAGTGTATTGTGAGTGAAGCCACCTAATAAATGTTACCGATGTGGTAAGGTGATTCATACTTAGTTATTTTTTCTCTAAGGATCCATGTCTAGATTTTATGAGCTCAGGTCAGGGAATAGGTATGGGGTCCTTACAAATATAATTAGGCACTAGAACCACTAGTTACTTGAGAAAGTCTTGAACCACAGAGTCAAGTTCATGATCTAGAGACTGGTAAGATACATCTGATGGATGGGGTTGTATCCATCAGTGGAGAGGGACATTATATAGTTAGTGTTCTGTTTTTTATTACCACTACACTATAAAATTATTTGGTTAACATGTGATCTTACCATTCTTTTTTATCTTCTCAAGTCATTTCTAGATTAGATTTACTAGTAAATTTATATTCTAAGTTACTCTCTCATCACATGACCTTGGTAAAGAATGTATACCATATCCAGTGGTGTATTGAGTGCCACATAGTTATTATTGTCAATAGAAATATGTGGGACTTTATGATATTATAAATGACTTGTTTCAATATGATATATTAAATAGATTGTTTTCCCAATTATCGATCTCATATCAACTAATTCTATAGATGTGTATCTTTAACCATTCATAGATAAAAGAGGTTCATATTTAAAGATGAGTGAGTTGTCAAAGAATGCAGTATGGGGCCAGACTTGTTCCAGATTAGAGAAATCGTGACAAAAGTAGCAGGCTTGTCTTTTGTAGTAGAATCACCAGTAACCCCCTTTGTCTTCCCTCTAATAGTGAATCATTATCAATATTTCTTCCCAGATCACGTATCAGGTATTCCTAAAGAAAAATTAATTTCATTTGATATTGATCTTATAACTAGGGAACAACTGATATTGATTCTTTCTTGTCATATAGATCCAACTAATTTTATTGAGTTAAAGATGAAATTATAGAACTTGTAGGGAAAGGGATTTATCATACCGAAAACATATCTTTAGGGTGCTCCAAGAAGGTGTATGGTATTTTATGGCACTAATCAGGCTATAGGAAATTGAATCAGGTAATAGTGAAGAACATTTAAATTTTACCTAGAATTGATGATCTTCTAGATAAATTTTAGGGAACCTATTGATTTTTCATGATTTATCTTCATTTAGGATACCATAAACTATGGGTCAAAGGGAAGTATATTCCCAAGGAAACATTTAGGAGTATATATAGACTATATGGGTATATTTCCATAACATTTAGGTTGAAAAATTATATATTGGTGTTTATAGATCTCATGAATAATATTTTCCATCCATAACTTGACACCTTTATCATAGTATTTGTGGAAGATATCCTGATATAATCAAGAAATTAAAATATTCACACTATTCACCTTGAGATTATATTGAGTAAACATTGAGAACATCATATTTATTCCAAAATATTTAAGTAAAACTTTTGGATTTAGGATGTGTATTTCCTCAGGAATGTAATTTTTAATGTGGGGATTTCAGTTGTCCCAAAGAACATAGAGGTTGAGATGTATTGGTCATGTCCTAAGAATGTGTTTGAGATCAATAGTTTCCTTTTGATTGAAGGGTAATGTCAACATTTCATCCATGAATTCTAATGTTTAGAAGCACTGATGATAGAGATGATAGCAAAAGGGGGTGAGGTTTTAGTGGTTTGATTAGTGTGAAGAGTATTTCCTATAGATAAATAAGATATTTACAATAGATCCAATTTTGATCCCTCCCGAGCTTGGGATTGGATATGTAGTGTATTGTGATTCCTCAGGTGTTGGGTCAAGACTTGTGTTGATGTAAAGAGATCAGGTAGTCACCTATGGGTCATGTTATCCATGACTCCATGAAAATAATTACATGACACATGTATTAGATATGGTATTTGAGTTCCTTGCTCATAAGTGTTGGTTGAACAATATATTTAATGAGAGTTTTATCATCTATACAGACCACTAGAGCTTATGATACATCTTCTCTCGTCAGGATCAAAATATGAGGCAGAGGTGTTGGGTGGAGTATCAATAGACATTCAACTTTGAGATAGCCTATTCTTTAGGTGATTTTATTGTAGATTCTCTCGGTTAGGAAAACACCAAAGATGCAATAGATTGGAGATAGAACTTTATAGGAGTAATGGTGATTGAAGATTTTGAGGGTTGATTGGTCAGTTGATGAAAATGAGGATCATGGAGTTATAATATGTGTGCCTTTGGTTATCAAATATTCTTTAGTGGACCTAGTAAAGGATTTCCAAGAGTCATATTCCAATTGTGTAGTGATGTATGAGAACTTGGTGGGGTTGATTCAATCACATGGTGGTCCTTATATGATGACAACATGATTTAAATTCATACGAAGTTAGTTATGTCAGCTTCTTTAAGGTAGGAGATAATGAGAGCCTCCCAGTTTTTGAAGTGGGTTTTTCATCCAGGATCGAAAATTAGGTACCATTATATCCAATTTTAGTTTTAGTGGCCAAGTATGAATAGATTTATCATCTGTTTTGTTTCCTGGATCCTTACCTGCCATAGGGTAAAGGATGAGCATCAAAATCCTGGTGGTTTTCTTCATTCAATAATATTGTTTATGTGTAAGTGGTATGACATGATGATAAACATTGTGATGTAGATACCTAGGACCCTAAGTATTCATGACATTGTTTGGGTGTTATTTGATCGATTGATAAAAGTGTCCCATTTCTTGTTGATTTGAGAGAAACTTTTAGTGGATGAGTTGGAAAATATATGTGTATTAGATATTTTACACCTTTATATAGTTTAATTGATAATTTTTTCATACAAGTACCCCAACATCATCTCATGGTTTTATCAGGGATTATATTAGGGTTTGGGTACCAAACTGAAATAGAGTACAAAGTAACATCCATAGATTGATGGACAGTCAGAGGGGATGACTTTAATATTATAGGATGTGATGTTGGAATGTATAATACACTTAAGTGGAGCTTGGGATGATAAAATATACTTTATTGAGTTCACTTATAATAATATTTCCTAAATTCAAATAATATGGCACTTTATGAAACTCTTTATGTCTATTTGTGCCACTCACCGCTATGTTGTAATGAGGCTGGTGAGTGGGGTCAATCTTGGTATAATAGAAAAATGAGAGAGAAGTGGTTATTCACCACCTGTATATCTAACACCCTCATATTTTGTGATTTCTTTTCGAAAAAAATTAATTTATTCGATAGCTTTTATTACTCACAGCACTGAGTTTTAACAAACCACGATATACTATTAATATTATTATTTTAACATTACCATTATAAACTAGTAGTTAAAATTGGTCTAATGAATTGTAATAACCAACCTTTAAATTTTAATTATAATTTTTCTATATAAATAAAACACAATGGTGAAAAAATACTTAATTTTTAGTAAATCCTCTATATGTGTCAAAAATACTATTTTCATAAAAAATGTTTTTATTTCTTTTTGTGAAAAAAATAATAAAAGTTATTTTTCCACATATATAAAATGTATTTGAAAAAATAATATTTATTTTTTTAATCTAAATTTCAAAATTAAATTTGAGTGAATTTTTGTGAATTTTCTAAAAAGATTAATTTTTTGCTGAATCGTACAAAAATACAGATTTTTATTAAAAACTATCAACTCATTTAAAGAATTTACAAGATCAATTTTATTTTCATGTGGTTTTAAATGTAAAATTAAGAAAATAATGTATTTATTAATCCAATTTAGTCCCTTGGAATCATTTTTATAATGAATTATGATATTAAAATTATATATACTTATGGAAATTTTCTCTTTGGAAAGCCGCTTTTGCATTATGTATTCAAATTAAATTTTAGAAATTTTGAGAATGGAATTTGGAAAAATTGATTCCATATTTGGAATAATAATAATTAATATTAAAAAATAAATTCAATGTAAATTTTTTTCAAAATGAATATTCAAAATATTTAAAATTAATTATAGTGGTTAAGGTTAAAATGGGTTTAGTGAGGTGTTAAACTCTAAAGATAATAATTAAAATGACCTATAAACTTGTCCAAATCTAATTTTATGGCCATATTTCATCCTTATCTCATATATTGTTTTATAACGAGCCATTTTGGAGAATTATTCCATCTAAAAAACATGGTTACACGTTATTCTTTTAAAAAATTCTATTTGTGTGTCCTCTTCCCCGCATATAAAAGCATACTCACTCTCCTATCCTATTCAAACTTCCAAAACCCTTTGTTTCAAAAAATAAATACCCAATGATCTTACTTAATTCCATACCCACATACTATAGGCCTTATTTTTTTTAGCAAACCCTCCTAATAAGTCTTTTGGTATAGACCTAAAGAGGTTATTTGATGAAGAGGTAAAATTATTAAACTTGTGTTTTTTTATTCCTCTAACTCCTTAAAATATTTTTTAACCATGATGGTATAATAAAATAATTACCTCCCATATATTGATATGTTATTTTCTTAATATTATTACCTCCATTTATATCCTCTTCCATCAAGTGGGAAATGAAACTTTTGATCGTGTGTATGGTGGAATACCACCTCATGAACCGATGTAATTAGTTTTCTATCACCACCTCTCATAGATTAATATAATGATGCATTTAACATATTGATATGATATTTATGACATAGTTATAAATTTTAAATTATAATACCACATATATATTTTTACTTTCTCTTCTATAGGAATATGATAACGTTACTCGTGTCTATGAAGGACTACCGCCTCAGAAAGTGATGTGATTCATTCTTCACTTACACTTTACATGGAAGGTAATAAGGATAGTTTTAATGAAAATATATGTTTTACTATTATTTTAATCTCTTAAATGATTAAATATACCAAAATAATGTTTCAAATAATAATCATCTTCATTTCTCTCTTCAGTATAAAACCCTTTTTCTTCCATGCCCATGTTTTATAAAAATGTTTTCAATAAATTTTTTATTATTCTTAATGATAGATTAAAGAAATATTTCCCTTTTTAAATTTTTAAAAAATGTTTTAAAATGAATCTTCATTTCATTTCCAAAACAAGATCCCTTTTTATTTTATTGAAATGTGAAAGAAATATTTTTTTTAACATGTATTACATGAACAAGATTTTTCACCATCATGACCAATCAATGATTTAAATCTTACTTTATCTTTTTCCAAGGTTATTTTCAAAGAAAAGATTTTGAAAATGTTTTTTTGAAATTTTAGTTTTAAAAAGTGGTTTTCGAAGTGGAAAGGCTATTTTCCTCAATAAATGTTCCAAGTGATCTTTCAAAATCATTTTCCATCTAAGATGACATCCTTTGATGTTACATATGATTTACTGGGGATATTATCCAATTATACAATTCTTTATGTATATGGTTTACAATTATTACTAAGATATGTTTATGAAACTCATTCCTTTTCCATGGGTTATGATATAATGAATTTATGAGATGATTATAAGACCCATTTCCTTCATATGGGTTATGAAATGATATAATTTTTATTTGATCCTTTTATTTTGATGCGTTATGCTATGATGAATGTTTTTATGATCTTGTGGAACAATTATGTATGGTTTTTATTATGTGATAGTGAAAATTTTATAACCAGGAATGGTTGTTATGTTATAACAATGTATGGTGGTTATGATATAACAAAGGATGATGTTAATGTTATAACTAAGGATGGGTGTGACCAATATATCCCTCTAATTAATTGAGTAAAACATCATATATCATTATATAAAAATTAGAAACAAGTCTATGGGCCTGATCCAAAATGGTAAATAGGCCTATGGGATTTATCCACAGTGGAAAATAGGTTGATGGGCTTGATCCATAATTGGAAACAAGTGATGAGGCATGATCTACTATGTCTTATGGTCTTGGTACGTAACCTTGACAAATGAAATGTTTTATATACCTATTTTGGCGCCACACTTTTATGAAATGAGCATATGGTTCATGAATTATAATGATTTCACACTCTTATGGATATTGTCATTTGGAATGATAATACTTTATTCCATGACTCGTGTTTATGATCTATGAAAGGTTTCATATGAACTTTGTATGTTATGTTCATGATCACATACCCTTATGATTATCATATGCTTTCATATGATCATATAATGATATCTCTCATGTTTACCCTTAATAGGAATCTGAGTTCATCATTTTCTATGTTTCCTTTTCCCTGGTTATGAAGAAAGGTTTTAAATAGGGTATTTTTATAAAGAGTAAAAAGGGGAAGATCTTCATGGGAGATGTTGAAGATATTTTATTAAATATGAATATTATGTATCTAGTCTCCAATGACACTAAACCATTATGATCCTTATGCATGTATTTATTAAATGTAATGAATATTAATTGAAAAAGATGTTATATTTATGTACTAAAAGCATTGGTCATTATAGTTGGTATCTGAGAAAGGTTTAGTTAACATTTAGAAACTATGATGATAAAACAATATTGAGAACCCTTAATATGATCATAAGTACAGGATAACATCTTAAATTTTTGGTAAGGAAGATATTATGTGGTTTACCTAGAAATACATCCCTTTTTTAGATACTACAAGTGGATTTGGTTCTGGAATAGATGTACCTTGTGGTAATAAATCTGAAAATAGTGCATCAAGCTTGACTCGGGCATTACTTGGTATACGACTACAGGCCTTACTACACCCCTAGTTTGAAACTCATGGCGGATATGCTTTGATTGTTCGCTTTTTTTTACAATACATCATGAAAAAATTAAATATATAATAATCATATATGACCTAAGTTAAACCTATTGTGTCATAGATATAAAATAAGGTGTATTGATTTATACACCCTCTAAAAAATTCTTCACAACTGTGTGTTTTCCCAATATGATTAGTGTTTCTCACACTATGTTTTTTTATTTCAATCAATGAATGGAAACTGAAGGAACTATGTTAACGTTAAATGTTAAATACAATTTAATGATTGTATACTATAGAAATCAATGTTATGGGATTTTGGATACAATTTTTCTTGGCTATGCTCACACAACATTCTCAAGTCCTAAATCTTGCTGAGATTAAAAATGATCAAATGAGGGAAAATAGTTCTGTTAAAAACTTCATGAGGTATAATCCATAGTATTTTAGTGGGTATTATGATCCACTAGTGGATGAGAAATAGATCAGCACCTTTGATAATATATTTTATATTCTCCAGTGCTTGGAAAATGAAAATGTTTTCGTAGCATTTATCATTTGGAAGGTAATAAAGATCAGTGGTGTAACCTTATTAAGAATACAATGTAAGAGGAAGAAATTTACTCTATGGAATGGTATGAGTCTAAGAGGATATTTCACAGTAAGTACTTCCTATATTTTCTTCATAAAATTGTGGAGATGGAATTCATTAAGATTAATAAAAAAGATGTTGATTCTATTGGTTAGTATGAGGATAATTTTACATGGCTTATAAGGTATTTCTCTAGTTTAATAATCAGCACTAAAAGAAAAATTTATCAATTATTTGGTGGGTTAAAACCAGGTCTTGGAAATGTGTTATACATAAGAGACTCTAATATCTATAAAGAAATTTTGTGATTTCCACTCAAGGTATAAATTTAAATTGGATATTCCCACCATTCCCAAGGTTTCGATAAGAAAAAGAAGATCGAGTCTTTGAAAAACATGAATAAATAATATGGTGGAAATAAATTCCATACATATATATACCATAAATGTGTGAAGAAACATCAATTTAATTTTTTTAATGGAACTGGGAGGTGCTTTAAATGTGTAAGGGTCGTTCATAAATCCCATGAATGTATAAATGCAATAAATGGTCTAGTTAATTCAATAGAGGAGAAGAGGGGACCAACTAACACACCACCCAATCTACAATGATTCATATTCAGTGAGTATGGTATTTATTCCAACTATTTAAAGGATATAAAGGTTTTTTATGATCAGTTTTAATAGCTTACTTAGACCAAAGATAAAGTGAAATCTCATGTGATCATGACTATCGAAGTAGGTATTGGAAATTATATGGTGAGAGGTGCACTTATTATCCACTCTAGAATGACTAATGTCTTATTTAATTCAAGATATACCCACTCTTTAATATCTAAGAAATTTTTAAATGGTATTTAATTATTATCTCAATGATTAAATGTTGATTAATTGGTAAAACTTTCCAATGGTGCAATGGTCACACCACAAGTCTATAGTTCCTTTTTATTAAAGTTTGTGGGAAAATGAATCCTAAAAATCTTGTGATTATTAATTTAGTTTAATTTAATGTGATTTTGGGAATTAATTTTATTTCTTTATATGGATCCCATATCAATTTCCAAGGAAGGGAAGTCCTATTTTGTATTCCAAATGAACCCATGCTCATTTATCGGTGTGTGGATGAATACAAACTTCCAATGTAAATTGCTTCTACTGTGAGGGTATTAATTCATATCCCTAAAGGATATTTATCTTATATGGTTGGGGAGAAACTCAATATAAAATACATGCCTATTTTTTGAGATTTTTTTGATGTCTTTTTTTAAGATTTTTCTAGTCTTCCACCAAATAGTGAAGTTAAGTTCTCAATAGAACTCAAACATGGAATTGCACTCATTTAGAAGACTCCATATAAAATGGACCTGAATGAGTAGAAAGAATTGTAGAAAAAACTCTAATAAAATATTAATAAATTATTTATACACCAAATTATATAGTTGTGGGGTGCACCTATTTTTTTAAAAAAAGAAATATGGATCGATGCGACTCTTCATTTATTATGAGGATCCAAAGAAGATCATGATCAAGAATAAGTATCATCAACCCTATATTTATGGATTGTTTTATTAAATTCACAGAGGTCAATACTTTTCAAAGATTGACCTTTATTCTGGATATCATTAATGGATTTTCAGGAAGGATAACATACCCAATAAAACATTCAGTACAAGGTAGGGACACTATGAGTATATATTTATTCCATCGAGTCTTAATAATATCACCATTATCTTTAAATATTTAATGAATAGAGTCTTTATAGATTACCTTGATCTATTTTTGGTAGTATTTATATATGATATTTTTCTATATTCTAATATAAATGAAGAGCATTAAGATCACTTTATAATTGTACTGAAGACCCTAAGGAAGGATAAACTGTATAAAAAATATAAAAAGTGTGAATTTTGGATACAAAATGTTTTATTTTTTGGTCATATAATCTCAATAGAGGGTATATCGGTGGATCCATCAAATATAGAGGCTATTGAACATTGGCATAGACCAACCACATTAACTAAGATCTAAATTTTTCTTGTTTTGATTGGATATTATCAATATTTTTTGGTAAATTTCCCATGACTATATAATTCACTCACTAAGATAACTCGGAATGGAGATAAGTTCCTTTGGACATATAAATAAAAGTAAAATTTTAAGGAACTGAAGAGAAGATTTGTTAACACACCCATGATTATATTACCCTATAATAGATAAGGGTTTTTAATCTATAATGATTCATCCAAGAAGGTAGTGGGATGAATTCTCATGAATAATGACATGGTTATAGATTATGTCTCATGAAAATTGAAGGTTCATGAGACAAATTATCTAAATACAAATTTGGAGTTAGATATGGTGATTTTTTTCATTCAAGATATTGAAGAATTATATTTATGGATAAAATTTTAATATATATATACTGATCAAAAAAATAATTTATATATTCAAACATAAGGAGTTGAACATGTTCCAGATAATATTGTTAAATAAGATTGAAAATTATGACTAAACCATAAATTTCCACCCTATGAAAGAAAAAAGGTGGTAGATTCTTTGAGTTTAATGGATCAAGATAGCTTATCCATGATGAGGATCACAAAAGATCCAGTATTTCTTGATTTCCAAATGGTGGATTTGTAAATCGAAAAGGAAGGAGATAAATATTTTATTTCTAAAATTAGTGTTCAACCTTATATCCTAGTGAAGATTAAAGAGTCACATAATTATGATGTAGAGAAATAGAAGAAGGTGAGAAATAATTGTAGAGACCCGAATCTTGACGTACATGGACATTACATTACTTTTGTGGAATACTTAGTACATAACAAAAACACACACACAAGGACCGTAATAGTTTAGTGTCTTTGGAAACTTGGAATGTAATCTTCTAATCGTGGTGAAAGATCTTCAATATCTCCCATAAAGATCTTCCCCTTTTTTTCTTACCTAAAACCTTTCTTTATATCCTAGGGAAAAGAAAACATAAAAAGGGTGAGCTCAAATTCTTAGTAAGGGTAAGCATGGATAAAATAGAACATACCATATACATTTTAACTTAATAACATGAACATAATGTTTAAACATCAAAAGCTTGATCAATGACATAAAACATGGAAGTACATATGGCATAGATCATAAAGAAACATTAAGAATCATAAAATAGCATGGGAATAAAACATGTAATTGTGGCAACCATTCAGCACATGTCATGATTTTCATAGTAGCCAAGGCATTGCTTCCAAGACCATCTTGGTGGACAAAGTCCCTTTCTGAATCGAGTTCACTCCTCGTTTCAGTCCTGTAACACTGAACCGGATTAACTTACCATTCCAGCCATGTCTATCTCATGAGATATAAATCTTTACCCAATTCATTGGAGGGAGATATAGGTCCCACCCATCTCATAATTAAATCATTCTTTCGTGTGCCACAAAATCATAAATCATACATCATAGCATAAACCATGTAATAAAATGGGATTCTTAAACATCATGCCGTCATAACATAATCCACAAACAATTGATATCATTTCATCATAAGAAAAATGAAACCATTTAAATAATATAGTCGTTCTACTTGAAACATACACATATGAAATAATGTCATCTTAGATGGAAAATGGTTTCAATAAAACATTTGAAATGAATTCTTGAGGAAAATATCCTTTTTTCTTCAAAATCATTTTCTTTTCACAAAATTCCATGAACTTTTAAAATAAATGTATTTTGTTGAAAATATTCATAAAATATTGTAGAGTAAGCTTCATGAAAATGAGGCATTATGAAACCGAAAAAATCAGTTCGCGCCGTATAAGTTAAAAATAATATCATTCCCATACTTTTGTCGGAAAAGTCAAAAAGTACCTCATATGGTAAACAAAAAAAATATTCCTTACATACCATGTTGTGAAAGTCAAAATGGGTAAAAAGGACTTTAAAAATACATGAAAACATTTTTAGAAAACTTGGGCTTGGATGATAAAGATAACCCCAGTAAATACTTACAAATAAACAATCTCGGATAAAAATGAGATTGATAAATTATCTTTTACCTTATGTCTGATATGATTCGTATGTATCTAAACTTCCTGTATAATGATTTAAATAATGTCATTGACTTATTACAGAATCATATTCAATGTTATGATATCATATATGGTTCACTTATGACTTTATATTACCCGTTCTTTTGTACATTCCATGTTAAAGAGTGTTTTGGGTAAAATCGTTTCATTTGTCGTCCGTGTTTTGACTTGTAATTATTCATATGATTACTTAGATCATGATTACATAATTATAGAATATAAAACATGATTTATATATATATTCAGAATATACATATATATAATAGATCGATAAATGGAAAGAAATACACCGTTCATGGAGACAGTAGGCTGTACGTACGCATGAACGCTGTTTTCGTTTCCTTATTGAGTTGAATGGAATTAAGTAGATGACATACATATATAAATAAATCCAGTAGCTTTATAATGTCATATATTTCATTATTATTGCTTATATATACTTTATAATCATTCTTAAATGGTTAACATGGAGAATGAATCTCATCGCGTCGTGGAGATGGTAGTCCGTACGTACGCACGAGCGATGATATCGTTTACATAATTATTGAATTGAATTGGAGTGGATGATATAATATATCATAATCAGTATGATGTTATAATAACTATGTATATTTATTCATTACACAATTATACCCATCCATGTAAGGTGTTGGTGGAAAAACAGATTACACCACGGCGTGGAGACGGTATTCCGTACGTACGGACGCATGGTGATTTTGTTTTCCGTAGAATGGATAGAAGGTGAAATGGGGTTGTTTCATATTTATAATAACAAATAAGTATATTATTGATACTGATGTTATTACTTTATAATGAAAAAACTAAATAAGATGAAGTTGAAGAAGAAAGAAGCTTGAAAGAATCGGGAGAAGAAATTACCTCTTCTTCAATACGCCTCTTTGAAACCTCCTCTTAGGGAACTAAGATTGGTCTTTAAAGTAGACTAAAACCCCTGGGATGTTTCTAGGGAAGTGGAGAAGATAATTTGGCAGGTTTTTTCCGAGCTTTAAGGCTCAAATTGGTGTGAGGAGGAGAGGGAGTAGGTGAACTTTTATAAGGGAGGAGAGGGGCACCTTTAGAATTCTTAAAAATATTAATTTATAATAAATCTAACCCCACTTAAAAACCTCCAAAAATGACTCATATTATAATATTAGATGATATAGGGTTGTAATATCATCAACCAATCAAATTTAGACATGTTTGGATCTTATTTTAAACCTTATCATTTTGATTTATCCTTATTTAATCTATTTAAGTTTATTTGTGGTAATAAAATTATAAATTTTAAATTATAACAAATAATTACTTATTTGTTGTGAATTTTCCATAATTGTTTACTTAATAACATTATAGACCATATAAATTTAAATTTATAATTTTTAAATATTTTTGATATTTTTAAACAATTTTATAATATGTTATTTTTATAAAATAACAATAGTGTCAATTTTGACACTATTCATTTATTTTGAATTTAAATAAAATATATACATAATATATGTTCAAACTAAAATCTTTAATAGATTCATAAAATGTCATATGTATCTATAAAATTAGTGGATCACATTAAATAGTTCATATAATATTTATTTCATTATTTTTAAAACCATTTATTTCATTTATCTCTTAATAAAATAATTACTACAACATTTTTGTATAATTATTTAATATACTTATTTGTTGCATAAAAATTTAAATTAAAATCCTATGATTAAGATAAATATATTACCTTTCACAATAAAACTTTTACTCGAATTTATCATCTTAAAATAACAATATTTAAATTGTTATATTTATTAAATTATGAAGGCGACAACTTTGATATCATTTAAAATAATATAATATAAGTGTCATAATCACTTTTATAAGGATCCAAACGGTTATATATTAGGTAATTGGATGATTAAGGTGTATATATACACTAACAATAAGTTTTGGTCAGGTTTTTGGGCCTTTTAATGGGTATTATTATTTCAATAAAAAACTATATTACTTATTTTCCACTTAATAAATAATTTCTGTATCATTAATGTATCACCATTAATGACAATTATTTAATCCCTAAAAATTCTAAATAAATTATCATGATGTAGAAAATTTTATTAGATTTCTGGAGACTATTCATGTTCGAAGTTTTATGATTTTTATCACTAAATTAAAATTATTATACTTATAAGATTTAAGAGAGTGACATGTTGTCACTTTCTTTGGTTTTAATAATAATTAAATTATTTTCATGTTCCAAAGTCTATAAAATAAATCTAATCTGACCCTTAGTTGATATGGGTTTACTTTTAGCCATCCAATAGAATTTTGTCATGTGTTAGGGTAATTTTATAATATTATATTTACCCTTAATTACCCGATTTACCTTTAACTATTGTAAATAAAATTTACTGTAGTTACTATTCATAATTCCCAAAAATAAAAAGTAGCCTATTGACATAATTTGGACCCAATGATTCCAAATATGGATTAATGTTTTTCAAATTCAACACACAGAAGTTGCAGAAATTATATTAAAATTAATCCCGTTGTTGAATGAAAACGGGTTTTTTGTTTAAAACATTACAAAAGATTGAATTGATTTAACCTACGAATTCAATGTAAAATCAATGTTAATGACATACATTATATTAAATGGTAAAAATATATTCTATTTATACTTTAAAACCATTAAATATTATAATTTAACCATATAAATTATTACGATGAAAAAAGTTGTTTTTCATTAAAATATAGCGTGTTTTTTACTATTCATCAAAATATAAAAGTTACCAGAATAATACGAAAAATTTATCCAAAGAAAATTTTTATTTCTTGATTCCAAATAAGAATTTAATTTTGTAAAATTGAAATTATAAACATGTCAAAACTAGATTTAAAGTGGGTGCACCATCAAAAGGCGTCAAAACTGCATTTTTTGAAAAATATTTATTTTACCCGAAAAAATTATTTTGTTCTTATACCATGTTCTAGAAAATGTGTAAGATGAATAATAATGTTATAAAATTAAAAATTTAGTTAATACTATTCATAACAGCTAGTTCATAATAATATTATAAATATATATTGTTGTTTAGTAAAACCTGGTATTGCGTACAACACAGGCTATCGAGGAAGGTCACGATTGCGTGTAATGCAAGCCAAGTCAGGGTTGCATGTTGTGAAAGAATCCTTCATTGTTTCGTATAACAGAATCCAAACATATTTCATTTATACATTTAATATATATATATATATACCCAATGTTGCGTAGAATAACTATTATCAAAATTGTGTGTAACACGATCCAAGAATAGTGTTGCGTATACTACAAGCTAATACGGTGTTACGTATAGCGCAAGGTAATATTGGTGTAGCATACGACACAAGACATTAATGAAAAAGAATATTTTTCATAAAATCTCAGGGTGTTACATTCTACCACCTTTAAAATGAATTTCACCCTCGAAATTCGTCGGGGTTATAAATGGTTTACTACTCGAAAGTTTGTTTAATAGAAACCCACATCGTAAAAAGGAATACCAAAACATGGCTTTAAAAAACTAAAGTATGAAATGTAACGGTTACCCAAATTAACTCATCACTGGGTTTCCATGTAGGAGAACATAGGTGAAAATATGGATATGAAAGAAAAATATAACCATCAAGTTCTGATGGAGAGTGGTAGAGAACATGGCTATGAAAAAGCCAACAATCACAAAGCTATTTATTTGTGATGATCTAAGGTACCATCTGATTCATCGGATATAAGGGAACTAGGACAAAATTTTTGGTTTTCAAGATCATTTCCCTAAAGTTTATGAATTAAAAGAAATACTTGCATGATTTTGGTACAATCTCACTGTTGTTCGTGAATTGAACAATTTCCACTTCATCCCTTAAAGAACTGAAGTTGAATTTGTTATTAGTGATGTGTTAGCAGATCATGTGATAGAATGATGGGTCATTCCATCTCTTTCAAACAAAAAGTTAGAAAATGTTATAAGTCCATCTTATGGTTAGATTAATCGTATATGGTTCCAAAAATGAACTTATACTTCATATATCATACCGCTTAATAAAATAAAACTAGTTTCTACTAACCAGGGAATTCCTGTAGGCCAGTGGTAGGCGATAAAGGCCAGTCGCACTTCGGTTGTGGGTTCGATTCCCACAGCCTTGTCCGACGCGATGGGTTGTCTCCCGTCCTCTAGGATGCCCTTTTTCTAAAGCTATATTACTATAACATCCCATAAATAATATCAAAAAAAAGTTCTATCCTTAAACAATACTATATTATGTCCAACATAATCCATTCCAATCTTTAGGCTTATCTAAAATACTTCGGTCCAAGATCATAGTATAAAGAAAACAATTAATAGAAATGTCATCAACCAAGCATGTGAATACAATCATTTATCCCCCATATATATTTTTGGTCACATTCCAATCATGTGAATACCTTAATCATGTATTCTCTTGAAAAATGAATACCCATTAAACTTTAGTGAAAACATGAATGCTGTCAAAAGTTAACTCTTTCCACATACCAAAATCCAAAAATTCTATATACTCAAACCATGATATAACCTTCTCCTTATATCATTCATGAGCTCATGAATACTATCAAACATTTAATTTTCTCTTTATAGCTTCATTATGTGCATATCATCTACATTCCAAAAATATCTGAATAACCTTTCATGGATACTGGTACCATTAATCATAAACTTTCAAAACTAAATGAAATACAACAGTGTAACAATCCTTAGATGTCTATTTATTCCATAGTACCATGATATTACTTATGCAATATTACACATGATAAACATGTAATCAATCCACTACATTCTTAAACCATTGACCGAGCTTCAACAATTCTTTCATCTCACATATCATTTGTAGTCTCTTCATCATCATCAACATAAATACTACCCATACGACCATACTGATTCTCTTCATGAGACTTTCCCTTAGGGCATTGGTTTTCATAATGCCCGTACATTCCACATTTAAAACATTTAACCATTTTTGATGTCGTAGCAATACCATTATCCTCATACCTGGTGTTAACTGAACCTTTTCCTTTACACTTACTGGCTTTGTGTCCTTCTTTTCCACACCTAAAGCATCTTCCAGTTCCTTCGAAACATTCTCCTTGATGCCTCTTCCCACATAATTTACATAGGGGAAATTGAACTTTCTTTCCTCTATGATCATCATGAAACTCCATCTTTCTATTATTAGCTGAGTCATGAAACCTACCAAATTTTACTTTATTAATCATATTATGAGATTCATGATTCATCATAATAATGATGTTTGGACTTCCAAATCCCATTTCATTTGGTTTCTCATTAAGAATATCATTCCATTGTCCATCATATCCTCCATTATCGTGAATCATCTTGTTTCCAGCCATTTTCTAAAACCCAAAAAGAATAGTGTGAGTGGAAAAAATAATAATAATGTTGGAGTAACTTCAATATCTAACATATTTGGTTTAATCTAATATCGTTAACAAATTTCTAGGACTATATCCTATACGTATACTTATCCTTAGGGACATCCCTAGACATACCTTAGTAATATCTCTAGGGATCTCACTAACGTTTTCGCATCCTAGTTTCCAAAGGTTGACTAAACCTTTCCTCTGATACCAACTGTAGAGACTCGAAGCTTGACGTACATGGACATTACATTATTTTTTCGGAATACTTAGTACATAACAAAAACACACACATAAGGACCGTAATAGTTTAGTGTCTTTGGAAACTTGGAACGTAATCTTCTAATCATGGTGAAAGATCTTCAATATCTTTCATAAAGATCTTCCCCTTTTTTTCTTACCTAAAACCTTTATTTATATCCTAGGGAAAAGAAAACATAAAAAGGGTGAGCTCAAATGCCCAGTAAGGGTAAGAATGGGTAAAATAAAACATACCATATACATTTTAACTTAATAACATGAACATAATGTTTAAACATCAAAAGCTTGAGCAATGACATAAAACATGGAAGTACGTATGGCATAGATCATAAAGACACATTAAGAATCATAAAATAGCATGGGAATAAAACATGTTATTGTGGAAACCATTCAGCACATGTCATGATTTTTATAGTATCCAAGGCATTGCTGCCAAGACCATCTTGGTGGACAAAGTCCCTTTCTGAATCAAGTTCACTCCTCGTTTCAGTCCTGTAACACTGAACTGGATTAACTTACCATTCCAGCCATGTCTATCTCATGAGATATAAATCTTTACCCAATGTATTGGAGGGATATATAGGTCTCACCCATCTCATAATGAAATCATTCTTTCGTGTGCCACAAAATCATAAATCATACATCATAGCATAACCATGTAATAAAATGGGATTCTTAAACATCATGCCATCATAACATAATCCACAAACAATTGATATCATTTCATCATAAGAAAATTGAAACCATTTAAATCATAGAGTCATTCTACTTGAAACATAAACATATGAAATAATGTCATCTTAGATGGAAAATGGTTTTGATAAAACATTTGAAATGAATTCTTGAGGAAAATATCCTTTTTTCTTCAAAATCATTTTCTTTTCACAAAATTCCATGAACTTTTAAAATAAATGTATTTTTTTGAAAATATTAATAAAAGATTGTAGATTAAGATTCATGAAAATGAGGTGTTATGAAACCTAAAAAATCTGTTCACGCCGTATAAGTTAAAAATAACAATCTTCTCGTACTTTTGCCAGAAAATTCAAAAAGTACCTCGTATGGTAAAAAAAAGATTCCTTACATACCATGTCGTGAAAGTCGAAAATGGGTAAAAAGGACTTTAAAAATTCATGAAAACATTTTTAGAAAACATGGTCTTGGATGATAAAGATAACCCCAGTAAATACTTACGAATAAACAATCTCGGATAAAAATGAGATTGATAAATTATCCATTACCTTATGTCTGATATGATTCGTATGTATCCGAACCTCCTGTATAATGATTTAAATAATTTCATTGACTTATTACAGAATCATATTCATTGTTATGATATCCTATATGGTTCACTTATGACTTTATATTACCCGTTCTTTTGTAAATTCCATGTTAAAGAGTGTTTTGGGTAAAATCGTTTCATTTGTCATCCGTGTTTTGACTTGTAATTATACATATGATTACTTAGATCACGATTACATAATTCCAGAATATAAAACATGATTTATATATATATTCAGAATATACATATATATAATAGATCGATAAAAGGAAAGAAATACACCATTCATGGAGACGGTAGGCCGTACGTACGCATGAACGTTGTTTTCGTTTCCTTATTGAGTTGAATGGAATTGAGTAGATGACGTACATATATACATAAATCCAGTAGCTTTATAATGTCATATATTTCATTATTATTGCTTATATATACTTTATAATCATTCTTAAATGGTTAACATGGAGAATGAATCTCATCGCGTCGTGGAGACGGTAGTCCGTACGTACGCACGAGCGATGATATCGTTTCCATAATTATTGAATTAAATTGGAGTGGATGGTACAATATATCAGAATCAGTATGATGTTATAATAACTATGTATAGTTATTCTTTACACCATTATACCCACCCATGTAAGTTGTTTGTGGAAAAACAGATTACACCATGGTGTGGAGACGGTATTCCATACGTACGCACGCGCGGTGATTTTGTTTCCCGTAGGATGGATAGAATGTGAAATGGGGTTGTTTCATATTTATAATAATAAATAAGTATATTAGTGATACTTATGTTATTACTTTATAATGAAACAACTAAAGAAGAAGAAGTTGAAGAATAAAGAAGCTTGAAAGAATCTGGAGAAGAAATTACCTCTTCTTCGATACGCCTCTTTGAAACCTCCTCTTAGGGCACTAAGATTTGTCTTTAAAGTAGACCAGAACCTCTAGGATGTTTCTAGGGAAGTGGAGAAGATAATTTGGCAGGGTTTGTCCGAGATTTAAGGCTCAAATTGGTGTGAGGAGGAGAGGGAGGAGGTTCCCTTTTATAAGGGAGGAGAGGGGCACCTTTGGAATTCTTAAAAATATTAATTTATAATAAATCTAACCCCACTTAAAAACCTCCAAAAATGACTCATATTCGAATATTAGATGATATAGGGTTGTAATCTCATCAACCAATAAAATTTAGACATGTTTGGATCTTATTTTAAACCTTATCATTTTGATTTATCCATATTTAATCTATTTAAGTTTATTTGTGGTAATAAAATTCTAAATTTTAAATTAAAACAAATAATTAATTATTTGTTGTGAATTTTAAATAATTGTTTACATTATAACATTATAGACCATATAAATTTAAATTTATAATTTTTAAATATTTTTGTGATTTTTAAACAATTTTATAATATGTTATTTTTATAAAATAACAATAGTGTCAATTTTGACACTATTCATTTATTTTGAATTTAAATAAAATATATACAGAAGATATGTTCGAACTAAAAGCATTAATAGATTCATAAAAGGTCATATGTATATATATAATTATTGGATCATATTAAATAGTTCATATAATATTTATTTTATTATTTTTAAAACCATTTATTTCGTTTATCTCTTAATAAAATAATTACTACAAATTTTTTATAATTATTTAATATACTAATTTGTTGCATAAAAAATTAAAATAAAATCCTATGATGAAGATAAATATATTACATTTCACAATAATACTTTTACGATAATTTATCATCTTCAAATCACAATATTTAAATTGTTATATTTATTAAATTATGAAGGCGAAAACTTTGGCATCATTTAAAATAAAATAATATAAGTGTCATAATCACTTTTATAAGGATCGAAACGGTTATGTATTAGTTCATTGGATTATTAAGGTGTACATATACACTACCAATAAGTTTTGGTGAGGTTTTTGGGCCTTTTAATGGGTATTATTATTTCAATAAAAAACTATATTACTTATTTTCCACTTAATAAATAATTTCTGTATCATTAATGTATCACCATTAATGACAATTATTTAATCCCTAAAAATTAAAAATAAATTATCATGATGTATATAATTTTATTATATTTCTGGAGAATATTCATGTTCGAAGTTTTATGATGTTTATCACTAAATTAAAATTATTAATTTATAAGATTTAAGAGAGTGACATGTTGTCACTTTCTTTGGTTTTAATAATAATTAAATTATTTTCATGGTCAAAAGTCCATAAAATTAATCTAATCCGACCCTTAGTTGATATGGATTTACTTTTAGCCATCCAATAGAATTTTGGCATGTGTTAGGGTAATTTTATAATATTATATTTACCCTTAATTACCCGATTTACCTATAACTATGGTAAATAAAATTTACCATAGTTACTATTCATAATTCCCAAAAATAAAAAGTATCCTATTAACATAATTTGGACCCACTGATTCCAAATATGGAATCCATTTTTTCAAATTCAATACACAGAAGTTGCTGAAATTAAATTAAAATTAATCCCGTTGTCGAATGAAAACGGGTTTTTTGTTTAAAACATTGCAAAAGATTGAATTGATTTAACCTACGAATTCAATGTAAAATCAATGCTAATGACATACATTATATTAAATGGTAAAAATATATTCTATTTATACTTTAAAACCATTCAATATTATAATTTAACCATATAAATTATTACGATTAAAAAAGTTGTTTTTCATTAAAATATAGCGTGTTTTTTACTATTCATCAAAATATGAAAGTTACTAGAATAATACGAAAAATTTATCCAAAGTAAATTTGTATTTCTTGATTCCAAAGAAGAATTTTATTTTGTCAAATTGAACTTATAAACATGTCAAAAACTATATTTAAAGTGGTTGCTCCATCAAAAGGCGGCAAAACTGCATTTTTTGAAAAATACTTATTTTACCCGAAAAATTTATTTTGTTCTTATACCATGTTCTAGAAAATGTGTAAGATGTATAACAATGTTATAAAATTCAAAATTTAGTTAATACTATTCATAACGGCTAGTTCATAATAATATTATAATAATATATCGTTGTTTAGTAAAACCCAGTATTGCGTACAACACACGCTATCAAGGAAGGTCACGATTGCGTGTAATGCAAGCCAAGTCAGGGTTGCATGTTGTGAAAGAATCCTTTGTTTTTTCGTATAATAGGATCCAACCATATTTCATTTATACATTGAATATATATATATATATACCCAATGTTGCGTAGAATAACTATTATCAAAATTGTGTGTAACACGATCCAAGAATAGTGTTGCGTATACTGCAAGCTAATACGGTGTTGCGTATAGCGCAAGGTAATCTTGGTGTAGCATACAACACAAGACATTAATGAAAAAGAATATTTTTCATAAAATCTTGGGGTGTTACAATCATCCTAAGTGAAACCTTTATTATGATGGAATGATAAGGTTCAGGAACTATTTATGTGTTCCATCCATACCAAATTTGAAGAAGGATCTGTTATAATAGGCTCATAGTTATTCATTCTATATTCATAATGGATGTAGAAATATGTGTATACATTTTAAAGTTTACTTTAGGTGGGATGGTATGAACATAGATTTTATAGATTTTGTATCACAGTTATTATTTTTTTAGAAAGTTAAGGCTGAGAGACAAAGGTATAAGGGGATGTTACAACCATTACCCATAATGGAATGGAAATAGGAAAACATAACCATGGGTTTTTTCATTAGAATCACCAAAATATTTAAAAGGAACAATTATATATGAATTTTAGTTGATCATCTTATAAGTCAACACATGCCATTACTATCAGAGAATATTTCTATATTGATCATCTTTCTAATATGTACATTAAGTAAGTGGTAAGGATATATAGTGTTCTACATTCTATTATATCTAATCAGGATTCGAGGATTACTAAGAATTTCTAGTGAAGTATTTTGCAGACCTTGGATACATAGCTGAGTTTCAGCACTATATATCATCCTCAAATATACAGCAAGTCTGTTAGAAAAAAACCCTAGAGGATATGTTGAGATATTTTTTTATAAATTTCAAAGGTGGTTGGGATCAACACCTCTCTCTAGTTGAGTTTTCTTACAACAATAGCTTTCTCTAAAGCATTCATATGGCTCCTTATAAATACCTCTATGGAAAGAAGTGTATAAATCCAATGTGCTGGGATAAATTTGGAGAAAGATATCTATTAGGACCAAATCTAGTAGAAGAAACTATATAGAAGGTCACATCCATTCAAAAACACATCAGTGTGGTACAAAGTAAATAAAATATTTATGTTGATAATCATTGGCATGACTTGGAATATGAATATGGAAAGAAGTATTTTCTAATAATTTTCCCATGAAATAAGGCAATGAGATAAGAAAAGAAGGGAAAACTAATCCCTAGATATATTAGCCCCTTTGAAATTATTGATCATACCAATTCCATATCTTATCACTTGGTGATTCCATAGAACCTCTCGCAGGTTCATGATGTGTTCTGTGTATCTCTCCTGAGGAACTGCATACCTAATCCATCACATGTACTAAAATCAAAGTTCATAACATTGTAGCATGATATTTATTATAAGGAACAACTGGTTGAGATTCTAGATCATATAGAGAAAGTGCTAGGAAACATGACCACTCACGTAGTCAAATTTTTGTGGTGAAACCACCAACTAGATGAAACTACGTGAAAATATGAGTATGTAATAAGGTATAAGTATAATCAGTTTTTTTACCATAGTGAAGGAATTTAGAGGTAAAATTTTTTTTAAGGGGGTTAGAATTTAACACCCTAATATTTTATGGATTTTTATTCAAATAAATTTAATTTCTTTAATATCATGTGTTACACGCAACACCAAGTTTTCACGAACTTTGATATACTATTAATATTGTTATTTAAAAATGACAGTTATAACCTAGACATTAAACTTGGAAGTACGAATAGGAATAACCCACTTTTAAATATTATGTATAATTGTTTTATATAAATAAAAAAAATATAAAAAAAAACTTATTTTTAAGTAAAGTCTTTATATGTTTCAAAAAACACTATTTTCTCAAAAAAAATTATTACTTTTTTTGAAAAAAAATAAAAGTTATTTTTCCACTTTTATAAAATTTATTTTTAAAAATAAACTTAATTTTTGAAATCTACATGAAAAAATTATCTTTTATTGGATTTTTTGGAATTTAATTAAAAATTAATTTTTCGATGAATAATCAAAGAATACAAATTTTTTTAAAAACCCATCTTTTAATTTTAAGAATTTACAAGATGGATTTTATTTTTATATGGTTTTAAAAGTAAATTTAGTTCAATTATATATTTATTAATACAATTTTGGTCATTTTAATCAACTTCATATTAATTTTAGATACTAAAACTTCCTATGCATATGAAAATGTTCTCTTTGAAAAAATAATTTTTCATTGCCTTTGTGATTTAATTTTAAATTAAAATTTTCCACTTATATTAATGAAATTTGGAAAAAAATTATTACATGTTTTGAATAATAATAATTAGTATTATATAATAATTTTGAATTATTTTTTTCTTCAAAATTATTAGTAAAACTAGTAAAAATTAATTACAGCGATTAAAGTTAAACCATGTTTACCAGGGGTTAAACTAAAAATATAAATAGTAAAATGACATATAAACTTGTAAAATCCAATTTAATGTACATATTTAGAACTTATATCATATAAGGGTATATAATTATCCATTTTCTATCCTATTGGAATGTGAAAAATGTGAGTACACTTTATTATTTTCAAAAAAATCCATACATGTCCTCTCTCTCACTTATAAAAGGACGCCCACTCTCCTCTCCTCTTCACACTTCCAAAACCCTTTGGTTCATCCAATTCCTACACAAATATCTTAATTAATTAAATAACCATATCTTAGAGTCATTATTTTTATTATTAATCCGTCCTAATAAGTATTTTCATGTAAACCTAAATAGGTTTTTTGAAAAAGAGGTAAAATTCTTAAACTTGTGTTTTTTTAATTTCTTCCTCTAACTACTTAAAATATTATTAAATAATGATGATATATTAAAATAATTATCTAACATATAATTATATGTTACTGTAATAATATAATTACCCACATATATCTCTTCATCCATCAAGTGGGAAATGAAACCATCGATCGTCTGTACGGTGGACTGCCGCCTCGCAAACCGATGTAATTCGTTTTCCATAACCACCTATCACGGTTGGATAAAAAGATATATTTACCATATGTAAAATATATTTTTGACTTAATTATACTTATTAATTTTTAATATCACATATACCTTCTTAATTTATATTATATGGTAGTATGATAACGTCACTCATGTGTACGGCAGAATATTGTCTCACGAAGCGATGTGATTCGTTCTTCACTTATGCTTTACTAGGAAGGTAATAAGGATGTGTATAATGAAAATATGAGATATATATGATGTTAAAATTATTATTTTAAGTTTATAAATTATTTACCTTTATTTAATTTCATTCATAGATAAAATGGAGACATCCTTCAGGCGTGCATATGACATAACGTCTCCATGAATAGTGCAATTCATTTTCTATATCTAACTTTATTTTATTACAATAAAAACATATATAATGAATATATATGATATTTAAATAATTTTAAACATTATTGATATGATTTAAACATGATAAAATTAAAAGGATCAAAAATACCAAACGAAAACATACATGAAAAACAAATCAGTTATTACTTGAAACATGATTTTAACAAGGAATTGTTAATAAATTTGAAATAAAAGATCATAATTAATAATATATGGAATGATAAATATTATTATGGTTATTTAATATATATATATATATAATAAACTTATATTTATTATATATTATATTATAATTTGTATGAAGGATGTCGATACTTAAGGTAAGTTTTTTTTTGTCTCACTTTTATTTCTATGGGATACATGCCTTATACACCACTTATTTCATTTTTACGGTGTATATTCTGACCATGAATTTATTTTATGATCCTTAAAATTATAATTATGGGATATAAATATCCATATACTATTGTTTCTTTTATGTGAATTATGATTCAAAAGATATCAAAATTGTAAAGGTTTAATGATACAATCTCATTGCTTAACATGATTGTTCATGATATGTTTCAAATGATGATATTTTACCATCTAACTCTCAATAAACTCCTTGATTTTATTCTCCTATGGTTATTTCAATAAGATAAATGTTTTCATTTAATTTTAATCTCTTAAATGATTAAATATACCAAAATAATGTTTTTAAGAAAAATATTATTTTTTCTCTTTTCAATTGAAAACTATTTTTCTACCATATCCATGTTTTATAAAAATGTTTTAAATAAATTTGTTACTATTATATAAAAACATTTAATGAAATTTTCACCCATTTTTAATTTTTAAAAAAAATGGTTTAAAAAGAATATTCATGTCATTTTCCAAACAAGGCCCTTTTGGATTTTACCAAAATGTGAAAGTAATATTTGTTTTAACATGTATGACATCAAAAAAAAATTACATAATGGTTGATCAATGATTTAAACTTTATTATATAATTTTACAAGGTTATTTTCAAAGAAAATGATTTTGAATTTTTTTGTGAAATTTTAGTTTTAAAAATGGATTTTCAAAGTGGAAAGGCCTTTTTCATCAAGAAATGTTTGAAGTGATCTTTCAAAATTATTTTCCATATAAGATAACATCCTTTGATATTAATTATTATTTACTAGGGATATGATTCAATTTTAAAATACTTATTATTCATATGGATATTTTATTATTATGATGAAGATATGTTTATAAAACTCATTCCTTTTCCATGAGATATGCTATGATGAATTAATGAGATGATCATGAGACCTATTTTCTTTATATGGGCCATGATATGATGAAAAGTTTATGAGACCATTTTCTTTTCATGGGTTATGATTTTATGACTATTTTATGATCTTGTGGAACACTTGTGTATGGTTTTCATTATGTGTTAGTGGTTTCATTATAACCAAGGACATTGGTTACGTTATAACCAAGGACATTGGTTACATTATAACCATGGAAAGTAGTTATATTATAACCAAGGATGGTGGTCACATTATAACCAAGGATGGGAGGGACCTATATCTCCCTCCAATTAATTGGGTAAATATTTATATCTCATGATATAATAATGGGAAATAATTCAATGGGATTGATCCACAATTAGAAATATATCGATGGGCTTGATCTAGAATGGGAAATAGGTTGATGGGCTTGATCCATAATAGTAAATATGTGGTTAGGAATGATCCACTATGTTGATTGTTTTGGTAATTAAACATGACAAATTAAATGGTTATATACATATGTCGGTGCCACACATTCATAACACGAGCTTATGGTTCATGAATTTTGATGATTTCACACTCTTATGGATCATGTATTTTGGAATGATAATTATTTATTATATGAATCATGTTTATGATCTATGATAGGATGGGTATGAAATTTTTAAGTTATGTTCATTATCTCACACCCTTATGATTATATTATACTTTCATATGATCATAGGATGATATCTCCCATGTTTACCCTTACTGAGCATATGATCTCACCCATTCTTGTGTTTCCTTTCCTCAGGATATGAAGAAAGGTTTTATGCAGGGTATGTTTATGAAGAGTACAAAAGGGTAAGATATTTATGGGATATTTTGAATATATTTTATTAAATAAAAATCTTATGTATCTATTTTCTAAGGATACTAAACCATTATTATCATTTGGTTTGTATTTTTTAAATGTACTGAATATTCATCTTACTAGATGTGATATTTATGTATGAAATTCCTAGGTTGTTATAATAGTAGTCAATGATAATATAATGATAGAAGGAGGTTACCCTTTGAGTTTTCTATGGGCAATAAATTTTTCTTGCCAGCGACTACTCGACTAGGGTGTTGATGGTTGCGAAAATAAGGGAAATTAATATTTAGATATGTTGGATAGTTCATGATTACTGATCATGTTAGGATAATAGCCTATGATTTGGATATTCCTTAACAATATCAAGTTATTCATGATGTGTTCCATGTTTCTCAGGTTTAGTGGTATAATCTTGATCCTATGCATATGGTCAACTATGAGGATGTTGAGATAGATCCTGAAACATCATTTATGGATCACCTGATGATGATCATAGACATGAGTGATAAAATGTTACAAGGAAATATGGTACCCCTTTTTAGAGTACTATGGAAGGAAATAAACATATAATAAGATACTTGGGAGTATGAATATGATGGTCAAGATTACTGTCTAGAGTTATTTGAGTATGAACTCCTGATACACTTATTGAGGATGATAATTCCTTAGAGGGTGAGTTTATAATGTCCCATATCATTTCAGGTAATTTATGATTTACTTTCAGAAAATATTTAAGTGTTTATGTGTTATTATTTTCTTGGGGTAAGTCTCTAGTATCTTCTGGTTGGTTTTGGAGTATTTAAATGTATTTAAGTGGGTTTATAGTTAGTTCAGGGTTAGAAGAAGTCGTATGTGTCTTCTAAAAAAATTACAACTTATTTGGAGAAATACAGTTGGCGGCACACTATTAGAGATAACCATGTGACTTTTCCTAGAAAAACAAGTGGCACAGGAAAATGGTGAAAACCATTCATGTCACACAGTCTACAAAATTGTGTGTCCAAACCATTTTGGTGACCATAAGTGTTAAATAGCCTCACACATTTGGCGCATGATTAAGTAAATTGTGTGACCAAACCATGTGTTGGGTTATAATTAATACAAAAATATATTTTAAACCTGAAACCTCTCTAAAACTCATTATTTCTCCTATTTCTAGGGATCTCAAACCTTGGGACTTTGGTGGTGATTCTTAATTCCTCCCCTCCCTCTATTCTCTAATTCTGATGTATATAGAGTGTTGGCTCATTTGGATTCAGGGTAATAGGTTTTTTCTTCTTCCATTATTAATTTATATCCTAGATCGCTACTTTCCCTCTTGATAATAATCATAGATACAATATATATTTTCTAGATCTATGGATACAATCGCAATCTAATGGATAATTCTTGGTTGTTTGTTGGATATATGCTCAATCTAGATAATTGGCATCTTTTCCTTGAGAGGATTTAGGTCTACCATTTATGGGGAATCCCTTTTGGTAAATTAATGAGGATTTCATTTCTTGGAATTATTACTTTGTCGAATTAAAATCCTAGAGGTTATATATTGTTGGATTGGGCCTTTTTCTATTGAACATTTTTTCAATTATGTGATCCAAGTATCATTCATCAATGGATCTTGGAGTTTGGCATCAATGCACTAAAGGTAGGAAGTTGTTTCCATCTTAAGACAATCTATGGAGTTTTTTGGAAGGATTGTATTGTGTATATGTGCCTATTGTATAGACCATTTATTTATAGGTATGTGTGACATTCCAAGGGTGGCCCATGAGACATTTTCTTGGTTATGGACTATGTGTTCCTTGATATGTATCAACTTATATGTGGTTATTTCATTGCTAGTAGAATGTATGATATTTTATGTTGTTCATTTCATTGTTGTGTGTTACTTGGGTAGTATTTCATAGCCTATGGAATACATATTGTGATATATTTACATGTTATTCTGTGCTATGTTGTGTATTTATTGTGTAATATTTCATATCTTGTGGAATATTTATTATTATATATTATTATTTACTATGGTTTTACTTAAATGTGTATTTTTAAATAGCCAGTGGTATCTATGTTTTAGTGTTTAGGTTAATAGGTGGACCTGAAAAACTTAGATGACTCCTTAGAGGGGGAGTATAGATGACATGAGTCTTGATTGTGGCTCTAGGTAGTATGGTTAGAACATGATATTGGCATTTATTAGGTTATCGAGGGAATTATATACTCCATTTGAAGAGTGTCTATATGTCTGTATGATCTATGATTAGGGAACATCCTTACGTATGTATAGAGTTCCATTGATTCAGGGGTTCCAAGAATGCATACCATCAAAGGTGATCTGGTAGCCTTGATTCATGGGTGACACTTTCACTGAAACGTGGGCATGGAGTTATTCCTTAAATGTGGAACATGTATTTTCCTTAAATAGGAAGAAGTTACATGGCATGAATTATGTCATGCGATGAATAAATATGACATTTTTCTAGCATGTCACCAATGAAGACATGTATGGGGTTCGTGGAAGATTGGTTAGTGCATGAACGCTCAATATATGATCAGTTGTATTATTGTAGACGTATTTAACTTTCCATCATGACATACACCTCTATATACATGTGAAATTATTCTAGGTATACATTGGTACTGTTCTGCTGGGTTTATACTCTCACCCTACATGGGCATCTCGATGCACATGTAGACTTCATGATTAGGGATCTAGAGAAGGGAAATGTAATACTACATAATGCCATAAATTTTTTTTAAATTAAATGGGATTATTGTGAGACCAAGAATTGAGATGGCGTGCGATTCTGAGGACCGGAGTGCTCGGAATGGTTCGTTGAAAAATGTTATGTTTTAAATAGCAGGTATGAGAGGTTTTCCTAATAAAGTGGAATAACTCTTAAACGGGTGCCCAGATCAGAAATCGGAGGGCACTGTTGCATTCAGGATGGCAGGTTTACCTTAGGCATGACTTAATTTTAGTCAGCGCGATCCTCCAGTGAGAAAACCCAGAAATGGCATAACTGTATATAAAATAATTAAATAAAACTATTTTATTTTTCAAATCCTTATAACTCACGAATGGTGAATCGGATTGAAAATTTGAGACCACGGTTGAGCTCATGAGGGTATGATTTCCTTAGGCAGAACCTAACAATAGCCAACGTGGGTCAACAGTGGAAAGAAGTTTTTGGCCGTAAATAAAATAATTGAATACAGTTATTTTATTTTCAAATACTTATAACTCATAAATGGTAACTTGGATTGGAAATCTGAGAGTATCGTTGAGTTCATGAGGGTATGCTTCTCTTAGTCTAAGCATAACATCGACCAGCACGGGTCGGCTATGGAAGTTGTTTTTTGGGACGTAACCATAAATAAAATAATTTAAATAAAAGTTATTTTATTTTCAAATTCTCATAACTCACAAATTGTAACTTCGATTAACAATATGAGACAATCGTGGAGTTCATAATGAGATGTTCTCCTTAAGTGGGACTTAACCTCAACCGATACGGGTCGAGGGAGAAAATTATTTTTCAGACGTTTTAAGAAAAAATAAAATAAATTTAAAATGTTTATTTTATTCAAAATTGTTTTGATGCAACGCATCGACAAGACAACTATTTCATTCCATTAATGGAACCGCATAACAACACTGCAACGCAAAGTAATAGAAACGTTGTTTCATAAATGAAATAGTGTAACAACATTGAATCATCATAACAAAAATGATGCAACGTGTTTTACCCATTCAATGGGATAATATGAATTGGAGATCATATTTTGATTTTTCAAATACCTATGATTCTTTGAAGGAAAACTCTCCAATGACGAACACCGGCGAATCAAAAAGTGGCGATGATACCCTTGAAGAGAGAATCGGAACTGGAGATCGACAAACAATGATGAACGATCATCCTCAAGCAATCTCCTTTCCTAGGCAGGGGTTTACTTTTTGTAAATTTGATTATCCCCGTTCTTCTTTCTAAACAATGAACGCGGATCAACTCACGAACAGGTTGATTCATGAGTTGTTTATCTTGTGGGAGGATTACTTGATCTCAGGGTAATCCATAATAGAATCTTAAACTTTACCTATGTTTTTTAAAAAAACTCTAACATGAAGGGTGTGGGCCGACACGAACAAGGACCATACCCCTCCATCATGGGCGTTCTTGTGTTCTCCATGAATAAACATCTGAATCGACGACGAGGAACACGCGGCATTGATAGTGATGCCCCAAGGAGCCCAGAGGTGCAGACAGTTTGGGAATTGGAATACCGGAGCAGACCCGTTGTGTCACGACCCGACCCAATGGGGCTCGAGCCGTAACTCCCCAAGCCCGCCTCTAATAGGCCAGGGGCTGGCGACCAGTGCCGAGTAGGCTATCACACACATGTTAGGAATTAGCCTAAGGTACCTGTACACACACACCCACACACACCTCCATGCAATAGTGTAGAGATATATAAAACTGAATAGTAAATGCATGCATACAGTTATCGCAAACCAGAGTGCAACAGCAGTACAAAAAGGGAAAAACAAGCCCCACCAAAAGAAAACTACAAAGACATCCAACCTGCTCGGAAGAAGGGGTGCGCTTCCAAAAGCACCACCTGAAAGCTCCTCGGAACAGCTCCGGTAAGACTCCACGGTCAGTCCTGCTCACTCAGCTTCGCCTGCTCCGGGTCCTCCTAGGACTCCATCAAAAGGTCTGTGGTCTGCACAAGATACAAACATGTGCGGGCAAAGCCCATGCAGGGGTGAGTATAACAATACTCAGTAGGCACCCCAAAAACCCAACACAAAAGAGAGCAACTGAAAGGAAACAGTCTACTCATCCCAGCCAGAGGGAACCTAGATGAGAGAGAAACTTCATCTCATGACCATCCTTGGCTAAACACAACTAGTCAGCTCAATAAAAGTGTATGCCCATACATACACCTTGAACATCTTCACAGGTATATGCCCAAACATCTATCTCAAACATCTACCCAGGTGTACGCCCATACATTTACCATGAACATCCTCTCAGATATACACTCTTACGTATACCAAAAACATCTAGATATACCCACCTCACGCAACAAGGCACATGGGGTACTGAACTCTTCACCATCAACAGTTCACAACCAGGAGAGCACACTCCACGATCACTATCATCTCAGATGACACTCGTCCAAGAGATACACTCCATCGGGTTCCACACAAACATCTCAGACGCTCACCTGGGAGATCACGCTCGTCGAATATCGTCACTGAGGAAACCTCATTGAAACAACATAAACACCAAACTCTCCGGATAGGGGATCCCTCCTAGGGTCCACTAGGGTATATCAGAACCCACACTAGTATACAAAGATCTCACAGATATGGGATCACTCCCAGGGTCCGCTGGGGGATACCACAACCCGATCTGGCATTTGCAGATCTCACAGTTAGGGGATCACTCCCAGGATCTGCTGGGGGATACCACAACCTGATCTGGCATTCGTAGATCTCACAGATAGGGGATCACTCCCAGGATCTACTGGGGGATGTCACAACCCCATCTGGCGCTTGTCAGAAACATGTCACTCAGATAGAGGATCATCACTCGTGTCATGATGGTCACGACGATACTGAAACCTTATCTGGTACATCTCGCGTTGTATGGGATCGAACTGACGATGTTGCAACCCTATAGAAACCATGCGCTGAGTAGGAGATCATATAACCAATGATACATCAACCCTACTATAATTCTCATGCTGAGTAGGGGATCGTATACCTGACGATGCCACAACCCTACTGAGCACAACCCACTACATAGGGGATCATATTCCCAATGATGCCACAAACCCTACGGGGTAACCTGCTAGATAGGGGACCGCCACCCATGGATAAGTGGTCACAGCGATACCAAGAACCCAATCTAGGGAAACGATGATAGTGGATCCCGCTCTGGGCCCATCGGAGGGATGCCACAACTCTAACAGGTTAAACATCACATCGAGAGGATCACAAACCTATAATAAGGTTGTGATGTCGTGTGAACCCTCGTACGAACGAACCAAGGGAGTACCCTCAACCACTGTTGGTCCAAACGTCGCTAACCCGAGTGACCCGCCAAAAACCACAACACGCGCCTCCAAGGCTGGTACCGAGGCCACCATCGCAATCCATGCGGAAAAAAAAGCAAGATAGGCTGTTTACTCGCCCGAAACGGACAACCGGTAAAAAATGCACTATTCACCGAAACCAGCCCATGTGGGGCCCACAATATGATCCCAAAACTCGTCAAGTGGATCATACCACTACGATCCCCTCAAAAAAACACATGGGATCGACTACTCGATCGTCCCAAATGGACACCCGGTGAAAAATGTATTATTCACTAAAGCCATCCCAGGTGGGGCCCACACAACGCTCCCAAAACTCGTCAAGAAGACCGCACCATTGCGATCCCCTCGGGAAAACACACGGGATCGACTACTCGATCGTCCAAAACGGACACCCGGTGGAAAAGTCGCGTTTCTCCGTAAACGCCCAAAACCAGCCTCATGGGGCCCACATCCTGATCTACATCCCAGTGCCCAGAAACTATCCTGAAAAGTCCTTATTACTATCAGGATCACAACGTCACTGAGGGCACCTCAATCGGACGCTCAGTGTAAAGTTAAGGCGGGTCGAAGTTGGATAATAATAAAATATTATTATTATTTCAACGTTTCATAGCCTTGGTCAACAAAATCGACTCATAAAATTCCCAAAGTGTGCTCAAAAGTTTCATCTCGACGCAAGGAACGTGTTTCCACAAACGGCTCACAAATCGGAGTTACGGTTTTCCAGTTACAGGGGTTTAAAGAACCCCTAGAAAATTCTGGTCGGACCACCGCAGGGTCGCCGGAAACAACCGTCTGCCTGACCGGACCGCCACCGCCTGCCGGAATCCACCATGCAGCCACTGCCCTCACTGGAATTCGCAGCGCTGCCTGACCAGACCACCCCCGTCTTCCGGAATCCGCCATGGCCGCCACCGGAGACCGGAATTTCTGCCGGAAAACTTCCGGGAGCCACCGGGAGCACCCCGATGCTCCAAATTCATATCCAAAACATGTTTAGGAAAGCTCGTGACCTGAACTACACAACCCTTATGTCGATTTGAAGAAAAAAATGCATAAAAGGGACTGGGATTTTAAAACTCAATCCGCCTACCTTTTAGCAGATCGTCGACGCTTTGCACGCTCTGTTGCTGCTGCTGCATGATCCGGGAGCGTCCACCGTCAAGATCCGAGCTCGTGGGCACTTCATTTGCTCGATTCGGCGGATCATCGGCGAATAATGGAGGTGGAAGGTGGAGGGGATCATCGGTGCGTAGAGGAAGGTGGGGTGGGGAGTTGATATTTATTTCCTTTTTTTAACAATTAAATCAACACATGACCTCGCCTCAGATCAAACCTCCTGGCGTAGAGAAGATGAGGTCGCCCCTAGGGTAAACGCGTCATTCTGAATGCAACGGCGGGATCAGATTTTTGATCCGAGACTCCATTTAGAAGTTATTTGATCCAACACTCATAAATAAACTTTTCCATTAATTTACGAAAATGCCCCTGGTGGCTTTTTCCACAGTAGGCCCACGCCCGCAATGTTTACACCCCGCCTAGGGTAAACGACACACTCCGGACGCAATCATGCCCTAAAATTTCTGATCTAAGCTACCGTTTAGGGGAAAACACAACCCCTCCATGTTCATAGTTTAAAAATACTTAATATTTTTATAAAATTAATTCTGGGAAAACTAGGCCTTGTAATTGCACGCCGTCTTTGTGCCTAGCTCTAGAATTATTCAGAGGAATATTCCAAAGTCTGATAAGGCCAAAACCCAAGTTTCTACATGATGGCCTGCGGAAAATACTGTCGGTGCGATGGTGTTGGCAGCAGCACCGGTGACTGGCAGTCGCGGGCGGGTGGCGGTGTGCCGAGGTGGGGAGACCATGGTGGGGAAGCAGGGGCCACCAGCACCCATGTCGGCAGCTGATGGTAGTCGGACATGGCCACCTAGTCGCATCGGAGGAGCGTCCCGCATCCGTAGGCCACGATGATCGGCTGGCACATGATCCAGCGGAGAGTGCGTGCGGGAAGAGGGCGGGCGTTTGGGCTGGAGAAGTGTCAGCCCGCTCACAGTGGGGTGACAGGAGGCGGGTTGTGTCAGATCCGGGCGGGTTCGACCCCGGGTTAGGTTAGCGGACCCATGTCAGGTCGAGTCGGTTCAATCCGACCATGTCGGATCAAACTAAGACCCGACATGCCCATTTTCCAAAAAACGGTCATAACTTCTAGACCATACCCCTGATTGATGCGCCGTTTGTAGAATTGGCACCCTCAAGATGAGGTTGTTCTTCTCGAATGCTCTAAGGAGACTTTCATGAAAGTTGAGATATGATGAATGGCTTGATGAGTGGATTATCTCGAAAGAAAACGTGCTACGTGCAGGAATCCTACGGCTGGATGAGAGTCACAGACTACTGATGAGTGGGTCTAAGTGACCCTACAGACCTAGATGATAAGCGGCACTATGTGGACCAACTACAAGCAGTTCTATGTGATCCAGCTAGAATCGGTCCTATGTGGACAAACTATAAGTGGCTCTTTATGACCCATCTGTAATGGCCTAAGTGGGGAGCAGCTCTTAGTGACCCGACATACCCATGGTGGGAAGCGGCTCTTAGTGACCCAGCAGGACAACGTTACTCATTAGGGATGAGTACCTCAGCAGTCTAAGGTGTTCAATGTTAAGAATGATAGCCTTGATTTCCATACTTTATATTATACCTTTGTGGGCTGATAGTACCTTGTGCATATCTTGTTTTGTGGTCTTTCCAATGTGTTTTGGGTTCCTTACTGGGTATTGTGTTACTCACCCCTGAACAGGCTTTGCTTGCATGTATCGTGTCTCATGCAGATGCCAGCTACTTCAACAGAGACTTTGGTGGCCCACAACCATGTGGTGCCCAGTGAGATACGACAAGAAGGACGTACTTCTACAGCTTCTGGTAGCCACTCCGTGCCTACCCTTTATGTGGGATTCTCCCACATATGACTTTTTCAGAGGTCTTTTGTGCTTTCCTATTTTTAGTTTGTCTTTTTTTGGATTTTTATTCTGGACCATTTTACTTATAGCTTGTACATTTACTCGGTGGTTGTTTTAGTGACATGCATGTTTTCCTTTCCAACTTTTTGGGATGTGGATTGTGTGTGAACACGTACAAGTATTCAGCCAAATGTCTCCCACTCATGGGATAATGCCTTCAGTGCTAGTAACCAGCCCCAGACCATTGGGAGGCGGGTTTGGGGTAGTCGCGGCACAGGCCCCGGGAGACGGGTCTTGACAGGAAAGGAGTCAGTGGTAGGTTGCTGAGGATCTTGGAGTTAGGAGATGGACATAGTATCGAGACAACTCTGAACACCTACCTCAATATATTTTATTTATTGATTTCCACTTATAATGTATAAACTTGTTGACCTGCCACATTGGGGGTCGGTTGGTTTGATATTGTATGACTTGACATGACATCTGTTATAACATCTTGTCTATCTACTTTCTACTGTAATGTTTAGTTGACTTATGTATATGCTATTATATTTTTGTGTACATATATGATTATTGAGAGTATAGTATCACCATGACATCTCTAGGCCCTGGTCACCAGTTGGGAACCTCTTGCACATGGGGAAGTATGCATGAGGTCATGCGATTCATCGGCTCAGACTTAGTGATTTGGTTTGGGGTGTTATAATATTAATCAACAAATATTCATAATGAATCAAATATATGGAATGTTAATATTCCTCGATAGAATAACTTTCTTTGTAAACTTCATTTGAATAGTATTGTATGTAGTAATGGAGTATTATTAAGACATTATAAAAATGATAATATATCCATGATGCAAAATAATATTGATATAATTTCAAAAGAATAATAGAGATTGAAAGATAAAATAATTTGAAAGAAGACAACTAATCCATCCGAAATGATGGTTTAATAGAAAAAAAAAGCCTTTGGAAAATTAGATTGGAAAATTGAAGCAAAGGTATGAAAATAAAAGTCTTAAAACCTTTTGTGACTTTATTGTAAAAAGAAAGGTATAAATGCTACACAACTCCTCGAGAAATCTTCCCGGAGACGTCCAGGCGACAGATCGGGCAACTGGTGCGGTGATGGAGGCAGTTACGGATGCAGTGGGCATGGAAGGTGCGGGAAGGAAGCAGCGGGAGAAGCTTGTACCATCTTCTCCACACAAATGTTGCACAACTCCACCTTCTTCTCGTCCACCACCGCCATCGCTGCCTCCTCCGACGGTGCCTCCTCCTCTTCCACCACCGCCCTCCCCGCCTTCGCTGCCTCCAACCTGATCACCACCTGTAACGATGACTCCTCCTCCGCTGGAAGCAGCAGTTTCCCATCATGGAGCTTGTAGTCTGTGGATAGCATAATCTCGAGGATCATCCTGGTGGGTTCATGGAAGCTTGGTTAGTTCATGAAAGCTCAGTATATGATCGGTTGTTTTATTGTAGGAACATTTAACTTTCCATCATGACATACACCTCTATATACATGTGAACATATTCTAGGGATACATTGGTGGTGTCCTACTAGGTTTATACTCACACCCTACATTGGAATCTCGATGCACATGTAGACTTCATGATTAGGGATCCAGAGAAGGGAAATGTAATACTCCATAATTCCATGAATTTTTTTTAAATTAAATGGAATTATTATGAGACCAGGCCTTGAGACGGAGTGCGATTCTGAGGACCTGAGTGCTCGGAATGATCCATTGAAAAATGTTAAGTTTTAAATAACGGGTGTGAGAGGTTTTCTTAATAAAGTGGACTAACTCTCAAATGGGTTCCCAGATCAGAAATCCGATGGCACTGTTGCATTTAGGATGGCAGGTTTACCCTAGGTGCAAATTAAGTTTAGTCGGCGCGAGCCTCCAGTGAGAAAACCCAAAAATGGCATAACTGTATATAAAATAATTAAATAAAATTATTTTATTTTTCGAATCCTTATAACTCGTGAACGGTGACTCGGATTGAAAATTTGAGACCACGGTTGAGCTCATGAGGGTAAGATTTTCTTAGGTAGAACCTAACATCGGTCGACGTGGGTCAATAGTGGAAAGAAGTTTTTGGCCATAAATAAAATAATTGAATAAAGTTATTTTATTTTCAAATCCTTATAACTCATAAACGGTAACTTGGATTTGAAATATGAGAGTACCGTTGAGTTCATAAGGTTATGCTTCTCTTAGCCTGAGCATAACATCGACCAGCGTGGGTCGGCTATGAAAGTTGGTTTTTGGGATGTAACCATAAATAAAGTAATTTAAATAAAAGTTATTTTATTTTCAAATTCTCATAACTCACAAACCGT
Organism: Viscum album; assembly: GCA_963277665.1. Classification (NCBI taxonomy): domain Eukaryota; kingdom Viridiplantae; phylum Streptophyta; class Magnoliopsida; order Santalales; family Viscaceae; genus Viscum; species Viscum album. The sequence continues at coordinate 1,388,910,665 of OY728160.1, forward strand.
TACATGGATTAAAAAACTGAGACCATCGTGGAGTTCATAGTGAGATTTTCTCCTTAAGTGGGACTTAACCTTGACCGATGCGGGTCCAGGGAGAAAATTATTTTGCGGACGTTTTAAGAAAAAATGAAATAAACATAAAAAGTTTATTTTATTCAAAATTGTTTCGATGCAACGCAGCGACAAGGCAACTATTTCATTCCACAAATAGAACTGCATAACAACGCTACAACGTAAAGTAACAGAAAACATTATTTCATAAATGAAATAGCGTAACAACGGCGACTCAGCATAACAAAAATGATGCAACGCGTTTTACCCATTCAATGGGATAATAGGAATTGGAGATCAGATTTGAATTTTGCAAATCCCTCTGATTCTTTGAAGGAAAATTCTCCAACAAAAAACACCAACGAATCAGAAAGCGGTGATGATACCCTTGAAGAGATAATCGGAACTGGAGATCGACGAACAATGATGAAAGATCATCCTCGAGCAATCTTCTTTCCTAAGAAGGGGTTTACTTTTTTTAAATTTGATTTTCCCAGTTGTTCTTTCTAAACAATTAACGCGGATCAACTCACGAACAGGTTGATTCATGAGTTGTTAATCTTGTGGGAGGATTGCTTGATCTTGGGGTAATCGATAATAGAATCTTAAACCTTCCCTATATTGTTTAAAAAACTCTAACATGAAGGGTGTGGGACGACACGAACAAGGCTCATGCCCCTCAGTCATGGGCGTTCTTTTGTTATTCATGACCAAACATCCAAATCAACGATGAGGAACACGCGACATTAATGGTGATGTCCCAAGGATCCCGGAGGCACAGATAGTTCGTGAATTGGACTATCGGAGCAAACCTGATGGCCTGTGAAAAGTACTGTCGTTGTGCTAGTGCTGGCGGCAGCACCAGTGACTGGCAGTCACGGGAGGGTGGTAGTGTGCCAAGGTGGGGAGGCCACGGTCATACAGCAGGGGCCGCCAGCACGCGTGTCGGCGGCTGACGGTAGTCAGACGTGGCCACCCAGTCACGTCGGAGGAACGTCCCGCATCCATAGGCCATAGTGATCGGCTGCCACACAATCCAGCAGAGACTGTGTGCGGGCGTTCGGGCTGGAGAAGTGCCGGCCCGCTCACAGTGGGGTGACAGGAGGCAGGCCAGGTCGGATCCAAGCGGGTTCGGACCCAGGTCAGGTCGGCGGACCCGGGTGGGGTCGAGTCGGTTCAATCCGACCGTGTCAGATCAGACCAGGACCCAACATGCCCCTTTTCTAAAAAACAGTCATAACTTCCAAACCATACGCCTGATTGATGAGTTGTTTGTAGAATTAGAACCCACACGATGAGGCGGTTCTTCTGGCATGCTCTAAGGAGACTTTTTTGAAAGTTTAGATATAATGAATGGCTTGAAGAGTGGATTCTCTCGAAATCAAGCGCGCTACGTGCAGGAATCCTAAGGCTGGATGAGAGCCGAAGACTACGGATGAGCGGGTCTAAGTGAATCTACAGACCTAGATGATAAGCAGCACTATGTAGACCAACTACAAGCGGCTCTATGTGAACCAGCTAGAAGCGGTCCAATGTGTACCAGCTATAAGCGGCTATTTATGACCCAACGATAATAGCCTTAGTGGACAGCGACTCTTAGTGACCTGACAGACCCATGGTGGGGAGCATCTCTTAGTGACCCAACAGACCAACAGTACTCATCAGGGATTAGTACCAAGAAGTATAAGGTGTTATGTGTTACGACTGATAGCCTTGCCTTCCATACTTTAAATTATACTTTCATGGGCTGACATTACCTTGTGCATATCTTATTTTGGGGACTTTACATTATGTTCCGGGGTCCTTACTGGGTATTTTGTTACACACCCCTGCACAAGCTCTCCACACACGTATCGTGCCTCGTGCAAACGATAGCTGCTTCGACAGAGACTTTGGTGGCCCAGGACCAGGTGGTGCCCAGTGAGATACAAAAAGCATGACATACTTCTAGAGCTTCTAGCACCCACTCATAGCTTAACCTTTAGGTGGGATTCTTCTATGGATGACTTTTTCAGAGGTCTTTTGTACTTGCCTATTTTTAGTTCGTCTTTTGTTGGATTTGTATTCTGTCCCATTTGTCTTATAGCATGTACATTAACTCAGTGGTTGTTTTAGTGACATGCATGTTTTCCTTTCCAACTTTTTAGGATGTGGATTGTGTGTGCGCGCGTACAGGTATTCAGGAAAATGTCTCCCACTCATGGGATAATGCCTTTGGTGCTAGTCACCAGCCCCATACCATTGGGAGGCGGGTTTGGGGTAGTCACGGCATAGGCCCCAGGAGACGGGTCGTGACGGGAAAGGTCTTAGTGGTAGGTTCCTGAGGATCTTGGAGTTAGGAGATGGACATGGTATCGAGACAACTCTGAACACCTACATCAATATATTTTATTTATTGATTTCCACTTATAATGTATAAACTTTTTGACCTGCCATATTGGGGGTCGGTTGGTTTGATATTGTATGACTTGACATGACATTTTTTATAGCATCTTGTCTATATACTTTCTACTATAATGTTTAGTTGACTTATGTATATGCTATTATATTTTTTTGTATATATATGATTATTGATGGTATAGTATCACCATGACATCTTTAGACCCTGGTCACCAGTTGGGAGCCTCTTGCACATGGGGAAGTACACATGAGGTCATGCGATACATCGGCTCAGACTCGGTGATTTGGTTTGGGGTGTTATATTATTAATCAACAAATATTCATAATGAATCAAATATATGGAATGTGAATATTCCCCGATAGAATAACTTTGTAAAATTCATTTGAATAGTATTGTATGTAGTAATGGAGTATTATTAAGACATTATCAAAATGATAATATATCCATGATGCAAAATAATATGGATATAATTTTAAAATAATAATAGAGATTGATAGATAACATAATTTTAAAGAAGACAACTAATCCATTGGAAATGATGGTTTAATAGAAAAAGAAAGACTTTGGAAAATTAGATAGGAAAATTGAAGAAAAAGTATGAAAATAACTTTCTTAAAACCTTTTGTGAATTTATTGTAAAAAAGAAATATATTAATGTTGCACAACTCCTCGTGAAATCTTCCCGGAGACGTCTAGGTGACAGATCAGGCAACTGGTGCGGCGGTGGAGGCAGTTACGGATGCAGTGGGCATGGAAGGTGTGGGAAGGCAAGAGTGGGAGAAGCTTGATGGAATGTTCCAAGCTTCATATCATACATGTTAGTTTTTGGGGTTTCACATCACCTAATAACATACACATTTGTGGGTAGATTAGTTTGGATTTTATTGTTGCATTCAACCCCACCAACCAAATCAGCTTTGACATCTTCAAAGATATAGGATTCAATGACATACCACATATATCAAAAGTCATTAGTCTCTCTCCTCCCTTTGTACCTGAAAATTTCATGAAAAAAAAAATATGATTTGTGATTAATTATGATTTTTCTTAGACATAGTGATAATATGATTAATTATAGTTGTTGTTACCATTTTTGTTCAGTGGGTCGTGTTTTGAAGGATATAACTAAAAGAAGTCAATTTAAAATTTGAAGATATCATTCAATCAGGATGTTTAGGTATGTGATGATTTTCTGTTGAATCTCTTTGCAATCTATAATTCGATGAATGCATAGGATATTTTGAATATAAAATGTGGTTTTCCCAGATTCATTGATGAAGTTGATATGTTGATATTGTTTGATAATTCATCCATTATATTATATAAGCCGACTTGAAGGTTGGAAGAGTTTGTTATGAATATTAATTAGGTCTGATTATAGTCTTCTTGGAAGTTGTTTCTAGAGTCTGTGAACTTTGACATGAGGGGAGGTATTTTCTGTTGAATCTCTTTGCAAGATATATGTCGGTGAATGCATAGGATATTATAAATAGAAAATGTGGTTTTTCCAGAGTCATTGATGAAGTTGATATGTTGATATTGTTTGTTAAGACATCCATTATCTTACATAAGATGACATGAAGGTTGGAAGAGTTATGAATATTTATTAGGTCCGTTTACTATATTTTTGGAAGTTGTTTCAAGAGTCTTTGAAGTTTGACACATGGGAAGGAGTTAACTAGATAATATGATTATAGTATAAAATTTGAAATTACATATCCCATCATTATTCAGTACTTTCATTAAACAGTCTGGGAACTTTGAAATTTCATTATTTAGTGCTCTTCAAAATACAGAATTGAAGGTTGAATTTCAATAAATGTTCAAAGTATAATCAATATTTCAGAACATCCAAATGTTTAGTGTAATCATATTATATAACTCAGTTTGGTATACTAAAAAATATAATGTTCCACTAACACAATATGCACAGTGAATGGAAAAAATCAAAAGAAATGTAATAGTATCATACACTGACAAATATAATTTTTTCTAATATGCTGAAAAATATAATTTTTTATAATATGTCTACTGAAACCTTGAATGCGCTGATACACCACTATGTTGGATTTCTTCAATTTCTGGTCTGAGGTGCCTATTTAGGAGGTTGTTTTTTTTAAGCTAGTCTAGTTGGGGTTTAATTCTTACTTCCCATAAGTTCATATTTTCTACTAAAATCACAAAGAGATGTTTAAATATGGTTGTTGTTCACACTACAGGGCATCCATGGTTTGGACGCCACTGTTTCCTTGTGGTTTGGTTTCTATTTTATAGCGGTCCAAGGTGACATTGATGCTGGTGATGAAATATTTTCAGAAAGTGGTGATATAGCTGCTTGACTGCATGATGGTGGGAGCTCACTAAGGGTCACACCGGTGCCATGGATGGTCCAGATCAAGGAAATTCAATGGCGGTTTGGGGTGTTAAAGATTGAATGAGTTCCTCTATTATCATTACTCTATGGGACCGCCATTCATTATTGGTTACTTTAAAGTCAATGAATTTTTATTAGTGTTTCTTTAGTTCATCAATTTGGTCATCACACACAACCTATTCAACACAATTCCAAGGAGGACAGTTGAGGCTACCCAGGTGATCGATGCCAACCAGGTTATTTCACTATAGTTTAAGTGGTCTAGGGCATTGTTTTCTTGAAAGGCCATTTATGTATTATGGCCAAATTACATCCCATTTTGTATTATTGAGATAGTGACTTGGATCCAATGAAATTTATATGTTCGTACAGTAATCATATTGTCCCTTTCTGATTGTTTCTTTTGTAATATGCTAATTTGATTACACTAAAAATATGTTTGATTGTTCCCATTGTATTTGTCATTTTTTATTTTTAGAGCGTAAATTGACCCTTATGAATATAGTATGTAGGGAAGCAGATGAATATATGAATATCAAATGACATTTCAAATTCATTTCAATGAATATAATTTCATATTCCATCATCATTAAATAATTTCATTATATATAATTCATTGTATTATATTTGTCAACAAATGTTCAAAGATTGTAGTATCATTTTTTACAGATTACTAAATTATTTTTCTAGTGTATTCAATTTCTCATATTATATTGAGTTAGATATTTTAATAGATGTAAGAGGAAGAATAATTTGACTTAGATGTATAATTTTTCCTCACATGTTTGTATGGTTTTTCTTCACCTGTTTTAAATCTCTCTTAGAATATTTTTATACATTTTATCTCACTACATACGTTGTATCCCACTAAGTTGTATCTCAAAAAAATGTACAATAATATAGTGTGATCAATGCTATTTATTTACCACTATATTTTATTCAATGAAATTTATTTAATAAAATGTGAAAAAAAATCCATCATTTTCTTCAATGTTATGTGAAATTATTAGTTCACCATTAACTCAAAAAAAAATCTCTTTCAAAATTATTTCATTGTTCCTATTTTTCAATATCATTTGATTGGTTTATTTAATTTAATAAAAAAATAAAATATTTCCATTTTTTCAGAATCATTTATTCAATAGTTTCTTTACTCATTAGTTTCAATCATTTCTTCATACATCATTCAACATGCACTTATTTTAAATTTCTAAAGAATATATGTTTTTAAAATTCTTAGGTACATGTCAATCATAAATTTCGTACACCATTCTTCCATCTATAATTCATGTCATCCAACCTATCTAAAAATTTATCAATTATTTTTTATTTTGTTTTGTTTTATGTATCAACTTTTATCTACTCTTATGTTTCTTTTTGTTCATATTTTTCATCTTTCATAAGGCTTTAATAACTTCAAATAATGAGCGTGTGTGTGTGAATTTTTTAATTAAATGATTATTCCATAAAAATTCATAGGTTGAGTACTAGTTTTATATATCTATTTAATATATATATATAATAAAATATAAATCATTACAATATAGGGGAGTGGAAAATGTGTAGATTCGTGAGGGTGAGGTATCATGTTTGATACTCGTTGGAGGAAAGGCACAAACAGGAGGGATTAATGCTGTTAAAGGGGGGTGGTGGGTGTGTGGGATCCAAGCACTGATAAAATGGGGGCCTAACTAACCATCGAAAATAAATATTTTTATAAATTTATTTTTTTGACTTTTAACAGTCCTTTTTTAGCACTGATAAAAGGGACTGCTTTTAAAGGCTCTTAGATTTACATATCTTTTTTAGATGATAAAAGATATTTTTAGTGCTTTTAAAATAAATTTATATAGTATTTAATTCTCTTTATATTAGCACCAATAAATTCTTTTGTTTAGGATTAAACCATAGATGTGTAAGAATGAATCCTTTTATAGCTTCAGTTTAATCTTACACATGGATCTTTGTCAATGCTAATTTTAGTACTGTTAAATCTACCTATATCTAAATCTCACATTGATAATGATCTTTTTGTAAGATTAAATTGAAGTTATGTAATCATGAGTTTGAATTCATGAAGCTTTATAATATTAAATAGGGAATTAGCAGTGATAAATTTAACACAAATAAAGACCAATATTTATAGGTGCTAAAAGAAGTGCTGATAAAAGACTCTATTATCAATGTTTTTTTAAAAGTGATGATAAATACCTGACCATTATTATGGAAGAATACTTACTATGCCACTCATAGACCTTTTTATTCATGCTCTTATGGAAACTATATTCTATTGCACCCCCTTCACATCATTTTGTGAATGATTCCACTTTTGAAATTGATGGTATGTGATCCCCTATGATTGTGATGTGTTTTTATAGATTGTTATTTATTTATAACATGATCTTGATGCGTTTTTGGTGATCATAATGTGTTTTTGTATGTGTATATCTCTCATGCGATAGTTCTTCCTCCATATCCTAGTGAATTTTTAGATTTTTCCCCATCATTTTCTATTGTTCATCATGTTTTAAAATCTCCTCCAATTTTATTGGATTGTTCTTCATTTGTTTCTCATGTCATTCATCCATGGTAAACCTTACAACTCTATCCCTACTCTATATACATATATATATGTGTGTGTGTGTGTGTGTGTGTAAATAAATTCCAATATCAATTTATATATTTATGAATACACACACACACACACAAATATATAAATTCGTTTTTGTTTACTCTATTTTTATATGTGTGTATATATACACATATTTGTATATAAATTTATTTGTGAATTATGTGTGTTAATATATTATATGTTATTTTTTTTGGAATTAAAAAAATATTTTCTTTGTGAAATGAGTTTAAATTTAGTATATAAGCATCTGTACACTTCCTTCTTTACCACTTCCTCCATTGGAGGTTTTAACCTCTATTCTGGTTACTAACATGAATTACTCCTTTATGTATCACCTTATTAGTTCAAAGAGAAGGGATACTGACCACCGACAAGGTTTCATAACTTCCTTCCATAAATCATGTTTAGAGTTTATAATTACTCCTTAAAACTAAAACATCAAAGGTGTAGTATAAACTCAAGCACAGGTTCAACCCATAAAGAAAAGGATCCTTAACATGAAACATTAGTTCAATGGTAAAAAACTTAACATTTTAATTATTGAAATATATCCAGAATAAATTTGAATAAAATATTTAGGTCAAAAATATACCACGAAATTGTAAATCGAGGTTTAATAGATAGAGAAGCATTTAAAAACTTTAATCAAAAATCACGTTTTTTTAAGAATTGGATGAAAAATAATAATTTTCCATTGACCAATTGGAGTATTGGATTAGTGGTAAGGTATCCTCTTATTATTTCATTAAATTAGGGTTCCAATCCTACTGGTCTCCATTTGGGGGATATAATCAAGCTACCATGTTGTTGGGGGCTCATCGCATGGAGGGGGAGGTGTTTACATGGGGGAAGATTGCGCGAAGGGTGAACACTGCAATTGGGCAAGGAAGAAACCTTGTATATGACTTGAGATGAGTATGGTGCAGGGGATACGGTGATCAAAACTTCTGGGTGAGGTGGCAAGGGCTGACACCGATGGAATTGCTAAGACGATGACAACAATGGATGAGGACCTCAATGATGAATGACGCTACTGGGTGAGGTGACAACTCTGGATGATGACGGTTAGGATTGAGAAGAGCATGGGAAAAAGGAGGTTGCGATTACTGAATACGATGGGCCACATCAATGATTTTGACACTGCGAGATGAGGCGATGGGGGAAGATGCTGACGATATTTCTATGACAGAGACAATGACTTTTGTGATGAATGGCATTGCTGAAGACAACAATGACCCTGGGTGATGCACATATAGTGTAGTAGGGCTGATTGGATCTATGGGCCTATTTTAATGTGGTTTAATACCTCATTGGGTCTTCAATGTCCATGTATTGGGATCCCTCTACCCAAAATAACAAGAGTACTTTATTTCAATAAAAAATAGGGGGACTTCCACTCTCCCTGTTTAAAAAAAATCATTGTTCATGGTGTTTTCTCCCTAACATTTAAAATCATCTTTTCTTATGATCAAGTAATTTTACTAATTTAATAATATGGTATTCCAAAACTATATTTAAACGTATAAATTTAAATTCATTCCACAAAAACGAATGATTCAAGTAACCATTTTATGTGTTATGACAACAATCATGTTTTTTAGTGATTTTATACACTATAAATCCATGGTGGAAAGAGAAAGTGATGATATGTTAAAATGTCTTAGATTAGATAATAGTGGAGAGTAAAATAGAAACTACTTTCAAAACATCCATTGGAATAATTGAATCAATATCAAAAGGATAGAACCTAAAATACCACAATAAAATGGTGTGGTAAGGACAATGAATTTCACTTTGACTAATAGAGAAAGATGCATATGCATGCATTCCAAAATTCCCAAAGCCAGATGGGTGGAAGAAATCACACTTCCACATACTTATCCAATATATTTTTTTCATCTTCTATGGGATAATGTCTATTTGAAGATCTATGGACAAGTAAGTAACCATAATTTGTACACCTTTAAGTCTTTAAAAGTTTAACCTAACCTTTTGTGGATGTAAAGGATACAGACAAGATAGAAGAAAAGTAAAAATCATATTTTCTTATGGGATGTGACAATGAATATTTGGCTTTTAGACCATGGTATGATGAAAATTTCCAATTAATTAGAATTCTAAATTTTTTCTTCAATGAGAAGATCCTATAGAAGAATCAAAACATGGATAAATAAAAAGTTGAGGGGAAGAAGCCAACTGTTGGAGTTCATATTGATTTAGATTAAAGCACCATATATGACAACCAAGATAATTATATAAATAAATTAATATTATGATTTGTAATTATTCATTTTATGGATCCATATTCAACCTAGTTATATAATTAATTTAATATAATTTTTTCGAAGGAAAAAAGGAATATTCTTTTAACTAAATATTTTTTCCATGTTTTATATGGTTTTATTTAAAAGTTAAATTTCTTGATTTTAGAAATTAAATATGATAAAATATACTTAATTTTTTATATCATCATACTAAATTTATTTTATGGTGATTTTTTTTGTCTTTTTATGAAAAGATTGATTTTTGGGTGAATATTGAAAAATACAGATTTTTATAATAAATGTAATTTCATTTCAAGTACATAAAAAGTTATATTCTACTTTATAATGGTTTTAAATTAAAATTAGTCCAATTTTACTAAATATATTTCAATTGATGTCATAGGAATCAACATTATACTTTATTTTGGTATAAATTAGTTTTAGGCTTAACAACACATTTTTCTAAAATATTGTTCTTCATTGTGTTTTTAATTATTATATAAAAATTAATTTCTAAAACTTAAAAAGATTAAATCTAGATAAATTGATATCATATTTTGAATCATTGTTTTTAAATTTTTTATCGAGGTCAATTTTATTTTTGGTCATAATGAAAATTAACCATGATAAATAGTTATCACCATAGTAAAGGTTAAAACGAGTTAATTATGGTTAAAAATTTGTGATAAGGTCATAAATTCTCATGTTAAATCTTATTAAATAATATTATTTTTAACCTTATCACCTTATCTTCAAAATTTTAATCATTTATTTCCACTTGACCATGAGTAAAACATTTATAATATTTAAATGTTAAGAATAATTAGAAGAGTGTCACTCCCCTCGGTTTTAAAAAGGCACCTCCTCTCCTCACTTATTCACAAACATTGAGAACTATAGTTCAACCAATACCTACCCAAATACCTTACAAAATATCCTCCCCATTTCCAAAAAGGTTCTATTCACTCCAAAATTGCATCCTAGATGGATTAAGTTGTAATCCAATGGTGGTTTTTTAAAGAAGAGGTATAGCTACTAAGCGAGTTCATTCATGTTTATTTCATCTTCAACCTCCTTCAAACCTATCATAATCATGATGATACAATAAAAATAAGTATATAAAATATACATAAATGTTATTATTTTTATGGTAAACTCCCTTTCATCTCCTTTTCTATCCTATGGTAAATGAAAACATCGCTCGTGCATACGTCTGGACTACCACCTCCATAAAATGATGTGTTTCATTTTTCATTCCCAGCTCACATGATTGCTTAAAATTATAGATAAAATGAATATATTTTATAACTATGAAATGATTATTATTATTTAAATAGAATATTTTACTTACCTTCTTATCCATCCATTCATTGGAAAATGATAATGTCGCTCATGCGTATGAGTGGACTATCACCCCCATGAAGCGATGCGATTCATTTTTTATTGCCGCCTCACATGGATGGTCATAAATATATAAATAATTAATAAATATATCATTTATAACATATTTATTATTATATAAAAATTAAATATTCCTACTTCATTTTTTTCACACATTAGGAAAATGGAAACATCACTTGTGTGTATGTGCGAGCTACCACCCCTATCAAATGATGTATCATTTTTCATGACCACCTTAAATGGTTGGTTTTAAAAGTGAATTTAATTAATTAAGGGTATTTATAAAAATATTTTGATTTCTTGAGGTAAGGAATTTTTATGAACTTATAATGGTTAAAGGTTTGTTTTTCAGAGAAAGTTTTTAATGAGTTCTTCTGAAACCCATGGATATGATTATATCTATAACATTAATTACATAAAATATTTAACTTTAATACATTACCATGATCGTTTATATTCATTGTTTTAGAGAATTAGGATGAAACATAAATTAACAATCCCATGTATTTTTCAACAAACATACATTTTTCTACTATATAAGCAACTACGTAGTCCATAGAAAGTCTTCAACTTCTCCTACAAATTCTACACACAAGATAATATTCTAGATACATCATATGTATTATTTTTTTCATAAATTGGGGAAATTAAAACATAATAAAGTGGTGGGATTAGATGCTGAGTTAAGGTAAACATAAATGATGAGAATTAAAGATCATAAGTGAGAATAAGATAAATATATAGGAATAATCAAGATACATAAAAAATCATACCCAATAAATCTTAGATAATAAATCATGATTCATGGAATACAAAATGGTATAACATAATAAATTAATCTCAAGATAATGTCGAAGCATGATTTAATAAACCTGAGCCATGTGAACATATCATTGTGATAAGAATAATCATAAGACTATGGAAAAAACATAAGCATAGTGTATAATCATAATGTGAGATATACAATAAATCCCTTGATTTAGTTTGTGAGTATATCCAAGAAAGATCACACTTTATTTTTTAAGAATATCCAAGAAGGAACATGCTTTCATTTTTTAGCATATTCAAGAGCGATCACGCTACATTATTTCATGAGAAATAAAAGATTAATCAATGCAGTGGAGATAAATATTGGACCCTTCTCATCAATCATACATACATATGTGTGACATAATATATTAATCATTTAAAAATATAATTAAAACCCATGGAAATAAAATGGGTTTCATTCATCACATTATAAGGAATCCATGTAAGGGAAAATGGGTTTCACAACATTTCCAAATGATATCACCAAAATTGACCTTAAGAATGAAAGCGATTTACACCCAAAAATCGATCTCCCAAAAATATCATTTAATAAGAACATTTAGAGGGAGATTAATGAAAAATAATTTCCCATGAAATAAATACTTTTATGATAAATAGAAAAATGTTAGTGAAACCACAGAATATTTTTTATAAAATATTGTTAACATTGTTGTAAAATAATATGTTTTTTATCACATTCAAAAGTTGAAAAGGTGAAATGAAAACTATAAAAAAAAATATTTTAAAAAAAATAAAAAATAGTTCCTTGAAAATATATAAATGTTATCAAAAGTAATATAGATTAGAAGATAAAACATTTGATTATTAAAGGATGCAAAAACTATTTTTATATAATGAAATAACTTCTTTGAGAACCAAAATTGTAAAAATAGACAAAAAATCCTTTTGAAAAAGGAGTAGGGAAATATGAAGGTAAAATGAGTTAATAAATAATTGGGTATAAAAATATAAATTAGAACACTGGTAGGAAGTAAAATACGGACAAGGAATTGAAATCATTGTTAAAGAGAATGATAATTATTCATTACATTAATATACATTTTATGGGGAAGAAATTCATCGAGGAGGATGATTTGAATCAAAAGTTCCATTTTATAAAAAGAGTAAAAGAATATACCATGATATAAAATATTAGGTTGGAAGAAAACAATCTTAGAATAAATATGTACAAGAAGAAGTATTATAACTCAATGAAGGGAGTTGCGTTAATGAAATCCCTTTTATCTTTAGTATCTTTTAAATTGAAAAAAAATTTAAAGAAACAGCATGATATATCTATCCAAACCCCATGAATTAAATTAATATGGAAAAAGATATCCATTAGGTAGTAATCACACAAAATAAAAGAAATAAAAGTTTGTAATATCAAACATGTCTCATGGATTTGAAAATGAGACAAATAACTCCTTACCATGTATTCTCGCTTACACAAACACAATCTAACCTCATGTATAATTAACATAAATATATTATTAACCTATTTTATAGCCTCATTCAAATATATAATTTCACGAACTAGGCCGGGATTCCATCCAACTTGACACCTGACCCGATTCATGGAATGTATAAAAGACCGTTCCTGATCCCATGGGATGGAAACTAGTTCTCAGGTATCAAAAACACATTATGGGAATGATTTCACCCAATTATATAAACCTAAAAACCCAACAATAATAAACAAAACATGACTGAATATTCATAACCAAACAAGGTACAATAATTTTCAGATATAAATTTTAAAAATTTTAAACAAAACCCAAAGGCGATAAAACAAAAAGGGAACAACAACACGATCCCAAAAAACACCATGTGATAAGAGGAGCATCATACTCATGCCAACACCACCAACACCTTCATGAGAATACCACTATCAACCTAAACCACCATCATAATAAATCTTTCCTTTACCTAAGTGAAACATATCCAAGTTTACATACACCCAATGGTGTGTGGAGGGTGTGAGCCAATGTCCAATCGGATTCCACCCCATAAAAGATATTCCATGTAAAAAAATTATAAGACAAATTAACATGAACATTTTATAAAAAGAAAATCTAGAGACATTTTTATAGAAAAAAATTCAAATGAGAACATGATTTTCTTTTGAAATAACCACCAAGTGCACCGTATGTTGACGGTAAGATCAATATCAAAAAAGAGCAATAAGTCACAGGAAGTCCCTATAGTTACTAGATATATTAGGACACTAGGTACCTTTTATATATCTGAAATGTGTTATAGAAACAAAAATGATCAAATTCCTCATGCATGAGCCACTAAAGAGAAATATATCCAAAATTCTAGTGGTCTCTAATCATCATCATTCAGTTGTTGTTGTATCATCAATTATTCTAGATAGAAATGGGCCTTGGCCCTACTCCCATGTATCATGATCATCATTTCCATGATTCCAAATCAAATAGACCAACAGAATAGAAATCCCGCAAAGCACTTTCTTCTAAGAATCTATAATCTGCACTGTCCGCTCAAATGAAAATAAATTAGGATCCAACTGCAACTCTTCCCAATTTAGCACATAAGATGGATCTAGGTTATACTTTTTCCACTGGGAAACATGAAGCATGTCATGAATTAATGTCAACTAGAAAGTAAAATCCAACCTTTATACCACTTTATTGATCCTCTCGATAATCTCTAAAGGTCTCACATACCTCAGCATTAACTTTCCTTGTTTTACCGAATGACGATGACCCAAGTGAGGTGCCACCTTCAAGAACACCTGATAAACCATAGAAAAATATAGATCTTTGTGCCTCTGATCAACATAAGACTTTTAGTGAATCTGAGCTATCAAAAAACACTACCTAATAAAATTGACATTATCAGAAGTCTCTTGCACAATGATTTGTCCCAACAGCGAGGTCTTGCCCACCTTAGCACAACAAAAAGGAGACCGACATGGCTGACCATAAAGTTCCTCAAAAGGAGCCATTGAAATCGAATATTGGAAACTATTGTTATATGTGAACTTAAGCATTAAAAAATGTCTATCCCACAAACCTCTAAAATCCAACACACATTCTTGGAGCATGTCTTCCAAAAATGATTTTCCCACTCAGTCTGGCCATCTATTTGAGGATGGTATGCCGTAATCAATTTGACCTGTGACCCCATTTCCTTCTAAAGTCCTTCCAATAACCAAGAGGTGAAGTGGGGGTCCCTATCATAAATGATTTCTTTCATCACACCATGAAGCCTCACTATCTCCCGAACATAAAACTGGACCAACTCATCCATCTTAGCTAAATCTTTGATATGAATGAAATTAGCTAATTTGGTCAAACGATTCATCACTACACAAATATCATTCCTTCCCCAAGTTGTTTGAGGTAATCCAAAAATAAAGTACATGTAAAATTTTCTCTACTTCTAGGTAGGAATGGGTAGTGGATGTAGAAAACCCTAGGTCCTCTAGTGATTTACTTCGAACTAATAACATTATAACATTATGATATAAAGTTAGCCACATCCCACATCATACCTTGTCACCAAAATTGTAGACGCTTGTCATAGTAAATCTTGGTAGCACCGGGATGAATGAACCATTGATACTGGTGGCTATCATGTGTTACCAACTTTATTATAGATAAAGGAACCAAAAAGTGACCCTTGAATCACAAAACTCCCTCGGGAGAGAATGACCAATCATAAGACGTCTCCCCAACATGAAAAAACCGCATAGAATACTAGAAAAACTCATCACTAGAATGATCCTACTGAATTAAATCTATAAGAGAAGGAGTAAACCATATACTCACCAAGAATGCACCTCCACTATGCTCCTTGGTTTCCAAGTGCATTTGATCAAAGAGCCCCATCAAATTCCACTCATCACTGGAATCTTTTAATGACTGCACTGACAGTTTCCTACTTAAAGCATTTGGCACCACATTACCTTTTCCTGGGGTATAAACTATATCAATGTTTAACCTCTAAAGGTACTCAACCCAATGATGTTTCCTTATATTCAGATATTTCTGGGAGAAAATGCAATAAAAACTCTTATGATTAGAATAAACCAAAAATTTCTCCCCGAAAAGATAATGGCATCACATCATCAAGGAATGCATCACTACTGATATATCTAGGTCATAGGTTGGGTAATTCTTTTCATGTGGTCAGAGTTGGTGAGAACCATACGCCACCACATGATCCTCCTGCATTATAACTCACCCAAGACCCATACTTGAGGCATCACAATAAACCACATAACATTTTCCAAATTCCAACAAGATAAAAACAGGAGCGGTGGTCAACCACCGCTTAAGCTCCTCAAAGTTTGCATGGAATTATGATCTCCATTCAAAGTTCACCCCCTTTCGGGTGAGCGTTTTCATGGATGAAAAAAGCTGAGGGAAGTCTCGAAAAAATCACATGTAATAACCTTCCAGGTCAAACAGATTTTGATCTCAAAAACATTGTTCCGCTTCTCCTATGAAATAACTACACTAATCTTCTTAGGGTACACTAAAACCCCTTGTTCTGAGATCATATAACCTAGAATATTCACTTCCCTGACCCATAAGGTTAATTTTGAAAACTTTTCATAGAAATTATGGTCGTAAAGAGTGCCCAAAATGATCCTCAAATGATTCTCATGCTCCTCCTCGGTCCAAGAATAGATTGGGATACTGTCCACAAACATCGCGATAAAGGAATAAAGATACTGGTGTAAAACCCTATTCATAAGTTCTATGAAGACTGCTGGAGCATTTTTCAACCTGAAAGGCATGACCAAGTACTTGAAATGGTTGTACCAACTTTGGAAATCTGTTTTCGGAACATCTGCCACTCTTACTCTAACATGGTGATATCCAGAATGCAAGTCAATCTTAGAAAAACGCCTTTCCCCCTTAAGAAGATCAAAGAGGTCATCAATACAGGGCAAAGGATACTTGTTCATGATTTTCAATTTATTCAGATTCAGGTAATCAAAGCATAAGCAGTGGGATATATTGGCCTTTTTCATGAATAGGACTAGGGTAGCCCAAAGGGAGACGCTTAGAAGAATGAATCCTTTGGATTCCAAATTTTCTAGTTAACCCTTTAATTATCTAAAATCAGTGGGTCCCATATGATATGAGGGAATAGATATCGGTCGTGTTCTCGATGCCAAATCTATATAGAACTCCACATCCCACTCCATAAGAAAGCTTGAAAAGTCATATGGAAAAACCTCTCGGAACTCATCCACCATGGGAGGTAATCCACCCTCAGGAATACCACCACCATCCTTCAGTATGAGTGGCGATAATTAAAAAATAAGGTTTCCCTATTCTGGGAGTGGAGGTCCATCATTTCCCGAATGAGCATCCCATTCATAATGAAAAACTTGGGTACTTCCATTAGGTTCCATAAAGATCACTCACCGCCTATAAAAATTGATGTGTGCCTGGAAGTGCAGCGTACAATCCATACCAAGGATTATGTAAAAGAGGTCCATTTCCAAAATAAGAAAACCACATTCCAGTTTGACCCCTAACACGGTGAGGGCAGAAGATGGACACCTGAAACCCTACTCTCGCTTCTTACCAAGCAGTGTTACCAACTCCATTTCATACTACATAAGCTCTGTTAAAAACATTAACACATCAACCAAGAATATAGAAATAAAGAAAATAGATGCACTAGTATCAAACAAAACCACAACTAAGGATGATGCAATAAAAATAGTACCTTGAACAATCGCAGGTCATGTATCTGATACTATTGGTGCCTAGTCCATAACATGAAGATGTTTTGTATCAACCTGAGCCTAAGAATGACCACTAGTCTATAGCTATTCCCTGAACTGACTATTCCTATAAGATGATCTAATCCTACCGCCACGACCCCCAAACTGATATTCAGTCATCCTAGACAGATCTAACTGGGTTGACATTCCCCTGGAAGCTACAAATCCTGCACCACTATGATAGGAACAAGTGGCCCTGCAAAACCATTGTAAGTGTCCCATATGTTTGCACTGATGGAAAGATCTAGGTGGGTTTTAAAATGTTGACTGAACATGCCTCGGCTTCCCACACTAGTGGAACATAACTATTCCATCATATGAAACTACTGACAATGACAAACAAGAAGGATAGCCCAAGATACCACCACCCTTCTTCCCCTACTTTCCTACTTCCTCTTCTTCTCTAATGAGTTACCACCACCCACGACTGACACTACTCCAGGGAATCCATAATTTTCTTTTTGATCGATTTCAAACATACTAGCATAATCGAAAACCTCATAATAAGTCCACAACTTAAACAAAAAGACTTGAGAATAAATATCTGGCAGCATCCCCATCTCAAACCTCTAAGCTTTCATTTGATCAATGGAAAAGATCTCGACTGTATACCGTACAAACTCTGTGAAGTAATTGGTATACTTCATCACTATCTGGTTTCCCAGGGTATGATCCAATAACTCCTGGGACCTCACATAGTCTAGAATATCATGATAGTACTGCTCATTGAAAATGATCTTAAAATATTTATGACTCATTTTCTCGCTCTTCCAAGCTTGAACCACCAAGTCCCACCACCTTCAACTGGGACCTTCTAATAGAAACTAAGCACATTTCACTCGAACTTCCTAAGTCGAATCACAGAATTGGAAAATATTCTCTATCTTCTCAAGACACTGGTATAATTCCTAAGGTTACACATTTCTTTGAAAATAAATAGGCTTTTTCTTAATAAAATCTTGAGATTTGTCCTTTACAGGACCTGGTTCGGCTTCGATAACCTGAGTAGGACCAGAGCCCACTCTTTTCCCCATTGTATGGACACCTCAAACCATAGATTCCACTAATATCTGATCAATTGGTGAGGGGGGGACTCTCTCTAACCTATTCCTGTGGTTTCACAAGAATTCTCCAAGGAGAAATTTTACTACAATAAGAAACAACCACAAAGAAAACCATAAATACTACCATTCTAAAAAATTTCTGCAAACAAAAAAATCTCAAACACGTCCACAAATAAAAAAATAACCAAATCCATCAAAATAACAAGCCCAACAACCAAACCACTCCACCCCCACCCAGTGTCTATATACATTATGCAGCCTGTACGTCTCACATGGAGGAGAATTCAAACAAAATCCCAACATCCCATGGCGACTCAAGATCATCCATGAGGTGTGTTGTCCATGAACCCTACTCACAACTAGAACCTAAATCCCTGACAATCCAAGCTATAGTCTATCTAGAATCATCCCAAAATAATATTGACCCAAAAAGTGTGTGACCTACTCTGATACAATTTTTCCACGAACTAGGTTGGGATTCCATCAAACCCAACACCCAACCTGATTCATGGCACATCCCGAAGGGTGTTCTCGATCCCCATGGGATGGAAACTGGTGCCCAGGTATCAAAAAAACACCATGGAAACAATTTCACCCAATTATATAAACATAAATAACCAAGAATAATAAATAAAACATGAGTAAATATTCATAACCAAACAAGGTACAACAATTTTCAGATTTAAAGTTTATAACTTTTAAACAAAACCCAAAGGGGCTACAACAAAAAGGGAACAACGAAACCATCCCAAAAACCACAATGTGATAAGAGGTGCATCATCCTCAAGCCACCACCACCAGCACCTATATGAGAAGACCACTAGCAACACAAACCACCATCACGATAAATCTTTCCTTTACCCGAGTCAAACACAACCAAGTCTACATACACCGAAAGGTGAATGCAGGGTGGGATCCAAAGCCCAACAGTATGCCACCAAATAAATGATATTCTATTCTAAAAACATTATAAGACAAATGAACATCCATGTTTTATAAAAATAAAGTCTAGAGACATTTTTATAGAAAAAATTTTAAACGAGAACATGCATTGATTTTTAAATAACCAACTAAGTGCATTGTATACCGATGGTAAGATAAATATCACAAAAGAACACTAAGTCCTAGAAAGTCCCTATAGGCACTTGCTATATTAGAACACTAGGTACCTTGTATCTCAGTGAAATGTGGCATATTAATCACAATGATCATAGTCCTCGTACACAATCCACTAGAGAGATCATAGTCCTCGTACACAATCCACTAGAGAGGCTCTCTGTGACCCAGTTATAATGGCCTAAGTGGGGAGCGACTCTTAGTGACCCGACAGACCCACGGTGGGGAGCGGCTGTTAGTGACCCAGCAGACCTACGGTACTCATCGGGGATGAGTTCCTCAACCATCCAAGGTGTTCACTATTATGATTGATAGTATTGGTTTCCATACTTTAGATTATACCAGCGTGATCTGACAGTACCTTGTGCATATCTTCTTTTGTGGTCTTTCTGTTGTGTTTCAGGGTCCATATTGAGTGTTGTGTTACTCACCCTTGCACGGGCTCCACCCACACGTATCGTGTATGACGGAGATGACATACGCTTCGATAGAGACATTGGTGGCCCGGGACCAGGCGGTGCCCAGTGAGATACGACAGGCAGGACGTACTTTTACAGCTTCCGGCAGCCACTCCTTACCTACCGTTCAGGTGGGGTTCTCTTGCGGACGACTTTTTCAGAGATCTTTTGTACTTTTCTGTTTTCAGTTTGTCTTTTGTTGGGTTTGTATTCTAACCCATTTGACTTATAGCTTGTACCTTTACTCAGTGGTTGTTTTAGTGACATATGCATGTTTTCCTTTTAGCTTTTTGGGATGTGGTTGTGTGTGTGTGTACAGGTATTCAGGCAAATGCCTCCCACTCGTGGGATAGTGCATTCAGTGCTAGTCCCCAACCCCTAGCCATTGAGAGGTGGGCTTGGGGTAGTCACGACACGGGCCCCGAGGGACGGGTCATGATAGGAAAGGTCTAAGTGGTAGGTTGTTGAGGATCTTGGAGTTAGGAGATGGATATGGTATCAAGACAACTCTGAACAGCTACATCAATATATTTTATTTATTGATTTCCACTTATAGTGTATATACTTGTTGACCTGCCACATTGGGGGTTTGTTGGTTTGATTTTGTACGACTTGACATGACATCTGTTATAGAATCTTGTTTATCTACTTGCTATTGTAATGTTTAGATACATCGTCTCAAACTCATTGATTTGGTTTGGGGTGTTATATTAATAACCAACAAATATCCATAATGAATCAAATATATGGAATGTGAATATTCCCCAATAGAATAACTTCATATGTAAACTTCATTTGAATAGTATTGTATGTAGTAATGGGGTATTATGAAGACATTATTAAAATGATAAATATATAGTAAAGTACATAGCATAAATAGGTAATGGATGAAAAAGACAACTAATCCATCCGAAATGTTGGTTTAATAGAAAAAGAAAGTCTTTGGAAAATTAGATAGGAAAATTGAAGCAAAAGTTTGAAAATAACTTTCTTAAAACCATGTGTAACTTTATTGTAAAAACAAAGATATAAATGCTGCACAACTCCTCGTGAAATCTTCCCGGAGACGTCCAGGCGACAGATCGGGCAAGTGGTGCGGCGGTGGAGGCAGTTACGGATGCAGTGGGCATGGAAGGTGTGGGAAGGCAGCAGCGGGAGAAGCATGTACCGTCTTCTCCACACAAATGCTGCACAACTCCTATTCTCCCACCACCGCCGTCGCCGCCTCTTCCGACGGTGCCTCCTCCTCTTCCACCACCGCCCTCCCCGCCTTGGCTGCCTCCAACCCGATCACCACCTTTAACGATGACTCCTCCTCCGCTGGAAGCAGCAGTCTCCCCTCATGGCGCTCATAGTCCGTGGACAGCATAATCTCGAGGATCAGCCCGGTGGGTCGTGGATCAGCGCCGTAGAAGTGGACCACTTGCAACACTTTGGTTGTAAGGCGGTCTAGAATGACGGGGTCCAGGCCGGGCTCGAGGCGGAAGATCATGGCGCCGACGGCCTGCCGTGTAGCAGTGGTGAAAGCGGAAAGAGGGTCGACGCAGTGGTGGATGCTAGCCATGGGGGTGTGCTCCTCGAGGCGGAGGAGGGTGTGGGTTCGCTCTCCTTCCTCGTTGGCGGCGACGTTGAACCACCGGTCGAAGTGGCTGCTACTGTACTCGATGTGCAGCGTCGCCGGGGGCTGCAGGGTTGGGTCGGCGTCCAGGCTTTTCCTGATTTGGAGCATCACAACGGTGGGAAGTGGGTGAAACTCATCATGCTGCTCCATGGGCGGATTAAAGCCCACGAACATAAACACCGGCGTCGATGGATCAAGTCTTCTTGACTCCCAAGCCTCTGGGACTTCCATATGGGCGGACGAAAGAGTGCGTTGATGATGGAGATGGTGACTGGAGGCGGCTGAGAATTCAGCCCTCGGGGAAACATTTATAGGAGAGGACTATGGCAAGATTTAGGAAAGATTTGGCTTTCCTAGTTTGCCTGGGTTGTAATTTTGATATTTCTTTATAAAAAAACAAATAGATATAATACTTTTCATTTAATGATTCAAAATCATCATATGTGGGGTTATTTATTTTGGAAAGATTTTGATTTCCTACTTTGACTCGGCTGTATTTCATGATCAAAAAGAAATTTCGATATGTTACCTTTCATTTAATGATTCGTAATTCTAGATCCGGGATGCACACATGCTAAAATATATATCTTTTCGTATTTATAAATGAAATTATTTTAAATATAATTATGTATTTATATAAATAATGATATTTATTCTTTTATGTAAATATTAATGTGTAATTATAATTAATGGTTATTAAATGTAGTTCATAATTAAAAATACCTTTTTATATACAATCAATACAATATGTACATCTATATCATCAATTAGTGATAATAATATTTCTATATATTATCAACCGTAAATCTATTTAAACATAATTATTAAAATTCCAATTTTAATTTTAGAGTTATAATTAATAATATATAGTAAAAAACATTTATAAATTTATATTTTTCATTTAGTTGATACAAAAATATTATACAATTATATATGCAATTTATATGCACTCATAAAATAAAAATAAAAATAATTTAGTCTTATTTTAAATATAGTTGACAGTAAATTCAGAATTATTTGTAATGTCCCGGGAATTCCGTATATTTTTTTTAATTATATGGAATTATTTCGTGACCGAGAAATCTGACGACGCGTGATTCCGAGGCCCGGAGTGTCCGGAATGATCCGTCGAAGTTCGGTTGAATTTTAATTAGCACGTGTAACCAGTTTCCTGAAAAAGTGAAATAACTCTTAAACTGTAACTCGGATCAGAAATCTGAGGGCATCGTTGCATTCAGGATGACAGGTTTACCCTAGGCACGACTTAAGTTTAATTGGCGCGAGACTTCTGTAAGAAAACCCAAAAATGACATAATCGTAAATAAAATATTTAAATAAATTATTTTATTTTTCAAATTTTTATAACTCACAAACGACACCAGGGAAAGTTAGTTTTTGACCGTAAATAAAATAATTAAATGATAATTATTTTATTGTAAAATCCATAACATTTAAACAGTAACTCGGATTCGAAATCTGAGAGTACCATTGGGTTCGTTGGGGTGTGTTTCACATGAGCAGAGCCTAACCTCGACCGGCGCGGGTCGAGGGTGATTGTTAATAATTTTCCGAACTTTTTTTCGGGTATGTTTAGTAAACGCACGAGCGGCGTTTTGTAACTTTTGAACCGGTACTCAGAATTGAAATCTGAGTACACCGTTGAACTCGCAGCGCTGATATTCGCTTAAGGAGACCTTCACCTTGAACGCAGTGGATCAAGGGTGGAAGGTAGTTTTTCGGATTTGCGTGGGAGAAAAAAAATAAAAAAATAACTTTTTATTTATTTTATTTGAAACCACCATTTTGAATGCTTGGTGGTGGGGACCACCCGAACTCCCAATTAATGTGGGGGAAACCCTTGGTATTCCCCTAGTTAATGTGTCAACCTCAATTTACTTAATGAGCCAACTTAACTTGTTAAATTAATAAACTTAATTTAATAAATTGGCTCCTCTTTTTATTGAGTTTGGGAAAATGTTGGCAAAGGGAGAATTGTGGAGAGCCTTTGGAGGATCATCTTCTTCAATGAAGAACACTCTCCAACGAAGAGCATCCTCCAGAATCAGAGAACGAGGACGACACTTGAGCTCGAATCGGAAACATCTTGCGGGAGCAACGAACGCAGATGTCGTCATCTAATCAACTTCGTCTTCTTCCTCGCGCCACTTCCAACAGACAATCGAGGAAGACCTTATCATGATCTATCAGTGATCATGCGATGTGATTTATGCATGGAATATGATATCTCTAGCCATTCACTGGTATCTTACTTGATGGAAAACATTCTGGTCATGAGATCCACCACTCAGAGAAATCAACTCTAGCATTTAGATGCAAAAGGCAGAACTTCTCATCATGAGAATCATCCTCTTCATCAGGAAGAGTAGTGGTTCATCTTTCATGATGGGGTGGGGGATTTATAGTCCTCACCACCCTGATAATTCTCCAGTTTTCATGGCATTTATTAGGTGAATCAATGTTCGATTTGGCGAAGAGCTTCAGTGTCACATGTCTTCACGAGTGTCTACCATGGATCACTCTGTGGGAATCACCTAATTTTCAGAAACTGCAAGTCCCTCCCATCAATGCCACAATTTTTGTATTATTTCCAATTAATTGGGACTTTTTGAATCATAGGGGTTTTCCTAAGGACCAACATATTTTCATATTGACATTTCTAAGGGATTTCACAAGATCAGACCACATCTAGAAGACCTTTGTGTGATCTCGGGTAACTTGTCTGAGAACTTCAATGAGACAAGGATGGCTTGTCAAGGGACCTTTGCAGAATTAGGCCAACATGTATAGGAGTCTCACGAGACCATGCTGCGAACATCCATAGCATATCTCAAGTGTTTTATGGCAATTAGAGATGACCATCTCCTCTCCATTTTATTTTCTTTTTTTATGTTACAAAGGTCGGGAGTCATGCGAGATTGCATGAGTATTATTGAAGAAAAATACTCTACCTCTCATTGATGTGTCACGTGACCAAAAAAAATCCTAGGGGGATTCATGATCATTTCATGGAAAAATCCATATTTTTATCCTTAGGGAGCCAAAGGGGAGTTTGAGGTCTCTTGGACATTGTTTATTATCTTCGCATGATGAGGATGATATGATGGAGAGATTTCACTAGATGAGGCGGACATCTCATCGGGGTCTAGCGGTGTCTTATGGATCACTCGGTGTGTGATGTGTGAAAATTACAACCATGAGTGGATCCCACCTCTTCCACATTTATTTCCTATGTTTTATTTTTGTACAAATGCTTGGGATTTTGTGGGTTTTCTTGAATGTTGTGGATGAAAATAATTCTCCCCATCGATGATCAATCATGTGAGTTTTATGACAGCAAGATGCCTCCTCCTTTTGGATATTTTCTCTTAGTTCTGAAGGATTTTAGGATGGTATGTCAGGCATTCTCCAATTGAAAAATTGCAAGTCCTGGGGGAGTTTATTTGGCTTCTGCGACATGACCACTGGTTTTCAGGGGCACCTTTGCAAGAGCATGAGGTTTCGTCAAAAGGGGCTCTGCAGGATCCACTGCAGGTTATGCACTGCACATGTTTCTTTCATGTGACCTTATGATGGTCATGCGATCACATATATCTCAGAGTTTTATATGATCTTTTGGCATTTTCCACCTTCTCCATCCCTTTCTTTTGTTGGGAACATAATACCCATATCTTAGTAATTTTTTCCTTTGTAAATTTATTGGTGCTCATTTGGAGAGTGCCAACAGTATTAGACGTATATTTATACATGAAACTATTTTTAATATAATTATGTATTTATATAAATAATGATATTTATTCTTTTATGTAAATATTAATATGCGTACTTATAATCAATGGTTATTAAATGTAGTTCATAATTAATTATGCCTTTTTATATACAATCAATACAATATGTACATCTATATCATCAATTAGTGATAATAATATTTCTATATATCATCAATTGTAAATCTATT
Source organism: Viscum album (assembly GCA_963277665.1). Classification (NCBI taxonomy): domain Eukaryota; kingdom Viridiplantae; phylum Streptophyta; class Magnoliopsida; order Santalales; family Viscaceae; genus Viscum; species Viscum album. Next base: position 1,388,936,606 of record OY728160.1, read on the forward strand.
TACATATAATTATTAAAATTCCAATTTTAATTTTAGAGTTATAATTAATTATATATAGTAAAAAACATTTATAAATTTATATTTTTCATTTAGTTGGTACAAAAATATTATACAATTATATATGCAATTTATATGAACTCAAAAAATAATAATAACAATTTAGTATTATTTTAAATATAGTTGATAGTAAATTCAGAATTATTCTTACACAACTTCAATTTAAATTTACAAAAAATGTTTTTATCAGTGCTAAAATTTGTGTATCACTACCGCAAATTCGGCTTTAACAAATATCACCCTTTATCAATGTTAAAAAAACACCGATAAAGGGGATACCTGTATTAGTGTGAAAAAGGCATTTTTTATCTGTACTAAAAAAACAATGATAAAAGTACCCTTTTATCAGCGTTTTTAGCACTCATAAAAATACTCATATTATTTAGATAGGGCAAAATATGCATTTATACTTAATATATAAGATTTTTAGTGAAAACGGCTTATAAAATAATTAAAAAGTATTATTAAATTGAGTAATAGTCATTTAATAAAAATTTGATGATAAAAAAATTAAATGAATTAATGAACGGTCAAAAATAAGTTGAAAACATTACTTGAACTTCAAACAAACAAAAATTTTTATCCGGGTGTTCGTTTGAAGTCTACCACATATCAAATCGATGCTTGGAAAATATTTGCACCCTAGTGATATGGGTGAACCCCTGATCACGTTTTCAAGGATAAAAATGCTCAAAAGGCCTTCAAAACTGAGTTTTTTGTCAGCCTATCCCATTTTTTCATCATTCGATAGAATTTCAGTCTTGTTTAATAGGGTTTTATTTCCTTTTTTCAGTGGGGACTGAATTTATTCCGAGAGCTTATATTCATATATATATATATATATATTATGGTTTTGAAATTATATCATTTTTCATAATATAGTTTTATTTATAAATAAATATATACACATGTATAAATATTTGTATATATTCACACATAAAAATTTAATTTTATAAATAAATATGTAAACATATTTACATTTAAAATATCTTTATTTATCTATAAACCATATATAAATAATAAAAATATCCATTTTATTTAAAATAAAAATGTATGAATATTTTTATATATTTATAATGTATATATATTGTAAGTATATATATAAATATATTTTTGTGCGTGTATTAAAAAACTGAAAAATATTATCTATATATTCTAATATATGTATATAAATATTAACATATAATATATATAAATAAATATAAATATCTATAATTATATTTATAGATACACATAATATATATATATATATGTCAGTATGTATGTATTTATAAATACATACACACAAAAAAATATCCATTATCTATACTATAGCATGTCCATTTCCAATACACATGTCATCTTTGGATCAATTTACCCCTACGTGTCTACTTCCCATTCAATTCAGCTCACCCTCCCCACATCCCCTCTCAATTTCCTCCTCATGCCCCGTCTCCTCATCTCCCTATCCCCTTCCCTTTCTCTCCCTGATCAGTTGTCTCCCAATTTCCTCCTCTATTTTTTTCCACGCCCCCACTCCCTCGTCTCCCTATCCCAATCTCCCACTCCCCGCTCCCCGTTCCCCATTCCCCACTCCCCTCTCCCTGCTCCCCCGCTGCCCTTTTCTGAATAGCCTCCCGGTGTAAATCTCTGACTCCGCCTTCCGGCTACCCACCTCGGCCTTCCAGCTACTTGCCTCCACCTTGGCCTTCCCGCTACCCACCTCCACCTTTTGCGATTCTTCCTCTTCCTACATCGTTGCCTCCAGGCTACTCAACCTCCATATCGCATCGATCGTGAGGGCTTTCCCTTTTCTTCCTCGCAAAATCGACAACCAAATCAGGAACCCTAGGTCGTACATCTTAGTTCTCAAACAAGATCTCGATCGAGGGGTAGAAGTCTCATTTTATATTAAGGATCCACACTCTAGGTACATGATTTATTTTTTTCATGCTTTGCCACTCCAGAATATTCTCTGTCGTCCTGCTTTCAATGATTTTTATCATGCATTTTCTTGAATCTTACAGTCATGCGTTGTCTTCTACAAACCGATTATATCTTCCCTATAATTCTATTTTTTTTCCATGAAGTAAAAAATCTATTTATTTTAAATATTTAGAGTTCGTTTGGCAGCGCTGATTTGGGAAGAAAAGAGATGATACGGGCAGATTGAAACCGATTTCTCCCGTTTGGCAAAGTAAAAAAGATCGAGAGAAACCAAACACGCGGAAACAGGGAGAAATGGATTTCTCCCCGGTCAGTGATTTCGATGATTTTGAATCGTCCCAAAATCGGGACGATTCCAACAGAAATGATCCACCATTTCAGTATTTTTTTTAATTTTCAAAATTATCCCTGAATAATTTATAAATAAATAAATAAACATTCCGTGCATGAATAATTCAACGGCTCGTGCATAAATAATTTATAAATAAATAAATAAATTTTGCTCAATGTAATTTATAAATAATGATTTTTCTAAGTTCAACATAATTTATAAGTAATAATAACAATCAAATGTAATTTTTTTTATAATGTTGTATAAATAATTTTGACTATGACTAATTTTGTGTATATAAATAATCATAAATAATTTATAAATAATTTTGATTATAGATAATTTTGATTATAATTAATTATGATTATCCTGAATTAATAGTTTATATAAATATTTTATAAATAATTTTGAATTAATAAATATTTTGAATTAATAACTTTGAATTAATAACTATTTTGAATTAGTAATTATTTTGAAATAATAATTATTTTGAATTTAAAATTTTGAATTTATTATTTTGATTACCTTGAATTAATAATTTTGAATTAAAAATTATTTATTATTTTTATTATTTTGATTACCTTGAATTAATATTGTGTTTATGTGTTATTTTTTAACAAAGGTTATTTGTGTCATTGGTATCAAAACAGTTTCTTTTCTTTTTTTTAAAAAATTGTCACCAAAAATGATGGAGAGAAATTCAAAATCATTTCTTTTCTTTTACTAAGTTGTTGATCCAAACACAAGGATAGAAATTACAATCATTTCTTTTCTTTTCTTTTCTTTTATAAATTATCAAATCATTTCCTTTCTTTTACTAAAATATCACCAAACGCAGCGTTAATCTTCCTATTTTTTTATTACCATGCATACCTATTGCAACACATGCTCTTATGCTTCATTTTTATGTTTCTTTATCTTCATTTTACATTAAATCTTTGGCGTTATGCTGTTTAATTTCCAATTTCATTATCTTAATAGTAATTTTTTCCACTCTTCTTATATATCAATAAATTTTATTTTTCTATATCATAGTTCCTCCTTGTATGTTCATTCTATGAATTTTCATAAATTATTCAATGCAATTTGTTTAATTATCGCCTCTTTAAATGTTCACATATTACAGGGATGGTGTTTTTTTCCATTTGAAAATTCTCTACATAGAGGAAGTATTATTTCCTTACATTTTATTTTATTTTTTTATTAATATTTTTCATTTCAACCAGCACTGCATTATAATTCTCTTGTATATGATCATGTCTTGTTTGAGTGGGGTTGAGTCAACCATGAATGGGAGTAAGAACTAAAATAAATTTAATGATATTTAATTTTGAGTTGATTTAATTTCTGGTTATTATACTGGACATTGACGTACCTATAAGACAACCATCCCATAATCTACCATTAATGGGAGAAAGAACTGAAAGAAATTTAATGCTATTTAATTTGGAGTTGAGTTGATTGCAGGTTATTGTATTGAACATTGAGCTACCTATAAAACAAGCATCCCATAATCTATATGAACAAGTATCTCCTTTATAATTATTTTAGTGCAATGTTAATTAATTTTCATATAACATTTGATAATACATTATTAATCACAATTCCTATCTATCTCCGTATATCTTCCTCTTTAAATCAAGTTTATTTTTAACTTTTTGAACTTCTCAACTTCCATTATTTATTGGTGATTTTTAAATGTTCCGCACAAAACTAGAAACAATTTATCCTTTTTTGGATAGATTATTTTTATCTAGCACTCAGTAAGGCCATTATCATATCAGGTAGTTGTTTATCTCCCATGAATCATGTTCATCTCCCTTTGAATCTCAGAGCAGGTATCTCTTCACACCCTCTATTGTTCTCTAATTTTGAGAGTTGGCTATCAAAATTTTGTACTCAACTCATGCTACAGTGTATTTATAATAAGTCGAAGACCTCTGGTAACATTTCATCATCGTGTATTTTCCCTGTTATCTAGAATCTTCCATTTATTTTCTTTTTTATTTATTTCCTTGGTCATTTTACATAAAATTTTATAAGTGTCTCTGTGTTTGTATATTTCCTGTGATCTTTTATCTTACATATTCCATTTTTTCCTTGTATTTTTTATTTGGATTTTATCTTCTCTTAATGAACTTGTGAATCCATATTTTCTAATTTCATTACGATTAAGCTATTTTTTTTTCATTTTTTACGCTACACTAATTTTGAGTATCATTTTAATGACATTTACACTGATTGATGCATTTTGGTGAAATGAATCATTAGATTCATTTTTTTCAATGTTTGATGGAAAGATTTAAAGGGTATCTTGGCTGTTTTCTTTGATGATATGATTCCTTAGGGGTTTCTTTTGGATGTTTTATTGGACTATATGATTCCACTGCGCTCAATTTTCTTTATGGTGATGGACACAACAGGCAGATGGAAAAGATTGAAAATCTCTTTAGTGCCAAAGTAGCTATGGTAATGTTATAAAATTTACACAAACATTCTAATTATAAGTTTACTATGTAGTATTTTTCTATCCATATATATATATGTTTGAACATTAATTTTCATTGTAGGTAATTAATCATACAAATGCATGGTAGGTTCCATCCTCAATGACAAATGAGCATTTTGATGTTGAATTGAAGGAAGCTGGCCTGGTTAATGTGATGATCATTGTATTTGAATTTTGGTTTCAAGTGGATATTTTTTCAACATTGAATAATCTTGATGTAGTATATGCATAAAAAACACTAAACGGTTCATCCAAGAGATAAATATCAGCATCCTGATAAAGAGCACGAGCAAGTTGAATGTGTTGTTTTTAACCTCAACTCAAATTGACCCCTCTTTCCCCAATTTTAGTTTGATCACCAAAGGCAGAAGATCAAGATCCTTTAACAAAGAACACATCTCCAGTGTTTCTTGGTACCTTTTTTGATCCATGGTGGATCCAAATATAATGTTTCCTTTAATTGTTCCAGTCTAAATCCAAACTGTCTAGAAACAAAAGAAATCTTACCAAGAACCTAAATCTGCATAATTGAAAGCGAAAAAAACTTGATTAATGAGCATGTGTCAAAATATCAAATTCTACAAACATTAATGTGTATAGTATTAAAAATTAAAATACTAGAGCAGAAATAACCCACCATTCAATTAATGCTTGGAACTTCCCCGTGCACTGTTGCTAAAAGAGTAGACTTTCCATAGCCAACCTCCCCACATATAACCACCTTTTCTCCAAGCTTAACCTCTAAGTTAAAGGATTAATTTATATATGGATTTATTTTATCATTTATATTTAATTATTTTTTTCATTTTTCACAGGTGGATTACAATGAGCATGATCATTTTGTAGTGATAATTAAAGAAGCTATAATGTTGTGGGATACTAGACGTCATGGGAATCATCATGCATGGAACCAAACCTCTCTTTCTTGATGAAGAAAACTCTTGATACTTATCTATACATTGATGGAAGATTACAAGATTCATATAATACATGTTAGTTTTTTGGGCTTCACATCACCTAATAACATAAACATTTGTGGGTAGATTAGTTTGGATTTTATTGTTGCACTCAACCCCACCAACCAAATCAGGTATGACATCTTCAAAGATCAAGGCTTTAATGAAATACCACACATATCAAAAGTATTTAGTCTCTCTACTCCCTTTGTACTCGATAATTTCATGAAAAATAACAATAGGATTTTTGTCACAAACCAGGCCGGGTCGTCATCCGACCCGATGCCCGACCCGGTCCGCAACATGGCCCGAAGGGCGTTCCCAATACTCATGGGCTGGAAACTAGTACAGGGCACCACAATGAGGTAGTTGGGAATGATTTATCCCATAAAAGACATATAAATAGTCGACATAAACTAAGTAAGGTAGTTAAAAAATTTTAATTGAAAATAGAACAAGGATGGACCGTTGAACATACCTCCAAGTGACCTCATGGGTCACCACCAAGCAGATAAACAAGATTACTACAAGAGAGATCCAAAACTAGAACCTGAAACTGAAAAGATAAAGCAGGCGTGAGCATCGAGATGCTCAGTAGGAATGCCAAAATACAACAACGCCCTATGCCACTGACTTTAATAAGAAATCCAAATCACGCTAGTTTGAAAAAAAGGCATAATAAAATAATGTTTTTCACTCTTTTCAAATTCAAATAACAAGATTTAATTTCCAAGAAAACATTTCTCTTCCCTTTTCAAAATAGGTTTTGAGCATGCATTAACATTTCAAAATTAGAGACCAATTTAGATTAAAATATGGTTTTCACAAAAAAGGGAACAAGCATGAAGCAAATGAATTGAAAATCATATCACAAGCACCATGGGAAGTCACTAAGCAGCTAGTGTTAGTTGGGGACCTAGGATCTTCGTGTCTCGGTGAAACATGGCTTAGAAGGCCACAAACCTCCGAAAATGTGGCTTAGAAGGCCACAAACCTCAGAAAACATGGCTTAGAAAACCACGACCCTCAGTCATTCATATGTTTAGTTAGTGTTCCAATCATCAAAAATGCAGTGATACCGGGTCAAGTCACCTCCGGACCACTAGACCATGAGTCCTAGGTCACCCACATAGATACTATGGTTTCCCATTATGCTCTAGTTCAAGTGGTGGTGAGTTTTTATCAAGCAATCATATATGTACACTACAATTTATTTATCTAAAACTCATTCAACCTCTCACCACTATTCTCCCTCCTTAAGCGCATCCCCCCTCTTTCACGCCACACAAAGCATAAGCATCAACACTAGAAACATATCAAAAATCACATTTTAACACTTTCATTACTTTCTTAAACTAGGGGGAATGCAAGAGGTTTTTTTTCAATTTTGTAAACTATTTTCAAAGTGCCAAAAATACCGATTAATTTACAAAGAACATTACCAATCATAAAAATATGTTGCTCAACATCTTTCAGTTTCAAAAATCATCTTAAAAATCCATTTTCACAACCAAGGAACCATACATTTAAAAACATGCTTAAAATAAATCAAACCAATGAAGAAAGGAAAATTACCAATTTACCCCAGATTTATTCCAAAACTCATGCATTCTTACAAACTAATCAAAACAAGAACTTCCCTCTTTTTAAAGTCTTACACTAATTTATCTTTATTCAACAATCAACCTTCACACACACAGGCTATCCACCTAGGAAAACCACTTTAAGGATTTAGCATTTCAAAACCAATTTAGCATAAAAAGGGTATTACATTTTCCAAGCATGGTCGGGATCATATATCAACATGAAAAACACACTTTGGAAACTTTATAAAATATGCATAGATAATGAAGAACCATTTCTCAAAAAAACTTCAAAGCATTCAATGTGTCAAGCTAGAAAACATATCTAAAAGAAGACTACACATTTTAAATCGTAAAAGTGAACCATTAAATATAAAGGGATGTCCAACACTAAGCATCACTAACACTTTTCATAGCACGTATGTACTATTTATTCTTGAAAAAACTTTTAAAGCACTAAAGCATTTATGGAATTCAAATTGAAGGCATAAGCATAGGGGACCTACCTCAAAGATGTAACTTTTGACAAGGATAACCCAAGGCCACTTCACCTACATGCATATACATTTTCATGTATATGTATATACATAAGTCCTTACTACTGATGACTCAAACCCCCCAAGGAAGGGAGCACTCACTATACATATAATTTAATAAATAAATTAAACACTTAAACAATTTATAAAGCATTTGAAATATCACATCAAAGGTTTATACCAATAACACACTCAAAAGATCACTTTCTAAAACCAATCGAACCATTAAGCAACACCAAAAACATGATAAAATAGAAATCACAGACCTTGCACGACATAATAAACCAACAACAAAGTTTATAAAACACTACGAAAAGATCAACACGAGTTTTCAAATAATCAGAACATTCATATTAAATAAACACACTACTAAACACATCAAAATCAAATTAAATCCTAAGTGAAACTATATTATCACCAAGAAAACTAATCAATGAGTATACTAAATTAATTAAATAAGACAATTAATTTGTTAAAAAACACATATATGTGGAAACACATACCTTCAGTATCAAAACTTCGCAAATGCGGTGCGCGAACTTCGCTGCCTGACAACCGAACCACAACCAACACAATTAATCCTTAAAATAAAACAATCAGACTAATTACATAATGATCGAACCAATTTCCACACCAAAAATTAACCCTAAATCCTCCCAAATGGAAGAAACAACTAGTCGAGATGAAACACACCTGCTACGATGATGCGAAAGGCTGGACGAGTGAGGCGAGGGGTTCCCGAAGGCGAGTTTCACTAGTTGGAGATTTTCTGGATAGAAGTGTGGAAATAGGGGGGTTGTAGGTGCAGTTTGGTGCACAAGAGGAGGCCAGTCAGGCAGCAGCGGAGGGCTGTCATGACGGAGAGATCCACCGGGTGGTCCAGAAGAGAGGGAGGCTGCAGCTCGGGTGGTAGCCAGTCCAGTGAGGAGGAGGGGTGAAGGGGAGGGAGCAGTCCACGCTAGAGGAGGTCGCACTGGTGTAGGCTGCGTCAGAGGAGGTCGCACCGGAGGAGGCCACGCCGATAGAGGCCGTGCCGGAGGAGGAAGGAAAGGGGAAGGGGGCTTGTAGCTCGGGTAGGGTTAGGAGGGGGGAAAGACGCTCAAACCAGGGGGATGGGGGGTCTTGCATGACAGACCCAGGGGAAGGAAGGGGAAAAGAGGGGAAAACAAGAAATAGAGAAAAAAAAGAAAATAAAAGCAATGGAAATAAAAGAAAAGGAAGAAAATAAAATGAATGGGAAAAAGAATAAAATGGTAATTAAGAAAAATCCTAAACTGATTTTAAATAATAAATATATAAATAAAACTGGTTGTATAAATAAAAACAAGGATGTTAATAATAATAAGTTGATAATTTTACAATTATAACCACAATTCAATATTAAAAAATTAATTAAAATATTAACTAAAACAATTATAATAATAATAATCTGATTAAAATATTAACTTAAATAATAATAATAATAATAATAATAAAACTTGAATAATTAAACCAACCAAAATAAAAATATCATTATTAACTGAGGTTTGACACCACGCACGGTCACGTGCGCGGTCGTGTGCACAGTCACGCATTTGGTCGCGCGGCCGTGTAATAATAAATTTAATAATAAAACATTCTCTTATTAAAGTTGGTCACTACACACGGTCATGCATGTGCTCGCGCACCCATATAAGGTCCCAATTTTTTAAAAAAAACAAAAACCCGGTTTGAAAGGACGTGCCAGTCAGGGTGTGACAATTGGGGTGTGACAATTCTCCCCACCATGACACTTTCTGCCCCCAGAAAGTCCCAAAAGACTAGGTCAACCACGGGTTCTAAATGAGACCACAAAGACACTTAGAACAAAACCTCAATCGCCCGAAGACCTAGTATTTGGAGCACCCATGACCTGAAACTTTAAAGATGTCAAAACTAGAATCATCAAGAAAAACAACCAACAGTAAGGAATTCACCTTCAAACACAACTAAAACATGGAACACCCCGACCCCTAACTTAGGGATCACCAGGGTCCCTTGAGATCTCCAAGAACGCTCATCAAGCGACCCACTACCCAAGATAACTAGTTACCATGGTCAAGGTTGGGAAGAGAAGAAGTAAGGGGTTGCTCCGCCAAGCGCACTTTGAAAACAGAGTCTTCCACAAGCTCGTCATATGGTGGTCTCCCAACTATATTAGGGTTCTCATTAGACATTGGATCTTCAGAACAAAACAAATCACCAACTCAGACAAACATCTAACGCTGGCTTGACCATCCAAGCTCCCTGAATTTAACCAACCAACACAAGAGGGGACACTGGTGATACCCACACTGGGTCTCCCCACCATTTTAAAATTTCCTAACACCACAGAACCCGCGCGAGAATTCCTTGTTTACATTGAGAGATGTAGACTGTACTTTTCATCACAAATCCACCAACATAAACCAACTTGCATTGATTATTTCTACAGTGGACTTAAGTCGGGTCAGACTCACACCACGTCCAATGAGTTTTGACTGCGCGCAAGCTTCACCTCGAGACCTATGGTTAGGGCCTTGATATCTGAAGCATCTACCGCTTCACAGTCATAAGCTGACTACCTTTCACTGGAACTTTCTCTGCTGGAAAAGAAACCTACATACTTCTCCTCATGTCTCGAGCAGCCATTCCATCAATATATCCACTGAGAATATCAGTGAATGACTTAGAGTGTCTGACTGACCACACTAGAGATAGGAGATTGAGAAGTCTATCTGACACACAACACGAACTGATGGAAGGAGCACTCCAAGAACAGGCCCCTTCGGTTCACACTCCTCATAGGATGAGGAACCTTAACTTCCTTAGGTACAACCTTGGTATGAGGTTATTATTAAGGATCGCTTGAGACATCCTTATTCGTAAAAAAACGGAGAGATCATTATTTACTGGTTTAGTGTCGCTCCACCAGGCGTACTCAATACAACTTACACCACACAACTTTCGGAGTTCCTCCAAAACCATAGACACTTATAACTTTCTCAAAGCACTCAACGATATCCAACTGACCTCGACGCCTATGAACAGTCGACACCACCAAGCCAAACCCAACTCCGCCACTCCACTGGGAGTTTGGGATGAGCCAAGAACCAAGAGACTTGCAGGAAACCCATGGGACATTTCTAGGGGGCATATTCCGAACAAGAAACACAAAACAATCTTCTACAAATCGAAACAAATCACAAAACAACATCAACACCTTAGATACAATTCTATAAATTCCAATTTAAAACATCAATTCATTCTTAAAGAAAAACACTCACTTAAAAAACCAAGAACTACACAAGTATCCCAAAATCTCTTTTGAAAAAGCGTCTTCACTCTAAAATCAATGTCATTTTCCAATTTCCAAAACCACTCAGGCAACCATCCACATGATCCACCAACTATCCATTAATCACTTCCACATGCCCATGTGAGCACCCATAGGAATACCACTAGAAAATAAACAAGGCTCTTACGCTTTCAAAACAAAACGTTCCCAATATTCCAAAAATTCATTTTTTCCAAAACTATTTCAAAAACTCAAAACAAATTTCCAAAATGATTTCCATTTATAAAACAACCCACTCCAATTTCAAATAACCCAAGACATCCTTTTAGAAATTAAACTTCGACAAATCAACGTTAAATTCCAAAAACAAGGTCCAAGAGAAACACACACCAAAAATCATGCCAACCACAAACCAAAATAAATAAGAACAACACTAAAGTCTGCTTCCCTTTTTAAAGGAAAGCAATTTCACGCCAATCCCAAAACTGATGAAAAACATCGCAAAAATTAAAGGACTTAGATGGAGGGCTAGTGTTCGGGTCTAATCCGGTTACATGGTTTAAGAGACCATGATCTAGGCAAGCACCAACCACTAGGATTTTTTAACCATACTCTCAGGCATCACATGGGTCGCTACTCCATGTGAGACCATGCGAAGTACCAGTTTACTCCTATTGTCAACCCCCATCCACACAGAGAAAATCCAAAAACTTAAATCCTGGACTACCCCTGGTTACTTGAGGATCAGAACGAGTAAGAGTTCGTGATGCTCTTCCCACACCTACCACTTGAGTACCGACAGTCCTATATCCAATCTACCTGACACCCCAAATAACAAGAATAATACTCCCCTGATATATTTTGTTATGAACCAGGTCGGGTCATCATCTGACCTGATGCCTGACCCGGTTCGCAACATGGCCCGAAGGGTGTTCCCGATCCCCATGGGCTGGAAACTAGTTCCAGGCACCACAATGAAGTAGTTGGGAATGATTTAGCCAAGAAAAGACATATAAACAGTCGACATAAACTAAGAAAGGTAGTTAAATACTTGAAATTGAAAATAGAATAAGGATGGACTGTTGAACATACCTCCAAGTGACCTCATGGGTCACTACCAAGCACAGAAACAAGATTAATGCAAGAGAGATCCAAAACTAGAACCTAAAACTGAAAATATAAAGGAGGCGTGAGCACCGAGATGCTCAGTAGGAAAGCCAAAATACAATAACGCCCAATGACACTACCTTTAATAAGAAATCCAAATCATGCTAGTTTAAAAGTAAGGCATAATAAAATAATGTTTTTTGCTATTTTCAAATTCAAATAACAAGCTTTCATTTCCAAGAAAACATTTCTCTTCCCTTTTTAAAATAGGTTTTGAGCATGCATTAACATTTCAAAATTAGAGACCAATTTAGATTAAAATATGGTTTTCACAAAAAATCGAATAATCATTAAGCAACTGAATTGAAAATCATATCACAAGCACCATGGGAAGTCCCTAAGAAGATAGTGTTAGTTGGGGACCTAGGATCTTCGTGTCTCGGTGAAATGTGGATTAGAAGGCCACAACCATCAGAAAACGTGGCTTAGAAGGTCACGAACCTCAGAAAACATGGCTCAGAAGACCACGACCCTCAGTCATTAATATGTTTAGTTAGTGTTGCAATCGTCAAACCTGCAGTGATACCAGGTCAAGTCACCTCCAGACCACTAGCCCACGAGTCCTAGTTCACCAACCTAGATACCCAGGTTTCCCATAATGCTCGGGTTCAAGTGGTGGTGAGTTTTCATCAAGCAAGCATATATGTACACAACACTTTCTTTATCCAAAACTCATTAAACCTATCACCACTATTTTCCCTCCTTAAGCACATCCCCCCTCTTTCACGCCACACAAAGCATAAACATCAACACTAGGAACATATCACAGATCACATTTTAACACTTGCATTACTTTCTCAAACTAGGGGGAATGCCTCAAGAGTGGTTTTTATCTTCAATTTAATAAACCATTTTCAAAGTACCAAATGGGCCAATTAATTTACAAAGAGCGTTACCAATTAGAAAAAGATGTTGATCAATATCTTTCAGTTACAAAAAATCATCTTAAAAATCCATTTGCGCAACCAGGGAACCATACTTTTAAAAAAATGCTTAAAATAAATCAAACCATTGAAGAAAGGAAAATTACCAATTTACCCCAGATTTATTCCAAAACTCATGCATTCTTACAAACTAACCAAAACATGAACTTCCCTCTTTTTAAAGTCTTTCACTAATTTATCTTTATTCAACATTCAACCTTCACACACACATGCTAGCCACTTGGGAAAAACCACTTTAATGAATTAGCATTTCCAAACCAATTTAGCATAAAAAGGGTATTACATTTTTCAAGCATGTTCGGGATCATATATAAACATGAAAAACACACGTTGGAATCTTTATAAAATATGCATAGAGAATGAAGAACCATTTTTCAAAAACACTTCAAAGCATTCAGTGTTTCAAGCTAGAAAACATATCTAAAAGAAGACTACACATTTTAAATCGTAAAAGTGAACCATTAAATATAAAGGGATGTCCAACGCTAAGCATCGCTAACACTTTTCATAGCACGTATATACCATTTAATCTTGAAAACACTTTTAAAGAACTAAAGCATTTATAGAATTCAAATTGAAGTCATAAGAATATAGGCACTACCTAAAACACGTAGCTTTTGACAAGGGTAACCTGGGACCACTTCACCTACATGCATATACATTTTCATGTATATGTATATACCTAAGTCATTACTGCCAATGAATCAAACCCCCATGGAAGGGACCACTCATTATACATATAATTTAATAAAGGAATTAAACACTTAAAAATTTTATAAATCATTTGAAATATCACATCAAAGGTTTATACTAATAATACACTCAAAACATCCCTTTCTAAAACCAAGAGCACTATGATGTAACACCAAAAACATGATAAAATAGAATTCTCAGACCTTGTGCGACATAATAAACCAACAACAAAGTTTATAAAACACTACGAAAAGCTGAGCATAGGTTTTCACAAAATCAGAACATTTATATTAAATAAACACACTACTAAAAAAATCGAAATCATATTAAACCCTAAGTGAAACTATATTCGCACCAAGAAAACTAATCAATTAGTGTAATAAATTAATTAAATAAGAAAATTAATTTTTCAAACATCACATATATGTGGAAACACATACCTTCGGTATCGAAACTTCACAAATGTTTTGCGTGAACTCTGCCGCATGACAACTACACCACAACCCACACAATTGATCCTTAAAATAAGACAATCAGACCAATTACATCATGATCAAATAAATTTCCACACTAAAACATAAACTGAAATCCTCCCCAATGGATGAAACAACTAGTTGAGATGAAAAGCACCTGCTATGATGATGTGGAAGGTTGGATAAGTGAGGAGAGGGGTTCCTGGCGGTGAGTTGCACTGGTTGGAGCTTTTCCGAACAAAAGTGTGGCAATAGGGGGGTTGCGGGTGCGGTTTGGTGTGCCGGAGGAGGCCGGTCAGGCAGTAGCAGAGGGCTGTCACGACGGAGAGATCCGCTGGGTGGTCTGACCGAGAGGTAGGCAACGACTCAGGTGGTAGCCGGTCCAGTGAGGAGGAGGGGCGAAGGGGAGGGAGAAGTCCATGCCCGAGGAGGTCTCGCTGGAGGAGGTCGTGCTGGAGGAGGTCGCGCCGGAGTAGGCTGTGCCGGAGGAGGTTGCGCCAGAGGAGACCGCACCGATGGAGGCCACGCCGGAGGAGGAAGGAAAGGGGAAGGGGGGATTGCAGCTCAGGTATGGTTAGGAGGGGGAAAAGCAGCTCAAACTAGGGGGATGGGGGGTCTTGTGTGATAGAACCAGGAGAAGAAAGGGGAAAAGAGGGGAAAACAATAAATGGAGGAAAAAAGAAAACAAAAGTAATGGAAATAAAAGAAAAGGAAGAAAATAAAATGAATGGGAAAAAGAATAAAATGAGAATCAATAAAAATCCTAAACTTCTTTGAAAATAATAAATAAATAAATAAAACTTGCAGTATAAATAAAAACAAGGATGTTAATAATAATAAGTTGATAATTTTACAATTATAACCACAATTCAATATTAACAAATTAATTAAAATATTAACTAAAACAACTATAATAATAATAACCTAATTAAAATATTAACTTAAATATTAATAATACTAATAATTAAACTAGAATAATTAAACCAACCAAAATAATAATATCATTATTAACTGAGGTTCGACACCACGCACAGTCACATGCGTGGTCGTGTGTGCAGTCGCGTGTCTGGTCGTGAGACCGTGTAATAATAAATTTAATAATAAACATTCTCTTATTAAAGTTGGTCACTACACATAATCACACGCACACTTGCACACCCATATAAGGTCCTTATTTTCTAAAAAAAACAAAAACACGGTTCGAACAACAGCTCATAAGTGAAGCCCAAAATAATTAAATAAAAAGGATGTGTTAGTCGGGGTGTGACAATTTGTGATTAATTATGATTTTTCTTAGACATAATGATAATATGATTAATTATAGTTTCTATTACCACTTCTGTTTAGTGGTTCATGTTGTGTAGGGGATAACTAAAATAAGTCAAGTGACTTCAAAATAAATTCAATCCGACACTGGACAATTACTTGGAGAATATACTGGTTTCATTCATGATTTTCATGATTAATCAGGCAGAGCTTGCAAGAGGTGATAATTTGAAGTCTACCAGTGCACAAACATCCTCTTCGCCTACATCAGATCAAACACATGATCAAAGTGTCAAAAAAACTGATCCATGCTGGTCGTGTTTGAGATCATGCACACAACCCTCTACACCATGGTGAAATCCCCGCGGGGGACCGTAGTTTGAGGTTGATAGTTGATCACACACTTGAACCTGGTTGGGCACCCGTCCATAAACTAGATGGTCTTCTTGGTCTTGATGGTAGCCACAACAACATTCACATCCTTGGGCACAACATCACTATGGTACATGGGGAAGCAAGCCATGTACTTACTACGGAGAGGGTCGTACTTCACCACCACGAATAATGGAGAAAAATGCATTGTTTGTGATCTCAACAATAAATAGTTTCTCATGATATTCTTTCTCAGTAGAAATGATAGGGGCATAGGAGGAGACCATGAAGTGGATCCGAGGGTATGGGACCATGTTCATCTGGAACACATTCACATCCACATTTAGGGAACCTTCAAACCTTATGGAAGTAGTTATAGAAGAGATGACATGAGAAACCAAAATATTAACATTGGTGTAAGTGGGACATTCAATGTCTAAAGAGCACTGGAAAATATCATAACTTTCAAACTCCTTCCATATCACTCACTCTCAATGGAAATAAACAAAAAGTAATCACTTTTCATTTATTTGATGAATTTCAGAGGATTGAGAGTTCCTTTTATATGACCATCTCTACTATGAATTCAAATACCATTTATTACTGTGCCCAGATGTTTGTAATAGAAATTAATCAACCCTTACTTTCTCTTTGATTATCTCTTTTTTCAATAACAACCATTAAAAATTTATTCTTTAGTATGTTTTTATGGGTTATTCCATACATTTTACTTCAGTAGATTTAAGATTACTTCAATATGAAATTGTGTTTATTGATTCTATAAAAGAAGAATTTGTTTGGGAAACATGAGATTCATTGCCAAAGTTGTTTTCTCATATGTTTCACAGGTTGTTTTGTGATATGTTGTTGTCATTCACTACACATTTTGTATGGAACAAAACACGGAATCCTTTTTTAGAATATATGCAGTATATAAAATTAATAAGGTTACTAATAGAAGGTATATGTATGTTTACCCCTTATACATGCATGCATGACAACATAATATGCCCTCTTTTTTAGTATTTTTTTAATGTTTCTGATTTTTTGGGATATATTAATTCAGTTTACATCCCTAATTATATTGCCTTTTCCAACTTATGTGTTATGAAATTCTTGAAACATATCATTTTGTCTAATTATATATTTTTTTGTTTCACACAATATGTGATGTGCTGTTTTATATCATTTCCATTTATGTTTGTGAAAATTTGAAACGAAAATACTCTTACATGTATATAAAAATGTGAAACAATAATAAACACACTTGTACATTTTTATAGAGTATTGATGTGCTGTTTTACATTGTTGTGCTATTCCCAAATAGTAAAATTCTGAAACAACAATTCTTAAAAAAAAGATTTTAAAACATCACATAAGATTCTAATATAGTATTGATGTTCATAGATACAAGAGTATATACTGTTTGTGATGTGTTGTTTCACATCACACATTTTAAAAATAATATAAAACATGACATCATATTGTGATGCGTTGTTCAAAATGTGTGATGTTCTGTAAAAATTTAACAGTACATACTCTTACATATTTTTTGTAATTATTCAAAATGTGTTGTTTTACATATTTTTTTTCCAGCAATAAGTTTTTAAAACAATGCATCACTCAAACAACACATGACACAAATAGTAATCATGTGCTATTTTACATTTTAATAGGTGTATTTATTTATATTTTCTGACATTTAAATCATATGATTATAAGAGTATGCTTACCCTAGATGTGCTGTTTTGAAAACTCTGCCTCTATGATGTGTTGTGTCACCCAAAGAATTTGTGTGATGTGCTCTTTTACATTATAAATAGAAAAAAGTGTTTGAAATAATAAAAATTACTAAGATGTGTTGTTTTACATCTCTGAGATAATCACATATAAATAATAGAACATATAAATAATGTAAGAAAGAATATCTCCCATAAGAACATATAAATATGTAAAACAACACATATCTGATAAGTACAACTCAATTGACATTTACACATCATTCACACAATTCCTTTACAAATGATGTGGAGATTTACACATCATGCACACTCAATAGTATAACAAATGATTGTGCATTTATATGGAGAGTATGTGAAAAAAGCACAAATTATGTAGAGTTGACATATACTATTTATAGTAATGTCAATGTATTGACATAAATGGTTATATATATCATTTTCATAATAATTCTCACATCGCACACACTCAATTCTCAATTAATTGAGAGTTGATAAATGGTTAGAGATGTAATGGTCATGCAGAGATGATATTTTCTCACCCAAATAGGTTATTCCCATTAGTGAGGAAATCTATGTGTGCCTGACTCTAAGGGTTTTATCTCAATATAACCATTTGTATGAGGAGATATTATTTTTGGAATAAATTGAAAATCTATACTAAAGCATATCCCTCTTCTGTCCACGTGGTGTCACCACCTCGTTTTTACTACCATGATTCTCGTACACCTCTTGATTCCCCATATCACTCCCTCCCCTCTTGATTCCCCATCTCCCTTCTTCCCCAACTCCCCTCTTCTCCTCCACCTACGTCACTGCCTTCCTCTACACTTCATCCTGACCTCCACCTCCTCGACACCCGATACCTCCTCTTTCCAACCACGTCATTCCTCAAATCGACACCTTCACCTAAAACTAGTTAGGGATCCACCTGCACCTCATTCGGATCCAACTCCGGATCCACCTATGGCTCCATCTCTGGCTTTGGCTGCGCCTCAACCTCTGATGTTGATTTTAGATTTCAAAAAATTCAAAAAAAATTACTTAAATTTTCAATTGAATGTTCCATATTTTTCATTAATTTACCATTTTTTATTTTTCAATATGAAATTTATTTTTTATTAAACTTAATTTCTCTAAATGCATTGAAATGAAAGTGTAGTACATCTATTTCTAGATTTAACTATAGATTTTGAAATAGAGATACTTTAATGATATAGAATTCTGAACATTAATAGGTCTTGAAATAGATTTTTTGATCAACACACACCACCAAATTTAACAATAATTTTCTATAACCACACATCCATGTTAATCCAATTGAAAATCTGAAGATATCATTCAATTAGGCTGTTTAGGTATGTGACGATTTTCTATTGATTTTTTTTTGCAATCTATAATTCGATTAATGCATAGGATATTTTGAATATAAAATGTCATTTTCCTAGATTCATTGATGAAGTTAATATGTTGATATTGTTTGTTAAGTCATCCATTATCTTATATAAGATGAATTGAAGGTTGGAAGAGTTTGTTATGAATATTAATTTGGTCTGATTATAGTCTTCTTGGAAGTTGTTTCAAGAGTCTGTGAACTTTGAAACGAGGGGAGGTATTTTCTGTAGAATCTCCTTAAAAGATATAAGTCGGTGAATGCATAGGATATTCAAAATATAAAATGTGGTTTTTCTGGAGTCATTGATGAAGTTGATATGTTGATATTTTTTGTTAAGACATCCATTATTTTACATAAGCTGACATGAAGGTTGGAAGAGTTATGAATATTTATTAGGTCCGTTTACAGTCTTCTTGGAAATTATTTCAAGATTCTATGAAGTTTGACATCTGGGAAGGAATTAACTAGATAATATGATTATAGTATTAACTTTGAAATTACATATCCCATCATTATTCCGTACTTTCATTAAAAAATATGGGAACTTCCAAATTTCATTATTCAGTGCTCTTAAAAATAACGAATTGCTGGTTGAATTTCATCAAATGTTCAAAGTCTAATCAATATTTCAGAAAATCCAAATGTTCAGTGTAATAATATTATATAACTCAGTCTGATATACTGAAAAATATAATGTTCCAAGGCCACAATATACACAATGAATGGAAATAATCAAAATAAATGTAATAGTATCATACACTGAAAAAAATAATTTTTTCTAATATGATGACAAATATAATTTTTTCTAATATATCTACTGCAACCTTGAATGTGCTAATACACCACTATGCTGGATTGCTTCAATTTCTGGTCCGAGGTGCCTGTTTATGAGGATATTTTTTTGGAAGTAGGTCTATTTGGGGTGTAATTCTTACTTCCCATAAGTTCATATTTTTTACTAAAATCAAAAAGAGATGCTGAAATATGGGTGCTGTTCACACTACTAGTATGTTGAAATATGGTTGTTGTTCACACTACGGGGCATCCATGGTTTGGACGCCACTGTTTCTGTATGTATTGGTTTCTATTTTATAGAGGTCCAGGGTGACATTGATGCTGGTGATGAAATATTGTCTGAAAGAGGTGATATAGTTGCTTGACTGCATGATGGTGGGAGCTCACTAAGGGTCACACTGGTGCCATGGCTGGTCCAGATCAGGGCTATTCAATAGAAAGTTGTGGTGTTATAGATTGGATGAGCTCCTCGATTATCATTACTATACGAGTCAAATATTAATTATAGGTTACTTCAATGTTAATGGATTTTTTTGGTGTTTCCTTGGTTCATCAAGTTGTTCATCACACAAAACCTATTCAACACAATTCCATGTAGAAAAGTTGAGGCTGCCCAGGTGATCGATGCCAACTAGGCTGTTTCACTATAGATGAAGTGGTCTAGGGAATTGTTTTCTTGAAAGGCAATCTATGTTTTAGGGACAAATTACATCCCATTTTGTATTATTGAGATAATGACTTGGATTCAATGAAATTTTGATGTTCAGGCTGTAATCATATTTTCCCTTTCTGATTGTTTCCTTTGTAATATGCTAATTTGATTACACTGAAAATATGTTTGATTGTTTCCATTATATTTGCCATTTTTTGGAGGGTAAATCTACCATCATGAATATAGTATGTAGGGAAGCTGATGAATATATGAATATCAAATGACATTTCAAATGCATTTTAATGAATATAATTTCATATTTCATCATCATTCAATACTTTCATTATATAGAATTCATTTTATTATATTTGTCAACAAATGTTCAAAAATTGTAATATAATTTTTTACACATTACTAAATTATTTTTTCTAGTGTATTCAATTTCTCATATTATATTGAGTTGGATCTCTTAATACATGTAAGTATGAGGAAGAATAATTTGTCTTGGATGTATAATTTTTCTTCACATTTTTGTATGGTTTTTCTTCACGTGTTTTAAATCTCTCTCGGATTATTTGTATACATTTTATCTCACTAAATACATTGTATCCCATTGAGTTGTATATCAAAAAAATATACAAAAATATTGTGTGATAAATGCTATTTATTTACTAATTTATTGTATTCAATGAAATTTATTTAATAAAATGTGAAAAAAATCCATCATTTTCTTCAATGTTTTGTGAAATTTTTAGTTCACCATTATCTCAACAAATAATATCTTTCAAAATTATTTCATTGTTTCTATTTTTCAATATCATTTTATTGGTTTAATTAATTTAATAAAAAAATAAAATATTTCCATTTTTTCAGAATCATTTATTCAATAGTTTCTTTACTCAGTAGTTTCTTTCATTGCTTCATACATCATTAAACATACACTTCTTTTAAATTTATAAAGAATATATGTTGTTACAATTCTTAGGTATATGTCAATCATAAATTCATTACACCTTTCTTCCATCTAGAATTCTTATCATCCTACCTATCTAAAAATTGATCAATTATCTATGAATTTGTTTGGTTTTATGTATCAAATTTTATCTACTCTTATGTTTCTTTTTGTTCATATATTTCATCTTTCATAAGGCTTTAATAACTTCAAATAATGAGCATGTGTGTGTGAATTTTTTAAGTAAATTATTATTCCATCAAAATTCATGGTTTGAGTACTAGTTTTATATATGTATTTAATATATATATATATATATATATATATATCATAAAATAAAAAAATTTCAATATAGGGGAGTGAAAAAGGTGTAGATTTGTGAGGGTGAGGTCTCATGTTTGATACTCGTTGGAGGAAAGTCACACATAGGAGGGATTAATGCAGTTAAAAGGGGGTTGGGGTTTTTTGCACTATTAAAGGGGTGGTGGTGGGTATGTGGGATACAAGTGCTGATAAAATGGGGGCCTAACATTATTAATGGGACTGGCCATCAAAAAAGAAATCTTTTTAAAAAATTATTTTTTGACTTTTTATAAGTTCTTTTTTAGCACTGATAAAAGGGACCCCTTTTAAAGGCCCTTAGATTTGCATCTCTTTTTTAGCTGATAAAAGATATTTTTATCACTTTTAAAATAACTTTATATAGAAGTGAATTCTATTTATATTAGCTCCAATAAATGACTTTGTGTAGTATTAAACCATAGATGTGTAAGAATGACTCCTTTCATAACATCAGTTTAATCTTACACATGGATCTTTTTCAATGCTAATTTTAGTGCAGTTAAATCTACCTATATCTAAAGCTCACATTGATAATGATCTTTGTTTAATATTAAATTGAAGTTATGTAATCATGAGTTTTAATTCATGAATCTTTATAATATTAAACAGGGAATTAACAATAATAAATCTAACATAGATAACGACTAATATTTATCAGTTCTAAAAGTAGTGATGATAAAAGACTCTATTATCAATGTTTTTTAGTAAGTGCTGATAAATACCTAACCATAATTATGAAAGAATTCTTACTATGACACTCATATACCTTGTTATTCATGCTCTTATGGAAACCGTACTCTGCCACACCCCTCACATCATTTTGTGAATGATTTCACTTTTGAAATCGAAGGTATGCAATCCCCTCTGATTGTGATGTGTTTTCATAGATTGTTATTTATTTATATCATTATATTTATGCATTGTTGGTGATCGTGATGTGTTTTTGTATGTGTATATATCTCATGTGACAGTTCTTCCTGCATATCCTAGTAAATTTTTATATTGTTCTCCATCATTTTCTATTGTTCATAATGTTTTAAAATCTCCTCTGATTTTATTGGATTGTTATTCATTTATTTCTCATGTCATTAATCCATGGTAAACCTTAATACTCTATCCCTACTCTATATACACATATTTTTGTGTGTGTGTGTGTGTATAAATAGATGCCCATATTTATCAAAAAAAAGATGCCCATATCAATTTATATATTTATGAATACACACACACACAAATACATAAATTTGTTTTTTTACTATATTTTTATATTTTTATATAAATACACATATTTTTTTATAAATATATTTGTGCATTAAGTGTGTGTATATATTATATGTTATTTTTTTTTCAAAATAAAAAATATTTACTTTGTGAAATAATTTTTTATGTTGTGAAATGAGTTTAAATTTAGTATATAAGAGTCTGTACACTTCCTTCTTTACCATTCCTTCATTGGAGGTTTGAAACACTATTGTGGTTACTAACATGGATTAATCCTTTATGTATCACCTTATTAGTTCATAGAGAATGGATAATGACCACTGAAAAGGTTTCATAAATTCCTTCCATAAATCATGTTTAGAATTTATAATTACTCCTTAAAACTAAAACATCAACGGTGTAGTATAAACTCAAGCACATGGTCAACCCATAAAGAAAAGGATCCTTAACATGAACCATTAGTTCAAAGGTAAAAAAACTTAACATTTTAATTATTGAAATATATCCAGAACAAATTTTAATAAAATATTTATGTCAAAAATATACCAAAAAATTTGTAAATTTAGGTTCAAGAGATAGGGAATCATTTAAAATATTTAATTGAAATTCATGTTTTTTAAGAATTTGATCAAAAAAAATCATTGTCCATGGAGAAATTGGAGTATTGGATTAGTGGTAAGGTAGCCTTGTAATATTTTATTAAATTAGGGTTCAAATCCTATCAGTCTCCATTTGGGGGATATAATTAGGCTAGCATGTTGTTGGGGGATGATCGCATGGAGGGGGAGGCATTTACACGGGGGAAGATTGCACAAAGGGTGAATAGTGCTGCTGGGTGAGGAAGAATCCATGGGTATGAATCGAGATGAGTATGACATATGCGTGATAGTGATTGAAACTTCTGGGTGAGGTGGCAGGGGCAAACACTGATGGAATTGCTAAGACGATGACAATGATGGATGAGGACCTCAACGATGAACGACGCTAATGGGTGAGGGGACAGCCATGGATGATGACTGTTAGGATCGAGAAGAGAATGGGAAAAAAGGAGGTGGCGACTATTGACTATGATGGTCCACATAAATGATTTTTACACTGCTATATGAGGCAGTGAGGGAAGATTCTAAAGATATTTCTATGACAGAGACAAAAACTGTTGTGATGAATGGCACTGCTGAAGACAACAATGACCTTGGGTGATTCACAAATAGTTTAGTAGGGCTGTTTTGGGGCTATGGGACTATTTTAATTTGGTTTAATACCACATTGGGTCTTCAATGGCCATGTATTAGGATCCCTCTACCTAAAATAACAAGAGTACTTTATTTCAATAAAAAATAGGGGGGCTTCCCCTCTACCTGTTAAAAAAAATCATTGGCCATGGTGTTTTCTCCCTAACATTTAAATCAACATTTTATTATGATCATGTAATTTTATTAATTTAATAACATGGTATTACAAAACTATATTTAAACATATAAATTTAAATTCATTCCATAAAAACTAATGATTCAAGTAACCATTTTATGTGTTATGATAACAATGATGTTTTTTAGTGATTTTATACACTATAAATCCATGGTGGGAATAAAAAGTAATCAGATGTTAAAATGTATTAGATTAGATAACAGTGGAGATTAAAATAGAAACTACTTTCAAAACATCCATTGGAAGAATTTAATCAATATCAAAAGTATATAACCTGAAACCCCACAATAAAATGGTGTGGTAAGGAAAATGAATTGCACTTTGACTAATAGATAAAGATGCATACGCATGCATTCCAAAATTCCCAAAGCCAGATGTGTGGATGAAATCACACTGCCACATAATTATAAAACATATTTTTTTCATCTTCTATGGGATAAAGTCTATTGGAAGAGATACAGTCAAGTAAGTTACCATAATTGGTACACCTTTAAGTCTTTAAAAGTTTAACTTACCATTTTGTAGATGTAAAGGATAGTGAAAATCTGGAAGAAAAGTAAAAATCTTCTTTTATTATGGGATATGGAAATGAATATTTGGGTTTTGGACTATGGTATGATGAAAATTTCCAAGTAATTATAATTCTAAATTTTTTCTTCAATGAGAATATCCTATGGAAGAATCAAAACATGGATAAATCAAAAGTTTAGGGGAAGAAGCCAACTATTGGAGTTCATATTTATTTAGATTAATGCACTAGATGTGACAACCAAGATAATTCTAGAAATAAATAAATCTTATGATTTATAACTATTGATTATATGGATTCATATTGAATATAGTTTTATAATTAATTTAATATAATTTTTTCAAAGGAAAAAAGGAATATTATTTTAACTAATTTGTTTTCCATGTTTTATATGGTTTTATTTAAAAGTTAAATTTCTTGATTTATTAAATTAAATATGATAAAATGGACTTAATTTTTTATATCATCATATTAAATTTAGTTTATGGGAATTTATTTTGGACTTTTATGAAAAGATTTTTTTGTGTGTGAATATTGAAAAATACAGATTTTTATAATAAATGTCATTTCTTTTCAAGTATTTAAAAATTTATATTTTACTTTATAATGGTTTTAAATTAAAATTATTCCAATTTTACTAACTATAATTTAATTAATGTTATAGTAATCAACATTATACTTTATTTTGGTATAAATTCATTTTAGGCTTAAAAACACATTTTTCTAAAATATTGTTCTTCATTGGGTTTTTAATTATTATATACAAATTAATTTCTAAAACTTATAAAGATTAAATATAGATAAATTGATATCATATTTTTAATCATTACTTTTAAAATTTTTATGGAGTTAAATTTCATTTTTGGTCATAATAAAAAGTAACCATGATAAATTGTTATCACCATAGTAAAGGTTAAACCGAGTTAATTATGGTTAAAACTTTGTGATAAGGTCATAAAATCTCATATTAAATATTATTGGATAATATTATTTTTAACCTTTTCACCTTATACTAAAAATTTTAATGATTTATTGCCACTTGAACATGAATAATACATTTATAATATTTAAAATTTAAGAATAATTACAAGAGTGTCACTCCCCTTAGTTATAAAATGGTACCTCCTCTCCTCACTTTTTTACAAACATTGAGAACTATATTTCAACCAATAACTACCCAAATAACTTCCAAAATCTCCTCCCCATTTCAAAAAAGGGTTTAGTCACTCCAAAATTCTAACCTAGAAGGATTAAGGTGTAATCCAATGGTGGTTTTTTAAAGAAGAGGTATAACTACTAACTGAGTTCGTTCATGTTTATATCATCTTCAACCTCATTCAAACCTATCATGATCATGGTGATAAAATAAAAATAATTATATGAAATATACTTAAATTTTATTATGTTTATGGTAGACTCCCTTTCATCTCCTTTTCCATCCTATGGGAAATAAAAACATCGCTCGTGCATATGTGTGGACTACCACCTCCATAAAATGATGTGTTTCATTTTTCATTACCACCTCACATGATTTCTTAAAATTATAGATAAAATGAATATATTTTATATTTATGAAATAATAATTATGATTTAAATAGAATATATTACTTACCCTCTTATCCTTCCATTCATTGGAAAATGATAATGTCGCTCATGCGTATGAGTGGACTACCACCTCCTTGAAGCGATGTGATTCATTTTTTATTGCCGCCTCACATGGATGGTAATAAATACAGAACTAATGAATAAATATGAAATTTATAACATATTAATTATTATATAAAAATAAAATATTGTCAATTTTTTTTTCACACATTAAAAAAATGGAAACATCGCTTGTGTGTATGTGGGAGCTACCACCTCTATCAAATGATGTATCATTTTCCATGAACAACTTAAATGGTTGGTTTTAAAAGTGAATTTAATTAATAAATATAATAATTATGAAATTTATAATATTATTAAACTATAACCCATTGACCATATTCAACCTATAAAGGCTGTTTAAAAAACTAAAGAGAGAATAACCTCAAAACATCCGACGTAAACTTAACTGTATTTAGTAATTAAAAAAACACGGAAATAAATAAAATGAATGGAATAATAAAAATATAATGAACATGAAAAAGGGTATTAATCAAGTAAATAAATAATATAATTTTATTGTTTAGTATTTAGATAATGTATGAAACTATATTAGACATAAGGTAAGATATTTTCCTTTAAAACATTATTTTAAATTTTTTAAACTCTTGCACTTTAATATTCATGTTCTTTTAAAATATTTAAAGATTGTTCATTTTATAATTAAAATATCGTTAATGGTTATTTTCAACACCTTTTAATTTCTTTATAAATGTTTTAAAAAATAATCTTCTTTACATATTCTATATGAATCATTTTTAATTTATTTATAAAAAATACAAAGAGAATGTTTTTGAATGTTTACAACATACCCACCCTTTCCCCATCATCACATACATTAATCATTTTTGATTACTATAAATTTTTTCATGTTTCTTCAAATAATATTATATTTCCAATATTTTGGAAATTTTATGTTTCAAAATGTTTTCATGAGATAGAGATATTTCTTATCATTTTTTTGAGATAACTAAAACTACTTTTTTCTTATGAATTAAAATGCGTTTTCAAGGGATTTATGATGAAAAGTAATATATATTCTTTTAAATACATGTAACTTTACCATTAGATACAATTATAGGAGAGACTGATAAATCTCACGATGATGGGTGAGGCTGATATAAATCTACAATGATTTGGGTAATGATTTAGTCTTCAAAGGAGAAAACTTATGGAGATAACTAGGTTCATTAATCCTATGTAATTAATTGGGAATAAGTTATTCAAAAATTATTCAAACACTAGTGAATAAAATTTAGGAATATGATTGTCCAAGACTCCAATTTTATGCTTCCTAATGGTATTTATAGAAATATTTTGATTTCGTGAGGCAAGGAATGTTTTTGAACTTATAATGGTTAAATGTTTGTTTTTTAGAGAAAATTTTTAATGAGTTCTTAGGAAACCCATGGATATGATAATATATATTACATTAATTACATAAAATATTTAAATTTAATACATTACCATGATCTTTTATGTTCATAGTTTTAGAGAATTAGGATGAAACATCAATTAACAATCCCATGTACTTTTCAACAAACATACATTTTCCCACTATATAAACAACTATGTAGTCCATAGAAAGTCTTCAACTTATCCTAAAAATTATCCAAAAAATATAATCTTCTAGATACATCATATGTATTACTTTTTTTCACAACCTGGGGAAATGAAAACATTAGAAAGTCGTGGGATTAGATGCTGAGTTTGCGTAAGCATAAATAATGAGAATCAAAGATCATAAGTAAGCATAAGATAAATATATGGGAATAATCAAGATACATAAGAAAATCATACCCAATAAATCATAGATAATAAATCATTATTCATAGAATACAACATGGTATGAAATAATAAATTAATCTCAAGATAATGTGGAAGCATGAGTTAAAAAACCCGAGCCATGCGAACATATCATAGTGATAAGAATAAGCATAAGACTATGGCATAAACATAAGATCAATGTATAATCATAATGTGAGATATACCATAAATACCCTGATTTAGTTTTTGGGTATATCCAAGAAGTATCACACTTTATTTTTTTTAGAATATCCAAGAAGGCACATGATTTAGTTTTTGAGCATATTCAATAGCGCTCATGCTATATTATTTCATGAGATATAAAATATTAACCAATGCATTGAAGAGAAATATTGGATCCTTATCATCAATCATCCATACGTATGTGTGGTATAATATATTAATCATTTCAAAATAGAATGAAAAACCATGGAAATAAAATGGGTTTCATTCATCACATTATAAATAACCCATGTAAGGGAAAATGGGTTTCACAACATTTCCAAATGATATCACCAAAATTGACCTTAAGAATGAAAGCGATTTACACCCAAAAATCAATCACCCCAAAATATCATTTTATAAGAACATTTAGAGGGAGATTAATGATAAATAATTTCCAATGAAATAAATAATTTTAATATAAAGTGAAAAATGGTAGTGAAACCACAAAAGAGTTTTCAAAAAATATTATTAACATTGTCGTAAAATAATATTTTTTTGATCACATTAAAAAGTTGAAAAGGTGAACTGAAAGCTTTAGAAAAAATATTTTTTTAAAAAATCAATAATAGTTCCTTGAAAATATATAAATTTTATCAAAAGGAATATGGATTAGAAGATAAAACATTTGATTATGAAAGGATGTAAAAACTATTTTTATAATATGAAATAACTTTTTTGAGAACCAAAATTGTAAAAATAGACAAAAAAATCCTTTTGAAAAAGGAGTAGGGAAATATGAAGGTAACATGAGTTAATAAATAATTGGGTTAAAAATATAAATTAGAACATTGGTAGGACGTAAAATACAGACATGGAATTGAAATCATTGTTAAAGAGAATGAGAATTATTCATAACAATAATATACATTTTATGGGGAAGAAATTCATTGAGGAGGATGATTTGAATCAAAAGTTTCATTTTATAAAAAGAGTAAAATAATATACAATGATATAAAATATTATGTTAGAAGAAAGTAATATTATAATAAATATGTTCAAGAAGAAGTATTATAACTCAATTAAGGGAGTTGTGTTAATGCAAACCCTTTTATCTTTGGTATCATTTAAATTGAAAGAAATTTAAAGAAACAACATGATATAGCCATAAAAACCCCATGAATTAAATTAATATGGAAAAAGATATCCATTAGGTAGTAATCAAACTAAATAAAAGAAATCATGGTTTGTAATATCAAACATGTCTCATGAATTTGGAAATGAGGCAAATAACTCCTTACCATGTATTATCGCTTACAAAAACACAATCTAACCTCATGTATAATCAACATAACTTTATTAGTAACCTATTTCAGAGCCTCATTCAAATATATAATTTCACGAACTAGGCTGGGATTCCATCCAACCTGACACCCGACTCGATACATGGCATGGCTTGAAGACCATTCCTGATCCCCATGGGCTGGAAACTGGTGCTTGAGTATCAAAAAAACACCATGGGAATGATTTAAACCAATTATATAAACCTAAAAAACAAACAATAATAAAAAAACATGACTGAATATTAATAACCAAACAAGTTACAAAAATTTTCAGATTTAAAGGTTAAATATTTAAAACAAATCCTAAAGGGGATAAAACAAAATGGGAATAATGACACTATCCCAAAAACCACCATGCGACAATAGGAGCATCATACTCATTCCACCACCACCAACACCTTCATGAGAAGAGCACTATCAAACTGAACCACCATCACGATACACCTTTCCTTTACCTGAGTCAATCATAACCAAGTTTACATACACCCAAAGGTGTATGCAGGGTGTGAGCCAATGTCCAGTAGGATGCCACCCAATAAAAGATATTCCATGACAAATTAATTATAAGACAAATTAACATGAAAATTTTATAAAAATAAAATCTAGAGGAATTTTTATAGAAAAAGATTTAAATGAGAACATTCTTTTCTTTTGAAATAACCAACCAAGGGCATAGTATGTTGATAGTAAGATCAATATCAAAAAAAGAGCACTAAGCCATAGGAAGTCCCTATAGTTACTAGATATTTTAAGACACTAGGTACATATTATATCTTTGAAATGTGTTCTAGAAACCAAAATGATCAAAGTCCTCATGCACGAGCCACTAGAGAGGAATCTATCCAAAATTCAAGTTGTCTCCAATCATCATCATTAAGTTATTGTTGCATCATCAATTATTATAGATAGATATGGTACTTTCTCCAACTCCCAAGTGTCAAGATCATCACTTCCATGATTCCAAATCACACAGACTAATAGAATCGACATCCCGCCAAGCACTTTCTCCTAAGAATCTATAATCCGCACGGGCCGCTCAAATACAGATAAATTAGGATCCAACTCTAACTCTTCCCAATTCAGCACATAAGTTGGATATAGGTTATACTTTTTCAAATGGGAAACATTAAGCATGTCATGAATTAATGTCAAATGCAACAGAAAAACCGGCCTTTATACCACTTTACCGATCCACTCGATAATCCCTAAAGGTCTAACATACCTCAACATTAACTTTACTTGTTTTACCGAATGACGATGACCCAAGTGAGGTGCCACCTTCAAGAAAACTCGATCACCCATAGAAAAATCTAGATATTGGTGCCTCTTATCAACATAAGACTTGTAGTGAATCTGAGCTATCAACAAACACTACCTGATAAAGTTGACTTTATGAGCAATCTCTTGCACAATGCTCAGTCACAACAGTGAGGTCTCACCCACCACAACCCAATACAAAGGAGACCGACATGGTTGACCGTGAAGTTCCTCAAAAGGATCCATTCAAATTGAATATTGATAATTATTGTTATATGTGAACTCAACCATTAAAAAATGGTTATCCCACAAACCCCTAAAATCCAACACACATTCCCGGAGCATGTCTTCCAAAATATGATTTTCCCACTCCATATGACCATCCGTTTGAGGATGGTCTGCCATAATCAATTTGACCTATAACCCCATTGAATTCTAAAGTCCTTCTCAAAACCAAGAGGTTAAGTAGGGGTCCCTATCATAAATGATTTCCTTCAGCACACCATGAAGCCTCACTATTTCTCAAAAATAAAACTGGACCTACTAATCCACCTTATCTGAATCTTTTATAGGAATGAAATGAGCTAATTTGGTCAGACGATCGATCACTACCCAAATATCATTCCTTCCCCAAGTTGTATGAGGTAATCCAAAAATAAAGTCCATGTAAAATTTTCTCTACTTCCAGGTAGGATTGTGTAGTGGATGAAGCAAATCAGAGGGCCTCTAGTGCTCTACTTTAACCTACTCACATTATAACATCATGATATAAAGTTATCCACATCCCACATCATACCTAGTCACCAAAATTGTAGATGCTTGTCATAGTACATCTTGGTAGCACCGGGATGAATAAACCACTGAGACTGGTGGCTATTATGAATTACCACCTTTCTCATAGATAACGACACCACAATGTGACCGTTGAATCACAAAACTCCCTCGGGAGAGAACGAAAAATCACAAGACGTCTCCCCACCATGACAAAACTACATATACTAATAGAAAAACTCATCACTAAACTGATCCTACTTAATTAAATCAATAAGAGAGGGAGTCAACCAGATACTCACTGTGAATTCACCTCCACTATGCTCCTTGGTTTCCAAGTGCATCTGATCTAAGAGCCCCATAAAAGTCCACTCATCACCAGACTATTTTAATTAATTCACTAATAGTTTCCTATTTAAAGAATTTATCACCACATTACATTTTACTGGGGTATAAACTATATCAAAGTTGAACCTCTGAAGGTACTCAACCCAATGATGCTGCCTTATATTTAGATCTTTCTGGGAGAAAATGTAGTCCAACCTCTTATGATCAGAATAAACAAAAAATTTCTCCCCAAATAGATAATGGAACCACATCATCAAGGCATGCATCACTACTAATATATATAGTTCATAGGTTAGGTAATTATTTTCATGTGGTCATAGTTGGCAAGAACCAAATTCCACCACATGATCCTCCTGCATTAGCACTCACCCAAGACCCATACCGGAGGCATCACAATAAACCACATAACATTTTCCAAATTCTAGAAAGATCAAAATAGGAGCGGGGGTCAACAAACTCTTAAGATCCTAAAAGGATGCTTGGCATTCTGATCTCCATTCAAAGTTCACCCCCTTTTGGGTGAGCATTTTCATGGATGAAGAAATCTGAGAGGAGTCTCAAAAAAATAACATGTAATAACCTTCCAGGTCCAAAAAGATTCTGATCTCAAAAACATTATCTAGCTTCTCCTATAAAATAACGGAACTGATCTTCTTAGGGTCCACTAAAACCCCTCATTCTTAGATCATATGACCTAGAATATTCACTTCCCTGACCCATAAGGTTCATTTTGAAAACTTTTCATAGAGATGATGGTTCTAAAGAGTGCCCAAAATGATTCTCAAATGATGCTCATGCTATTCCTCGGTCCAATAATAGACTGGGATACTTTCCACGAACATCGTGATAAAGGAAACAAGATACTGGTTGAAAACCCTATTCATAAGTTTTATGAAGACTCCTGGATCATTTTTCAACCCAAAAGGCATGACCACGTACATGAAATGGCTGTACCAACTTTAGAAATCCATTTTTGGAACATCCGCCTCTCTTACTCTGACATGGTGATAGCCAGAACGCAATTCAATGTTGGAGAAACACCATCCCCCCTTAATCTGATCAAAGAGATCATCAATGTAGGGAAAATGATAGTTGTTCATGATTGTCAATTTATTCAGATTTAGGTAATCAATGCATAATCAGAGAGATCCATCGGCCTTTTTCATGAACAAGACTGGGGTAGCCCAAGGGGAGACACTTGGGTGAATGAATCCCTTGGATTCCAAATTGTCTAGTTATACCTTTAATTCCATCAAATCAAAGGGTCCCATATGATATAAGGGAAGAGATATCAGCCATGTTCTCAATGCCAAATATATAGAGGACTCCACAACCCACTCCATAAGAAATCTTGAAAAGTTATTTGGAAATACCTCTCTGAACTCATCCACCATGGGAGGTAATCCACCCTCACGAATACCACCACCGTCCTCCAGCATGAGCGATGATAACTAAAAAATATGGTTTCCCAATTCTGTGAGTGGAGATCTAGCATATCCCAACTGAGCATCCCATTCATAATGAAAAACATGGGTACTTTCATCAGGTTCTATAAAGATAACTTACTGCCTATAACAATCGATGTGTGCCTAGAATTGCACCATACAATCCATACCAAGGATTACATCAAAGAGGTACATTTCCAAAATAAAAAAATCACATTCCAGTTTGACCCAAACACGATGAGTGCACAAGATGGACACCTGAAACCCTACTCTCGCTTCTTACCAAGAACCGTTACCAACTCCATTTCATACAGCGTAAGATCTGTTGAAAAATTTAATACATCATCTAGGAATATAGAAATAATGAAAACAGATGCACTAGTATCAAATGAAACCACAGCTAAGGATGATGCGATAACAATAGTACCTTGAACTGTCGCATGTCTTGTATCCGATACTGTTGGTGCCTAGTCCATCACATGAATATTTTTTGTCTCAAACTGAGCCAAATAATGACCACTAGTCTAAAAATATTCCCTGAACTGGCTATTACTAGAAGATGGTTCAATCCTACCGCCATGACCCCCAAACTGACATATGATCATCTTAGATAGATCTAATTGGGTTGACATTCCCCTAGAAGCTACAAATCCTGCACCACTATGATAGGAACAAGTGTCCCTACAAAACCATTGTAAGTGTACCATATGTTTACACTGATGGAAATATCTAGGTGGGTTTTGAAATATTGACCGAACATGCCTCGACTTCCCACAATAGTGGAACATAACTATTAAATCATATGAAACTACTGACAACGACAAACAAGAAGGATGACCCAAGCTACCACCACCCTTCTTCCCCTACTTGACTAATTCCTATTCTTCTCTAATGAGTTACCACTACCCACAACTGAAACTACTCTAGGGAATACATAATTTCCTTTTTGATCGATTTCAACAATACAAGCATGATCAAAAACCTAAAAATAAGTCCACAACTTAAACAAAAAGACCCGAGAATAAATATCTGGCAGCATTCCCATCTCAAATCTCTGAGCTTTCATTTGATAATTGTAAATGATCTCAGGTGAATACTGTAAAAACTCTGTGAAGAAATTGAAATACTTCATCACTGTTTGGTTTCCCAGGGTAAGATTCAATAACTCCCAGGACCTCACATAGGATAGAACATCAGGATAGTACTACTCATTGAAAATGATCTTGAAATATTTATGACTAATTTTCTCGCTCTTCCAAGACTGAACCACCAAGTCCCACCACCTCTTACTAGGACCTTATAATAGAAACAAAGCACATTTCACTTGAACTACCAAAGGAGAATTGAGGAATTCGAAAATATGCTCTATCTTCTCATTCCACTACTCTACTTACTAAGGATACACATTTCTTTGAAAATCAAGAAGATTGTTCTTAAAAAAATCCTGAGATTTTTCCTTTACATGACCTGGTTCAAATTCTATAACTAGAGTAGGACTAGAGCTCCCTCCTTGTCCCAATGCTTGGACACCTCAAACCATAGATTCCACTAATCTCTGATTAATTGGTGAGGGATAACTCTATCTAACCTATTCCTACAGTTGCACAATAATTCTCCAAGGAGGAATTTTACTATAACAAGAAACAACCACAAAGAATACCATCAATACTACCATTCTAAAAATTTTCAGCAACCCAAAAAAAATACCAAACACATCCATAAATAAAAACATAACCAAATTCATCAAAATAACAAGACCAACAACAAAACTACTCCACCCCCACCCAGTGTCCATATACAGTATGCAACCTATACATCTCACTTGGAGGAGAAGTCAAACAAAATCCCAACATCCCATGGCAACCCAAGATCTTCCACGAGGAGTGATGTCCTTGAACCCTACTTGAAACTAGAACCTAAATCTGTGACAATCCTAGGTATAGTCTATCCAGAATCATCCCAAAATAATCTTGACCCAAAAAGTGCGTGAATTTCTCTAATACCATTTTTCCATGAAATATGTTGGGATTCCATCAAACCCGACACCCAACCTGATTCATGGAACAACTCGAAGGGTGTTCTCGATCCCTATGAGATGGAAACTGGTGCTCATGTATTAGAAAAAGACCATGGAAACAATTTCAACCAATTATATAAACATAAATAACTAAGAATAATAAATAATACATGAGTGGATATTCATAACCAAACAAGGTACAACACTTTTCAGATTTAATGTTTATAACTTTTAAACAAAACCCAAAGGGGTTACAACAAAAAGGGAACAATGACACCATCCCAAAAATCACCATGTGATAAGAGGATCATCGTCCTTAAGCCACCACCACCAACAATTATATGAGAAGACAACTAGCAACACAAACCGCCATCACAATAAATCTTTCCATTACCTGATTCAAACATAACCAAGTATACATACACCTAAAGGTTTATACAGGGTGTGATCCAAATCCCAACAGTATGCCACCAAATAAATGATATTACATTCTAGAAAAATTATAAAACAAATAAACATGAATGTTTTATAAAAATAAAATCAAGAGACATTTTTATAGAATTTTTCTTAAATGAGAACATGATTTGATTTTGAAATAACCAACTGAGTGCATTGTATACCAATGGTAAGATAAATATCATAAAAGATCACTAAGTCACAGAAAGTCCCTATAGGCACTTGCTATAGTAGAACACTAGGTACCTCATATCTTAGTGAAATATGGAACATCAATCACAATGATCACAGTCCTTGTACACAATTCACTAGAGAGGCTATGTGTGACCTTGTTAGAATGACCTAAGTGGGGAGTGACTCTTAGTGACCCGAAAGACCCATGGTGGGGAGTGATGCTTAGTGACCCATAAGACCCACAGTACTCATCGAGGATGAGTACCCCAAAAGTCCAAGGTGTTCAGTGTTACGACTGATAGTCTTGCTTTCCAGTGTGAGCTGAAAATACCTTGTGAATATCTTCTTCTGTGGTTTTTTCCCTTGTATTTTGGGGTCCTTAATATGTATTGTGTTACTCACCCTTTCACGGGCTCCACCCACATGTATCGTGTATGGCAGAGATGATAGATTCTTTGATAGAGACCTTGGTGGCCTGGGACCAGGCGGTGCTCAGTGAGATACGATAGACAGGACATACTTTTACAGCTTCCGGCAGCCACTCCTTACCTACCTTTCAGGTGGGGTTCCCCTGAAGACAATTTTTTCAGATATCTTTTGTACTTTTCTATTTTCAATTTGTCTTTTGTTGGGTTTGTATTATAACCCATTTGGCTTACAACTTGTACCTTTACTCTGTGGTTGTTTTAGTGACATGCATGTTTTCCTGTTTAGCCTTTTGGGATGTGGTTGTGTGTGTGCGTGTGTACAAGTATTCAGGAAAATGCCTCCCACTCATGGGATAATGTCTTCGGTGCTAGTCACCAACCCCTAGCCATGGGGAGGCAGGCTTGGGGTAGTCACAGAACAAGCTTCGGGGTACGGTTCATGATAGGAAAGGTCTCAATGGTAGTTTTTTGATGATCCTGGTGTTAAGAGATGGGCATGGTATCGAGACAACTCTGAACAACTACCTCAATAGATTTTATTTATTGATTTCCACTTATAATGTATATACTTGTTGACCCCCCACATTGGGGGTCTGTTGGTTTGATATTTAATGACATGACATGACATATGTTATAGCATCTTGTTTATCTACTTTCTACTGTAATGTTTAGATACATCGACTCAGACTCAGTGATTTGGTTTTGGGTGTTATATTAATAACCAAAAAATATCCATAATGAATCAAATATATGGAATGCGAATATTCCCCAAAATAATAAATTTCTTTGTAAACTTCATTTGAAAAGTATTTTATGTATTAAGGGGGTATTATTAAGACATCATCAAAATGATAAATATATCTACGATAAAAAATAATATGGATATAATTTAAAAAAATAACGGAGATTGATAGAGAACATAATTTGAAATAAGTAAATGAACTAAGAATAATACATGTGCATGAGGTAAAGTACTATTGGATATACAATCTAAGAAATATGAGAGGAAGAAAATTGGCACACAACACAAAGGAGATTTAAACATTTTTTTTCAAAATCATTTCAGACTACAATCACATCAATTTATAGATCCATAACATTAAATGTAGAGAATTTATGTTGGTACAAAGAAAGACCAAAACATTAAATGCAGATAATTTATGACGGTACAAAGAAATACCAAAATATTAAATACGGAACATTAAATTCATTCAAAGAAAATAAATGGACGTGGACCCTTGGATCAAAATGTGAATGTAATAAATGATTCCAGAGGAAATAATGTAGGCCTCTTTGACACATGGTTTTTGTTTGCAATTCCAACACTCCCCTTCAAACCAAAACCGACTTCATTCCGAGCATCAATCTGAGTTTTTTGAATACATATATAGGTAATTCCTTTGTGAAAATATCAGCCACCTGTTCTATAGTATGACAATATTCCAATTTTATCATTTTCTTCTTCACATGATCTATGAGAAAATGGAATCGGGTATCAATATGTTTGCTTCATCCATGCTGCACCAGATTTTTGGAAAGTTCAATTACCAACTTGTTATCCACATATATCACTATGGATCCATTTTGTGGATGCTTCATCTCCTTTAATAGATTTCTCAACTATATTCCTTCACAAAAAGTGGATGATGCCACCACGCACTCTGCTTCACATATAGACAAGGAGACCACAATTTTCTTTCTTGAATTCCACGTGAAAGCAGTCGATCCAAGAAAAAATACATACCCAATGGTTCTTTTTCTTTCATCTTGGTTGCCTCCCCAGTCATTGTCTTAGTATCCATGCAGATTTTATTCTTCATTGTATGGATAAAAAATACCAAAATCAATCGTTCCTTTAACGTACCTAAGTATATGTTTTTCCTCTAGCCAATGTGACTCTTTCGGTGATTCCATGTACCTTCTTAGAAGCCCAACACTATAGACAATATCAAGCCTTGTGATTGTGAGATACCTCAGGCTTATAATCAGACTCTTGAACAAAGTCAAGTCAATGTTTCTTCCTTATCTATCTTTTTTCAGTTTTAAGCTTGTTGCTACAGGTGTGTTTTCAGCATTTCACTTGGCCATCTTGATTTTTTCAAGAAACTCTCTGGCATACCTCTTATGAGATATATAAATGCCACCATGTTGTTGATTTACCTCTATGCCCAGAAAGAAAGACATGAGACCTCTGTTGGTCAACTCGAACTCCTTGAACATAGACTCCTAGAAATTATTGAACATCTATCAACTATTCCCAATAAATAGAAAATCATCAACATACAAGCATGCAATAAGTATGTCACCACAACCATTATTCTTGATTTAAAATGCATGATCATATAGACATTGGGCGAATCCATTTTCTCTAAGATAGCTGTCAATGAATTCTTTACAAGAACGAGGAGCCTACTTCAACCCATAAAGAGATTTATTTAGTTGATAAAATTTTTCTTCCTCCCCTTGCATAAAAAAACCTTCATGCTGGTCTACAAAGACCTCTTCCTCTAGGATTCCATTCAGGAATGCAGACTTCACATCCAGTTGGTAGATCATCCAACTTTGATGTACAAAAAGGGAGACAATCATCCTCACAGTATCAAGGAGAGAAACAGGAGCAAATAATTCTTCATAGTCCACCTCATACTTCTGTTTTTACCCCTTTTCTTCGAGCCTTACCTTATAGCGATCAATTTTTCCATCAACATTCCGCTTTATCTTGTACACCCATTTGACACCAATGGTTTTCTGGCTATTAGAAAGTGTGGTTATCTCCCTTGTGTTGTGACCGTGTTTTCATGACAAGTCAAATTGATTATGTTTTTAAGGTTGATTTATAGTTTAGGGTAGACCCTAGGTCGTCTCTCAAGGAGCGTTGGTGGTTTATAGTCTATATTTTTAATAAAGATTACTAAAACAGGGGGTGATTTTGGAAACTGTTTTAAGAAAATAACTTAACTTAAAGAGTTTAATAGTTGATAGAATAAGGTGGAGGATTAAGAATTATGAGATAAGAAGATCACTTCAATTTCAGTACACATATTTGATATTTCATTGTTCTGAAAGTTTCAAATGGTTTTGTTTAATTCTTTGGTTGAGGGTTGTCAAGATCTTGATTCCCCTCTTACCACTCTAAACGTTGCACAATGTTCCAACCCTTGACACAACAATCTTGTTGTCCAGGATTGGACTTCAAGAACATATTTAAGGCTACCAAAGCATACTAATATATTTTTTATGTGTGAGATAAAGATTATCCATGTGTTTCCCAATCAGAACAACTCAAGTTTCCCACTTGAAATTTCAACCCAATCGGTGTTGAAATGAAGAGGTTTACTAAATTAAACCCAATAAATGAACTCAGAAGAGAAGCATGATTAGATAAAACACAAGTGAAATAATCCACACAAAAATTACACAAAAACAAGTAGAGTATCAAGTGCCGGAACTCCCTCCCATGTATGTGTAGCTCCCTCGAAATGATCATCCACAATTTAGCTCGCCATCGAGAGGAGGAGAAGGATCGGGTGGAACTCCTTCTTCATTGATGATCACCATATGATGATAGGGGCATACAGAACTTCAAGTATGAGGAGATATCTCCTTTGGGTCTCAAAAATAATAGAGATTTTCCTCCTGGTCTAACTTTCAAATGAGGACCCCAAGGTTCCATTTTATAGGAAAATGGGAAGGTGGTTTTGAGCACACAGAATTATTAAAACCACTTTTCATAGGTGTTGCGACCTCTGGAAAGCATTATATCGATTTGGAGAAAATAAAAAAGTTGTATCCCCACCTCTTGAATGTATCCACTGAATGTTTGGCACAATTTGGACACCTATATCCCGAGATATGGACAGATCACAGCACACCACTTTGGAATCCGTGCAGATTTGGTGTGCTGGACAGATCAGGTCGTTAAGTCCATCATATGGACGAATGAGTCTTGGGTATCTTCATATGAAATGTATCCCAATGGGTTTAGGACCATACCACAAAATTTCAGCCCATTTTGATGCACAATATAGTATAAGTGTTCGGATTAACCCACCGGTGTGCCTGGATCCTGCGTAGTTTGGACCATTTTTCTTGGACATCATCACGAGCCCTCTAAATCACCTTCACCTTCAATGAAATTTTTAAGACAAGTAACATTAGAATTTTTAATATAAATAAAAAAAATAAATGATTCAAACATTGAATTCAATTTTTTATTATTTTTTGAATTTACAATACAAATTTAGTTTAATAAAATGGTGTAAGGGAGAAAATGACATAGTGAATCGTGGTACAATCACACCCCCACACCTAAAAATTTGCAAACCTGGGAAAAGTCACATATCCAAATAAAATGATGCATATATAAATATTACCAAAATCATGAAGATTTAATATTTGAGGAAATTTTAATTCAATAAAGTAATGTGATCAATGCACGATCCACACAAAGGAGTTCTTCCTAGTGAAAATGGAAAAAGATGTCTCATAAATCATATCACAATAAAATTCGAAGAGATTCATGAAAACAACATGA
The DNA here is from genome assembly GCA_963277665.1 of Viscum album. Classification (NCBI taxonomy): domain Eukaryota; kingdom Viridiplantae; phylum Streptophyta; class Magnoliopsida; order Santalales; family Viscaceae; genus Viscum; species Viscum album. The sequence continues at coordinate 1,388,978,153 of OY728160.1, forward strand.
GAAAGGAATTAAAAAGTCAACCATTCCACTAACTCTCCATGTGTGTGTGTGAAAACCATTCCATGAAATTCTCTCCACTTTCTATCAAATAAATATAGGTTATTTTAACATTATTCATCTTTAAATGATTTTTCACCAAACCTGTCCTACATCCTTCACAATCATATTTCAAGACCCTCTCACTAATGCATTACCAGAAGTCAAACCCTAATCTCTTGACCCAGATATCCCCATATGTTGCACATTTCATCACTCCCCTCATTTATTATATATATTTTTTGAAGTTGCATTTGGAACAAATATCACACTCATCTCTCAACCCTTGTTTGATCTCCTCATGACACTAATTAAAATAGTTATAAAAAGATCAAAGGTTGATGAGGAGTGGTTTTTGACTTTCCTAAGACACAATTTTTTTGAGGGTGTACAAGAGTCAGACATTAGGTACACACGCATTGATCAATCGGGTACAATAATAAAATAGATCGGATAAGGAAAGAACATATGAAAATATCATTTAAAGATGAAAAATATTAACCTAAAATATATTTACCTTATATTAAGTAGGAAATATTCATACTTCATGGTTTGGTGTAAAAATTTATAGAGATATTAGTGACGCAGTTTTCCCAAAAACTACTCACACAAGGGGCATCAATCATCTCAAAGATTTCACATAGATACGACCATTTATATCATTGACAGAAAACCAATTCACTAAAAAAAAGAAAATCACTCCCTGATATTAAATTCATACAAATATTCTTTTTAGCCTTCATTATGGTATTTTTACTTCCCCCATTTATGGTCACCAAATAATCAAACTTTGAAATTGTTGATGGGGAAAAATGAAAATACCATAAAGAAGGCTAAAAAGAGAAGAAAGGAGAAAACGATGAAAATTCCTAACTAGCCCAAGAATGTATCCACCCCCCACACCTAGAATGTGCAGTGTCCTCACTGGTGAGTTTCATTCATAGATTGATTCTTGAACATGGAGTTCCTTCCTCGGGGACTCCAGAATGGATTCATGGAAGTGATTCAACCGCTGCCCATTGACAATGATTGTTTGCTTTGTTTCTTCATTTTGAACCTAGACAACACCAAATGGAGAGATGTTAGTAACAGTGTATGGTCCAAACCAGTGATAATCAAGCTTACCTGGATGCAACTTCAGCCTTGCATTATAAAGGAGGACCTTCTGCCCAATATGGAATTGACGATGAAGGATAAGACGGTCATGGGTAGCCTTGGTTCTCTCCTTATAAATCTTGGAGTTTTTATATGCATCTATTCTCATTTCTTCTAGCTCTTGAATCTGAAACTTCCTTTGAGAACCTGCACCAGAATGATTAGAATTGCATTTTTTGATGTCCTAGTAAGCCCAGTTCTCAATATCAACAGGAAGGTGACAACTCTTTCCAAACACAAGATGATAAGGTGACATTCCAATGAGAGTTTTGAAAGTAGTACGGTAGGACCATAATGAATCATCAAGTTGAAGAGTCCAATGTTTTCTATTAGGTTGAACCATTTTTTCAATAATTTGTTTTACCTCTCTATTTGACACCTCAGCTTGACCATTGGTCTGTGGATGGTATGCAGTAGAAACTTGATGACCGACCCCATACCTACACAAAAGTGATTGCATTGTTCGGTTTCATAAATGAGAACCCTGGTCACTGATGATGAACCTAGGTAAGCCAAACCTACAGAAGATTTGGGTTCTCAAAAATTCTACAACTACCTTAGAATCATCAGTCCTTATAGCTCGTGCCTCTACCCATTTTGAAACATAATCAACTGCCTGAAGAATGTACAAGATTCCAAAGAAATTGGGAAATGGACCCTTAAAGTCAATACCCCTATAAAGACCCGTAAAATTAAAGAGAAATTTTTTCTTAATTTTTTTTGGGATTTTACAAGAACACAGTTTCTGACGGCACCTGATTCTGAGGCCCGGTGTGCCCGGAATAATTTTCCCAAGTTTATCTCGGGTACGTTCAGTGAACGAACGAGTGGGTTTTCCTAACTTTTGAACCGGTGCTCGGAATCAAATTCCGAGGGAACCAATGGAATTGCAGCGCCGATAATTGATTAAGAACACCTTTTCCGGAGTTGCGTTTGCTCGGGTGAAGTTATTAATTAATTGGGTTAACTAAAGGATAAAATAAAATACTGTGCAACAGATTTTATTTTTATTCTAAGTAGAGTTAACCTAAGCTAAGTGGTTGAAGTGGGACCCACATCCTAACTACTCCACTAGGTAGGATATTAGTGGCATGGGGACCACATGAGCCCCACCCTCTCAACTTTCTCAAACACTATTAATTATGTAACACACCCGCACCCCCTTTAATTGAAGTCAACACTTAATTAATTAAATGAGTAGGTTATTCAATATAATTAATTCTTGGATTCATTTTGAATTTCAAATGAATTGTTGGCTTGTGGGATAATTAAATAAGACTAAGTCTTATTTCGTGAGAGGTTAGTTCGTTGTGTGAGAGGATTTGGAGAGGAAAGTTCTAAGTTCCGAAGAACATTCTTCCCCCTTAAAGAACGCGAAGAACGCACCGTCACCGACGAAGAACGCCGACCTAAGACGACGGACGACGGTAAGAGACGCCTTCTTCCACGACGTTCAATTCCGTGACGAACCTTCGTTCAATGATTTCATCAATGGCGGGGATTATTTGTTTTTGTTTGTGATTAATTTCATCACCGATCATCATCTCTAATTGAGCCGCCTGATATCGAAATAATGGGAGGAGGTCGGACCACACAAACATGGCCGACCCTCCTCCCCCCTTGATTGTTTGAATTTGTTGCAGGATGTGCAAAGGCAGTGCGGTGCCATTGCACCACGCGGAAACATGAGAATGGGCGAAGAAGTGCGGTGCCGTCGCGCCGCGCCATTTAAGTCGAACAAAGCCATGGTGCCGCGCCGGAGAACCTCGAAGAGACCGCGGCCGGAGCGGGGGAGCGACGACCGGCTTCCGGCCGCCAGAGCAGGAGGGCGGGACCGCGGCGGTCCCGCGGAAGCAGAAACGGGCCGGCCGGACCGGGCCGGCCGGTCACCGAGAAGGCAGGGGGTCATAACCCCCGGCTAGCCGAAGGAGCCGCCCCCACATGGGGGCCGCGGTTACACAAACAGGGGGGCAGCGAGCCCCCCCTTCCGCTCGGCCGTTTCGGCCGAGCCGCGCCGGCCGGGCCAGGCCGCGCCCACCGAGCCGGGCCACGCCCTAATGGGCTGGACCTGGACCTGGGTCGAGTCGACCCAGTTCGGGCCGACCCAGGGGGTATCGGGCTGGGTCGGACCGAGCCCGAACCCCCTATTCACGGACTTCTTTCGGTCTTTTGCCCATAACATGGGATACAGACCTCCGAACGATGCACCGTAAGTTGAGATGCGATCCTTGGATCAAGACGGTCGTTTCAGTATATTACACTCAAGGTTTAAGAGAACTTTGGGTTCGGTCGGGTTGGTTTGAACACGAAACCAGCCGGGCCCTCGGAGCGGAAACACTTATAACTTGAGCTCCGGACGTCCGATTGACGTGCCGTCGACTTTTTTGGATTCCTCTTAGTGAGAGAGACCTTTTGGCTTACTCCGCTCGAGGTTTGGACTTAGTTGGAGTACAGTCATGTTGGTTTTGACGTAAAAACCAACCGGGCCCCTCGGAAAAAAAATCCAATAACTCTCAGACCGGGCGTCCGATTGACGTGCCGTCTGTCTCGTTGAGTTCCGGTTGACGATACGGAACTTTGGGATACATCAAATCCGGACTTCATGTCAGTTGATGTATCATCCCCTCGGCTCGTGGAGCGGACCCTCCCCGAACGAGCTTGCTGTGTGCGGGAACCCTAGAGCTGGCTGCGACTACGACGACGATGACGACTGTACAGGAATCCTCAGTGGATTTGATAGTGACGACTGAAAAACTCAGCGATAATGCGAGGATCAGTGCTACTGATCATGTACGGGTCAGATCCTGTGTGGGTCAGCGCTCAGCGGTCCTATGTGGGCCAGCCCATACCGATCCTGTGTGGGTCAGAACCTGTGTGAGTCATTGCGGGGGTTAGTACCTATCGATCCTTTGTGGGTCATTGTGGGGGTTAGTACCTATCGATCCTTTGTGGGTCATTGCGGTGGTTAGTACCTATCGATCCTTTGTGGGTCATTGCGGGGGTTAGTACCTATCAATCCTGTGTGGGTCCGGTGGCTTAGATAAATCAGTGGCTATATCTGATCATCTCTATTGTCTTACAAAGAAGTATACCTGTGTGAGCTGAGTCTTGACTTTCAATCTTATCTTCGATAAGATTGACTTGATACCCTATGTGGATTACGTTGTGCTTTCCTGTGTGGACTGGGCTGTACTTGGGCTTGGATGTTGGAGCCGAACGGGAATTGATGAATTAGGTATATGTATGGGCATATACCTAAGTAGTGTCAGATGTTACTTCATGATTGTATCTTTCCTTTTTGGATTATACTTTGTAGATTCTGGAAGACCTTCGGGGGTCTCGGGGTCCCTACTGAGTAGCTTATACTCACCCCTGCACGGGCTATGCCCGCACTACATTGTGTTGGATGCAGACGACAGACAACGCTGATCGTGGTGGAGGCTTGTGGAGAAAGTCAGTACCTGGTGGTGGACCACTAGGCGGGACGTACACGGAGCGGACGGCTGGACCCGTGGAGCTGAGGAGGCTATCTGTACCCACCCTTCAGGTGGGACTTCCAATGGACGACTCGATGTTGCGACTTTACTTTTCAGTTGTTGTAATTTCTTTCCAGTTGTACTTTACTTCCAGTTTGGGTTTGTATTCTGGCCCACTTACTTTTCTGCACTTACTATTGTACCTAGTTTTACTTAGTTTTTACTTCTGCTTGCTTGCTCTATGGTGTTTGTTTACTTTAAAAAAAAATTCCATTCCTTTTTTTATCGGGAATTACGCCTTGGTGCTAGTCGGTAGCCCCTGGCCTATGGAAGGCGGGCTTGGGGTAGTCACGACACGGGCCCCGAGGACGGGTCGTGACAAATTGGTATCAGAGGAGTTCGGTTCTACCGCAGAACTCAGGACTCTGATATTTTTCTATGTGAAGCAATAGTGTTAAGAGTATTGAGTGTGGCTATCAGTCCAGGGAGTCCAGTGTTGGTGCGGCGTCCGACGTATCCGTACACCAAGACCCTGACTTCTGATTTCTGACTTAGTGCACGAAAACATTGATTGCATGTGTGTTTCAAGTTTTCTTTGTGATTAATTTGTGTCAGCTCACCAGGTATACTGTATTAACCATGGCACACCTATTTCTTTTCAGGATGGCCCCATGATAGCAGCCAGCTAGGGTTCTGAGTTTTTTACGTGATGAAAGCCCACTGAGCGACAAGGCCTCGGTGTAGGGCCCTATTACTGCGGAGGCACCGGCGGTACCACTACCCGCCGGGCCACCAATGCTACCAGCCCCAGCTGCTGATAGTGAACGTCGCCTTAGTGCACTGCATGAGTTTCAGCGTCAGAGACCACCCAGGTTCCACAGGGAGACAGACCCTCAGGCAGCCGAGGATTGGCTGGAGGTGGTTGTGCGAGTTTTCTGGTTAGTGGGGACACCAGCAGACCTCATGGTGATCCTTGCAGCGAGCCTACTGCACGCGGCAGCAGGCAGATGGTGGAGCTTGATGCTCCAAGTGCATGACAAGGCATCACTACTCTAGATGGATTTTGAGATCCTCTTCTGCTCAGAGTTTGTCCCAGCCACCCTCCATGCGGTGCGCATCCAGGAGCTTCTACAGCTGCGACAGGGCAGCATGACGGTCGCCCAGTACTCGACGAGATTTAACGATCTCTCGCACTATTCGACGGAAATGGTACAAGTCCAACTCTTCCAGGCCCAGACCATCGAGCAAGGATTGAGGCATGAGATCCGGGCATCGCTGATCTCCCTCAGCATTCCGACACAGGCAGGGGTACTGGAGCGAGCCCTTCTCATCAAGAGCTTTCTTTATGAGCCTACATCAGCAGCGAGACCTACCGCAGGGCAGCACATAGTAGAGTCTTCTGCAGCTGGTAGTCGACAGATGACACATGGGTCCAGGCAGACCATACCCTCAGGCGGAGGACCTCAGGACACTGGCTCAGAGGTGAAGGGAACACAACGCAGAGCCAGTCTTACGAGAGGCAGACAGTGCTACGCATGCGGCAAGCAGGGCCACATGGCTCGTGACTGCCCGACCCACCATGCCGAGGAGCAGCAGACGGTTGAGGGACCACCTAGGCAGAGGTAGAGGGTTGACCGTGGCAGTCCACAGGGAGCAGGCGGATGAGGTAGAGGAGCTGGCGAAGCAGCAAATAGTGGGCGACGCTTTGAGGCTCTACCACCACCACCACCAGGAGGTCCACCCCGACCATAGGGAGCTGGTAGGCAGAGACAGGCACAGCTTCAGGTAGCGGAGACCTATGACCACGGCGTGCCTGAGATGATTCGAGGTTCCATCTGTGTCTATTCCACCCTTGCTGTAGTTCTTATAGACATAGGAGCGAGTCATTCTTTCATTGCCGCTGCCCTTGTTCGGAGCTCAGAGATTCAGCCGGAGCCGTTGGCTCGATCCTTACGGCTAGAGACTTCTACGGGACCAGGCTCGACGATTACACACTGGTGTTGGAAGTGTGAGATAACTCTAGGAGGCAAGAGCTTCGGCTGGGGTCTTCTTGTTGCGGCATCCAGGCCTTACGACGTCATCTTGCGCATAGATTGGTTATCTATAGTCCATGCTCAGATCGACTGCATTAGGCGCAAGGTGCGATGTGTTCGCACCGATGGGAGTAGGTTCACCTTCACCAGCGAGAAGGGAGCCTTTGTAGTGCAGGATGGACTCACGCAGAGGAGAGGACAACCCATCACTCATCAGTTGGATAGCCTCATCCTAGGAGCAGTTGACGTGCAGAGTCTGAGCTTACCTGCAGTGGTGGATCAGTATGCAGACGTTTTTCCCAACGATGTTCCAAGAATACCTCCTCGCAGAGAGGTAGAATTTTATGTTGACCTGTACCCCGAGAAATCCCCAATATCCACCCCAGAAAATCGGATGGCTCCCTCCAAGCTTCGAGAGCTACGGGTACAGCTGGAGGACTTGCATGGCAAGGGATTCATCCAACCCAGTGTTTCACCCTGGGCTTCCCCGATATTGTTCGCCAAGAAGGCGAATGGGAGATTGAGACTGTGTGTCGATTACCGTCACCTGAACCAAGTGACCATGAGGAACAAGTATCTGCTACCGAGGATTGAAGACCTCTTCGATCAGATCAAGGGAGCATGGTGTTTCTCGAAAATAGACCTCATGTTAGGCTATCATCAGCTCAGAGTTTGGGATGAGGACGTGCAGAAGACAACCTTTAGGTGTCGGTATGGCCACTATGAGTTCCTGGTTATGACTTTCGGTGTAACCAATTCTCCAGCAGTTTTCATGGGCCTCATGAACAGGATCTTTCAGCCTTACCTCGATTGATTTGTTGTGGTCTTCATCGACGACATATTGATATACACAACGACTGAGGAGGAGCATGCCTACCACTTGCGGGTTGTACTGGACACACTCCGAGAGTACCAGCTTTATGGTAAGCTCTCGAAGTTTTAGTTCTAGATATGTGAGGTCCACTTCTTGGGTCACTTCATCTCTGAGGCAGGAGTTACGGTGGATCCTGCGAAGATCAAGGCAGTGCTAGCTTGGGAGCCACCCAGGAGCGTGACAGAGGTGCGAAGTTTCTTGGGACTAGCTGGGTACTACCGGATATTTGTGCCAGACTTCTCCAGAGTTGCGGCACCACTCTCAGATTTGACGAAGGAGAAACCCTTTGTGTGGTCAGACAGAAGTCAGCAGAGCTTCCTGGAGCTGAGACAGAGATTGACCAACACACCTATCTTGAGGCTACCAGAGGAGGGAGTATGGTATGTAGTCTACTATGATGCATCAGGAACTAGAATCGGATGTGTCCTGATGTAGGAGTGGGCAGTGATCGCCTATGGATCATGTCAGTTGAGGCAGCATGAGCATAACTATGCTACCCATGACCTGGAGTTAGCAGTAGTGGTCTTCGCTCTGAAGATGTGGTGACACTATCGGATGGGCGAGCACTTTACAGTCTACTCTGACCACTAGAGTCTCAGGTTCATCTTCTTGCAAAAGGACCTGAACATGAGACAACAGAGATGGATCGAGTTCCTCCAGGACTATGACTCTGAGATAGTCTATACTCCTGGAAAGGGGAACGTAGTAGACGATTCTCTCAGCAGGAGGATGGGCATTCAGCTACTTGGGGAGGCGACAGAGCAGCTAGCCGCTTTGCAGATATCTTTCATGGATAGTGATGGAGCAGCCTTTCTACTATCACTCACAGTCACTCCTCCACTTCTACAGTTGGTCAGAGAGGCACAATGTGGAGATGATGACTGTCAGACGTGGCGTGCACATATATCCTCAGGACAGGCACCTGATGGATTCTCTGTGGGAGGAGAGCACATCATCCTTTTCAGAGGACGTACCATGGTACCAACTGCTTTATGAGAGGAGGTGCTGAGGGAGTTCCACAGTTCCACTTTAGCAGTACATCTAGGAGTGGAGAAGATGTACCAGGACCTCAGAAGTCAACATTGGTGGCCAGGTATGAAGAAGGCTGTAGTAGAGTTCATTTTTCGATGCTTCACCTGTAAGCAGGTGAAGGCAGAGCACTAGGTACTAGCAGGCTTGGTACAGCCCTTGGAGGTCCCAGAGTTGAAGTGGGATGACATATCTATAGACTTCATGACTGGACTTCCATGCACTTCCAGAGGTCACAACTCCATTTGGGTGATTATCGACTGACTCACCATGTCGGCCCACTTCTTACCCATCAGAGAGCAGGGTTCAGTGGAGAGCTTGGGGTGCCTCTACGTTCAGGAGATCATATGACTTCATCGTGTGCCATCATCTATCATCTCTGATCGAGATGCATGCTATACTTCCCGGATTTGGAAGGGGTTGCAGGAGGCATTCAGGACACAACTACGTCTAAGCACTGCCTTTCACCCTCATACGGATGGTCAGACGGAGAGGACCATTCAGACTCTCAAGTACATGCTTTGTACATGTGTCCTCGACTTTGGTCGCAGTTGGAAGGACCACCTACCCTTGGTGGAGTTCACGTACAACAACAACTACCACTCCACCATCAAGATGACACCATACGAGGCATTGTACAAATGACCTTTCAGATCACCTCTATGCTGGAAAGACCCTAGGGAGTCAACACTTGTGGGACCGGAGATGGTCCAGGCCACGACAGAGAAGGTCCAGGTCATCCAGGAGCAGATGAGGACAGCTCAGAGCCGGCAGAAGTCTTATGCTGACAGGAGGCGAAGACCACTAGAGTACGAGGATGGCGACCACATCTTTTTACGGGTCTCACCTTGATGTGGATTACAGAGATTTGGACGAGGCGCCAAGTTGTCTCCGCGCTTCATCAGACTATTCCAGTTCCTCAGTAGGATTGGTGAGGTGGCTTATCGCTTGGCTCTACCACCTCAGTTGCACCGGGTGCATGACTTCTTTCACGTATCTCAACTGAGGAGATACGTGCACGACCCGACACATATCATCGACCATGGGGAGCTGAACATTGATGATGGGGCTACTTTTGCGGAGGTCCTAGTGGAGATCGAGGATCGACATGAGTGGGTCCTACGTGGACAGTCAATTCCTCTAGTGCGCATCTGGTGGCAGTACTGGAACCTCCAGGAGAACACTTAGGAGCGGGAGGCTCAGATGCGTGCACAATACCCACATTTGTTCTCCTAGTTTATGATGTATCATTACGGGGACGTAAATCCCTGAGGTGGGAGTAATTTAAAGACCTGTAAAATTCAAGGGAAATTTTTTCTTAATTTTTTCTGGGTTTTTACAGGAACTCAGTTTCTGACGGCACCTGATTCCAAGGCCGGGTGTGCCCGAAATAATTTTCCAAAGTTTAGCTCAGGTACGTTCAGTGAACGAATGAGAGGGTTTTCCTAACTTTTGAACCGGTGCTCGGAATAGAATTCTGAGGGCACCGATGGAATCGCAGTGCCGATAATTGTTTAAGAACACATTTTCTGGAGTTGCGTTTTCTCGGGTGAAGTTATTAATTAATTGGGTTAACTAAAGGATACAATAAAATACTGTGCAACAGATTTTATTTTTATTATAAGTAGAGTTAACCTAAGCTAAGTGGTTGAAGTGGGATCCAAAACCTAACTACTCCACTAGGTAGGATATTAGTGGGGTGGGGCCCACACGAGCACCGCCCTCTCAACTTCCTCAACCCCTATTAATTATGTAACTCACCCGCACCCCCTTTAATTGAAGTCAACTCTTAATTAATTAATTGAGTAGGTTATTCAATATAATTAATTCTTGGATTCATTTTTAATTTCAAATGAATTGTTGGCTTGTGGGTTAATTAAATAAGACTAAGTCTTATTTCGTGAGAGGTTAGTTCATTGTGCGAGAGGATTTGGAGTGGAAAGCTCTAAGTTCTGAAGAACGTTCTTACTCCTTGAAGAACGCGAAGAACGCACTGTCGCCAATGAAGAACACCGACCTCCGACGATGGACGATGGTGAGAGACGCCTTCCTCAAAGATCGACGACGCGACTCCGTGCACCGTGACACCAATGACCACCTCCTTCCATGACGCCTTCTTCCACAACGTTCAATTCTGCGACGAACCTTCGTTCAACGATTTCATCAAGGTAGGGGATTATTTGTTTTTGTTCGTGGTTACTTTCATCGCCGATCATCGTCTCTAATTGAGCTGCCTGATATCGCAATAATAGGAGGAGGTCGGACCACACAAACATGGCCGACCCTCCTCCCTCCTTGATTGTTTGAATTTATTGCGGCATGTGCAAAGGCAGCGTGGTGCCGTCGCACCGCGCGGAAAAATGAGAATGGGCGAAACAGCACGACGCCGTCGCGCCGCGCTGTTAAAGTCGAACAAAGCCACGGTGCTGTCGCGCCACGCCGGAGAACCTCGAAGAGACCACGGCCAGAGTGGGGCCGTGGTGGAAGGGCGTGATGCCGTCGCACTGCGCCGATCAGACAAGGCCACGACCTATGGCCGTGGTAGTGCGGGGGAGCGGCAGCCGGCTTCCGGCCGCTGGAGCAGGAGGGCGGGACCGCGGCGGTCCCGTGGCAGTAGCAATCGGCCGACTGGACTGGGCCGGCTGGTCACCGAGAAGGTCGGGGGTCGTAGCCCCCGACTGGCCGAAGGAGCGGCCTCCCACATGGGGGTCGCAGTTACACAAACCGGTGGGCAGCGAGCCCCCCCTTTCGCTCGGCCGTTTCGGCCGAGCCGCCTGGCCACACTGGTGAGGCCACGCGTGCTAGGCCGGGCCGCACGGGGCCGTGACCACCAGGCCGGGCCGCACCCTAATGGGTCAGACCCAGACTCGGGTCAGGTCGACCTGGTTCGGGCCGACCCAGGGGGTATCAGGCCAGGTCGGACCGGGCCCGAACCCCCTATTCACGGACTTCTTTCGGTATTTTGCCCATAACATGGGCTACAGACCTCCGAAAGACGCACCGTTAGTTGCGATGCGATACTTTGATCGAGACAGTAATTTAGGTATATTACACTCAAGGTTTCAGAGAACTTTGGGTTAGGACAGGTTAGTTCGAACACAAAACCAACCGGGCCCTCGGAGTAGAAACACTTAAAACTTGAGCTCCAGACGTCTGATTGACGTGCCATCAACTTTGTTAGATTCCCCTTAGTGAGACAGACCTTTTGGCTTACTCCGCTAGAGGTTTGGATGCAGTTGGATTACGGTCGGGTTGGTTTTGACTTAAAAACCAACCGGGCCCCTGGGACGAAAAAGCCAATAACTCTCAGACCAGGCGTCTGATTGATGCGCCGTTTGTCTCGTTGAGTTCCTGTTGACAATATGGAACTTTGGGATACATCAACTCCGAACTTCGTGTCAGTTGATGTATCATCCCCTTGGCTCGTGGAGCGAACCCTCCCCGAACGAGCTTACTGTGTGCGGGAACCCTAGAGCTGGCTGCGACTACGATGACGATGACGACTGTACAGGAATCCTCCGTGTTTTCGACAACGACGACTACAACACTCAGTGATCCTGTGAGGATCAGTGCTACCGATCCGGTGTGGGTCAGATCCTGTGTGGGTCAGCGCTCAACGGTCTTGTGTGGGCCAGCGCATACCGATCATGTGTGGGTCATTGCGGGGGTTAGTACCTATCGATCCTGTGTGGGTCATTGCAGGGGTTAGTACCTATCGATCCTTTGTGGGTCATTGCGGGGGTTAGTACCTATCGATCCTTTGTGGGTCATTGCGGGGGTTCGTACCTATTGATCCTTTGTGGGTCATTGCGGGGGTTAGTACCTATCGATCTTGTGTGGGTCCGACAGCTTAGATAAATCAGTGGCTACATCTGATCATCTCTATCGTCTTACGAAAAAGTATACCTGTGTGAGATGAGACTTGAATTTCAATCTTATCTTCGATAAGATTGACTTGATAACCTATGTGGATTACATTGTGCTTTCCTGTGTGGACTGGGTTGTACTTGGGCTCGGATGTTGGATCCGAATGGGAATTGATGACTTAGGTATATGTATGGTCATATACCTAAGTAGTGTCGGATGTTACTTCGTGATTGTATCTTTCCTTTGTGGATTATCAATTGTGGATTCTGGGAGACCATCGGGGGTCTCAGGGTCCCTACTGGGTAGCTTATAATCACCCCTGCATGGGCTATGCTCGCACTACGTTGTTTTGGATGCAGACGACGGACATCGCTGATCGTGGTGGAGGCTTGTGGAGCAAGTCGGTACCTGGAGGTGGACCACTAGGCGGGACGTACACGGAGCGGACAGCTGGACCCATGGAGCTGAAGAGGCTATCTGTACCCACCCTTCAGGTGGGACTTCTAGTGGACGGCTTAACGTTGCAGTTTTACTTTTCAGTTGCTGTACTTTCTTTCCAGTTGTACTTTACTTTCAGTTTGGGTTTGCATTCTGGCCCACTTACTTTTCTGCACTTACTATTGTAACCAGTTTTACTTAGTGTTTAATTCTTCTTGCTTGCTCTATGGTGTTTGTTTACTTTACAAAGGCAATGACTTTCCTTTATTTATCGGGAATTGTGCCTTGGTGCTAGTCTCCAGCCCCTGGCCTATGGAAGGCGGGCTTTAGGTAGTCATGGCATGGGCCCTGAGGACGGGTCGTGACAACCCCAAACATAAAAAATGTCATGAAAGAGAAACAGTTTTTGTGGCATTTCATTTCTTTTAGAGAAATTCCCCATTCTTTGACAACGAGTACAAGATTTTCAAAAATCATGGGCATCTAAAAAAATTGTTGCCCAAAATAGAACAGAATCAAGGACCTTGCGAGAATTCCATTGGGGACCAAAGTGTCCCCCACAAGCAAAAGTGTGGAAGAATCTAAGGATGGAATGAAACTCACTATCGGGAACACAACGCCTAAGGAATTGATCACTACAGGTGCGCCAAAGGTAGGGGTCATCCCAAATTTACCAATGAGACTCATGTTTTAGACGACTGGCTTGGTTTTTGTTAAAATCAGTAGTAATGCAAGATGCTACCAAATAATTTAAAATTTCAGCATACCAAGGAATATCATCTTGCACTCGGTACAGTTTCTCATCAAGAAACATTTCATTTATGGGAATACAGGGGTATGAGTCAATGTCTGTGGATGGTTTAATCCTACTGATATTGTCAGCCACCACATTCTCTGCTCTTTTTTTATCTCTAATTTCTAGATTGAATTCTTGAAGTAGGAGCATCCAACGAATGAGACATGGTTTAGATTCCAGTTTCTTAAGGAGGCATCGAAGGGCTGCATGGTTTGAAAACACAATGACTTTGGACCCAAAAAGATATGACCTGAATTTTCCCAAGGAAAACACAATGGCAAGGAATTATTTTTCAGTTGTGGTGTAGTTTTCTTGGGCAGGGTCCAAAGTACGTGAGGCATAGGCTATGACATGTGGAGTTTGGTCGACCCTTTGTGACAAAACTGCCCCAATTGCATAGTTAGAGGCGTCACACATGAGATCAAATGGTAAATCCCACCGAGGTGGTTGGATTATCAGGGGTGAGGTGAGACTCCATTTTAACTTATTAAAAGCATCCTAAAATTATTTATAAAAAACAAATTATTTTTCTTTTTGGAGTAATCGGGAGAGGGGGAGTGAAATTTTACTAAAGTCACGAATGAAACGACGGTAAAATCTAGCATGACCTAGGAAAGATCGCACATCATGTATATTTTTGGGGAATGGAAGGGAATAAATGACATCAACTTTTGATTTATCTACTTGGCTACCATCCCCAGAAATGACATGCCCCAAAACTATACCTTGTCTCACCATGAAATGACATTTCTCATAATTTAATACAAGATTATTTTCAATACAGTGACGTAGGACTGAACCAAGAATACTTAAACATTCATCAAAAGAAGAGCCATAAATAGTGAAATCATCCATGAATACTTCCATGCAATTCTCTAGGTAATCTGAAAAAAATACTAACCATGCATTGTTAGAAAGTACCCGGAGCATTGCACAGACCAAATGACATCCTTCTATAGGAAAATGTGCCAAAGGGGTAAGTGAAGGTTGTCTTTTCCTAATCCTTAGCAGCAATATGGATCTAAAAGTATCCAGAATACCCATAAAGGAAATAGTAGTGGGACTTACCTGCTAGCCTCTCTAGCATTTGGTCAATAAATGGAAAAGGGAAATGGTCCTTCCTCGTGTGTTGGTTTAGTCAGCGATAGTCTATACAAACACGCCAACTATTCTACACATGAGTTGGAACCAATTCATTGTTTTAATTTTTGATTACTGTAAGGCCAGTATTTTTAGGAACCACTTGAATGGGACTGACCCATTGGATTTCAGAGATGGGGTAAATGATTCCAGCAGCCAATAATTTTGTTACCTCATTTTTCACAACTTCTAGGAGGTTTGGGTTCAGTTGAAATTATGGCTGCCTCATTGGTTTAGCCTCATTGTTTAACAAAATATGATGTGTACAAATTGATGGGCTAATACTAGGAATGTCAGCAAGTGTCCACCCCAAAGCTTGTTTATACACCCTCAAAAGTTCAAGCAGTCACAATTAATGCTCAGGAGGGAGTGAACTAGAAATGATGATGGAAAACTTGTTTCCATTATCAAGATATGAATATTTTAAATCATGAGGCAGTTGTTTTAGTTCCAATTCAGGTGGATTTTGGATTTATGGGAGTGTGTGTGAGAGGTCACTGATCTCATCTAACTGCTCAATGGTATCAACCTCGGATGAGGAATGAGCTTTTACAAGATTAGAAGTATCATCGATTGTTAGTGGATCATCAGTGTTCAAGAAATCATCAATCAATGAACATACATGACACTTTTCTAGACCACTACAACAATCAATGCATGAATCATTTCCTAGCATTTCTATCAGTGAAGAAAACTCAGAAAGGGGATCAGGGGAACAAAATGTTGTTTTTTCCGGGGAGGGGAGTACATATATAGAATTAATAGAGAGAGAGGAACGTTCTTATGAGGGGTGATTCATGGAATAAAGGATGTTGAAATGGACTATGTCACCACCAAATTCCATAGATAATATACCATTGTGGACATTAATTATGGTTTTGGCAGTTTTCAAGAAAGTTCTCCCCAATATAATCAGGGCATGTCCATTCATCCTATCATCCTCTATTTTAAGCACATAAAAGTCGGCATGAAAAATTAAATTTTGGAACCTCACAAGAACATCCTATAAAACACCAGAGGGGTGTGAAATACTCCAGTTAGCTAGTTGAACAATAATTCCAGTGGGCTTCAGTTCCTCAACCTGCAATGTAGAGTAAATAGATTGAGGCATCACATTAATAGAGGCACCTAAATCAAGCATAGCATTAGAAAAAGAGTACTCCCCTATGGTGTATAGAATTTAGAATGTTCCAGGATCATTGCACTTGGTGGGAAGTGATGGCTCTATCAATGCTGAAACATTCCTCCCCAAACTCACCTTCTTATCTCCACGAAGTCACCTTCGGTGTGTACACATCTCCTTTAGAAACTTGGCGTACCGTGGAATTTGCTTCACATCATCAATCAATGGGATGTTAACCTACACTTTCTTGAAGATATCTAATATTTCCTTATCAAGATCAGTTTCCTTTGTTTTTCTTGGTTGGGTGGACCTTTAAGGAAATGGAAGAGGAATGGCTGGGCTAGGTGACTCATTAATGTACACACTCTTTCCTTTGGAAGGGCTTCTCTCAAGACAAGGTTCATCAACAATTAGAACATTTTTAATGGTTTTTATGGAGGTTTCCTCAGGAGGGGATGACTCTAATGGAGGATTCATCTTACTTTATAGTTGTTTTCCACTCTTAAGGGTGATGTCACTAACATTTCATTTATCCCTAGGGTTAACTATTGGTTGAGAGGGAAGTTTACCTGATCCGTGACTTTGAATTTCACCTACTGAGTTATCTAGTTGGCCTAATTGGGTTTTTAGGTCTTGTATGGCTGCTTGAGTGGTTTTATGGAATTGAATATTGTTGGAAACCATTTTTTTCATCATATATTCTAGGTTAGGATTGGGTTTTGGAGGGGTTTGTTGGAAAGGCCTTTGGGATGGTTGAGGATTTCTAGGTGGTGGTGGTGGATGATTACTCTGCCCTTGTTGGTTCCATTATTGTTGAGATTGATTTGAATACACCCCTTTACTATAGTCTTGGTTCTCCCTCCACCCTGGGTTGGATGGATAGTAAGGTTCTTGCCTAAAGGGTTGGTTATAGGGGCAACCTGGAAATATTGCCTCACAACTCTCAGATGTTTCCCTCAATTGAGGACATTGGTCAGAGTAGTGGGTGTTAGAAGAACATATACCACAATGGATGGGAGGATGAGATTGGGATTTCCCTTGGG
The DNA here is from genome assembly GCA_963277665.1 of Viscum album. NCBI lineage: Eukaryota > Viridiplantae > Streptophyta > Magnoliopsida > Santalales > Viscaceae > Viscum > Viscum album. Next base: position 1,388,995,163 of record OY728160.1, read on the forward strand.
AAAGAGAAAGTTTTCGAAGAAAGGTACTTACCTCTTCGAACTTTGTATCCACCTTCTTCTCAAATTCAGTACTTTGTACCTCATGAACACCTCAAATGGGTATGCTAGACCTTGTACCGAATTGTTGAGTGTTTTGTGACATGTTATCGATTAAGGTCCTTGCAGAAATTGGGGTCTTATCTACCTGTGAACCACCTTCAGCTGCATCAATCATATTTCTATTAATAAGGATAAAAACCTTTCATAAAAATATTGTATTAAAAGTTGGTCACTTATTTGGTGGTGTGGGAAACTTGAACATAATATTTTAAAGCATTCCCAATATTCATGAAGTGTCTCCCATTGAGATTGTCTTATCCCAAAAATTTATTTCCTTATTGTTGCAGTTCAAGAGGCTGGGAAATATTTTTCAAGAAAAATGCGTTTCATGTCCGCCCAACCTCTTATTGGGGAATTAACAAAATATAACCAATCTTTCGCAGTGTCTTCTAAAGAAAATGGGATTGCTCTAATCTTTACTTGTTCCTCATACACATTTTTAGGTTTTAATGCTGAAAAAATAGTATGAAATTATTTTAAGTGACTGTGTGGATCCTCTCCAGGAAGTCCATGGAATCATGGTAATAGATGAATTAAACCAGATTTTAGTTCAAAATTGGGCACCTAACCTTGTAATTGAATGTATGTGGGCTGAATATCAACATCAAGTGAGGTTAGTTATTTTAGATTTCGATTTTTTTAATCCATTTTATTCACGTTAATTTCAGTTTTTATGTGGGTTCTCTAAGAAGAAGAAGGATCAAGACGAGTGTTGATGTTTTGTGCGTCCTCCTTCAAAGTGTTGTCTTGTGTGTCTCGGTGTCATTGATGTAGGGTCCTCTCTGGTTCAGGTTCGAAAGGTTGTAAGTCTCCCAGAGTAGAACGTATCATTCACAAAACCTACACAACAAATAGATCAGAATAAAAAAAGATAGGTAGAGGTATAAAATAGATAAATATTCCCAAAATTTTCAAATTTTTTCAAAAAAACGCACTAAAAATCAATGTATTACCTGAAAACGACTTCAAAATTTGACCGCATTGTCATGAAAAATCAAATTGATTATGTTTTTAAGGTTGATTTATAGTTTAGGGTATACCCTAGGTTGTCTCTCAAGGAGATTTGGTGGCTTATAGTGTGTATTTTTAATAAAGATTACTAAAAGATGGGGGTGATTTTGAAAATATTTTTAAGAAAATAACGTTACTTAAAGAGTTTAATAGTTTATAGAATAAGGTGGACTATTGAGAATTATGAGATAATAAAATCACTTCAAGTTCACTACACATCTTGGATAGTTCATTTTTCTGAAATTTTCAAATGGTTTTGTTTAATTCTTTGGTTGAGGGTTGTCAAGATCTTGATTCCCCTCTTGCCTCTCTAAACGTTGCACAAAGTACCAACCCTTGACACAAAAATCATGTTGTCAAGGTTTGGACTTCAAGAAAAGATTAAAAGCTACCAAATAATACTAATATATTTTTTATGTGTGAGAGAAATAGTATCCTTGTGTTTCCCAATCAGAACAACTCAAGTTTCCCACTTGAAATTTCAACCCAATCAGTGTTGAAATAAAAAGTTTTTTACAAAATTAGACCCAAGAAATGAACTCAGAAGAGAAGAATGATTAGAAAAAACATAAGTGAAATAATCCACACAAAAATTACACAAAAATATTAGAGTATCATGTTCCATACCTCCCTCCCAAGTATGTGTAGCTCCCTCAAAATGAGCATCCACCGTTTAGCTCGCCATCGAGAGGAGGAGAAGGCTTGGGTGGAACTCCTTCTTCATTGATGATCCCCCTATGATTATAGGGGCCTCCAGAACTTCATGTATGAGGAGATAACTCATTCGGGTCTCCAAAATACCATATTTTTTCCTCCTGGTCGAACTTGCAAATGAGGAGCCCAAGGTTCCATTTTATAGGAAAATGGGAAGGTGGTTTTGAGCACACAGAATTATTAAAACCACTTGTCACAGGTGTTTCTACCTACATAAAGAATTATCATGATTTGGATAAAATAAAACAGCTGTAGAACCACCTATTGGATGTCTCCAATGAATTTTTGGAACAATTTGGACACCTATAGCCTGAGATATGGACAGATCACAACACACCACTTTTGAATCTGTGCAGATTTGGTGTTATGGACAGATCAGGTCAGAAAGGCCATCAGATTTTAGAACAAGTCTTGGGTTTCTTCATATGAAATGTATCTAAATGAATTTAGGACCATCCCACAAAATTGCATCCCAATTGGATTCACGGCCTATTAGAAGTGTGCAGATTAACCCACTAGTGTGCTTGGATCCTCTGCAGTTTGACCCATTTTCTTGGACATCATCATGGGCCCTCTAAATCACCTTCACCTTCAAGGAAATTTTCAAGACAAGTAAAATTCTACTTTTTAATATCAATAAACACAAAATAAATGATTCAAACATGGAATTAAATTTGTTATTATTTTTGGAAATTACAAAATAAATTTAGTTTAATATAATGGTGTAAGGGTGAAAATGACACAATGAATCGTGGTACAATCATATTGTTTTTCTCTATGTAATGAATTTATTCTTCCATATCCATTCTACAACATTCTTCACTCATGGATTCCTAAAACATCAGAGGCTCATGATTTGAATATAGGAAAAACAGATTTACCTCTTTGGTTTTATCGTAAATGTCGTTTAAGCTTTTTATTTTTATGGGTGCCATGGGTGAGGATGAGATCGCCAAATTTTAACTTTATGGAGTCCTTTCAGGAGTGATGGAATGTACTCCTAGACTCCTGTGCACTAACGATGTTCCAGGGGAAGGTGTTACTAGTGTTTTCTCCTGACGATCATGCCTTTCTTCAGGATCTTCTGTTTTTACTGGAATCTCTTTGTTTGGATCTTCATCATTCCATTTCCAAGATTCTTCCTCACTAAAGAACACATCTCTACTCACCACTAATTTATTGGTTAGTGGATTTTAGATCTTATAGGCTTTAAACTCTTCACTGTATCCTATGAATATGCACTTTTCACCAGAATCATCAACATTTCTTCTTCTTACTACTAGAACTTGAGCGTAGGAAACACACCCAAAGATTCTTAGGTGTGCTATGCTCGGTTTTTAGCCACTCCATGCCTCTTGTGGTGTCAAGTTTTTGACACTCTTTGTTGGGAACCGATTGAGAAAATAGGAATCACATGCCACTTCTTCCTCCCAAAAGTTATTTGGCAACCCTTTCTCCTTCAACATGGTCCGTATCATGACGAGGATGGTGCGGTTATTCCTTTCTGCAATGCCATTCTATTGTGGCATGTAGGCACTAGTAGATTGTTGCTTGATGCCTTATTCCCTACAAAAATCTTGAAATACATTTGAAGTGTATTCTCCACCTCTTTCAGATCTGAGAACTTTGATTCTATAACCAATGCCACCTTCAACATGAGATTTGTACATTTTAAAGATCCCAAATGAAGAAGATTTTTCTTTGATGCAATACACCCAGAGTTTCCTACTAAAATCATCAATGAGGGTAATAAAATACCTATTACCTCAAAGTGAGGGTGTTTCAAGTGGTCCAAAAATATCGGTGTGAACTAACTAAAGTGGTTCATTTTGTCTTCTGGAAACTCCACTTAGGAAGGAGTTCCTTTGTTTCTTTCTGAGTGTACACGCATCACACACATGATTTGGAACTTCAATCACCGGCAATCCACACACCATGCTCGATGAGAATAGAAGTTTAAGCCCGCTAAAATGAAGATGTCCAAAACACAGATTCCATATCCATGAGTCATTATTCATGACTCCCAAGAGACACTTCTCAGCCTTTGTGTTGATACTTAGTGGAAACATGCAATTATTTTCCATTTGGACATGAGAAACAAGTCTCCTGTGAGCATCCCTTATAGACAAAGAAGAATTATCCATGTGTATAACATACCCCTTATCAAGGAGTTGGCCAAGACTAAGGATATAGTTTTTCATGTTTGGTACATAATACACATTAGAGATGTAATTTGGATCACTATTCTTCTGATAGATTTTGATTTTTCCTTTTCCAATCACGGGTACCTTTGACAAGTCGCCAAAGCTTACGTCACCACGAACTTCTTCTGTGAATTCCTCAAACAGTTCTTTGTTACCACTCATGTGGTTTCTTGCACCCGTGTTGAGATACCACACATTGGGGCATTCCCATGCCTTTTCTTGTGTGAGGAGGAGTGTGGTACCTTCTTTATCATGATGAGATGCTTCAGCATAGTTGGCTCATTCATCATGATCAACTTTGATCCAAAAATCAGAGGCATAATGAACAAATTTCTTATAGTTGTGGCATTGAATGTTCTTTGCATTTCCACGACCACGGGTGAATCGACCTCCACCAATTCCTCATCCACAAAATCTGGTAGTATTTTTTTTCTTTTTTTGATGGCTGGGATAATATCCACACCCTCTTCCTCTTGCACGATTACCACCTCATTGCGTGTGGCCATTCTTTTGTTCTTGTAGAGTCAACTTGGACTCTAAAGCATGCTCTATTGCTGAACCGATATTCTTTTTCATCCATTGGTCATGAACTTCCAACGGCCCCATTAGTTCTTCAATGGACAGTTTCTCCAAATCCTATGATTATTCGATTTCCACAACCACATGCTCAAACTTGGTTGAGAGAGATTGAAGTGATTTTTCAATAACTCGAATGTCCTCCATTTTTCACCATTACTTTTAAAATTATTAACAATAACAATTAATCATGAGTAATAATCAGAGATTCTCTCACCTTCTTTTGTGTGTGCTGCTTCAAACTCTGCTCTTAATGTTTGAAGACGTACCCGGTTCACTCGATCAACATCTATGAAGATGGTGGCAAGAGTATCCCAAGCCTGATTTCTTGATGTTTCTTCAAAAATCTTTTCTAATGTTGATTCATCCGACCCTTGATAGAGGGAGAACAATTCCTTGTTGTCTTTCTTTATTTTATTTTTGAGGCCCGTATTTTCTTCATTCGTGAAGGCGGCTTCTTCCTCCATAGAGGGTACAACATACCCATCAGTGACGATATCCCATAATTCTTGTGACCTGAATAACACCTTCATTTGGATGCACCATATTTCGTATTTGTCCTTAGACAGATTTGTAACTTGTGGTTGGATTGTGTCCATCTTTAAAAATTGGAGGATCTTGGTAACCGACTCTGATACCAGTTTGTTGGCTATACAAGCTGACAAATATGAGAGGAAGAAAATTGGAACACAACACAAAGGGGATTTCAATCTTTTTTTCACAATGAATTCAGACTATAATTACATCAATTTATAGACCCACAACATTAAATGCAGAGCATTTATATCGATACAAAGAAAGACCAAAACATTAAATGCAGGGAATTTATGATGGTACAAATAAATACCAAAATATCCCATACAAAACATTAAATTAATTCCAAGAAAATAAATGGACGTGGACCCATGAAAAAAAGTGCATGTAATAAATGATGCTAGAGGAAACTTTGCAGTCATCTTTGACACATGGTTTTTGTTTGCAATTACAACATGTACAAAACATAAATAGGTAAAGGATGAAAGAGGACAACTAATCCATAAAAAATGACGGTTTAATAGAAAAATAAAGTCTTTTGGAAAATTAGATAGGAAAATTGAGGCAAAACATTGAAAATAACTTTCTTAAAACCTTTTGTAACTTAATTGTAAAAATAAAGATATAAATGTTTCAAAAATCCTCTTGAAATATTCCTAGAGATGTCCAGGTGACAGATCGGGGAACTGGTGTGGTGGTAGAGGAAGTTACGGATGTGGTGGGCATGGAAGGTGTGGGAAGGCAGTAGCCAGGGAAGCTTGTACCATCTCCTCCACACAAATTATGCATAACTCCACCTCATTATCTTCCACCATCGCCATCACCGCCTCCTCGGACGCCACCTCCTCCTCTTCCACCACTACTTCCATTGCCTCCTCCTCCACTGGAAGCAGCAGTCTTCCCTCATGGTGCTCGTAGTCTGTGAATAACATAATCTCAAGGATCAGCCCGATGGGTTGTGGATCAGTTCCATAGAATTGTACCACTTTCAACACTTTGTTTATAAGGCGGTTTAGAATGTCGGGGTCTAGGCCAGGATCTAGGTGGAAGATCATGACACCAACGACCTTCCATGTAGCATTGTTGAAAGTAGAAAGAGGGTCGACGTATTGATGGATGCTAGCCATGGGGGGTGTAGTTCTTGAGGAGGAGGGGGGGGGGGTGGGTTTTCTCTTTTTCCTTATTGTATGCGATGTTGAACCACCAATCGAAGTGGTGGCTACTGTACTGGATGTGTAGCGTCTCTAGGAACTACAAGAAAACCACCATTTAGCGGCGGTTTACAGAAACCACCACTAAATTTGGTGTATGAAAACTATTAGCAGTGGTTTAAGGGAAGAATCGTAGCTGCCTCATTTCACGGAGGTTTAAGGGAAGCATCGTAGCTGACTCATTTCGCGGCGGTTCTCCTCACTTTATAAGTAGTTTTTATGTGCCCGGGATTTTATTTTTTTAGCAGCGGTTATAACCGCCGCTACTAAAATAAAATCCAGTGGCTGTAAAACCACCACTAAAGTCACGAGAACTGCCACTGAATGCATGTGGGTGATGCGACTCGGTAGTGGCAGTTTTAACCGCCACTAAACATAAAAAATACTTACGTTTAGTGGCGGTTTTAACCATCGCTACTATCTTACCTATATACTCTTCGCGGCGGTTAAAACCGCAGCTCAAAGCTGACCTGAAAAAAAATAAATTTTCTACTTCCACTGCACCACTGCCATGAAAAACAAATCAAACCAGACACAATCTCATAAAATAACATCAACTCAATGATGTGTTGGACTTTTCATGGATGTTTTTGGATATATTGATGAAGAGTGGACTGGGTTTATGGCCACCCATGGGGTGTGCTAATCCCTTGAACATGTTAATTTAGTTATTAAATGATAAATTGAAGGATCTAGGAGATTAAACCAATTACAGATATTTTTAGCATGTCAAAATAGAGTAAGTGGTTATTTATCATAACTTTTATGGTTAAATGGGTTGTGAGATAAGTAAGGGGATAAATAATGAATGGAAAATGTGGGAATATCCATGTTATAAGTTGGAGTTGAAAATATGTACAATGGCTTTTTTTATGACTGAATAGTAAAACAGAATAGTTATGGAATTAAGTTAAGTGTAGTGAAAGTGATAAACTATGTGAATATTGGTGAAATGAAATAGGTTCACCCTTGATATTGTAATTTTTAAAAAAGGTCAAGTGTGTTTGACCTTGTGGAATGTGTATTGATGGATTAGTAAATGATGAGGGACACAGTATATCCCACCCATCGGTAAGAATTTTTTTACAAGGAATTCCATATCTTTGATGTGGGATGGCTAGAAATGAAATTTGACACTATGGACTTGATATGATGTATATGGAGTTTCCTATGATTGGATAGTGTATTGACATGGATTTCCAGGCACTAAAGCCTATGTGTATGATATGAGTGAACTGATTAGTGCACCACAGTATATGAATTTGAAATGATTAATGAATTTCCATTGTTGTTAATAAAAATATAAAACCCATTTATATTAATGGAATTTAATTTTTTAATGGCTGAAGAAGGTTTGGTGGGATTTGATGACATCATAAAACCGAAGGATATACAGGGTCAAATGCTTGATATATAATTATGGAATTTGTTTACCTTTTCTTACTTGTTAATTATTTAATTGTACTTATGTATACATTATTATTGTTATTATAATATTTATTTGTTTAGAAACTATTGGTGGTGTCCTATTAACCTATAATCACACCCTTTTTAGTATGCCTTTGATACCTGAGTAGATCTTATGGTTGTAGAGAAGTATAAGGGAAAAATACTTTTGATTGATGGTTGGTTTGGGATATGTTATGGAGCATGTATGAGGGAACTGGATGGACATCAAGACCCATTTTAGGATTTTTATGGGGTTTTTAATTTTGTTTTTCCTTAACACATGACACTTGTATGAAATGACATGTTTACTATATTGGTTGCGGGGATTTATCCAATTTTTGGCATTGAATACATCATGAATGATTATTCTTATAACATACTTGGTTATCATTTAAATTGATTTATACTATTTTTTACACTAGTAAAGATGGTATATTATCCCCACATTCCTCATTGGACCCTCAATACTAGTAGGAAGCCTCTTGTATATGATGAGGCATTCCTATGGTCATGTGGCACATTGGTTTGGGGAACCAGTTTAGTGGAACCTAGGTAATGGCATCACAATGTTGTATCAAATCAATTTTATTTTCTATTGAATAATTTTTTTGAAAGTTTTATATGATATTAAGGTGTTTCAGTCCTTGTTAATGTGTTTTTTTGTGGGTTTATCTAACCCATATATGGGGGAAAACCAAGGTTCTCGGTGTGGGATTGTTGTTCTTGTTGTTTGATGTTATAGTTGGGTGTTATTTCACCTTGGGTGATACACTAGCTGTGAGATATTATTGTTTTCTAAGGTTTTATTCATGGAATGACATGTAATTTTTTATATATTCAAGAATAATTTTATAAAATCAGGATTTATATAACATGAATCATATTAGGATCAAATAGAAAACAAGGTTATGTTTGTGTTATGGAAAATGAAAATAATTTTCTATTGGTGTCATATAAAAAAGTTCCTAATAAAGAGTTATCAATACACATGTATTTGTGATTCATGGTGTCATAGGATACCAATGACAGAAGGGTTTACCTTCTTGGATGATGATATTGAATAATTACATATTACAATATTAGGCATCGAGAATTTTTTCAACACATCAACAATGGGTTTAACTCTTAGTCATCCAAAATCTTGACAACCAATTCAGACACAAGCCTAAATGGAATGATGTATACCACACTAGAGAAATCAAGACATAAATGGAAACATCATAAATCAGTAAAATGCATAAAAGGAAACATGATAAATCAAGAAAATTTTAGGACATGAAAATGTTTGGTGGCAACTATGTGCCACACAAGGTACATATACAAACCAATTGTTCCCATATTTGTTCAAAACATCAACAATACAAGTACTCAAAGTTCGATGATGCATCATCACCCTCTCGACCTCCATATCTACTTTCTTCTGTCACCTTTAAGAACATTATATTGAAAATTAAATACTGTTTCATATTTATATTAAAACTTAAAACCAATGAAACTTTTAAAACTAAACGATTTTGATTTTTTTGTGATTTACCTACTAACAAAAAGGTGATTCACTACCACCAGGGGCATATCTTCTCATCTACTGATGTATATCAGTCATCGCTTTCTGGAAAGCGGATATATGAGCCCCCTGATCTTGAACTGTGGTTCGTAGAGAAGCAATCTCCCTCTGATCATCTTCTGGTATGGACTGACTATAACCAGGAGTAAATGCAGCTGGAATCCCTGGTGGTATGCCAAAGACCTTAGATGGTACGGGTCCGAAACCCATCCCGCGCACTCTACCAGGATGCTCCTTCCCAATGACTTTAGCAACTGGGTTATCTTAGGAGACTGAGTAGGACTTCCTAGGATTTCCATCCCATAGTTCTTTAATTTTTACCTATAAATAAAATATCAATATATATTAACATAGTAAAAACTAATAATAAGTTATTATAATAAAAAATTGACTTCATACCCCAACTTCTTTGGAAGGTTCATTAACAAAACTTCCATCTGATTTTTTGTGAACATCCAACCGCAGTTCAGTTCGGGATGCTTTATGCCCTAAACTCTGTGACTGCATTAAGTAAAGATAAATAAACAATTCAATATATTAAACATATAATATTGTCTTATAAATATTTAAAATAATTAAAAGATTACCAATGTCATTCGGCTTCTAGAAAATATTTTTGAGCCCACAGTGTGAGGGATGACTTGCTTAGCCAGATTTGATGCATTCTGTCTTGATTGATCCTGAAATAAATAAAATGAAATTTAACAGTAATGTATTCAACATCATATCCTATTCATATACATGTATAAATGTAAAATGAGGATAATATAATAATATATATTTCAATACCATCTGCTTCTCAACACGATGTATGTCAACAAAAACATTCCACTATTCTTTCGGTACCCCACTTGGTAGCTTCTCATATATTTGTTGCACAGTTAATGAAGTATCGTTAACATCACACGATAATCTCCATTTTAAATCTTTCCATTTCTTACCAATATTTTTCAACATACACTTCCTTGCTATCACATCAGCATCTGTAAAGTATTAGAACATATGTATATAGAAATTTATTTTGAACATATTAGTAACATGACATTCAATTAAACCATAATGTAATAAAATTACCATTATTTGGGAATCAAAAACATCATTTTTCCAGATTTTAGGCATATGTCTCCAATCATCATAAGAAATTGGAAGGGAAATGGGCTCCGCTAACAGCTAGCCTAGAATCTGGCCAAGTAACCCCACGACATCATCTGTAGGGACCCCATAAGAATCAAATGGCATGACTATATTCTCGCCATTAATATTCGAAACATCTGAACTTTTTATGTTTTTCTACATGGTTTCATTTTTTTCATCTTCAATGAGAAAATAATTAGTATAAAACAAATACAATAAATTTATTTCATTAAAATTTGTACCTTTGACAGTGACTCTCCAGTATGTACGTGATGAACTGGAAGGGGCATGTCGCCGCCCCACTACCGAGGCTTCTGAAGGGGGAGTCGATGACTCAGCCTCTAATGGGACACCCACAGATGGTGTGAGAGATGGTGCAGGGGGAGATGGTGCAGGGGTGTAGGCAGCTGGTGCCTCAGATGCCGTGGAGAGGGAGCCAGATGGATCATCATCTGTCATAGAACTAGATGAAATAGTGCACCGCTTTTTCTTTGGAATTCCTGTCATTTAATTAAATAAATTTTATCTCATAATATATATTTCAAAAAAAATTATGCAGAAAAAAAATTAAAAATGATAATAGATGCCTAGTACTAATAGACAGAATATATATAACAATGATAATGAATGACTGCAAAAATGAAACAAGTGGTTGCTGAAAGAATAAATTATTGTACATACAATAATTTTCCCCTTAAATCATTTTAGTTTCCTACTCCATTGCTTCATCCACTTAATTCATCCTTGGTAGACCAATATTTTCAATATCATGATGGAAAAATAATTCTACTTCCTTTTGTTGATGAAATTTAATTTTAGAGGTCAAATCTTCCACTTAATCACCCATATCATACAAATCTCTTTGTATTACATGAACAACTACACTCCACCCTTCATCCAAAACATCATTCACATAATATAAATTTTTTTCTTTTGATGCTATGATATATGGATCATACAGTTCACGATCACCAACATCCATCAACCGAGAGAAGTTCACAGAAGTAAATTGCAAGGAATATCTTTTAACACCTATGATAATATCGACGCATTTTCATTTGAATAAAACAACATAAAAATGTACGTGGTAGTTTAATTCAATAATATCATGTAGTTTTCCAAAGTATCCCACTTTAGAAAATGTAAATATACCACTCTTTTGTGTTTTCAAACCCACTTCTTGATCGACTGTACGAAATCTAAATCTATTCACATTATAAGTGTTGAACTTTCTAACTTGTTTTATAGGACCTCTAGTAAGAAAATTCAAATATTCTGACAATTCTGCTCGAGTATCAGTATTCATGATCTGAAAAATGAAATATAATTTAATAGATTTAAAAAATGTAAGTTTCAAACTAATATTCATATTTATTACAATATTTATGAACTTACACGTCGTGCGAACCATTCTACAAGCTCTTTATTCACAAATTTAGTTATATATTTCTCATTTCATGTTTGAACTCTCATTTGTCTCTTTGTTTGTATCCTCAAATCTTCAATAAATGGATCTGCAAATTCACTATTCAGTAGCACATATCTATGTGCCTGTAATAATTCCACTTCTGTCAGTGTCACATTTGAGGTCCTCCCAACTGATCGACCAATATCAGGAAATATTTTTGATTTATGATGCATTTGAGATTGAGTTAATGTGTCATCGACACGTCCAAATTGATTAAATCTTATCTCAATATCATCTAAATATCTTGAAAAAAGGTAAGACACTCCTCATCCAAATAACCTTCAACAATAGAGCCTTCTGGTTGAGCTTTATTTCTCACGTATGCATTCAAATACCCAAGATATCTGGGAAATAAAATCATATTATTATCAATTTATTTAAATGCCAAAAATTGTTTGCTTAAATGAAAAACATATAAATAAAATACCTCTCAATTGGAGACATCCATCGATAATGAATAGGGCCTCCTAATTTAGCTTCCTCAACCAAATTCATAGTTAAATGCATCATGACTGTAAAAAACGATGGAGGAAAGATCATCTCCATTGCACAAAGGGTCAATAAAAACCTCTCCTAGAGGTTGTCAAGCTGAAATGGATGTAGATATTTCTCACATAATTTCCTGAAAAATGTGCAGAATTGGAGTACAATATTAGTAAATTTTTCAGGTAATAATGTACGCAACGTCAATTATAGTAACTATTGTAACAAAATATGTGAATCATGACTTTTCAATCCATGTAACTTACGATTCTTCAAGTCAACACACCTCAAGATGTTACTCGAATACCAATCATATACCCTCACATTCTTTAAAATTCGAAGGAATGTATCTTTATCCCTATTTTTCGTTGCAAAAATGGTCGAAGCAAACTTTTCATTCTCATCTGGCCAGAGATCACGTTTTATGTTCATTACTTGTAAGTCTTTGCGAGCATTGAGACGATCCTTAGACTTTCTATGCTCATTAAGTAATGTGAAAATCAAATTATCACAGACATTATTCTCAATATACATCACATCAAGATTGTTACACAACAAATTAAATTCCCAATATGGGAGTTTGAAGAATATACTTTTTTTCTTCCATTGTTGCGTTCTGATTTCACCTGACGATGCACTTCAGACCTATTTTCCGCTGTCATTCAAATGATGAACCTTCCCAAACTCTGTTTCAACATTTTCATGCTAAGTCAATATTTCATAACCAGTTAACAACTTCGGAGGTGGTCTGCGATCAATGGAACTATTAAATTATGATCTATTCAGCCGAAATCTATGAGATGCATCGGGAAATATTAGATGGCACAAAAAGAACCATTTTCTACTGTGAGCTAGCCGTTTGGGCTCAAAATCAAAGTTACAAATGGGACAATCCAAACTCGTGTAAGACTTCCAAAAAGATAAATTCCCAAGACCCGGGACGTCACTAATGGTCCACATTAAAGCATCATTCATTTTGAACATTGTTTTAGAAGAAGCATCAAATGTCTCAACACCGTTGCTCCATAACTCCTGAAATTCATCAATCAAAGTCTGCAAGTATACATCAATATCATTTCAAGGAATTTGTTTTCCAGGAATAATCATCAAAATGAAAAAATATGTATGTTCCATACACATCCACAGAGGCAGATTACAAGGGATCAAAACAACTGGCCAAATGCTATAACTGGTACTCAAAGTCCCAAATGGGTTGAATCCATCAGCAACCAATCCCAATCGAACATTCCTAGGATTAGCTGAGAAATATAGATATAATTAATCAAACTTCTTCCACAATTGGGAATCTCATGGATGTCTCATTAAACCATCATTGTTTTTATCTACAGAATTCCACTTCATGTGTTCGGCAGTTTTCGATGACATGAATAATCTTTGAAATCCAGGTTTCAAGGGAATGTAATGAAAAACCTTTTTAGGTGTGTTCCTTTTCTTCTACTCCATGAAATTAAGTTCATTTAGACTTCCAACATCACCCTTTGACTGTCATCTAGAAGAAGAAAATTTCTTGCAATTATGTCTACTTGAATCCTCTCCCCAATAAAGCATATAATCATTGGGACATGCATGCATTTTTGTATAATTCAGACCAAGCTTGTTAACAAATTTTTTCATATCATAAAAAAATTCTGGGATTTTTGCTTTAGGAAATGCATCATGAATCAATTACAATATCATGGACATTACCTTATTTGTAATTCCACATAGAAATTTGATATGGTACAACTTCAATAGAAATGAAATATTTGAATATTTCAAACACCCACTATACAACTCTTGATTTCCATCATCAACTAAATCATGAGACACATTTTTCTCATTGAAGTTTTCTCTTACATTTGGCTCCACAGAATCCAGATGAGGATCCAATGATATGTTACAATCTTGATCTGCTTGTGTTATAGTCTCAAAAACATCACTTGTCACATTTCAATTTGTAGCACCCTCTTCTGGTTGTTCTGATATGTTTTGATGCTGATAGTGGTGTCTTGCAGTTCCGAATGCATCATTTATGTGGTTTTTCAATTCATTTTACATTTTTGATGAACTTGGGACCTCATTATGTGGATTAATATTAGTACTCAATATTTCTGTAATATTTGATTCTCCATGCCAAACCCAACACAAATATTGACCATGGAATTTCTTTAGTATTAAATGTTCATAAATTTCATCTCTCTTCAACCATGTTCTAAATTTACATTTAGGACATAGACATCTTATTCTTCCTTCAACCAATCGATTAGAAATGTCAAAATCTAAAAACTCATTCAAACCCTTAGCATACTGAGGTGTGTTCCTTGGTAATGTGATCCAGATTTTATCCATGTATATCACAATGTTCCTACATAATAATGAAAAAAATTAAAACACATAGTTACTACTAAATAGAGAAAGAGATTCATATATACGATAGTGTAAGATTACAGAAACATAATATAATAAAGATGAGCCCCTGAGTTAAAACCTGATTTTGTGGAAGTTGTTAATGGACTTGTAAATGTGGAACTCCATTAGGTAAATCATTTAATAGAACTTCTAAAATAGAATCCACTGACATTTTAAGGGGATTTTAGACCCCATAAATCAGATGTGTTTTCGTATAGGAGGTTATGTTTTTTTAACATTGATGGGAAACCAGATGAGATAAACGTTAAAGTTGGAATAAATATTCTTGAGTACCCGATGCTAGAATTATTAGACATAGTTGTTTTGGATATGTTGTTTCAATACCTCATTGGGAAAGGATTTGTATAATTGTAATGTAAAATAATTATTCTTGAAAACCATTGGGGTAATAAATGTAGAATAATTTGTTAAATTTGAACATGTATGTGTATAAGAGATTAAATATACTTCAAAATTCACTCACCTTGTTCACTGTTCATGAGAGGCAACACCTAGAAAAGGACTGAATGAATAGGTCATTATTTAAGGTATCCAAACTAAGGATCTATCAATATTTTTAATGTTCTATATTACATGCCACCTAGAAATAGATAATAAGGAGTTGGTTGGAGGAAGAGACTTTGGATGGAATATTAGTGTAGGAGACACCATTGTTCAGCTATGTGAAACTTGGAGCATCAACATGGGATTTAAACACAATATGTAGAGTCAGTCCTATGATAGTAATGTAAGAGAAAATCAATCAATGGGATGAGTTTCTTATAATCCATATCACATCAATTGACCAGGTTTTTTACAGTACATCTTGAATTTACACATGAATAATAAATTCATATCACCACTATAGAATTTACACCATTGTTACATGAATGGGAATCTTAAAAAATATTTTCATAAAATTCTATGACCAGTTGGTGCAACAAGATCAACTCTACCTCTGGTTTTGTATGCTTAGATGGAATAGTCCTATTAGACTAGTTCTTAACAAAAGACTTTGGAAAACTAAGAGGCATCTAGGAACAATTAATTTTATTAGGACGAGCCTCATTAGAGAAGTAATAACTATCTTGTGACATTTGAGAAGTAGTTTTATACATAAGTGAAGGATATCATGAATAAGAAACATAATTCCTATATGCATTGGGGTACCATTTGTCTAAATATGGAAATTATGGATATCATATATGATATTTTTTTATTGGATACATCCATCATTCCTCTATTGTTAATCAATATGTGGAAACTATTCCTCATACCATCAGTTTCAACACACCTCATAGATAGTGGCAGGGAGGAGGATTGAAATGGATAGAATTCTACATGACTATTATTGCAGTATAATTTATCTAGTTTATTCAGATCATATACATGCATTTCATTGATTTAATCTTTTGTATGAACTAAATGGTGGGATTTAAAGCTGGTATAGTTCACCAAGATTATTAGGTAGTGTTCACATCTCTATACAGATATCTTCATGAATTCACTTGGGATTTAGTTCCAAATACAGTTAGAATTAAAGATATACTAATTGTGGTTGAAAAAACCAAGGACTAGTTAGTGTTAAAATATTTGATTACTGCTAATGAAACATGAAATGTAACTCTTACTATCATAGTGGATTGACACACCAACATCTTTCCAAATGATTTCTCTAGGTTACCATCCAAGAATGAAATAATATATATATCAATCTACTTCAATGATCATTCCCGTAACTGACTATTTATATCCCATTTATAATAAATAACCCATTAACATATATTCCATTTACAATCGCAACTCATTTATCACATATATCAATTCCATACCTTAACCCATTTAACAAAATCACATTATACCGAATTCCCCCTTATGTTATGTCATCAACAAAACACATTTATCACTTATTTCATTTAATAAAACAAGTTAACATGCCAACCTAGTTGTCGGGGTTCTATCTCACTAACCCTTATATCATTTAAATGACTATGTTATCAATATATCCTTAAAATTAAATCATGGAATAAAACACAATTCAAGATACTCAATTGAAATAATCTTGAATCCACCCTTCAAAAAACGAGTCTTACTCTTTTAAAAACTCAACATGTCCTAAGAATTTCATTTCTATTTACAATCATAAAAGGGGATTTTAAATAATTTTAAAAAAAGGGGAACCACACCCTCATTTCTAATCACCATTTGAAATCTATTAAGATAACCCCTTTTTTCCTATACCATTGAGGTCAACACCTTCTTTTCAAAACAATACCCACTTTAAAAACATTGTTGTCCTTCATAGAAAACCATAACCAAATCAAAGTGAAAAATAATTATTTTAAGCCATTTCAGAATCCAGCTAGGCATTTCAAAAAAATACCAATTCCATATTTCAAATATCCCATTAACCTTGTATACAAACCAAATTACAATTCTCTACCCATTCACTTTCATAATTATATTATTGCAACATTTTAAAAAATATTTAACCAACCTTAATGGGTTTTCATAACCCAAGGGTAGACCTAGGTATGATCTCAAACATCAATGGACCCAACAGAGTCCTTAGAGGGTTTCATACATAAATCTGAGTCCTAATATCACTTTTCTTACTCAGGAACACAAAACATAGTAAAGAAGTAAATTGGAAAAACCACATACGCATATAATACATAAATTTTATGAGAAAAATCTTCAATACCACATGGGGTTGTGGGGTTGCCTGGGTCGCGGGGGGCCAGGGTCGCCGGGGTCGTGGGGTTGCCGGAGTCTCGGGGTCGCCGGGGTCGCGGGGGGCCGGGGTCACCGGGGTCGCGGGGTCGCCGGGGTCATAGAGGGGCCAGGGTCACGGGGGAAGTGGGGGAAGCAGGGAGAAGTGGGGCCAGGGTGGGGGGGGGGGAAGGGTCAGAAGCGTTAAAAAAATGTTTCACGGTGGTTTATAATAAATCACCCTGAAACCATTTTAAAAAAACGTTTAGCTGCAGTTACCAAAACTGCCGCTAAAAAACCGCCACTAAAACCAATTTCTGTTGTAGCGAGGGGCTGCAGGGTTAAGTCATCATCTAGGCTTTTACTGATTTGGAGCATCACAATGGTGGGAAGTGGGTGAAACTCAACATGCTACTCCGTGGGTGGATTAATTCCCACGAACAAAAACACTGGTGTGGATGGATCAAGTCTTCTTGACTCCCAAGGGCCGGGGACTTCCATATGGGAAGACAAAAGAGTGTGTTGATGATGGAGATTGTGACTAGGGGTGGTTGAGAATTCATCTATCAAGGAAACATTTATAGGAGAGGACTATGGAAAGATTTAGGAAATATTTGGCTTTCCTAGTTTTCCTGGGTTGTAATTTTGATATTTCTTTATAAAAAAAAATATATTATACTTTTCATTTTATGATTCAAAATCAGAATTTGTGGCGTTATTTATTTAGGAAAGATTTTGATTTCCTACTTTTATTTTATTGGGTTGTATTTCATTATCAAAAAGAAATTTCGATATGTTACCTTTGATTTAATGAATTGTAATTCTCGATCCAAGATGCACACATGCTAAAATATATATCTTTTTGTATTTATACATGGAATTGTTTTTAATATAATTATGTATTTATATAAATAATGATATTTATTCTTTTATGTAAATATTAATATGTGTAATTATAATTAATAGTTGTTAAATGTAGTTCATAATTAATTGCTACTTTTTATATACTATCAATACAATATGTACATCTATATCATCAATTAGTGATAATAATATTTCTATATATTATCAATTGTAAATCTATTTAAATATAATTATTAAAATTTCAATTTTAAATTTAGAGTAATAATTAATAATATATAGAAAAAAAACATTTATAAATTCATATTTTTCATTTAGTTGATAAAAAAATATTATAAAATTATATATGAAATTTATATGCACTAATAAAATAATAATAATAATTTAGTATTATATTAAATATATTTGATTTTAAATTCTGAATTATTCTTACACAACTTTAATTTAAATTTAAAGAAATGTTTTTATCTGTGCTAAAATTTGTGTAGATAATCACTACCACAAATTCAGCTTTAGCCAATATCACCCTTTATCAACGTTAGAAAAGGCATTGATAAAGGGGATACCTTTATTAGTGTGAAAAAAGTTTTTTTTATCTGCACTATAAAAACAATGATAAAAGTACCCTTTTATCAGTATTTTTAGCACTCATAAAGATACCCATATCATCAATGCTTTTCTTAGCACTGATAAAATTATACCTTTTACTAGGTCTAAGATAATAGTTTTTAATGCTGATAAAAGTTATATTTCATAAGAAAAGCTATATATCATTAAAAAAATATATAAATATATTTATATTGATATAAATATAATATATTTTTTAAAATATTATTTAGATTATGAAAAATACGCATTTATACTTAATATATATTATGTTTAGTGAAAACAGCTTATAAAATAATTAAAAAGTATTATTAATTAATAATTTGCTAATTATTATTGAGTAATAGTCATTTAATAACAATTCGATGATAAAAAATTTAATGAATTAATGAATGGTCAAAAATAAGTTGAAAACATTACTTGAACTTCAAACAACCACAACTTTTTATCCGGGTGTTTGTTTGAGGTCTACCACATATCAACTCGATGCTTGCAAAGAGATTTATGCCCTAGTGATATGGGTGAACCCCTGATCACGTTTTCAAGGATAAGAATGCTCAAAAGGCATCCAAAACCAAGTTTTTAGTTGGTGTATCCCAATTTTTCATCCTTCGATAGAATTTCAATCTTTTTTAAAAGGGTTTTATTTCCTTTTTTGAGTGGGGACTAAATTTATTCCCAGAGCTTACATTCATATATATATTATGGTTTTTAAATTTTATCATTTTTGACAATATAGTTTTATTTATAAATAAATACATACACATGTATAAATATTTGTATATATTCACAAATAAAAATGTAATTTTATAAATAAATATGTAAACATATTTACATATAAAATATCTTTATTTATGTATAAACCATATATAAATAATAATATCAATTTTATTTAGAATAAAAATGTGTGAATATTTATATACAATTACAATGTATATATAATTTATATATATATAAATATATTTTTTTCATTATTTTTGTCATTATATATATATATAAATATATTTTTATTTCCATTATATTTGTCATTTTTTATGGTTAGAGCACAAATATACCCTCATGAATATATTATGTAGGGAAGATAATGAATATATAAATATCAAATGACATTTCAAATCAATTTCAATGAATATAATTTCATATTCCATCATCACTAAACACTTTCATTATATAGAATTCATTATATTATATTTGTCAACAAATATTCAAAGATTGTAATATCATTTTTATAGATTACTAAATTATTTTTTTTCTAGTGTATTAAATTTCTCATATTATATTGAGTTGGATCTCTTAATAGTTTCTATTACCATTTCTATTCAGTGGGTCACATTGTGCAGGATATAACTAAAAAAAGTCAAGTGAATTCAAAACAAATTCAATGCGAAACTGGACAATTACTTGGAGAATATCCTGGTTTCATTCATGATTTTCTTGATTAATCAGGCAGAGCTTGCAAGAGGTGATAATTTGAAGTCTACCAGTGCACAAACGCCCTCTTCGCACACATCAGATCAAACGTGTGATGAAGGTGTGAAAAATAACTGAGCCATGCTGGTCATGTTTGAGATCATGAACACAACCCTCTACACCATGGTGAAATCCCTACAGGGGACCATAGTTGGGGGATGATAGTTGATCACACACTTAAACCCAGTTGGGAACCAGTCTATAAAATAGATGGTCTGCTTGGTCTTGATGGTGGACACAACAACATTCACATCACTGGGAACAACATCACTATGGTACATGAGGAAGAAATCCATGTACTTACCTTGGAGAGGGTCCCACTTCGCCACCATGGATAATTGTGAAAAAGTCATTGTTTGTGATCTCAGCAATAGATATTTTCTCATGATATGTTTTCTCAGCAGAAATGATAGGGGCATAGGAGGATAACATGAAGTGGATCCGAGGGTATGGCACCGGGTTTATCTGGAACACATTCACATCCACATTCAGGGCACCTTCAAACCTTAGGTAAAAAGTTAGAGAAGAGATGACCCGAGAAACCAAAAGATTGATGTTGGTGTAAGCGGTACGTTCAATGTCTAAAGAATGCTAGAAAATATAATAACTCACACACCCCTTCTATATATCTCTCTCTCAATAGAAATAAACAAAAATTAACCAATTTTCATTTATTTGAAGAATTTTAGAGTATTGGGAGTTCCTTTTATATCCCCATCTCTACTATGAATTCAAATACAGTTTATTACTGTGCCCAGATGTTTTTAATAGAAAAGAATCAACCCTTACTTTCTCATTGATTATCTATTTTTTCAATAACAACCATTAAAAATTTATTCTTTAGAATATTTTTATGGGCTATTCCATACATTTTACATCAGTACCTTTAATATTACTTCAATGTGATTTTTTTATTAATTCTATAAAAGAATAAACTGTTTGGGAAACATGAGATTCATTGCACATTTGTTTTCTCATATATTTCAGAGGTTGTTTTTTGATATGTTGTTTTCATTCATTGAATATTTTGTATGGAACAAAACATGGAATCTTTTTTCAAAATATATGTGGTATGTATAATGAAAAAGGTTACAAATATAAGGTATATGTATGTTTACCCCTTATACAATCATGCATGACAACATAATATGACCACTTTTTTAGTATTTTTTTAATGTTGTTGATTTTTTGTAATATATTAATTCATTTTACATCCCTAATAATGTTTCCTTTTCCAACTTATGTGTTATGAAATTATTGAAACATATCATTTTTTCTAATTATAATTATTGTTGTTTCACACAATGTGTGATGTGATCTTTTATATTATTTCCATAGATGTTTTTGAAAATGTGAAACAAAAATAATCTTATGTGTCTATAAAAATGTGAAACATCAATAAATACACCTGTACATTTTTATAGAGTATTGATGTGATGTTTTACATTGTTATGCTATTCAAAAACAGTAAAATTGTGAAACAACAATACTTAAAAAAATTAAAACAATGCATAACATTCTAATAGAGTATTGATGTTCAGAGATACAAGAGTATGTACTGTTTGTGATTTGTTGTTTCACATCACACATTTTAAAAATAATGTAAAACCTCACATCACATTGTGATGTGTTGTTAAAAATGCGCGATGTTCTATACAAATTGAACAGTACATACTCTTAAATATTTTTTGTAATTATTCAAAATGTGCTGTTTTATATATTTTTTTCCAGCAATAAGTTTTTAAAACAATGCATCACACAAACAACACATGACACAAATTGTAATCATGTGCTATTTTATATTTTAGCAGGTGTATTTATTTATATTTTCTGACATTTACATCATATTATTATAAGAGTATGTGTACCATAGATGTGTTGTTTTGAAAACTACGACTATGTGATGTGTTGTATCACCTTAAGAATTTGTGTGATGTGCTCTTTTACATTATAAATAGAAAAAGTGTCTGTAAAAATAAAAATAATAGATATGTGTTGTTTTAAATATCTAAGACAAGCACATATAAATAATAGAATATATAAATAATGTGAAAAATAATACCACTCATAAGAACATATAAATATGTAAAACAACACATATCCGATAAGTACAACTCAGTTGACATTTACAAATCATGCACACGATTCCCGTACAAATGATGTGGAGATTTACACATCATGCACACTCAATAGTATAACAAATGATTGTGAATTTATATAGAGAGTATGTGAAAAAGCACATATTATGCAGAGTTGACATATACTATTTATAGTAATGGCAATGTATTGACATACATGGTTACATATCTCATTTTTAAAATAATTCTCACATTGTGCACACTCAATTCTCAATTAATTGAGAATTGATAAATGGTTAGATATGTAGTGGTTGTGAAGAGATGAGATTTTCTCACACAAATATCTTCTTCCCCTTAGTGAGGAAATCTATGTTTTCATGACTCTAATGGTTTTATCTCAATATAACCATTTGTGTGAGTAGATCTCATTAATGGAATAAATTGAAAATCATTACTAAAGCATGTACCGCTTCTGTCCACATGGAGTGACGACCTCTTTTTTACTACCATGATTCCCGCACACCTCTTGATTCCCCATATCACTCCCTCCCCTCTTGATTCTCCATCTCCCTCCCTCCCCAACTCCCCTATCCTCCTCCACCTACGTCACCCCCTTCCTCTACACTTTATCCCGACCTCCACCTCCTCGACACCCGATACCTCCTCTTTCCAACCACATCATTCCTCAAATCATCACCTTCACCTCAAACTGGTTAGGGATCTACCTGCATCTCCTTCAGAACTAGCTCAGGATCCACCTATGGCTCCAGCTCCGGATCCGCCTCCACCTCTTCCTCTGAGGTTGATTTTATATTTCAAAAAATTCAAAAAAGAAATACTTAATTTTTTATTTGAATGTTACGTATTTTTCAACAATTTTTCAGTTTTTATTTTTCAATCTGAAATTTTTTTTTATTAAACTTCATTTCTCTACATACATTGAAATGAAAGTTTAGTATATCTGTTTATAGATTTAACTATATATTTTGAAATAGTGATACTTTAATGATATAGAATTCTAAACATTAACAAGTCTTTAAATTGATTTTTTGATCAGCACACACCACCACCTTTCTCAATAAGTTTTTATAACCACACATCCATGTTGATCGAACTGAAAATTTGAAGATATCATTCTATCAGACTGTTTAGTTATGTGATGATTTTCTATTGAATCTCTTTGCAATCTATAATTGGATGAATGCATAGGATATTTTGAATATAAAATGTGGTTTTCCCAGAGTCATTGATGAAGTTGATATGTTGATATTGTTTGAAAAGTCATCCATTATCTTATGTAAGCTGACCTGAAGGCCAGAAGAGTTTGTTATGAATATTAATTAGGTCTGATTATAGTCTTCTTGGAAGTTGTTTCAAGAGTCTGTGAACTTTGACACGAGGGGAGGTATTTTCTGTTGAATCTATTTGCGAGATATAAGTTGGTGAATGCATATGATATTATAAATATAAAATGTGGTTTTCCTAGAGTCATTGATGAAGTTGATATGTTGATATTTTTTTTCAAGACATCCAATATATTATATAAGCTGACACGAGGGTTGGAATAGTTATGAATATTTATTAGGTCTGCTTACAGTCTTCTTAGGAGTTTTTTCAAGAGTCTATGAAGTTTGACATGTGGGAAGGAATTAATTAGAGAATAATATTATAGTATTAAATTTGAAATTACACATCCCATCATTATTTAGTACTTTCATCAAACAATCTAGGAACTTTGAAATTTCATTATCCAGTGCTCTTAAAAATACTAAATTGCAGGTTGAATTTCATAAAATGTTCAAAGTCTAATAAATATTTCCGAACAACCAAATGTTCAGTGTAATCATATTATATAACTCAGTCTGGTATACTGAAAAATATAATGTTCCATTCCCACAATATTCATAGTAAATGGAAAAAAAGGAATGTAATAGTATCATACACTAAAAAATATAATGTTTTATAATATGCAGACAAATATAAATTTTTCTAATATGTCTACTGCAACCTTGAATGTGATGATACACCACTATACTAGATCGCTTCAATTTCTAGTCTCAGGTGCCTATTTCGGAGGCTGTTTTTTTGGGAGCAGGTCCAGTTGGGGTTTAATTATTACTTCCCATAAGTTCATATTTTCTATTTAAATCACAAAGAGATGCTGAAATATGGTTGTTTTTCACACTACAAGTATGCTGAAATATGGTTTTTGTTCACACTACAGGGAGTCCATGGTTTGGAAGCCACTATTTCCTTGTGGATTGGTTTCTCTTTTATAGAGGTACTGGGTGACATTGATACTGGTGATGAAATATTGTCTGAAATATGTGATATAGCTACTTGACTGCATGATGGTGGGAGCTCACTAAGGGTCACACTGGTGCCATGGCTGGTCCAGATCAGGGCTATTCAATGGAGGGTTGTGGTGTTATAGATTGGAGGTGCTCCTCTATTATCAATACTCTATGGGTCCTCTATTATTTATAGGTTACTTTAAAGTTAATGGATTTTTACTGGTGTTTCTTTGGTTCATCAAGTTCGTCATCACACACAACCCATTCAACACAATTCCAAGGAGGACAGTTGAGGCTGCCCAAGTGATCGATGCCAACTAGGCTGTTTCACTACTATTGAAGTGGACCATGACATTGTTTTCTTAAAATGAAGACTATGTTTTATGAAAATATTACATCCCATTTTGTATTATTGAGATAGTGACTTGGATCCAATGAAATTTTGATGTTCAGGCTGTAATCATATTGTCCCTTTATGACTGTTTCCTTTGTAATATGCGAATTTGATTACACTAAAAATATGTTTGATTATTTCCATTATATTTGTCATTTTTTATTGTCAAATCACAAATCTACCCTAATGAATATAGTATGTAGGGAAGCTCATGAATATATGAATATCAAATAAAATTTCAAATTCATTTCAATGAATATAATTTCATATTGAATCACCATTCAATACTTTCATTATATATAATTCATTGTATTATATTTTTCAAAAAATGTTCAAAGATTATAATATCATTTTTACATATTACTACATTATTTTTTCTAGTGTATTCAATTTATCATATTATATTGAGTTGGATCTCTTAATATATGTAAGTAAGAGGAATAATAATTTGACTTGGATGTATAATTTTTACTCACATGTTTGTATGGTTTTTCTTCACGTGTTTTAAATCTCTCTCGGAATATTTGTATACATTTTATCTCACTACATACGTTGTATGCCACTGAGTTGTATCTCAAAAAATGTACAAGAATATAGTGTGATTAATGCTATTTATTTACTACTATATTTTATTAAATGAAATTTATTTAATAAAATGTGAAAAAAAATACATCATTTTCTTCAATGTTATGTGAATTTTTTAGTTCACCATTAACTCAAAAAATAATCTCTTTAAAAATTATTTCATTGTTTCTATTTGTCAATATCATTTTATTGGTTTATTTAATTTTAAAAAAATAAAATATTTCAATTTTTTCAGAATAATTTATTCAATATTTTATTTACTCAGTAGTTTCTTTCATTGCTTCATACATCATTCAACATACACTTCTTTTAAATTCATAAATAATATATGTTTTTACAATTCTTAGGTACATGTCAATCATAAATTTCTTACACATTTCTTCCATCAAGAATTCATGTCATACGCCCTATCTAAAAATTGATCAATTATTTGTGATTTTGTTTTGTTTTATGTATAAAATTTTATCTACTCTTATGTTTCTTTTTGTTCATATATTGTATATTTCATAAGGCTTTAATAACTTCAAATAATGAGCGTGTGTCTGTGAATTTTTTAATTAAATGATTATTAAACCAAAATTCATGGGTTGAGTACTATATTTATATATGTTTTTAATATATATATATATATATATAAATATATCATAAAATACAAAACATTACAATATAGTGGAGTGGAAAAGGTGTAGATTTGTGAGGGTGAGGTCTCATGTTTGATACTCGTTGGAGGAAAGGCGCACACAGGAGAGATTAAAGATTTTAAAGGGGGGTGGAGGTTTCAATCACTTTTAAAGGGGTGGTGGTGGGTGTGTGGGATCCAAGTGATGATAAAATGAGGGCCTGAAATTATTAATAGGATCGAGCATTGAAAAAAAATCTTTTTAAAAAATTATTATTTTTTGACTTTTATCAGTCCTTTTTTAGCACTAATAAAAGGGACCCCTTTTAAAGGCACTTAGATTAACATCAAATTTTTTGTAGGTAAACGGTATTTTTATCACTTTTTAATGAAATTTATATAGTAGTGAATTATCCATATATTAGCGCCATTAAATGCCTTGGTGTAGGATTAAACCATAGATGTGTAAGAATGACTCCTTTCATAGCTTTAGTTTAATGTTACACATGGATCTTTTCCAATGCTAATTTTAGCACTATTAAATATAAATATATCTAAAGATCACATTGATAATGATATTTATGTAAGATTCAATTGAAGTTATGTAATCATGAGTTTGAATTCAAGAATCTTTATAATATTAAACAGGGAATTAGTAGTGGTAAATCTAACATAGATAAAGACCAATATTTATTGGTGTTAAAAGAAGTGTTTATAAAAGACTCTATTATCAATTTTTTTTAGTAAGTGATGATAAATAACTAACCATAATTATGAAATAATCCTTACTATTCCACTCGTATACCTTTTTATTCATTATCTTATGAATACCATACTCTGCTGCACCCCCCTCACATCATTTTGTGAATGATTCCACTTTTGAAATCGAAGGTATGAAATACCATCTGATTGTGATGTGTTTTCATAGATTGTTATTTATTTATATCATGATATTTATGCATTTTTGGTGATCGTGATATGTTTTTGTATGTGTATATATCTCATGCGAGAGTTCTTCATGCATATTGTAGTGAATTTTTAGATTTTTCTCCATCATTTTCTTTTGTTCGTCATTTTTTAAAATCTCATCCGATTTTATTGGATTGTTCTTAATTTATTTTTCATGTCATTCATCCATGTTAAACCTTACTACACTATCCCTACTCTATATATATATATATATGTGTGTGTGTGAATATATATAAATAGATTCCCATATCAATTTATATATTTATGAATACACACACACAAATATATAAATTTGTTTTTGTTTAATCTATTTTTATATGTGTATATATATACACATATTTGTATATAAATATATTTTTGAATTATGTGTGTGTATATATTATATGTTATTTTTTTCTAAATAAAAAATATTTTATGTGTGAAATAATGTTTTTATATTGTGAAACAAGTTTATATTTTATATATAAGTTTCTGTACACTTCCTTCTTTACCACTTCCTTCATTGGAGGTTTCAACCTCTATTGTGGTTACTAACATGGATTAATCCTCTATGTATCACCTAATTAGTTCATAGAGAAGGGATAATGACCACTGAAAACTTTTCATAACATCCTTCCATAAATCATGTTTATAATTTATAATTTATCCTCCTTAAAACTAAAATATCAAAGGTGTAGTATAGACTCAAGAACAAGTTCGACCCATAAAGAAAATGATCATTAAAATGAAACATTAGTTCAAAAGTAAAAAGTCATAACATTTTAATTATTTAAATTTATCCATAAAAAATTTGAATAAAATATTTATGTCAAAAATATACCAAGAATTTGTAAATATAGGTTCAAGAGACAGAGAAGCATTTAAAATATTTAATTAAAAATCATGTTTTTTAAGAATTTGATTAAAACAAATCATTTTACATGGATCAATTGAAGTATTGGATTAGTGGTAAGGTAGCCCCATAGTATTTCATTAAATTAGGGTTCAAATACTACTGGTCTCCATTTGGGAGATATAATCAGGCTAGCATGTTGGTGGGGGGGGGGGGGCTGATCGCATAGAGGGGAGGCATTTACATGGGGGAAGATTGCATGAAGGGTGAATGGTGCTGTTGGGTGGGGAAGAATCCATGGATATGACTTGAGATGAGTATGGAATAGGCGCGATAGTGATTGAAACTTCTGGGTGAGGTGGAAGGGGAAAACACCGATGAAATTGCTAAGATGATGACAACGATGGATGAGGACCTCAACGATAAACAATGCTAATGGGTGAGGAGACAACCATGGATGATGACAGTTAGGATCAATATGATATTAGGAAAAAGGAGGTGGCGAGTAATAACTATGATTTTCCACATCAATGATTTTGAAACTGCTAGATGAGGCGGTGGGGGCAGATGCTGACAATATTGCTATGATAGAGACAACGACTGTTGTGATGAATGGTACTGCTAAAGACAACAATGACCATGGGTGATGCACATATAGTGTAGCAAGGCTATTTTGGGGCTATGGGCCTATTGTAATATGGTTTAATATCCCATTGGGTATTCAATGGTCATGTATTGGTATCCCTCTATGCAAAATAACATGAGTACTTTATTTCAATAAAAAATAGGGGGCTTCCCCACTACCTATTTAAAAAAAATCATTGGCCATGGTGTTTTCTCCCTAAAATTTAAATTCATCTTTTATTATGATCATGATATTTTTTAATTTAATAATATGGTATTCCAAAACTATATTTAGACATATAAATTTAAATTCATTCCACAAAAAAGAATGATTCAAGTAACCATTTTATGTGTTATGACAATAATCATGTATTTAATGATTTTATACACTATAAATCCATGGTGGAAATATAAAGTGAGTAGATGTTAAAATGTCTTAGATTAGATAATAGTGGAGAGTAAAATAGAAACTACTTTCAAAAAATACATTGGAAGAATTGAATCAATATCGAAAGGATAGAACCTGAAATACCACAATAAAATTGTGTGGTAAGGAAAATGAATTGCACTTTGACTAATAGAGAAAGATGCATACGCATGTATTACAAAATTCCCAAAGACAGATGGGTGTAAAAAATCACACTGCCACATACTTATTCAATATATTTTTTTTAATATTCTATGGTATATATTCTATTGGAAGAGCTATGGTCAAGTAAGTTAACAGAAGTTGTACCCCTTTAAGTCTTTGACAATTTAACCTACCCTTTTGATGATGTAAAGGATCAAGACAAGGTGGAAGAAAAGTAAAAATCCTATTTTCTAATGGGATATGAAAATAAATATTTGGGTTTTATACTGCGGTATGATGAAAATTTCCAAGTAATTATAATTCTAAATTATTTCTTCAATGAGAAGATCCTATGGAAGAATCAAAACATGGATAAATCAAAAGTTGAGGGGAAGAAGAAAAATATTGGAGTTCATATTGATTTAGATTAAAGAACTAGATGTGACAATGAAGATAATTCTAGAAATAAATCAATCTAATGATTTATAATTATTCATTTTATGGATTCATATTCAACATAGTTTTATAATTAATTTAATATAATTTTTTCAAAGGAAAAATGAATATTCTTTTACCTAAATTGTTTGCCATGTTTTATATGGTTTTATTTAAAAGTTAAATTGCTTGATTTTATAATTTCAATATGATAAAATGGACTTAATTTTTTATATCATCATATTAAATTTAGTTTTTGGGGATTTATTTTGTACTTTTATGAAAATATTGATTTTTGGGTGAATATTGAAAAATACATATTTTTATAATAAATGTCATTTCTTTTCTAGTATTTAAAAAGTTATATTCTACTTTAGAATGGTTTTAAATTAAAATTAGTCCCATTTTACTAAATATAATTCAATTAATGTCATAGTAATCAAAATTATACTTTATTTTGGTATAAATTCATTTCTGGCTTAAAACACATTTTTCTAAAAAATTGTTCTTCATTGTGTTTTTAATTATTATATAAAAATTAATTTCTAAAACTTATAAATATTAAATCTAGATAAATGGATATCATATTTTGAATAATTATCTTTAAAATTTTTATGGAGGTAAATTTCATTTTTGGTCATAATGAAAAGTAACCATGATAAATTGTTATCACCAGAGTAAAGGTTAAAACGAGTTAATTATTGTTAAAAATTTGTTATAGGGTCCTAAAATCTCATCTTAAATATTATTGGATAATATTATTTTGACCCTTATCACCTTATCTTAAAATTTTTAATGATTTATTTCCACTTGACTTTGTGTAATACATTTATAATATTTAAATGTTAAGAATAATTACAAGAGTGTCACTCCCCTCACTTATAAAATGACACATCCTCTCCTCACTTATTTACAAACATTGAGAACTATGGTTCCACCAATACCTAAAAAAAATACCTTACAGAATATCCTCCCCATTTACAAAAAAGGTTCTAGTCACTCTAAAATTCCAACCTAGATGGATTATGGTGTAATCCAATGGTGGTTTTTTTGAAGAAGATCTATAACTACAAACTGAGTTTGTTCATGTTTATTTCATCTTCAACTTCCTTCAAACCTATCATAACCATGATGATACAATAAAAATAAGAATATAAAATACACTTAAATGTTATTATGTTAATGTTAAACTCCCTTTCATCTTCTTTTCCATCCAATGGGATATGAAAATATCACTCGTGCATACGTGTGGACTACTACCTCTATAAAACGATGTGATTCATTTTTCATTACCACCTCCCAGAATTAAGTAAAATTATAGAAAAAATGAATATATTTTATATTTATGAAATAATAATAATTATTTAAATAGAATACATTACTTACCTTCTTATACATCCATTCATTGGAAAATGATAACATTGCTCATGGTTATGAGTGGACTACCACCTCCAAGAAGCGATGTGATTCATTTTTTATTGCTGCCTCACATGGATAGTCATAAATATAGAACTAATGAATAAATATAAAATTTATAACCTATTTATTATTATATAAAAATAAAATATTGTTTACTTTATTTTTTCACACATTAGAAAAATGTAAACATCACTTTTGTGTATGTGCGGGCTACCACCTCTATCAAATGATGTATCATTTTTCATGACCACCTTAAATGGTTGGTTTTAAAAGTGAATTTAATTAATACATATAATAAATATGAAATGTATAATATTCTTAAACTATAACCCATTGACCATATTAAACCTATAAAGGAAGTTTAAAAAATTAAAGAGCGAATGACCTCAAAACATCCGACGTAAACTTAACTGATTTAGTAACTAAAAAACATGGAAATAAATAAAATGAATGGAATAATGAAAATATAATTAACATGAAAAAGTTTATTAATCAATTAAATAAATAATATAATTTTTTTTAGTATTTAGATAATGTATGAAGCTATATTAGACACAAGGTAATAAATTTTCCTTTAAAACATTAATTTAAATGTTTTAAACTCTTACTCTTTAATATTCATATGCTTTTAAAATATTTGAATAATGTTCATTTTATACTTAAAATATTGTTAATTATTATTTTAAACACCTTTTAATTTCTTTATAAATGTTTTAAAAATTAATCTTCTATACATTTTCTATATGAATCATTTTGAATTTCTTTATAAAAATACTTAGAGAATGTTTTTGAATGTTTACAACATAACCACCCTTTCCCAATTTTAAAGAGAATGAGAATTATTCATTATAATAATATAAATTTTATATAGAAGAATTTCATTGAGGATGATTTGAATAAAAAGTTTCATTTTATAAAAAGAATAAAAGAATATACCATGACAAAAAATATTAGGTTGGAAGAAAGCAATCTTAGAAGAAATATGTTCAAGAAGAAGTATTATAACTCAATGAAGAGAGTTGTGTCAACAAAAACCATTTTATCTTTGGTATCTTTTAAATTGAAATAGATTTAAATAAATAACATTATATAGCTATCCAAAAACCATGAATTAAATTAAGATGGAAAAAGATATCCATTAGGTAGTAATCACACTAAATAAAATAAATCATGGTTTGTAATATCAAACATGTATCATAAATTTGGAAATGAGAAAAATAAATCCTTACCATGTATTATCACTTACAAAAAAAAATATAAACTCATTTATAATCAACATAACTATATTATTAACCTATTTTAGAGCCTCATTAAAATCTATAATTTCACGAAATAGGCCAGGATTCCATCCAACCTAACACCCGACCCGATTCCTGGCATGGCTCGAAGACCATTCCTGATCCCCTTGGGCTGGAAACTAGTGCTAGGGTATAAAAAACACACCATGGGAATGATTTCACTCAATTATATAAACATAAAAAACCAAAAATAAAAAAAATGACTTCATATTGATAACCAAACAATGTATAACAATTTTCAGATTTAAAGTTTACAAATTTTAAACAAAACCCAAAGGGGATAAAACAAAAAGGGAACAAAGACACTACACCAAAAAACACCATGAGACAATAGGAGAATCTTACTCATACCACCACCACAAAAACCTTCACGAGAAGAGAACTATCAACCTGAACCACCATCATGATACATCTTTCCTTTACCTGAGTCAAACATTATGAAGTTTACATACACCCAAAGGTGTATACATGGTGTGAGCCAATGTCTAGTAGGATTCCACCCAGAAAAATATATTCGATGAAAAAAACATTATAAGACAAATTAACATGAAAATTTTATAAAAAGAAAATATAGAGACATTTTTATAGAAAAAAATTTAAATGAGAACATGCTTTTCTTTTCAAATAACCAACCAAGTGCACCGTATGTTGAAGGTAAGAGATATATCAAAAAAGAGAACAAATTCATGAAAATTCCCTATAGTTACTAGATATATTATGACACTCGGTACCTATTATATCATTGAAATTTGTTATAGGAACCAAAATTATCAAAGTCCTCATGCACGATCCACTAGAGAGGAATATATCCAAAATTCTAGTGGTCTCCAATCGTCATTGTTCAGTTATTGGTGTATCATCAATTATGATAGAGAGAAATGGTCCTTGGACCCACTCCCAAGTATCATGCTCATAATTTACATGATTCCAAATCACACATACCAATATAATAGACATCCCACAATGAACTTTCTCATAATAATATATAATCCGCACCGACCGCTCAAATACAGATAAATTAAGATCCAACTCCAACTCTTCCCAATTCAGCACATAAGACGGATCTAGGTTATACTTTTTCCACTGGGAAAAATGAAGAATTTCATGAATTAATTTAAACTACAAAGGAAAATCCAACCTTTATACCACTTTACTGATCCACTTGATAATATCTAAAGGTCTGACATACCACAACATTAACTTTCCTTGTTTTACGGAATGACGATGACCCAAGTGAGGTTCCACCTTCAAGAACACCCAATCCCCCATATAAAAATCTAAATATTGGTGACTCTGATCAACATAAGACTTGTAGTGAATCTGAGCTATCAACAAAAACTACCTGATAAAATTGACTTTATCAGAAGTCTATTTCACAATGATCGATCTCAACAGTGAGGTCTCTCCCACCTCATCACAACACAAAGGTGACTGAGGTATATGACCATAAAGTTCATCAAAAGGATCCATTCAATTCAAATATTGGTAACTATTATTATATGTGAACTCAACCATTAACAAATTTCAATCCCACAAACCTCTAAAATCCAACACACATTCCTGGAGCTTTTCTTCTAAAGTCTGATTTCCCACTCCATTTGAACATCTATTTGAGGATGATATGCTGTAATCAATTTGACTTATGACCCCATTGGATTATAAAATCCTTACCAAAACCAAGAGGTGAAGTGGGTATCCCTATCATAAACGATTTCCTACAACACACCACGAAGCCTCAATATCTCCCGAACATAAAACTGGACCAAATCATCCACCTTAGATGAATCTTTGATAGGAATGAAATGAGCTAATTTGGTAAGATGATTAGTCACTAACCACATATCATTCCTTACCCAAGTTGTATGAGGTAATCCAAAAAATAAAATCCATGTAAAATTTTCTCTACTTCCAGGTAGAAATGGGTAGTGGATGAAGCAAACTAGAGGGCCTCTAGTTATCTACATTAACCTAATAATATTATAACATCGTGATGTAAAGTTAGACACATCTCACATCATACCTAGTCACCAAATTTTAGACACTTTTCATAGTACATCTTGGTAGCATCGGGATGAATAAACCACTAAGACTGGTGGATATCATGCATTACCACCTTTCACATAGATAACGATACAACAAAGTGAACCTTGAATCACAAAACTCCCATGGGAGAGAATGACCAATCACAAGAGGTCTCCCCACCATGAGAAAACTGCATAGACTATTGGAACAACTCAACACTAGAATGATCCTGCTGAATTAAATCTAAAAGAGAAGGAGTCAACTAGATACTCACCAAGAATTTACCTCCACTATAATCCTTGGTTTCCAAGTGCATCTGATCAAAGATCCCCATCAAAGTCCCTTAATCACCAGACACTTTTAACGCCTGCACTGACCATTTTCTACATACAACATTTGTCACCACATTACCTTTTCTTGGGGTATAAACTATATCAAAGTTTAACCTCTAATGGTACTCAACCCAATGATGCTTCTTTATATTCAGATATTTCTGGGAGAAAATGTAGTCCAAACTCATATGATCTGAATAAACCAAAATTTTCTCCCCGAAAAGATAATGGTACCACATCATCAAGGCATTCATCACTACTGATAGATCTAGGGAATAGTTTGGGTAATTCTTTGCATGTGGTCATAGTTTCTGAGAAACATATGCCACCACATGATCCTTTTACATTAGCACTCACCTAAGACCCATACCTAAGGCATCACAATAAACCACAAAACATTTTCCAAATTTCATCAAGATCAAAACAAGAGTAGTGGTCAACCACCACTTAAGATCTCCAAAGAATGATTGGCATTCTGAGCTCCACTCAAAGTTCACCCCCTTTTGGGTGAGCATTGTCATGGATGAAGAAAGCCAAGAGGAGCCTCAAAAAAATCACATGTAATAACCTTCCAGGTCCAAAAAGATTATGATCTCAAAAACATTATTCCGCTTCTCCTATGAAATAAATACACTTATCTTCTTAGGTTCCACTAAAACCCCTCGTTCTGAGATCATATGACCTAGAATATTCACTTCCCTGATCCATAAGGTTCATTTTGAAAACTTTTCATAGAGATGATGGTCCTAAAGAGTGCCCAAAACAATTCTCAAATGATGCTCATGATCCTCCTCAGTCCAAGAATAGATTGGGATGTTTTCCATGAACACCGTGATAAAGGAATCAAGATACTAATGGAAAACCCTATTCATATGTTCTATGAAGAATATTTGAGAATTTTTCAACCCGAAAGTCATGACCAAGTACTTGAAATGGCTGCACCAACTTTGGAAATCCATTTTCAGAACATCTGCCTCTCTTACTCTGACATGGTGATAGCCAGAACCCAAGTAAATCTTGGAGAAACACCTTACCCCCTTAAGTTGATTGAAGAGGTCATCAATACAGGGAAAGGGATACTTGTTCATGATTGTCAATTTATTCAGATTTAGGTAATCAATGCATAATCAGAGAGATCCATCAACCTTTTTCATGAATAGGACTAGGGTAGCCCAAGGGGAGAGGCTTTGGAGAATGAATCCTTTGGATTCCAAATTTTCTAGTTATACATTCAATTCCCTCAAATCAGTGGGTCCCATATGATATGAGGGAACATATATAAGCCATGTTCTCGATGCCAAATCTGTAGAGATCTCCACATCCCACTCCATAATAAAGATTGAAAAGTTATATGGAAATACCTCTCGGAACTCATCCACCATGGGTGGTAATCCACCCTCCGGAACACCACCACCATCCTCTAACACGAGTGACGATAACTGAAAAATAAGGTTTCCTAATTCTGGGAGTGGAGGTCCATCATGTCCCTACTGAGCATCCCATTCATAATCAAAAACCTGGGTACTTCCATCAGGTTCCATAAAGATCACTCATCACCTATAACAATCAATGTGTGCCTAGAAGTGAAACATACAATCCATACCAAGGATTACGTCAAATAGGTCCATTTCCAAAATAAGAAAATCACATTCAAGTTTGACCCCTAACACGGTGAGTTCGCAAGATGGACACCTGAAACCCTACTCTCGCTTCTTACCAAACAACGTTACCAAATCCATTTCATACGACATAAGCTCTATTGGAAACTTTAACAAAACAACTAGGAATATTGAAATAAAGAAAATAGATTCACTAGTATCAAACAAAACCACAACTAATGATAATGCAATAAAAATAGTACCTTGAACTGTCGCAGGTCCTGTATTTGATACTGTTGGTGCCCAGTCCATAACATGAAGATGTTTTGTCTCAACCTGAGCCTATTAATAACCACTAATCTACAACTATTCCCTGAACTGACTATGCCTAGAAGATGATACAATCCTACCACCACGACCCCAAAACTGATATATGGTCATCCTAGACAGATCTGACTGGGTTGACATTCCCCTGGAAGCTACAAATCCTACACCACTATGATATGAACAAGTCACCCTACAAAACCATTGTAAGTGTCCCATATGTTTGCATTGATGGAAAGATCTATGTGGGTTTTTAAATGTTGACCGAACATGCCTTGACTTCCAACACTTGTGGAACATAACTATTCCAGCATATGAAACTACTAACAACGACAAACAAGAAGGATGGCCCAAGATACCACCACCCTTCTTCCTCTACTTGCCTACTTCCTCTTCTCCTCTAATGATCTACCACTACCCACAACTGACACTACTCTAGGGAATCCATAATTTCCTTTTGGATAGATTTAAACCATACAATCTTGATCAACAACCTCATAATAAGTCTACAACATAAACAAAAATACCAGAGAATAAATCTCTGGCAGCATCCCCATCTCAAACCTCTGAGCTTTCATTTGATCATTGGAAACGATCTCGGGTGTATACCATACAAACTCTATGAATCAATTGGCATAATTCATCACTGTATGATTTCCCAGGGTAAGATCCAATAACTCCCAGAACCTCACATAGGCTAGAACATTGGGATAGTACTGCTCATTGAAAATGATCTTGAAATATTTATGACTCATTTTCTCTCTATTCCAAGCCTGAACCACCAAGTCCCGCCACCTCTGACAGGGACCTTCTAATAGAAAAAAAAAATATTTCACTCAAACTGCCTAAGGAGAATCAAAAAATTTGAAAATATGCCCTATCTTCTCAAGACACTGCTCTAATTCTTGAGGTTTCACATTTCTTTGAAAATAAAGAGGCTCGTTCTTAAGAAAATCCAAAGATTTGTCCTTTACAGGACCTAGTTTGTCTTATATAACCTGAGTAGGACCAGATCCCGATCCTTGTCCCAATTCACGGACACCTCAAAACATAGATTACACTAATCTATGATAAATTGGTGAGGAAGAAATCTCTCTAACCTATTTCTGCGGTTGCACAAGAATTCTCCAAGGAGGAATTTTACTATTACAAGACACCACCACAATGAAAACCATAAATACTACCATTCTAAAAATTTTCCACAACTAAAAAAAATCTCAAACACATCCACAAATTAAAAAATAACAAAATCCATCAAAATAACAAGACCAATAACCAAACCACTCCAACCCACATAATGTCCATATACAGTATGTAGCCTGTAGGTCTCACTTGTAGGAGAAGTCAAAAACAATACCAAAATATCACGGCGACTCAAGATCATCCACGAGGCATGCTATCCATTAACCCTACTCTCAACTAGAACCTAAATCCCTAAAAATCCTAGCTATAGTCTATCCAGAATCATCGAAAAATAATATTGACCCAAAAAGTGAGTGACCTGCTCTGATACCATTTTTCCACAAACTAGGCTGAGATTCCATCAAACCCAACACCTGACCTGATTCATGGCACAAACCGAAGGGTGTTCCCAATCTCTATGGGATGGAAACTAATGCTCAGGTATAAACAAAACACCATGGAAATAATTTCACCCAATTATATAAACATAAATAACCAAGAATAATAAATAAAACATGAGTGAATATTCATAACCAAACAAGGTACAAAAATTTTCAGATTTAAAGTTTATAACTTTTAAACAAAACCCAAAGGGTAAAGAACAAAAAGGGAACAATGAAACCATCCCAAAACCCCCACGTGATAAGAGGAGAATCATCCTCAAGCCACCATCACCACCACCTATATGAGAAGACCACTAGAAACAAAAACCACCATCATGATAAATCTTTCCTTTACCTAATTCAAACACAACCAAGTATACATACACCTAAAGGTGTATGCAGGGTGTGATCCAATGCCCAACAATATGCCACTAAATAAAAGATATTCAATTCTAGAAACATTATAAGACAAATGAACATGAATGTTTTATAAAAATAACAACTAGAGACATTTTTATAGAAAATATTTTAAATGAGAACATGCTTTGATTTTGAAATGACCAATCAAGTGCATTGTATACCGATGGTAGGATAAATATCACAAAAATCACTATGTCACAAAAAGTCCCTATAGGCACTTGCTATAGTAGAACACTAGGTACCTTATATCTCAATGAAATATGGCATATCAATCACAATGATAACAGTCCTCATACACAGTACACTAGAGAGGCTATGCGTTACCCAGTTATAATGGCCTAAGTGGGGAGCGACTCTTAGTGACCTGAGATACCCACAGTGGGGAGAAACTCTTAGTGACCCAGTAGACCCACGATACTCATCGGGGATGAGTAACTCCATAGTAAAAGGTGATTAGTGTTACGAATGATAGTTTTGTTTTTTATACTTTAGATTATACCAGTTTGAGCTGACAGTACCTTGTTCATATCTTCTTTTGTGGTCTTTACCCTGTGTTTCAGGGTCCTTACTGAGTATTGTGTTACTAAACATTGAACGGGCTCCACCCACATGTATCATGCATGGAAGAGATGACTGATGCTTTTATAGAGACCTTAGTGGCCCAGGACCAGGTAGTGCCTAGTGAGATACGACAGGAATGACCTTCTTTTATAGCTTCTAGAAGCCACTCCTTGCCTACCCTTCAAGTGGGGTTATCCTATGGATGAATTTTTCAGACATCTTTTGTACTTTTCTATTTTCAGTTTGTCTTTTGTTGGGTTTTTATTCTAACCTATTTGACTTATAGCTTGTAACTTTACTCAGTGGTTGTTTTAGTGACATGCATGTTTCTATTTTTAGCTTTTTGGGATGTGGTTGTGTGTGTGTGTGTGTGTAAAAGTATTCTGGAAAATTCCTTCCACTCATGGGATAGTGCCTTCACTGCCAGTCACCAGCCCCTAGCCATTGGGAGGTGGGCTTGGGGTAGTCATGGAACGAGCCCCGGGGGATGAGTCATGATAGGAAAGGTCTTAGTGGTAGGTTGTTGAGGATCTTGGAGTTAGGAGATTGAAATGGTATTGAGACAACTCTGAAAAACTACCTCAACATATTTTATCTATTGATTTCCACTTATAATGTATATACTTGTTGACCTGCCACATTGGGGGTCTGTTGGTTTGATATTGTATGATTTGACATGACATCTGTTATAGCATCTTATTTATCTACTTTCTATTGTAATTTTTAGATACATCTCTTAGACTCAGTGATTTGGTTTGGGGTGTTATATTAAAAACCAACAAATATCCATAATGAATCAAATATATGGAATGTGAATATTCCCCAATAGAATAAATTTCTTTATAAACTTTATTTGAATAGTATTGTATGTATTAATGGGGTATTATTAAGATTTTATAAAAATGATAAATATATCTATGATAAAAAATATTATGGATATAATTTCAAAATAATAATGGAGATTGATAGAGAACATAATTTGAAAGAAGTAAATGAACTTAAAATAATCCTTGTGTTTGAGGTAAAGTACAAACCATAAATAGGTAAATGATGAAAGAATAAAACTAATCCATTGGAAATGATGGTTTAATAGAAAAAGAAAGTCTTTGGAGAATCAGATAGGAAAATTGAAGCAATACTTCGAAAAAAAGTTTCTTAAAACCTTTTGTAACTTTATTGTAAAAGGAATGATATAAATACTGCAAAAATCCTGGTGAAATATTCCCAGATAAGTCCAGGTGATAGATCGGGAAACTGGTTCAGCGATGGAGGCAGTTACGGATGCACTGGGCATGGAAGGTGTGGGAAGGCCACAATCGGAGAAGCTTGTACCATCTCCTCCACACAAACTCCACACAACTCAACCTCCTTCTCTTCCAACACCGCCATCCCCGCCTCCTCTGACGTTGCCTCCTCTTCTTCCACCACCACCCTCCCTACCTTCACTGCCTCCAACCCGATCCCACCTTTAATGATGACTCCTCCTACACGGGAAGCAACAGTCTCCCCTCATGTAACTCATAGTTCGTGGATAGCATAATCTCGAGGATCAGCCCAGTGGGTTGTGGATCAGCGCCATAGAAGTGGACCACTTGCAAAACTTTGGCTGTAAGGTGGTTTAGAATGTCAGGGTCCAGGCCGGGCTTGAGGTGGAAGATCATGGCACCGACAGCTTGCCATGTAGCGGTGGTGAAAGCAGAAAGATGGTTGACGTAGTTGTGGATGCTAGCCATGGGGATGTGGTTCTCGAGGCGGAAGAGTGTGTTGTTTTTCACTGAGTTTTTTTAAATAAGTTTTTTTTAAAATATTTTATAAAAAACGTCTAGGTCAACTTTTTTTAAAAATGAGCTCTAAAGAAAGTAGTGGTGCTAACACCTTTCGGGTTAATTTGAAAGATAGCAACCCCGTTGCCGCCTTTCTTCTAATTTTTTTAAAAAAATTTCATTTTTATTTTTTTGTTTTGTTTTGTTTTGTTTATATATATATATAAATTTTTTCAGCAGAATTTATCTTCTATTTAAAATCCATCAGTACCACCATTAAAACAGTCCTGATTCTGACAAACCTCTCACTAAGGGATCCCTTTTATAAGAGGACTTACCGTGGAAATCATTTTGTATTTCTGATATGGGATTCTGGTTCTCCCTTTCCTACGCAGAAAATTTTGTATTTCTGATGTAAGATTCTGTTTCAAGTATGTGAATTTGAAAGACTATAAAATATAAACTATAAGACCAAAATAAATGAAACTTAAAATATGGATTAAACATATAATCAATAGTTGAAAACAAAAAGAACTTCATAAAAAATAATGATGAAAAATAATTAACAAGATTTCAAAACGACATACTTGTAACTTAAAAATGTTTCAAGTACCTGACTTTGGAAGCCAATAAAATATAAACTACAAGACCAACATAAATGAAACATAATACATGGATTAAACATATAAAAAATAGTTGAAAAAAAAATAATTTCATAAAATTTTTGATGGAAAATAATTTATAGGTTTTCAAAGACACCTACATTAAACTTAAAAATGCTTCAAGCACGTGACTTTGAAACCCGATAAAATATAAACTATAAAACCGATATAAATGAAACTTAAAATATGGATTAAACATATAACACATAGTTGAAAACAAATATAATTTCATAAAAAATGTTCATGAAAAATAATTTATAAGCTTTCAAAACAACATACTTGAAACTTAAAAATGATTCAAGTATAGGGCTTTTAAAGACTATAAAATATAAACTATAAGAGAAAAATAATTTAAAGTTAAAACATGGATTAAACATATAATAAATTACTTAATTATTTAATTAATATTAGTAATAATTAATTATATAATAATTAATTAGTTAATTAGTAAATATTAATAATTAATTATATAATAATTAACTAATTAATTAGTAATTTAATTTTTAAGTATATAATAGTTAATTAGTTCCTTAGTAATATAATTATAAATTATAATTATTCATTATAATTAGTAATTAGTAATTATTAAAAATTATTATATGATAATTAATTAGTTAATTGGTAATATAATTATTAATTATATAATATTTAGTTTGTTAATTAGTAATATAATTATAGATTATAATTATTCATTATAATTATTAATTATAATTACTCATTATAATTATTAATTATTAATTATTAATTATTAATTATTAATTAGTTAATTAGTAATATAATTATTAATTATATAACTATTAATTGTATAAAGATTAGTTAAATTAGTAATCATTAATAATTAATTATAAAATAATTAATTAGTTAATTAGTAATATAATTATTAATTGTTTAATAATTAATTAGTAACTTAGTAATATAATTATTAATTATATAGTAATTAATTAGTTAATTAGTAATAAAATTATTTATTATATAATTAGTAATTTTTTAATTAGTTATTATTAATCATTAATTATATAATAATTAATCATATAATAATTAATTAATTAATTAGTAATATAATTATTAATTATATAATAGTTAATTAGTTATTTTTTCGAGAAAGATAGAGCCAAGACCCTTTTCATAATTAGTTAATTAGCAAAATAATTATAAATTATAATTATTCATTATAATTATTCATTATTATTTATTAAAAATTATCATATAATAATTAATTAGTTAATGGGTAATATAATTATTAATTATATACTTGTTAATTAGTTAATTAGTAATATAATTATTCATTATAATTATTAATTAGTAAAAATTAAAAATTATTATATCATAATTAATTACTTAATTATTAATATAATTATTCTTTATAATTATTCATTATAATTATTCATTATAAGTATTAATTAATAATTAATAATTAATAATTATTAATTAGTAACATAATTATTAATTATATAATTATTAATTGTATAATAATTAGTTAGTTATTTATTAATCATTAATAATTAATTATATAATAATTAATTAGTTAATTAGTAATATAATTAGTCTATTAGTAATATAATTATTAGTTACTTAATAATTAATTATTTAGTAAAATAATTATTAATTATATAATAATTAATTAGTTAATTATTAATATAATTATTAATTATATAATTAATAATTAGTTAATTAGTAATTATGAATCATTAATCATATAATATTTAATTAGTTAATTAGTAATATAATTATTAATTATATATTACTTAACTAGTTAATTTTTTGAGAAAGATAGAGTCGAGGACCTTTTTATAATTAGTTAATTAGTAATATAATTATAAATTATAATTGTTCATTATAATCATAAATTGGTTTTTATTAAAAATGATTATATAATAATTAATTAGTTTTTTGGTAATATAATTATTAATTATATAATAGTTAAATAGTTAATTAGTAATATAATTATAAATTATAATTTTT
This sequence comes from Viscum album, assembly GCA_963277665.1. Taxonomy (NCBI): domain Eukaryota; kingdom Viridiplantae; phylum Streptophyta; class Magnoliopsida; order Santalales; family Viscaceae; genus Viscum; species Viscum album. The sequence goes on from OY728160.1 coordinate 1,389,038,995, forward strand.
CAATATAAATATTAAATTGTAATTATTAAAACTCATTATATTACTAATTAATTAGTTAATTATTATATAATTAATTAATAATATTTATTAATTAACTAATTAATTATTAAATAATTAATTATTAATAATAGTAATTAAATAATTAAATAATTTATTATATGTTTAATCCATGTTTTAACTTTAAATTATATCGGTCTTATAGTTTATATTTTATAGTCTTTCAAAGCCATATATTTGAATCATTGTTAAGTTTCAAGTTGAAGGTTTTGAAAGCTTATAAATTATTTTTCATGAAATTTTTTCTGAAATTATTTTTTGTTTTCAACTATTTTTTATATGTTTAATCCATGTTTTATGTTTCATTTATATTGGTTTTATAGTTTATATTTTATAGGCTTTCAAAGTCATGTGCTTGAAACTTTTTTAAGTTTCATGTAGGTGTATTTGAAAGCTTATAAATTATTTTTCATCAATATTTTTTATGAAAGTATTTTTGTTTTCAAATATTTGTTATATATTTAATCCATTTATTAAGTTTCATTTATGTTGGTCTTGTACTTTATATTTTACAGGCTTTCAAAGTCACGTACTTCAAACATTTTTAAGTTTCAAGTAGGTGGTTTTGAAAGCATGTAAATTATTTTTTATCTTTATTTTTTATGAAGTTCTCTTTGTTTTCAACTATTTTTTATATTTTTAATCCATGTTTTTGGTTTCATTTATATTGGTCTTTTATTTTATATTTTATAGACTTTTAAAGTCACATACTTGAAATAGAATCCCACATCCGAAATGCAGAATGTTCTGCGTAGGAAAGGGAGAACCAGAATCCCACATCAGAAATACAGAATGATTTCCAGGGTAACCTCTCTTATAAAAGGGAGCTCTGGGTGATAGTATATAATATTTTAGTATTATTTTCAATATAGTTGTTATTAAATTCAGAATTATTCTTACACAACTTCAATTTAAATTTACAGAAATGTTTTTATCTGTGCTAAATTTCTTATAGATAATCACTACCAAAAATTCATCTTTAGCCAATATCACACGTTTTCAATGTTAAAAAAAGCCCTGATAAAGTGTATACCTTTAATATTGTGAAAAGAAGCATTTTTTATCTTCACTAAAAAAACAATGATAAAAGTACCCCTTTATCAATGTTTTTAGCACTCATAAAGATACCTATATTATTAACACTTTTCTTTGTGCTGATAAAATTTTACCTTTTATCAGGTCTAAGATAATAGTTTTTAATTCTGATAAAATTTATATTTCATAAAAAAGGTATATATCATTAAAAATAATATATAAATACATTTATATTGATATAAGTATAATATATTTTTTAAAATATTATTTAGATAAAGCAAAATACACATTTTTACTTAATATATTAGATGTTTAGTGAAAATGGATTATAAAATAATTTGAAAGTATTATTAATTAATAATTTGATAATTGTTATAGAGTAATATTTATTTAGAAACAATTCAATCACAAGAAAATTAAATGAATTAATAAACGATCAAAGATAAGTTGAAAACATTACTTGAACTTCAAACAACGACAAATTTTTATCCGAGTGTTTGTTTGAGGTATACCATATATCAAATCGAAGCTTGAAAAGAGTTTTACACCCTATTGGTATGGGGGAACCCATGATCATGTTTTTCAAGGATAAAAAATGCCCAAAATGCCTCCAAAACCGAGTTTTTAGTTAGCGTATCCTAATTTTTAATCATTTGATAGAATTTCAGGCTTGTTTAATAGAGTCTTATTGACTTTTTTCAGTGGGGATTGAATTTATTTCCAGGGATTACATTCATATATATTATGGTTTTAAAATTTTATCATTTTTCACAATATAGTTTTATTGATAATTAAATATATACAAACGTAGACATATTTGTATACATTCACACTTAAAAATTTAATTTTATAAATATATATGTAAACATATTTATATATAAAATATCTTTATATATATATATAAACCAAATATAAATAATAATAATATCCATTTTATTTAAAATAAAAATGTATGAATATTTATATACATATACAATGTATATACAATGTGTATATATATATTTGTGCGTGTATTAAAAAAATGACATATATTATAAATATATTCTAATATATGTATATAAATATTAAAATCTAATATATGTAAATAAATATAAATAATTATAATTATATATATAGATACACATATATTATACATACACATGTATATATATATGTCTGTATGAATGTATTTATAAACACTCACACACAAACATATTTTATATATGTTTTCTAAAAAAATTATATATATAACTATATATATATATATCATAAAATAAAAAACAATACAATATAGGGGGTCTAGAAAAGGTGTAGATTCATGAGGGGGAGGTCTCAGGTTCGAAACTCACTGGAGGTAGGGCCCACGTAGGAGGGATTAACAATGTTAAAGGGGGTAGGGGTTTCAAGCGCTGTTAAAGGGGTGGTGGTGGGTGTGTGGGCTCCAAGCGCTGATAAAATGGGGGCCTAACATTGTTAAAGGGGCTGACCATCAAAAAATATCTTTTTAAAAATTTATTTCTTTTTTACTTTTATCATTCCTTTTTTGGCACTAATAAAAGGGCCCCCCTCTTAAAGGAACTTAGATTTACATCAATTTTTTAGCTGATAAAAGGTATTTCTAGAACTTTTAAATGATATTTCTATAGTAGGTAATTATACTTATATTAGTGCCAATAAATGCCTTTGTGTAGGATTAAACCATAGTTGTGTAAGAATGGATCTTTTTATAGCTTCAGTTTAATCTTACACTTGGATATTTTTCAATTTTAATTTTAGTGCTGTTAAATCTACCTATATCTAAAGTTCACATTGATAAAGATCTTTGTGTAAGATTAAATAAATGTTATATAAGCACGAGTTTGAATTTATAAAGCTTCATAATATTAAACAGGGAATTTGTAGTGATAAATTTAACACATATAAAGACCAATACTTTTCGGTTCTAAAATAAGTGATGATAAAAGACTCAATTATCAATTATTTTTTAGTAAGTATTGATAAATCCCAAACCATAATTATAAAAGAATCCTTACTATTCCACTCATAGACCTTTTTTTCATGCTCTTATGGAAACCATACTCTGCCGTACCCCCTCACATCATTTTGTGAATGATTCCACTTTTGAAACTGAAGGTATGAAATCCACTCTCATTGTGATGTGTTTTCCTAGATTATTCTACATTTATATGATGATCAGGATGCATTTTTGGTGATCGTGATTTGTTTTTTGTATGTGTATATATCTCATGCGACAGTTCTTCCTGTATATCCCAATTATTTTTTTGATTTTTCTCTATCATTTTATATTGTTCATCATTTTTTAAATTCTCCTCTGATTTTGTTGGATTTTTCTTCATTTATTTCTCATGTCATTCATCCATGGTAAACCTTACTACTCTATAACTTCTCTATCTACATATATATATATATATGTGTGTGTGTGTGTATATATAAATACATTCCCATATCAATTTATATATTTATGTATATCCATCCAACGGCCCGAAGGCCTTAATTTGTTTTTATTAATATAGGTCCCCCTTTTAAGGGATAAAAGGAGGAACCCAAAGAATTTATGACTTAGGAAAAATCACGACGTAAGGGATAAGTAAGATAAGATCATATTGACCACATATAAACTGCTCCTCCCCAACATTTGAATATGATAAAGATCTCCACCATTGAAACGCGATTCAATAAGAAAATGTCCCGTGTCAAAGCACATGCCCGATCCGATGGCTACTGCCATACCCTCTCAAACAACCCAGTTCGAAAAAATCCGCAATGGTGAATTGCCAGCTCCAAATCGTCTTCTAAGTATTTTTATGTGTTCATGACCAGTTTCAAGCCATCCAGTGTGAAACCGAAATCATCACCAATCACTGATGATATCCCAACAGAGCCACCAGAGCCACCATACCAATAGAACCACCAATTCACCGCATACAACAAATACACAGAAAACACATAAAGAAAACTTGAAGAAGAACCACATGAAACCCTAAAGGAAACAAGATTCATCCCCCCTCTACACCACTCTGAGGCTGACCCTGGTCCAAGACCACCAATGAGACACAACAGGACCCTATGAGTCTCCAACGAGCTAACGACCAGGGAAGACAGAGATGGAACCTCTCAGGGATGGTGATGAGCCAATAAGATGTCGAAGGTGCACTGATGTAGATGATGCTGATACACCTCACAAAACCAGCGTATAGCCAAGAAGAAGAAAAAATCTCATCCTTCACCGAACCGAGTTTCCGGATCCTCACCTAAGTAAATGAAATCGGAAGGCAAATCCTCACAAGGCCGACATCGAGCCATGACAAAGCCGGATCCCCACCTGAGCAGATGAAGCTGAAAGAATCTACACCTCATGAGAAAGCGCCGGGCTGAGAAGAATCCGATGGATCGACCAACACCAAGCCGAGTCTCTGAAGCCTCACCTATGCAGATAATGCCTAATGAATCCACACCAAGCCACGCTGATGCCAAGTCGAAGGATGCGGACGCTGATGCCAAACCAACATCTAGCTGACCACTTCCTTCATTGGAGGTTTCAACCCCTATTTTGGTTACTAACATGGATTACTCTTTTATGTCTCACCTTATTAGTTCATAGAGAAGGGATAATGACAACTAAAAATGTGTCATAAATTCTATAAATCATGTTTAGAATTTATAACTACTCCTCCTTAAAACTAAAACATCAAAGGTGTATTATAAACTCAAGCACAAGGTCGACCCATACAGAAAAGGATCCTTAAAATGAAACTTTAGTTCAAAAGTAAAAAAACTTAAGAATTTATTTATTGAAATATATTGAGAACAAATTTGAAAAAAATATTAATGTCAAAAATATACCAAGAATTTGCAAATATAGGTTCAAGAGATTGAGAATCATTTAAAATCTTTAATGGAAAATCATGTTTTTTTATGAATTGGATAAAAAAACCATTATCCATGGAAAAATTGGAGTATTGGATTAGTGGTAAGGTAACCTCATAATATTTCATTAAAATAGGGTTCAAATCCTACTGGTCTCCATTTAGGGGATATAATAAGGGTAGCATGTTGTTTGTGGCTGATCGCATGGAGGGGGAGGCGTTTAGTTGGGGGAAGATTGCACAGAGGGTGAAGGATGCTACTGGGTGAGGCAGAAGCCATGGATATGTCTGGAGATGAGTATGGAGAAGGGGCAGCGGTGATCAAAACTACTAGGTGAGGAGGCATGGGCGGATGCCAATGGCGTTGCAAAGATGATGACAACGATGGATGATGGCCTCAACGATGAATGACACCATTGGGTGAGGCGGAAGCCTTGAATGATGACGGTTCAGATGGAGATGAGCATGGGAAAAAAGGAGGTGGTGAGTGAAGACTATGATGGGTCACATTAATGATTTTGAAACTACTAGATGGGGTGGTGGGGGAATATGCCGACAATATTGCTATGATAGAGACAACGATTGATGTGATGAATGGTAGTGCTGAAGACAACAATGAACATGGGTGACGCAAAGACAGTGTAGCAGGGATGTTGTGGGGATACGAGCCTATTTTAATGTGATTTAATACCCCATTGGGATTTCAATGGAAATGTATTGGCATCCTTCTACCCCAAATAACAAGAGTACTTTATTTCAATAAAAAATAGGGGGGGGGGGCTTCCCTTCTATCTGTTTAAAAAAAATCATTGGCTATGGTGTTTTATCCCTAAAATTTAAATTCATCTTTTCTTATGATCAAGTAATTTTATTCATTTAATAATATGGAATTACAAAACCATATTTAAACATATTAATTTAAATTCATTCCACAAAAATGAATGATTAAAGTAACCATATTATGTGTTATGAAAAAAATCATGTATTTAGTGATTTTATACACTATAAATCCATGGTGTAAAGAGAAAGTGATCAGATGTTAAAATTTCTTAGATTAGATAATAGTGGAGAGTACAATAGAAACTAATTTTAAATCATCCTTTATAAGAATGGAGTGAATCTATAAATGATAGAACCTAAAATACCACAATAAAATGGTGTGGTAAGGATAATGAATTTCACTTTGAATAATAGATAAATATGCATCCGTGTGGATTCCAAAATTCCCAAAGCCAGATTGGTGGAAGAAATCACACTACCACATACTTATCCAATAGATGTTTTTTCCTATTATATGGAATAAAGTCTATTGGAATAGCTATGGTCAAGTAAGTTACTATAAGTTGTACACCTTTACGTCTTTTGAATGTTTAGCCTACCCTTTTATTGATGTAAAGGATAAAGACAAGATGGAAGAAAAGTAAAAATATTATTTTATTATGGGATATGACAATAAATATTTGGGTTTTAGACCATGGGATAATGAAAATTTCCATGTAATTATAATTCTAAATTTTCTATTCAATGAGAATACTATGGATGAATCAAAACATGGATAAATCAAACATTGAGGTGAAGAATCCAACTATTAGAGTTTATATTGATTTAGATTAAAGAAATAGATGTGACAACATAGATAATTCTAGAAATAAATAAATCTTATGATTTATAATTATTCATTTTATGGATTCATATTCAACACAGTTTTATAATTAATTTATATGATTTTTTCAATAGAAAAAGGAATATTCTTTTAACTAAATTGTTTTTCCTTGTATTGTATGGTTTTATTTAAAAGTTAAATTTATTGATTTTAGAAATTTAATATGATAAAATTGACTTAATGTTTTATATCGTCATATTAAATTTAGTTTATGGGAATTTTTTTGGTTTTTTCTGAAAATATTTATTTTTGGGTGAATATTGAAAAATATAGATTTTTATAATAAATGTCATTTATTTTCAAGTATTTAAAAATTTATATTCTATTTTAGAATGGTTTTAAATTAATATTAGTCCCATTTTAATAAATATAATTCAATTAATGTCATAAGAATCAACATTATACTTTATTTTGGTATAAATTTGTTTTAGGATTAAAAACACATTTTTCTAAAACATTGTTCTTCATTGTGTTTTTAATCATTATATTAAATTTAATTTCTACAAATTATACAGATTAAATATTGATAAATGTATATAATATTTCTAATCATTATGTTCAAATTTTTATAGAGTTCAATTCCACTTTTGGTCATAACGAATAGTAACTATGATAATTTTTTATCACCACAGTAAAGGTTAAAACGAGTTAATTATGGTCAAAACATTGTGATATGGTCATAAAATATCATCTTAAATATTATGGTATAATATTATTTTGAACCATATCACCATACATTAAAAATTTTAATGATTTATTTCCAATTGAACATGATTAATACATTTATAATATTTAAATGTTAATAATAGTTACAAGAGTGTCACTCCCCTTAGTTATAAAATGACACCTCCTTGCCTCACTTATTCACAATCATTGAGCACTATAGTTCAAAAAATCCCTACCCAAATACCTTCAAAACTCTCCTATAAATTTCCAAAAGGTTCCAGTCACTCCAAAATTCCATCCTAGAAGGATTAAGGTGTAATCCAAAGGTGGTTTTCAAAGATGAGGTATAACTGTTAACTGAGTTCATTCATGTTTATTTCTTCTTCAATCTCCTTCGAAACTATCATAAACATGCTGATATAATATAATAAGTATTTAAAATATCATTAAATGTTATTATGTTTATGGTAAACTCCCTTTCACCTCCTTTTCCATTCTATGGGAAATGAAAACATTGCTCGTGCATACATGTGGGCTACAACCTCTATAAAACGATGTGTTTCATTTTTCATTACCACATCATACGATTTCTTAAAATGATAGTTAAAATGAATATATTTTATATTTATGAAATATTAATTATTATTTAAATATAATATATTACTTACCTTCTTATCCTTCCATTCATTGGAAAATGATAATGTCACTCATGCGTATGAGTAGACTACTACCTCCATGAAGCAATGTGATTAATTTTTTATTTCCACCTCACATGGATGGTCATAAATATGGAAATAATGAATAAATATGACATTTATAACATATTTATTATTATATAAAAATAAAGTATTGTCTACTTTATTCTTTTCACACATTAGAAAAATGGAAACGTTGCTTGTGTGTATGTGCGGTTTACTACCTCTATCAAATAATGTATCATTTTCATGACCAAATTACATGGTTGGTTTTTAAAGTTAATTTAATGTATAAATATTATAATTATGAAATGTATAATATTCTAGAACTATAACCCATCTACTTTATTCAATCTATAAAGGATGTTTAAAAAATTGAAGAGCAAATGACCTCAAAACATCCGACGTAAACTTAACTGATTTAGTAACTAAAAAACATGGAAATAAATGAAATAATTGAAATAATTTAAATATAATGAACATGAAAATGGTTATTAATCAATTAAATAAATAATATAATTTTTTTATTCAATTTTTAGATAATGCATGAAGCTATATGGGACATAAGGTTATAAATTTTCCTTTAAAAAATATTTTAAATGTTTTAAACTCTTACTCTTTAATATCAATATTCTTTTAAAATATTTTAATAATTTTAATTTTATACTTCAAATATTGATAGTGGTTATTTTCAAAACTTTTTACTTTCTTTATATATGTTTTAAAAAATAATATTCTTTACATTTTCCACATGAATCATTTTGAATTTCGTTAAAAAATACAAAGAGAATGTTTTTTAATGTTTACAACATAACCAACCTTTCCCCATCATCACATCCATTAATAATTATCAAGATTACTATAAACTTTTTTTATGGTTTTTCAAATAATATTATATTCCAAGTATTTTTTAAATTTTATGCTTTAAATTTTTTTCATGAGAGAGGGATATTTCTTATTATTTTTTGAGATAACTGAAACTACTTTTTCTTTTGGATTAAAATGATTTTTTCAAGGAATTTATGATGAAAAAAATATATTTTGTTTTTTAGGACATGGTACTTGATCATTATAGATGATTATAGGAGGAACAGATAAAGCTAATGAGGATGGGTGAGGCTGATATAGCTCTACAATGAATTGGGTAATGATTTAGTCTTCGAAGGAGAAAAATGAGGGAGATAACTAGGTTGGTTAATCCAATGTAATTAATTGAGAATAAGTTATTACAAAATGATTTAAACACTAGTGAATAAAATTTATGAATATGATGCTCCAAGATTCCTATTTTATGCTTCATAAGGGTATTTATAGAAATATTTTTATTTCATGAGGTAAGGAATGTTTATTAACTTATAATGGTTAAAGGTTTGTTTTTTAGAGAAATTTTTAATGAGTTCTTATGAAAACCTAGGGATATGAACATATCTATTACATTAATTACATAAAATATTTAACTATAATACATTACCATGATCTTTTATGTTCATAGTTTTAGGGAATTAGGATGAAACTTCCACTAAATGTTCCATGTATTTTTCATCAAACATACACTTTTTCCACTATATAAGAAACTACACAGTCCATAGAAAGTCTTCAACTTCTCTTAAAAATTATCCACAAAAGATACTCTTATAGATACATCATATGTATTAATTTTCTTTATAACTCGGGGAAATGGAATCATAAGAAAGTGGTGGGCTTAGATTCTGAGTTTGGGTAAACATAAATGATGAGAATAAAATATCATAAGTGACAAAAAGATAAATATTTGGGAATAATCAAGATACATAAAAAAATAATAGCTAATAAATCTTAGATCATAAAGCATGATTCATGGAATACAATATAGTATAACATAATAAATTAATCTCAATATAATATGAAAGCATGAGTTAATAAACCCAAGACATTTAAACATAACATAGTTATAAGAATAAGTATAAGACTGTGGCATAAACATAAGCATGATGTATAATCATCGCGTGAGATATACAATAAATCCCCTGATTTAGTTTGTGAGTATATCCAAGAAAGATAACACTTTATATTTTATGAATATCCAAGAAGGCACATGATTTAGTTTTTGAGCATATTCAAGAGTGCTAACACTATATTATTTCATGAGATATAAAATATCAACCAATGCATTGGAGAGAAATATTGGAACCTTATTGTTAATTATCCATACATACGCGTGACATAAGGTATTAATCATTTCAAAGTAGAATGAAAACTCATGGAAATAAAATGGGTTTCATTCATCTCATTATAAAGAAACCATGGAAAGAAAAATGGGTTTCACAACATTTCCAATTGATATCACCAAAATTGACCTTAATAATGAAAGCGATTTACACCCAAAATTTAGTCACCCCAAAATATCATTTCATAAGTACATTTAGAGGGAGATTAATGAAAAATAATTTTCAATGAAATAAATACTTTTAAGATAGAATGAAAAATTTTAGTGAAACCACAAAAGAGTTTTTAGAAAATGTTTTTAACATTGTTGTAAAATAATATGTTTTAGATCACTTTCAAAAGATGAAAAGGTGAACGGAAAACATTAGAAAAAAAATTACTTTTTAAAAAAACAAAAATAATTCCTTGAAAATATATAAATTTTATCAAAATTAATATGGATTAGAAGATAAAACATTTGATTATGAAAGGATTAAAAAAATATTTTTAAATTCTGAAATACCTTTATTGAAAACCAATATTATAAAAATAGATAATTTTTTTTTTGAAAAAAGAGTAGGAAAGTATGAAGGTAACATGAGTTAATAAATAATTGGGTTTAAATGTATAAATTAGAACATTTTTAGGAAGTAAAATATAGACATGGATTTTAAATAATTATTAAGGAGAATGAGAATTATTCATAAAAATAATATACATTTTAGGGGGAATAAATTCATCAAGGAGGATGATTTGAATAAAAAGATTCATTTTATACAAAAAGGAAATGAAAATAACATGATATAAAATATTAGGTTGTATGAAACCAATCTTAGAAGAAATATGTTCAAGAAGAAGTATTATAACTCAATGAAGGGAGTTGTGTTAACCCAAACTCTTTCATATTTGGTATATTTTTAAATTGAAAGAAATTTAAATAAATAACATGATATAGCTATCAAAACACCATGAATTAAATTAATATGGAAAAATATATCCATTAGGAAGTAATCCCACCAAATAAAATAAATCATGGTTTGTAATATCAAACATGTCTCATGGATTTGAAAATGATACAAATAACTCCTTAACTAGTATTATCGGTTACACAAACACGCTCTAAAATCATGTATAATTAACATAACTATATATATAAACTATTTCAGAGCATTATTAATATTTATAATTTCACAAAATAGGTTGGGATTCTATCTAACCCAATACCCAACCTGATTCATGGCATGACCTAAAGAGTGTTTCTGATCCCCATGGGCTGAAAACTAGTGCACAGGTATCAAAAAAACACTATGGGAACAATTTTAACCAATTATATAAACATAAAAAACCAACAATAATAAAAAAACATAACTGAATATTCATAAACAAACAAGGTACAACAGGTTTCAGATTTAATGTTTACAACTTTCAGAAAAAACCCAAAGGGGATAAAACAAGAAGGGAACAATGACACCATCCAAAAAATCACCATGCGACATGAGGAGCATAATCCTTAAGCCACCACCACCAAAAAATTCACAATAAGACCTCTAGAAATATGAACCAATATCAAAATACATATTTCATTTACCCAAATCAAACATAACCAAGTCTATACACACCTAAAGGTGTTTGTAGGGTGTGATCCAAAGTCTAGTAGGATGCCACCCAATAAAAGAGATTCCATTCCAAAAAAATTATAAGACAAATTAACATGAACATTTTATAGAAATAAAATCTAGAGGCATTTTTATAGAAAAAATTTTAAATGAGAACATGCTTTTATTTTGAAATAACCAACCAAGTGCACCATATGGTAACAGTAAGAGAAATATCAAAGAAGAGAACTAAGTCATGGGAATTCTATATAGTTACTAGATATAGTAGGACAATAGGTACCTATTATATCTCTTAAATGTGTTATAGAAACCACAATGATCAAAGTACTCATGCATGAGCCACTAATGTGGAATCTATCCAAAATTCTAGTGGTTTCCAATCATCCTCATTTAGTTAGTGTTGTATCGTCAATTATGCTAGATAGAAATCGGCCTCGTCACCACTCCCAAGTACCATGATCATCATTTCCATGCATCCAAATAACACAGACCAACATAATAGACTTATCAGAAAGCACTTTCTCCAAAGTATCTACAATCTGCACCGGCTGCTCAAACATAGATAAATTAGGATCCAACTCTAACTCTTCTCAATTCAACACATGAGACAAATATTGGTTATCATTTTTCAAATGGGAAAAATAAAACATATCTTGAATTAATGTCAAATGCAAAGGAAAATCCAACCTTTATACCACCTTACTCACCCTATCAATAATCTATAACGGTTTAATCTACCTCAGCATTACCATTCCTTGTTTTACCAAATATTGATGACCCAAGAGAGGTTCCAACTTCAGGAACACCCGATCACCCATATAAAAATATATATCTTGGTTCCTATGATCAACATAAGACTTTTAGTGAATCTGAGATATCAAAAAACACTACCTGATAAAATTGACTTTATCAGAAGTCTCTTACACAATTATTGGTCCCAACAGCGAGGTCTCACCCACCTCAACCCAACACAAAAGAGACCGACATGGATGACCGTAAATTTCCTAAAAAGGATCCATTCAAATAAAATATTGGTAACTATTTTTATATTTGAACTCAACCATTAAAAATTGGATATCCCAAAAACCTCCAAAATTCAACATAGATTTCATAAGTATGTCTTCAAAAATATGATTTTCTCACTCCGTCTGCCAATCCGTTTGAGGATGGTATTCCGTACTCAATTTGACATGTGTCCCCATTGACTTATAAAGGCCTTCCCCAAACCAAGAGGTGAATTGGGGGTCCCTTTCATAAATTATTTCCTTCAACACACCATGAAGCCTCATTATCTCTCGAACATATAACTAGACCAACTCATCTACCTTAGCTGAATCTCTGATAGGAATGAAATGAGCTAATTTTTTCAGATGATCATTCACTAACCAAATATCATTACTCCCCTAGGGTGTATGAGGTAATATAAAAGTAAATTCCATGGAAAAGTTTCCCCACATACATGTAATAATGGGTAGTGGATGAAGCAAACCAAAGGGCTTCTAGGGATCTACTTTAACCTACTAACATTATAACATCATGATACAAAGTTATCCACATCCTGCATCATACTAGGTCACCAAAATTGTAGAATCATTTCATAGTACACATTGGTAGCATCAGGATGAATGAACCATTGAGACTGCTGGAAATCCTACATTAACACCTTTCTCATAGATAACGACCCCACAAAGTTACCCTTGAAGCACAGAACTCCCTCAGGAGAGAAAAAACAATCACAAGTTGTCTCCCCACCATGAAAAAACTACATAAACTACTAGCACAAATCATCACTAGAATGTTCCTACTGAATTAAATCTATAAGAGAAGGATTCGACCATATAATTTCCAATAATTCACCTCCATTATGCTCATTGGTTTCCAAGTTCATCTGAGTGAAGCGCCCCATCAAATTTTACCCATCACTGGAATCTTTTAACACAAGCACTGAAAATTTCCTACTTAAAGAATTTGGCACCACATTACCTTTTCCCGGGTTATAAAAAATATCATAGTAAAAAATCTAAAGGTACTCAACCCAACTATGATACCTTAGATTCATATCTTTTGGGGGGAAAATGTAGTCCAAACTCTTATGATCAGAATAAACCAAAAATTTCTCCCAAAAAAGATAATGGTGCCACATCATCAAGGCATGCATCACTACCGATAGATCCATGTCATATGTTGGGTAATTATTTTCACATGGACAGAGTTAGCAAGAACCATACGCCACCACATAATCCTCAGGCATTATTACTCACCCAAAACCCATACCTAATGCATCATAATAGACCACATAACATTTTACAAATTATAGAAAGATTAAAATAGGAGTGGTGGTAAGCCATCTCTTAATCTCCTCAAAGGATTCCTGGTATTCTGAGCACCATTCAAAATTCACCACATTTCAGGTGATTGTTTTCATGGATGAAGAATTATGAGATAAGTCTTGAAAAAATCACATGTAATAACATTCCAGGTCCCAAAATATTCTGATCTAAAAAACATTTTTCAGCTTCTCCTATGACATAACCACACTGATCATCTCAGGGTCCATTAAAACTCCTCATTCTGAGATTATATGACCTAGAAACTTAACTTCCCTGATCCATAAGGTTCATTTTAAAAAATTTTCATATATATGATGGTAAAAAAGAGTGCCAAAAGGGATTCTCAAATGATACACATGATCCTCCTCGGTCCAAGAATAGGCTGGGATGTCGTCCAATAATACCATGATAAAGGCATCAAGATACCGGTGTAAAACCCTTTTAATAAGTTCCATGAAGACCACTGGAGAATTTTTAAATCTGAAAGGCATGAACAAGTACTCAAAATGGCCATACCTACTTCAGAAATATGTTTTCAGAACATCCTCCTCTCTTACTCTAACATGGTGAGAGCCAAAATGTAAGTCAATATCAGAGAAACAGCTTTCCCCATTAATCTGATTGAAGAGGTCATCAATACATGGAAAATGATACTTGTTCTTGATTTTCAATTTATTCAGATTCAGGTAATCAATGAATAATTGGAGAGATCTACCATGAGGTGTGCTGGCCATGAACCCTACTCGCAATAAGAATCTAAATCCCGGACAATCATAGCTCTAGTATATCTAGAATCATCCCAAATAATCTTGACCAAAAAAGTGAGTGTCCTACTCTGATACCATTTTTTCATGAACTAAGCTGGGATTCCATCAAACCTGACACCCAAACTGATTCATGGCCTGAACCAAAGGGTGTTCCCAATCCCCATGGGATGAAAACTAGTGGACGGGTATCAACAAAATAGCATGGGAACAATTTCACCCAATTATATAAACATAAAAAACCAACAAACATGACTGAATATTCATAACCAAAAAAGGTATAATAATTTTCAAAT
This sequence comes from Viscum album, assembly GCA_963277665.1. Lineage (NCBI taxonomy): Eukaryota > Viridiplantae > Streptophyta > Magnoliopsida > Santalales > Viscaceae > Viscum > Viscum album. Next base: position 1,389,054,167 of record OY728160.1, read on the forward strand.
TTAAAGTTTATAACTTTTAAACAAAACCAAAAGGGGATACAACAAAAAGGGAACAATGACACCATCAAAAAAACCACCATGTGATAATAGGAGCATCATCCTCAAGCCGCCACCACGAACACCTATACGAGAAGACTGGTAGAAACCAAAACCACCATAATGATACATCTTTTCTTTACCTGAGTCAAACACAACCATATCTATATACACCCAAAGGTGTATGCAGGGTGTGATCCAAAGACCAACAGTATGACACCAAATAAGAGAGATTCCATTCTAGAAACATTATAATCCAAATAAATATGCATGTTTTATAAAAATAAAATCTAGAGACATTTTTATAGAAAACATTTTAAATGAGATCATTCTTTTATTTTGAAATAAACATCCAAGTTTATCATATAATAATGATAAGAGAAATATCACAAAAGATCAGTAAGTCATAGGAAGTCCCTATAGGCACTTGTTATAGTAGGACACTAGGTACCCTATATCTCAGTGAAATATGGAATATCAACCACAATGATCAGATTCCTCATACAAAATCCACCATAGAGGAATATATCCAAAATTCGGGTGGTGTCCAATCATTACAGTTTAGTTAGTGTTGTATCATCATTCCTACCAACAAGAACTGGACCTTATCCCCAATGATCCAACTATAATAATAGTCCTAGTCCTCCCACCTAGTCACATAGGATTCCATTTTTGCTGAATTTCTATTCCACCTATCACATAAAACATCATTTTCACACATGCATAATCCAATAAATATAACACACATGATAAACAATCATTTACACAACATGAAACATATTTTAATTTCATATGCACACCAAATCCAATTTAAAACATATTTTTCGCCACTTTCACTATTTATTAAGCCTCTTTAATAATTTATAAAACACATTCAAGAAACACAACAAGAGAAATCACTTAAAAACACCCAATTCTCTTTAGAAAACCCACTTTCAAGCCGTACGTACATTAAAAACACCCAAAAACACATTTTAACCTCATACACAATGCATGAAACATAACTAAGAAGTATATCAAGAATATCAAAATCACCATATAATGTTTAAGCATGGACCACCAAACTCAAGTGTAGAAACTTCCAAAAATTGGTGTAAAACCATAACCATAACTCAAGAGAACCCTATAAAGGAAAGATAAAAACCTAAACATAAATATTGAACCCTAAAGAACAATATCATACCCTAAAAATTTCACCCAACCTAATAGAGCATTTAATACTCTATAAGGAAGAAAAGAAACCCTAGATAAGTGAAAGAAATCAAGAAACGAGGGACTTACTTGGATAATTAAGGAAGAGACACAAAAAAATCACCACCAAAATAGAGGTCTAAAGAAGAATGAGGGTTGGGGGGAGGCTATTAAGGTGAATAATACCAATTAGGGAAGAATAGGGGTGTTTAGGGTTAAAAATAGAGTGAATAAAAAAGATAAAAATCCAATTTTTAATGACCTGGACAAGTCATACAGTTTTCCCACATAGTTTTCCAAACCCCGCAGGAACCGTGTGCCCCTTACATCCCAAGAAGAACACGATGCATAATTATACAACACTGTTTAAAATATGCATACTAACCGAATATTTATCCACTATCTAAAATGTCATTTTGGACACATGATTTACTGGGAAAGGTGCATGGTTTGACAAACTGTGCGCCTCATGCTGGAAAAACCAAAATCTCATTTTTTTCACAAAAAATACCAGGAAAAATCAAAGATAACAACTAGACTAAAAATAAAAAAATAATAACTCAAAATTAATACACGGGTGTGAAAAATATAACCTTTTATAAAAATAATTTTTAATTATTATCCATATATATATATATTAGTTTGTTGATATCTATTTTCAATACTATGTGTGAGTAATCTTGATCATTTTGAACTAATTTCACAATAGTGGTGTTTTGATTAGTTCTTCTCTAAAATTTCATCATTATAAGATTATTCAAGGTATAATAATCATTTTTTTCAATGATTCATGAAATCCCATTTCATTAGGTGAAAGAGACAGATAAGATTCATGAAAATGGAAATTGCGATAAACTAGTTTCAGTGTGTTTACCAATCAAAATGTGATATATTAATAAATATAATAAAATTAATAACACATTTCTATAATAATTAAAAAATATTAAATACATTACTATTAAATTTTATTACCATAATATAACATTTCTGAATCATTCACGGTTTAAACAACATAACCTCATTCATGTAGGTGGTAAAAAATGACCCAAACAAGAGCCTATTATAATGGTTTTATGAGTAAGGATATATTTTTTATAATATTAATATAAATTTTTAATAAGTATTAAAAATTTCATAAGTATCATATATCTTCATTAAATTCATTCTTAGAACCATCCTTAAAAGGTGGTGATGAAAAATAAAATTCTTCATTCATAGAGGCGATAGAATTCCGTACACATGATATATTATTCCCTTTATCAATGAATGGGATAAAATGTAGATATTTTATAAATTATCATTTAATAATTATAATTATTAAATATTATGCGTATCCATCCATAAAATCTTACCATTTTACCATCTATTAAATGTGGTGATGAAAAAGAAACCACATTATTTCCTGGTGATGGTATTCTATATGTACACACAATCGATGTTGTTTTGTTTTCCTTAGTGGATGGAAAAGATTGAATAATGGGTTATAAATTAATATTATAACATTATAATAATATAATAATAATTTTTTAATTATATCATGGTTTATGGAATAACTTTAAAGATGAATATTAAGAAGAAAATACTAACGAGTAAGAAATACTTACCTTAAGAACATGAGATTCTGCTTGGAAATAATCTTGGAAATGGAGGCCTCATTATATCTAATTGAGACTAGAGGATTGTTAAAATAAGATATTATTATATTAGGAGAATAATAAAAGAGTTTCATAATTGAATTATAAGGGATGAGTGTGGCATTAATAGGTGTAAGTGTTCCCCTTTTAGAAGTGAAGAAAAAGGGGATTTTTGTGAACACCCATTGATTTCTAAAAAATAGAATGGAACTATTCTAGGGTAAAAAGATAAACAAGTGATAATTAATGGAGTTTGGGGTGATATAATTTATAATAATCCTTTACATATCATTTTAGAACATTTTTTTAAACACATTTCAATTTATTTGACTTTATGTTTTTATATTATACTTTTTTATATTTACGGGTAGTTATTTCGCTAGAAAGGATCTCATGAAAATTTCCATAATATTGAATTTATATCACATATTATTTCAATAATAACATAATTATTAGAGTTTTTCTTAGTATTGGTCTATGGAAAACCCCAGTGAAGCCACCTATTTTCTAAGCATTAAAACATATGATTAATAAGGGAGACTTCCACTGCCCAATGTTATTTCTATTGTTTGTATATTTTTTAATATGGTTACTTCCTTTTATACCTATTAATTTAAAATTTATATTATAATGGTAATATTTTATTTTAATATATCATGGTTTTATAATTTTTAGGTGTTTCATATTGAATAATTTATTAACATAATATTCATTTAAAGAAAATACAAAGTAAAATTTGGGTTCATTACATTCTCCCCCCTTAAATAAATTGTATCCTCACAATTTTGATTTTTTAAAACTAATGAGATAGTTAAGGGTATAACTAAGTTAGAAATGACTCCAGATTTAATATCTTATGAGGTATCATCCTCACTATCCTTGGTATGACTGGCGAACTCATATTTTCTCTCTTAATAGGAATATAAAAAATGTTGAGTTTTTCTTTCACCATTTGTTCTTAATACCCAAATATAATGTGAGTAATTTTATATAGGTATTTTATATTTATACTTGTATTAATAGGTTAACATGAGTTTATTTTTATATTTTATTTTCCTATCAAGGAAATTAACACATCTTTTATGTTAAGAGAGTTAATCTATTCTTAAAATCACATCAAATTTGACTAAAGTAAGGAAAATAAGATTTTATAGGAAGAATATTCCTATAAAAATATATTATAGAGGAGTTATATACTTGAGATACAATAAATTTAACACTAATTTTTTTTATTAATAATTCGACGTCTTGTCATCAGGGTGGCGATTTTATGGTTTTATTAAAAATTATATGTATATAGTATTAGATATAACAAGATATGAATACAACCCTCCCAGTTCTTGAGTGTGTGATCAGTATTCCTCATTCTATATCATTTTAAGAACCCACTTCCATAGTTATAATTGTATAAGATTTTACTTGTATTATAAATTTCTAGATCCTATAATCATGGTTAGCCCTTAGATCAGGGCATTGACTTTGATAATTTCAATGTCCACCACATTTAAGACATTGATCCGTTGGTGGTAAATTAATATAAAATCCATTTCCAATCAGTAATTCCACTATTTTATTTACCTTTACTCAATAATAAGTTTCACTATGACCTCATTTTCAAAATATAAAACATCTCTCGGTTCCTTTGGGATAATTCCTTGGTGATTCATCCCACATTTTTGACATGTTTAAATTGAATGTTCTTTCCTTAATTATCCTCATCATATGAACTTCCATGAGTCTCTATCCATATATTTTATTATGTGTTTTAGAACTAACTAAGTTAATTTTTAATCATAATTTATAAGATATGATTTTACCTAATCACAATATTTACCACTTTAGCTCTTATCCCTTTAGGATTATCATTGGGACAATATTTGTGTTCTCCATGACATCTATTTTTAACTTGGTTTGTTTTAGGCTTCGATCATTACTAAATAAAAAAAATTATTTAATCATGAGTGATTAAAAATTAGCAACATAATATAATTAAGGTATGATAATATCTTAAAAAATTCAACCTAAAAATGTCTTACTCTTCAAAATTATTACATTAGATTTTAACTCAACCTAAATCACTCTCGCTTCAATATAGATTTCTTTAGGTTGGTTTCTATCATATTCCTAATCCTAATTCCTTAAAAAATTAAACACTTCACAATTTCTTGTAAAGAGAATGTGATTAACCAAGTCATATCCCATGGGAGAATCCAGAAAAGTGTGCAGTCTTAGTCCTACTAATCATGCACCAGAGTGAAGATTAAGTTAATACTCAACCAGCCATTTTTGGGGGACTACTCATAGGAGAATATTTTCCATAGTGAAATCAAATTTATAGTATTTAAATTGGTATTTAATTTCTAGTAGAACCACAGAATCAACATTTCATAAAAACTTTGGGTTGTTATATTATACTCAGACAAATCTCTTAGCTTATCCACAGAGTTTTCAGTAAAGTTATCTTATCAAAATCACTAAAATAATAAAAATACCTAAAATAAGCTATATATATATATACCTTTGAAACTATGATCAACCATACCTTAGTAACCCTTAAATTATCCTTAAACAACATCTTAACCTCTAAAGTTATTTAAACCCTACTCTGATACCAACTATAATGACCCACATATGTTATCTCATCTATTACATGACTCAAAAAAATATATTTAATTATAATATATTTCCAGGATCTTTTAGTTTGATAATTTTAAATAATTAGGATGGATAATAAAATAAAAATCCAATGTATTTTTTAATAAATAGAATTTTTTTCACCTATATAAGCATATGACTAATCCATAAAAAATATTAAACATATTCTAAAAATTATTCATATAAGACTATATTCTAGACACATCATACATATTAATTCTATTTATAACATGGGGAAATGGAAACATAATAAAGGGGTGTGCTCAAATTCTCAATAAGGGTAAACATAAGCTATGACAATCAAAGATCATAAGTGAGAATAAGATAATCATATATGTATAAAAGAGATACATAAGAAAATCATACCCACTAAATATTAGATCATAATGCATGATCCATGGAATAAGATATGGAATAATATTTAGAGGGTGATTTAGGGAAAATAATTTCTATGGAAATAAATCCTTTTTTATAAATAGTAAAAAGGTAGTGAAACCATAAATGAATTTTTAGAAAGCATTTTTATAAATTTCTTAAAAGAAGAAGTTTCAGATCACATTCAAAAGTCATTTTTGAAAAAGTGAATTGAAAACTATGGATAAAATTTTATTTAAAAATAATCATAAATAATATCTCCTTGAAAATATATAAATTTTATAAAATTTAATTTAAAGTGGAAAATAAAACATTTTATTATGAAAGGATGGAAACATCTTTTTATATTTTGAAATAACTTTATTGAAAATCCACATCATAAAATAAATAAAAAACAAATTTTTTTAAAATAGGATAAGTGAAATATAAATTTCATGTGATTTAATACATATTTTGGTTTATAAATATAATAAAGAACATTGATTGGAAGGAAAATATAGATAAGGAAGAAAATTCATCATTAAAGAGAATGAAAATTATTCTTAATAATTATTTTCTTTTTATGGGGAAGAAATTAATCATGGAGGAAAATTTGAATAAAAAGTTACACTTTACCTAGATATGGAGGTAAAGTACAATTAAATAATATATTAAAATTTAATAAACCAATATTGTAAGAAATAAGTTCAATAAGAAGCATTATAACTCAATGAAGGGAGTTTAGTTAACAAAAACCCTTTCACCTTTGGTATCTTTTAAATAAAATTCCATTTAAATAAGGAATGTGATATAGATATTAAAAAACCATGAACTAAATGAATATAGTAATATAAATCCAATAGGTAATAATAAAACCATATAAAATAAATTATGGTGTGCAATATTTAACATATCTCATGTATTTGAAAATGAGTCAAAGAAACCCTTACCATGTATTCCCACTTACTTCAATGCACTCTAATATCATGTGTAATAAATATAAATATCTTAATAACATATTTAAGAAACTTATTCATATCTTAACCATTTATAATCTTCATTTATAATTATTCTCTTTGTGTATATTATTTTGTTATTCTCTATTTTTTATATTGGGTGTGATTAATCTTGATCGTTTTGAACTAATTTCATAATAGTAGTGTTATTATTCATTCATATCCCAAATTTTATCATTTATATATTATTAGAGATTTAATATTCATTTTTTCAATGATTCATCAATTATCATTTCATTAGGCAAAAGAAATGGATACGTTTCATGAAAAATAAAATTGTGACGAACTAGTTTTGGAAAGTTTAACAATCAAAAGATAATATATTAATAAATATATTAAATATTAATAACACCTTTAAATAATTATTAAAAAATATTGAATATATTATTATTAAATTATATTACCATTATATAACATTCCTTAATCATTCATGGTTAAAACATTATAACATCTCTCACATAGGTGGTAAAAATTGACCCAACGAGAGCATGCTGTAATGATTTTTTGAGTAATGACATGTTTTTATATAATGTTAATTTAAATTTTCTGAAAGCTTAAAAATTTCATAAATATCATATATATTTATTAAATTAATTCTTATAACCATCCATGAAGGGTGGTAAGAAAAAATATAATTCATCATCTGTAGATGGGGTAATTCTCTGTATACATGATTAATGATTCCATTTTTCAAAAAATAAGATAGAATAAAGGTGTATGATAAATTGTAATTTCAGAATTATATTTTTTAAATTTTCAGAATATTAATTAAAAAAATCATTCATTTTTACCAACCATTAAATGTGGTGATGAAAAACATATCACATTGTTTCGTAGAGGCCGTAGTCCGCACATAAACACGATCATTATTTTTTCTTAATGGATGGAAAAGATTGAATAATGGTTGATAAATAAATATAATAATAATATAGTATATTAATAATACATTTTTACTTATATTAATTCGTCTATAAGAAGTTTTTAAGAATAATATTAAGAAGAAAATACTAAGAATTAAGAAATACTTATGTTGAGAATTTGAGATTTCCCTTGAAAATATCCCAGGAAATGGAGGCATAAGATCTATAATTGAGACTATCGGATTATGAAATTAAGATAGTATTATAGTAGAAGAAATATTTCATAGTTTCATTATGAAATTATAAGGTACGAGTGTGTCTTGAATGGGTGGAATTGTTTCCCTTCTAAAAGTTAACAAAATAGAACTTTTGTTAACACACATTATTTTTTCAATAAGGGAATGACACTATTCAATGTACAGAAGCTCAAAAAGTGGGAAATAATGGGGTTTGGGGTGAGATAAGGTCATTAAATAGTCTATATATAATTTGAATACATATGTTAATCCATTTACCATTAGTCTTATACAGTTTACCATTTTGGTTTTTACCATGGTAAATAGTTTTTAACTAACTAATACTTGTTTTAATAAAAAAATAAAATAAACCGTCTTAAAAATATAGGGTGCGATGAAACTAAATTTAACCTCTATTTAATCCTATTAAATTTATAAATAATATAAAATTAACTTTAAATTAAAACATTTAATATATAGAGAAAAAGTTTTGTAGAAAAATGTTTTTTTAACATTAACTATTTTTAATCTTGTTTAGAATCGATTACTAGTTGAATTAGTGATAATATATATATAAATTCACCATATATTAAAATAAATTCTTAGAATATATTAGTTTATTTAATTATATATAAATTAAACAGTGTTAATAAAACAATTCTTCCAAAACAACAGTTTTACCATTATCATAGTAATTAAATTTAATACCAATAATCATATTTTTAGGCCTAAAAATGAAATTGGATTTTTAAATTATTATAATTTTTTTTAATTAAAATATTAAATTAATTTTTTTATATTTAATTTCTAAAATTTAGAAATTTTAATTTTTAATGTAAGCGCATAAAAATAGTTTTTAGTGAAAAATATTACTTGAGCTTCCAAAATGATAAATATGTGTTTTATAAAATGAACACAGTATTTTTAGATGTTTTTATTAATTATTTAATATATATATTTTATATAAAAATGTTTCATGAAATTTTAAGTCATTCTGGTGTTAATATAATGTCATAAAAGTGGCAATTTTTAGCAAAATCAGTATTTTCACTATTCACCTAAAAATCAATTTTTTTTGAAAAATTAAAAAAATTCATCCTAATTTAATATTTATATTATTAATCTAAAAATGAAGTTAATTTTATCAATTTAAAATTCCAATATTTATAAATTTATCTTTTAAATTTGAAATATAAAGCAAAATAAACTTTATTTTTTATTTAAAAATAAAAATGTGAAATGTGTAAAATAAATGTGATAAAAAAATTATTCCATTAAAAATAAATTTATTATATGATAATAATTTCTAGAAAAATATCCCCTCAAAATATCCACATAATATCTAAGAATAAGGTAAGCTTAGGTGGTACTCATGGGTGGGGCTTCTGTTAGTATAGATCTCATAGAAATTTCCATGAGTGTGAATTTCTCTCGCATTTGATTTCACCCATGCTATAACTATTAGAGATTTTCTTGGTATTTTTCTAAGAAAGACCCTATTAAAGACACATATTTTCCAATCTTGGATAACTGATCTTTATAAGGGAAACTTTTGCTACCTGATGCCATTTCTTTTGTTTATAGATTTTTTCGTACAGTTACTTCCTTTTATACTCACTAAGTTGACAATAATATTATAATGGTAAAATTTTATATTAATATATCATGGCTTCATTTTTGCTCGATGTTTCATTTAGCATAATTTATTAGGATAATATTTATTTGAGGAAAATATGTAGTGAAATTTAGGGTTATTATAGTTCTCATGCCCTTCATGATGCCTTCATGCATTTCATATTCTTAATTATAGGTTTTAAAGTTTTTATTTGAGAAAGGGTTACTTTTACCATGTGAATATTTTTTATTTATTCCCTCAATGTTTTATTGTGAATAAGTTAAAAATTTTCATGGGTTAATATGTTTTTTTCATTAGATTAATGGGATTCCTTTATTTTTATATCCCATGGATATTTTTTCACTTCTCTCATGTTTTCAAATGTTTTTCACAGGATTGAAGGATGAAAATAAATTATATAAAGGTAAATATTTCTACTAAGGTGGATCATATTAAAACAATCTAAAGTGTCTTTAATGAAACAGTGGTGTTAACTTAATGTCCAATTTTTTTTTAGAAAAATATACGTTATATTTAAGTGTCTAATTTTTTATGTATTGGTTTTCCCAACTCTCTAAAACTATAAACCTAAAAGATCCTAAAAGGATAAAAAAGTGTAACCCTTATTATAATTCATGTAATTAATGATTTTTTTAAAATACAGGGTGTTAGAGTTGGTTTCATAGAAAATTTTTAGAGGAATTTAGAAGTTAGGGTGATGTTAAAATACACTTAAAGTATATTATAATTTATAATTATAATATAATTAGATATATTTTGAATATTTCCATGGTGATTCATCTAATCCATGTCTATTCAGAATGGTTTTACATAGATAAAATAAGGTAGCTAAATTATCAAGGTATAAATGGGATAATAACATTCTTAATTAGTAACCATGAATGATTAGAATAGAGTAGTTTGTTGAATTATTAAATCAAATGACATGGGATATCATTGGTGGATCTCATGAAAGAGATCAATAAAATTCTCCATGTAGGAACATGTCTATAGTAGATAATTCCATGAAACAACACCCTTTGAATTTCAGGGGATCTTTTGTCCTGGTGAAATTTGAAGGATGGATTATTGTAATAGAGAATATATTTGAAGTTTTGAGGTGTAAAAAACCTAAAAAAGTAACTTTTTATACTTATCATTTCGAAGGTGAAGTCTTTTTATGATGGACTATGATTAAGAATACCAAGGAAAATGATGAGATATATTTCATGGATTATAATGTATATAAAAAACATTTTCTTGAGACATATTTTCCTAATGTTCTTGAACATATAATGGAAAAGAAATTTCTAGAGTTTGAGAAAATGGAATAAGACCCAGTAGCTAGTTATAATTTTTTTTACCAGACTGACTACCCGACTATCTAGGCATGCACCAAATTTTATTCTAGATCATGAGACTAAAAATGATATATTTTACACAGTTCTAAAATAAATTTTATGAAGTTATTTTTCCACTCATGAATTGAAATGTTTTGAGTAATTTGTTCGATGTGCAGAGAAAGTTGGGATAGTGTTCTCTAATACTTAGTTTTTCATGACAATAAGGGTAAAAATTGGTTGAGGTGGAAGATAATAGATAATAACTCAACCAATAAATCTTGAGGTAAGCCTCCCACTTGTTCCAAGAGTGGTAATGTAAATTTTAAAGAATTTTTTATAAAATCATGAAAGTGTTACAGATGTGGTAAGTTATATTATTTGGCTTGTGACTGTAAGAAAAAGATTTTTGATCAAATATATAGTGGGAAAATAGATATTAATCTACTAGTGAAATGTTTTAATTGAAATGGGTAGGGTCATTATAATAATGAATGTCTAAAGTTAATTAGTCAATGTGGGAATCATCAAGACGAAAAAAAGAAAGGTGTGGAAAAGTATTCTACTACTACGACGATATATGATGAACCCTTAAATAATGTGGTGACAAGTAAATTACTTGTTTACAAAGATTATGCCGATGTATTATTTGATTTGGGAAAAAAATTCTTTTATTTTTGGGAAAATATCATGTAAAATGGAAATAAAATATTAATAAATGAAGCGATAAATTTCATTAAAAACTCATGGGGGGTAGTATTAATGTAATAAAAATTTATTTTAATATTCCTATTATCATCTATGGGCTGTTTTTTTCATGAAAACCTTGTTGTATTTACCATTTCATAGTTTGATATTATTTTTGGTATGGATTGGATTTTAGTATAAGATCCCGTCTTTTTATAACATAACTTTCATTTCATTACACGGAACTGAGGATCGTTAAGGTTTAGTGTCTTGGAAACAAGGATCATAATACATAAAAAAAACATAAAACATTCTTTTTAAACACTTGAAAGGCTTCTCCTTTAGTTCATCCTATGTTCATTATGCATCTCATAACCTGGGGACATACATCAAAAGAAAGGGTGAGCAGAAGGCCCAGTAAGGGAAACAAGAGAAACATTTTACAAGTGAACTTGAGGTACTTCAATAAGGACATGAAAAGAACTTTAAGGCATGAGAAAGAAAATCATGAGATACATCATAATAAAAATAATCATTTTTCATAACTTGAATATGTGGCTACAACATTTAATATTGACAATCGTTTCGTTTCACCAAGGTCCATCCCCAAGGTGTCGTTAAAAATTACCAAGGTTATTCACCAAGGCGTCGTTAAAATGGTCATCTCTAGAGATTAAGTCTTTACCCAATGCATTGGAGTGCTATCAGGGCGCACCCTTAAATTTGTCTTTATTTTAATGTGAGCCACATATATCATCATCAAACATTTCATAAATAACCCATATAGCATAAAACAAATGGGTTTCATTTCATAATCATAACGTTTCAAAAACTGCTTTAAAGACATGATCTTTACGTTACTTTAAACCCACGGAAAGGGAAAGCGGGTATCATGTATGTAAATCCCAGAATTTAAAATAGAACATTTTTATATATATGTGAATACCCCTTTAGAAATAGGAGCTTTGAGTATTCACTTTATAACATAAAATAATTTTGAGAAAAGAGAGGCATTTTGAGACGAAAATTCTGCAGCATAACGGCTATGTTACAAGGTTTTAGAAACTTTGAAAAGAGAGGGAACATGGGTTGAACAATCATAATTGACCCATAAAAAGGTAGAGGGACAGAATAAGAAGGATATATGGACATGGTGATGCACTTTCAAGGACATACCAATTGAAATGAAAAACATGGAAGGAAGACAAAAATTTGATTTCTCTTATGAAAATTCGGCAGCCTAACGGCGTCACTTAAACTTCAACAAAAATGAATTGGACAAATAAAATAGGGTCTCTCATCATATGATCATAAGAGATAAGTATGATAGATATAGAGATCATACCCCAACATAATAAAAGGAACTTGAAAGATTTGACATGAAAATCGAACTTGAAAAAAAAGAAGGGTGAAAGAATCACTTAAACATTCGGCAGCCTAACGGCGTCACTTAAACTTTCATAAAACGAAATGATGAGAGTAAGAGGGGATCTCTCATCATATAAACATGAAAGGGCAGTAAGAGGAATATAAAAGAACATCCTCTCACATAATAACATGGAGCATAAAAGGAATGACATAAAAGAGATTACACGAAAAGAAAGAGAGGGGTCGGATCCCTTACCTTAAAACGCGACTCTTGAAACTCAAAGGATTGGAGGCACCTTGGGAGGACTCCTTGGAAGGTAAGAAGACCAGAACTTCGTTGGGGGAGAGTTGGGAGTGAAAACTAAGGGAGGAAAGGGTGGGTATTTATAGGGAATGTGAGGGGACAAAGCATTAATGGCCAAAGGACACCTCACATGTGCTTTTCTCAAACCCATGTGATCTCCCTTGGCATTTATCATGGAGTTAGGCCACATGGGGCCCCCAAAACAATAATTCATCACCCTTGGCCGGCCAACCCTCAAAAGATCTCATGACATCATCATTACACCATTATGATGTCATTAAACATACCGAAACCCTAAAACTGTATTTTTACTATTCACTGAAAATTCAACTTTCTCAGAATAACCCCAAAATTTCACCTTAACCAAATATCAATGCTCTGATTTCAAAAATGAAATCCATTTTATAAAAATAATTTTCTAAATATTTTTAATTTAATTTTTAAACAAAAACACTATTCATCAAAAATTCACTTTTTTCAGAAAAATCCCCAAAATTTACCTTAACATAATATCGATGCTCTGAGTTCAAAAATAAAGTCCTTTTTATAAAAATAATTTTCTAATTATTTTTAATTAAATTTTTAATTTAAAAACACTATTCATCCAAAAAAACTAATACTTGAATAATAATTTATGAAACCGTTATTTAACCATTTTATTGAATCACATTACTTAACCTAGGTGTCCAAATTATATTAAAACTTTCTTTGAGTGAAATTACTAATCCATTTGGTCACATTACTAATCCTAAGCGTAAAATCACTATTCATAATTTACTATTCATCAAAAATTAAGTTTATCTTATTAGACTCCAAATTCCTTACTGAACACTTTTGTAGAAGACCATTTTTTGAAAATCATTACACATCATTAGTTATTTAGGGTTTACATAAATATTTCAAAATATCCCTTTTTCAAAATTCATCAATAAAATACATTCTAAAATTATCTAGGCATTTGAAATTTCACAAACATCACTAAAGGAAGAAATCTCAATTTATTCAACCGAGAGGATTACACAAGGAAACTAGGGTCTCATCACATAGCCCCTTATAACACTGGCATAAGACCTAAGTGTAAGGTGTGCTATGGTGAGAGAATCTGAGGGAGTCTCAGATAACATTGCCCTAGTAGCAATCTCCACTAACTTGAACTTCTCCTGCAAGCGTTTTCATTCAAGCTTGACACGCTGGAGCTCGGCTTGGGCTTGGTCCAAAGCGAAGCCCACAGATGCTACCTCCTTCCCAAGCTCTGATAAGTGGGCTTCGTAAGGGTTGAGTCTACTGGATGAAGCCATCGACTCCTCTTTCTGCATTAACCATTAACATCTTATTAAATAAATAAGAGTAAGTTAATATACTACTCAAAAAGATTGGGTCGTTACATTCTTCCCCCCTTAAGAAATTTCGTCCCCGAAATTTACACTTGAGGCCTAGTCGAAAAGGTGAGGGTACTTTTGCTTCATCGTTTCCTCGGGCTCCCAAGTCGCTTCTTCGTACTTATGATTCCTCCACAACACTTTCACAAGGTGGGTAGTCTTGTTTCGTAGAACCTTGTCTCTACGGTCTAAGATCTCCACTGGATGCTCCTCATAAGAGAGGTCATGTTCAAGTTGTACCTCCTCTGGGTTCAGTACATGCGAAGGGTCGGGTATGTACTTCCTCAAGAGAGATACATGGAAGACATCATGAACTTGAGCTAGGTTCGGTGGAAGTGCTAGACGATAGGCCACTGCTCCTATGCGATCAAGGATTTCATAGGGGCCAATGTACCTAGGGCTGAGCTTCCCTTTCTTCCCAAACCGCATGACTCTCTTCCATGGAGAAATTCGAAGGAAGACTTTGTCATCAACACCAAACTCCAAGTCTCTTCGTCGATTGTCAGCATAGCTCTTCTGCCGACTCTGAGCAGCTTTTATGTGTTGTTGGATGGCATGAACTTGTTCTGTCATTTCTTGCACAAGATCAGGCCCAAGAAGCTTCCTCTCACCAGTTTCATCCCAACAAGTAGGAGTTCTACACCGCTTTCCATACAGAGCTTCATAGGGTGCCATCTGAATACTCGCATGGAAGCTGTTGTTATAGGAGAACTCCACTAATGGGAGGTGTTGATCCCATCCACCTTTAAATTCCATTGAGCATAATCTCAACATGTCTTCGAGTGTCTGAATAGTCCTTTCAGATTGGCCATCAGTTTGAGGATGATAGGCCGTACTAAAATTCAATTCAGTATTCAGAGCATGCTGAAGACTTCTCCAGAATTTTGATGTGAATCTTGGGTCACGATCAGATACGATGGATAGTGGTACCCCATGCAGCCTTACCACTTCCTTCACGTATATCATGGCAAGCTGATCCAGAGAGAAATCTTCCCGAATAGAGATAAAATGGGCTGTCTTGGTGAGACGGTCCACAATAACCCATATCGCATTGTTTCCTTTGGATGTTTTTGGGAGACCAGTTACAAAGTCCATGGTGATATTATCCCACTTCCATACTGGTATGGGTAGCGGTTGTAATACCCCCTTAGGAAGTTGTCTTTCTGCCTTTACTTGCTGACACACCAGGCACCTTGTAGTGTAATCAGCAATCTCCCTCTTCATGTTATCCCACCAATAATGATCACGAAGGTCTCTATACATCTTAGTGCTTCCCGGATGTATAGAGAAAGTAGAGCTATGAGCTTCATCCATCAGTTCTTTCTTTATCTCCGGAATAGATGGAACACATAGTCTTGTACGAAATTTCAATACACCTTCTTGATCAATATTGAAATCAGGGAACTTCCCATCCTTTACAGCCTCGAACTTCTCTTGCAGCAAAGGATCTTCTTTTTGAGCCTTCTTGATCTTCTCTAGTAATGAAGGTTGAGAAATCATTTGGGATAGGGTTGATGATGTCCCTTTTTTTATAATTCCCATGTCCAGTTTTACTAGATCTTTAATCAAGGGATCTCCCAGGATCCTCATTGTTGCCAGAACAACAGGATCTTTCCTTCTTAACGCATCCGCGACTTTGTTTGCTCTTCCAGGGTGATAATGAATTGAACAATCATAGTCTTTAATAAGCTCCAACCATCTCCTTTGTCTCATGTTCAATTCTTTCTGAGTGAAAATATACTTTAGACTTTGGTGGTCAGTGTATATATCACATTTCTCCCCATAAAGATAGTGCCTCCATATCTTTAGAGCAAAAACAACTGCCGCCAGCTCTAGATCATGCGTAGGATAATTCTGCTCATGAATCTTCAACTGTCGAGATGCATAAGCAATTACTTTGTCATTTTGCATGAGGACGCACCCAAGCCCTTTCAGAGATGCATCGCTAAAAATAACAAATCCTTCTCCGATAGAGGGTAGTGTTAACACCGGTGCAGTAACCAATCTCTTCTTCAGCTCTTGGAAACTTTCCTCGCATTCCTTTGTCCAGATGAACTTAACCCCTTTTCGAGTCAACTTGGTTAGTGGATTAGAAAGCCGTGAAAAGTTTTTCACAAACCTCCTATAATATCCCGCTAAACCAAGGAAACTACGAATCTCAGTTACTGTTGTGGGTTGAGGCCACTCCTCCACAACCATTGTCTTTGCAGGGTCAACCGAGATTCCTTCATTGGTTACGATGTGCCCCAAGAAAGCCACTTGTTGTAACCAAAACTCACACTTGATGAACTTCCCAAAGAGCCTCTCCTTCCGTAGAGTTTTCAAAACAACCCTCAGATGATCTTCATGCTCCTCACGAATTTTTGAATATATCAAAATATCATCAATAAAAACTACCACAAAGTTATCAAGGTAGTCCTTAAAGACTCTATTCATCAAATCCATGAAAATAGCAGGAGCATTAGTCAAGCCGAAGGGCATAACAGTAAACTCATAATGCCCATATCTTGATCGGAAGGCATTCTTTGGAATATCATCCTTCTTCACCCTCAGTTGATGATAACCAGATCGAAGGTCAATCTTAGAGAAGAATTGAGCCCCACGAAGTTGGTCAAATAAATCATCAATTCTTGGAAGAGGGTATCTGTTCTTCACTGTGATCCCGTTCAGTTCTCTATAATCAATGCATAGCCGCATTGATCCATCCTTCTTCTTCACAAAGAGAACTGGTGCTCCCCAAGGAGACACACTCGGTCGGATAAACCCCTTCTCCAACAAGTCTTGGAGTTGTTTCTTTAGCTCCTCTAGCTCCACATTTTCCATTCTATACGGAGTCTTTGATATCGGTTGAGACCCAGGTACGAGTTCAATGGAGAACTCTACCTCTCTTTCTGGGGGAGGTCCAGGTAACTCCTCAGGAAATACGTCCATGTATTCCTGAACAATCGGAACATCTTCAATTTGTATGCTCCCTTTCCCTTCTTCCTCATCACCGATTAACTCCATAAAGAAAGCTATAGGAGGTGCTTCTAGATAGGGATCAGTTCGGGATATCTCTCCACGGAAGATAACTGTAGGTCGTTCATTCAAGACTACTGAGATTTCCTTACTTCTGCATTTGATCTTAGCATTATACTTTGAGAGCCAGTCCATCCCTAGTATAACGTCGAATTCCATCATGGGAATGACTACTAGATTTGCGATAAGATTGTGCTCACCAAAGTAAACACTAGAGTCTCTAAACACTGTTGATGCATGGATAATCCCACTTGGAGTCTTGACTGACAACTCTACCTCAAGAAATTCAGGGATTGATTCTATATTCTTTGCAAACTTGGAAGAAATAAAGGAATGCGTAGAACCAGAATCAAATAAAGCACTTGCTAGTTTTGAGAGGACAACAAGAGTACCTGCTACCACATCGTTCGGGACTTCAACTTCAGCTGTTGTGATAGCGAAAGCACGACCTTGCTCTCTTGGCCTCTGCTGAGGTTGGTGGTGATTCCCCTCCACCGCCCTCGGATTGGGACATTGGTTAGCAAAGTGCCCAAGCTGTCCACACTTGAAGCATGTGACTTCGGGTAGGGCCAGAACCATCTTTCCTCTGTCGTTAGTGTTGGGAAGCTGAGGCTTCACCTCACTATGACAATTCCGAGCAATATGGCCTCCTCTTCCACACTTGTAGCACTTACCACTTCCGTTCAAGCAGTTCCCCAGATGATTCTTCCCACATTTATTGCATGTGGTAAGTTGCATTTGCTTTCCACCTCTTCCCTGATCAAAAGACTTCCCTAAACTGGGCTCCAACGATCTCTTCTTTTCATTTGGCTTATGAGACCACTGTGTCTCACCAAACTCCAGCTCGACTTTCATAGCACTTCGAACTATTTCTTCATAGCTATCATAGTCCCTGTTGGCTAGATTCTTCCGCAGATGAGGTTGTAGTCCGCCAAAGAATCTATTAACCTTCCCATTAGGGTCCATGACAAAGCTTGAGGTATAACGGGAAAGCCTTGTGAAGTTCATCTCGTAGCTTCCGACATATTCGTTCTCCTTCTGCTTCAGCTCGAGAAACTCTTTCTCCATTTTCGTTCTCATGGAACGAGGGAAATACTTGTTAAAGAAAATCCCCCGAAATTCTTCCCACTCCATAGCTTCCATCTCTCCTCGTGGCTTCGTGTTTTTGATCAGTGACCACCACTGATCAGCTTCTCCCTCCAGGCGGTAAACAGCAAGGGTGACCTTTTCTTGTTCCGAACAATGAAGTACAGAAAAGATCTTTTCAATGGAGCTTATCCATTGTTCCGCAACCAACGGGTCAGTAGATCCACTGAATGTTGGCGGTCGTTGACGCATGAAGGACTCAACAGAGTGTTGTTCCCTTCGTGGTGAGGTCGGCCTCTCAGCTTGATTCAAGTTATTACTCATAACTTGAGTCAGTTGGTTCATCATTCGCATGAATGTTTCCATTCCGGCTTCCATCGGAGGGCCGTCAGCACATGGTGCATTGCGGTCACCATCGACACGGTTTCTCCTATTTCCCGCCATTTTCTAAAAGAATAAAACCTTAGTGAGAAACTTATTTCATTTATGAATCTTTTAACTAAGACTTCGTTCTTAGACAATAATAGTTCTCTATAATTCCTTCATAATGATTCATAAAAAGCATGTGATTAACCAAACATATCCCCCGGGAGTGTCGTAACCAAGAGTGCAGCAAGGCCCGTTATCGTGCACCAGTTCCCGTTCGAGTCTAGCTCAAAGCGGTGTTTTCGGGTTTTACCCCTATGTACATCTGTGCCAGAGCCGCCTCTACCTGCTCGTATCCACACAGTGATGTATTTGTTTGATAGACCACTTACTCAATACTTACCAAAATACCAGGAAGTTTTCCTATATTTAAACTTTTCTATAGGGTTCTTCCTAAAGTTTTTATATCCTAATTTCCACAAATAACTAAACCATCCTCTGATACCAACTATAAGATCCCGTCTTTTTATAACATAACTTTCATTTCATTACACGGAACTGAGGATCGTTAAGGTTTAGTGTCTTGGAAACAAGGATCATAATACATAAAAAAAAACATAAAACATTCTTCTTAAACACTTGAAAGGCTTCTCCTTTAGTTCATCCTATGTTCGTTATGCATCTCATAACCTGGGGACATACATCAAAAGAAAGGGTGAGCAGAAGGCCCAGTAAGGGAAACAAGAGAAACATTTTACAAGTGAACTTGAGGTACTTCAATAAGGACATGAAAAGAACTTTAAGGCATGAGAAAGAAAATCATGAGATACATCATAATAAAAATAATAATTTTTCATAACTTGAATATGTGGCTACAACATTTAATATTGACAATCGTTTCGTTTCACCAAGGTCCATCCCCAAGGTGTCGTTAAAAATTACCAAGGTTATTCACCAAGGCGTCGTTAAAATGGTCATCTCTAGAGATTAAGTCTTTACCCAATGCATTGGAGCGCTATCAGGGCGCACCCTTAAATTTGTCTTTATTTTAATGTGAGCCACATATATCATCATCAAACATTTCATAAATAACCCATATAGCATAAAACAAATGGGTTTCATTTCATAATCATAACGTTTCAAAAACTGCTTTAAAGACATGATCTTTACGTTACTTTAAACCCACGGAAAGGGAAAGCGGGTATCATGTATGTAAATCCCAGAATTTAAAATAGAACATTTTTATATATATGTGAATACCCCTTTAGAAATAGGAGCTTTGAGTATTCACTTTATAACATAAAATAATTTTGAGAAAAGAGAGGCATTTTGAGACGAAAATTCTGCAGCATAACGGCTATGTTACAAGGTTTTAGAAACTTTGAAAAGAGAGGGAACATGGGTTGAAAAATCATAATTGACCCATAAAAAGGTAGAGGGACAGAATAAGAAGGATATATGGACATGGTGATGCAATTTCAAGGACATACCAATTGAAATGAAAAACATGGAAGGAAGACAAAAATTTGATTTCTCTTATGAAAATTCGGCAGCCTAACGGCATCACTTAAACTTCAACAAAAATGAATTGGACAAATAAAATAGGGTCTCTCATCATATGATCATAAGAGATAAGTATGATAGATATAGAGATCATACCCCAACATAATAAAAGGAACTTGAAAGATTTGACATGAAAATCGAACTTGAAAAAAAAGAAGGGTGAAAGAATCACTTAAACATTCGGCAGCCTAACGGCGTCACTTAAACTTTCATAAAACGAAATGATGAGAGTAAGAGGGGATCTCTCATCATATAAACATGAAAGGGAAGTAAGAGGAATATAAAAGAACATCCTCTCACATAATAACATGGAGCATAAAAGGAATGACATAAAAGAGATTACACGAAAATAAAGAGAGGGGTCGGATCCCTTACCTTAAAACGTGACTCTTGAAACTCAAAGGATTGGACCTTGAGGGATTGGAGGCACCTTGGGAGGACTCCTTGGAAGGTAAGAAGACCAGAACTTCGTTGGGGGAGAGTTGGGATTGAAAACTAAGGGAGGAAAGGGTGGGTATTTATAGGGAAAGTGAGGGGACAAAGCATTAATGGCCAAAGGACACCTCACATGTGCTTTTCTCAAACCCATGTGATCTCCCTTGGCATTTATCATGGAGTTAGGCCACATGGGGCCCCCAAAACAATAATTCATCACCCTTGGCCGGCCAACCCTCAAAAGATCTCATGACATCATCATTACACCATTATGATGTCATTAAACATACCGAAACCCTAAAACTGTATTTTTACTATTCACTGAAAATTCAACTTTCTCAGAATAACCCCAAAATTTCACCCTAACCAAATATCAATGCTCTGATTTCAAAAATGAAATCCATTTTATAAAAATAATTTTCTAAATATTTTTAATTTAATTTTTCAATAAAAACACTATTCATCGAAAATTCACTTTTTTCTGAAAAATCCCCAAAATTTACCTTAACATAATATCGATGCTCTGAGTTCAAAAATAAAGTCCTTTTTATAAAAATAATTTTCTAATTATTTTTAATTAAAATTTTAATTTAAAAACACTATTCATCCGAAAAAACTAATACTTGAATAATAATTTATGAAACCGTTATTTAACCATTTTATTGAATCACATTACTTAACCTAGGTGTCTAAATTATATTAAAACTTTCTTTGAGTGAAATTACTAATCCATTTGGTCACATTACTAATCCTAAGCATAAAATCACTATTCATAATTTACTATTCATCAAAAATTAAGTTGATCTTATTAGACTCCAAATTCCTTACTGAACACTTTTGTAGAAGACCATTTTTTGAAAATCATTACACATCATTAGTTATTTAGGGTTTACATAAATATTTCAAAATATCCCTTTTTCAAAATTCATCAATAAAATACATTCTAAAATTATCTAGGCATTTGAAATTTCACAAACATCACTAAAGGAAGAAATCTCAATTTATTCAACCGAGAGGATTACACAAGGAAACTAGGGTCTCATCACATAGCCCCTTATAACACTGGCATAAGACCTAAGTGTAAGGTGTGCTATGGTGAGAGAATCTGAGGGAGTCTCAGATAACATTGCCCTAGTAGCAATCTCCACTAACTTGAACTTCTCCTGCAAGCGTTTTCGTTCAAGCTTGACACGCTGGAGCTCGGCTTGGGCTTGGTCCAAAGCGAAGCCCACAGATGCTACCTCCTTCCCAAGCTCTGATAAGTGGGCTTCGTAAGGGTTGAGTCTACTGGATGAAGCCATCGACTCCTCTTTCTGCATTAACCATTAACATCTTATTAAATAAATAAGAGTAAGTTAATATACTACTCAAAAAGATTGGGTCGTTACATTTATTCTATCATGTTAAGATATATTATATAGGTAAATAGGTTATTTTTTTGGAATGAGGTTTAGTTTTTATAAAATCATCATTTAATATATTGGATAATATATCAATAAGCTAAGAAAATGATTAATTATAGGTGTCAATGTTATCTTAAACATGTTTTTGAAAGGATTAAAACTATTCAAATTAGTGATGTGCCAGTAGTAAATGAATATATGGATGTATTTATTGATGACTTTCCTGATTTTATTCGTAATTGGGATGTTGAAATTATTTCTAAATTAGTTCTTAATGTTAATAAACATTAAAAACCACCTCATAGAATGGACATAGATGAAAATTTTAAATTAAGAAAGTTATTAATAGTGTTTCTTGATAAAGTTTGCATTCATCCAAGCACCTCAACTTAGTTTGATCTGATTTTGCTGGTTAAAAATAATGATGGTTCCATGATACTTTTCATTGATTACAGAGAACTCAATAACATCAATATTAAGAAAAATTATATTTTTCCTTGTATCCCTGAATGGAAAGAAGGCCTTAAATTTTTATTTATTTATGATAATCCCCCTTTTAATGGTTTAGGGGGAACCCTTACATGGCATGTAGGCTTAAGTAACACATTACATGATGTAGAGGTATTATTGGAATTCATCCCAAATAAAAAATATAGAAATTCCCCTCCCTAGTATATATTATCAACTCAGATCTCCACCTTTGCATGGATGGTCGGATATTTGTCCAATGTAGAGATGGAAAGGCCTGGTACTGATGGTAATGCCATACCCTCTAACTCTTCCAAGCCTGGTTAGCTATGATTTGGTGAATGTTCCTACTATGAATCCTTATCTAGAGCATTGTTCCTTTAAATTATGTCTGGTTGAATCTTCATTTCATGTGGCCCAAAGTCCTTGAGGTGGACTTAAGGCCTTGAGGTGGCCCAAAATACTTACTAAACCAAAGGCCTTGGGTGTCCAGAAGGTCTTAAAGGACCCGAGGATCAAACCGGTGGCCCAAAGGTCGAAACAGGTAAATATTTTTGGCTTATAAAATACAGAACAATACCTGCTATAGTATCTTCTATAGTACCTTCTAGAGTACTGATATAGTAACCTAGAAATATTTCTCCACCTAGATTTGATCCAAGGTCTCTTGGATGTACTTGAAGAGTCCTCACCAACCGAGTAGAGGGTCATGTTCTAATTTCCTCATATTGATGACTAATTTAATCAACTCAAAGGTGTTTAGTTTTTTTCATGAAGATTATATTAGGTATAGGAACCAGCAGCTAAATGTGAAGGAGGAATACATTCTAATGATGAAATTTAATTCTAGGAATATCCATTAGGATTTCTTTGGTAAAGAATTTTGGGTTAAAAAATTCACCCGTTGTATTTATGGGTTTTATGAATAGTGTTTTCCATGAGTATTTGTATAATGTTGTGGTGGTTTTAATTGATGAAATTATAGTTTATTCTAAAATATATGAGGAACATGAGAAACATCTAAGGATTGTTTTATAGATTTTAAATGAAAGTAATTTTTATGGGAAATTTATTAAATGTGAATTTTTGTTACAACAGATTTCATTCCTTGGGTATATTCTTTCTAAATATGGTATAGTTTTTGATCACACTAAAACTAAATTGGTGTAAGAGTAGGAAATACATATAAATGTATTTACAATTTTATGTTTTCTTATATTTGTGGATTACTAATAATGTTTTTTTTGTAAATTTTGTTCGGTTATCATTCCCACTAAGTTAACTTGAAAAAAATGTTAAATTCATATAGATGAAGGAATATGATGAATGTTTCAAAAAATTAAAAATAATATTAGTTAATTATATAGTGTTAGCCTTTCCAATAATAAATGGTGAAATTATCATTTAAACATATTCTTCATTGATGGTATTTGGTTTTTTTGAAGAAAAATTATTAAGTGATTGAATATGCATCATGTTAATTGAAACTCCATCAGTAGATTTACCTTACTCATGATCATGGGAATGAAATGATTTTTTTCTTCATAAATTTGGTGGAATATTTTATATATAGTAAAATGTGAAATATATATTGAAAAAATGTTAAAGTATATATTCACTAAAAAAGAGGTGAACATGAGGTAGAGAATATGGTTGGATATAATAAAGGATTATGATTACACAATTCACTATCATCCAAGTAAAGTAAACAAAGTAGTAAATTTCATGATAAGAAAATATAAGGGATCATTAACCCTGATAAAATTATAACATGATAATTAGGTTATTGGTTTAATGAATATTGGCATAAAAACTGTTTATGTAGTAACTCCCTCTCTTTTGGTTTAGGTGTCAGTGCATTCATATTTTTCCAACATGATTAATCATGCTAAAAATAAAAATCATAATTAAAAAAGGTATAATTTTTCAAGAAGTGTAACTTTCTTAAATTTAACATTGACAAAGAAGGAATTATGATATTTGGAAATAGGTTGTGTGTACCATGTTATTCCTAGTTGAAGAAGGAATTATTATTTAAAGCACATAACTATCTGTTTTATATTTATCCTAGTAATAATGAAATGTATAGAGACATTTGGGAATATTATTGGTGGGTTGTAATAAATAAAGATATGACTAATTTTACCATAAAATATTTTACGTATCATCTAATTAAAACTAAATGACAACTACTTAATGGGATTCTTAATCATTTTTGAGAACCTAAATGTAAATTAGAGAATATATTCAAATATTTCATACTGGGATTACCAAATAAATTGTAAGATATTAATTTTATTTTAGTTATTGTTGATCTATTGACTAAATATGCAAATTTTCTTCAAATTCGAGATAGTATGTATTTGGATAAGATTTTTCAACCTTATCTTAATGATATAGTCACATTAAATGGATTATCCACTCTATTTTTACTGATCATGATCCCATATTCACCCCAAATTTTTGAAAAGGAATTTAAAATTTTATTTTTACTAAATTAAATTTTAGCATATCCTTTCATCCACAACTAGACTGATAGTCAAAGAAAACGATCTAGACATTTGAGGATATGATTCAAGATTTATCATTTGATTACTAATGAATTTGGGATGAAAATATTTTATTTGTTTAATTTTCTTATAATAATAGTTTTCATTCTTGTATAAATATGTCACATTTTGAGGAATTATATTGAAATTAGTGTCCAACTCTAGTATATTGGGATGAAGTTGGTGATAAAAAGTTTTTGGAACCATAAATTGTATAAGAAATGGTCGATAAGGTAAATATGATTATGTAAAATATGAGGGTAGCTTAGGGCTAGTAGAATAGTTATTTAGATAATCAAACGAAAGATATTTCATTTAAGGTAAGGGACTACACTTTTCTTAAAATATCTCCTTGGTAAGTTTCATGAATTTTGGTAAAATGGAAAAGTTAATTCCACATTTCACTATACTATATGAAATTTTACAAAAGGTGAGATCATTTTATTGAAAATTATATTTTCCTCTGAGTTTAACCTAGGCACATGATGTCTTTCAACTTTCATTGTTAAGGAAATATTTACCTCATGACTCTCATGATTGAGCTCAGATGTGGTATAGTTGGAAGAGAATATTTATTATGAGGAATAAATAGTTCACATTTTGGATAATAGAGAGTAGGTATTATGGAATATTTTGATTCACTAGTTAATTTTTTATGGAATCATCACATTATTGAGGAAAAAAAAGGGAATCAGAAAAATGTATGAGCGAAAATACACTCAGTTACTTAAGAAATGAATAAAATCCTAAGAAATAAATTTATTAAGTGGAAATAATGTGAAAAACAAGTTAATACTAAAAATAAATAAATATTATGAGTTATAATTATCCATTTTATGGATTCATATTCATTATAGTTAATTATATATATATTTTTTCAATAAAAAAAGAATTTTTTAACTAAATTATTTATCCATGTATTACATGGTTTTATTTAAAAGTTAATTTTATTAATATTAGAAATTTAATTTGATAAAATTTAATCCATTTTTTATATCATCTTATAAAATTTAGCTTAGGATGAATTTTTGGGATTTTTTTGAATATATTGATTTTTGGATGAATAGTGAAAAATACCATTTAAAAAAAATATCATTTCTATTCAAGTATTTAAGAAGTACAATTTTTTATTGGTTTTAAAGTAAAATAATCCCACTTTGACTAAAAATAATTAAATTAATTTCATATGAATCAGAATTATACTTTATCCTGATACAAATTCATTTTTAGGTTTAAAACACGTTCTTCTAAAAAAAATATTCGTTGTATTTTAAATTATAGTATTTAAATTAATATATTCCAATTATAATACAAATTAATAGTTAAAATTTGATTCAGTCTTTGAAATTTTTATTTTTAAATTTACTGTTGAGCTCAATTTCTTTTTTTGACATAATGAAGAGTAACCATGGAAAACTGTTATCACCACGATAATGGGTAAACAACTTAATTAGGGTTAAAAATTTGTGATAAGATCACAAAATATCATATTAAATATTATTTTATAGGTTTATTTTTACCCTTATAAAATTATATTATAAATTGGATTGATTTAGTTCCACTATACCATGAGTAATACATTTATAGTATTTAAAAGTAAAGAATAATTACAAGAGTGCCAATCCCCTCACTTATAAAAGTGAAACTTTTATTATCACTTACTCATAGACATTGAGCACTATATTTAGGCCAATAAATATCCAAATACCTTTAAAAATCTCATACACATTTTCTAGATGTTTCAGTCTCTCCAGAAAACCAATCTATAATGCTTAAGGTTTAAGCCAAAGGAGGTCTTCAAAAGAAGAGGTATAACTCTTAACCAAGTTATTTCATGTTTATTTCTTCTTATAAATCCTTAAAAACTATCAAAAACATGATTATATAATATAATAAAAATACTTAATATACTTAAATTTTATTATGATTATGTTACAACCCTTTCTCATCTTCTTCTCTATCTTATGGGAAATGAAAACATTGCTTACACATACATGTGGACTACCCCCACTATAAAGATATGTGTTTTGTTTTTGATCACTGACTCATATGGTTAGATAAAATGATGGAAAAAATGAATATATATGATATTTATGAAATAATTAAAATCTTGGATAGAAATTATGTCACTTATATTCTTATCCTTCTATCCATTGTAAAATGATAATACCCCTCATTCGTACATGTGAACTAGCACCTCCACAGTGTGATGCGATGATTTTCTCATTACCACCCCACATGGATGGTCATATGGATGTAAGTAATGAATAAATATGAAATTTATAACATTTGGTTGAGTCTATAAAACTAAAATATTATATAATTTATTTCTTTTCTACCAAGTAGAAATTGGAAACATTGCTCGTGTGTACGTGAAGACTACCGTCTCTATGAAACTATGTGTTTATTTTTTTATTAATGACTTACATGGATGGTTTTAAAAGTTTATTTTGTGTATAAATATAATAATTATGAAATTAATAATATTTTTAAACCATAACCCTATTACCAAATTCACCTTATATATATGAAATTTTAAAAATTAAAAATCGAATGACCTCAAAACATCTGAAGTAAAATTAACTAATTTAGTAACTAAATAAAACAAGGTAAAAAATGAAATAAAAATAATAATGGTAATGAAATTAACATAAACAATTTATTATCCAATTAAATGACTAATATAATTTTATTATTCAAGAGTTATATAATTCATGATGAAAGGTGATACTTATGGTAATATATTTTCCTTTAAAACATTATTTTAAATGTTTTAAAATCATTCTCTTCCATATAAATATTCAATTAAAATGTATCACGAATGTTATTTTTATACGTAAAATATTTTTAAAATTTATTTTCAACTTATTTATATTATTTATAATCTTTTTAAAAATTAATCTTCTTTACATTTTTATACCAATCATTTTGACTTTCTTTACAAAAGTGAAAAGGGATTTTTTTAACATTTAGTCCATGAAAAAATTTTCATATCATCATAACTATTGTTTGATATCAATTTTCAGTACAAGTTTTTATGGTATTTCAAATTACACTCTATTCCCATTCCTCTAGGAATTTTTAGATTTAAAATGTTTTTAATAGAAAATGATATTTACTCTCATTTTTATGAGATAACTGAAAGTAATTTTGCTTATCAGTTTAAATTATTTTTAAGTAATTTATGATAAAAAGTGAAATACTATTTATTTTTACCATCATAAGATATTTTATAACTATATATAATTATGGGTGAGCCTAATATATCTCATCATGATAGGTTATCCTAATATATATCTCTGATACGTTGGGTAATGATTTAGTCTTTGAAGGGGAAAAATTAGGGAGATAATGGATAAGTCACTCCTATATAATTAACTAAAAAGTAGTTATTCTGGCACATGTTAAATATGAGTGAATAAAGGTTATGAATATGGTGCTCCAAAAAATATATTCTATCATTACTAAGAGTTTTTATATTTTTATTTCATGTGGTTAGGAAATTTTATGAACATTCAAAGTCGAAAGGTTTTTTTTCTCAAATAATTATTTTCATGATTTCTCATATTTCTTATCAATCCTTCACAATTTTCTGGTTCATTCTTATGGGTTTTGAGTGGGTTGTTTGATAAAATGTTAATTCCCATATATGGATTTGTTTTATTTACATATTTAAATTTTTCTTGTGAAAATCGTAAAAATTTTCATGGGCTTACATATTTCTTTCATTGGACTAATGAGATTCCATTATTTATATATCCCTTAATAAGATTTTTATTCTCATCCCACACTTTCAAAAAAAAAAATTCTTAGGATCTATGGGTTATTGTACATTATATAATAGTGAATATCTCTATTATGATGACGAATCTTAAATTTAGCTCAATTATATTGAATGAAAGAGGGGTGTAAACATACTTTCATGTTTTTTTGAAAGAAATGAACACTTTGTGGAAGTGTCTACTTTGTTATATAATAGTTTTCCTAATTCTATAAAACTAAAAACATAAATGATACTAAAATTTTAAGAAAGTGAAACCTTGGTTATAAATTTTGTAATTATGTTTTTTTACAATATGCGGTGTGATACCGGAGGACCTCAATTTTCAGTGACTTGAGATATCAATACAGGCTTAGTAAAAGTTTGACCAATGATAGACATACTATAATGATCAAGGTATTTTTAAATGAGTGGGAAAAAAATTTTTAGTTGAGAAACTAGAAAATGGTGAAATGGAATTTAGGGCATTAGAAATAACATCACGAGAAATAGATAAATCTCAAACTAGGTTGATAATATTTTCTAGAGTCTGGTGATCTATCTAAAGATATGGAGATAAAATAAACTTATTAATCCTAATGGATAGTGGGTAACCTGAGTTCCTAGAGGATATTTAAATCCTCCGCAATTCTAAATTTTGAAATTCAGTGCTGAAGGATGAAATGAATTGTTTTATGTTTAACATAACATAGGAGTTTACTAAACTGTTGAAAGGGAAGTGGGAACTAGAGAATAAATGTGTCTTTTTTATATAATAAGTGGATAAAAGTAAAATATACATGGGGAATATTATAGTAAAATGATTACAATATAAGTAAGGAATATATTTATTTGAAATATTTTCACATGTAATTAAGTATTCTACTATTTTTAAGATGCTTATTTTGGTTACCTCTGGTGATCTACACATGAAGCAAATATATGTCAAGACACCCTATCTTAATGGTTACTTAGAAGAGGAGATCTACATGAAGAAGGAAATGGGATTTGAATACCACTAGAAGGGACTTATTTTAAAGATTAAGTCAATCCTCTATGTTTTAAAAAGTATTCCTGATAGTGTAATGATAATTTTGAAACATTCATGACTAAGGAAGATTTCACGTGAAGAAAATCTAGTAATTACTATTATAAAATGTTATGTGACGATGTGAATTTCATTAAAATCCTTTTATATATGTATGAAATGTTATAGGGGGTTTATAGAGTTCATGGATTCAGGAGATGAAGTGTATGTTTTTTGAAAGATATTAAATAAAGGATCTTATCCAAGATAATAAAATATCAGGGATGAGGATATAGAGGGATAGAAAAGATAGAATTTTTATTTTATCCTATATGGAATACATCTTGAATATCATGAAGAAATTTATGATGACTAGATGTAAGGAAATTTCAACCCCCCCTTGATAGAAACAATAACTTATCCAATATACATGAACCAACATCAATATATGAGAATCATTACATTATAAAAGTAGCATATGCATCATTTGTTGGAATTTTGATATATCTGATGAGTTTTACATGGAAATAAATTGCCTTTTTTGTGGGAGTTTAGAGTTTATTTAAAACCCTATAAGGTAGAACTAGAAAGATGTGAAGTGGATAATTTGATATATAAAAAGATAATAAGATCAAATTTTGTTCATTTGGGATTATGATATAACACATTGATTAATGGATGAAAATATTACTGGGGAATCAGATAACTAGAAGATCATGATGGGATTCATGTTTATGTTTTCCAGAGTAGTGTTTAGTTGGATGTCTTAGCTATAGCCTATGGTAACTTTTTCTATAATGTAAACAAAATATGAAGTAGTTATATAATCCAAAAAGAAGTTATCATGGTTAATTCATTATTTTAAGTAACTTGGATGGGTACTGGAAGGAGAAGTGTTATTCTATGATGGTCATAGTGAAATTCACCTTTCCTGGAATCATGTGTTTCATGGATGGAAAAAAACATTGACCTGAAATTTAATTTCATCTATATTCAACTAGAAAATAACATTTTAGAGTTGTGGAAGATATATGAGAATAACAATATTACCGAAATGTTCATGAATGTTTTTGTCTAAGAAACTTTGTGGAAATACTGTGTGTTAGTTTGACTCAAGTGAACGAATGTTAATAGAGAGAACTCCATGCACAACAAAGAAGAATGAGTATGTTTCCTAGGTATTGAAGGATGTTAAAGATATCTTTAAAATAGTTATCAAGTAGAATAAGTGTGGATTTTGAAGCCTCTTTAAGTTACTAGATTTAGTTTATTGGAAGTAGGAACTTTAGTTGATCATCTTGGTCCCATCAAGGAAACAACAATTAACATATTCAGAATCCCGATACATTTACTGAAATCTAGTGTAATTTTAATGAGTGGATGGTAAATCCAAGTATAGTTTTATCATATTCAATGGTTGAGGCAGTGAAAAAAATATGTAGTTGGAGGTTGAATGACTCTAATTGTAGGTTGCATGAAAACTTCAGATAGTGGTGAAAACTATTCAACCACATGTATACCTTTATGAAATATTGGTGGGCCTATTTTATCTGTATGGTGAATTGAAATATTACATTGGATCCTTAGATATATTATTTTCAATCCTTTTTTTTGATAATATAAATGTTTTTAGTGTTCTCCATTGGATGTAAAATGAGAGTATAAACCATGTAATCATATATGTACCTTTTACTTTCCCTATTGTTTTCTTAGGGTTTAATGCTTGTGTCTATTTTTTTGTAAAGTGTGTGAGTAGTGTGACTTTGTGTAGTGAGTAGGGTGCATAGTCTTCCCAAATTCTAGAATACTATGCTTAGGGATAATTTTCTAGTGGATTGATTTCCACAAAATGAAACCTATATAATGTGTGATCTTCTGGTGGATTGGAGGTCTATACTCGATTGGTTTCATGGATAGTACTTCCCCTAACACATAGATCATCATTATCTATTCATATTAGAAGAAAAATGATATATATATATATATCTTAAGGATCATTTCTTGTGGGACAATATAAAGAGGGACATTGAAGTTTTTATATCTTAATGTTTGATATTATTGAAACTTAACATCCCAATCTGAAACACTAAGTTCAAGCTAGAAGGCGACATCACCACATGCATACCTCCCTATATGCAAGATATTTTTGACTAGAAATATGGTTCAAAGTCTGTCAATGGGGATAATATACCTTTAGTAACATTTCATTGATAAAATAATAATAATAAAAAGATAATAAATAATCAGATTAATCATGTAGAAATATAAATATGGTGTACAAGTCATATAAGGGAAAATGGGATCCCAAAGTCGTAATACAAACCAAGAAAATGGATGGAAATTAAATAAATAAATAAATAGATGGTCCTCCTAAGTCTTTCATAATCCAATTCCAGCTTTTTACTTCTTCACTCTACCATCCACTATAAATCCCTTTCCATTTACTGGATCTCTATTCATAAAATCTATAAGTACACTGAAATTTCGGGGTAGGGTGTGTGTATATGACTAAATAAGACACCACCAATGCATAATTAACCAAGTTTAATCAAGTAAAACACATTTATTCTATGACTATAATAAATCTATTTCAAGTATAACATTATATAATCCAAAACCGAGCAGTCATGTGCTAATTAAGACACTATAACCCCCGACCATACTTGCTTTAGCGCCATACCAGAATGATAATAGGAGAGTTCAGATGTAACTAAACTATCCATGAGGATAATAATCCATTAGTATTGATTATTAATGTAATATTGAAAACATTTTACTTGGAATCCTCTAGTTATAAAGTATTTCATACTACATGATGTCTCTAGTGTTGAGTAACTATGTTACTTGGTATCCACTAGGATACCTTGTGGTACCTGGTACTTGATATATGCTAGGATACCTCGAGTAAATCCTCAAAATGGTCTCCATGGAATCCTCACATCTCTAACCTACTAATTAAAACCCTCATCAACATTATTGTAGATTGAGTGAACTCTTACTCTAAGGGATAAACTTGTCACGATGGCCGACCAATTCTGAGCACCAAGAATGATACCTCCAAGTTAACATATATGCAAGGTAGATCATACATGGAAAAAATATAAACATATGAGTAAATAAGAAACACATAAAAACATGAGGTAATCATCAAACATGGTACAAGATAATCTAGAATTACTCATATAATCAATTATCATAACAGGTCTCATAGGCTACACACACCCACTCACATGTGATCATAATCAAGACCGATCATCAGTTATGCAATAAAAAATAATAAAATCAAGGAGACATGTTTAAAAAGGATTCCAATAAGTTATGTAACTTATTATTGTATGGTTATCAAGGTCTACATCATGGTTTGTTAAAGGTGTCGTCACTCGAACCAAATTCACACACAAACTAAAACAAAATCAAGAACCAAGGACCCATAGAACTAGTTCCAACCAAACATGTCATGAGTTCTAGAGTAAGGAAATGTGAAACAAGTAAAAGTGTTAGAACCAAATATTAACCAATAATGTTAATTGTCAAGAGAGATTTAATGTTTTGTTGGAAGGATATTTGGAAAATTTGGGAGGCTTCACAGTGCAGGAAAGTTTCCACGATGTGGAGGTTTTATGGAACAACCACCATGACACATGGGAAATTTCTATGACACAGTGGTGTGATGGGAGGAAGTAATGAAATGTTGGGGGAACACCAAAATGTAGTGGTATTCCATAATAAACAACCACAGTTTAGGAAAAATGGATATGGCATAGGGTATGAACCACCAAGGTGTAGAATAAGGCCCTACGGTGTGGAAAACACAAGAATATGACCTCTATGATGCATATAAGAAGACTATAGTGTAGAACCATACTGAATATGAGATACATTAGTGTAGAGAGGAGAAGTTAGTTTATAAATACACTAGAACTTGAACCTCTATGGCATAGGAAAAGGAATACGACATGGAGTCGTATTTATAGTCATTCAAATATCTAGAACAATTAAGTCAAGGAGGGATATTTGGGAATTTATAGGGCTCAAAACTATATGCTATTCCTTCATTTAATCCTAATAAATTACCCTATTAATTTTAAAATTAATAATCAAATAAATTTTAAAATAAAAACTCAAATTAAATTCCTAAAATCCCATTCAAGGATTTAACTCCCAAAGAATAGGCACTGGACCAACTATCTATAACTGATGTGAAAATAGGCTCTGCAACATGGTATGAGATACTATAGTTTAAAAATATCATCTAAAATCACCATGATGACGTCTATGACACAAACCCATCAGTTCATACCCCTATATTTTAATGCCTTTCAATTTGATGTGGACTCACCTCCGCAACTATAGTACAATGAATCCACTTCCACTACAGTGTGGTGCCACCTCCTTTAGTGAGAAAAGTCACAAAAATCACCTTAAACCTTCCACAAGCTCCTAAAAGTCCACAAGAAGTTCCCAAACATGAAAAAACTTGAGAACTAGGAAGAAAAGTAGGGAACCAATTCTTTTATTAAGGAGATAAAAGTTTTAGGGTTTTACAGGATAAACATTATAAGTTTAAGGGTATGATCCAACTATCCCCAATACCTTTATATAAATGAGATAATATCACCAAGGATTTCATCACAACAATCCCCATGATTTCTAAGTCCATAATTCCAATTGAGTTTTAGTTGATATCATTATGAAGTTAACACAATTCATTAGTAATATCCCAAACACATACTCCCATATCTAGTGCTAAAAACATAGTCATCACATATTAGATTTGATACCGAATAAATTAACCCAACCTTAAACATCTATAGTTACAATATCAATAATAAAAATGTAGTCACTTACATATCAAATATAATTTAGTTTAAGAGTTTTAGAGAATTAATAAAAACATTACTTTAAAAACCGAACATCTTTCTCATCAAATGGAATTTTTTGCCATTATACCAAAATATTCTTATTCTATAATAAGTCTTAAATTTCTCTCACAAAAGTATCCACACATGTTAAACTTATAGATATATCATGACAATTACACTTCTTCATAACAAGGGGAATGGAAACATAATAAGGGTGAGATAAAACTATCAGTAAGGGTAACATATAATAAAATCTACCATGGATAAAAAACATGAGTAATATAGAAGGATTAAATATCTATTAAATAATGAAATATATCTTATAACATGAGTATGAAATATATACATGGATAGAATGATAATATAAATAACAAAATGGAAAAAATAATGAATTTCATAATGATGGAACACATAATTTTAGATATCATAATTTACTGTCCAAGCCTCATGTTAAGACATTATACATAAATATATAAGGAATATGTCAAATAACCAAACTAGTTTATCTCATGAGACCTATCAATGAATCAAGGTGCAATCTAATATTAGTCCCCACATATCACTTACTATGTCCAATACATTCATTATATGAATAAAATTAATAACAATACAATACATAATAAACATGCATTAGCAATCATTAAATATCTATATTAAATCATGTTTAAAGAATGAAAATATTCCCCAGTCAATAAAATAATTTTATTTTTTGGATTTATTCAAGAAATACCGTATATAGAATTGGAATGTGATTAAAAATTATTTAAATTATAAATATACCAATGATACAAAATAATATTGATATTTTCATAACCTCCTCCCACTAAAGTTTCTATGATGAAGGGAGAGAGATAATGAACCCTGAGTCCCACCATCAGTAGGTATCAGGAAGGAGACAAATTATGAGGGTATAAAAATCTCAAAAATGGGATGCATTACCCTCTATAATATAAAACAGGACCAGGATATAGGATCAAAATCCACCAAGAAGCTCCAGATGATATAATACAGGTAAACCAAAAACCATACCATAATTTAACAATAAAGTTAATAGAAATATATAAAAGTATCCAAATATACCATAATAGAATGTCTATGGCATAGAATCAACAATTTCTCCAACCTAACTAGAAATGTTCAGATTATTCGCCAAAATCATCATATAAACCTAAAAAATAGTTTGTATACATAGGGTGCACGTAACATGTATACATGGTATGGAAATAACCAAGGTCTCAAGTACATGTGTGAAAAGTTCATGCTAATAAACCAATGAACAAACATAAAAATAGAAAAACACATAAATAGGTCAACTAACCATCGTAGACTTACCCTGCCCCACTCAACAAATCACGCATCCAATATAGTAATATAATATTAAGATTATAACAAAGGTGGCCCATAACAACTTCCCCACTAATTTGTTTCTCTCACTCCCCAAGATCTAATGTACTATGCTCTCATCCCTTCCATAAATATAACATCACAACCACATCACATCACATCTCATTTGAAGACACCTGGGCCATCTCTAATGTGGGTCAAGATGCAACTCTACCCACCCCACCCTCACAAAGTCAAACATCCCGTTCTCGCACACTACTATAAACCAGCCTTTATCAGCGCTAGAGAAAGGTGTTGATAAAGGGTACCTTATATCAACTCTTTTTTATTATTGATAAAGGGTAAACTTTATCAGTGATTTTCATTAGAACTGATAGAGTGTACCCTTTATCAGTGCATTATTTTTAGCCCTGCTAAAGGGATCCTTTATCAGAGGTTTTTTAACACTGAAAAAGGTCCTGAATAAAATGAAATAAATAAATAAATAAAAATAAGTATATTAATTTTTTTTTTAAAATTTTATTAATAAATAATTATTGATAAAAATAAATAAATTTATTATATTATATATAAATTATAAATTCTAATAAATAATATATAATAAATATATTGGTATATATGAATTAGAAGTTAAGAAAAATATTAAACATTTTTTTAATTACATAATTATTGATAATATTAATAAATAGTATATATATATATATGAATGTATATAAATATGATTTATATAATAAAAAATATTTATGCTTTACATTAAATAGAAATATATTTAGTGAAGAATGATTTATAATTAAAAATTAATATGAATGACTAATTACATCAAGTAATGGACATAATGGAATATTTTTTGTTTTTTAAATTTAACATATATCAAACACGTGAATATTGATTTCACATACATATATGTAATTAATTCATTTTTATCTACAATGCACACGGACAAAAATTTATATAAGTAATGAAATCTTATATAGAAACACATACACCTAATATTTATGCAATTTATTCAAATTTTAGTATACATTTTGAATTTAATTATAGAATAATATATTTAATATATCATGTCTTTAAGTAGAAAATTTTATTTATTTATTTTTAATTTTATTATAGTTATGTTTTAATTCATTTTTAATATTTTTTATGTTTTATTTGTTATTTTTTATTATTTTGAGTTCTATTATTTGTTTATATATATTTATTTATGTTTTAATATTTTCAATATATATTCATCAATATTTGAATATATATATATATATATTTTAATAATTTATATTTAATTAATAAAACTTATCCATTTTTTCAATATTGTTAAAGTGTACTCATTTTTCATTATTCAATTTCACTTATTTTTAACATGCGCACACTTACGATTAAATATTCATTAATAATGTCAAAAATATATTTATAAATAAATATTTATTAATTTATATTTACTATATTTATTATTTATAATTATCAATAACTAAATATATATTTTAAAAGTATTTATGTAATCATAAATAAATAATTATATATAATTAAATAATTAAATAATTATAATAAATATATTTAAATAAAGAATATATTTATATTTATATGTATTTATTATATATATATAATTATATAATTATATATAATGATATAAATATATAAATATTATTTTTTTATAAGTATTTATATAATTATAAATAAATAATTATATAATTATAATAAAAATATTTAAATAATAAATATATTTACTATGTTTATATTTATATATATTTGTTAAATATATATATAATAGTATAGATTTGTTCAAAAAAATTTATTTAAAATTGTAATTATAAATCCTTTACCAACACTTATGGAATAAGCGCTGATAAAAGGAATCTTTATCAGTACTAAAAAAGAACCAAAAAAGATTCCTTTTATCAGTACTTATTAACTTAACACTGATAGAAGAGATCTTTATCACTGCCTTTTTGAAAGTTTTGATAAAAGTGTTATGATCTATTTGAAGAACCCTAACCATCGCAGACCGGTTCATGGTATCTGAAGCTCTTTCTGGAAGCCACCTTCTACCAACGATCCTTGTTTTCATATCCAAGATTGAATCAAGTATAGAATCAAGGTGAAACTATTCCTAGGCTCAAATCCAAGGCTCAAATCCAAGTCTCAAATGATTCAAGGGTTGAACAAAACCAAGGCTCAAATGAAATATCAGTTTTTTGATATCTCTACATTACCTCAATTATCGACTAAACTTTCCTAACCCACATCCATGTATCCTAACAACTCTAGTTTTACTATCCTATAATAAAAAAACCCAAAATATTTGTTAAATATATTGAGTATCCTCTTCCTCGATATCATGTGGCTCTCCTTGGGACAGCATTGGTACTGTGCTACTTGAAATATATCAAACCAAATGTTTGATAATGTAGTTGTGAGGTATAATAGGCTCCCAATACCTATTTTCAGGACATATACCTCTTTTCAATCCTCAAAGTTTGAAAAATTCATTCATATAGAGATCAATGTTTTCACTGGTTTGGAATATTCCATTGCAAATCACTTGGGAACCTGTTTTTCATATTTTGATTTAGAAATTAATGTGTAATGATTTCCTTGATTCACCTATAAACCACGGAAAATGTTTAACTCACCAATCATAGATATCTCGATATCATACCTAATATGATCCCTAAAAAATTTCATTGTTCTTTTTCTAATCCTAATATATTATTTCTTCGACATATATGAGTACCATCATCCTTTGATCATTCTCCATCTTGATGTAGAGGTTGTGATTAACTATACCTCTCTAAAAACAAATATTTCTTAGGAATTTATCTAACCTTAAATACCAGGTCCCGAATGATTTATTTATCTTATACAACGAATTATTCAACTAGCACACCTTTATCTCATTTTCATCCATAATAAACCCATCTAGTTTCTCAATGTATAACCCCATTAAAAACTCATTTGAAGAACATATATTTGACATCTATTTGGTTTATTTTGAGCTACATTTGCACTAAAATATCCAAGAAAAATCAAATAGTTTCCAATCATGCTATGGTAGTAAATTTATTATAAATATAAATACCTTTGATCTAGGAATTACCCTTATATACTGTCCATGATTTATTCTAAGACACTTTTCAACATTCAATGATTTTATTACAGAACACCCACTTAGTTATGACAACATTCTTGTCTTCTAACAGATAAAAAATTTCCCATGTCATATTGTTCTTATTCAGATCAAGATCCTCATGCATATATTTGATCCAATTATCATCCTTTTTAGCCTCTCCAAATGATTTAGGATCTACTTGGGATAAAAATGATGTTTTTCTAGAGTCTTACTCCTCCGAGTTTCTACCAAAACTATATGATCACTAATAAAATTTTATTCATTGATTTCATCCATTATTTTATTTCTTGTAGTTGATAATATTTCTTCATTTTACTCACAATAAATGTCTTATTTTGAGTTTACCTCATCCCCGTGTTCTCTCCCATATGATAATCATTTCAACATTAATTTCATCTGATATTTCATCATTTTTTTAATGATTAACAATAACCCTATTCTAATTAGTAAAAAGTATCTATAAATTTAATCATTTAATCATAAAAACATCTCAACCCACCCTTTTTTGAGCCAATATTAAAATATATCATTATCTAATATGATTAATTTTTCACTACCACAAATAATTTTCTTCTATCCAACATAATTACCATAAATTTTTACCAACCCAAAATCAAAAATGGTTCAGTTAGTTTTCCATACCTTTGTAAATATATAACCATATTTGAATTCAAACCCCACTCATTAATAATTTTTAAAAATCACTTAATTTCCTTCATCACAAATCTAATAAACACTATGTATGTTATACTTTAATCCATCTAAAAATAAATCATTCTTTAATATTTTTTTTGTTCCACCCTTAGGAATCTCTAATTACCATCCATGTAGTTTTCCCAAATAGTAGGCATTATCCCTTTTAGAGAACATAATGGAGTAAAACTATCATCTTCATAAACTTAATCTCCTGAATAGTTATTATTGTAATTTGTTTCTTGAGACTCATCCCCCATATTTTATATGTTTCTTGTACTAATTTTATTAGTAGTAATACCATGGATGACTACAACTCAGAGTATTTCAAGAAACATAGGTGCACATCCACAAGAGAAATAGGATGAGTGTAAAACAAAAATAATGAAATGATAAATTTTTGAGAGACGAGTTGATAAGGATGACAGTTGTCTATAACATTCCCATTTGGATGAATTCATAGAATAACACCTACCACAGTGGAGTAATTATTTTCATAAATTCAATTACCCATTTATAATGAATATCTTTTGTGTATTTACTTATTTATTATAAAAAATTAATATCTTAAGAACACAATAGGATAGATATAAATTAAAAATTTATGAACCCTAATCATTTGACAAAAGAGTAAGAATATAGAGTTAAAGAGTTCATCAAGTTTGAAATAGAGCATGAATATGACCCTTCTCAAATATTTTGTATGTGTTTATGTTGTTTTTATTCAAGATAAATTAATCCATAAGACTTTTAAGAAGAATTGATTTGTCATAGAATATATCAAAGCTATAAATATTGGAATAAACATGGGAAAAAATTTAATGTGCACACCTATTGGGATGATACTTTTGTTTATGGACCATTTGATATGAATACCACCATAAATGATGATGGAGATCACATGGAAGAAACGAAAATTAAAATTAAATATGACCTTCATGATTTTACAGAGTTGTTTCAGAAATTAAATAGTTGTTCTAAGAGACTATTTTATACTATTTGTACTAAATACACAACATTTTCACCTATCTTGAAGTTATATAATATGAAAGCTGATAACAGATGGAGTGAAACCAGCTTTATAGAACTACTTGGTCTTCTAAATGATATTCTACCAAAATAAAATGAACTACAATGTCTAACATGTGATGATAAACGATTGATACGTTCAATGGGACTGATCTCTAAAAAATACATGATTTTCCAAATTATTTCATATTGTTTCACAAGGACCATGAATCACTCATAACATGCCCTAATTTTTGTTCATATTGATAAAAGAAAAATGAATAATGTCCTTCAAAATATGTATAGTACATTCCTATCATTATGTGGTTTAGAAATCTATATGGATGTCAGGCAACCACGATACAATTGACATTACATGTAGATAAAATAATTAAATATGGGAACATATGTCATCCAACAGATTCTCCTCAGTGGAAGAAAATTTATTACTAGTATCCTAAATTTATAAATGAGCTGAGAGAAATTCATGTTGAATTATCTATAGATGGAATAAATCCTTTTAGTGTACAGAGTAGTACTCGCAGTACATGTGCCATCATGTTGGTAAATTATAACCTTCCACCATGTTTATAAATTAAGAGAAAATATATTATGTTGTCTTTTATTATATTTGGACCAAAGAAACCTGGTAATGATATCGATTTACTTTTGGATCCATTGATTTAAGATCTAAAATTAATTTGGGATACATGTGTTATAGTGGATGATGTTCATCGAAGTGAAGAATTCACA
Source organism: Viscum album (assembly GCA_963277665.1). Taxonomy (NCBI): domain Eukaryota; kingdom Viridiplantae; phylum Streptophyta; class Magnoliopsida; order Santalales; family Viscaceae; genus Viscum; species Viscum album. The sequence goes on from OY728160.1 coordinate 1,389,096,298, forward strand.
TTGAGGTCCATGTTATACATGATGATAAATGAATTCCCCACTTATGTAAATTTATCAGACTATATCATTAAAGGAATGTTGGGGTGTCCCATTTGTGAGGAATTAACACACTCAGTTTGGTTGAAACTTATCTCAGTGACTGTGTTTTTAGGAAATACGAATTTTTTTACCTTGACAACATAAATACCAATCCAGGATGACAACATTCGATGGGAATATAAAATAAGGTAGAACACTGTCTCCAGCAATAGGTGATCAAATCTTTGATAAAGTAAAAGATATTGACATTGTTTTCAGTAAACCATTTTTGAAAAACCTTACGAAATTATTTTAGAAGAAGTGATCAATTTTATTTGAATTACTGTATTAGATTTTTTTTCATATAAAAAATTTTCTTGATGTCATGCATGTATAAAAAAATATATTTGATAGGGTTATTGATATGATACTAAATTTTACTAGAAAAATAAAAGATGGAATCAATACTAGGTTAGACATGATTGACATGGGGATAAGGGAAAAGTTGACATCGGTGAAGGGTAAAGGGAAGAATTTTCTTCCACTAGCATCTTACAATCTATCCAGATAGAAAAAATTACAATTTTTTCTTTTCCTTAATAGTGTAAAATTTCCATAGGGGTATTCATCAAATATCAAGAATCAATGTCAATGACTAATCTGAAGTTACAAGGACTAAAATCACCTGACTTTCTTGTTTTGATTTAATATTTTAGGCATGTTTCTTCCCATTGCATTCTGGCTCAAAATGTATTGCATACATTAACCAGACTCTGCTTCCTTTTCAAATCGATATACAATAATGTTATAGACCGGACAAAGTGTCAGATCATGAATAAGGTGGTTACAATCTTATTATGTGAATTATAGATGTTCTTACCACCATAATTCATTAATATAATGGTCAACCTGATGGTTCACTTTACTAGAGAGGTTCAACTATGTGGTCTTGTTCATTACAGATGGATGTACCCCATTGAATGGTATATGAATATTTTGAAAGGGTATGTCAAGAATCAAAGTCATCCAAGAGGTTTTATTATAGAAACATATATTTTTGAAGAAGAAGTTGAATTCTATGCTGATTATCTATCAGATATTGACAACATTACTCTCCCAATGTTTTTTCATAGTAGACGCCATATGAACAAAGGGATTTCCAAAAGAGATGTTGTTATAGCTACCTTGATAGATCAGAAGTAAGCACACCTTTACATTTTACATAATAGATAATATGTTAATGCTTACATTGAAGACCACAAAATTTTTTTTAGATATTTGACGTAGCAACCCATAAGTCTATCAATGAGATTTATCTTACTAGGTTTATTTCATATAGTATAAATCACATAAAATCACTTATATAACACAATACAAACTTTATAAATGAAAAATGAATGAAATAAGAGGTATTTTAGAAATTAAAATATATATACCGATGAAATAGTAAATTGACCTTCAAAATAGTAATATAAAGATTATGAATAGTAAATCAGCCCAATGAATAGTTACCTAACCCATGAAAGTACAAATAAAATTTAGGCACCATATAAATGAAATTGTTATGTAATTATACCATAGTATAAGTACATGAATATTCTAAAACTAAAAAAAATTAGTGATGGTATTTTTGTACGTGACAAATATTTAATTACAATTTTTTAATTAATAAAATAATTTAAATGAAAATATATTTTCATAAAATGTATTGATAGATTAAATTTTTTTTCTTATGATTTTAGGATAATTTTACGAGACCTGATTTATTTTTTCAATGTGTTATAAAATCCGTTTTAAATTTAAAATTTTTATCTTTAGAGTAAATGATATTTTTAATTAAAAATTAAATTTCTAATATGCAGAAAATTATTTTCATAAGATTTAGTTAATTTTTTAATTCTATACATTGAAAAATGGTTAGGGTCAATTTTTGGGATTTTTCTAAAATACTTAAATTTCTGATGCATAGTAAAATACATTAAATGTTAAATACATGAATTTTATAGTCAATATTGATGAAAAGTTAATAAAATAACCATTAGTTGAAAATCACATAAACTAGTTACGATATTTATTCACATGAATCTATAATATTCCTTATCTTGAGCCAAATTAATAAGCAAATGATTAAAATATTCAAAAAACACCCCTCTTCTCCACTATAAATACCACACCTCACTACCCCTTCTCCTAACAAATTCCATGATTTTTTACTTGAAATTTTTTATCCGAATACTCTTCCCAAGACTCTCTCCTACGTCTAAGAGTTCTTGGTCTCATAAAAATACCAAAAACAATCCTCTTAAATAGGTTCCCAAGGAGAAGTATTCAAGAGGTAAAATCCACTTCCATTTTCTTTTAATTTTTTTTCAAGTTATTTTATTTTATTATTCTATCCTCACCTCACATCATCAAAATAGAATTTTTAATCCATTACCATAAATATACTTTAATTTTATTATTCTAATGGAATAATCCATCACCAATCCCCTTCTTCTCTCCCTTTTATTCTAAAAATGGAAATGTTGTTCGTGAGGTGTTGTTTCATCAACTTCAATGACAAAAAGTTTTCATTTTTTTCACCGTCTTCAAGAATGTTTATGAAAAAAATTTAATTTTCAAAAACTATTGAAAAATTTATATTACAAAACTGTTTATGTTTTTTAGGTATCATATTTACAAAATACTAAATCATAAAACAAAACAAGATTGCTGTGTTTTAAAATTGCTTAAATTAATCTAAATGAATATCATTAACATGTTATCGAATTATTCATCCTAATATCTAGGAAACAAAAAATATATAAAGCCATTTAAACTTATGTATTTTCATTAATAACATATATTTCCAATTCTTTAGAATTATGTCCATTTTATATGAATTTAATTACTTATAGATAAGTGAACCGATCATGAAAACTGAGAAAACAAACGCTCCCAAACAATGAAATCAAACTTTATAACTCATAAAAAAATACATAAATGAAATTAATAAAACAATAATAATCTAATAATTATATAAAAGGTTATTAGTTAATTAATTAATGGATTTAATTTTATTATCCAACACATTATGTTCAAGTTTTGAACACATTCCAACATAAGTTAAGGGTTTTGTTCCCGAACCTCCATTTTTATTCGAGTTATGCTTTTTTCCTCTATACACCAATATAATTATTATTATTTTTATATAATTATTATAAATCATATATATATTCATGTTTCAAAATCATATATCCAAATCAGTTTATCAATATTTGATGGGATAATAAATGTTTTGCAAGGTTCCCTTCACATTAATTCCCGATATACAAGTCCAATTAAAAAGAATGTCTTGATTTATTACCCATTTTCAAGTACCATCCATAATATATTCTAAGACAACATTATTTTCCTAATATCACTATTTTTGTCATTAAAAAATTATATTTTCTTATTTATGGTTTTATAGAAACAATCTTGACAAGTACAAATGATTTTTACAAAATAACTCTTCTTTACAAAGTAAAAATGGTATTACTCTCAAGAATTACTCAATGTTTTTATTAGAATATTTTAATATATTTCAAAAACTATATTTAAAATTATTCTTCATTAATTTATATCTATTATGTTTATCATCCACCATATTTATAAATTTTTTTATGATCAGTTCGACTATGGATATGTTATCTTGATGCCATTCACCTTATTACTCAAAATGGTTAGTGATTATGCTTACATATTAGGGAAAGTTATTTATATTTCATATGTATATGTTGTTTATATTTATCCCCATTTATATGTGGAATGAATTGGACTTAGTAATTGATGGATTGGTCCCACTATAACCCATCGATGCATTGGTAGGTCTCATTAGACAAACTAGACTAGGTTTTACCCATTATAAATTGTGTCTTGGATGAGGCCTTAACATTATGTTTATGATGTCCGAAATTTTGAATTAACTCATTATAAAACTATAAATTCATAGTCCATGTGATTATTCACCTTATATAATATTCATGGATATGTTTTATTATGAAATTATTTGACCATCTTTTATTCCTTCTATATTATGGTTATGATTATGTTATAATGGCAAGTGTACTTTTAGTTATTCAACATGACTTATTATTTATTCTTCCATTGTATTAATTACCCTTATTGAGCATTTGAGCTCACCCATTTCCTATATTTTATTTTTCCCCAGGATCTGAATATGAATATTATGAAAAATGTTTAGGGATAATCTAGGAGTTATGGATATTTCCAATAGAATATCTATATTGTTTTTCCTTTAAAAGTTGTACTATAAAACTTTTGTTTGTATCTAGTTTTCCAAAACCAATAAACTATTCAGTCATTAGGGATATGAATTAATTGTTTATTATGAAAATGTAATTAATTAAGGCACCAAATTTAGGAAACTGGGGTTGGGGTCTCTAAAGTTATTATCAAAGTATATTTAGTAGAAATCTTGGAAAGTAGATTTAGAAAATATATATTAGGAAACATACCCTAAGATATAATACAAGGATAAGAATAGAATAACATACAATAACTTTGGTAAGGTTGGGATTATGTTGTTCTTCCTTACTATACATTTCTGTATAGATTCTAAAAGTGGATGTGGTTCTGGAACATATGTTACTAGGGGTAACAACATTGAAAAGGTTTCCTCAGGCTAACTTTGGGTAACATGGTACATAACAATAGGCCTTAATGCACACTTGGTTTGAAAATACCAGGGGATATTGTAACATCCTATATATTTAAAAATAAATTTAGTATTGAATGCATGAAAACACTGAGTCTCTACAAAACAAAACATTTTTTATAACCTATCCAATAAACAAAATTTTTCCATTTCTATAATTTGAATTTTAAAAAACTAACATACACAGTTGTTGTAACACCCCACCCCTACATCATTTTCTTGGGGAGGTGGTGAGGGTTACTTGGCCTTAAGAGACGTTCCCAAGGTGCCAAAGGCTGGCAATAAATGCTGAGGGCTTCAAGGAACAACGGGGAACAATTTTCCCTTAAGACAAAACCAACCAATCCAATAACTAATGATGCATGCACTTTCAAACCCAAACATTTATTCCCAAAATACAACCAATTTATTCCACAATACAACCCAAAACCAAACCAACCAACCATATCCTAGTACAAGAAGAAAATAAACAACAAACACTATGAGCCATGACACCTCCACAACTCCACACCAAGCTCCAAGCTCCAAGCTCCACCAAGGGATCACAAAGCTCCACTAAAGGAGGGAGATGCCTTAACTTTTCTCACGTCACTGTATAAAACATCTACAAAGAAACCAACATTCCAAAGAAGAGGGTGAGTACTAAAAATCAGTAGGACTTCCCCAAATGACTTCCCTACACACTCCACTAGGATAAAACCGTTAGCACATTTATATAAAACAGTTTATATAAAATTACTCACAAGTGCAACCATTTTCATAATCTAAACATGTCCTTACCAAGACATCACATCCAACCCAAGCAAAAAAGGGAAATCCAACCAAAAATTCCACAAGAGATCTCATCATTTACACATTATCACAATAATTCTATCTTGCAAAGCAATGCACAACAAGACAACCATAACAACCAAACGGTGGGGCTACTTTCCAACCCGTTCACCCATTCACACCAAGCGGCACTTCCCATCCACTTATCCTTGATAGTGTTCCTTCCGTCCACTATCCATCCCCTTTTTATAGTGGTAATTCTCACTACTTCCACATAACATTCAAAACAAGACAATGCCAAGCATATAACCCACCAAGGTCACAACCTCATGCAATCAACCAATTCCATTGCATATCAATCCACTTCAATAAATCACCCATTTATTAAAAACCATCTTCCATGAAAAATAACATTTCAATAAAACAAACCTTTTATTGAAAACAATTCCCATCATTCATTTTCACAATTCCACTATAGCATCCCATTTAAAAATATCCATTTTAAAATCCAGAAGAATAACATTTGACCATAAAACACCCTTTTTACCAAAAATCCCCAAAACCTCACCCAAGGGATTTTTAACCAATTTCGAACAAGAATTCACAATTAATTTTCATCACAACAATTAATTGTAACAAATAACCACTAGTTCTAACCTAGTGGAGTTTAGAGTGAAGCCACCTACCTTTATGGTTCCTGAGAAATCGACCCATGAACCACCGCGCCTCAAATCCGACGAACACACCACCGAAACCTCTCTAGATCCCCTTCCCTAACATTCACAAGCCTTCAAAACATCATTAAAGGCAACCAAAACCCTATATCTACACAAGAAATTGTAGATCTTGAAAAACAAGAAAGAGGGAAGAGAAAATCTAGAGGAAAACACAAAGAAACCATGATAGAAGACTTACCCAGGAGAAACCACCTTCAAATCGCCAAGAAACCTCTTCAAAATGCTTCCAAATCGAGTGGAGAGCACCTCCAACCCCTGAGAACTGAAAATACCGAGTGAGATTCGAGTGGGAGAAAGTTTGGAGTGAAATAGGTTAAGCATGAGGGAGCCCAGAACTTATAACCCTATTTTTACGTGGCCTCATGGTTAGCCCGCACGGTTTGGAAAACCGTGCGTTAACCGTGCACATTATACTGTCTCGAGAGCAAGGGTCCATATGGTTGCCTCGCATGGTTTGGAAAACTGTGCGTAGGCCATGCGAAGCCTACTGTCTCCCCTGCACGGTTTTCTAGAGAACCCACACGGTTTCCATTAACCGTGCTCAAACTGTGCTCCCTAAGAAAAGCCTCTAAACTCATTAAAAACCATTCCAAACTCTCCCAACCTCTTCCCAACTCATACCATGAACATTAAACACATAAAAATGCATAAAAAAGGGCCACGTCACTCAAACCGGGGGTACTAAATTCCCCCCTCCATTGGAATTTCCATCCATGGAAAGTAGTGAACCCACCGTTTGTCGAAAGAGCTTAGGCCACTGCTCGACCATCTCCTTCTCCCGCTACCATGTCTCCTCTTGAATATGACCATGTTTCCACAAAACATGAACTAAACCAATGCTTTTACCACTCAATACTTTCTCTTGCCTATCCACAACCCACACTGTCACGTGCACCAAAGAAGCATCTGGTTCTATCTCAACATGATCCCATCGAATTACATGGTCACGATGTGGTTGATTCTTTTCCAACTATGACACATGAAACACATTATGCACCACACTGAACCTAGGTGGAAAATCCAAACAATAAGACACCTCACTAACCTGCTCAAGAATCTCAAATGCTCCAATATACCTCAGAGATAACTTTCCCTGCTTTCCAAACCGATGATGTCCTAACCTAGGAGAGATCCTAAAGAACACATGATCACTCACCTTGAGTGATAATGGCCGTTGAAAATGATCCACATATGATTTCTGACGACTTTGAGCCATCTCCATTCTCTTTCTGATCAACTTGATCTTCTCCGTAGTCTCCGGGACGAGGCTCAGTACAACCATCGAGGACTCGCCCGTTTCCACCCAACATAGTGGAGAACAACACATCCAACCATAAAACGCTTCAAAAGGAGACATCTGTATGGATGCTTGATAACTATTATTTTAAGAGAACTCAACCAATGATAAGTGATCCTCCCACGAGCCACCAATATACATGACACAATCCCGCAACATATCCTCCTGAGTTTGTATCATCCTCTTAAATTGACCATCTGTATGAGGGTGATACGCTGTACTCGTAGTCAACTACGTCCCAAGGGTGTACTGCAAGGATTTCCAGAAACGAGATGTAAATATTAGATCTCTATCATATATGATCGAAACTGGAACACCATGCCTCTTTACCACCTCTTAGATATAGATTTTGGATAGATCCTCCACCGTATGAGATTCACTAATCGGGATAAAATGGGCTGACTTGGTTAGCCGATCCACTATCACCTAGATGGCATCCTGATTTCTAACATTTATTGGGAGACCTATGACAAAATCCATGGCTATTTTCTCCCACTTCCAAATAGGGATTGGTAAAGATTGCAACATTCCTGCTGGCCTCTAATGATCTTCCTTGACCTGCTGACAAGTCAAGCATCTCAAAACAAACTTAGCCACTATTATTTTCATACCAGCCCACTAGAACTACACTTTCAATGATTTATAATTTTTCTGAATTCCGGGATGAACATCCCACCTAGAATGATGATAGGCCTTGAGAATATCCTCCTAACAAAAAACTGGTACAACCATCCTATTCTAAAAACACAAAACTGAATCTCCATTCAGTTGCCAACCCTCAATGGCCTCCACACCATTGAGTCTCGACCCCATGTTCACACACTCAGAATAAGATATCTTTGGCTCCTTAACCATGACAACCAAGTCAGGAATAAACAAAACTAGAAAGAAGACCACTCTATCACCCTAGTCCTCACATTACAACCACATATCATCTATAACCGACATCAACTGCCACTGGTCCGATGCCTGTTTTATCACCTGAGCATATGATTTTCTTCTTAATGCATCTGACACCGAATTTCCTTTACCTAGTGTGTACATTAAGTCAAAATTAAACATCTGGAGATATTCCATCCATCTCCTTTGCCTGAAGTTAAAATCCCTTTGTGAGAAAATGTGCTTCAAGATCTTGTGATCTGTATATACCGTGAATTTCTCACCGAAGAGATAATGATGCCACACTTTCAAAGCATTGGCCACTACTTCCAATTAAAAATCATGAGTTGGGTATTTCTTCTCATGAAATCTCAACTGACGTGAGCCATATGTAACCACATGATTCCCTTGCATGAGAAATCACCCCAACCCTGATCCCGATGCATCACAATACACCACGTACGCTTTTCTGGGTTTTGGAAAAACCAAGATTGGTGATGATGTAAGACGACCCTTTAGCTCTTAGAAACACTAATGACACTATTCATTCCACTGTAATGGAACATTCTTCCTTGTCAAAGCTATCATCGGTGAAACCAAATGTGAAAAATCACGAACAAAATTTTGATAATACCCAGCTAGACCAAGAAAACTCTATATCTAAAACACATTATTTGGTGGTTGCCATGAGATAACAACATCTATATTTTCTGGATCCACTGAAATACCCCTTTCATAAATCACATGGCCAAGAAAACGAACTTACCATATCCAAAAGTCACACTTTGACAATTTGTCATACAATCGATGATCCCTCAAGATCCCCAACACTGTCGCAAAGTGCTGCTCATGCTCCAACCTTGTCATTGAATATTCCAGAATATCGTCTACAAACACCCCCACAAATAAATCCAGATATCTCTGAAATATCCGATTCATTAATTCCATGAACACCGCTGGAGCATTCGTTAGACCAAAGGGTATAACCACATATTCATAATGGTCATATCTACTTCTGAAATATGTTTTAGGAATATCCTCCTTCCTCACCCACAATTGATGATATCCCTACATCAGGTTGATCATGGAGAACCACTGGGATCTCCTAAACTGGTCGAAAACATTGTGAATTCATGGAAGTGGATATCTATTCTTTATCGTAACTTGGTTAAGTTTACGATAATCAACACAGAGCCTCAAAGTTCCATCCACATTTTTTACAAACAACACCGATGCTACCCACGGAGACGTGATAGCTTGGATAAACCCTTTGTTTTCTAACTCTTCCAACTGGACTTTCAATTCCCGCAATTCAATAGGTGCCATCCGGTATGACAGAAGTGAGATAGGACTGGTCCCCAGATAGAGATCAATCATAAAATCCACTTATATTACGGTAGGTAACCCAGAGAATTCTTTTGGAAAAACATCCATGAACTGACCCACCACTACCGGAATAACCCTATACTCAAGACCCTCTACCGATTTGAATGACAGCATCGCCAACTGATATGATAATGTACCCACTGCTGGTGCCAAAAAACCCATTGCACCCTGCCTTTCATGCGTCTCTCCTCTAAAGAGATGTCTAACGCCATCGTGTGTTGTAAAAGCCACTATTCGCTCATCACAGTCAATGTGGGCCTTGGACTCCACCATCCAATCCATTCCCAGGATTACATCATACCCGTCCATATCAAGCATTGAGAAATTCCACATTATCTCAATCTCGCCCACAATGATACAACATGCTCTACACAAGAAGGCTCAACACTCTCTTCGACCTAGAGGAGTTTGAAGTCTAAAAACCGAGGGCATCATTTCTAGCCTTAAACCCATCAAATCAACCACACGTGAAACAATAAAAGAGTGTGAAGCACCCGTATCAAACAACACTTGCATTAAGGTAGAATTTAAAATAATAGTACCTCACACCGTGGATGGTCCTGACTGATCATCCACCACAACCTGCTCAGCTCCAAACACATATTTGCTTGCCACAGTCTACTCTTTATTACCCTACTAAGGCGTCATGGTATTCTGAGAATCACCATGACCCACTTTACTCTACTTACGGGGGGTATACTGCTATCCCCGCCCCGTTAGAACATACGACGTCTGCGATCTCTGAGGAGTGTCACACGCACCCAACCTTGGTGCATTCTGAAAATAACGCTGAAGATGCCAAATATTCTTACAATTATGACATGCTTGAGGTTTGTCATACAATCCCGCTTGATGTGGCTCGTAGAACCACACTGAAAACATCCCAGCTTGCTCTGGGGATTCGGAAGAAGATTTACCGATCCTGCCATCAGATTATATGCCATATTCCCACCCTGGGAATATGTGTCCCTCTTCCTCTTGAACCCAGCGTTAGATTTCCCACTATTCCCCATGGGTACCACCATGCTTCCTCTACCCGGAGCTCCCATTAAATCCTGCTTAGCCACCGAGGCTCTATTCACCATCTCTATGTAATCATTTATACACAACACCACTATCTTAGAACAGATTTCTTGCATTAACCCCGCTTCAAAGATTATTGCCTTCAATGACGTGCTACCCTCCTCCTCGGGTGCAAACCGCACTAAGTTCATAAACTTAGCTACATACCCCGTCACAGACATAAGCTCTTGCTTCAGTCTGAAGAAATCAGTCGTATGCTGAATTCTAAATGTATGTGGGTATAATTTTTTGTTAAAAAATTCCTCAAAGACTTCCCACATTATACCCTGGTCCTTCCCCACTTGGACTACCAACTCCCACCACTGAAGGAAAATATCTTCCAATATATACATGGCCAACTTCACTTTTAACTCTACCAGTGTTCCTAAGAACTAGAAGATCTTGATCATTCTATTCAACCATGCTTCTTCCCTCTCTGGATCTGAATCACCCCTGAAGATGAGTAGATTATGATTTTTAAACCTAACTGCATGATCCACATGCCTTGGTTCATCCACTTTATTCACACTTTCCACAGATTGGAAAGCTTGCATGATACTTTACACTAACTGTTGGTTCACCTGAGGCTCAGGTGCAACCACATTCCCAGTAGCCTCCTCAAGTTGGTCTCTACGACGCCTACCCAGTGCCATTTCTATAAATAGAAAACAAACAACCATGAGTCTCACTTCTGTAGACATCAAGTTTCCCATTTCAAATCACATTACACAACACTATCGCAACAAGGCTTTCCACAAGTTCACATTTCTCATGTTTCACCATTTTTGAAAATCAAACCATTTTCAAAATACCAATTTATTCACATTAAAATATCACACATTCACATCACATTATAAATCATTATGACTTAATAAAACATGCATCCTAGTGGGAAGTCATTTCTACCATGCATGTCATGCTCATCTCATTTGCTACACCCACGACAATGAGATATCCAATGCCTATAAGTGTCTCCAAAACACTTATGTACCCAACTCCCTTGAAACTTGAATTTCATCATAAAAGGGTTATCTACGTCCTTTTATGCTATACATTCCAAGTTCCAACAATCCTATGCCTTACTACCATCCCAACTCAAGGATTATACCACAACGAATGTCAACACGAAATTTGAGAATCAACACCAAAGGACCAAAAAAACTGATACCACTTGTAACACCCCATCCTACCTCATTTTCTTGAGTAGGAGGTGAGGGTTACTTAGCCTTAAGTGACGTTCTAAAGGCGTAAAAGGCTGGCAATAAATGCTGAGGGATTCAAGGAACAATGGGGAACAATTTTCCCTTAATACAAAATGAACCAAACCAACAACTAAAGATGCATACACTTTCAAACCCAAACATGTATTCCCAAAATACAACCAAGTTGTTCCACAATACAACCCAAAACCAAACCAACCAACCATATCAAAGTAAAAGTGGAAACTAAACAACAAACACTATGATCCATGACACCACCACAACTCCACACCAAGCTCCAATCTCTATTCTCCACCAAGGGATCACAAAGCCCCACTAAAGGAGGGAGATGCCTTACCTTTGCCCATGTCATGGTACACAACATCTCCAAAGACACCAACGTGCCAAAGCAGGGGGTGAGTATTAAAACTGAGTAGGATTTCCCCAAATGACTTCCCTACACATGCCACTAGGATAAAACTATTAGAACTTTTATATAAAACAGTTTATATAAAATAACTCACAAGTGCTACCATTTTCATAAGCCAAACATGTCCTTACCAAGACATAACATCCAACCCAACAAACCAAGGGAAATCCAACCAAACATGCCACATTCCATCTCATCATTTACACATTATCACAATAATTCCGTCTTGTAAAGAAATGTACAACAAGACAACCATAACAACCAAACTATGGAGCTACCATCCAACCCGTTCACCTATTCACACCAAGCGACACTTCTCATCCACTTATCCTTGATGGTGGCCCTTCCATCCACTATCCATCCCCTTTTTATAGTGGTACTTCTCACCACTTCCACACAACATTCAAAACAAGACAATGCCAAGCATATAACCCACCATGGTCAAAACCTCATGAAATCAACCAATTCCATTGAATATCAATCCACATTAATAAATCACCCATTTATTGAAAACCATTTTCCATGCCAAAGAACATTTCAATAAAACAACCATTATATTGAAAACTATTTCCATTAATCATTTTCAAAAGTCCACCATAGCATCCCATTTTAAAATCTCTATTTTAAAATCCACAAGAATAGCATTTCACCATAAAACACCATATTTCCTAAAAATCCCCTAATCCTCACCCAATGGATTTCTAACCAATTTCACACAACAATTCACAATTAATTTTCAGAAAAAAAATTAATTGTAACAATGAACCACTAGTTCTAACCATGTAGAGTCGAGAGATAAGCAACCTACCTTTAGGGTTCCCAATAAATCGACCCACGAACAACCGCGCCTCAAATCCGGAGAGTGCACCACCGAAACCTCTCTAGATCCCCTACCCTAACATTCAAAAGCCTTCAAAACATAATACAAGGCAACCAAAACCCTATATCTACACACATAAAGTGTAGATCTAGAAAACAAAGAAAGAGGGAAGAGCAGATCTATAGGAAAACACAAAGAAACCATGATAGAAGACTTACCCGGGAGAAACCACCTTCAAACCACCAAGAAAACTCTTCAAAACGCTTCCAAATTGAGTGGGAGAGCCCCTACAACCCTTGAGAACTGAAAATCCTGAGTGATATTCAAGTGGGAGAAAGTTTGGAGTGAAATAGGTTAAGCTCGAGGGAGATCGGAACTTATAACCCTATTTTTCAGTGGATACATAGTTAGCCTGCACGGTTTGGAAAACCGTGCGCTAACTGTGTTCATGCTACTGACTCGAGAGTAAGGTTCCTCATGGTTTCCTTTCACGGTTTGGAAAAACGTGCAGAGGCTGTGCGAAGCCTACTATCTCCCCTGCACGGTTTCCTGGAGAACCCGCACGGTTTCCGCTAACCGTGCTCAAAACATGCTTCTTAAGAAAAGCATCCTAACTCATTCAAAACCATTCCAAACTCCCCCAACCTCTTCCCAACTCATCCCATACACTTTAAATATATCAAAATGCATATAAAAAGTCCACATACCTCAAATAAGGGGTACTATAGTTGCATTCAGTAATATATTTAGACTCTAATAGGATCAACTTACTTTTTTATTAATAGTAACATGACCCTTATGAATAGAAACATACCCTTATAAATAGTAATATTACCCTTATGAAAATTAATATGACCCTTATGAATAATAACATCACCCATGAAAGTATAAAAAAAATTTAGGCACAATATAAATGAAATACAATATTTTAAAAATTAATAATTAAGTGTTGGTATTTTTGCGAGTAATAAATATTAAATTACAATAATATAATTAATAAATTCATTTAAAAGAAACTTCATTTTAATAAAATGTATTATTAAATCAAAAAAATCTTTCCTATGATTTTAGGATAATTTATCAAGACCTTAATTAATTTTAAGGGTGTTATAAAATAAGTTTTAATTTTAAATACTATATTTTTTGAGTAAATTTTGATTTAATTAAAAATTAAATTTATCATATTTAGAAAATTAATTTTATAAAATCAAGTTTATTTTTTAATTCTACACAACAGAAAATGGTTATGGTGGATTTTTGTGATCTTTCTAAAATAAATGAATTTTTGGTGAATAGTAAAATATGATAATTTATGATAAATACTAAATACATGATTTATTGAGTCATAAGTGATGTTTCACTGATTTAAGCTCACTTGTTTATAAATCTAATGAACGTATTTATATTTTGGGTCATAATAATCAAACAATATTTCTTTTATTGTGAAAATTAATAAAATAATGAATACAATATTTAAAAAATCACCCCTCTCATCCACTATAAAAAAACACCCATCACTCCCTCTTCTCATCACTTATCTAAGTCTTGAATCTTTTCAAAGTTCTACCCAAATAATCTTCCCTTGTATCTACCCACATGCATGAGATCTTTATATTTCCAAAAGACCAAAACCCCATCCTTTAAGGAGGTTCTCAAGGAGGATATTTCAAGAGGTAAACCCTCTTCCTTTTCTTTTAATTTCAATTTCAATTTGTTTTATTTTCTTATATTATCCTCACCTCATCTATCTAAATGATCATGATAACTACATTATCAACTATATACTATAATTATATCATGTTAATGGAAGATTC
Organism: Viscum album; assembly: GCA_963277665.1. Classification (NCBI taxonomy): domain Eukaryota; kingdom Viridiplantae; phylum Streptophyta; class Magnoliopsida; order Santalales; family Viscaceae; genus Viscum; species Viscum album. The sequence goes on from OY728160.1 coordinate 1,389,111,410, forward strand.
ATCATCAATATTATTACTATCTCTCTTTTATTTTAAAAACACAATAATCGTCTAGGAGGTTCCGATTTACAACTTTTGAGGATGGAGAACCTTCATTCTTCAATTTACCCTTCAATTATGGTCATGAAACCATTTTTATGGTTGAAAAAAACTATATATATGTATTATAAACTCTTCAATATTCTATAACCAGTATATATACATAATATCAATTCATATGAGAAAAACAGTTTGTAATAATCATAATACCGCCAAAATAATATAAATGATTGTTATTAATGTTTCATATAAAAAATAATCCTCATAACATATAAAAAAATTAATTATATGAAAATTTAATCTTCTGTAAGTTCATTATTATCCTTTAAAATAAATTTTGGAGAGTTATATCCATTCCACGTGAACTCCATTACTTATAAACAAGCGAACCGATTATGAAAACCAAGAAAATGAACACTTCAGAACGACATAATTCAATATTATAAATTATTAATAAGGAAATAAATGAACTTAACAAAAATATAATGAATCCAATATATGTAGATAATTTAATTAATTAATTAATTAATTTATTTAATTTGATTATATAGGACATTATGGTCATCCGTAGAATACATTCATACATAAGGTAAGAGTTTCTCATCTCACTATCATTTTTTTGATATATTCATTATTAACCACTATTTATTATGTATGATGTATGTATACTACACATTAATGTATAATATCATGAATCCATCTATTTTCATGGTATTCAATGTATCATTTTATGATTATTAATTTTGGGTCATATGATTCGATTGATTACAAAGTGGTAAGGGATTCTACCCGAACATTCATTTTTTCCTTCAGGTTATTCCTTCACTATCCTTACCCAAATGTAATGATTATTTATTTTCATTTACATATTTTATATTATTAATTTATGTTCAAAAATAATATATTCATATCATTTCATCATTCATTTACGGTGATTATATATTTTTTAAAATAATTCCCTTCTTAATTCTTCCCAATAAACAAGCCTAATTCAAGGGAACTTCTCAAATTCTTACCATTTTAAAGTGCACTATGTATTCTATTTTAAAACATAATTACCTTTATAAAATCTCAAATTTTATCAAGAATAATTATATTGGTTCATTATTGGTTTTATGAACAAACAAGTCCTTCCACATTAAAATCTCTTTACTATTTTCCTTAAACCCACTAAAATGTTTTAATTCTAAAGATTCTTTAAAAACTATTTTTACACGATTTAACTTCAATGGGACAAAATTTATGCCTCAAACATAATTTAAATTTTCTTCCCTTTTTTTTCTAGTGTATACAAGTTTACAATTTGATTTCATTAAGAATACAACTTATTTTCCATAAGAACTCTTCTTTCCAAAGTAAAAAAAGGATTTTCTAGTCTCACATTAACTTTAAAGAGATATATGACTTCTTCACCACTTATTCCTTGCATGTGGTGTATGTAATTAGATTTTATATATCATATAAAGAGTCTCCTTATTCTCATGATATTCTAAGGGATTATGATTTAGATGTTTCAAGGTGGTGTGTGACACTTTAGAATGTCTAAGGATTATTTCATTAATAATTTTTCAATAGTCTCAATTTATAGTTACTTCATATATGTCAAAATCCTTTGTTGAATCTTGTACTTAATTTGGTTTTATCTATTATTATATAATCTACCATATATTGTTGAAGTTATGATGATCATTTTGATTGTGTATGTGATAATTTGATAACATTCATGGGTTATTGTGAATGTATTCACATTTCATATGATATTTTTTAAATACGAATGTTTATGTTGTCTATGTATCACCATTTTCATATTAGGAATGTATTGGATTTAGTAAGTGATTGGTGGGTCCTTCTATGGCCCCTCAATGCATCAATAGGTCATGTGAGATAAACTAGTTTGGGTTTTTACCTGTTATGTATGGTCTTGAAATGAGGCCTTGACAGAAAGATTATGATGTTCGACATTATGCATTACCTCATTATGAAACTAGTAATTGATAGTACATGTGGTTATTCGATTAGTGGAATAATCATGGTTATGTTTTATCATGGAATTATTTATTCATCACTTATTACTACCATGTTATACTCATGTGTATTTTTTTAATGGAATGTGTTTTTAGTTATTCACCATGCGTATTGTTTATGTTTACAATATCTTACACTTTATTTCTTAACCTTACTGAGAATCTAATCTCAACCATTACTTATGTTTTATTTTTCCCCAGGATGTGACAATGTATATTATGAATGAATTTTAGAGATAATATAGGATTTGTGGATGTTTCTAGTGGAATTTATATAATGTATTTCATTTCATGTCATAATGTTAAACTTTTATATGTATATTATTTTTAAAAATACTAAACTATTTGGTCCTTTAGGATTTGATACCTTGCAATGATGCCAATGTAATGAAATAATGCACAATCACTGGGCAACTGGGGTTGGGGTGTTACAGTTGGTATCAGAGGATGTTTAGTAGAAACATTGTAAACTATATTTAGAAAACATAGATTGGGGAACAAAACCCTAAGATAGAATTTGAGGATAAACATAAAAGAACATCCTAGAATTTTGGTAAGGAATATATCATTTGGATATTCCTGGAAAATACATACTTGTATGGATGCTACAAGTGGATGTGGTTCTATCCCAAATGTACCTAGGAGTAAAAACTTCAACTAGGTTTTCCGAGCCTGACTCAGGGTAACCTGATACATGAAAAGGGCATTAATTCAATCCTAGTTTGACACTCTCAAGGGATATTCTTAGGAAAATTCATATTTAATTTACCCACAATTATGAAGGATTTATACCCCCAATGTAATAAAATTATATCACTCTAGGATTTACGCTGCATAAATTTATGTTATGTGATATACCATGTTTAGATTTATAGAGAGTTCAAATTTTTATGAGCTAATACAGTACATGTAATTGATTATAAATGACACATAGTAGAAGGAATGATAACTTCACCAATGCACGTGATGAAAAGATTAAGAAGGATCATATCTCTCACAGTATTTATCCATAATTTTGAAAGGAGATAGTCTCCCAAGTATCCTCATTGCATGAGGAAATAATATCATGTGTTAATAAGATATGTAAATAATTCTCTAAGTCATATGGATTTTAAGGGATGAAAAAGAAGAAGAGGATGATATAGAAAAAGATGGATAAAAGGATGAAGGGAAAGAAGGGTTTTCCCACTTGTGATAATTTTGTAAATAATCATCCTAGTAAATTCTTGAAGGGAATGAGAGTTTGTTATAAGTGTGGAGAAAAATGACACCAAGTTCGTGATTTCATGGGTAAGAAAAAGGATTCCAGTATATAGTGCTTCAACTTCAAGGAGATGGGACACTATGCGAATCAATTTTCCAAGAGTAAAAGGAATATACCCTAATGTTGTTATTGGATAATAATAAAGTTATGATACTACCATAGATGAAGTAGAATGATTAATGTGACTAGTCATAAATCATTTCATTTGAATATTTTATCAGCAATGTGCTGGTTATAAGAATTGTGTAATAAGTGAGGATTGATTTGTAGTACTTTTTCATTAAGGATTTGAGACCATAAGTTGAATGGTACAATGAAAAGATATTCATTATAAAGTTAAAATTTTTAAAAAACGCATGATTGGGGGAAAGACAACCCTAAATATATTCAATGTTGAGATAATGATGAAGAAAATATTGATTTGGATAAGTTCCAACTACCTTGGAACTAACTAATGACTTGTTGACAAGTGGTATATACTATCATTTATGAAGTTTACAACACTTTTGGATATAAGGAATATATCCAATATCATGTGTAAGAATAAATTCAGGTTTCCAATAAGGTTTTAGGTTAATTCGAGTTATTACCATATTTCAAGAGGACACATAATAAAGTTATTCACATGTTTGGAATATAAAAATTTAGCGCTGCTTCTTGTTGATTATAGTAAAATATGGCAGTTGATTCATTGAGCAGGATAGATCATTGAGTTCTAAACAAAATGAGGATTTCCAAGGACCCCATGTACATGGATCTAGTAAGGATGGTTATGAGAATTATCAACGAAGGGTGTTAAAATATTTGGAAAGAAAGGGAAACCGATCCCCAGGTACAATGGACCTTTTGAAATTACGAAGAAAATTGGAGCCGTGGCTTATCATTTGGAAATAAAGACTAGAATTTATAAGGTATACAATGTGTTACATGTCTCATTATTGAGATAGTACAAGAAAGACCCAACACATGTTCTCACTTTTGAAGGTATAGAATTGGAACATGACTTATCAAACTGCGAAGAGCCTATCCCGATTTTGGATACTAAAGAACAGATGTTGAGGAATCAAAGGAGTTGACTAGTGAAGGAAATTTGGAAAAACTATAAAATTGAAGGGGTAACATGGTATCTTGATGAACTTATGATGAAGAACTACCAAAATTTTTTATGTGGTAACATTCTGGAATTTGGAGGAAGGAGGGGAGAATGTAACAACCTAAGGATTTAAAAATAAATTTAATATTGAATGCATGAAAACACAGATTCTCTATGTAACAAATTTTTTTATAACCTTTCCAATAAATATAATTTTTCCACTTTTGTGATTTGAATTTTGAAAAACTAACTTACACAGTTGCGTTCAGTAAGATATTTAGAGTCTGATAGGATCAACTTAATTTTTTGGTGAATAGTAACATGACCCTTATGAATAGTAATATACCCTTATGAATAGTAATGTTACCATTATGAATAGTAATATGACCCTTATGAATATTAACCTCACCCATGAATCTATAAATATAATTTAGGCACTTTATAAATAAAATAGAATATTTTAAAAATTAAAAATTAGGTGTTGTTATTTTTGTGAGTAATAAATATTTAATTATAATTTTATAATTAATAATTTTTTTAAAAGAAAATTCATTTTAATAAATTTTATTCATAAATCAAAATTTTTTTCCCTATTATTTTAGGATAATTTAATGAGACCTTAGTTAATTTTAAGGGTGTTACAAAATCAGTTTTAATTCTAAATACTGTATTTTTTGAGAAAATGATGATTTTAATTAAAAATTATATTTCCCATATTTATAAAATTATTTTGATAAAATGGATTCTATTTTTTAATTCTATATGTATAAAAATGGTTATGGTGATTTTTCGTTATTTTTCTAAAATACTTGAATTTTTGGTGAATAGTAAAATACGATAATTTATGATAGATGATAAATACATGATTTATTGAGTCATAGGTGATTTGTGACTGATGTAATCACAAATGGTTTGAAATAAAATTCACTAATTACTATTTTTGACACAATAATCAATTCTTGAGAAAATTAATAAAATAATTAATAAGATATTCAAAAATCACTCCTCTCATCCACTATGAAGACCACCCCTCACTCCATATTCTCCTCACTTATCTAAGCCTGGAATGTTGTCAAATTTCTTCCCAAATCATCTTACCTAGTCTCTCCCCACATCTATGAGCTATTGGTATTTCCAAAATACCAAAAACTCTTCCCTTAAAGAGGTTCTCAAGGAGGATATTTCAAGATGTAAACCCTCTTCCTTTTAATTTCATTTTCAATTTGTTTTATTTTATTATCTTCTCCTCACATCCTCTATAAAAATGATCATGATAACTCCATTATCACCTATAAAGTTTAATGATATCATTTTTATTTAATATTCATCATCAATATATTTACTCTCTCTCTCTGTTATTTAAAAAAAATCATCGATTAGGGGGTGCGGATTTACAACCTTCGAGGATAACGAACCGTCATTCTTCAATTTATCCTTAAATTATGGTCATGAAACAATTTTTATAGTTGAAAAAAACTATAATATTTTTATTATAACCTATTTAATGTTTTGGAACAATTATATATACATAATATTAATTCATATGATGAAACTATTTTTTAATAATCGAAATACCGCCAAAATAATCTAAATGATTGTCATCAATGTTTCATCTAAAAACTGATCCTCATACCATATAAAAAAATTAATTATATAACCATTTAATATTATAGAAGTTCTTTATTATCACATAAAATCAATTCTAGGTAATTATATCCATTCCACATGAACTCCATTACTTATAAACAAGAAAACCAGTTATGAAAACCAAGAAAATGAACACTCTATAACGATAAAATTCAATCTTATAACTCATGAGTAGGAACATAAATGAAATTAATAAAAATATAATGAATAAAATATATGTATATAAGGTTATGTGTTAGTTAATTAATGTATGTAATTTTGTTTTCTATGATATTAAGCTCAAGATCAGAATACATTCAAACATAAGGTAAGGGTTTCCTCATCTCACTACCATTTTTGAGATATTCCTTATTCACTAAAATTTATTTTGTATGGTGTATTTATACTTCCCATTTATGTATAATATCATGAATATATTTATTTTCATGATATTCAATGTATAATTTGATGATTATTAATTTTTGGGCATATGATTTGATTGATTACAAAGTGGTAAGGGATTCCACATGATCCTTTATTTTTTCCTTAGGGTTATTCCTACACTTTACATACCCAATGTAATGATTATTTATGTTTTTGTACATATTATATATTCTATGTTTATGTCACCAATCATATATTTAGATAATTTCATTTTTCTTTTATGGAGATTATTTGTTTTAAAATAGTTTCCATCTTAATAATCCCTAATAAACAAGCCCGATTGAAGGGAACTTCTCAAATTCTTACCCATTTTCAAGTGCACTATATATTATATTTTAAGTCATAATTATTTTTTTAAAATCAAACATTTTATCCTGAAAAGATATCCTGGTTTATTACTAGTTTTATTAAAACAAATATCCCCTTTCGTGTTAAAATCTCATTACTACTTTCCATAAACCGTACTAAAATGTTTTAATTGTAAAGCTTGATTAAAAAAACTTTTTACATGATTTCACTTTATTGGTAAAAAATTTATGCCTAAAATATAATTTAAATGTCCTTACCTTTTACTTTCTGGAATATAAAAGTTTACAATATGATTTCATGAAAAATACTGATGATTTTCCAAAGGAACATTTCATTCCAAAGAAATTTTTTTTCATCTCACTTTAACTTTTAAGAGATATATTCCTTGTTCAATAATTGTTCCTTGCATGTGGTGTATATAACACACTTTGTTATATCATATAAAGTGTCCCATTATTCTCATGATATTATAAGGGATTATTATTTGGATGTTTCAAGCTGGTATGTGACACTTTGGAATGTTTAAGGATTATTTCCTTAAGAATTCTTCAATGGTCTCATCTAAAAGTAAATTCATCTATGCCAACATGATATGATGAATATTGTAATTAATTATGGTTTATATATTATTATACCATCTACCAATTTTTTCAGAAGGATTTATGATCATTTTAACTATGAATGTGCTAATTTGGTACCAATCATGGTTTATTGTGAAAATATTCACATTTTGTATGCTAGTTATTTAATAAAAATGTTTATATTTTATATTTATCACTATTTTAATATGAGGAATTTATTTGAATTATTTAGTGATTGGCGGATCCTGTTATATCCCCTGGATGCATCGATAGATCTCATGAGACAAAATAGTTTGGGTTTTTATCCATTCATGTATGGTCTTGACATGAGGACTTGACAAAATGATTATGATGCCTGAAATTATGAATTCCATCATTATAAAACTATTAATTTATATTCCATGTGGTTATTTGATTAGTATAATACTCATGGTTATGTTTTAATATGTAATTATTTATTCAACTCTTATTCCTAACATGTTATACTCAGGTTTATTTTTATAAAGGCATGTGTTTTTAGTAATTCACCATGCCTAATGTTTATGTTTATGATATATTAAACTGTATTGATTACCCTTACTGAGCATCTGATCTCACCCTTTCCTTATGTTTTATTTTTCCCTAGGATGCAAGGAAGTGTATTTTGAATTAATGGTAGGGATAATCTAGGAGTTATGGATGTTTCCAGTGGAATTTATATAATGTATTTCATTTCAACTTGTAATGTTGATCTTTTGTATGTATCATATTTTCCAATACTACTATACAATTCGGTCCTTTGGGATTCGATTCATTTTAATCATGTCAATATAATGAAATAATGCTCTAGATACACACAACCAGGGTCAAAGAATTACAAATATGCTTAGTATAAGTCACATTTTCTTTAAAAACAATTATGAAGGATTTAAAAGTAATTATGTCCCAAAAGAAACCATGTTTAAGATTATGAGATTATATATGAATAATATTTCAATTTTTGTTAAGTTTTTTTCTAGTTCAAGATTATGAATTTTGATTCACAAAATAATTTAGTATGTTTCATTATTTAGAAATGGTTCATAGTGTAAGAAATGAAAAATGTATTAACGCACGTATCCCATGTAGGTATTGTCATCCTATACAAGATAATGATGTCAGTATTAGATTTAAGAATTGTACTCAGAAACTTATAACTATAATGGAATAGATGACTCATGTTAGGAACAATAACATTACCCATATAGATCATCCTGATCTACAAAATGGGGGAAACATTTTAGATCACATTATTCGATAACAACCTCCATAATTTAATTAGACTAAAAACCCATTTGTAGAAGAGTAGTGGATAAGTTCCTTAGAGAAGATATTTATCACTTTGGGATGTAACAAAATGGATAAGGTTGTCATGGGTGTTTATCATTTATCGGGAGATTCAGATCAATGGTGGTTATTAATTAAAAAAATAAAGGACGAGGAAGAAATTAAAAATATGGAATGGAGGTATTTTAAGGAAATTTTCATAGAAAAATACTTTCCTCTTGAACAAAGAGTAGATATAGAGAGGAAATTATTGAGTCTAAGACAAAAATAGTATAAAAACATTAAAAATTATCAAGATAACTTTTCAAGGTTAGCAAGGCATGCCATGGACTACATATGTAATCCAAGGAGAAAGATTGATCATTTCTTTGATGGTTTAAAACCATTCCTCTAGAGGGCATTGGTCTCCCAAAATTTCTCATCATATGAAGATATAGTTTCATGTGCTACCAAGATATAAATTTTTCTCTCTAATTCTTATGAATTCAAAGTAAAGAAAGAGAATAAGAGGGATGATGAACACTTTAGGAAATAAAATAAAGAAAATGGGAATAACAGAAGAGTTGATTTTCCATCCTTTAATAATTGTGGAATGAAATGCCTCAATACTTTCCTTAAGGGTATGGGTTTTTGTTACAAGTGTAGAGAAAAAGGCTACCAAGCCCATGATTTCAAGGGAAATATAGAAGCTACTAATGTTTAACGCTATAATTTTTATGAGTTGGGACATTATGAAAATGATTATCCTATACATCAAGGAAAATTTCCCCAAAGAAGGAAAAGGGATAAAGACTAAACTTATGCGGTCACAACTGCTGAGGTTGAAGTTCCTAATGATATGGTGGTAGGTACTTTAATTATTTCATCAAACTTAGTGAATGATTTATTTTCTTATGGATCATCACATTATTTTATATCTTCCCAGTTTTTCAAGAAAATTAGATATTTAACTTTTGATTTAATAAAGGAGTTTTAAGTAAAAACTCTTAAGGGAATTATCATTGCAATAAATATGTCTCCATAAAAAACCTTTATGAAACATTAACATGATTTAGTTACTGACTTCATCATCATACATATGATTGACTGTGACATAATCCTCAGTATGGGCTGACTTCATAAATATGATGCAAAAATTTATTATAAAAAGAAGTAAATTATGATTGGTGAGGAGGATGTAGAATCCCTTATCATTATATAAGAAACCTCATCATATGATTCTTATTTGGATCCACCCCTAGTATCTCTACCAGATTAAATTATTTTGGAGGAAGATAAAACATTATCTATAGATGAGGAAAGAAATCATCAAATTTAAAATGTACATATTTTGAAAGAATATATTGATGTATTTCTAGAGGATTTACCTGGGAATACTCCATAGTGGTATGTTGAGTTCTATATTAATTTAATTCATGTTTCAAGACCTATATAAAATACCCCTTATAGAATAAACACTGTGGAATTAGTAGAACTAAAGAAACAACTAGAGGAATTGGGTTATAAAGGATTTATTCACAATAGTGTTTCCCCATGGGGATCTTTTGTTCTATTTTTCAATAAGAAAGATGGATCCATGATGTTGTGCATTTATTATAGAGAAATCAATGATATTAAAATAAATAAAAACTATCCCATACTTCTCATTGATGATTTTTTTGATCAACTTTAAGGAGCTCAATACTTTTCAAAGATTGACCTTTGATCTAGATATCATCAGTTGTGTGTGAAGAAGGAAGATATTCCAAAGACATCATTTTGAATTAGTTATGGACATTATGAGTTTAAAATAGTTTTATTTTTACTATCCAAGGCACCCTATATGTTTATGGATATAATGAACACAGTATTCAAGTAACAACTTGATGATTTGTTTGTGGTATTTATTATTGATATCTTGATTTTTATAAAAGAAATAAGGACCATGATAACCACTTGTGGGTTGTTCTAGAGACTCTAAAAAGAAAATAGTTATATGGGAAGTTTAGAAAGTGTGAATTTTAGATTCAAAATATTTCTTTTCTTGGTCATATTATCTCTAAGGATGAAATCTCAGTTGATCCTGAGAAGATAAAGGCGGTTCAGGAATGGCCTACACCAATGAACATAATCGAGGTACATAGTTTTATTAGTTTAGAAGGTTATATTATAATTTTTTTTCAAAACCTTACCCTATTAACTAACCCATTCACCAAGATTACTCGTAAATGGGTTATTTTATTATGAAAATAATAATGTAATGAACGTTTTGATGATTTGAAGAGGAGATTAGTGAATGATCCTATCTTGACTCTACCATCGGGAAATGGTGGATTTGTGATTTATAGTGATGTGTCAAAGAAAGGACTCAGGTGTTTCCTTATATAGAATGATAGAGTTATTGAATATGCATCAAGGCAGTTAAAAATTAATGAATATAACTATCCAAATCATGATCTTGAGTTAGAAGAAGTAATATTTACAATGAATATATGGAAACACTATCTCTATGGTGAAATATGTGAGATATATAAATATCACAAGAGAATACAATATATATTATCATAGAAAGAACTCAACATGAGGAGAAGGCGATGGATCAAGCTACTAAATCAATACAATTTTTCAATACACTACCACCCATATAAGGAGAATAAGGTAGAAAATTAATTGATCGGGAACAATCATGGAGTTCTGAATAGTACAAGGATTGACAAGGATCCCCTGTACATGTATCTAGAAAAGATGGATATGAAAATGATCAAGGAAGGTGAAACATCATTACTTTTTAAATTGGTTCCCCAACCATATTTATTGGAAAATATTAAAATTTATCCATTGGATTCTGAGAATATTCAAAAGAAAATTAAAACTGTGAATGATGGGAAGTTGAAAAACATTATGTATGAGGATGGAATGATGAAATTTGGGAAGGGGATTTGTGTTCCCTTTATACCCAAGCTAAAAAGGGAGTTATTGGATTATTACCATAGTTTAAATTTCTCTATACACCATGGTAGCACTATTATTTATAGATATTTGAAGGAACATTTCTGGTAGGATATGAAGAAGTGGGAAATTGATAGTTATGTATCAAGATGTTTAGTATGTAAACAAGTGAAGGCTGAAAGACAACAACCTATAAGATTCAAAAAACCTCTAACTATTACAACATGGAAATGGGATGATATCACAATTTATTTTTTTCATTGGATTACCAAAAACTCCAAGAAATAATGATTCAAGATAGGATATTGTTGATCGACTTATCAAATCTACACATTTCCTTGATATAAGGGAGTATTTTCCAAAGGAGCATGTTTCATGAATTTATATTAATGAATTTGTAAGACTTAATGGAGTACCTCTCTCAATTGGGTTTGATTTTGATCCACAATTTACATAAAAATTATGGAAACGTTTTTAGAAATCATTCTATACTGATCTTCATTTGAGAACTTCTTATCACCCTCAAACTGACGAACAGACAGAAATGGAAATCCAAACTTTAGAAGACAAGTTGAGATAATTCTACATTGACTTTCCAGGTTTTTAGAATCAATAATTACCTTTGTTAAGGTTTTTATACAATAATAGTTTCCATTAAAATAATCAAATGTCACCATATGAATCATTTTATAGAAATAGATGTCGTACACAAACTTGTTGGGATGAAGTTGTGAAAGGAAGCTTGTGGGTCCATATCTTGTAGAGGAAACAACAAAAAATGCAAAGACTATTCAAACCCATATCAAAGTAGATCAATGTAGGAAAAAAATCTATGTCGTTAATTAAAATAAGGATTTGTAATTTCATGTCGGGGATCACATTTTCTTGAAAGTATCTCCATGGGTGTTATAATATTTGGGAAGAAAGGGAAAATGAGCCCCAAGTAAATTAGACCTTTTGAAATCCTAGAAAGAATTTGAGATGTGGCTTATAATTTGGAAATGATTCCTAACAAAATGTGTTTTACATATCCTTGTTAAGGATGTACATTCCAAACCCAACACATGTACTCACTTATGAAGGAATAGAATTAGAACTAGATTTATCTTATTGTGAAGAGCCTATTCAGATTCTTGACATTAAATAACACATGTTGAGGAATCATATGAATCTATTGGTAAAGGTACTTTAGAAAAATAATAAAATTAAAGAGGCAACACGAAAGCCTAATGAACTTATGGTGAAGAAATACCCTAATCTTTTTATGAGGTGACATTATGTAAATTTTGAGGGTGAAATTTTTATAAGAGGGGAGAATGTAACGACCCAAAATTCTATCAATGAGATTTTCATTCCTATGTTAATTTCATATAGTATAGATCCAATAAAATAACTTATAGAACACAATACAAACTTATAAATGAAAAATTAATGAAATAAGAGGTATTTCTAGAAGTTAAGGAACCTATACCGATGAAATTGTAACTTAACATTTGAAATAGTAATATGACCCTTATGAATAGTAAATTGGCCTAATGAATAGAAACCTCACACATGAAAGTATAAATAAAATTTAGGCACTTTATAAATAATAGTGTCATGTAATTATAACATAGTATAAGTAAAAGATTATTTTAAAAATTATTAATTAAATGTTTGTATTTTTATAAGTCATAAATATTTAATTACAATTTTATAATTAATAAACTGATCTAAAGGAAAATATATTTTCATAAAATGTATTTATAAATTAAAATTATGGTTTCTTATGATTTTAGGATAATTTTATGAAACCATATTTAATTTTTTAGAGTGCTATAAAATCATTTATAAATTTAAAATCTGTATTTTTCAAGTAAATGATGTTTTTAATTAAAAATTAATTTTTTCATATTTAGAAAATTATTTTTATAAAAAGGATTCCATTTTTTAATTATACATATCAAAAAATGTTTAGGGTAATTTTTTTTGGATTTTTGTAAAATACTTGAATTTACGATGAATAGTAAAATACAATAATTTATGATAAATGTTAAGTACATGAATTTTTGAATCATTGTTGATGTAAGTTTGTGGTAAGAATAATTAGTTCGAACTAACATGCAGTATTTACTATATTTAGTCACATGAATCAACAATATTTCTTTTCTTGAGCCAAAATAATAAACAAATGATTAAAATATTAAAAAACAACCCTCACCTCCACTAGAAATACCACCATCCCCACCCCTTCTCCACTCACATTCCAAGATTTGAGACCTATAAAATTTCATCCCAATATTCTTCCCAAGCCCCCCTCCCACATCTAGGATCTCGTGGAATCATCAAAATACAGAAACCAATCCCCTTTAGGAGGTTCTCAAGGAGAAGTATTCAAGTTGTAAAATCCTATTATTTTTCCTTTTAATTTCTTTTCATGTTCTTTTATTTTTTCATTATATCCTCACATACCCTCATTAAAATATCATTATGAATACAGAACCATACATATACTATAATTTTATAATTCTAATGTAATAACTCATCCTCAATCTCCTTCTCCTCACTCTTTTGTCCTAAAAATGGAAAGGTTGTTCGTGAGGTGTTGTTTCTTCGCCATCAAGGGAGAAAAGCTTTCATTTTCTTCCACCGTATTCATGAATATTTATAAAAATACTTCAATGGCTGAAAAAGATTAAAAAATTTATATTACAAACATTTTTATGTTCTAGAAGTAACATATTTACATAATACAAAATGATAAAACAAAATGAGTTTGTTATGATCTGAAACTGCTTAAATTAATCTAAATGAATATCATTAACATGTTATATAATGATTCATACTCATATATGAGAAAAAAATATAAAATCATTTAAAATTGGATGTTCATTAATGAAATATTATCAATATTCTAGGGAATTATGTTAGTTTTATAAGAACTTCCTTACTTACAAACAAGCGAACCAATCATGAAAACCGAGAAAACGAACACTCTTGAACGATGAAATTAAACTTTATAAATAATAAAAAAGACATAAATGAACTTAATAAAAATATAATAAATCTAATATACGTAAAAAATTTTCTAAAATTAATTAATTAATTAATGGATTTAATTTTTTTATTGAAGAAATTAAGGTCAAGTTCAGAACACATTCAGACATAAGGTAAGGGTTCTCTTCCCGAACATCCATTTTCATTCAGATTATGATTTGTTCCCCTATAAACCAATGTAATTATTAATTATTTTTACATAATTATTCTAAATTATATATATAATTTCCAAAATCATATATTTATATCATTTTATCAATATTTTATGGCATAATAAATGTTTTTCATGGTTCCCTTCTAATTTCTTCCCGATACACAAGCCCGATTAAAGGGAACATCTCGATTTCTTAACCATATTCAAGTACCATCCATAATATATTTTAAGAAAACATTATTTTTTTAAAATCACTAATTTTTCATGACAAAAATTATTTTTTTATTTTTAGTTTTATACAAACCATCATGAAAAAGAAAAATGATTTTTCCAAAAGAACCCTTCATTGCAAAGTAAAAATTTTATTACTCTCAAGAATTCCTCAATGACTTTATTAGAGTATTTTCATATCATAAAACAACACTATTGTATTTTATTATTTATTGTGGTTTATATCTTATTTTTATCATTCACCATATTTTTTTAAATGGGTTATTGTTAGTTTGAATGTGGATGTATTATCTTAATACCATTTTCCTTACTACTCAGAATGGTTAGTGATTATGTTTATAGATTGGGTAATGTAATTTATATTTCATATGTATATATTGTTTATGTTTATCCACATTTATATTAGGAATGAATTATACTTAGTAAGTGATGGGTGGGGCCCCCTATATCCCTTCAATGCATCTGTAGGTCTCACGAGACAAACTAGACTGGGTTTTTACTTATTATGTATGGTGTCTTGTCTGAGGCCTTGATGGTATGTTTATGACGTCTGAAATTATGCATTACCTAATTATGAAACTACTAATTGATATTCCATGTGATTAATCTACTAGTAGAATATCAATGGTTATGTTTTATTATGACATTATTTGATCAACTTTTATTCCTTCTATATTTTTCTCAAGATTATGTTTTAATGGCATGTGTGCTTTTTTTATTGACCATGAAATATTATTCATGCTTCCACAATATTAAATAAACATACTGAGAATATTAAATCCACCCTCTCTTGTGTTTTATTTTTCCCCAATATGAGAACATTAATCTTATGAATGACTTGTAGGGATAATCTAGGAGTAGAATATATATATTGTATTTACTTTAAAAGTAGTAATGTAAAACTTATTTTTGTATATAGTTTTCCAAAAATACTAAACTATTCAGTCTTTTAGGATATAAATTCCTTGTTTATTATGTTAATGTAATGAAGTAAGGCATCGGTTCCATGAAACCAAGGTTGGGGTATCTATAATTGAATCTTTCAATGGATGAAGGATGCATATCAAATGCACATAATTGATAGTTTATAAGATGGTTCAAAGATCAAATTTATAAGGAGTTATCTAAAAATATGAATTCAATTACCAACCGACTTCGACTGATATACAAGGGACAGAATGAAAATATTATATCTTACACTAGTTTTGTTGTTAATGAATAAATTTTATATAAAAAATACCATGATGACTTCAATATGATGAAAAATAGTGGTGTTACACTTGTGATGGAAGGGATGCACATATATGGTTCCACGTATAGAAATCCAATTTATGAAAATATGTCATATTTTGGCATTATCAAATAGATATAATATTTGTATTATATAATACTTCAAGTTAATATTTTACATTGCAAATGGGTTGAAAATATGAGTGTAATGAAAGTTGATGAAATGATATTTTTGAAGGTGAATTTCAGTGTGGATGGGAAAAGATATATGCTTTTCATAATGGCATCATAAGCAGGGCAAGTATTTTTTGTATTAGATCCAGAAAAAATAATTAGTCTATTTTCCTTCTGGAGACTAAATAAAATGATGGGTTAGATGAAAATTCAATCGACGATGACCCTTTCATTGGGAGATCACAATCAGTTCATACCGATCCTAATATAGAAAAAGTATTGTACATTAGAGGGGACTACAAAGAGGGGATTCAGAATCTTGAGAGAGGAACCAAATCGCTAAATCTTTAAAAAAACATTGATTTTTCAATGAGAAGGTAAAATTATTTTTTAACATACTATTTTTTTCCTCATAATATTATTTTTACTATAATACAATAACATAATCTAAATTAAATTTTTGACTACCCATGAAAATGATGTCTTCTACACATGATGATTTTACCAATCCCACAGAAGAACACACTATAATGAAGAAAACACTTTGGGAAGATGAGGTAATGTTACGATATACATTCACTATTTTAAAAAAATTATATAATGAAACATTGATTTAATTTTCATTATTCAATGCATATTTCGTTTATTTTAGAAGTTTTTTTCCATATTTTATGACTTTCTGCACCAAAAATTCCATATAATTATTATCCCTAATCATTTTTCACGCCTATAGTGTTGGAATATATCACATTCCTTTAATTTCACTCCAATAATCAATCATATAGGTAATATTGATGTTTCCTAGTAAAATCATTGTCCATAGAAATAATGTATTGTACCATATTTATGTTTTTTTAGTATTTCTCATATAATAATTGTATTCTTATACATGTGGATTGTTTTTTTCTTGACTTGGGGTGGTTTGTTTGAAGATTACCATTCTCATGATAGACTGTACTTCAAGCCTACAACTGAGATAATAACAATAAGGAAATGCTTCAAGAATGCATAAAACAATCATGAAGTAGTTAATTCCTAGTACTTATTTAATTATTTTTTTATCATTCTATCTAGTATTAATAAGTTAATTACGTATCATTTTATCTAATACTTATTTATTTTTTTCATAGATCATTTAGGAAGTCATATTTTGATTTCAGATATCTAAAAAAAGAAAAAAAGAGATAATTTTTTTTCAACCAATGTTACCATGATTTTCATTACCTTTAATTATATAACTGCAACACTGTATATTGATTTGATGTTCTTAGCTAAAAAATGTTTTTTGATGAAGAAAATCA
This sequence comes from Viscum album, assembly GCA_963277665.1. Taxonomy (NCBI): domain Eukaryota; kingdom Viridiplantae; phylum Streptophyta; class Magnoliopsida; order Santalales; family Viscaceae; genus Viscum; species Viscum album. The sequence continues at coordinate 1,389,129,149 of OY728160.1, forward strand.
AGTCAATATTCTGTGTTGGAATTTTGAAAAATAAATCCATTGTAAATCATGGTAACATTATAAATTAGTATTGTTTTGAGACTTTATGATGTGTAGGAATTATCCACACCTCAATCTGACACATGGTGTGACCGATATGACTCAAATTGCTTATTTGTATTTAATATTGACATTAATTCTAGTAGAAAAGACAAATAACAGACTCAAAACTGAGAAAACATATTTATATTGTTTTTATAATTTATTTAATTGATCCATAAGTCATTTTTGTAGTGTATTAATCATCCCCACCACAATCTGGTACACAATGTGCCTGGTACAACTCAAAGTGTATTTTATTAGTTTAAAATCAAAATTTTAGTTCAAAAAGTGTCACTCACTAAAATATGAGAAAACATGCTTGGATTGTATTGATAGTTTAGGAAAATGATTCATAAATCATTTGTGATGTGTGGGAATTTGTCTCACTTTAAACTAACACATGATGTGACTTTTATGATTTAAAGTGTTCGTTACTAGTTTAAAATGAAATTTTAGTAAAAAAGAGAAGTGATGTACTCAAAACCAAGAGAATAGATTAAGGTTCTTTTAGTAATTTAGTAAAATGATCTATATGTCATTTGGGATGTGGGGGAATTGGATTCACCTCAATACAAATCATGATGTGGCTGATATGACTCGAAGTGATTCTTTTTATTTAAAATATACATTATTTTTAGTATAAAAGACAATCGACCTACTCAAAACTGATAAAAACCATTTGGATTGTTTTGATACTTTACGAAAGTGATCTATAAGTCATTTGTGATGTGTTGGAATCAGCCACACCTTAACTAGATACATGATGTGACTGGTATTACTCAAAGTGTTTGTTATCAGTTTTAAACCAACATTTTAGTTCAAAAAGTGTCACTCACTGAAAACCAAAAAACTTTTCTCATATTTTCTTGATAATTTTGGAAAATGATTCATAAATTATTTTTCTTGTGTATTAATTGGTATCACATCAAACTTATACACGATGTGACTAGTATGAGTCAAAGTACAAGTTTCATGTTTGAAATGACATTTTTGTAAAAAGGACAAGTAATATACTCAAATATGAGAAAATGAATTCATATTGTTTTTATAATTTAGTAAAATGATCCATAAGTCATTTTTAACTTGTATAAATCATTCATACCTCAATCCGATGCATGGTGTGATTAATATAACTCAAGGTGATTCTTTTTATTTAAAACTGACATCAATTTTAGTAAAAAAGACAACTGACCTACTCAAAATTGAGAAAAAAATTAATATTATTTTGATACCTTAGGAAAACAATCCATAAGTCATTTTGGATATGTAGGAATCATCCAAATATCAATTTAAAACATGAATTCCCAAGTATGACTCAAAGTGCCTGTTATCAGTTTAAAATCAACATTTGTTTTCTTCAAAAACTGCCACTCACTGAAAACCAAGAAAACATGCTGATATTTTCTTGATTATTTAGGAAAATGATTCAAAAATAATTTTTTATGTATAAGAATATTTCTCATTTAAAACCAATACATTATTTGATTGGTATGAATCAAAGTGCATGTTTCTAGTTTAAAATGTCATTAGAGTAAAAAAGACAAGTGATGTAATCAAAATCAAGAAAACACATTAATATTGTTTTTCTACTTTATAAAAAAATATTTAAGTCATTTGGGATGTTTATGAATCATTATAACCTCAATATGATTCATGGAATAACAAGTATAACTCCAAGCGCATCTTTTTATTTAAAATTGATATCATTTTTAGTAAAAAGGACAACTGACTACTCAAAACTTGTAAAAAAGATTTGAATTATTTTAATAATTTTTTAAAATGATCCATAAGTTATTTTTGACATGAAGGAATTGGCCTCACCTCAATTAGATATATGATGTGATTGGTTTGACTCAAAGTGTCTGTTATCAGTTTAACATTAACATTTCAGTTCAAAAAGTGTCACTCACTGAAATCAAGAAAACATGTTCATATTTTCATGATAATTTAGGAAAAATATTAATAAATAAATTGGGACATATAGTAATTGGTCTCACATAAAACCAATACACAATGTTACTATTATGAGTCAAATTGCGTGTTTTAGTTTAAAATGACATTTTAGTAAAAAAGATAAGTGATGTATTCAAAACTGAGAAAACACATTTGGATTGTTTTTAAACTTTCGTAAAATGATCCATAATTCGTTTTGGATGTGTATAAATCAACCTAATATCAATCTAATGCATGGTGTGACTGATATGACTACCAGTTCGTCTTTTTATTGAAAATTGACATCAATTTTAGTAAAAAGGACAACTGACATACTGAAAACTAAGCAAAAACATTCAGATTGTTTTGATACTTTAATAAAAAAAGTACATAAGTCATTTGTGAAATCTAGGAATATTTATAATGTTAAATTGACACATGATATGACTGGTATGAGTTAAAGTGCATGTTTCCAGTTTGAGATAACATTTTAGTACAAAAGACAAGTGACAAACTCAAAATTTTGCATACCCATTCAGATTATTTTGATACTTTGGGAAAATGATCCATAAGTCATTTGATATCTGTAGGAATAAAATTTACATCAATAATTCACAATGTGACTTTTATTAATCTAATTTCATATTTTCAATACACAAGTTTCATTTTAGTTTAAAACGCACATCACATCATCAAAACCGTACAAATGAGCCTAGATTGTTTTATCATCATTCTATCTGCTATTAATTAATTTATTTCCTTATCATTTTTATCTTATACTTATTTTAAATTAATTTTCAATGAGGTAATATTTTAATGCAAATAAGTAATGTTGTGATGTTCAAAAATCTACTACAACTCAATCCGATAAAAAATGTTCCTGGTATGACTCAAAGTTTAGTTTAAAATTAACATTTTTTGTTAATTAATTAATTTATTTTATTACTAATATAATAATTTTTTTCTTATAAAAGTTTGTTTTTTTGTTCTTTCTAGGGTTGTTTGTTTGGAAATAACATGAGATGGGTTCAAGATCAAAAGCTAAAGGAACATTGATGTTTTTGAATGTATGTAATAATTTTTACTTTTTAATTTTATAAACCAATGTTTGAAATGTCTATAATATAGTGTTTTTATTGTATTTGTGTTGTAAATTTCATTTCATTTAAATTATTTATTGGTACTTGATTTTTTTATATCTTGTGCTATTTATGGTGCTATGGTGTGCTGTTATAACACATTACAGTAGTGTCACAGTGTACAGTTACAACACACTACAATATGCCCCTTTATCAGTGATTTTATATCCACTGATAAAGGTACCCTTTATCATAAATTTTATAAGCACTGATAAAGGTCCCCATTATCAGTGATTTATAAAGTTCTAATAAAGAACCCCTTTATCAGTGATTTTCCCTGATAAAGGACCCCTTTATCGGCACTTTTTAGCATTGATAACGGACTAGGATTTTAATATAGCTCTAAAATTCAGAACTTCTCTAGTGTTGATAAAAGCAATTTTTAGAATTGTTAAAGGCCTATTTTTTAGTAGTGGAATCAGTCATCACCACACCACTTCACACTCGAAGACGCATGGTTCATCACATAAAATATCATTATATAACTCCAGTAGTAGGGTACTATGAACATGAATGATATAAACCTCATGCGCTCCTCCTACCACGTATGAACCCAAACCCATATCACATCACATCACTACCTCATCACATCACTTCTGACCTGAAATTACATGGTCTATAATGATACACCTCACTTGAAGGAACCTGTGGCATCACTACTGAAGGAAGAGCAGGGAAGAGAGTTTATCTAGCCATCAGTATCACCACCATCCAAGATGTTGGGGAAAACAACCAGAACCCGAAACCTATGAGCATTATTAAGGTTATCCATCTAAAGTAAGAAACATATAGAAATAGTATAATCTTACATGATATATAGATAGAACACATTACCCAACCTATGGGTTCAAAAAAATTTCACTAGAACACACCATATCACAACTACCATACCACACAACAACCATCATAATTGCTTCTAATACTATAAGAAACACACGACACAAACACCACAAAATCCACAAAATATTTCCACTTTTGGTTATAGGATCAAATTGATTTATTCATTTATCCATTACATTACATAGTACACATCCCGTTATTTCTTTCAATTCATTAAATAAATTTACCACACATCAATTTCTAGCCCATATTTCTTATTTAGTAACATATTTCATTTAATTTTATTATCAAATTTTTCCATAGATAATTGAGAAACTATCAAAACCAATCTACGTAACAACCATACCATGTAAAATAACCATCTCCCCAACACCTCTCATCCACCATCATCATCACCACATGACACTAACGAAACCATCTTGACACAAAATCCACATGTATCATCCACCACACACCATCACTACCATAAAACAAAAACCACCACACAAAATACATTGTTCACCACACAACATCAATGAACATCTCATTCAAACCAAACACCATAAACACATCACACAACTCCCCCAAAAATCATCTCCACTATACACCAAAACCACTATACACCACATCACACCACTGATCACATCACATCCATGCCAAACAACTACCACATCATAGCCCCAAACCTCAAAAATCCCCATCCAGTCACCACCACCACCCCACAGTAGCCCAAATCATACATGGAAACAAAATAAGAACAAGCACACACACAAAAAAAACATATCCCAACTTATATATTAATTTAAGGTCTGTCATCACATTACTTCATTATTTAGCATGGTTATTATAAAAAAAACCATGTTCCATGCGTAATAAATTTATTTTCCAAATATATGTTCCTTAGCCTTTTATCTAGGGTTTGATAAAATAATAACACAAAAAGCAACTCAAAACACAAAATATACTATATAATAAAGGTTCAAAATGACCATTATTTTCAGCAAGGAAACAACATGACAGAATATCATCAGAAACGACAACAAAGAAGTCAAAACATGCGATATCTCCCAAAAAACATCAATTTTTTAGGTTAATTATTATATTATTATGATGACTCTGACTATCCACCCAAAGGAAATAAAAATCATTCCATTCCCACACATATCATGTAAAGAGGGAGAGAATAAGGAACCCCTTCCTCAAGAAAACTTTCAGATATCACTGTGCACCACATGACAAAGAGAAAACTACCCATAAAATGAAACCACACCATGATATCAGAGATCAACCTACAACGCACCAAAGGTACATCATAACATCACCCAAAACATACCATAGATGAAAAAATACCACTTTAGTGGATCTCTGAAGGAAGAATTCAAATAAACAGCAGAGAAAAAGGAATAAGTCATCATGGATCACCAAATAGAAAATAAAGGAACCCAATGATCAAACCATTGAGAATAGGGCTCTAATATCTCCTAAGGGTGCCTAGAGTTTTCTAAAAACCAAGAGGAGGAATTACTGAATGAGGAAAATATTTTCTAAACCTATGTTCAAAATAAATGAAAAATTATCCATTCGTGTTGTAAATTATATATTCTCATTGTGAATTCCATATCGATGACGTGAATTATATGGGCCTCACAGATTATAATTCATGAATATAGTATAAGGTGAGAAACCTCTATATCATTTATTTCCACATAAAATTTAGTATCCTCAACACAAATTAAATACATGGAATGAATCCCCATTTCACAACATGAATCCATTTAAAAACTCCCCATTTTCCCACATAAAATCTGTGAATTTTTTAGCTACACAAGAAATGAATGAAAAAATAATTACATGAAACATGTTCACATCATGGACCGCATATTGTAGTACTCCTACAACTCCATCCCCTACTGAATAATCTCATACCTCCTCTGAACGTCTCCAACCATCAAAATATAAAAGTAATAGGCTGATAAAGAACAAACCTTTACATTAGATACCAATTAAATGATTCTCATCCTCAAGAATCAATACCAATCGTAAACAAAAGTAAGGGGTATGAACAAACACCCCATGAGATACCCCCTAGGGTTATCATTATGCATCAAAACTACCACCATCCAAACAATCCAAACCAAAAGACCCACAAAACACCACGCAAAACCACAACACAACCTATCATCGAGAACAAAACAACTCATCCAGTACTAGAAAAAAACTATACTTTCTACAATAACATCTAGAAAACCATATCAACCTCTACATATCCCAAACCAACCACATCCATAACCAACACACAACACTACCACGAGTGTACAAACCATGGAATTATATCTTCCACGTCAAGATATTATCCACTTTGGGTGTCACTGACTCACCCAAATTGTTTTAATTATGTCAAGGTATAATGTTACTTGATTAAGAATCATGTATTCCCCTTTTTATATGTTGGAATATTTATCGCACATCACACATCAAGAAAAGGCTAATATCATAAAACAGTGAGGCCCAAACATCACATCATCTAGAATAAACGAAAAAAGTAAATCAAAACTCAAAACAACTTAGGGTACTGGGCATGCATCTACATCTCTAAATCCCAAGTAATCTACACAAGTACACAATGCCTCCACAAAACGTGAACCTAGGTAATGGTTCATCTACATAGAACCTTCTCATGAAGATCCCAGATCTCTACTGACCTATCTATGAATGCCACATCATCCTAGATATCCAACTTCCCCAATCAATGACATGAGAGTCATCATTAAGATACTAATGAAGCTAGGACATGTTGATGACATCTTGGATCTTCTCTAGGCATAATGGTAATACCAACCAATAAACCACCTCTCCAAAAATCCTAAACACATCAGTAGGACCAAAAAATTTGAGGTAAATCTTACTCCCTCTTCCAAACCTCTATTTCCCTCATTGATGGGAGACTCTCAAGAACACATGGTCTCCAACCTCAAACTCTAAGGGCCTCTGACTACGATAAGCATAGGCCTTATAAGACCAAGAACTTCTAACTCCCCAACCATTGTCCAACATAGCATAGAATGACTCAACCTCCCATAAAAGAACTCAAATAGGGCCATGCCAATGGATTCCTGACATATGTTTTTGTATGTAAATTAAACTAGAGGAAGGCGACTTATACATGATCTACCAAAGTCTAATACATAATTTTGCGACATATCCTCTAGTGTCTGGATGTTATGCTCCATCTTCCCATCTTTCTAAGGGTGGAAAGTAGTGCTATAGTGAAATTGGGATCCAAAAACTTGCTATAATCCCCTATAGATTCATAGGGTAAAATGAGGATCCTAATTAAGTAATATGGTTTTTAGTTCCCCATGAATCATGACCACATCATCCATATAATGACATTACAAAACATCCATGGTATCAACTCATAGATCCTAATAATGTGAGACGACTTCATAAATTAGTTCACTATTAAAAAAACCACATCAAAACTCCCTGATACCTAGGTAAATTGGTGATTAAATCCATCAATATGTCCTCTAATTTCCACTCAAGAACATATATATATAGTAACAAACCTCTCGAAAAATGATGCTCGACTTTCACATGTGGATAAACCAGACACCTCATCAAAATACCAGCACCGGAAATTTCATCCCTAGACACCAAAGTCATTTCCTAAAGCCATGATACATCTTTGTCACACTAGGATATACCCCTAAATTTTAGATGTGAAACTCATGGATAAATCCCTCATTCATAACCTATGGATCAAACAACCACTCCTAGAATAACATCTGATTACAACCATCCATTGAACATTACTATGGGTTATTGCTATAGCCAACAAAATCAAATATAACATCTTCCTATCAATCTCACCATTGATACTCCTCTACTATTCATATCAAAGATGACTCCACGGTCATCAGATAATGAAAATATTGGTCACTACATTCCACTTTCTTAGGGTGTAATTAATATAAAAATATTAATCTTGAAGAAAATCCATACACATAAACTGGTGTAGATCCATATCTCACTAAGTGAAAAAATATTTTAGGGTATTCTGGTCTGTGAAAACAAAACATTTCTCACTTATGTGGTAACGCCGCTAAAAATTTAGCAAAAACACAACTCCCACCAACTCCAGATAACGAGTGGAAAAGTTACACTTATGGGGATGTAACTACCAAGAACCATAATAGATCACCACTCTATGATGAATTAACATGCATCCTAATCCCATATGGGATTAATTACATTAAACCTCAAACAATACACCCTCCTTAAGAAAGTAAAGCACTAAATAACTAATGGAATTCTTCTATAGGTAATCGAATGATTCCTAGAACCGATCACTCGACAAAAAATCTTATTCCTTATTTGTCAACTCTATTAGTATGGATACAACTCAAGATAAATTGGGCATAAACCTATGATAATAGTATGTGAGACTAAGTAAACTTCGAACCAATTCCATGTTCTAGGGTGCTGCCTAAGAAATAACTACCTAGATCTTGGATAGATCCACTATCGCACCCTACTGAGACACCATATGTGAAAGGAAACACACATATCATTCACATAAAGGATACATGGAAAATTTTACATAAAGATGGTGGTGTCATAGACCTACAAAATACCATTCAGATGCTCAATACACTACTCCTTTGACATTGAGTAGATCAATATATCATCAATGAAAATGATGATGAGGTGGTCAAAGAACTCATGGAACATAGATTTATAATCCCCATAAACATGAATGGTGTATTCATAACACCAAATGATATGACTACAAAATCAAAGTGCCCATATTTACACCTAAATTTAGCCTGTATAGTATCCCTATATTTTACCATCAACTGGTGACATACAAAACACATATCGATCATTGAAAACAAACTAGCTCATATGAGTTGGTTGAAAAGATCATCTATCCTTGGAAGAGGGTAATGGTTTTTGAACATTACATGATTCAAAATTTATAAGTCTATAAAAATCCTCATTCTACCGTCCCCCTTCTTGGTGTAAAACACTAGATCACACCACGACAACACACTGGGTTAGATTAAACCCATATAAATCATATCATCAACCGATAACCTCAACTCACACAGCTCTGTAGGTCCCATACAATAGGGATCCATTAAAATTGGGGATGCACCCAATGTAACTATATCCAAAAATCAATGTAATGTTTAAGGGGTAGTATCATAAAATGCTATAGGAAAATATCCCCGAACTCCTCAAAAACTCTTAGAACATACCCACCCGTTCTTCCAAATAAAGTTATGAAAACTAAGGAAAAAGTGGTTCCACTTTCCACCACCCATCCAATAACCTCTCTCGCCAATGAACGCCACTCACTAGCTATCCAAATTGAAAAAAACACTAATATAGAAGTAGTAGATGAATTAATAAATGGAATAAAGCCAATCCATGCCATGGATAAAATTATATGGATGTATTTTCAATAAGAATAATTCTTCCACTGACTGGTGCTTCCCCACCACAAGTCTACAACACCAACACACATGAAACAAAGAATAATGATCTCCAACTAGCATAGATAATACCATCGTAAATGGAAGACTCTCTACATGTAGTCCCAAAGAACAAACTAAATAAGGAGATATAAAGCATTATGAGACTCCTGAATCTAGAAAAGTACAAACAAGGGTAGACAATAAACTAATTTTACCTCAAACAACTCCCTTCACTACTAGTGATACTACCTCTATTTCATGAATTTGAACATTAATAGATCCTTTGAATATATATTTTTTACTTCCATGACCATGATTTGTCCTAGGTCCATGTGTTAATGGACTATCCTTAGGATTTACTCTACTAACTCAACCTTTTTTAAGTTACTGAACAGGTACTGATAATCCCGACTATTGGATCAACCTCAAAGGAAACAGCTACTGCTGTTGAAAAGGGGCCTGAAAAACCATATAAAATTAGCCTTCTTGAGTGGTCAGACATACAGTCTAGTGGTTCCCATGTCCTCTGTAGACATAGAATGAAAATTGAAAGACTTTAGTAGGTGATTAAAAGACACCTCCCCTAGAAGCGCGAAAAGGGATCTTCCGCTACCAGATCCCCATTGGTTGAAACCCTGATTTCTTAAACACCCACGACCCACTTAATGAATACCTACTCCATGAGAGACCTTTTTATACACTCTCTCAAGGATCAAATCCAAAATAATGAATCATCATAATGACCTCATCCTTTTTATACACCTACAGATACATAGGGAGCGTAAATAGAGTGACAACATGATTGATCACTAGGTGAAGATCCTCCACTAGATGTTGTGATCTAAACTCCTCATATTGAAATAAATCTATAAAAAAGTGAAAAATTTCCTTGACCATGATCCCAAGATCCTGAACACTTAGGCTCCACTATTAAAGAGAGAGAAACTCTTGACACTTTTCTGTTCTTTTCATTGATGGAAAGAACTATTCCCAAAACTCCCTATGAAATCAGGCCAAGAAACATTTGACTCCTTTTGGCCACCAAGAAAAAGCATCCAACATTAACACATAAATCCCTATGTATGAAAAACTACTAATGGAATCTAGAACTCAGCTCATGATCAGATCATACCAAAAGCTATCTCATGATCCTCTAACCATCATTCTATCTCTGAATCATATATGCTCTCCTCACACTTTCACAAGCTTAAAGGCCTGAATATATCTACTTAAAACCTCATATTCCTATATCAGATAAAACCTTCAATAATTAATTGGATCAATCTATTGAAACTCATCCTCAAGATCCACTCAAAGATGACGAACAAGAGCTATTCCTAAAAATAAAGAGAACATCATAAGTCCTGTACCGTGGAATTTTAAACAGAATTGCTTATTTATTTTATTTTATTTTCTAAAAAAACTTATTCTATACATAAAAAAATTAATAATAAAGGATGTACCTCTCCTAAGTCTATACCATATAAACAGGTCCACCTCACTTGCGTGTTCAATAAGCTCAAATTCCATGCACTGGATCATGGGGGACGTAAAATCATATATCCTAGCTGGTATCTCTGGCCTATGTCAAGCACTAAGATCAATGGACACTACTTCCCTACCATCCTATACAATCCTCATCATTCTTAACTTCAAACTATATAACGTATCTTAACCATCATCCACTAATACCACTCCATCATGACCCCATCCCACTAAAGATTTCATGAGAAATGGGAAGATATACTGACCCCCCAAGTCCCACCTTTAGTAGGCCATGGGATGGTGAATAACACTGAGGGTATAAAAACCTCACAAATGTGATGAATTTCCCTCTATAATATAAAATATAATCTAGATATAGGGTAAAAAACCACCAAAAAACTCCATAATATAAAATAAAGGTAAAAAACCACCCCATAATACATGAATAAAGTAAAATGATACATATAAAAGTCTCCAACAATACCAAAATAGTAAGTCTATAATATCAACTCAAAAAAACTCCAACATTGATATAAATTTCCATCTAGCCCCCAAAATCCCTCATAGAAACCTGAAAAATACTTTATATATATAGGGTGATCTTAACATGTATACTCAGTAGGGACATAACCATTGTCTCAATAGTACATGTGTAAAGATCTTGCTAATGTGCCAGTGAACGAACATAAGAACCAAAAAGTACTTAAACAAGTCAACTAGCCATCCTAAACTCACCAGGGCCCATTCACTAAAATCACGTATCTAATATAGTATTATAACATCAAGATTATAAAAAATCAAGGCATTCCACAACCACCTCCCCACTGATTTTACACTCTCACTCCCCAACAACAAACTACCTATGCTCTTATCCCTTCCATACATATCACATCACAACCACATCACATTATATATCACCCAAAGACAACTCAACCATCTCTGATGTTGTTCGGGATACATTCCTACCTACCCCACTCTTGTAAGTTCAAGCATCCTTTGCTAACATTAGGCATCACCACACCACACATCACTCAAAGACACCTAGTCCGTCACATCTCATATCATCATATAAAATAAGTAGTATTGTATCATGTCTGTTAAGGACATGATCATCATGACATCCTAATTCCATGCATGGCCCCCAACACCTATCACATCACATAACCAACTTATCACATAACATCTCACAAAAAAAACCTTTGCCATAACCGTACATCTCACCCAAAGAAACATCTTACATCACTGCTGAAGGAAGAGTGGGGAAAAGGGAGTGGATAGATATCTATATCACCACTATATTGGAAGTTGGGGAAAACACCCAGAACCCAGAACCACAAAGTGTTGTTATATTTATCCAACTCGGGGGGGGGGGTATAGAAATAATATAAACATACATGATATATAGACAACACATATGACCTAACCTATGGTTTCACAACAACTGCACATGTGCACACCCAATCACCACTACTGTACCACATAGAAACCTTCATTACAACCGCCACCACTTCATTAAAACAATATTTCCACTAGAAGTTATAGGTTCCACCAATTTTATTCATTTATCCACCCCATTTCACATCACACAACCTTATCTTTAATTTAATTCATTTAATACATTTACCACACATCTATTCCTGGAAAATCTTTCTTATTTACCAACATATTTAATTTTTTTATCATCATAATTTATTCCATGGATAACTGGGGAACTATCATAATCACCTGACATAACAACAAGACCATCTCAAACAACCATCACCACAACACCTAAAATCCACCATCGTCTCTACACCACACCAACCAAACCCTATCTCCAAAATAACCACATGTATCATCCACCACACACCTTCACTATTGAACAACCACAACCACCATGCAACATCCAATACGCACCACAAAACATCACCACACATCCCATGAAAACAGCAAACCATAACCATGTCACAAAACACCACCACATCACACCACTACCCACATCACATATATGAAAATAAACCACCAAATTACATTCCCAAAACCCAAAAATACCCATAAATTCATCACCACCACCTCACAATAACCCAAACCATGTTGGGAAACAGTAAAATATCAAGCACACACACAACAACACACATCCTGATTTCAAAATTTATTCAATGTATTTATTAACATTACATATTTATTTAGAATGGGTATTATCACACAGACCATGTTCCATAAAAAATCAATTTATTATCCAAATATATTTTCATTATACATTTATCCATGGTGTGATCAAAGAATTATCTCCCCATACCCATAAAAACTTGAAATATATCCCTATACCCATCAGATTAAATTATACAAATTATTATCTTATTAAATTGATCGTAACTATCCACCCAAAGGATAGAAAAATCATGAAATTACAATATATAACATTTAATTGGTGAGATAATGAGGATACAATACCTCAAGAAAGATTTATGATCATGCTACGTACCACAGGGTAAAGAAAAAACTATCTGGAAACCACAACCACACCATGAGAAATAGACCAACCTACATCAAACCAAAGGGTCATCAAAATATCATCAAAAAACAAAAAAGATGAAAAATAACAACATATAAGATCTATAATTAAAGAGAATAAATAAATAATGGATATAGAGAAAGAAATAAATACAAATACCAACCAGTAACTACTAGAATGCAAAGATTGAACCAGAGAGAAGAGGGATGGAATATCTCCCAATGAACCTAAGGTTTACCTAGAACCAATAGGAGGGATGAATGGATGAGGAAAATATTGGACAAACCTATGTTAAAAAAACCTATAAAATTTTGCATTCATGTTAGGAATTATAGATTCACATCATGAATTCCATATTCACGAAGTGAATTCCACATGCCCTATAGATTATAATATGCGAATTCAGTACATGTCATGAAACCTCTATATCTTCGATTTCTAATGAAAATTAAGTTTCTTCAACTTGAATTAAGTAAATGACCTAGAAACACATTGGAAAACATGAATCCATTTTATTTACTCTCCCTTTACCAACATACAATCCATGAATTCATTAGCTACATAATCTATAAATAAACAACTCACGACATGAATTAGGTCCACATCATGAACCACCTATTACAGTACTCATGTAGCTCCATCCTCCCCCAAACACTTTAAGAACTTATAAAAATGTATCGAAACATACAAATATCAAATTAAAAGGATGATAAGGAATGTAACATTACAAATATAATGTTAAAAGTGCAATGGAGTATGATAAAGAACACACCTTCAAGGAACTAAATAAACTGATAAAAATACTTGAATGTGAGGCGATATACAAACCATAAATCAATAAGGATGAAAAGAGACCATAAATTCATTATAAACGAAGGTTTTATAGTAAATTAAATTCATTTAGAAATTATATAGTAAATGGAAGTAAAAAATTACAAAAATATTTCCTAAAACGTTTATAAAACTATTATAAAAAAATAAATATAAATCATCCCAAAAAATATTATCATAAGGTGTAGAGGTTAATTTTAAAAAATATTTTAATATAATTTAAAATTATATAACCTTTAAAAAAATATATTATTAAGTAATAAAGTACATACTAGAAGATAAATATATACATACATAAACAAAAACTCCCTTTTCAAATATTTAGAGAAAAAAATATCACTTTCCATTGGTAAATTTTAAAAATAAAAAAATCATAGAATAAAAAGATTAGGATATTATTTAAAAAACCATGAAAAAATTTAAATAAAAATTGATAAAAAATAATTTATTTAAAGGTATAGAAATTTTGTAATGTGGTAGACGATAAATGGAAACATTTTTTCACATTTTATAAAGTGAGTAAAAGATGTTCTATATAGAAAAAAATTAAAATATTCCATTAATAAAATATATAAAAATTAAAATTTAATATGATTTCACCTTAATAAATTATTTATGTGTATAAAAAAACTTTATTAAAACATCATAATGAATAAGGATATGGATGAAAAATATTTTTAACCAAAAATGAGAGATAAGGTTGGATTTTCTAATAAAAGTTATATTTGTTGTTTTGAGTAACAAATATAGGAAAAATGGAAAGAATACATTAAAAAATTGTAATAAATAGTTTGAGGGAAAATAAATTTTCTTTAATTTGGAAATAAAATGTAATTCCATCAGATTAGGTTCAAGTATATAATATCTTATTTTAAAGTTAGATTAAAACACGAACACTTTTCTTGGATTCCCACTTGGTTGGGCATGTTTCAACCTTCTGTATAATAAATTTATAATTATTATTCATATATTTAAGATCCATATTAATATATATATATATATATATATATATTATTGGATATAATTTATTCATAACTTCTTTTCAAACATTTATTCTTAATTAGTTGATCAAATCAATTATTTAGGTGTTAGTTTTTCTTTTTCTCATACATGTTTTTATTTGAAGGTTCTGATCCTCGAACCTTTTTCACCTTTTCATCACCTAAATATTTTTAATAATTTCCCCCCCACACACAAACACACACACACACAAAGATATATATATATATATATATCAAATTTATATATTAAAAATATTTTATAACCATCCATGTGTAATGGTTTTGAAAAATGAAATACAACATTCATAGAGAACGTTGTGTTCACATATGCCTGGGTGACACTTTCATTTTTCAAAAGTTGAAATAAATAAGGTATGTAATGATTTAAATTTCCATTACCTTAATTATTTAATAAATATCATATTTATTCATTAATTACTTCTACTTAACCATTTATGTGAGGAGATGATGAAAAATAAATTACATCACTTCATAGAGGAGGTAGTATGCATGCACACATGAGCAGTAATTTCATTTTTCTACAGATTTGAATGAAAGAAATTAGATAATATTTACCTTAAAAATATCATAATTATGAAATGAATATAATATATATTCATTTAATCCCCCAATATATTTATCCTTGTTTGTAAGTGATGAAACATGAATTAAATCATTATGTGGAGGTGGTAGTCCACACATACATAGAAGGGACATATTCATTTTCCATTAGATGGAAAAGAGATAGAAAATGGTTGAACCATTAGAATAAATTTTTTTATTATAGTAAATATAATTATTTAATTAATCTAATATGTTTATTTAAGTTTTTGAGGAGGTTTAAGAAGAAAGAAACTTCAAAAGTCTTGGTAAGTACATATACATCTTCTCTGGATAATCTCATTTGAGAAACACCTTATGACATCTTAAATGGGTCATTTTGGCAGAAATATTCCCCCAGGTAATGTATAATGGTGTTTAGAGGGTATTTTAGTATATAATTATCTTGATAGAAGAGGTTTAGGTGTGTGGATAAGTGAAGAGACGAGGTAACCATTTATAAGTGAGGTAGGTAGCACTTTTCTAAATACTTTGATCTTTAAAATAATATAAAGTTATTTTCATGAGAAAGTGGAACAAAAGGAAAGAGGTTTTAAATATAGGATAATTTATGGTCTAAATACACTAAAATAATTATATTATACATGTTGTAGTGAAATTTGTATCCTTATATCTTAGTTTAACCCCCTCATCAACCCTTTTAACCCATACCATGGTGACAAAATTTCTTTCATGGTAACTATTAATCATGAATAAAAATAAAATAATACTTATTAAATAATTTTAACAATATAATTCCAAACATGGAATAAATTTTACAAGATTAAATTCCTTGAGATGATGAAGATTTATTTTAATATAAGTACACAAAATACAACATATAACAATTTTTAGAAAAATAACCTTTTAAGAAAAAAAGAATTTATTCCGCAATAAAGTAATGAATTAATTCCCATGAAATTTATTGGTTTATGAATAAAAAAGGTTATTTATGTTTCTTTAGAAGAAATTAAAAAGTGAATGTAACTTTTTAAATACTAAATTAAATAAAAGGAAAAAATAGGTCTTTTATTAGAATACAAGTTCACTTATGTTTTAAAAGGTGAAACATAGAATTGTAAATTCAAAAAAATATTTTAAAATGATTTAGTTTATTTTTAGAATATATAGATTTTATATCAAAATTTTTTTACAAAATTTCATATCATTATTATAAAATAATTATTTCATAAAAGTGACAAAAATTATAAAATCAATATTTTCACAATTCACTTAAAAAATTAACCCTTTAAAAAAAATATTTTTTTACTGTATGATAATTTAGCATGATGAATTAAAAAAATGAAGTTTATTTAATGAAATTAATATAATAAGACATGGGACGTTTTCTTTTAAATTAAGGAATTAATTAAAAATAATATATTTTGTAGAAAAACACCCTTTTAAAACATCATGTGTTCTTAATATTATTTTTTATAAATTTATATTTAATTGAGTGTTAATTTATTAGTTCATACATTGAAGTATTTTATATGTGATTATTTTATTAATATACATAGTACCTGAAAATAATTCATTGAAAATACCTCTTTTTGACATTTAATATTTTAATCATATCACGTCATTTATTTATTTTATTATAATTAAATTTCATCAGTGAAAACAAAATAATACAATGTAAGTATCAGAATTAATTACTATAATTTTATATACTAAATGTTTTCTTTGTAATGTATCATAAATCTTTTTATTTCAATGTCATGTGTAATGTAAGATATAAGATATAATATTATTTAAAATAATATTGCATATTAAAATCTTGAGGTGTAACATTATCCCCCTTCAGTAAATATCTTCCTTAAAATTTTAATTTTTTCATACCAAAATTAGTGTACCATGATATTTTAATGAAATATATTATAGATATTATCATGGTAATAAATTTCTATGTCACATGGAAACCTAATATTTTTTAATTTAGTATTTCTAAAACAATTTATGTTTTATTATAAGTCTCATAATTTTTATGAGTTTTCAAAAACATTACTGGATAGCTGAGAAGTATTTTATTTATATGAGTTGATAGATTTATCTTACTCTTTCTCAAGTTGAGAAATTATTTTACCATCAAGATAGAGAATATGAGAAAATAAACTTAGTTGATTCCTTTTTATTCAATAATCACAATTTCATCCTTTGGTTATTTTTCAAGTAGTTTTTATTCTTCGAATCATCTCATACTCTAAATAATTAATAATACTGATGTATTAATCATTCCTAAAGAAATAAAATTAACTTTAAATGGACAATTAGATCTTGAAAAGGGATGATAATTTATTCCACTAATCTCTAGAGATTTACTATAACAAAATGTTTTTAGAAATATTAAATATAATACCCAAATAAAATTTGAATAAAACTTCATATAAAGAAATAATACTTTAATCTCCGAAGACTCTACCATAACAACCAAAATTAAACATAAATGATTCTGTAAATAACTAAACTTAAAACTCTTCACAATATTATGGACCTTGATTGAAACAAAAAAATCAGAAATATTTGATCACATATTCTTACAAAATAAATATAAATATTTATTTCAAAACAATATTAATTGCTCATAAAGTCACATAAAAAAATATGTATACCCTAATAATATATTATCAAATATATAATAATCCTTTCCCAAAACAACTCGAATCACCATGAAATAGAAGCAAAAGAAAATCATATATGATTCTAAAAGATAACTTAATCATTATTCCTGAAAAAATATCAACAAATTTAAATGAAAATCCCATACTAGTCAATGATTTCCCATTAAACTTAATCCTATAATGTTCCCAAAAATATGATAACCATTTATCATAATTAACAAAAATTACCTCAATATAAAATAATGTATTAACCCTAATGATTATCTATACCATTCATCTTATATCCTAAAAAATATAATAACATTCATCTAAAATAACATTCAAAATAACTCCCATGTTAAACCTAATGATTATATATAACTTCATAATATATTAAAACCACAAAAAATCTCCCAAAATATCATCAATCACCTTAATATCCTATCATATAAGACCTCAAAAGGGGATCTATACCATTACACTTATGATCAACCATAAAATTATCAAAATATGATGATATTTATAACTCACAAGGTATCATTAACTATTATAATAGTAACCTTTAAAGTTATATAAACCTATGCTTGATACCAACTGAAACATATTAGACCCATGCTCTCTAATTTGGTGCTAAAAATATGCTCTTTACATACTGGATTTGATACTAACTAAAGAGACCCAAATTTATCCACCAATAGTTACAATATCAATAACAAACATCAAGTCACTCATATCGCAAATATATTTTTGGTTGAGAGTTTTATAGAATTAGGAAAAATATTACTTAACAAAACCCTTATAATTATCTCCCAATATCCATTTTCCCATTATATATAGATTTTTTTATTCCATAATAGTTCTATAACATCTCTCATAAAATTATCCACACATGTTATACTTATAGATATATCAGATGAATTACACTTATTCATAACCTATAGAATAGAAATATCACTATGGGAAAATTCAATAATTGCAACAGGTAATTTGTGATGGGGTGGGGGTCCCATTGAAAATAAGTAGTTTTTTATGGGAACAAGCCTCCCGTCCAAAATTTTTGGCTTACACTGTAATCCAAACCACCGGAAGGGTATTTTCACCTGTCAAAAATACCCTTCGGTAATTTTTAGTATTCACGATGGGATATATGTCTCGTCACAAAATACTATTTTGTTAGGTGGGTATTTTCAATGAGACCTATTAGAAATACATTTTTTTAACCGACACACATTAATTAATAGGGGGTGTATCTTTTCTGACAGAACCTGTCACAAATACTTTGTCGGAAGGTCGACATTTCCGATGACACCTGTCGCAGTACCAAGGGTACAAAAAATAGCCCTGTATAAGATAAGATGACTTATGGGATGAATTAATGATATATAAAAAATATCCCTCTATTTGGTATAAAAATGGGATGAAAATGGAGGATGGATGGGATGCATTATCAAGAGGAAGGTAATGCATCACATTTTTCCCTCTATTTGCTAAATTACCCTATATAGGAATGATAAAAGCATTGATAAATGGAGGTATATTGATTACAAACAATTCACTAAAGAAACATTGATACTGCATCCCATTTACGCTCTATTAACCCTTTCTTGATAATGCATCCCATTTAGGGGTAATGGCATAAACACAGGTGAAGGATTGAGGTGGAAAGCATTGATAAAGGGGGTGTAAATCACTGATAAAAGGGGGTAGGATCAAGATTGGATATAAGGTGGGTATGGGGTAATGGAATAAAAAAAGGTAAATTATTGTGGCGGGTATGGGTAATGGCATAAACACCGGTTGTAAACCAAAAATCCATCCCTAATGGGATGCATTACCCTGGAGACTAGGACTGAGGGTATAAAAATATCACATTGTATATATATTCATGTAATCAAATAAATTATTCATTAATAGAAAATAATTATTTATTTCATTAAGAATATTAGAGACTAATAAAACTTGAATAAAATTATTTTTAAATCTTGATAATAATATTTATTCCAATAACTAAATTCAAATAGAATTTAATCAAGATCAATGGAAACAATTAGTTTGTGACCCTCTAGGATACCTTTTTGTTGGTATTTGGTGGTCATGCCTAAAATCCAAGATTACTATCTAGAAATGGGTTAAGAAACCTATAATAAAGAACTTAATGTCATAATGATGATGACCACATACCAACGATCACTGTCTAACACAATCTCTTTTTCAAAAAATCTCATCAAGAAGGTTTCACATCTGTCTAACCAACCTATATGCTAGACATGTATTTATTTGAATATCTGAAATAAACACATCGTCACACCTTGTATGTGGAATTTAATGTGATGGTTCTATTCCAAAGGGATGAGATACCAGCTTCTATAAATATAGAAGGGACAAATCTTTCCTCAAATTATCCCTTAATGACATGCCACTCATGATGCACCCAACATATTAGAATTCACCATGAATTGTTATAATTATGGTTTATGAAATAAATCTATGCACGTGAGTTGTAAAATTCATTAATAATATTATTTAACTCTAAGGATCATCATACGTGCTCATACATAGGAATATTCGATGGCACCAAAACATGTATATTTAAACCCTTCAGGGTAATGAATCCCATTAAAGGTGAGGGTATAAATTATCACAAATTGGATGAATTTCTGATAGCCAAATGAGGAACGATGGGATGCATTAAAGATATATAAAAAATATACCCAATTACCTCTTTAATAAATAGTACTGAAATACAATCTTTAATCCTCCTGATATATATTCCATTGTAGACATATTGATTCTAGGGGCCACTATTTTGTGATATTTTTAAGGGTATGAAAATACATATTTTCACCATTATCACACCATAAGTCATCAGATGGTAACGGCCACATATTTTTATCCCTCCATCCAAAATGGGATGCATTAACAAATTGAGGGATATTTTGTGACATTTTTACCAATATATAAAAAATATCCCTCCATCCTAATGGGATGCATTAATGATCACCAAATGGAGGGTAATACATCCCATTTGTAATATTTTTTGGTATGTGATCAGTATTTTATTTATTATTTTCTTATAAAATCCATATTTAATTTATGATATTATCAAGAGGATTAAGGATTGTATTGCGGTACTATTTATTATAGAATTTTATTGAATATGTCTAATCGTACTATAAAATGTTATGTACAATCACATTTGAAAATGAATGATTATGAAGATAACCCTAAACATGTTACCAAAAATGAGATAATAATAAATTTATGTTTATTGGACAATATTGGTGACTATGAAAATGGAATGCTATTTCATGGTAATTTAATTCATTATTAAGATTAATTCATTTTTTAAATTTATAAAATGTTTTCGATAATCATATATTTTATTTAAGGAATACTAATAAAGTTAATTCCTAAAATCATGCATGTAAACATTAATTTTTTAATGAAATCAAGTTATTAATACGAGAAATTAAGATTTACATTATGTTGTTTGGGGAATCTAATGTTATGTTGATTTTGGAAATTTACTGATCTTCCTTAGAAATATTTGGTCTTTGGGTTTGGAAAGAAATATTTTGGATGAGTCTTATGATTAAATAGTTATGGAATGAATTAAGTAGAAATTTGGATATTATTATTTATTGATAATATTTTATAACCATTTTGGTTTTACTAAATATTTATAAGCCAATGGAATGAAATTTGGATCTTTTGATTTATCAAAAGTTCATCACTAATGAGAAATTCATTTTCAATATCCATCTCCTTGTGAATTAAATGAAGTGATAATATATCAAAACAAAACCAATGGTTGGGTTTGTGCTTTTTTCGTTGAATGAAATCATTTGTTTTTATTTTATCAAGGTATTTATCTAGATAGTAAATGAATCCCTAAACTATAAGAAAAGTATTTCAGATCAAAAACATTATATGTTTACTATTATTATGGAGAAATCAACAAACTTTTATCTCAACAAAAATTTATAGTTCTATGATGGTTAATCTTATAATGAACACATTCTCTATCACACTACATCCAAACATGATAATTATATTTCTCTACTAGGTTCATATTTTCACATCCCACTACTGTTCTTCAAATCGTAATCCTAGTTTTGGGGTTACCTACACATTTTTCTTCCCCACTTTTTAAGAGGAAGTGTTATTAACCCTTTTTATGATGTTAGTTTCCAAAGAATTTTCAAAATATAAACCATTAATTTTTGAAGAAAAATATCAAATTTCATGGATGAGATTTATTTCAAGATAGAAGAACGTAACATCCCATGATTTTATAGTATGTCACTTTTTGAATAAATTTAATCTATTCAACAACTTACGTTGCATGAAAAAATAAGCCCAAATGAACACCTAGATGTTATTATGATAATAATATCATTATAACCAAGACATTAAATTGGTGGGAATGGATAATATTAAAAAAATATGAAATTTATAATTTTACTACTCATTATTATTCTATAAATTATATTTTTTATTACTAATCAATCTAACTTTTGTAAAATCATTTTATTCTATATAAGTCCATTTTTTTAAAAAAATGGTTTTCTTTATTATAGGAGTGATTATTTTAAATAATTTTTTTTTTGTTTTTTATAAATCTTATTTTAAATAATTAATCTCACTATTGGAATTAGTATGTTGATATTAACTTAGAGTAGTTTTTGGTAATTTTATAAAAAATTGATTTTTGGGAAAAAAGCAAAAATAAAATTTTTACGAAATAACATAATTCTAATGATATATTTATTATATCATAATTTTAAGTCTATTACTTCTTATTAATGATTAACATTTATATATGTAGTAAAATAATAAAAAAGGTGTTAAATTTCGAAACGCATGCTTAGATTTGTTTTAAAAACATTGATATTGACCATTAAAAACTATTTTTATGAGTTATATGGATATCACATTAGAATTTATTTTTTCCACTTATGAATTGAATCATGTAATATGGATTCCATATTTGGAATCATGACATCCAAATTAGGTAATATGTTTATTTTAATTATCAGGAATAAAATAGTTTCCATATTAAATTTTTTTTACCGTAGTATAAGTAAAATAATGTAGCATGTTAAAGTTTAAAGTTAAAAGTATAAAATAACTAAAAAATAAAAAATACAAGGGGGGTTGATGTGTTTTTTGACCCTTAATACACTTTAAAAAATATTTTTCAACCCAATTTGTTGGAATTAACTCCACCTAATAGTTTTTGGAATAAAATATAAAATAATCATAATTTAATCACTGAAAATGACCCCTCCACAGGAATAAATTCCACCCCTAACCACTCCCATTTCCTCACAAGACATGAATATATTAAAATTTCTACCAAAAACTATACTCTCCATTTTCTCCATATCCATGTGTTTCTGGTCTGACCCTATGACCAATTCTATGTTCTTTAAAGGGTCTATCAAGGAGAAGATATTCGAGAAGTATTTTTCTGAAACTATGTCTCTTAATTTCATTTCTTCTTATAATTTATCATCACCTCATTAAAAAATCTAAGAATAATAACATAATTAACATGAATACAAAGTAATTTTATATTTATAATTAAATATCTTATATCCATACATTTTCTGATATCTACTTAATCAAATAATTGGATTCATTGTCCAAATAATTGAGGTTAACCATCTTTGTAAATAATGATTTTTATTTATAAATTGACGCCATCAGTGATGGTCATAAAATTATTAATCTGGTAAAATCAGATTTTAATAGGTATATTATGACCTATTTCATATTATGTTACTAATAAATATAGATAATATTAAATAAAATGAAACTTGTTTGTATTGGTTGTAAAAATCACCAAAATACAACAACGATTTATCACTATCCATTTATATGAAGAATCATCCTCATGTTAATAATAATAATGATGTATTGGACCATTTAAACTTCTTTAAGTGAATGAATACTATTTTTTTCACTTATGGATATTTGTTTCCATTTTATAAGAAAATCCATAACTACAAACAAGTGAACTGACGATGAAACCATGAAACAAATTCACCTAAAAAAAATAAAAAAATGAAATATTATTAATGAACTTATAATAATATGTTATAAAAGGATGACATATGGTATTATAAATATGACTATATTTCTGTAATAAATTAATGACATTCTTTTAACCATTTCACAAGAGGCTAATTACTCTACCCTAAGAGGAGGTATGAGGTAAGGGTTTCTTATCTCAATTTTTCTTTTTTTAGATACATGACTTACTCAAAAAATCATTTCTTTTATGTGGTTTATATACAACCACTATGAAATACCATAACATGAATCCTAGTATCTTCATGGTATTCAAAATTTAATTTGATAATTATTACATTTATGGATTGTACAATTAAACTAATTACAACATGGTAAGGGTTTTATTAATTCAATTTCCATTCATTGGGTTATACATATACTTCATTGATTATGTCATTTTAATAATATGTGTGAAATGAAATTTTTATTATCATATATTGTGTTTCCAATTTTTTATGTACATTAAAAACAGATACACATAATCGATTTATTTTATTAATTCTCACTTCAATCATATGTTCTTTATAAGGGAACTTCTACTAAAAACATTATTTGAAGGTGTATTTTTTTACAAAAGTAAAAAAGAAATTTATTTTTTACATTATATTGAATGAGAATATTTTTATGCTGTTATTACATTGAAATAATTTGAAGATTACTTTTCTTGTTTATAATGTGTTTTTAAAGAAAATGTTTTCTTTTAAAATTGAATGGTTTTTTAAAAACATTCAAGATTTAAATGTTAAAAAGTGTATTTTCCTCATGAATTTTCAAATGATCTTTATAAAGAAATTTCAACTATGTCAACAACCATTATTTTATCCTATTCTTCATTGAGCATAAAAACTTATGATATTATCTACCATATTTTATTGATCAGTTTATGATTAGTTTGATTGGGAATGTAATATTCTGATACAATTTTCCATATTATATTAGATGGTTTTTGATAATGTTTATTGATTAGGGAAAGTTATTTCATATTCTAGTTTCTATACGAATGAATATGTTTATTTTTTTTCATCCACATACACATAAAGAATAAATTGGGCATAGTAAGTGATAGACAGGGACCTATATAGACCCTCGATGATTCTGTAGGTCTAATCATACAAACTGGTCTGGGTATTGGATAATGTCTTACCTATTTATGTTTTATGTCCTGTTCGAAGAATTGACGGTACATTTATGATGTTTAATATTATGTGTTACCTCATTATGAGATAATTTTTAGACTTCCTAATGATTAATCAATTATTAAAATATCCATGTTTATATTTTCTATTTCATGTGATTATTTATATAGAATTATTTGATCATAATTTATTCCTTCCATGTTATGCTCTAGTTAGTGATTAAATGGTATATGTTTCTTTTATTTAATTTTACATAATTTTTTCATTTATTTATAATTGATTCCACTATATGAATAACCATACCGAGACTCTGTTCTCACTTATTTCTTATTTTTTATTTTTTTATAAGCTAACAAGAAGTTTTTTTGTGATTGATATACAGGGGTAATAAAGGTGAATAATTGTGTTCATAAAGGATTCACTATGTTTTTTATATTTTCAATTGTAATGTAAGATTCAAGTATGTATCTATTTTTCCAAAATTAATATACTATTTAATTCATTGGGAAGTTATTCCTTATATATTATTCCAATATATTAATGTACACATCGACCCTCAACTACTAGGGTCAGGGTATTTAAACCCACTCATTTGATATTATGAGTTAATTGTTTTTCAATTTAAAAAGTCTGTCACATAAACTAAATATTTACACCTTGTCTCTTAACTACCCAGAACTTGTTTTTTTACATTTCCAGAAATTACATTAATAGAATTACATTGGTGATAACTTGGTTGGTTTCTATAGCACTTCATTAGTTCTCTCATCGACCAAACAAAATTGGTTTACATTTTTATTCACTTTCTTTATATATATTTTTACCTTTTATTTGGAATCTATGTATTTTTTATTATGCCATATTTTCAATTATATCATAGGTATTTCATATATGTAATTAAGGTTTTATGTTGTATAAATTTATAATATCATTTCTACTATATATCTCTTTCCAACATATTTCATTTTATATTTATCCCATCTAAAAATCATGGTAATGATGAATTTTAATTATGGATTATATGAAATTTGTGTTTGTATTTTATTTTTCATTAGTGTTAATATATTGTTCCATGTTTCTATTTAATTTTTCATTATTCATTTCTCATTATGAATGTACGTATTTTATAAAAATAATTTCTTTTCAAACATTCAAATTTGATTTTAGTAAAAAATGTATTGGGATAATGATTTTGAAAACATGGTGCATGCATGATATATGATACCTAGTATAATATTGCCTTATACTTATGGAAATAGAGTTTTTGAATAGAACTTAATTCTTTGTAATCAAGTTCTTTTCTATAATGGTAGGAAACATTTATCATGTTCTTACTATTTTAGAGTTTTTGAATTATAGATTATTTTATACAGGAACTATTAGAGTTTTTTATAGAGTTGGTACCTTTTTTCATTGTTAACCAGATATTCGGTATACTGTCTATTTGGTTGCTAAAAATTGGAATACTATGATTCTAAACCCACTAAAGCCTAAAAAAGATGGAAGAAGTTTATTTAAATTGTAAAGATACTTCATGGAAAATGTTCACAAGGTATATACATACCTAAACTAAAAAAGATATTCATTTTTTATACATGTAGTTTATATGAATGTATAATGATTTCTTATTCAAGTTTTCCTTTTATAGAGTAATGAAAAATAATTCTTTGAAGGTATCTGTTTTATTTTTTATACGTTTAAAATATAATTTTATAAAAGGTTACTTCATTACTGTTGTGAGATAGATAATCCGAAAAGAGATAGTAGTGAACTTGATTTAGTAATATTCAATTAGAGAACTATATTGATAGATTGATATTCACCTGAAAGTGTTACCAGGTTCTATAATGAAAGTAGTTAGTGGTGTTAAAAATTGTTTAATGAGCATCCATTGTATATTTTTTTAAATGAAAATAATTTTTAATGGAGTTATTTCAATGTAATTTATTTTTATATCAATTTTAAATATTTTTTAAGAACTAAATTAATAAATAATATTAATTATGTAAGGGATAAATTAAATTATATTATTTGGACAAATATGGAGAGGGATAAAATGAGTTTTTCAATAGAATTGGATTTCAAGAGGATTATAGATTCTTCTTTTTAGTTTAAAAACTTAGTGATTAGGAGTAAATTTGAAAAAAATTGATCTTAAATGATTAAAAATAGGGTGCAGTAAGTGGGTAACATTTTATCTATTGTAGTTCTGATGGTAATTTTTTATGGGATAGGCAATGGGATTTACCTATATTTTTCCCACTGCTATAATTTTTTTAATAATACTAAAGGTATAAGGTAAACATTGAAGGTCTAGTTCTATTGATTTGAACTCTTGTAGGTATAAGGTCTTTGAATTATTAATGCAATATTTTTGGAATTTTTTGGGATATAATTTTCCTTATAGCAGTTGAGTTCCATCTTGGGAACCCATTTCCATCAATAATTATAATTCTCTTTTTAACATCATTATACTTATTCTCAGACAACCAAAGGTAGATATGAAATCTCAATACGACACTCCATTTAAAAAATATGATAAAAAAACATTCCTGAATAAATTAATATATAATTAATTATATATTAAATTATCTATTAAAATTAGAACGACTCAGATTCACAACAAACTCTTTACCTAGGGTAAACGCCCTATTCTAGCTCCTGTAGAGTGTTTATAAAACTTATATGAGATAATCTCACCTTAGAAATTACCATTTCCCCCCTAAAATACTTTCAAGAACAAAAATGTTCAAATTTCCCATAATTTTCAAAACATGTGGTGATATAGGTCATTAATAACTCCCCACCACAAACTCTTCTTTCCCATAAGAAGCTATAGTGGATATCCATCAACCATTCTCTCTCCCAGAATATAGTGCAACTGACACTATATTAACCATGAAACTATGGGTCTTACAACATCTACAAGATTCTCCAAACACGAGAGACATTATATTGTGATTGATTTGATTCTCCATAACAAAGGAGTGTCCTTATCATCTTTTAGTTTTTCAATGAAAAACCACATAATGCATGTTATGTGAATCATCGAATGTAATGGATATATATAGGCAAACCAATCAAAAATGAGAACCATTATGAAAACCCACAATAATTGTTCTCAGCAAAACAATTAAATGAGGATAATGACATCAAACATACTATAATGAACACCTCACCTCATGAATTTCCTTACTCTTCCCCTCAAGTACACAATAAGACATACCAAACCAATCCCTTGAAAAACTATGATAATAGGACTAAAACCATTGACCACCATCTATATGGGCATCTATCCAAATCCAAATCACCATACATTGAAATTACCACACTACCCCAAGAGCATCTAAAAATGAGAAGAGGTAGGGGTCTATCCAAACCTTCCCTCTCAATCCATCGAAGAGACAGAGAGCACTCAAAACACTCAACTTCTCAATAACTAGGAATCCTTATGCCTGACTACATCCTAGTGATAGAAAACCTCACATTTC
The DNA here is from genome assembly GCA_963277665.1 of Viscum album. Classification (NCBI taxonomy): domain Eukaryota; kingdom Viridiplantae; phylum Streptophyta; class Magnoliopsida; order Santalales; family Viscaceae; genus Viscum; species Viscum album. The sequence continues at coordinate 1,389,158,319 of OY728160.1, forward strand.
TTAAAATGGGAAAACCACCACACCCACTGATATAATCGGTGATTTTGAGCACAAAGTCCCCTTCACAATACCCAGAAGACAACATATGGAAAGAACATTTCCTTTTAAAGAAACATTAAAATATGAATTCAAAGGAATAACAATCTTAAGGAAACATGAACCTAAACCAAAGATCCCTCAGGAATCCTTTACCTCATCAAGACACCAAAAGGGAACTCAAAGCCCACACTAACCCACATGGGTTTCCATTAATCCCCCAATGATTGTACGACAACTCCAAAACCAGAGAAACTCTTTCCATATGATCAGCATGACCATTTATTAGAATAATATATTGAGAAAAAATGGATAGGAATATGACATGTGAATCCTAAAATCCTAGAATGGCGCATGAACATTGTTATCTTTCCCATGATCCAAGACCCAAATACAAAAATAAACCATAAATTCTCAAACTCAAGTTTATCATGCTGAGTGTAATCATGAAATTTTAAGAATGAATACCAAGAACACATGAACTAGAAACTTGGACTTCTAATCGACAAAGGTGTTCAAGATACACCCAAATGATATCTATATTATTTTCTAACATATTCCATGAAAATATATCTACAAAATCCCCAAATCTTAAAACCAATCACCTTTGATACAATTTTGTAACAAACTAGTCCATTTTTCCATTACACGTCACCCGATATGGCCCACCAAAATTCATCAGGTGTGCCTCTCCATACACCGGAGACTTCCAATAGGATGTGAGGGTCTAAAACAAGTGGTGAGGAGACTATAACCTATGGTCAGAGTGAGGTATAGAGGTAAATAACAAAACTCATGGATAAGGACCAGCATCAGAGCACTCATAATACCTAAATAAAACAGAAGTGCAATACAAAAAATTATATGAAACATAAATACATATATAATAAATTAATGAAAATATAAAATAGTTTTTCACCCACCAGTACAACCACAAAAAGTATAAAAAACTGAGAATAAAATAAAATGGGATCTTCTTCCAACACCATGTCATCTGACAAACATAGTCTCTAAGACACTCGAGCTTCACTAGCCCGATCTAGAGACTCCACACGAGTGGAATCACTTGATCAATAAATAATGTTCCTAAGCCCAAAACATCACATAATCTATAATCAAACCTGTAATAAGATATTGGTTGTACATACACATCGAGGTGAACATACTGGTGGTGTGAAATAAATCTCAGTAGGACACCCCCAATGGTGAACCTATAAATAATATTTCATAACAATTATATGCACACATGATATGACCATCTTATCCAAATACTAACATATGGTAGTATAAAATAAACAACTCAATAAGTGGGAGATAGACGTAAGAAATCATCCAACCAGTGGGTTCTTTCATAACAACCATTTTAAATCCACCCCACTATGGCCCCGACTAGAGGATTTAAATCAAGTGTCTCAACAAGCCACACAAGATCTAGTGCATCCACCATACAAACACAAAAGTTCCAAAATGTATAAATAAACTAGGTATGATGTTGAACCCTAAGATTTGTTTCATAGTCATTCACACTAAAATCAAGTATCTACCATGAATTACTACTACAACGACATGATTTAAACTGGTGACAATAATGTCTAGGATGACCACTATAGAACATGTCAGTCTTGAAGGTCTTGTAGAAGGAATCAGGCACCAAATATAGACCCAATAATATTTCCCTTGGGTACCAGCATGGATCCAAACAAGATTTATCATCAAAACCATAAAAACTGGGAGTGTAAAGCTCCCATAGTCCTAGAAGTGTAAGGATTCCATAGTAAAAAAACACAGCTCTGTAAGTGCATCAGTATCTCATGAGAATGAAGACACACTATTCAAGGATAACTATTAACATTAATAGGGGTTTTAATATTCCATATCATCAATTGGATCCCTAATCCCATCGAATAATAGTAATTTAATGACATAGGGAACCAAATAAAAACTCAAGGCCAACACTAAAGTGATAATATCCCAAGGGAATCCTCCTAATACTAGAGTCCTAAGAATAAACTACCTAAAACATCACTGACTATGAAAAAATCAATGTGGGATGAATCAAACTTTAACAAAACATCCAAAAAAGTTGATTTTTATTTTTTGAAAAACTCTAAATCATAAAAAATGGGGCCCCTCTAAACACCATGGATCTATGTATCTAACCAAAAATCAACCACAAGATCTTCATGAAAACCCTCAAGGTCAGACAAGAATTGGGGCTCATATGGTCCCTATGGACAAGAATAAGGCGATTTCCACCATGAGTCCCCTTTCTCACCCATTGTCTCTGAACATTCCCATAGAAATAGCCTCAAGAGGTGCGGAGGCCACATCAAGTGAAACAAACCCTATGGCATGTTTCTCCAGCTCATCCAAAATAATAGGACATGCCCAATGAGAATCATTCCTCTTGGACCATGTAGTCCAATAAAAAATCCTCGATCATCAGCATTCCCACCATGCATCCAAAGAATAGTATGTCAACCAAGTAATCCCATTTTGGTCCCATGACCACCTCAAAATAATATGAACCTCCAAAATGGTACCTCAGCAAAATCCATAAAAACATGCCACGCAGGAATTTCCAATAGCTGACTATGAGAAAAACTGTTCATTTTAACAATATCTAGTCCCCATGAGAATCCACATGGGTCCCTCTAACTCATCTCAATATCACAATGACACCAATACATAATCTCTAACCAATGGAGTAAAAAAATCCTAAAGGATCCAACATATCTTGTCCCCAAACCCATGAGTTGAACCTCATCATCTCTAAACATGAGAAACCAGACCCAAAAGGAAGGAAAAAACCAACATCTCTTAGAGATAAAACATGATCTCACCTTATAGGATCCATATAGAAGAACCTCAAACAACATTTTCTGACATCCAAATGCCACAACAAATTAATGAGATCACACCTTTACACGAGCCTCGAGGCTCAAAACCCACCCCTTAGGTGGAATCTGAATCCAAACCTCTAGGACAACCATATAATGAAATATAATAGTCTAAAAAACCGTTTATATGGTCTATGATCATTAAAAGGAAATCAATATATTGATATATTTGAAAAAGCTTATAAGGAACTACTAACATGTTCAATTCTAACAACATGTAGAGAAACCCAAAAATAGACCAAGGTACGAAATTATTTCACCATGAATATCGGGTATTTGAAGTGCACCAATATAGGTTAATTATAGCCATGTTACTCATTCCACTCAACATGTAATTCCTTAAAGTACATGGTATATGCGTCATGTACTCAACGTCCACTATCACATGGTATCATCCCATGTACCTCATCCCCTCTCAGTTTGTACACCACACCATTAAATGGTGTGTACCACCCATATAATGAGGGTACCCCACACAGGTCCCCATCATTCTACTTGGTCTTGTACCAACACATAGGGACTGTACAAACACAATGCATTACCATCAGTCGTGTACCTCGCAAGGGCTCTGGTCATGTACTATATATGGAAAAGTTACCCAGTACACCCAGAGCCACCTCTAAATATCATGTACCCTTGGTATGGGTTGTATATCCACAAAAACACATCCTTTCTTAACATGAAGAACACATCACATGTGTTCCTATTAACTACATGGCATATACATGGCTACCTCGAATGGGAAACCCCCAAAATAGCTTGAAACACCCATTTTAATTTGAAATTGATAGATCACCCACCACGAGTCCCCAATATCCCATTTAAGTTATTAAATACAATGAAAACATGAAATAAATGTATTTAGAAAAAAACATAAAACAAGCGCACATCCTGACAGAAACCGTTGATGCTTTATATCGAGTCTACCTCCTATAGCCACCACACTTGGATCTGAACCTCAAATGTAAACTTGACCACACCTCCTCCCTTTCCCCTCTTCCTCTTCTCTCAAACTCTCTATAATGGATGAAATAATGGAATACCATGGGGGAATTCATAAAAATCTAAGTGGAAAGGTAAAAACATGAAGAAATAAAGAAAAAGTGAAGAAAAAATAAAAGGAAAAGAAAAAAGAAAAGTCATCATGAATGGTTACGACTTGCCTAGGAAACACCCTCCATTCTAGAATTAATGAAAGAGATGGAATCTCAATCCAATTATCCTTTAATATGATATGACCTAAAAAATGCATGATAAAATTAATATTTAATAAATTAAATTTTAAATATTCTGTAAAATTTGACTTGTTTGATTTTTCACCAAACTCTTGTCCTCGGGTAAAACCCTATTCCAAGACTAATGGATTGGAAAAAAGTTTAAAATATCCACTTATTTTCACAACACATGATGATTAAGTTCATCATAAAATCCCCACCACAACTTATCACCCCTATGAAGCCTTAGTGGATATAAACATTCCATGATCTCACCCAAGAAACAGTGAAACTGATATAATAATGACCATCCGACAACCAGTCTCATAGAATCCAATACTCTCTCCCAACATTGGAGACATTCTACTACGACTGTTCTAATGCCCCCACAATAAGAGAGTCCTTAACATTTCCTTATTTCACAATGACAAACCACATGGCCCATGCTACTACCGTCACCGAACTTAATGAATAGAAATGGAAAAACTTCTAATTCCTATGCATGATCATGAAAACCCCAAAAAATACACTAAGAAACCCACTAAAATGAGGCTCAAAACCACCAACTTCATTTAGATAACTCCCCGCCATATGATTTTCCTTACTCCCCTCCTCAAGTTCCCAACACGACACACTGTCACATGGCCAAGCCCTAATGAAATTAGGTTATCAAGAATAAAAACTCCAACTAACAAAAACATGGGAATCAATCCAAAACCACAAGATCCTAACCGTAGTCTCACTATTCTACAAAATAGACAACCAAAAACGAGTTCTGATTGGGGACTAACCAAACCTACCCTCTCAAGCCATCCATTAAACAAGGAACAGTCCCAACACTCGAAGTCACAAAAACGAGGCATCCATACACATGATCACATCTTGTTGATAGTTGAACTAAATGACATAAATAGGGAAAAACATTATGCCCAAAAAATTCTTTGGTGATAACAGGAATAAAATCCCCAATCCAGGACCCAATAGACAACACATGGCAAGAAAATTTCCATCCGAGGAAACAAGAACCTGGGACATTAGGGGAACCACCATCTCAAGGAAACTCAATCCTAACCTAAATATCCCTTAAGAATAATTTCCCTCATCGAGCCATAAATAAGGAACTAAGAGCCCCCACCGGACCACATGGGTTTCCATACATCCCTTGATGAAGGTAATACATCTCCAACACCGATGAACCTCTCACCAAACAATCCACATGAACTATCACCATAAGAAAATTTATAGTAAAACAATATAGAAAGGAATATTTCTTGTGAATCCTACATTCCTATAATGATTCATGACAAATGACCTCTTTCCCATGATACATGATCCCAAAACTGTAATAATCCTTAAATCCCCAAACAAAAGTACATCACACTAGGTGAAATCATGTAACCATAAAAATGAATACATAGAAAATCAATCCCATTACCTATAATCCTAGAATTCTTATCAGTAATGGTGTCCATGAAATAGTAGTTTGATATCCAACACATGTTCTAAATAATTCCTAGAACACATATCAACCAACTCCCCAAATAAAAAAAACAGCAACTTTTTAAACCATTTCTAACAACCCATCATTGGTTAACCTAAAATGTCACCCGATATGGCCTACCCCAAGTCCTCATGCATAGATCCTCATACAGCATAGGCCACCAAAAATAAACAAGGGTTTAAAAGTTTCATTGAGTGTACTATACCCTCTGGTAAGACAATGATAACATCATAGAATAACCAAACTCATACAGAAGGATCAACATCAGAGTATGGATAGTACATAACTGAATTTGTATCATTCTATAACAAGTGGAATGCAACATATAGGAATACAGACCTACAGAAGAAAAACATAAAATACTTGGTATCCCACTAGGCCAACCACACATGAAAAAAATACAATAGGCTCTACACCCAACATAGAGACAACCCATTTACCTAGTATTTATGATGCTTGAGCTACACTACACGAATATAGAGACTCCAAATGAGCATCTCCACTCGATCAAGAAACACTATAACTCATCCCAAATAATCATGTAACATGTTCTCCAACCCAAATGTACACTTCATGTCTGCATTAAAATTAATGTTCTTATATATGGGGTGAGAAATAAATATATATAGGTCTTACCCAACAAAAACCTATAAATCAATTTTCATAATATCTGCATCCACTTGTGATATACCCATATTATCCGAAAACTAATAATAGATGGGATAAAAGAAAAAACAACAAAAGTGGGAAAAATAAAATGTACCCAACAAGTGGGTTCTAGACCAACACTCTTGATGAATCTACACCTTCTTAGACCATTGACCTATAATTTACAACATATTCCTCATCCCGCCACATGGCAATCAACATGTCTGCTATACCTATATAGAACTCCAAAATATGTAAATGACATAGGAATGATGTATAACCCCATTATGTAACCATATGTTTCCACAAAAATATCATGAATATGATGGGCACTAGGATTCCAACTGATTGATCTAAACAAGTGAATGGAACATCTTGGGGTACCACTATATAAACTTTTAGTCCCAATGGTTGTGTAGTCCTAAGAAGAACAACCTCAAACATCATCACCCTTACCCAAATGAGAATGGGAAAAAATAACCTCTAAGACACCATGAAAATAGCTAAACTATAAACATAAATAAACTCTCATAAAATAATTCATTGGTCCTGTCTCAACACATTTGATCTTAGTATCCAACTATATAGCCACCATTGTCTCCCTAAGACCTGATTCAAGGTCAAACCATACTCAAGTCCCGCATGTTCCATGGGGCCACATAATAAAGAGACATCTACCATGAGACCCAAATACAGACCAAGTATATAAGTCTGGATCCACTAAAATTACCTAAATTAGACCAAATCCAATAGTAATAGAACAACATCCTATGGGGGTTTCTCCAAATCATCTAAAATCATGTGACACACCCTATTCTGAAACTTTAAAAACATCACTAAGTGGCCTCTAAATGATCCTCAATCAATAAAATTATCAATATGAATCCAAAGAACAACACACCTACTAAGGCATACCATTTAGTCCACATGAACACCTAAAAATATGGAGTCCCACCACAAGGGTTCCTCAGCACAATCCAAACAAAACATTCCTCATGTATTATCTCAATAACTAACTATGGAAACTATTGATCACAAGATATGAAACTACCCCCCAAGGGAATAATATTGAGTCCCTCAGAATCATCTCAAAAGTTTAATGGTAACCAACTATAACCACCAAACAAAGGAATCAATATAGGCCAAAGGCTCTAGACTCCATATTACCGAAACACAAGAGTTAAACCTCAATATCTCCAACCTCAAGAAACTGAACCCAAAATGATGGAAAAAAACAATATACTTATATATAATACTCAATATAACCATTTTAAATCCATCTAAAAGAAACTCAATCAATGTTGGTTTTCATCCCCAACCCTTTTCCAACTGATGAGCTCAAATCCACACACAGGCCTCACATTTCACAACGCGACCCCCAGGAGGAATCGAAATCCAAACCACAAGGAAAAAATCCTAAATAAATATAATATAAGAAGAAACATTCCAGATAGTTAGTGATCACTAAATGAATATACCCATCATGATCACCATGTAAAAATGCATACATTAGAATAATCACAAGTCAAATTCTGACAATAGGGTGAAAATGGGGAAAAAATACCATGGTAGGAAAAGTACAAAAAATGTACTTCGATTACATGGTGTGTACCCACAAAGTTTACCCCTTATCATGTTCCATATGATACTCAGAGTTTACATCCTCAATGTATACAATTTGTTTTCCATATACCCATTGTGTACCCACACATGGGCATCAACCCATGTACCTTAACCACTATTGGTGTGTACACATCTGAGTTACATGGTGTGTACCACCCATACATGGAATTTACCCCACAAGAGGTCCCCAAAAATGTACCTAGCCATGTACCCCCACATAGATTCTATCTAAACATAGTATTTTGCCACTAGTAGTGTATCCCTCATGTGCTCTAGTTGTGTACCATACTAGACCATGTGCCTCGATACAACTTGATCCACCACTACATGACATGTACCCCCATTACATAGAATATATCCCAAAACACATCATCTACCCTGAAAAATGGGAACACAACCCCTATATTCCTCTAAACTAGATGTCTTGTACATGGTTTCCCCAAATAGGAAACCTCCAAAATTCCCAAAACAACTTTTTTCCACAAAATATACAGATTAACCAAAAAGTGTTCCCTAGAGAAAAATGAAATACATTAATAATAAAAAACTTTAAAATGATGGGTATTTTTGAAAAAAATTAAAACATGCATACTTCTGAGTGGAAACTACTGACGCTTCACACCAAATCTGCCTCCCACTACACTCCAAACTAGCCCTCAAACAAACACATGGTGATTCCTCTTAACTTTACCTCTCCCCCTTCTATCCCTGTCACTCTACCAGCTGTACGATGGGAAGACCATTGGGGTTTTTACAAGAATCCAATGGTGAAAATGGAAAAATAAGAATAAAAATAGAAAAAGCGAAGAAAATAGAAAAAATTGAAAATGAAATGGGGATCATGCCCAGCCTTAGTGCCCAATGGATGATTATTCCTTTCATATGTATAACCCTTAATTTTGGACTCAATGGTGGATATATAATCTCAATTATAAACTCCAAACAAATAATACCACAAAATGAACATTCATAAATAAATTAATATTTATATAATTAATTATTAAATATTCCATGAAAATAAAAAAAACACATTTTATATTTCATAGATAAACCTTACAATGAAAAAGTAGTTAGATGTATGTGGATTTATAAAATAAATTAAAGAAAATAAAATATAAATTTAGTCTAGTTTCCAAGGGATTCGTTAAAATAGAAGGAATATAAAATTCTAATTTTTTTCATATGTTTTAGGCATTATTAAATAAGGCCATTCCTTTTGATTATTTATTATAATGAACTTCTAATTGAACAACTAGATGTGAGAACTACCATACTTCATAGTTACCTTAATGAAAAACTATACATGGATCCTCTTGATGGTCACTCTAATGAATTTAAATATAACAATTTATTCATTTTAAATAATCATTATATTGTTCAAAATAGGCCTAAAGGTAGTTTTATAGAAAATACGATTCCATTATTCTTTATTACCATTTCACTATTATAAAATATAAATCCTATTTCTATTTCAAATCAATTAAAAATAACATGCTTTATATCAATTTTTGTATTGATGACTTGGTTATTATTTTCTATAGAATAAATCTTATTACTAGTGTTAAATCTCAGATGAAATTTATATTTTAAATGAAGTAATTAGGGGAAGATATGTAGATTATAGGTATATAAATAGTTGTATATAGAAAAAATATACTTCTATATCATTAACAAAATTCTTATATTTTTAAAGTTGTAAATAATTACCTCACTAAATCTTTCAAACCTATTAGTGTACCTTTTGGACAACATTTTATTATTTCAATGAGTCAGTCACCAACTTATGGTGACGATGCATAGTTTTGGTGTAAAATTATCTATGTCAAAATAGTTGGAAAAAATTGCATTCCATGATTTAAAATCATCTTGATGTCACCTTTCCAATATAAACCCCTAGCAGATTTAGGGTTAATCCAAGGGAAGCCACATTCATATTACATGAAGTGGATCCTATAATATTTTTCATATAATAATGATTTATATTTTTTATAGTTAAAATGATATTTTTACTAAAATAATTATTGGATATGTAGATTATTACAATAGAGGGAATATTAACACTAACAAGTCATTAACTGGGCATTTTTTCACAAATTGTAGAGTCCCTATTTCCTGAATAAACATTACATACTTACAAATAGTTTTTTCAAATTATTTATTATGCATAAAAATAATCTTATACCAAAATAAAAAAAAATTATTATTCAAAAGAAATAAATTAGATTACTCTAAATAAAATGGTTCATATTTAAATAATCAATATTAATTTAGGCTCAATGTTGTGTGGACTCTATTCTATCAAGAATATATTATTATTATAAATTATAAGGTGTTTCAAAAACATACTAATAGAGGATGATATTTGAAATAAGATAACAATTTACTTTTATTGAAGAACATTAAATATTTATTAACTGAAATTTAGTTTTTTTAATTTATAATTAACATTTTATTAATTAATTTGAAGTTATTTCCCCCACTGTTATGGTTATTTTTAAGAATATCTCACTTATTGTATGAGACAAGATACACCACTTGAGAATGTGTTTATAGGTAAATAAATTATGGCTTTATCTTTGTATAAGATTCTCACACTGTTACGGTCAGTTATAAATTCTCCCCAATTATCATTTCCTATGAAATTAAAAATTAGTTTTCTTCAATACATTATCACGTATATAAATTTAAAAATTACACAATTATTGTTAACATCCCAATAACAAAATCCCACTTCCCCTAGTTCAAATACCTATATTCTTTTACAAAACCCTTTTTTATTTATCTTACATCCAACTTCATAAACGATGTATTTTTTCATTTTATTATATTCAACTATTAAAATTAGATTATGTTATTTTCATCTCCAATTTCCTATATACCTACACAACATCTCAATTTTTATTATCATTATTTCCTATTATAGATAAATGTTATAAAATAGTAGTTCAACTATAATGATAACTTCCTTCTTAAATTTAATTTTTTAAACCTATGTTTCATGTATGTTTTTTAGATTTTAAGAGATTAAATATTATAAATAAAAATGTTATAATCACTTGAGTTTATGTTTCTTTCATTATTCTCATTTCTGCATGAAATCTAATTGCTTATTATTCCATAAATATTCTTTACATGTTTAACCATGATTGATTTTCCAATGAAATTATTTTTCATATTGTATTTTTAAATTTTTATTTCCTACGTATATAGTATGAAGAATTTTATTTTTAACTTTATAAATACCTTCACATACACTAAATTTTTACACCTTTCCTCTCAACAACCCTCAATATGTTGTTTTAAATTTTTGGAAATCATATCAGTAGAATTATGTTGGTGATATCATGAGAGATTTCTAAATATCTACATCGGTTCCTTCCTTGACCCAACTAAATTGGTATCAATTTTTATTCACATTATTTATATATAATTTTAAATATAACATGGAATTGATTAAACTTATCAAAGAGAATATTTTTCATAGTATATAAGGAATTCAATAAATGTAATTATGGTTTTCTAGGTTAATAATTTAAAATATCATGTGTTTTATATTTCATTTTAGTCTAATTTCTCCTTTTATTACTCCCAAATAACAATCTTGGTAATGAAGAATTTAAATTTTTGTTTCTAAGAAATATATGTTTTTATTTTTATATAATTATTTTCAATATTGATACACTTATTTTATAAAAATATTTTGCGGTGTTTTAATACATTTATTTTTGTAATATAATTAATATTCTTGACAATTTTTGAAAATTTTAACAAGTTTTATTATTTTTAGCAAGAGAAAACTAATATTTGGAAGATTAGTAGAAATATGGTGAATATGGGGAACGAAAGAAAATATTGCAGCATGAAACTAGAAAATAATATGGCTTACCAGAATGTAAGTTTCCAATAGAACACTCTAGGGATTCAAATGTGAATAAATAGAAAAAACGGATCATACAATGCAGGAAATAGGAGGGTCACAATGTGAAAGTTATACAGGATTTGTTAAATGTAAAACACGTAGAAGAATTATAGAGAGTTAATTGAAGAAAACTTATTTTATGGAAAGCCCAAAACATTAAAGTCTTTAATACAATTCACATAATGAATTTCTTGAGAAAGACATAGTAATGATCTTTTGATGGTATTATCTATGGTAAATTCCATATAACGAACCAGATCACCATTTAATTCTCAAGGCATATGAACCACTCATAATGGGCTATATTAACGATTAATTAAATCCAACCTAAGAACCTTGTAATTATATAAATAAAGGGAAATGTTTCTATTGCTAAAGAAATACTTGAAGACCAATGATTAGGGTGATAATCTACACTACTTCAGGGTTCTGCACCACTTTATCCATAGTTTTATTTTTGTATTATATTTCTTTATTCCATCCTTCTTACTCCATCACTAGGATTATAGTGAATAGACCTCCCAATTATAGGGTTATGTAGATTAAGGTAGAAGGTTTATTTGGATCAATTTATTATTCTTATTCATGTATTAGGTTTTCTACTATTTATTTATCATATTACAATCTCTTTATTTTTGTTTTATCATGATAACTGGTTATTAAATCTGAAAAGAACAACACAATTGTAAAAATTATTACCCTGAATTGAGGCATGACCATTTTTCCATTTAGGTCAATGAGGTTTAAATATGATATCAAGAAAAACTAAATTAAGAAATTCCTTAATTTCCTTACCATTAGAAAAATAGAATCACCGTATTGAGGAGTGGATACCATTTCCATTCAATTCAAATTTTATAGACTCTGAAACCAAATAATGAAGAATAATTTAATTTCTAAAATCATATTTCACCTAAACACTGAAACCAAAATACCCTGGAATGCTTTAAAAATTTTATTTTTCTAGACAAAAAAACTACTTCATATTCATTTAGCATCATTCAAAAAAATCAAACCAATATTTTTTTCACCTCTTTATTCATTTCAATCATATCAATTATTTTAAAAATCTTAATTGAGCTAATTTAATCATATCTATGGGTTTGGCCTTGACTTTATATTATATAAATTTTATGTTATTACTTTTATAGTTTGAGTTTTTAATTTACTTATTTTGATTAGTTATTTAGGGAAATATAAATTTTATTTGGCCCTATAAAATGTATTGTTCCATGTTTATTTCTCACATTTCACGTATCATTTTTTAATCTTGATGTACATATTTTTTTAAAAATATTTGGTTTTCATATATTGAAATGTGTGTTTAGTCCATCTGTATTGTGATTAGGATTATGAAAACAAGATAGATTTATGATATATAATTCATATCATTAAGGTAACTTGAACATCATATAATCGATATTTTGAAGAGAACTGCATGCTTAAACAAAATTCTAGGTCCTTAATGGTAGGATACCATAATCGTATTTGTACTATTTTTGTGTTTCTAATTTTTTTATTATTTTATACAGGAACCATTAGTATTTTTTATACAGTTTGGCTCTTTTCTTATAGCCAAATATATTATTGGACTAATGTAGATTATATTAGATAATATTGAAATAATATGATTATCAAACCTCTGAATCCTAGAAAAATAGAATAACGGTTTTTACATTGAATAAATCCTTCACATTTACTTCCTTCTCTATAATAAAAAAGATATTCATTTTTTACAAGTACATTATATGTATTAATTATGTGTCTCATTCCGGATGAACTTTAATAGAACATTGAAAACCAATTATTTTTAAAAAATATGTATTATTTTTTATATATTTAATAAATTATTTTATAAAAGGAGATAACATAAATGTAGTGGGAAAAAGAGTTAAAAAAGAGGCAATAGTTAACTCGATTTGGTAATATTCAATTTGATCTCTATATAGAGATATGGATGTACAATTTATAGTGATACTAGGATCTAGAATGAATGTGTATAGTGAAAGTAAAAATGGTTGAATAAGCCATGTTTTGGGTTTTTTTAATAGAAAAATTTAAATTGGATACCATTCAATATCATTTATTTTTAGAATATTTCTAATTTTTTAACACTATTAATTTTATAAATAATGTCAATAACGATAAGGGGAAATTAAATTATTTTATTTTTCTTATGGTGGATATGGATAAATGAGGTTGTTTATAGAATTGGGTTTCAATAGAAATATATATTCTTATTTTTAGTGTATTAACTCAGAAATAATATTGATATATGGAAAAAAATTAATGTTTAATAAAAAATATAGTGTGTGGCATTGTGGGTCACTTCATTAACTATTTTTGTTCTGATGCCATTTTTTAGGAGACTCAATGGATTGGTAAGATATTTTTACCATTACTATAGTAGTGGAGGAATACTGAAGGTATAATGATACCAATGGATATTTATAAGTATAGATTAAAACTCCTATGGGTCCTCATTATTGAAATTTTAAAAGTGGTATTTAAGATATTTTTGTTGTAGTATTTTCCTTATAAAAAATGGATTCTAACTACGGAACCCGATTTAGTCAATAAATTTAATTCTCTTTTAATATTTTTTATACCTCATCTCATACATCCAAAGGTGGATAAACATATATGTTTCATGAATAACCAAGGTATGATGATATATTACTTTTTTTCCTTTTACGACCCAACCTATCTATTTTTTTTGTACACATAAAATATTTTTCCAATGATTGGTAGTGTCAAATGTTAATATTGTTAAAAAAACACATTATACATTACACCTCTATGCATGAAATATAACTTTACATGAAAATAATTTCCCATCGCTATAAATTTTCAATATGTATTTAAGTCAAAATTTTAGAGTATTCGGATTCATAACACAAATATAAGAGTTTGAAAAAATAATATCAAACTTCTATGTGACATTTTCTTTCCACATTATTTATGAATTGTATAAAATATATTCGTTAGGGGGATTTTTACTTTTGGTTCATATTTCTTTGTCTTATCTATTATCCTATTGTTGATGATGTCTTTTTCTACATTTCTCAAACATGTTACTTCTTTGATTCCCTTGAAACTATAATATTTAATTGTTATAGATGATAAAATTATTCTTTTTTAATAATCTCTCAACATTATTAAATATTTTTAATTCACAGGTTACTTAAAATAGATTAATATTATACTTTAGTTCTAGTAAATAAGTCATCTTGTTATCTCATCAATGAACTTCCCAATATTTTTCAGGAATTTCTCTTCATCCCATGTTTGTTTTTAAAAATATTTTCACTATATTCATGAATTGAATAAATATATTCTTTATAGTAGAGTTGAGGGTTTTTTTTCATGTTACTGGGTTATACTCGAATCCTATTATGGATGAATTTTTATTATACATTTCCCAAATGAGTTCCTTATTTGATTCCATAGAAACAATAATATTTAATTATTATATAGGAGGACATAATAATCCCATTATTAGATGATTATGGTTATCCATGATTTTATTTTATTTATGATTCTATAAATAATATGTTTAATTCATATATTCATCTACTTAATAGGTACACAATTTCATAATATTTTCTAAAAAATTTCAAAGTTCATATTCTAATACATTTTTATATTTAATATATTAAAACATGCTTAATTTTCAATATATTATCATGAAATTATTTATGTTATATTATGTTTCATTGTTTGAATATCTCTATAATGTTCCTTGTTAATTTTTTTTCAATATTCATAGTTATGAATAATCTAATATATGATTAATGAAATTATGATGCCTTTGACCTTATAGATCTCACATTAAAATTGAAATGTAAAAATTCATTGAAATAACTTTAAAAATGAAAAAATAATAAATTTATACAATTATATCCCCAAAAATGTCACTGGATTTAGTATAATAAATCTATGAAAAATGATAATGTAAGCTTACATTATAAAATAATGCTTAACATAACCCATGTAATAAGAATTGAAACTATTTTATACTAGTAGCCCTATCTAAACTATGATTTTTTAAATGTAATTTTATGTTTATAAAACATCATTATATTAATTAAATAATTTATTTATAAATTAAATTTAATTTTACAATTTCCTTATAATTTATATTATTCTTTCTAGTTTTACATATTTTCATTTGGAAATTCCAAAATTGTTTGAGAATAATCCATTAGATCTGCAGTTTCTGATGTAATTGAATTATTACAGATCTATAACTTTTTGAATTTTTAGAGTTGATACTCTATAGTGGATTCTTTATATATGAAATTCAAACATATTATAATATATTATATATTTAAAATTATTCAATTAGAAAAAAATGGATAATGTTGTTTCTTCTCTTGAGGGAATGGTTATACCTTTGGATCATTTTTAATCTTAAATTTTACATTTTATGTCTTCACCTGAATTCGCCTGTTCATTTTATACATTCAACATTACTGAACATTAATTCATGTATTATTTATTTTATATAATCACCTAGATTATGGTGCTACACATGTGTTTAATTTCCCTAAACTTCAAGTAACCCTATATTCTCATAATGATAAAGTTTTTTTGATAACCCTTAAGGATTCAACTGACCTTTAATAGTGATTTTTAAAAAATGGTGTTGGTTATTAGTTTCTCTAACATCATGTTACTGCTTTAAGGAATTCATAAAACCAAATTTTTACCATAATTTGGTTGGGTATCATTTGGGGTTGCTTCAGGTTAATTTTTGAATGTTTTGTATTTTTTTGGGTTGCTGAACGGTTATAACCCAGTAGGCACACAGTTTCCCAAACCGTGCACCCTCTCAAAAAAAAGTACAATTCGAGGAAATTGGATTTCTCATGTTTGGAACATTGTTAGTCATTACATGAACCGTATTATTAGAACCATATGACCCATATATAACAAATTCATGTCCTACAGTTGAATTATATAAACCGTGCGCCTCTTCCCAGGAAACAATATGGATGGGTTTTTTCCTTAATCCAAATTTTAATTTAAATTTGACGAACACTTCGTTTAGGTCCCTAAAGGACCTAAATTGACCCAAAGTGATTTATACTATCCATGGTGCTCCCAAGAATGATTTTGGCCCCCTTAGATCCCACCAAAAAGTGATTTGAAGCTTCAAGAACATCCTTCGATCTTCTCGCAGTTAGATTCCTTCTTTTGATCTCATTCTCCCTCAATCTATCTCTTTCTCCCTGGGGTTTTATAGATCACTATATGATGTTGTAGGATCTAATAACCACTATTTTGTATATAAACCTATTATATAATCTTTATTATCCCCTATTATTTTGTTTTTGTTCTTCCTCAAAAAATCTCAATTAGGGGTTAATTCTTTGTGATATAAAGACTTTGAGGTAGGTGGCTTTGTAATGATGCACAATTTATATTAACCCTAAATTTCATAGATTAATTTCATTTGTTTGAATTAAATTCAATTACTTGGTCTTTATTAAATGGATTTAAATATATATTTTTGGAAAATCGTAACTCCATTGAAATTGGATTTATGAGAAAAATGGTGTTTTTGCATGAATTTTGATAATCCCCAATTCCTTTGAATTAGTGTGTGTTTATGGAAATTTGTAGAATTTTAGTTGATTAATGTAAATTGAGGATATTATGGAAATTATCTCAATTAAATTTTGGAATTTAATTGTGGAATGATGTTGATTGAAAATGGTGAAAAACCAAGATTCCAGTGAATTGGAGGTTTTATGATGAAATTTACGGAATTATTTGAAAAATAAATTATTGAATTTAATTTTTGATGGTGGTTTGTAAAATTACATGAATTGGTTTCAAATCCGTATTTGTAAAAAATATCTTATAAGGATGAAATTTATATAATCCTTAGGGTTTTTATCTTTGTGAAAAAGAATGTTTTTGATTAAAAACCCATTTTGGGTTTTAAAGAGAAAATCACGATATTTGAAATGGAGAGTTTGATTTAATTTTATTTTAAGTAGTCTTAAAATAAATTTTCTGTAGTTTTTTTTACTATACCACATGCAAGCCTCAGGTAGTTATTGAGTTCTTTTAGGTGTAAATTTTTGACTTACAACATTCTAAAACATCATATCAGAACATTACATCCCTTAGGCGATGGTGATGAGTCCCCTTTTACTTAGTACCAAAGGGGTGTGTGTACATATTTTATATTTCATAGTGTTGTTTCCCTATAACCTATAAATATCATTCTAAATTAGGCATAAGACTTTATTACTCACTTTTTTTATTTAAAATGTATATATACCAATGTAGTGAACTATTTTTCATCCCTTGAGATTTTATATAAACTATTTTATATAAATGTGATTATTTAAGTCATTTGAGAAAAGATCTACTTGTGTAAAGAAACTTTTTTTAAAGGTAATTATATTGTTTGAAAATTAGTTCCAAAATTTATATTGTGTATCACGAATTGAAAAAGTATTTCCATATTTTGAAATTTAATGCATGATTTTTTAAAATATTATTTTGAAATTACAAAAATGGTTTCATTAAAATTATAAGCATTTATTTGGTAAATTTGATATTTTAATCTTGTTGTGGAATATTTGGGAGAAGTACTATAGGGATTTGGATCACACCCTACACATTAATTTGGTTATTTTTAAGTTATATCTTTCCAATTTCAATTCCGGGCAATAAATCTCTTGAAGGTGGTTCTAGTTTTTGAACCGAGGACTTGGTGAATTTTGTATGAGTTGGAAATTATGATTTTTTTACTATTATTGTTACATTGTTGTATTACGTGGGCTTGTTTATACACACTTTACTTATGGTACATTACTCCCAATGGAGTTTTGTTAACATGCATATTGTGTTGTTTCTTTTAATTTTATAATATTTGTGGAAAAATCATTCCCAATTTCAGTTTGTATGATGTAAGGTGCTTATCGTCAAATCATGGGGATTTGGAATGCCCTTGAGGCTATGTCAGGACTAGCTCTGTTATTGGGTTACTAGGGTACCTAGGTTAGTTCATGTAAAATTGGATTGAAATCTAGGTTTTTTTCTTTGGTCTTGATATTAGTATGAATTTTTAAAATCACATCGAGACTTAGGATGTAGTTACGAATGAGTACCTAGAAATATATCCTCATAACGAACCATAATACACAAGGGGTGGTTATGAAATGATCTATTGAGGATTAGATCTATTAATTCCCTATTTTTATATCGATAGTGTGAAATCCAAATCATTTTTTGTTTTATCTATTGGGATTAATTTCCCTTTTTTCTCTGTTGAGTGTTAATATGATGTGTTCTTTGTTGTCTACTAATGTTTTTTAGAATCATGCCTCTAAAAAGACAAGAAAATCAGATAAAAGACAAAGCTACTAATGAACCATAGCAATAGAATCCTCTTTTGGACTTGAATCTAGTAGAGTTTATAGTGTGAACTATCAAGTATCTAGGATAGGAACCACCTCTATTTCCCATTCAACCTCAAGTTGTGAAACTCATAGGGACATTCTCAAAATGTCTCCTAAAGTGTTCCTTTTCAAGAAAACTGTATAGATAAATGTATCCAATGATCCTCAAAATTATGAGGAATGGATGGGTATGATGGAGCATTTGTTTGGGTCCTTGGAAATAGATGATGAAATAAAATTTAAGTGTTCCACCATTGTACAGGAAGGACCAAGAAAAAGATATTGTGATACTAGGGTAATGGTGAAAAAACAAGAGGGATTAGGGTGGAATTAATTCAAAGTTATTTTCACCAGCTAGTTCAATCAAGATTCGATGATATTTTCTAATAATATGGAGTTTTTAAAAATTTATCAATCTGAAAGAAATGTAATAGAGTATGAAAACTATTTTTATGATCTCATGAATTTTTCACCTTAGAATGTATTGAATAAGAAGCTGAAGGATTGAAGATTCGGGTTGTAACTTCCTCAGGATATTCATTATCAGTTTTTCTTTCAAATGTTTCCTTTTTATAATGATGTGATGGATCAATTTCTAATGGTTGTAATAGACCTAGCTATAAAGTCAGGGTTACCGAGAGTTTCTTTCTCTCCATGTTACATTATGGGTTCCTTCAATGGAAAGAAGAAGCACGATAGTTATCAGGGATATCCTCAACATCAAGTTCATTCTAGACCACTTGAACTTCTTGGAACTAATCCTTTTATTATATACCTATTTAGAAATACATGAAATTCAAAGAGGTTTTACACTATGGAACTTAAGAATTGTAGGTACTATAGAGGCTCAAGGAACTTACATTGATTCTTCCATTTTTATTATACTTATCATAGTGGAAAGAGATCATCATATCCTCCAAAATATTCATCACAATAAAATCCCTTACATGCAATGGGGTTCATAGCATAAGATTATAGAAAAAAAATTCTTCAAATAGGGGAAGAGTCACCCTAGTAAGTGGATATGGATCCAATGACTGTGAGAGGTACAATTAATATAGCTTAATCATTAATGACTGCTCTATTTGATAATGGTGTATCTCATTCATTTGTTTCAACCCATATTGTTAATATTCTATTTCTTTCAATGGTGATTTTATCTAATGTATTGGATATCAATATACCCCCTGGAAAAAAGAGAGAATAGGGTATCTATAGTCATACATGTGTATTCTATCTATCAGATTACAAGCTCTCATGGACATTTCTGGTTCTCTTCATGAAACTACATGATGTCATATTTAGGATAGATTGGATCATTTAAAATAAAGACCAGATTGATTGTTATCTTCAAAGGGTTCCCTTCTCTACACCTAGGGGTGTTTTTTTGTGTCATTCAAGGAGAATTGAACCAAAGGTCATCCAGATACATGACTTATTATCCAGATTTGGGGAAATTAATATCTATGTTTTAATTTCATCTTGAATTGGAATCTTTGAGTGGTGATCTCACTCTAGTTGTTTTTGAGTATCCTATTGTGTTTCTTTTTTACTTATCTAGTTTTCCAAATGTAAGGGTGGTTGAGTTCTTCATTTACCTAATTCCTGGTACTCAACTATTCACTATTACCTCTCACTACATGGAACTAGCTAAAATAAGATATTTTAAGTCCACGTTGGATGCTATACTAGAGAAAGTATTTATACTCTCATGTGTGTCAACTTGGGCGGCTCCAGTTTTATGTGCTCATAAAGCTAATGGTTAACATTTACTTAGTTTTTATTATCAAAAGCTTAATCATGTTAGAGTAAAAAAAAATTATTTTTTGCAACATATTAATGATTTGTTTGATCAGTCATATGTGGAAAAGTCATTCTCAATGATATACTTTCAATCTGGTTACCATCAGTTGAGGATAAAAGAATCTAACATTCAGAATACCAATTTTTTGAATAGGAATAGTCATTATGAGTACCTTTTTATGCCAATTGGTCTAAAAAATTCTCCTACAATTTTCACAGCTTTGATGAATATGATTTTCTAGGTGTATCAAGCTATATTCTTTATTATATTTCTGGATGACATCCTTGTTTACTATAAGTACGAGGAGGATTGTATGAACCATCTAAGAATAGTTATGAGTCTATTGATAGATCACAAAATTTATTCCATGCTTTCAATGTGTGAATATTGTATTCATGAAGTAAAATTATTGAGATATGTAGTGTCATAACATGGGATATAAATTGATATTGAGAACTTAAAATATGTTTTGAAATGGGAATAACTATGATTTTTTTATGATTCATAGATTCATGGGTCAGTATGATTATTATCATCAATTTTTTACGTAATTAACAATGTTGGATTATCCAAAGACTGCTCTAACTCAAAAGGGAGTAATGTTTTCATGGGATGAATAATATTAGAGTTATTTTTTGGGATAAATCAAATTTCGACGACTGCTTCAGTTTTTACTCTTCCAAAGGACGAGAAGAGCTATGTGGTCTTCTATGATACATCAAGATTAGACTTGGGTTACATTCTTATATAGGGTGATCTTGTATTTTATTATGCATCTCTCCTACTGAGGTCACATGATAAGAACTAACCAAAAAAAATTGAAATTCAGTTGTGATGTAAGTTCTTAAGAGTAAGAAACATTATCCTTATGAATAATGGTTTTCCATTTCTTCAATCCACAAATGATTTAGTTTTATCTTCTCTTCAAACGAAATGAATCTCAACAATAGTTTTTGGGTGGAATACATAAATTATTTTTACATTGACATAATATATTCCTTGAGGAATGTAATTTCATTATATATTATTTGATAAAGAAACATCCAACCCAAGTAGTTAAAGAATATTCATAAGAGTGGTATTTGATGGATGTATTTGCAAAGTTTCATATTGGAGTCCATGAATCAGAGCCCAAGTTTTTTTGTCCTGCATTCAGTTAATATCTTCTCATCTCAAGATTATTATTCTTGAATAATATCTTGATGTTGAGTTTCATAGTATTAGAGAATCTGTTTATGGTGGGGAGACTATGACTGATTGGCCATTCTCCATTGAGTGTATTCTATTCTTTTTCAACCATTTTGTGTTACCATAAAATGTAAGGAATGATGTGATTGAGGATTTCCATAATTCCTAATGGTCCATGCACCTAGGAACTAAAAAGTTGTCATATTACTTTCAATGTTGATTATGGGGGCGAGTTATGAGATGAGGCATTTCTGAAGTTTTATCTCATTATTATATGTGCCAATAGGTCAAGGCCAAGCACCAGCAACCTTCATGTTTAATTCAGCCACTTCAAATGCTTGCTTGGAAGTGGGATTAAATCAATATGTAATTTGTGGTTGGGATTCCTCATACCCAAAGAACTAATAATGTGATATGGTTCGTGATTGATAGGCTAACAAAATAGGCTCACTTTGTACCCATTCATGATACAACCGAAGGTGATGAGTTAGGAAATATCAATGTAAAATTGATTTTTTGTTTGTGCAGAGTTCCATATTCTATATTATCGAATAGGGATCCATCATTCACTTCTTTTTCTCTAAGAGGCCTTTAGGAGGCCCTGGGATCTCACATCCATGTGAGTATGGCATAACATCCATAGTCGACTGGCTAGATAGAAAGAGCTATAGGAATGCATGATGATATTCTCCACACTTGTGTTTTGGACTTCGATGGGGATTGGGATTATCATTTGGCTCTAGTGGAGATATATTATAACAATAGTTACCAGTCCATGATCATGATATCTCATTTTGAGGCCTTTTATGGCCGTCTTTGATGATATTTTTTGTGTTGGTCAGAGGTTGTTAGAAGTTCCGTGGTTGGATGAAGTTTGGTCCAAGAGATGAAAGAAAAGATTCAGTTGATTCATTAGATGAAGTTGAAGGCACAAGAACTATATAAGTCTTACATTGATTATCATCACTGGATTTTGGAATTTTTAGTTGGTGGCTAAGTGCTCTTGAAAGTTTCACCCCAGTTGGGTCATCGATGGATTGGGAGGAAATGGAAGCTTTCTCCTTATTTTGATGAAGCTTTCAAGGTTGTTGAGTAGGTGGGGAAGTTTTCATACCATTTATAACTTCCCCAATAGTTTTTGTCGATACATAATGTGTTCCATGTATATCAACTATGAAAGTATATGTATGAACCTTCTCATGTTCTGAGCTGGCATGATCTTAAAGTTGAACCTGATTTATCCACAACGGAATGACCAATCAAGCAATTGGATTTTGAAACCAATGTACATAAAGGGAGTAATATAAATTTTGTTAATGTTCTATGTCATCATGGTTATTATTCTCATGATATATGGGAGAGGGAGGCTCAGATGAGAGAGAATTGGACTCATATGTTTGGCATGGAAGCTTCTGAGTATGCTTTCTAGGGACAAGAAAATTCTATGGTGGGGAGTCTATAACATCCTATTACTATTTTTTAGGTATTTAAAAAACTATAATTTTACCAATATTTGTTTGGGTTTCATTTTGGAGTTTCTTTTGGTGAATTTTTTAATGTTTTAGTGTTTTCTAGCATACTGCACGGTTAGCGCACAATTGGAACATGGTATCCCAAACTGTGGTCCCTCTCAATCATACAATGAAAATCGAGGAAGTGGGAATTCACATGGTAGGTTCATGATTAGTAAAGTAGTGTTGTCTCTTATTAGAATTGTGTAACCCATTTAAAATAGGAACATGGCCTACACATGTTTTTCCCATATAGTGCGCCTCTTCTAAGGAAACCATGTGGATGGGGTTTTCCTTAATCAAATTTTTAATTAAAATTTCCCATACCATCGATTTAGATCCCCAACAGACCTCTATAAACACAAATTTAATTCACCATTCCATGGAGCTCTTAATATGGATTCATAGCCTGTATGATCTCTATCAGTTTTGATTTGATTCTTTAGGAATGTCCTTCATTCAACTCGCAATTAGTTTCCTTTTTCCGATCAAATTCACGCACAATCTATCTCTGTCTCCCAAGGGTTTTATAGATATTTGAATGTTGTTGGGGGATTTAATTCCCACTATTATGGATCTAAACCTAGATTTGATTATTTTTTCTCACTAATTATATTTTTTTGTTCTTTTTAGGAAAATATCAATTAGGGTTTGTTACTTTTAGATCTAGTGACTCTATGGTATGTAGTTCTGTTATGATTCCCAATTTATATTATCCCAAAATATCATAGTTTAATTTAATTTTTTTGAATTAAAATCAATTTCATGGTTTTTATTTAATGGAATTAATTTTTTTGGGAAAATCCCAATTCCATTGAATTAGTGTTTTGAGAAAAATGGGTTTTTGGGATAAAATTAGAAAACCCCCAATTCCATTGAATTGGGTTGAGTTTATGGTAATTTATTGAATTTAAATTATATAATTTTAATTTAGTATTTGAGTGAAATTATTTCAATTTAATTATAGAATTTAAATTTGGAATTATGTTGATTGAAAATTGTGAAAACCCTCAATTCCTGTGAATTGGGGGTTTTGTGATTAAATTGATGGAATTTATTGAAAATTAAGTTATTGAATATATTATTTGGTAGTGGATTATGAAATTTCATGAATTGGTTTCAAATCCTTATTTGAGAAAAATGGATAAGAAACAGATTTGATTGAAACCATATGGATTTTATTTGAGTGAAAATGAATTTTTTAGTTAAAACCCCATTATGGATTTTAAATAAAAAATTAGAATATTTGAAATTGTGAATGGGATTTAATTTTATTTTAAATAGTATTAAAATAAATTTCCCATCATTTTTCTACTAGTGAACATGAAAACCTTAGAATGTTATTGAAGTATTTTGGGTGGAACATTATGACTTACAATATTATTAAACATCCTCTTAGTATATAATATACATTAGAAGGTGGTCATGATTCCCCTTTTCTATATGCCAAAAAAGGAATATGTACATATTTTTCATTCCACTATGTCGGGTCCCTATAACCACGAACTATCATACCGAATTAGGTATAAGGTCATGTGGCTCAGTTTTTTGTATTTCAAATGTATATATTCCATTGTTGTAAACTATTTTACATACCTTGAGAATTTTTATAAACTATTTTATATAAATGTGTTTATTTAGGAAATTTATGAAATTTTTGATTTGTGTAAAGAACCATTTGATTAAAGTTAAATCCATAATTTGAAAATTAATTCCATCATTAATATTGTGATGCATGAATTGATAAAGTATTTACGTCTTTTGAAATTTAAGGAATGATATTTGTATATGTGCTTTTGAAATTCCAGACCTATTTTTTTAAAACGGAAATCATTAATTTTTTTAATTTGATATTTTAAAATTGTTATGAAATATTTGGGTGAAATACTACTTGGATTTGGCTAACACCATACTTGTGCCTTCAGGTGTTTGTATATTATCTCCTTCTAGGGTCGATTCATGACAAAGCATCTCATAAAGACGATTCAAGATGTTGACCTGTGGACTTGGTGTGTTGTGTCTGAGTTGTGACTAGGGAAGTTTTTACTATTTTCTAGTTCATGGATTTAGTACTTAGGCTTTATTATTCTTGTTCTACTTCTAGTAAATTACTCCCAATGGAGTTTCTTTTGACAGTCATACTACAATGTTTCTTTTACTTCCACAATGTTTGTGAAAAAACCATTTCAAATTTCATTTTTTATGATGTATGGAGCTTGTCACCAACCCATGGGTATGGGGAAAAACCTTTGATCTATGTTAGGTTCGGCTCTGTTATTGGGTTACCAGGGTACCTAGGCCAGTTAGTGACAATTTCTGTATACTTTTATTCATAATAGTGGAAATATACACATTTATTTTGATATAATTATTTCCTAAAGACACCAAGAAGGAGTACAAAAAACCGATTATTCAATTGATTATTAATGCTTACATTTTAGGAGCTATATTTTTTCTCTCTATCATTGAATTACATGAGTTGTGAATCTTGTTTCCAAAGTCAAACTTTCAACCATATGTATTCTATTTTTTGTTAATATTAAACTTATAACACATAACACTATTTATTTTATTATATGTATTTTGTTTTATTAATTTAAATTTTTTAAATTTAAATATTCCATAGAATTATGAAAATTACCTTTGTATATAACTTATGAATTTTAAAATTAATGCAATTTACTTTTTATTACAATTTGAATTGATCACCTATTATATTGTGTATATTGTATTCATATATTATATATTTCCATTCATTTATAATATGCAGAATGTTGAATATATTCATATTAACCTCTTTTGATATTACATGGATACATGATGGAGAATAATTCACTAATTTTATATTGGTAAACTTTTTAAACGATATCTCATTTTAGTGTGTAAATATTCTCTGACACGTTACATAACATATTATTCAGAAGACAATTTATTACATGATTTTGAAAAATAATGATTGGATGAAATATATGATGTCAATAATTATTTTACCAGAGATGGTCTAACTAAAAATAATCTTAGAAAGAACATAATAAGAAATAATTGAATAGACCAAACCACTATCATTTGAAATGTTCAATTGTTTCATTCAAATACAATGGATCACAATTTAAAGATATATTTCTGTTCTGTTACATGCACTACATATTATTTAATCCTATTTATTAAACTACCTATATTTATTCTCATTTAAGGCTTTATTAGTTAAATATATGTTTTCATTTATATTTATTCATTTTGTAATTTCGTATTTTCCAAACTTTTTTACAAAAACCACCCTTCTATATTCATTCCATTTTTTATTAAACTATTATAATAAAATTTCATATTTCACCTAGAAATGTTAAAATTTTTCTGTTTAGTTAAATTTGTTTTATGTATGAAATTATACAACAACCTACTAAGAAAGGTGATGTGATAATATTTAGGGTTTTTATCTTTAATCATCTAACTAGTCAAAGATAGATTTACAATATGATGCCTCGTGGATAGTAGAGCCTTATCACTTGGATGCGGATTTTTTATTTCATAATTTTTTTTTTAATTTTTATTTAATGATTAATGTTCTAATGATGAAGTATAATTTCATTTATTAATGTTCATTGATCCAATTATTGGTTTATATTATAATTATCATGGATTTTGATCTTTCTGAATGTTTCTCTATGTCTGATCAAGGAAAACGTTATGAAATTTGTGGATCCTAAACATAATAGTGAATATAATATTAAATTAACAAAAAAGGTATCCCTCATTCCTACCCCAAAATCCTTATAGTGTATTGAAATGGGAAATAGAACATAATTAATGGTTTTGTGAATTTGAATGATGCAGATGGACGCAATTCAGCACTATGTGGGAAACAAGATCTAGGGTTCCACCCCAACATGAGTATTGTAGAGATGGCACTCGATCCCATTCTCAAATAACCTATACCCTAATATTAAAACTGATTAAAAATAAAATCCACTGATGTGCCCAAATCATCAGACCATTCTTTTCATTAGCTACTGTATTATTTTTTCATCACAAACACTATATTTTTTTCTAGTTTTTTGGATGGTAATGTTTGTTTTCATTTGTGATATTTTTTACTTTTTAGCTCTAGTTAAGGACTATTTTTTCATAAATAAAGGGTTTTTTATCCTAATATGTCATCTAAACCATTTCAATTTTTAAACTTCTTTCTTTAAATGGAATTTTAACATGTTCACCATAGAAAAAAAAATGTTTTAAATTTTATATTTTTTAGAAAAAACTCACATATTTCTATTTTTTTTTTAATTTTCATATATAGTTGAATTATTTTCCTTTTTCATGATTTTTTTATTTGGTGCATTATGTGAGATAAACCTTCAAAATATAATTTTTAGATAAGTAATTATAGTGAAATATCTCAAACTATAAGACAACCCTTAGATATATCTTTTTTTTAATTTTTCAAAAATATTTGAAATAATAAATAATATTTTATGATATATAGATTTGTTACATGAGTTTTTTTAAGTGAATTTTGACATTAAGGGAGGTTATGATTTTGATTGGAATAGTGATACATCATTATCAGTTACCATCAAGGTCTCATTAAGATACATAAAAATGAATGATACTAATGTTATTATTTTTATTTTTATTTTTAATTATCTATAATTATTTTTAACATTAGTAATTATAGTTAACATTTGAAATGTTATCTTATTAAATTCAAATTGTATTCATTTTTTAGTTTATCCATTCCCCCATTAAAAATAAAAATATATAATTAAATTTAATGTTCATTTTCTAAATAAATAATCCAACCATTCTATATTATTTCCAGAGAGTGATATTAAAAGATATATTTTTCTGTGACATATTCAATGAGTTAATTTTTTTTCTTAATTATTGGCTTCAATTAATGATTTTGGATATTCTAATCTCTATTGTGGAACTTTTGGGTCACCAATTTAATTAAATTTCTATGTTAGTTATTTTTTATTGTCTTAATTTTACTAAAAGAAATTTCACTGAAAATTTAATGTGAATAATGGACTTTTCATTATTTTGCAACACGATGTATCTTTATTGTTGTGAATTTTACCCTCAGTTTATAAAATTATTTAATGATTTAAATATTTTATGATAAAATATAAAGAATTTTTTTCGTTATTGTAATAATTTTCTATTTAATTGTTTCTTTTTTGATTAATTTCACCATTAAGGTTTGATTTTCTACAAACTTATAGATACTTGAAAAAGTGGTTTTGAATGCTTTGATAAACATGTCATCCAGAATATAGATGCATTAGTTTGGTGTTTATCCTTCAAACCCACAATTGAATTATACTTTATTCCACTAAAATGTTGCTACTTTCTTATGATAATTTACTATTTTTGTGTTATATATATGATAATTTCACTTGAAGAAAAACTAATCTATTATACATGTCTTATATGAAGTTCATCTAGAAGGTGTTTTTTAACATTTGTTACATGATATTATTCAATATAAATTGTTTTAAAATAAAATATTTTGAATTTAATTTATATGACATATATTTTTTATTTATGTATATATATTTTTATTAAAAAAATTACTGTCATTTTAATGTGAATTTTCAATTGATGGATTATGTCATGAAAATGCACGGGTGGGGGTACTAGGAGGAACAAAACATGTATTCACTAAAAGTAGGGGTTTGTGTACATTATTTGGACTTCAATAGAATCACTTAGTTGATATGGGAATAACTTAATCTCATATCCTCATACATCAACTACTTGATTCCTCATACATCAACTACTTAATCTCATATCCTCATACATCAACTACATGATTCCATTGAAGTAGTTCAAATGGGAATAAGTTAATCCCATATCCTCATACCTTATTTTGACTTCAATGGGATGAAGTAGTTCATATGGGAATAACTTAAGCTCATATCCTCCTACATCAACTACTCATCTATAATGTGTTTTTTATTAATATTGTTAGATGCTATAAAATAATATTAGTTTATTATTATTTGTAACCTTATAATCATAATATTTTTATGATGAAATATGTGTCACATTTATTTTTTTCATCCCATGAAATGTATATAGATGAGTATGGTTGTCTACATAAACCATTATAAAGAACACATTATACTATAATTCATATAGATTAATCTATGTAACATTTTATGTATGTTCAAAAATGATGAAAAAGTCGCATTCTAGATAGAGTGGTGGAAAAACATTTGTTTGTACAAGTATGTATTTTTTTTTAAATTTATTTTATATTGCATAATTTTGAAAACAAACAAGAATCTATTACTATTATATATATATATATATATATTTCTTTATAATATATACTAACACCACATGAATTCTTACACCACATACATGTTTCAAATATTATATTTTCATTTTTATTAAATCTATGTTTTCATTGAATTCCTCGCTATCCTATCCCATGCAATTACATGGGTGGGATACTTATAAGAATAATGATAAGTAAATTTTTATTATTTATAAATTTAAATATATAATAAAAATAATGAAAGTATTTATTATCAATTAATTTTTTGAGATGTTTTTATAGCTCCTTATGTGTGTCTTTTGTTTTAAAAAACCAATATTTGATAATAATAATAATAATAATAATAATAATAATAATAACAATATGATGTTTTAAGTGGTTTTTTTATTTTTGATAATTTAAATTGATAATAATTGTACATATTAATGAATATTTGAAAATAATTTATTAACACCTATTCATGAATAAATTGTAATTATTATTAATGATTGATAATTTATAATTGATAATTGAAAATATTAAATTACTTACTAGAATTAAATAAATAATAATGAAAATATGAAATTATCAATTCTCTGTATAAATATATAAATAAAATATAAAAATTATATATATATATATTAATACGGGGAGACACATATCATAAATTGTTGCACCCGGTGTTGTTGTGTGCCTGTGGTGATCTTACTATTTTTTCACTAGTAATGCTTTGGGTTGTCCCATACAAATGGCTGTTGTGTTTGTTTGTTGGATCTTTTTTGTTTCTATCACCCAATCTGTATTCGCTGAAAAAAAAATATACTATAAAAAATGAAAAATATTGGATATTTTATTAATAACCTACAAACCACATAGCCCACCCCAAATCCCCCCAGAAGACACTAAAATGTACCTGATTTACATAAGAAATAAAAAACTACTGAATAGGATTATGAACCCCTAAAATATTAGAGATTAGAGATTGTTATAAACTATCCCAATATAGACATCACTAATATGATGTGTTGTTGTTGTGGTTATTACATATTATTTATATTTTTATATTTAATTGTATAACTCTTTTGGGAATAACCTATTGGTTGGGTCATTTTGAGGTCTAATACAAGTCTCAAGATCAAGTATCATCATTTAAATTGTAGGACCTAGTAGATTTATTTTATAATTTTTAATTCACCATCCCCAAACTTTTTAAAATATTTAGCTATATATATAGTAATTAATAATACTATAAAATTTTAGTTATATTAATTATAAAATTATATATTAAAAATTAGAAATTATATATCGATTAATATTATTTTTTTATTTTTTATTATTTATTAATAATATATATATATATATATATATATATATTTTCAAACATAAACATATATTTTATTAATTTTTCATTAACTAAATATCACATTTATGGATTCTTTAAACCACCACTAAAAATATACCATTAATTTTTCCTGATTTATTAAAAGGAATCCGAGGAATATTTAAGAAAAAATAAGTTTCAATAGTTTTAGAAAATTTAATTCATTCTTGAAAATCCATCATGAATGGGGGTGATTTATCGAAACCTTTTCTAAAATAATAACGTACAAACTACAGTGCAATATTGAAAAAAACTACTAAGAATGCATTGGAAAATAATATTTTTCCTATAGTTAGTGGTGAATGAATAATAGAGGAGATGAAAAAACCTTAAAAAACATACTGAATTAGAACAATGGGGTCTATTCAGACTTTTCTCTCTAATGAGAAAATTATTATTTTTTTCAAAGTCAGTTATGTATGACTACTTAAATTTTTTTGGTATATTATTATATTATAAACATGTTAAACAAAGACACATATAGAATTCATTCAAGTCATCCTCTTTTTTTCTCATCCCTTACAGGCAAGAAAATAGTATGCTTAATAGAATTAAAATGTATGTGACTCTAATTCCCTAATTTCACTCTATATGATTAAAATTTTATTTTTCATTTCATAGTTATCAATTTAAAAATGATAATCTATAACCATGATCAACATGGATGAAAATTAATTATGATTTTGTTGGTTATATTATACTCTTCATTTTTATTCCCTATTAATGGATGAATTTCATTCTTCTCAATGTATGAATGATTTTTATTGTTTGATAAAGATATTATTACTTAATGAAAATATATAATTTTATAGAAGTTATTTATAATAAACACATATAAGATTGTTTTTAAAAGTGGAAAGACACTTTTACAATGTAGTGTACCTTTTTATATATCATCTTGGAAAATCACAATTTCATTAGTGATGTTTTTGGAAAATCTGATAGTTTGTTCTTAGTCTATTGGTTTTGTTATGAGAACTCATTCATTCATGCACTTATGAATAAATATTTTAAATTTGTTCCTTGGTGATTTATTTTACTCATGGATTATGAGACTAATTTTAAGGATAATCTCATGTCTGATGTAGTGAAATAAAACCAATTTAATTCTTAATGTATCATTATCGAATCAACATATGATGAATAATAAAAAACCAAATAGTTTTGCATCTACCACACTTGGTCCTATCTATGGTGATCTCGATAGAGGTATGCCAATTTATTATTTTCCATCCAATGCATGGGATTCCATTAAAACCACCAAACATTATGTTATTTTTGAATCATTAATTCATTGTAATCAATATTTTATAGAGAAAATTCGAATTATATGTTTCAGTTTTTTAATGAAAATATTATTATAATAGAGAGTTCTTTAAATATCATCTAAATCATGGTATGAGGTCAGTGAAGGAATAAAACTGGCCTATAAATTTCTTAAAATGGACAAAAATTAAGCTATAAATAGGATGATTAATATATTAAAACACATTTCAAAATAAATTACTCAATTTGGTCAATGTTTCTACAATGTTTAAAGAAATATATAAAAAAATTGTGGATATTATGCTTTAAAATTTATGAAGGATATCGTAGTCCACCAATAGATTATAATCCCCTAATGGTCAATTTCTAATGGTAATTAAAATTTCATTAAAAAATTTCTTAATTTTTTATTTGATATCATTTTCTCAGTACAACCAAGATTTCCTACAGTCTACATACTAAAAATAAGAATTAATTTTTTTAGATATGAGTTGGTAGTGTATATAGTGTTAGAATGGTTTTTGACACAAAATTTATATGACTACCTATTATGTTTGTTATATATTATGGTTTATGACATTAGATATACATTTGGTATGTGAAAACAAACTAATGTAATGAATATTTTTTTAAAAATTTTCATTAGGAAGTGTATAATAGAGTGTCACACTATGTGGATTATGAAATATCTAGAATCATGTCAGCAGATTCTCATGCTAATTAGAGATTACTCTTCGAGGATATAACTAAGATAATGGTGATAGGTAAATGTGTTAAGAATATATATAACTCAGATGGAAATTCCACTTCCAACTGCTTATTTAATTAATTTTATCATCATTTTGTCTACTATTTTAAAGTTAATTTACATACCATTTTTATCTGAAAATTATTTTGTTTTTTTCATAGATATTTTGTGAAGTCATATATTTCATTCAACTATATGAAACAAGCCTTAAAATGTTCATTTCATATGGAAGATGAAATTGTAGCCTGCATGAAATGTGAAGTGAATTGTAAGGATAAATATACTAAATGGTATTTCAATAGTTGAAAAAATGTAGTATTAACAAAATATCTATCGTGAACATTTTCTTGAATGATGTAGAAGTCATCCACACCTCTATCATCTGCACATCAATTTGATACATAGTGTACTATGTGTGACTCTATGTGTATGTTTTTAGTTAATATTTTACATTTCAATTCAAAAAACTGAGCACACACTCAAAACTATGATAATCCATTTATACTGTTTCTAAAATTTAGTAAAATCATCCATAAGTCATTTTTGGAATGTTAGATTCAACTGAACCTCAATCTAATACATTGTGTGTCCGATATGACTAAATGTTTTTATTTTCAATTTAAAATATGTGTTTTAGGTCGAAACACTGACTACATGATTAGAAATGATAAAACCCATTTAAATTGTGTTGATACTTTATAAAAATGATCAATAAGTCATTTGTGATGTGTAGGAATCAACCGAACCAAAATCTGATACATGGTTTTTCTTGCATGGATTTATGTGCATGTTTTCAAGTTAAAATTGGATGTATATTTAAAAAGACATAGCACATAATAAAAAACTAGACAATATTGTTATATTGTTTTGATACTATTGAAAAATTATCCATAACACCTTTACGAGGTTTATGAATCAACCACCCTACAATCTAAGACACATTGTTACCCGTATGAATTGAAGTGTATGTTTTTAATTTATAATTTTCAGTTTCTTTGAAAACACAGTTGACCGAATGAAAACCTATAAAATGAATTCCATTTTTTTGACACTTTAGTTAAATTATCCATAAGTCATTTTTAATGTGAATTAATCCACAACTTTTCAAATTGATACACGATGAAGAAGATATGACTCAAAGAGTGTGTTTTCAATATAGAAGTACCATTTAAGTTTAAAACATCTGTCACATAGACAAAAAATTAAAAAATGTCATAATATTTTAAAAAATCAAGATATTGATCCAAAATTCATTTTTATTGTGTAGAGTTAAACCCCACATCAATCTGACAGATGATGTGGTCGGTATTACTCAAAGATCTTGTTTTCAATTTAAATCTGACAGTTTAGTTCAAACCAAATGACACATACTCAAAATTGGTAAAAAAAAATCATATTGTTTTGATAATTTATTAAAATGATCTATACGATATTTATAATCTATAGAAATTAAAAACACCTCAATATGGAACATGTTGTTCCCGGTATGAATTGATTAGTATTATTTTAGTTTAAAAATGTCATTTCAGTTCAAAACCCAAGTGACATAATCAAATCCAATAAAACATATTAATATTATTTTTATAAATTAGGAAAATGATCTACAAGTTATTTATGCCATGTATTAATAAATCACACTTCAATATGATACTTAATGTGTCTAGTTTGACTGGAAGTGCATGTTTTTTAGATAGAAGATCCATTTATGTTTAAAAATTGTGTCATATTTCCAAAATAAAGATAATGGGATTAGGTTATTTTCAAAATATAATAAAATGATACATTATTCATTTGTGATATGTAAGAATCAACCACATGTAAATCCAACACAAGATGTTGTAAATATGGCTCGAAGTGAATTTTTTTCAATTTAAAATTGGTAGTTTAGTTCAAAACACACACATGATACTCAAAAATGAGATTAAATTTTAATATTATTTTTATAAATGAATATTTGGTCCAATTGTTTTTTATTACTTATAGAAATAAACTAAACCTAAATATAATACATGGTGTTCCTGGTATTACTTGAAGTGTATATTTTTAGTTTAAAAATAAAATATTTGTTAAAAAAAATTGGAATACTCAAAACCAAGTAAATGATTTAAAATTTATTTCATACATTAGGGAAAAAAATACAAAAGTCATTTTATAGTTGTAGGAATAATATTCCCATCAATATTACATTGGATGTGTCCAGTATGACTCGATATTTTTGTTTTCAATATAGTACTGCCATTTAAGTTTAAAATGTGCATAACATATCCAAATATGAGAAAATGATCTTGTATTTTTTTTTCAAACCTTAAAAAAACAATTTAGTACTCATTTTTGATGTATAGGAATTATCTAAATAGAAATATCACACACAATGTGGATGGAATGACTCAAAGTACACATATTCAATATAAATGTGTCATTTTAGTTTAAAATGAATCTCATTCCCTAAAATGAGAAAAAGAGATTGGATTGTTTTAAAAAATTTGGACAATGATCCACAAATCATTTTTGACATATATGTATCAACTATACATTAATCTTATAGATGATGGGTAATATATGACACAGAGTTCATGTTTTAAATATAGAAGTTCCATTTTTGTTTAAAATATGTGACACATAGAAAAAGTGATCAATCAATTTTTGTTTTTTTTCAAAAAATTTAAAATTGATCGAAAATTCATTTGGGACATGTAGGAATCAACCACATAATAATATGACAGTTTATGTTGTTAGTATCACTTAAAGTGTTTGTTTTCAATATAAATGTTTCATTTTAGTTTTAAAAGTGAATCACATATCCAAAACTATGTAAATGGGTTTGGATTATATTCAATAATTTGGAAAGTGTTTAGTAATTAGTTTGTGTTCTGTAGGAGTTAAACACACATCAATCATACAAAAAATGTGGTTGGTATGGATTTTAGTGCGTGTTTTCAAAATAAATGTTTCATTATAGTTTAAAAAACTCATCACATGGAAAAAACTAAGAAAAAATGCACAATTTTTTTTACAAACTTTAGGGAAATGATCGAGAATTCATTTTTCACAAGTAGGAATTGATAACATGTCAATACAATTCACTTTTTTTCTAATATGACTTGAGGTGCATGTATCACATAGTCAAAACTGAGAAATGTTATTATATTTTTTTCAAACCTTAGAATGATAATCCATATATAATTTTTAATATACAATAATTAAATGCACATCAATCTGACACAATATTTAATGACAATATCATTAATATATATAGCAATTAACAATATAATTTATCATAAGTGGATTAGATTACATTAAAATAATATTATTTTTCATTTAATATTACAAAAATTGACATTTGTTCTATTTGGGAAAATATTTTGTAAAAATATTGATCATTAGAGAATGCCTTATATATAAGTAATGATTCTTCATATTGGTTTTAATTTTTTTAAATTAATAGTAATTATCACATAAATGTAAATATTTTGTATATAATTTTTTTTATTAAAATCATAGTGTAATTTTATATTTGTATTTTGATTTGGTGTAATTTTATCACACATTACCACATCTATTTTGTTGAATGTAATATTATTATTATCAAAATAGAGCTTATAATTGAAAATCTGGTAAGTTTGGAACAAATCCATTGGAATATATTATTCAATGATTTTTGAAGAAATTTTTTGTTTTTGGGTTCTCTATTGAATAAAACTCAAGGATTCAATTTATTATTAATGAAAATGGTTTCTTTTTTCCTATTGGAACTTTTAATGACTTAACATTTTTGTGTTTTTAAATACCAAAGAAGACAATTATATAAAAATAAACCTACACACGAAAAATCAAATGGGAAGATATTCATTTCATGTTCGTAGTCGATTATCTTGATTGACTATATATTGATTCTTGTCAAGGATATTATGGAATCTTACCACCATGCTTAACATGTGGCTAGTTTCTACTATTGTAGTTGGATTCTACATTGGAGCTTCTTATTTCCATATCTGACTATGATTTACCTTCCTATACAGAACATAGTGGACCCTTTCCACATTTTTTAATGTGGGAGTCTCTGTTTGAGGAGGGATGCAAACCAAGAATTATAAAATTATGCCCTCAAGTGCGCTGAAACTTTAGATGATCCAATGAAGAATCTATATCCCCTACTATCGATTGATATGTAACATCCCATCACCATTTTAAGTTATTCCTAATCCCCTCTTTTGGTTGAGCCTTGGTTGGGTTTCATTTGGAGTTGTTTCGAGTGATTTTCTAAAAAATATGGAATATTTTGGGATAGATCACGGTTAGAACACAGTTTGCAAATCCATTCACTATTTCATTTATTTGGACAATGGGCTCCCCATGGTCTGTGCACAACTTTCCCTAACTATGCACAGTTTCCCAAGAAATCATGTAAATAGGGTTATCTAGATCTGAAATTATTATAAATATTTCCTAAGACCAATTTTTAGGTCCTGCACAGACCTTCTTCGACCCAAATGAATTTCTCCGTTCCTTGGAGCTCCTAAGAAGAACTCTGGGCCCCTTGAAGCCATTTTGGAAGCAATCTGAAGCTAGGGGAATGTTGTTCGATCCTTATCTAGATAGTTTCCTCCTCCTATTAACTTCCTCCCATGATCTCTCTCTTTATCCTTAGGGTTCCATGGACCTTAGTATTGAGTTTGGATCTAATACCCTTTGTTTTTGGTAACTTAAACCTAGGTTTTATTCCTATTTGTGTGATCATCGTTCTTCATTGATAAATCCTTATTAGGGTTTGGCGTTGCGAGATCTGTTGTTTTTAGTAAGTGGTTCCACCACGATGACTAACTTTTATTGAACCTAATTACTTTGTTTAAAATATAATTTTTTTGGATTTAAATTAAATTTTTTATATTTGAATCAAATGGATTTCAATCATTTTGTTGAAAATCCCAAATTCTGATGAATTGGTGTTTTTTGGAAACAAATGGGTTTTTGTCTTAGAATTGGAATTTGGTGAGATATAAATTGTTTAATATATTTTTTTTAATGTGAATTGAATCAATTAAAATGTTGATTTTAATTGAAGAAAAATTTATTTGATGAAATGTTTGTGAAAATTCACGATTCAGGGGAATTGGGGGGTTTGTGGTGAAAATGATGGAATTGTTTGGCTTGGTTTCAAATCCACATTTTTTGAAAAATGGATTAAATTTTTTGATCGAAACCCTAGGGTCTCATCTTGGTGAAAATGAATCTTTTTTATTAAAACCCTGTTATGGTTTTTAAAGCGAAAGTTGGCACATTGGAAATGGAAAATGGGATATATTGCATTTTATTTTATAAAATTAATTTCCCATCATTTATTTTCACTTGATCACATGCAAGACTTAAGCAGTTAGTGAGTTATTTTTGGTGGAACTTTCTGATTCTACAACATTCTAAAAAAACATATCATCAAATCCCATTCCTTAGGCTATGTTGATGATATTCCTTTACCTTAGTCTTAAAGGGGCATATGTACATACTTTTCCTTATCCACAGTGTTGGATATCTATATTCTGGAACTATCATACCTATTTGGAACATGACCATGGTTCCCTCTTTTTTTATATTTTATGAATTCATATAGAGTATTTTGTTATAAATTGTTTTACATGTGTCGAGAATTTATATAAACTTTTTATATAAAGTGATTATTTAATCCATTTGTGAGAATTTCTATTTATGAAATGTTTCTTTTTTTAAAAGAAAATTCCATATTTTGAAATGTTTTCAATTATTTGAAATGTATAACATGATTTGATAAAGGTATTTCCTTCTATTAAACTATAGAGAATTATTTGATTAAATATGCTCTGTTAATTCCAAACCTATTTGTTTTAAAATTTAAACCACATTTTGGTTAAATTTATATTGGAATATGTTATGGAATAATTGGGTGAAATTCAACTGGGCATTGGCTAACCCCCTACTTGTTCATTTTGGTGTTTGTAGATTATATCCTTCCAGGTTCGAGCGAAGGAAAATGATCTCTTAGTGGTGTATCCTACTGCAGAACATTGGTTTTGGTGAGTTGTGTCCTTAAGGACATTGGGATGATTTCTCCTTTTTAAACATGGGTTATAGAACTATGGTGGTCGTGCCTGTTTAAAATTAGGTACTTTACTCCCAGTGGTGTTTTCCCTTGATATGCATACTATCTTGTTTTTTTTAATTTCCGTATTGTTAGTGGAAAAATCGTTTCCTAATTTAGATTGTATGATGCCAGGTTCTAGTCACCGACTTGTGGGGATCGAGAATGCCCTTTAGGATATGTCAGGACCAACTTGGTTATCATGTTACCATAGTACATGGGTTGGTTCATGAAAAAGTGGCATCAGATCTCAAGGTTATGCTATTGTATTGAATTTGGAATGCATTGTGAAATCCTGTCGGGACATATGAGGTAGTTGTGATTGATTGCATGGATGTATCTCACTGTAATGTACCTTAAGTTGCTAGGGGTGGTAAGGGAAATATGTATTGTGGTTAAGTTGCAGTCTTTTCCCTCTTTTTATTTGGATATCTTGAAATCCAAGTCTTGTGCATCCAACAAATTGGGATTAATTTCCCTTGTTTCTCTATTTGTTCATTTCCTAATGTCTTTCTTATTGTTGGATAATGTTTTCTAACATCATTCCTCTGATAAGTCATGCGAATCAAACCTAGTAGGATGATTTTGCAGAACCAAAGTGAGAAAATCCTATTGTGGATCCGAATATGATTGAGGTGATCATGCACACTATCCAAGATCTAGGACAAGCCCCCCCCCTCCAGTTCCCATTCAATCTCTTGTTGAGGAACCTCAGATGGATGTTCTCAATATTAGTTCCCAAGAGATCATTCTCTATAAACCATCACCATTTATGGGATAAAATGACCCTTAAGAGGCCAGGGTGTGGTTGGGTAGTTTGAATGCTTATTTTGGTTTTGGAAACACCCGATTAGATAAAAGTGAAGTGTGCCACTTTTTTGCTGGAAGGACCGAGTAGAAGATGCTGTGAAACTATGGGGAAAACGAAGAAACATGAAGGATTAGAGTAGAAATACTTCAATGTACTTATCACTGACATGTTATATCCATATTCGATGCTGTTGGCCAAGTCTACTAAGTTTTTAAGACTTAATCATGCTAACAGGTTTGTGACAGAATATGAAACTAGTTTTGCAGAGCTTGTGCACTTCGCAACTGAGATAGTATGGAATGTGAGGATGAAGGATTGAAGGTTCAAGTTGGGACTTCATCAGGATATTCATTCTCAGGTTTTCTTGTAAAATATTCCCTCTTATTCTAATATAATGGATAGATAAATGATGGTCGAGATGGACCTAGAGGGTACGTTAGGGTTATCGGGTGTCTCATTTTCACCTATTGTTGGTATGAGTTCCATCAAGGGAATGTAGAAAAATAATGAATCCCATGGTAGTTCTTGATGGAAGGGTTTATCTAGAACTCCTGAAATACCAGTCAGATGCCCTTTGGTTTGTTTCTAGTGTGGAAAGTTAGGTAATTCATATAAGGTTTTCACTGAGGCACCCAAGAATTGTGGCTCCTGTGGGTGTTCAGAGAACTTGTAAAGGTTATGTCATATTTATTCCACTGGGAAATGATCCTTCGATCCTCCTAAAACTATGGGGGAAATCAGATGCCTCATGTGGAAAAGGGTTCCAACCATAGGAATCCAGAAAAAATCTTTTTCATATAGTGGAAGAGTCTCCAGAAAAATCTAAAATGAGTCCAATGACTGTGAGAGGTACCATCACTATAGATTCATCATCAGTGACTGTTTTATTTGATACCAGTGCATATCATTAATTTATTTCAACCTTTTTTTTAATATTCTTAATAATATTATGGAGGTTTTATCTTGTTCAATGGATATTACTACACCACTTGGTATGAAGAGAGAGTATGGTCTCTGTAGTCCCAATAGTGTTTTCTCTCTATTAGGGGTTGAGTTTGCTTTGGCCTTTCTTGTTCTCAACATTAAATATTTTGAAATAATCATCAAAATGGATCCTCTCATGGCCAATAAAGCTTGTATTTATTGTCATCTTTGACGGGTCTCCTTCACTACGCCCATTGGTGTGTCTCTCATGTTTCAAGGAGAATGCGACCCAAGGTTGAACAGGGAAGAACCTTCCTATATGGAGTTTGGGAAAGTAATATCAGTGTTTTATTTTTATATAGAGTTCTAACCTTTGAGAGGTGATCCCTCTCCAGTAATTGTTGTGTTTCCAAATGTGGTTTCTTCTAATTTCTCTTGGTTTCTATCAACAAGAGAGGTTTATTTTTCTAAGAAAGGATTTGTGCATTCGATCATTTCACCTTGGGTGGAACTGGTTCAATTTTCCAAGTAATCTGATGGTTTTTTCCACCTTTTCATTGATTAAAGAAAGATCAATTAAAAAATTTTAAAGAAAAAGTATCCATTTCCAAAGATTGATGATCTATTTGATCAATTGAAAGGGGAAAAGTGGTTCTCAAAGATTGAACTTTTATCGGGTTACCATCAATTGAGGATAAAATAATATATCATTCAAAAAAATACCTTTAGGAGAAGGTATGGCCATTATGAGTACATTTTCATGAATTTTGGTTTAACCAATTCTCCCGAAGTTTTCATGGATATAATGAACAGGATATTCTATGTGTATCTTGTTACCTTTTTCGTAATGTTTGTGGAAAATATCCTTGTGCACACTAAATCAGAGGAGGATCATAGGTATCATCGGAGAACACTGCTAAGTTTGTTGAGAAATCACCAACACCATGAAAAGCATTCAAAGTGTGATTTATGGATTAGGGAAGTGATGTTATTAGGACACATGATGTATAAAAATGGTATTTCAGTTGATTCGAAAAAGGTGAAAGCAGTTATGGCATTGAAAAAACCACATAACATTTTCAAGATTCAAATATCCTTAGGTTTAGATCGATATTTTCATGCTTCATGAAAGACTTTGAAAAGTTGGCCTCTACGATGACATCTCTTACTCAGAATAGAGTGAATTTGGTTTAGAATGAGAAATGATTGATTTATTTTGTTGAAATGAAATATCATTTGACAACTACATTGGTTTTGACTCTTCTAGAGGCTTGGAAGGGCTACATGGTCTTTTTTGATGCATCGAGTTGAGGATTGGGATGTGTTCTTATTCTAGGTGATCATGTTGTTGATTGTGGATCTTTTCATCTTAGGATGCATGAGAAGAACTGTCTGAACCATGATATTTAACAAGTCGATGTGATGAAAAATCTTAATAATTGGCAACATTACCTTTATGGAGAAAGGTTTACTATGTTTTCTGACCACAAAATCTTGAGTTACATATTCTCTAAAAAATATTTGAATCTCCCCTAGAGCAGTTTCATGGATTACCTGATGTTTTTTTATTTTCCAATTACGTATACCACAAGTAAAGGGAATATCATTGGTGATTCTTTGAGAATAAATATTCCAGTCCAGGAAGTGAAATAATCATTGGAGTAGTGAAACTTGATGGATATCTTTGTATAATTTCATATCTGTGTTCAGTAAAAAGGGACTGGGACTTCCTTGGACAGTGTTCAGTTGTCATCCTCTCTTCATGAAATGGTTCTTTAGGATTAGTATCTTGATGTTGAATTACATATAATTAGAGACTCTCTTAATGGTGGAAAGATAGTTTCCCGTTGGTGATTTTCTAAATAGGGAATTCTATGCTATCAAAATTGTTTTGTGGTACCGTATTAAGTAAGGAAAGATGTGATTGGGGATTTCCATAATTACCAATTAGTTGTGCACCCAAGAACCAAAAATATGTTATATAACATGAAGAGGTGGTTCTGGTGGACATGTATGAGATGAGGAATTGCCTAGTTTGTCACTTTGTTCTATACATTCCAATAGGTCAAAGTTGAGCATGGGAAACCTTCAGGGTTGCTTCGACCACTTCCAGTCCCTACTTGGAAGAGGGATGATATATATATGGAATTTTTGGTCAGGTTTCTACATAAACAGAAGAAGAAGAATAAGATTTGGGTGGTTATTAATAGGCTAAAAAAATTTGATCACATTATACACATTCGTGATATAGTCAAAGTTGAGGTATTTGGAAGTCTCTATGTGAAATAGATTGTTTGGTTGCATAGAGTTCCATCATTTATAGTCTCAAATAGAGATCCTTGGTTTACATCTTGCTTTTGGAGAGTCATTTAGGAGGTTCTGGGATCTCACATCTATTTGATCATGATATAACATCCACTATTGGATGGCAAGACAGAAAGAGCTATAGAGATTCTTGAGGATGTTCTACGTACTTGCGTCCTTATCTTTTTGTGGAACATGGGATAATCATTTCAAGTTTGTGGAGTTTTCTTATAAAAATAGTTAGTCATCCAGGATCCAGATTGATACTTTTGAGCCCTTTTATGGTCCACCTTGTAAATCTCTATTTTGTTGGTCAGAAATTGGTGGGAGTTCCTTGGTTGGACTGAGCTTGGTCCAAGAGATGACATAGAATATTCAATTGATTCATCATAGAATGATGATAGCACAGAGTTGATACATGTCTTATGCTAATCATCAATGTAAACCTTTGTATCTCTTAGGTGGTGACCAGGTGTTATTGAACGTTTCACCCCATTTTGGGTCATTGGTGGCTTGGGAAGAAAGGGAAGCTTTCTCCTAGTTTCTTTGGACCTTTTGATGTTTTTGATCATGTGGGGAAAGTTTCATACCAATTAGCACTACCACCGCTACTAACATAGATACATAATACGTTTTTTTATCTCATATTTGAATATATTTATCTAATCCATGTCATGTTTTGAGATGGAATGATCTTGAAGTGGAACTATATTTATCTGCGATTGAATGACCAATCATGATAATTGATTCGAAGAACAAGGTACTTCGTGGGAGAATGATACCTTTGGTTTATAGGCTGTGGAAGCACAATACTAATTTTCATGAGACGTGGGAGAGGGATTCACATATGAGGGAGAAGTGACCTCATATTTTTGATTTCCTGGCTTCATCATAGGATTTATCAAGATTGAAAGTTTCTATAGCGGGGAG
This sequence comes from Viscum album, assembly GCA_963277665.1. Taxonomy (NCBI): domain Eukaryota; kingdom Viridiplantae; phylum Streptophyta; class Magnoliopsida; order Santalales; family Viscaceae; genus Viscum; species Viscum album. Next base: position 1,389,202,822 of record OY728160.1, read on the forward strand.
GTTGCAACATCCTGTTACCGTTTTAGGTATTCCTATACCCATCCTTTGGTTGATACTTGGATGGGTTTTGATTGGAGTTGTTTTAGGTGATATTATAAAAATGATAGAGGTGTTTGAGATGGATCATGGTTTTCACATGTCCTAACCATGGTTTGGAAAACTGTGTGCTAGTTCCCTGGTTTGGACAGTGGGCCCTGCATAGTTTGCATATGATTATCCCTAACCAGGTTTGGTTTCCCAAGAAACCATGCATACAAGTTTTTCAATATCTTAAATTTTTATTAAAATTTCCCAATCCCCATTTTTAGATCCTAGATGGACCACCTTAAACCCTAACACTTTTCTCCCTTCCGTGGAGCTCCCAAGAAGGATTCTGGGACCCTCAAACCCCTTCTAGGAGCGATCTGAAGCGAGGAAAATGTCAGTCGATCTCCTTCCAGTCAGATTACTCCTCTAATTATCTTCTTCCCATGATCCATCTATTTCTCCTTAGGGTTCCATGGATAATGTTATTGATTTTGGATCTAATACTATTTTTTGGATCTTAAACCTAGGTTTTATTCCTGTTTGTGTGATCTTCATTCTTCATAGAAAAATCCTAATTAGGATTTGGCATTGCAAGATCGGTTTTTTTGTAGGTGGATCCATTATGATGCCCTATTTTTATTGAAACTAATTTATTTTTATAAAATTTAAATTTTTTGATTTTAAATTATTTTTTTTAGATTTTAATCAAATGTATTTCAATCCTTATGTTGGAGAAAACAAATTATGATCAATTGAGGTTTTGGAGGAAAAAACGGGGTTTTGGCATGGAATTGGAATTTGGTGAGATTTAAATTGTTTAATTTAAATTTTGTTTTTGATGGGAATTGAATCAATTTAAATGTGGATTTTAATTGAAAAAAAAATTATTAGATGGAAGGTTTGTAAAAAACCCAGATTCAAGTGAATTTGGGGTTGTGGTGAAAATGCTATAATTGTTTGACTTGGTTTCAAATCACGATATTATGAAAAATGGATTAATTTTTTTTGAGGGAAACTGTAGGGTATAATCTTGGTGAAAAGGCATGTTTTTGATTAAAAACCCATTATGGTTTTTAAATAGAAAATTGGAATATTTGAAATGGTGAATGGGATGAAGTTTATTTTCTGTTATAAAATGAATTTACCATTATCTATTTGTACATGAGAACATGAAATCCTTAGGTAGTTAGTGAGTTATTTTGGGTGGAAATTTTTGATTCTACAATGTTCTAAAATATCATATCATCAAATCCCATTCATTAGGATATGGTGATGTGATCCCATTACCTTATTCCTAATGGGGCAAATGTATATACTTTTATGTATTCACAATGTTGGATGTCTATAGCCCAGAACTATTGTACCTATTTGGAACATGACCATATTTCATGCTTGTCTGCATTTTTTTAATTCATATATATATATATATATATTAATTTTTTATAAAATATTTTGCATGCCTTGAGAATTTGTATAAACTTTTTATATAATTTTTTTTATTAAGCAATTTTTGAGAATTTCTATTTATGTAAGGTGTCCTTTTATTAAAAGAAAATTCCATCTTTTTATATGTTTTCTATCATTTAAAATGTATAGAATGATTTGATAAATGTATTTCCATCTTTTAAACTATAGATTATTATTTTTTAAATATGATTTTTTAATTCCAAACCTATTTATTTTAAAATTGAAAGCACATTTTGGTTATATTGATATTGGAATCTGTTATGGAATCATTGGGTGAAATTTGACTGGGGTTTGGCTCAAGCCCTATTTGCGCCTTCAGGTGTTTATTGATTATCTACTTCCAGGTTCGAGCAAAGGAAAATGATCTCTTATAGGTGGATCCTACTACTAACTTTGGTCTTGGTGAGTTGTGTCCTTTGAGACATTGGGTGATTTTACCCTTTTTGTACTTGGGTTGTAGTACTATAGCGATCGTTCTAGTTTAACTTCGGGTACTTTAATCCTAGTGGAGTATTACTTTGATATGAATATTGTATTTTTTCTTTTATTTTCGAATTTTTAGTGGAAAAATCATTCCCACATTAATATTGTATGATTCCACGTGCTAGTATTAGACTAGTGGGGATTGGGAACACCCTTCGAGCTATTTTAGGAGTAACTCAATTATTGGGTTTCTAGGGTAACCGGGTTGGTCGTGACATGTCAATACTACTCCCATGGGTTTTAGACACCATTTTTTTTGATTTTTGGAATATTCAATTTAAATAGATTAATGTGGAGTTTTTGATATCTAGAATGGGATAAATAAGAGTACTTGAGAGGCCATATTTCATAGTCTTGCAATACCTCAGTCACTTGGTGGTTTGAATTCAGTAGTAGGAAGAGACTAGTAATTTTTGAGATGAATTCAACAAATAAACTAAATAAGTATGATGAATACATTGGGAATAACATAGGTCAACAGAATCAGTTATGTGATGAATCGGAAACAAGGTAGATACACATATGTCCCTAATCGACAATGTCAAGAAACAGCTGTGTGGAGCACAAATGCTTACGTGAATTTCTTAAACTTTGGGGGGAAATATCTGCATTAACCAAATCGACTACATGGGAAAATAATTTTTTATCCCAATCACCAAGGTGAAGGAAAGATAATATGTGGGAAGATTCATACATGATAAACTCATCCACATCATTCAAATTGCCTATTTCAATCAAGTTGGATATGTGGGATTAATCCAAATACGACTCTATTCTAGTAGGGAGTTATGTATGTTGACCTACAAGAATTTTTAATATTCATACATATATGTGGTCTCCATTACAAGGTTCAAATATGGTCAATATTTTACAACTAAAATAGGTAATCAATGTAGGTTTACTTCTTTTATATTTTGTGGAGTTCTTTCAGGAAGTATGTTTTCTCAGGGAGAAAGTAGGGATGTTTTGGATGATATTTTTAAAATGAAGAAAGATGGAGATAGAAATACAGATGTATTGTGGACACATAGAATTCTCTTAGTGACAAAGGAGGAGTTGATCAGGAGTTGGAAAATCTAGTCATTCAAGAAGCTGTTTTAAATCCCTACCCAATGGGTTCTTTGTTTTTGTTTTCTCCTTATGTCCCTATATTTTTCAATCAATTGAAGTTATTTTTTAATATTTATGTTATGATTTATGTCTCAACATGAATCATGGAATGATGTTGAACTAGTAGGCATATTTATCTCTCTCAATTGAAAGGACTTGCTAAATTCAACCCTTCTCTCACAGAATGAGTTATTTTTGAACTTTATCTATCTAAATTTGGATAGAGTTTATTTAGTTGTTCCGATCAATATTAACTTATAATCAAGAAGTAAATATGGGAAGAGGACAAATAATTCAAGGATTGGGAACCTAATTTCTTCAATGAGTTGGTGAACAAGGTCTCTATTTGAGAAAATAAAGAACCATTTCAATTATAGGATGGCCATTTGAGAGAATTGTCTATCCACCTTTCCCAGGTCCAATAACATATGACCTTAGCTGAATAAAGAAACATATCAGAATAAGATAAGGAGACAATTGACATTACCTATTTAATCTAATTAATTTATCTATTTCATCAGTTTTCTTCTCATTCAATGTTAAAACAATTTTTGTCACCTGAGCATAGTCTCCATCCCATTGACTTCCTCACCAACATTATGCTCACAAATCAACCGTTTATTTCTACTTCAATTTTTTTTATTATCCCCTTTACATGGTCTCATTAAAAACATATTCTATGGTATCCCATACCTATATACTGATCCATATTCAACATTTCACAAGTTATAACTAGGGTTATTAAATAATTAATTTGTCTTGGGACTAGTGATGGCCTAGGCCTCATGACTATATTTCAATAAACTCTTCTATATATTTTTATTTAATTTTTTGGTCTCTAATTGTGTTTTTTATAAGGATTATGAATCCTTTTAAATTTCTTGTGGCCTTTTTCAATTTAGCACTCGTTCTTGACATTTTTCATATATATACTTCACTCAATTTACCAATTTCATAGATTTACACGTACTATTGGTAGAAATAAGCATTTAGATTTCATATATGATTGTATCTACTCATGATGATGATATAGGAAGAGATCTATGTCAGGTTTGTGGAGATTCAACCTAGTTTTGTAACATCTTTTTCATGTCGTTTATCATTTCCACCAAAACCCTATAGGTTGGTGGCTTCACTATCGACTCCACCTACTAGAGAAAATTTGATTAGTTTAAAAATAAATTTTTTTGATTGAAACTGATTATGTATTCATTGTACTATGATTTTTGAAAACCCTATTGAGTGATGATTTTTGGGAATATGGGAATTTGGTGTTTTTTAGAAAGTGCATTTGTTCATGGTTTTAAAATCTTGATTTTAAAGTGTGGATTTTTTGGAATTATGTTAAATGGATTAATAAAAAAATTTCAATAAAAGGGATGGGTTTATTGAATTTACATGAAATTTTTTATTTAAATTGGTATGTTGGATGATTTTCAATGAAAGAAAAGTTTTATTGAAATAGATGAAAAGGTTGTTTTGGAATTGGTTGGGAATAATGGTTGTGTATGTTCATGTGAATTAGGAATGGATAAGGGTAATGAGTCCCTCCCATAATTAGTGGGATGGATAGGGGTTAGGTATTTACCTATTAAAATTGGATCATTAGGTGATTACTTAGTGAAAGGATGACTCACCACCCGTGATTATAGGGATGCCCTATGTTTTCATGCATGGTTAGTGGTGTGGATTTGTGGAATAGATGGGTTATTCCAAATTTAAGATGGGAAATGATTTTAAAACATTTTCTAGTAGTTTATTGAAAAATATATATTTTTAGAAGAACATGATGACATTGAGATTGATATATTTTGTTATAAACTATTCTAAAACATGTTTATATTTACTTATTAAATTTTTTAGATATTATTTTATATTAATTATTCTAAATAAATAATTCCAACTTTTCTATAATAGTGGAGTGAGTAAGAAAGTCATTGGAGAAAACCTACCGAGTTATAGTACTCACCCATGTTTTAGAACATTGGTTATTTTATAAATGTCATCTACCAGGACGAGGGAAAAGGTTATGTATCACACATCTTGAGTACTACCTTTTGAAATTTGGCCTATTTGGTGATGTTAGGTCACAATTATTATAGAGATTTGGAGTATTGTGGTTTCCTTGAAGTCTTAATCATTTTTCTTCTTCTATTTACATTGATGTTTATGTGTCTTCCATTTTGGTGCACTTTGGTTAGTTTTGATATGAATGGTTGGGTTTAGCTATCATTATCTTTAACATGCATCATTTAGTGTTTTATTTGGTTAGGGTTTGTGGGTTGATTTTTTACCATCAATGGGAAAATCATACCCCACATATATTGAAGCCTTTCAGGTTTTACTTTTAGCCTTTTCCGTTTTGGGGATATTTTTTAAGGCCCAGTAATGTCTCACCAATTGGGAGTTTAGAAGGAGAATATTTTGAAGACAAATTTTAGAATAAGATTTAGTAATTAAAAATATGCGGTAATGCCTTTTGGTCTTATGAATTCACCACCTATCCTTATGGAATTGATGAATCATATATTTCATAGATATCTTGATTCTTTTGATTGGGTGTTTGTGGATGGAATATTGGTGTATTTGAGTATAAGGGATGGGCATGATCATCAATTGGAAATAGTGTTAAATATATAATAAGATCATCCATTGAATCAAAAATTATAAAAGTGTGATTTTTGGATATAAGAGGTGTGCTTACTTGGCCATGTAATTTCTGAAAGGGGTGTTTTAGTGGATCCAGAGAAGAAATAAGTTGTTATCTCTTGGAAACCACTGAAGAATTCCATTGAGATGCAATATTTTCCTTTCCTCACTAGTTATTATAGATTCTTTGTTCATGATTTCTGATGACTAGATTCGCCTATGATAGTTTGGACAAAGAAGAATGTTCCATTAAAATTGACTGAGTAATTATAGAAGTCTTTTCAAGAGTTAAAATTTTTCCTTACATACACACCTATCATTATATTTCTAGAATCAACACAATGGTACATGGTGTATTGATATTCTTTAGGATCTAGGTTGTTGTGTGTTCTCATTAAAGGATAAAATTTTGTCACTTTTGGTTCAAGGATGTAGAGGGTTAATGAGATGAACTACCCAACACATTATTTGGAGTTAGTTATAGTTGTCCCTGACATGAAGACATGGAGACATTATCTCTTTAGTGAAAAATTTATTATGTTTACAGATCTTAAGAGTTTGAAACATGTGTTCTCACAATGGGATTTTAATTTGAGGAAAAGTAGATGGATAGTGTATTTACATATGTTTGAAAATGACGTGATGTATACATCAGAAAAAGGAAATTTCTTGGAAGATGCATTAAGAATAAAGTTATATGGTATGTTGGAAAATAAACTTTTGAAGAGTGGAATTTGATGTGAGTACTAGTATACATACATGTGGAATGTGAATACCAAGGTGATGTTGTAGTTTTCATTTTAGTTTCACTTAATCCTGATTTGGTGAATATGGTGAAAGTGGTACATAATTCTGATTTAGAATGTGTTTTTATGAGTTAAAAAATCAATGGTGGGGAGACCTTTAAGGGATGGAATATGGATGGTAGTTCAGTGTTGTAGTTCGGAAATTGGATGTTAATACCTATGGATTCTCAGGAACAACTTCTTAAAGACTTCCACCATTCAAGATTGGATATTCATTTAGTAATACATAAAATATACATGGAATTGTAGTCCTAGGTTTTGTGGATCAACATGAAATAGAAGGTTGAAGAGTTTTTTTCAAGATGCTGAACTTGTCAATAAGTTAAGGAAGAATATTAGCGACAAGAAGGTCTGTGGAAGTCTTTAAATATTCTAGTGTGGAAATGGGAGCATATATATATGGATTTTTTTACAGGGCTCCCATGAAAATTTTGGAAACACAATTCTATATGAGTTATTGTGGGTAGTCTCCTGAAGTTAGACCAATTCATCCTATTTTGTGAAACTTATATGGTGGAGGATATGCCCAAAATATATATCTAAGATATTGTAAAGAGGCATGGAATACAAATTTAGATAGTTTCAAACAGATATATGAGGTTTACATCTCATTTTTGAAAATACTTATAGAAACCCCTTGGGACTTAGTTGACTGTTAGTACGGCGTATCATCCACGAACAGATGGAAAATCTTATCAGACGATAAAAAAATTAGAAGACATGTTTCAGGCTTGTATAATGGATTTTAGTGGATCATGGGAAGATCATGTAGGGTTCTCTTATAAAAACATATATCCTAACTTGATAAATATCTCTCCTTTCACATCATTTTATGTGTGTCCTTATCATTCTCCACTTTGTTGGGTGGAAACATGTGCCACTTCACCAGTTGGGTGGAGCCTTTTCCAACAAATAATAGAGAAGATTCAGTTGATCAAAAAGATGATGGAGATGGATTAATGTCATCATCAATTATATTTAGATCATCATAGAAACTGTTTTCATTCATAGTGAGTAATAATGTATTTTTGAGGCTCTCTCCAAGGCATGTATATCACTGTTTTGGAAATAAGGAAATAAATGACCCCGATACATAGGCTCTTTTGAGATCCTAGAATGTGTTGGAGAGGGGGAATATAATCTGGAATTTCCGACATGGTTGAATGTGGTGAAAAAATGTGTTCATTTTATCTTAGTTGAAAAAGATTCATCCAGAACCTGGCCATGTGATCATACAGGATCACAGTGACCTAGAGCTAGATGATTCATTGGTACAGATCCCGATATATATTTTGAATAGGAAAGAAAAAGACTTTCATAGAAAAAGCATTGGTCTAATATGATTTTTTGGAAACATGGTAAGATTTAAAAAGAAACATGGGAATTTGGGAAGGAAATGACATAGATATGGCCAAAATTATTTCAGAAAAATTATGGTTTTCTATTTTTTTAGGGCACTAAAACAAATGTTTGGGATAATTTAGCAACCCCAGTTTCTATTATGTAACCCATTTTAATTTATATTAATTATGTAAAGTATATGGGTTATATTTAAGAAGGGTTTTGGACCTTTTGTAATTGTTTTTGGTGGAATTTATATAGGTTAATAGGTGGTTCACATTTTGTGGAAACCATGAAACACCAGTAGTAAACTATGCATAGTATGACAAGGGGCTGAAGGAGAGGTTCACAGGTGGCACATGGGTTTCCCAAATTGTGTGGAATCCTAGGTAAAACCACGTTTTGTTGTGACAATTTTGTATAGTGATATTCGACATAGTTGGCGCACTATATGTTAACCATGTAAAACAATATTGTGTGGTCTACCTTAAGGCTAATAAGGAGCATGATCTGTGCATAGTTTATCTAACTGTGAGACTAAACCATGTGTGGGTCAATGTTATTTTCTTAAATTGTGGATCTAACTCATTTTTCACTTTAACCCACTCATTTTTCCTCTTATACGACCCTAACTCATGATTTTGGATTCCAAATAGTCAATGATGGTTCTACCATCAATTTTGAAGAAATAAAGAGCCTCCCCTTGGAGACTAGAAACTGATTTCTTATGGTATGTGATGATTATTCATTGTTCTTGAAGTTTTTATAAGATCTACATCACACCTTCCATATGTTTCTTAGATATAGACCTACCATGGGTATATCTATGGGTGTAGATGCTAAATATTATTGGATTTGGTCATCATGATTATAGGGGAAGATATCTAAGGTGGGGTTACAGAGATTCAACCTAGTTTTATGATGTTTTTTTCATGGAATTTATCATTTCCTCTAAAATCTTGAGGTAGGTGGATTCACTCTCCACACCTATTTCTAGAACTCTTTTTCTTAGTTTCAAATTTAATTTTTTTATTGAAATCAATTTTTATTCATTGTTTGATGATTATTGAAAACCCTCTTGAGTGATGGTTTGTTGGATTATTGTAATTTTTTATTTTGGAGAACATGATTTAGGTCATGGTGTTAAAATGTTGATTTTAATGTTTTGGTTTTCTGGAATTATGGTAAATTGATAAATCAAAATGTTTTTAATAAAAGTGATGGTTTTATTAAACCGAAATGGAATGGTTTATTTAAATTGGTTTGTTATAAGGTTTTATATAAAAAACCTTTTTTATTGAGATGGATGAAATGGTTGTTTTGGCATTGGTTGGGAATAATTGTTGTGTATATGTTTATGTGCATTCAATATGGATAAGGGTAATAAGTATCCCCCTTTATTAGGGTGATGGATAAGGGATTAGACTCCTTCCCCTTCAAAATTAGTTCATTAGGTGACGCATTAGTGAAAGGATGAATCACCACTATTGAGTATAGGTAGGTCCCAGTTTTCATGTATGGAAAGTGGTGTGGATAAGTGGAATGGATGGGTTATGCCAAACAGAAATTGGGAAAATATTTTAAAGAATATATTGGTTTCAATCTTTTAAATTTTTTTTTGGAAGAACTGGTTTATGTGGTATTTGTTATATTTGGTAATAAAATATTTTATATCTTTTTTATATTTAGTTTTGAATTGTTTTATAAATTGTTCTATATGGATTCTATTTTATAAAGACTATTAACTTTTCAATCCTAGTAGAGTGAGTAGGGAAGTCATTGGGGATAATCTGTTGAGTTTCAGTACTCACCACTTCTTTGGTATATTGGTGTTTTTTATATGTCCTCTACCGGGAAATGGGAAAAGGTAAACAATCACACGGCTTTAGAACAATTTCATGATACTTGTGGAAGTTAGAGCATGATGCTTGTGGATATTCGGAGTCTTATTATTTCCTTGGAGTCTTATTCATTTTTTACTGTTTACGTTGATGTTAATTCATCTCCCTCTATGGTACACTTTGGTTGGTTATGATAAAAATGGATGGCTTGAGTTGTCTTATCATTATCATGCATCATGTTGTGTTTTATTTGGTTATGGCTTGTGCGTTGGTTTTTTATCTTCAATGGTAAAATTGACCCCACATATATTTATGCCCTTCTACATTTATTACTAGACTTTGGAATCTTGGGGAATTATCTAACATTATATTAACATCTCACCACCCTCTCAAGCCAATGAGAAGGTGTGTGATGTAACAAACATCAATACTAAAAGGGTTGATAAATTTTGACTTTATGGCCACTAGTAAATCACTGATAAGGTTCCCCAGTATCATCGCTAAAATAAATCACATATTATGGTCCCGTATATCAGTGCTTTTACTTGGGCTAATAATGGATGATAAATTTTAACAATGCCTATGTTTTAAAAAAAAATTCATTGAAAAATACAATTTTAGAACTATTATTATTTCTACATATACAAGTGTGGTCATAGCGTTAGTTATAGAAAACTGCTAGAAACGTGATATCTGACTCTTATTAGTGGTAGTTATCCATAGTCTTCGATATGATATTAATTTTTCTGTGACTTAAACTCATTATAATAATGTATTATTCAATCCATATACTTATAAATAGAAATATATTAGAAGGAGAACTATGAAGTGGTCCAAATATTTTATGTTTATAAGATTTCATCATGTTTAGTATGTAGACATACCCTTTTCAATGTGATTAATCCCACCTTAGTAAACTGGTTTTCACCTTAACTATGGTAATAGATTTTAACTATTTTTACCATTTTTTCCAAATTTTATGTCGAACTTCTTATAAAATATTAATTATTATGATTCAAAATATGGAATACATTTTATAAAATTTCATGCATATATGTGGTTGAATTTATTTGAAAATAAAACGCACAAAACATGACAAAAAATAATATTTTCCATAAATTTTATTCCTAAGTATAATAAAGTTTTAATACTAAAATCTAACATTATATGAATACAAATAACCTTAATTAGATTAAATAAAATGAAAATGAACCAATGAAACCTTTTTATTTAATTTTCAATAGAATTTATTTTTAAACTCTTGAAACAATATGAGTTTATTTAATAAAAAGAACTATTCTTTATTTTTTGAAAATCAATATTTTGATGAAATTTTTTAAATTTTAGCTTAAGATAATTATGAAATTATAATTTAAAAATGATTTTTATAATTTCCAAAATATTTAAAAAATTAAATCTCATATTTTTTTGAGAAACAAAAAAAAAATCAAGGATACTAATTTTTTGAATAATGAAAATTCATTTAAAAATATTGAGTACTTATTTTTAAAAATATTTTAATTATATGAAACCATTATAAATAATATTAAAAAAAAAATTAATTCTTATTCACTCTTTCAATTTAATGGATATGTTACAACATTATGGTTTATTATGGTTCATTCAGAATCATATTTATGTGTATCACAATGTATAATGGCATGCTATATTATCATGAAAAGCTTCTCTAGTATCATATACAATAACATGTGAAACCAAATCCAAATATATTCTCTATTTATGATTCTAATTCAAATACTGAACCCCTTACCAATAATATTTATTAACATTTAACCCAATATAGAAAAAGGTGGGTTCCTATACCTCCTTCTCAGTTTCGCCAATATGATATGGATTCGTAGGAAATTATTATTTCCCATGATTTTTTTGATGTTGGTTTCTAATATTATAATAAATAACTTGGATAAAATGATTAAAATAGTTGATATTTCCATTCATGAATAAATTCACTCCTTAAAAAATTAAACTCGGTCAATCACAGATAAGCATATGAAGATGTAATTGGATGTATTTGGATTTATAAAATAAAGATAAAACTGCTTTAAATAAAGATAAATTAAAAGATAGACTTGTTTCCAATGGATTTATTCAAAGAAAAGGAATACACTATTTTGAAAAATTTTCACCAGTTGCTAATAATTCTTCATTAACCTAATTACATGATTTTATTACTTATAATTACCTTCACATTTACTAAATAGATGTAAAAATTTAATTCCTTCATAGTAACCTTATTAAGTAACTATACATGAAGACCCTTTATGGTTACTCTAATGATTTTAAAATTTACTATGTTTTCCTTTTTAATAAATCATTTTATGGTTTAAAACAAGCCTCAATGGAATGATATATAAAATTCAATTTCATTATTCCTAATAACTATTTAACTAGGTCTTAGTATAATTCATCACATTTCAAATATAATGGGGTTTCCTATTCCATACAAAATGAACATGTGATATAATTTCAGGCTTGTAGTAGATAATTGATTGAAAAATATAACTTCACAGATTATAAGTGAATGAAACTAAATAAGAATGAAATAATTTTTTTAGGAAGTTAAAATAAAAATAATAGAAAATAGAATGAAAGTTTTACTAAATAAGGTGTATGGGTTCACCTTTTGATGATGTATGTATACATTCTAAACCCATTTCTCTATTTCAATTTTCTCAATTGTAGCCTCGAAGTCCAATCTCTCACGATCATGAATAGATTTTAAAAATCCACCATGAATCATGATAAATAATCATCTTATAAATGAAATCATTTATTAATTTGATAATACTTTAATGATTTATGTTAATCATAACTATGAAACAATACGTTAATAGGACGTCAATTTTAATTGAAATTGCACATTTTTAGCCAAACCAGATACACTGTGAATCTAATTTAGGAATAGTTTATTCCTACACATCAAAAATGTCTTATGGATTGTTTTCATAATATATCAAAATAATATGAATGTTTTTTCGTAGTATTGAGTATGCCACATGTTTTTTACTAAAATATAATTTACACTGAAACCACTCACTTTGAGTCATACTAGTCACATCACATGTCAGTTTTATGTGAGACTGATTACGACACGTTACAAATTATTTAAGAGTCTATTTCATAAATGATTAAGAAAATTCTAGAATTTTTCTCATTTTTCATTAAGTGACACATATTTTGAACTAAAATGTCAATTTATACTCATACTATATGATTTGAGTCATACTGGGCACACAGTGTATCAGATTAATATGAGGTTGCTTTCTACACAATATAAATGACCTATGGGTCATTATCCTAATGTATAAAAACAATATGAATGTATTTTATTGGATTTATGTATGTCAATTTTTCTTTTTTACTAAAAATAATTTCAATTTAAAATAAAAAGACACACTTTGAGTCATATAAACCACACCCTATAGTGGATTCAGATGATAAATTAGATTAATTAAGTGTGATTTAAGATTAAATAAGAATATTCATTATATACTAGCGACTAGGTGAAATTTTCAAAAGGAAAATCGAGGTTTTTGGGATTAATTTATGAACTTCAATGAATATCAGAAGTCATTACTATAACATGGGTTCTTAGGATACACTAAAAGTGGATGAGACCGCTTATACCTTTATAATGATTCAATTATCATGAAATTTCTTGTTATTAGTGATTTAATTGTTTTACTTAATGAAATTGATTGCAAATCTTGTAACATTTGAAGAAATGAAAATGCCATAGTGTTCTACTTGGAATGTTGAATTAATTGGAGAATAAAAGGAAAATTGGGTCATCATGAGTGCATCATTCATACCGAGTGTGTGATCACATTACATGAGTGAATAATCCTTCATGAAAACTTCATTTCTTCCTGGTGTCTATGAATATTAAAAAAAGTATTAGATAAATATGATAATGAAATTAACTAAAAAATTAGATAAAATGATTTTATAATGCACTAAATAAGTAGTAAGATGTCACAACTTTATGATATATGTGTACATTCTAGCACTAGATATTTATTCAACTCATTTTAAAAAAATATATTTCTACTAGTGAATAGAATGACTTTGTACCATCATATTAGTACTGGACAAATATAAATACATAAAGGATTAATAAATATTATAAATGAAATTGTAATTATCTTAGAATAAAACCCTTCGGGAATGCTAGTTAATTGATGGTATATTTTTTATTTCATAAATTTTAAAACATAATAAAAATAATAGTCACCATTTCACTATTTTTAACACTACATAAAAATTGAAAAAAATAAGTAAATTTTTTGATATATGATTTTTAGTGAAATATTATTATATATACCATAATACTTATCCACTTGTAGATATTAATAGGTTCCTTGTCTTCATGGAATGTTCTCCTTCTATTATTTTGATGATATTGAAACACCTCCATATCATATTTGAATTATAATTAAAACATAATATAAATTATATAAGTAAATTTTTTGTGCTAAAATGTTGCATGTAGGGTATTACAAATTGATAAAAATCATCACGTGTGGTTGGTTTTTTGGGTATCCATGCAATGAATCAAGAAAATAAATCTTTTTAGTATCCAATTTATTTTCAATGTGTAACCAATGATGAATATAAAAAATTAAGAATTAATTAAGGGAATTAAAATATATTTGATATGAATAAATTGTGGAGTTTCACCCATACATCATTGGTAGTAAAATGATTTTGCCATATATAGGTTTTTTTGTAAACACTATTGTCACGACTTGTCCCTCAGGGCCTATGCTGTGACAACCCCAAGCCCACCGTCCATTGGACAAGGGTTGGTATCTAACACCAAAAAAGAATATCCCAAAAAGGAAAGGCATTTCCTTTAAACCTATATACATATAAACTAGGTACACAGAAAAAAAAACCACAAAGTAGAACTGCTGATAGTAAAAGTGTGAACCAAAAATAAAATTGGAAAGTATAAAGACCCAACTGAAAATAATGTACAAAAAATGTAAAATGTGCTCTCGAGGTCATTAACCAATTATCCTAACTGAAGGGTAGGTACAGCTCATCGTCTATAATCATTGCTACTCCCCACGTTTATCAATCACCTCCGAGCACCGTCTAGCCCTGGCTCCCTAAGTCTCAATCATGTTTTCCATCATCTACACAAGACACAACATGGTGTGGGAGAAGGTCGTGCAAGGGTGAGTATGAAAATACCATGTAGGGACCCCGAGACCCCCGAAGGTCTCCCAAAATTCCACAAAGGAAAAACCAAAAAGCATGATCTTAATAAAAAAGAATAAAGTAAAATATAGCTCACACCATGTACACAACTTATAGAAAAGGAATAAAGATGATTAGAATTGAGCTAAATCATTTTATTCTGTTGAGTGGTTCTACTAATGATCCACAGAGGGTCACTATAGTACTAATCCACAATGGGTTGCTCTACTGATGATCCATAAAGGGTCATACTAATGCCGATCCATGAAGGGTCACTCTCATGCTGATCCACGAAGGGTTACTTTTATGCCGATCCATGATGGGTATATTTTATGCCAATCCATGGAGGGTCTCTTTCATGCCGATCCATGAAGGGTAACTTTTATGATGATCGGAGAAGGGATAATTTTTTTCTGATCCACAGAGGGTCATTTCTATGCCAATCCATGGAGGGTCGCTCTTCATTTGACAACCAGCCACTAGATTCCCGTACTTAGTACGCTTGAGTTCTGAAGATTCTGATCCTTAAGATATTGGTCATACATCAACCTCATTGAAGTCCCAAGAAAATGTAACAAAAATAATCGTATTTTTATAAGGGTTCCAACGCGATAGAGGACACGCCAATCAGATGCTCGGTCTGTAAGTTATAAGAAAAAAACGGTAAATAGGGATCAATTGGATTCAGGTCCGATCCAAAAAAGATGTATTCGAAATTACACCAAAACCCATGGGGAGTATCTCAAAAGGAATTCATTATCCCAAGGGTCATGTCACCATAGATGGAACGTTGATCAGACACCCTATTTGCGAGATACTCCTGTTCTAGTGAAACGTGAGGAGTCAGGTCTGGGTCCGGTGGCAGTCTGGCCCAGCCGGCCCATTAGGTTGAGGGTCCATCTAGGCTCACAGGTCTGGACCGACTAGCAATTCTGGACCACCTAGAAAACCCATCCCTCAAGTAGGACGGTTATAGGACTGGACGCAGTGCATCCGGTTCAGCCAGCTGGCGGCGCCACGGGGCATCGCCCCATCTTCCAAAAAGGCTGGCTGGAGCCAACTGTTGCATTCCAGCCGAGCATCCCAGGTGGGCCACTCATCTCCTAGTGTGGTGTGTGAGTGCCACAAAATTCCACACACCGAGCCACCTGTAGGAACTTCTTCTCCACGCGGCCGGCTCAGAATGGCCACCACCGATGGTCGCTAGTGCCGCCACACCAGCGGTTGCTCGCGCGGGCCACCGAAGATGCTCCGGTGGTCTGTATTCCTTCTCGTCTGCACTTATGGGCCTCCCGAGTCACCGACTTTAATGAAAGAAACCTAGAATCTCCTTTCTACCACATTGTTTCATCGGCCAAAAATAACACATAAAACCCAAGAGTGGAGGAGGGTCTGAGATTTGTTCGGAATGGCCCACACCCTCCGCATTACCATTTCATCAAGGGGGTGGAATAAAAATCAACTTTTATGAAGTAAAATCCCCCAAAAAACCACAAAATATCCTCCTAAAATAAATAATGAATCATGGATCAACCCATTGGTCGGTTGATCCGCATTCTTCATATTATTCAAGAATGGGAAAAGAGGAACCTTTTAAACAAATAAAACAATTAAACCCCCTACCTAAATTCGGTGGAATACATTGCGGATGAATGAAGGTATTCATGTTCACAAATGTTCAACATTCTTCACCACTTTTTTATATCCGGATTGATTCATCCAATGATCTTCATTCATTATTTGTTCTTTGTTGGAGAAGAGTTTCATCGGCGTCTCAACAGAGGTTTCACCGTAGATGTGGAAAATTACTCCGCCAAAGAATTAATTTAATAAAGAAACACATCTCATCGTTTTAATACGCTGCAACATTGCATCATTAATGATGCTCATTAAAATCCCAAGTTAAAGAAAACCATTAAAATACCCTCATTAAATAACCGTGTTGGCACTGTGGTGTCATCACTATAACGCCCCGACCCTATTTACCTAGAGTCGGTGCATTATTACATAACATTGACATGATCACAAATGATAAAGTCTCAAAATAACAATTAGTTTAGTAGCCTTGGGAACACTAGATACATTCACAAGTCATACATTACATCATAAAGTGAAAAACTACAAAAACATAGTCTCTATAGTCCACACTAATATCCCCTCAGACTATCCTTATAGGTTAGTCATAAAATACTTCTTCACATCCTGGGAAAAATAAAACATTGAAATGGGTGATCTCAGATGCTCAATAAGGATAACAATATACCAAAAATTTTCATAAATAAACATCAAAATTTAAAGAAATGTATAACTAAAACAAAATCCTTTTAAACTTGAACTTCAGCATAATATGGTAGAAATAAAATTAAATAATTTCATTTACTTATTCACATGGATATTATACCAGTTGAATAAACACATGCAATATCAATAACCACTTTCATAATGATGGAATGCCTAATGCCAGACTATCTTATCCACATAGTCATGGCCTTGTGCCAAGAATACAAATAAGATTTTGTCAAGGCCTTGTGCCAAGAAACTAGTTTGTCTACTGAGACCTACCAATGCATCGAGGAGCTATAGAGGGCTCCACCTGTCACTTACTATGTCCAATACATTCCTCATATGAAGAGGTTTAAACATAACATAAACATTCGTATTAAAAGTAGCATAAGAAATGTCAATACTTTCTCCGTAAACCATGAATGGTATAAAAATAATACAACAATAGTCAAACATATCACAAAACATTCAATACAATATGGATGTTTTTTATCATTATAAATCAACTTCAAATAAGCTTAAAATCCATCAAAGGATGTTGACATAGATCAAATAAAAACTAATTGAGAGAAATATCTCTTTTTTTTGAAATCATTTAAAATTCACATAATTATAAAAGAAAACATTTCCTTTAAAAATATTCCTATAAGATTTTAAGGGAAGATTCGATGATTTTATAACGGTGGAAAATAACCACACCCACCGTATAAGTTAAAAAAGACATTCTTACCTTAATTCTGTCGAAAAGGTTAAGAAGGACCTTGTTTGGAAAATGAATAAAATATTCCCTTATAAACATCTTATAAAAAGTCAAAAAAGTATATAAATGACATTAAACCATAGTCTATAAAATAGTAATAATGTTTTGAAATACATTTTTAAGAAACATGTATGTGGATGATAAAGATGTCCCAGTATATACTTACGTAAAAACAACCTCAGAAAATAAAGAGATTGTGAAATTAACCCTTACCTTGTAATTTTATTTGTTTAAGGGTAGGTTAACCTCCTGTATAATAGTTAAATAATTGTGATTTAATTATACAATAATCATATACATAAATATGATATCATATATGATCTTTTAATATTTCTTTGTTAATAATATTTTAGCATTATCGTCGTTTCAGGTGTTCACTTACTCATTTTATTTTATATTTTTTGTTACATAAGATTTGTTTCTTATCCATAAGTTTTATCATATTCATATACAGAATAATATCAAGTACTTAAACATTATTTTTAATCATCAAATTAAAATTATTCTTGAATGTATACGATGGGGAATTAATCTAATCGCGTTCGTGGAGACGGTAGTCCATACATACGCACGGGCGACAATATCATTATTTTGATATAAAAATAATGTATATTTTGATGGTGTATCATATATAATGAATAATTATGATGTTATATTTATTATTTACATGAATTAAACATCATTATTATACCCATACAAATAATAATGTATTGAATAACAATTACACCCTGACATGGAGACGGTAAGCTGTACAAACGCACGTATGGTGACATGTCATTCAAGGGATGGATAGAATAATGAATTTGGTTGTACCATATTTATAATAACATAAAATTATATAGAATATACTTGATTTATTATTTAAGAATGGAAGCAACAAATAAAAAGGAAGTGGATGAAGAAAGGAACTTAAAAGAGGTGGTGATATTTTTACCTCTTATTTGGGTTCTTCCTTTTGATTTGACCAAAAGGGGTCATTAAGTTGGATTTCTGACTAAAGAAAGGCCTCTAGGATGAATTGAGGGAATTTTAGAGGATATTTGGGCAGGGTTTGGCCGAACAAAAAGGCTTTGAAGGTATGATTTTGAGAGAAGGGGGAGTTCCCTTTTATAAGAGGGGAGATGGGAACCTTAGAAAAAACATAAAATATTATTTTATAATAAATTTATATTTGGTTTATAATGGCTCCAAAGTGACTTATTTCTAGGATAAGGTTTAAGTGGGTAGAAATAATTACAACCAATAGATTTTATATAGATTTGGGTCACTATATTAACCTTATCATTTCTATTTAACTCTTAGTTGAATAGTTTGACATTTACCATGTCTCTTGGTTTTTTTATATTATTTGGTTAATAAACTTACTCTAACAAGCCAAGAGAACTACAAGTGGGTTATTATTAAAATTTATAACCTTATCTATGTCAATTTTCTGAACCTTAGATTTTTAGGAATAGAATATCAATCAATAATATAATATTTTTTCTAAAAACTCTTTTATGTCAATTTTGACACTATTTGGTATTTTGTTTTTTCTAAATTCATAACAGCATTATTACTTCGAAAAGAATTCATATAACAAACCCTAATATGTCATATTAACCTATAAAATTAGTTTAATTCATAAAAAGTCTCAAATTAAATTTATTTGGATATTTATAATATCAATTATTTTAATATTTCATTAATTAGGTAATTACTGCATCACCATTGTGTCTTAAATAAATTAATTTTATTTAAGGTCTAAAAATTATAAATAAAATACAATTATGTAGGAAATATTTTTATATTTCTAATTAATATTTATAATCAAATTTATCTTATGTTTATCCCTATATTAAAAATGGATTAGTTATTAAACATTGATTTTAACTCTTTTAACTTTTCATTGAATTAAATAATAATAAATGTCCTAATCTAATCCAGGTGGACCAAAGAGGTTCATATTTTATTCCTAAGGTTGTTTATGGTCTAATTATACTTATCCAATAGAATTAGGACACATGTTAAGGTAATAATAATATCATTTTTACTCTTAATTACCCTAATTACTTTTAACCGTGGTAAATAAAAGTAAAAAGTTAATCTTCACCAAAAATTATTTTTATCTTATTAAACGAAATTTTACTCCTTGATATTAACCGTGTCTATAGGATTTTGGAAATTCAATTTAAAGAAGCGATAAAATTATGTTTTATGTGAATTTGTAAATTCTCCTAGGAGGTGGGTAAAAGACGGTGAAAAGTTCAATAAACTTTATATATATAAAAAATTATTCTAAACTAACTCCAACGAATTATATTGAACATATATTGGTATTATGTATATGTTTTGACATTAATTAAATTTAAATAAAATAAATAATTATTTAAATAAAAAATAGGTTTTAAACTATAACTCAGTGTTTTTTCACTGTTCATCAAAAATTGAATGTTTTTAGAAAAATACCAAAAATTCACCCTAAGCTAATTTTGATATTCCGAATCCAAAAATGAAGTCCATTTTTAAAGTTAAAATTTATAAAATTTCAAAAAGTGGGTATTAATATTCATAACGGCTAGTTTGATTGGTTGTGGTGTGTTAGAACTCGAAGTTGCGTACAACACATGCTACTGTACTATTCAAAGAGAAGCGTACCGTGGAAGTTTGGGGTGTTACATTCTCCCCTCCTTCAAATAATTTTGTCCTCAAAATTTCTAGAATATTACTAAATAAAAAGACTCAGTTGGTTCTTCATCCTATGTTCCTCGGGTTCCCACGTTGCCTCTTCCATCTTATGGTTTCTCCATAGAACTTTTACGAGACGAGTCGTTTGGTTTCTCAGCACTTGTTCTCTTTTATCAAGAATGTTGACAGACTCTTCGCAATAAGACAGATCAGGTTTCAGTTCTAATTCCTCATAGGTAAGTACATGCATTGGGTCATGGATGTATTTTCTCAATAGTGATATGTAGAACACATCGTAAACTTTGGAGAGATTTGGCGGCATTTCCAAACGATAAGCTACAACCCCAATTTATTCTAGAATTTCGAAAGGTCCTATGTACCTGGGACTCAATTTACCTTTCTTACCAAAACATATAACTCCCTTACATGGAGATACCTTCAAGAAAACATGATCTACTAACTGAAATTCCAAATCCTTCCTTCGGTTATCGGCATATCTCTTCTTCCTACTTTGAGATGATTTGATGTGGTTTTAGATTACCTTCACCTTTTCCATTGTTTCCTCCACCAATTATGGGCCTACGAGTTTTCTTTCACCAACATCATCCCAATAGGTTGGTTTGAGACATCTCTTTCTGTATAATGCTACATATGGTGCCATCTGAATACTCAAATGGAAGCTATTGTAATAGGAAAACTCTACTAGAGGTAAATATTGATCCCACATACCCTGAAAGTCAAGTGAGAAAGATCTCAACTTGTCTTATAAGGTTTGAATTGTCCATTATGATTTTCCATCTGTTTGAGGGTGGTAGGCAGTGCTCAAATGAAGTTCAATATACAAGGCCTTCTGAATACTCTTCCAGAATCTTGAAGTAAAATGGGGATCACAATCAGAAACAATCGATATTGGTACTCCATGAAGCCTCACAACTTTATTCATATATAGTCTTGCTAGACGTTCAAGTGGTAAATCTTTTCTTATAGAAAGAAAATGTGCTGAATTGGTAAGACGATCAACAATGACCCATGTTGCATCATTACTTATAAGAGTCTTTGTTAGTACCATGAAAAATTCCATCGTGATATTATCCCATTTCCACTCAGGTATGGGAAGAGGTTGCATGACTCCTCCAGGATGTTGCCTTCCATCTTTCACTGGTTTAAAAAACATACATCTTGACACAAAATCATTAATATCCCTCTTCATGTTGTCCCATGAAAAATTTTCCTTCAAATCTCAATACATTTTGGTGCCCCCAGGGTGTATAAAGAAATTGGAACTATGAGCATTTTCCAAAAATTCCCTTTTTAGATCAGGTATATCGAGAACACTATGTCTCTTCCAAAATTTTAAAATTCCATCTTCATACACAATGTCACTCAATCTCCCATCATTCATATCTTTAATCTTCTTTTGAAATTCTTCATCATCAGTCTGAGAACTCTTAATCCTTTCTAGTAGAGATGGTTTGAAAACCATTTGAAAATGTATTGGTGTTTCACCTTCCATGGTAATTACCATATCCATCTTCACTAGATCAATAAAAATAAGATCCCTTTCAACTCTCATCTTGTTCAAAACTCCATGATCCTTTCTTCTCAAAGAATCTGCCACCTTATTTGCCTTCACTGGGTGGTAGTGTATCATGCAATCATAATACTTGAGTAGTTCAAGCCATAAAATTTGTTTCATGTTGAGTTATTTTTGTGAGAAAATATACTTCAAACTCTTTTGATCAGTATATATCTCACATTTCTCACCATAGAGATAATGTTTCCATTTCTTCAAATAAAATATTACAGCAGATAACTCAAGATCATGAGTAGGATAGTTTTTCTCATGAATTTTTAGCTATTGTGATGCATAGGGAATAACCCTATCATTCTGCATAAGGACACAACCAAGTCCTTTCTTTGATGAAACACTATAAATAACGAACCCATCATTCCTCGATGGTAGAGTCAATATAGGTGAATTAACTAATATTCCCTTCAGTTATTCAAAAAATTCTTCACACTCTTTAGTCCAAACAAATTTAACCCCTTTACATGTGAGCTTCGTTAATGGGTTATCCAATCCAGAAAAATTCTGGATGAAACATCGATAATAACCTGCTGAACCAATAAAACTGTGTACCTCAGTTATACTCATTGGTGCTGGCCATTCTTGGATTTCTCTTGTATTAGAATGATAAAAAGAGATTACATATTTAGAGACAATATGGCTATGAAAAGATATCTCATGATACCCGAATTCACACTTTCTAAACTTCCCATATAATTCATGTCTTCTAAGAGTCTTCAGGATAATGAGAAAGTGATTTTCATGATCTTCATAGCTTTTGGAGTATACCAATATATCATGAATAAATACCACTACAAAATCATCGAGGTATTCCTTCAAAACTCTATTCATTAGATCCATGAATAAAGAGGGATCATTAGTCAATCCAAAAGGCATTACTGTAACCTCGTAAATCTAGTACCTAGTTTGAAATACTGTCTTCAGAATGCCTTCCTTCATAACACACAACTGATGGTATCCAGATTAAAGTTCAGTCTTTGAAAAGTATTGAGCTCCATTCAGTTGGTCAAATAAATCATCAATGAGAGGTAGGGGATACTTGTTCTTTATTTTTATAGCATTGATTTCCCTATAGTCGATACATAACCTCATAGATCCATCTTTCTTCTTAAAAAAGGACAGGGGATCCCCATGGAGAAACACTATGGTGAATAAATCACTTATTACTCAATTCCTCTAGTTGTTTCATTAGTTCCACTAATTCCACAGTGGCCATTCTATAAGGGGTCTTCGATATGGGCCTTGAACTAGGAATTAAATCAATGGAAAACTCAATTTCTCATTCTGGTGGATGTCCAGGTAAATCTTCTAGAAACACATCAACATATTCTCTCACAATAGGTACATCCTATACTTGAACATTACTTTCCTCAGCCACAATCATTTCACTCTCTTCCTCCCCAATAATTGAATTTAGTTGAGCTACTGGGGGTAGATCTAGATAAGAATTAGGTGGTGATGATTCTTCTCTAACGATAAGGTGTTCTTTATCATCATCATCTAAAATCACAACCTCATTCTTCTTATAATAAATCTTTGCATCATGGTCCGAAATTCAATCCATAATAAGTATTATACCAAATTCAATCATAGGTATGACGATGAGATCAATAGATAAAGAACATTTATATGCTCTAATGGGAACTGATTCATAGAACTTTGTAACAATTATACTTCCCTTAGGAGTTTTGATTGAAAACTCAATTGTTAAATCAAATTAGAAATATCTAATTTTCTTAGAAAACTGGGAAGATATGAAATAATGTGATGATCCAGAATCAAATAAAACATTTTCTAAACTTGAGGAAACCATTAAATTACCTGCCACCACATCTTTAAGAGCTTCTACCTCAGCAGTAGTGATATAATAATCTTGGCCCTGATCCCTCGGCCATTTCTGGGGTAAGTTCCCCAGATGCTTAGGACCTTCCTTTTCATAATGTCCCATCTCCCTGCAATTGTAGCATTGAACATCGATAGCTTAATTTTTCCCCTTGAAATTACAAGCTTGGTGAACTTTTTCACCACACATGTTACAGAACCCCATTACCTTCAAGCAAGTACCGAGGTTTTTTCCCCACATTTATTGTAGGATGGATAATCAAATTTTCCCTTATTCCCCTTATTTCCATTTCCAGAGTGATCAAGAGATCACTTGTTCTCTTTCTTTTCTTTAATTTCGTATGACTTAGGGAATTATTTTTCTATTTTTATAGCACATGAGACAATATCTTCGTACGATGAGAAGGATTGTGAGACTAATGTTCGATGGTGAAACAGTTTTAACCCATCAAAGAAACAATCAATCTTAATTCTTGGATTATGTATATAATCTGCAGCATGCCTTTCTAACCTTGTAAAGTTAGACTCATACTTTGCAACATTCTCATCCTCCTTTTTCCTCAGACTCAAAAATTGTCTTTCCATATCTACTTGATGGTCATGAGTAATGTATTTTTCTATGAAAATATCTTTAAACTCCCTCCATTACATATTTGATACTTCATCATCTTACTTCGTGTTTTGAATCAATGATTACCATTGATCAACATCTCCAATGAGGTGGTAAACTGCCATGATAACTTTTTCCCTTTTGTTACTCCCTAAGGCATGGAATATTTTCTCTAAGAATTTATCCATTTCCCAACTACTAGTGGATTTGTACCCCCATTTAATGTTGGTGGTTGTTTCCTCATGAAGTGATCTAACATTGATCCTCCACGCTGCGGATCAGGGTGCTCCATATGGGTAAGGTTATTATTCATAACCTGAGTGAGTTGTCCTAGTATGGCGATTAGCTGATCAACACTAGTTTCATCACCAGCTCCACTATAATTATCATGAGTAGGACGTAAATCCCTATATAGAGTGCTTTCATTGATACAGTTTCCATTCCTACCACTAAGTGCCATTTCTATATAATGGAATAAACTAGATCAGTTTATAAATCGAAATACACAATTCCATACTTGTAAAACACTTAATATAAATTTAACTATTTATGGATATAATCCATAATCATAAAAAAAATTTCTCTTAGGAAGTATATACTCATAAACGCTTCATAATGATTTGTAAATAAAATTATAATTATCCAAAGCGTATCCCCCGGGAGTGTCGTAACCAATAGTGTAGCAAAGACCATTGTCGTGCACCAGTTCCCGTTCGAGTCTGGCTCAAAGTTGTGTTTTCGGGTTTTACCCCTAGGTACATCTGTGCCAGAGCCACCTCTACCTGCTCGTATCTAGAAAGGGATGTATTTCTTTGAAAAATCACAAAATCTATACAATACCAAAATTCTAGGAAGTTATTCTACACTAAACCTCAAATTCTATCTTAGGTCTACGTGCTCTAATAAGAGTTTATCTAAATTCTGTTTCCAAGGTTTGTACTAAACTTCCTCTGATACCAACTGTAATTCCCCGACCCTAGTTAACAAGAGTCGGTGCATTATTACATAACATTGTCATGATCACAAAAGATCAAGTCTCGAAAGACCGATTAGTTTAGTAGCCTTGGAAACACTGGATACATTAATAAGTCTTACATTACATCATAAAGTGAAAAACTACAACAACATAGTCTCTATAGTCCACAGTCATATCCCCTCAGACTATCCCTATAGGTAAGTCATAAAATACTTCTTCACATCTTGGAAAAAATAAAACATATAAAGGGGTGAGCTCAGATGCTTAGTATAGATAACAATATAGCAGAGACTTTCATAAATAAGATTAAAAATTTAAGGCAATGTATAACTAAAACAAAATCCTTTTAAACTTAAACATCAGCATAATATGGCAGAAATAAAATGAAATAATTCCATTTAATTATTCACATGGATATTCTACTAGTCGAATAATCACATACAATATCAATAACCACTTTCATAATGACGGAATGCATAATGCAAGACTATCATAACCACATAGTCAAGGACTTGTGCCAAGACTACATATAAGATTTTTTCAAGGCCTTGTTCCATGAAACTAGTTTGTCTCATGAGACCAACTGACACATCGAGGAGCTATAGTGGGCTCCACCCATCACTTACTAAGCCCAATGCATTCCTCATATGAACATGTTTAAACATAACATAAACATTCGTATTAAAACTAGCATAGGAAATGTCATTACTTTCTCTGTAAACCATGAATGGTATAAAAACAACACATACACAATCAAACATATCAAAAAACCTTCAACACAATATGGAAGTTTGTTATCATAATAAATCAACTTCAAATAAGCTTAAAATCCATCAAAGGATGTTGACATAGATGAAATCAAAACTATTTGAGAGAAATATATCTTTTTTTGAAATCATTTAAAATTCACATAATTATAAAAGAAAAAATTCACTTTTAAAATATTATTATAAGATTTTAAGGAAAGATTTTATGATTTTATAATGGTGGAAAATAGCCGCACCCACCGTATAAGTTAAAAAATACATTCTTACCTTAATTCTGTCGAAAAGGTTAAAAAGGTCCTTGTTTTGAAAACGATGGAAATATTCCATTATAAAAATATTATAAAAAGTCAAACAGGGGTTTAAATTACTTTAACACATAGTCTATAAAATAGTAAGAATGTTTTGAAATATATTTTTAAGAAACATGGATGTGGATGATAAAGATGTCCTAGTAGATACTTACGTAAAAACATCATCGGATAATAAAGAGATTGTGAAATTAACCCTTACCTTGTAATTTTACTTGGTCAAGTATAGGTTAACCTAATGTATAATGGTTAAATAATTGTTATTTAATTATACAAGAATCATATACATAAATATGATATCATATATGATCTTTTAATATTGCTTTGTTAAAAATATTTTAGTATTATCGTCGTTTCATGTGTTCACTTACTCATTTTATTTTATATGTTTTATTACATAAGCCATGTTTGTTATCCATAGGTTGTCTCCTATTCATATCCAGAATTATATCAAGTACACAAACATTATTTTTAATCATTAAATGAAAATTAGTCTTGAATGGATATGATGGGGAATGAATCTCATCACGTTCGTGGAGACGGTAGTCCGTATGTACGCACGAGCGACAATATCATTCTTTTGATATTAAAATAATATATAATGGTATGGTGTATTATATATAAATAATAATTATCAAGTTATATTTATTGTTTACAAGAATTAAACATCATTATTATACCCATAAAAATAATAACGTATTGAATAACAATTACACCACGATGTGGAGATGGTAAGCCGTACATACGCACGTATGGTGACATGTCATTCAAGGGAAGGGTATAATAATGAATTTGGTTGCATAATATTTATAATAACATCAATTAATATAGAAGATACTGGAGTTATTATTTTATAATGGAATCAACAAAGAAAACGGAAGTGGAAGAAGAAAATAACTTGAAAGAGGTGGTGAGATTTTTCCCTCTTCTTCGGGTTCTTCCTTTTGATTTTTTCAAAAGGGATCATTAAGTTGTATTTCTGACTAAAGGAAGGCCTCTAGGATGAGTTGAGGGATATTGAGAGGATATTTGGGCAGGGGTTGGCTGAACTGAAAGGCTTTTAAGGTATGAATTTGAGAGAAGGGGAGTTCCCTTTTATAAGCGGGGTGAGGGGAACCTTAGGAAAAACTTAAAATATAATTTTATAATAAATTAATATTCGGTTTATAATGGATCCAAAGTGACTTATATCGAGGATTAGGTGGGGAGGGGTTGAAATACTTTCATACAATAGATTTTGGACAGGTTTGGGTCACTATATTAACCTCATAATTTATATTTAACTCTTAGTTGAATAGTTTGACATTTACCATGTCTCATTGTAATTTTATATTATATGGTTAATAAACTTACTATAACAAGTCAAGAGATCCCAAAGTGGTTCATTATTAATATATATAACCATATATAAGTCATTTTTCCAAACCTTAGATTTTTTGGAATATAAAATCTATTAATAATATAATATTTGTTTTAAAAACACTTTTATGTCAATTTTGACACTATTTGGTATTTTGTTGTTGCTAAATTCATAACTGCATTATTAATTCGAAAAAAATTTATCTAACCAACCTTAATATGTCATATTAACCTATAAAATTAGTTTAATTCATAAAAATTCTCAAATTACATTTATTTGGATATTTATAATATCAATTAATTTAATATTTCATTAATTAGGTAATTACTCCATCACCATTGTGTCATAAATAACATAAATTATTTAATGTCTAAAAATTATAAATAAAATACCATTATGTAGGAAATATTTTTAGATTTATAAGGAATATTTATAGTCAAATTTATCTTATGTTTAACCCTATATTAAAAATGTTTTATTTATTAAACATTGATTTTAACTCTTTTAACTATTTTTTGAATTAAATAAAATAAATGTCCTAATCTAATACAAGTGGAACAAAGAGGTTCATATTTTATTCCTAAGGTTGTTTTTGGTCTAATTATACCTATCCAATAGTATTAGGACATGTGTTAGGGTAATAATAATATCATTTTTACCCTTAATTACCCTATTTACTTTTAACCGTGGTAAATAAAAGTAAAAAGTTACTACTCAAAAAAATTATTTTTATCTTATTGAACCAAATTTTACTCCTTGATATTAATCTTACCTATATGAATTTAAAATTCCACTCAACAAAGCAGTAAAATTAAGTTTTATGTGAATTTGCAAATTCTCTTAAAAGGTGGGTAAAAGACGGTGAAAAGTTCAATAAAATTTATATATATATAAAATTATTCTAAACTAACACCAAAATTGAATGTTTTAAATAAAATTTTTGTTTTAAACTAGAACTCAGTGTTTTTTCACTATTCATCAAAAATTGAATGTTTTAAGAAAAATACCATACTTTCACTCTTAGATAATTTCGATATTCCGAATCCAAAAATTAAGTCCACTTTGAAAGATAATGTTTATAAAATTTCATAAAGTGGGTATTACTATTCATAATGGCTAGTTTGATTGGTTGTGGTGTGTTAGAACTCGAAGTTGCGTACAACACATGCTACTGTATTATTCAAAGAGAAGTGTACCGTGGAAGCTTGGGGTGTTACATTCATGAAACTGTTTGAAAAGAAAATAATGTTGTAAAAAGTTATTTTATTATTTTCTTTTAAATGGACAGAAAATTAACTATTCTATCATACCCTTGCTGGTCAAACTTAAACTTGGCCTAAGCGAATACTGGTTTTGCGAATTCAACGGTTCTATCAGATTTTCATTCCACGCACTGGTCCAAAATATAGAAAATATCGCTTACTGAGCATACCTTAAAAAAGATCAAAAATCCATTCTGGGATCTCTAGGCCTCATAATCATGTGCTGTCAATTTTCGCAATCGCGTAATAATTCCATATAATTAAAATAAATATATATGTAATTTATAGTTCTTTACATATATAACTAGTTTTCCACTATTACATCAATTTGATTTGATTAAAATGAGATTTCTTATGTACAATTGTTACAAGGATTAATGGGTCCATGTTTAGGTTCATAGCTCCTTCCCTTTAAATAATATGGATATATATGACTACAAAAAATATGAATTTTATTTAGTCATAAATAAAATATTAAATAAACTATTGGAAAACAATTATTGAAAACACACATCATATATACATTTACAACTGAGACTCAAAGAAATTCAAACATTATGATTTCATTTACAATATATTGAGATATATTGTCTGGAATGCCCTCTCCAGACATTTTTTCTTCAAAATAAATTATAAAATTTCTATGACTTTTATCTTTGTATCTGTGTGAATCAGTTATTATAGTAAATATAGAAGTTGAACAGGTAGGATAAAGGTACTTTGTGAAGATATTTTTCATCGGTCAGTTGATTCTTTAGATAATTATGATTTTACCTTCAGTTTGAACCCCATCACTTTGTCTATCATTAATTACATTTATCAGTTAATACATTTTCCATTCATTAATAAATTTTTCCCTGAAAAATAAATTTTAAATGAATATCTCCTTATCAACATGTTTATTATAAGATAAAACAACCATTATAAGAAATTTATAATAGCTTGCTAAACCGTATGACAATTTTCATCATCAAGTAGAACAAGTATCTAGACACTCAACTCATGATCTGCATCAGTCCTCACTCTCACATAACATATTGGAAGTTTTCTATTGTGTATAATATCTTCTTGGATATTTAACATGTTATCCCTCACAACAAAGAGATGTCTGGGTGTTGATAGATATAAATCAAAATTATTTTTACCCTATGGGATATTAGTATAGAAAATATATCAGTCTATTCATAATTCACATTTCAAAGGTACCATTATGGGAATATTTATTACCTCATATAATATGTATCTTTGAGGGGAATATATTATCTCAATGCTTGTTGGGTGGTGGATATCTTCACATAGTGATTTTTATTGGATTATTTCCTATCTTTGATTCTTTATCAAAACATTTCTAGAATATCTATATTCCAATTGATTTTTTCTTCTTGATAAGATAATCATTCAATATAATTTTCCAATTTCATATCTTTACACCTTATTTTTTTATTTTTTAAAAATATATTTACGGTGTCGCCCTGAAACCCACTCCTCTAACGCAACCATAATTATATGGCCACTTCAAAGACGATGATAGTAGCTATTTATCGGGTATTGCTAATGATGATTCTTATTTCTAAGTTAGATAAACATATAGTAAAATAATTATTCATTATTATATAATACCAATTTAAAGAAAAAAATTATTATTTCATACATCAACATGCATCAAAAACATTTCATGTGTTTTCATCCATTAGTATCCCTTTATTTTCGTACATGTGCTTCTATCCATGGAAAATGACGAGGGATGAAAGTGTATTTAGATTTAGATTCATCAATCTGTATATAAACAAAGAAACATAATTATATTTTTGTTTCATGGTACATAAATGATATATAGTATAATATTAAAATATAGACCATTTATCAAGTGATGCGTACTCTATATCTTCTTTAAAGTAAGGATATGTTGGTTTTTTCCACATTTCATATTTTCAGTAACAAGTGGTTGTTTCATAAACTATATATTCTTAATAAAATTTATTAATACACCTATTTTCAATATATATTACCAGTAATAATAAACTGTTAAAGATTTCTCCCCACGATGTCCAATGAACACCTCTCATGATTTTTTGCTTATGAAGTGTGCATACATCTATGGTGGGTGTGGGTTTATTTTACCATCTGCATATTTTAGATGAAAAATCATAATAATTGTGTTAAATACTCTATGATATTTCCTATAAATCATTAAAGCATTTTTAATTAGGGATTAATCTACAATAAATGCACTATTCAAGGGATGATTAAGAGTAAGTCAACATTTAATTAATTCTCCTAGTTAAATAAAGAAATTATATCACAAAGTAAACCTTATCTTTTTCAAAAAATTCCTTAAGTGATGGAAAAACATTTTTCCAAAAATCTATATCAATTAGAACATGTTGTTGACTGGTGATCCCAATATAACTACTGAAAATGGAATTTTTGTCTTTGATAGCTTGGTCATGTTCATTCCATCCATCCTCAAATTTAAAGTCACTTCTTCTCACCTTAATAATGTTTCAAGCACAATAACGCTAAAAAAATCCAATTTTTTAGGGACACTAGTTTTTATTATCAAGCATTTCATTAGGTTCAACATCATTAATATTTTTTACTATGGATTGCTATCATAGGCATGTGAATTAGTTTGTTGTTCCTTTACATTGTGAGCATGAACAATATGAGAAACTTGTTTTCATCAAGAGTTAAACCATTAGCCCATTTAGTAGTCATTATTTATTGAATTGGTTGAACATTTAATTCAGATTATGTAAATGCAGTCGTGGAAAGAAAACAATATGAGGTAAATTAATATCTATTATAATTAATACATGGCCCAATTATTGAACTAAATTTTATTAATGGTAAGGGGATCTGACCCCTCTATCATGTATCCATTTTCATTCATTGTGGTATCCTATGTCATAAAATACATTGAATACATTTCTTAAATTATAAAATGATTTTAAAATATAAATGAATGGTTCATGCTCATTTTCATTTTCATCTGCGCCATTGGTGGTTTTATAAAATAACAAAACAATTTACCACTATCATCTTGATAGATCTGGATTATAAATTACATATACATCCTATGATGTAATTATATATGGTCTTCATTGTACCATTATTTACTAAAATCCACATTCATCAATCCAAATTTATCAATTTTAACAACACTCATGTCATAAACCCAATTTCATTAAAGAATATTCAAATCGAATGTTGTATAATCCAACTCCCATTTTTGATTGATGATGCCAAATTTTGGAATTTTCACATAAATTGGATTTTTATCATCGGTACCGGATACATTAATAATTTCATCAAAAAATGTTACTCCACTATTTTTTATTGTACTATATTCATCATGTTAAATTTTATTGAAGGTATAACCATTAATTAAAAAAAATTATAAGATAATACATTGGTATTTAGACCTCTAACTGGCCATCGAAGTCATTCTAAATTTGATTCTGAATTTTTAGAAAAAAATATAAAAATATTTTCTTGAATAATTCCTACAAATATTTGATTATTTTTATTGGATAACCATCAATATTCCCTTAATGGATTCAAATTCATATTAATTTCATTTTGGGTTTCAACATATGGTGAAAACTATAAACGTTTATGAAAATCATAAAGGTGGGCCTTCCCCTGATATGTAATAGTGATTTTCACAACATCTATTGTTTAAATTACATCACCCATAAGAAACCCGGTTTGTTGATATTTCATTAGATAAAATCATTCACACGAAATATGTAGTTAGTATATAATTCAATAGATTCCTCAACAATATATTATTCATGAATACATCCTACTGGCCAACTTGAATTTTTGACATGCCCTTTCAAAATATTCAATCACCATTCATTGGGGTACATCCATCAACAATGTACATGAAAACATATTTGAATCTATTTTTCCAAGTGAACCATCATATCAAATAATTCTGACTGGAAGATCATTTAAAATTCACATAATATGATGATAATTTACTTTCCCATATTTGGAAATGATATTGGGTATATAACTTTTCCTCATATAGAATTGAAATTGTAATAGAGAATGAATAATAAATAATGGACCTTGATGGGAAAATTAAATGTAAAACAACATGCATAAGATCTTGCATCCAAATATGACAGTCATGTGATTTCAAAACCTTTAACTAGAAATTAGTAATTGACATGATATCCTTGACATTTAATAAATACCCCTTTGGAACCTTTACATTATTCAAGATGTTTCAAAATTGATATCTGTCATACCAGGAAAGATGTTATGACACTAGAGGAATAAAAGTCTATTATTACCCAACACTGGCGCCAAATATTCTCATATTCCCATGTCAATCATGGACAACTAATATATAACACTATCATTTTTTCTGGTGCATTTGTTAACATGAAAATGTAACTATTGCATAATTTTTTTAAAGATGCATAACATCAAGAAAATTCTTGATGTACAAATAGTTCGAGTATGGCAATTCAAAATAAAATAATATCTTTTACAAAAAAAATTTGTATGGTATTTCTAAAAAATATTATTAGAAGCTATGTCTATATAACTCACATTATCTAATAGTTGATCACCTATTAGTAGATACTGTTTTGTATATACTTTAGAAATCCCATCAAGTGATGTTTTCTAAGATGGGAACTTCTATCAGTAGGGTAAAAATATGTGACCTCCTAGAAAAAAATATATGACAAAGGTTTCAACATATTTTCTTATATAACATGTTCACAAATGGGTTCCCTTGGGTTAAATTAATGATATAACCTGAAAAATTCCAAAAAGTATGAGTTCTATTAATCATACCATAAAACATGGCTGTCAACATTAAATCTTCATTTCTATAAGAACCATATAACATAACAAAAAATCCTATAATATTTTCAAATAGTTTTTCAATGGATCCTTATAAACATCATCATCATTGACTAATTGATTTAGTCTTTATTTAAATATAGATAACATATCTTAATTTAATTTCGTGAAAAAGCAAGGTGAAAAGTTTTAATCTACCAACATTGCAGCCCTTGAGTGTGAGTGCTACTTTGAAAACTGAAAGTATTCACTCCATATGTAGATAGTGCGAGACAAGGATTTTAATACACATTTGAAAATTTAGGATACTGACAATCAATTCGCACTTGCTGAGGAGATTCTATAGGGTGAAAAATATTCTTGTATTTATTCCTTTAATATTCATGCCACACTAATTGCCTTTCATTATCCTAAATTCACTATAGGGTCATAAAAATTGGATTTATTGTAGAGTACCATCAAAATTTCATTTAGCCTGATTCATATTACTTTTATTGAGAATCACCACATTTTAGGCCTTCATTAGGTGATTTACTATCCTTAAAAAATAATATATTTTCATTTGTACATGCATTTTTTCTTCCATAGATCATACCAATTGAACATAGAATTTGTTTAGCATCACATGTATGACTATGAATATAATTATCCTCTAGTATAATATAATTAATGAGGGATTGGATTTCATTAAAACTATCTTCACTCTATCTGTTCAAAAATATTAAATTCTACATCATCAGTATGATTTAAAATACTATGTATTTAGTACAACCAACATACAATGAAATATTTAAAAACTCTTTATCTTCTCAAAACAATTTAGAAAATCATGATGTTCACCTTAAAATTTCATTTTAAATTACTAAATACATTCGTCAACATCATTCACACATGTAATAAAATCATTGATACAATCTTCTTTAATATCTACCCTTGTAATCATATCATATTTTACTTAAAACTTAGTGTTATCCAAGTCACTAGATACATTAATATTAAAACCTTGTTTAGTCAAAAATTTATAACGTTGATCTATTCCATGATAGTTCAATTTTTCTTCTAACTCCTATAGACTAATTAGTCTTGAATATCTATAGAATAAATTCCAAAAAAACATTTGAGAAGCGTTATATGCATGACCATTTGTAAACATGATGAATTATTTCACTTCATCTTCATACACTTTTTTCAGATGATTTTCATTTAACATTTTTCAATTCATATGATTCATATTTTATTCTGGAATATTAATATTTAAAAAAAAAATAAACACTAAAAGGGGACTTCCAAATAAGGGGAAACCAACAATTTATTGTTTTATATAATTTCAACATGATTTACATGAAATGTGAAATTAAATTTAAGAAACGAAATAATCCACTAGGGGTAAGTATTATCCTTTGATTTCATTTTTCATGATCATTGGTGCTTGTAATGGGATGACTAATTCTCAGAGTAGCTCAAGCAACATAATTTCATGTCTAGAAGATATGGGGGATGAGGTTTAGAAAAAAAAGGAAATAATAATTTCTTAGGAGATGTAGAAGAGGAGGATAATAGTTTCTCCTAAAATCTAAATATTCCTAGGATGAGGTTGTAATGTCTCGGATTTTCCGTTTATTATTTTAAATATTATAAGGAACTATTTAGAGACCATGCGCGAAGACAACACATCATTCCGAGGTCTAGTGAGCCCAGAATGATGGTTTGAACTTTTTTAAAGTTGAGTGAGTTGGCGCTTGTGCACGGTTGTGGCAGTTTCCAAATGGATGCCTGGAATAAAAATCTGAGCACACCGTTGCATCCGGGATGACGAATTTACCTAAGAATGGGCCTAACCTCAACCGATGCGGTTTGAGGAAGAAAGTTAATTTTTGGATGTTTTTAGTAAAGTAAAAATAAAATAAACTGCAAAATGTTTATTTTATTTTATGGAAACGTCCACTGCAACACAGTGACAGGATGTTTGTTTCCTAAATTAATGATGTTTCATAATGTCTCAAAAAATGGCAAGTTGTCACCATTAATACTGTCGGGTAATTTAATGCCAACATGTTTCCATTTTTAATGGGTTATGCAATTGTTGATCGTTGGCGACGTTTGAGAGGATCCTCTGCAGAATTTGGTAGGCGTTGGAGAGAATTCTCAGTGACGAATGACGAAAAATCGAAATCGAGAATCACTGCACCAACGTTGAAGGATATCGATGAAAATGGAAGCGTGACTCCTTCATCAACGATCGATCCTTTCGAAAGTTAGGTGTTTGTAATTTCAATTTTCTTTTCCCCGTTTTTTTGAAGTTTAAACGAAGAACACAGATCAACCACAAACAAGTTGATCCGCAGATTTGTACATTCTTACGGGAGGGTTTTCTTTAAGATTATTTTGGGGAATTCATCCATGCTTTTATTTTTGTTGATATCTTCTCCTTTAAACCAATTAACAGGAGCAGATCAACACCATGACGAATGACGGCGGAGGTTTGTTCCTCGATTTTGTTTATTGGATTTCCTTCCCCATTCTTTTCTCACACGTTCTTTGCGTTCTTCGTGTGGCAACGAAAAATGAATCGTTGGGCATCTGTTCTGTGATGCAACAATTTTAAATCGAAGGTTCAACACCACAACAACCTTGTAGAGCTGCGATGATGATGGAGGGTGACTAATCATACCGGATCAGTAAAGGGAATTCTTCGAGTGTTCTTCTCACGGGAAGATCAAAACACGTTTTCCGAGCCGATCGGAGGCCCGGAAACACTGGAAGTGGGTTCGTGGTGTCAGGGCGACCAAAACCTGATGGTTTCGTGGCGATCGGATGGCCGAAACGATGATCGGAGCAGCATGGGAGGCGCGCTGGTGAAGAGCCTCGTTTCTGGAAATTTCTAGAACACACGGCATGTACTTCCGAAGAACACGCCGTGTAGTACTGGCGGCGGTAGGGTTTCGGGGGTCAGAGTGGTGTCACATGGCATGTGACCTTGGTCACACGGTGTGTTGAACTTTCTCCGAAGCTCAGTGTATGCTTGGGAAATACATGGACAAGGGATGATCTACACGGCTTTAGGCGACACGGTGTGTACAGCTTGGAAGAGGGGACAAAGTGATGCTTGGTGTGTATCCAGGGGATACACGAACACGTGTTAAAGTAGATGGGTTGATAGCCACGTACAACCACACGACCAGTGACACGGGTCCAACCCCAGTCACTCGGACATGACATGTGCATCGTAGTACACACCGTGTACTAAGTTTTTCTACATGACCAGTTCTACGACACGGTCCGTTTTGCACGGGCAGTGCCCAGGGTCAGACAACATGGCGTGTATCTTTTCTACACCCCGTGTACTTATTGGAAAACAACATGGTCCTCTTGTTCACCGTATCCTGGATATATTTAATTTGGATTGGTACCCCTTCTTCTAATTTCTCTGAAGTTCAAGAATCGTATCCTTCTACAGGAGTATGATCCCTTCAGCCGGACATTCTGTGATAGAGTCGGCATCCCTCCGAGAGGCCTAGAGTGAGATCCTCTATCCATTCATGACCCTAGGTAGATTTAGGCATCGATGTGACCAACTCTTCTAGGCGTTGATCCTCTACCTAGCTGGTGTATCACCTAACTGGTGAATCCGGATGAGTCGCGGTATCCGCTATGGCCCTGGCAGTGATCCTCATCTGTGTATCGTGATCTTTCCCACTCAAGAGTGTGTCTCCCGTAATGAGTGCTTTATATATACCATAACCTTCCCACTCAGGAGTGTGTCTCCCATAATGAGTGCAGCTACCTCTTGTGACGGTTCTCGATGAACACCACATCTCATACGGACGTCATCAAAGCTATAGGACTCGTGGAGTGTGTTCTCCCAGAACGAGTGCATCATGGAATCTTTGAACAGGATCCCTAACGGGGGTATGCGGTCAAGTGACTTGTCTCAAGAATACGGTCTAGGTTCTGAGTATATCTGGTTTGTTCTATATGTTATGTAAACATATACTGTGCATAACTTACTGTACCTTTACTTTGTGTACTGCTTTGTGGTTTTCCGGGTCCTCTACTGAGTATTGTTATACTCACCCCTGCGCGGGTTTGCCCACACGTCTGGTGTCTTGTGCAGACGAGCAGCCTTTTGAAAGAGTCCATTGAAGACCAGGATAGGACAAATCTTTCTGAGTTCCCTACACGCCGAGGTGTTCCTACGACTATGAGAAGAAGTCCCAGTACCTTTTGTGCTTATAGGTTGGACTTTGCAGTTTTCAGACTCTTGTTTGTTTGTTTTTAGTGGGCTTGTATTCTGGCCTAGTTTACTTTTTAGAACTCTACCTTTCATCATACTCTATGGGTGGGGGTTTAGTTGTATGCATGCATTTTGTTCCTTAGTGTTTTACATTTTAGCATTTTTGGGCTTGGATATGTGTGCGTGGGTATAGGTACATAGGAAATGCCTCCCATGTTTGTAATATTCCTACTCGGTGCTAGTCACCAGCCCCTGGCCTATTAGAGGTGGGATTAGGGAGTCACGGTACGAGCCCCACTGGTACGGGTCGTGAAAGATTGTTATCAGAGCTAGTCGGTTCTACCTTAGGACCAAGAGTCTGTGAGTTTGGTATAAGGCCCCATCCTTAAACCTTACTTAATCTTGAGTTATTACAAGATTACACATTGAGGATCTTTTTGGGTTTAGAGTTTTAGAGAATTAGATCATAAAACTTGCATTACATTCCACATATAAACAAAGTGGTTACATAAAGATAGTATTCTTCTTTCCCATAAATGGAAACATATTTAAAATAAAACATGGATTCTTTCTTGACACTTCCTTGACACTATCATCATATCATGTACCTTTCCCTTGACCTGTAAAAAACATTTCAAAAAACTTGGGATGAGCATAAAAAGCCCAGTAAGGGATATAAAAATATGGAAAGGAAACATGGGTACATATATACATAAGAATGAAATCATACTTTACCCATAAAACATAATCACTTTAACATACCTCATCAAACCATGAATAAATCATAGAAATTATAACACATAAATGTAACTTGAGGCATTCATAACATTCTTACACAGGGAGTAACCCTCTTGGTTACGTTTGGAATACCCATCACAGTATATTCCCTAAATATCATCGGAGAAACCTTAACTTTTCACTCCTTCACGTTACCCAATGCATTGGAGAGCTATATCGGGCTCACCCGCCCTTAGTTTATTACAGAACCACCAGTCTTTATAATAATGCCCAAGAACCTCAACATAATCATATCACATAAAACATTCATAAAGGAAACATAACATTTACACCTTTCAATCACAAGATATCAATACAACACATTGATATAAAAACATTATGAAAACATTTTCAATATCAAAACAAAAAAAACGTAAAACATGGTATTTATTTTTCATTTAAAAAAAGTATGGCTTGTAGAGGAAGCCGAAACTCAAATAATGGTCACAGCGACATAGAAGTCATTGTCGCCGCATACGTATGACAAAAACATTCCCTTTTGTCGTTTAGTAAAACAATTCATAAAAAATATTCCTTTTTGATAAACGTTAAAGTCAAAGGCTTTTATACACCGTATAAAAGAAGGTTGCGTATAAAACAAAATATGCCTCAATGAAAGGAGATTGAGACGAATTCCCCTACCTCGGGTCCAACTTGACTCGATCGTTCTTTAATGTCATGAATAATAAACATGAGTTAATTTCTACTTGTTTAAGAACCTTTTTCAAGTTCATTACTCCTTTTATATCACTTATTTCCATGTCATGAACACTATGTAATTATTTAAGTTAATAACGGTCGTTTTAACGATCATTGGTACTTGAGTAAAAAATAAACCCTTTATAATTACATGTTGTTCATGTATCCATTATATCCAGAATTATAATAATTATGTATATATCATATATATCCAGTATATACATGCATTTATAATATTACATAATTATTTAGAGGTAAGAAATGAAATGCACCGTTCATGGAGACGGTAAGCCGTACGTACGCATCAACGCTACTTTAATTTCTATTTTGTATTTTATAGAATGGAATCATAATGATATAAAGGTATATTATAATTCCAGTATAATATTATATATAATATCATAGTTCCATCCTTTATACGTCCCACATATGGTCTTTAATGAATCAAATCACTTTGAGGGGGCGATAGTCCACACTTCCTTAAATGAAGATATAGCGTTTACCCATAATGGAAACCATTAAGGTATGCCCAAAATGAAAAATACAGAAGCTTAAGGAAAACATAAACATATTATATATCATATATAAATATAGTGAAATCTTAATGGCCACCTTTGAAGGTGTTAAAAGAATGTTGAACAATCATCCTTTCGGGAGGCATAAATTCACCATCCACGGAAACAATATGTCATTTAACCATTAGATGTAGGTGTGTGTAAGTGTAGCTCGAATACTTCTTATAAAAACATACTAGTATATTTAGGATACTGGATTTTTTACAAAATAAAAGAATAAAATGAGTTTAGGGGGTTGGAGAAGCAAAATCAAACAAAAGGACTCAAAAGAAGACATTACCTTAAAATCAGGTAACTCCCTTTGGTTTGAGCTCAAAGGCTTCCTTGGGAAGACTTCTACCCAAAGTGAGGCTTCAAGGATTAAGAGAGGGAAGTGGAGAGATAGAATGAGTAGGGGTTGGCCGAGCCAAAGGCTTTGGATGTGTGGGTAAGGAGATAGAGGTGGGGGCCTTTTATAAGAGGAGAGGAGGGACACTCTTGGAAGGTAAAGAGAAGTCACTTTATTTTAAAATGGTATTAGGATTTAAGAGGCCGCACATTGATTTGTTTCGAGGATAAGGTGATAAGGGTTTTAAATCCACCCATCCAACGGGTTTTGGCCATGTGTAGGTCTTAGATTTTACATTATCATTCCATTTTATTTAAATCGTTAAATAATGAGGTCATCGCTACATCATCATAATGTCATAAATTATTTAATTTATTTAAAGTCTAAAAATTATAAAAAAAACTATGACATAGGAAATTTTTTTAGCTTTCCAATGACTATTTCTAATCAAAAATCTGATTTTTATAACCCCATGTAAAAATTGTTTTAGTAGAACATCTCATGTTTGTGTCATTTTTTCTTTTACATTAAATAAAAAGTTATTTATGTCATTTCCCAATCAAAGTGGATACATGGGGTTCCCAAGTTGACCCATGGATTGTATTGGTCTTCCATGACACATCCAATGAGGGTAGTACATGTGTCAAGCTCATCTCATTTTATTAAAGATTTATTTTACCTTAAACTACACTAATTACCTCTAATCGCGATTAAAAACTTAAAAGTTACTATTCACCGAAAAATTATTTTAATCTCATTGAACCACATTTTTATTCTTAATGACAACCATGTATGTTGGATTTTTGAAAATCAAATCACAGTAGTGACAAAGTTTCATTTAAATGAAAAATCAGTTTCCTTAACTACCACTTAGTGGTTTCACTATTCATCAAAAATTGATGTTTTTCAGAAAAATACCAAAACTTCACCCTAAGCTATATTTGATATTATGAATTAAAAAATGATGTCTATTTTAAAAAATTCAAATCATATAAGTCACATTAATTAATTTAATAATTAATTCCCGCTGTCATGACAAATAGCGTGTTTTTATGAAACAATAAGTATCAAAAGATTGACACTAGTTTAAGTCCAATTTCAAAGTGAAATTGATTCCAATGACCACCATTGGATTAAATGGTAAAAATAAAATCTAATTTCACTTTAAAACCAATTCAAAAGATAATCTAATCATATAAATAAATTAGATTAAAAAGAGGTTTTGAATTAAAATACAACATTTCTCACTATTCATTAAAAAATGCACTTTATCGGAAAAATACCCAAAATTCACACAAAGTAAATTTTGATGTCCCAATTATAAAGAATAAGTTTATTTTGATAAACATATATTATAAAATTGTCAAAAGATAGATTTAAAAATGGTTTTCCATCAAAAGGCAGTAAAACAATCTATTAAAAATATTAGTGTATTCCATGCTTAAGATTGGATTTATTTTCATTTTAAGCCTCTAAAACACTATCTAATTCATTAATAGACATAGATAAAAATATCTATTACTCATTACTTACTTGGGATGTTACATCCTTCCCCCCTTTTGAAAATTGCATCCCCGTAATTTATTTACTTATCGAATAAATGGGGGTACTTATCCCTCATTGCATTTTCAGATTCTCATGTTGCCTCTTCCATCATGTTGTTTTGCCACAAAACCTTTACCTGATTAATCACCTTATTCCGTAACACTTGCTCCCCGTGGTCAAGAATATGGACCGGTTGTTCCTCATAAAATAGGTTCTCTTCTAGCTGAACTACCTCTGGACTGAAAACGTGAGATGGATCTGGCATGTACTTTCTCAACATCGAAACATGAAAAACATTGTGTACCTGAGATAAAATCGGAGGTAAAACCACTCGGTAAGCAACTGATCAAACTCTCTCCAGAATTTCATATCGTCCAATGAACCTTGGACTCAACTTTCCTTTCTTACCAAATCTCATCACACTTTTCCATGGAGAAACCTTGAAAAAAACATGATCACTTACTTCGAAAGATAGATCCTTCCTCAGGTTATCCGCATTACTCTTCTGCCTGTTCTGAGCTGTTCTCATGTGTTTCTGAATCAACTGAACTTTTTATACCATCTCTTCTACCAATTCTGGTCCCATAAACTTCCTTTCACCCACTTCATCCTAGAAAGCTGGAGTTCGACACCGCTTCCCATATAATGCCTGAAATGGTGCCATCTGTATACTGAAATGAAAACTGTTATTATATGAAAATTCAACCAAAGAAAGATGTTGGTCCCAACTTCCCTGATAATCCATAGAGAAATAACGTAGCATATCCTCCAATGTCTGAATTGTTCATTCTGACTTCCCATCTGATTGAGGATGAAAAGCTGTACTAAAATTTAATTCAGTACCCAACGACTTTTTAAGGCCTTTCCAAAAGTTAGAAGTGAACCTGGGATCACGATCAGATACAATGGAGAGGGGAACTCCATGTAACCTGACTATCTCTTTAAGATACAAACGGGAAAGTTGATCTAGGGAAAAAGTATCTTGTATAGAAAGGAAATGAGCAGATTTGGTCAAGCGATCAAAAATAACCCAAATTGCATTATTACCTTGAGATGTCTTCGGTAATCCCACAAAAAAGTCCATGGATATATTCTCCCATTTCCACTCTGGCACTGGTAAACGATGAAGCATCCCTTTCGGTAACTGCCGCTCCGCTTTAACCTGTTGAGATGTGAAACACTTCACAGTAAAATCAGCAATATCTCTTTTCATTCCATCCCACCAGTAATACTCCCGAAGATCTCTGTACATCTTAGTAATGCCAGGATGAACTGAAAACGGAGAACTATGAGCTTCACATAACAACTCTCTCTTCAACTGTGAATCACAAGGCACACACAATCTCTTCCCAAATCTCAAAACACAATCATTATCAATGTTGAATTCAGGCAACTTACCTTTCTGAACCAGCTCTACCTTTTTATGCAACTCACTGTCTTGATTCTGTGCTTGCTTGATTCTATCTGATAGAGATGATCTCACTGATACTTGAAACAAAACAAAAGAACATCCTGCACCAACAACTTCTATGCCAAAGTTCATCAAATCCTTAACCAAACATTTCTAATGAAGCATTAATTTTTTGACTCAAAGCATCAGCCACTTTATTTGCTTTTCCTGGATGGTAATGAATTGTACAATCATAATCCTTGATTAATTCCAGACATCTTCTCTGTCTCATGTTTAAATCTTTCTGAGTGAATATATACTTTAAACTTTTGTGATCAGTATATATTTCACACTTTACTCCATACAAATGATCCCTCCAAATTTTTAAAGCGAAAACAACAGCAGCTAATTCCAAATCATGTGTAGGGTAATTTACCTCACGAGTTTTCAACTGTCATGAAGCATAAGCAATTACCTGATCATTCTTCATTTGGACACAACCAATTCCTTTCAATGAAGCATCACTGTATATAACAAAATCACCATTCCTGGAAGGTAGTTCCAAAACTGGAGCATTCACCAATCTTCTTTTCAATTCCTGAAAACAATCATCACATTATTTTGTCCATATAAACTTAACACCCTTCCGAGTTAGCTTAGTCATTGGGCTAGATAACCGTGAAAAATTTCTTAACAAACCTTCAGTAATAGCCTGCCAAACCAAAGAAACTACGAATCTCTGTTACATTTGTGGGTCTTGGCCATTCTTCAACATCCTTTGTTTTTGCAGGATCAACAGTTATCCCATCTTTAGAAACAATATGACCAAGGAAAGAAATTTGGTGCAACCAAAACTCACACTTGCTGAATTTCCCATACAATTTCTTTTCTTTCAAGGTTTGCAAAATGACCCTTAAATGTCTTTCATGTTCTTCTTTACTTTTAGAAAACACCAAAATGTCTTCAATGAAAACCACCACAAACTTATACAAGAACTCATTGAAAATTCTATTCATTAAGTCCTTGAATACAATGGGTGCATTGGTTAGCCAAAAAGGCATTACTACAAATTCATAATGGCC
Source organism: Viscum album (assembly GCA_963277665.1). Classification (NCBI taxonomy): domain Eukaryota; kingdom Viridiplantae; phylum Streptophyta; class Magnoliopsida; order Santalales; family Viscaceae; genus Viscum; species Viscum album. The sequence goes on from OY728160.1 coordinate 1,389,247,652, forward strand.
ATATCTTGTACGAAATGCAGTCTTCAGAACATCTGCTTCCTTTACCTTCAGCTGATGGTACCCCGATCTCATGTCAATCTTTGAAAGATACTGAGCTCCCTGGAGCTGATCAAACAAATCATCGATATGAGGCAAAGGATATTTGTTCTTAACAGTGATGTTATTCAAGGCTCTATAATCAATTCAAAGTCTCATAGAACCATCTTTCTTTTTAACAAACAAGACAGGAGCACCCCATGGTGATGTGCAAGGTTGAATGAAACCTTTATCCAATAACTCCTGCAATTGTTTCTTTAACTCTAAAAGTTCAAAATGAGCCATTCGATATGGGGTTTTTGAAATTGGCTTAACATCAGGAACTAAGTCAATAGTAAATTCAAATTTCCGATCTTGTATTATTCTAGGAAACTCATCAGGAAAAACATCAGGATACTCATTTACCACCGGTACATCATTAATCTAAACAGTTCCCTTGTTTTCAACAATGTGTGCAAGGTAACATTCATTTCCATCATTTACAAGTTTTTCAGCCTCTTGATATGTTATCAACAGTAAGGGTTCATTCTTGTACCCAAACTGAAAGTCATTCTGAAAAGAAACTTCTTTAGCTCTACATTCAATCTTATCATGGTAAATAGAGAGCCAATCCATACCCAGGATAACATCAAACTCTACTAGAGGTAGAACAATAAGGTTTGAAAGTAGGTTCTTTCCACAGATAAGGATAGGAAGATTCTTATAAATTCTTTTTGCCTCAACATTTCCCCCAGGTGTTTTTACCAAAAGTTCAGGAGTCATTTCTTGAGATGGTATTCCCATTTTACCAGAAAAGGTTTCAGAGATGAAAGAATGTGTAGACCCCGAATCAAACAACACACTGGCATAATCTGAAAAAACAAACAAAGTACCTGATACAACTTCATTTGATGGTCCGACATCTGCTGAAGTAGTTGCAAAGGATTTCACCACCCCTTTCTGCTTGTAGTCTATCTACTTCCTATCACCCAAGCTCTTTGTCGGACACTCATTTGCATAGTGACCCATATCATTGCACTTATAAAATTTCACTAACTGTAAATCAAATTTGGTCTTACCATCACCCTGATCTTTTCCAGTGCAATCACGAGCCTTATGTCCCATATTACCACATCAGTAGCACTTTACAGAATTCAGAAGACATTCCCTAGCATGCCTTTTTCCACATTTATCACAAACTGGAATCTTAGTTTTCTTACCATCAGACTTTTTTGACGAATTCTTACCTTTCTCCTGCCACCTCGGTCTCTTCTTCTGTTGTTTGTTATAGAACACTTGATCATCGGAAAACTCCATTTCCACCTTCTCAGCACATCAAACAATATTTTCATAACTTTTAAACTCACAAGAAGCTAATGCCCTTCTATATTTTGGCTTTAATCCTGAGTAAAAACGATTGATTTTACTATCAAGGTCTCGGATAAAATTTGGAGCATACCTTGCCAATCGAGTGAACCATTCTTCATAGGCAGCCACTGAGTCTTCATCTTGCCTCAATTACAAGAATTTATTTTCCATCCCAAGTCGAAAGCCTTAGGAAAATACTTCTCAAGAAACATACCTTTGAATTCATCCCAGTCAAGAGCATCAATCTCATCAGCGTCCCTGCTATTTTTAACCATCGACAACCACTGATCTGCTTCACCCTCCAAACGGTAAATAGAAAGACTAACCTTTTGATTGTCTGAACACCCCATGACATCAAAAATCTTCTCTAGTGCTTTAATCCAACCTTCATCTAGCACAAGGTTAGATTATCCTCTGAATGATGGGGGATGTTACCTCATGAAATGTTCTACCACTGACATATTCCTCTGCGGTTGAGCTGGATGATCTTGTGCATGGATACCACCACCATTTATCGCTTGAGTCAACTGCGCCATTACTGAAACAAAATGTTCGGTTCCAATTCTGACCATCTCAGGATGCTGATTCGGAAGGTTATTTCCTTCTTCATGCCTTCCTAGCACTACTTCCCTGTTTCCTCTACGGAAAACCATTCTGAACAGACATGTCTTAGATGAAGCAACATGGTAATCTTCAAATGCTATAACATTTCAAAAAAATATTTTTTGGATAATCATTTAATAGAATTATAACTCCTAAAGTTATCTAAACTGACCTTTGATACCAACTATAAGGCCCCAGCCTTAAACCTTACTTAATCTTGAGTTATTACAAGATTACACATTGAGGATCTTTTCGGGTTTAGAGTTTCAGAGAATTAGATCATAAAACTTGCATTACATTGCACATATAAACAAAGTGGTTACATAAAGATAGTATTCTTCTTTCATATCAATGGAAACATATTTAAAATAAAACATGGATTCTTTCTTGACACTTCCATGACACTATCATCATATCATGTACCTTTCCCTTGACCTGTGAATAACATTTCAAAAAACTTGGGATGAGCATCAAAAGCTCAGTAAGGGATATAAAAATATGGAAAGGAAACATGGGTACATATATACATAAGAATGAAATCATACTTTACCCATAAAACATAAGCACTTTAACATACCTCATCAAATAATGAATAAATCATTTAAATCATAAGACATAAAGGTAACTTGACGCATTCATAACATTCTTACGTAGGGAGTAACCCTCTTGGTTACGTTTGGAATACCCATCATAGTATATTCCCTAAATCTCTTCGGAGAAACCTTAACGTTTCACTCCTTCGCATTACCCAATGCATTGGAGAGCTATATCGGGCTCACCCGCCCTTAGTTTATCACGGAAACACCCGTCTTCATAATAATGCCCAAGAACCACAACATAATCATATCACATAAAACATGCATAAAGGAAACATAACATTTCCACCTTTCAATCACAAGATATCAATACAACACATTGATATAAAAACATTATGAAAACCATTTTCAATATCAAAACAAAATAAAAGTAAAATATGGTATTTATTTTTCATTTAAAAAAAAGTATGGCTTGTAGAGGAAGCCGAAACTCAAATAATGGTCACGGCACCGGAGAAGTCGTTGTCGCCGCATACGTACGACAAAAACATTCCCTTTTGTCGTTTAGTAAAACGCTTCATAAAAAATATTCCTTTTGGATAAACTTAAAAGTCAAAGGGGTTTATACACCGTATAAAAGAAGGTTGTGTATAAAACAAAATATGCCTCAATGAAAGGAGATTGAGACGAAGTCCCATACCTCGGGTCCGACTTGACTCGATCATTCTTTAATGTCCTGAATAATAAACTTGATTTAATTTCTACTTGTTTAAGAACCTTTTTCAAGTTCATTATTCCTTTTATATCACTTATTGCCATGTCATGAACACTATGTAATTATTTAAGTTAATAACGGTCGTTTTAACGATCATTGGTACTTGAGTGAAAAATAAACCTTTTATAATTACATGCTGTTCATGTATCCATTATATCCAGAATTATAATCATCATATATATATCATATATATCTAGTATATACATGCATTTATAATATTACATAATTATTTAGAGGTAAGAAATGAAATGCACCGTTCATGGAGACGGTAAGCCGTACGTACGCATGAACGCTACTTTCATTTCTATTTCGTATTTTATAGAATGGAATCATAATGATATAAAGGTATATTATAATTCTAGTATAATATCATATATAATATCATAGTTCCTTCCTTTATACGCCCCACATATGGTATTTAACGAATCAAATCACTTTGAGGGGCGGTAGTCCGCACTTCCTTAAATGAAGATATCGTGTTTACCCATAATGGAAACCATAAAGGTAAGAAAGGAAAGCTGAGTCATTTTTACTTTTAGTAAAACATTTCATGTTTGTGTCATTTTTACTTTTACATTAAATAAAAAGTTATTTATGTCATTTCCCAACCAAAGTGGCTCCATGGGGTCCCCAAGTTGACCAATGGATTGTCTTGGTCGGCCATGACACATCCAATGAGGGTAGGACATGTGTCAAGCTCATCTCATTTTATTAAAGCATTATTTTTACCTTAAACTACACTAATTACCTCTAATCGCGATTAAAAACTTAAAAATTACTATTCACCAAAAAATTATTTTAATCTCATGGAACCAGATTTTACTTCTTAATGACAACCATGTATGTCAGATTTTTGAAAATCAAATCACAGAAGTGACAAAGTTTCATTTAAATGAAAAATCAGTTTCTTTAACTACCACTTAGTGGTTTCACTATTCATCAAAAATTGAAGTTTTTCAGAAAAATACCAAAACTTCACCCTAAGATATATTTGATATTCTGAATTAAAAAATGATGTATATTTTAAAAAATTCAAATCATATAAGTCACATTAATTAATTTAATAATTAATTCCTGCTGTCATGACAAATAGCGTGTTTTTATGAAACAATAAGTATCAATAGATTGACACTAGTTTAAGTCCAATTTCAAAGTGAAATTGATTCCAATGACCACCATTGGATTAAATGGTAAAAATATATTCTAATTTCACTTTAAATCCAATTCAAAAGATAATATAATCATATAAATAAATTAGATTAAAAAGAGGTTTTGAATTAAAATACATCATTTTCACTATTCATTAAAAAAATGGTCTTTATCAGAAAAATACCAAAAACTCACACAAAGTAAATTTTGATGTCCGAATCATAAGGAATAAGTTTATTTTGATAAAAATATCTTATAAAATTTTCAAAAGATAGATTTAAAAATGGTTTTCCATCAAAAGGCAGTAAAACAATCTTTTAAAAATATTAGTGTATTCCATGCTTAAGATTGGATTTATTTTCATTTTAAGCCTCTAAAACATTATATAATTTATTAATAGACATAGATAAAAATATCTATTACTCATTAATTACTTGGGATGTTACATCTGGGTTGGGGAAACAGGGTTAAGTGTTTCGAGTTCAGCTTTCAGGCCAGAGACTCCAATGTTGGTACGGCGGCCGATGTATCCATACACCAGGGCTCTAATAATCATCTTTTTGACTCAATACTTGAAAACACTGGTTGCGGGGAAATAAAAAGGGCCATGCATCATCTAGGAATGATTTGTGGTTTCCATTTCCTTTGTGTCAGCTATCCAGATATACTCTTTGACCATGGTACATCTTGTTCCTTTACATGATGCCTCCGCGACGCATACCAGCTAGGATTCATTAGCACGATCATGAGGATGACCCCCTCAGTGACGAGGCTTCGATACATAGACCAGTTCCCCAGACGTTGCCACCAGGTGGTGCACCTGCTATGCCACCACCATTGGAGCAGTCGGTGGTACCTGCAGTACCGACCGACAAGGAGCGCAGGCTTAGCGCACTCCATGAGTTCCAGAGATAGAGACCCCTCAATTTCTGAGGTGAGCCTGACCCTCAGGTGTCTGAGGACTGGCTTGAGGCAGTGACTAGGGTTTTCCGTCTAGTGAGGACACCAGCAAACCAGATGGTGATCCTAGGAGCGAGCCTTCTTTAGGGTTCGGTCGGATGATGGTGGAGTCTGACCACACAGACTCATGACGAGGAGACTCTTTCATGTACAGAGTTAGACTGACTCTTCTGGGAGGAGTTCTCTCTGGTTACACTTAGAGATGTACGCATCCTGGAGCTATTCTAGCTCCAGCAGTGCAGTACAACAGTGGATGACTGTTCATTGAGGTTTACCAACATCGCTAGGTACTTGATGGATATGGTCAGGGATTAGTACTTCAGAGCTCGGACCTTCGTGCGAGGTTTACGACGAGACATCTGAGATAGTGTCGTACCTCTAAGCATATCGACTTATTCTGGAGTGCTCGAGTGAGCTTTTGTGGTCGAGAACTTCTTTGTAGAGCAGAGACAGCCACCGGCAGTCAGCAGCAGGAAGACAGGTGCAGAGACCTCGGCGGCAGGGAGCCGATGTCAGACACAGGGATCAGAACATGAGAGATGTCAGAAGAGGACCCAGGATAGGGGATCGACAGTCCAAGGCTCTCAGGCTGGATCCAGTTAGACTAGGGAGAAGCGATTCTACGCATGCGACGGTAGGGGACATCTCGCTAGGGATTGCCTGACCAGTCAAACTGCTGATAGGGAAGTGGTGGATAGACCACCAAGGAAGAGGCAGAGAATAGACCATGTAGACCCACCAAGCGGCGGACGTGGTAGAGGAGCAGCGAGAGCTGTGGGTGGTGCCATACGCTTCGAATTACTTCAACCACCGCCCCAGGAGGTCCGCACCAAGATCAGGAAGCTGGGGGATAGGGATGGGGAAAACTGCATGCGGTCGAGGAATACGACCCAGGGGCTCCAGGTATGATTTGAGGTACGATCTATGTCTTTTCTAAATTAGCTGCCATACTCATAGACATACATGACCGTCATTCCCTTATATCCACATGTCTTGTACAAAACCTTGAGATTTCAGTAGAACCATTGAATCCATCCTTACGCTTGGAGATACCTACAGGAGGAGACTCGACGATCACAAACCTTTGAAGATAGTGTAATCTTACCCTTGTAGGTGAGAGTTTCAGTTGGAACCTCTTGGTGGTAGCATTGAGGCATTACGACGCCATTCTCGGTATGGATTGGTTATCTTCATTCTATGCCCAGATTGACTGTTTTAGGCGAAGAGTGCGGTGTGTCCACCATGATGGAATGAGGTTTTCCTTTGTCGGAGAAAAGGAAACCCAGTCAGAACAAAATGGGATCATGCATAGGAAGGTGCAGCTGATCACTCATTAGTTGGCTAGCCTTAACCTCAAGGTAGTAGATGTTGTGAGCTCTCAGTTCCCAGCGTTGGTGGCGGAGTATGATGACGTCTTTCCCAAAGATGTTCAAAGACTACCTCCTCGCCAAGAAATTGACTTCTGCATCGACTTACGCCCTCGGAAGACACCGTTTTCCTCATTGGGTTATCGGATGCCCCTTGCAGAGCTTCGCGAGATAAGGGTGAAGTTGGAGTATTTTCAGTGCTAGGGTTTCGTAAGACCTAGCATCTCACCCTAGGCGGGCCCAGTCTTGTTTTCCAAGAAGTCAGACTGGAGTCTGAGGTTGTGGGTGGATTACCGGTGACTGAACCAGGCGACGGTGAAGAAAAAGTATCCACAACCAAGAATCGATGACCTATTCGATCAGCTAAGAGGGTCACAGTGGTTCTCGAAGGTTGACCTTCGATCAGCCTATCACTAGCGACGAGTACGGGATGAGGATATACCGAAGACGACATTCAGATCCCGCTACAGTCACTATGAGTACTTGATGATGCCTTTTGACATGACGAACTCCCCCGCTGTGTTAATGGGACTGATGAACCGGATCTTCCAACCGTACATGGACCGGTTCCTAGTGGTCTTCATCGACGACATCCTCATGTACTCGGCATCAGAAGAGGAGCATGCGAGATACCTACAAATGGTTCTCGACGTACTTCGGGAGCACCATATTTATGGGAAGCTCTCAAAGTTCCAGTTCTGGAATTAAGAGGTCCACTTTCTGGGACATCTCATATCAACAGATGGAGTATCTGGGGACCCAGCCAAGGAGGAGGTTATGTTAGCATGGGATTCACCTCATAGCATGACGGAGGTGCGGAGCTTCCTTGGGTTGGCAGGACATTACCAGATATTCATTCATGATTTTTTCCGGATATCAGCACCTATGACGGTCTTGACCAGGAAGAGGAAACCCATCATGTGGATAGAGAAGTTCTAGCAGGCTTTTGAGCAGTTGAGGCAGAGTTTGACGAGTGCCCCAGTCTTGAGATTTCTGGAGGAGGGTGTAGAGTACATAGTTTTCTGTGACACATCAGGGACCGGGCTCAGCTGTGTCCTAATGCAGTGGCATGCAATGATTGCTTATGGTTTGCTCCAACTTAGGCCACATGAGCAGAACTATGCGACCCATGATCTCAAGTTGGCAGCGATAGTCTTCACCTTTAAGATGTAGAGAAACTACATTATCAACAAGCATTTTATTGTCTACTCTGACCACAAGATCCTCTAGTACATCTTCTCACAGAAGGATCTGAATCTGAGGCAGTGGTGTTGGCTATAGTTCCTCCAAGACTATGATTTTGAGATCATCTATACTCCGGGAAAGGGGAACAAGGTTGTAGATGCCCTTAGCAGAAAGTCAACCTCACCGCTATTGAGTGAGGCAACACAGTAGATAGCCGCGTTACAGTTATCCATCGTGGATGGAGAGGATATAGTTTACCTAGAGTCGATGGTTGCCACCCCTTCACTCTTATAGCGAGTTAGGGAGGTACATCTTGGCGATGTCGACTGTGTGTCTTTACATGCTATGTTACCCACAGGACATGCTTCTGATGGATATTCACAAGGTGGGGAGCACATACTTTTTTTCAGAGGTCGCCCTATAGTACCAGTGGCATTCCAGGAGGAGGTCCAGAGGGAGTTTAATACATCCCCTTTGGCAGTACATCCTAGAGTGGAAAAGATGTACCAGGATCTCTTACGACAGTTCTGGTGGTCAGGCATGAAGAAGGTAGTAGCAGAGTTCGTTTATCGATGCCTCACATGCCAGTAGGTGAAGGCTGAGCACTAGGTTCTAGCAGGGTTAGCTCACCCCCTAGAAGTTCCAGAGTGGGAATGGGATGAAATATTGATGGAATTTGTGACAGTCTTACCATGGGCATCCAAGGGTTATGATTCCATCTCGGTGATCGTTGACCGACTCACCAAGTCGGCCCACTTCTTGGCTATCAGGGAGCAGAGTTCTGTAGAAAGCTAGAGATGCCTCTACATGGAGGAGATAGTTCAGCTTCATGCTGTCCCCTCGAATATAGTCTCAGATCAAGATGCCCGCTTCACGTCCCGATTGTGGAAGGGATTGCAGGAGGCTTTTGGGACTCAGCTACGCTTGAGCACATCGTTTCATCCCCAGACTGATGGTCAGATAGAGAGGACCATTCAAGTTCTAGAGTATATGTTGCGATCTTGTATCATGGACTTTGGTAACAGCTGGGAGGACCACCTACCACTGGTGGAGTTTTCGCACAACAACAGCGACCACTCCACCATTGGTATGTCACCGTTCAAGGCCTTGTACAAGAGGCCCTGCCGGTCACCGCTTTGCTGTACTGACCCTGGAGAGTCAGCACTCAGGGGTCCAGAGTTTCTAAGAGATACCACAGAGAAGGTGCAGATCATCCGAGAGCGGATTAAGACTACACAGATCCAGAATAAGTCCCATTCTGACCGACGATGGAGGCCTCTGGAGTTCGTAGAAGGATACCACGTCTTTCTTTGGGTCTCACCTCGATGAGGGTTATGGAGATTTGGCCAACGTGGAAAACTATGTCCGAGGTTCATTGGACCCTTCTATATACTGTGTAGAGTTGGTGAGGTGCCATACCGCCTAGCTCTACCGCCACAGTTGCATCGGGTACATGATGTATTCCATGTGTCGTAGATGAGGAGGTACGTGCACGATCCGTCACACATCATCAACTAGGGTGAGATGGACATCGAGGATGGAGTGACCTTCACTGAGTACCCGCTGGAGAAAGAGGATCGGTAGGAGAGGATCCTTCGTGGGTGATCGATTCCTTTGGTGCCCATCTGGTGGCAGCATGAGAATATTCAGGAGAGCACGTGGGAGGGGGAGGCTCAGATTCGTGCCTAGTACCCTCATCTTTTTGTGTAGCTGTTGTTTTGTATTTTTAGGGACGTAAAGACCTAAGGTGGGGAGAATGTAATGTTTCAGATTTTCTATTTATTATTTTAAATATTATATGGAATTATTTAGAGATCGGGGGTGAAGACGACACATCATTCTGAGGTCCAGTGAGCCCAGAATGGTGGTTTGAAATTTTTTTATGTTGAGTGTGTTGGCGCTTGTGCGCAGTTGTGGTAGTTTCCAAAAAGATGCCCGAATTACAAATCTGAGCACAACATTGTGTCTGGGAGGATAACTTTACCTAAGAACGGGCCTAACCTCGACTGGCGCACGTTGAGGGAGAAAGTTAATTTTCGGATGTTTTTAGTAATGTAAAAATAAAATAAATTTCTAAATGTTTATTTTATTTTATGGAAACGTCCCCTACAACACAACGATGGGACGTATGTTTCCTAAATTAATGAAATGTCATAATGAATCAAAAAATGGAAAGTTGGCATCATTAATACTTCACGTAATTAAATTCCAAATTTTTTTCATTTTTAATGGGTTAAGAAATTGTTGATCATTGGTGATGTTTGAGAGGATCCTCTGTAGAATTCGCGAGGCATTGAAGAGAGTTCTTGGAGATGAACGATGAAGAATCGAAATCGATAATCACTGCGCCAATGTTGAAGGATCTTGAAGAAAATAGCAGCGCAACACCTTCATCAATGATCGATCCTTTGGAAAGGTAGGGGTTTGTTATTTCAATTTTCTTTTCCCGGTTTTTTTGAAGTTTAAATGACGAACACAGATCAACCACGAAGAAGTTTATCTGCGGATTCGTACGTTCTTGCGGGAGGGTTTTCTTTGGGATGATTTTGGGGAATTCATCAATGAATTTATTTATGTTGATCTCTGCTCCGTTTAAAGCTATTAACGGGAGATGATCGAAGCCGTGACGAACGACGAAGAAGGTTCATTCCTCAATTTTTTATTGTATTTCCTTCCCCATTCTTTTCTCGCGCGTTATTCACGTTCATCACGGGGTGACGAAAAAAGGATCATTGCACATCCGTTCCATGATGCAACGATCCCAAATCAATGGTTCGAAACTACAACAACCTTGTAGAGGTGCGATGATGATGGTGGACGGCGAATCGTACCAGATCAGTAAAAGGCGTTCATGGAGCGTTCTTCGTGCGGGAAGATCAAAACACGTTTTCAGAGCCGATCAGAGGCCCAAAAACACTAGAAGCAGCTTCATGGTGTCTGGGTGACCAAGAAATGAAGGTTTCATGGCGATCAGATGGACAAAATGACGATCAGAGCAGCACGTGAGGCATGCCGGCGAAGAGCCTCATTTCTGGAAATTTCCAGAACACACGGCATGTACTTCCGAAGAACACGCCGTGTAGTACTGGCTGCGGAAAGTGTTTCCAGGGTCAGAGAGGTGTCATAAGGAATGTGACCTTGGTCACACGGCGTGTTGAACTTTCCCCAAAGCTCGACATGTGTTTGGGAAATACACGGACACGAGATGATCTACATGGCTTCAGGCAACACAGTGTGTACAGCTTGGCAGAGGCGGCAATGTGAAGCTCAGCATGTATCAAGGGGATACACGGACACGAGTTATAGTACACAGGTTGATATCCATGTACAACCACACAAACAGTGACACGGGGCTAACCCCAGTCACTCGGACATGACGTGTACATCGTATTACACGTTGTGTACTATGTTTTTCTACACGACCAGTTCTACGACATGAGCCTTTGCGCATGGGTAATACCCGGGGTCAGCCAACATGATGTTTATCTTTTCTACACACTGTGTAATTTTTGGGAAAAAACATGGTCCTCTTGTTTACCGTATGCTGGAGATATTTCATTTGGGTTGGTGCCCATTCTTATCGTTTCCCTAAAGGTTAGGCTTCATTTCCTTCTACAAGAGTATGCCCCCTTTAGCCGGACTTTCTGTGATAGAGTCAGAATCCCTCTGAGAGGCCCGAAGTGAGATCCCTTATCCATTCCTAACCATAGGTAGAGTTAGGAATCGATGTGACTAACTCTACCGGGCGTTGATCCTCTACCTAGCTGGTGTATCACCTAACTGGTGAATCTGGATGAGTCGCAGTATCCGCCATGGCCCTGGCAGTGATCCTCATATGTGAATCGTGATCTTTCCCACTCAGGAGTGTGTCTCCCATAATGAGTGCTTTCTATCTATCATAACCTTCCCACTCATGAGTGTGTCTCCCATAATGAATGAAGATACCTCTCGTGATGGTTCCCGATAAACAACTCTTCTCAGACGGACGTCATTAGAGCTATAAGACTCGTGGAGTGTGCTCTCCCGGAACGAGTTCATAACTGAATCTCGAAACAGGATCCCGAACAGGGGTATGTGGTCGTGTGACGTGTCTCTAGACTATGGTATAGGTTTTGAGTATATCTGGTTTGTTCTATATGTTATATGAACATATACTGTGCATAGCTGACGATACCTTTACATTATGTACTACATTGTGGTTTTCAGGGTCCTCTACTGAGTATTGTTATACTCACCCCTGCACGGGCTTTGCCCACACGTCTGGTGTCTTGTACAGATGAGAAGCCTTTTGATAGAGTCGAGGGCGGACCGGGATAGGACCGAGCTTTCTAAGTTCCCTACAGGCCAAGGTGTTGCTATGACTATGAGCATCAGTCCCAGTACCTTTTGTGCTTACAGATTGGACTTTGCAGGTTTCAGACTCTTGTTTGTCTTTGGTGGGCTTCTATTCTAGCCCAGTTTAATTTTTAGAACTCTACCTTTCTTCGTACTCTGTTGTTTGGGGTTTATTTGTATGCATTACTTTTGTTCCTTTGTGTTTTAAATTTCGGCATTTGTGGGCTTGGAGATGTGTGCGTGTGTACAGGTACATAGGCAATGCCTCCCATGTTAGTAATATGCCTACTTGGTGCTATTCACCAGCCCCTGGCCTATTGGAGGCGGGATTGGGGAGTCACGGCACGGGCCCCACTAGGACGGGTTGTGACATAGGAGTTACTGATGAACCAAAAAAGATTTCTTAGTTTACTATCTATTGTTAAAAAAAGAAGAAACAATAGTACGATCCATTCATGGGGCACCATATTAGTATAACCGTGAAAAGTACCAATAGGGTGGTCTTACATGCAGTCATTCTGAGATAGAAATTGCAGTTTCAACATTTGAAGCAAGCCTTCAATTTATCTATGAAAATGATAATTATTTTCGTCTGATGACTGAATTTCAGTAACACTTAGCTTACTATTAGGATATTGTTATGGGAGTGGGGTAATAGATGATTTCCTCAGGGTTGGATTGATTTTGTGACATGCCCTATCCATGGTGTTATAATTAAAATATATTATGTTATAGGTGAGATTTTGTGTATCTAGGATGACTATGAAAGTCAGTATTATCATATAAATATAGATATCACCCATCTCCTATAAACATGTATGAATTTATAAATAAAGATACCACTCACCCTATTTCATGTATAAATATATATACCAATCAAATTTTCAATTTTTTAAGGATTTTTCTAAATGGAAACTGAAAATAGTAATTGAGTGGATTAAGCCACTAATCAATAATAGAGATTAATTTATAAAGAGTAATTGTAAAAGAAAATGTGTATCACTCATTTATATCCCCTTATTAGTGATAAATTAACAGTTCCCGATAATATTCAATAATGGATACTCTTTAGAAAGGTAATCCCATATTCTCTCATGTAATATTATTCTTCAACATTGTCTATTTTATTCTTTCCCTATAAAATCCATAGAAGTATTAAACTGTTGAATATTTTTTCATCTTTCAGTGTTCCTTAGGTTTGGTTTGAGTGGAATGTTTTCTTTTCTAATACCAAGGCAATACATTCATTCCATTTTCAGGTTTCATAGTTCATATAAACCAATACCTAATTTTCTGTTAGTTCTAGTCTAGTTGATAGCTTAAATAGGCTATTTAATTAACTTCCATTTAATATAAAGTGATTATTTCTGATGCTTCCAGAAGACATAAAACACTTACCTCACATAATTCCATTGAAATAGGCATAAATTCATATACAATTTAGTGGATTTCACTAAAATAAGACATTGTTTGTTTTGGAGTGACTTATTATTTCATTTTTTGGATTTTAAGGGTTATTTAGAAGATTCTTGTAACTTTATGAGGAGTTGTAAGAACCTTTTTTACATCTTCATGTTTCTAGTCTAGGATAGTAACATATTACATGTTTACACCTTGAAAAGAATTATTGGTACAATTTTATAGTTAAAATGTTCCTCAAATAATGTTTTGGTTATGTTCATTAATTTTTTACAAACACATAGAAAGATATTACATGTGTTGATTATTTATTTGTTTCATATATGATACATAATGTTTGGTAAGTAAAAAAGAAGGGGTAACATTTTTTTTAAATTTATGACCCATTAATCATTTTTCTAAATAAGTGATTAACTTTAGTATTTTTCTCTATGATTGTGAATAAAAATTTTATTGATCAGTAAAAATTAAATTGAAATAAATGAGTTAGTGTAAAATTTAGTTTAGAAACAGTCAAGTAATACACATTTGGAAGGAAAATAGTAAATAAAATAAATTTGCATATAATCATAAAAAATAGAAAATGAAACAAGAGAAATAAAAAATTCATGAAAAATTCATAGAAATTTACACATTTATATGTATCACAATTTCAAATCCATAAGAAAAATGTTATGATGTTTTCATGATAGAGTAAAAATTACACTCTATTCCTCCAATAAAGGTTGATGAAAAATTATAAATTACAATTATTGGAAAAAAAATCTTATAATGAATAATATCAATAAGATAAAATAATGTTACTTAATAAGTTGATGTTTATGAATTGTGTAGGATCCAAGTATCACAATTCTCATTTTGATCGATTGATTCTGATAGCTATTTTGGAATTAGAAAAAATTATAGAAACCATGCATATGAGGTGTAAGTTCAATTAATGATGCTTTAATGAGGAGGATTAGGTGAAACTAAAGTGTGGGATTGCCCAACCAAGGTTCAATTAGTTGTTTTTAGTGCGACGAGATATAGTTGGATAGGAATATGATCAAGTGTGTAGAATGGATCACAATTAAAGGGGATAATAAATATTCACTTACCATAGATATTAATATGATCGATTCATCGAGAAGATTGAGGAAGAGAAGAAATTAGGGTTAGGTATTGTGAAATCCTGAATGGAGCTATAGTGGAGGACTATATTGAGGATATATTTTAATGACCGTGTAAGGATTTTATCTGTGCTTTCCAAAAGAACTGAAAAAGTGTAATTTTATTAGCACTATATTAGTAAATACAGATAAAAAATTTCTTTATCAATTCTTACATAGCAATGATAAAGGGACAATTTTAATAATATAATAAATATAACAAAAAATTTATGTTTCCATAATCATTAATACAAATTTAAAAAATTAAAAATATTTTCATATAAATATAATTATAAATATATTTTATTATTATAATTTTATTATTATATAAATATTTATTTTCTTATTTATAGTTATAATTATAAATAAATGCATTTAAAAATATATTTATATAATTATAAGTATATTTATATAATTATATATAATTATATAGATCTATGAAATTATATAAGTCCGTTAATATTTAAATATATATTATTATAAATATAATAATTGATTTTAATTAATTTTATTGAAAATGTAAGGACAAATCCTATTTATTAAATGACATAAAAACATAAAATGTAACGGATGGGGTCAGACATGATAGCACTACCCACATCAATGGAGAAAAAATTGAATAAATTTTTTTCTCTAATCCTAGTCTCTATCCTTATCTCCTAATCACATATTGTATTCCAATTAATTAATTCACGCCTCTAATCTCAACCAATGGGATTTCAAACTCTCTTATAAGTCTTACCTTACTATAGGTGCCTTGAATTTTAGTTCTCTATGATTCTACTCCCCCATCATCTAATTGAGGTTCCAACATCTCAGAAGGATCATCAACCAATGTTTCTTCATTGAAATTGACTAAAGGGATCTAATATTAACCTAAAAATACCTTTGAAGTATGCTCAGTGTATACCAATGTACCTTAATCATCATCTACCTGATCTGCATTAGAAAAATAAAGTGGGCCAAATAGTTTTTGGGTAGACACCTGTACATTTCATAACACTAACTTTGTACCTTTCAGATCTTTGGTTGAACAATCACATGAAATTTCATCAACACTAGAACTAACTTTCTTGTATTTAAGAGGACATGAAGAAGGATCCTATTTTAGAGGGAGCACCATAAGGGACAAGTGGAAATTAGAATAAGGTAAATTAATGAGATCCCAAAAATTTTCAGAAGAAGTAGGTCGGGGATTCCAAAAAGGAACTAATTTTTATCCTTCTTCATCAACTAACTTGGATGAAAATTTGTTTTTTTCCATTTGGGAAAAAGTACATATGGGAAACCTAACTTCTATTAGAAGATAAAAATTATAATTTCCTTCCTGATGAACTTAATTTTAAGTGTCCTAATAAGTAGGAGTATATAAAGACAAATAAAAAGAGTTTTTTCCTACACTACCATCCAATTCTGAACCCTTAAAAGCAGTCCTTCTCAACTCAGTTTCAGCTAGAGACTAATTAGTTAGATGAGAGGAAACCAAAACCATTTTTTCTTTTCCCTTATTTTATGAGGTAAATAAATCATGTCCCAACAACAAATATCTATCCATATCATTTTGGATTGCAACAAAAACCCTATATTGATCATTTATATTATGATAAAGTGTAAAATTTTATTATGATGGGGGAATGACATGCACCTCCACAACAATGTTATCCCATTAAATATTTTATAGAGATCAGGATTTGACCATACTACATTATCAAAATATATGTAAGGGATCAAGGGATAATACATAATTTAGTTAAATGAGGGAAGTCCTCTTCCAAGTAAAAAATTAGGCTATTTCGTCATCCTAGTCAATTGAGGCAGATTAATCCTCCCCATGTCTATACCCAATTATCCATCCAGAAGGGAAGCATCATGTTACTCATGATATCTATGTAGTGAACCCAATTGAGAAGAGCATTCTAATTTACTTCCCCACATAGTCCTCCACAAAACTTTTATAATTCCTCCACCATACGATTTCCCCATCCTAGTATTTTCATGTAGATAATTGTACATCACAAGTCGATCATTTTTATTTCTTGAACTTTTATCATGACTATGAGCTAAGAATAAAGAAAAACTCATATCACTTTTTAGTTTAATAAATCATGACCAACCAACTTGTATAAGATAATGATAAAAACTAAAAATAATCAACTTTCAACTCGAAATCATCCAAATCATTGGTGAGAAAACTTTTATCTACCTTGGGGGAAACCAAGCATACCTCAACTAGAAAATGAGAACAGTGTATAGAAATATACAATTTAGTATCATTGTACAGTATAATATGAACTTAAATTGTAAGAATATTGTCATATGGAATCTACGGATGCCACAATAACTAGTCTGGGGAAATGATTTTAAACCACAATTGCATAGAGGAGTAACATACCTCCATCAGGTAGAAATTATTATCCCACTCTTTGATATTCATGATGCCATATTTGAAAGATATTGAGCCAAGAAACCATGCCTACAACATCAATTCTTTTTTGTGATAGAGGATATGAAAAAATCATGAAACCCTTGACACACATCTCCAGTTGTTAAAATCCCACACTACTGATAGGAACATGACTTGATAATCAACTTTCCTAGGCTTAAATCCCATGGAAAAAATTATTCACACAATAATAGATTGAATACATATTTTCATGAACTCAATTAACACCTTAGAATTAGATTTGACATGAGAAATGTTACCCTTTCGATGAATCACCCCAAAAACAGAGTCACTGTAGAGAAAAAAGAACCACTATTTGTAGAAATGGAAGGTTAAGTAGTGAATTTGAATTCACCCCGAAGAACCCTACAGTATTCTAATCCTAACCTGGCATACGTACGCTAATAAAAAATCACAAGATCTTGAATGTTTTTAGCTACTAATGGTCCTAATTGAAGGCCCTGACCGAATCACGATAAATATATTTTAAAAAATAGTTATATACAAATATATTTATATATATTAATATAAAATTACATAAAATTATAAATATAATAAATATATTTATTATTTAAATATTTTTCTTATCATTTTAAAATTATTCAAATAAATATACATAAATTTATAATTATAATTAATGATAAATATATTTATAAATATTTTTATATAATTATGAATATATTTTTCTGCTAAAACATATTTATATAATTATTTATTTATCATTAAATATATTTACATGATTATATATATGTATATTTATGTATATATATATATATATATATTAATATATAAGTATATATAATTATAAATATTATAAATATATTTATTAATTAAATATATTTTATATAATTTTATAATTATTAAAATATATATTAATTTACTTAAATTATCATTATAAATAGATATTTGTATAATTATTTGTTAACCAATATAAACATATTTATATATTTACATGTATTTATATTATTATATGAATTTATAAAATTATATATATTATAATGGATAGGGGAATGTGAGACGCAACTCCCAAACCTCTTCTATAACTGTGTTTCCTTAAATCACCCATGGAATGTTAATCTATACTCCTGTGTCATGAATTTCCAGGTTGTTAGTGATGGATCTTCTACTTCAAAGAATATTAAGGTACACAAAGAGGAAGATTTGATAGATTTTTCTTTCTTTTCTGGATTTTCGGGCAGAATGTTTGTTTCCCCCAAGAATCAGGTCATGCAACATATCATCATTAAGGTATCCATTTCTCATATTTCGACATTAAATGGAGTAATTTAATAAATAATTGATCATTATATGATCTCTTTCATTTCAAACATTTCACTTTCATAATCCATGAATCCTTGGAAAGTGGTAGATCATGAATCTCATTTAGCGCTATTGGGGGATTATATGATTTAATGTGTGTCACTTTTGGTTGAGTATTCATCCACTTTATATTCCAATTTTCAGAATTTTAGTGTCATGAATGGAGTGGGGGTTTAATAATTTTTTGTATGGGAATCCTCAGGATTCAATATTGAAATATATGTTTCAACCATATCACTTTCAAAGACACTTGTTCACCTATATGGATGACCAATTATGGTTTAAATTCGTTATTTTGGAGCTTGTAAACCCAATATGATTTTACTTCCATAATTTGAATTCCAATCCTAGTGGATATAAGCACTAAGACGGTTTTCCTTGGCCACATCAGAAGGGACTTGGTTGAAGTGGACTTATGTTCATGTTTGATTGAATAATTTTTTTATATTTAATCTTTAGGATGAGACCTGTCATAGAATTTTGTATATAAAAAATGGAACTATTTTGTCAACATTAATTGTATTATTGGAAAATCAAGGTCCAATTACCAGGGAAGTCCCGTTTGAGCTTGATTCTAGTTAAAGGCCCATGATTTACATCATTGGCAATGTATGGAAGGTAATGTGGATACCCATGGAAATTTTAATGAAGATAAAGGCTAGGATTTGGATATGGTTTCTCATGGATCTATCTTGAGATATTAAAATCATATGAGTGTAAATCCCCATAATAATGTTGATGAATCTTCTCAGGTATCAAAAATTCATGTTATTAAATGTATTCCTTAGAACATGGGATGCGTAGAAATTTTTAATCTTGGACGAATATATTCTCCTCATAATGAAGTTGGTTTTATTTATACTATTCACTTGAATGATACACCTAATATATCTTAGGATTAAATGGAAGTGGAAAATAAATTAGCTACTATGGTACTATCATTCAATGATGTCTTAAATTGGGGTATAGTGGAAGAAAAGAATGGAGATTGATGAAATTATAGTCAGGTTTCCAAGATAATATTTCAAAGAGGATGAGGTGGATTATAGAATTTGGTAAGAATAAATTTACATTTCTTCTAAATTCCATAAATGGAAGGCTAATATGGAAGCTTCCACATCAATGAAATCCAAGCCCAAAATGGAAACAACTCAATTACTTAGGAAAAAGTCAAGGCTGCTCCTAGAAAATAACTGATATTGTTTTGGTTACTCATATAAAGTCCAATTCTCTTAGTCCCACTGGACCCACTATGGATTCTTTTGGAATAATTATGGTTTTTCATGAATCATCAATCTCTTCCCCTTCTATTGTTCATGGTTATACAATGTCTGGGATGCTTGGTGGAAAACCATTTTGTTCAAATGGATTGCATGATCTCGTGGATCTTGGT
This sequence comes from Viscum album, assembly GCA_963277665.1. Lineage (NCBI taxonomy): Eukaryota > Viridiplantae > Streptophyta > Magnoliopsida > Santalales > Viscaceae > Viscum > Viscum album. Next base: position 1,389,267,668 of record OY728160.1, read on the forward strand.
AAATTAAGGATTCGGCCAAGGCCATGGTTGTTACAAAACCTAGCCATGAAAGTAAATTTTTTATTTTCAATACAATAAAATCCTATAAATTGAGGATGGGTGGTGATAAAAGTGGGGAAGTTTTTTTACCCCTATCATCCGCATGGAGAATACTCAGAACTCCAGTAAAATAAATTCTCATCACGGACAAAGTTTAGTACCAGAAAGTGATTTGAATAGGAAGATATATGATTTTTATTGGGCCTAAGGATGGAACATTCTAAAGGAGATGGAACAAGAGCTATAAATTCTATCAATAAGAAAAATTTTGGATCTTAACACGGTTCTAATACAGAGGTTCCAAATTTAAAATTTGATATTCTCAATCTTGATAAATCAAATACTAACTTTTCTATTCTGCACATAGGAAATTTACATCCTATGAATGATTGAAATTTAGTACGCAATACTCAATTTTTTTTCATGCATTTATAATTAGTCAAGAGGAGGGAAAAAATTGAGATTGTGTATCTAGAGCAGAGGAAATGATAGATGTTGTTGATGTTGTACCTAAAGATAATGGTGGTGGACGATGGTTTCTACTCGAAACATGGATAAGGGTATGATATCCTTGTTGGGGGGGGGGGGGGGGGTCATGCCCCTCACCAAATCATGGGTACATAATGTCACGTCAATTGAGTTCTACATGATTTATTTTATTTTGTGTTGTTTGTAAAAACAATATGATTTTCATGTTACACCTATCTATTTTCTTTTTTATTTTACATAGGGGCCTTTGACCCTAATCCTTTCAAACAGACACACACAAACACATATATTTATTCATATAATAAATATAATTATTATTTAATTTATTTATAATAATTTTATAATTATTTAAATATATTTTAATTTATTTATAATTATAATTATAAATAAGAAAATTTATAAATATTTGTATATAAATATATATATTAATATATAAGTATATAAAATTATAAATATAATAAATATATTTATTAATTAAATAAATTTATCATAATTTTTTAATTATCGTAGTTGGGATTTGGCCTAGTCGTTGAAGGCATCCCATAATACTACACATCCCTAGGATCAAATTGAGAAAGCTGAATTATTTTTGGATTAGAATTGTTTTCCAAGCGATTGGTGGTATGGGAGCCCTCAGAAGCAGCTAGGGGAAGGCAACAAAACCATGATTACTATATGGGGTCCATGGAGGTGACAATTTTGGCATGTCCACAGTGATGATGGAGGACCATAATGGTTGTGGACTTGTCACTGGATGTCCAAGGATGGGAGACCTCATTAGTTCATCCTCAAAAGGTTGGTCCTTCAACATCGATGAATTTGGTGGTGGTCCCCAAAGGATCTGGTAATAACGGGAGCGACATTTCTCAGCAGTAGTGATGAAGACGATGGTGGGATGTATAGTGGAGGCTCCACATGGAAAAGTTATATAAGGGTTATTCATCATGTAATGAACCCTATGGCTCTTGGGCCTTCATATCATGTTTTGGGGCTCTCAAGGTCATGTTCATAGTTCATGTGTACTTACTGGGCCTACGAATCTTGAAAGGATCCCCCCAACACATAAAAAAGGTGATTGTCAAAAATAAAATATAAAATGAACGACCTTCATGTTTTAGGCACACATTTACTTGTTTAAAAAAATACTTATATATATATGTAAATAATTATATTTAAAATTTAATATATTTAATTAATATTTATATATAATTTTAAATATATTTTTATAATTATTTGTATTTATACGATTTATTTCATATTTATATTAATATAGAAATTTAAATCATTGTAAGTATATTTAATATAATTTTAATTTTTTAAATATATATAAATTTATTTATAACTATAATTATCAATAAATACATATAAAACATAGTTCACAATATATATATAACTATATAAAATTGTAATAAATATATTAATATTTAAATATATTTATTGACAAATAAAATAAATATATTTATTATAATTTACATTTTTTAATAGATATGTATGTCTTTATAATTATAATTACAAATATATATATTTATAAATATTTTTATGTAATTATAAATATACATATACAGACACACACACACACACACATAGCAGTTGGGGCTTACTAGAGTGGTAAAATCTCCTAGTATTATTGGATAAGGCCTGAGTTTAAATTTAGGTGGGAGTGAGTTTCTTCAAGAACTATAGCATTACTATAGTATGCATTTTAGAGGCAAAGTAGCATAACAATAGTGCATATACTATAGTAGTTTGTGTAGTGGGGGTACTATAGTAGCTGTATTATTCATCCGGAATGGGCTTTCGAGTCACTGGGCCTTTAAGCTATCAAGGGGTGGTGACGAGGTCGTGGAGTTGTTTTGGTGATGCATGCCTGAAGTAAGAAGGGAATTTGACCCATCCAATGGTGGTCCTACATTACATGTAATGGGATTCATCCCCACTAAGCCTTCGAGAAAAATATATATAATGTAATAAAGTAGTCGGTTGGGTGGGTTATCCCATGGGGGTGTTAGGATGTTCCTTTCCAGGCTGTGTGTGTGCGATGTGTGTGTGTTTGAATGTAATTGTACCCACAAGAACCAAATATAATATATAATTATACATATATTTATTAACATATGAGTATATATAATTATAAATATACTTAATATATTTTTTATTTAAATATTTTTCAAATACATTTATAATTATATATATATATATATTATTTTTTTATAATTATAATTATAAATAAATTTATTTATAATTTTTATACAACTATAAATATATTTATATAATAATATATATTTATATACTTATATGAAATTATATAATTATATATATTTATACAATTATATATATTTATATAATTATAAATATTTATATAATAAATATATTTATTATTTATATATATTTTTTATAATATTACAATTATATATATATTTAATTATCTATAAATATATGTATAAATAAATATATTCATACATATTTGTATATATTTATAAATATACACATGAATACACGTTTTATATATACATAAATCTCACATGCACGTGCACATATATATTCATACACATACATATATTTGTACAAGTACAACATCTATATATACACATATGAAAATCACAAACACAACATAATACATACACATATATGCACATAGATATTGATATAAATATATAAGTTCAAATATAAGATATTAATAATTTGTCATTTATATTTATATAATTTGTTTAGTTAATAAGTTATATTTATCAATATACTATATTTATATAAATTATATTCACGCATTTTGTTTTTAATGTATATAAATAAACATAATTTTTTAATATAAATATTATAATTATATATATTTTAAAAATATTTTTTATAAAATATTTTTTTCTGTGATTATAAATTCCATACTAAATACTAAAATTTATTAGTGCCGATAAATAGTTGATAAAGGGTTCACTTTTATAAGTGCTCCTTTTAGTGTTGATAATTGTTACGTTTATCATCTCCTTTAGCTAGCATTTCTAAAGGTTATCCATTTATCATAGAATTTTAGTTAGCATTAATAAAATCCAACATCGGATAAAGTGTAATCTATGGTAGTAAGAATGATATAAATTAGGACCATGATCCATAATTAATTTGTGATGTGTATGAATAAACTGCACGTCAAGATGACACATGATGTGGTCAGTGTGACTCAAAGTGTGTCTTTTCAATATAAAAGTGTTATTTTAGTGCAAAAATCATATCACATGGCCAAAACCAAGAAAACAATCTCATATTATTTTCAAAATTTAGTATAATGACCCATAATTAATTTTTGACATGTAGGATTTGTTTCTCATCAATATGGAAAACAATTAATTTATAATGTCACTAATATATCTGATAATTGAATATATAATTTATCACATGGGGATTTTGAAATCTTTTTTTCATATTTAATTACCTAATTTTTTATTCTTCCATGATTTTTTATTATAATGATCGCATGAACAATTTTTTTTTTGTTTTTTTAATTAAAATTCTACTCAAATTTTATATGTTGATTGGTATGGTCTATATATGTTCAACGTGGACCATTTTTTTGGGCTGCTATATTGTATGTGGGGTTGTGGGTTTTCTATTTGAGCCACTATAAACAGCCCATGATATATTTTAATATCTTATAACTCTAACCCCTTATGTATATTATCCTCATCACTGATATCTTTGATGCCCATCTTATCCTCACATTCCACCTATTCCTTCTCACTCGAGTGTACTGTTTCAATTAGGTTCAATAGCATGTGCATGGAATATTCATGTAATCATATTTATTTCGAGATGTAGGCCATGTCTGGGAAATTGATCACCCATGTGCCCTATACATTTAGTTCATTCTCTCATCCCTCATTTAGGTTTGACTATCTTCTCATTCATGATATCATAGATTCAGGTTTTGTGTTATTGTCATAGATCAATCTTAGTGCCTTCCACCCTTTAGAGTATACTGCTAGTGTTCTTACTATAATGGTGTTCCAAAAACATCCATTATAGAGAATATGTATAGTCATTTTTCTAATTTAAGAAAATCCAACTTATATGCTAACTAAATCATTTAACCTATGTGAGTAAAAAATATCTCTTATGTCTATAAGGGAACATGATAACCAAACCAATGTGTTTGACGTTGTATGTTTCACACCCCTTCTTCTTATATTCATATTGTTACCTCTCTAATCCTCCTAAAAATATTTATATTTTCATTAGCCTATGTGTACTATATATTTTTCTTTGATCATTAATAGTCTATGTGTGTGTGTGTTGATGGTCTTCTTGTCGTCCATGTTGTCCCCAAAAGGAGTGAATCATGTTAACTCATTGTGTTATCCATACATTTTCTTATTTTCCTTCATCACGAATGACATGTATTGGTTTAACTCAATTCTTATAAAAAATAACACAATTGTTACATTTTTTTTGTGTGAACTACTAATTGACAGTGCACCTTCCCACAACAAAGTTTTATTAGAGTGTCATTTTTTGTCTTTTGATTTGGAATCTAATTCTAGTTTTATTTTGGTTTTTATTTTTTATTCCACAATTAAATCTCATCTTTATTCAATTCTTCAATTTTCTATATATAATTGAAATTAATATAACCTCATATATTATTCAAACTCAAAAACCCTAATTGAATAGTCTGTAATATCCACTTATTTTGGACCGTTCTTGGGGTAGTATGCTTATCGTTGTCCACAACAACTCGGATTCTGATTTATTAGATAAACATAACTATAACTACGTTTGAAATCAAAAAAGTTTACGGTGAAATTGGATTTGATCTTTGGAGGATTAATATTAAAGAATTTCTTGTTTGATAATGAATAATTTATACCCTATTAATGATTAAGAAACCTATTGTTACAGTTATTTTAACTTGAAAATACATCACTATTTATCACGATGTATCCCTTTATGTTCTTATTAAAGGAAAAAGTTCTATGATTCCTTCTTTAGGTGATAATGTTATTATATAATTTATTTTATAAACTAATACAACTTTTTGGTTGGATTTTGAGGAATTAACACATATTTTCATTCAAAATTAAACCAGGTACTTCAATTAAATCCCACATAGAATAATTTACTAATTTCATGATATATCTAGACATCATAAATGTGATAGTTTAGGACGAAGATCAAGAAATGATTCTTTTAATTTATTTTTATTAATGCCCATATCACTTTATTAAAAATAATGATCTATGGAGACAACTGCTTAAATGTATAAAATGATATGTCTTACCTCCTATCAATCAAATTTCATTCGAATATTATAGATAATGGCGAGGTAGAGAGTCCTTTTACCAGGGGCATAACAAAATCTAGGGGTAAAATGAGAGAGTATAATAAGGATGAATAATAGAATAATAAACCACATATGTCTAGGTATTTTTCTAGGGAAAGAAATACTATTTTATTCTAATATGTTATGCCTGAACATACTAAAATTGAGTGTAGAACGCTTAAAAAATACCTAGAGTCTAAAAAACTCACTGAAAAGTCCCTTATAGTGGATTATGGTTAATGTTTCCATTCATGAAATCACTAGAGAGGGGGTCATATACTCAAGATTATAATTCCATATGTGTCCCTTTAGGGAGGAATTTCCACAATTGATATAAAAAGTAGAAGGAGGTTAACATTTAAGAAATAATAGGAGGTGTCAAGTAAAGTGAAGAAGGTCCATTTTAATACAACAGTATGTCCACTCCATCATCAGTTTTATAGAAGTTAGGTAGGTTCTCAAACTTCATAGGAGTTTGGATTCCTTTGGAAATAAACAACAAAATGTATTCACTTTTTTGTTTGAATAATATTTTCTAAAAATGTATAATGTCTCTAGACCAATCATTATGGGTTCCCTTATTAATGGGGTTTAGGTTATGAATGGAAAGACACATTAAAGATATTTGGTAGGGATTATACTACAAAAAATGATAACACAGAATTATGGAAAAGGATATTTGGGAATGTAAGATCTATGTTTATAAAGGATCTCAATAAGAAGGGGATATTTATTGAAATTACAACATAAAAAATTCTCTTTTATGGAGAGTGTGTAATGGGTAAGGATAACATACTCAAATTTATTATGACTCACTCCAAAATTACTTAACCCTTTTAATATGTACGTTATAACTTATGGGGACCAGTAAGGACTAACTCCCATAGTGGAGGATCCAATTTTTTTTTAAATTTTTCATGATTAATTCTCTATAATTTTTTGTATTTCCATACTAAAAAATAATTCTAATGTTTTTTATACTTTTAAAATATGGAAAACCCTTGTTTAAAATTATACTATAATGAAAATTAAATAATTGAGAACTAACAATGGATTAGAATACCTCTCTATTGTATTTATAAAATTCTATCAATCTGAGGGGATTTAGAGACACTAAACTATAAGGGAAACATCCGAACATAATTGTCTTTCTAAAAAAAAGAAAAATTACTTTTAATGAAATTATTTATGCTTTCATGATAATGTTACCCTATATCTTTCTAGGAAGATGAACCCACACTTATAATGTATATAATAAATATATGTCTATCATATTATAATCACATTAATTCCTTAGAAAAACATTGGAATAAAGAACAGCCTTCCTATAATCAACTAAGAGTATTTATATTCTCTTCATATTAACATGTCGAGTTAGATAATATTATACTTAGAGATCTTAATATCATTTAAGTGGGATATCCCAAGGGTGTAATATTCTATAAACATTAGTTTGATGAACCTGGTTTTGAAAAGATTATATTTAGTATACAAGTTTTGTTTTATGAGTATTTTTCTCCAAAATACAAATCTTTCAAACATAACATTTAAGGAAAAATTATTGATGGTTTTGTTCAAGAATAACAATCAACTGAATTAGAGGCTACTGTACAAACTCCTCCACATGATCGTCAGCATATAGTGGTCAACCCAGTCCAAAGTACTTTTATATTTTTAGTAATTTTTGGATTTTCACCCTTTTTATGGGTTAAGGGGAAACCTTTACATGACCCATAGGAAAATTGGTTCAAGGCCAAATAAATGAACGAAACTCCCAATGAAAAATTCCTAATCCATGGATTGAAGGCCCAAAACATGACAACACATGAACTGCCCCTCCCTAGCATCTACGTCATTGAAGGTGTCTAGCTCTTCACCAAACAGAGATGATTGGATGAAATTTCTCTTTCCAAAGTTGCACAATGCGTGGTTGTGATGACAATTACAATACCCTCTAATACTTCCAATATGGTTAGCTCTGATATGGTAGATTCTACATTCTTGTAATCCTAATCTAGGGTCTTCTCCTATGTGATCTTCCTAGTCTACTTCTGGTCCTTTGTGACCTAGAGACCTAGTGTCTTGAGGGCCTATGGTGGCCCAAATTCCCTATCTAAGAGTTTTCTTTGGTGTCTCTAAGTATCTAAGTCATGGATGCCCGCACTAGGGTCCCGGAGGCCCAAATCGACTTAATGGATCCAACTACTATAGTAATGAATAATACCTACTATGGTAAATACTATAATACTGCTAGAATAACATGGAAATTGACCGCATCCTAATTTGAACCTGTGTCATTCAGATTCCAAGGAGGAGCCTCGACCACTCAGGTATAGGCTCGTTAGCCCAATCCTTAGCCTTTGAGTTGAGTATAACTAATCTTCAGTTATAATTTATATCTAGATACTAAAACTCATTCTAATAATACTGAGTATAATTAAACCTGAAATAGAATAATGAGGGTTTCCATACCTCCTGATCATCTTATCCAATATTATACAACTTCTTATGACCATCTTTTTTACCATGATCTTTTTGATTATGATCCTAAAACTTTTAATAATTCCCCTAATGAAAAAGTCTCAAAATAGTGGATATTTTCCATGGATAAATAAATTCACTCCATAAAGAAAAATAAAATTTGGTATATCATAGATAATCCACCCAATTCAAGATTAATTATATTTAATTGAATTTATAAAACAAGGGAAGATAACACAGTTGGTACAAATGTTAAATTTAATGAGAGACTAGTTTCTAATGGATTCCTTCAATGATAATGAATTGACTATTTTGAAAATTTTTCCCAAGTTTTTAGGAATTCATCAATATGTTTTTTTTCATCATTTTTATATTTATTATGACCTTCACATTGAACAACCATTATGAAAACTTCCATCCCCCAGTGGGGACCTTAATGAGAAACTATTCATTAAGTATATGAATGATTACTCTAACGAATTTTACACTAAAAATGTTTTCTCTTTAAATAATTCTGTATAGGGTTTAAAATATCCCACAATGCTGTGGTGTAGAAAATTTGATTGCATTATTCTTGATAATGATTTCATTAAGTGTTGGTACGATTCTTTTATTTATTTCAAATCATTCAAAAATATTATTTTATATAAACTATTTTATGTATATAAAATGATTATTATTTTAAATAGCATGAATATTGTTACTAGAGCTAAATCACAATTAAAAAGTATGTTAGAAATTAAGGACATAAGGGAAGCAAATTAGATTCTTTCTATAGAAATAATTATTGATATAACAAATAAACTACTATATCCTTTACAATGTGCTTATATTATAAATTTTCTAAAAATATACCTATATGAATCTCTCATTCATTTTAGTGTACCTTTTGGAAAAAAATTAGACATTCATTGACTCATCTACCCACTTATGTTGTTGTTGTATAATTTATTCCTATAATACCTTATGCAAATATACTTGCCAACATCATGTATTCTATGTTTTTAGTCATCTTAATATAGAATTTACAATCTGCACCCATAGTAGATTTAAATCTTGTCAAGGGAATCCACATTGGCATTAAAAATATTGGCTACTATGGTATTTTTAATGTAAATCTAATTTACCTTTGTGTTGGGGTAAAAATATTGTTATTGCTGAAATATTTTTTGGATATGTAGTTTCTTACTATTTATGAAATATTATCACCATAATGTCATTAACTATATATTTTATCACTACTTAAAAATTCCTTATTTCCTATATTGACACTATTCACATATAAATATATTGTCGAAATCCGTGTTTTTAAGCATAAAAATAATTTTAATAAAAAATAATAAGGTTTTATGATTCAATAGAAGTTAATTTGATTATTGTTAATAAAATGTTTCATAATTAAATAATCATGGTTTATTTAGTTCAGGATTTGTGTTTCATATATGATATCAAGAATATTTTACTTCAAAAAATCTTAGGTGTTGCCAAAATACACCCATTAAGGATTCGATTTCAAATAAGATTATAATTTACTAGAATATAATTACATGAAAGATTAATTAATTGAAATTCAGTTTTCCTAATTGATAATTTACAAGTTATTAGTAAATTTAATATTATTTTTCCTCACAATTATGGTTAGTTGTTAAAATAAATCCCTTATTTTATGAGATAAGAAACCTCAGTTGAGAATGTGTTGATAGGTAAATCAGTTATAGCTTCACTCAAGGTACTATATTCCCTTACTATTATGATATATTTTAAAACAAATCTCACATATATTGTCCAATGAAATTTAATGTTAGTCTTCCCAAATATTTTGTGCAATCTATATAAATAAAAATACCTCAGTTATTGTTAACATACCAATCTATTCAAGTTAAATATTTTCAAATCGTTTTTCAACATTATTTATAGCTTCCTCCTTTATTTTATTTTTATAATCCCATTTTTCATGTATTTATTTCATTAATTATGATATTAAATAGAACAATTACCAAGGATATTATTGATGGTGTTTAGGTTTTATTATTATTTTTATTTAATGTATGAAATTCAATTTCTTATTATTCCCTAAATATTCTTTTCACATTTGAATTTGATTTATATTCCGGTGCCATTGTATTTAAGATAGATTTTCCACTTGTTCCTAACGACTAGTTTGTTATAAAGATTTATTTATTTGTCACTTTATAAAGACATTATTAATCACTAATTTTTTTTACCTTCCCTTTTAACCTCCCTCAAAATTTTGTTTTACATTTCTTGAAATTACAGCAGTATAATTCCATTGCTGATAATATGGAATGTTTCTACAGATCCACATCATTTTCATCCTCAAACTGAATAAATTGGAAGCACTTTTTCTTTACATTATCTATATATATTATTTTCTCTAACATGTAATCAATTCAATATTTTTTATATACTGTATTTTTGAATTTATTTAATGTATTTAATAGAGGTAATTATGGGTTTTTGAGGTAAGAATTTAGTGTATCATGGGTGGTATATTTCATTTTTCATCTTATTTATCCTTAGATTGTTCCCATCTAACAGTCATAATAATGAATAATTTTAATTTTTTTTCTATGAAATCCATTTTTTTTAATTTTTAATTATTTTATATATATTTTTTCATGTTTCTCTTTCATGCACCATTTTTAATTTTTCATTCTAAATGAACTTATTTTTTAAAATTCATTTATTTTCTTACATTTAAATGTTACTTTAGTCCATATATATTGAGATAAAAAATTTGAAAACATGATACCTACATGATATATAATTCATGAAATTTTGGTAACTTCCAATTCCTGTAATAGAGTTTTAGAAAAGAACTTTATACTTCACAATCAACTTCATCTCCTTAAAGGATTAATAACTTCATCTACTTATTATCATTTTTGGGCTTACACATTATATATTCTATTCTGTAAGAACCATTTGAGTTTTTCATAGAGTTAGGAATTTTCTCATAGTCTACCAAATATTATGATTACTATATATTATATTGGTGAAAATAGAAAAACTATAATTCTCAATACTCTAAGTCCTCGTGAATATAGATGAAAGGTATTTACATTGAAAAGATACTTGAAGGAAAATGTCCAAATGATATTTACTTCTATACTAAAAAATATACATTTATTTACACGTAATTACTATGAATGGATTTATATATCTTATTCAGTTTAGAATATTATAAGAGAATGAAACCACATTCTTTTTAGTAATATATTTTATTTGTTTATATGTTAAAAAAATAAATCCATACAACTTTCCATCATTAATGAAGTGAGATAGAGAATTAATAAATATATAATAATGAACTTGATTCGATAATATTCAATTGGGGATCTATAAATATAGTTGGATCTATAATTTATTGTAAAATACGTTTATAAAATTAATGTGGTAAGTGATTTTCAAAATGGTTGAATGGGAAAACGTAGTGGATTATTTGTAGGAAAAAAATTTATAATGGGGATCATTTAATGTCATTTATTTTTATAATATTTTTTTAGTTCTATGTTTCTAAATATTATTAATAATTTATATAGGAAAGTTAAATATTTTATTCTTAATATGGTAGAGAGGGATGAAATGTGGGTTTCTATAGAACTAGGTTTATAGGGTATTAGTTAATCTTCTTTTTAGTGTTATAATATTTAAATTATGAAGATATATGTAATAAATGGAAGGGTAATGGTAAATGATAGGTTTAAGTATAGTGGGACAAATCATTAACTATTGGTGTTCTGATATGAGATTTTTTTTGCAGTGGAAAGAGATTTGTAAGATATTTTTACCACTATTATATTAGAGGAAGAATACAAAATGTATAATTATACAAATGGAGGACTAGTTGTATATATAGAGAATCCTCTAGGTCTATGGTCTAGGAATTATATGTGCGGTATTTTTTATATTTTGTGTGTTTGGATATTCCTTATAGCAATTGGGTTCCAACAAGGGAACGCAATTCAATCAATAATTTTACATCTTTTTTAAACATATTTATACCTCATCTTGGATATAATTTGGTGGATACAGAAATATTATTCCTGAATAACTGAGTTAAGATGATATATCCTTTTTTACTTCTTTATCCCTAATCATATAATTTATTTTTTTTGTTATCGTAATATTTTCCCAATGAATATCACTATCAAATGTGAAAATTTATTAAAAAACAACACTGTAAATTACACATGTATGAATTAAAAATACCATTAAATGAAAATATTTTCCCATCCCTAGATATTTTTAAGCTATAATTACTTGATAATATTAGAGTATTAATATTTATAATAGAGAAATAAGAGTTTGAACAAGTATTATCCAAGTTATATGTGGCATTTTATTTCTACATTCTTCATAAATTGAATAAAATATATTGTTTAGGGGGTATTTATGTTTCTGTTGTACATTAATAGGTTAGTACCATGAACCTATTATTGAATATGTTTTGTTCTTCATTTCCCTAACAAGTTCCTTCTTTGATTCCAATGAAACTCTACTATTAAATTATTCTAAATGGTAACTTTATTCTTCCTAAATTACTCTTAGTATTCTTAATTATGAATAATTCATAGGTTTCTCTAAAAATATGAATATTATAGATCAATTTTAGTCAATTACTCATGTGAATCACTCTTCAATGAAATCATAATATTTTTAGAATATTTTCTCCTCATCCCTGGTCTATTTGATATTATCTTAACTGTATCTATATGAGTTGAATTAATTTATTCATTATTGGGGATTTGAGTGTCTATTTCTAGTCACTATGTCCATACCCTAATCATATTATGGATGAAATTTTCTTATACATTTCCCAATCGATTTCCTTCTCTGATTACATAGAAACTCTATTATTTAACTGCTCTAGAGAATTGGATATTCGAAACAATATTATATGAATTTGGTTAGAAATTTTTATACATTCATCATTATTCTATAAAAAAGATTTTTAATCTATATATTCCCTCACCTAATAGGTATAATAAGTCATTATATTTACATAAAAAATTCAAATTTCAGATTCCAATATGATTTTACATTTAAAATATTACATCATTATTAATTTTCAACTTATTATCATGAAATTATTAACATAATAGTATGTTTCATTTTTCCATTATCTCTAAAATTTTTTATTGATAATATTTTGAAATTATTAATGTAATGTATAACATAATATATAAATATTGAAACTATGATTCCATTGATCTTATAAATGACACCTTAAAATTGAAATATTGTTTTTCATTTAATTAACTATGAAAATGATTAAAATAATAAATTTTCCAAGTTTAATTCACCAGAAATGCTACTAGATTTAGTATAATATAAATATAAAAAATGATAATGAATAATTACCCAGTAATTTTATGTTTACCTTATAATGGGGTATAGGAATCAAATCTGTCGTATACTAATAACCCTTTGAAAACCATGCTTTTATTTTTATAGTCCATCTCACTATGTTTATAAACCAACACTATTATATTTTTTATATTTTTAAGTATTTTATTTAAATTTTAATATATACATATAAAATCTTTGGATATATTTAGTTTTACATATTTTTAACACATAAAATCTAAAGTGTTTGAACATAAAACACTAGATCTACATTTTCTGATGGAATTGATCAATTACCTGTATGTTTCCGTTTGAATTTTTATAATTTATCTTCATTGAAAAATTCTATATATATGATAAAAATACATACCACAATGTTTTATCTTTGTAAAAATAAAAAAATGAAGAAGAAATGAAAAATTTTGTTTATTATCTTGATGGACATGTTATACATTTTGTCCATTTTAAATTTGAGGTTCAAAATTTTATGGTTTGACATGTCTTCACCTATCCATTTTACAGCTTCACCTAATTCCATTTTAATTCATGTGATCTATATTTTTTTCCTCACTAGTTTTTTTGAACCAAACATGTGTTTAATTTCCTTAAAAACTTACTAACCCTATATAATCCTTATGATAAGTTTGTGTGTGATGATACAAATGGATTCACCTGGATATTCATGGTTATTAGTAAAACATAGTGTCAGATGGTTGTATATTTATTATTTTATTCATAATACTGCTAATATATCCATTTTTTGTGATTGAGTTATTTATTAAAGGTAGAAATCATGAGTGAAGAATGTGGTTCTTTAATGGATTCTAGATCTGTCCATTCTAAGAGCTGTATGTTCTCGATCTATCATCCATGTGCATGAGTTATCTATCATGGTTTTAAAGTAGAAATTCCATATATGTGTATTGTATTTTTCAATAATTTAAAAAATCTAAACCATGATAATTTTTTATGGATAAATTTATAGTTAATTTCTTGTCATTCAAATTGAATATTCCATAGAATTATTAGAATGATTTTTGGATACAACATAAGAATTTTTAATATTATGTAATTAAAATTTTCTTACAAATATGACTAATCACCTTTTATATAATGTATATTGTACTAATATGTTCAATATTCATTTTCAATTATAACATGGTTATATGTTGTCTAATTTTATATCCCCCTTCATCAATAGTGTTCATCTACATGATGTCGAACACTTTACATATGACACATTAGGTGACTTTTGAAACATTATCTCATATTATTGTATAAACAATCTCTAACTTGTTAGATAAAATAATATTTTCATAAAATTATAGAGCATGTTTTCTATAAATAAATATTTTATTTAATATATGAAGAAAAAATTGATTTCACCAAATATAGTTTTACTATAGAGGATCTTAGAAAGAAGTTTGAAAGGAAAATTTAATAGGCCAAAACACTCTCATTTGATATGTCCATGTGTTTCCTAAAAATTTAACAGATCACTTTTTAAATATATGTTATTATTATTTTCATATTTAATATAATTTACCCAAATTTATTTCTCTCCCTATAATGCATATATTTATGGGTTCTGTTAGTTAAATTTTTTTTTCATTGATTTTCATCATATTTAATGTATGTTAATATTTTCCAAAAAAGATTCTCACAACTAACCATTTAATATTATTTCCATTTTATAATTAAACTATTCTTAAAACAAATATATTTAAAAATTAGATGTAATTTTTTTTTGTTAAATGGGTTTTAGTTATGAATGCGTGGACAATTTACACATAAGGGAAATGTGTATAGATTTAGGACTATGTATTTGGATCCTCTGACTAGTTGGAGACTGATTAACCAAATAATTCCCCATGGATAGAAGATCCTTATCACTCAGTTGATGATTTGTATTTTCATAATTTTTTAATTTTTATTAAATGATTCATATTTTAATGATGCAGTATAATGTCATAGAGTAATGTTCTATTCTTCCAATTGTATATTTATATTCAAACTGATATGGTTATTGATATTTGTGAAATCCACAGAAAACGGAGCAATGAAAATGTTATGTAACGCATGGAAACCAATAATATGATTGAATATACACTAAAAGGAGTTGAAAAGGGGTCCCTCCCTCCCACCCAACCATCCTAGTTGTGTTTCAAAATGTGAAATAAAAAATAATCACTGGTTTTGTGAATTTAGATTATTCATATGGTTGGAGTGTCGACACTGTGAATTTAACACAAGCCAGAGTTCTTTCCCATCTTCAGTATTGTGGTCAAGGAACTCTATTCTATTAGTATTTGAAATTATTTTAAATAATTTAACATTTTTATAATTTTTTATAAACTAATATCTCTTCACATTTAAATAAATTCAATATGATTTTTTAAGATATAATCATTTTAGGTTTACTATTTTTTAATAGTTAATTCATTCGAAACATTAAAATTTTTAGTGTTTGTTTTAATTATTTTAAAATATTTAAAATATTTATATTTTTATTAAATATAAATAAAACAGTTAATAATTTATTATTATAATCTATTATAGTAGTACTATAATTATTTTTAATGATGATCATGTTTTGTTAATGTTAATTGTTATTCTTCTTATTTTAATGTTACATATATGTTTTATCTATTATTATTTACATAAGAATTATATTTTTTCATTACAAAAAACATTAACCTATCCTTAGAGAACCACCTAGATAGACCCAACCACTTAAGAGACCCATTAGGTTAACCCCTTGTGAATGGCTGCCAGAGGCATCCTACTTGGAGGCATTGAATCTCAGAGTTCATGTTCATGGTAGTCACAGGTGGTCCCAAGTATAACACATGTAGGGAACACATGTAGTTGCATGGGTTGGGTTAGGTTTCCTTCTAGGCTGTAGGACCACGTTTCTATACTGTGTAAAGTAGTGTTGATCCCTAGTATCCATCTTGGGTGGTGGTTGGCATGCCTTGATTGATATATCATTCCCCTTATACATCTCCAAATTGATGTGGGATACTGATATGGTTCACTATTCCTATGAACATAAAAACTAATATATAATTGCATTTATTGATTCTTTTTAATCCCTCCCATTTGATCATTTTTGAAGTCTTATTATTTCATTTATCCCCCACATGTTCTTATTTTAACCCCCGTGGGTTTTCAATTTTCATTTTTTAGTCATCCTCCCCGATGGTATGAATGTTAACTACCATATTATCAGAAATATTAATAAAGTCACTAAACAATCAAAATATTTTAATTCAAGATTTTAGAATTATATCATTTAGTTTGGGAATCTCATTATGAATTTTCTCTCAAGAAATTAGACATTTGAATTTTTTATTAATGAATACCATTATTCCCCACTTTTGGATATTCTCCCTTGGTTCAAATCCTTCCCCTCTATTGGTTGTTAAATGGTGAAACCGTTGAACATAAAATGATTGTCACGATTCAGCTGTAATGACCTGGGTTTTTGGGGTCCATTATTTTGTGAAAATCTCGTGTTGGGTTTTCTGGTCTGGGAATCTCGGCGATGTTTGGGAACGGTAGGCCTACCAGTAGCCTTAGACCACCGGTAGTAGGCCTACCGGTAGCTTGGTCTACCGGTAGCTGAAGCCTACCAGTAGCTCGGCCTACCGGTAGCTGCAGCCTACCGGTAGCTCGGTCTACCAGTAGCTGCAGCATACCGGTAGCTCGACCTACCGGTAGCTCCAACCTACCGGTAGCTTGGTCTACCGACAGCTACAGCCTACCGGTAGCGCGGCCTACCGGTAGATGCTACCTACTGGTAGCTCATTCTACCGGTGGCTACAGCCAACAGGTAGCTCAGCTACCGATAGCTGTCACACACAGGTAGCTCTCAGCTACTGGTGGCTCTGTCCTACCCCCGCGGGTTCTTTCTAGTGGCGATCCTTCTTGCGCAATTAGGGTTTTAAACCCTATTCTGACTCATTTAAGCGTGTTTTAAAGACTGGTAATTCCCATAACTATTTTAATTAAATACTTAATGAATTAATGAGTCGGTTTAAACCACCCGACCCCTTTAATAACATGTGGGGCCGCATGGCCAACCCATGACCCCGCGCCTTACGCGGTTTCACGTTCTTATCTCAATAGTCCACAGCCTTTATAAACTAAAGGTTTAGGGATGGTTTCTTCTTTCCTCGATCACATCTTTTCACGAACAGCTTTTGGTGCATCGGGCGAGCCGCATCATTATCCGTAATGTTCCGCGCCCGGCCTAAGCGTCGATCGTCTATCAACAAGTAGGGAATTTTCTCCTTCGTCTCTCTATTTTGTGTATCATGCGGGGTGGGCGTGCTTTTGACTCCATAGAATTGGATAATACACACCTAATAACGATAATGAACAGATTCTATAAACAAAGAAGGGGGGGGGGGCTGTGATCATTGATGTTGTTTTATATTATAATCATCTTTCTGAGTTATGCTGGCTTATGCCTTCTGAAAATCGAGGCCGTTGGTGGTCATTGTCCTGTGCACTAATGAAACTCTCGTGGTGTTATGAATTTCTTGTTTTGTAATTATAAACTCCTGTTGTGAAGAGTAATTTGGTTAATCACGTATACCCTGCTAAATAAATTGAAAGCACCAGGATCGATCCTTCTGTGATAACCCTCGGTAAAGCACGAAAATTGAAATCATGGAGCGTGTAAAATCTTTTAAATCTGAAAATACCGGCATGGCCCTGCTTAGTGTCCGTGGTGGTGGTTTGGTTGTTTTCATTCACGAGCCGATTAGTGGAAATGTGGAATGGGATGCGATCCTATGTTTTTATACTCTCGGTGGTTGTGAGTTTTAAGATCGGGTGGTTACCTTGTTTATATCACGAATTGGGGTGAGATCCTCTGTTGATGAAAAACCTTTTTGGGGGAGGGGACACGGAGCAGTGTCTCAGGGTTGTCCGGTTCCAGTACTTCGAGGGTTCTCACTTTTACTTTGTTGTTGTGACTTTAATAGAGAACATGGTGTGGATGCTTAGTTGACATTTGGATGGTTTCTTTTCCTTGGTTATGCTTATGGTTTAGTATCACAGTAGTGCTTAAACTTATTTGAACACTATTACTGAACATGAAATATGAATGGGACAAATGGGTTTTGTTGGCGAGAGTCGTGACTCGGACTTGGGTGTTGGTTGTGTCCTTTAGGCTAGCTGAAGAAAAACCTAAACTATGGGTGAGTTCTTGTTACCTATACTTATATACTTGTAGTTGTGCATTTCTTATTCACACCCCACCCATGTTGGGAAATTAGTGCCGAACACCCCCATTTCATGGGGGAGAGTGTTTTTCCAAACACTATTATTAGTGGCTGGTTATTAGCCCCTTTTTTGCTCTGTTTCCCAGATAGCCCAAGTATCTTCAGGCTGGCTGTGATGGCCTGAGGTCCATTATTAGCCCAAGAAACTTCGGGCGAGGTAGTGTGGTGGTTGGCCAGGTGTGTGCGGCAGGTGGTTTCCTAAGTGTCTTCGGGATGAGGCCCAGGTGTCTTCGGGTGCGGTAGTGGATCTTCTAGCCTAGGTGTCTTCAGGCGTGGTGGTTGTTGTTCTGGCCTAGGTGTTTGCAGGCATGGTTATGTGTGACAGTTGTGGCCAAGGTGTTTGCGGGCAGGATTCGGTAGTGGGACTGCGTGTGGTTGTGGCCCAGGTGTGTGCGGGCGGGTGTGGCAGTGGGACTATGGTGAGAATGGAGGGATTGGTTCGATGCGTAGGATGTCTCAATAACCAGTGGGATAGTGGTGCGGGGTACCTAGACATCGATGTGATCTTATTATATATATTACTTGACTTGCGTTATTTGGGGAGTGTGCCTTGGTGAGGCTTGGGTGGATAATCTACCTTGATAGGTGTTTGGTTTACTCCTTTTATCACGGGACTTTAGTACGTTCCCCCACTTGTACACCAGAGTCTTTGGTTTTCCCTACTGAGTGTACTTGTATGCTCACCCTACGTATATAAAACAACATTCAGGTTTCCAGGAGGACATCGGGGATCGCGCCGGACCATACTAGCTCGGACCTTTGGGGCAGTTGCAATTGCTGTTTTTATTCCTTTGGTACTTACCTTTGTAGTCACCTTTTTTACTTTGTGTATTTTACTTTTGGAACATGCATGTGGGAATGGTTTACTTTTGGCTTTACTTTTCTTTCACCTTGGTGTTGTTGGGTTTCATCTTCTTATCACTCGATCCTATAAAATGAAAAGGGGTAATGCCTTCTATTTGTGTATAATTTCTATACCATTGGTGCTAGTTGCCACTCCGGGACCTATTGAAGGCAGGTCCCGGTGGTAATTATCTCTCCTTAAACTTAAAGAAGGAAGGGCCTGGCAATCTGCTGACCCTTCCCTCCTTTTGGTGAAGGCGGGTTGTGACAGAATGGTATGAGAGGGGTGGTTGATTGAGAGATAGGATGGAGTCTGGAGTTAGGCACAGTGAGGATTACATGGGATGGTAGGGAAACAATGTTGGGTGACCTCTGTGTGTGAATTAGGCCAGGGAAGACTGGATAAGACACGAGATTTTAGGGCCCCCCGTGATCCGACGCAAGGAATATGGACCTACTTAACGACCAAGTGATGTCGCGCTGATTATAGGGAAGAGACCCTAGGAAAGGTACATGCATAATAATGACTTATGTTCTCGTGTTTCTGGGGTGTTTTGGGAATTAAGAATAAAAGAAAAGTTTAACAAGTTTTAAGGACAATAATATGCACAAATTGGGCTTAGGCATTCCTCGTTTACCTTACAGCTATGGCACCGGGAAGAAGACCGCATGTGGTAAAGACGATCGAGGCCCCACAGACTACCTTGGCCGATCGATAGAGAGCGGACCGAGAAGAGTAGGATGACCAATGGCAGAGGACTCTTTGGGCCTTCCAGCGACATACCCTAGAGAGGTATGAGGGCAGCACCTCTGACATGAAGACGGAAGGCTGGCTAGAGGTGCTAGTGATAGCTTTCGGCCTGATTCCGGCCCCGAACGAGTACTAGGTTTCCCTTGGCCGTCAGCCAGATACGGGGAGCGGTGCGTCCATGGTGGACGCTTTACCTAGGGGAGAGGAGAGAGTCTGAGGTGGCGTGGGCTGATTTCGAGAGGGAGTTCTGGGTGGAATTCCTCTCTTCGACGATGAAGTCGGAAAAGAGAAAGGAGCTACTCTCCCTCCAGAAGGGTAGTTTGTCGGTGAGGGAGCTAGGGATCAAGTTCAAGGACCTCCTACGTTTTTCTTCGGACCTCTTTCCTGATGAGGAGTCTCGGGCAAGACGTTTGGAGGAGGCGCTCCGACCCTCCCTCCAGTATGCTGTTACCCCCTTTACACTTTCGACGTACTTGGAGGTCCAGAAGAAGGCCAAAGTGGTGGAGAGGATGCATGCTATAGGAGGAGGGTCACGAGAGGGGATCCAGCTGGGTCCATCAAAGGGGAAGGCCGTCTGCACCATGCCTCCATCATCAGGACCCTCCAGGTTCTGACCGACAGGGAGCAAGCCACAGTAGTTTTGGTTTCGATCCCCTGGTCCTCGCCCTTTTCCTTCAGGCCCGGGACCATGGTGCTTTGTCTGTGGGATCCCTGGACAACTCTGGAGTCAGTGCCTGGACCAGGTACGACACGGCGGTGGTGGACAACCCCACCACCCGCCCCAGTAATAGCTTCCAGCCAGACCTTTCGAGTAGCAGCCGCATCATGTATTGTGAACTCCCGCTCCTCCGAGGGAAGACGTAGGAGGAGGAGGCCGACCTCAGGGCACACCTCAGGAACCTCAACCGGGTCATGGTAGCGGAGGTTCCCGACAGCCGAGGGTCAGAGGAGCTGGGCGTGGATAGTTACATGCCGTAGAGGCAGCAGTCCCAGCAGTTCCGGAAGTTGTTCGAGGTATGATCAGTTTGTTTAGTACCCTTGCTTATGCCTTGTTCGATAATGGAGCTTCCCACTCCTTTGTTGCACCCAGTCTATCCTGTGCTTTAGGTCTAGATGCTGAGAGGTTCCTAGTGCCCCTGGTGTTGAGCACACCATTCGGGGGTCAGACCAAGTTGTTGTTTGTTTGTCAGGGATGCAGACTGATGATAGGGCCACATTAGTCAGTCAGGGATCTTATTCTACTACAGATACAACCATACGATGTCATCCTGAGCATCGACTGGCTATTCTCTGTGTGTGCCTTCATCAACTATTTCCGAGGAAGGGTCATGTTCTCAGACTTAGGCGGCCGACGTGTTGTTTTCACCGGCGAGCGGAGCAGTCAGAAGGGTGACAGGTGAGAGGAACCCCTCCTCTCCTTGCTAGCTGAGATGTCAGTAGGGTTAGTAGATGCTGAAATGGTGGAAGTGCCAAAGATCGTTCGTGGGTTTATGTACGTCTTCCCTGAGGAGTTGACGACTCTACCCCCTCGACGTGATATTGAGTTCGGGATAGACCTGCAGCCCGACGCTCGTCTGATCTCAATGGCTCCGTACCGGATGACACCTTCCGAGCTGTGGGAGTTGCGGATCCAAATTGACGATCTGATGAAGAGGGGTTACGTTCGCCCGAGTGCGTCACCGTGGGGCGCTCTAGTCTTGTTTGTAAAGAAGGCAGATGGTGGCCTCAGGTTTTTCATAGACTACAAGAGGCTGAATCAGGTGACGATCAAGAATCGCTACCCTCTTCCGAGGATAGACGATCTTTTCGACCAGCTGAAAGGGGTGGGATGGTTCTCAAAGATCGACCTGCGGTCTGGGTATCACCAGCTGAGAGTGAAGGAGGGTGACATCCCAAATATGGAGTTCATATGCAGGTATGGACACTTTGAGTTAATGATTATTCCCTTCGGCATTACGAATTCCCCATCTATGTTCATGGGGCTTATGAACTCCATCTTCTGATAGTACCTAGATCGGTTCATAGTTGTGTTCATCGAAGACATCCTGGCCTAATCTAGATCAGATGAGGAACATGTAGAGAACCAAAGGACGATTCTCGAGGTCCTATGACATCATCAGATCTATGAGAAGTTGTCGAAATGAAAGTTCTGGATGCGAGAAGTGCACTTCCTCAGGCACGTGGTGTCCGAGCAGGGAGTAGCGGTGGACCTGTTAAAGGTTGAGGCCGTTGTTTCTTGGGTAGCACCCCAGAATTTGGCAGAGGTCCATAGTTTCCTCGGGCTGGCAGGTCACTATCGGAGGTTCGTACCCAACTTCTCTCGAGTAGCAGGCCCTTTGACAGCTCTGACCAAGAAAGACCAGGTTTTCATGTGGAGTAAGCAGTGCGAGTCAGCCTTCAACTATCTGAAGGGGAAGTTGGTCAGTGCCCCAGTGCTGAGATTACCAGAATTAGGGGTAGTGTATGATGTGTTCTGCAATGCTTCAGGACAGGGCTTGGGATGTGTGTTGATACAGCGACAAGGGGTGATCTTTTATGGGTCCAGGAAGCTATGCCCTTATGATCGTAATTACGCCACCCGTGACCTGGAGCTTGCAGCGGTCGTCTTTGTGCTAAAATTATGGCGGCACTACCTCATCGGAGAACACCTTGTGGTCTTCACAGATCACAATAGCTTGAGGTATATCTTCTCACAACGGGACCTGAACTTGTGAAAGCGGAGATGGGTGGAGTTCCTCCAGGATTACGACTTCGAGATCTCTTATATTGAGGGCAAGGGAAATGTAGTGGCAGATGCCATGAGAAGGAGGATGCAGAAGGATTCGGTCTGAGAGTCGGCAGATGCCTGGAAGGAAATGGAAGAGTTGGTTGCCTTACACCTGGATGCGAAGATGGATAGCAGTAGAGGTTTCCTATATCAGATGACAGTGCAGTCATCTCTATTTCAAAAAGTGGAGGAGTCTAAGTGGGGAGACCCAGAGTGCGAAGTGACGCATGACCGAGTTGACAAGGGCAATGCTTCGGAAGGATGGAAAGAGGATGGTCAGAACCGGATGCTTTTCCAGGAAGGTTGTTTGTTCCGGAGGCAATGCATGAAAAAGTTCTTAGTGAGTTCCAAAACTCACCCCTGGCGGTACACCCAAGAGTTTCCAAGATTTACAAGGGACTAAAGAGGCCGTTTTGGTTGTCCGGAGTTAAGCAAGCAGTGGTAGAGTTTGTGGCCAAGTGCTTAGTATGTCAGCAAGTGAAGGCTGAACACCGAGTTCCAGGCATCCTACTACAGCCTCTAGTTGTCCCCGAGTGGAAGTGGGATGACATCTCATTGGATTTCGTCACGGGACTACCCAAGGTCCTAGGGGGATACGACGCCATCTGGGTGGTAGCGGACAAGTTGACGAAATCAGCTCACTTTCTGGAGATCAGGGAGTCGAGTGCAGTAGATGCTTTGGCGCGAAGGTACATGGATGGGGTGGTGCAGTTGTATGGGATTCTGAGGTCTATAGTCTCGGATAGGGATGCATGGTTTAGCTCGTGAGTTTGGAGAGGATTGCAACATGCTTTTGGCACCTAGCTGCATCTTAGGACTGCTTTCCATCCTCAGACAGATGGACAGACCGAGCACACCATCCAGACCTTGGAGGATATACTGCTGGCATGTGTTCTGGACTCAGGGGGATCATGGGTGCGATACATGCCTCTGGTAGTGTTTTCCTACAATAATAGCTACCACTCTACCATAGGTATGGCCCCGTTTGAAGCTTTGTACAGGAGGCCATGCCGTTCACCTGTGTGTTGGACTGAAGTAGGGGAGGCAGGAATCCTTGGCCCGGAAGTGGTATAGAGCATGAAAGAGAAGGTTCAACTCATACAGGAAAGGATGAAGGCGGCCCAGGACTGACTGAAGTCGTATGGTTATACCAGGAGGAGTCCCTTGGAGTTTGAGGTTGGAGACCACTTGTTCTTGAAGGTCTCCCCTCAGCGTGGGCAGCGGAGGTTCGACAAGGGGAGCAAGCTTTCTCCCAGGTTCATCGGACCCTTCGAAGTGTTGCAGCGGGTCAGCGAAGTGGCTTATCAGCTAGAATTACCACCACCGCTACTGAGGATACATGATATCTTCCATGTGTCTCAGCTCTGTGGGTATCTGCACGACGATTCAAACGTCCTTGATTGGGGTGAGCTGGACATCGAGGATGACGTGAATTTTGTGGAGAGACCAGTGATGATCGAGGATCGCAAGGGGAAGGTGCTTCGTGGGAAAACCAATCCCTTGGTCCGTGTATTGTGGACACATGGTGGGCTTGAGGAGAGTACGTGGGAGAGGGAAGCACAGATGCGTACCCAGTACCCAGAGTTGTTTTGAGATTTGTTCTTTGTTGTACCTGTTATAGTAGAACGTTTTATCTTTTGGGATATGGAATGTACTAATTTTATTTCCTCTGGATGTGTGTGAAAATCCCTGGATATGGGGGAGTAGAGGACCCGACCCCTAATCAAGACACATTAAGGTGGATGCGATTAAACCCGTGCAGGCGAGTCAGTGCCGCCCAAAGTGGATAATATCTTGACATGGGGGAGGAGACTCCCCAACCCACATGCCTGGGTAGTTTGGCATGGTATGTTGCTTGGTTCTTGAGAGGGAAGTGTTTTTAGTTAGCATGGGTTCACTCCAAAGAGGTATCTTTCAAGGTGGTTGTTCGGACCCTCTCTTTCCTTCTGGTTTGTTTTGATTCTCGAGGACGAGAATCGTTTAATAGGTATCTGATGTAATGGCCCGGGTTTTTGGGGTCCATTACTTTGTGAAAATCTCGTGTTGGGTTTTCAGGTCTAGGAATCTCAGTGAAGTTTGGGAACAGTAGGCCTACTAGTAGCCTTAGCCCACCAGTAGCTGCAGCGACCGGTAGCTCGGTCTAACTGTAGCTGTAGCCTACCAGTAGCTGTCACCCACCGGTAGCTCGCAGCTACCGGTGGCTCTGGCCTACCCCCGTAGGTTCTTTCCGGTGGCAGTCCTTCTTGTGAAATTAGGGTTTTAAACCCTATTCTGACTCGTTTAAGCATGTTTTAAAGAACGGTAACACCCATAAGTGTTTTAATTAAATACTTAATGAATTAATGAGTCAGTTGAAACCACCCGACCCCTTTAATTACGTGTGGGGCCGCATGGACAACCCACGACCCCGCGCCTTACGCGGTTTCGAATTGTTATGTCAACTGTCTGTGGCCCATATAAACTAAAGGATTAGTCATGGTTTCTTCTTTCCTCAATCGCGACTTTTCATGAACAACTTTTGGTGCATCGGGCGAGCTGCATCGTTATCCGTAAAGTTCCGTGCCAGGCCTAAGTGTCGATCTTCTATCAACAAGTAGGTAATTTTCTCCTTAGTCTCTCTATTTTGTGTATCATGAAGGTTGGGAATGATTTTGACTCTGTAGAATTGGATAATCCAGACCTAATAAAGATAATGAATGGATTCTATAAAGAATTAAGGGGGGAGGGGCTGTGATCGTTGAAGGTGTTTTATATTATGATCATCTTTCTGAGTTATGCTAGCTTACGCCTTCTGAAAATCGAGGCCGTTGGTGGTCGTTGTCCTGTGCACTAATGAAACCCTCATGGTGTTTTAAATGGCTTGTATTGTAATTATAAACACCTGCTGTGAAGAGTAATCTGGTTAATCACGTATACCCGGTTAAGTATATTGAAAGCACCAGAATCGATCCTTCTGTGATAACCCCCGATAAAGCACGAAAATTGTAATCATGGAGCATGTAAAATCTTTTAAATATGAAAATACTGGCATGGCCCTGCTTAGTGTCGGTGGTGGTGGTTTGGTTGATTTCCTTCATGATCCAATTAGTGGAAATGTGGGAGGGGATGTGATCCCCTATTTTTATACTCTCGGTGGTTGTGAGTTTTAAGAACGCGTGGTTACCTTGTTTATATCAAGAATTGGGGTGGGATCCTCTGTTGATGAAAAACCTTTTTGGGGGAGGGGACATGGGGCAGTGTCTCGGGGTTGTTTGGTTCCAGTACTTTGAGGGTTCTCACTTTTCCTTTGTTGTTGTGACTTTACAAGGTAACTGGGTGTGGATGATTAGTTGACATTTGGCTAGTTTCTTTTCCTTGGTTATGCTTATGGTATAGTTTCCCATTAGTGCATAAACTTATTTGAACATTATTACTGAACATGAAACAAGAATGGGGAAAATGGGTTTTGTTGGCGAGATTCGTGACTCGGACTTGGGTGTTGGTTGTGTCCTTTAGGCTAGCTAAAGAAAAACCTAAACTTTGGGTGATTGCTTATTACCTATACTTATATACTTGTAGTTTTTCATTTCTTATTCGCGCCCCACCCATGTTGGGAACTTAGTGCCGAAACCCCCATTTCATGGGGGAGGGTATTTTTCCCAACACTATTATTAGTGGCTGGTTATTATCCCCTTTTCTGCTCCCTTTCCCAGATAGCCCAAGTATCTTCGGGCAGGATGTGATGTACTGAGGTCCTTTATTAGCTCAAGAACCTTTGGGCGGGGTAGTGTGGTGGTTGGCCAGGTGTGTATGGAAGGTGGTTTCCCAAGTGTCTTCGTGATGAGGCCCAGGTGTCTTCGGGCGCGGCAGTGGATCTTCTAGCGCAAGTGTCTTCGGGCGTGGTGGTGGTTGTTCTGGACTAGGTGTTTGTAGGTGTGGTTATGTGTGACAGTTGTGCTCCAGGTGTTTGCGGGCGGGATTCGGCAGTGGGATTACGTGTGGTTGTGGCTCAGGTGTGTGCGGGCGGGTGTGGCAGTGGGACTGCGGTGAGAATGGCAGGATTGGTTCGATGCGTAGGATGTCTCAATAACCAATGGGAATGTGGCACGGGGTACCCAAACATCGATGTGCTCTTATTATATATATTACATGACTTGCGTTATTTGGGGAGTGTGCCTTGGTGAGGCTTGGGTGGATAGTTTACCTTGATAGGTGTTTGGATTAATCCTTTTCACAAGGGACTTTAGTACATTCCCTCACTTGTGCACGAATGTCTTTGGTTTTCCCTACTGAGTGTACTTGTATGCTCCCCCTACGTATATAAAACTACTATCAGGTTTCCAGGAGGAGTTCGTGGATCCCGCCGGACCATACTAGCTCGGACCTTTGGGGCAGTTGTAGTTGCTGTTTTTCTTCCATTGATACTTACCTTTGTAGTCACCTTTTGTAATTTGTGGCTTTTACTTTTGGAACATGCATGTAGGAATGGTTTACTTTTGGCTTTAATTTTCTTTTACCTTGGTGTTTTTGGGTATCATCTTCTTATCTCCCAATCCTATAAAACAAAAAGGGGTAATGCCTTCCATTTGTGCGTAATTTATATACCCTTGGTGTTAGTCGCCACTCCAGGACCTATTGAAGGTGGGTCTTGGGGGTCATTATCTCTCCTTTAACTCAAAGAAGAAAGGGCCTAGAAATCTGTTGAGCCTTCCCTCTTTTTGGTGAAGGTGGGTCGTGACATCAGAATTGGACATCAAAGATGTGTTGATTCACCATTGGACGTCAGTGATGACTAGAATTATTATTGGGAATCAATGGTGAGTCGATTCATATTTGGACATCAATAGTGAGTTGAGTCATAGTTATTCTTCAGACAATTAGTATTTCATTGCCCACTATTATTTCATTTTATTATATAGAGACCATCTATATGCTTCCTAAATCTCTAATAGGAAATATTCCCCTTTGATCGAGTGCATTAGATTTTGTTTCTATAAGAATGACTTTTAATATTTTTTTCATCAATATATTATTTTATAAATTTGTTCCATTTGGCAGGTAAGTTTAATAATATTCCCTATTCATGTTTTCTACTGATTAAATTCTTTTTTGTTTTAATTGTTTCCTTATATTTATTAGTTTTAATTCTTCTCAACAATGCCTTATTGGGATAATTTTCTTTTCTTCCATCACAGAATTTCAATAATAGTAGCCCCATATTCAAGTGAAATGAAACATGAAAGTATATTTATTTTTCCTTTTTATACTATCCTTAATTATAGTTTTCATATTTGAGCTGAAATAGTTTTCATTTTTCTTACAGAACTGTTGAACATTTCAAGTTATAGGTCATGAGCCACAACACTTTATTTTTCGTTGTTGGTTTTGAGTGACTACTCTCTATTTTTAGTATTGGGCCATGATTCACCCCTTCTTATTTTCATTGGTGAGTCATGAGTCACTATTCTATATTTTTAGTTGTCACAAAATTAATCTACTATCCTTTGTTTCAATGCTTGATCATTTATCTACCCTTACTTAATTTTTTTTCCTAAAACATTTTATCATATTTTTATTAATGTTGTTAAAATTATTTCTTTGTTAAATATTTTATTATTTTATGTTCATATAAAATTATAAATGTATATAAAAAATAATTGAATCATTATTTTTTGTACTCTTATGCTTACAGTTTAAATTTATATGATAATATATTTTTAAAATATTTTTCAGTATGTAGAATCTTCAAGATTACATTTTTTTTATTTTTTTATTTTAATAATTTCATAGAATTATTATACTTACAATATTAATTGTTTTATTTTATTATTTTATGAATATGTATGAAGCCTAATTGTATTCTGTGATATTATGAACGCCTTTATGAAACAATTTTGATGGACATATTAATTCATTTTCATGCAATAAAAAGTGTAATACAATTACAGGACATATACACACTCCTGTTGTATCTTATTTTAAAAATTTGGGAGATCTAATCAAGGAATATATTATATTACAATACAGACCATTCAATAGAGTTATCATGAAACATCATCAACATTATTGATCATATCAATTATTCACATAGTTATAAATTATCTAAACTATGGCTATAATCCTTGGAGGAATTCATCATCTATATTTTTTCCTTCTATATGATCTACAATCCTCGAGATTCAACATTTTCAACATTTCTGATCATATATGTATTTCCTTGAATAAATTTTTATATGTGTAATATTTTTTCACCAGTGTGAAAATTCATTGAGTCTAGTTTATTCAATTCCATATCAAAAGAAAGACATTCTTTCTAGGGTTATTCCACCATCCAAAAGGAAGGTTGGGTTGTGATTCCTGATCCATGGTTAGGTATGTAGACTAGGTTGGTCACCTTTAACAAGAGTATATTATGTATCAGACTTGTTTAAAAGGTAGTGGCAGTACCAAGGTTTGTAGACATTTAAAAGTGAGTTTCATTTTTGTTACCAATCTACTCTATTATTAGAGGATATTGAGGAGTAGACTATGATATTTTTTTATCTAAACCATTATAAATCTTCTGTTCTCTAAATTTGTTTCCACTACAAATCTTCTCAAGAATATTCCACTGCCTAAAAATTTATATTTTATAAAATCTAATTTTTTGGACTTTACATTTTTGAAATTAGTATTCAACACACCAAGTCATATTTTCCTTCTATAAAGATCAAATAATTGTTATCATAGGGTAGGTATCTGAGTGTTTAATATTTCTGATTATTATTTTATATGTTTTTGTTAACCTAATATCCTAGACCTCACATTTTAATGAATAAAAGAAAAGTGTTTGTTTAAGATGGAAGGTGTAAATTCTAATGTCGACTAAATTCCATATAAACCCCATTAATTTATGGGGGTGAATATGTTCAATGGAAAGAAGAAATTGACTCCTACATGAAACAACTAAGTGTGGAAAATTAGACTATCATGGATATACCTTATGAGATACCCAAAGTGGATCCTGCGATATTGGTAGGAAATGATAAGGTAAAATATGTTTTGAATGATTAAGTTTAATATATTGTGTATTGTGATATTCATATAAGTGTCTCTATTCGTTTTTTGACATTTAAGACATCCCATAACATATGGATGATACTTTATGTAACTCACTATGGGACTGAAATGCTCAATAGTCCTAAGAAAAAAATTATATGAGTAGAATAAAAAGAAATAAAAATGAGAGATGATGTATATTTAAACTAGATGTTCCATTGGTTCACAAGTATAACCATTGGTATGAGTGATAATGGAGATCTAGTGCATTAATTTATTATATTGGAATAGATACAAGATTGAAATCCCAAATGACTAAACAATTTTTCAGTTTTGGAAAACCATATTACATAAAATATATCCATCATACATTAGAGGAAATAAAATAAAACATTATTCATAACAAAATGAAGTAAACTGTATCCTTGAATATATTTAAAAAGAATCTTCTACCTAAACTTGGATATGGAAACATAATAAGGGTGTGCTCAAATGGCTAGTAAGGGTATTCAAAGTGGAAGTTTGAATGAATTGATGAGAATAAATCATATTGGAAAGGTGAATAAATGAAAAACCATTCCATTAAAATAACTTGATAAGGAATACTGAATATTTCCAAGTAAAATACTAAAACAAATTATATTTAATCAATAAATTAAAAATTTAATGTATTGATAGATATGTAGAAGAAATATCCCATCGATAAATAATAATTGAGTTTGAATGAGGGAAATTATTAATTATTGGATTCCATGTTTCCAAGGTACATGGTACCGTTACCATCAATATTTATTCTCAAGAAATTTTAAACTATTTTGATTTGGCCAACTAATTCCCCTCATGTGACTATTAAGGACTTGAGTTTCTATCTATAACTGGGACCCACCCGTGTTGGGCATTTCCAAATCATTCCTCATATATCGAGTAGTCGATTTAATTTAAGAACAATGTGTCTTATAAAATATATTTTTTGAATAAAGGATATGGATTTATTTTTAATTCCCCACTGGGAATAAGATACAACAAGGGTTATTGAAATTTATGAATGGAAATACCATTTAAATATCATTAATAATTTTCATGTGACAAATAATCTTTAAACATTACAATGTATCTCATACCACATAGAAACAATTTAATTAAAATCACCAAGAAAGATGTAATTTCAAATGAAACTATAAATATAGTGAACATAAATTTATTCAGGATATAAAATTAAATATGGAAATTTATATACC
Source organism: Viscum album (assembly GCA_963277665.1). NCBI lineage: Eukaryota > Viridiplantae > Streptophyta > Magnoliopsida > Santalales > Viscaceae > Viscum > Viscum album. Next base: position 1,389,299,262 of record OY728160.1, read on the forward strand.
ACTTAAAATAAATAAGTGGTGAAAATGGTGTATGCCTCATGACGCACGCCTGTCGTGGGGCGTGGCAAAAGCGTATTTAATTTTCCTAATGCAGCACAGTGGCTGACTAGGGTCGTCTCACTTGAGGATCATTACAGTCGGTTCAATCACTTATACTAATTCACTTAATCTAATTTTTATTTCTTTTTTTATATTATTTAAGAATATATATATTTTTATAGTTTTAGAAAATTTGAAATTTAAATTAAGTAATGAAATATTAAAATCTAAATGCAAATTATTACAGAATGAAATTATAAAAGAACGGTCTTGGTCCTAGGTTTGGATAACACGAGTCCATTAATTATTTGTTGATTATTTAAATTCTATTTGATAATTCATTTAGTGAAATCTCATTAATGAATTACATCCCGTTGATTTATTATGTGTGTGATTTTAACATGCCTTCGGCACACCAAAACACACCTCCTCCAGTAATCCAGTAGAGTAACACCTCAACAGATAATATTATCCCTACAAGTCCCGACTCCACCGTATGCCATTTCAAACCATATGGAAACCCCAACTCCACCGTATGATGGTTTTTCCTAAGATAAGTGAGGGGAAATGATTAATCAATGAAAAGAAATGGAATTGAAAATAATGTCGTAGTGGACAACCGCCACACCCGTGCAATATTCTCTCCTCCACCACAAATAGATTTAAAACATTTTTTTAATTTGAAGTGCAATAATGAATAACTTCATGAATCCTAACCTATTTACAAGCCTCAAGTTAGTCACTTTCCATGGCGAAGTGCAAAGAGATCACAATGGAAAGATGGAAGAGAGATAAGAAAAATTAAAGTTAGAAGTGAAAAGTGGTGGAAGAAGAAATGGGAAACACTTTAATAAAATGATTATGAATGAATTAAATAATAAATGAAAACTAAAATAAAAATGTAAATAAAGAAATATAAATCCTAAATGGCCCTTTCCCCTCCTCTACTTGGTGCCCTGGATGTTGTTGGGAAGGAATTGGAATGCCTTGGAGAGGAGGAGCTCCCCTCCTTTTATAGGAAGATTCTATCCTCAATTAATTGTCATGTATTTGGACCCATAAATGACATCCTCAAGCGTTTCTCCCTTCATCAATGTTGTTTGAAAATTTCTTGGACGTTCACCCTCAAAATTGCAGAGAATTTGGACAAGTTATTAATGCATTATGACCAATTTACTCTGAGACTTTATTCTATCCAGTCAGAATCATCAAACCGAAAATCACCGTTTTGTAATGAATTAATGTCCCTGACAACGGCCATTTAAGGCGTTGCTTCCTTAATGAAACCTGTTACAAATATTCTTATCCGTAAATCCCAAATATTTCAGCTGCATTATAGTCGTTTTGAGAGAGTTATGGATATTTCACTGAACTTTTTTTTTTCTGGATGAAATTTCCAGGAAGATTCCTTGGTGTTCCTGAATAATCTTAAACTTCATTGATTTTTTTGGACCTCAAGATGGTCGAATCAGATCCTGGTCCAGAAGACAAAGTTGAAGGAAATTAAATTAGGATTCTACAAAAAATTATAATCATAAAATTTGGATTTATATTTTTGGTAAATGACCAAAATACCCATGTAGTGAAAATCTGTCCAAAATGCTGAATTTGGTCATTTTTGCATTTAAACTTAAAATACTTATTAAATCCAAAATTGTTACATATAAGTTCAAAATGTTATCTTGGGATGTTTAAAACAATATAAATGCATTAAAAAATGTGTAAATTATAAGCCCTGTCAATTCCCCCACACTTATACAATGCTTGTCCTCAAGCATAAAATCTCAACATGGAATTCAAAGGGCACCAATGTCACCAATATTTAAATTTCAAATGGAATAAAATCAAATGATTATCAATGTAAAATAAAATTTTCCAGTTCCACAAAAAATAACAATTTAATTTCCCATTATTCAAAGAAACAATCAATTCATTCATTTTACTTTTCCCCTTTGAAAAATAATGAAGATTCTCCTTTAATTCATTCAAGCTTCTCAATTTATTATTATTAAACATGCCATATCATGACCTACCTCACTTTTGAATCTTTTCTCTTATCACTCATGATACAATTAATAGTGGAGTTATGCTCATATCATGAGAACATGCTCCTTACCCATAGGCTTGTAAAGTAACTACTTTCTCCACATTGTAAAGACAAAACACACATAAAATCACGAGGACTTACAATAAAGGTTCAAATGACTCTGTGGCTTAGGGTTGGTGGGTAAATGATTGAAATAATTTAAGGCCAGAAGTAGGAGGTTTGACTCTTAAGTACAATGCATGATTAATCAAGTGAAAACACAAGATGAACCTCACTCAAATCCCCTTAAAATGTGTATCACAACACCACTCCCCTTTCAATGACATGGGTCATGAGTCAATAAATGATTACAAAGAATGATATCATCCAAGTTCTCCCTATATTTTTGTAAAGCTCCAAAAAGGCACATCTTTATTTTCTTTTTTTTGTAAAGCTCCAGAAAGGCACAACTTTATTTTGATTTTTTTTCTTTTTTTTCTTTTTTTATGGAGAACCGGATGAAATGAGAGAAGCATAATGAAATGATGACTCATGAACAATTTTCTAATAATAAATTTCCCAAAATGATGATGCACACATTACAACACCCAAAAATGATACATATCCTAAGGAACGCACATGAAAGGCCCTTCCCCCACACTCAAACTTGAAATAACCATCCAAAAATACTAAAAGTGCAGGTAGGTAAGGAAAAATTGGATTGTAATGTGGCTTAAACCTATAAAGTAATTCATTGAATATAAGGGCTTATGAAGGATAAATTTAAAGGTGGGTCTTAGGATAATATGTGGCTAGCCAAAGAGATGCGTCAATCATTTTAAATGTGGTTTTGTACAGTCATAGCTTTGACAAGTTTCAATACAAGTTATAGTAGGTGGCACGTCCCATGATCACTCAAGAAATATGCTCAAGATAAAATAGGAAATATTTGGTGTAGAAATCCTCTCAGGAATGAGAATATGATATTGGAAAATCACTCATGGAATGATTAATAATAAAAAATTAATTCACATGAATTTCAGAAATTCAAAGAATGAAAAATGGAATGGAAATTTCATTTACATGAATAAATTAATTCCCTTAAATCATGAGTCCTTATTTCAATATCCTTGCTTCACTTTAATCATCCAATTATCCATTTTAATCATTCAATCTCATTAACATTGAAATCTAAAACATAGAATCACAATATTCCTAAGAAACTCATGTCTCCTAGATAATTTGAGTAAAAAATTAATTCAAGTGTGTGTACGCAATTCTTATCATTAAATCTTAAAACAAGTTTTGGACAAAAAATTTAAGGAGTTTAAAATTTAAAATTTAAAAATGAACTCCATTTTGAAATAAAGATTCAACCCCCTTTAACAAATTCTCGGGGCTTCCTTCTGCCATCATGATCCTACAAAAGAAAATTTCAAAATTAAGAACAAGTATCATGTCATTAAAGCTCAAAATGATACAGAGGAAAGGGATGAATGCTAAACTAATTCTAATAAATGAAATTGAAATCTATATTCCTAGAAAGAAAGGGATAAGTCTTGGTACGATCCCCCAAGTGGGCCCTGAATTTTTACTGCCTCCAGTGGGCAGTATCAGCTGTTATCAAAAGTCTGATGGTGGATGTAGCTTCTTTGATTTGAACCACCCCATGTGGCTTTTCCCATCTTGTGCTTCATTGTCCTTGTTGAGGAGGACTCCATGGATAGAGTACACCAGATCCTCCCCCTTCGCAATATAGTACAACTTGCATGGTGGGGGTATGATGAAGTATGAAACCTCCTCCTTCTTTGTTGCTTCTTGTGCAACATCTTCTTCTATTTCCAGTGGTTTCTTCAGATGTGAAGCAACATGTGTCTCTAGTTCATCAGGCAGAGCCACTAGAATCTCTTCATGATGGGGATCCTCCAGTAGATGTTCAATGACTTCAGGGAGATCTAGGTGTTCCTCAACATGTGCATCTTCTTTTTCCACATCATCCTCCAAGGAATAATATGATTCACACAATTCTGAAAATTCAAAAAAGTTGGGAGTTATACTCAAATCAGATTCAATAAATTTAATTTGAGTTCAAGATTGTATCATCTCCCTGAGTCGGTTTGGATTGAATATCTTCTTCAATAGAAAATTCCACTTGGAGTTGATCTTTAATAGATGAAGATAGACAGTCAGACTCCTCCACCTTGAGTTTGTCTTCAAAATCATGGATGTATTCAATGAAATTTGGGAAGACCGGTGGCACATCCTTGTTGGCCTTGAATCGTTGAATGTCTGTTTGGAGTTCATCGGCCAAGGCCATCAAATCTTCCAGTGAGATCCATGTTGCTAATCCTTTATCCTTTTGTTTGAGCCTTATCATTAGAGCATCAACCCTTCATTGGAGGGACTCCTCAGTGTAGTCGGTTTCTTCTTCCAGCACCTGTGAGTAATTGTTCCATGCATTTGAATTTGAGATTGAAGACATTATGGGAAATGGTTTTTTTAATGATTTTTTTAAAAAAAATTTAATAATTTTAAAAAACTGTGAATTTAGAAAAAAGTGATTGAATTAACTACTTAGCTCCCCGACAACGGCGCCAGTTTGACGCACGCCTGTCATGGGGCGTGGCAAAAGCGTATTTAATTTTTCTAATGCAGCACAATGGATGAACAAGGTCATCTCACTTGAGGAGCATTTCATTCGGTTCAATCAATTATACTAATTCACTTAATCTAATTTTTATTTCTTTTTTTTATATTATTTATGAATATATATTTTTATAGTTTTAGTAAATTTGAAATTTAAATTAAGTAATGCAATATTAAAATCTAAATGCAAATTATTACAGAATGAAATTATAAAAGAAAGGTCTTGGTCCTAGGTTTGGATAACACGAGTCCATTCATTATTTGTTGATTATTTAAATTCTATTTGATAATTCATTTAGTGAAACCTCATTAATGAATTAAATCCCATTGATTTATTATGTCTGTGATTTTAACATGCCCTCGTCACACCAAACCACACCTCCTCCAGTAATCCAGTAGAGTAACACCTCAACTGAGAATATTATCCATATTAGACCCAACTCCAACGTATGTCGTTTCAAACCTTACGGAAACCCCAAATCCACCGTATGGTGGTTTTTCCTATGAAAAGGGAGGAGAAATTATTAATCAATGAAAAAAATGGAATTGAAAATAATGTCGTAGTGGACGACCACCACACCCGTGCAATATTCTCTCCTCCACCACAAATAGATTTAAAACATTTTTTTTAATTTGAAGTGAAATAATGAATAACTTCATGAATCCTCCCCTATTTACAAGCCTCAAGTTAGTCACTTTCCATGGAGAAGTTCAAAGATATCACAATGGAAAGATGTAAGAGAGATAAGAAAAATTAAAGTTATAAGTGAAAAGGGGTGGAAAAAGAAATGGGAAATACTTTAATAAAATGATTATGAATGAATTAAATAATAAATGAAAACTAAAATAAAAAGGGAAATAAAGAAATATAAATCCTAAATATCCCTTTTCCCTCCTCTCCTTGGTGCCCCGGATGTTTTTGGGAAGGAATTGGAATTCCTTAGAGAGGAGGAGCTCCCCTCCTTTTATAGGAAGATTCTGTCCTCAATGAGTTGTCACGTATTTGGACCCATAAATGACATCCTAACGTGTTTCACCCTTCATAAATGTTGTTTGAAAATGTCTTTTCAGTTCACCCTAAAACTTTAAGAGCATTTAGACAAGTGAGGAATGCGTTATGGCCAATTAACTATGAGAATTTATTCTGTCCAGTCAGAATCATCAAACCGAAAACCACCATTTTGTAATGAATTAATGTCCCTGAAAACGGCCATTTAAGGCATTGATTCCTTAATAAAGCATGTTAAAAATATTCTTATCCGTCAATACACAAAATTTGAGCCCCATTATATCCGTTTTGAGTGAGTTATGGATATTTCACTGAACCTTTTTTTTCTGGATGAAATTTCCAGGAAGCTTCCTTGGTGTTCCTGAATAATCTTCAACTTCATTGAATTGTTTGGACCTCATGATGGTCGAATCAGATCCTGTTCCAGAAGAAAAAGTTGAATAAAATTAAATTAGGATTCTAAAAAAATTATAATCATAAAATTTGGATTTATATTTTTTGTAAATGACCAAAATACCCCTGTAGTGAAAATCTGTCCAAAATGCAGAATTTGGTCATTTTTTCATTTAAACTTAAAATACGTCTTAAATACAAAATTGTTACATATAAGTTCAAAATTTTATCTTGGGATGTTTAAAACAATAGAAATGCATTAAAAATGTGTAAATTATAAGCCCTGTCACCTCACTAAAAGAAAAGTGAGACCAAAATATCTTACCTTGAGCCCGAATTGTAATGTGGGTATTTATATTACTAAATAATAAACTTGTGTAAATTATTTACTTACATTAGAAACTTTTTCATGTTTAAAATTACATTTATTTCACTTAATATGATGTTGTAGAAAACTAATTAAAGAATTATGTTTATGTCGGGTTTTTTGACCATATTCAGTTTATGTTTCCAAATTGACATTGGTAGGTTAAACAAGGTCAAATGGGTCATTATATAAATATTTCAACAATAATAATCATGGTAAAATTATTATATCAATAAATAAATTATACTTTTAAAACCAATAATGCAATATGGTTATGAAAAATGAACCAACATTGTAATGATGGAGATGGTAGACCATACGTACGCAAGAGCAACATTCCCATTTTTCAAGGACCATTATTTAAAGAAAGTAAGTAACATTATATAATTAAAAAATATCATTATATCAAAAATATCATGATATTTAATCATATATAATAATATATAGAATTCTATGTTTTTAAAAGGAATCACATTGTGTCTAGGAGGCGATAGTCCACACATTCACGACTGATGATATAACTTTTTATTATATGGAAAGGGTAACAAATAAAATAAAATATTATATATCAAAAAAATATAATTATGTCTTGAATATATTTTTTATTTATTTTATTTCAGATATGTTTAATTAAAATAATCCTTTATATATTCCAACTATAGCATGAATTAATCACATCACTTTAAGGGGTGGAAGTCCACACTTCCAAAAATGATGTTATCATATTCCCAAAAAATAGAAATCATCAAGGTATGATATATATAGAAATTAAATAAACATAAATAATTATTAATATTTTTATATTATATATAAATTGTATTTCAACCATAATTCCCAACCACTAATGGTGCTAAAGGTAAAACAAACAACATCGTTTTGTTAGGTAGTATTTAATTGTACATAGTAATGGTAAGTTCGTTACGAATTTGATTGAAGTGTTTATGAATGTAGTTACAAATCATTATATAACAAAATAATATTATATTTATGATATTTATTTTATTATTTAATCATGGGATAAGAATATTTTTGATGGTGGATAATGTAAATAATGCAAAAGAACTTGAGGAAGAAGGTTACCTCTTATTCTATTAACACATTTTGGTTGAAACTCAAGGGATTACTTGGATGACTTTCTAAAAAAGGTAATGATTTAAATTTTAAGTGAGGGATTTTGAGGAGTTATTTTTTCAAATCATGGTTGATCCAATGTGTTTTGATATGTGTGAGGAATTGGGTGGGTGATTTCCTTTGTATTAAGGAGGAGGAGTGGCATTCTTTTAAATTTTTTAAAATGGAATTCAAACTGTGGTTTTATTGTGAAATATGGATCCATTAATGGTAAATATTTGATCCAATGTAGGATAGGGTTGAAATATTTCCAGAAAATGTCTTTTTGAAATGTTCTTGTTTCATTTTGGTCCTCAATATTACTGGTTTTACTTTTTTAATCTAATTTTTCTCTTAATCACTATAATTAATTTTAATTTCATTTCCTAATATTTTTCTTCAAAATATATGTTGAATTTATTATACATTATAAATTATTATGATTCCAAATATCTAATCAATTTTTTAATATTCAATTAATAGATATGGAATAAATTAATTTAAATTTAATCACATAAACACGGAAATAATGTGGGGTTTTAAAATAAAAAATTTCAAAAAATTTCAATGTTTTTATATAAAATTTCAAAATGAAATTGATTTCAATGGCCGAAATTGGATTAATTTATTTTGAATTTGATATAAATTTACATTAAAACCAATTTAAAATATATATTATCATTATAAATAAATTATATGAAAAATAGTTTTGAATCAAAATTCAGTATTTTTCACTATTAATCAAAAAGTTAAACTTCACTGAAAAATACCAAAATTTCCTTCAAAGCTAATTCTTCTGTTTTTATTTCAAATATGATATTTATTTTGACATATAAAATTAATAAAAATTATAAAAAGTTGTTTTAAAATAGGTTACGTGTTAAAATGTGATAAAACCACCTTCCAAAATATATAGTGTTTTATATTAAATAATAATACATCCTATGTTTTTGTAAACAGTATGTCATAAGAAGCTGGTTTTTTACTATTCATAAAAACAAATTTAATGGCTAGGTTATACCATATCAAATTAAATAATAATATTTTTCATAATATATTTTTATTTTGTAAAACTATATCTTTTGTGTTACGCAAGCCATCGAATAAAGTCAATCATTAGTGTAAAGAAAGCCAAAATCGATGTTCCATGTAGGGTAAGAAAAACAATATGTTTTATACATTGTAATAATAACATGGGGTTCCATATAATTAATTATTGGAATGAAATTAAATTTTTTTCTTAGAGGATAATATTTTAAACTCTTAGGGTGTTACATTCTCCCAACCTTAAATAAATTGCATCTTTATGATTCAAACTCAATCTCAGTAATAAAGGGATTGACATTTGAAAATATACTATTTTTGAAAAAACCACATCGTAAATAGGGTTAATGGCACATATTCTAAATATTAAGGGAATGAACATGAGAAGGTCACTACAAAACTACACTTTCAAATTGGAGAACATTAGTGAAAACAAATACATGGAAGAGAAATCTAACTTCGATGTTTTGATAGAGATTTATAGAGAACGTGTTCAGTTTAGTGTTGTTGACCACAAATCCTTAAGCTGGTCTTATAAAATGGTCACTGATATCATAAAAAATTATGATAAGACAACAAACATTTTTTCTTCTGAACCATTGTTTCCTATAGTCGAAGAATTTTTTATCTCAATAAGAATATAGGTAAATTTATGTTTCTATTTTTGAAACTAAATATTTTCTTTTGGATGTTCGTTGAATTATTTTCTATTAATTTCATATCAAAAGACACATCATATGGTGAAGTAATACATTATCCTTTAAAACCTCATTAAATGATCAAATTATATCATTTCACAAATGGTTTACCATCCAAAATTATTTTGATCCAACAATTTTGAATAATTTCCATGGTAGTTATTATTATCCAATTTTCATTATCCCAATCAATAATCATTTTCCCAACATCCTAAACATATTAATGGATATACTACCCTCATCAATGTGTTTTTAAAAATTTTAACTTACTATTGTTTCACTTTTTTGGTACCTTTCAACATGTGATCCCAAATCTATAATAAAATATTAATTCAGTATAATACATAAATATTACATAACTAATATAACATGTATATTATTGAAAAAAATGAAATAACATAATTATTAAATTCTAATACAAGCCCATTAATCATTACAATTTATTTTTTTCAACAAGATAACCTTGAGTTCGATCCCTCTGCTTATTTAGAGTTATATCTTTTCAGGCTTGGGGAATTCATTTGTTAAGTTTCCAACATACTTGTAGTTGTAAAAATGAATATTTTACTTTTTATTATTCTCTTTTTATTCTTTTTCCTAGTGGAAATTTTCTCCACACTTATAATAAACTCTCATTCATTTAAGGCATTTCCCAGGGTGATTCTTTCAATAGTTCTCACATGATGGAAATTTCTTCATCATCATCCTTGATTCATTTTATTTCTCTTGATGTTTTTGATGACCTCTTCATCTATTGATTCCACAAAAATATATTTCTCTTAGAAAATTTATTCTCTATTTTGATGGAACATAAAATTATCTCTTTGTGTGATGAAAATGTATGAGAAACCAGCACCCTTTGAAGATTTTTATTAAGAACATCAATAATGTAGTCAATAATTTACTCTGTGTTTAATTATTAATCCATATAATCCCCATTTTAACATATAAAGGTAGCTTCATGACATAAAAAACTCACTTCTACCATTTTCATTAATATGAGGAACTTTCTGTTCATCTCAATTTGTCGATCATGAGTGAAGTATTTATCTAAGAATGTCTCCTTAAAAGTTATCCATTCCATGAGTTCTATTTAAGATTCTTCTTAAGTATTCTAGATAAATTACAACCATTTATGAGTATCTCCATAGAGACAATACACTTTTTGTATAACCTTTTCCTTCACCCTACATCCCAAATCCATAAATATCTTCTTCAATGACTTAATCCATTTCTTAGCTGCCATTTTTCTGTAGTCAAACTAAATAATGGGGACCTCTGTCATATAATGAGATCCAAAATTGGGGAATCTAGTTTTAAAATAGTCTGATCCATCCAGGTATGGTTTTGTTCCATATACTAATTAATATTCTTTAATATATCTATAACATGATCTTTTCCAAAACAAGATATATCAACTTTCTTAGTAGGGAAACCTCTACATTGTCTAGAAATATTAATAGAATTCTTTTTTCCAAGATCCATTTCTAAACAATGGTATATGATGGATTAGATCATAAATTTGAGTATCCTAATGTATAATCCCAACACTTGTGAAATAAAAGACATAAATAGAAAGACTAATCTATGATAAATATCATAATAAAAAAATGGATTTATTTGGGGAGATCATTAATTTCAAATCCTTTTTAATGGTTTGTAATGAAATTTGAATTATCACAATCTTATCAATCAAGAGTGATAAAATAGGTGCATATTAATGCCCATTTTAATATACTATGTTATGATCGAGTTAGACCTGACACACCTTGTCAGAGTTGTTACCACCAGGTACATGTGTTCTATAACCACTTCCACTTTTAGTGTCTAGACAGGGATGTGAAGCTAGTAATATGCACATAATATCTACCTTACCAAAATTTGAGGATGTTCATTGATTCTTATCCAAAAACTATATTTAGGATTATGTTCTATAATATAAATTTTCTAAATCTAGTTTCTAAGGTTTATAATAAACCTAATCTGATACCAACTGTAATAACTCGACCCTAGAATTGCCGCGTTAGTGAATTAATTTATTAAATACTCATAGATACAAGCTTCAAAGTACAAAGGTCTAAAAAGTTTTACATTTTTGAAAAAAAATATTATAAACATGAAACCCATATTACATTGGAGAAAAGAAAAGAAAATATGATACATAATAAAATGAAATGAATTTCATCCTTGAAAATCATTCAATGAAATCTTCTTCGTAACATGGGGAAAGGAAACAAAATAAGGGTGAAATAAAATTCTTAGTAAGGTTATGTAAAGTGGATGTGATAATGAATTAATGAGAATAAATCAACATGGAGAGGTAAATATCTGAAGAAACATGTCATTAAAATAACTAAATAATGAATAATCTATATGGTAGTGTAAAAAACTAAAACACATGCCATTTAATTAATACAACAAGAATTAAATGCATCCATAGATATGATGAAGAAACTTATCATTGATAAAAACTGTTTTATTTAATCATATATACATATATAGATAACTATTTTAATGCAAAAGGAGTTACACCATTTCGAGGAGGTTGTAGTACACACGTACACAACCGAAGTTATAACTTTTTTGTGAAAAGGGTAATGAAGAATAATATATACTATTTTTATAGAAAAAGATAGTTAATCTATATGGGATACCACTTCCCCATTTTATTGGAGGTGTTTTCCTGAATGGTGATGCAGTTGGCATTGGTGGGTTTCATTTGGGTGATATGGGATCCCACAGACCTCGTCCAGATCCAGTTAGATCTATGATCTTTGGGCCACCAGCTATTTCAGGTATCGATCGACGATGCATGGGGAGGGTGGAGGTGATTGAGAATTTTTCTCCAGTAACAATATCAGGTGGTATTACCTGTGATAGGTCTGATTTCAGGTTTCATACCACGAATCATTCTGTGGTGGTTAAGGCTCCCAGTGGGATGGTGATCCAGTGAGAAATAATGATGGTTCTTCTAATGTAAACAAGATGAAGGATTATGGATGGGTGGGTGTAGTGGCTTGCGATGCAGGGTTTCCTCCATCTAATGATTCTAATATGATCCATAGTTTAAGCACTACTTGGGAGGTTCCAATTAATGTTGTAACTTATATTTTTTTAATACTATAATGAACTCTTCTCATGTGAGTGACTCAAGTAACAAACATTTTATGGAGTTTAAGGGAGAAATTCCTAAGTCTATTGTCCAGAAGGGAAAAACTTCCCATGTCATCACCAATAAAAAATCGATCTATAATAGATTCAAGATTTGAATTTTTATTATTATTTCTAGGTTGGTTCTTCCCATTAGTAGTAAGCTTTGGAAGTATGATGATTTCATTCAAATGTTTCCTACGATCTAGAATTATTCTCACTTGAGATTCATACCTATGGGTAGGGGATTTTTTCACATTGTTTTCTCATTTAAGGAAATTAAGTGCAAGGTTTGGTGGATTGGATCAATTTCATTAAAACCAGGTAGGATTTGCTTCCAGGATTGGGAATTCCGTTTCAACCCATCTGCATAAAAGAATACTAGGTCTCAGGTGTGGATTACAATTTTTAGACTCAACTGGATATTCTAGTATCATAAAATTCTCTTTGAAATTTCCTTCCCTGTTGGTATTATAATTAAGATTTATTGTGCCACATATACATCCATGTTTGGTCATTTTCTAGAATACTCATGGAAGTGGAATTGAGTATTGGATTAATTCATAATATCATTTTATCAGCTTTGGATGATTGTAACATCCTGGATCCAGGTGACACTCAATGGGTGCCCCGAACCCGATTGGTCAATGACCTCAAGCGTATTTCCCCAAATGCCAGAGGCTGCCGACTAGCAGTGAGGGCCTAGGTCTGATAGTGGGGAAACTATGCCCTCATTTGTCAAAGTGTAACACAACAGAATAAAATATAAATCATACCACAACAACGAAAGAAATAAACCATACACAATTTTAAATGAAAAACTACAGTAATGAAAACCAACTGTCATATAAATAATGATGCAATATGTATCTAGTTCTAAGAAAATAGCCAGAACATGTTACACAACAGAACAGTACAATACCATACACAATAAAACAAAATAAAACAAAACAGCCAGCATCATCATGAGACTAAGCCCGGTCCGATGGTCCCCTACTCCTCAGCAGCAATCAAGTACATGTATAAGGAACCTTTCCCTTATCCACACCTGCAGAAATTTAATCTGTTTGGGCCGAAGACATCACCCAAACAGGGTGTGAGAAATTAATCCCAGTAGGCACCCACCAAAGGCTCATTCTCAACTATGTGTAAACATGCAACAATAGTGTGCAAACATAAATGAAATAAACTGAGCAGTACTCAAAAGTAACTAAGTTTACCAGTTATATTTCCCTTTTAATATTCATTTAATCATTCAATATATGGAAAACCACCACAGTGAATTTTCTAGGTAAACAGTCAGTCTCCTCAGACACGCAAACCCTTACCCTCAGGTAATCAGAATATTTCCCTCAGGGATTTCCCTCAAGAATAACATATATTTCCCTCAGGCATACGAAGTGTCGCACTCAGGCACAGAAGTCCCCTCCCTCAGGTATACGAAATGTTTCCCTCAGGCAAAATAGGACGTTGACCTCAGGCTAAGCAATACCTTGCCCTCAAGCTAAACAAACAATGCCCTCAGGCTAAAAAGAACACTTCCCTCAGGCGCAGGTAACTGGGTCATGCCCAACATGTAAATAAAAAATTCACAAACAATTAATCTCAAGGAAATTTAACAAACATTATAACAACGGTATACCTTCTGGTATCCTAGCCAAACAGTTTAATAGAGGAATGCACCCCCGAGGTGGTCCTGGATCTAAGCAGCGATCCCAAACAAAAGTTTATTATCACATTTAGTTACATATACAATTATAGTTATTTAAACACCCCAGGCCTCAGCCACATGACACCCCAACATGGGTTCGTAGCTCAATGGTACACAAAAACGCACAACAGTTGGAATCTAAACACCAAGCCACCTACCTTAAACACCCCTGAATGGTATACGTGAACATCGCTTCCAGAAACGCCCAAAAATGACGTAGATCTAAGGTGAACATATCATCGTTCAAACTAAAATAACTTCCCTTAGAGGAATAATTGGCAAGAACTATTAAAGGAGGAGGAAGAAATCAGCCGTGCGGTACTAGGGTGATTGACTGTGTAGAAAATGGGTTCCCAACGCTCGATCTGGAGATCCTCGAAGGTCTGTCCCTCTCTCATGACTCCTTCCTTTGGTTCTAAGACAATCATATGAATAGGGTTGGATACTTCTCATTTTAAGTGAAAAAAACAAACTACACGGCATGTACTATTGGTAACACAGCGTGTAGTTTTCATGTTTTTTAAATGTTCCTTCGGCGGCTTCTCACTAGAGTGGCACTGTTCATCTATCAACAAGAGTACACGATGTGTGAAACCTGAGTACATGGCGTGTACTACCGTACAACTGGCCACCGCATTACTGTTTTCCTGCTGACTGACTACACGGCGTGTAAATACCCACTACACGGAGTGTAGTCAGGTTTTACACCTTTCTTCCCCAACATGGATATACACATGTTGTACTCATCCCACACGGCCAAAGCACACGGTGTGCAGTCCCAAAATTTAGGATTTTCCCCGATTTTCCTTATTTTCTCAAAAATAATTAAGGAAATGAAAAAAAGAAGAAACCCATACCTCAAAAATAAGAACCGGGTTCTTACAAAATTCCCCCTTAAAGAAATTAATCCCCGAATTTCCCTTCCAAGGGTTCTGTAGATACAACTCAGAACAGCTCTGGCCACTGAGCACGTATGTCAGTCTCCTACTCCCAAGTTTCATACTGCACTCGGCCATGATTCCATAGCACCAGTACAAGAGGAACTGACCGTCCTCAGAGAACCTTCGTGCTCCTATCCCCGATACGAATCAGATGATCCTCAAAGGAAACATCGATTGGAAGCTCAAACTCCTCTGGATGGAAGACGTGAGATGGGTCTGAATGATAGCGGCACAACTAAGATACATGGAAGACGTCGTGCATGGCTTGGTACCTCTATGGTAACTACAACTGATAGGCAACCATCCCAACTCTCTCCAGAATCTAAAATATCCCCACATACCTCGGTGAATGTTTACCTTGTCTCCTAATCCTCATGTGTCCCAACCTCAGTGAAACACGCAATAAAACTTGATCCCTGACCACGAACTCCAAAGGTCTTCTGCGGCTATTAGCATAAGATTTATGATGAATATGTGCAGTAGCCATCCACTTTTGAATCAACTGGACCTACTCAGAAGTCTCCTAGACAAGACGTGGTCCCAGTAAAGCTTCCTCACCTTCCTCTATCCAGCACAAGGGTGATCGACATGGACTACCATATAAATCCTCGCATGGTGCCATCTCAATAGTTTCCAAAAAACTATTATTATAGGAAAACTATACTAGGGGTATGTGATTCTCTCAAGAGCCCCCAAAGTCTAGGATGCATGCACACAACATTTCCTCATGCACCTGTATCGTACACTCTGACTAGCCATCAGTCTGAGGGGTGTAGGCTGTGCTCAGAAGCACCCGTGTACCCAGTGCCCTATGAAAACTCTACCAGAAACGAGAAATAAAACGGGTGTCCCTATCTGAAATGATAGAACGAGGAACCCCATGATGATGTACGACCTCTCGGATATACAGCTTCCCGAGTTCGTCAACACCGAAGGTCTCTTTGATTGGAAAAAAGTGAGCTAACTTCGTGAGTCTGTCCACAACAACCCACAAAACATCATTACCTCGAGGTGACCTCGGAAACCCAGTCACGAATTCCATCATGACGTCATCCCATTTCCACTCTGGGATGGTTAACTGCTGTAACAGTCCGGCTGGCCTCTAATGCTCCGCCTTCACCAGTTGATTGGTGGAACATCTCGTAACAAAACTAGCTATCTCTCTCTTCATACCCGGCCACCAATACTGACATATCAAGTCTCATTACATCTTGGTAACCCTGGGATGAACTGCCCAAGCTAAAGCATGAATCTACCACATCATCTCCTCGCCTATATCCCCTGAAACCCACACTCATCCATGGAAACACCGAATTTCATCATCGCCTATCGTACAACCAGGAGAAGGGTCCTCACTTGCCACTGAATCCTATAGAACTAGGCCTTCTGAATCAGATATATGTATCATCCTCACTCTATCCTGGAGGGTAGAAGTCACAGATAAAGAAGAATGATAGGTCTTCCCATCACTATCATGCACCTCCAAATGCATCTCAGTGAATAATGCCATAGCTGCAACTCACCACTAGCCTCCTGCACAGCCTGTATCTGAGTCCTCCTTCTCAGTGCATTAGCTACTACATTACATTTACCGGGTGTATAGGCAAGCTCGAAGTCGAAGTACTAAAGGTATTCGACCCACCATCGCTGTCTCAGGTTCATGTCATGCTGAGTAAAGATGTATTTGAGACTTTTGTGGTTGGTGAAAACCACAAAATTCTCTCCCAAGAGATAATGTCTCCAATAGCGCAACACATGAACAACTACTACCAAATCGAGATCAGGAATAAGATAATTCCTCTCATGTGTCCTCAAATGCCGAGAACCATACACAATAACTCAATTTCCTTGCATCAACACTATTCCCAGTCCAATACCTGATGCATCACAGTAAACTGTATAGCTCTTCCCATGCTCTGGGAGCATCAGGATTGGTGTTGATGTCAACCTTCCCTTCAGGTCCTGAAATGCTGTCTCGCAAGCTTCCGTACAAAATAACTTCACACCCTTCTTAGTTAGACCTGTCAACGGTGCTGCTATGTGGGAGAAGTCATGGATAAAACGTCTGTAGTAACAGGCCAGCCCGAAGAAACTCTGTATCTCAAACACATTATTAGGCTGCTCCCAAGAAACTACTGCTCTCACCTTCTATAGGTCCATGACAAATCCTTACTCTGAGATGATATGACCCAAGAAGTGAATCTGGTCCATCCAAAAGTGGCACTTTGAGAGCTTAACATATAGCTGATGCTCTCTTAGTGTACTCAAAACGATATCAAGATTGGTGGCATGGTCGTGTCGAGTGTGAGAATACACCAAGATATCATCCACAAATAATATCACAAAAGAATCCAGGTAAGGATGTAACACACGATTAATCAGAGCCATGAAAACTTCTGGCATGTTCATGAGTCCAAACGGCATAACCAAGTACTCGTACAGACCATATCTGCAACGAAACACTGTAAGTGGTATATCCGATGGTCTCACGTGTAGCTAATGATATCTGGATCACAGGTCAATCTTCAAGAACACTTGTTCCCCACAAAGTTGATAAAAAATATTATCAATCCTTGGAAAAGGATATTGGTTCTTAACCGTCAAATGGTCCAGCTTCCGATAATCCACATAGAGTTTGAGGGTACCGTCCACCTTCTTAGCAAACTGGACAGGCGAACCCAAAGGAGAAGTACTGGGTAGGATAAAAACCTTTGTCTGTAACTCCTCTAAATATCTTTTGAGCTCCTGCAACTCTAGTGTAGCCATCTTATATGGAGGAATGGACACCGGTGCTGCCCCTAGTTGAATCTCAATAGAGAAATCCAACTCTCACAATGGAGGTTGACCCAAAAAGTTGTATGGGAAGACATCCCTGATATGATCAACCACTTGAGGGGAATCTGTCTGATAGGTCCCCTGATCATCCAGGCATAAACGTGCAATCTGGGCTGTGACTCCACCTCGCCCATTATGCTCTGGTGTAGCCCGACATTCCTGAACATCCCACTCACCTTTGTATAGAAACTCTCCACCATCTTGTGACGTGAAACTCACCCTGTGATGATAGCAATCTACAAAGTCTCGAAAGGGAACCAACTAGTCCATCCCAAGAATGACATCATAGCTCATCATCTCTAATACATAGAGGTCCCATAGAAAGTGACACCCACCAACCCCAAGGGGGAACTCCTTGCACTAATTCTCACATGTCGTTATCATTCCCAATGGAGTGTCCAGTATCATAACATCAGAAGAACAAGAAATACAGAGCCCAAGGATCTCCACAACAGGCACAGATATGAAACTATGTGTAGCACCCATATCGAAAATAACTGATGATAAAATAGAAGCTACTAGAATAGTACCTTTGACTGTAGGAGGTCTGGGATCCTGCTCCTGTTGGGTCTGTTGCACTGCATATGCCTGCCCAATGCCGCGGCCCTTTGACACAGCCTAGATACCCTCAGCTGTCCCGCCCTGCTGCCTCTGAGATCTTGGTGTCTAGATACCACGGTAACGACCACCATCTCATCCTTCACGCCCAGACGTATTCCAGTTTCCCAAAGGGTAAGAATCCACTGGTCCTGCTCCCGCACACAGAGTTTGTACAGAACCCCTCTCACTATCCATTGGTGGAAACGCCCTGCAAAAGAGCTGTAGATGACCCATCTTGCCACAAGCTCGGTACTCCACTGGATCATGTGGACACTGCGGTCTCCTGTGCCCCTCTCTATAGCATTGGTAGCAGAAGACCAGGCCACCTGAAAAAAACTGCCTAGCTAGTACTGCCACCGTGAGAGAAACTCATCTGTCACTTCCTCTTTCTGGTAGAAATAGTACCTGAAACTGGTGCCAAACCTCCCTGGCCTACACCACTAGCCTCCCGAAGGTTCCTCTCTGTAATCAGTTACTGATTTACAATAGCATGTACTGAAGGAAACCAGAAAACATTCACCAGTTCTCGGATGTCATAACGAAGACCATCTTCAAAATGTCTGGCCCTGAACATCTCATCACCCACCAGTACGGGTTTAAAATTCTGAAGCTCGGTGAAATGAGTAGAATAGTCCATGACCAACATAGATCCCTACTGTAGATTCATGAACACTCGAGCTCTATCTTCCCTTAGCATCTCTGGGAAGAATAAATCATTGAAAGCTATTTGAAAATCTTCGCACGCCATGTCTTTGTGATGCTCATACTGAGTGGTAATAAGTAACCACCTATTGGTGGAATCATGCAACATATAAGTCACGAGCTTGAAACTCCACCGAAGAGGCATCTCAAGATGCTTGAAAATAGTCTGTATAGAACCCAGCCAAAAATCCACAACCTATGGTCTTCCAACCCCTTAAAATGTAGTCGGATGCTGCTGTTGGAAGATACAAGTCAGCTCAGCCATAGAAGTGGCAGCCGATGGTGCTCTCTAAAAGGTTTGCATGAATCGCATAAAGCCTTCATGGAACTGTGCCTCCATGCCGGTGTCCGGTATAACGGTTAGTGCCCCATATTCCTCTGATGGAGGATCCAATGGTCGCCCATGGCCCACCATCTCTGGAGTATAATCGTTGCTGATCTCCTGGAGAACAACACATGGTCGTCTCAGTGGCATGACTCTACAAAGTCAAACACCCACCTTAGATCAAGATTATCAAAGACTAAAAACAAAGGGACCAAAAAGGTGAACAGGAGGAAGAAGGAATTTCAAGATTTGTAAAACAAGACTACACTGCGTATATATTGACTACACAGCGTGTACATGACTTCTCTTCCCCTATCCAGGTCCTTCTAGATGGCTAAGCCACACGACTCCTGTTAAAAAAAACTACACGACGTGTATATTAACTACACATTGTGTATGGTGTAATTTTCCCACTGCCTGTGACGTTTGTGACATGGAAGACTACTCAGCTTAATACTACATGGCGTGTGACACCCGAACACAGCGTGTACACCGCCTTGTTTCCCCAACCACACAGCTAAGTTGACATGGTCTGTCCTCAGACAAGACCTCACGATGTGTCCCATAGGCACATGGTGTGTACTGGATGGGCTTCACCGACCTGTGTTGTTAGTTACACAGCCAGATACACGGCTCACACTACACAGCATGTTCTAACTACACACGGCGTGTACACGAAAGGATTACACCGACCCATGTTGTTAGTTACACAGCCGGGTCCCAAGGATAGACTACATGGCGTGTTTCCAGATGGACATGGCATGTATGTATTAAGTTCTCCTCTGTCCGTGTTGTTAGTTACAAAGGCGGACTCTGGGTCAACACTACAAGATGTGCACATCAGGTACACAACGTGTTTTACCCCAGCCTTTCCCTACCTCGTGTCCCCACCCACATGGTCCATGACACGGGAAGAGACTACATGACATGTACTGAGGGTACACGACATGTACATAAAAGTTTTCTTTTCTTCCTGAATAGAAGAACACATGGCCTGTGTCTGAGGAACTACACGGCATCTATACTAGGTTTTACGGATAATACACCTCTGAAACTACTCCGGAACCCAGAAAATACTGAAAAACAACACCTAAGTGCCAAATTCTGATTCGTGAGGGCCCATACTCCCCGCGAATCAATGTTTGGAATCTTATAGGTGTTATAATAAAATAAAAAGACAATGATCCACCAAATTCCATTCAATTGGGGCCCATACTCCCAAAAAACCAAGGTTTGGCATCTATTCTATCAACAAACTCATACCAAGATACCCTATCACATAATAGGTATTTATCAAGTAGCTATCACAATGACATGATTTTCTAGCACAATATCTATCACAACAACATGAAATTTTTAATTCACCTACATGGCGTGGAACTATGCATGGAATGTGATTTCTATCATGTGCCTAAATGATGCATGAGATGACATACCCTCATCTCATCGGGTTACAACTAAATAGAACACACGGATAAAATATAAATAGCACAATCACAAGTGCATCACCCAAAGATGATAACAAATCAACTGTAAAATTTGAAAAATCAGAAGAATTGAAAAAATATGAGGTAGATTGGATTTTTCCTCTACATGGGTTAGCTATGCCCGGGAAAAAATTATTATCAATTACCTTTCCCATCCTATCCCTGACTAAGGCTCCAAATAGCAAGCCAAAGAAAAAAACTCCTCTAATACCACTTTGTAACATCCCGGATTCGGGTGCCTCTCAACAGGTGCCCCGAACGCCATTGGTCACATGACCAAAAACGCATTTCCCAAAACGAAAGAGGCTACCGACTAGCAGTGAGGGCCCAGGTCTGATAGTGGGGAATCAATTCCCTCATTTTTCAAAGTGTAGCGCAACCGAATAAAATATAAAACATACCACAACAGCGGAGCAATAAACCATACACAATTTTAAATGAACAACTGCAGTAAAGACAACCAACAATCATATAGATAATGATTCAACATGTCTCTATTTCTAAGAAAACGGCCAAAACATGTTACACAACAGAACAATACACTAAAATACAGAGTACAACAACAACAAAAAACAGTCGGTAGCATCGTGGGCCTAAGCCCGATCCCATGCTCCCCTACTCCTCAGCAGCAATCAGGTACCTGTATAAAGACCCTTGACCTTATCCACACCTGCAGAAATGTAATCTGTTTGGGCCGAAGACATGACCCAAACAAGGTGAGAGAAATAAATCTCAGTAGTCACCCACCAAAGGCCCATTCTCAAATGTGTGTAAACATGCAACAATAGGGTGCAAAAGTAAATGCAATAAACTAAGAAGTACTCAAAAGTGACTAACTTTACCAGTTGTATTTCCATTTTAATATTCATTTAATCATTCAATATAAGGAAAACCACCACAGTGAATTTTCTATGTAAATAGTACGTGTCCTCAGACACGTAAACCCTTACCCTCAGGTAATCAGAATCTTTCCCTCATGCATTTACCTCAAGCATAATAGATAATTCACTTAGTCGTACGAAGTTTCTCCCTCAGGCAAAAAAGTCACTGCCCTTAGGAATAGGAAAAGTTCCCCGCAGGTGAAATAGGATATTTCCCTCGGGCTAAGAAGTACCTTTCCCTCAGGCTAAAAAAACAATTCCCTCAGGCTAAAAAGAACACTGGCCTCAGGAGAAAGTAACCGGGCCATGCCTAACATGTAAATAGAAAATTCACATAAAATTCCTCTCAAGGAAATTTAACAAACATTATTACAATGACATACCCTCAGGTATCCTGGCCAAATAGCTAAACAGATGAATGCACCCTCGGGGTGGTCCTGGATCCAAGCAGCGATCCCAAACAGCTGTTTATTATCAAATTTAATTAACTATAATATTATAGGTATTTAAAAATAAAAGGCTTCAGCCACACGACACCCCAACATGGGTTCATAGCCCAAAAGTACACAAAAACACACAACAGTTGGAATTTAAACACCAAACCACCTACCTTCAACACCCCCGAACGGTATACGTGAACATCAATTCTAGAAACGCAAAAAATGACGTAGATCTGAGGTGAAAATAACATCCTTAAAACTCAAATAACTTCCCTTATTGGAATAATTGACATGAAATACACAAGGAGGAGGAAGAACACTCCCGTGCAGTTACAGAGAGATTGACGGTGCATAAAACGGGTTCCCGATGCTCGATATGGAGATCCTCGAAGGTCCGACCTTCTCTCCCGACTCCTTCCTTTGGTTATAAGCCAATCCTGTGAACAGGGTTGGCTACTACCCATTTTAAGAGAAAAATAAACTACCCGGCATGTACTATTGGGTACATGGTGTGTAGTTTAAATTTTTTTAACTGTTCCTTCGGCGGCTTCTTGCCAGCGTGGCACTGTTCATCTGTCAACATGAGTACACAACATGTGAAACCTATGTACACGACGTGTACTGCCGCACAGCAGGCCACCACCTTACTATTTTCCCTCCAACTGACTACACAGTGTGTAAATACCCGCTACACAACGCGTAGTTGGGTTTTACACCCTTCATCACCAACATGGCTATACACCCTGTGTACTCATCCCACATGGCCAAAGTTCACAGTGTGTGGAAAAGTACATGGCGTGTAGTCCCAAAATTTAGGATTTTCCCCATTTTCCTAATTTTTTCAAAAAATTTTAAGGGAAAGAGAAATTAAGAAACCCGTACATCAAAAATAAGAACCTTGTTCTTATAATGATAACATCCCTTTAATAGTGTAGTACGAGAGACTTGCTCATTTCTATTATTATTGTCAAACAATTGGTCACTCTACAAATTTTTTTTTGTATAAAGTTATTTTCTACTTTTGAGGTCTAAAAGGTTATTTTGAGAAACATTTCATGAAGAAATTGATGATATAGTTGGTGCAGGATTTTAAAAATAGTGATGGATGTGAATATTTAAAGAAGACAAATGTGGTAGATGATGTGGAAGATGATTATAAATAACTTACCTCTTCATTGTTGGTGAAGTAGGTTATTGGGTTTCCTGTTCCTCAGATCAATGATTATTCTGGTGGGGGCTCGCAACAAGGTGGAACTGGTGGTAGGACTCCCATTTTTGATGCGAATGTGTAGGTGGGTATATCTGCTTCTAATCTAGGTGGTGATGTCATACAAAATGCTCCAATGAACAACGATTCATTAGAGGCTGATGGATTACTTAATACTAAAGATCATAAATAGGTTGATTTTCATCAAGATATTCATAAAATATTGTTTTCTTGTAAATAATCTGATAAGTGAGGAAATATTTCTCATTCAGTAGGGATGAATTGCACACCCCAGAAATAAATGACAAGTGGCATCCACACATGTTTTAAGGATGCACTCTTAACTAGAAAAGATAAGGTGGCTGATAGTTAGAGACTCACTCCTGCTCCTTTCAAGAGAATTCCATGGAAGGGATATACTAATACACCCCGGACTGTGTTTACCAGACCATCATCCAAGTTATCGGGTAAGGTTAATTCTAAAATTCATATGATATTTAACCAAGGTAAGTACAAATATGAGTGGGAAACTTATATTTGTACTCTCATTATGGAAATTTTATGTCCTATTATTATATTCAACTCTTTACTTAATGAGTGAGGGAAAGTTCCTTTGTTTGAGCCCACTCACCTCCTTTGTACTTTTTATTTTTATTTTTAATAAATGGTCAGAATCTTTTCTTCAGTTTGGACTTGTCTGGTATTTTTCTAGAAAAGTAATAATGTCATGAATATCATATAGATGTCATTTATGTCTCATATTTTTAATTTAAAACATATTTTTTAAATTCCATGTATATTATGAACAAATCACATCACTTTGAGTAAGCAGTATTCCACACTTTCACAAACGAGGTTATCATATTCCCACAAAATGGAAAGAATAAAGGTATGTTCTATATGAAAATTATAGAATAATAAAGTCATTATTAATATCACATATATATTATATAAGAAGAGTATCCATCATAATTCCCAACCATGAATGTTGGGAAATGAAAAATGATTGACATCATTTCTTGAGGAAATAGGTCACCATACACACAAACAGTATGTTTGTTACCCATTCGATGGATGTTCATGTACATTTAGGTACAATTATTAATATAAAAACATTACAATATATTAATGGTACATATGTTATTATATAGACAAGGAATAATAATATTTGATGTGGTGGATAATGAAAATAAATCAAAAGGGCTTGCGAATGAATGTTACCTCTTATTTGGGTAACTCCTTGGTTTTCATCAAACGGCTTCCTTGGTTGTTTTTATTCCAAAGTCGAGTCTCCTAGGATGAAAGTAAAAAATTTTAGGAGTTATTTCTTATATCATGGTCTATCAAAAGTGTCTTGGGATGTGTATGGTAGTGGTAATTGTGAGTGACTTTTTATAGAGGAGGAGTAGTATTATTATTAATTTTTGAAAGGAAAATTTCACCCAAATTTCTCAAATTTAAAGTGCCTAAAATAACAGTAAAAATTATAGATAAGTGATTATAATTTTGATATATGTCTATATAATTTATTTTGAACATGTTTCTATATCATTTTGGTCATTAAGATTAATGTTTAGTACTTTGTATGCTAATTTTTTTCTTCACTACTAAAATTAATTTTTATTACAATTAATAATATTTTTTTTTCAAATGAAATATTTAAGTTGTTATAAATTATAATTTATTTTTATTTAAAATATGGAATCTATTTTTTAAAATTCCAAACACATATGTGGAAGAAAAAAATTTAAATTATTTCTCGTAAACTAGATGATAATGCATGTCTTTAATGTAAAATTGTTCAAAAATTTTCTATGTTTTTATATAAACTTTCATATTTAAGTTGATTATAATGATGTTAATTAGATTTATTGATTTAAAATTTATTTAATTTAATGTTAAGACCAATTATAAATATAGCTTAACTGTATAAATAAATTAGATGAAAAATAAATTTTGAAATAAAATTATATATTTTTCACTATTCATCAAAGAATGAATATTCACATAAAAGACCAAAAATTCACTCTATGAAATTTTTTATGTTTCAAATTAGAATATGAAGTTTATTTTGACATATATAATCAATATGTGTTCAAAAAATTTATTTAAAAAATATTTCAATTAAAATCAGGTAAAAATACCTTTATAAAAATATAGGTTTTATGCATAAAATTAGGTTGGCTCTTATCTAATGACAATAAAATCTATTGGATGAGTATAAAAAATATTTTATTAGATATATAATGTATCAATATTTTTAGTTTCACACACATATTATTATAAATTACCTTTTTGATCATAAAAATAAAAATATTTCCTTTATATTCATTTGGTTTATATTTTCATTTCTAATTAATAGGAAACCAATGAATTCATATTATAATTGTGTAAACCATATATCAACATAAGTTAGTTAATAATATTTTTAACCTCTAATATAATGGAATGTTTTTATATTATTACATTAATTACTAATATTTTATGTCAAATATTATTATTCGGTAAAACTGAGTCTTGTATGTTACATAAGCCATCGAATAAAGTCACTCTCGCAATTAATGAAATCCAACCTTGATGTTCTATATAGGGAAATCCATCATTTATATTTAATGTAGTGTATGATTAACCTGGTGTTTGTTATAATGAAATCGTGGAAAAAAATAAAGTTATTCTAGAATGAAAAAATTGTAATGTTTTGTCATGCTACATGTAGGATCTATATTATAGTATGAGTTAGAGATATGGGATATTGTTGATTAGGATTATACAATGAAAACAGGTATTTCATTTAAATATAAATTTATTGATACTTATTATTCCTCTAATTCTTTCTTCTTGGAATGTGACAAGGATATGGATAAATTTAGCATTAATATTTTCACATTTATAAAAAATAATGGTGGAAAAGGACATTTTCTATGGAAGAATGAAAAAGATTACAAGAATGATAATTCATGATAGAATAATAATGTTTCAGATTTGATATGTTATTACTATAGAAACAATGGCCATATCAGACATGTCTATCCCAAAATCAAACATTCAAATATGTAAAGAGACAAAATGTGTGAAGAAAAACAAGCTCTCTTTAGAGGATTCGAATGGTAATATAGTTCTAACTGAAGCAGTAAATCTAGATGTGAGAAGTAAATAAGTATCCATTCCTTGATGTGTATATAGTGTGAGGAAAATTATTCACTTTTCACTCAATTGATAACTCTGTAAAATGATGATCATAATTTAGTATCTGAAAATGAAAAAGATAAATTTTTTGTTTATAATTGTGTTTTTCTTTCAAGGAATAGTAAAGTTAAATAATTTATTAATGATATTGATGAATTCAGGAATGGTAGTTTCAAAATGGCTAAAACATGTTGACAATATAAATGTAAAAATAAGATTTTTTTCATATAAATTGATTAAAAAAATTGAATGTGAAATTAGGAATATCATGGTATCCTAGAATGAATAAAATTAATGTAATTGTGATTCTGAAATTTTGAAAATAAAAGATGATGTCGAATTACATAAGTATTTTCTAGAAGTAATTAATAAAGATCAAGAATGAATATATAATTTAGTTTAGCATTATATAAATGAATTAGTAAATTAATGTAATA
Organism: Viscum album; assembly: GCA_963277665.1. NCBI lineage: Eukaryota > Viridiplantae > Streptophyta > Magnoliopsida > Santalales > Viscaceae > Viscum > Viscum album. The sequence continues at coordinate 1,389,326,496 of OY728160.1, forward strand.
AATTAATATATGAAATTAAAAAACTAATAACCACAACTTTTGGATACAATGAAAAGTATTATAATAATTTATAAAATATTCAAAAATGGTATATGGTTTTGAAAAATTATTTTTTTATCCTTAAAGATGATATATTTAATTTTCTAAGAGTTAATGAAAATATGATAAAATGATGTCAATGGTAAAACAAAACATTAATAACAATGGTTTTAGTTATAATATTTACACCCTAGATATAGAAGAAATTACATTTGTTAGAAGTTCAAAAGGAATTATTACAACTGTAACTTGATTTAAATGTATAATGAAATCAAATTATTCTAATCACTGATCAATGATATCCACTAAATATTTTGATCATACTTTAATGGTTCTATCAAACAGTTTTTATTTAAATTCACCTCGAAAAAAAGTCTATGATATATTTTGGTTACCAAAATATTTTTTGTCAATTTTAAAAAATACATGATAGCATGGGTACCCAAAGCATGTTACTCATATCCTAGTAGAACTATGCTGGTAACTATTCTTATATTTTTATTTTGTTAAATAGGAACAAATATAATATACAAATATAATTTTATATACTGGAATAACTGACATCTAATGTTTTTAATAATTTTTGTTTTCTGAATCAAGGCATGTTCATTAATATCTATATATTTTTTCTTTAGCTTATAAAATTATTTTAGTTTACATAATTAAAATTTTAGTTATCAATATTTTTACTATATGTTTACTTTTCAAAAAATAGTTTTCATATTATTTATTTATCTATAATCAAATATTCATGAATTTAGAATGAGTCACCCCTTTTTGTTGATTGAAAAAAAACACTACTAGTTATGTTTAAAATAAGTTTTTAAAAAATTAACATATGAAAAAATAATATTCCTTAGTCTATTTGAAATAATTATTAATCAAATGATCTAGGGAATCCTTTTATACTTTTCCAAATATCATATATGTTTTATAATTTTGTTTTTCAAATTTGATAGTTAAAATCCATTTGTAATTTAAAATTGATTTAAATAATCAACATCACTAATATTGAATAATTTTTGACAATAAAATTTTATTTATTTATTTGTTTTTAATATAATACTTGTTTTCTTAAACTCAATTGGAATTTGTTTTTAAAATATTAAGGAAATGAAACTTTTAGTTTCTTTTAGAACAATATTATTTCATCTATATATTCAAAAAAATTAGTTTTATTTGTTCATTTATTATATCATTATTTTTTAATCTTCTTTTATTTCAACATAACATGAAAAATAATTTTAAGTGTTTTATTTTGAGAGTATAGTTCACTCTAACTAAATTATTAATAAATTATACTATTTAAAATTGCATTATTCAAACTATTACTCTCTATTAATTTTACTATCATTGAAAATGGTTACATAATTTTTACTCTTACAAATATATAAAACTTATGTTACTATTTTAGTTGTTTTCTTGATGAAGACTAACATTTATAGAATAAATTTCAATATAACTTTTCATAAGTCTCAAAAATTGGCTTATTTTTTTGAAAATTTAATAAATGTTCATTTTTTTAATTTCCAAAATAGTGGGGTTTTGAGCATTTGAAATTATTTTTAAGTAATTTAATAGTTTTTTGATAAATTTATATCTCTCAACATTTAATTAATTTAAAAATAAATTTTTAATATAAAATCATTTTATATTTAAAATGTTTTGTAAATATTAATTTTTTAAAACATTGAAATTTTTTGTGTTTGTTTTAATTATTATAATTAATTTATAGTTTTTATTTTTTATTGAATTAAAAATTGCTTTAAATAATTAGTATTTTTTTATAAAAATTTCTAATATTATTTATGTAATTATTTTTAATGATGATAATGTTTTAATATTGTTAATTTTTATTCCTTCTTTTTTTGATAATGAAATGTTTTCTCTATTTTTGTTTACATAAGGTTTATATTTTTTTAATAATAAAACAAAATGTATAGAATCCATAATATGACATATCTATAGCCCACAACCAGTAAGGGGACCCATTCAGCCAACCATGTGTGAATGCCTGCCAAATGTATCCCCAAAAGTTACTTTAGAGCATGGTGTGCATAGTTCACGGTAATCATGTTCATGACCACACATAAGGCCCCAAACATTTCCTATTAGAACATGTGATTAGATGTTTGTCCCACTAGGTCATAGAATCATGTGTTTGTGTGTGATGTGTGACCTGGTGTTAATAACCAACAACCATCTTGAGGTGTGGTTGGTGTGTCTTGTTTGATATATCATTTCCATATATGTCTCCTAACCTATATTGGATGCTGATATGATTTCATTTCTCATATAAACATAAAAACATAGATATAATGTGATCTGTATAATATTTTTAATCTCTCCCATTTGATCTATTTTGACATTACAAACATCTATTTATTATCTCGCACATTCATATATAAATCCCCTCATTATTTCCCTTATTAATTTTTTTTTCATCATCCTCGATGATCTGACAATCGATTTCTAACTCACAGATGATCTTCATAGTGTCTATGAAGAATCTAACGGAGTATATTCAAGATTTAACATTTTCCTATTTTGGTTGGATAATCTCGTTATTCTTCTTCTCTTGGGTAAATATATACTCTAATATTTTCACCAAGATTCCCAAAATTTAGCTATTTTCTTGATTCTTCTCTGGTTTGAAGCCTTCCCCTATATTCGCTGATCAACGGTGACATTGTTGTACATAAACGGTGATTCATGAGTAACTTTTGGACTTCAAGGGTTAGTCGAGTCATTGTTGGACATCAATAGTGAGTAGGGTCACCATTGGACATCAATAGTGAGTGGAGTCCCCATTGGACAATCATAGTGAGTCGATTCCCCAATGGACATCAAATGGTGTGAAATTCTTTATACATGATTATTTATTTATGATTTATAAAGATCAAGAAAAAGCTTCTTCAAGCTCTAACATGAACCCTTCTATTTCTTTGATCAGGTTAAATATATTTTTGTTACTTTAAGAAGACATATTCTTATATTTTTCTCAAAAAAATATCTTATCTGATTATTCCATTTGTTTAATAGGTTTAACAATATCTATTTTTCTTATTTTCTGCTGATTAACTCTTCACATGTCATCATTGTTCACTTATAATCATTAATTTTAATTCTCTACAACATCATCTTCTTTGGATAATTTTCTTGTTTTATACCATTGAAATTCACCAATGGTAGAACCGTATTTAGGTGCAAGGATTCCTAGAAGCATATTTGATTCTTTTCATTTTCCATTATTTTATTATACTTTTCATCTTTGATCAATAATAGTGTTTATTTTTCTTGAGAATCCATTGAAGATTTCCAATAGTAGGTCATGAGTCAATGCTCTCTATTTTCAGTGGTGGGTCTTGAGTCACTTCTCTCTTTTTTTAATAGTGTTTCATGATTCACTACTCTCTGTTTTTAGTGGTGGGTCATTAGTAACCATTATCAATTCTCAGTGGTATTGAAATTAATCCACCTTTCTTTGTTTCAACATTATATTATTATTCATTTGTTATTTAACATTTTTGTTCTAAAATTTTAATTGTTATATTAATTATAGTTGTTAAAAAAAATTATTTTTTAATTTTTCTATTACTTTATGTTGATCTGGAATAGTAAAGGTATCTAAAAAATGAAGAATTATTTTATATTAACATATTATATTAGTTATAAATCATCGATGCTCTGTTTTTAAAAAAAATATTTATGTTTGTATTATCTATAAGATTATATTTTTATTTAATTTTTTTATAAATATTCTTTTTTTCTATTATTATACTTACAATATCAAATATTTTATTTTAATATTTAATGAATAAATATAATTCTTGACTGTATTAAATTTTATGTTGAATTGTTTTAACAAAATAAAGTCATAGTAATATTATCTCATTGTTATGAATAACCAGTTTTATACATATATTGGACATGAAAACCACCATAGCGAATCTTGTTTTAATGATCTGGGAGATATCTTAAGGAATAAAACATACACTAGTAAAGATCATTTGAAATATTACTTGTGATGTATCTTTGAAATTATTTCTACTGCCAATTGATCTTGAACATATGTGACTATTTTACTCTAGATGTGATCACTGATGGACTTCAACATTTACATTCGTTCCCTCCAAGTGATCAATGACCATCGAGCATCAAAAACATTAACATTTCAGATCATATTTTAGTTTCCTTTTAGTATTTTATATTCATGTAATCTATTTTATTATATTTTTTAATTTCATTTATTCTAGAATATATTTTACCACATCAAAAGAAATTCATTCATTCTCTCTTTATTACATCATCCAAAAGTAAGACACTGTTTTAACTCCTAATCAAAAGTAAATTAAGAAGACTAGGTTGGTCTCCTATAACAAGACTATGTTGTGCTTCCCAGTTGTTTAAAAAATAGTTTCTACTAAAAGGTTCTCACCCCATTAAAAGTGATGTTCTTAGTGGGTACCAGTCTCATCATGGGCTGTAGGAGATTGATGATTACAAAATGATCTTTGTGATCCAAACCAATATATATTCTATGTTCATTCATTTTTATTTCTAATGAAGCTCTTTTAAAAAACATTAAACTCACTACAAAGTAATATTTTGTAAACTATAATTATTTTTTTCTTTAAAGTTTTTAAAAGTCAATTAACCTCCCTCTAATCAAATTTTCCATCACTAACATTACAACACAAACCATCTTATAAATTTCCATCCCCTAAAATCATTAATTGTTGATGATCACATCACCTGATATCCCCAATTCATAATGATTAGTTTTTATTGTTCTCCATCAGTCCATGGTTTACTTTAACAACAATTTTTTTTTCTAATCATATAAACTATCTTTTTTTGCAGGTTTTTTGAAGTCATGTTGTTTTGAATTATAGTATTAGAAAATATTTAGGAATTGGTTTTTATTAAATAGGTGGTAATTTTAAATGTTAATTCCTTTACATATTTACATTTTTAAACTTCTTTCATTAAATGGAATTAGAGAATATTTATCATGTGAAAAACATGGTTTGGATTTGTATATATGATAGAAAAAAAATACTCACTTACAATTACCAAATACATCTATTTAATACACTATTTAGTTGAATTATTTTACTTTTATTTAGATTTTTTCAATATGACATATTTTCATATACACATTGAAAATATATCATTTAGATTTGTATTTTGATAGAAACATATTAAAAAATAATACAAATATTAGATATATTCTCTATTTTTTTAAATTTCCAACAATACATCAAATATTCACTAATTTTTTATGATATAAAAATTTAGTACCTCACTCTCTTGAAGAGAATATTATTTTTATGGGTGGATATGATTCTCAATTGAATACTGAAACATCATTATCCATTAGAATTCAACATCACATAAAGGTATATAAAAAAGATTTACTCTAAGGTTGTTTTTTTTCTTTTCATTTTCAATTACCTATACTAGTTTTTATTATGATTATTTATTGTTAACCTATGAAATGTTATTTTATTAAATTATAATTTTATATTTTTGTCAGTTCATCCCTTCCACCATAAATAATAAAAATTAATGATTTTGTTGAGTGGTTATTAGCCTAAAAAATTATCCGATAATTTCATATTATTTAAATAGACTCCTATAAAAATATAAATTATTCCTTATCAAATTCAATGTGTTTCATATTTTTTCTATAATACACGATTTAATGAATGATTTGGTATATTTTAACCTCCATGTTATGGAATGTAGGTTTCACCAATGTTAGTACATTATTATGTTTGTTCCTATTCAACTATTTCGATTTTACTCAAATTATATTTATTAAAAAGTATCTTGAATGATGACCTATTCCATATTTTGAAATATGATGTAACTTTTTTTTGTTTTAATTTGACAGTGGACTTGACATCATGATTTATTTATTCCAATATTTTATGAAACAACATGTAAAATTAATTGAATTATTGTAATGTCCTTATATTTATTTATTTAATTTTCTTTGTTTTTATAATAAAATTTTATTTACTCCCTCTTTCTAGTTGCTAAATAAGTTGTTTGAAAATCTTTGAGAAATATTTCATCCAGTATATACTTACATTATTGTGGTGTTCCTACTAAAAGCCCGGAATAGATTTATATTTTATTCAACTAAAATGTTACCTTTTTTCTTATAATAATTTAATTTGTTTTAAAAAATAGTTATTTTATGGTTATTAAATGAAAAAATATTCCATTATACATCTATTCTATGAAAATTATTTACCACATGTTGTTTGACATATGATACATGATTACATTCAATATAAATTGTTTCAAAATAAAATATTTTTTTTAGTATAGAATTTAAATTTATGTTTATATTGTTTTTTAAAACATAATTATTATCATTTTAATGTTGATTTTCAATTGAATTATTATTTCTTACATGTGAACTAGTGCGGGAAATATGAATAACACAACACTAATGCATTCATATTATGATTTTGTGCATCATATTTTGATTTCGATGGATACAAATTATTCCAAGATACATAACCTAATTTTAAATCCTCATACTTTGAGTTCCATTTTTGTTATATATTTTATCACATTACTTAATATATGATAATGATTCTGGTAATTTATTTCATCACCAATTTGTGGTTTTTATTCTTCATTTTTAGCATTTTAAATTTAAATTCCTTTACTCTCATTTTGGTTTTTTATGTAAGATATTTGACATCAATGGAATCAAGTTGTTAAAATTAGAAAGGCCTAATCCCAGATCCTCAAACATCAGGTAATTTATTTTTATAAATACAACATTAAAAATTTTCATCAAGCCTTTAAAAAAACAACTAAAATGTTTGTTTGATTGAAAATTATATTATTACTACTAACTTAATTCTTACTGAATATAAAATTAGACATCCATTTTCCTTTAATATTTCATGTTATTATTATTATTATCTTTTTTTTACATTCTATTATCCTATACAATATGTTTTATATTTCCAACATCTTTCTCATCATTTACATTTCAAAATTTTACTTGAAATGAAATATTATTCCTCTATATTATGATTTTATTAAAGATCGATAATTTATTCCAATGTTTATTAATTATATACTAAAATTTTATCACATGGATTATATGATTATATAATAAATGTTAGTCAAAAATTTAATCCATTATTTTTATAGGTAATTCAACCATGTTAAAAAATTATTAAATTACTAAATATCTTAGATGAACTTTTGAATGAAAAAAAATTTCATAAAAAACAACTTTTATATACATTATAATGAAATATAAATATGTTATTCATGATGGTTTATGATCTCTTCTTTACTTCCATCTTATGTGATTTTATTTTCCATTAAATGTTATATGGTGAGAATTTTTATCCTATATATTTTGAAAACTTATCTTTGTATGTAAATTAAAAATATTATTTTTATTCCATGATCTATACATATATAAAATGACATGTTCCATCTTGAGAAATCAGTTATTTTTTATTGATTTTTATATTTATTTAGTGAACTCTTTTTTGATTTTTTCATTTAAATGTTTTTATGTTTTCTATAACTTTATTTCTATAGTTGTAATATTAATCATGGAAACATCTATAAAATAAGATTATTTTAATAATCTTATTAGATTAAGAAATTTAAAATAATGTTAATATGTTTTTTATTGCACATTTATCTATTTTAGTCCCTTTTTATATAGTATTGATGTTTATGGTTGTCTATATGCACCATTACACAAAAAAATTGTAAAATAAATCAGGTTGATTTATCTATGCTATCTTTCTTGTAGTTACGAAATTGATTAGAATGTCTCATGCTAAATAGTGTGTTCATAAATTTTTTTTGATATAGAGAAGTCGTCAAATGAAATTTATTTTATAAGGAATATTTTTGATAAAAATCATGAAACTACCACTATTATATATTAAATTATTTTTTCTATATACTAACACCATATTATTTCTTACACTATATACATGTCTCCACTATTTTATATTCTTTTTTAATACCTAATTAAACCTTCTATCTTATACACTATGTTCTATTTCTTTATATTCACCCACAGTTTACTATTAAGATTTAGGTATAATATTTTTAAGATAGTATTTTATGATTTTCATAATGAATGAACATTATATAACATTCTGAATATCTAATCATCTCCCATTTTATTAGTAAGTAAAATTCCCCGAAAAATATTTTTGAAAATAAATTTTTTGTTTTTTTCCTCTGACGTTTCCTCTTTTTTCACTCATGTACTAGTTTATTAGACTTGTTACAATTGAATTTTTTTTGCCTAAAATTATTTCCCCATGGTGGTAGGAAAACTAAAAATACATTCCTCTTATGAAATAACAAAAATTATACTGGGCACTTTAATTTAATAAAATCATATGCATTTGGATTAAATTATTGGAATATATCTTTATTACTTTTCTTTACCACTTCTTGACAGTTTCTCTTACATTGTTACTATTTTGGTCCCAAACTACAATATTTAGGAACACCCCCTCACATTATATAATTTAATATACTAGAATATCTGATCCTTCAATGTTCCTCTATAGTTGGGATCAAGATCAACTAAGCATTGGATCTCTTACAAAACAACATGTTCTAGAAAAGATATTAAAAAATATTTATCTATCACAAAAGTGTCCTATGTTAGTACATATATTTAATTCTTTTAATTCAAATATAGAATTATTTGGACTATGTTTAATATTCCCCTCTATCGATTGTGTAATTATAAATGACGGTTTGGACTTTACATAGGTCATAATGGCCATGTTTTGCAACCACTTTCTCATTTTAGAGTGTGATTTTTTGACATGTTACTAAAATAGTAACTTACATAGACATTTAGAAACTTAATTTTCTCAATAAACATTTGATATCATATTTGAATCCAAAATTTAGTACACCATAGATAGTTCCACAATAGGGGGTCATTAAAATATATTAAATGGAAAAATTAAATAAACAAAACAACTCTCTTTTAGTAAATAAAAATGATTCATTTAAATTTAATCGATCACTGTTTAGTGATCTCATTCTATTTTGTTTTATATTTAAAATATTATTTACTCTTCTAGTTATTTCAATTAATATATTTCATATCTATATTGGTTTTTTAGTTAAATATATGTTTTTCATTTAATTACTCGTTATCTTTTCCTGAGAAATTTCAATAGTGGGGTACTAGTAATAATAATGATAAATAAGTTTTTTATCTATAAATTTGAATTTATAAAAATAATAAAATGGCGTATTGATAATTAATTCAAAATTTTTGTGGTGTTTTTAAAAATCATAATGTTTTTGTGTGTGTGTATTAAAAAACGTAGTTTTGATAATAATAATAATTATTATAGTAATAAGATGATGTAATAAGTATTTTTTAAGAATTTAAATTGATATTCATTATACTATTTAGTTAATAGTATAAAATTATTAATTAACACTTACCCATGAGTATGTTGTTATTAATATTAATAACAAATAATTTAAAATTTAAAATTTATAATATCAAATTACTTATTATCATTTAATAAATAATATTGAAAACATTTAATAAGAAATTTTGTATATAAATGTAAAAATAAAAAAATAATATATATATAATACACACATCCCACCCCTTCTACCCCTACTAGACATAAAAATACAAAAAATTAATTTTAAAAACTTTTTATGAGGATTATAAAAAATTCAAAAATTTAGAAACAATTCCTTTCACGTCTGTGATAACCCCTTTTAATTTTTTTATAAATAAGATTTTAACTTTCAGAAAAATCCACTATACATTAAAAAAATAAAAAAATTATATTTTTTTAAAAAACACTAAAAAGTATATAACCCATGACAACTCCACCTAAATTACACTGAAATAAACTTTATTTGTTTAAAAATTTTAAAACATAATCGAAGAGGACTATATCCCCCTCTAATACTAGCGATTAGTTGTGGTTATAAACTATCACAATTTAAACATCACTAAAATAATGAGTTGTTTTTTTGTGAGATTAAATATTATTTATATATTTATATATAATTATATATCCCTTGGGGGAATAACAACATTGTATGGTCTTTGAGAGATCTCAAGAAGGTCTCAAGGTCGAGTCTCAGCATGTACGTTTTAATGCCAGGGATTTTTTTTGAAATTTGAAATTTCTCTACTCGGACAATTTATAGATATAATACTATATACATATATATAGTAATAAAGAATTACTAATTATTAATTATATAAAAATTTATTAATATTAATTTTTAAATTAGTTATTTTAAATTATAAATCATTAAATACTATTTTTATCTCTTATTTTTTATTATTAATATATAAATAGAAACATATATTTTATTATTTTTCATTAATTAATTAAATATAATATTTATTGATTGTTTAAGATGGCAAAAAAAATTTCCATTAAATTATTTGTTTATTTTAAAGAATAATTCCCATTAACATTTAATAAAAAAATCAAAATTTTGTTACAATTTAAAACGTATTTAAAAAACCATCATAAATTAGTGAAGATTTATATAAACCATTGATTAGTGTAATAGCTTTCCACAATTATGAATGAAAATAATAAGAATCCATTAAAAAATAATATTTTTAATAGCGTTTAGTGAATGAATTAGAGGAAAAAAACCATACACAAACATGCAGAATAAGATTACGATGGTCTATTTAGACTTTTCTCTACAGTGGAAAAAACATAACTTTATTACAGGATAGTCATTTTTGACACCATAATTTTGAAGGTATATGATTTTAGTATAAATATATGTGATGAGGACACTTATACACATTATAGTCAAGTCACCCTCTTTGTTTTATCATACCTTATAGACAATCCAATTATTTAGAGAATAGAATAATAATATAGGTGACAATATGACCATTTTTTCTAACTTTATGATTAAAACATTATTTCTCCTTTCATAGTTAATAATTAGAACATGGTAATATAAAACCATGGTCAACATGGATGACCATTAATTATATAGTGGTCAAATATAGTGTAATATTCATTGTTATTCACTATTGATAATTGATTTTAATTCTTTTTCATTTAAGAATGACTTTTAGGGTATTATTATATTATTATTAATCAATGTAATTATTTTATTATTATAAAAACCATTCAGATTATATACATGGAATATATATTTTCATAGAGGATTTCCACTTATACATGGAAGTGTTTCATTTTATATAACATACTAGATAACTACAATTTCTATAGTGAAGTATTTTGAAAATGAAAGAAATCGTTCTTAGTTTATTGGTTATATTGAAAGACCTTGTACTTTCATGAACTCCAAAATATATATTTTAAATTTTTTCTATTGAGAATTAATTTATATATAGATAGTGTTATAATTTATATTATGATCTCATGTCCAAAGTAGTGAACAAAACCCAATTCATTAGATGATCTATCATTACCAAATAAATATAAAATGAAGAAAAAACTAAATAGGTGTACCTCTATCATAGTTATCTATATATATATAGATCTAAATATTAGTATGCCAATTTATTTTTCAGACCCATGCACGAATTCCCATACAAATAACCACACATGATGTCTATAGTGAATTTTTAATTCACTATAATCAACATTTTATAGATAAACATCAAATTATATATTTCAGTTTGCGTTTTAATGTGAATTTTGTTATGATAGGTTGATCTATAAGGTTATGATAAATTATTTAATAAGTATTGTTAATAAATATATCAATCATATAGATTAATTTAAATAGAAATAGATCAAGGTATATAAAGAAATATTTAACTATAAAAACATATTTCAAAACAATTTACTCATTCTTTACAATGTTTCTATAGTGTTCGAAGTAAGATAAGTAAAACGATGTGGATATTAAGTTTGATTATTTATGAAATGTATCATGTAACGTAAAAATAATAGAATTCCTATAAAATCTATCTCCTATTTTAATTAAAAATTATTCAAAAAATATTTCTTAATAATTTTTAATATATTTTCTCTGTACTACATAGATTTTCAATAAAATCAATGTACTCAACAGAATATGTAAATTTATTTAGTCACGAGCGGGAAGAGTATATTGTCTCAATTTTTTTTTTCTGAAATCCAACTTATGTGATGTAAATTTATTTATATGATCTAGAATGGGTTATAACCATAAAGATAAATATGGTAAGTGAAACAGAAGTATTATAATGCTTATATTTTATTACTGACCTATTTCTTAAGGAGAATTATAATGGAGGTATATGCACAATGAATTCTGACATAGATAGTAACATGTTTGGAGCTTCTTATTCTCATTGGATAATAGACTTCAAGGATACAATTGAGAAAATAATGATTGGGAAATGAGTGAAGAATATATAAATACATCAAGAAAAGGTTACTTTCTATAACATATTTAGTTAATGTTGACTGAATTTAATATATTATTTTTCTGTTAATGTCCATAAAATTATTATATAATAATTATATATATTTTCATATACCTTATGATAATTCACACTTTTCTTTCAACTATATGAAAAAATCTCGAAAAGATTGAATATGTTCCTTTCACATGTAAACATAAAATACATGCTACCAGAAATGTAAAGTGAATCATAATGATGGATATACCAAGGGATTGTGTAAAATTTGCAGTAAAAGTATGACATCCAAAAATAAATTTCATGAATATTTTCTTGAAAGGTGTAATAATTATCCAAAATGAAACCATAGTCACAAAAATATGATGGACATTGTTCTTGGTATGACTCAAAATTATGTTTTTAGTTTTAATTTACATTTTATTTCAAAACAAAAATCACATAATAAAAACTGGGGAAATGAATTTAGATTATATTTAAACATTATAATTATGATACATGAATCATTTTTGACATGTAGGATTCAAATACACATAAATTTAAAACATGATTATTCTGGACTAACTCAAACTCTATGGATTTCGTTTAAAATTGAAATTTTTGTCAAAACTCGCACTATAAAATCAAAATTAAAAAAACACATTCAGATTGTTTTTGTTCTATTGAAAATTGATCAATGAGTAATTTTTTACGTATAAAATCAACCGCACCTCAATATGATACAAGGTGTGTCCAAAATGACTCGAAGTGCATGTTTTCTATTTAAATTTTTTATTTTAGTTAAAAACATAGGACCCATACTCCAAATTCAGAAAATCATTAATATTGTTTTGATTCTTTAGAATAGTGATCTACAACACTATTTTGATGTGTTAGAATCTACCACAACTTAATCTAAGGCACGGTGTGCCTAGTGTAACTCTATGTGTTTGTTTCTTGATTAAAATTGATATTTAAATTCAAAACACAAGTGACTCAGTCAAAATAGAGAAAACACATTTAGATTTTTTTCATACATTTTTAAAATGATATGTACGTCATTTTTTATGTGAATTCATCAAACTTATGTTAATCTGACACACGAAGAAGACAATATTACTCTAATTGTATGTTTTTAATATAGAAGATCCTTGTTTGTCAAAAACAATGATATTATATCCAATGCCAATAAAATTATCTTATATAGTTTAAAAACATTTTTAAAATGATAAATAATTTTTTCTAGATGTAAAGGAATGTAACCCACATCAATATGATTCTTGATGTGGCCGGTATAACTCGAAGTGATTGTTTTCAATTAAAAATTGGTATTTTAGTTCAAAAAATATTCCACAGACTCAAAAACTAAGACAACATATTCAAATAGTAAAAATACTTTTTATAAATGACCCATAACACATTTTTGATGTGTTTGAATCAACCATAGCACAATCATTACAAAAATGTGTCTAGTATGATTTGAAGTGTGTGTTTTTAGATTAAAATTGAAATTTTAGTTAAAAACACATATGAATACAAACAAATGATAAATATCATTAATATTGTTTTTATATTTTATATAAATGATCTATATGTCATTTTTGACATATAGTTATCAACAACATGACAATCCGACACATGATGTGGCTGGTATTACTAAAAATGTTTGTTTTCAATATAGAAGTTCTATTTATGTTTAAAATTTATATGACATAGGAAAAACTAAAAAAACAATAATATTCTATTTTTATATATCAATACAATGACCCAAAATTCATTTATGATTTGCATGAGTCAACTAAAAGTCAATTCGATACACAATGCGGTCTATATGAATCAAAGTGCATGTTTTCAATTTATAATTGGCAGTTTAGTTCAAAACACACGCCACATAATAAAAAATTATAGAACACATTCAATTTAATTTCATACTTTATATAATCTATCCATAACCCATTTTAGAGGTTTCTCAATCAGCCACACCTCAATCAGAGATACATGTTTCCTAGTGTGGCTCAAGGTGTATATTTTCAATTTAAAATTGACATATTTGTTCAAAACACAACATACATACTAAAAACCAATAAAAATAACACATATTTTTACCAAACATTAGGAAAATGATCCATAATTCATTTTTGATGTGTAATAATAAATTTCACATCAATTTGACACATTTTTTTGGCTAGTATCACTCAAAATGTGTGTTTTCAATATAGAAGTTCCTGTTATGTCTAAAACGCAGGTGATATAGCCAAAATCAAGCAAATAAGATTGGATTGTTTTCAACTATTATGACAAAAATATAATTCATTATTTATATATAATAATCGACCACACAATAGATGACACACAACATGGTTGGTATAACTCGAAGTCCGTGTTTTCAATATAAAATTGAAATTTTATTTTAAAACACATCACATTGCTGAAACTAAGAAAAATAGATCATATTGTTTTCAAATATTAGGAAAATAATCCATAAATAATTTGTGATGTGTATGAATCAACTAAATATCAGTGTGATAGATTTTATGGTAGATATTACTTGAAATTTTATTTTTCATTAAAGAAGAATAATTTTTGTTTAAAACCCGTGTCATATAGAAAAAATAAGGCAAAAATCTTTGGTTATTTCCATATTACTGGAAAATTTTCCATAATTAATTAGTGACTTGTATGATTTTAACACATGTCAATATGAAAAATGATTTAATTGGAATGAAACAATGTTATTTTATTCCACAAAAAAGTTTCATTTCAGTTTATAATGTGTATCACATATTCAAACCCATGAAAACGAACTCAGATTATATTATAAATTTATAATAATAATTCATAATTTATTTGTGTTGTGAAAGAACTGAAAGAACATCAATTTTACACATGATGTGCTTGGTATGAAATGAATTTCATGTTTTCAATATAAAAGTGACATTTTTTTAAAATACATATCATATAGCCAAAAATGAGAAATCAAGATCATATTATTTTAATTGTTTTTGTAAAATTATCCATAATTCTTTATTGACATATAGGGTTTTACCCGATGTAAATATGAAACCAATTGTGCTTGGTATGTCTTGAAGTGCTTGTTTACAATATAAAAGTTCCATTTAGGTAAAACATGTATCACCTAGGGAAAACTGAGAAAAACGGATCTAGTTATTTTAAAACATTATAAAAATAATACACAAATTATTTTTTGATGTGTAGGAATTGAATGCATGTCAAAATGATGCATTGTTAAATAATAATATCATTAAAAAATATATAGTAATTAAAAATATAATTTATCATATGTGTATTATAGAAAAGTAAAATTTCATTTTTTTTATTTTTTATTTATCGCTGCTAAATTCAATGTTGGTTTTATTGTTGTGAAAATATTTTTTACACCTTCTGATCCTTGTAAATATAATATCAATGTAATTATTTTTTATGTAATTTTTTTTAGAAATGGTAGTGAGATGTTATACTTTTATTCTTATATAGTTCCATTTTATCATACATTTCCACATCTATTTTATCGGGTAAATTATTATTTTTTTATGAAAATGGTGCTTAAAATAGAGAATCTGGTAAATATAGAAGAAATATATTTGAATCTATTATTCATAGAATTATGCACAAAATTTTATGGTTTTTGGTGTTGTATTGTTTAAAACTCAAGTTGTGGGGTTTTTATTCTAATAGAAGGTTTGTTTCATCTGACTATTTATTTTAATAATAGATTTATTTATTTTTGACTATCATAGAAGATAAAACGGTACAAATACACCTACATATGAAATGTCAAAAGAGAAAAACATCTTCATTTTATGTTTACAGTACATCATATGGATTGAATTAATGTTGAAATTGTCCAAGGAGAATATGGAATATTTCCACCATTCATACACCATAGGTGGTTGCTGTTGTTTCTACCACCTTCCACCTTTTCAGATTTGGTACTACCTGTTTTCTTTGTGTATTCTGGAATGACTTTTTATACTAAAGAGGGTGTAGCATTTTCTGTCTCTATCGATTTGAAATTCACCATTTGAGTAGGTATATGAACCGACCATTACTAATACCATCACTCATGTGTTATGAATCTTAATCTGATCCACTGAAGAATATGCATCTCTTAATATGGGAAAAACTACTCCTCCCAAAGATTCAATAAAGTCATTTCATGAAGGCCGAGATATGCTATTTAAATGTATGGATGAAGAGGGAATGATTTCAAGGAATGAGTAATGAAATACCACTCAAGAGAAAATAATTCTCAGTCCTACAACACCTCCATCACTAGGTGGTTCAGATTAGATGGTAGGAAAAGTTTATTAAAGTTTGAGTGGAGGTTATCCAATCATCTATATGAGTCATATGGAAATATGGGGAATCACATGTGTCAATATAATCAGTTATATTATGATTGGAATACGTGGAAGATACACTTATATCGTTAATTGCATATTCCATGAAAAAGTAATATAGATTTGAAATGATTACATGAACAGATTAATGATCATGGTGAATTACCTATGGGAACCAAATTGACTACATGGGAAATCATGTCGATATAATAATTTCTTATGTGAAAGAAATATGCTATGCATGAATATCCATATGTGATCAAATCATCTACATCATTCAAAATGACTACCCCAATAAAATTGGAAATGTGGTAAAAATTGGCCAAATCGTTATTCTAGGAGAGAGTTATATATGTTGGGATAATGCAATTTCTGCCTTTCATACTTGCATGTGGTGGTCAACATGAGTTTTAGAAGTCAAAAAAATAATTTTAATCAAATTAAGGAGAAGAGTGGGTGAACATCTTCCAGAGTTTGTGGAGTTTTGTATTGAAGAAGGATGTGTCCGAGAGCCAGTTGAAATATTGTTGATGGGATTTTTAAAATGGGTATAATCATAGAGTGACACACAGAACAAAGAAGTGATAGACATAACACTCTAGGTGAATGAGGAGGATAAGATCCAGAGATAGAAAATCATAATATTTGAGAAGATTTGTTTAAATCCCTTTCTACTGGGTTCTTTGTTTTGGTACTTCCTTTTATCCCTCTTTTTCTTAAAACATTTAGCTAAATTAAATATTTATTTGATAATTTTTAGACAAAATTAAACAAGGTAATGACTTTGAGATGGTAAATTTTTTTATCCCACTAAAGTGTTATGAAATTCTATATTCTACCCTTTTCTAAAAGAATGGGTAATTTATGACTTTCAACTATATGCACTCGGTGAGAGTTGTTTCAGTTATTATGGTTGTTATTAAAATTTCATCCATAAGTCCATATGAGAAGAGGATATATCATGAAAGGGTAGGATACATTGTCTGATCATTGATTTGGTGAACAAGATCTTCCATTGAGAAATTAAAGACCCGTTTTACCTTGAGGTTGGCCATTCAAGGGAACTAACTAGACCCATTTTCTAGGTCCTGCAGTTCATGCCACTGATTGAAAATAAAAAAAATATCAAAAATACATTGAAAAATATAAATGTTATCCAAATGGCCTTCCCTATATCATATCATGAATTTGAAAAGAAAATTTATTTTTTTCTCCCTCATTTCTCAATTTTTTTCTATCTCCAAGACTGAGTATCCATCCCATCAACATATTCACCCCCATTGCACCTAATGATATACCCTTTGTTTTTGGTTTTAATTTTTGTTTTTTCTATATCATGAGGTCTTACACAAAAAACCATCTATGGAAGTCCTTCCATGTGAATAAATCCCAACTCACCACTGCACTCATCTTAAATAGGGTTTATAGATAATTAATTTTTCATAGGACTAGGGTAGAACTAGGACACATTACCCAATTTTAATAAACATTTATGTAGGTTTGTTTTTATATATGTATGATATCTAATTTTGATTGATGTTATAGGGATTATGTCACTTCGTAGAAGTATCATGGACTTTATCAGTGCAGGTAAAATCATTTATAAAGGTCCCCATTATGAGATCTAAATGAAATCACTGATAAATCACCCCTCTATCATCTCTTTTACTAGCACTGATAAAGGTTGATAAATTATATAAAATATTCTCTTTCCAATGATTTTTTAGTCTGAAAAATATATTTTTATTAATTTCAATAGTGATATATATAGCAGTGTGGTTTTTGTGTTAGTTATAGGCCACCTCTTGAAAAATGGTTAGTGAATATTATTTTATGCAATTTTCCATGAGCATTGACATGGAATGAATTTGGTATCAATATAAACACATTATATTATCATCATAATCAATCCATATGCATCTAAATGGATATATTAAATTTAGGGTTATTAAGTGTTATAAATATGTTTGTAAAATATGATTTAGTTGAGATTAATGTGTAGAAATACCCATCTCACTAGGGTTAACCCCATTGGTAAATTAGTTTCCTCTTTAACAATAGTGACATTATTTTAAAGTTTTTACTTTTTTTGACCAAATAATTAGGTAAACTTATTATAAAATATCAATTAATCTAATTCCAAATATAGGACCCATTTTCTAAAATTCAATTCACAGATTTGGATGAATTTATTTTAAAATTAAACCCAAAAAATGTGGTGAAAACTAATTTTTCACAAAAAATATGTTTTTATAGTATAATAATGTTGTATAATAATATCTAGAATAAAACTGATCATAATATCCTTAATAAGATTATATTAAAAATGAATTCATTTAGTTTTTATCTAATTTATAATAGAATGAGTTTTTAATGCCTTTAAATGAATATTTTATTTTCAATAAAAATCAGTATTCTTCACTATTTATTGAAAATTCAATCATGTCATTAAATTTTTAAAATTTCAATTTAATCTAATTATGAAATGCTAATTGGAACAATCATGTTTTTATTTTACAGTAATTTTTTTAAAATTGTCAAAAAAAAAGTATATTAATTTATAAAAAATGAAAATACGACCATTTTCTTGGGATAATATATTTTTGAAACATATATAGAAATGATAAATACTATTAACTTATATTTTCATATATTTTAATTGTATAAAACCATCATAAATAGTTTTGAAAATACGTTGATTCCTATTCACTCCATAAATTTAATTGCAAGGTTATGGAACTATTTTATATTATGGTTCATTTAGAATTAGTTTGTATATATCACAAGCAATAAAATTAACTTATATTATCTAAGTGATCTTCCATAGAATCATAAATTATAATATATAAAACCATATTCATAAAACCCATTGGATATCTTTCAAAACACTTAATGAAATCCATCATTTTCTTTACCTTGTGTCAAATAATATGTAATTCCTTATGAATACCCATGCAAACCAATTTTGTATTTACTCTAAAATATTTTTAGTGTGTATCTATGTGTCAAAATCAATCCCTATTCAGTCATCCATAAAGTTTTACCCTAAAAAACCTGATAGTATTGAAAATAAATATTAATATCTTGATCTATACAAGTAATAAAAGAGAGGAACCTTGTTAAGTGTCAATTTCACTCAAGCTGTAAACATATTTGGAATGGTCTCCATTGAACACATGTATTTGTATACCTATGTCTATTAGTATTAATTATATGAATGCATGGATTCTAATATTTTCCAATTTTCCATAAATTGAGGGACCAAGGGACATGAAACACATCAATCCTAAATATCCAACTCATTTGTTCTTAATTCTCAGACTATAGAGAGAACTAATTCCTGAATACATCGCAGTCATTCATCCTTACGAATAACGACATCACAAGTACCATATCCAGATAGGTAGATAAAATATTTACCTACGACCACACACTCCCAAATTCTATCTCAATATAGGTATATGATGTTATACATAGCATACTGTAGGAAAAATCCCATATTGGTCAAGCTCGAACCGACATTATGATCAGAAAACTACCCACCCACCCATATATTATCTAAGTAAATATGTGACTTTTTTAAGTAGGTTATCAATGTATGAGGGCTATCATACTTGGAATCACTTAAGAATCAGGTAATTGGGTCTCAAATATGATCCATTCACCACTAGTATACCTATAAAATCTATACGACACACTATGTGGTATAATTAGTAGGAAAAATGGCACAAAAAAGGAATATTAATCCATATTTCATGCATCATGATTATGGTTTTAATATTTATATAATATTCTTATAAATTCTTGTAACACCCCAAGAATTCATGGTATCCTTCTCTTTGAATAATGCTATAGCTTGCATTGTACAGAACTTCGAGTTCTAGCACACCACAACCAATCAAACTAGTCATTATGAATAGTAATATCCACTTTTTGAATTTTTATAAATTTTATTTTTCAAAATGGACTTCATTTTTTGATTTGGAATATAAAAATTATTTTATGGTGATTTTTTGGTATTTTTCTAAAAACATTCATTTTTTGATTAATAGTGAAAAACACTGCATTATTGTTTAAAACCGACATTTTATTTAAATAACTATTTATTTTATTTAAATATGTTTTATGTCAAAATAGATACATAATACCTATATAAGTTCAATGTAATTCATTTTATAATAAGATTTTATGTATTAAATTTTATTAAACTTTTTACAATCTTTTACCAACCTTCTAGGAACATTTGTAAATTTGCATAAAACCTAATTTTACTGCTTCTATGAATTTAATTTAAAAACACAGAGTGACATGGTTGAAATCAGTAAGTTATATGTATTTCAATATGATGAAGATAATTTTTGGTGACTCGTAACTTTTGAATTTTATTTACATGAGTTAAAAGTAAATAGGGTAATTAATGGTAAAAATGATATTATAATTACACTAACACATGTACTAATTCTATTGGATTAGTTTATTTCGACCAAAATCATCCTTAGGAATAATAGATGATCATTTTAATCCACTTTGATTAGATTTGGGCATTTATTATTATTTTATTTAAAGAAGAGTTAAAAATGTAAAATGCAAAGTTTAATAACTAAACCATATTTAATGTAGGAATGTACAAACGATAAATTCGACTATAAATATTAATTATAAATCTAAAAATATTTCCTAAATAAAGTTATTTTATTTATAATTTTTATACACTAAATAATTAAATTTATTTATGACACAAGGATGACACAGTAATTAACTTATTAATGAAAGATTAAAATAATTGATATTATAAATAATAAAATAAATGTAAATTGTGCCTTTTAGTGCATTAAACTAATTTTATAGGTTAATATTCCATGTTAGGGTTGATTAAATAAATTTTTTCCGAAGTGATAAAGTTGTTATGAGTCTCAAAAAAATCTAATAAAAAATAGTGTCAAAATTGACATAAATGATTTTTAAAAAAAATACTATTCTATTAAATGATATAATATTATTAAAAAACTAATGATCGACCATGGGACTTAGATAAGGTTATCTTTTTCAATAATGAACCACTTTAGGTTCTGTTGACTGTTTATAGAATGTTTATTAACCATATAATATAAAAATTAAAGAAGACATGATAAATGTCAAACTATTTAACTAAGCGTTAAATCTAAATGATAAGGTTAATATGGTGACTTAACTTGTCTAAAACCTATTGGTTGAGAATATTTAGAACCTTACCCACATTATCCTCTAAATAAATCCTTTTTGATCCTTTAGAAAAAAACATTATTTTATAATAAAATAACATTTCAAGCATTTCCTAATGTGACCCTCACCTCTCTTATAAAAGGGTACTTCCCATTATCTTAATTTCACACCTCCTAAGGCATTTGGATTGGACAAACCCTACTCAATTATCTTCCCAAATACCATAAATTGAACCTAGTGTCCTTAATTTGATCCTAAATCCAATCTGGGGAGCCATTTTGATCAAATCGAAAGGAAGCACCCGAAGAAGATGTAATAATTTCATCACCTATTTCAATGTTCTTTTGTTCTTCCACTTCCTATTTATTTGTTGTTCTATACCAGAATAATAAATCTAGTACCTTCTATATACTTTGATGTTTTTATAAATATGGTACAACCATATTCATTATTCTATCCATCCTATGAATGACAAAGTCACCATACGTGCGTACGTACGGCTTACTATCTCCACATTATGGTGTAGTTTGTTATTCCATACTTTATTATTTAAATGGGTATAATAATTAGTATAATTGATTTAATTAATAAATATAACATGTTAATTTTTCTGTATAAATGATATACCATCAAATTACATATTATTTCACCTTCAATATAATGGTATTATTTCTCGTGCATACGTACGGACTACCGTCTCCAAGAACATGATGAGATTCATTCCCCATCGTAACCATTCAAGAATAATTTTCATTTAATGATAAACAATAATGTTTAAGAACTTAATATAATTCTAGATATGAATAAAATACATCCTATCTATAACAAACATGACTTACGTAACAAAACATATAAAGGAAATTGAATCAGTTAACACTCGAAACAATGATACTAATGAAATATTATTAACAAAACAATTTTAGAAGATCATATATAATATCATATTTATGTATATGGTTCTTGTATAATTTAATAAATATTATTTAACTATTATACATTAGGTTAATATACCCTCGACCAAGGAAAAGTAAAAGTTAAGGGTTAATTTTACAATCTCTATATTTTCTGAGGTTGTTTTACTTAAGTATCTACTGGGAATTCCTTATCATCCACATTCATGTTTCATAAAAATATATTTCAAATTTTTTTTAATATTTACTAGAATATGGTTTAAAGACATTTATACCCTTTTTTGAATTTTTATAAAATGGTTTGAAAAGAATCATTCTGTCGTTTTCCAAACAAGGTACTTTATGATTATTTCGTCAAATTAAGGTAAGAATGTTTTTTAACTTATACAGTGGTTGCAACTATTTACCACCATTATAACACCTTATAAGCTTCCCTAACAAGATTATAATAATATTTTCAAAATAAATGTTTTCTTTTATAATTATGTGACATTTAAATGATTTCAAAATTGGAAGTGATATTTCAATCAAATAGTTTTGATTTCATCTAGGTCAACATCATTTCATGGATTTTTCGCTTGTTTGAAGTTGATTTATTATGATACAATTTTCCATATTGTATTGACGGTTTTGTGATATTATTTACTAAAGATGTTCTATTTTTATACCATTCATAGTTTATAGTTTATGTATTAACATTTCATATGCTATTTTTAATATTAATGTTTATGTTATGTCTCATAATTTTCAAAAGAGGAATGCATTGGACTTAGTAAGTGATGGGTGGAGCCTGCTATAGCTCCTCGATGCATCAGTTGGTCTCATAAGGCAATCAAGTGTCTTGGAACAAGTCCTTGAAAATAATATGTGTTGAAGTCTTCGCACGAGGCCTTGAATTTTTGGTTATGATGTCCGACATTATGCATTCCATCATTATGAAATTAGATATTGATATTACATGTGATTATTTTACTACTATAAAATCCATGTGAAAAATTAAATGACATTATTCGATTTATATCTTCCATATTATGTTGATTTTCAAGTCTAAATGGATTGTGTTTCAGTCTTATACATTTCCTTAAATTTTTATGATTAATTATGATAGTCTCCACTATATTGTTATCCTTACTGAGCAACTGAGCACACCCCTTTCATATGTTGATCTTTTCCAAGATGCAAAGAAGTATATTATGACTGACCTACAGGAATAGGCTAAGGTGTATGAGTGTGTTCGAAAGGGGAAACAATTTTGTTGTTTTACCATTTCATAATGTCATGTAAAACTTATGTATGTATCTAGAACTTCCAAGGAAACTAGACTAATTGGGGTTTTAAGACTTGATCTTTTGTGATCATGCCAATGTTATGTAATAATGGACTGACTCTGGGTAACTAGTGTAACACCATGACCCTACCTCATTGGCTTGAGGAGGTGGTGAGGGTTACTTGGTCTTAAGAGACATTCCCAAGGAACCAAAGGCTGGCAATAAATGCGGAGGCCTCTGAGAACAATTTGGGGAATGTTTTTACCTTTAGACAAAACCAACCAAACAATCCATTAACCACCACTATATGAAGCATGTAAATAAAACAACCAAACATGTATTCCCAAAAGACAACCATGTTTTACCACAATACAACCCAAAACCAATATAACCCAAAACCAATAAAACTAGACATCTCTACACCACATTAGAGTACAAGCGGAAAACCAAACAACAAACACTATGAGCCGTGACACCACCATAACTCCACACCTAGCTCCAAGCTCCAAGAACCACCAAGACATCACAATGCAATACTAATGGAGGGAGATGCCTTACCTTTTCCCACATCATAGTACACAACATATGCAAATAGACCAATGTGCCAAAGCAGGGGGTGAGTACTAAAACATAGTAGGATTTCCCCAAAGGACTTCCCTACACACTCCACTCGGATAAAATAGTTAGTTCATTTATATAAAACAATTTATATAAATTGAATCACAAGTGAAACCATTTTCTTAATCCAAACATTCCCTTACCAACCCATCACACCCAAACCAAGCAATGAAGGGAAATCCAGACAAACATATCACAAGCCATTTCATCATTCACACACTAGCACAAAAAATTTCCAACATGAAAAACAATGCACAACAAACAACCAAAACGGTGGGACTTCCACCCAACCCGTTCACCCATTCACACCAAAAAAAACAAAATGGTGAGACTTCCACCCAACCCATTCATCCATTCCCAACTAGAAGTACTTCCCAACCACTACCATATGGTGGTTCTTCTGACCACTATCTATCACCCTTTTATAGTGAGACTTCCAGCCCACTTCCACACAACATTTCAACTGATCACAACCAAGCATATAACACATCAAGGTCACAACAACATGCAATCAACCAATTCCATTGCTTATAAATTCACTTTAATATATCACCCATTTATTGAAAATAATTTTCCATGCCAAAAAACATTTCAATAAAACAACATCATTATTGAAATCCATTTCCATCAATCATTTTCACAATTCAACCATAACATCCCATTTTAAAATATTCATTTTAAAATCCACATCAATAACATTTCACTATAAAACCCCATTTTTCACCAAAATCCCCAAATGTATTTTCAACCAACTTTTCACATCAAAACACAATTAATTTCAAGCCAAACAAATTAATTATAACCAAAAACCACTAGCTCTAACCATGTGGAGTTGAGAGAGAATCCAACTACCTTTAGGGTTCCCAAGAAATCGACCCACGAACAACCGCACCTCAAATAAGGCGAATTCCCCACCGTAACCTCTCTAGATCCATCCCTCTAAAATTAATAAGCCTTAAAAACATCATAAAAGGTAAACACAACCCTATATCTACACACAACAAGTGTAGATCTAGAAAACCAAGAAAGAGTGAAGAGCAGATCTAGAGGAAAACATAAAGAAACCAAGAGGAGAGACTTACCTGTGAGAAACCACCTTCAAACCGCCAAGAAACCCCTTCAAAACACTTCCATATTGAGTGGTAGAGCCCCTACAACCCCTGAGAACCGAAAATACCAAGTGAGACATGAGTGGGCGGAAGTATGGAGTGAAACAGGTTATGTCCGAGGGAGCCTGAAACTTATAAACCTATTTTTAAGTGGCCGCACGGTTAGTCGGCACGGTTTGGAAAACCATGTGCTAACCATACACATGAAATTTCCTTGAGATCAAGGGTCCGCACAGTTTCCTCACACGGTTTGGAAAACCATGGACAAGCCATGTGAAGCCTACTGTTTCCCCTGCACGGTTTCTTGGGGAATCTACATGGTTTCCACTAACCGTGCTCAAACCGTGCTCCCTAAGAAAATCCTCCAAACTCCTTCAAAACCATTAAAAACTCTCCCAACCTCTTCCTAACTCATCCCATGCACTTTAAACACATAAAAAGGCATAAAAAGGCCACATTTCTCAAACTGGGTGTGCTACATTCTCTCCACGATTGGACTTTCCATCCCCGAAAAGTAGTGACCCGCCCTTTTCTGAAAGAGATCGGGCAACTGCTCGACCGTCTCTTTCTCCCGCTCCCAAGTCTCCTATTGAATCTGACCATGTTTCCACAAAACATGAACTAAACTGATGCTTTTACCATGCAAAACTTTCTCTTTCCTATCCACAACCTGCACTAGAACATGCTCCAACGAAGCATCCGGTTTTAGCCCAACATGATCCCATCGAATCACATGGTCACAATACGGCTGGTAAATTTTCAAATGTGACACATGAAACACATTTTGCACCGCACTGAACCTAGGTCACAAAGAAAAATGATAAGACACCTCACCAACAAGCTCAAAAATCTCCAGGGGTCTAGTAGAACTCAAATATAACTTTCCCTACTTCCCAAACCGACGATGTCCCAACCTAGGAGAGATCCTCAAGAAAACATAATCACTCACCTCAAACGATAATGGCTATCAACGATGATCCCCATATGATTTCTGACGACTCTAAGATGTATCCATTCTCTTTCTGATCAGATTGATCTTCTCCATAGTCTCCTAGACAAGGATCAGTATAACCATCGAGGAATCAACCATTTCCACCCAACATAGTGGAGAACGAAATGACCACCCATAAAACACTTCAAACAGATCTATCTGTATGGATTCCTAATTACTGTTATTGTATGATAACTCAATCAACGACTAGTGCTCTTCCCATGAGCTACCAAAAATCCATGACACAAGCCTGTAACATATCCTCCAGAGTTTGTATTATCCTCTCGTATTTACCATCCGTCTAAGGGTGACATGACGTACTCATCGTCAACTGTGTCCCAAGGGATTGCTACAAGGATTTCTAGAAATGAGATGTAAAACTCAGATCTCTATTTGATACAATTGAAACTGGAACACCATGCCTCTTTAACACATCTCGATTATAGATTTTGGACATATCCTCCAACGTATGAGATTCATGAATTGGAATGAAATTGGCCGACTTCGTTAGCTGATCCACTATCACCCAAATGGCATCGTGATTTCTGACTGTTCTTGGGAGACCTCTTACAAAATCCATTTCTATTTTCACCTACTTCCAAACCAGGATTTGTAAAGACTATAAAATTCTTGATGGCCTCTGATGCTCATTCTTGACCTGCTGACAAGTCAAGCATCTCAAAACAAACTCAGCCACTCTCCTTTTCATACCAGCCCACCAGAACTAGGATTTCAAATACTTAAACAATTTTTGAATTCCAAGATGAATATCCCATCGGGAATGATGATACGCCCTATGAAGATCCTCCCGATAAGAAACTGGTACAACCATCTGATTCCGAAAACACAAAACCGAATCTCCATTCAGTTGCCAACCCTCAATGGTCTCCACACCATTGAGTCTCAACCCCATGGTCACACACTCAGAATCAGATATATGTGCCTCTTTAACTAGGAAAACCAATTCAGGAATCAACAAAACTGAAAAGTAGACCGCTCTATCACCCTGGTCTTCACATTTCAACCACATGTCAGCTATAACCGACATCAACTGCCACTGGTCCAATTCCTGTTTTACCACCTAAGCATTTCATTTTTTACTTAATGAATCCACCACCAAATTTACCTTACATGGTGTGTACATTAAGTAAAAATCAAACATCTGGAGATATTCCATCCATCTTCATTGCCTCAAGTTGAAATCCCTTTGTGAGAAAATGTGCTTCAAGATCTTATGATATGTATGTACTATGAATTTCTCACAAAAGAGATAATGACACCATACTTTCAAAGAATGGACCACTACTGCCAAATCCAAATCATGAGTTGTGTAGTTCTTCTCAAGCACCCCCAACAGCCGTGAGCCACACACAACCACATGATTCCCTTTCATGAGAACGCACCCCAACCCTGATCCTGAGGCATCACAATACACCACGTACCCTTTTCCTGGTTCTAGAAAAATTTAGATTGGTGCTGATGTAAGGCGAACCTTTATCTCTTCGAAACACTGCTGAAACTGTTCATTCCACTGTAATGGAACATTATTTCTTCTCAAAGCTGTCATCGGCGAAGCCAAACGTGACAAATCACGAACAAAACGCCAATAATACCAAGCTAGACCAAGGAAACTCTGTATCTCAAACACATTCTTTGTCGGTTGCCACAAGATAAAAACCTCTATCTTTTCCAGATCCACTAAAACACCCCTTTCAGAAATAACATGGCTTCGAAAATGATCTTCCTGTATCCAAAATTCACACATTGACAATTCAACATACCACCGATGATCCCTCAAGATCCCCAGCACTGTCACCAAGTGCTGATCATGCTCCACCCTTGTCTTTAAATACACCATAATATCTTCCACAAACACCACCACAAATGAATCCAGATATATCTGAAATATCTAATTCATCAATTCCATGAACACCACTGGTGCATTTGTTAAACCAATGGGAATAACCACATATTCATAATTTCCATATCTACTTGTGAAAGCTGTTTTAGGAATATCACCCTTCCTCACCGGCAATTGATGATATCCTGACCTCAGGTCGATCATAGAGAACCACTGGGCTCCCCTCAACTGGTTGAACAAATAATCAATTCGTGGATGTGGATATCTATTCTTTATCGTAATAGGGTCAAGTCTAAGACAATCAAAAAAGATCGTCAAAGTTCCATCTGCCTTCTTCACAAACAACACCGGAACTGCCCATGGGGATGTGCTAGGCCTTATAAAACCATTGTTTTCTAGGTCTTCCAACTAGACATTCAATTACTAAAATTAAGTTGGTTCCATCTGGTATGATAGAAGTGAGATAGGACTAGTCCCTAGAAGGAGAACAATCATAAAATCCACTTCTCTTATGAGAGATGACCCGGAGAATTATTTAGGAAAAACATCCATGAACTGATCTACCACTACTGGAAGAACACTCTTCTCAACACCATCTACCAATTCAAACAACAACACATCCAACATATACGATAATGTGCCCACTGTTGGTGCCAATAAACCCGTTGCACCCTGCCTTTCATGGTTCTGTCCTCTAATGAGATGTCAAACGCCATCATGTATCTTAAAAGCCACTGTCCACGCATCACAGTGGATGTGGTCCTTAAAATTCACCAGCCAATCCATTCCCAAGATTACATCATACCCATCCATCTCAAGCATTGAGAAATTCCACATTATCTCAACCTCGCCCACAACGATAGAACATGCTCTGCAAAAGAAGGGTCAAAACTATCTTCCACCCAGAGGAGTTTGATGTTTTAAAACCGAGGGTATCATTTCTACCCTTAAACACAGCAAATAAACCACACGTGCAAAAATAAAAGAGTTTGAATCACCCGTATCAAACAACACTTGCATCAAGGTAGAATTTAAAAGAATAGTACCTTGCACAGTGGATGGTCCCGACTGATCATCCACCATGACCTGCTCGGCTCCGAACACATGTTTTCTTGCCATGCTCTACTCTTTATTGATTTTTTGAGGTGTTGTGGTGTTCCGTGAATCACCATGACCAACTTTACTCTACTGATGAGGGGTGTGCTACTGTCCCCGTCCCGTCGAAGCATACGATGTCTGCGATCTGTGAGGAGGGTCACACGCACTCGACCTTGGAGGATTCCAACAATAACGCTGCATATTCCCCATCTGCATAAAATTATGACATGCTCGAGGTTGTTCCGCACAATCCTGCTTGATGTGGCTTGTAAAACTACAGTGAAAACATCCCGGCTTTCTCTGGGGATTTGAAATAAGATTTACTAATCCTGCAATCGGATTATATGCCATATTCCCACCCTAGGAATAGGTGTCCCTCCTCCACTTGAATCCAGCGTTCGAGTTCCCATTATTCCCCATGGGTACCACCATGCTTCCTCTTCCCGGAGTGCCCAACAAATCCGACTCAGCCACCGAGGCTCTATTAACCATGTATCTATAATAATCTATACATAGAACCTCTATCTTTAAACTGCTTTATTGCCTTAACCCCGCTTCAAATATCCATTCCTTTAATGACGTGCTATCTGCCACCTTAGGGAAAACCTCACTATGTTCATAAACTTAGTTGCATACTCTGTCACAGACATAATCTCTTACTTCAAACTTAAGAAATCAGTTGTGCGCTAAATTCTGATCATATGTGGGTAGAATTGTTTATTAAAAAAAAACTTCAAATTCTTCCCACATCATACCCTGGTCCGTTCCCTCTTGGACTACCAAATCCTACCACTGAAGGGAAAGATCTTCCAACAAATACATGGCCAATTTCACTTTAAACTCTATCGGTGTTCCCTAGAACTCAATCATATTTTTCATTATATTAAACCCTGATTCTACCCTCTCCTGCTCTAAATCACCCCTAGAGATGGGTGGATTATAATTTAGAAACTGAACCGCATGATACACATGCCTTGGTCCATCCATTTTATTTACACATTCCATATCTTAGAAAGCTTGCACTATGATTTGCACTAGCTGCTAGTTCACCTGAGGCTCGGGTGCTACCACATTCTCAGCAGCCTCCTTCAGTTGGTCTCTACGACGCCTACCAGGTGCCATTTTTATAAACATAAAACAACACCCATGATTCTCACTTTTGTAGACAACAAGAATTTCCATTTCAAATCTCATTACACAACACTATCGCACAAGGCTTTCCACAAGTTCACATTTTCCATGTTTCACCATTTTGAAATCCAAACCATTTTCAAAATACCAATTTATTCGTATTAAAATTTCACACATTCATATCACACCATAAATAATTATACCCCATTTAAATATTCATCCTAGAGGGAAGTCATTTCTACCATGCATGTCATGCTCATCTCATTGGCTACACCCATGACAATGAGATGTCCAATTCCTATAAGTGTCTCCAAAATACTTATGTACCCAACTCCTTGGTATCTTGATGTTCAGCATAAAAGGGTTAGCTATATATTTTTATACTATACATTCCAAGATCCAACAATCCTATGCCTTGATACCATCATGACTTAAGAAATGAACCACTACGAATGTCAATACTAAATCTGAGAATCAACTCCAAAGGACCAAACAAACTGATACCACTTGTTACACCCTGCCCCTACCTCATTGCCTTGAGGAGGCAGTGAGGGTTACTTGGCCTTAAGCGATGTTCCCAAGGCACCAATGACTGGAAATAAATGCTGAGGGCTCCGAGAACATTTTGGGGAATGATTTTCCCTTAAGAAAAAACCAACCAAACAATCCATTAACCACCACTATATGATGCATGTAAATAAAAAAACCAAACATTCATTACAAAAAGAAAACCAAGTTATACCACAATAAAACCCAAAACCAATATAACCAAAAACCCTACTACCAGACATGTTTACACAACATTAGAGTACAATAGGAAAACAAACAACAAACACTACGAGCCATGACACCACCACAGCTCCACACCAAGCTTCAAGCTCCATGCTCCACCAAGAAATCACAATGCACCACTAAAGGAGGGAGATGCCTTACCTTTGCCCACGTCACGGTACACAACATCTGCAAAGACACCAACATGCCAAATCAGGGGGTGAGTACTAAAACTCAGTATGATTCCCCCAAATGACTTCCATATACACGCCACTAGGATAAAACCATTAACACATTTATATAAAATAGTTTATATAAATTAAATCACATGTGCAACCATTCTTATAAGCCAAACATGCCCTTACCAACCCATCACAACCATACCAAGAAACCAAGGGAAATCCAAACAAACATGTCACAAGCCATTTCATCATTCACACACTACCACAACAATTTCGAACTTTCAAAACAATGCACGACAAACAACCGAAACGGTGGGACTTCCACCCAACATGTTCACCCATTCACACCAAAACAATCAAAACAGTGGGACTTCCACCGAACCCATTCATCCATTCACAACTAGAAGTACTTCCCTACCATTACCATATGGTGGTTATTCCGACCACTATCCATCACCCTTTTATAGTGATACTTCCTTCCCACTTCATCACAACATTACAAGCGATCACAACCAAGCATATAACCCATCAAGGTCACAACAACATGAAATCAACCAATTCCATTTTATAAAAATTCACTTCAATAAATCACCCATTTAAAGAAAATCACTTTCCATGCCTAAAAACATTTCAATAAAACAACCTCTTCATTTAAACCATTCCCATAAATCATTTTCAAAAATCAACCATAGCATCCCATTTTTTAATTTTCATTTTAAAATCCACAACAATAGCATTTCATCATAAAACCCCATTTTTTCCAAAAATCCCCAAATGGATTTTCAACCAACTTTGAACATCAAAACAAAATTAATTTCAAGAAAACAAAATTATTTGTAACCAAAAACCACTAACTCTATCTAAGTGGAGTCAAGAGAGAAGGAACCTACATTTAGGGTTCTCGAGAAATCAACCCATGAACAACCGCACCTCAAATCTTGCGAACGCACCACCGAAACCTCTCTAGATCCCTTCCCATAACATTCATAAGCCTTAAAAACATCATCCAAGGAAACAAAAACCCTAGATATACACACAACAAGTTTATATCTAGAAAACCAAGAAATAGGGAAGAGCAGATCTAGAGGAAAACACAATGAAACCAAGAGGAGATACTTACCGAGGAGAAACCAACTTCAAACCACCAAGAAACCCCTTCAAAACGCCTCCAAATCGAGTGGGAGAGCCCCTCCAACCCTTGAGAACCAGAAAACCCAGGTGAGCCACAAGTGGGAGGATGTTTGGAGAGAAATATGTTAAGCTTGAGGGAGACCAGAACCTATAACCATATTCTTAAGTGGCCGCACGGTTAGTCCGTACGGTTTGGAAAACCTTGCGCTAACCATGCACACACTACTACCTCGAGATCAAGGGTCTGCATGGTTTCCTCGCATGGTTTGGAAAACAGTGCGCAGGCCATGCGAAGCCTACTGTCTCCTCCTGCATGGTTTTCTGGGGAATCTGCACGGTTTCCCCTAACTCTGCTCAAACCGTGCTCCCTAAAAAAAGCCTCCAAACTCATTCAAAACCATTCCAAACTCTCCAAAGTCATCCAAACTCATCCAATGCACTTTAAACACATAAAAAGGCATAAACAATGGCCAAATACCTCAAACCGGGGGTGTTATAACTAGGGTTATGGCGTTACAGTTAGTATCAAAGGAAGTTTAGTTCAAACATTAGAAACTAGATTTAGAAAAACTCTAATTAAATGACATTACACTAAAATAGACTTTGAGGATTTGAATAGAATAACATCCAACAATTTGGTAATATAGAGATTTTGTGTATTTTAAAAGAAATACATCCATGTCTAGATATGAGCAAGTAGATGTGGCTCTAGAACATATGTACCTAAGAGTGAATACTCAGACAAGGAGTTTCAGGCTTGACTTGGGATATCCTATTACATGACATCAGGCCTTTCTGCACTCTTTGTTATGATACTCTTAGGGGATATGATTAGGATAATTCAAAAAATTTTACAAACTATTATGAAGGATTTATGAATAAATACTTCCTCAAAGAAAATATTTTTGTTATGATTAGGGATTATATGAATAAATTGATCAATTTATGATAGTCATTTTACTAGTTTGGAATTTTGTATTGCGATTCATAAACTGGTCTAGTGTATTCCATTGTTTAGAAATGGCGCCTAGTTGAAGAAATGGAAACCATATCAATGAACATAGTCCTTGTATGGATTTCCCTCCTACTCATGATAATTATAGTGGAGATGGTGATGAAACTGGTGCTGATAAGCTTATAACCATACATGGACAACTCACTCAGGTTATGAATAATAACTTTACCCATATGGAGCACCCCAATCCACAATGTGGAGGATCTAGGTTAGACCACTTCATGAGGAGGAAACCACCAAAATTCAATGAGACTAAAAATCCATTTATAGATGAGCAATGGATATGTTCCATAGAAAAAAAATTTCATGCTTTGGAGAGTAGAGAAAGGGAAAAAGTTTTCATGGAAGTTTATCACCTCAGATGAGATTGAGATCAATGGTTGTCATTAATTCAAAACAAAATGGAGGATGAGAATGTCACAAAGTATGAGGCTAACTTTACAAGGTTATAAAGGTAGAAGAAGATTATATACATAACTCAAGGAGTATGTTTGATCGATTCATTGTTGGGTTAAAACCATTTCTCCATTGATAATTAGTCTCACAATCATTCTCATCATATGAAGATATCGTCCCATGTGCTATCAAGACAGAAATGGAATTCTCTAAGTATTATGACTTTAAAGCAATGGAGGAGAAGAAGAGATCTTTTAATTATCTAGAAATGGAAATATGGGGAAAAAGGGAATAATTTAATTTCCATCCTGAAGAAAATTTGGGAAGAAACACCCTGGTACTTGCCTGAATGGAATGAGAGTATATTACAAGTGTGGTGAAAAAGGCCACCAAGATCATGATTGCAATGTAAAGAAAGAGTCTTTCAATGTTGAATGGTACGATTTTAGAGAAGTGGGGAATTATGGAAATTAATTTCCTAAGAACCAAGGAAACTTTCCTCAGAAAATGCCAAGGGAGAAAGGCCAAGCTTATGCTATCACTACTACTGAGGTTGAAGCTCCAAATGACGCGGTGGAAGGTAATTTAATGGTTTACTCAAATTTAGCCAATACTTTACCTGATTATGGATCATCTCATTGGTTCTTATCTTCCTAGTTTTCTACGAAATTTAGATATTTACAATTTTATTTAACAAGGGAGTTGTCAGTCAAAACTCCTAAGGGAAGTATCAGTGCAACAGAGTTTGGTAAATTAGTTCCCATTAGGGAATATAAACGTACTTTGTCTGTTGATATCATCATTATACCAATGATTGAATTTTATATAATCCTCAGTATGGATTGGAATTCAAGTTGTGATGTGAAAATTTATTTTAAGAAGAAGGAGGTTACAATTTTGGATAATGATGATAAAGAATACCATATATTTAGAGTAGAAATATCACCATCTGATTATTATCTAGATCCACCCCCAATAGCTCTAATAAATTCAATTTTTTGGGAGGAAGGGAGTGAAATAAATATGGGTGAGGAAACAAATGTTGAAATAGAGGATGTACCTATTTTGGATGAATATGTGGATATGTCTAGAGAGGATTTACCTGGATATCCTCTAGAATGAGAAATTCAGATTTCCATTAATTTAATTAATATTTCAAGGCCCATATCAAAGACCCCATAGAGAATGACCACTGTGGAAATAGTGGAACTAAAGAAACAACTAAAGGAATTTAGTAATAAAGTAATTATTATCCCTAGTGTTTCTCTATGGGGAGCCCTTGTACTTTTTGTTAAGAAGAATGATGGATCTATGAGGTTGTGCATTGACTATTGGGAGATCAATGTTATAACAATAATGAAAAATTATCCCCTACCTCACATTGATGATTTATTTGATCAAATTCAAGGAGCTCAATATTTTTTAAAGATTGACCTTCGATCTGGATATCATCACTTGTGTCTGAAGAAGGAATACATTCAGAAGACAACATGTCATACCATGTATGGGCATTATGAGTTTACAGTAATGCCTTGTGGACCGAATAATGCACCCTCAGTCTTCATGGATCTAATGAATATAGTTTTCAAGGAATATCAGGATGAATTTTTAGTTGTATTTATTGATGATATCTTGGTTTACTCCAAAAGATTTGAAGATCAGGAAAATCACTTGCGCACTATTCTAAACACTCTTAGAAGAAATGAATTATATGGGAAGTTTATAAAGTGTGAATTCTGGCTTTAAGAGATTTCTTTTCTTAGACATATTGTCTCTAAGGATGAAATATCTATTGATCCTTCTATGAAAAGCGAAATACATGAATGGCCAGCATTGATGAGTATGACTGATGTCATGAACCAGCCCGGGTCGACCTTGAACCAGTCACCCGAGCTGGTCCGTGACATGGCCTAAAGGGCGTTCTCGATCCCAACGGGTTGGAAACTAGTGTCGGGAACCACAAAGAGGAAGTTGGGAATGATTTATCTTAGAACATATATATAAACAATCGAAATAAACTAAGAAAGGTTGTTAAATACTTTCAATTGAAAATAAAACAAGGATGGACAGTTAGACTTAACTCAAAGTTACCTCATGGGTCACCACCAAACATAGGGACAAGATTACTGAAAGAAAGATCCAAAAATAGAACCTGAAACTAAAAAGATAAAGTAGGAATGAGCACCTATCTTCTCAGTAGGAAATCCAAAATACAACAAATTCCTATGCCACTGTCCATAATAAGAAATCCAAATCATGCTAGTTTGAGAACAGGGCATAATAAAATAATTTTTTTCGCTCTTTTCAAATTCAAATAACAAGCTTGCATTTCAAAGGAAAACATTTATCTTCCCTTTTTGAAATAGGTTTTTAGCATACATTAACATTTCAAAATTAAAGGAGACCAATTTAGATTAAAATATAGTTTTCACAGAAGAGGGAACACACATCAATACAACTGAATTAAAAATCACATCACAAGAACCATGGGAAGTCCCTAAGAAGCTAGTGTTAGATGGGGTCCTAGGAACTTTGTGTCTCAATTAAAAGTGGATTAGAAACCACGACTCTCAGAAAACATGGCTTATATGGCCACAACCCTCAGAAAATGTGGCGTTGAAGACCATGACCCTCAGTCATTCATATGTTTAGTTAGTGTTGCAATCGTCAAACCTGTAGTGAAACAAGGTCAAGTCACCTCTTGACCACTATCCCAAAAGTCCTAGTTCCCCCACCTAGATACCCAGGTTTCCCATTGTGCTCTATTTCATGTGGTGGTGATTTTTTATCAGTCAATCATATATGTACACAACCCTTTCTTTATCAAAAACTCATTAATCCTCTCACCAATTTTCTCCCTCCTTAAGTGCATTCCTCTTCTTCCACGCCTCAAAAAGCATAAGACTCAACACTAGGCACATATCACAAATCACATTTGAACACATTCATTACATTTCTCAGACTAGGGGGAATGCCTCAAGAGGGGTCTTACAATTTTGTAAACCATTTTCAAAGTGCCAAACATGCCTCATTACTCCAAAAGATTGATTTTACTTTAGAAAACATGTTCACCCAAAACCCATTTTGGTGATTAGTTTGTAAATTCTTTGGAAAAAAACATTTAATTTATCTTTTACAACAAAATAAGCCAAAAGACCTCGTGTCTTTAGAAATACCCACTTTATGTTCGAAACATTAAAGAAATTACTTTTTAGGAACCAAAACCATTTCGATATATATAAATATTACATATTCTTTTCATGTAGAAGAAGAAGATGAGCTTTTAATAAAACACTAAGAAATTATAGAAATTCTAATTAAAGATCAGGGTATAGGGGACCTACCTCAAACATGTCGCTATTTGTCGACGACCACCTGAACCGACACTTGGTGCATAAATGCACATGCATTTAGACATATATATACACACCCCTTTCTTCATTTCACATATTCCCCACACCCTGAGGGAATATGTACAAAGAAGACATATGTACATATATGCCTTAACCTATGCATGTACATATTGGATACCTAAACACCAGTGACCCAACACCATCATAGTGAGGTCCATCACACTACACATATCATTAAATAAATTATTAGAACAGTTTCTGAAACACTTAAAAATTAGCACCACAAAATTTACACAAAAGAAATGCACCCAATTTCTATTACAATGTAACTTTAAAACCAACTTTACATCATAACCTTCCAAGAGATGACTTTCACTATTTAAGCAATTTAAATGAACAATTTAAAAATTTTATAATGTAATTTAAAGAGGAATCACAAGGCTTTGTACAAAAAACCCCACTCACAATTCCATTTTTGAGGCCAAAAGCACACTAAGTCCATTTCAAATCATAATTTTCATCACTTTAATAATTTAATAAATCATTTAGAAACTTAATAAAACAATTCCATGAAACTCCACAAGTCTATACCCCAAAAACACACTAAAAATCCACACTTTTTAAAGAAAGTGCACACCAAAACCTTACCAAAGTATCATTCGCATCACACTCACAAATTCATAAATCATTTAAATAACTAATAAAACATTTCAAATATGAACAACAAGGCTTTACCCCAAAAACATACTCTATATCCTTTCTTTAAAACCAAATGTGCCTCAAAACATTTTCCAAATATGGTTTGCACCTTTTACAAAAATAAAAACACCATTAAAAAAACTTATAAAACAACTTCAACAACACCCAAAAATACTTCTAAACCCAAAGAGCACCCGAACACTCTAAAAAAGTTTAACTGCATATCAAATACTTATCAAAAAAAATTCTATCCTACACATAATTTAATAAACTACATGCATGATTTATAAAATCATATGTAGTGATGCGTCACCATTTCACATAAAATCACCATTTTAAAACCAAATCCACCTCAATTCATTTCACAAATAAATTTTTCACCACCCTAGATAAAAATAGAACATGCAAAAACACTCAATAAAGGATAAAAATTCATCAATTAAAGGATAAACATGACATCAGTTGTCTCGTGTGTCGAAAACGCCATCAATCTGTTCGAAACTTCAATCGCACAAAAAAGGAACAAAAAGAGAACCCTAAGAAGTCATGATCCATCAAAAAACGACAAGATTAAACCCTAATATGAACCCCATACCCACTAAAAACCTAGAATCCCAAAATTAAGAAACATAAATTCCAGAGAAAGGAGAATAGAATCTTACCGAGAGGGGAATCGCTCGTGGAAGGAGGTTGCGCCAGTCGAGTAGGGGTGCGAAGAGTACGGTGTGAGGCAGACGGATGGATCCGATGTGGTTCACACCGGCCAGAGGAGGGTTGCACGGTCGGGAAGTGGGAGGAGTTGTGGGGCGGCGCAAGCAGGCCGACCGGGAAGGAGGTGGCGGTCGCGGAAGAGAGAGGAAGAATCCGACCGAAGGTCCAAGTGGAGGGGGTTCGACATCTCACAACGGGAAGGGGTAATGGGGTTCGGACATGCAACAGGACGGGATGGGGCAGGGGGGTTGGTCGCGTGGTGAAGGTGAGGGTTAGATTAGGGTTTTTTCATTCTAATTCAACTGATTTAAATAATAATAATAATAATAATAATAATAAAACCTAAAAATTAATCAAATTAAATAAAAAGTCAACAATAAAAAATAATAAAAAATCGCGAAGTGTCTATTCGGGTGTGAAAAATCTACCCACCATGACACTTTCTTCTCCCAAAAGGTCCCGGAAGACGTGGATGTTCAACGATCGAAATAAGGATGCAACAAATCTCAAAACAAAATCCCTACCACATGAAGATCGAACAAGCACATTACTCCCAAGACCTGAAACCTAAAGACCAAGACTACTAGGAAAAAGAACCAGCGATACATGAATCACATTTCTAAAGACAACCACAACCTGAAACAACCTGACCCCAAACGTAGAAATCACTAGATTCCACTTGAGATATCAAATGAACATTTTCTATATGACCCATCATCTACATTGATCGGGGTCCGGTGGAGCAGAGGCAAAGAGTTTCCCAACAAGAACACCTTGAAGATTATGTTCTCCAAAAATTTGACCTATGTTAGCATCCCTACCATTTTAGGACTCTATCTGAATACTGGTTTTCCCAAATCAAGACAAGTTAGAAAACCAAACAAAACTCCGGATGCTGGTGTGACCCCTTAACATTCAGAGTCACACCTGACCAACTTGAGGGTAGACATTGGCAAGACCCATAGTAGGTATCACCACCATATTAAAAACTGATTAGTACAATAGCACCCACAAGGGAGGTCTCAATTTAGGTTCAACAATGCAGATTGAATTCCTCATCATGAACCAACCGACATGGGGTAGATTCTTACATAGTAGAGGGGGGGGGGGGGGTCCACATAGGTGGAACCCAAAATTAACACTAACTCCAAAATCACCACTTCCCTATGACACAACCATCCCCAACAGGAAACACCCAAAGCACAAAACTACTTATGGGGAAGAATATTCTTTAGAGAGTTTATACTCCACAAGACATAACCACGAAAAATTCGTGAAGGAGGCCAAAAAGGCCTAAACATAAGCCCCCTCACAAACAAACAACCACATGAAGTAAAAATGTAACCAGTATCTTCCCCAAAATTAAAGACGATAGGTTGGAAGCACATCCTTCGCACATGGAAACTTCCTGACTACGTGAAAAGCTTCACTCTGAGACCTATGGCTGGAGATCTGATGTATTAAAGCATCTGATGCACCGCAGTCAGGAACTAACAACCTCCAACCGAGCCTTCATCTTCTCGAAAGACCACTTACAGATGTCCCTAGGTGACCAAAACAGCAACGCTATTGACAATCCCTCAAAAGATTGTGATGGATAGCTTTGAGTTCCCAAATCAACCACATTGGAATCAAAAAATTGCATGGTCTTAGGAATGACAGACATGGACTTATCAAAGACCCATGCCAATAACATGTTCCTCCAGTTCACTCTATACACTTGATGCCGAACCCTTAATGAGAACCTTGAAAAAAAATATTGTCATTTGTCCCAATCTGTGACCCCAACTTGCATGGAGAAGTTTGAAATCACCCTTATTTAGCCTGAACATGACCCTTCAAACAAAACCAGGACAACTTTCCCTTCACAAAATCTGGAGTTACGAAAGACCGGAAGAAACACTCTACTTACTCAAGTTACACCACAACCTCTATCAAACATCGGACACCATAGAGGAAACAAGAAATAAGAAAAATAAAATAACCCCACCACCCCAATGGGAGTTTGGGTAAAACTAACAACTAAAAATGTCCCCTCAGGGTCCTCTGGACATTCCTGGGTGACATACTTTAAACAAGAAGCACAAAACCAACCTGAAGAACATCACAATACAAGCCTCCACATTTAACCATAAATCATTAACCCAAACTCAAAACATCATTTCAACATTGAAACACCAGCTCAAAAACAAGTATCAATCCCATAGAATAATACACTACAAAACCAAACCATAACCCCACTTTCCCAAATAGCTGTTTTCAAAACCACCCTATTTCAAAAAAGCTGAATGCTAAAACCCCATTTTTAAACCCCACTTTTTTTTTTAATTTATTAAGCAAAATTCATCCGAGAAAATTACTAATCAAAACATGCCATTGGAAAAAACCATTAAAACTGAGCACCCACCATTTGTATTCCATGAAACCTCACGTGTTTACATTCCAGTTCCAACCCAGGCACCAATACATGCATCCCGACAAAAATCAACATCAAATTGCATTCATCCATAAATTTGGGTGTTTATAGGAATACCAAATAAAAAAAAAACCTTATCATTTCTAAAAAAAACATCCAACCCAGATTTGAAACTCTGAACTAATTTTGAAGACATCCATTTCAATTATAAAATGAAGCATCTCTAAATTTCAGTTTCCAAGAAACTCCCATTATACATTACACAATAACTTCCAAAAAACCCCAAACACTTTCCAAAAAAATTTCAATTTCAATTTTCAAAAAACATTTCAAGATCTCAAAGACTTTTCTAAAAAAATTTCCATCCCCCCACAACTCATTATATTTTTAAACAAACCTCAATTTTCATTTTGGAAATCGAATTTCAAAAGGCCAATCATCAATTTTGAAACCCGAGAAAAAACCACAAATCCAACCAAAACTTACACCAAGAACATCCCATAATAACCAATTCAATCAACGAATCGAGATTCAAAATTCTCAAATAAACAACTACTACACTCAGTTTGGTCACATGGTTTGGCTAACCATGCACCAACTGGTTGAGCACATAGGAAGTCATCAGAGGTGATTGTATGGTCTGTGCATGGATTTCCAGGCCATGCACAACATCCCTGAACCCCTATAGAATGACCACAAAATCTCAAAACTAACCAGAGACATGCAAACAAGACTAAGGTCCCTAAAATCAATCAAGAGCCAGACACATACTTTGAGGCAAGACCATCTCGGACCAAGGGTCATTCCGAATATGTGGTGATAAAAAACCTACCCAAAATTGACTACTTTAATTCCAACACTCATAACTCCAAACTATTAGAAATCCCCAAAGGACATGGGTTAAACCACCTCTGATACCATTTTTTCATGAACCAGCCCAAGTTGACCTTGA
Source organism: Viscum album (assembly GCA_963277665.1). Classification (NCBI taxonomy): domain Eukaryota; kingdom Viridiplantae; phylum Streptophyta; class Magnoliopsida; order Santalales; family Viscaceae; genus Viscum; species Viscum album. Next base: position 1,389,369,108 of record OY728160.1, read on the forward strand.
ACCGGTCACCCAAGCCGGTCCGCGACATGGCCCAAAGGGTGTTCCCGATCCCAACGAGCGGGCAACTAGTGTCGGGCACCACAATAAGGCAGTTGGGAATGATTTATCCCAGAAAATAAATATAAACAATCGACATAAACTAATCATGGTTGTTAAATACATTCAATTGAAAATAGTACAAGGATGGATAGTTAGACATACCTCCAAGTGACCTCATGGGTCACCACCAACCACAAGAACAAGATTATTACAAGAGAGATCCAAAACTAGAACTTGAAACTGAAAAGATAAAGTAGCATGAGCACCGAGATGATTATTAGGAAAGACAAAATACAACAATGCCCTATGCCACAACCTTTAATAAGAAATCCAAATCATGATAGTTTGAAAATAGGGAATAATAAAATAATGTTTTTTTCTCTTTTCAAATTCAAACAACAAGCTTTAATTTCTAAGGAAAACATTTCTCTTCCCTTTTCAAAATAGGTTTTGAGCATGCATTAACATTTCAAAATTAAAGGAGACCAATTTTGACTAAAATATGGTTTTATAAAAAGAGGGAACATGCATGAAACAAATGAATTGAAAATCCTATCACAAGCACCATGGGACGTCCCTATGTAGATAGTGTTATTTAGGGACCTAAGAACTTCGTGTCTTGGTGAAACATGGCATAGCAACCACGAACCTTAGAAGACATGTCTTATAAGGCCACAAACCTCAGAAAACGTGGCATAGAATACCACAAACCTCAGTCATTCATATGTTTATTTATTTTTTCAATCGTAAAACCTGTAGTGAAACTGGGTCAAGTCACCTCAGGACCACTATCCCACAAGTCCTAGTTCCTCCACCTAGATAACCAGGTTTCCCATTGTGCTCTATTTCAAGTGGTAGTGAGTTTTTATCAAGAAAAAATATATGTACAGAACAATTTCTTTATCCAAAACTCATTCAAACTCTCACCACCGTTCCCCCTCCTTAGGCGCATTCCCCTTCTTTCACGCCACACAAAGCATAACCATCAACACTAGGAACATATCAAAAATCACATTCGAAAACATAAATTATATTTCTCAAACTAGGGGGAATGCCTCAAGAGGGGTTTTACAATTTTTTAAACCATTTTCAATGTGCCAAACGGGCCTCATTACTCAACAAGAATGATTTTACTTTATAATACATGTTCACCCAAAACCCATTTTAGAGATCATTTTAGAACTTATTTGGAAAACAACGTGTCATTTCACTTTTACAAAAAAACCATCCAAAAGACCTCACGTCTTTGGAAATACCCGCTTTATGTTTGAAACATAAAATAAATCACTTTTGATGAACCAAACCCATTTCAATTTAAATAAATATTTCATATGTATTTCATGTAGAAGAAGAAGATTAAACTTTAATAAAACACTAAGAAATTATGGAAATTCTTATTAAAGATCAGGGAATCAGGGACCTACCTCAAACATGTCACTATTTTTCAATGAACACTCGGACTGACACTTGGCGCATACACGCCCATGTATTTATACATATATATACACACACCCCTAGCTGCATTGCACATATTCACCACACCATGAGGGAATATGTGCAAAGAGGGAATATATATACATATATGCCTTACCCTATGCATGTACATGTAGGATACCTTGACACCCATGACCCAAAACCATCATAGCACGGTCCAATGCACTACACATATCATTTAATAAATTAACAAAACAATTTATGCAACACTTCAAAATTAGAACCACAATATTTCCACAAAATTGAAGCACCCAGTTTATTTCAAAACATATCTTTAAAACAAACTATACATAAGAATCGTTCCAAGACATGACTTTCACCATTAAAGAAACTTAAATGAAACATTTTAAAATTTTATAAAGCAATTTCAAGAGGCATCGCAAGGATTTTTACACAAAACCCCACTCACAATTCCACATTTGAGACCAAAAGCACACTAAGAACATTTCAAATCATAATTTTCATCACTTTAATAATTTAATATATCATTTAGAAACTTAATAAAACAATTCCATGAAACTCCACAAGGCTATACGCCAAAAACACACTAAAAATACACACTTTTTAAACCAAGTGCACACTAAAACCTTCCCAAAGTATCATTCGAATCACAATGACAAATTAATGAATCATTTAAATTATTAATAAAACATTTCCAAAATTTACAACAAGGCTTCACCCAAAAAACATACTCCACCTCCTTTCTTTTAAAAAATGCACCTCAAAACATTTTCCAAATATTGTATGCATATTTTATACAAATAAAAACACCAAAAAAAACCTATAAAACAACTTCAACAACACCCCAAAATGACTCTAAACCCAAAGAGAATTGGAACGCTCTAAAAAATTCAACTGCATATCAAAGCCTTATCAAATACAATTTCATCCCTACACATAATTTAATAAACTACATGCATGATTTAGAAAATCATAATCAGTGAAGAAACACCGTTTCACATAAAATCGCCACATTAAAACCAAATCCACCAGAATTCCGTTCACAAATCATTTTCGCACCAGCCAAGATAATAATTGAACATGGAAAAACACTCATGAAAGCATAAAAATTCATCAATTAAAGGATGAGTGTGAAATCACCTATCTCGTGTGTCGGAAACCCCAACACTCTGTTCAAAACATCAAGCGCACAGAAAACAAACCATAAGTGAACCCAAAGAAGTCATGATTCATCCAAAAATGACAAGATTACACCATAATATAAACCCCATACCCGCTAGAAAACCAAGAATCCCAAAATTAATAACCAAAATTCTAGGTAAAGGAGAATGGAAGCTTACCGGGAGGGGAATCGCTTGTTGAAGAAGGTTGTGCCGGTCGAGCTGGGGTGTGATGGGTCCAGTTCGAGGCGGATAGATGGTGCTGGTGTAGTTCATGCCAGTTAGAGTAGGGTTTCACATTTGGTAAGAGGGAGGAGTTGTGGGGCAGCATGAGTAGGCCGACCGGGAAGAAGGCGACAGTCGCAACAGGGAGAGGAAAAAGCTGGATGGAGGTCCAAGTGGAGGGGGTTTAGTGTTATGTAACAGGAAGGGGTAGGGGGTTCGTCTATGCTAGAGGAGGGGATGGGGAGGGGGGTCGACCGCGCAGTGAAGGTGAGGGTTAGATTAGAGTTTTTTTATTCTAATTCAATTGATTTAAAAAATAATAATAATAATAATAAAACCCGAAAAATGAATAAAATTAAATATAAACTCAAAAATAATTAAGAAAATAAAAAAAATTACAAAGTGTCGGGTCGGGGTGTGACAAATGAGGTACACAGTTTTATTGGTTTAGTAGGTTATTATTAGCATTTCATCCAGAATTTTTCCTTATTGGATAACCCATTATCAAAGATCACACGTAAAGTGGTTAATTTTGTTTGGAAAAAATATTGTGATGAATATTTTAATGAACGAAAGAGAAGATTAGTCAATGATCACATCTTAACTCTACCATCGGGGAATGATGGGTTTGTCATTTATAGTGACGATTCAATGAATGGACTGGGTTGTGTCCTAATGCAGAATAATATGGTTACTTCCTATGAATCACAACAACTAAAAATTCATGAAAAAAACTATCCCTCTCATGATCTTGAGTTAGAAGCTGTAATATTTTCTTTGAAGATATGGAGACACTATCTCTATGGTGAAAAATGTGCAATATATACAGATCATAAGAGTCTAAAGTATATTTTATCATAGAAAGAACTCAACATGAGGCAAAGATGATGGATTTAACTACTCAAGGATTATGATTTCACTATACACTACCACCCAAGGAAGGTAAGTAAGGTGCCAGATGCTTTGAGAAGAAAGGATCATGGAGTTTTGAACAAGATGAGAGTTGAAAGGGATCTTATGTTCAAGGATCTAGTAAAGATGGATATGTGAATAATCAAGGAAGGTGAAAAATCAATAAATTTTCAAATGGATTACAAAACATCTTTACTACAAAAGATAAAAAGTTCTCAGACTGATGATGAGGATTTTCAAAAGAAAATTAATGTTGTAAATCCTCGAAGATTGATTGAATTCATATATGAAGATGAAATATTGAAATTTGGGAATATAATTTGTGTTCCTGACATAACAGATTTGAAAATGGAATTTTTGGATGATGTTCATAGCTCCAATTTCTCTATACACATTGGTAGCACTAAGATGTATAGATATTTGAAGGAACATTTTTGGTGGGACAAAATGAAGAGGGAGATTGATGATTATGTGTAAAGATGTATGGTTTTTCAAAAGGTGAAGGTTGGAAGACAACATTCTAAAGGATTAATGCATCCTCTTCCCATACCTGAGTGGAAATGGGATGATATTATGGTGGACGTTATCATGGGGCTACCAAAGACTCCTAGATGAAATGATGCAATATGGGTCATTGTTGTTCGTCTTACCAAGTCAGCACATTTTCTTGCTATAAGAGATGATTTAACAATTGAATGTTTAGCAAGACTATATATTAATGAAAATTTTAAGACATCATGGTGTACCCCTATCAATTGTTTCAGATCAGGATCCCCATTTTACATTATGATTTTGGAAAAGTCTTCAGAAATCCCAAGATACTGAACTTCGTTTGAGCACTGCCTACCACCCTCAAACTGATGGACAATAAGAATGTAATATTCAAACCTTAGAAGACATGTTGAGATCTATTTCACTTTAATTTGAAATTATGTGGGATCAATATTTACCTCTGGTTTAATTTTCCTATAAAAATAACATCCATTAAAGTATTCAGATGGCTCCATATGAAGCTTCATATGTAAAGAGATGCTGCACACCAACTTGTTGGGGGTGATGTTGGTGAATGAAAACTTGTAGGCCCAGAACATATTGAGGAAACAATGTAAAAGGTTAATATTATCCAAGCCCACATCAATGTAACTACAAGTAGGAAAAAGAGTTATACAGATAACTGAAGGAAGGATTTGGAATTTCAAGTAGGAGTTGATGTTTTCTTAAATCTATCTCCAAGGAAGGCTGTTATATGATTTAGTAAGAAGGGTAAATTAAGTCCCATATACATTGGACCTTTCGAAATTATATAATGAACTGGAGTTGTAGCTTACAGTTTGGAAGTTATGCCAAGTCTCTTGAAAGTTCATGATGTGTTCCATGTATCACTATTGAGGAAATACATGCCTGTACCAATGCATGTACTCACTTATGATGAATTAGAACTGGATCCTGATCTGGCTTATTATGAAGAGCCTATCAAGATTCTTGATACCAGAGAACAAGTCTTGATAAACTGAACGACTCGTCTGGTAAAGGATGTGTGGAGAAGCCATAAAATGGAAAATGCAACGTGGGAACCTGAGAAACGTATGATGAAGAACATCCCGAATCTTTTTATGTAGTAATATTTTATAAATTTTGAGGAAGAAATTATTTGAAGTTTGGGTGAACGTAAAATCCCAAGCTTCCATGGTATGCTTCTCTTTGAATAAAATAATAACTTGTGTTGTACATAAATTCGACTTTTAACACACCACGACCAATCAAACTAGGCGTTATGAATAGTAAAACCCACTTTTTGAAATTTTATAAAATTTATTTTTCAAAATGGACTTCATTTTTGGATTCGGAATATCAAAATTACCTTAGGGTGATTTTTTGGTAATTTTCCTAAATCTTTCCATTTTTGATGAACAGTGAAAAACACTAAGTTATTGTTTAAAACTGAAATTTTATTTAAACAATTATTTATTTTATTTAAAATTATTTTAAATATAAATAGACACATAATACCTATACAAGTTCAATTTAATTCAATGGTGTCAATTTTAATAAAATTAGATGTATAACATTTTATTGAACTTTTTACCATCTTTTACCCACCATCTAAGAAAATTTGAAAATTTTCATAAAACATAATTTTACCACTTATATGAATTTAATTTAAAAAAATAAAAGAGGCATTATTGACTTAATTAATTAAATTTTGGTTCAATAAGATGAAAATAATTTTTTTTGTGAATAGTAACTTTTGAATTTTAATTACCATAGTTAAAAGTAAATAGGGAAATTAATGTAAAATTTATATTATAATTACCCTAACACATGTCCTAATCCAATTGTATAAGTGTATTTTGACAAAAAAACCAAAGGAATAAAATATGATCCTTTTAATCAATATGGATTAGATTAGGAAATTTAATATAATTTTATTTAAAGAAGAGATAAAAGTGTAAAATTCAAAGTTTAATAACCAAACCATTTAAAATATAAGGTTATACATATGATAAATTAGACTATAAATATTAATTATAAAGCTAAAAATATTTCCTACATCATTTAATTTAATTTACAATTTTTAGACATTAAATAATTAAATTTATTTACGACACAATGATATTGCAGTAATTACCTTATTAATGAAAGATTAAAATAATTGATATTATAAATATGAAAATAAACGTAAATTGAGCCTTTTGATACATTAAAAGAATTTTATAGGTTAATATCACATGTTTGGGTGTATTAAATACATATTTTCGAAGTGATAAAGTTTTTATGACTTTAAAAAAATCAAATACTAAATAGTGTCGAAATTGACATAAATGAGTTTTTTTTTAAAATGCTATTTTTAAATGATGTAATTTTCCTAAAAACTTAAGGTTCATCCAAGGGACTTAAGGTTATATATGTCAATAAAGAACCACTTTAGGTTCTCTTGGTAGATTATAATATGTTTATTAACCATATAATATAAAAATACAAGGAGACATGGTAAAGGTCAAACTATTTAACTAAGTGTTAAATCTAAAAGTTAAGCTTAATATGGTGACCTAAACATATCTAGAACCTATTGGATACGAATATTTAGACCCATCCCAACCTTATACTTGAAATAAATCCTTTTGGATCCATTTTAAACCGAAAATTATTTTATAATAAAATAATATTTCAAGCTTTTCCTAAAGTGGCCCTCACCTCTCTTATAAAAGGGTTCCTCCCCTTATCTTAATTTCACACCAACAAATCAATTTGAATCGGCCAAAAACATCTTAAATATACTTCCAAATACCCTGAATTAAACTTAAAAGGACTTAAATTGATGATAAATCTAACCTAATGTTCCATTTTGATCAAATAAAAAGGAAGCACCTGAAGAAGAGGTAATAATTACATCACCTCTTTCAATGTTTTTTTCTTATTCCAATTCCTCTTTATTTGTTTTCTCCATAATAAAATAAAAACTCCCATACCATAAACATACCGGGATGTTATTATAAATTTTTTACAACCATATTCATTATTCTATCCATCCTATGAATGAAAAATTCATCATACGTGTGTACGTACTGCTTACCGTCTCCATGTCGTGGTGTAGTTTGCAATTCCAAACGTCATTATTTGGATGATTATAATAATGAGTATAATTTATGTAAATAATAAATAAAATATGTTAATAATTATTTATATATGATATTCCATCCAATTACTTATGATTTCACCATCAATATAATGGTATTGTCACTCGTGCGTACGTACAGACTACCATGTCCCGGAAGACGATGAGACTCATTCCCCACCGTAACCATTCAAGAATAATTTTCATTAGATTATCAAAAATAGTAATGTTTAAGAACTTGATATCATTCTGGATATGAATAAAATACATCTGATCCATAAAAAATGACTTATGTGATAAAACTTTTAAAGTAAAACAAATCAGTTAACACCCGAAACAATGACACTTCTGAAATATTATTAACAAAACAATATTAAAATATCATATATAATATCATATATAGGTATATTGTTCATGTATAATTTAATAATAGTTATTTAACTATAGTTCAATAGGTTAACTTACCCTCTACCAAGGAAAAGTACACGGTAAGGGTTAATTTTACAATCTCTTTATTTTCTGAGGTTGTTTTTACATATCTACTGGGACTTCTTTATCATCCACATCCGTGTTTCATAATAATTTATTTCAATTTTTTTTACTATTTCCTAGAATATGGATTGAATTAATTTATACCCTTGTCTGAATTTTTATAAAATGTTTTTAAAGTAACCTTTCTGTCATTTTCCAAACAAGGTACATTATGACCTTTTCGACAAATTAAGGTAAGAATGTTTTTTAACATATATTATGGGTGAAACTGTTTTCCTACATTATAACACATTATAAGATTAACTTAAAATATTATAATAATATTTTCAAAATAAATGTTTTCTATTTATAATTAGGTGACTTTTAAATGTTTTCAAAATAGAAACAGATATTTCTCTCAAATAGTTTTGATTTAAGCTTTGTCAACATCGTTTAATGGATTTTACGCTTGTGTGAAGTTGATTTATTATGATACAATTTTTCATATTGTATTGAAGGTTTTGTGATATGTTTTACTATGGGTGTGATATTTTATACGATTCATGGTTTATGGTTAAAGTATTAACATTTTTTATGCTAGTTTTTATATGAATTTTTATGTTATGTTTCAATATTTTCATATGAGGAATGTGTTGGACTGAATAAGTGATGAGTGGAGGCCGCTATATCTCCTCGAAGAATCGGTAGGTCTCATGAGACAAACTACTATCTTAGAACAAGGCCTCGACAAAATCTTATTTCTAGTCTGGGCATGAGGCCTTGACTATGTGGTAATTATGTCTGACATTTTTCATTCCATCATTATAAAATTAGCTATTGATATTAAATGTGATTATTCGATTCGAAGAATATCCATGTGAATAAGTAAATTGAATTATTTGATTTATATTTGCCATATTATGGTGATTTTTAAGTTTAATAGGCATGTGTTTAACTCTTATACATTTCCTTAAATTATTATGATTATTTATGATATTTTCTGCTATATTGTTATCCTTATTGGGTATTTGAGAACACCCCTTTCTTATGTTTTATTTTTACCATTATCCAAAAAAATATATTATGATTGACCAGAAGGAATAGGCGAAGGGATATTAGTGAGTTATAAAGGGGACACAGTGTTTTTGTTTTAACATTTTATAATGTAATTTAAAACTTATGTATATATCTCGTTCTTCCAAGGATACTAAACTAATCGGTCTTACGAGGCTTGATCTATTGTGATCATTTCAATGTTATGTAATAATGCACGGACTCTGGGTAACTAGGTTTGGGGCGTTACAATTTTAACCTTAACAATTTGTCACAATCTATAATACTCCATGAAGAACATTGGCTAGGGATAAACTTAATGTCATACCTTGAGTGGTCAATTATCACTACAATTCCTAAAATGAATATCTATAAAAACATTTATGCAGAAAATTTGATAGAATGGTAAAAAATATGTTCCCATTTATATGATAAATTTTAATATTCATAAAATATTAATGAATATTTTACGAAACTAACATAAGAACTGGTTTATCATATCATATATGAAAAATCAATATATTAGCCATATGTTAGCAACACATTCTAGTTTTGTTAACACGCTACATCATATGTAATCTATTAAAAATATCTATGTAACCATATAATAAAACTCAACTAGAAAATAATAAATTGTGAAACATCTATAATGTATGAATGTTTGAATAATTGTGATACATAGAAAAAATATTCCTAACTGATCAACTTCAAGAACATATTCAACCATTATAACTTCACAAAATCAAATGTTACAATTTTAAATTATATTTTCTTCTTAGAACAATATATATTTTCATCATCATCCTTGTAACACTATTCAAAAAAACATTTCCTTTGAAATAATTTAACTTCTTACAATATTGTTAACATTTCCTCCTAACCACTTTTATGATTAAATATAAATCATTTTAATATAGTAACTAATGGTATCTCTTACATATAAATTTTCATCCACACCCAAAACAATATTAGGATAATTTTATAACACATTATTTTGGTATCTAATGTAACTATATACATATTTCTTTACCTCTATACCACATTTTTTTAGATATCAATACCAATTCACTTTTTAAATTTTACTAGCATAACCCTTCATGAAACAGTGTCATTAATTTCTCATGATAAGAGAATGTGAAACTTTATATTTTTTCTTTATTATCACAAATACTAAACTCTTTTAGGATACTAATTGAAATCAATATAATCTAATATTTTTGTAATCTTTTAGTAAATATTGATATTCACTTTCTAAATAGTAAGTATATGTTACATTTTTTATTTTTATTTTCCATCACTTACCGTAAACATTTTAGATCATTTAATGGATATATATTTAGTATGAAACTGTCCTAATAGATTTGTTAATATGAAATTCACTAAACCCAAAACATATTACCACTGGCATCTTAGACACTATATTCATTTTAGAATATCCTGGTAAGGTACAAAATTCCCTTTCTATTTAGAATAATAATACAAATTTATTTTTAATTAAAATATTTAACAAACTAACTATTCATTCCATATAATATATATAATTATATGTGTTTGAAACATTATGATTTGAAAGGGGAACTATATTAAAATATACCGTTTATGGGTATTAGGAAACCATTCCCTCATATTTTATAAAATATTTCTCAGAAACACTTCTATCCATGATAAAACTATTGTTTCCATATACACCTCTCAAAACCTATTTTATAAACTATTGATTCAAAAACCATGTATATAAAATAAATCATCTCATGATGATCATAAAATATTTTTTTAATAGTAAATTTACATAGAATATAAAAAAATTTAAATAAAGATACACATATATTATTAATATTAAATAGAGCCTGACTCTATCATTTATAATCATATATACCAACTCATTGATTCATGAATTTAAACTAAAAACTCGAACAATTCCTCATTTTATTTTGAAATACTATATATTTTAAATAATTGTAAAATATAAATTTGTTACCATATAAATTTATAATATTAATAATTAATTTCTATAATATTTTTACCTCATATGAAAATTCCATCAATTTTCTAAAACATCTTTGGGTATTTTGTATAATCCCATCATATGTAATTATTATTACTACCACACCAAAACCCCAGGAATCAATGACCCTGATTTTTTTTCATGAATAAAATTATTGAAACATTCATTAAACTTTTTTTCTTTCAGTTTGAACTTATACCCACATATACTATCCATACATTACCATAATTGAGACATTATCAACCTGGTTCATCATTTCTCAACAGATTGTGAATATTTGGTAAATGTTTCCTAATTTCGTTCAATATTTTAGATCATTTAAATTAATTAAAATACTATGACTACTATAACAATGACAATTAATTTTATGTTTCCCATTAAATTATGATATAAAACAGAACAAATCATTACTATGTTTATCAAAACAATGTTATCTAATTATATTAAACAATATTTTTTAATAATCTTTTGAAGGGAAAAATGAGATAAAATACATATAATGGATCAGGCCTATCTAGACCATTACTTTGTGAAAATATAGTGATTGAGGTGTTTAGTGAGGTCAAGGAGGCTTATTTTAGCACTTTGAAAAATTTCGAGTTTTTCCAGATTTCTATTGGTGGGTTGGACTGGTGAGTCACAATAGTGGGTTAGAGTGGCGAGTCAGGACAGTGGGTCAGACAGCTGAGTCATGATGGTACCTCACGATGGTGAGTTGGGATGGTGAGTCATAACTGTAGGTCATTGGTGGTGAGTCACTAATGGTAGGTCGCATTGGTGAGTCCCTGACACTACAACGTGATGGTGAGTCACTGAATGTATCTCACAAGGGTGACTTGCACCAGAGAGTCACAACAATGACACCCACAGGCACCTTTCCGAATGGTGACTCACACCGATATCTTATGATGGTGACTTGTCCAATAGTGTTTTGTCTAATCATTTCTCATTCCAATGATGATTCATGAAGATATTTTCTAGATTCCTATAGTTTTTCCCATTTATCATTTAGTTTGAGGTAAAATGAGTTTAATACCTAATTTTCTGATTTCGAAGCCATTTAAAAATATATCTATCTTAAAAAAAAACCTAACTCCACCTTGACCCCCATACTATGTAGTCTTGGTCACAATCCTCCTTTAATGGATTTTAAAAACTGTTTCTCTCATTTATTTGGGATCCAGACTTTCTAAAGATGAGATCTTCTCTTCCTTGTGCACTTCCCTTTATCTTAGAGTGATATTCCACAAACCTTTCTCCCCTCCTCTGTGAGTATTAGTGTTTTTGTTCTATATATTTTAGGATCACATATTCCCTGGATGATTTTCATCCTGAATGATCACCACTTATTTTGGCGTAAGGAGGAAGTGCTAACCATCTTTTCATAGAGGCAGAGATCATTTTTCTTTATTTTATTTGTAGATCATACAATGGTGTGTGTATCAAATTTTCTTAACAATATAGTCAAATTTGTATTGAAAAAGATAATTGAATCAGTTTTATATCAATAACCAGGGGATATGAAAAATTATTCAATTTTTTTTATTCGTTTCACTATTTTTGTGATTTGTTTGGGCTATATGTATATTGAAAGTATATTTCGTTTGGGGTCTTTTTTTGTGCACTAGTGATAGATTGTGAGTTATTTTTGTTTTTATTTTATTGAATTACTATATATATTAAATTTAATAACCACATATATTTAGTTAATTAAATATATTACCTTGGATCTCATGGCAACTATGATCACACCTGAAATTTGAAAAGTTTAATTTGAATAATAGATCCTTTGATAAAACTGAATGAGTTGTGTTATAATTGTGAGGTATGATTTCTATGGGTTTTGTGTTTATGGAAAGTTGATGGATGTGGTTGTAAAGTTGTACTATGATGGTTGTGGTGTGGTTATATATTGGGGATAATGATAATGGTTGTGATGAAATGTGTTATTGGGTGTGCCTATGAGTTGGTGGTTCTCTCTATTGAGAAGATGGATTGGGGAAGATAAATTTGATGAATGGTGATGGTAGTTCTTGGTATGGGTAATTCACTCAGATTTTCTCTATGAGTATCATGCAAAATGATTTAAACCATGTCTCAGGATTAGTGTATTAATGTTCTATGTAAGGGTTTTAAATGTTGTGGAATTATGAACTGGGGTTATTTTACCTTGGTTCATCTTCCTCTATGTGACTTTTTATGTGATACATGTTGTTCTGTGATTGGTAGCTTCCTATATAATAACAGAATAAATGAATTGTAAATAAGGAATAATAATTGGATATATAAATTGGCTGGGGGTATTACTTGAGTTTGTGTCTTGTTGTGCGGTTTTGTGAATTTAGATGTGAAATTAGATGTTTTGGTGGTTGTGAGGAGATGTTGTGAAATTGTGATATATCCCATAGGATTGGTCTTGTTTGTTTGATATTATATGAATTACTTGTATTATCGTTGTGATTTATATACACACCCCACCCAAGTTGAGAACTATGTGATGAACACCCCCATCATCACAAGGGAGGTTGTCTTTCCCAAACATCCTGGTGGGAGGATGGATGGATGTAGACCCATTCTTCCCTCCTCCCTCTTCCAGGTGGTGATAGCCCAAGATTCTTCATCCGGGCTTTGGTTTGTGAGGCACAGAATTTGGGAGGTTAGTTGTGCTTCACAGGTGTCTCTGGGATAATATATGTTGTGCTTTCTAGTATTCTTCATGACAAGATATGTTGTTCATTCCCAGGTGTCTTTGGTATGAGGTGTGGTGGTGGCCTATGTGTCTATGGGTGGGATGTGGTGTTGTTGTGGTCAAGGTGTCTGTGAATGGGAAGTGATGTTGTTGTGGACTAGGTGTCTACAAGCGGAATGTGATGTTGTTATTTCCTTAGTGTGTGTGGGTGGTAGAGTCAGGGTTCTTTAAGAAGAGGTGGGAGTATGATGAATATTTTCATAGGGAAAGAGTGGATAAACTTATGGGAAGTGGTGCGGGGTACCCAAATCATCGATCTGCTTACTATAATACATTACTTGACTTGTGTTACTTGGTGAGTGTTCCTTGGTGAGGATGGGGTGGCTAGGATACCTTGTTAGGTGTTGTTGGGTTATGTAGTTTTCTCACATGGGCCTTATTATGATTCTTCAACCTATGCACGAGAGACTTGGGTTTTTCCTAATGAAAATACTTGTACACCCACCCTATATATATACAACTATTTTCATGTTTCCATGAGGATTACATATACCATCCTTGACCTTACTATCTTGGTCGTATGGATAGTTGTCTCATCATTTCATATCTTTTCTTTTGGTATTTTACTTTGGAGTTTCTTTTTATTTGTAATTGTTTTATTTTAAACATGCATGTGGGATGGATTTTGTATTTTTTTACATATAGTATTTGGAGTTGTTTTTGGATGGATTATCTTATATACCAATCCTGTTTTATTTAAAAATGATAATGCTTCCCATTTTTGTTAAAAATTTATACTCTTGGTGTTGGTATCCACCTCAAAGACGTAAAGAGGTAGGACTCAAGGGGTTATTATCTCAATTTATTCATCTTGAAGATGGAGGGTCATGAAAGAATGGTATCAGAGTTAATGGTTGAGGGATATGATGGAGTTTGGCGTTAGGAACTATGAGGATTTCATGGGTTTGTACGTAAATAGTGGTAGGTGATATTTGTGTGTGACATATGCTATGGAAGAATGGCTAGGACATGGGATTTTAGGCACCCCTATAATCCAATTCATGGACTAGGAGACTACCAAGAAACCAAGTGAGGCGACACCATTTTCAGGGTAGAGACCCTAGGAAAGGTACATTCATCACAATTACTTGTGTTCCTATATGAATTGGTCATTTTGGGAAAATCAAAACAAAATAATGAGTAAGATGAGATGAAATTAATCATAAATAAAATTAAATACAACTCAGGCTTATGAACTCAATTTTGTTATTTAGCTATAGAACTTGATCATCGTCCACATGTGGCTCAGGTAATTGAGGCTCAGTAGGAGACTCTGGTTCATTAGTGGAGGACTGATCTAGTGGATGGGGATGACTAGTTGAAGAGAATGTAATGTTATTTCTAGAGGAAGACCATGATAATGTACGAGTACATTTTATCAAACATAGAGACAGAGAGATGGGTTATAGAGTTTGGGATCACCTCTAGTTTGATCTGGGCTCCAACCAAGTTCTGGGATCCTTTGGAAGTGAGCCAGATATGGGGACTTGTGTGTTAGTGGTGGGTGATGTACCTAGGGGATATTGAGAAGGGGGAGGACAACCTTAGCGTGTACCTCAGGGATATTGACTTAGGCGTGGTCGTGGGGGAGATATTTAGAGTATGTTTAGAGGATCCATGTGTTGTTAGTTTCATTTTGTGGAGGCAACAGTTCTAGTAGGTCCAATGATTGTTATGCGTACAATCAATTTATTCAATACCCTTGTTAGTGAATTTTTGGATTCATTAGCTTCACACTTCTTTGTTTTATCCAGTCTTTCACATGATCATGGACTATAAATAAAGTGTATTCTCATGCCACTAGTGTTGAGTACATATCTAAGAGGCCAAACTAACTCTTTAATGTATGTTGGGGATATTTAATGATGATGGGACCACATCAGTCCCATGGGGACCACTTCATCCAATAACTACAATGATACAATATCATCCATGACATCAACTATTTTCATTTTGTGTATGCTGTTATCAACTGCTTTTAGAGGAGAATCTTGTTTTTAGATGTGGATGGATAGCTTGTGGCATTCATTGGTGAGCGAAGTTGTCAGGTGGTTAGTCAGAATGCAGAGTCTCTTCATTCCATGATTCTTGATCTGTAAGTGGAATCGGTGGATGATGAGATGGTGGAGGCTCCTAGTGTTGTTGGGGGAGTTCTTGTATATTTTCCCTAAGGTTTATGTGACTCCACAACCCCCAGTGTGACATTGAATATTGGATATACTTACAACATGATTATAGTCTGATTTCGATGGCTCCTTATCAAATGAAGACTTACGAGTTGGGGGAGATGAGGATTCTAATTGATGACCTAATGAAGAAGGGATTTATCTGGACCAGTGTGTCACCATGGGGTGCTCTAGTGTTGTCTAAATATAAGGTGGATGGTTGTCTGAGGATATGAATAGACTAACCAAGGTTGAATCAGGAGATAGTCAAGAACAATTACCCTATTCTGAGGATAGAAAATATTTTCAACCACCTTAGAGGAGTAAGTTTTTTTTATGACCAATATGCGGATAGGATATCACTCGTTAAAGGTGAAGGAGGGAAATATCCTGAAGACTTCATTGAGGTGCATGTATGGGTAGTTTGAGTTCATAGTCTTATTTTTAATTGTCATGAATGCTCCACTTGTGCTCATGGGACTCAGGAACTCTGTTTTCCATGAGTTCATGGACTGTTTAATCTTCATATTCATCGATGAAATCCTAATCTACTCGAAGAAAAAGGTGGAACATACTGAGTATCTCAAGACCATATTGCAAGTTATTCGACACCATCAACTGCATAGGAAGCTAGCAAGTGCATGTGTTGGACATGAGAGGTGCATTTCCATAGGAATGTGGTGTCTCAACAAGGTGTAGGAGTGGAGCCATAAAATTTTGAAGTGGTTGTTTCTTGGGAAGCACCCTAGAATGTGGAAGAAGTATGTAGCTTCCTTGGTAAGGATGTATATTAACAGAGGGTTGTACCTGATTTCTCTTAAGTTGTAGCACCATTGACAACATTGACCAGGAATGACGAGGATTTTGTGTGGAGAGAATAGTGTGAGGAATTGTTCGACAATCTAAAGGAAAATTTGGTCACTGTTCTAGTGCAGTAGTTTCCATAAGAAGGGGTTATGTTTGAGGTTTTTTGTGTTTCTTCCCATATTTAAATGGGATACGACTTCATGAAACAGTGGATAGTGATATCTTATGGGTCTAGGTAGTTACATCCCCATGAACATAACTATTCCATCCCTGATATGTCACTTGTAGAGGTCGCGTTTTTGCTGAAGTTGTGGCAGAATTAGATCACTGGGGAGCACATTGTGGTTTTCATAGATCACATGATTTTGAGGTACATCCATTCCCTATGGGAAATAAACATGAAATAGTGGATATGGATGAACTTTCTCTAGGATTACAATTTTGAAATCTCTTACACCGAAGGAAAGGGGAATTTTTTGGTCGATTATTTGAGCAGGAAATCACAGAAGGAAATATTTAGGAAATCTAAAAACTCATAGAAGGATATGGAGGAGTTGGATTCCCTTCACATAGATGAAGGAATGGACGGTGGAAGAGGCTATTTGTTTCATATGATAGTGTAATGTTATCAAATGTAGCAGGTGGAATAGTCTCAGTGGGGAGAATCAGAGGTAGAGGTGTTGTGCAATCATGTTGACAAAAGTGATGCTCTAGAGTATTGGTTAGGGTACGGTCCTAATAAGATGTTATTTTGTAGAAGGCTGTTTGTTCTAGTAGTGATTTACAAGGGAGTCCTTTGTTAGTTACACAACTCACCCATAGCTGTACACCAAAGAGTTTCCAATATGTACCATGGATTAAGGGAGCAGTTTCGGTGGTATGGGATGGGATGGATAGTGTGAGAGTTTATGGAGAAATTCTTTGTGTTCCATTAGGTGAAGGATGATCACCCTGTTCTTAGTGGTCTGTTTTAGCCCTTATATTCCCCTGAGTGAAAGTGGGATAACATCTCAAAGGATTTGATCATAGGGTTACGTAGGTCTCCTGGAGGATATGATGCTATCTATGTATTAGTAGATCATTTGAAAAAATCAGCCCACTTATTAGCGATTAAGGAGTCAGGCATTATAGATGACTTGGAAAAGTGGTATGTGGATGAGGTGGTGTGGCTACATGGAGTTTTGAGATCCATTATATTGAGTTTGGATATATGTTTTACCTTATGAATTTTTAGGGGATTGAAACATGATTTTGGCACTCAGTTGAGCCTCAACACTGCCTTCCACCCCATATAGATGGGAATATAAATTATATAATATAAACATTGGAGGACATGTTGGGAGAATGTATATTTAAATTTGGAAGATCTTTTGTGTCACACTTTCCATTGGTATAGTTTTTTTTATAATAACTTCTACCACTCTTCCATTAACATGGCCCTATTTGATGATTTTTATAAAAGGCCTTTTCTGTCACACATGCTCTAGAAATAGGTTAGAGAGAAAACTATTCTTCATCTCTAGGTAGTTAAAAGAACAATAGATATGGTTTAACTTGATCATGAGAAGTTGAAAGAAGTACACGACCGGTTGAAGTCTTGTGCTAGTCATAGGAGGTTGACCTTGGAGTTCAAGGTTGGTGACCATGTGTTCTTGAAGGTTTTCCCTCGACATGGGAATCAGAGTTTTGGTAGAGGGATTAGGATTTCTCCCAGGTTTATCAGACACTTTGAGGTTTTGGGGAAAGTCAGTGAGGTGTAATACAAGTTGGAATTGCCACCATAGTTGGGGAGGATACACAACATCTTTCACACCCCCCAACATCTATGGTATCCCCACGATGACTCCGATTTCATTGACTAGGTATAGATGTATATCAATGACACCACAACATATGTGGAATGACCAGTAGAGGTCCAGGATCATTATGAGAAAGTGATGTCTGGGTGGAACATTCTATTGTTTCCCGTGTTATGGGGGCATGGTGGCCTAGAGGAGAGTACATGGGAATGAGAAGGGAAGATTCATTCCCAGTACCTAGATCTTTTTCTGTGTTTTTTATTGTTATGTATTCATTTATAATGTGATTCTTGAACCTTTTTTTCTATGAGATGAGTTTTTTCCATATTCCATAATTTGTGATAATGTCCTGAAATGTTGAAAAAGGAGGTCCTAGTTTATAATCAAGACACATTAATTGTGATGTGATTAAACCCATTCTAGGAAGTCAGTGGCACCTTTAGTGGATAGTATCTTGAAAAAATGTTAGGAACTCCCCTGTTCATGTGTTCGGATACTGTAATTTTTTTTCTAGTGTGGTTATCTTCTGGTCAGTTCAGTAAGAAGATGTCGGAGGGGGTGTTCTTGGATTTTTATGTTCCACTCAAACATTCAAACCACATAGGTTGTTTTATCCTTGAACATTGACATGTTTAGTCGGTAGCGGTGTTTTAAAAGTAGAGGGATCCTTGAGAAGTATCTCAAGGGGTGGTTGTTCAGACCTCTCTTTCCTTGGGGCTTGTTTTTGAATTCTCATGGTAAATAACTGTTTGATAGGTATCTAATTTTGTGTCATGGGGCTCTTCGATTTGTTATGCTGAAAAAATTCAGTGTTTGAGGTATTTTGGGAGGTCAAGGTGACATATTTCAATAGGTTGAAAAATTAGGAGTTTTTCCAATTTTCCACTGCTGGGTCAGACTGGTAAGTTGTGATGATGAGTCAGGATAGCTAGTAAGAATGGTAGGTCACTTATGGTGAGATGGTAGGTTTAAATGGTGATTCACTAATAGTAGGTCATGTTGGTGAGTTTCTAATAGTAGCATGCGACGGTGACTTGCACTGGTGAGTCGCAACAGTTCCTCACACTGGTAGCTCGCTGAATGGTGACTCGCTTTGGTAGATCATAATGGTGATTCATCTAATGGTGATTCGTACAACGATAGCTCATTCTAAATGTGAGTTGTGAAAAATATATCATGTTTCCTATAGTCTCTCCAATTTAACATTTTTATTGACATAAAATGAGTTTAATACTTAATTAAATGGATTTTGGAGTAGTTTCAAATTATATCTATATTAGAAAAACCCAACGCTTCTCATTACTCCCAAACCACATGGTCTTGTTCATGATCTTCTTTTAATAGATTTTTATAACTTTTTAACCTATTGATTTAGGATCTTTCCTATCTAAAACTATGATCTTATCTTCCTTGTGTTATTTCCATTCTTTGGGTATGAGACACCCAACCCCCCCAATTTAGCATGTATTTGTAACGTTTTTTGGGATCACGTCTTCCATGGAGGATTTTCCTACCACATATGACCACTTTTTTTGAAAAAAGGATGTATTGATCATCTATTTTTTAAGGTAGGTATCCATTCATCTCTCCTTTATTTTTGCATCTTATGGGGGTGGGCGTATCATTGTTTCTGTAGAATATAGTTGAATAAATATTAACAATTTTAATTGAATCGGTTTTATATCAATAACATGGTGTTGTGGAAAAAGTGATTCAATTTTATGTTTTATTCATTTCATAGTTATTTTAATTTGTATGGTATATATGCCTAATGAAAATTTTGGTTATTAGGGGTATTTTTTTTCACACCAGTGATGGATTGTGAATGATTATTGTTAGTCATTTTTTGAATGACTATATAAATAAATTGAATTACCCATTTATCTTCAGTTAATTAAATGGATTCCCTCAGATCTAAATGATTCTATGATCACACACTCAATTTAAAAAGTGGATTTGGAATAATTTCACCATTGTTAAAACAAAATCAGTTTTGTTATAGTTGGGATGTGTGGTTTACTATGGGTATTATATTTACAGAATGATTATGGATGTGGTTGTATGGTGGGACTATGATGGGTCTAGTGTGGTTATGCAGTGTGGATGTTGAGAATGGTTGTGATGAGATGTGTTGCTGGGTGTGGTTGTGAGTTGGGGGTTTTCTCTATCGAGAGGATAGACCAGGTGTGATGATTTTGAAGAATTATGATGGTAGTGGTTCATATGGGTAATTAGCCTATAGTTTCTCTATGATTAGCATGCAGAATGCATCACACTATGTCTCCAGACCGGTGTATTTATATGTCATGAATTGGTGGTAAATAGAGAAGAAGTATGAAGTAGGTTAATTTTTTAATAGTTCTTCTTCCTCGGTGTGAATTTCTTTGTGCTACTTATTCTGTTATGCTTAGTAGTTCCCTGGATAGTAATAAATAAATGAAGTATTAATAAAGAATGAGGATTGGTTAAATTAATTGGATAGGGTATAACTTGTGTTTGTGTCTTGTTGTTTGGTGTTGTGCATTTAGAAGTGTAAATTCATGTTTTGGAGGGTGAGAGGTGATGGGGTAAAAAATGTGATATTACTAATAGTATAAGGCTATTGGTCTTGATATTATATGTATTGCATGTATTTTCCTTGTGATTTTTATATGCACCCCACCCTAGATGATCACTATGTGCCAAAATCCCCCATCATCACGGGGGTGGGTGCCTTTCCTAGACATCCCAGTGTGCAGAAGGATGGATGGAGACCCATTCTTCCCTTCTCCCACTTCATGGCGGTGATTTACCAAGATTTTTTGGTAGGCTATGGTTTGGGGTTCCCTGGTGTGTGGGGGAAAGTAGTTATTCTCAGGTGTCTTTAGGATGAGATATTTTGTTATTCCCATGTATTTTTTGGGTGAGATATGTTGTTCTCTATTAGGAGTCTTCAGGAAGCGGTGTGGTTGTAGACTAGGTGTCTACGTGCTGGATGTGGTGTTATTAGGGCCCAGGTGTCTACGAGTGGGATGTGATGTTGTTGTGGCCCATGTGTCTGGGGGTGCGATGTGAAGTTGTTGTTCCCCAAGTGTGTGCGGGTAGTAGTGGCATCGTTCCTTCAGATGATGTGGGAGTAAAATGCCGTTTCTAATTAGGCATGGGTTTCTAAACTAGTGGGAAGTGGTGAAGGGTACCCAAATACTTTATGTACTTACTATATTACTTAACATGACTTCTGTTACTTGCAGATTGTTCCTTGGTGAAGATGGGGTGGCTAGTATACCTTGTTAGGTTCTATTGGGTTCTACTATTTCTGATAGGGGAATTAGTATTCCTCTTACGCTTGTGAATGAGAGACTAGGGTTATTCCTACCAATTATATTTTTATGCTCATAAAACATATATAAAACAATTTTCAGGTTTCTAGGAGGATTACATAGACTGTTATGGACCTTACAAGATCAGATGTTTGGACATTTTATACATCACTACTTATCTTTGATTTTGGAATTTTACTTTGAATTTTTGTTTCATTTGAAATAGTCTTATTTTAAACATGCACATGGGATGGATTTTGGATTTCATTTAAATTTAGTCTTTGCATTTGTTCTGGTAGGGAAGATCTTATCTTCCAATCATGTTTTCTTTATAAAAGGTAATTCCTCCAATTTTTTTAAAATTTTATATCCTTGTTGTTGGTCACCACCTCAGGGCTTACTAGAGGCGGGACTTGGGGTTCATTATGCCCCTTTATTCATCTTGAGGAAATAGGGTAATGAAGAAACACTTCTTATGATGAGTTTTCCATTATTGAATTATCCATGTTAACAATAATGAAATTTTTTTTCTTTATTACATGAAAGAAACCTTCATGTTCAAAGATCATTTATTTTTCTCTTTTGGCCATATATATATTTTCAAAACATGTAAATCATATGGCTAATATCATAAATCTGTTAGAATAATAAAATTTAATTCTATATCAAATAAAGGAAGAAGAAAAAATTTTAGTCTCATTGAATCATGAACATATTAAATAATATCTAATATCATCTTACAAACAAAATCATATTATGTATATGGGATTAAGAATACTCTATTCATTTACTATGTAACTCAACTGATACCTTTAATGAATTACTCCATGCTTCCATAAGTATATAGATTTAATTGATGAAAAATTTATATACAAATTTACTAGGAATTTAATTATTTCAACACATATATTTTTAATTAAGAACATTTATCAGATCCCCACTATTTCATAATAACATTATGCTTCTACTGAACAAGGACTAATCACAATATTTAAAAAGATGGGGATGCTGATATTATTTAAAACATACGCTATTATTATATGAGTATCATGTTTTATAACCATTCCCCATATATTTTTTTAAAAGTAATCCAACTAAAATGGTGACCCTGTTTTAATGTTCATAATATCCATTAGTGAGAAAACATACATATTTTACTAAGAAATGAGCCCTCTATGGCATTCCTCTCAAAAACTTTCTATTTATATTGGAAATAAATATTATATATGACTCATGGATAGTTGATCATACAACCCTCTGTTTAATTATTCATATGGATTATCTCAACATCATTCCCCGAGTTACATTTTGAAGGATTTCCCTTCTAGGTATAAGCAAAAGAAAAAGTAAAAAATAGATTAACAAATGACAACCCATGGAAACCCTTCTATGGAAGAACCTACACAAGGCTGAACCAGTATAAAAAATTAATTTCTTTCCCTATAAATGATAATTCAGGGGGTACCCTAATAGGGAAAAAATACATGATTTTATGATCATGGTCTTGAAAAGTACCATTTTGGAAGGAGTCTCACACATAGTATTTGAATCAGATTTTATTCTCACCATTATATCTCATGTTATTCCCATTATGTGTACATTGTTATTTTTTATTTACTTTGGAACCATATTACCACTTCCCAATACGCATGTTCAAAACATTTTTATATCTAACTCTTTACCCAACTCATTGGCTTGTGTTACTCACCCAAGAATAGATGCCATGTATATTCATAAACATTGGAATGCATTATATGCATGAAATACATGAACACATCATGTAAAGGATTATAATTATATGTCACTAAAAATATCTACATGATTAATACTATAGAAATAGATAGCCAACCCCATTCACATTCCTACAAAAGGCATAGTCCTCCCGTTATATAGGTAGTCTGAACCCAAGTCCCTCTAAAAAGGGATACAATTCAAAAAAGATAATCTAATTTATAATAATTTTAATACCTTGTATGCACAAACTATTTTCAACAACTAAATTAAAACTAATAAATTAAATTACAATCCATAGTCAAGGTAGATGAAATGCTAAATTCATTATTTATTCAATCCTATCATGTAATGGAATTCTCTATCCTTGAAGAAGTTTAACATCTTAAACTATGCCATACATAACATTCACATTACGTAAAAAAAGTAATAAACATGAATAGATAAGGAAATATAATTCAAATAGATGAAGAAATAAACTATTTATACATTACATAACCATTTGTGAACATTACACAATTGAAAGATAATTATAATTTTTTGTATAATTTTAGCTCTCATAAAAAGGAAATTTGATAAATTTTAATATAACAGTTATATATTCATTCCAATATGAACATTCATATTAATAATTATATAGAATTTCCATTTAAATATATAATATTTTATGAACTATAAAAAAATTATAATTCAAAAACTATTATATATACATTTTATAATATCTAATATCACATATTTAATCATCATTTAATCCTTGATCAAATAAATCATCAAAATAGTTTTTATGTGGCTTAAATAATATACAAATAAAGAACACTTTTATTTTTAAACAATTAAATATATTAATTATGAAAAATTTAAAATTAAAACATAAAAATTATATATATATATTTGGCATTATTAAATATTTCATAACCCTTTATAAATTAGTCCTTATGATTTCTATATAAACACTTCTATTATTAACATATAATTTAGAAAAAAAGTACAGGGTTTTTCAAATATTACTATTATATATTGAGGAATAAAATATTTTATAAACCTTTAATTAATTTTTAATAAATAAATAAATAATTAATTTATAAACCATTTATAAATTAAAATTTTCCTAAATACCTTTTATAATGACTTATAACCATTTTAAAAACCATATAAATCCTTTATGAATTTAAAATCAATTTTTAAAATACTTTCTTTTTACTAGGATGAAAAACCCATATTTTTCATAAGGGTAATCTCCTTTTACCATTATGTAGACAATCTATGTTATGGTAGATACTCATTACCCATACATAGAAAACACCGAATAAGGGTACACAAAGTCTTCAATTTACAAAGAAAAAGGAGAACCGGGTCTACACTTACGTGAACCCCTTCATGTAATGGTAAGCCACATGTTTTCTTTTGTGTGACCACTCATATATAGGTAACACCACAGTTACCCTTATGCAACTAATCTCCATAAGGCTGATTCCTCGATTACCTTTAAATGTAAATTTATACATTCCACCTACCCTTACGTTGATAGGTCTATGTAAGGTTATGTATATATGACCCTTGAAAATACCACACTAGTTAAGGGTAATTACTTGGTTACCCATATGCATCTCATTTGTGTTAGGGTAAGGAACTCATTACATTTATGTAGCCCAACTACATAATGGTAAACCCTTTAAAACACCAAATTTTTAGAAACCAAAAATGATGCATTTTTTATTGTTTCTTAATCCTTTAATGCAATATATCATTTATATAAATAATGTATCTGTATAATACCACTAAATGGATTTATCAAATGATGATAAAAACTATTAGAAGTATTATTAATGATTTAAACCCTCATATCGGGATCTTTCATTCATGATAAATGAGACATACACATAAAATAAAAATGGAGACACATGATATAACATCTGTAAGTAAATTGTAGGGTGTTCTAAATATCATTAAACTCTATCACATGGGTCTAATAATGAATACCATGTGAAGAAATAGGGAATCCCCTCTCCATAGTGTATCGATGGAATGCACATCAATCCCTCAACATATGAGCAGTATTTACCAACATATATAATGTGATAGCTCCTCACAATAAAGAGGAGTAAGATAAATTATTATTTATATTAATTGAGAGGTTTGAATAATCCTACATGGAATCAATCCCTACACAGCCATAACATGGAAGTAATTTATATAGGTAATCAATGACCCTCCAAAATTCCTGTATAATTTATTCATCCATTGAAACACATGAATAAATTTCATGGACAATTCAAGAATGAAATTATACATCATATGAAATTAATCCATTAGTAATTCATCTTATGTAAATACTTATTTAATGATGTAATATGTTGGGGAGACATAAAATGATTATAGTTATCATTTTGATTCAATTGTATGTTGCATAAAAAATATACTCTTATGTGTTAGTAAATCATAATTTTTATGAAATATGAAACGAAAAGAATACATATCCCACAAAAATTCACACACACACACACACACACACACACACACATATATATATATGGATTTTGTTAATATCTCTATCAACTCGTTTGTGTAATTTAATTTTTGTAACGGTAATTTTCACTTTAATTTTGTTGAAGGATGGTGAATGGGTGTAGTCATAATTTTTGTAGGAAAAAATACTTATCTATTTTCTTTTATATTTTTGGTTGTTTTATAATTTTGTCTATATGGTGGTTATTAAGGTAAAGGAATCTAATTACGGGGTTCACTATGTTTGTAATGGGGGAAAATACACAAATTCTATCATTTTAGGTCTACTAATAGGATATTTGATCAATTATGTATATATTTTTCAAGGGATATGTGGAAAAGATAATTTTTAATGATATTGAAAGAAATTTTATCATTATATATCAAAAACTATAAATTTTAAATTTTTATTCTCATCAATTTTCATTTTTTTCCAAATAAATTTTTATGGATATAATATTATTTTTTTATTAAAAAGAAAAGGTGAAAATCTTAAAGAAGGTTCATTCAAATGATTTTTCATTATTAGTTGTTATAAACCATTATAAATCTAATATAATATCTCCAAACATGAAAATTAATGCTGTAGAAAAAGAAATTTTAGCATATAACTTGAGCTCCAATGAGCATCATTTATAGTTCCTCTCTAGTGTTTATCTACATTGTCACACCAAGATTGGCATTTCACTATAGGCGCACTAACACCATTTTTGAATTGATATGTTGAAATAATATCATGTTTTGAAAATAAAAAATAAACTTTCATCCATTTTATCACATAAAATAGATTATATGGTTGGATAATTTTTTATATACTTCATTATGAAGTATCCCAACTCCATTCTGGAGTTTTGGGTTGGAGATGGTCTTAGAGTTTGTTATGGAAACCCACTAGAAATATGGTCACTGACTAAAATTAGTGTCAATTATCAATAAAAGTTTATAAAGAATGAATTTTTCAATGTCTTAAAAACATTATAAAAATTATTAAAATAATTTGTCTTAAATTTCCATATTATTAATATATATATATATAAATGAAAATTTTGGGGCCATTTTGAAATAGATAAATAGAATAAATCCAAGATCAATTTCTCAAGAATTGATTCATTTTTATCTTCATAACACTATATATATTCATGCTTATATTCATATATATATTTTTAAATACCTTAACATTATGAATAAAAATACACCCAAACACATATATATTCACATACACACATTTCTAGATATATATTTTCTAAAAAGGATATATCTATATTTATTTTATTTTCACAATATATAAACATATATAATATTTGTATATTCATTATTTACAAAATGAATCTATAAACATATTGATAACTTCTTCCCTTTATCAGCTCTAAACTAGCACAAAAAAGAACCCCCTTTATGAGTTCTTTTTAGTACTAGTGAAGAGCCCTTTTAACTGTGATTTTTTATTATTGATAAAATTTGTTGGATATTAAAGGCACTTACAACATCAGAGTTTTCTTAGAATTGATGAAGAGTATTACTAGCATTGTTAATATCAATTTCTACAGTAGTGATATTTGTGTGTAGTAAATAATTATATATGTATATAAATTTATATTTACATATATATAAATACATATTATTTTGTGTTAATATATATATATATTAATTTTAATATATTTTAAAACATATTATTTCATGTAGATTTAAATAAAATTAAATACAAATATATGAAAATTATTATAAATTTATATATAAATAATTAATCTTTAATATTTTTTTAAACAAATTACTAGTGTTTAAACTTATAGAATTTTAAATATCTATTTATAGATATTGTTATATATATTTTAAATTATTTAAAACATTTTTAAAATATTTTTTTTTTTAATATTATAAGTAAGGGTTTAAAATTTCCAATAATGTAATAAATTAATGGTGGTATAGAACCCTTGAAAATTATTATAATAATGGGGTTTGAAAATTATTTTATTAATTATATATATGTACATATTAAAATATTTTGTTAAAGTATTATGTATGGAGTGTTATGATACATTATGTATATATATATATCAGTAGAAAACATATTTATATGGAATTTAATAATTCATGAAGATCACATCACTTGATATCCGTAATTCACAATGAAAGATTTTTTTGGTTTCTTTTTTTGGCCATTTTTCCTTTAGTATCAATATTTTAGACACAATTGCACATGTTTTGGAAAATTTGATTACACACCTTTAAACATGAATTTCCAAAAATTTGGGTGGTGAGGGGAGGAGTTCAACCTTTCAATCAGGTGTTAGTAACTCAACTTAATTCCAATGGGGAAGAAGAAAAATTATATACCTGATTGGGTACTTAAAATTTCATAAAAAAATATTGAAATAAACCTTGATAAATTATTTTGTCGCATTATATAAACATGGAATAAAAAGTCACTATGTACTGGTACCTTATTCACATATAAAAATTGGAAACATTTATCTCAATCAATTTTGTAGTGTTATTGTAAAAATCGGAATTCCCTATAAAAGATTTGAAAACACACAATGCAACCCTTTATCACCTCAAATAAAACACTGATAGTTGGTAGACTTTTATTAGTTCCAAATAAAATCATTAATAAAAGTACCCTAGAATTTATAAAAAAAGACAACATTTGTTTGTTCTTTTTGAGCACATATAAAGGAAACCCTTACCAATCATTTTATTATCATTGATAAATGGTTCCACACTTTCTAAAAATGATCCATAATTAATTTGTGACTAGTAGGAATCAACCACATGTCATTATGGTACATGATGTAGAAGTTAAGACTTAAAGGTCATGTTTTCAAAATAAAAATATCACTCTCTTTTAAAAAAATTTTCTATTTGAAAAAAAAACTAGAAAACAATCTTATATTACTTCCAAAATATACTTCAACGATCCGTAATTCATTTTTAACTTGTAGGAATTTTATTCACATAAATCTGAAAAAAGATTATCATAAAAACTATTAATATATATTTTAATTGAATATATAATATATCATGTGGAGAGTGAATAATTTTTCTCAGATTGAAATTATATTATTTATCAGTCTTCTATTATTGTTTTTCTTAATTTGGGCCTGAGAAAATAGGTTTGATTTATTTTTATTTACATTATTCTTAAATTTAAAATTTTTATTTGTTTGTGATCCTTAATTGTAGTGTGATCCATTTGTGTTGGGATGTTCCCTTGCACGCCATCCAGTTGTGTGGGAAACTATATTCAGATCATGACTAATTTCAATTCTATCGAACTCACTTTTCATTTATGGTTTTTATTTGTTCTACATATTTATATTCCACCCATGTTATCCTTGTTTTCCAACTATTCAATCTCACTCATTTTTCACTACTATAAAGTTAGGCTATTGCCACAATTTCAAACCGTGGCTAAAAGCCCAAAACCATGGCTATAGGTTATAACCATGGTTCATTGAACAATAACTATAGGGGTTTAGCCGTAGTTTGAAACCGTGGATTAAAACCTTCCCATTTCAAAAAAAAAACCAGCCCCCCTCCTGGAACCCCTTGGACAGCAGCCACCACCCCCTACTGGACCCCCCTAGACAACAGCCCCAACCCCCTGGACAACAGCCCCCTGCTGGACTGCAGCCCCCCTGCTGGACCCCCTTGGACAATAGCCCCCTTCTGGACCCCCCTGGAGAGCAGCATCCCCCTTCCTAGACCCCCTGGATAGCCGCCACCACCACACATCCCTTCCACCACTTGCACCCCCTTGCACACCCCTTTCCCCCCTGCTGGACCCCCTTGGACAGAAGCCCCCCACCCCCCCTACTAGACCCCCTTTGACAACAGCCTCCCACCCCCTTGACAACAACCCCCCTGCTGGACCCCAAGACAATAGCATCCCCCTACTGGACCCCCCTGGACAGCAACCCCCTTGATGGACCCCCCTGGACAGAAGCCCCCCCACTGGTGGACCCCCTAGACAACAACCACCTACTGGACCCCCAAGACAGTAGCCCCCTACTGGACCCCCTTGCACCCCCTACTGGACACCCCCCTTTCAACCATGATGGACACCCCCTTTCACCCCTGGAATACACCCCCCACGCCCCTTTCACCCCTTGAAACCCCCTTATACACCCCTTTCCCCCTACTATACCCCCTGGACAGTATCTCCCCAAACCCTACTGGACCCCCTAGACAGCAGCCCCAGCCCCACTATATAACAACCCCCCCACTGGACCCCCTGGACAACCGCCCCTGCTGGACCCCCTGGACAACATCTTCCCTTGCTAGACCACATGTACAACAGCCCCCCTGCTGGAACCCCTTTCACCACACTTCTGGACCCCCTTGCACCCCTGCTGGACACCCCCTTGCACCCCCTAGACAACATCAACACCCCCACATCACTTGCACCCCTTGTACACACCCCCATTCAGCCCCTTGCACACACCTTTCCCTCAGCTGGATCCCTGGACAGAAAACCCCCCCACACCCCCACTGGACCCCGTAGATAGCATCCCCAACCCCCTAGATAACAGCCCCCCTCCCCCCCGCCCTGCTGGACCCCCTGGAAAGCCCCCCTACTGGACCCCCTGGACAACATTCCCCCCAGCTAGACCCCCTGGACAGCAGCCTCCCCTACTAGACCCCCTGGACAGTAGCCCCCCTGCTTGACCCCCTGGACAGCAGCCCCCCTACTGGACCCCCTGGAAAGAAGCCCCCTGCTGGACCCCCTGGACAACACCCCCCCTTACACATCCCTTGCACATATCCTAAGGGATCCTTAGTTAAGAATATTTACCAAGCAGGTGAGCTTTTTGATTTTCCCTTAGATGTACCTACCAAATCATAACCTGTAGAGGCTAATTTACCTAGTTTTGAGAGATTTGTTTCCCCAGTGCCTTCATATTTTGTACCAGTAGTATATTTATAATATTTCAGAAAAATACTTCTTTTAGATTTCAGTAGATTTTTGAGTAATCAGCAACCTCCTATTGTTGCATCTACATCTAGTGCTCCACCTCCCTCAACTTTAGTTGATACTGATTTAATCTAGTCTATAGTCAAATAGTGTTTCCATGTGTTTATTGGTGATGTGCATTCATCTCATGAGGATTAATTGAGGCAGAGTCTGTAGAATTGGTTTTCAAGGAATAGGTTGACCAGTTGAAAGTGATGACAACTCTACTCAAGCTATTCATGGAGGAGAAGATTTCATTAGTAGTATGGAGAGATGTGGAAATATTATTATAGACTTTTTCAGTCTTGTGAAACCTTTCCTATATTTATCCAATACTCTAGTGGTTACTGGATAGAAGTCTAAAGTGCAACAGTAAAGTGGACCCCAAAGTCCGTACTGCAATAGTGGTGATAATTGCGGGACACAAGCATTTGACCCAACTAGATTGGGCTACACCAATCCAACAATCTCCCTTGTTGCATCCCATAATGAGAAAGAGGTTAAGATTACCCTTTTTTCTCTAAATATTGAAAGTGTGGCTGGTCCTGATGAGTTCACAAATTCTTTATGTTCTACTCGGACATAGATCGTGATGAGCCCCTTAACGCTATGAGGGAGTTCTTTAACCATGCCTCAATGCCCTATGGAATCAAATCCAATTTTATTTCCCTGATCCAAAAGAAGGAAAATTCTGTGGTTGTAAAAGATTTCAGACATGTTTCAATTGGGAAAACATTTCAAAAAATCATTAGCAAAATTATTTCTCTGAGGTTAGGTCCCATTGCTCGTGGGTTTATCTCCTCAAATCAGCCCCCCCGGATAGCCCTTGGATACCCCCTAGACACCCCACCTACACCCTTCCCCTACCCTACAGACCCCCGAACCCCCCGTTAGACAAACCTTGGACACCCCCCTGGACAGCCCCTCCTAGACACCCCACCTTCACCCTACCCCTACCGAAAAGACCCCCCAACACCCCCAGAAAATCCCTTGGAGACCCCACCATCACCCTTCCCTACAGACCCCCCCAGACAGCCCTAATACACCCCCTAGATAGCCCCTCCTAGACACCCCACCTGCACCCTCCCCCTGCCCAGAATACCCCCCCAGCACCCCCAGATAGCCCTTGGACACCCCACCTGGACAACCCCACCTAGAAAATTCTATAGCCATCAGTACCTTCACTTCATTATGAAATTATGCTAATTGAACAATTCCTTGAATCTTTTCTAATAATAATATCTGTCCATCTTAGTCTGAATAATAGACTTCCACGACTTATAACTCAGTACCTCTAGTAGGATTGTTACAAAAATATTGTTAAGAGACTCATAAATCTAATGATGGATAAATATATCCTCAAAATTCGGTAACGAAACCAATTCATCATAAGAATCTTGTTACCCATGAATTATTGTGGGGCTAACATCATGATTATGGGGTTCCAAGGTGTGCCTTCAAGATCGATTTATTGAAGGATTTTGATTCGGTCAGGTTGGACTTCTTATGGGATTCTTTAGATCTGCTCGGCATTTCAGCTAGGTTATCCTCTTGGGTTAAAAGATACGTCTCTACCCCAATGTTCTCGGTGAACATTAATGGCAGTTCACATGGATACATTTTGGGGAAAATAGGGCTCAATAAATGTTATCTGCTTTCAACTTTCCTTTTTTTTTGTGATTTTCATGGTGTTTTTCTCACGCATTTTGGAATGCCGGAGGCTGGGGGCTGGTGCGGTGGCTGGTGCGGGCTGGAGTGGCTAGTGAGGGTGGGAATTCAAGAAGAAGGGGGATGGAAGGGGGCTGGTGTAGGCTGGAATAGGTGGCAGGGGGCGGGTGTGGGCTGGATTGTAGGTGGCTGGGGGATGTTGGGCATGTGGCAGGGGCTGGTGCGGGCTGAGATGTAGGAGGCCGGGGGCTGGTGAGGGCTGGAACTGGTGGCTGGGGATTTTTTGCAGGTGGTAGAGGGCGGGTATGAGTGTTTTTCAGGAGGCTGGGGGGTGGTGGCTTGTGCGGGCTAGATTGCAGGTGGAAGGGGGATGGTGCGGGCTCGAATGCAGGTGAAAGGGGGATCGAATGCTGGTGGAAGGAGGCCGATTGAAAGTGCTCGGGGGATGGTGCGGGCTAATTCGAAGGTGGAAGGGGGGCTGCTGCGGTCTGGAATGCTAGTGGAAGTGGGTTAAAATGAAGGTGGAAGGGGGCTGGTGTAGGCTGTATGTGGCTCCAACAGGGTCAAATCATGACATTACTATGGTGTGACCATGGCGTGACCGCAGCGTGACCGTGGCATGACCGCGGTGTGACCGCAGCTTGACCGCGGCGTGACCGGAGCATTACCGCGGCGTGACCGCGGTGTGTTGGCCTGGTCCAGTGTCATTCGCGGGGCTGCATCTTCCGGCGAGGAGTGAAGGGAACATGAGGAGGCGGGGAAACATTCTGGTCGTCACCCCACTAGTAGAAATTGTGTTTAGTGAGTCTCATCAGTGATCACAAGACTCATGGAATACTATCACTATGAACCGCTGCGTGGTGTCGTCCTGAATTAGGGCCAAATCACGAAATTTCCGCAGCATGAACATGGCGTGTAGCCCGGTATAGTGACATCCGCAGGGAAGTATCATCCGGCCAGGAGAGAAGGGAGCGGGAGGTGGTGGGGAAACATTACGACCGTCGCCCCGCCTGCAAAAATTGTGATTAGTCTGTCTCAACATTGATCACATGACTTATGTCATACTATCACTACGAACTGTAGCAAGGTGTCGTCCTGGAGTAGGGCCAAATCACGGTGTGACACCGTCATGACCGTGACGTGACTGCGGCATGTTGGCCCAGTCCAGTGACATCCACAGGGTAGCATCTTTCGGCCAGGAGCAAAGGGAGTGGGATGAGGTGGGAAAATATTCCGATCATCGCCCTGCCGGTAGAAATTATGATTACTCCATCCCAAAATTGATCACAAGACTCATGGAATACTAGCACTGTGATCCAATGCGGGGTGTCATCCTGGGGTAGGGAAAAATCATGGCATTACCGCGGCATGACCGCGACATGACCGCGGCGTGACCGCAACATGACAAAGGGGTGACCGCGGCGTGATCATGGTGCGACTGCAGCGTGACCATGGCATGACCGAAGTGTGTTGGCCTGGTCCATCGACATCCTTAGGGAAACATATTTCATCCAGGAGTGAAGGGAGAGGGAGGAGGCCGGACAACATTCCGTTCGTCACCCCGCCATCAGAAATTGTGATTAGTCAGTCTCAACATTGATCACAAGACACGTGAAATACTATCGTTGTGAACTACTGCGTGGTGTCATTCTGGAGCACGACCAAATCATGGCGTGACTGTGGCGTGACCGCGGCATGATCGCAATGTGACTGCGGCATGAACGCGGCATGACCGCAACGTGACCACGGCGTGACCGCGTCGTGACCGCAGCATGACCGTGGCGTGTTGGCTCAGTCCAGCGACATCCGCGGGGCAGCATCTTCCGGCAAGGAGCGAAGGGAGCGGTCGGAGGCAAGGCCACTTTTCTTGTGTCGCCTCACCGATATAAATTGTGATTAGTCAGTCTCAACATTGATAAAAAAAACTCATGGAATACTATCAATGCGAACTGACGTGGGGTGTCTTCCTGAAGTTGGGCCAAATCACAACATTAACGTGGCGTGCCCGCAGCATGACCACGGTGTGATTGCGGCATGACTGCGGCATGACTGCGAGAGGACCATGATGTCACCGCGAGAGGACCGCAGCGTGACCGCACCGTGTTGGCATGGTCCAGCGACATCCACATGGAAGCATCTTCTGGCCAGGAGAGAAGGGAGAGGGAGGATGCGGGGAAACATTCCGACCGTCACCTCACCGACAGATGATAGAACAAATCAAATATTTAATATTCTATAACAAGGGATCGACCGAGAAGGTTGTAGAGAGTGGCACAATGACGCAACGTCGAAAGGGAAAAAATGACAGAAAAGAATCATACACCCTACCCAAACCATTTATAAATTCATTCACTTTTCCTAAACATGAAAATTTTATTTATAATATTCAAAACGTGAAAAGGAATGTGTCATGGCCCAGGAATATGCCTACTCAGGCAATGTCATTTGAGTTAAATGAGTATTATAAGTCAATTTATATTATTCAATGAAAACAAAAACTAACTAGCAAAAAAACAAACACCAACAAGAGGCATATGACAGACTCAAACCAAATCTAAACATGATACAAATAACCATCACTACTCTTTGGTTTAGAAGACAATGTACCTCTGTTGGAGGTGTTTTATTATAAAATCATAGAATTGATTTATCAGAAAATTCATTTAGTTATATTTAACATTTATTATAAAACTCATTCATCACAAATCAAATGCAATAATTTAAGCGACTAGATCAACATAACAATCACTGTGAGTTTTCGCAGATAGCATACCTCCGTTGGAGGGGTTTTATTATAAAAACATGACATTATTTATCAAATGAAAAAATTATATTAAAGAACCCTTATTCAAGATTTGGAATTCAATATAAATAATCAGAATTAAGAAAGAATCTAAATTATATTTAAATAATTATTGAATTAAAGAGTCTTGAAGAGGGATCCTACCTCAAGGTGGAACCAAACTGTCCTCTTCTACTCTTGGAGCATTCTAACAAAAAGTTATTGCTCCCCCACTGGGTATACGCACCTTCACACACATGCAAGGACACCTATCCCCTATGCACACACCCGCATGGCCATGAGCATGTGCAAGGGGATCCTTGCACATATGCTTATATGCATATACGAGTCTCCACTCACCTGCGTATGTATATATATATATACACATGGGAACACATAGCCCCATATGTGCATAATCTCTGCCGTGGTTGACTATACATGTAACGGGGGAACCCACAAACATATTCTTTCTTACCTATGCACACACAGGTGAGTCTCCCTTATCTTTGCTACTCGAAACCAATGAGTATGGATCAACGCTCAACGCAATGGATATTAGGAACATTAAAACACATAAAGGATTCTACATAACCAGTGAGAAACCATCCAATGACATTTAAGCATTACCTCAATTGGGAGAACCAAATCCACCTGAACTAACATGAAATGATCCAACACCCTACTGAAAACATAATATGGAGTCAAAAACACTGAAATCCCCAAATACTTGAGGTGTGAGACAAGTAGTAACCATATAATCATACATCGGGTCAAAGCCGGTGAACTAAATCAATCTGAACCCCATTTCCCCCTTCATAGAATATAATTACCCTTTGTCCATTGAAAGAAGTAAAAGACCTAAGTGGCCAATGTGATAAAAAAAATAAAATACAAAGTAAACTAAAACATATCTGTCTCCAGTGACTAAACACGTCACCACCCAATATATAAGAACCACAATGCGCCATGGGCCAAATCATGTTCCTGAAAGCAAGGGGAAATAGATCCATGTTTCAGAATGATACGATCAAATAGTATATTCATATTAATTAAAAATTAATCTTCATGTTAATGTTATATAATCAGATTGGCACTAGTTTTAGCTTAATTTGGTTTTGTTCGATAAAAGTTTTTATCCCACCTGATAATAAAAGTTTACTAGAGGACATAATTTCTAATCAAATAGAATATATCATAAAAAAATGGATCCACACCTATAAAGAAGGTAGAACATGATTAGAAACAATGTTTGATCATATAGTCTGATGAGTTATAAAAGGATAAACCAAAAAAATGAAAAACATTTCGAGTT
The DNA here is from genome assembly GCA_963277665.1 of Viscum album. Lineage (NCBI taxonomy): Eukaryota > Viridiplantae > Streptophyta > Magnoliopsida > Santalales > Viscaceae > Viscum > Viscum album. Next base: position 1,389,405,815 of record OY728160.1, read on the forward strand.
CTATAATTGCTCATGTGAATATGCAATTTTCAAAAAATAATAAACATGTGACTGAAGAGAAAACCATGTTTCCTCAACATAAATGTTTAGAATGTGAGAAATAAGAAAGAAAAAAGAAAATCAAACACTTTTGATCTACAAAGAAAAGTGCTCCAGTGTTGAGAAAAAATCCTAATAACTTAGAAGTTGATAAAACCACCTTATTACCATACTTGTTGATATAAAACAACACTCGAATTAAAATGTCACATAAAATTCACTTCACATATTTTTTTTTTGAAGGATACTAATTTTGTAAATTGAATCCTTCATATAGTGTTGTTATTCCATTGAAAAAATCAACATGTAGAAAATACAAAAATACATTCTTGTTAATCACTTCTCTAAAAAAGTTTCAACACCTTTACCATGAGTTAATTCCATATTTATTGAGAAATTATCATCTATATTAAACTTTAAAATTTAATAAAATATGGTTTCCCATTCACCCTACCCCCTGCCCCCTACGCCTGCCCCCTCCACCCTGCCCTTATCCCCTGCCCCCCTCCACCTAGCCCCAAGCCTGCAAAGCCCCCCTTGCACCCCCTTTCACCCCAACCCCCTATCCTACACCACCCCCTAGCCTGCACCACCCCTTCCTACACCAACCCCCTAGCCTGCACACCCCCCTGTGAGTCAATAAAATCTTTGGAGAGGCCTGTGGTGTCTAAAATGAGAGGAGTAAGGATTAAAATGGAAAACATAAATGCAATAATGTCAAACAAGATATATAAGCATAAATTACCACAAGAGGATCCTAATATATATGCTCACATGAATAAGCATGGGCTTTTTGTTGTTGTTGTTTCTCTACATAGCATTCATCCCTATCCATAGACACAACCTATCATGAGAAAACACACACACAAGAAATCCAGTTCTTGTGAAGACATTGAGACAAAGAAAACATCATAAAGATATATTTGGAAGGAGTTATACTAATGAAAGAGATATGAAGAATTCTTGGGGAGGAAGCCATTTCAAAAGGACCATCAGCATTTGAGAAATAATATTGGAAAAATGAGGTTCAATGAAATGTACTCCAAAAGCCTGTACTAAAAAGAACAGTACAGTGGTTATCGAACGAAAGGACCAAAAGTAGTATTGCATTGAAATTGATTGTAATTACGTCTAAATGTCATCAAGGATTATGATGCTTAATTGTGACTTATAGGCATCGTCAAATACCTGAAAAGAATAGGTGAAAAAATGACTAAAAGTATTCAGTATAAAAGATTAAAATTCAAAAAGCATAAACAAATGGAAACCTAGATGATTTTAAACCTTGACAATTTGTGCAGACATACTGGCCTCACTCACCCTAATCATTGATTCAGATGAAACCTAACTGTATAGAACCCAAAAAAAGTTTAAAACACAAATAGATGAAAGTGCATTAAAGTGAGAATAAAAGGAAACAATGAGAATTATTAAAATGCACTTACAATCTTAACATATGTGAAATCACTTTCAATAAAAATGGTTCCTGTACAACCCCTACCTCCTAGCTCAGCCCCCGACCCCGACTTCCCCCATGAACACCCCCTACCACCCCCTGGACAACACCCCCTCTCCCTCCCCTACCACTTTCACACCCCCCTACACCCCCACCACTTCCCCCCTTCCCCCACTACCCCTTGCACACCCCCTCCCCCCCTGCCCCATTGTAATGGAATTGAGTATTTAGAACCCAAAAAAAAAACAATTTATCACAAGATTTCCATGAAACACTAATAAAAACACAACAAATGGTAACTAATGTCTTGCAAAAAATGGTATAAAATAATCATTACCTCCTGAATTTTATATTCACATCAATCCCGATTGAAAGTTGTGGGAGAAAATCAATTGCATCAGCTATGTTTTCCTATTGGTTCTCTGCATAGCATGCATCCCTATCCTGCACACCAATACAATTAATCAAACTCACAATTTGATTAGTGATACTAATAGAGGGTCCGCCTAAAGAAAAAAAATGGAAAATTGGACTACATACTGTAGGAGGTGTGCCAGAGGAGATATAGGGGTTTCTTCAGAGCCTCATCATCGAGGAGGTAAGATGGTCGTGTCGGAGGAGGATACAATTTAATATAACAATAATAAAACATAACTACTACATAAAAAATATGTTGAAACAGTCAGAAACACCACAATAAAATTCAGTATTAAAATAAATAAACCTCATTGCAAAATAAAATTACACATATTCACAATCCAAAAATACAATTCACATAAATAGTGAGTCTCAATATCATTATCCTCAGATTCATGATAACCCTTGTCAACTACTCCTACAAAAACACCATCAACACCTCTCATGCCACCAAAATCATCATCAACATCAGCATCAGCACCAGCACCGATACTGGGACCAGCCCCGGCTGCAGCTCCAGCTCCATCACGAGCTCTTGTTATAGCTTGGGCTCCAGTTATAGCTCCATCTCCACTAGTAGAACTCATCTAAATCAAACACGCACAACTGCTACAGCTTCTTCTAGTGAAAGTGTAGATGAAATGGAAGAAAAAACATTCTTCATATTTTGAAATATCATCTATTATGATTTTTGAGATGCTTATCTAATTTCGGACTTCATCTCTTCCACTGTGATCAAAGAAGAACCAGTACTCAAAGAAATGTTATTAGTAGAACAGTATCGAGATGGTGCAATCTTCTTCCTCGGTAGACAATACACTCTGCCCTGATGCTCATCTCCTAATACTTGTTGTAGATGATCGTTCAGGCCCAAATTTCCACGCTCTTTTTCTGCCAATGTCTCCAAAGCATTCTATTGATTGATATATTACATAAATTAAAATGATAAAATATTATATGGAATTAAATTCACTCAAAATAAAATAAATTGAAATATTCTTACAATCGCCTTATCGGTGTCAGTATTTGGCATATTACCATCTTTCTTTTTTCTGATTATACAAAATTGTAGAGCGGGGAACGCGACCCCAGTTATTCAATTATTTTTTCTGGAAAAAACAATGAAACAAATAAAAATTTGAAGTCAAAAATATTACACTAAACGAAGGTAAATATTTTAAATATTAAATTACATGTGTTTGATCAAGATATGGGAGTGAAGTGTGTCCACGAGTATAAACATGTTTCATTCCATTCTTATTTATTTTATTTCAATCCGATTTCTCCTATAAAAAAATAATTATATAATTTCATTAACATAAAAAAATATCATTTTCAAATAAATAAATGAATATACACGTAAATTTAACAAATACCATAAACTCATGACTCTTCTAATAGACGATAATCTCTTTGTATTGTGATATTGTGCAATCATGAATCACTGGTACTTCTTCATGCTCCATGCCAACTATCTTTTTCTGACCATGATATAAGTCATACTTGCACGCTCTCCAAATTTCACCTAAATCGATTAACCTTGTGGCCTTGGAATTTTTTCCATAAGGAAAATTATATCGGAGCTACAATGGACAAAATATTTGTTAATAAAATATTATAAATTAAAATATATAATAGGTGATTAACATTACTTACCCAGATCTCTGCCCAGGCATTTTCCTTTCTTTGTTCTCCAACTTCCCTCCATCTTATTGGTTAAACCGGGATGATATTGATGTGTGTAGCAAGTGTTCTAAACCTCTCACATTTTTGAGAAGCCTCGCCATCTGGTGAATAATAGAGCTAATCATGAAAAAAGTAAAAAACGATAATAATATATATGAATATATCATTAATCACTAATAATAATGTTTAAACACATACCAGTAGATGGGGGATCTACTGACCCCTTAAGTGCAGCGTCTAGAGGGGGAGTAAACTATTTGGTAGGTGGGATATCTACAGTAGGAGTACTCTGTACAGTAGATGGATAACCCTGTAAAGATGATGGAGGATATGGATATGGATATGGCGGTGGGATATATGGGGGCATAGTGCCTTGTACAATGGAAGGTGGGAATGGAAAATAAGAAGGGATGGGAGTCTGAGAACTACCATCTGATGTGGGTGCGGGCAGAAAGGTATATGGAAAATATGGGTACGGATAATATGAAGGTGGTATAATGGGAGGATGACCATCTGGTGACTCAAGTGGAATAGTAGTAGGATAAACTTTATAATCAATACTCCCCGCCATAATATCATCCTCGAATGTATAATCCAACTGTATCCTCGACGATGAAGCCTAAAATAACATAGACAATAAAATTAAACGAACGATAACAAGATAAATAATATAAAAGACCATAATATTCAAACATATATTATACTTACAGTGTTGGCTAGATGAGACATATTTTTTTCATTTCTCTATATTCTTCTATTTCTTCTAATATCATCATATTCATAGATTTTGACCTGGAAATTTAAAATAATATTATCAAATAAATAGAAATAATGCAATATGTTAAATAATACTATTGAATCATAAAACAATGAGATAAATTTTCAATGTTATATTTATATTGATAAAATATATTAGTTAATTTGATATCATATATATAAGGTTACAAAAACACATACAATATTACGATAATGTCAGGTAAATACCTTCAATTGTATCAACGTTCTATGTGGTCTGTGAAAATTTCTAGTTCGCAATATATTCTAGAAATTGAGTCATCTTTGTCATCAAATGAAACATTTGAATAAATACAAAAAATTTCATCCACAACATCATTTTCATCCATGTCTTCGTCAAAAATATGTCTAGGAATGACATCAACAATAACACCAAATTGTTGTTGTAACAGGTAAGTTACATAAAACACCTGTCTAGCCTGTGTTGCAAGAATATAAGGTTCATCAATGTGAAGTTGGAAATTCATATCAATCACTCTAAATTCATTGTTATCAATATGCATTCATTGTCGTGTAATTGAATCAAACCACATACATTTCATCATTGAGATGCGACCATGTTCATAGTAATCTAATAAAATGATTCTTTCAACAACACCATAATATGATAAATTTTCTTACCGGTGTTGTCTATCTGATGTACTCAAAAAACAATCTATTGTGGCACTTATTGTGACACCGTCATGCTGTGTTGACATTTTTTTCACAGCTATTTTTGACAAATTTAAATCCATTGACAACCATTGATTTACAATCACGTACCACATCGTTTTCACCAAAGGATAATGCTCTTACTTCATCTGATACTACATTTATTGGTAGAGTTAAAACATAAAAGATACCAACAATGAATATTAAAAAGAGACATGTGATTAGTTTTTGAGAAGAAAAGAAATCTTTTACCATTGACTTTAACCAAGTAGAAAATTATTTGTTGTGCAGCAGTTATTTCCTCTTAATAGATAGAGAGCGATGTCTCTTTTTTATAATTTCTAAGTTTTCTATACAAATATGAAAGCTTAAAAATTTAAGAATATAAGAAGAAATAACATAATGAAAAAATTCATATTTATTAGTTTACTTACTTGATATAATCATCAAGCACACCATAGTTTAATAATACTGTACGATGAGACATTTCCCACTCTTCCCTTCTTAAAGTACAAAATGAGTACGATCCAGATATCACCCCTATTTGGGGAAGTGATGGAAATGCAGGGTCAATGGGATTATATTGCTCATATTTAGTTATCATAAGTCTATTAGACCTTTTGGTGATGTTAGCTAAGTATGATGAACATAAATACTTGCATTCTTATGCTAAATAACATTTCACAATAGAGCCTTTGGGGTGATATTCATTTCTCACAAAAGATTTCAATGAAAAAAACATTATTTCAATAGGATACATCCACTGACTCGAAACAGGACCACCAAAAAGAACTTATGTGGGAAGATGCACAGTTAGATGTAACATACATGTGAAAAACGATGGTGTGAAAATTTTCTCCAAGTCGCAAAGAATAATCAGTGCTTCTCTCTACAATTTCTGAACAAAACTTCTGCTCAGTATTTTGGCACAAAGGTCTCAATAAAAATTACATAACTTAATCACATAAACTCTAGCATTATGTGAAATTAAAGTTCAAATTTCAATAGGAATCAACTCATGTAACAAGACATGGGAATAATGGTTTTTATGAGATTTTAGTTTCACATCATGCATATTCACCCTTTTCGAAATAATACTTGAATAACCATCTGGAACCATCAAAATATCCAGGACCAGAAGAAATTGTTTCTTCTCCACATTTGTCATTGAATAACCAGAAATAGGGACTTTCCACTTATTTTTGACCAATTAACTTAGGATGAAGTTTCAATCATATGCCCCAATCCGTCAAATCATGATGAGAACGAATATTGTCTTTTATTTTGCCTTTGACATTTAAAATAGTAGCAAGTAACATCTTACAAATGTTTTTCTCGATATGCATTACATCCAAAAAATGACGCAATAAATTCAGTGACGAATATAACAACTCAAAGAATATTTTTTTCTTTCTCCAATTGTTATTGGAATTTAAATTAACATGTTTTCTCTTTCTGATATTTTATTTACTTCTGCCAAGAACATAATTCAAATAATAAAGTTCTTTAACAATATCATTCTCTGATATTCATTGAGGTCTCTCATCTCACTCGATGGTATTATCGAACTATCTTCAATTTTTCCTATATGCATGATCCATCTGTAGAAATCGTCGTTTCCCTATGAATCTGAATGTTCGTAGAAACATTAATCTTTGGAAACATGTATTTTTCATACAAACAGGTCAGGAAAATTTCCCTTTAGTACTCTAACTAGAAATCATCTCATAAGTAGGGAAATCATTTATCATCCATAATAAAGATGCCCGAAACATAAAGTACTCCTTCCGGAATGCATCGTATGCCTGTACACAAACAATCCAATGCTTCTTTAAATCCATTATTAATGGCTACAAGTATATATCAATATCATTTCCAGGATCACTGGGTCCAGATATCAATATACTCATGATAGTAAATGACTTCTTCATAAACATCCATGAAATAAAGTTAAAAATTTGAATAAAAACAGGTCAAGTACTATGTGTAGTATATATTTAGAGAAATGGGTTGAAACCATCATAGGATAATCCCAATATAACACTTCGTGGGTCAGTTACAAAATCAGGATGTGACCTACCAAATTTCATTCGAGCCAACCCGTCTGTAGGATGCACTATTTCATCATTATCTTTATTTCTTTCATCTTCATTACATCTCATATTCTTTTCCATTTGTTCTGACATCAAAAGTTTTTGATGCCTAGGAATTAAAGGGAAGTGCCACATCACTTTCTCTGGTGTGTGAGATGGAATTCTGTCTTTATTAGTCTTACACCATGATGTCCCACATTGTTTTCACTGACATAACATTCCATTTTCCTTCTATAAAAGACCACAATAATTGGGGAAATAATGAATCTAAATTGATGAAAATACAAATTTGTCAACCAACATTGATTCCATGTAATTATTTTCGAGAATACATGCATCATCAGGCAGTAAATCCATAATAAATGTAAGGATATAGTTGAAAATTGTATAAATAAATCCATACATTGATTTTCCATGATATAATCTCATTAGGAACTCATGTTTTCTCATTTTTTCACATGCCTGATATACTGAAGTATTTGCATCTTCCATTAGATTTCTAACACTCTGAACATCATCAACCTGTTTAATAGATGAAAACTATGTTCTGGTATTCATTTCCTCTTTCACTGGTCTACATGAGGATCTGGCTTTAGAAACAAAAGGAAACTGATCGGAATTCAGATTTTTCATACCAATCATTTCCGTGGAATCGATGTCATTCACTACTTGCGCTTTTTCTCCATTGTGATACCACACATGATAATTTTTTTGGAAAACTTGTTTAGTGAAATGATAACTCACTTCCCCACAAGTTAACCATGGTCTTCCAACACAATCAAAACATAGGCATCAAATCAATCCACCATCTGAATCATTAGGGAATGAAAAGTCCAAGATATTTCGTAATTCCTTCTGAAATTCATCAGTGATCCGATCAACATTGTACATCGAGTATCTATCCATTCTAGCCATAAAAAAAATTAAAAAATTAATTAAAAAAAATGACAGAACATTATATGTATTGTTTCATATGATAACAAGTAACCATCAATAACATGTCAATAAAATAATCATAACAAATATTTTGGTTAAGGGAATTAATAAATGTTTCAAATTATTAAAAATCATGAATAGTCACACCTTTCTATGACCACATAAGATTATTTTTGTGTTCCTACAACACCCAAATTAAAACCTTTATTTTTGAACAATGACCTATTATGTTTTTTATATAATTCTCTAATGGGAACCCCCCTCTTGGAAACCCCTCCCACCTCCCTCTTGGATGCCCCCGGACAGCCCCTCCCTCCTAGATAGCCCCCCGACCCCCTCTAGACAGCCCCTACCCCTGCACCCCCACACCCCTTTCCCCCTTCCCTACCCCTGAACACTACACACTACTCCCCTAGACCCCTTCACCCCTCCTCGATAGCCCCCCTCCCCTTGCACCCCCTAACCCCTCCCTGCACAGTGACCCTGGAAACCCCCTCCTAGACACCCCTCCCACTTGGACCCCCACACCTCCTACACCTCCTGATCCATGCCCCCACCTCCCCTCTCATGGACATCCCCCCTCCCCCTGCACCCCCTACCCCCCTCCATACACATTGCCCCCCCTGGACACCCCCTGCACCCCCACACCCCTTCCCCCTCCCCCTACACACTGCCCCCAAACCCCAACCCGGGCACCCACCTCCTGGATTGCCCCTCCCCCTGCACCCCCCTCCCCTACCTCTGCACCCCCACACCCTCTTCTCCCTTCACACTACACCTCACCCCCACCCCCTCCTAGAGATTCCCCTCCCCCTGCACACTGCCCCCCTGGATAGCCCCACTCCCCTAGGACCCCCGACGCCCTCCACCAACACCCCTACACCCCCTTCTCCATTCACACTGCCCCTTCCCTATACACTGCCCCTCCTATAATTCCCCCCTCTAATACATGATCACATGTGTTTTTTTAAAATTGTGACAAACAAAAAAACTAGGATGAATAGTGTATCAAAACACTTGGTGTTACAAACAATTTTCAATAAATATGATATCTGTACATGCTTACACAAAAACACTTGGTGTTACAAACAATTTTCATTAAATACCATCAAACAGACTCTTATATAGAGGCGGTAATCTTAATAAATTCACTATAAGTGATGTCAAGAAAAGCCTTCAAGTTCATTTAACAGCATTTGAGAAGCTAAAAAAAGTCGACATTCTTTTTTTCAAAGAAAAACACTTCCATGAAAATTCACTAAAATAAAACTTAAATAAACAATAAAGAAACTTATATACCGAAGCATTTCTCACAGGTGTAAAATTTTATAAGAAGTGCTATAAAACAGAGCCTTGAAATACATTCCCCTTATGATAAGTAGTTTGAAAAATAACTGGTGTGTTCTATTTATGAAAAAACACTAGTGCATAAATTTCAAGAAAAAAAACCACTTTAAAAAAATATTTCAATAAACAATCAGGAAACCCTAACACAAAAGCACTTATAAAATTTGACAAAAAGGTGTATCTCTCGTCAAATGGAGAAAAAAATTGATGCACTAGTGGATTTAAAAGAAATGATTTCACTTGTTAGAAAATAATATTGATTTATAAATAAGAAACCACAAAATATAGGTATATATGAAGATAATGATAAATATTCATGAATCAATTAATAAAATCACCTAAGGAAAATATCACATATATCATAAATTCATGGTATGAACCCCACATATCATGGTATATTCAAGGCATTTGAATCTCTATGTTCCTAGAATGATGACTGTAACAACATATTCCTTCCATGAAACCTGGGGATAAATACCCTAATATTATAAATCTACATGTACAATAATTTAAAAAAATCAATCATGGTGAAATCATATTCAATTTTAATAACTATCAATAAGACCACTATCTCATCCCTGAACACTTAGTATTTTCACTTTGCATGGGTTGAACACTCCCAAACATGATTATTTACCCTAAACTGACACATTCTTAGAATAATATCTACTATAAAAAAATTACCAGATAATATAAAAAGAAACCTATTATAACACTTTGTAAATTCTCAACCCAAGATCCATTAAACAGATCCCCAAGATAGTTGGTTACGTGGCTACAAGAGTGCCACAACATATGTCAGAGGCAGCCGACCACTAGTGAGTGTATAATTATTGTACAATAGAGAGTCTATAACCGTATAAAAATAGTATCATATCACTATAAAATAACTACATCAAAAAGAAGAAGAAGTATATATGAATGACATAGAATCAAATGATAACAATAATTAATAAAGATAAAAATATCATCATCATAGAAAAAATGTGATGGTCCAAAGAAATCCCTCCCAAACCCCAACCACTGATAAAGACCAATATTAACAAGATCAATAAGATACAAACTAAGATAATCCCCAGCTATACAAAATAAAATCCGAAATAAAGGATCTCCTTTCTAACTCCTCTTTAACACTGAAAGAAACCCCTTGGGGACACATTAACCAGAATAGAGATCCTGGAACTGCACAGGTTAGAACAAATCAAATAAATGAAGCTCTATGAAAATACTTTCATCTTTAGAATATAAAAAATGAAACACTCTTTTATTATATAAAATTATATTGATATATCAATATTTAATGACATATTACCATCTTTTACCATACTCTTCCTGATATTCACACATTTAGAAGCATTGTAGAGGAAATTATTAATGTTCCTCTGAGGAAAAAACCAAACCTGATTTGTCAAAATAAAACCTTTAGTAATCTCACCCATCCTGTGTGTCATGATTTTTTAATGACCTTTGGTATAAAAAACCCAGTAGAGATAGTCTTAAATCTTTTATATACAGATCATTATATTTCTTTGGGATTAATACAACGATGTTGGAGTTCACCCAAAAAGGCATTGATTAAAGAATAAAAAATTCCCTCACAACATTTATTACCTCAAGATGAGGAATGTCTTATTAAAACATGAAAAACGTTTTGTTAAGACATCTGTTCCAGCAACACCATCCAAGTTTAATTATAAGAGAGACGAATGAATCTTCTTTTTCACTGGGGGCCTCAACTAGCCTTCTATTATGAATATCATCAATTATTGGTTCATTTCATTTGATCAGTTTTTCAGTTTTTCCTTCTCCATTATCTGAGTAAATCTCATAAAAAATAAAAAGTTACAACATTTGTAATTTCATTCTTAGAACTAAACATATTACAATTAATTGATATAGAAGTGAGACTCCTCATATTTTTCTCCCTATCCATTCTTTCAAAGAAAAGTGAATTTATATCCCCCTCCTTCATCCAACTAATATTAAATTTATTATGAGAAATGTTTTCTTTTAGAGCCAGAATAATATCAATTTTGGATATGGATTTTATCTCTTCCTGAGAGGGCACATCCCGAGGAATGTTTTTTTGTAAAATAATAAGATCAGATTAAGCCTCTTTAATTTCACTATCATGATTAAAAATGGAATCTTTACTCTCTTATTTCAGTTTTTCCTTTACAATATTTATCTTTCAAGTTAGAATATGTATAGGAATTCCAATAAAATAAATCTTCCAGGAATAAAAAACAATTTGTCTACAACCTAGCACAATAATCCCCGAGTTGTTAAACATTGAAAGAAATGGGGTTGACCTTGATCTATTAATACAGAATTAAATTAATGGAGGACTATGATCATAATGCAATCTTGGAAGGGTGAGTCCAGATATCTCAACTGCACTATTCCTTTCATCCAATTACACAAAGAACCTATCTAATCTACTTTACAGACTCCCCTTTTAAGTATATCGACACTATGTTTAATCAAATCTAGATGTGGAAACTTTTGGTAAGCCACATTTATCAATACAAGAAAAAAACTCTTTAGAAGATATTTTATTGAAATTACTACTAGTTTTTTAATCAGGTCTCCAAATAGAACTATTGTGACCAAGAAAAATCCAACTCCATGAAATATTATTTGGGATGGATTCCAGATTTATTCATAGATATATTCGTCTTGTATATAAATTTAAGTAATAGACAAAAGTCACAGAAATAGTAGTGTTACCAATGAAATAGGAGATGGTCACTGACTGATGATCATTAAGGAAGGAATTGATAGTGAAACTATCATTATTAAGAACCAACAAGAACTATGTGGCAGCATCAAATTGATAATTAGAAAAAAATGAGTAACCGAAATATTTATATTTGAATTCATTCTAATTCTCAAACTTCAATCTTGGATTGGTAAGACTAATCAGTATAGGTTTTTTGTTCATAATAATGTGCCTAAGGGTTTTAACCATGGGAGAGTTCCCAAGCCTTTGGAAGTTCCAAAAGATGACCTTCATTACATATCAGACCACAACCTAGTACTAGTCCTATCATAACATTGTGTCCTTCCTTTATCAAAACCAACAATTTCCAAAACCTCTTCACCCATATAATCTATTGCATCAGTAGATGAGGGGTCACACAGGTCCAGTTCGGATGGGGAATTTTTTTACCATCTCTCGTAGAGGATTTAGTACTGATGGAATTGAACAGGTTAGCTGATTAAACAGGGGTCAAAAGAAGGCTTCCAAGTAGTTTCCTCCTTGAAATCGTGGATGAAGGAACTATTGATAAATCACTAGTGTGATAATAACTATCTCCTTGATATCCTGTAAGATAATTAGCATACTCAGTATGGAATTCATTAATTCCTAAGGAACTAGAAACTAAGGGAATTATCTAGATAAGATCCTTCTCAAAATCCAGATTATGAAACGAATAATCAGCATGCTCTGTAAGTAAAGTAGGTGCTGGTTCCTCATCATAGGCAACACATAAAGCCTTCCCATATGGTCCAAATGACCTTCTCAAGATCCATAACATTTAAATTCTTATTTGGTAAGGAATTATTGGCCTTCTCTATTTCCATCTCACTGGAACCTTCACTGGTAGTGAAACAATGACCTGATCGGGTTCGATAACATTGAAATCCTTAACTGGTACTGAAGCATTGGCCAGATCAGGTTCGATCTCATTGGAATACTTCACTAGTGCTGAAGTTGTGGCATGTTCGAGTTCTAGAATGACGCCCTACATAAGATATGAAGTAGTGAGCTACTCAGTGGAAAAACACCTTTACTCGGGACCATGACAATATTATCGGTAGTAGCATGGATATGACCAGACTCATAAAATGTATGGACAATAACAACATCATTAGAGGAATTTCCACATTAGTTCTCTTAGCATCATCCATGATCGGATCACCCTTGTATCCAACCCCATGGGAAGGGGCATCCATAAATGGGTCATGACCAGAGGGTGGGACCAAACCCTTATACTTATTTCTCCCGCTGCTGGCATCTTCATATACCCTAATCTTTCAATGAATACATAGTTTGTCTTTCTTGCAGTCAGAGGCCATATGCCCAAAAAATGACAACTTTCATTGAATTATAGCTTCCTCTCAAAAAAAATATCAAGATTAATATCCTCATTTATGATGGTTAGAACTACTTCTTTAACAAGGGTGGAAGCCATATCAACCTCAACAATAATCCATAAATAATGCCTAAAAGATAGATTGTCCATCTATCTATCTATAAGGACTCTAAATCAACCATAGGGTTTAACTATTTCACAATATTCACAACATGAAAATAATGAAACCTTAAAATTCAGAGAAAGGATCATCACATAGAAATAATTATAAACTGGTAAAACTTGTAAAAATACTACATTAGTTTATCATTCCATCCACCTAAAGAAAAACTGAAATATGATAGTTACACAGATGCAAAAAATAATAGAGAATAAGAATCCCATACCTAGAAGTAAGCTTCAAATCAAACTAAACCAAAAATAGGGGTATATATGAACCACTGTCACTACCTCAAAATGCTGCACAATGCTATAGAAAATAAAGGATGAATGGGGGATGTGAAAATTCTCAGAATCATGTGTAGGAAGGAGTTTGGTTGAATAAGGAGACTATCAATGTTCAAGAATGAATTTCACTTGGACATGCTTGAGAGGTGATATGTTAACATGAAGGCTACCAGGTTGCCTCATTTGGTGGCAGTGATGGGCAGCATCATGAGGGGGATGAGATTGGGGAAGCGTCGTGAAGGCTATCTGGGAACTATTGGGGGATGAGGATCGGGGAGAGGAGAGGTCACCAAGGCCGGTGAGGAAGAAGGGTCACCACCGAGAGGAGAGGTCACTGCCTAGAGTAGAGGTCTCCGCCGAGAGAGGAGAAGTCGCGAGGGTGGAGGATGGCGATCGAGAGGAGAAGTCTCAATGAGAAGAGAAGGACACCGGGAGAGAAGAGGTAATGGGTATAAGGTGTGGTGTGAGGGGTTGGAGGAGGAGAGGAATCATAGATAGTGGGGAGGAGGAGACCGATAGATAGTAAAAAAAACATAGATATTTTTTTAATTGTGTCTATAAACAATGATTTAGAAACAATTTTAATAGAAGTGTGGCTATAATCTAAGCTATGGCCATAGAATGATACAACCGTGGCTATAGCCTTATTTTCTAGTAGTGTGTGTTGTTTGAATTCATTTTGATAGTGTTATCATGGTTTGTTCTAGTTGGATTCCTTATATCAAGGTATAGGTGGTGTTTTGAGAATTGATCAGTCATACGCCCTGTCCATTTAGTCCATTATCACATCACTCACGCATGTTTTTCTATCCACTAATTCTGGAAACCAACGTTTTATTTAGTTTTTTCTTCTCATAGTTCTTACATATTTCTTACTGTCCTCTAGATTACACTTATGATTTTCATCTATTTGTGGTGTTTTGAATTCATCCTTTGTAGAGAATATTTTTGGGTGATTTTCTGATTCAAAAAAATCTAAATTACTTTCCGCTTGAGTCATCAAACCAATAAAAGTTCAAAAGATATGGTTTGACATGAAGAAAATAGGATTGTTGGACCAATGCATCCAATTTTGTATGTTTCATATCCGTACATCTCATTTATATAACATTAGTTCTTCATGAATCTTATTTTAATTTATATTTCTATTATCATATATATGTCAAATCATTTTCAATGGTAAATCTTGTTCTTAGAGCCTTAACAAAGAAGTTTTGTGTGTGGGTGGTGTTCATGTCATGCATGTTAGCCCCAATGGGACGAAATCACATTAAATCCTTTTGTTTTCATAAATTATTTTTTAATTTAATGCATATTTAATGTTTAGTTTTCATTAAATTAAATTATTGTGTAGAAATCACACAGTCAGATAATTTTAGGTTCATATGAACTCCTACTACCAATGCCCCATCCCCCCAAAAAGTAGTATCTAAACATTAATGGTTTCCCTCTTGTTTTCAAATCTGTTTCATGTTTCAATTGAAATTTTGTTTTTAATTCCACACTTCAATCTCATATTGATTCTCATATACCCTTTTCATTGTGGAATTTTAATTGACATCACATTATATATTATGACAATTCAATCACCTTTATGGTATAGTTAGGAATTTGTTCTGATTTTGGCCAGATCTTTAGAGTGTATGCTTATCATTGTTCACACCAAATGAGTATTTTTTCTATTAGAAAAAGATATCAAAAACTAGGGTTGAAATAGAAAAATTTTATAGTGAAAATGACTTCAATCTATGACGGATTAATAATACAGTATTTCTTATTCAACAAGGATTAATTAATGCCCAATTTTAGCCTAAGAAACCTATTGTTACTACTTTCTAAACTAAAAAAGAGACTAATTATTATCAAGATGTATCCCTTGGTGTTCTTGTCAAGGCATATTGTTATATACATCATTATTTAGGTGATAATTTTAATAGAGTTTTTTTTTGATAATACTACATCAAGTATATATATAAAGATAGATAAAATATATTTTATGGCTTCACTTACTTGTAGGATATATATGAATCACCACATATTTACATTCAAAATGAATATTTTTATTTCAATTAAATCCCAGTTTGATGAATTTAATAATGTATCATTAGATATAGTATTAATAAATGTGATAGTTGATGATGAAGATCATTAAATGATTATATTAATTTCATTATAAAATTCCTAAAGTACTTTAGTAAAAAAATTTATAAATTAGAATTTCTCATTAAACCAAGAAGTGGCTATGCTTCCTCTCATATATAATGAATTATATTCTAAACCTAATGTTGATGGTGGGGAAATGAGACTTTTTATATGTGGTGTACCAAAATCTAGGGGTAAAAAGAAAGAGTATGATAACTATAATAGAAAGAGTAATAAACCACCTGAGTCTATATCTATGTTCAATGAATTAAATCTAGTTTTCTTCCACTATGGTATGTTTGGAAATGCTATAATCGGGTCTGGAAATCCAAAAAAAATTCCTAGAGGCTAAATGACCGACTAACTAGTCCCTTATAGACGAATATGGTTATGACATGGTCAAATTATTAAAAATGTCTATCCATGTACTCACTAGTGAGTGGGCCATAGAAATGATATGATAATACTATATGTGTCCATTTAGGAAGAAATTCCTAGAATTGATAAAACGATTTGAAAGAGATGTGATTTTAGGAAAAAAAATATGAGTCACGTAAAGGGGATATGTTAAATATTAATATAACTATAAAACCACACCATAATCACTTTTCTAGATATTAGGAAAGTTATTGACCTCTATAGGAACATTATTTCCCAAAATATTCTACACCAAAATTTCTAAACCATTAGGTTTGAATCTTGTCTCCTAAATGACTCCAGATGCTCTAGAGAAATCATTAAAAGATCACTTATTAAATGTTAATAGGTTTTTAATGTAAAGACACATTCAAGATATTTGGGTAGTCTGTATACTTCAAGAACTAATAACATATTGTTATGGAATAAAATATTTGGTCTTTTAAGACTCTAAGGGTTTCGAGGTACTCAATAAACAACTTATGATGAATGAAATTACATCAACAAACCTACTTTTTTGTGAAAATTGTGGAATGGGCATGGATAAAAGATTCATCTTTAATAGTTTTAACATCAATTCATATTAACCCTTGGAGTATATTAATTCTGATTTTTGGGGACCAGCAAAGACTTCCACCCATGTTGGATGATACTACATTTTAAGATTTATAGGTTACTACTCTATAATATTTTGGATTTACACATTGAAAAATAAATAGGATGTTTTTAGACCATTAAAACCTAGAACAACAATGTTGAAAATTTGGCTCTAATGAAAATAAAAACAATGACAACTAAAAATGGATTAGAATACTTCTCAACTGATTTTATTCAATTATATCAATCATAGGGTGTTGAAAAAAACTATACTATTAGGGAAATACTAAAATATTATGTACTTTATTGAATAATGAAAAAACTATTTTGAAGGGAGTCTATACCATTATTTCAAGCTTAGGTCTCTCAATATTGTTCTGGGTAGAGGATTCCTGTATAGAAGTGTATATAATAAATAGATTTAAATCTAATTCTAATCACTTTAAATGCCTAAAAGAGATTTTGAAAAAAATATTCTTCATGTATATCAGCTAAGATTTTTTGGATTCATTGCATATTCACACGTGAATACTGATAAGCTTGAATATAGACCTCGTAGTTTAATTTCTTGGGGTATCTAAAGGGTGTCAATGGTCATAATATTTTGGGAGATAAAGACAATTACCAATACTATATAATTAGAAGATATGTGGGGTTTTATGCGTCCTATTCACATGAATATAAATTTTTGACTCTTGAAAGTGATGAAACAACCATTGATGGATCTGTTGAAACCAAACCAATAGTTTAATTTGTGGAAACTATATAACCTCCTCAACATGATCCTCATACTATGACCTGAGATGAACTAACATATAATTTTGATTTAGATTCAGATACTAAACAACATAATAATAAAATTGATTAATAGTGTAACACCCCAAGCTTCCATGGTACTCTTCTCTTTTAATAATAGAGCAACATGTGTTGTCCGCAACCTCAAGTTCTAACACACCGCAACCAATCAAAGTAGCTGTTATGAATAGTAATACCCACTTTTTGAAATTATATAAATTTTATATTTCAAAATGGACTTCATTTTTGAATTAGGAATATCAATTATAGCTTATGGTGAAATTTTGACATTGTTCTGAAAAACATCAATTTTTGATGAATAGTGAAACCACTAAGTGGTAGCTAAAAAACTGATTTTTCATTTAAATGAAACTTTACCACTTCTATGAATTGAATTTCAAAAATCCGACACACATGGTTTCCATTATGATGTAAAATGTGGTTCAATGGGATTAAAATAATTTTTTGGTGAATAGTAACTTTTAAGTTTTATTAATCGCGATTAAAGGTAATTAGTGAAATTTAAAGTAAAAATGATATTATAAAAACATGAAAATAACTTTAAACTTGTTATTCCCTTATTGGATGAGTCATGGCATACCAAGAAAATCCATGGGTCAACTTGGGGACCCCATGTAGCCACTTTGGAAAGAAAATGACATTAATAACTTTTTATTTAAAGTAAAAATAAAATTGTCACAAACATGTGTTCTTTTACAAAAACAAATATTATATGGGGTTATATAAGTTAAATATTTTACTAAAAATATTAATTGGAAGGATAAAAATATTTCCTACATCATGGTAATTTTTTTACAATTTTTAGACATTATATAAATTAATGTTTTTATGACACCATGATGATGCATCGAATACCTCATTAATTAACGATTTAAAAAAGATGAAAAGATAATGTAAAATATAGGACTTATACATGTCTAAAACCTATTTTATGGGTATTTTTCGAACCCTTATCACCTTATCCTAGAAATATATCATTGTGGGACCTTTGAAATCTGAAAAGAACTTCATCATAATGTATCATTTCATGACCTTCCAAGAGTTCCCCTCCTCTCCTCTTATAAAAGGCCCCCACCTCTACCACATTATTCACACCTTCAAGCTCTTTGGCTTGGACAAAATCTGCCCAAATACTCTCCCTACTTCCCTATATTACTCTTATAAGCCTCACTTTGGGCAGTAGTCTTCCCAAGGAAGCCTTTGGATCAAATCAAAAAGAGTAACCCGATTTTTAGGTAATGTCTTCTCTTGTGTTCTTTTGTTTTATTTTGCTTCTCCAACACCCTAAAATCTTTTTATTACTTTATTTTGTAATAAAAACATTATACTAAATATACATGGATGTTTTTATGAGAAGTAATTTATTTACACTTACAAACACCTTCGTCTAATGGTTAAAGAATATACTGTTTCTGTGGGTCGCGAATTACTGCCTCACGAAAAAATGATTGTTCAATCTTCTTTTAACACCTCTCATGGTGGCCATTATGATGAAACTATTTCTATATATGATATATATTATGTTTTTTCATTATTATTCTATATTTTTCATTTATCTAATAACATTATGATTTCCATTATGGGTAAATGCAAGAATTTTATTTTAGGAAGTGCGGACAACCGCCCCCTCAAAGTGATTTGAATCGTTAATGCCATATGTGGGATGTATAAAGTATGGATAAAATGTTATTATACATTATATTATACTATAATTATAATATACCTTTATATAATTATAATTTCATTCCATTAAATACGAAATAGAAATAAATTTAGTGGTTATGTGTACGTACGGCTTACCGTCTCCATGAACGGTGCATTTCATTTCTTACATCTAAATGTTATGTAATATTATAAATTCATTTATATACTGGATATATATGATATATATTATATCTACATCATGAATATAATTCTGGATATAATGGATAATTCACCACATGAACAACTTGTAAATATAAGAAGTTTATTTTTGACTCAAGTACCAAAGATTGACAAAATGATCGTTATTAAATTAAATAATTACATAATGTTAATAACATTGTCATAAGTGATATAAAAGGAATAATGAAAATGTCAATGGTTTTTAAAAAAATAGAAATAAACTCTAGTTTATTATTCATGATATTAAAGAACGATCGAGTCAAGTCGGACACGAGGTAAGGGAACTTCTTAACCCAATTTCCGTTCTTTGGGTTAATCTCCTACTTTCAAAACATGTCATAATATTATTATGTCCTATCTTGTATTTGTACTTTCATTATGTGTACTTATAGTTAATACACATAATAGATCTATTTTATTTAAAAAATGATCTTTGTAAGGGACTTCGTCTCAATCTCCTTTCATTGAGGCATATTTAGTTTTATACACAACTTTCCTTTATACGGTGTACAAACCCCTTTGACATTGACTTTTATTCAAAAGGAATCTTTTTATATAAAGCGTTTTACTAAATTACAAAAGGAATGTTTTGTCTTACATATGCAGGGACAATGACTTCTCCACCGCCGTGACCATTATTTGAGTTTCGGCTTCCACTACAAGCCATAACTTTTTTTAAAATGAAAAATAAATAACATATTTTAATTTTATTTTATTTTGGAATTGAAAATGGTTTTGAATGTTTTTTTATCATATCAATGTGTTGTATTGATATCTTACGATTGAAATGTGGAAATGATATGTTTATTTTATGCATGTTTTATGTGATATGATTATGTTATGGTTTATGATATGTTTAAACCTGTTCATATGAGGAATGCATTGGCCTTAATAAGTGATGGGTGGAGCCCGCTATAGCTCCTCTATGCATCGGTAGGTCTCATGAGACAAACTAGTGTCTTGGAACGAGGCTTTGACATAATATTATTTTTAGTCTTGGCACGAGGCCTTGGCTACGTGGTTATGATAGTCTGGCATTATGCTTTCCATCATTATGAAAGTAGTTATTGATATTGCATGTGACTATTCGACCATTAGAATATCCATGTGAATAAGTAAATGGAATTATTTCATTTTAATTTTTCCATATTATGCTAAAGTTCATATTTAAAAGGATTTTGTTTAGTTATACATTTCCTTAAATGTTTATGTTTTTTTATAAAAGCTTCCTCTATATTGTTATCTTTACTGAGCATCTGAGCTCACCCCTACCAATGTTTTAATTTTTCCAGGATGTGAAGAAGTATATTATGAATGACCTGTAGGATAGTATGAGGGGATATGAAGACAATATGTTGTTTTAGTTTTGTTTTAATTTATGATGTAATGTAAGACTTATGAATGTATATAGTGTTTTTAAGGCTACTATACTAATCGGTCTTTCGAGACTTGATCTTTTGTGATCATGCCAATGTTACGTAATAATGCACCGACTCTGGGTAACTGGGGTTGGGGCGTTATAGTTGGTATCATAGGTAGTTTAGTACTAACCTTGGAAGATGGATTTAGAAAAAAACTATGATTAGAGCACATAGCCATAAGATAGACTTTGATGATTAGTATAGAAGAAGTTCCAAGAATTTTTGTATTATATATATTTTGTGAATTTTCTGAGAAATACATCCCTGTCTGGATATAAGCAGGTAGAGGCAACACTAGAATAGATGTACCAAGGGGTTAAACCTGAAAACACCTCTTTGAGCTGGACTCGAACGGGAACTGGTGCATGAAAACGGGCCTTGCTGCACCCTTGGTTACGACACTCCCGGGGGATATGCTTAGGATAATTCTCATTTTCTTTACAAACCATTATGAAAGGTTTATGAGTATATAATTCCTCAAATAAAACCTTTTTATGATTATAGTTCAATTTATGTTAAGTGTTTTACAAGTATGGAATTATGTATTTTGATTCATAAACTAATATAGTTTATGCCATTGTTTAGAAATGGTGCCTACTGGAAGGAATGGAAACCGTATCAATGAACACACTCCATGTAGGAATTTCCCTCCTACTCAAGATAATTATAATGGAGCTGGTGATACATTTGGTGCTGATCAGCTTATCACCATACTGGGACAACTCACTCAGGCTATGAATAATAACCTTACTCGTATGGAGCACCCTGATTTGCAACAAGGAGGATCAATGCTAGACCCCTTCATGAGGCAACAACCACCTACATTTAATGGGGGTACAAATCCATTAGTATCTGAGAAATGGATAAACTCCTTAGAGAAAATATTCCATGCCTTGGGGAGTAGTGAAAGGGAAAATGTTATCATGGGAGTTTACCACCTCACTAGAGATGCCGATCAATGGTGGTCGCTGATTCAAAACACAAAGGAAGATGAAGAAGTATCAAGTATGGAATGGAGGGAGTTTAAGGAAATTTAATTAGAAAAATACTTGCCACATGACCATCGAGCAGATATGCAAAGGTAATTTTTGAGTCTGAGGCAGAAGGAGGAGGCGAATGTCATAAAGTATGAGGCAAACTTTACAAGTTTAGTGAGGCATGCTTCAGATTATATACTTAACCCAAGAAGTAAGATTGATCGTTTCTTTGATGGGTTCAAACCATTTCTCCCTCGAGCTTTAGTATCACAATCCTTCTCATCGTATGAAGATATTGTCTCTTGTGCTATCAAGACAGAAAAGGAATTTTCTAAGTCTTATGACAACAAAGTAAAGTAAGAGAAGAAGAGAACGGTCGAACAAGAGACAGATAAAAGGAAAACGAGAGAGAATGATTTTCCATTATGTGATAATTATGGGAAGAATCACCCCGGTAATTTCTTAAAAGGAATGGGGGTTTTTTATAAATGTGGAGAAAAAGGTCACCAAGCTAGTGATTACAAGGGAAAGAAAGAGGCTATCTATGTTGAATGCTACAATTATAGAGAAATGAGGCATTATGCAAATGAATGTCCTAAGAATCAGGGAATATTTCCTTAGAAAAGGCCAAAGGATCAAGGACAATCATATGATGTTACTACAGTTGAAGTAGAATAATTAATGTATTGGTGATTTTGGACTCAAGGATTATATTCTGGTTATAAGAATAATATGATATATATAAGGATTGTACTGCAGTACTTGTTGTTTTCATTAAGGTTTTAATATGACGAAGGTAATCATATTTTTGTATGGGACAATAAGAGAAACATTACTTTGTTTGAGGAATCTGATGAAACAATTGATTTAGGAATTTAGAGACCTTTTAGAAAAAGTATGGACAAAGGTATTTTGGATAACTATAATGGTTGGAATGGATTAAGTTGAACTTTGGGTAGTATTGTTTGAAGTTAAAACATTTATGAAGATTATTTTTGGAATATTATAATACAATAGTTTTAGGAAATGGACAACCTGCAGGTCATGGGATAACCCGTCGCGTCGGAAAAAGCTGTAGGAATAGAACCCACAACCATAGTGCGATAGACCTTTATTACCTGCCACTAGCCTACAGGAAGTCCCTGGTTATTACAAAATATTTTTACTAATCTAAATGGTATGTGTTAATATTTGGAACCTTGTACAATTAGGATAAATATAATATTTTTGAGTTCTATTATCTTTTTGAGTGAAATATGGGTTTGTGGTAAATTTTTGTTAAAGAATGATAGTCTACATGACAAGTATGTATATTCCCTTACGTTATTTATAAATATCCTAAATAAATTTCTCAACTTTATAAAAGGTAACTTAAAACAAAAATGTTTTCGGTTAACTTTTCCTACTGGGGAATCAATGATCGTTTAACCAATCACAAGTTTGTGATTTTCTTGTAGTTAAACTTTCTACTAATCCTGTTTTCTATAAATCTCCATCAGACCTTGATGGTTTGTTTTTCCTACATATCTATAATTTCATAGAATCCTAGTATGGGCTATCTTGGGTGACCTTTGTACTTCTCTTTCTTTATTTTAAAGTTATATTTTTGTTAACCTTATTTCTGATTTGGGTTTTCCACAAAGTTATTTACTATTTTCAACCTTTTATATTCAAAGAAAAATTTTAAATTGGGTGGATGCAATTTGTTGAAGGAGGGGATAATGTAACACCCCAGGCATCCATGGTACGCTTCTCTTTGAATAATAGAGCATCATGTGTTGTACGCAACCTCAAGTTCTAACACACCGCGACCAATCAAAGTAGCCGTAATGAATAGTAATACCCACTTTTTGAAATTATATAAATTTTATATTTCAAAATGGACTTCATTTTTTAATTGATAATATCATTTATAGCTTAGGGTGAAATTTTGGAATTGTTCTGAAGAACATCAATTTTTGATGAATAGTGAAACCACTAAGTGGTAGTTAAAAAACTGATTTTCATTTAAATGAAAATTTACCACTTCTATGAATTGAATTTAAAAAATCCGACATACATGGTTGTAATTAGGATGTAAAATGTGGTTCAATGGGATTCTAATAATTTTTTGGTGAATAGTAACTTTTAAGTTTTATTAATCACGATTAAAGGTAATTAGTGAAAGTTAAGGTAATAATGATATTATAAAAATATGAAAATACCATTAAACTTGTTATAACCTTATTGGATGAGTCATGGCCGACCAAGAAAATCCATGGGTCAACTTGGGGACTCCATGGAGCTAATTGGGTAAGATAATGACATTAATAACTTTTTCTTTAAATTAAAAATAAAATTGTCACAAACATGTGTTGTTTTACTAAAACAATTATTACATGGGGTTATATAAGTTAACTATTCTAATATAAATATTCATTGGAAAGATAAAAATATTTCCTACATCATGGTAATTTCTTTATAATTTTCAGACATTAAATAAATTAAATTTTTTATGACAACATGATGATGCAGTGATTACCTCATTATTAACAATTTTAATAAAATGAAATGATAATGTAAACTCTAAGACATAAACGTGTCTAAAACCTATTATATGGGTATATTTCTAACCCTTATCACATTATACTATAAATATATCATTTTGGGACCTTTGAAATTAGAAAATAACTTCATAATAATGTATCATTTCATGACCTTCCAAGAGTGCCCCTCCTCTCCTCTTATAAAAGGCCCCCACCTCTACCACCTTATTCACGCCATCAAGCCATTTGGATCTGCCAAACTCTGCCAAAATACTCTCCAAACTTCCCTATATTACTCCTAGAAGCCTCACTTTGGGTAGAAGTCTTCCCAAAGAAGCCTTTGGCTCAAATCAAAAAGAGTTACCTGATTTTAAGGTAATGTATTATCTTCTGTTCTTTTATTTTATTTTGCTTCTCCAACCCCCTAAAATATTTTTATTACTTTATTTTGTTACAAAAAAATATCCTAAATATACTTGGATGTTTTTATGAAATGTATTTTATTTACACTTACACACACATTCGTCTAATGGTTAAAGAACATACTGTTTCTGTGGGTGGCGAATTACTACCTCATGAAACGATGATTGTTCAATCTTCTTTTAAAACCTCTCATGGTGGCCATTATGATGAAACTATTTTTATATATGATATATATTATGTTTTTGTTTTCCTTATGATTATTAATTTTTCATTTATGTCATACCATTATGATTTCAATTATGGGTAAACGTGATAATTTTATTTTAGGAAGTGCGGCTACCGCCCCTCAAAGTAATTTGAATCATTAATGCCATACGTGGGATGTATAAAGTATGGAGTAAATGGTATTATACATTATATTACACTGGAATTATTGTATACCTTTATATAATTATAATTTCACTCCATTAAATACAAAATAGAAATGAAAGTAGCGTTCATGCGTACGTACGGCTTACCGTCTCCATGAACGGTGCATTTCATTTCTTACCTCTAAATGTTATGTAATATTATAAATACATGTATATACTGGATATATATGATATATATGATATCTAAATCATGAATATAATTCTGGATATAATGGATATTTCCCCACATGAACAACTTGTAATTATAAGAGGTTTATTTTTGACTCAAGTACCAAAGATCGACAAAATGACCATTATTAACAGAAATAATTACATAATGTTCATAACATGGTAATAAGTGATATAAAAGGAAATAATGACTATGAAAGAGGTTATTAAGAAAATAGAAATTAATTATAGTTTATTATTCAGGAGATTAAAGAACGGTCGAGTGAATTCAGACACGAGGTAAGGGAACTTCTTAACCCAATTTCTGTTCTTGGGTTAATTTCCTACTTTCAAATTATGTCATGATATTATTATGTCGTATCTTTTATTTATACATTCTTTATGTGTAATTATAGTTAATACACATAATAGATCTATTTTATTTGAAAAATGATCTTTGTAAGGGACTTCGTCTCAATCTCCTTTCATTGAGGAATATTTTGTTTTATACCCAACTTTCCTTTATACGGTGTATAAACCCCTTTGACTTTTAGTTTTATTCAAAAGGAATTTTTTTATATGAAGATTTTTTACTAAATGAAAAAAAGAATGTTTTGTCTTACGTATGCGGTGACAACGACTTCTCCGCCGCCATGACCATTATTTGAGTTTCGACTTCCTCTACAGGCCATACCTTTTTTTAAATGAAAAATAAATACCATGTTTTAATTTTATTTTATTTTGGTATTGAAAATGGGTTTGAAAGTGTTTTTATCATATCAATTTGTTGTATTGATATCTTGTGATTGAAATGTGGAAATTTTAGGTTTCCTTTATTCATGTTTTATGTGATAAGATTATGTTATGGTTTATGATATGATTAAACCGGTTCATATGAGGAATGCATTGGACTTAATAAGTGACGGGTGGAGCCCGCTATAACTCATCTATGCATCAGTTGGTCTCATGAGACTAACTAGTGTCTTGGCACGAGGCTTTTAAAAAATATTATTTGTATTCTTGGCACGAGGCCTTGTCTACGTGGTTATGATAGACTTGCATTATGCATTCCATCATTACGAAAGTGGTTATTGATATTGCATGTGATTATTCGACAAGTAGAATATCCATGTGAATAAGTAAATGGAATTATTTCATTTTAATTATTCCATATTATGTTGAAGTTAATATTTAAAAGGCTTTTGTTTAGTTATAAATTTCCTTAAATGTTTATGTTTATTTTTGAATACTTCCTCTATATTGTTATCCTTATTAAGCATCTGAGCTCACCCCTTCCAATGTTTTAATTTTTTGAGGATGTGAAGAAGTATATTATGAATGACCTGCATGGATAGTATGAGGGGATATGAAGATAAGATGTTGTTGTATTTTTGTTTTAATTTATGATGTAATGTAAGACTTATGAATGTATCTAGTGTTTCCAAGGCTACTAAACTAATCGGTCTTTCGAGACTTGATCTTTTGTGATCATGCCAATGTTATGTAATAATGCACCGACTCCGGGTAAATTGGGTCGGGGCGTTACAAACAGATAACCTAATTTAGACTTAGGAGGTTTCTTAGACTTCCTTTTTAGTTTCTGGTATATGATAGAACTACTTATGTTTTCCTTGTTTCCTAGGATTTTTTTATTATGACTCTAAAATGTATATGAAATCCCTCAATAAGAAATATTTAAAGCAGTGGATATTTTCAATCGATTATGAAATACACTCCTTAAAGAAGAATCACACTATGTATATCATAGATAAAACTACCAATGAAAATTTTATTATATTTAAGTGGATTTATAAAAAAAACAAGATACCACTACTCGAATGAATAGTAGATGTAATGATAGGGTAGTTTCCATGGGATACCTTCAATGATAAGGAATATACAATACTAACAAACTTTCACCATTGGTTAATAATTCTTTAATAACACTATTGATTTAATTTTTTTTCTTATAAAAACCTTCAAATTGAACAACTTGATGTGAAAAATTTTACCTTTTTGGTTTATATAATCAGAAACATTACATTAAGACTCCAAATGGTTACTCTTATTAATTTTATTCTATCCATGTTTTCCTTTTAAATAAATCATCATATTAATTCAAATAGGCCTCAAGTTAGTGGTACATGAAATCTGATTCCTTTATGTATGATAAAAATTTAACTATGAATAATTATGATTCATGTGTTTATTTCAAATCAATTTAAAATAAAATGTTTTATATACTATTGTATATTAATTATGCAATTATTATTTTCAATAGAATAACGTTTTTTTCTACTATTAATAATAAATTAATAGGTATGTTTCAAATAAATTTATTAGGGGAAGATAATAAAATTATAACTATATAAATCATTAGGGGTATACTAAATAAACTCATATATATTTCATAACATGATTATATTCTAAATTAAAAAAAAGATACTTTATGGAGTCTCTTAAAATTGTTAGTGTACATTTTCAAAACATTTTGAACGTACATTGGCTCAATCACCCACTGATGCCGATGATGTACAATTTATGTCTAAAACTCCCTATATCAATATAGTTTCCTGCATCTTGTATTCCATGATTTTTAATCATCCTGATATTTCCTTTCTAATTTTTACCCTTAGATATTTCTGGATAGTTGGAGGAAGCCACATTAGAATGCCTTAAAGTGGATGGTAATATATTTATGCTGTTATTATGATATATCTTTGGGTTATGGTAAAAATGTTTTTATTGATGAAATAATTGTTCGATATATATATATATATATATTGACTATATTGGAAATACTGACTCTAAAAAATAATTAACTAGGTATGTTTTCACTAAATTTTTAGGACTAATTTCATGGATAATCATTGTTCACTTACAAATAGTTGTCTGAAAGCCATGTATTAAGAATTAAAATAATCTTATACTAAAATAATAAAAAAATTTGATTTAAAAGAAAATAATCAGATTATTCTAAATAGAATGATTCATATTTAACTAATCATGGTTCATTTATGTTTAGTGTTCCACTCCATATATGCTATCAATAATAATTTAATTTTTTTTATCGAGGGTGTTACAAAAACATACACATCAAGAGTGATATTTTAAATAAGATAATAATTTACATTCAATGAAGTAAATGGAAAATTAATCTATTGAATTTTAGTTTTTTTAATAGCTAATTTACATGGTATTAATTATTTTTTTACTCACTAGATAGGTTATTTGTAAAAATACCCCAGTTATTGTTTGAGAAAAGAAACCTTTTTGAGATTTTATTGATAGGTAAATCAATTCTGGATTCACCAAGGGTAAATTTTTATCTTACTATTATAGTCAGTTGTCAAAATACCTGACTTATATTATGTTATGAAATTTTATGTTAATTTGCCTCACTATCTTGTCCCATCTATACGTGTAGAAAAATATCAACTTTTGTAAATGACCCATTTTTACAATCCTAAACCCCCTGAGTTAAAAATCCCTAAATTCCCTTATGATTGATTTTTTTGGTGTAACTTACATATGAATATTGATTTTAGGTAATTTTATTTTATTGTATTATTCTACATGAATTAAATGGTGTTTTTCAAGATTCATTGTTCTCATTTTCTATTTCCCACCTACCTTCTCATCTATCTAGTTGTTTCATTTATAGATTATATTTTAGGTAATTGTTTTAAAATTGTTTTTAAATATATTCACATCTTATTACTTTATTTTTTTATAATCCTATATTTAATATATGTTTTTTTTTCTAATAAAATTAATTATTACAAATATCAATGATATTATTAATGGAGTTTATATTTAATTCCATTATTTCTTCTTTTCATGAAATTAAATTATTTATTTTTCCCTAAATGTTCCTATTAGGTTTGACTATGATTTATTTTATGGTGCAATAATTTTTCTTATTTAATTTTTTACTCGTGCATGACTACTGATTTGATATGAAGAGTTAATTATTTATAATTTAGAAGAGCAAACACATTTAATAAATTGGTACACCTTCTCTCTTAACCTCACTCAACATGATTTTTTATATTTATGGATATTACATTAGTATAATTATATTAGTGATAACAATGTAGGTTTCTATAGCTCCACATCAGTTCTCTGATCGAACTGACTAAATTGGTAACTATTTTTATTCGTATTTATTATTTATATTTCTACATTTATCTTGGAATCAATATTTTTTATTTAACTATATTTATGACTGTATCTGAGGTATTTTACAAATGTAAATTTGGTTCTATGAGAAAATAATTCATCGTATCATGTGTTCTATCATTAAAACATAAAAATATTTCTCCTCATATTTTTCCATTAAAAAACTCATGGTGTTAAATAATATATTTCTATTTCAAAGAAGACATTTTTTCATTATTTTAAATAGTATCAATATATTTTTTCATGTTTCTCTTTTAGATTTCACTTTTAATATTTCCTTCTGAATGTGCACATTTCTTAAAACATATTTATTTTCTTCTATTAAAATTATGGGTTTTTCCGTTTGTATGAAGATATATATTTTGAAAACATTATATGTGAATGATTTTTGATCCATGAAATTAAATTGATTTAAAATTATTGTAATTGAGTTTTTGAATTGAAAAAAATGTTCTATAATCATGTTTATGTCTGTAATTGTTGGACACCTTTATTATCTTCTGACTATTTTTGGGTTTTGATATTATTTAATCATTACTATAAGAACTATTAGAAATTTTTATAGAGTTTGGTCACTTTCTCACACTCATCCCGATGTACCGACTAATATAAATTATATTGGTGAAAAATGAAATACTATGATTCTGAACCCTATAAAGAAGAGAAAATATGGAACATGGGTATTAATGTTGAACAAAGCCTTCAAGACTAATGTGAAAAATGTATCAAGTTCCATATAATAAGAAGGATATTATATTTTTTAAAACTACTTTCTATGAATGATTTTTGAGTTCGTATTCTTATTGGCCTTTTATAGATCAGTGAAAACACATTATTTTTTACACATATGTTATACATTATTATATATTATAAGAATAGTTTGATAAAAGGACCCATCATTAATGTAGTGAGATAGAGAATTAAAAAAATTGATAACCATGAACAGTATTCAATAAAATTTAATTAGAGATCTATATAGATAAATGGATCTATAATTTATTGTTAAATTGGGTTCTAGAATGAATGTGGATAGTGATGTTCAAAATGGTTTAATTAGCCACCATAGTGGAATTGTTGAATGAAAAATAATTTTTAATCAAAATCATTTAATGTCATTTTAATAGAATATTTTAAAATTTTTCAATATTAATTTTATAAATATTCTGAATAAATTTCAAGATAAGATAAAATGTTTTGTTTTGGATAATATGGTGAGAGCTAATATGAGTTTGTCTATATAAATCTATTACATGAAAAGTATAGATTATTATTTTCCATTAAGTAACTAAGAAATTATGTTGAAATATAGAAGAAAATTATTTGTAATTAAGATAGATATGATGAATTATAATTGGTCACATCATTAACTATTGTCGTTGTAATGCCAAAATATTGTGGGGGAGGAAATGGATTTGTAAGAATTTATTACCACCACTATACTGGTGGAATAGTACATTGTGTATAATGAAACCAATGGATGTATAGTTTTATATATTGGAACTCATGTGGGTCTCTAGTCTAGGATTTTTAAATGAAGTATATTTGATATTTAGGGGTTAATACACTCCTTATAGACATTGGATTACAACATGGTAACCTGATTTAATTAATAATTTTACTTCTCCTTTCAACTTTTTTATATCTCATCTCATACATCCAAATATGGATACAAAGATTTGTTTTATTCTCAATTTTGGTATGATGATGTCTTACTTTTTTTATTTTTCTCCCCAACCACATCATTTATTTTTGTTTAACAATAATATTTTCCCATGATTTATAGTGTCATGTATTAAAATTGTTTAAAAAACAAAATATATATTACACCTGAATATAGAAAACATAACATTAATTGAAAATAATGTCCCATCAAAAGATATTTATAATAAATCATGTTATAATAATTTTATAGTATTAATATTCCCATCATGGAAATAAAAGTTTAAATAATTATTATCTAAAATTTGAATGAAGTTTTCTTAACAAATTTTTCATGTATTGAATAATATATGTTATTTAAGGGAGATTTATATTTTTTATAAAGACTACTGGGTCTCTACGATGAGCATATTTTGGATGAAGTTGTCTTATGAATTTCCCTAAATGTTCCTTCTTTGAATTCCAAGAGAATCTATAATTAAATTATTCTAGAGGATAAAATCATTCATTATAAATTATCTATTAGTGTTATTAATTTGGATTATTGTTTAGGATTATATGAAGAGACTAGTACTAGATTTTAGTTTTAGTCAATATGTTCTTTGGTTCTCTATTCAATGAACATTACTATTTTTATATTATATTTTTCTAGAATCCCTTTTCTCTTAGAAATTTTCATACAAATATATTTATTAATTCAATAAATCTACTACATATAGGGGAACTGAGGTTTTGTTGTAGGTTACTAGGTCGCATACCTAATACAATTATGGATGGTATTGTCTTATATATTTCCCAAACTATTCACTTCTTTGAATCCCTAGAAACTATATTATTTATTTATTTATAGGATAACATAGGCTACAAAATTTGAGACTAATATGGTGTGGATTGTTTTTATTTTCCTCATGTATCAAAAATGATTTTTTTAAATTCGTATATTCCTTCACCTATATGTAAAAAAATCTTTATATTTACATAATCATTTCAAATTACATATTTTAATATGTATTTACATTTAAAATATAAAAACATTCTACACATTCAAATTGTTCTCATTATATTAGTTATGTTCTAATATGTTTCCTTGTATCAATATATCCATAAAGTTCCATGATAAGATTTGGATGTTTTTAAATTAATGTATAATTTAATATATGATTAATGAAACTATGATTCCATTGATTGTATTGATCAAAAATTAAAATTTAAGTATAATTAATCATTTTATTATGTACGAAAAGTATAAAAATAATAAATTTGTATAATTATTACACCAATCGGGTCACTAAAATTAGTATGATATAACGAAAAATAGTGATAATGTAAGATTAACCTATAGAATTATTTATACATTAACCCATGGAATATAAATCAAAACTTTTGTATTCTAATATCCCTCTAAAAACTATTCTTATTATTTATACTCCATTAATATATGATTATAAACCATCATAGTGTTAATTTATATATTTTATTTGTATTTTTTTGTATTTCCTTATAATTTGTTTTATTCTTTTTATTTTTACATATTTTTAGTACATTAATCCAAAATTTTTGGAATATAAAACATTTGATATCCAATTTCTAGTGAAATTGACTGATTACATATCTATTAAATTTTTATATTTTTTTAATTTGTCTTCAGTCTCCGATATATTATATATGATAAAGAAACATTCCACAATTTTTTATCTTGGTAAAAATATCCATTGAGTAAGAAATTAATAATAGTTTTTCTGATATTGATGGACATGTTATATCTTTGGTCTATTTTAAATCATTGTTGCTTTATTTTATGGTTTCACCTACATTCACCAATCCATTTTATGGCTTTCCCTTTGGTAGATTTTAATTCACGGGTTCCAAATTTAATGTATTAATATACATTGTGGTTCTACACAAGTGTTTAATTTTACCGAACATCGACTTTCCCTATGTACTACTAATGATATGACTGTGTGTGACATCAATTATGGGTTTACTAGGTTATTGTTGCTGATTTTAAAAAATTCATCTTGGACAGTGGATTATATTTTAAATTATTCATAACAGTTAGAATATATATTTTTTGTGATCTGTTTATTTTTAAATACACTAATAATGTGTGAAACCCGTGGATATTCAATGGATTATAGGTTCTTGCCATCCATGAGTTGTGTGTTCTTGGTATGTCATTCAACTGTGGGAGTTATCTATCTAGTATTCAAGGCCAAACTTCTGTTATTGTGTATTCTATTTTTCCTCAATATGAAACTTGTATCACATGATACATTATATATATATATATATATATATTATATTTTCTTATCAATTTTAATTCATTAAAATTAAATATTCCACATAATTATAAAAATTATTTATTAATATGACTTAAAAGTTTGAAATTATATTTAATTAAATTATTATTACAATTTAAAATGAAAATCTTTTATATAATCATTATTGTATAAATATGATCTACATTAACTTCCAATTATAATATGGTTGTATTTAGATTAAGTAAATATGTTTCCCCAAAAATAGTGTATATATAAATGATGGTGAAGTCTTCACTTAGGTCCCATTGGTTAACTTTTTCAACTTTATCAGATTTTAGTGTGTAAAAATTCTCTGAAATTTTACTTAACAAATTATTTGAAAAATATTTTAGGTAATGATTCATCTTAAGAAATATTTGATTCAATATAAAAAGTCAACATTGATTTCACCATAGATATTTCAACTATAGAGGATCTTCAAAACCAGTTCAAAATATAAATTGAATAGGCCAAACTACTCTCATTTAATATGTTCAGGTATTTTTTTCAAATGTAATGGGTCGCTAGTTAATGATTTTATTCTATTTTGTTTTTTATTTAAAATATTATTTTCTCAAATTTCACTATATTTATATATATCAACTCAGTGTATGTTTTAATAATTAAATATATGTTTTCATTAAATTTTCATCATATTTAAAACATGTTCATATTTCTTAACATTTTTTCTCATAAATAACCCTTATATATTCCTTCCAATTTTAATTATACTATTCTAGAAATATATGATATTTCAAAGCGAAATGGTAAACAATCGTGTGCTTGGTTTAATGGTATTTATGTATGTATTATGGGATATCGTACATATAAGAGAGATGTGTATAGCTTTGGGGTTTGGAATTTTAATATTCTATCTAGATTAATATTGATAGACCATATGATGCATCATGGTCCAAATATCCTTAACACTCTGGTGAGGCTTTGTATTTTTACAATTTTTAATGTTTCACCAGTGATTCATAAATGATTCATGTTGGAATGGTGAATTATAATTTCATAGATTAATTTTCCATGAATCCAATTTTATATGTATATTCCAAATGATATGGTTTTTGGAATTTGTTAGAGGTACACTAGAACTAAGAAAGGAAAAAGTTTTGAAATGCGTGGATCCCAAACATAAGGGTGAAAATCCAGTAAAAGTAATTGAAAATTAATCCATACCTTCCACTATAATATCCTTTTGAATTTTATAAATATGAAATAAATTATAATGAATGTTTTTTGAATGTGGATGATACAGATGTATGAATTGCCAACATTGTGCATGAAATTAGTGCTATACTTATAGCCTAACATATTTATTTTGGTGAAGTCACTCTATCCTATCCTTAAAATCCTCATCACCAAATTTCACTAATTTTTTTTGATCATATCAATTGAAATTACCAATTCATAACAATAATTTTTTTCTTAAGATTCTTCCTCAGTCCCTGTATTACATTAGGTGTTTTATTTTGGATTTCATCATAAACACTATATTTTTCATGATTTTCTGGTGGATTTTTATTTTTATTTTTGGTATTTTTTTAATAATTAGATCATGATAAGGCTTCATTTTTTCATTAATAAGTTTTGTGTTTTCTTATTTCTTTATCTATATTGTTTACATTTTTCTACTTCTTACCTTTAATGGAATTATTGCAGGTTTATCCTATGAAACATAATGTTTGAAATTACATATATGATAGAAAAAAAATTCTCGTACTTATACCCAATATGATTCGTAATTACCTCTTTAGGTTCATTATTTACCATTTTATTTAAATTTTTTCTATATAAAATATTTCCAAATCCACATTCAGGATATAAGGTTAAGATAAGTAATTGGAGTGATTAATCTACAAGAATAAGACCCCCATTAGATATGTTCATTGTTTTTTAAATTTTCACCAATATTTAAAATGTGTAA
The DNA here is from genome assembly GCA_963277665.1 of Viscum album. Classification (NCBI taxonomy): domain Eukaryota; kingdom Viridiplantae; phylum Streptophyta; class Magnoliopsida; order Santalales; family Viscaceae; genus Viscum; species Viscum album. Next base: position 1,389,441,636 of record OY728160.1, read on the forward strand.
TAATTTTTTTATTATTGATGATCTATTACCAGATTTTTTTGAAACTATGTATGTTTTGGGAGGTTATTATTTTTATTGGACTACTAAAAAATAATTATCTATTAGCATTTAACATCTTGTTAAAATGTATAAAAACGTATAACACTAAGGTGAATTATTTATTTTCATTTTAAATTAGTTATACATGTTTTTTGTCTAATCAATTATTATTATCATATGAAGTGTTATCTTATAAAATCATATTTGTATGATTTTCTATTTATAAATTCAACCATTACTAGTAAAACTAATGTATTTATTTGGGTGATATTTGGAAAAAAATGATCCCAATAGAACACAATTTTTTGGAACATCCTCCTTTAAAAAAAGTGATTTACCCATAATAGATTCAAATAGTTTCATCTTTAATACAAAATTATTTGCTTCAATTAATAATTTCTGTTATCCTAAACTACGTGTTATGGAACGTAGGTGTCACCAATATCATAAAATTTGGATGTTAGTTCCATTTTATTATTTTTATTATGCTAAAGTGGGTTCGATTAAAAATGATCATGATTGATGAAATTTTCATTATTATGAAACCTAATTTATCATTTTTTTGTTTTAATTTTTACATGGTATTAAAATAATTTTGTAATTATTCCTATTTATTATAACACAATATGTAGAATTAATTTCATTATTGTAATGTTCTTATATTTAAATAAACCAATTTTCATTAATTTCAACATAAAGGATTGATTTATTAACTAGGTTTATATGATAAAGAAGTCATTTTGAAATATTGGAGATACAATTCATTTTCATTATTCATGAATCAGTGTAGTGGACCCCCTTCAACGCCTAGATATATTTGTTTCATATTCCATTAAAATGTTACTTTTTCTATTTGATATTCAAATTCGTTTTGGAAGATATTTATATTCATGTTATTTGGAGAAAAAATATTTCATTATACATGCCTTCTAAGAAATTCAATTCCCACAAGTTGTTTGACACATGTCACATAAAATATTTCATAAACATTCACGAGTAGGGTTTCTAGTAAGAACACTATAGTGATTCACTCACATTAGGGTTTTTAGTACCTCCTTTTAACATCAAAGGAATCATGTTGTATAAAGATATATCACCTAATCTCATATCCTCAAAAATCAGGAACCTTTACATTATATATTTCATCACATAACCTAATCACCAAAAATAATTCTAGTAATTTCCATATTTTCCTATTTAGGGATTTGATACATCATTTTCACCATTTTAAATTTCAATACATGCACTAAAATTAGGTTTTTTATACATTATCTTTTACTAAAAAGGTTTCATGTTGTTCATTGTAGCATGACCTAATCCCATATCCCCAAACATCAGGCAATTGTTTGTTATAAATGAAACATTGATAAATTTTTTTGATCCTAAAAACAATCAATGACATGGCTTTATTAATTTCAAATTACATTTATACTAGACTTAATTCTTAAAGACTAAAATATTACTCATCAATTTTCATTTAATTCAGCATGTTATTAGTTTTATAAGATTTCTTTGTATTATTTCGTATTATATTATGTGTTTTATCCTTCAAAAATATTACCTATTATCTTCATTACTAAATATTACTTGTTATTAGATATTATTCCTATATGTTCAGTTTTTAATGATGATTGATCTTTTCTTTAATATTTCACTTATTGTATCAATAAATTTTAACTCATGACCTGTTTGATTATACAATCAATTTAGTAGAAAAATGATTACATTATTTTTATAGGTAATTAACCCATGTTACGAAATTATTAAGTTACTCAGTATTTTACATGACCATTTTCAAGAAATAAAAATTCAAAAACCACTAAATTTTACATGGGAGAAAATGAATTATAAATTAGTTATTCTGGGTGGGTGTATGCTATCGTTTTTAATACAAGATTATGGGATCTTATTATCATTTAAATGTAATATAAATAGATTTTTTTGTTTTATAAAGTTTTTATATTAATCTAGTATGTAAATTTTGTTGATCATTTTGTTTTTATTCCATGAACAATACTTATAAAAATTTACACGTTCCATCTTGTACAAACAATTTTTCTTGAATATATGTGAAGTTGTTTTTTACTAATATACTTTGTGATTTATTTTATTTTAAAACAATTATGATATTTATTGATATTTTTGGTCAATAATTATAATATCAATCTTGGTAACTGATAAAAAATAAGATTATTTTAATAATCTTGGAAAATTCATATAATAATAATATACATAATATGTAATATGCTTCAAAATTTTATATTTTACTCCATTTCTATGTAGTATAGTTTAGTATGGTTATAGAAATAAAAAAATAAAACAAAGACATTATAATATTATTTAGTTGGACATACGAATGTAGTGTTTTATGCAGTGAAGAAATTGATGAGAAATTCTCTTTCAAAAGAGGGTATCATTCAAAATTGTTTTGATACAATGATTTTTTTTCTTTAAATATATTTTATAAGGAATATTTTTGGCAATTGTTTTTGAAATTAACACTATTATATATTCATTTATGTTTTCAAAAAATTAACACTATATTAATTCACACACCATCTACTTGTTTCCACTATTATATATTAATTATTGTTTTATACCTTAAGAAACCATATATACTCTACACTATGTTTTTTTATTCAACATAAATTTACAATTAATATTTAGGTATAATATTTTTAAGAGAATATTTATAAATTTTCTAATTAAAGAAAATTATTTCATATTTCGAATCTCTTATTATCTCCCACAACTTATGTAATCATATTCCAAAGAAAATGATTTTTCATATATAAATTTATTATTTTTATCCCGTAGTGTTTACTTTCTATTTATTGATGTTAATTTTCTTATTATTAGTGTAAAATTTTTTTGTCTAATTTTATCCCATGGTGGTAGGAAAACTATTAATACATTCCTCTGGTGGAGTAAGAAAAATTATTTTGGAAACTTGGTTTAGATAACACCATATGGGTTTGGTTTGAATCATTGGAATAACACTTTTTCACCTTTAATTAGAATTTCTTTATGGTATCTATTTCATTATTATTATTATTTATTCCCATGATACAATCATCCCAAAAACCCCCCTAACATTAAAGAAGTTAATATTCTAGAGTATCTAGTCCTTCATCTTTCCTCTGTATTAAGGGTTATAATCAACCTAGAACCGGTTCTCTAATAAGAAAATATATTTTATAAAGGATGTTAAATTTTTTTTTTCTATCATATGAGTGTCCCATGGTTGTTGATAACTTTTTTTTTAAATTAAAATATGTGGTATGTTCTCTAAGTGAATATACAACTACATTGATAGTGTATATCTACATGAGGGTGGAAAATTATCTTCTATCAGATTGGTTACCATTTGAATATTCATATCACTCTAATGTGATAAATTTATCTAACATGTTATACAACATATTATTTTTAGATATGTTTGGAATATGATTTTGATCATGAATGATTTGATTCGGTATTAGAAGTTAACATTGATTTCAATGGAGATAGTTCAACTTTTGTGGATCATATAAAGCTTTTCAATAAAAAAGTATAATATGAAAAACAACTATCTTTTTATATATTAAAATCTCTCCGTTAAATTTAATTGATCAATATTTCATGACCCAAATGTGTTTTGTTTTATATTTTAAATTATATTAATTAATTTTTTTGTTTATTTTCCTATATTTCTTTCTCTATACATTTTATTAGTTAAATCTACATTTTCATTGAATTAGTCTCTATATTGTCAAGTAAAATTATACGGGTGGAGTACTAGTTTTAAAAATGATAATTCAGTTTTTAATTTATAAATTTATTAGAATAATAACAATTTAATAATTGATTAATAATTAATTTTGTTTTTTATGATTCTTTTAAAACTTGTAATTTGAGGGTGTCAATATATTACAAACCCAAGGTTTTATAATAATAATTTTAAGATGAATTAGTAAGTGGATTTTAGATTTTTAATATTTTAAAAGGAAATTTTTTTTCTAATCCATTAATAATTGGTAGTTGTTAATGAACTCTTATTCATGAATAAGTAGTAATTTATATTAGTAACTAATAATTTATAATTGGTAATTTATAAAATATAATTACTTGATAACATTAAATAAGTAAAAATGAAAATATGTACATAGCTAGTGAGTATATAAATATATAAATATATAAATAAAATAATAATAATATATATATTTGGGCAGATTTATATTAATCTATTTTATGGAGGCTGTGTTTATTCCTAGTGAGATAGAGAGAGATAAACTAAAATAGTCTTCTAAGAGAGTGTGGACACATTGGTTTCTACCATGTGATTACCAATCTGAGTATCTCCCTATTGGTATGAAAAGTAGAGGGAGACACTGATATAGAGAGGAAGAATAAGAAATTTATGGATTTCTAAAAATTGTTTGGTTCATATATTTTATATCATTTTATCTATTTCCTTCTACATTTCATGTATTATGTTTGGAATCCTGAAGCGTGATCTCATTTTTCATCGCATTGATGAACCTTCCAATTTGGTATCAACACTTTGAGTTGTCCCATACCATGGGTTGGGTTTTTAAGATGGACATTTTTCTGTGTTGTCACCAACTTAATATTCTTTTATTCAATCCCATTCATTACTATCATTATTGTTCACCTTGGAACAAGTATCTAATATAGGTGAAACACTTGGATTTAGGGGTTTTCAATCTTTTTTTATCACCATGAGAGATTGTGGTCAGATTTTTTTCTTCTTGTATATGACTTCTCATCCAATTATTTATATAAAGTGATAAAAAATTAATATTTATGGGAATATATATATATATATACATATTACAGATATCGCACCCAAAAGTTCCACATTAAAAATAAAGAAATAACCTATTTATTTTAAAAACTAAAAATATATTTTGGATGTTTATATTGAAAATATAAAAAATATCAACAGTTACATTAGAATCATTCTTAAAATCTTTAAAATACTTTAAAAAAATAAATTTTAAATTTCAGAGAAAAAATAATAACTTTAAAAATGAAAAATCATTGGTTATTTTTAAAAATATATATAAACAACATATACCATCCCAAATCCTCCTACATGATGGTAAAATATTATAAATTAATTTAAAATACATATAAACATTTTTAGTGGTTCATAACCCCCTATAAATATTTGACATTAATAGTGGTTCTAAATTATCCCTATATAACCATTGTTAATATTCATTGCGGCCTTTTTTGGATATTACTTTATATATATACATATATATATATATATTAATATTTATATCCATTGGAAGCATAGCCTAACAATTTATTCCTTGCGAGAACTAAAATTTCACTCAAGATTGCGTCTCTCCATATTCATTGCCGGCCCTGGTAGATTTCATTTGTAATTTGTAATTACAATTCCCCGATTGTTTTTAAATATATATATATATATATATATATATAAATTAAGAACTACTAATTACTAACACTATACCATTATATTTATATTAAGTGTTAAATAAGTTATTATAAATTATTTATTATTAGTAGTTATATATTATTTGTTTATTTCTTATTTTTTATTTTTAATATCTCTAAACAAGCAGACATGTTTAATGTATTTTTCTTTAAATAATTAATTAACCCATTTAGTGATGGTTTAAACCGTCACTAAAAATCCACCATTAAATTATTATTATTTTCTTAAAAAAATCCCTAAATGATTTAATAAAAAATATCATTAAATATTTTTATAAAATTTAATCCATTTTTAAAAAACCCTCATGAATTTGTGGTGGTTTGTAGAAATAATTGCTAAAAAATATTACGTAAAATTTAGAGATATTTTTGAAAAAAACTACTAATGAATCCATTAAAAGGTAATATTTTACTTATAGTAGGATTATTATTAATTATATAGGATATGAAATATCCCTTACCACATATGATGAATTATATTATGGTGATATATTCATACAGTTCTCTCTAGTTGGAAAATTATATTTTTATTATGGTCTGATTATTTGTTTCTGCTTAATTTATGAGGTAGATGATTTTATTATAAATATTTGTGGTGAGGACACATATTAACATTATGGTCAAGTCATACTCATTATTTTCTCATCAATTATAAAAAAATTTGGATAATATAAATATAAAGTATGTGTCTCTATGACATTCATTTCTATCTTTATGATTAATATTTTTTTCGAAGTTAATAACTAAAATAATGTAATACAAAACCATGAACTACATAGATGTTTATTAATTATATAGTTATTTGATATTATTTATTCTTTATTATTATTATATGTTCCGAGAAGATTATCATTATTATTCTTATAATAATGTTTTTTATTGTCTGGTTATGTTGTTATTATTCGAGGGAAATATTTCATTATTATATAAGATATTGATAATGCATACATGTCAGATAGTGTTTTGTAGTGCCTTTCTAGCTCTATATGGTCATGTTACTTTTTATATATCATCTTGTATAACCAAAATTTCCTTATTAAAGCATTTTTCAATCATGGGAGTTTTTTCTTAGTCTATTGGTTATGTTCTAGGTCCTTTTTCTTTCATGAACTTAGATATAAATATTTTAAATTTGTTACATGGTGAAGTATTTTTTTCATGGATTTTGTGTTGAATTTTATATGATCATCTCATATCCATTTTCGTGAAATAAACCAAGTTGAATGCCCAATCTATCATTATCAAATCAACATATGATGATGAATAAAAAACTAAACATGTAAATCTATAATATAGTTATCTCTATCTCTATCAAACTTTATAGAGTTATAGATTTTTATTTTTTTGATTTTATGCATGGATTTAAATCAAACCACATACAAATGGCATGTATTGTGAATTTTTAATTCACTTCAATAAACATTTTGTAGATTAAATTCGAATTATATGTTTCAGTTTTGTTTTTAATGAGACTTTTTTTTACTTTAGGGTGATCTATGAGTAGAGGTTAAATCTTGGAATGAGGCTAGTGAATGAAAATAAGAATCATATGGATTTCATAAAATTGAAACAAATTAGGGTATATATATATATATAAATATTTAACTAATAGAACATATTTCAAAACAACTTACCCATTTTGTCAATGTTTCTAGAGTATCCAAAGCAAGGCAACAACAATGATTATGGATTTCACCTTTGAAAATGTATGAATGGAGTCATATACCACCAAAATAATAGCATACCTAAACAAGTAGCATCCAAAGGTAGTGATGATTTCATTAAAAATATTTGTTAATAATATTTATTAAAATATTTTCTCAGTACTGCCAAGATTTCTAACCATCTATATAATAAGAATGAAGAAGTAAATTTTTTAGAGTTGAGTGGGAAGAGTATAAGGATGTATAATGTTTTCCAAAATAAAATTTAGGTGACTAAGTATTGTGTTATTGATATATTATGGGATATGACCTTATAGACAAATTTTTGTTAAGAAACATTAGTATCATAATTCTTATATTTTATTTTTGACATGTTTCTCTTTGGGATGTATAATGGAGGGTTGTGTTCTATGGATTTTGACATAGCTAGTAACATGTATGATGCATCACAGGCCCATGAGATATTGGAATTAAAGTATACAATTGAGATAATGGTGATAGAAAGTTGGTCAAGAATATAAATATAAATAAATAAATATATATATATATATAATGAAAAGGTTAATTCTTATTAATTATTTAGTGAACATTGAAATCATTTTATAAAATATTTTTATGTTATTATCCTTATCATTTTTTAATGATACTTATATAGTTTTTTAAAACAAATTTAGAAGTCATACTCTAAATTATACTATTTTCAATAGGGAAGAATAGTGATAAAATGTTCCCTCTATATGGAAGAGGAATCTGTATGCTGCTTGGAATGTGAAGTAAAACCTAAGGATGCATCTCCTAAGGGATTTGGTAACAGTTTAAGACAATTTATGACTTCCAAAAAGATATTTCATGAACTATTTCTAGAATGGTGTAGGAATCAGCCACACCCTAGTCATCTACACCTCATTTTGATAGAATGTGACTCGAATTGTGTGTTTTGAGTTTATAATTTATATTTTAGATCAAGATACCCTTCACATACTCAAAAATGAAAAATGAATTCAAATGATTTTGATTCTTTATTTAAATTATCCATAATACATTTGAGAAATTTTGGAATCATTCTCAGTTATTTCTAATGTATGGTGTGTATATAAGAACATAAAGTGATTTTTTTGTTTAAAATTAACATTTTAGTTCAAAACAAATGAAACATACTTAAAACTAATCAAACAAATTTATATTGTTCTAATACAATATAAAAATGATTCATAATTAATTTATGTCGTATAAGAATCAAATTAACATTAACCTCATACAGGTTGTGTTTGGTATGACATACAGTGTGCATTTTCATTTTAAAATTAGTAGTTTAGTTAAAAATAAATGCCACATATTCAAAACTGAGAAAACACATTTATATTGTTTTCATACTTCATATCAATGATCCATAATTTTTTTTTATGTGTAGGTATCAACCATTCCTCATTCCGGGACTTGGTGTGCCCAATAAGACTCATAGTTTATGTTTCTAGTTTCAAATTAACATTTAAGTTTAAAACATGTGTAACATACTCAAAACCTAGAAAAAACCTTCAGAATGTTTTGATATTTTAGGAAAATGATCGATAATTCATTTTTGATGTGCAATAATCATCATCACATTAGTATGACACATATTCTATCCTATAATACATGAATTGTGTGTTTTCAATATAGACGTGCCATTTTAGTATATAACACACATCAAATAGACAATATCGAGCAAATGAGGTTCAATTATTTTCAAAAACTAGGAAAATAATAATTAATTCTTTTTTTGATTTGTACAAATTTTGCACAAATAAATCTAACACATAGTACGGTCGGTATGACTCGAAGTAAAAATTTTATATTTAATATTTTATGTTTAGTACAAAACAAATGCCAAAAACTCAAAACTAATAAAATAAATTATTATAGTTTTGATACTATATTAAAATGATCCATAATAATGTTTTTTGTGTAATAATCAACCACACTTCAATATTATAAATTATATGCCTGATATGACTTAAATTGAATGTTTTTAGTTTAAAATTAAAATTTTTGTTTAAATTTGAAAAATTACTTCAAAACATATGTCACATACTAAAAACCAAGAAAACACATTTAGATTTTCATTAAAGTTAAATATAATTATCTTTATGTCATTTTTTATATTTAGTAACCAAGAACATGTCAATATGACACATGATGTGGTAGGTATGACTCGAACTATGTGTTATCAAGTTATGAGTAAATTTTATGATTAAAACAAGCATCACATAGTCAAATCCATTAAAAAATTGGATTATTTTCAAAATATTGGATAATGAAATATAATTCATTTTTTGTGTAGGAATCTACCACACATCAATCCAACACATGATGTGGTTGGTATGACTTGAAGTGAAAGTTTTTAGTTTAAAATTTTATTTTTAGTCTAAAACACATGACACATACTCAAAATCAAGGTAATGCATCTAGATTGTATTGATACATTCAAAAAAATTTCTATTACACATTTTTGATGTTCAGGAATAAACCACACATCATTAAGAGATATGTTGTTTTTTATGACTCAAAGAGTATGTTTTTAATTTAAAATATAACGGTTAGTTGAAATCATATGTGAAAATCTCAAAACCAAGAAATTTCATTCATATTGATTTGATACTTTTTTAAAATGATCAATATGTTATTTGTGACATGTATAAACAAACTGTGCATCAATATGATTCTTTATGTGGCTATTTATACTTTTAGTGTTAGTTTTCAATATAAAAGTGCAATTTATGTTTGAAACACGCATAACATATCCATAGAAAATAAAAAAGATCAGATTATTTTAAAAAATTAGTAAAAATATTAATAATTAATTTTTTATATATAAGAGTCGTCCCCATGACAATATGATGTATGATGTGTTTGATATGACTCATAGGCGGTGTTTTCATTAGGAAAATGACATTTTAGTTTAAAATGCAATACATTTCCAAAAAATGAGAAAAAATATATTTAATTGTATTGAAACCTTAGGAAATGATTCAGGATTTATTATGTATGTATTGGAATCAACCACACATCAATATGCTTGATGACGTAGTAGATATGAATTTAGATGTGTACTTTCAATATAGAAGTGTCATTTATGCTTAAAATGTTCATCACAAAGTCAAAATCAAGCAAACACGATTGGATTGTTATCAATAAAAAGTATGGAAAAGTCCATAATTATTTCTTGATATTTTGGAATTTACTACACAAAAATATGACACATGACATCGTTTATATTAATTAATGGGTGTATTTTTAACATATAGGTTTAGTTTTAGTGAAACATGCATAAAATATCAAGAATTGATAAAAAGAGATCATATTATATTCAAACATTAGGAAAGTGATAAATAATTCATTTGAGATGTGTTGGAATTGACCACACATCATTCTGATATATGATGTGGTTGGTATTAATCAATTTTCATGTTTTCGATATAAAAGTTACAGTTTAGCTTAAAACAAATATCATATGGAAAAAACATAGAAAACATGATCATATTATTTCCAAACATTAAGGAGATGGTGTTGAATTAATTTGTGACATGTTTGAATTGACTACACATCAATCTGATGAATGATTGACTGATAATATCATTATTATATATATAAATTAATAATATAATTTATCATGTATGTATTTTGAATTATGATTTTTATATTGAAATTATGTCATTAATCATTCTTCCATTATTTTGTGTTAAAGGGCATACATGAAAAATAAAATTGTTTTTTTTTCAATTATTCTGAAATTGACTATGGAGACTATTCTAGGATCCTTAAGCGGCACATGGGCCATTTTTTGGTTACCTCCTTTTGTGTGGGTATGTTTTTTGGTCCACAATATCCTACCAATGAAGATTTTCCACACCATCTAACACAATGATATTTTATAGATCTTATTTGGGCTATATATTTCTTTTCCACCCTTTCAGTCCTCATCATCCACATATTGACTCTAACTCGAGTGTGACATTTAAATTTTGTTAGTTAGCATTTTTATGCAATATTCTAGTTATATAACTTGTTTTGAGATACAGATGTTGTAAAGGGAATTGATCACCCGACACCCCATACGTTAAATTGACTATCACATCCCCCTAACTAGGTATGGTTCTACTATCATTCAAGAAATTTGATCATCATTTTGTCTGTTGTTCTCGTAGTTCATTCTCATTACATTCAATCCTCCTCAGTACAATGTTGTTTTGCTTTCACTAGTGGAGTTCTGATAAAATCATATGTAGAGAATATTTTTGGATGAGTTTCTAATTGAAGAGCATCTGAATAATGAGATCAGTGATTCCTTCAACCTCTTTGATTTCAAAAGATCTACTATGGCTTGAAGAGAACGGGATAGTTTGACCAATGTGTCTGGAATTTATGTTTCGCATCCATTCCTCTCCTTTTCATATTATTACTTCTTTAAATATCATGATTCTATTTTTTTTGGATTAGAATTAATGTCGTTAATATTTATTTTTGAGCATTAATATAACACAATTGTGTGTGTGTGGTGTTCTTTTCATTCATATAGGCCACAAGAGACCAAATCATGTTTAATCCTTGTATTCTCATAATATAATTGTTAATTTCTTTCGACTTAAATGTTTATTTTTCAATTGATTCAATTCATGAGTTGAAATAACACAATCAGACAACATTGGTTTCGCGTAATCTGAAAACTAATTTTTACCATTCCCCCAACTATGTGTTATTAGATCCAAATTGGGTTTTATTTTGTTTTATAATATTTTTCTTATATTAAATAGGTTTTTGTTTTTAATTACACAATTCAATCTCATCTTGATCCATGACTACCCTTTTCTTTCTGCAATTGAAATTATTATAACCTCATATATGATTCAAATTCATAAACATTGATCATAGAGTCATGAATATCCACTGATTTGGGCCAGTTCATGGGGGATTACTCATATCATTTTTAGAAATAAATCGATATATGATCTATATGATAATTTTAGCAACAACTTTGTTTGAAATCAAGATATTTTACCATTATAATGTGTTCAATCTGTGGTAGATTAATATGAGAGCCTTTCTTATTCGACAAGGTTTAATTGGTGACTTGGTAAAGCCTAAGAAAACTATTATTAAATTTTCCAAACCTCAATATCCCCCCACTATTTATCATTATGTATCCCCATATGTTCTCATTAAGGCTCACAATTCTCTGATTCTTTCATTATGTCATATAATTATTAGAGAAGTTTTTTTAAAATAATACAATTGATATATGGTTTAAAATAGATAAATTATAAATAACATCTTCAATTGTTGGTAGGATTTATATTAATCCCCATATATTTACATTCTAAAGGAAACATAGTATTTCAATTAAATCCCAACTAGATTAATTAAATAAACTAATATATGATCTAGCCATAATTAATGTTATAGTTGATAATGAATATCATTCAATGAATATTATATTTTTTTACCCAATTCCTACATCACATTAATATAAAAATAATTTAAGGATGTGACTATAAAACTTATAATTTTTTATATAAATTATAAATGAACCGATTTTGATGCAATTGACTAATTATTTTTTTATCACATTGCTTAATATTCCAAATTAATAATGATTAGAATTTTTGGAATTTTCATTGTCTAATTATTTACATTTGAATTTGTATTTTTAACACAATTCCTAGGATTTCACCCTAATTACTAGACATTTTAAAAATTGGTGTGTAGATGGTGGGACATCAACCATTCACTTGGTTTTACTTACTCACCTTTTCAAATGCGGCATAAGGAAAATTAAAAAACCAATTTGTTGAAATTGGATTTAGAAACAATATTGAGTACAGGATTGGTTGGAATCATGGATGATGAGGTGGGTCAACTCGGAAGCATTATAGGATAAAAAACGTGCATCCCTCAACAGGATACTAGAAATGATTGTTAGATCAACCAAACAAATATTATACATTGATGAAATCAACATCCCATGGGAGAAATTCCAAATAGATCCCCTTTTCAAGATTTCATGTTTTTAAATTTAGTAACCAACAATTAAAAAAATACAGTAAAAAAATATGCACAATATTTTGTGTATGATGTTATTTAAATCCCTATAGAATCTGTCTTTTTTATGATGAGACATGGAAATCTATTATAGTAAAATGACAGAATTTCCAATTCATAATAAATATAAATTAATCATTTATTAAATTTTATAAACATTTATAAATCATCAATCCATAGAAACAATTTATATACATTCTAATATTTAATAAATATATTAAAATAAACCTTGATAAATTATTTTTTCACATAAACTTATCACGAATAATAAAATTTACTAGGTTCGAATACCTAATACACATATAAAAATTTACTTTTTTTCTCAAATGATGATGCGTTGTTATAATGAAGAGTGGAATTCACTACTATATATTTGTAAATACTCAATGTTACTATTTATGACCTCTAATAAAAATATAATAAATGCACGGCTTCTTGTAGTGTTAACTAAACACACTGATAAATGTACCCTATAACTAATAAAAATAAAACATTTGGATGTTCTTATTATATATCAAATAATGTAACCCCTTATTAGTTGTTTTATTAACAATAAAAGAGGGATCCATACATTATAACAACAATCCATAATTCATTTGTGACTTTTAGGAAAGAAGAACACGTTAACCTAACACATGATATGGTCGGTATGAGTCAAAGTTCATGTTTTTAATATAAATGTGTCATTTTAGTCTAAAAGTATATCACATATCCATGAACAAGAAAAATAGATCCTAATTGTTTTCAAACATTATGACAATTATCCATATTTCAATTTTAAACTATAGGAATTTACATCACATCAATCCAACAAATGAATAACTAATAATATCATTAATATATGAGGTCATACCAACATAATTTATCATATTAGTAATTTGAATTATGTTTTTCATATTCAAATTAACGTATTTATTATTCTATAATTATTTTTTATTATAATTCACAAATAGAAAATTAGTTTAGATATTGTTTTATAGAAATTAAACTCAAATTTAAAATTCTAAGAAGTCAAGGGTCCTTAAGTTTATTACAGGAAAATTGTGTTAGGATGATACCTTAAATGTTGGCTAGTTTTTTAGACTACTACATTCGACCAATAAAACGTTTTCATTACCTATAACCCACTGATCCGTGAATACTCTTATTCTAGATATAGATTTGTTTTTCACTTGTGTTATCCTCACCATCCAGCTATTTCATATCACTCGAGTGTTTTGTTTCAATTTGGTTTGATTGCATGTGAAAGGAATAATCTAGCTGGATGACTTGTTTCAATATATAGGTGATGTCATAGGAAGTGATCACCCCATCACCCCATCCCTTCTTTTCATTCTCAGTTTCCTCACTGAGGTTTGTATGACCTCTCATTCTAGAAACCATAGCTCCAATTTCGTTCTTGTTCTAGGAGTTCAGTCACTATACCTACCATCCTACGAAGTACACAACTAGTGTGTAACCATTCTTGGAGTTTTCATGGTAACCTTTATAGGGAATTTGTGTGGATGAGTTTCTAATTTAAAAACATATTTCTTCCAGACTAGGTGAGTTCTTCTAACACTATGAGCACAAAAGATCTGTTATGTATTGAAGAGAATAGGATATCCTAACCCGTGCATTAGATATTATATGTTTCACATACATATATCTCATTTTTATATCATTAGTTCTATAAATATTATGTTACTATTTCTTATTTGATTAACCTATATGTGGATAGTATTGTTCTTTGAGCCTTAACAAAAAACTTGTGTGTGTGTGTTGAGTTCTTTTTTTGCATGTATGACCCAATGGTTTTGATGCCTGTTAAAACATTGTTTTATCATAAATGATTTCTTATTTTCATTCATATTTAATGACTTTTTATTTTTTCATTAAATTATTGTGAAGAAATAACACAATTGAAAATTTTAGGTTTATGTGAACTGGCCACAATCAGTGCGCCCTCAAATGGTATCAGAGCCTCATTGGGTTCTATTTCGTTATTAAATCTGTTTCTTGTTTCAATTTTTCTTTTTATTAATTCCACATCATAACCACTTTTTCAATCACATCTACCTTTTCCTATATTCAATTGAAATTACTGTAACCTATTATATAATTCCAATTCAAAATCCATAATTCAATAGTTTTGTATATCCACTAATTTTGGACTGTTCAAAAGGGTGTGCACTTATCATTGTCCACAACAACTCTATATTTGATTTTTTTGAATAAATAATAAATAACTAGGTTTGGAATAGAAAAATTTTATGGAGACAATAAATTCAATATGTGATATATTAATATTTAAATGTTTCTTATTTAGTAAGGATTAGTTGATTCCCAATTCAATCCTAAGAAACCTATTATTATTGCTTCATAAACTCAACATTTTACAACTATTTTTGAAGGTGTATCCTATGATATCCTTTTTAAGTAACACTATTATTTTAATGTTTCTTTTCATGAAATGTTTCTTAGAAGACATTTTTTCGAAACTACTAATACATTTATAAGGATTCTGTTAGATAACTTTTTATGGAATATTTTCTTGTCGGTAGGATTTATAAGAATCACCACTTACTTAAAATCACTATGAGACATGAAATTTTAATTAACAACCATGTAGATGAATTTAATAAATCTAGTCTAGATCAATCTATCATAAATGTGACATTTAATTATAAATATGATGGAATTATCCTTTTAAATTAAGTAATAATTTCATATAGAACTTTAGGGTAAAAAATGTTGTATTGTTTAGACTCTTTAAACCTAGAAGGGGTAATGACTTCCCACCACTATAAATAAATGTATTCTAAAGCGAGAGTTAATTGCTACAAAGAGAGTATTTTTTTAATATTTTAAACAAAAATATTGTGTTAAAATGAAATTTTATAATATGGATAATGGAAATTATAATAAACAACCTAAGATTTGGTCCAAATCTAGGGAATGAAATATTTTTTGCTTCAAATTTGGTTAGACTAAACACACTAAACTCAAGGGTGGAATGGTTAAACATGACCTAGTGTTTAAATAACCAATTTAATAGTCTCTTCAAGTAGATTTTTTTTATGAAACATCCAATGAACTAAATTTTTCAATCCATATAATCACCCAGTACTAGGTCCAAGACTCAAGTTGGTCATTCCATATGTGTCCCTTTAGGTAATCATTCCTTGATTTTATGGAAAGAGTAGAAGGATATGTGATTTTATAAAATAATAGGAGGTTTCAATTCAAGGTAAGGGGTTATATTTTAATAAAACTATATAAAAACTCTACAATCACTTTTCTAATTGTTTTTAGTGTTACTTACCTTGACGAGAACTTGATTTCCTTAAAAATTATATACCAAAAGGTCATAATCTTTATTTATGAATTTGGTTGTATATAAATATCCAATGGATTTATAACAATCATTAAAGGTTCCTATATTAATTGGTTATAGGTTTTTAATGGAAATACCCATTCATGATTGTTGGGTAGTGTGTACACATAAACCACTCATAACACACAATTATGTCACATGAGATCGGGTCATATAAGCTCCAAGGGTCTAGAGAAACTCAATAAACAAGGGATGTTGAAAGAAATTAATTGAGGAAATGTTACCTTTTGCGATTATTATGTGATGGGTAACGAGAAAAGATCCATCTCTAATAGGAATAACTTCCAATATTCCCAACCCTTGGAATATGTTCATTCAGATTTTTGGGTCCCAAACAAGACTACCTCTCACAGTTGAGGATCCTATTTTTTTTACCTTTATAGGTTACCAATCTAAAATGTTTTTTATTTACATAATGGAAAATAAATCTTTTGTTTTTATACCATTAAATCCTAGTAAAATATTATTGAATATTTGGATAGAACGAAAATTAAAAAATGAGAGTTGATAATGGATTAAAATAACTCACTACTAAATTTTGACAATTATGTCAATCTGAGGGAATTTCATGTCACCGGAATTTTAAGGACCCCCAAACAGAGTGATCTTGTTGAAATAATGAACAAAACTATTTTCAAGGGAGTCTAAATCATTCTTACATCCATAAGTATCCCTAAAAATCTATGGGTATAGAAATACACTATAAAAGTGTATCTAATTAATAGATTTTTATCATATACTAATCACCTTAAATTAAAAGATGATCTTTTTAATAACATAACACATTCATATAACCAACTCAGTGTCTTTTGTTTCACTGCATTCAACTAATTCATGACTAATAATATTGAACCTATATCTCTTATAAAATATTATTTTGGAGATCAAGAGGGTTTAAAAAGGTTATAATCATTGGTTAAAAAAACCAATTCCACAAATTTTATCATTAATAGAGATGTGGTGTCTCCTAAGTATTATTATTAAAAATAAAAAATTTTCACACCTAATAGAGAAGGAATAACCATTGATAGATCTTTTGAAACATAACTGTGATCCGAATTTGAGGATACTGTATCCCTGTGTCCACATAATCTGAAGCCAATGACCCATGCGGAATGAAGATCTTGTTCTGCTTCACATTCTAATATTGAACCAGCAACCAATAATACTTTTTTTCAGTTAACCCATGATCAACTTAGGAAGGTTAATAAACATCCTTTTTGGTTGAGTTAATATGATATGGATTTTTATTAAATTATTGTTTACCATGATATTTTTGATGATTAATCTTATACATATATTTAATAAATTAATGAATTTTTTTAATAATAGTGGTTCTTTTACATGGATGAACAAATTCACTCCTTATAAGAAAATCAAAATTCTCATATCATAGATAAATTACCCAATGCGATTGTAATTGGATGTAAGTGGGTTTATAAAGTAATGGAAGATAAGACTTGTGTAAAGAATGTGAAATTTAAAAGATAGACTATTTCCATGGAATCCCATCAATGTTTTCTAATATACTATTCTGAAATTATTTCACCTGTTGTTATGAATTCTTCTATAAGGTTGTTGTTCCATTTTATTCTTTTAAAAAACTTCACATTTTTCAACTATATGTGAAAACTAACTTTTTTATTAGTGATATTTTTGAGGAAATATATATGAATCATCTTGATAGTAACTCTAATGAATTAAAATCTAACCAATTTTTCCTCTTAAATAAACATTTATATGGTTTAAAAAACCCCTCAGTGTAGCTGTATAGAAAATTTGATATTTTTTATGCATGATAACCATTTTAGAAGGAGATACTACGATTTTTTTAAATTTCAAAACAATAAAAATATCATGTTTTAATTACTATGAAATAATTATGACATTTTTATTATTTTAAATAGAATAATATTTATTACCACTATTAAATATTAATAAAAAATTATGTTGGAAATGAATGACTTAGGGGATGTTAAGAGGATTATAAGTATAGAAATCGTTAGTAAATGACTAAATAAATTGATATACCTTTAAAAACATTATTCTTGTGGTGACCCGACCCTAGAAATTCCAGATTCAGTGTTGTGCGGCTATTGCATTGTCATTAGATATTAGTAAATCATGTTCTAATTAACTAAATAGTTTATATGTTTTAGAAAAATATATTCATACATGAGTCTTACATTGAAAATTAAAACCCTATTTACAACATAATTTTTTTTAGGATAACCACTTTATTCTATCTAGTGTATCCTTGCATATATTTCATAGTACACTTCTTAGATTTCTAGGAAAATAAACCTAGTAATGGTGAAACAAATTCATAGTAAGGGTCACATATAGAATAATAAATAATGAAACAATGATAATATTCAATATGGAATGGTAATAACTAAAGACCCATGACATGTAATCAAAAAAGTGAGAAAGAAGTGCATAACCAATATAGAAATTTAAAGAACTGATAACACATTCCATTTAAATTACTAGATAAGGCATAATAAATATGGAAATGTAGGAAAGAGAAAACACATGCAATTTATACAATAAACTAAGAATTAAATTCATACAGAGAATTTGTCATAATAAAAATATTATGGATAAAAATGATAACTGAAATGAAGGAAATGGTTATTTATTAGACAACTTGTTTCAAGACCAAGAAAACCTATACTACCATGATCTTTCCTCTAGAATGTTTAAAACAATAAGTAGAAACTCATTTAATTTTCTAATCTTATTTTTCTCATGAGAATGTATCAATTCAACGTGGGTTTATATAACTTCTAGGACCAACTTTTTACTACCTATCCAAATTATAACTCATTCAGACTATTCAATTTAAACAATATTCCTTATTAAATATCATAATTGATATGAAGATATGAATTTATTAACAATTTGACATTTAATAAAATAATTTTCAATGTATACACCATATATAAAAAACTGTAAACAATTTAGTCAAAGAACATTTCCATGATAAATGATATGGATAACTAGGTTAAATTCAATGTTCAATGATCATTGGGAAATGTACATTTCAAGGGGAATAATGAAAGAATTAGGGAAGAGAAAGTAAATACTATCCTAGGAAAGATCAATAAAAACCATCTAGAGGAAGAATAATTATGGTATCAAAACTACATATCCCATGTAGAGTACATAAAATGTTCATTTTCATTGGTGAATTGAAATTATATAAATATATATTTTAAAAAACTCAATAATGAAAATATCCTTTTTATATGATTTTTTTCAAAATCCTTTTTATTTGAAAATATCTTTTAAAATATCATTTTAATTAAAATTTAATCGTTTAAACCTAAAATTAATTCTTATAAGTAATAAACGTTCACAAATTTCTACATTTCATACAAGGCAAAAATAGCATTTTTTTTTCATGGTAAAAATATAAGACAAGTTTCTTATACCGAAAGTGACTAGAATATTAATTTAAAAAGATTTTCAATAGAAAAAGGTAAAAAATTTCTCTCATAAATAATTTTGGAAGGGTAAAAACCATTTTTGAAACCATTTTTAGAAAATTGGGGTTTTTTAAAAGAAAATAGGTTCTCTGACCAAAGATATAAATTAAGTGATATTTTCTTCAAAATATTTCAAATTTTTTAAGTACTAAAGATAAGAAAAATGATACAATTAATTCAAAATTTCAGGAAAACCCATAGGAGAATAAAATTAAATGGTTTATTTAACAATGATCAAATAATTTTCTATAATATAGATTTAATTGTAATCAATGATGAATAAAATGGGATTGTGATGTAAACCATTGAGAAGACCATAACATTAATTTCATAATAAATCAATGACTAGATTATTTTTATAAATTTTAAATTCATATATGAAAAGTTTAATTACGTCAATAAATAGTAAAATTTAATTATACACATAATCATAGAATATTAATGATATGTTGTAATATAATTAAATCATAAGGAATTGAGTTTTGAAATTTCATTACAACATGGTAATTTTATGTTCAAATCCATACAGTTGAAATAATCAAAATAGAAAATATAAATATTATGAATAAATAATAATTAATGTTATTAAATTTCAATGTGTCATTATGTAAAATATCTATAGAAATTAGGTGCACAACAAAAAGGTATGCCTCGAAAAATGGAAATTGTGACATAGTCCCTTACTAATTAGCAACTTTTGAATCATAATCCTCTTGAAAGAAATAAATTATGATGAAACATTAAGTATCATTATGATATATTTATTCATGATATGAAATAAAATTTTGGAAGTATTTATACCACGAAATACAAACATGTGGTGGAAATGGTGTATGCCTCACAGAAAGAAAAAGTGAGACAAGCATCCCTTGCCTAGAATTTCCTTTCAGGTGAACATCTTTTAACCATCAGTGTAATGGATTTAAACATGTCAATAACATATACTAAAAAATAATAATATTTATAATATCATATATAATATTCATATAATATCTTATTAAATGTTTTTAACAACTGATCATTCTTTTAACTATTTTGTGTCTTAATTTTATAGTTTATCTAGTATATTTGGACTTTTTATTATTGTTTTTCTCACGTAGATCACAATTTAATCATCTAAAAAATGTAAAAAAATGAAATAATTATCACATATATTCAATATATTTTTATTTATAATAATCCAAAATTTTTGGAGATTGGAAAGGAAATGCACCTTTCACAGAGACGATAGTTTGTACGTACATAGGAACCCTACTTTCATTTCCATATTGTATTTAAAATACTAAAAACGAAATGAAATATATTTATATTAATATTATAAATATATTATAATATTTATGTCATATTTTTTATATATTTTTATTGAAACAATCTTTTATACATTCCATGATTAGCATAAATGAATCAAATCGCTTTGAGGAGGTCGTAATTCACACTTCTGCATATGGAGTTATTGTATTAACATAAAATATAACTCTTGATGGTTGAGTTATATTTTAATTATATAAGAATAATGTAATTTTAATTAACATATATATATATTTCATATAATTATAGGGTTTCCTTCATATTTCCCAACCACGAAATTTGATAAATGAAAAATAAAGGACATCATTTCGTGAGACAGTAGTTCACCATACACATGAATGGTATGTCAATTACCAATTGGATGTGTGTTTGTGTGTAAGTGTAGCTCTAATTATTAATATAAAAACATATCATTATTTTGGAATATTTATTTTATTATGTAATCATGTAATATTAATATTTTAGGGGGTAGAGAATGAATTGAAAACAAAAGAGCATGAGAAAGGATGTTACATAATCTTTGTGTAATTCCATTGGTTTATACACAAAGGATTCATTAGTTGGATATAATAACAAGGTGATGCTTCTAGGACGAGGTTATGGATTTTTAGGAGCTAATTGCACAGTTCCTTTTCTCGAAAAAGTGGTTTTAGAGGT
Organism: Viscum album; assembly: GCA_963277665.1. Lineage (NCBI taxonomy): Eukaryota > Viridiplantae > Streptophyta > Magnoliopsida > Santalales > Viscaceae > Viscum > Viscum album. Next base: position 1,389,463,715 of record OY728160.1, read on the forward strand.
GTGAGGGAGTGACAGTTGTGAGTGAATTTTATAGTGGAGGAGTGGAATTTTTGTAAATGTATGTTAAAGGAATTCCTGAAATGTTTTATATTCTCACATGGATCCAACAATGACCTAAATTATATAAAATATATTATTGGGTCTACATTTGGCCATAAAATGGATTTTGGACATATTTCTAGGTCGTTTTGGTGCTTTAGTTAACAATTTAATCCCGTATTAAGAAAATCTTTCTCTTAATCACAATAATTAATTTAAATTAGTTTCAATGATATTTTTTTACAAATATTAATTTTATATTATTAGAAATTATAAATTATTCACACCCCTAATTTGGAATACAATTTTCCAAATTCTAATTACAGAAGTGGTAGAAAATAATTTATATTTTATCCTGTATATGGGACGACAAACCGTGTTTTTAATGTAAATATTTTTAAAAATTTGGTATGTTTTTATGACCAATTTTTCACATATATGACTTATTTAAAGTTAAAATTCATTTAATTTCCATTTATTCTTTGTTTATGGGGTTTCACAAGCTTTTATGGTGGAATGGGTGAGTTTTTTTGAATTGGGCCAAAATGTGAGCCCAATTCCAGATTTAAGAATAAATTTAGTTTATTTTATAACACATTTATTTTTTATTATTTTTCACGTATTTTATTTTATATATGGTCTTGCATGACATATTAACACCACCATTATAGTTTGGTGACATTATAAATCCATAACCAAGGTGTATATGGGTTTTTATTGAAGGGATTGGGCCTGTCCGAAAGCCCAGTTCTAGTTTAAAAATGAAACATGTTTAATTAATAACATATACAATATTAAGGATTTTCAGTTTTTATAAGCCTCATACATGACCATTGAACCCAGAGGCATGTTCAACCTCTCTCTCCCCTCTTTGGAGCTCTCCTTCATTGAGATTGAGTGCTGAACTTCATAGGGTTTCTAAAATCGGGCAGATTTGAGGAGGTGATTTCTTTCCATCAAAAATCTCTCAATTAATACTCTTTTACCCCCCATTACAGTTCATAAATGATCTCATAATCCTTTTTCAAACTTCCCTTTAATGATTGGATGTTTTCAAATTAATATAGTAGTGGATTTTGGGTCGTTTTATTCATGATTGTTTTGAGTAAGTGTTTCTCTCTTCAATTTCCTCCTTCTCCTTAGGGTTTACTCCATCTTTCATTATGCTCTAAAATGTCTAGAAGTTAGGGTTCGAACCTATGGATTGATTTGGTGTGTTTCTTGTTAAATATTGCGGTCTAGGGCAGGATTTATCTTCCTTGTGATGCGGTGGTGGTGCACTTGATGTTTCACACTATGTTTTGAGGGATTCGACACTTTCAGTAGGTGGTCTCATGTATAAAAAATTATTGATGAGTTAGAATGATGTATTTAATCATTTTTCATATTCATAATATGTTGGGTGTGGTGAAAAAACTATTTACAATTGATTTGGTAAAGTGTTTAATTTAATATATTCATTTTTACTTGAAATTGGGTGTTTTCATGTGTTACTCGTGGGGTATTATTTGGGTGTATTTTATAACATATGTAATTGGTTTATTAAATCTTTTTTGGAATTAAAATTATGGTTTGGTGATGTATTAGTATCATGTTGGCCAAAAAATAGGGGTTTTTAATAGGTTTTAAGTGTAGAACATCGGTATACTTCTTGAGATCATTTTATAAAAATGTTTGTTTTCATTTGGATCTTTTTTAGTATTATTCAAGGAAATTTTATAAAACTTGAAAGTGGTTTTATAAATGTCTATATGGATTCCAATTAATTTTTTATTGGAATTGGTATGGTTTTTAGTCTTAATTGGGGGTTTTGAAATGGGTTTTGTGTTCAAGAAATGTTTACACCACTTGGGTTCTCTTTATGAAAATTGTAAATGTTTTAGTTGGTTAAACAAAGTGGGAAATGGTGAATTTGTAATGTTTTGTATGTGTGTTAAACTATTAAAGGGTTTTGAAAGGTTAAGTGATGTATTAAGATGTCAAACATTTGTATAATGTTTTGTAAATTTATGAAATATTTTATTAAATTGTGATGTTGGAGAGAAACTTGTTTGTGGAATGTTTCATGTAAGTTTGATGATAAAATGATTTTGCAGGTAAAAAGGGTATTATGTAAAAAGTTAGTGGGATGTTATGAGAGTTGTAATACATTGGAATGTTTTTATAAAACTGTTTAATGGATTTGTGGAAGTGTTAAAGAAATGTGAAAAGTTTTGTTGGCTATTTTTCTGTGAGTTAGATTTCAAAATCAATTTGAATGAAGAGTGGACTTTTGTGACTTTGTTGTATACATGTGGCCTGTTTGGTGAATTTATAATATGGAAATGATATTTTAATGTGAAATGTTTATACATTTACTTGTTGAACTTGTCTGAGTAGAAAGGGAAAACCCAAGTATCTAAGTGGGTGGACGTGTACTAGTATGCTAGTGAATCCGTGGGGTTTTGCCTCAGTTTTTCTTAGAAAGATTGACACTTACAACTCTAAATAAACTATTATGATGATTATTGGGGACTAATAGGTTATGGATATGTTCCCTACTAGTGGCTAATGCACGAGAAAAGGTATTTTTGATGGTTACTCTCACCGAGATACGAGGTACCTGGGACCCACAGCTAGCTAGTGCCTAGGGGTAATTTCCAATTTCTTGTGCTCACTTGATATTTTGTTCTTACCTTCGGAATACGATATGAGTCATTGGAAAATTCAGTAGATTTGGTATTTATTTTAAAAGTTCGAATTCTTTAAATTAGACTGCATGAAAACTGTTTTTAATAAATTTTTCATCATTTAGAAATTATAACTGCCATTTCATGTTTTTGAAAACTTGCATGCTTTTCTTCATTAAATGTTTATCACATGGAATATATTAGTGGTGGTATCCTATTAGTATTTGGATCACATCATAATTACACCCTTCCATGTAAGTAGACTTTGTTATTTTTGTTTTCGCAGGTTGGGTATAGTTTTTAGTTCCAGTTGTTCGGGTTTCTAGCAGCTCCTTGGTGGTGAAGTCTTGTGGAGATGGATTGAGGGTGGTGCCCCTTTCCATGAGGGTTCTTGGGATATTCCATTTTGGTTTTTTAACTTTTTTATAGAGTTGTTGATTTGTTTTAAAATATGTAATCTATTTATTATTTTTTGCAAAATATTGTTTGGATTGAAAAATTTATATTTATTTTATATGATTATTTTGTTGTTTTATGTATATAAACTTGGGTAAATAATTCCCAATTTTAATTTTATGACACCCAGGCACATGTGATTGACTGTGGGTATCAGGAATTCCCTTCGGTCATTTTTATGGGCTAGGTTTGGTGCTGGTTTTGGTGGCAACCAGATTCGGTTCGTGACAAATTTCAAAGTGAAAGTGATTAAAATGAACTCAATTGGACTAATTTCTATTAAATTTATCTAAAATAACTTTAAAACCAATCAAAAACATAATTTACACAAATATATATATTAGAAGAAAAATTATTTTTGAATTAATTTTTTTTACTATTCATCAAGAAATGAAATATTTCAGAAAAATGAAAACATTAACCCTAATATAATGCTGAAATTTAGATTTAAAAATTGAGGTTTATTTTTAAATAAAAAATACATTTTTTTTAAAATTTAGATTTCAAATAGGTTCACCATAAAAATACTATAATGTTTCTTTTAAAAAAATATGCTTCTATGCATAAAAATTGGTTTGTTCCCATCATATTCCTATTAGATATATAAGATGATTGTGAAAACAATTTATTGGATATATAGTATATATATTGTCATAATTTGTTTAATACTATTCAGAAATACTAATTTACTACTAGGTTATATCTTATAATATTAAATAATAATATTTTAAAAATATATTATTGTCTGGTAAAACTTGGTCTTATGCATAATGCATGTCATTAAAGAAACTCGTTGTTGATTTTGATTCAAACTAACTAACTATCAGGATCATTTAAATCTATATCAAAGATTTAATTTATTTAAAATAGTAAATATAGTATGAAGTCTTGGGATATTATATTCCCTTACTCGCTTGGTGTTGTGTGTCATAAAATCTATCAAATACAATGTAATTACATTAGAGTTTCAGGGTGTTACATTCTCCACAATATAGATAAATAACAACTTCTATATTTAAACATGATATTTATAATAGATTGTTTGATGTTTTATATGTCGAAATCCCATAGCGTGTGAAGGATTTGTAATACAACCTCTAAAGTGGGGATGTAAAGTAAAAAGTCAAATGGACTAACATGTAACTAGGTTTCTATGTAAGATTACATTAACAGATTTAGAAGATACATAAATTTAGGAATATAATAAATATTTATAGGGGTGATTGAGTTCATTGATCACAAAAAATTAAAGGACTAATAAAAAGTATAGGGCCTCAAATTCAGAAAGATGTGATGATTTAAAATACCATCAGTTCAACAAAATTTAAGGGATTAGGATAACATTTTAATTTAAAATAATTTTCCTAATGTTGATGTTATTTTCTAGGCCATGAATATATGCAAAAATAGTCACATGATTGGTTTCAATTTCATAAGAATAATTCACTATTTTGGTTGTGATTTGATAAAATTATATTTCATCCCTTACTCGAGGAAATGGATATCCAAGAATGGACATTTTTTAAGCACTAAAAGTTTCTTTGAACTTATTGTATTGAACCGAAAAAGATTCATTATATTTTTCTTGAACTATTATCCAGAGCCAATATTGTTAAGGAAATAATCTCTAAACCTATAAATTTACACTACAGGTTTGTCTTTATTATTTCTCCATCATGTAGTTTAACTAAAGGAAATTTCATATTTACCCAGAAATTTCATAGGTCAATGGTTCGAATTAAACCCTTATCATCCTTCGGTCATTGGTTCAAGACCCTTATCCTTATTAGACATGATAATTTTTCACTATACATACATGTTTTCTTTTATAAAACCATATAATATAATTTGAAAAAATAAATATGATGTTCATTTTTGAAATTTAGTCATTAAGTAGTCTTTTAACTATTGTTTTCATTACAATCCAATCAAACAAAGAATTAATCCATTTTTTAAACATAGGTCTTTCCAAGGTATAGAATTTATCATATAGATAAGGTTATTTTCTAAAACCATAAACTATAGTGTGAGAATAAATAATCATATTGGAGAATTAAATGCATCCATAATATTTTTCATAGTGAAAATATCATGGATAAAAATGATAACTGAAATGAACCAAATAATTAATTATTTAACACAATGTATGAGGCACAAGAAAACATATAATTCTATGATATATTTTGTAGATATTTTAAAAATATAGGTTGAAACCAATTATATTTGTGAAATATATTTTTCACATGAGAACATGTTGAGGCATCAAGGGGCTATATAAATTATGGTCCCCACTAGGCACTACATGTCCAATGCATTCCTTATATCTAGTGATTGATTTAAACAACATGACATACAAATTTTTTTATTGAATAGAAGAGATATATTTATCAATAATTCCTCAGTTAATCAAATATCCTTCAAAGCATACACCATATGTAAAATTGGTATAAATTTTAGGAAATGAGGAATTTATTGAGAAATTATATGGATAAAAAGGGGATATTAAATATTCAAATATCATAGGAAATTGAATATTTAAAGGGGACTAAAAAAGGAATAAATTATGTCAATTTTAATAGTATCCTTGGAAAAATAAATAAAAAACCATCCACAAGATCAATTAAGATGATATCAAGATAACATATCCCAGAAGGAGTAAAATTAAGGGTTTTTTTAATTTATGAATGGAAATATGTTAAAATGATCTATTAAAAATATTATTGATGAAAATATCCTTTTTTCTGAAAAACATTATTAAATTCATTCTTCTTTGAATATAACATTAAAAAAACATGTTCATTAAATATTGATCTTTTAAAAATTAAAAGGAATCTTCGTGGGAGGGAAATTGAGTAAATCCACACATGTAATACAAGGTAAAAATAACATTTGTTTTTCATGGTACAAAGGTAAAAAAATTATTGGTTTTGGTAATTGAAAGTAATATTTATTTGAGAAATTTTTTAAAATTAATTTTTTTTAAAATTTCTTTCATAAATAATTTTTAAAATGGATATTTTTAGAAAATTGATATTTTTAGAAGATAATTGGTTCTCCATCCAAAGAGACAAATGATGTAAGGTTTTCATAAGAACATTTTAAGCACCAAAGATTTGAAAAATTAAAATATTAATTGAAAAAGGACATCAATACTGATATGAGAAGAAAATTAGATGGATTATTAAATGATTATTAAATAATTTACTCTAAATGATATTTAAGTGTAAAATATAATGAATTAAATGGGATCGTAATGTAAACCCATGAAAAGACCATAACATTGAAGTGAGATTCAATCAACGAATAGAGTATGATGGTAAACTATAAATCCATATAAGTGATTTGTCAATAAATAAATATATAGTAAAAATTATTTATACACATAATTATATAATACTAATGACAATGAGGAAGTAATATAACTCAATGAAAAGGAATTGGGTTATGAAATTTATTTACCACTTTGTAATTTTGTGTTCCAATCCACATAGATGAAATATTTGAAATTGAAACTGAAAATACCAAGAAGAATGAATTATTCATAACATTACATGTCATCATGGTAGTATGTACAAAATATATAAGAAATTATCTGCACAATAATATGTTATAACTGAATGAATTTAAATTGAGACGAAGTCCCATAATACATAATAATTTTGAATCATAAGCCCTATGAAAGACATAACATAAAATGAAACATTAAAAACTATGAAGATAAATGTATTCATGATATGAAATAAAATAGGGGTAGTTTGTACCCTAAAAGAAATAAAGGGTGAAAATGGAATATGACTAACGGAATGAAAAAGTGAGACAATAATCCAATTACTTGCGTATCCTTTCTGGAAAACAACCCTTAACCACCTATATAATGTATTTAAACATGTCACTAACTAACACAAGAACCATAAAAATATTTATAATAATAAATATAATATTATTATAATATCTATTTTCCGATTTGTCAATAACTATTCACTATTTTAAATTTTTCAGATGTTAATTACTATGCTTTTCGAGTATTTTTTGACAATTTTTTTGTTTTTCCCTTGTCAATCATGATTTCTAAATCTTCAGAATGTAAAACATGATTTAATTATCCTATTTATTCAATATATTTTTATATATAATAATGTATAATATTTATAGATATGAAATAAAATTCACCATTCATGGAAATGGATGGCCGTACATATGCATTAAACGATACATCCATTTTATAGTTGTATTAAAAAGAATGAAAAGAAAATGATATATAAGTATATATATATATATATATTATAATTCTTGTATAATATTTTTCTCATTTATATCATGTAATTTTTTAAATCCACAAATTATATGTTCCATCTATAACTTAAATGAATCACCTCGCTTTGAGAAGGTAGTTTCCCACACTTCCCCAAATGATGTTATCATATTACCATAATATTGAAATATTGAAAGTTTGAGTTATATAAGAATTAAATAAGCATAAATACATTATAGTAATCATATATATCATATAAAAATATTTTTTCCTTCATAATTCTCAACCATGAAATGTGGTTAAGGAAAAATTAATGACATTGTTTCGTGAGGCAGTAGTTTACCATACACACAAACGGTATGTTCATTACCCAATTGATTGAATTTTGATTTAGTGTATATCTAAATCATAATATAAAATAAACTAGGTATATAGAGGATATTTATTTTATTATTTAATTATGGAATAATAATATTTTAGTGGTGTATAATGAAAATAAAGAAAAAGATCTTGGGGAATGATGTTAGCCCTTCTTTGGGTAATTCTTGTGCTTTACACAAAAAAACATCCTTGGTTGGATTTATGTATAATGAGAGTAATATAGGATGAGGGGAGGTATTTTGAGAAGATATTTGGGAATATTTTTTGATCTAATGTATCTTGAGAGGTGTGAGAAAGTAGGAGGGGTGAGTTCCTTTTTATAGTGGAGGAGGAGTGGCATTCTTGTAAATTTTTCAAAATGGAATTACACCATTGTAATTCTCCTTTAATATGTATCCAATAATGGAAATATATGATAAAATAGAGTATAAAGTCAAAATATGTCCATAAAATGGATTTTGAATAAGTTTATAGGTCATTTTTTCCCTTATGTTAATGATTTATTCCCATGTTGAGTTAAATTTTCTCTTAATCGATGTAATTAATTTTAATGATGTCCACTAATATTATTTTAAAAAAATTAAATTATTAGAAATTTGAAATTATTATGATTTCAAACATGGAACCATTTTTCTAAATTCTATTCATAGAATTGGATGAGAATAATTTAAATTTTAACCCATAGACAAGATGAAAAATGAGGGCTTTAATGTTAAAATGTTAAAATGTTTGCCATGATTTTATGACCAAATTCAAAGTGAAATTGATTAAGATGAACTAAATTGGATTAGTTGATATTAAATTTTTTTAAATAAACCTTAAAAAAATTAGAAACATAATTTAATATTATAAATAAATTATAAGAAAATGCATTTTGGAATTAAAATAATGTACTTTTCAATATTCATAAAAAAGATATATCATAAAAGTACCCAAATTTCTCCCTAAACTGATTTTGAAATTTTTATTTTAAAGAGGAATTTTATTTTAACATATTAAAATTTAAAAAGATCCAAAATTTATATTTAGTATAGGTTCTCCCTAAAATGAGGTAAAATCGCCTTTACAAAATAATGGTATTTATGCACATAATTGGTTTATTATTTTCTAAAGCCTGTAAAATATATTGGATGAATGTAAAAATAATTAGTCAATATATAATATATATATTATAATAATTTATTTAATACAATTACAAACCTTTAATTAATGAGTGGTTCATATCTTATTAAATAAAATAATAATATTTTAATAATATAATATTTGTCGGTAAAACTCAGTCTTGTATGTAAGAAAAGTTATCGAAGAAACTCTTTGTTTTGTATGAAACATGTTAACATAGTATCACATTCATTTCGAGATATATCATTGCATTAAAACATTTAAAATAGTAAATTTATTGTAAAGTCTCTGAATATTATATTCCTTTATACAATTGGTGTTGCATGTCCTGTACACTATCCAATACAATTTTCTTACATTATAATTTCATGGAAATATAGTTATATACTATGTTTTCAAATAAGATAAATCTTTTAATCTCTAAAATTTATTATTGTACGTTTTGGATATCATTTGAAAATTTCATTGACTCAATCGTCTAATAATTTTCATGATATATAGTTTATGCCTCAAATTCCCTATGTCAATATAGTTTGTGGGTTCATATATTCAATGATTTTAACTCATCCCGGCATTACCATTACAATATGAAACTTGGAATATTTATGGATAGTTTATTGAAGCCACATTTCCATCCCTTAAAATGGATTATAATAATTTTTTTCATGTAATTTGTATTTATCGTAGTGTTATGGTAAAAATGTTTCTACTGCTAAAATAATTTCATGATTTATAGATGATGACTATGTTAGAATTATGAATAATATAATTCATTAACTTTGTATGTTTTTACTACCTGTGGGGTAATTATTTCCAAGATTAACATTATGGACCGAAAAATTGTTTGATGAAAAGCATGTTTTTAAGCATAAAAAAATCTCATACCAAAATAATAAAAACATTATGATTCAAAATAAATTATTTACATTATTTTATATAAAATGGATCATATTTATATAATGATGGTTCATTTTTTGGTGTTTCATTTTGAATTTTTAATTTAGAATATATTCCATTTTTAACGATTTTTTTACAAAAAACATACCATTCTAGAAGAATTTATTACATAAGATAATAATTTTCATCAATGCAAGTAAACAGAAGATTAATATAATGAAATTTAGTTTCCAAATTTTTAATTTACAATGCAATAATTAATTTTAGTTTGGATTTCTTCACAATTATGGTGATTATTAAAAATTAATCACTAATTATATGATACATGAAAACTCAATTGAGAATGTATTGATAGGTAAATCCATTATTTCTTCAATTTGGGTACTATAATCACTTACTATTATAGTTAGTTGTATAAATACCTAACTTATCATGTCTAGTGAAATTTATAGTTATCTTCTATCACTATCTTTTCCCAACTAGAAATGTAAAAATACTACACTTACTGTTAACATCCCATAATCAAAATTCCCCATCCCTTAAGTTAAAAATCCATATATTCTGAAATGTGGCCTCTTTGGGGTTTATATCACTTCTAATTTCTAATACAAGGTATTCTTATCCTTTTATTAAATTACTTGACTCAAATTCGATTTTGTTGTTTTGATTTTATTGTTATGACTTCCTATTTCCCACTTACATAACCGTCTTCTCAATATTAATCATTTTTGTATTTATTCTAGGTAAATTTTTTGAAATCATTTTAAACAATATTTATTTCTCCCTCTATCATTTTCATTTAATAAGACTTTATTTTATGTATTTTTTCATTAGTTATGAAGAGATTAACTAATACAATCAACAATGATATTATTGGTGTTTATAATTAATTTTTTCTACTATTCACTAAATGAGATTCAATTTCTTAATATTCCCAAAATATTCCTCTCATGTTAGACCATGATTTATTTTCTAGTATAGTTAATTTTCATGCATTATTTTATACTTGTTCTTTTCTATACATTTTATTTGAATATTTAATTTCTTGTCACTTTAGAATGTTTTATTCATACATTAAATTGGTACAACCTCTCTCTTGACAACCCTCAACATGTTATTTTATAATTCCAGATGTTACAGAAGTATAATTCCCTTTTTCATAACTAGGTATGCTTATCCTTCCCTATATTCGTTATTTCCATTATTTGACTATAGTTTTAATAGTTTTTCATAACTGTATATATATGTTTAGCTCTAAATTTTCATCAATTCATTTTTTCTTATTAAAATATATTTTTGATTTTATATGAGGTACTACATAGATATAATTTTTTGAGGTATGAATACATAGTATCGTGTGTGCTATTTTTTTTCATCTTATTTCTACCAATATCATTCCCATATAACAATATCAGTAACCATAATTTTTAAGTTTCTGCCTCAAATAAATTCATGACTCTGTTCAATTTTTAATTACTTTAAATATATTGTTCAATTATTATCTTTCATATTTCATTTTTTATTTTCAATGAACATGTAATTATTTTCTAAAAGGCATTTCTCTTAAAATATTGAAATTTGAGTTTACTTTATCTCTATTGAGATAAAGATTATGAAAACTATTGGAGTTTTTGTCCTAGAACCAACTCCTTTGTACATTATTAGTTAATAAATAACTTATCACATATTTATTTTTCTTCTGTGTGAAAATGCTTGTGATAATGTCCAGAGGATAGCTATTTTTCTAAAAGGTCATAGTGGATCCCTGCTATGGCGAGAACCTAGAAGTGCTATAACACTGTTCTTGAATATATGTTCTATGGACATGTGATGTTTTTTGAGGGACACAAATAATATCGGCCTTTAAGGTTGAGGACACATAAAACTTTGGGGCACCTTCTAATGGTGTGCGCCCTTGGTAATATCTAAGAGGATTTTATGAGAATGAGACCCACCAGTAGAAAATCCAAATTTATTAGTGTTATTGGATGTTCCTATCTACAGATGTGTGTATTGGTCCTTGGACTTTATGATTATTATTATTGGACATTACAACTCGAACACTTATATGTATTGACGAAAACGGTTACGACACTCTAATCATAGTGAGGTAGGATAGGTTGGGTGTGTCACGAGTAATACTGCATTAATAGATTATGCGAGAATGGATTTGTCCATTCCATTCCATAACAGATGTACATATCTCAGGCCCTTTGATGGAATTGATATAGCCTAAATAAACCCATGTCGATGGTAAGGAATGGGAATGTTCAATTACCAAAAGTTGAAGAAATAATAATCGAGCACATAGGTTGATGGAACTAACAAGAAACTCGATTGATTCGACATGTCATGACAAATGGATTACATTACATGGTAAGCATTCATATGAGGTGACACGTCATTGCGGCGTTAACTTCTTCCTATGTGGGTGCCTCGGCATGTTGCTAGAAGCTAACCTTGGAATTTAGATAGGCTCCGCTAATACCACAAAGAAAGAGGCCTTGAGGGTCAACACAAAGTGTGTCCAAGTATCTCAGTTAAATATTAATTTAATAAGTTTAATAAAGATTATTCCCGATTGTGGTTTAATAATTATTGAAAGATGCCCGATCAAATTTATTTTGACACTAGTTATTCGAGTGAATATATTGTTGGTGAAATAATATATTAATTAGTGATTAATATAGTGATATTTAATTTAGAAATAAATAGCCACTATTCAAGGTCTAATAAATGTTGTGGAGGAAATAAAGAAATTGGAAAAACAAATGTACATGCTTTGTATATTAATATAAATGCCATTTAATTTTTTTGGGATTTGTGAGAAATAATATGATTTATTTAATTAAATAATATTAGGTGTAATTTTATGGGCGCATGTCATGTAATAATAATAGTCGAATTTTATTATTAGACATGGGGTCTTACTAATAATTAAATGAAATGAATAAATGATTTTGGGTAATTAATTCATTTTATTATTCTAATTAATTATAATCCCAATTATATAATTCTAATTATCCTAGAAATTTTATCGAAGCTTCAAAATAGATTTAATGAAATATCTCAAGACAAGAGAGAATTATTTTCTTCTAAGAATTCTCTCATGCTACAAGTGAGATCCTCCTCTACTAGATCAAGGAGAGCGCTTTTCAAGAGGCTCTCAACGAGATCGAAGGTAGATATATCAAGTGAAGTATCTTCTGCACTAGCACATGTAGATCTCTTTAGTGATGTCTAGAGATACATGGAGCACGTGTGGATCACCGATATATGAATCCTATACTTGGATTCTACAACGCAAGGATGGATCACTTCTGATCATGACTAGAAACATCAATGGAGAGAGAATTTCATCAAGGCAATTCTTGTCTTTTAATTAAATTAATTATAATCAACATATGATGATCCTCTATATGGTTTTGGGACTCCCCCCTATTCTTTCATTCTTATTTCTATTCTAAAGATTTGGTTTTTTATTATCATGACAGATCTTGGATTGATCATTGTTAATGGAAACATTGAGGCTGATTACACCCACAAATGCACTTCTGCTACACCCAAAACCTACAAGTGGTATGAGAGCGGACATATCATTGATAATAATTATTTATTTTTTCTTTTATGATATAATATTTTAATAATTTAGTTGTTTCAATTCAGGTTAATCGTTCTGCAAATCAGAATATTAAGATATATTCCTCCTCTCTCGTTTCCCTTTCACCTTAAAAAACAACTTTTTTATTTTAATTTTGGAATAAAATAAAAAATAGGATCTCATCAAGAGATACCAAATGTTCTTGTATGTACAAAACTAGATCACGTGACCTGTATTCGGTAGTACACACCACATACTCTAGTGATTTACGAAGTACATCAACACACCATGTCCCCGAGTGTGTACTTCAGATGGATGGTGAACAAAATTACACACCATGTATTCGGAACTACATGTCATGTACTCATCCAAATTACACAGATTTATTAAAATTTATTATTATATTAGAAAAACTCTTGAGAGGTGTACCATAGTTCAGGTGTAAATTTGATGCACAACACGTGATAGGTGTTTTATATATATGTGTTTAATTTAACATTTGTGTAATGTTCATTTCCACTAATTAGGTAGTTGTGACTGATAATTCACCGGGTTTCCTCCAAGGTACATGTTATGTACAAATATAACTTTAAATGAATTTATTTGTGTAAAATTATGATGGATGATAATCTCAAGGAAATTCAAAAAAAAACGTTTAATATAAAAGGATTGATTAATTAAAGATAATTAATTGATTTAGGAATGATTTATCTTAGACAAGAATGATTAAAGAATTGAATGATAGTTTTAATTATGCATAAATATTGTTTCATGTATGGATGATCATGATCTAAACTAAGACCTTTGTATGTGAATGATTTCTATCAATTTATTAATTTAAATTAAATTTGTTGGTCTATGATCCTTCTCCTCGTTAACATGTTGGGTCTACATGCCCAAGGTTTATTTTATGTAAAAACCCATTTTACCCCTCACCTAAGAGTTAGATAAAATCATACGTAATTTATGGAGCTCCCAAGATAGTGGAGGAGGATCAAGTTAGGAGCCTAGGTGAAACCAATCCAAGGAGATACAAAGGTTGATAGGTGGAAAGGCATAAACATGAACCCAAAAGGTTCAAGGTGTTTCTCCCATAAGTCTTGGGTTATTTTATCAACTTCTAGAAAAATAAAAAAAATATCAAGCTCATGATCATACCCTTTATTTTATTTGTATCAGTTTCATGGTTTATTTATTGTGGGTGTGTTGTCATGATCACACAATTAATTAATTAAACAATCATATAAGATAAAACTAAAATAAGACCGTCTTATCTGTAAATATTATCTTAGATATGGTTAATCACTTATGTATACCCCACTTAATATTAATAAGTATATAATCAATGAAAATAAAATAGAAATTTACAAATAAGGACTAAATCTCTCAAAGAAAATATTAAGTTGATACACCCTTCTATAATCTTGGTTAGAATCAAACCATAGTTCGAAGTGCATGACCAACCCTTGTTGGGGTGATTTCAATTATTGGTGAATTCTAATTCCAGGGTTTTGGTTGAATTGAATTGGTTTTCATCAAGGGATGATTGCCACAATAGGACTTAGTGTGACCAAGTGACCAAGGTTGAGGAAATCCAATATAAAAGGATTTCGGGATTTGGGAGTCCACTCAGCGAATCAAGGAGCTGCGAGTTAAAGGAGTTGGAATTTGGAATCCCTACCAAAAACATTGATGTTTCTTTACCAACCCTAGTTGGGGTAATGTGCAGGGAAATATGGATCCTTTCCACTAGAATATTTAGGCAACAGAACATTCTAAAGTCAATGGTGAGGGCTTTTGTATTTCAATAAAATAGTGGGAGACTAATAAGTATTAAATTATTTATTTGTCTCAGTTTTATCATGATAAATTAGTAAACCATTTATCATATTATCTTTTAGAAATAGAGTGAAAAATGTCTTAAAGAATATCATTTAGAATCATACTTGGAAAACCTTCTCACTATCACCAATTTCCAGGAATGGCAGAGGCATTTACACATCATCCTTCTCCACGAAAAGGAAATTGTATGTGCTGGAGGAGCCTGTTTTAGATGTTCCTGGAAAAGAGGCCAGTGATGAGGAACAATCACTCTATATGAAACATATAGATAATTCCACATATGTGAAATGTTTCATTCTATTGATCATGTGTAATGAGCTCTTGAAGAAACATGAAAACTTAGATGCATATAGAATGATGTCTCACATTAGTAATATCTATCAAGAGAAGGTGATACAGGAGAGATATGAGATCTCCAATGCTTTGTTCACAACTAATGTTGGAGAGTCTGCATTAGTTGGGCCTCATGAAGTTATGCTTATTGGCTACATTGAATTCCCAGACATCTTGGGGATTATGTTCCTGGATGAGTTGCGTATAGATCTTATCCTATCATCACTACCCAAGACCTTCTCTAATATTATTGTACACTACAACATTAACAACAATGAGAAGTGTCTATCAAAACTTCTAACCTTAATTATCTAGGTAGATAAGGACATGGGGCGTGACAAACCCATATTCCTTTTGGTGAATAAGAAAAATAAGGACATGGAGAAGGGGCCAAGGACTCAAAAATGGTCTGAAGCCCCTAAGCACCATCTCTCCAAGAAAGAGAAGTTCTAAAGGTAGGGCAAGGAATGGGAGGTAGTATGTTTTTCATGTGGCAGGAAAGTCCATTGGAAGAGGAACTGCACCCAAGAAGCATGGGGA
Organism: Viscum album; assembly: GCA_963277665.1. Taxonomy (NCBI): domain Eukaryota; kingdom Viridiplantae; phylum Streptophyta; class Magnoliopsida; order Santalales; family Viscaceae; genus Viscum; species Viscum album. The sequence continues at coordinate 1,389,479,847 of OY728160.1, forward strand.
TGCAAAATGTGCGTTCCTTATCGATTTTAATCTTTCATTCATCAAATTGGGTATTATATACTGATTGTGGGGCTCAAATCTATATTCAAATTCAGGAACCAAGTAGATTTAAGAAGTATTTCTAGAGGAGAGGTGGATCTTCGAACTACAAAATGGCGTGAGGTTGACTACATTGGCCATTGGAGACTACAATCTATCATTTACAACTGGGATTATTTTGGTTTTACACAACTATTATTATGTTTCTAGTGTTACCCGGAACATAATTTCAGTATCATATTTGAATACATATGGATTTATCTTCGCATTTGAAAATAAGGGTTGTTTCTTCTGTTAGAACAACATATATTATGTTATTGAGCATTTACATAATGGGTTGTGTGTATTAAATTACAAAAACCAAGTGTTGGAAATCGATAATGAAACAAACTCACAAGACTCATACATCACCAAGTTGTGGCATCACCGTCTTAGTCATGTAAATGTGAAGCAGTAGACAATTATCTTCCAAGATGGCTATTTAGACACTACGGAGCTAAAACCACTTGATAGATGTCACACTTGTTTACAAGGTAAAATGAAAATCATCCTTTCAGTGGATTGGGTGAAAGGGCCACATAGCTTCTTGGATTGGTGCACACAGATGTGTGTGGACCATTTCTATTAGAAGATATAGGTGGATATTCTTACATCATTACTTTTACAGATTATTTGAGTTGATATGGATATTTCTACTTAATGAGGTATAAGTCAGAGTCCTTAGATAAATTTAAGGAATTAACGAATGAATTAGTAAATCATCTCGGTACGAAGATAGAGAAACATGGATTGGATCGAGGTGGATAATATCTTAACCAAGAGTTCATCCATCTTCTATGGGAGTTTGGGATTCTATCTCAGCTCACTCCTCTTTATACACCACAATGGAATTGTGTTAGTGAAAGGAGGAACCACACCTTGTTGGGCATGGTGAGGTTGATGACGAGTCATGTGGATCTTCCATTATCCTTATGGGGATATGCATAAAAAACTGAAGCATACACATTAAACTGAGTACCAACTTAGGCGGAAAATGGGATTTTCTCCCTGATATGGAATGGAAATAAACCCATTTTATTGCACACATGTGTATGGAGATGTGAGGCATTTGTCAAGGCCTTATTAGGAAAAAAATAGCATCCTGAGGCATGAGGTGTATCTTTATAGGATATCGTAAAAGAAAGAAAAGGATATTACCTACATAACCCTTCCTAAAATAAAGTAATTGTTTCCAGAAAAGCCTTCTTTCTTGAGAGGGAGCACATCCTAAACAATTAACGTTTGAGAAATATTGATTCTGAAAATGTTGATGCTCAAGATACACAAGAGTTGGTATAGGAAAAAGTTCCACAAGTCCCTATGGAAGAGGTTCTAGAAATACAAGTACTACGTAGGAGCTCAAAAGAGGTAAAGGAACCAGAGTGATTTGGTTTCCTAGTCACCGAGGATAGTGAATCATTGTTGTTGGACAATGATGAACCTCTATCCTACAAAGAAGAAGTAGAAAGATCAGAATTTGCAAGATGGCTAGAAGCTATGAATTATGAGATGGATTCCATGTATCATAACCATGTCTAGGTTCTGGTCGATGAGCCAATTGATGTAAAGAATGTAGGATGAAAATGGGTGTTCAAGAGAAAGTTGGACATGGAAGGTCTAGTTAGAACCTATAAAGCATGGATAGGGGATAAAGGATTCAGACCACTTCAAGTAATTGACTATGATGAAACCTTCTCCCCATTTTACATGTCTAAATCCATAAGAATCATATTTTCCAAAGCAGCTTACCATGACTATGAGATTTGGAAGATGGATGTCAAAACATCATTCCTTAATGGGATACGTCAGGAAGATATCTATATGACACAACCAGAAGTGTTTGTGACACCATGTGAAGACAAAAGGGTTTTCAAGTTTCATAAATCCATTTATGGATTAAATAAAAATCCAGGTCATGTAACATTCGATTTGATAAATCCATTGTGAAATTTGGTTTCATTATGAACAAATGAAAGTCGTGTGTTTATAAACGGTTTAATGGGAATTTGGTCTTTATACTAGTAGTTTATGTTGATGATATATTAATTATTGGAAATGATGTACTAGTCTTACAGTCGTCAAATGACTAGTTGAAAAAGTGTTTCTTTATAATGGACTTTGTTGAAATAGTGTACATTATAGGCATAAAATCATTCGTGATAGATCCAAGAGGCTTCTTGGACTATTTTTGGGTACATACATTGAATAGATACAAATTGGATTTATAATGGAACAATCCAAGATGGGATTGGTACCAGTGTCACATGGACTACATCTTTCTAATAAAATGTGTCCTTAGGCACAACAGGAGAAAGATAGAATGAGTAAAATCCCATATTCTTTAGCTATAGGATCCATCAAATATTCCATGTTATATATGAGGCTTGATGTTGCCTATGCACTGGGCATGGTAGGATTATATCATGAAAATCCAAGAAAACAGCAATTTACTGCTATTAAGACTATCCTTAAGTTTATGATAAGAACTAAGGATATATTCCTGGTGTATGGATGAGATAAAGAGCTTTTCATCAGAGGGTATGCTGATGCTAGTTTTCAAAAATATCAGAATGATCTGAAGTCATAATCATAATATTTTTTCTATCTCAATGGAGGAGTTGTGAGCTTGAAGAGTTCAAAGAAGCTAGTTTTTTCTGATTCTACAGCGGATTCCAAATATATAGTGGAATATTATGCATCCAAGGAAGCCATTTGGATTCATAACATTGTTTAAGAGCTTTATGTGGTACCTAGCAGTAAAGATCCTATCACATTGTATTGTAATAATACTACAACGGTGGCTCTTGCAAAAGAGCCAAGGTCACATCAATAGATAAAGCACATACTCTAGAAGTATCACCTCTTGAAAGATTAATATGAAATGGGTGAGGTTTTAGTGAGAAGAGTGTCCATTTAAGAGAACATGGCAGACCCCATGACTAAAGTCCTATCTCAGAAGAAGTGAGAATATCACGTGAGAGCTAGCGGGTTAAATGTTGTTAGCAGTTGGATCTTGTCTAAGTGGGAGTTTTTTGGAGTTGGTGGCCAAGAACAAACTACTTTGTACTTTATTCATTAAAAAATAACTTATCACATCTTGATTGTTCATTTTCATGATAATACATGTGATAATTTCTTAAGGAAATATTTTTCACTAAAAGGTCATAGTGGATACCTGCTATTATTAGAACCTGGAAGTGTTATAACACTGATATTTAATATATGTTCTATGGACGGATGATGTTATTCGAGGGAAAAAAAATAATAAAATCCATTAGTGGTGAGGAATCATAAAAATTTGAGGCACCATTTCATGTTTTCTGCCCTTGGTGACATCCAGGAGGATATTATGAGAACAATACCCGCCAACAGAAAATACACATTTCAAAGTGTCATTGGATGTTTCAATCCGCAGATGTGTGTATTGGTCCTTAAACATAAGGATTATTATTAATGGGTATTACAAATCACACACTTAGTTGAATTGAAGAAAACTGTGATAAAACACTGTTCGTAGTGAGGTAGGATATGTTGGGTGCGTCATGAGTAATATTGCATTAATAGATATGGTGAAAAAGGATTTGTACCTTCTATTATATAACATAAGTAGACATCTCAGGACCTTTTATGTAATTGATATATACAAAATTAATCCATGGACATGGTAATGATTGGGAAAGTTCAATTATAGAAAGTCAAAGAAAGAATAATCGAGTACATGGGTTGATGGCACTAGCTTGAAACTCAATTCATTCAAGATATCATGACAAAGGGATTACATTACACAGTAAGAATCTGTAGGAGGTGACACGTCCTTGCTGTGTTAAATTCATTATCTGTGGCTACCTTGGTGTTTTTCTAGATGCTAACCTTGGACATTAGGTAGGCTTTACCTAATTCCACTGATAAAGGGGCCTAGAGGGTCACACACTAATTGTTTCCATGTATCTCAGTTAAATATTAATTTAACTCGTTGAATAAATATTATTACCAATTGAGTTGTAATAATTTTTCAAGGATTCTTGATCGCATTTATTTCATCATTAGTTATTTGAGAGAATATATTGTGGGAGAAATAAAATATTTATTAGCGAGTAATGTAGTGATATTTATTTGATAAATAAATACCCATTATTCAAGGTCTAATAAATGTGGTGGAGGAAATAAAGAAAATGGAAAAACAGAAGTACATGCCATGTATATTAATATAGATGCCATGTAGTTTTTTTGGGGATTTGTGAGAAATAATATTATTTATTTAATTAAATAATATTATGTGAAATTTTCTGGGCGCATGTAATGTAATAATAATAGTCAAATGTTATTATTAGACATGGGGTCTTACTAAGAACTAAATGAAATTAATAAATGCTTTCACGTAATTAATTCATTTTATTATTCTATGTAATTAAAATCCCAATTAAATAATTCTCATTATCCTAGACATTTTATCATAGGTGCACAACAGATCTATAGAATGTTCTCAAGACAAGAGAGAATTAGTTTCTTCGAAGAACGCCCTCAAGCTATGACAAATATCCTCCTCCACCAGATCAAGGAGAGCAGTTTTCCAGAGGCTCTCAAGGCGATCGAAGGTTGACATCACAAGAGAATACCCTTCTATGCTAGCACATGGAGATCCCTTCAAAGATATGTGAAGATACGTGGATCATCTCTAGAGTAATCTTACACTTGGATTCTATGATGCAAGGATAGATCACATAAATCATGACCAAAAACATCAACAGAGAGAGAATTACATCAAGGTAATTCCTCTATTTTAATTAAATTAATTATAATCAACTTATGATGATCCTCTATATGTTTTTAGAACTCCCTTCCTTTTCTTTCATTCTTTGTTCTATTCTGAATATCTATAACTTCATTATCATGGTGAATATCGGATAGAAAATTGTTAACGACATAATTATAATTGGATACACCCACCAACGCGCTTTCTCTGCGCCCGAAACCTAAAAAAACAAGACACATTCATGATATATAATATTTTACATCAAGTTAACATATAACTATTAAAATAGAATTTTCGAATAGGAATTAATGCTTTACAATCAAATTCATTTCCTTGATGGTTGGAAACCATTATATTCTTCTTACAATTTTTAGGTTTCTACATTATATGTTCATTTCTAAAGGACCCATTTGAGTTTTTTATACAGTTGGGAACATTTATCATAGGCAACCACTAGTTTATTATACTATATATTATATTGGTGAACATCGTAATAATATGTTTCTAAACCCTATGATGCCTAGAATTGATAGAAGAAGGGTATTTTCAATGAGCAATACCTTCAAGATAAGTGTGAACAAGGTATTTTCTTCTCTATAATAAAAATGTATAATTTTTTTCAAGAAATTTTTATGAATGAATTTTTAGTTCTTATTTAGGATGAAATTTTATTAAACAAATAAAAGACATTCTTTTTCAGGCATCTAGTTTTTTTATATGTATAAAAAATAATTTTACAAATAATTTCGTCATTAATTGTTTCTGATAAAGAATAGAAAAAAGATAATTGTGAACAACATTCAACAATATTCAATTGGATATCAATATAGATAAATGGATCTACAATTGATTGTGATAACATATTCTATAATAAAAGTGGAAAATGATGTTTAAAATGGTTTAATAAGCTACCATTGTGGATTTATTTAAATGAAAAAATTATAATAGATATATTTTGATGTTAATTTCAAGAATATTTTAAATTTATTTCCACAAATAATTATTTAAATAATATCAATAAATGTAAGGAGATTTTTTCTAATGATGGAGAGGGATAAAATGAGGCTTCTTATAGAACATTGTTTTATGAGGAATAAATTTTCTTCATTGTATGTTAATTACTAAAAAACTATGTTGAAATATTGAAAAAATAGATGTGGAATAATTGATGTTGGTTGTTTTATAATTGGTCACTTCATTAACTATTGGTCTTACGATTCCAAATTTTAATGGGATATTCAATGAGTTTGTAACATATTATTACCACAACTATAATGGTGGAATAATACTGATGGTATAATGATATCATTAATGATCTAGCTGTATAGATTGGAACTCACGTGGGTCCATGGTCCAGGAATTTAAAATGCCTTTTTTGATTTCTTTGGGGTTATGATTTTACTTATAACCATTAGTTTCTAACTAAGGAACCAAATTATGTAAATAATTTAACTTCTCATATCATCATCATTATACCACATCTCAGACATCCAAAGGTGGAGACCAAATCTATAACTACTACTACATTTAACTTATATGACTGAATGAACAAGTGTGGATAAATTGTTTTATAATTAACTAAATATTTATTTTTTTTCAAAAATTAGAACTATTTGGGTTTTATTTAAACTCATGTCATATGGTGAGAACCCTTTTGATGGAAGAACTGAGTTGTTAGAAGAATTATCCAAGATCAGCTGAAAGGATAAACTTCCATTTTCCCCTAAAACACCTTCAAGAACAAAAACATCCAAATTCTCCCTTATGTTCACAAAATGTAATGATGTGGGTCATCAAGCCTGGAAAAATATCAATTCACCCCCAAGAAATCTTTGTGGATAACCAGTATCCTTGATCTCACCCAAGAACTTTTTCAACCAATGTTATGATGACCATTTAGTTGCTAGTATTACGATATCTAATACCCACTCCAATCATGAGAGACATTATATAGTGACCGATATGATGCTCCCCACCATACGTGTATCCTTATCATCACCTTGCAACCCAACCTCAAACCATATGACCCATGCTAAGTCCATCACCAAACACAATAGATAGACATTATGAAATCACTAACACCTGAGCAATAGAAAGAATCCCTACAACAACAGTGCTTTGGAATCAACTTAAACAAGGATCATGACCTCCAAAAACCTATAGTGAAATCCCCACCACAAAGATTTCCCTCCTTTTCTCCTCGATGGAATAATATGAATCTCACTTACATGAAAAATCCTTAACAAAAATAGGATAACATACCTAAAAACATAGAATAACCTTTCACGAGTGTTGATCCAAACCCAAAAGAACCAAACTATTCCCTTAATAAACTATCCAATGCATAACCAAAGCCAATGAGGGATAACAGTCCAACCAAATCTACCCTCTGAAGCCATCCTTGATATTGGGAGTAGTTATAACACTCCACCTCTCAAAAACCAAAAATACTAATTCTTGGACACAACCTATTTATATAATAACTCAGCTTCCTAAAAAATGGATAAGAGACATGCCCTCTCAAGTCATATATGATGATAGGAACAAGCCCCCCCCCCCCCCCCGACAAGACCCGACAGATAACATGTCGAAAGAATAGTCCCCCCCCCCAAGTAACAAGAACCTATGACCTCAGAGGAACCACTAGATTCATGAAACTCACACTTAACCCAATGATCCCTAATCATTTTTCCCTCATTGAGACAACAATTGGGTAATCAGAGCTTGCACTAACTCACACGAGTTTCTAGGTATCCCACGATGAAGGGAAACATCTCCAATGCTGAAAAACCTCTCTCTACACAGTATAGATGAGTTATTATCAAAATAAAATATAAAATAAGATAACATGGGCTTGTATATGTCATGTGAATTCAATATATATATAATGATGCATGAACACTAGAATATTTTCCACGGTCCAAGATCCAAACACTATAGTAAAACAAATATTAAAAAAACATGTTTATCACACAATGTGAAGTCACACTACCATATCAAACTACTTGGAATACAAATCGCATGCCCTAGAAACATGGACTTCTTATCAAAAAAGATGATTGTGACACCCCAGTATGATATCCTTCACTAGTTTTGATACATTCTTAGACCACATATCTACCAACTCCCCAAATCATGAAACTAATCACATATGATACAATTTTGAAATGAACCCGCTTCTTTAAAGAAGACACATCACTTGTTCTATCCCACCATAAGGACTCAAGAACATCTCCCCACTTGATAGGGTTTTTTGATAAGTTGTTAAGGTTTAAAAGATGTAGTGAGGAGATAGTACCCTATGATCAAAGTGAGATAACAGTGAAAAAAACAAAATCCATACATAGGGATCAATATAATAATATGAATAATACATAAATATGATACAATTATTCCATAAAATTAAAATGAATCATACATGCATACAATCTAAAGAATTTAAAACATATAAAATACGGTCACCCACTGGGATGAACATAAAGAAAAAATAAAAAATCCAAAAATAAAATACAACAAGCTCTACTGTCAACACTGAGCCAACCAACATACCTAGTCTCCACGATGCTTAAGTCAATCCATCACAATAACAAGACCCTGCATGTACAGATATATGTGAGAAAGAAACACCAGGCCCTGACCCTAGCCATTACAAAACATTTCATCCAACAAGAAAGTAAAAATTTGGATTTCTCTCAACCATAGGTGAAAATTTAGGAGGCGTTAATTAAATATTATTAGGAAACCCCTAATAGTGGACCTTTAAAACTAAATTCATAAAAAGTGAAGTTACACATGATATACCCAACCTAGCTGATTAACTAACAACAATTTTTATAAATGAATGAAATAAAATAAAGGGAAAATCAAAAATTCAATATATCCAACCAAAATGTTCTATCCTAAAACCCATGGTAAATCTACCCCCTATAAGACCCTGACCAGGGGATTTACAATAGAGGCCCCACACATTCACATGAAAACCATTGTGTCCAAAATACCTAGAGTAGATCTAAAAGGCATATAATTAAAATAGTAATAATGTCAGGCCACATGGAATAACCATAGGATTCCATAATAAAAGTCAAAATCTTCCAAGAATTATGAATATAATGGGATGAAATGAACTAGAGACAAGAATATTTGTGTTGACCATTAGATAACCATTAAGTCGAGAAGGTCCTATAGAGTGAATTAGGCACCAACAATTATATTGGAACTGATAAATGGTGGAATACATTATGAAAGTGATCCATAATTAATTTTTAATGTTTTGAATTAATCAACACATCAATATGAAACACTGTTAGTCCAAAATGACTCAAATGTCATGTTTTCAACATTAAAGTGGGATTTTATTCTAAAAATAATATCACATAGCCAAAACTATGAAAATGGAATTAGATTGTTTTAACAATTTAAGAAAAAATATATAATTCATTTATAACTATTATAATTGGATACACATCAATATGATGCATGACTAAATAATAATATCATTAATATATATTAAATAAAATATAATTTATCATATGTATATTTTGAATTTTCATATTGATATTGAAATCACCTCATTTATCATTCTGAAATTATTTTTTTATAATTCATGCAAGAGAAATTAGTCTTCAATTTGTTTTATTAAAATTATATTTATGTTTATTATTTTAATTATTTTGGGCTCTGTATGTGCTGCATGGGCCTTTTGTCTTGGGTTGTTTCCTTGAACGTAGTTCTATTTCTTGGGCCATTGTGTTCATCCAATGATGCTTTTTCACATCTTATAACCCACTGATCCTTCACTTCTATTATTTTAGTTGTAGATTTCATTCCTTACCATGTTATTCTTGTCATCAACTTATTCACTCTCACTCAAGTTTTTCATTTCAATTTGGTTCGGTATCATGTTCATGGTTTCTTATGGTTTGTTTTTTATTTTGAAATTTAGGATATTTTAGGGGAATTGATCACCCATATACCCTGTCCATTTGGTTTACTCTCACACCCCATTCCCAATTCGTGTTCTCCCATCATTCTATAAATTCTAAATATTGTTTTTTTGTTCTTATATTTAATTATTAATGTCTAACATTATCTAGAGTACACTACCATTGTGCTACCACATGTGGATTTCCAATAGAATCCTTCTTAGAGAAGTTTTATGGTTGAGTTCTTAATTTATTAGCATATAAAATATTTAGGAAAATTGAGGCCTTCAAATTATTTTAATTGAAAATATCTACTATGGATGAAGAAGAACATGAAAGATGGACCATGTTAATCGACATATGAATTGGAAGAGGCACATGGGTACAAAAGGGAGTGATGCCAATTGTATCCCTTGGACAACTACTATTAGAATTGGATGGTTGGTTATTGATTTCAATTTGAGATTCTAGAATATAAGTGTATATTTTTTTGAAAACTCCGGCTGTTTAGTGGTAAAAGGCATTCCATGAATAGATAATGTTGTTCCATGCTCAGATCCCTTCTCTGCCTATTGCTCCCATTTGACCTATACATCATCCATCTCTGATCAGAAAGATGATTTTCTTTCCACAACTCCAATAACATAGTTCCATATCTATGGTACTTCATTGACCATTTCACCCACTCGACCACCATTAATACTGCTCTCATTGATATTGAAAATAAGTTATTATACAAGCTTGACTTTGCTGACCTACATTTTTTGGAGGTACTTAAACATATGGTGCTCCCCATACTTGCTGGATTCCCCTACTGATCCCCAATATTACCTGATCACCTCTTCCTATGAACAACTGCTACTATGTATAGTATGCGATTATTCCCAAACTATTTTCACATCAGAGGAAAAGGGTACCACAGGTGTTGGGATAGAAAATTAGGCATCAATTAGTGGTACAATCCAATAAAATTTAAAGTGGAGTGTGGTCCATCGATTTTATAAGTACAACTGGCTCCCATTTCTTCAAAATAATGATTTGGCTGGATTCCTTGGAAAATATCAATCAACATATCATAATGATGAATACAGCTATTAGAGACCCCTGGTAAACGTCAAAGAACATTGGAAGTTGTAAGTCAACTCCTCCACATACAAATATACCCTGATGAAAATCAAATAGTCCCTTCTTTGTGAGTTGTAAAAATATATACTTATATCAGTACTCTACTCAACTATTCTGATCCAAAGTGTTGATGTGGAGATCTACAAACTGATTTATCCCTTCAAGAATTCCATCTACCTTCTTCGTTTTGTTTGTTCTTCTAGTCTCTTTATGTATAATGTATTGGGGTCTAGGGTCCCACTAGTCTCAATTAAATATCGGTGATGTTTTTGAAATACTTCAAGGGAACATCGTTACCCTTAGTAGAAACCAGTTATGATCTTATTGTATGAGTGAGTGGCAAAACATGAAAACAACGCTTTTATAACCATTTGGTTGAGCCTCTTAAACCCACTCCTAAAAGTATATTAGTTCACGCTCCTATCATACTTATGAAAGTATCCCTTATGACTCAATATTATATCTGATCTATGCTTGCACATGGACTCAGGAACTAATTAGGTATGCGATAAAATCTCAGAAAACCTATTTCTTATAAGTCCATGGATACTACTAACTCATATTATAACATAAATATTATCCTTTATTCCTAGATCCTATCTGATGAATATCATAAAATTTATAATGATTGGTGAATAAATTTACCACTTCACACTTCATTGATTCAAAAGGATGATCATAGCGGAGACGATCCTGAAGAAGGTGACTATTCTGTACTGCTTTAAACACTTATGTCCTCCCCCCTCGAATTAGTGAATCCAGGGGATCCTCTATTGAAATTGATAAGATAAAATATAAGACCATTGTGTTCTTTTCAAAATCCATATTCCTCCATTAGGTCAAAATAACACCCAAAAAAAAATTTCTCTTTCACTGAATAAAGAAAAATATCCTTTTTTAGATTAATTCTTGCATTACAATATAACTCTCATTTTTTTAAATTGTCTTATTTTTAAAACATTATTTGAAACATGAGGTAGAAGAATATTGATAAAGTGTTATGTAAGACATCAATTTTTTATACTGATCTACTAGAGCATTATCTTTGGACTCGATGGGGTATTGGGTTCTTTCCCTATTGAAATTGTATTTCATTATCTGTTCAACAAAGCGATATAAAAATAGGAAATATAATAGTTATATCATAGATCATAATAGTCAAAAATATCTAACATGTGATGAATTTATTCCACCTTCTTCATTCTGTTTTATCTATATTGTATTAAGATGGAAATTCCCCAAAGGTCCTGAAATGTTTAGAAAAACAATAGAGAGATCATGAAACAACTATCTTAGCCAATCCAATATTTCCCCTATATTGAGGTAATACTGATTGTATTAATGATTCTATTATTGAATATTAATAAATTTCTTTCCCAATTGAGTTTGTGGAAGTAGTAGTTTTTCTCTTCCCAGTGTATAGAAGGAGGATCATAATCAATTATTCAGAAACATTACATTTAACATAGGATATTTCTTCCATAATATGTTGGTACCTCATGTGAGTATAAGTTCCCACCAATCTAACGTGATCTTTTATTATTTTATTCTTAGAGATATGTCCCTTTTAGCTTGTTATCGTAGGTTATTTCTCCCATTTAGGGTACCCAATTCCATATGGAAGGGGATAAATCTAATCGTATGTGATTAAACTCTACAGGAAACCAGTACCAATACATAGCTACATTTAAACTACTTGGTATATAATCAGTTTCACATACTTGATTTTATATATTCAATTTTTTATATCTACATGTCTTCTTAAAATATCCTGTAAGGGAATGAGATTATTTCCACAAGAGGTTTTGAATGAATGTATTTATTTGATAAAATCATCTATTGATAGTGTTTGAGAAGGGGTTTTCATTATTAATGGTCATGGAGGAAGAGAAATCATAGGATCTACTTCTAGTCAAAGAAGATAAAAGAATGAAATAATGCAATAAACAACTAATTACTGGTTAATATTTTAGGAGTAGTTATGAATCGTCTGCTACCTCAACAATAGATATCTTTTATTCACTATATTTCAAAAAAACCAATATTTAATGTATAAATTATATTCTTATGTTGGAAGATTCATTATTAGTTTCTTTATTCATCTTAATTTAAGACAAGTAGTGGATTATATGATATCTCTCCCTTTTCCTCTTAACTGCATATAAACCTTATATTCAAAGCCATATTTTCATTCATTGGACATGAATTGCAGAATGAATGTGCTAGATTCTAAATCAGCTTATTTTGACTCAATTTCTGAGAATAGAGAACTGGTATTTATTTAACTATTATATTATATAAGGATAGGAGACTAAAAAATATTTTCCATTTTTAAAAAATTACTAGAGACCCTTTCCTAAAACTTCCTATAACCAAACATACTACTTGAACTTTTATAATTTCTACTACCATCAAGGGGATAACCTATTCCTTAGAATAGTTCTAATACGGGAGTAGAAGAAAGAAATGAATGGTAGGGTTCACCAATTATCTCAGGATATGTTAAAAATTAAAATACTTACTTGAAAACACTAACTTCCCTCAGTCTCTAAGCTATGATATAAGAATCTATTCCCACAACCTTCCTAGGTTTTCAATCTGTGTAGTATAAGGTGGTGGGTAGGGAGGGATCAATATGGAGGTCAAAATGGTAGGGGGTTTATATATAGGTGTTGGTAGAGAAGCAAGGGTCTGAAGGAGGAAAGGAGAAAACGTTACCAAAGACATCAAAAATCGATGTTAATGATTTCTCCTTTCTGTTCACCAAAAACTCATTCAATGCGGTTTCTCTACCCTCAAATCAATAAAGTAATTGGCCCCCATTGATTTCTCTCTACCAGACCCACTCTTGATATAAAATCCTTCTTTAGGTATGATGTTGAATATTTAAAAAATGGTGAGTTTAGTGTATTAAAGTCACTAAAGTGGATGATTAGTAGAACTACCTTGCTTATTCCACAAGACAGGGTACCATCTTCTTACCCATCATTTTGAGCTTGATGTTTGTCTTGTTATCGAATATTTTAATGACATATAAGTATATGGAACGCCCTATTAAAAATATCATCCACTAATAAACAAATAATTATAGACCATCCCCTTTGTCCCTTGGTCTGATGGGGAGACGTTATCAATAAATGTGCTAATAATAAAACATGATGAGGTGGGCCAGGGAACCATTTCTCGGCACAAAATGAGTGGGAAAAACACAATGGGTGTTTAGAAAGGTGAAATAAAAATTAAAAATGTAAAAAATTATATAGTATATCTCCCTATATTGAAAACTTGGGTATAGTGGAAGAAATATTATACTAAATATGGTGCTTCCCTCTTGTAGTGTTGTTGCTTGATGTTTCACTCTTTCTATCATGCTGCCACTATTGTTAATTCACTATTGGATTCATGGAAGCCTCTTGCCTTTCCACCATATGGTAATTATGGGTAAATAATACATAATTATTGTAGTGTTTGAGGGTTTGAGTCCCATTGAAAATGGGTTTCTTTTCCTGCTTGGAGGTAGAGAGTGACTAGAGTTTAAAGAAGGAATAAGGGTTGTGGTTGATGTTTATAATGAAGCATGTTCTAAAATGTATTTGGTATGCGGTTTTCTCCAAAAAAAAATATATATCGAAGATGAATCTATTTGACTATCGGGATTGAATTTTAATTACATAGTGTAGTATGTCTTTCTTAAGCAGTGGGTAGTCAACCATATCTTTAAATGGGAAAAAACAATGCCTCGAGAACATAGGATAATATCCATTAACTTATGGTATATAATATAGTTGGAGAATAATTCAACTATAACTGATCTATTAGTTCAAAGTTATATTGAGAGAATTTGTACAAGAAGAGAGTGAAATAATGTACAATGTGAATCTCAAAGCATGAATAATGGTTGTTCAAGGAGTTATTAGTTGCTAAAGTCAATGTAAAATCCATAAGCATGAATAAAGAAAGTTGAGAACTAAAAGTTTTGTGCCAAATGAGCAGATGATGGTTAAAAGAAGTAAATATTTTTCTGAATTCAACACTATGAACTCTTTGGGTGGCTGATTGAATAGACAAAAGCACCCGGAGATTCCAATGTTATTCTCATTGTCATATATAAAGAAAGAAGCAAGAAATATAGTTATCGAATTATTATATTTATTTATAACAGAAAAAATCCTACCAATTGAGGTATTCTCTAGAATTCTAGTTCCAGATCAAGGAATGATGTTTGATATTGCATTCAAAGGAATTCAAGACTCAAAGGCTCACTATCCATCTATCCTTAATGAGAGGATAGTCTAAAACCCCATTAGTAAAACATGCATCTGTGTGTGGTAGGTGATCTTGTTATTCACATATTACCTTATGGTACCGAATCACAATAAATCCTTGTGTTATTATAACATATTTATTATTTTCTTGAATCTTTAACATTTAGATTTCATTAGATTAAATTACTATGAATAAATCACTCACATAGAACTTTTTGTGTTCGTGTGAACTTCCCACTACTAGTTCATATTCCCACAACAATGTTGTATTAGAGCCACATTGGGATTTATTTTTTTCAAACATATTTCATATTTCAATTTGGTTTTTATTCTTAATTACAGACTCCGATCTCTACATGATTAACCACCATGCTTTTCTGTCTGCCATTTAAGTTATTATATCCTCATATGTTATTCATATTCAAAAAACCTAACTATATTATCTTCAATATTCACTAACTTTGGCTAGTTCATGGGGGAGTACTCTTATTTTTTCCCACAAAAACATAGTATCTAATCTATTTGATAAACATTAAAAATACTAGGTTCAAAATTGAAAATTTTGATAGTGAAAATGACTTCAATCTATGATATATTAAGATGATATCATTTCTTATTCAATAAAGATTAATTAATTCCCTATTCAAGCCTAATAAACATACTGTAACTAATTATTAAACTCGTAGGTCCACCATTATTTATCAAGATGTATCCCTTGGTGTTCTCATTAATGTGAACAATTCTATGATTCTTTCTCTCTGAGAAAAATTTCATAGAGAACTTTTTTTAAATCAACTACTACTGGTATATTGGATAAGTTATAAACTTTATATACGATAGCTTCATTTGATGATAGGATTTATAGTAATCACCACAAATTTACATTTAAAATGAATCATGCTATTTCAATAAAATCCCACATAAATGATGTGAAGAAATTCATGTAATATCTAGCCATCATAAATGTGATATTTGATGATGAGGATTACTCAATTAATGTATTAATTTATTTAGAAAATTAACCTAGCGCATTAGTAGAAAAAATTATGTATGGTTTTGGATCTTTAATCTCAGATGAGTATATGAATTCCCTCATCTCTAAATAATTGAATTATAATCCATGATTTAATGGTGTGGCAAAGAGTCTTTTTAAAAGTGTTCAACCAATGTTTTGGGGTAAAAGGAAATAGTGAAATATGCATAAATTCAAGAATAATAAACCACCTAATTCTTGTTCATGGTCTAGGGAAATAATGATTTCTTTCTTCCACTATTGTAATCCCATGCATACTAAACTCTAATGTAGAATTCATAAACATGTCCCAAAGACTATACAATGAACTGAACATTATTTTAGTGGATTCTTGTTATGACTCAACAAAAGTACTATTTTTTCTATCCATTCACAAACCCATGATTAGGTCATGTACTGGGAGTGATCATTCCATATGTGACCTAGTAAGGAGTAATTATATGATTTGATAGAAAGAGAATAACGAGATCTGATTTTATGAAAAAATTGGTGGATCATATAGGGATGTAGATATATTTATATGGATCAATAGGGAAAATTCATCATCACTTTTCTTGATGCTAGGTATGTTCCCGACCTCTATAGGAATTATAGAAAAAAGTTATTCACCTTTAGGTATAAATTAAGTTGTATAAAAATATTCAAATTCTCTAGAACTATCATTAGAGGATCCATTATAAAAGTTATGTATATTTTGAATGGAAATACCCATTAAAGAAAATTGGGTAGTGTGTATACTATAAGCATAGAAAACACACTGATATGGCATAGTATATCGGGGCATTTATGCTCGTTGTGATTAGAATAACATTATAAATAAGGGATTTTGAATTGAATTACTCAAGGAAAACTACCATATTTAGAATATTTATTAATTTTTAAATCTAAAAGGGTCATCTTTAATGGTTCAAACATCAAATATTCCCATCACTTAGAATATAAACATTCTAATTTATCAAGACCAATAAGGACTACCTCACATGGGGGAGGTTCCTCTTTTGTAACCATTATATATGACTACTGTATAATATTTTTTGTTTACATACAGAAAAGTAAATATGATGACTTTTAGTTATTTTAAACCTATTTTTAAAAAAAAAATCATTATGGAAATAAAATTTAAATGATGGGAATTTTAAACTTCATAGAATATCTCTCTACAAAATTTTTACAATTATGACTGTCTGGTGGGATTAGAAGACAATTTACAATTAGGGAAACCCTCCAAAAAATGGTCTTACTGAAGGAATTAATAAAACTGTTTTCAAGCGTGTTTAAACCATTCATGCTTGTTATGGTCTTTCTAAATAGTTAAATAAAGAGGATACCACAATGGAGATGTATCTAATAAATATATTTCCATCCTCTATTAATCAGCTTAATTCCTTAGAAGAAAATTAGAATAATAGACCACCTTCTTATAACCACCTATGAGTTGTCAAATGCACTACATATTCACATTTAAATATTGATAAGATTTATCCCAGACATCTCATGTTCATTTTGGGGGCATATCCAAGTGGTTTCAAACTTGATAAATATTGGGTTGATAAACCAGGTTATCAAAAGTTGAGAGATAAAAGTGATGCAGTTTTATAGGAGTTTTATTTGATAAAATATAATTTTTTCACAACTAAAAGCTATGAAAATACCATTTATGGGGAGTCTAGAACAAACCATCAAATGAATTAGAGGCAAATGTATAACCTCATCCACCTAATCATCTTCATGTGGTGAGATGAACTAGTCTCTAGTTTTGATTTAGATTCAGATACTAATACTCCAACCAATAATAATGATTATAATTTAACCTAGTATAGAAATATTATAATTCAGAGAATACCTTGTTGGTTAATAAAATATGATATTGAATCTTATGTATTTAATTTGACCCATGAAATTGTTTAGGATTTCCCTTTGGACTTATAAGAGGGACCTTAATGAAAATGATTTGAAAAGTGGATATTTTTTATGGTTAATGAAATAAACTCCATAAATAAAAATCTAACTTAATCTATCATGGATAAACCACACAATGATTATGTAATTGGATGTTAGTAGATTCATATAGGAAATATGGTTAAACATGAATATAGATTAGTTCCCTTGTGATCCCTTCAAAGATATGGAATATACCATTCTAATATTTTTTCAAAAGATGTTAATAATTAATCAATATGGATATTTCCATAATATTCTACATATAATGAATATAAAACTAATGAACAATATTTGAAAAATACCTTAGTTCATGGTGACCTTAATGAGAAACTATACATTAAGCCAACTGATTATTACTCGATAGAAATTAAATCTATCATTTATTTACTTTTATATTAGTCATTATATGGTATAAAAATACTCAAGGAAGTGGTATATAATATTTGATTCTATTAAGAATGATAACCATTTCACCATAAAGGAGTATAATTATAAGGTAAATTTTAAAAAAATAACACTTTATCTTCTACTGTAAGTTGACGACATGATATTTATTTTGTGTAGCATAAATCTTATCAATACTGTTAAATTTAAAATAAATAGTATGTTTGAAATGATGATCATAAGGTAATATATGAATATTATATTTATATTAATCATTAAGGAAAAACCAAATAAACTGGTATATTATTCAAAATATGATTTTGTTCTAAATGTTTTAGAAGAGACTACTTTGATTCACTCAAATAAATTACTGGATCATTTGGATATCATTTTAAAATTTTATTACTAAGTCAACCACTGATGATGATGATATAAAAATTATCTATATACTTCCATATGGAAATACAGTTGATAGGGTCATGTATTCTATTATTTTCCCTCATCCTGATATAACCATTTCAATCTACCCAATTAATAGATTTATGGCCAATCCAAAGAAGCCACATTGGCATTCTTGGAAGTGGATGCTAGATTTTTTTCCATGAAATTTTGATTAATCTTTGTGTTATATTAAAAATTTTGTTTCTAAAAAAATAAATGTTGGATATGTAGATACTAATTGCTCAAGAAATATTGAAACTAGAAAGATATTATCTATGTCTGTTTTCAATTATTGTAGAGGAACTTTTTCCTTGATAAAATTTATACAATTACAAAAAAATAAGAAATAATTTTTTTTAAGAATAAAAATAATATTATACTAAATTAATAAAAATAATGATTCAAAATAAATTAATTAGACTATTCAAAACTAAATGATTCATATTTAAATAAACGTTTTTCACTTTTTTTTGGTTTTTTGTATTGTATGATTTATCATTTATAGTTCCCTTTAAACAATTCAGAGGGTGTTACAAAAAATACCCATCAAGGATGATATTTTCGAAAATATAATAATTTTATTTCATGGAAGTACATGAATTACTAATTAATTGAAGGTTTTTTTTCATAACAGATAATTTACATGGTATTAATTAATTATGGTTTAGTTTTCATCACTATTTTGGTTAGTTGTAGAAATGCCTCACTTATTTTACGAGACAATATACCTAACTTTAGAATGTGTTGATAGGTAAATCAATTATGGATTTATTTGGGGTACTAGATTCTCATACTAATATGGGTTGTTGTAAAAATACCTCCCGTATCTAGTCCCTTGATATTTAAATTTATTTTTACTCACAAACTTCTCCAGTCTATAAATGTAAAAATACACCACTTATTGTTAAAGTTAGAACCCCTCATGCCCACTTGAACTGATTTCAAAATTTAAAGATTCTATTATGAGGCATATTGATTTATATATCATTCATATCATATATGATATGATTTATTTTTTCACATTATTATATTATTGTACTCGAATTCATTTTGGTTATTTTGATTTTAGTGGTCTCATTTCCTATTTCCCACCTACCTACTCATAATCTCAATTTTTAACATTTTTAGTTCATATTCCAGGTAATCATTTTCAAATAATTTGTTTTAAAATATTGATGGATTTATCCTTCATTTTAAATTAATAATACTATAGTTTATCAATTTTTTTTAGTTTTTATGAGTTAAAATATTAGAATTATTAATGCTATTATTGAAAGTGTCTATGTTTCATTCAATTTATTCTTCACTATAAGAAATTCAATTTCTTATTATTAACTAAATATTCATATACCATTTGACTGTGATTGATTTTAAATTGAAATTATTTTTCATGATGGATTTTCTACTTGTTATTTCCTACTCATTTGATAAGAAGATATATTTTTTTGGTGAATTTAGAATGTTCATCACATAAAAAAAATTTGTACACCTCCTCTAATAACCACCATCAACATGTTTTTTTTGAAATTTCTATTTATTACATCAATAGAGTAACATTGTTGATAACTTGGTTGGTTTATATAGATATACCTCAATTCTCTCCACATCTAAAATGAATTGAAAAAAAACTTCTTCATGTTATTTATATATGCTTTCACCTCTAACTCAACATTATTGCATTTTTAACTTATATTTTATTTGCGATGGTATTTGAGGTATTACATCGATGTAATTATAGTTTTTAGGGGATGAATTTACATTATCATGTGAGATATATTTCATTTCACATCTTATTTATCTTATATTTTTCACATCTATCAACAATGGTAACGAAACACTTTAATTTTGGTTTCTAAAAAATCCATGATTGTAATTTTTTGAAATATTTCCAAAATATAGTTATATGTTTCTCTTTAATTTTTCATTTTCCAATTTGAGTGTATGTATTTTTGAAAACACATTTATTTTATTAAATTGAAATGTGAGTATAGTCCATCTAAATTGAGATACATATTTTAAAAACTTGATACATGCATGATACATAATTTTTGACATTAATTTAACTTATACATCCCACAATAGAGTTTTAGAAATGAGATATATTTTTTATAGCCTAGATCAGGTTTATATAGAGAGGACACCTTAATCATCATCATATTATTTTAGGATCTCTAAATTCTATAATTTAATATATAGAAGACATTATAATTTTCTCTAAATTTGGGACCTTTTCTCAAGGTCAAAAATATTTTCATTCTACTATATATTATATTGGTTAAAATGTTAATACTATGATTTAAAACCCTATAAATCGTATAAAAGATATAATAAGGGTATTTACATTGAAAAAGTCCTTTATGGAAAATGTTTTCAAGGTATATATTTTTCTATATTAAAAAGGCATGCATTTTTTAACAAGTAATTTCTTTGAATGTTTTTTGAGTGGTTCTTCAAGTGAACCTTTCATAAAAGAATGAAAACACTTTCTATTTTTGGGATCTATTTTAGTAGTTTATATGTTTAAAAATTAATTTTTATAAAAGGATCGATCATTAATGTAGTTATATAGACAATAAATAAATAGATAACAGAGAACTTGATTCGGTAATATTCAATTAGTGGTTGATATAGAGATATGGGTCTAAAATTGATAGTGATACCAAGTTCTAGAATAAGAGTGGGTCATGATGTTAATTATAGTTTAATGATTCACCTTTTTGTATTTCTTTAATGGGGAAATTTTTTTATTTTATATCATTTAAGGTCATTTATTTATTGAATATTCATAATTTTTTCACCACAAACTTTAAAAATAATTTCAATAATGATTAGGGTAAATTGAAATATTTTATTTTGACTAAGGTGGATAGGGAAAAAATTAGATTTTATATAAAATCGGATATTATTATATTTATTTTTATATCTCCTAAATTATATTAAGATATGCCAAAAAAAATTAGTCGAATGATAAAATATAGGGAACATTGTAGTGGGTTAGTTCGTTAAAAACCAGTGTTCTAATGCCATTTTTTGTGGGGGAGGTAATGGATATGTATGGAATTTTTACTACTACAATATGGGTGGAAAAATATTAAATGTATAATGATACCATTGGAGGAATATATTATTTGATTGTAACTCTTGTGGTTACTTGGTGTGGGATTTTCAAAAGACGTATTTTTGATATTTTGGGGATATGATTTTCCTTATTACAAATGTATTCCAACTAGGGAGCCTATGAATATGGATAGTTTTACTTATATTTTCACCTTATTTACACCACATATTAAACATCTATAGGTGGATATGTAATCTCAATCCAATTATCAGTTTAAAATATATTAATGAATGAACACACATCTATAAATTAATTTTTAATTAATTAAATATAAAATATTATATGAAAATAAGAAGAAATAAAATTTCCATGTAACTGTTGTCTATAGAAAACACCATATTCTAGGAGTAATAGAGTGGTCTTAAAAATTAACAAAGATCATATCCTTAGTGAAATTCCCATTTTTCTCTAAAACACTATTAGGAAAATAATCATTCAAATTTCCCCAAATTGTCAAAACTAGTGATGATGTGGGTGATCAAAAACACCCCAAAACAAATTCTTTTCGCCTAGAAGATACTCAATGGACAACCAATAACAATTATCTCACCTAATAAATGGGGAAACGGATTTTATATCATCCAATGATGGGTCTTACAACATCCAAAACTCTCCCCCAACATGACAGATATTCTACTGTGACAAAATTTGTTCCTCTCAACATACAAGTATCCTTATTGTTTCCTCATTACCCCATAAAAAACCTCATGTACCATGCTACATCCATCAATAAAAGTAGTGGATAGTCGTAGAAAAACACTAACTCGTTCCTACCAAAATAAAAACTCACAAAAATCATAATAAAAAATGACATAAACAAGGATCACATCCACTAAAAACCTATGTTGAACTACGTACCACAATGATTTACATACTCTTATCCTAAATGGAATTATAGGACACACACCCACAAAATCAAACCCTAGAAAAACTAGGATAACACTCTTAAAACCACTAAACACCCTCCACTCTAGAATCTATCCAAAACCACATGAACCTAACTATTTTCTCACCACATTACCCCAGTAAGGACCAAAAAAGAGAAGGGACAAGGGTCTAACCAAAACTTCCCTCTCAAGCCATCGACTTGATAGATATCACTCCCATCACTCTACTTCTGAAAGTCCAAAAATTCTCATGTCATACAACATCATGGTGATAGTAGATCTGAAGGGTATCATAAAGGAAGAATCACAATTTACACTCAATTCATCTCTAATATAAAACACATAGGACCCACAGTAAGACCTAAAAAAACACATGGTAAGAATAGTTTCATTTTAAGATACAATAAACAAGGACATATTGGGAACCACTAACTTATGGAAACTCAATCCTAAACTAAGGATACCTCATGAATCATTTCCAAAATTGAGTATCCAACATGGAACTCAGAGCCCGCACTGACCCACATGGGTTTCCATGCTTCCCTTGATGAATGGAATTCATCTCCAACACAGTTTAACCTCTTACTAAATTACCTATATTACCTATCATTCGATGAAAATATATTGTAAAATAATACTAGAATGAATATTTTTGGTGAATAATATATGCCTAAAATGATGCATGAAGACTGGGCTCCTTCTTGAAGGACAAGAGACAAAAACCTGAATAATCCATAAATTTAAAAACTCAAGTGTATCACTCTTTGTGAAATCCCACAATCGTAGAAATTAATAATAAGAACAAGAATCCCATGCATGGAAAATATTGAATTTTAATTAGAAAATGTTTTCACACCAAACTAGTCAAACATCCATAACATGTCCTGACACATTACTCGACCAACTATCAACCAAATCCCCAAATTGTAATACCAATCAACTATTATACAATTTTGTATCAAATAATAAAAGTTCTAATAGACATGTCACAAGATCTAGCCCTCTATATTGGATCAAGCATGCCTCTATGTACAATGGAGTCTAGTAATAAGTTGTGAGTGTCTGAACTTTTTAATTAGGATACAATACCCTATATTAAAAATGTGTTAATGGAAAAAATAACAAAAATCATACATAGGGATCAATATCATATTATGAAATATACATAATTGAAATAAAAGCATGAAATAACAAATGAAATGAAACCTACAGACTTAAAGACTCGATGAAGAAAAAAATACAACAGTTGATCAACTACTGGGAAGGCCACTCAAAAAATGAAAAAAATAGAAAATTAAATACAACCAGCTCTACTTCCAATACCAATCCAACCCACATACCCAGTCTCCGTGAAGCTCTAACTACACTACCCTAATCCTAAGACTTTGTATGAGAGGATCCACTCAATCAAGAAACACAAAGCCTCTACCCCAACCATCATGTAGTATGCGGTCCAATATCAAAGAAGTCATTAGGTTTGAATTCCCATCGATTTAAACATATATGGAGTAACAAATAAATCTATGTTAGACACCCCAAATGGTGAACCTATAAAATTTCTATCATAATAAGTTCATGAACATGTGATATGCCTATCCTAGTAAAAAACTAATAGCAATAGGCATAAAAGAAACAATTGTGAAAAGGAAAAAACATAAGAAAATATCCAACCAGTGGGTTCAATTACAAACACTCATGGTAAATATACCCCCACTAAGGCCACAACTAGAGAATTTGAAACACGTGGCTCACCCATAGATGCAAAAACCAAGGTTTCCTCCAGACCACCACAGGAGATCCAAAACATCTAAATGAAATATGGTAGAAGTTAGATCCCAGTGAATAACCGTAGGATTCCACAGGAATAAAACATATCTACTAGCCACTTGGACTCTCAAAGATGGAACTGAATAGGTGATAATAACATATAGGCTGACCATTAATGAACTTGTCACCCCGAAGGTATTGAAGAATGAGTTAATCCCAAGATATGGGACCAAACAAATTTCCCATGGGTACCAGGATTTCCTGAAAAAAGATGTCCCATTGGTTCCACGAAAAAAAAGAGCACACATAACTCATGATCCTAAGAGCGAAATGCATCCCCAGTACAAACAACCCACAATGTGATTTTCTCAACACCTCACAACCTCATAACCACACTACTCATGACTTACACTAAACTAGATGGGGGTGAACTCATTTAGATAAACTATTTTCTCCCTAATCCAATCTAAAAACATCCATTCAACTGAGGAGATATCAAAATCACAACTCATAGTCAATTATAGATGAGAGATATCCTAAGGGTATCCTCCCCAAAAGTATACCTGAGAAAAAACTACCTCAAATATCCTGGCCAGTGGCCAAATGAACGTGTTATAAATTAATGTCAAGCCCATAATACAAAAAGGTAAACTATTAGATACCATCATCTCCCATACTTCAACGAATAGTGCCTCTCTCAGCACCCTAGATCTCAGCATCCATCTAAACCATCAACATAAGCTTTCCAAGACCTGTGTTAGGGTCAAACAAAACTCTAGCCTCACATAGTCCTCGAGGACACAAAATAAAGTAACATCCGCCCTGAAAATTCGATGCGGCCCTAAAACTCTCATGACATATATATAGAAACAACCTCCACTAACATAAATTCAACCTCCAAAACACGACACCCTATGAGGAGTTCCTCCACCTCATCAGAAATCACTTGAAACAGATAGTGCTTAAACATCTCAAATGGACCCCAGTAGTCTCTAATCGATCCTTGATCCACAACATTCCCAAAAGAAATACAAAGTATGACACACCTACGAAGGAATCCCATTCGGTTCTCAAGACCCCCTTATAAGTATGATACCATCCAAAGGTTTTCCTTAGAACAATCCACACAACACATACCACATATCCATTCTCAGAATCCGACTATGGGAACCACTGATCACTTAATTAGAAACTATCCCCAAGGGAATCATCAAAATTCACTCAAACTCATCTCAGTTTCTCACAAAAAACTATCCATAAACACAATCCCAAGACATAAACAAAACCTAATGGATCTGGTAACTATGGTCCCCAAGCCCAAGAACTAAACCTCAATAGCTCTTACCTGAAGCAACCATCCCCAACATGTTCTGAAAAACACAGATCTCTTCAGAGGTAATAATCAATCCCACCTTTTGGGATCTACTCAAAATATCTTCAAATAAAACTAGCCAACATCCAGAATACATGACCAACTAACGAGATCACACCCTCACATGGTCATCATAGCTCACAAGCCATCCCCTAGGAGTAATCTTAATCCAAACGACAATGAAAACCTCATTCTGAACTCTCAATGATCAAATCCCCAGATATATGGTATCTGATTTCTAAAAGGAAATTTGAAACATGATCTATGTTTTAGAATTATTATAATGGTGTACTCACATGCCCAATTAGAAAAATAGGGAAAACCCAGAAAAATTGTATAAGGTGGAAAAATACATGGGCATTAATTTAGTTACATGATGTATACCCGTAAAAGATTCCCCTGAACATGTGCTTCAGTCCACATGGTGTGTACTTCCTCAAACTACATGGTGTGTGCCCCATTTATATAGCTTATAAACTCACATGGGTATCATCTAGTAGACCATAACCCTTATCTACATGTACACTAATAAATCAAATTGAATGTACATACCATTCATGAGGTGTGACCCTAAAGACATCCCCTGCCATGTACATGCCTATGTACAACCACAAATATTCTAGAAGAACACAATATATGTCCACTTGATGTGTACACTACATGGGATCTAGCATTTAATCCTACCCCGCCTCCTGCCTAGTAAAAACCTCAACCAAAACTACACAACATGTATAATAGTACATAAAGGGTATCCCAAAAAATTATATTTACTGAATTAGAATAACACAAGGTGTGTGATCCTCTGAATAATATGATGTATACATGGTTTCTCCATCCCAAAATGGCTCGACAAACACCTTTTCCCCTGAAATCTAAAGTATTCCCATAAGGGGAACCTAAAACCCCATTAAAGGACTAAAAAGTAAAAAAAATCATAATATAAAAATATTTATGGCTACAAAAATTATATAGAACTACCTATAAATATATAATTGTAGATTCTTTATACCGAATCTGCCTGGTGTAGCCACCACACTCTGATTCATCCATTGAAGAAGACATAATAATGCATTCTCCCTTTTCCTCCCCATCTTATCTCCCTCTACACCACTCATCCACACAAAGGGAATTACATCGGGGCACTCAATGGAAGAGAAGGGAAAAATGAGAAAAGAAAAAGTTAAAAAGAAAAAGGGATGAAAAATTGGGAATGAAATGAAAAATAAAAGGGTACCCTGGCTTAGACATGGTGTCTGAAGCAGGGATATGACTCACCAAGGAAAAAATTCTTATTCCAAAATAAATGGGGAAAATATAATTTAAATCAAAATATTCATTTAGAATAAATGATCAAACAATATTGCATGAATAAATTAATATTTAATTAAGTAAATATTAAAAATTCCTTGAGAATCTTAATTGGTGGAACAAAGTCATATAAAATTCATCCATAAAAAAAATTAATCAAGTCTCACTGCCTCCAAAAACCTATGGTGAACTCCCCACAAAATTTTTTTCCTTAATCCATTCCACAAAAACACAACAGGGATCATCGTCAAACAGCCTTGTGTAACCGACCACGATTTTTTTAATTTAATTTTTTTGATTTAATTATACCTTTTGACATTTTCACTTCACACAAAACTGAATGTAGATTTTTTATTATATAATTGCACTATGTTTTTTTATTATGTTATATATAACTCCAAGAGAATCATTCACTACACGCAATACTGACTTGGCTTGCGTTACATGCAACACCGATTTTCTCTGAAACAACACTATTCTAATATAATTATTTATATAATATGTTCAGAACCTAGCCATTAAAATTATATTATAAATAGTAATTAGTATTTTTATAAATATTATTTATAATTGGTTTTGTAGTGATAAATTTATTTTTTGGAAAATTCTTTATATGTTTAAAACTATTATTTTCATAAAAGAACTTTTTTTTAATGTCCTTTTAAGAAAAATAATAAAATTATTTTTATACACATAGAAATTGAATTTTCTAAAATTAAATCCATTATTTTATTCATAATGTCTAGATTACCCTACGGTTTGTTTTTTGGTATTTTTCTAAGAACTTTCTATTTTTTATGAATAGTTAAAATCACTACATTGTAGTTAAAAACCGAGTTTTACATTTAAATAATTATTTTACATTAAATTAATTTTAAAGTCAAAATAAATAAATAAATAATATATTAATTCAAGTTAGTTCATTTGAATTATTTTTCTAATTGAATTAGATATAAAAAAATTATTGAAATTTCGAGAGTCTCTTTTACTCGCCTTTGTACCACATTTGGAGAATTAACAGTAAGCCTAACTTTACAGAATCTATAAATTGAATTTATAAATTCAAAAATACATGATTATAATTATTATGAAATTTTCTGTCACATATGATTAAAATAATTTTTGTGAATAATAAGTTTTGAATTTTATTTACCACTGTAAAACGTTAATAGTGTAATTAATGGTAAAAAATAATATTATAATAATATAAAATTACACTAAAAAGTTCCCTAATTTTATTGTATAAGTGTTTTTGGACCCAAATAAACCTTAGGTTGCCAATATGATCCTTTTAGGAAACTTTCGTTTGATTAGGACTGTTATTATATTTTATTTAGAAAAGTGTTAAAAATGTTATATTAAAACAAAAAAAAAATTCAAAAATAGGGTTATGTATAAGAAAAATTCAACTATAAATTTTAATTATAAATATATTAATTATATCATCATTATTATAATTTATTTTTAAATTTGTAGAGATAAATAATCTTAATTAACGACTTTTATAATAATGATACAATAATTGCTTAGTTAATTGAGATATCGAATAAATGATATTAAAAATATCAAAATAAAAATAATAAGGAATATTTAATGATAGAAAAAAAATTATAGATAAATTATACATGATAGAGACATATTAAAATTATTGGATTGAAGTTATCATGATGGATTGATATTACTAAAAATTGAAATATTGAATACTATCAAAATTGACATAATTGATACTTTAAAATAAATAATATTTTATTATTTGATAAAATTCAAAAAAAATAAATGCCTTGTAAAATTGACATTTATAATGTAAAATATTTCATTAGTGATCCAATTTGGGTTATTTTGGAATTTTATTGTAACTATATCAACCCTATTGTGTAAAAATACAAGAAGACATGGAAAGTGTAAACCTGTTTAACTAAGGGTTAAATCTAAAAGATAATGTCTATTTTGTGACATAAACATGTCTAAAATTCATTGGATGATATTATTTTGACCCCTCCTAATCTCAAATTCTAAATAACTCACTTTCAATCAAATTTAAATTAAAAATTCATTTACAATAAATTAATAATTTTGCAGTTTTTAATGTACCCCACTTCCCTCTTATACAAGGTCACCACCCATTCTCTTTTATTCACACCTATAAAGCCTTTAGGATCAGACAAAACAAGACCATTTCTTCACCAAAATTCCCTACCTTTATCCTAGAAGTCTTCCCTTGAGAGTAAGGAAACTCAAGGAAGCCTTTTGGCACCAACCAAAAGGAGTTACCCAATTAAAGGAAATATTGTTCGAGTACAGAGAGAGTCAAGAAAAATGGTAAAATGATTTTTGTCTCACTTTTAATTTCCATTAGACTTATTTTATGTTCAAAAATATTAACTTGGGGGTGGTGTATTTAATTACAATTATTGTGTTTTAAGTATCAAATACTTAAATTTATGGGTATTCACATGTGCATTTTATGAACCTTCTTTCATGGGTTTAAAGATTCAAAAGTTACCATGTCGGTAAAATGTTTTGTCTCAAATTTCCTTCTTTGATAATCATGTTTTGTTATGCACCTAACCACTTATGTGATGTACATATATTTCCCTTTTACATTGTATATATTGAATTTAAATATTTTCATGACATTCTATATTTCATGAAATTTAATTTCTTACATAGAGAGTATGATCCCAAGTTACCAAGTAATAAGTGTTTTTTGAGACAATATTATTGCTTTTTCTGATATTATTAATGTTTATTATTACATTAATGAAATATTATTATCCATATCTCAATGAAATTCGTGAAGTTTCTTCTCCTCTATTTACTCATGATATTATCATTAATTGGTACCATATTTCAACACTTTGGTACAATAGAATGTGTTTTTATGAAATCTCGACATTACCCTCCCTTTAGCCAGAAATATCTGTTTTACAAAAAGTGTTTTCAAGAATATTATGAAATTTTCCTATAAGATATAAAATAATTTTTTACCCATTTATCCTTTTACAAATATCTTTAAGGGAGTATTCTTTTAATTTTCCGAACATGACAATTTTAAAACATTTTTACCATGAAAAAGGAATATTCTTTTGACCTCATATGGCATGTATGTATTTTCCCACCATAATTTCATTGATGCCGCCTTTTCATTTTTAAAAGGTTAATCTATAATAAAATGTTTCCAAAATTAATTTCCAGGAAAATATCTATCAAAATGATTCCAATACTTATTTTATTTTTTTATGTATGTTCCATGAAATTATTTTTAAAACATTTTCATCATTAATTTGTATGTATTCAAGTAAAAAGGTTATCAAAACCTTTTAAATATATCTTTAAATGTTTTCAAAGTGTTTTTAAATAAAAAATATTTTTAAAATATTTTAAATATTATTTGATATGTTTTCAAGGGTAATGGTTTTCAAAATTATTCCATGTCATCTTTATATGTTTTCAAATCAATTTTATATAAAAACTATTTTTATTTTTTTTAAGAATTAAAAATGAATTTTCAAAAAAGAAATGATATTTTCCTCAGGAAAAGTTTTTGAAAGATGTTTTAAAATTATTTTCCATCTAATATGACATATTTTTATGTCACTCATTACTTTCTATGAATTTTTTTAAAGGATCCATTTATATAATTTCTATTAAACGTTTATGATTAATGCCATGGTCTTTATGAAATCTATTTATTTTCCAGAGGTTATATTCTTTTGAAACATGCGTCTTTTTCACAACTTATGCTTCAATAAATTGATTATGAAATCTATCTATTTTCAATAGGTTATAATGTGATGAAATTTTATTGATTCCCATTTATTATTTTTGGTTATGATTCTATGTTTATAAAACCCATATCTTTTCATGGGTTATGGTATGACGAAAATTTCATAGAAAAAACATGTATGATTTCAGTATGTGACATGTGGGACCTATATCTCCCTCTAATACATTGGTTAATGATAAATGTTTTATCAGATCAAAGGGAATATTGGAGAAAATACCAATCCCAAAATAAGAGGGAATAGGGTAGAACATCCCACTCCCAAACCAAGAGGGTACAGAATAGGACATTAAAATCCAAAAATATAAGGGTACATGTGACGAAATACCAATCCCAAAATAAGAGGGTATATGGGAGGACATCCCAATACCAAAAAATAGGGTACATGGTAAGGAATCCCAAGCACAAATAAGGTGTGCAAGTGATTATCCCAAGAATAACATGTTACCAAGGCCTTTGTTGTCCGCATTTATAGTCGGTGTTTATTTGATTAGGTGTTTTCCACAATCACATTTTTTATTCCTATGTAATTTTATCAAATATTATGTTTAGTATTTATTTTTAATTCATATATTATAAATTTGAAATCATTGTTATGATCTCTGATATTTATGATATGATATTCAAATTTCATGCAAATTTTCCATACACTTTTTTTCTGGTTATGATTACACATTTCTTTATTTACCCTTACCAAGAATCTGAGCTCACCAGTTTCATTGGTTTCCCTTCACCAGGTTATGAAGAATGGTTTTAGGTAAATTTAATGAAGGTGTATATATTTATGGAGATGTTGAAGATCTTTCACCACGATAGATTATTTTATTTACATGTTTTTCAAAGACACTAAATTATTATGATCCTTGGTCATGCATTTTTACAATGTACTAAATAATCATCTAAAATGATGTAATATCCATGTATGTCAAGCCAGGGTCACTAGTATAGAAGGAAATGATTAGTTTAGAAACTATGATCAGAGAAAATTAGTGATATCCATATGTATTTTTCTATGTATATGTCTATGGATGTCTCTATGGATAAGTATAATGATGAATTAACATTCAGGAAAATGTCCTAGAATTTTGGTGAAAGATAGAGTAATTGGTTTACCAAAAATTCATCCTTTTATGGATACTACAAGTGGACGTGTCATTCACATAGATGTACATATGTATAACAATTCCAACAAGTTGTTCTGGGCCTGACTCAGGGTAATCTAGTAGACAAAAACATGCCTTACTGCACACCTTGTTTGACACTCCAGGGGGATACTATTTTGCAATTCAAAAAGTCATAATGAACCATCATGAAATATTTGATTATAAGTTAGATATGAATAAATTATGAGAAAACAAAGGTTTCAAATATTATTGAAGGAATCATACTTTATACATCATATTAGTGACATTTCATTATTTTTTGGTTCCTCATTATATTAATTGTTTCTTACTCTATGATTTTTGTTTTTGCCAATGGGTGGAACCCGATCGAACCAAAGTAATGGTGATAACAATGGAAAATAAAACTAATGGCATACAGAAGATCCTAATTCTATGGGGGATGGAATTAAAAACCACATTTCTATACTTTCATAGCCTTCCCAAGCAATGAATCATTCTGAGTTTTTAACCACGCAAAGGAGGGAACAATGTACTCTTGAGTCCTTCATGAGGAATCATCCAACTTCTTTAAGTGGATCATCAAATTTAACTGTTTATAAACACTGGAACAGTACGATTGAAAATATATCTCCATTATCAAGTGTTTTCATAATGAGAAATTCATTCTGGAAATTTATAGTTAGAAGGTGAAGCATAGCAGGGGTGGAATATAATCAGGAATACAGGGAATCAAGATGAAATTGAGTCCAGGGATTGGGATGATTTCAATAATTTATTCATATATAAGTATATTATTCATGTTATTCATATAAAGATGGTAAATGAGTTCATTTAGTTGAATAAAATTGAGGATGACTCTGTTAGTACCTATGAGGAAAATTTCACATGAATTGTGAGGTATTCTTCTACAATTATTATTCAACCTAAATATAAATTTGATAGGTTATTTAGTAGATTAAAGCCACTTCCTAGAGGGTTTTTTTACATAAGATACATTTTTAGCTATGAAGATATTGTGTGTTGTGTAATAAAAGTTGAAATGGAGGTTGGAGTTACTTATCAATCTCATGGTTTTAACAATAAAAGGAAGATGGAGTTTAATGGAAAATATAACAACCATGGATAAAAGAAAATGAAACATCCATTATGTAGATATTATGGGAATAAACATGGAGGAAATTTTCTTAAGGGGACTAGAAAATGTTTTAAGTATAGAAGGTAATCTCACAGAGCTACTGAATGTCTATATGATGGGAGTAAGTTAGATAATTGTGAAATAATTACAAATCCCAATAGAATTTACCTCCCACACTTTAATGTTCCAATTTCATGGAGTTTGTCCATTACACTAACAAGTTACCCAATTCATGGAATAGTTTAAATGATTAGCCACAAAAAATATGATGAAAAATTACAAAGGTAAATTTTATGTGATCATAATGGATCAAGTGAACAAATATAAATAATAAATACTTATCCTTCACCCTTAGTTAGGAATTTTATTTTTGGTTTTGTATGAATAATCCCAATGATCATATTATTATTCACCATTGAGTGATATTTCATGTTATTATCTTTCCGAACATGTATTATAGAATAATAAAATCACATTTAATGTCTTATCGGTACAATGATGAGCCCATGTATCCAATAAAATTGGCTTTTTTGAGCATATTTAAGGATGAAATGGTTGATTATATTTTTGAAGGGTTATAAGGTTAACTATTTTTGTTTAAGTTTAAATTTTGTTAGAGTTTTTAGATTAATATATTATCTCACCATATGAGATTTATGCATATCAAATATCCTATTAAAACTACATTTAGATATTGATAACTAATGATAAATGGGATGGAATATCATGGATCTCATGATTTTTTAGCACATCAGGAATGAAAAAGTATCCTACCTTTTTAGAAGAAGATGTGAAGTGGATTAATGAACAACAAAGGAAGAAGTTTTTCTGAAATCATTAAAGTGTGTCTATTCATGAAAATTATTAAACTTTACACAAAATGATCTTCAGGAAAAAAAATTTGTTCATGTACCTTCATTTCCTATGACTTAGATGGTGCATTAGATAATAATATATTGATAGCTTTATGATTGTAAAATTTTTCTTAACCATATTCCCAATCACTCTCCATCAGAGAAATACAACTAGATTTCTCTTCCATATCCATCCTTTCACTTCCCACCTATGATCTCTAATGTGGAAATCTAGTGATGAGTTACTATGACAACCTTGCTTTTTATTACAACTTAAACATGATTTATTACATAAAACTTCACTTGATAAAACAAAGAAGATCAAGAGGTTTAGTGTCTTTGGGGCTTAGGATTATTTCATAAAAACTTAAAACAGGAAATACAACATCTTTATCGAAAACTTCCTTTATATGACCACTACATTCCCTCATACTTAACATTGCATGGGATAACCTGAGGACATCCATAAGAAAAGGGTGAGCTATAAAGTCAAGTAAGGGAGTACACGTGGAGTAACATGAGGAGTACAATACATGTTAGAAAATAGGCATATCAATAGAGCATAAAAGAAACATGAACATAAAGGCATGATAAAGAATGATAATCATAACATGGAAATGTGGCAACAACACTTAACATGGAATTAGCATGATCCAAGGCTCATTGCACATATAGCATGAGTAAATCCTCATTGCACATGAAGCAAGAGTAAACCCTCATTGCAATTGAATTATCATGAGTCAACACTCATTGCACATGACGTATCTTGATACTATACATTACCCAATGTATTGGAGCGCTATAAGGGCGCACCCTTCTAAAACATTTCATTTCATGCATAAGTGTGCCACATGGATCATAAAACATGGATTCATACAACATAAACATTTATTCCACGATAAAGGAATGTGGAATTCATACATGAAACTTTGTAATCAATAAGTAAAGGTGCATAAAGGTGGATAACCTTGATGGAGAAATGGGCATGGTATCCACTACACAATGGCATTGGCTTAGAAAATCGATGCGATTTCGGCAGCGTAACGACATGACATAAGAATTCATAAAAAATGGTTGATGAGAGAGAAAGGGGTTCCTAATCATATTTACATTTAATGGACAGTAAGGAGTTCATATAGAAACATGTCCCAATAATTATAATGGAATTTAGATTCATGATACAAAATTATTTCTTGAATGTAAAAGAAGAGAGAGAAGTTCCTTTCGGAATTTCGGCATAGTAACAGGTGTACATGGGAGGAATTTAATGAGAGAGAAAGGGGTCTCCCATCATTCAAACAATATGAGGGCAGTATGGGGGTGGTGAGAAAACATACCCCAACATTCATAATTGAAATTAAAAGGGCAATACAACTTAATGAAAATTTAAAAAAATGAGAAAGGAAGAAAAACCCTTAATTGGAAGTGTGCTTCCAAAGGCTAGAGAGAGGCTTCTGAGAGGATTCATGGGAGATTGGGGCACCTTGGGAGGATTTTAGAGAGATTAGGGCAGAGGTTGAATGAAATCCAAGGGATTTTAGTGAGGAGGAAGTGGGGGATTGGGTGGGTTTATATAGGAAAGGTGAGGGAATTCTTTATTATTTAGGTTTGGGTCCCCTTACATTAAATTAATCCAAACCACAATCCATACCTTGGTTTTTGCCCATGGTTTCTGGAAAAGGGAATAGGAAAACAATATTTTATGAGGCCCATGTCTGAACTTCATAAAATAATAAGAATGCTTATGTGGAGGTGAGTCACACTCCCAAGGAAATTAATTTAAAAAGGCAAAGTGTTGAATATGTCTTGAGGGTTCCATTAATGCTTTGAAAAGTAAGTCAAACAAACCCAAAATCACATTATTTTAATGGTAAAACATATATTGGCCGAACATAAAGATTATAGTATTTTATTACATCACTATTGGGTCATTATGATGTCATAAAACACATTATATATTTAAACGGTATTTAATTTTTACCCAAAAATGTGATTGTCTCAGAAAATTAAGAAAAACTCACCGTTGGATAATTTCGATGTATTGATTCCAAAAATAACATTTATTTTATCTAAATAATTTTCTAAATATTTTAATTTTTACTTTTACAAAAATAACCGATATTTATCGAAAATTCACGGGTTTTGACAAAAATGGATTTCAAATAAAAATTATAATTGCATTCATACAATTATAAGATCATTTGTATTTAATAAATATTAATTTAATAATAGAAATAATATTTTATTAAAATATTAGTTAATTCCAAAATCCATTAATTTAATAAAATATATTTCATAATTGAAAAATAATTAAAAACACTATTTGTACTCTAAAAACTATTTACAAAGTATAAAAAATGACTAGAAATTATATTCATTATTATATACAAAAATAATGTACATGAACATAGTACTACTTATTTGTTACATAACCCCTTAAAATAGCCGCATAAGACCTAAGGGTAAGGTGTGTAATGGTGATAGACTTTTGGGGTGGCTCGGATAACATCGTTCGAGTGGTAATCTCTATCAACTTCTACTTTTCCCATAGACGGCCTCGTTCAAGCTTGACATGGTGAAGCTCAGCCTGGGCTTGGTCAAGGGAGAATCCCAAGGATGCCACCTATTTCCGAGCTCCGAAAAATGGGCTTCGTATGGGGAAATTCTACTGGATGAGGCCATCACTTCTTTTAACTAAGTAAATTGGATTTGTTAAGGTCTTATATTTATACTAATCATGTGATCACTGTTCAACAGATATATTATCAACGTTCAAAAATCTTAACATAAAACCAAGAAGATGACATCTTATAAAAAAAATTTATATAAAGATACATTTAATAAGATCAAGATGGATTTTCGATTTATGAAACTTTGGGTCGTTACAATATTCCCCCCTTAAGAAATTTTGCCCTCGAAATTTTCCTTTTCCCACACTAAAACAAATGTGTGTAACTCAACTTCATCATATCCTCTGATTCCTAAGTCGTTTATTCAAACTTGTGGTTTCTCTACAACACCTTAACAAGGGGCACTATATTATTTTGTAGAACTTTTTCTCTGCGATCTAAGATCTTCACTGGTTTCTCCTCATAAGAAAGATCGTCTTCCAATTGTACCACCTCAGATGAGAGTACATGTGAAGGGTCCGGTATGTACTTCCTTAAGAGGGATACATGAAAGAAATCATGTACTTTGGCCATAGTATGGGGAAGTGCTAGTTGATAGGCCACAACCCCAACATGATCAAGATCCTAGAAGGGGCTGATGTACCTTGGACTTAACTTCCCTTTCTTTCCAAACCTCATGACCTTTTTCCATGGAGATATGCGTCGAAACACCATGTCTCCAGCTTTAAACTCAAGGTCTCGTCGATGATTATCTCCATAACTCTTATGTCGACTCTGGGCTACCTTGATATGCTGCTGAATGGTTTTCAACTTCTCCACCATTTCTTCGACCATTTCTGGTCCAAGCAGCTTACGTTCAGTGACCTCATCCCTACATGCCGGTGTTCTACACCTTTTCCCATACAGGGCTTCATATGGTGCCATTTGGATTCTTGAGTGGAAACTATTATTATAAGAGAACTCAACCAGAGAAAGATGTTGATCCCATCCTCCTTTAAAGTCCATTGAGCACGCTCTCAACATATCCTCAAGTGTTTGGATAGTCCGCTCGGATTGGCCATCAGTTTGAGGATGATAGGCCGTACTGAAGTTCAGTTCATTATTCATAGCATGTTGAAGACTCTTCCAAAACATAGTGGTGAATCTTGTATCTTGGTCAGACATAATAGATAGTGGTACTCCATGCAACCTTACCACTTCCCTGATATATATCTGTTCCAGTTGATCCAAAGAGAAATCCTACTGAATAGCAATGAAGTGTGCAGTCTTTGTAAGATAATCCAAAACAACCCAGATTGCATTGTTGCCTTTTGATGTCATTTGATGTCTGGTGACAAATTCCATGGTGATGTTCTCCCATTTCCATTCTGGTATGGGCAATGGTTGCATCATCCCCTTAGACTTCTGCCCCTCTCCCTTCACTTGCTGACACACCAGGCACTTTGATGTATATTCAGTGATCTCCTTCTTCATATTATACCACCAAAAGTTTTCTCATAGATCTCGTTACATCTTTGTGCTCCCTGGGTGAATAGAGAAATTTGAACTATGTGCATCATCCAAAAGTTCCTTCTTTAGCTCTGGACATGATGGAACATATAGTCTTTTCCCAAACTGCACAATTACTTCTTCATTAACATTAAACTCTGAGGATTTCCCCTTTTTGATAGCTTCCACTTTTTCATGAATTCTCACATCATCCTTTTGAGCGTCCTTTAACATTTCCAAAAGAGATGGTTGAGCAATCATTTGTGAAAGGATTGATGATGTTCCCTTCTTTATGATTCCCACGTCTATCTTCATCAAGTCTAATAAGATTGGATCCTTCTCAATTCTCATCTTTGATAGAATCACTGGATCCTTTCTACTTAGGGCATCTGACACCTTGTTCGCTTTCCCAGGGTGGTAATGTATTGGACAGTCATAATCATTGATGAGATCTATCCATCTTCTCTGGCACATATTACGTTCTTTATGTTTGAATATATATTTAAGACTCTTGTGGTTTGTATATATCTCACATTTCTCTCCATAGAGATAATGGTGCCAGATTTTCAAGGCAATGATCACAGCTGCCAACTCCAAATCATGTGCTGGATAGTTTCGCTCATGGATTTTCAACTACCTTGAGGCATAGGATATCACTTTATCATTCTTCATCGACACATATCATAAGCCCTTCTTCGATGCATCACTGAATACCACAAAAGCTCCCCACTTGTGGGTAAAGTGAGCACGGGTGTAGTGATACGCCACCTTTTCAACTCCTTGAAGCGTTTTTCGCATTCATCACTCCAAGAAAACTTTACTCCCTTTCATGTTAGCTTGGTAAGAGGGTTGGAAAATCATGAGAAATTTCTCACAAATCATCAATAATATCAAGTTAAACCCAAAAAGCGACTGATATCTGTTACCGTTGTTGGCCTTAGCCATCCCTCAATTGCATCTGTTTTAGAGGGGTCAATAGATATCCCACTTCTTGTGATGATATGGCCCAAGAATGAGACCTCCTTCAACCAGAACTCACACTTGCTGTACTTTTTATAGAGCTTCTCCTTGTGCAAAGTCTCTAGTATAGTTTTTAAATGCTCCTCATGATCCTCCTTGGTTTTGGAGTATATTAGAATATCATCTATAAAGACTACCAATAATTTGTCAAGGTAATCTCTAAAGACTCTATACATCAAGTCCATGAATATTTTTGGAACATTGGTGAGTCCAAAAGGAATTACTATGAATTCATAGTTCCCGTACCTTGTACGAAAAGCAGTCTTGGGGACATCTTACTTCTTCACCCTTACATGATAATATGCCGACTGCATATCCACCTTGGAGAAGTATTGTGCTCCACGTAGCTGATCAAACAAGTTATCGATTCTTGGGAGAGGATACTTGTTCTTTATCATGATTTTGTTAAGTTCACGATATTTGATGCAAAGCTGGATTGACCCATCCTTCTTCTTGATGAAGAGGACTGGTGCACCCCATGGTGAAGCACTTGGGCGTATAAACCCTTTATCCAGATTCTCCTGTAGTTGTTTCTTCAGCTCTTTAATCTCAAAAACAGCCATTCTATATAGAATCATGGATATTGGTAGCGCCCCAGGTATAAGTTCAATTGAGAATTCAACATCTCTTCTTGGAGGAAGACCAGGAAGTTCCTTAGGAAACACTTCAGCGAATTCTCTCACAATAGGAATTTCTTCAAGGATGGTTTCTTCCTTGGACTCAATCATCTGAGCCAGATATGCATGCTCATAAGGTAGTAATATCCAGGCTTGATATGATGGATCTAAAGGAGATTCATCTTACTCTTGACACTTGTAAAGAATCGGGGGTCGATTCTCTATATGGAGTGTGATTTCCCTCTCCCGACAATTTATGTTGGCTCTATATAAGGAAAGCCAATTCATGCCACGAATTGCATCAAATTCCACCAGAGGGTGTATGACATGTTTTTCCGGGAAATTAAATCCACAGATTATAACAGGGGAGGACATATATTCATGGGATGCAATGATTTACCCATTTTCCGTACTCAACGATGTCTTTACATCCATAATTTGTGGTGGTGCTGGAATTGTTCTAATAATATTTCAAGATATAAAAGAATGCATAGAACCTGAATCAAAATGTATGTTTACTATTCTTGAATGAATAACTAGCATACCTGTCACCACTTCATTGTCAGGGTTCACTTCGGCAGAAGTGATGGAAAAAGATCTTCCTTACTGTCTTGGAGGTTGTTGGTTGCCTCTGATTACCCTTGGATTAGGGCACTGATTTTCAAAATGACCCGGTTCTTTGCATTTGTTGGATTGAACAACGCGTTGAGGTTTGAACGGAGCGTTCCTCTCCTCTGTCACAGCCGCGGTTCCTTCTTACCGATAGTTAACAGCTAGGTTCCCTTCTCTTCCTCACCTGAAGCATTTTCTCGTCCCCTTAAGGAAATTTCTAGGGTGCTTCTTTCATCACTTTTGGCAAGTGGGGTGCTGGATCTTCTTAGCACCATTGGATTTATCCATCGGACCACTAGCATTGAAGTATACCTTATGCTTCTTGTCCCCATGATACCCCTGTGATTCCCCGATCTCCATTTCAACCTTGATGGAACATCAGAAAATTTCCTCATAGCTGTCGAAGTCAAGGATCGCTAATGCTTTCCGAAAGCTAGGCTTCAGCCAACCAAAGAAGCGGTCAACCTTACATTCGGGGGTAAGGACAAAACCAGAAGCTTATCGTGCAAGCCTCGTGAAGTTTTCCTTGTACTCCCCAACAGATTCTTCATCTTTTTTCTTGAAGGAAAGGAAGTCCCATTCCATCTTAAGCCGTAGGGTGCGCGGAAAATATTTATCAAAAAACATCTTCTGAAAATCCATCCATTCTAACGCCTCGATATCCTCCTTAGGCTTCATATTTTTGATCAATGTACACCATTGATAATCTTAATCCTCTATTCAATAAGCCTCTAGGAGAACCTTCTCTTGTTTAGAACATTGGAGGATGGAGAATATCATTTCAATGGAGTTGATCCATTGTTCAGCGATTGTGGGATCCGATGATCCACTAAAAGTAGGAGGCCTTTTTCTCATGAAGCTCTCGATAGTGACATGTTATTTCTTAGGGGGGGGGGTTTGAAAATTCCTCTTGACTCATGTTTCTATTCAAAACATGAGTTATCTGAGAGAGAAGCGTGACAAAGTTCATGATTCCCGCTCCCATTGGATTTGGCATCTCATTAGTACAGTCATCACACTGATCTTCACTACGGTTGTTAGCCCGAGTCCTCATATTACCGGCCATTGGCTGGAATAAAAGGAAAGTTAGGGGTAACGCATAAAGGGTAATCCAAAGACAAAAGTTGATGACTTATAAATAAACATTCATTTCCTTAACTCATGAGTCTATAGGCTTCAATCTAGGCTTTTCATGATATACTTTCTAACATATATTCTTAGGGGAATTTTTTTAATTCCCTTAATAAGGGTTCATACTAAGCTTGTGAATTTATCAAAACATATTCCCAGGGAGTGTCGTATCCAAGATTGCAGCAATGCCCATTGTCGTGCACCAATTCCCGTTTGAGTCTAGCTCAAAGCGGTGTGTTTGGGTTTTACCCCTAGGATACATATGGGCCAGAGCCGCCTCTACCTGCTCGTATCCAGACAAGGATGTATTTGTTTGATAAACCACATAATCAGAACTTACCAAAACGTAGGGATGTTTTTATTATACTTAGTCTTGTATGTAAGGATTTACTAGGGTTTCCTAATCCCAAAAATAAATAATCCTATCCTCTGATACCAACTATGACAACCCTGCTTTTTATTACAACTTAAACATATTTTATTACATAAAACATCACTTGATACAACAAAGAAGATCAAGAGGTTTAGTGTACTTGGGGCTTAGGATCATTACATAAAAACTTAAAACATGAAATACAAAATCTTTATTGAATACACCCTTTACATTACCAATACAGTCCCTCGTACTTAGCAATGCATGGGATAACCTGAGGACATGCATAAGAAAAGGGTGAGATATAAAGCCCAGTAAGGAAGTACAAATGGAATAACATGAGGACTAAAACACATGTTAGACAATAGGAATATCAATAGATCATAAAAGAAACATGAACATAAAGTCATGATAAACCATGATAATCATAACATGGAAATGTGGCAACAACACTTAACATGGAATTAGCATGAGCCAAGGCTCATTGCACATAAAGCATGAGAAAACCCTCATTGCACATGAAGCACAAGTAAACCCTCGTTGTACTTGAATTAGCATGAGTCAACACACATTGCACTTGACGTATCATGATACTATACTTTACCCATTGAATTGGAGTGCTATAAGGGCACACCCTTCTTAAACATTTCATTTCATGCATAAGTGTGCCACATGGATCATAAAACATGGATTCATAAAACATAAAAATTTATTCCACGATAAAGGAATGTGGAATTCATACATGAATCTTTTTAATCAATAAGTAAAGGTGCATAATGGTGGATACCCTTGATGGAGAAATGGGCATGGTATCCACTACACAATGGTATTGTCTTAGAAAATCGGTGCGATTTCAGCAGCGTAATGGCGTGACATAAGAATTCAAAAAAAAAGGTTGATGAGAGAGAAATGGGTTCCTCATCATATATACATGTAATGAACAGTAAGGAGGTCATATAGATACATGTCCCAACAATTGTAATGGAATTTAGATTTCTGATACAAAATTATTGCTTGAATGTAAAATAAGAGAGAGAAGTTCCCTTTGGAATTTCAGCATAGTAACAGGTGTACATGGGAGGAATTTAATGAGTGAGAAAGGGGTCTCTCATCATTCAAACAATAAGAGGGAAATATTTTGGTGGTTCGAAACCATAACTCATCATTAATAATTGAAATTAAAAGGGGAATACAACTTAAAGAATATTGACAAAAATGAGAAAGGAAGAAAAAACCCTTACATGGAAGTGTGCTTCCAAAGGCTAGAGAGAGACTTGTGAGAGGATTCTTGGGAGCTTGGGGAACCTTGGGAGGATTCTAGAGAGAGTAGGGAAGAGTTTGGACGAACTATAAGGGATTTTAGTGAGGAGGAAGTGGGAGCATGGGTGGGTTTATATAGGAAAGGTGATGGAATTCTTTATTATTTAGGTTTGGGTCCCGTTACATTAAATTAACCGAAACAACAAACCATCCAATGATTTTTGCCCATGGTTTTTGGAAAATGGAAGAGGAAGACAATATTTTATAAGTCCCAATTCCTAACTTCTTAAAATAATAAGGTTGCTTATGTGGAGGCGAGTCACACTCCCATGATAATTAATTTAAAAAGGCAAAGTGCTGAATATGACTTGAGGGTTCCATTAATGGTATTAAAAGTAAGTCAAACAAACCCAAAATAACATTATTTTAATGGTAAAACATATATTGGACGAACATAAAGATTATAGTATTTTATTACATCATTATTGGGTCATTATGATGACATAAAACACATTATATATTTAAACGATATTTAATTTTTACCCAAAAATTTGACTGTCTCAGAAAATTATGAAAAATTCACCGTTGGATAATTTCGACATCTTGATTCCAAAACTAACATATATTTTATCTAAACAATTTTCTAAATATGTTAATTTGTAATTTTAAAATAAAAACAGACATTTATCGATAATTCACGGGTTTTGACAAAAATGGCTTTCAAATAAAAATTATAATTGCATTCATAAAATTATAAGATCATTTGTATTTAATAAATATTAATTTAATAATATAAATAATATTTTATTAAAATATTATTTAATTTAAAAATACATTAATCTAATAAAATAGATTTCTTAATTAAAAAATAATTAAAAACACTATTTGTACTCTAAGAACTATTTACAATGTATCAAAAATGAATAGAAATTATATTCATTATTATATTCAAAAATAATGTACATGAACATAGTACTACTTATTTGTTACATAACCACTTAAAATATCTGCATAAGACATATGGGTAAGGTGTGCGATGGTGACAGACTCTTGGGGTGGCACGGATAACATCGTTCGAGTGGTAATCTCTATCAACTTCCACTTTTCCCGTAGACGGTCCCGTTCAAGCATGAAATGGTGAAGATAAGCTTAGGCTTGGTCAAGGGTGAGGCCCAAGGATGCCACATCTTTTCCGAGCTCTGACAAATGGGCTTTGTATAGGGAAATTATACTGGATGAGGCCATCGCTTCTTTTGTCTGAGTAAATTGGATTTGTTAAGGTCCTATATTTATACTAATCAAGT
Source organism: Viscum album (assembly GCA_963277665.1). Lineage (NCBI taxonomy): Eukaryota > Viridiplantae > Streptophyta > Magnoliopsida > Santalales > Viscaceae > Viscum > Viscum album. Next base: position 1,389,524,573 of record OY728160.1, read on the forward strand.
GATCACTGTTCAATGGCTATATTAACAATGGTCAAAAATCATAACATAAAACCCAATAAGTTGACATCATATAAAAAAAATTTATATAAAGATACATTTAATATGATAATAGGGATTTTCCATTAATGAATCTTTGGGTCATTACTATTACATTGGAGAACCATTATGTTTTTTACATTCAATTTATTAAAAAATATTTAGTTTTACTTTTTATGATGTGGTTTTATATTAAAGTCACTTTAAAGTATTATACATTTTTTAACCAATATGAATTTCAAGGGTGAAATTCATTTTCAGGGCGGTAGAATTTAAAACATCAAGATTTTTTAAATTTGTATTTTTTAATTTAATTTATGTTTTTGATATTTTAACGTCCCAAAAAAATGAATATAGATTTAGTTAATTATATAATAAAACTATAATTTGGATTATGTTATATGCAGCGATAATGGAATCTTCCACTACAAGAAACGCCGACTTGGCTTACGTTTCATGAAACAACGAGTTTCTATGACACACCACTTTACTATTATAATTATTTAAATATGATATTTTTAACCTAAAAATGAAATTTTTAATATTAAAATTAATAACTTCATATTAAAATATTATTTATAATGGTTTTTATAACGATAAATCCATTTTTTTAATGTTTTTACACGTTTAAATCTACTATTTTATTAAATAAACTACTTTTTGTGTCCTTTTGATAAAAAAATAAATTAAATTTATACAATCATAGAAATTTAATTTTACCAAATAAAATTCATTTTTGAATTCTTAATGTCAAAATTAGACCAGGGTGAAATTTTTGTATTTTTCAGAAAAGTTTCAACATTTGATGAATAGTGAAAAACACTTCATTATAGTTAAAAACTAACTTTTTCATTTAAATAATTATTTTAAATTAAATTTATTATAGTTTCCCAAAAGGTATGTAAAATATATATTTATCCAATTTAGGTTGTTGTAATTGTTTTTATAATAGAATTAGATATATTGAACAACTCTTTTACCTACATTCTGACAACATTTGGAGGATTAACAGTAAACATAATTTTACAACTTCTGTAAATTGAATTTCAAAAAATATATATACATGGTTTTAATCAGTATAAAAAATGATGTACAATAGGATGAAAATATTTTTTGGTCAATAGTAACTTTTTATTTTTATTAATCTCAGTAAAAGGTAAATAGGGCAATTAAATGTAAAAAATTACATTATAATAATATAGAAGTACACTAAAAAATTTCATAATTTCAGTGGATAATTTTTTTTCTACAAAAAAACTTTTGTCGAAAATATGGTCCTTTTTAGGCCACTTTTGTAATATTAGGACATTTATTATGTATTATTTAAAGAAGTATTAAAAATTTCATATTCAAACATTAATAACTAAATAATTTTTAATGTAGGGTTATATATAAGAAAAATTCATCTATAAATAATAATTAGAAATATAAGAAATATTATTTTATCTTGTTAATTAATTTTTAATTTTTATATAAGAAATAACTTAATTAATTTCTTTTCTAATAATGATGAAGTAATTTTTTAGTTAATTGAGATATCAAATAAATGATATTAAATATATTAAAGTTAATATAAAATGAAATATTTAATGAAATATGAAAATTTTATTGATAATTCAGACATGTTAGTGAGATATTTCAAGTATTTTTATGATATTATCAAGTTGATTTGATATTTTTTGAAATGAAAATAGTGAAAATTTCCAAAATAGACATAGAAGATACCTTAAAATAAATAATATTTTATTAAATGTCATACAAATCATAAAATGATAAGGTTCATCCAATTAACTTATATATTGTCAAATATATAACTAATAATCCAATTGGTTTTTTTTGGAATTTTATAGTAACTATACTAAACCTATTGTGTAAAAATATAAGAAGTCATGGTAAGAGTTAACCAGTTTAACTAAGGGTTAAATCCACAAGACAAGGTTTATTTTGTGACCTAAAAATGTCTAAATTGCATTGGTTGGGAGGAAATTGTCTCATAATCATCTAAAATTTAATATAAATAACTTTAGACATATTGGACATCAAAAATAAATTTATAATAAATTAATTTTTTTGGGCTTTCCTAATGTACCCTCTTCCCTCTTATAAAAGAACACCTCTAATTCTCTTCAATTATCACCTCTAAATACTTTTTAACATGGAGATAACCTACCTATTTTCCACAAAAAATCCATAGCTTCATCCTATAATCATTCCCTTATGGAGAAAGGAACTCAAGTAAGCCTTCTGGAATAAACTAAAAGGAGTTACCTGATAAAGAAGAAGCTTGTTCAAGTACGGAGAGAGTCAAGACACATGGTAAGTGGATTTTTGCCTCAATTTTAACTTTTTGTGAGATACATGTTTTGTTCATAACTATTTCATTTTGTGTGGTTCATGTACATCACATGATTCTATTCTATTTATATTATAACTAAATTTATGGGTATTAACATGCCCATTTTATAATCCTTCTTTCATGGGTTTTAAGATTCAAACGTAACCAAATCGGTAAAATGTTGTGTCAAATTTTCTTTTTTGATACTCGTATTTTGTTATGAACCAAAATATTTTTCAATATGCATATATTTCCATTTTATAATCTATATCATGAATATCAATATTTTTATAATATTATATGCTTCATGTAATTTAATTTCTTACATGGAGATTTTGATCCCAAGTTACCACATTATAAGAATTTTTTGAGACAATCTCATCACTTTTTTAAAGATTTTTTTAATGTTTGTGTGTTATTTTATGAAATATTATGATCCATATCACAATGAAATTTATTAATTTTATTTCCTCTAGTTATTCATCATATAATAATTCATTGGTACCATTTTTTTCTCTTTGGTACATAAGAATGTGTTTTTAATAAATCTTGACATTACCATCGATCTGGTCAGAAATTTATGTTTACTAAAAACGGTTTCCACAAATATTATACCATAATCCTATATTTTTTAAAATAAAATTTTATTATTTTTTCCTTTTACCAATCCCTTCAAGTAAATATTCTTGTCTCCTTCTGAAAAAGGCACATTCATAACCTCTTTGTCATTTAAATTGAATTTTTTTGACCTCGTACGACATATACAGATTTACCTACAATCATTTCCTTGAATCCCCCATAGCATTTTTGAAAGGATAATTTTTAATAATTTTTTTTAAAATTAATTTAATGGAAAATAGTTTTGAAAAAAATTGCAACCCTTATTTAAAATTTTCAATATACTCTAAAAGAAATTATTTTTAAAAAATTTTCATGCTTCTTTATACTAATTTGATGTAAAAGGATTTTTAGAAAATTTTATGAATTAATTAGTTTTTTCAAAGTGTTTTCAAAGGAAAAAGTGCTTTAAAATGTTTTTGAAGTTGTTTTTATTTGTTTTCAAGGAGAAGGGTTTTAAAAAAAATTAAGTCTTCTTTATATGTTTTGAAATAAATTTTATATAAAAATTATTTTCAAATGGTTTTATGCATTGAAAATACATTTTCATAATATGAAAGGATATTTCCCTGACAATTTTTTTTGAAATATGTTTAAAAATTATTTTCCATCTAATATGACATTTGTTGATGTTACTAATGCCTTTCTAGGAAATTTTCTACAGTTTCCATTTATATTATATCTATGAATTGTTTAGGTATAATGTCATGGTAATTATGAAATCTGTTTCTTTTCCATGAATTTTATCATTTTGAAACCTGTTTTTTAAGGGGTTATGCTTCAATGAATTTTTTTTGAACCCCAGTTATTTTCCATAAGTTATGATTTGATGAAATTTTATTGATTCCCATTTTAGTTTTTGTTATGATTTGATGGTTATAAAACCCATATCATTTCATGGGTCATAATATGATGAATGTTTTCTGGTACATTAATGTATGATATAATTATATGATAGTTGGGAAAAACATCTCCCTCCTATACATTGGGTAATGAGAAATGATTTATGATATCAAATGGAATAGGGGGAAAATCCCAATCCCGAAACACAAGGGAACATAGGATAACATCATTATCCCAATCCAAGAGGGTACGTGAGAGGACATCCCAATCTGGAAAGAAGCGGTCACATGGGATGAAATACCTATCATGAAAGAAGAGGGTACACAACAGGAAATCCCAATCCCGAAACAAGAGGGTACACGGGAGGGTATCCCAAGACCAAAGCAGGTACATCAGTGATTAACCCAAGCATAATATGTTATAAAGGCCTTGATCGACCTCCTTTAGATAGGGTTTTTATGTGATTATGTTTTTTCCACAATTCCATGTTTTTTTCCTATGTTATTCTCTCTTGGATTACATTCATTATTTTCTTATGATTCATTTATTATAAACTACCATTATTTATTATGATCTCTGATATGTAGGGTATGATATTCAAATTCTATGCTCATGTTCTATAGCATTTTTCCATTGTATACTTACACATTTCTTTATTTTCCATTACTAAGAAACTAAGACCACCCCTCTCTTATGATTCCTTTATCCAGGTTATAAGGAAAGGTTTTAGGTAGAATTAAAAAAGGTGTAGATCATTATGGGATATTTTGATGATCGTTCACTAGGATATATTATTATTTTTCCATGATTCCAAAGACACTAAACTATTATAGTCCCCAAGATTGTATTTTCTAAATGTACTAAATATTCATCTGACATAATGAAATATCCTTGTATGTTAAGACTGGGTCTCTATACCAAACCCTAAAAAAATAAGGCATACACACCTTAAATGACCAACCTCCCTCAAAATATTAATCTTTCCAAAACCACAAGCCTCTAAAAATTTACTCACCATGCTACCCAATGAGATATAAAAAAATGAGTAGGTCTAGGGGTCTAACCAAACCATCCCTCTAAATTTAGTAATGAGAGAGGGAGAACACCCAATATTAAACATATCGATAATCAGGAATCCTCATGCATTTCTATATCCTGGGGATAGAAATACTCAACAGCCACACCATTGAAGATCACAATTCCAACTCCATTTATCTGTGACAGAAGGAACTAAAGACTAACTTCAGGACTCGATAAAAAATATTTGGAAAGAATAATTCTCTCCCAAGAAATAAGAACATTGGACAAGAGAGGAATCACCTGCTTCGAGGAACTTGATTATGTAACAAATATGCCTTGAACATCCTTTCCCTCATAGATCACGAAATAAGGAAGTCAGAGCATTCACCGAGCCACATGGGTTACCATACATCCCATGATGAATGGACTACATCTCAAACACTAATGGACCACACGCCACAAAATCCAGATTACATGTCATAAAAAAATAGTAAAATAACATTGATAAGTAGATGTCATGGGAATCCTATGATTATAGAATTATGATTGATCAACAGTCTAACAACTCCCCAAATCATAATGCGATACACCTATAATATCATTTTGTAATGAACCATCCTTGTTTAACATAGCATGTAACCTGATCTAGCTAGACACAATGCCTCAATCATGCTGCCTCATACTCTAGATGCTACCAAAAAGTAGCATGGACTGAAATATTAAGTGAGGAGACTATACGCTCAAGATAGAATTTGATAATAGTGGAAAATACCAAACTCATACACATGGTTAAACCATAGTGTACACATAATATATTACAGAAAAATAATCATGATATTCAAAATGGAATGTTGTATATAAACATACAGACTTAAGGAAAAAAACATAAATTTTTTTTCTCTCCCACATGGCTTACAACGTATAAAAAATAAAATAAAAATAAAAATACAATATAATATACACTTTTCCCAATAATGATCCAACCCACATAACCAATCTCCCTGAATTATGAGTCGCACCAGCCCTATCTTGATACTCCACATGATCTGATCTAGTTGATCAAGAAGCACTGTGCCTCATCCCTAACCATTTCATAACCTATTATCCATATAAAAAATTGACATTAGGTCCGTGCAATCACCGAGGTGTGCATACGGGGGTATTTGATAAATCTTAGTAGGTCATACCCAATAGAGAACCTATAAATCTAATTCCATAATCAGTGAATTCACACATGATATTCCCATCATTTCAAAAAAACTAACAGTAGCTGGAATAAAAGAAACAACTAAAAATAGGGCAAATAAACTCAAGATGGAATCCAATAATCTGGCTTTGTCCTATAACTTATGATAAATCTACCACCTCTATAGATTCTATCAAAGGATTTACAACACGTGTCCCACCCAACTCTAAGACAATTGGCAGATCCTCTAAACCAATACGTGATGTCCAAAAAAATCTAGTCATAATAATTACAAAGTTGTACCCATTGGAAGGACAATAGGCAACCACTTTATTAGCATGAATGTAATAGGAACTATGACTCTAAAGGTATAATATTAATTATTGACTAGAACATCTAGTCTGACTATTAGATAACCTATCAGTCCCAATGGTATTCCAGAAAGAATTGGGGACTAGAAATGAACCCAAAAAAAATGTCATGTGGGTACTAGAATGGACTCCAAAATGATGTCCCATGGGTATCATAAAAACATGGAGTGTAAATCATCCACGACCCTTGGAGATAAAATCATCCAGATTACATAAAACCCCCTTAAAAGGTTCCTCGAACCCTTTTGATCCTTAATCCATACTTGTTATTGAAAAATCACACATATATGGGGGTTTCACTAATCTAGATCGTCCATTATATCTCTATTCAGATATAGAAACAACCTACCAATAGTAGAGAGAACTAGATCACCACTGAGGGCTAACACTAAATCCAAAATATCCCATGGCTATCCTTCAGAAAATACAACCCTAAGAAATAATTCCTTGAACATTCTGACTACTGGCTAAATGAACATTGAACGAAACAACCTATAACCCACAATGAATATATCCCAACTAGCTGTGATGATCAAATATTCAATAATATAGCACATGGTCTATCTTATCACCCAAGATCTTTGCAACAATCCAATCATAATCCACAATCTATCTTCAATCCTATTCATGGTAAAAAAAACATAAGGCTCCCACAGTCCCAAATGCCACCCCAAAATACATCAACCACCATATGACTCTACTGCTATACCCACGATCTGGGGCCACACAAATAGAGACAACCTCAACTATCCCAAAGAACACGATAAAAGATGGACCACATGAGAATGGTTCCTCCAGCACATCCAAATATCATGGGACACACATTACTATAAAACATCACAAATAGCCTTCAAAAACATCCAACTGATCCTCAATCAAGAACATTTTCAACAAGAATATAAATCATAGTATTCCTTCCAAGTCATCCCATTCAATCCTCATGACCTTGTCAAACGTAGGAGACCCTCCAGAAGGATTTCTATGCATAATCTGGGAAAAACATGCCACATAGGATCTCTCAATATCATACTATAGAAAACACCGATCACATGATCCAAAACAAGCCCCCAATTTCTTCCTTATGAATCCCTCAAACTAGTCATAGTATCACAACAATACCTGACCGTAATAACCAACCAAAGGAGTCAACATGGTTCAAATGCTACAACAGCTCTGGTACCCTATCCCAATAGTAAAAACTTGGTAGATATGACCTTGAGTAGTCAAACCCAACAAAAAGGAAAAAACCAAGACCACTTTAGAGACACTAATATATCCTACATTCTAGGATCCTTCCAAAATAACCATAAAAACATACTATACTCCACCAACCACTACCAAATAATAGGCACACACCCTCACAAAAACCTCACAGCTCACAACCCAACTCCAAAGAGGAATCCAACACCAAACCTCAAGAAAAACCTCCAACAGAACTCTCATAGTACATAACATAATCCTGAATGTATTTTAAAACTAAAAGGACCAAACCAACCCAATCTATATGAAAAAACAACCAGAATGGAAAATTCAAAATTCCAACTCTGACAATAGGAAGAAAAAATAAAGAAAAACCATGCTATGGAATGAAAAATGCAAGGAATTAACATAAACTTCACAATGTGTACCCAAGTAAGTTCCCCTATCCATGTGCCTTAGGCCACCTATAAGGAACTTCCTCAAAGTATAGGGTGTGTTCTCTATGTTCATGGTGTTTTCCCTCACATGGGCATCATCCCATGTACCTTATCCCATATTGGTGTGTACACATCCAAATTAAATGGCATGTACTACCCATACATGTTGTGTAACCCAAATGGGGTACTCATCCATGTACATGGCCTTGTATCTCAAAAAGAGTCTAGGAAAATGATGTAAATGACTACTAGTTATGTACTTATCAGGGGCTATGTATTTTTACCATACATTACTATGTCCCCTAACACACCCCAATCCATCACTACATAATGTGTTACAATGATACAAAGTGTGTATCCCAAAAAAATTCATCTTCCCTGAATATGAAGAACATGTGAAATGTGTTCCTATCATCTATAATCTATATAAATGTGTTCCTTAAATAGGAAACCACTGAAACATCTTGAATTTCCTTTTGCCCTCTGAAATTTACAAAATGATCCACACGGGGTCCCTAGCTTGCCATTAATGTCTTTATAAAAAAATTACATACAATTAGTTTATTTGGTTTAAAACATAAAAAATCCTACCTCATTGTGTAAAATACTAATGCATCTTGCTGAATCCTCCCCACACAGTAATTGTGCTCTGATCTGATCCTTGGACGAACACCCAGTTACACATCATCTCTTTATCTATTTCTCTTCCCTCCCTATCACTCACTTAGCCATGCAAGGGTATTACCATGGGGGTTTGAATATTATTTATATGGTAAAGAGGGTAAAGAAGTGGGAAAAATAACTGTGAATGAAAATAAAATGAAAAGAAAAGGAATAGTCGGCCTGAGCCAGACCCTAGTGCCTAACATTATGTTATGATTTGACATGGTAGAACACCCCATTTTGGAATCAATAGTAGAGGTATAGACCCAATATGATGCTTCATTTAAAAAATATGACTGAATGGCCATGTTTGAATCCATTTTTAATTTTTTGAATAATTTTTATATGATAATTCAAATGGCTCATATTTCCAATAAACTCTAGTCCATGGGTATACAACCATTCAAAGACCAATGGGGTGGTCAGAAAAATTTTTCGAGATCATTTCCTTGGAGGAATTACAATTTTTTCATTGATACACTTTCTAGAACCAAAAGGAACAGTTTTAATAGATTTTTACAACATGTGATGACATTGGTTGTCACATATGAGACAACCATTTTTGGGGCTATTAAAAGGGAAAAATTAACTAAATTTGTTGTTATTATATATCCACCTCAACTTAATCTTTATCCGATTACCTGGGTTGAATATTTCGATGGTTCTGAGTCAAATTATGACATTAATCATCTTACCAATAATACTAAATATCAGTTAACCTAAGATATACATATGAGGGTTCCTATTTAAAATTCTCCATTTATACAATATGATATGGCTTCCAATGTCTATCTTGTTTCCCATGATATTTTTGATGATGATACTCAATGTAATAATAAATACATTAAGGATAAAAAAGTAGGACTTTTCCATGGATGGAGAAATAATCACCTTGATGAAAAATCACCCATGGTATATCATAGATAAATCACCCTACCCAAAAAAATTGAATGTTAGTTGATTTTTAAGAAAATTATAGAAATATAAATATAAATCTACTCTAGTTTCCATTATATTTATTAAAATTTAAGTAATATAGAATACTAAAAAAAACCACCATTTTCTGATTATTTCTCAATAAGTCTGTTTCTTTATTATTCTCTTTATAATGAACATAAAATTAAAAACATTCATGTGAGAAATCCCATTAATCATGGTGATCATAATGATAAACTATAAATTGATCCACTTAATGTTTTCTCTAAATAATTTAATTTTAGACAAGATTTCTTTTTGAATAAATCATTATATGTTTTTACACATTCTTCAAGGTAGTGGTAGAGAAAATTTGATTCCTTCATGGTTGATAAAAAATTCACTAGGATCCAATATGATTATTTTATATATTTAAAATAAATAAAAAATAGAATTCATTATATAATATTGTTTAATGGTGACATGGTGATTATTTTAAATATCATGAATCTTTTTACTAGTGTTAAATTTCAATTAAAAAGTATGTTTTACATTATGTAAAGAGTGAAGCTAAGATGATTCTAGGTATATTAATAATTAGGGTTATAAAAAATAGTCGTCTATATAAATCACAACATAATTATATTGTGAATGTTATAAAAGGATACATCTTGGAATCTCCCAAACTTTTTTGTGGATATTTTGGAAAAAAAATCTTTTGTGGACTTCGTCACACGCTGATGCTGGTGATGTACATTTTATGCAAAAAATTATCTATGCTAATATAATTTTAATAGAAATGTATTATATGATTTAGATTAATCATAATATATCCTTTATAATCAAAACTCTTTGAAGATTTATGGATAGTCCAAGGACACCATATTTCCATTTCCAGAAGTGGATGTTACTGTATTTTTCATATAATTATGATTTATCATTGTGTTATAGTAAAAATATTTTTTTCTGTAGAAATAATTATTGGATATTTTGAAACATTCTATATTGGAAATATTGATAATAACATGTAATTAACTTGGAAAAATTTGGGTATATATAGAGGTCCTATTTTATATAAGGACATTATGCACTTACAAATAGTTTATCGAAAACTGTGTTTTTAAGCATAAAAACAAAATTATAAAAAAATAATTAATATTAATGATTAACTATAATATAATTACATTATTATAAATAAAATGGTTTATATTTAAATAATAATTGTTCATTTAGGCTTAGAGTTTCATATTTCATATACTAACAAGCATAGTTTACATTAAAAAAACTAGTTTTTCAAAAACATACTCATAGTGGACATAGTTCTAAATTACATAATTATTTACTTGCATGAAAGTAGAATAAAAAATATTTAATTGAAAATCAGTTTTCCTAGTATGTAAATTTAAATTTTATTAATGAATTTGACATTATTTTTCCTCTATATTATGATTACTTGTAAAAATATCTCACATATTATAAAAGATAAGATACCTCACCTGTGAATGTGTTAATAAGTAAATAAATTATGGCTTCACTAGGGGTAATAGATTTTCATAGAACTATAGTCTATTGTAAAAGTACCTCAATTATCGTGTCCCATGAAATTGAAATTATGTTTTCCTAACAATATTTTCCCATCAATAAATATAAAAATACCCAACTTATGGTTTACATCAAAATCTTTCAAGCCCATGTCCCTAAGATGAAAATCCTTAACTACTCATTAGATGAATTTTATTTTGTATATCTTACTTCCATCATCTCATATGAGGTTTTTAAATTTTAATTTATTATCCTACTAAAAATTAATTGTGTTATTTGGATTTTAGTGATCTCATTTCCAATTTCTAACCTACCTACTGATCTTCTCAATTTTTATCAGCTTTAGTTTCTATTCCTGGAAAATGTTTTATAATATTTTTTAATATATTGATAGCTTCCTCCTTATTTTTCATTTTGTAAACCAATTTTTCATGTGTTCTTTCTAGTGTTAATGAGATTAAGTATTTAAATTTCCAATGAAACAATTTCTATAGTTTATGTTTCATTCATTCGTTCCTTCGCTGCATGCAATTCTATTACTTATTACTCCCTATGTATTCCAGTAATGTTTGATCATGATTTTTTTGGAAAAATTATGTTTCATACTGGATTTTCTACTTGTTCTTTCATAATGATTGTAAATAAAGAGTTAGTTGTTCATCAATATATAAATACCTTGGCATACAATAAACTGGTACACCTTCCCTCTAAACCTTCCCCAATATGTTGTCTTACATTTATGGAAATTTTATCAAAATAATTCCATTATTAATAACTTGGAAATATTTTATAGTTCTGCAGAAGTTATCTCCTTTACCTGACTAAATTTGTAATGATTTTCCATCACCTTATTTATATATATTTTTACCTCTAACATGGAATTGATTAATTTTTTCTTACACAATATTTTTATTGTATTTTTAGTATTTCATATATGTAATGATGGTTTTCAAATGTAGGAATTTACAGTTTCATATGTTCTATCATTCATTTTCCATCATATTTATCCCAAAATTGTTTCGGTATAATAATATTGGTTGTGGAGATTTTTTATTTGGATTTCTATGAAATATATGTTTTTATTTTATTATTAATTAGTGTTTATATTGATACATTTATTTCATGATTATATTTTAATGTGTTTTAATAAATTAATTTTTGTAATGTAATTGATATTATTTCCAATATAAGGAATGGTTTACATGTATCATAATTTTTTTCAGAAGACAATCAATGTTTGAAAGATGATTAGATAATAGGATAATATGATTTGCAATAGAAACTATTCTATCCTAATAGCAGATGATAATATGGATTTTCATAATGAAGGATGCTTGTGGAACACTCCTAGAGGTTGAAAGTGAAGAAACAAAAAAACATATCTTCTAGCACTAGTAGGTAAAGATTCATAATGTGGATACATTATAATATTTTCAAACATTACAATGCATTATAGAAGTACAAATTCCAAATCAATGAAAACATAATCGGAGGATTGTCCAAAACATTCACATCGTGCATCCAATAGACAACATGATTTTTTTGGGACAAAACTAGTAAATATATTTTTATTTTTCTCTTGGGTAAATTCCAAATAACTGCCTAGATTTCCATTTTATACCTCAGGTTGACCCACCACTAATAATGATATATATTAATGATTAATTAAATAAAAACTCAAAACCCTTGAGTCCTATAAAAATAGAGGAATGCTACAACTTCCAAAGAAGGACCATGATATCAATGTCTATAGAATAAAGCTATTCTTCTATTCTAACCACAACCAAATTCTCTTTGGTTTTCTTTTTATTTTATTTTCATCTTTTAGATACCTCTTACTATCTCATAAATAGGATGAGGGATGAAACCCACCTTATACTATGGTTTTGTAGCCGATGGGGGAATGTGTCATTGGATAAATTTCATTTTATAATTCATGTATTTGTTTTTCTACTCTTTTTAACAAAGTAAAATATTATTCTTTTTTAAAAAATTAACATTGGTTAATAAGTGTGAGAGGATGTTCATAATTGTTCAAAATGTTACCGTAAATTAATTCCTGACCATTTTCACATTTAGGGGAACAAGGATTAAATATGGTATTGAGCAAAAATAAATTCACCAATTACATAATTAGTAAACTTTTTGAAAAGGGAAATAAATATATTGGGAATGGGATACCATGTTCATTGGTTCCACCTTGTCTCTACTCTAATCCCAAAAATTGATTAATAATTTTATTTCTATAATCCATTTTAACATGAATCATGAAATGAAAAAATGATTCCAACTTTCTAAATTATGATTTTTATAAAAAATAAATCATTTTTATTCATTAGTATTCCTTCAAATCAATCAAACCAATATATTCTTCACCTCCTTCATCATTTTAATTAAATAAATTCATTTAAATAACCAATTGAATTTATTTCATCACCCTTTTGTGTTCTAGCCAGTCATGTAGCTATATTTATTTTAATTAATTAATTACATTATTTATGTTTTTATAAATTTTATATTTGGATTAAACTTAAAGGGAAACAGTGACACCCTTTGGGTGTGTCAAATATATTATTCATTATTTCTCTTTCATATTTCATTTTTTATTTTTCTATATATATGTACTTATTTTTTAAAAGATCATTTCTTTTCACAAATTGATATGTGAGTTTATTCTATCTATATTGTGATGCATATTATAAAACATGATACCCACATGATATATAATTTAGGATATTAGGCTAACTTGTACTTCCATTGATAGAGTTCTAGAAGAGAAAAACATTCTTTAAAATCTAACTCCTGAAATTAAAGGCAAGCGACCTTTATCTTATTATTTCTATTTATGGGTTTCTACAATTTATCTTCTTTTCTATAGGAACATTTATATTTTTCAATATAGTTAAGTTCATTATCATGGTAAACTATATTTTCAATATATTGAATATTATATTGGTGAAAATGGAAATACTATGATCCTCAAATGTCTAAATCCTTGAGAAATTGAAGAAATCTATTCACATCAAACAAATCCTTAAAAAAGAATTAAAAAATGTATTTATTTATCAATTATAAAAATGATATGTTTTTTACAAGAATATTCTACAAACTCATTATCAATTTTTATTAATGCTGTCCTTTTTAAAAATATATAATAGAAATTATCTTGACGCATATATTTTAATTCTTTATATGTTTAAAATATAATTTTATAAATGATTCCATCATTAATGTTGTGAGATATAGAATCATAAAAATAGATAATAGTGATATTGATTTCATAATATAAAATTGGAGCTCTATATAGAGAGATAGATATATTATTTATAGTGATACTATGTTTTAAATTAAAAGTGGATAGTGATGTCCTAAATGGTTTAAGGTTCCTCTTTTGTAGCTTTTATTTATGGAAAAATTAAAATGGAGATATTTTAATTCCATTTATTTGTGGAATAATTCCAATTTTTTCAGTAATTGTTTTATAAATAATATAAATAAATTTATGAATAACATAATGTATTTTATTTTTACTATTGTGGAGAGGGATACAATTAAGTAGCCTATTAAATTGGGATTCATGGGGATAATATATTCTTTTATTCCTCCAATAACTCTTTAATTATGTAGAAATATGGAAAAAATGAAGTAGAAGGATAAAATAAATGTTTTAGTAAAATGGGTCTATTCATTAACTATTGGTTTTATGATACTACATTTTTATGGGAGAAGGAATGGATTTGTAAGATATATTTTAAACTACAATACTATTTGTAGGAATACTAAAAGTATAATGATACCATTGGAGTGCGGTTATAAATATTGGAATACTTTTGGGTCCTTGGTCTTGGAACTCTATATTTTTTACTTTTTATATTTTTAAGTTTAGGATTTTCCTTAAAATAATTGGGTTCCGACCTGGGACCTGGTTTAGTCAATAATAACACTTTTCTTTTAAAATTCTTTATAACTCATCTAGGAATGTAAAAAGTAGATACATCGATATGTTTCATGAGTAATCAATGTATAATGATATATTCCATATTATCCTCTCTCTTCCCAACCACATTATTTCTTTTTGTGAAACTATAATATTTTTCCAAGGATTTTTATTTTCAAATGTAAAAATTGTCAAAAAAGAGGAGTATATATTACATATGTATGCATAAAACAAGGATTACATTGAAAATATTTCCCCATCACTATATATTTTGAATTTATGATGTAATAAAAATTATATAGTATTAATATATATAACACATAAAGAGGAATTCGAAAATTATTATCCAACCGACGAACAGTGACTGGGCGACTACAGTCTGGAGCTATCTGGGCGATGCTTTCGGGTGGGGAAGTCGGGAAGTCACACTTGCCACGTTTCTGCATCTTTGGTTCTTGGGTTCTGAAGATAGCGCTTCAGAGAAAAAGGCGCGGGCAGTGCTGCTTGTTGCGGGCTGTTGGAGCATATGGAATACCCGAAACCAAAGACACCACGGGGACACGTCCTGCTCACGCCTGGCCATGATGGTTAGAACCAGGTAACTCTGCTGTTCGCACCTTACAGGATGCTAATAGGCAAGGCAGATGGGTGAAATGGAATCCTCCAAGCAGTGGGTTGAAACTGAATGTGGACGGGTCATGTGTGTCTGGTTTTATGAGGGGTGGGGGAGTGGTTCGTGATCCCCAAGGGGCAGTGATTCTGGCCTTCAGTGATGGCTTTGGAGCGGGAGACTCCCTCAGGGCGGAAGCTTTTGCGATGCTGAAAGGTATTGAGCTTTGTCACTCACACAACATTAAGTTAGAATCGATCGAGACCGATTCGGCTATCCTCCATGGATCGCTGCAGGGGAAGTTCCAAATCCCTTGGACCATTGTCTACATTATTCGTAAGTGCAAACGTCTATTGGATCCACAGGTGATTATTAGTCACACATGGCGCAAGGGGAACATGGTGGCTGACTTCCTCGCCTCATGAATTACTAATGGTGATCATAATTTTTTATTTTCCAGGCTGGGGTCTCTTCCACATGCATGTGGTAACTTTGTTAGGGCAGATGCATTGGGTCTCCAATACTTTAGACCTCCTTAGGTTTGTTCTGTGTAGGGATTTTCCCACCTTGAAATAATAAAAAGTTAATGTTGGATGGATGGAAAAGTATTATCCAACTGATATATGAAATTTTCATACTGAAATCATTCTGAATTGAATGAGAGATATTCCTCAGTGGGAATTTGTGTTTTTATTTTAATATTACTAGGTATCTACAATGATCCTATTATAAAATAAGTTTCCCTATGAACTTATTAGACACATTATTGAGGAGAAAAGTTGGTATTCATATTCCAGAGTTGGTAGAGTAATGTTGGGACTCTTGTCATGTATGAGAGAAAGTAAGGATGTTATGGGTTTTGTTTTTAAATGTTTAATGGACAGAGAGACACTAAATACCCTAGGGAACATAAAGCACTGTAGTAAATTGGGGAGGTGACGATATAGTGATTGACAATACAACAATTAGAGAAGAAGTTTTGAATCCCATTCTAAGAACATAGTTTTTGAATCCTTTTTTCCTTATGTTTATAAAAAAAATTTAGTGATGTTAAATATTTAACTTTTGATGGTTATAAAAACATGAATTGTGGGATGAGGTTGAGCTGGTAGGTGAATTTATCTCACTATAGTATATGGATTTTCTGGATTCTACACATTTCTCACCAAATGAGTAATTTATGACCATCAAATATCTAATATTATTCAATGTTGTTTCATTTGTTTTATTATTATTAAATTTTCATATGGAATTCCCTATTATACAAGGACATATCATGAAAGAGTAGGTCACTTGATTTTATCAATTATTTGGTGAACGAGGTCTGTAGTTGTGAAATTGAACACCAATTTCGCCTATAGGTTTAAAATTTGGGAGAACTGTCCATCCATGTTTTCTATGTCTTGTAGCATCCGACTGTGTGTGAAGAGAAAAAAATATTAATAAAACACATATCATAATAATCTACCTTTTTAACTGACTTCTCCTTTTTAATCTCTTGAATTTCAATAACTCTCTCATTTCCCTTCTCCCTTAGTAATAAACCATTTATTGTCTTGTGACCTCATCCTACATCCCATAAACGTATTCTCAACTATTTCACTCACCATTCCATAAATTTTTTCTTCTTTAATATTTTTTTGTTTTATATTTTATATGGTATCATGAAACACCCCTTAAATGGAGGTTATTACATATGGATTGATCCCTACACACCACTACACTAGTCTTATGTAGGGTTTATAATTAAATAATTTTTCATTGGATAAGTAATGACCTAGGAATCATGGATATATTTTAATATGATTTTAAGAACATATTTATTTCTATTTGTTTGATTTCAGATTGTGTTTGTTGTTATAGGACTACTACATCATTGTACTAGCTTTATTGACATTTTCAGTGCTACGAGAAGCACTAAAAAGTACCCATTTTTTAACACTCAATAAAGTGACTATAAAGGCCCCAGTTATCTTTTCCAAAATAAATCACAAATAATTTTCTATTTTATTATTACTTTTACCAGTGCTGATAAAGGTTATGTGTTTTTAAGAAGGATGTTATTTTCAATTCTTTTTTGGTAGTGATGAAGAACTTTTTTATAAATATTAATTATTCTATATATGTTTGTGTGATCTTAGAGTTAGGTATAGAAATCCATTGGTTACATGGTTGATGACAATTATTAGTGGTGGATCTCCACAAGCATTGATAATGTATGAATTTATCAATGACCTAAACCCACTATAATAATGTCATAATCAACACATATTCTTCCAAAATGGATAGTTATTCCATGGAGGTTTATGAATATGTCTAAATATTTCATTATTATAACATTTAATCATGTTTAATGTGTATAAAAACCCTTCTCATATGGTTTAACCCCCCTTGGTATTTTTTTCACCTTAATAGTGGTAATATTTAATAAGTTTTCCAATATATTAAGCAAAATATTAGGTTAACTTTATTAGAAAATATTAGTGTTTTTTAATTCCATATACGTGGACTATTTTTCAAAAATCAATTCACATTTGTGGTTCAACTTATTTTAAAAATAAACGAGTAAAAACTAATAAAAACTTATTTCCTCTAGAAATTAAAGATTTTCTTATGTATAAAAATTGTTTATACTAAAATACAACATAAAATTAAACTTAATCTCCTTAATTTTATTAATTATAATAAAAAATAACTAATTATAATTTTTTTTTGAATTTATAATATACTTTATTTTTAAAATTTATTAAATTAATATATAGTTTTCTTGGAAATAAATATTCTTCTCCATATTTTGAAAAATTAATCTTGTAATTAAATTTATGGAAACGAAATTTAATATAATTATGAAATTCAAATTAAAAAAACATATTTTCAAAAAAAAATAACAAATTTTAAAAAATTAATATTATTATTTTCTCACAAAAAGAGAAAAAAATAATTTTTGATGGAAAACATGTTTTTGAATCCTATATAGATAATAAAAAATATTAAGAACTTGTTTTTTCAATATATTTACTCTGTGTAAAAAAATTATAAAAATTATGATAATTTCTTCCTTACTATTTTCTCCACCTATTTAATGGCTATGTTATAATGGTATAGAATAATATGGTTCATTTTTAATTGTGTTTTCATGTTTCATAAGATAAAGAAATATACTGTATTTTCCCAGAAAATAACCCTAGTATCATGTAAAATTACATGTGTAACCATATCTATAAAACACTCAAGATTTCTTGGAAACCACCATTGGAAAGCTATTATTATCTTCACCTTGTATCACATCACATGTAACACCTTGTGAATACCTATCCAAAACACTCTTTGATTAACTCTAAAACACTTTTAAATTATCTCTATATTTCAAAATAAATCCCCATTCAGTAAAGGACAATGTGTGACCCTTGGGGAATTTATATAATTGAAATAAATATGAATATCTCAATCCATGAATTTAAGAAAATAACAGACTCCATCTTGGTATCAATTATACTAAAATTATAAATAGATTTGGCTTGTTCTCTTTTAAACACATGTATATCTATAACAGTGTCCACCAGTCCACATAAAATAAAAATGTACATTCTCATATTTTATATTTCATTAATAAATTGAGTGAACATGGAAAATATAACCTGTTAATCATATATAGACATCTAAATTGTTATTTATTATTAGAGTGTAGACTAAAAAAATTTAGGAATACATCACTTGTCATAAAATTTTTTTGATAAGAACATCCCATGTCCCATACCTGTATTGTTATATATAATATCTTGGGGTAACCACACACTCCCATAGTCGGTCTCAGTTGAGGGATATGATGTTATAATCATCATACAAGAGGGTAAATCTCATATTAGTTAATTCACAACCAATGTCATGATAAAAAAAATCATAACAACCCATTTATTATATGTGTTAAAATGTAGACTTGAAAATGTAGGATATCAATATATGATTGTTCTCATTCTATTAATCTCACCAAAATGAGGTAATTGGTACTGAAATATGACCCACACACCCCTATTATACAAATGATGCCTTTATGACACTCCATGAGGAATACATAATATGAAATTTAGTGCTAAAAAAGATATGTATTCTAAATTTTTGTGCCCCAAGATCAAATTTTTTATCACTATACTAAAATCCTAAATAATATAACCTTAAAATTTCATAAAAAACTATAACATCCTATGTAAAAATCATTTAGGTATAAACTCAGTGTCATAAATTGAGTGTTCAACTATCATTATGATTCATAAAATGTATATCTATACATACATTTTTTAGCCAATGTGGAAGAATGATAAAATAGGGGTAAACATTTATATGATAAATTATTATATTTAAAAAATCTTTATGAATATTTTAAAAAATAACTTATAAACTACATTATCATATCAAATTTTTATTACTTGATGATCAGACTTATGTTTGAAACACTTTCTACCAATAAGAGTACATTTGTTCAGGAGATGGAAGAACACGGTGGATACCATTTGGGATCTAGGAATACTACAAAGGATGATCTTTCGAATGATATGTTGATTAAGACTCAGATCGATCGTTGAATATGGATTATTGAATGGCGCATATGGATATTTTCTCCCTCTATGCCTCTTAGAATAGAGAAACTGTGAATCATTTGTCATCTTTGGAGTCAACTGGTTTGAAGAATAATTTTGTGGAAGTTGTTAAATCTACTACAAACCCATCATTCCCTAACATTGTATATCCCTCTTCCGCGATGATTATTAAGAAGGGTAAGATTTCCCATGTCTCCTCTATTCAAAATAATGATTCAAAAGGGTTATCCAATGTATGTTCTCCATCATCACTCATGTCCTAACACCAAAAGGTGAGATGATGTGGTTATTTGAATAGCTGAACAAAAGGATCTCATTAAAAAGGGGTTTGGAAGAAGAAGAAAAATGACATCCATGATATGGGGATTCTTACATATTTGTTTTCCAATGATGAAAGAAAGCATTGGGATTTGTGCTTCAGATCCATGCCCCTAAAGCATGGTATTATTTATATTCATGAATGACACCATAATTTTGACCCCTTCAATGTCATAGAAATCCATGTACAGTTTTGGGTTCATATTTTTAAGCTGAAATAGCTATATTAGCACCCTCAGATTATATGGGATATAGAATATTCTATGGGAAACCTGATACTAATGGATAGAAAAACTAATAATCCCTGATTCATATATTTTTCTTGTGTCCTTTTTGAGATTGACATGGAATGTAATCTATAAGAATATGTGGTCCTCACGACTGAGGATAAAATAATTTCCCTATAAATTTTCTATGAAAGGAATCCAATGTTTTTAGGTATTGTAACTTTTTTAGAAACCTCTATAAGTAATGTATGGGATTCAGAATCTATGAATTATGCAATATAAAAAATTTTGACAACAAACCCTATATGGAAGGGAAGCCAACAAACTGGATAAGTGCTTAATCTATGTTAATGAAACGAAAGGTATTTTTTAATTCCTCTGGTGTAATTATCCCAAAAAACATTTTGACAACAAACCCTAGATGGTTTACATCTATTTGTTGGTGAATGATCATCCCATTTCCAATTCATGTTAAAAGAAATTCATGGCTGGTCATTCCAAGGTATATAGAAATTATTATTTATGCTGGGAACTATGTGAGTATGGGTAGAACTCTATATATTCTATCATCAAAACTAAATAACATGAAAAGGATTCATAGGGAATTGAGAAAGTCTTCTTTCTCCAGAATATATGAAGATATCATGTCTACTGAAAATATTTTACTATATTACTAGAATATTAATCAATTGTACATCATTCCCTCTCATAATGAGATCCATACCCTAACCTAGTTTGATGATCTAATCAATACCAAATATATTTTGGCTAGGTCACAATACAATGTTTAATGGATAAAGGAATGGAATAGAAACCCCAAATTATTTCTTTTCCTTCACAAATAATTTAAAAGAAGGAGGGGAGTCATCACCCTTAACATTAATAGAAGCATTCTTACCTCATATAATGACATATCCAATGTGGCGACTAGCTATGTTTCTGATATATATTCTGAAAATGGGGATGATAGTACAAAAAGGATAATAAATAACATCATCCCCATCATTTATGATCATTAAAATGGAAAATTAGTGGATAACCCTGGGGATAAGGATGTCTAGAAGACTTGTTCTCTTTAAACATTGATAGTTTTGTTGGAATAGATGGGTTTACCAATATATTCTCCCTGTTCAGTTTAAAAATTGTTCCTGATGTGGTGACATAGATCATGATGAAACATTAATCATGATAAATTAGCATTGGAATAAAACATTTAATTGTGGAAACCATTAAGAACATGATATGATTTCCATAGTATCCATGGCATTGCAGCCAAGACCATCTTAGTGGACCAAGTCCCATTCTGAATCGAGATCACTCCTCGTTCCAGTCCTGTATTACTGAACGATTTACCTTGCCATTCCATCCATGTCTATCTCATGAGATATAAATCTTTACCCAATGCATTGGAGGGAGATATAGGTCCCACCCATCTCATAATGAAATCATTCTTACTTGTGCCACAAAATAAACATACATCATTCATAATAACCCAATGAATAAAATGGGTTTCATAAACATCATTCCATCATCACATAATCTATATAAAAGAAATGGATATCATTTCATAATAAGAAATGTGAAGCCATGTAAATAATAGAGTCATTATAATTGAAACATACACATATGATATAATATCATCTTATATGGAAAATTGTTTTGGTAAAGTACTTGAAATGAATATTTGAGGAAAATATCCTATCTTCTTGAAAATCATTTTCGTTTCACAAAATGCCATGCAATTTAAAAAAAGAGATTTTGTTGAAAATATTCATGAAATTTTTTGGTGGAATCTTCATTAAAATAAGGATTTATAAAACAGTAAAAATTCATTCATTCCATATAAGTTTAAAAAAAACATACTTCTCGTACTTTTGCTGGAAAAGTCAAAAAATACCTCATAACGTAAACAAAAGAAAGATTCCTTACATACCATGTAGTAAAATTCAAAAATGGGTAAAAGGACTTTAAAAATAAATGAAAACACTTTTATAAAACATGGACATGGATGATAGAAATAACCTCGGTAAATACTTACGAATAACAATCTCGGATAAGAATGAGATTGCCAAATTATCCCTTACCTTAGGTCCGATATGCTTCGTATGTATCCGAACCTCCTGTATAATGATTTAAATAAAGTCATTGACTTATTACAAAATAATATTCATTGTTATGATATCATCTATGGTTCACTTATGACTTTATATTATCCATTCTTTTGTAAATTAATGTTAAAGTAGCGTTCTGGGTAAAATCATTTCATTTTTCGTTCGTGTTTTAACTTGTAATTATTCATATGATTACGTAGATCATGGTTACTTACATCCAGAATTTAAAACAAAATTTTTATATAATATATATTCAGAATATACATATATATAATAGAATGATAAATGGAATGAAATACACCGTTCATGGAGACGGTAGGTCGTACGTACGCATGAACGCAGTTTTCGTTTCCTTATTAAATTGAATGGAATTAAGTAGTTGTAATACATATATATATACATAAATACAGTATCATTATTATTTCATATATTTCATGATTAATTATTATATATACTTTATAATAATTCAAGAATGGTTAATCATTGAGAATGAATCTCATCGCGTCGTGGAGACGGTAGTCCGTACGTACGCACGAGTGATGATGTCATTCCCATGATCGTGGAATTGTATTCAAGTGTATGTATAATATTTAAGAATAAATATCAATTTACAATAATCATATATAGTCATTATTTACACCATTATACCCATCCATGTAAGGTGGTGGTGGAAAATAGATTACACCACGACGTGGAGACGGTATTCCGTACGTACGCATGCATGGTGATTTCATTTTACGTAGGATGGATAAATGGTGAAATAGGGTTGTTTAAAACTTATAATAACATATAAGTATATTAGTTATACTGATTTTATTACTTCATAATGAAACAAATAAAGAAGAAGAAGTGGAAGAAGAAATAAAGTTGAAAGAATCGGTAACGAACATTACCTCTTCTTTGAAGCGCCTCTTTGAGACCTCCTCTTAGGGAACTACAATTTGTATTTGAAGAAGACCAGGACCTATAGGACGTTTCTAGGGAAGTGGAGAAGAGAATTTGCCAGGTTTTTTCCAATCTTGAAGGCTCAAATTGGAGTGAGGGAGAGATGGAAGAGGTTCCCTTTTATAAGGGAGGGGAGGGGCACCTTTGGAAATCTTAAAAATATTAATTTATAATAAATCTAACCCCACTTAAAAACCTCCAAAAATGACTCATATTCGAATATTAGATTATATAGGGTTGTAATAGCATCAACCAATAATATTTAGACATGTTAGTAAATTATTTTAAACATTATCAACTTGATTTAACCTTACTTAATCAATTTAATTTTATTTTTTGTAATAACATTCTAAATTTTAAATTATAACAAATAATTACTTATTTTTTATTAATTGTCCATAATTAGATAATTTATAAAATTTTAGAACATATAAATTTATATTTATAATTTTTTTATATTTTTTGGATTTTTAAACAATTTTATAATATGTTATTTTTATAAAATAACAATAGTGTCAATTTTGACACTATTCATTTATTTGAATTTCAA
This sequence comes from Viscum album, assembly GCA_963277665.1. NCBI lineage: Eukaryota > Viridiplantae > Streptophyta > Magnoliopsida > Santalales > Viscaceae > Viscum > Viscum album. Next base: position 1,389,549,032 of record OY728160.1, read on the forward strand.
TAAAATATATACAGAAGATATGTTTGAAATAAAAAATTTAATAGATTAATAAAAGGTGATATGTATCTAGAAAATTAATGGAGAACATTAAATAGTTAATATAATATTTATTTTATTATTTTTAAAACCATTTATTTGGTTTTTCTCTTTATAAAATAATTACAACAACATTTTTGTATAATTATTTAATATAATTATTTGTTGCATAAAAATTAAAAATAAAATCTTATGATAAAGATAAATATATTACCTTTCACAATAATTCTTTTACTAGAATTTATCATCTTAAAATCACAATATTTAAATTGTTATATTTATTAAATTACGAAGGTGAAAACTTTGGCATCATTTAAAATAAAATAATATAAGTGAAATAATCAATTTTATAAGACTACAAACGGTTATATATTAGGTAATCAGATGTTTAAGGTATATATATACACTACCAATATGTTTTGGTCAGGTTTGTGGGACTTTTATTGGGTATTATTATTTAAATAAAAACTATATTACAGAATTTTCACTTAATAAATAATTTATGCATCATTAATGTATCACCATTAATGACACTTATTTAATCCATAAAAATTCTAAAAAAGCTATCATGATGTAGATAATTTTATTATATTTCTGGATACTGTTCATTTTTGAAGTTTTCTAATGTTTATCACTAAATTAAAATTATTATACTTATAAGATATAAGAGAGTGACATGTTGTCACTTTCTTTGGTTTTAATAATAATTAAGTTATTTTCATGGTCAAAAGTCCATAAAATGAATCTAATATGACCCTTATGTGATATGGGTATACTTTTAGCCATCCAATAGAATTTTTTCATGTGTTAGGGTAATTTTATAATATTATATTTTCCCTTAATTACCCGATTTAACTTTAACTATGGTAAATAAAATTTACCGTAGTTACTATTAATAAAAAGTATCCTATAAACATAATTTGGACCCACTTATTCAAAATATGGAATAAATTTTTTCAAATTCAATACACAGAAGTTTCAGAAATTGAATTAAAATTAATCCCGTTGTCGAATGAAAACAGGTTTTTGATTAAAACATTGCAAAAGATTGAATTGATTTAACCTACGAATTCAATGTAATATCAAGGCTAATGACATACATTATATTAAATGGTAAAAATATATTCTATTTATACTTTAAAAAAATTAAATATTATAATTTAACCACATAAGTTATTATGATGAAAAATGTTGTTTTTAATTAAAATATAGCGTGTTTTTACTATTCATTAAAATATGAAAGTTATCAGAAAAATATCAAAACTTTATCCAATGTATAATTTTATATCCTGGTTCAAAAGAAGAATTTTATTTTGTCAAATTGAACTTATAAACATTTCAACTACTAGATTTAAAGTGGGTGTGCCATCAAAAGGCGGCAAAACTACATTTTTTGAAAAATAATTATTTTACCTGAAAAATTTATTTTATTATTATACCATGTTCTAGAAAATTTTTAAGATGAATAATAATGTTATAAAATTAAAAATTTAGTTAATACTATTAATTAGGGATACTTCTTAATAATATTATAATAATATACCATTGTTTAGTAAAACCTGGTATTGCGTACAACACACGCTATCGAGGAAGGTCGCAATTGCGTGTAATGAAAGCCAAGTTAGGGTTGCGTGTTGTTCAAGACTCCTTTGTTGTTTTATATAACAGAATCCAACCATATTTCATTTATACAATGAATATATATATATATATATATATACACACTCAATGTTGCGTAGAATGACTATTATCAATCGAACTTGAAATTGTGTGTAACACAATCTAAGAATAGTGTTGCGTATACTGCAAACTAATACGGTGTTGCGTATATCACAAGATAATATTTTTGTAGCATAAAAACATGACATCAAATAAATTAAAAAGAATACTTATCATAAAATATCGGTTTGTTACATTCTACCCCCCTTAAAATGAATTTCGTCCTCAAAATTCATCGGGGTTATGCACGGTTTTCTACTTGAAAGTTTCTTTCAATAAAATCCACATCGTAAAATGAAATGCCAAAAATTAACTTTAAATAATAAAGTATGAAATGTAACTGTTACCCAAATTAACTCATCACTTGGTTTCCACGTAGGAGAACATAGGTGAAAATATGGATATAGAAGAGAAATCTAACATTCATGTTCTGATGGAGAGTGGTAGAGAACATGGTTATGAAAAATCCAACAATCACAAAGCCATATATTTGTGATGATCTAAGGTATCATATGATTCATCGGATATAAGGGCACTAGGACAACATTTTTGGTTTTCAAGATCATTTCCCCAAAGTTGAAGAATTTGAATTAGAAGAAATATTTTCTTAATTTTGGTACAACCTCACGGTTGTTCGTTATTTGAACAATTTCCACTTCATCTCTTAAAGAAATGATGTTGAATTTGTTATTCGTGAAGTGTTAGAAAATCATGTGATAGAATGATGGTTCATTCCATATTTTTCAAACAAAAGGTTATCAAAATTTATAAGTCAATCTTATGGTTAGATTAATCGTATATGGTTCCAAAAATGAACTTATACTTCATATATCATACCGCTTAATAAAATAAAACTAGTTTCTACTAACCAGGGAATTCCTGTAGGCCAGTGGTAGGCAATAAAGGCCTGTCGCACTTCGGTTGCGGGTTCGATTTCCACAGCCTTGTCCGATGCGATGGGCCGTCACCCGTCCTGTAGGTTGTCCTTTTTTTAAAACTACATTACTATAGAATCCCATCAACAATATGAAAAAAAGTTCTATCCTTAAACAATAATAACTTATGTCCAACATAATCCATTCCAATCTTTAGGCTTATCTAAAATACTTTGGTCCAAGCTCATAGTATAAAGAAAACAATTACTAGAAAGGTTATCTACCAAGAATATGGATACAAGAATTTATCCAACATATATCATAAGATATATCTTATGGGTTGCATTCCAAACACATGAATACCTTAGTCATATATTCTCTTGAAATATGAATTACCTTAGAATCTTAGTGAAAACATGAATACTGTCAAAAGGTAACTCTTTCCACATACCAAAATCCCAAAAAAAATCTATGTAATCAAACCATAATATCACTTAGTCCTTATATCATTCAAGAGCTCATGAATACTGTCAAAAATTTCATTTTCTCCTTATCCCTTAATTATGTGAATATCATCTGCTTTCCAAAATATTTGAATCAATTTTCATGGTAACCTGTAGAATAAAATTATTGAAAACCACAATAGACTAATACAAAAATATTCTCATACACCATAAAAGTACCTCAAAAAAATTATTATTGAATACCAATACATAAACACTTAAATCCATCCTCTTCAATGATTGTCTTGGAATAAGTCCTTCCTTGATTTTAGAAGATACTTTTTACATCAGGGAATTGAGTTGTGTGATGCCCATGTTCTATACCAATAATACATTGAGCACCATAACATTTTTTCACTCTATGACCCTTTTCTACACATAGATAACATCTATCCCTCCATTTGAGGTATTCCTCAAGGTTCTTATTACCTTCTTTAGAAATCTCAATCTTTGTTTCTTTAGGCTCCTCAACATGAGAACATGCATAATAGTCTATCTTCCTATTTTTTTATGAATTAGGCATACCACTAAATTTCACCTTGTTAATCATATATCGCATTAACTGATTCGGCATAACCACAATATCTTTCTCTCTTGGCATTATGCAATTTCGTTGCTCATAGTCACCAACTTTTCCATTGGATTCAATGTTAACCGAATTCCTTCCGGTTCCCTCCATTGACTAAAACACAAAAAGAATTCTGTGAGAGGCAAAAATCATAAAGGAAAATAACATAATAAAGGGAGAGTACCTTAAATATCTAACATATTAGGATAAATTATAAGATCGTTACCATAGTTCTAGGACTATATCCTATATGTATACTTATCCTTAGGGATATCCCTATACATACATTAGAAATATCTTTAGGGATCTCACTAACTTTTTCACATACTAGTTTCCAAAGGTTGACTAAACCTTTCCTCTGATACCAACTGTAGAGACCTGGATCTTGACGTTCATGGACATTGCATTAATTTTGTGGAACATCTAATACATAACAAAAACAGACACACAAGGACCGTAATAGTTTAGTGTCTTTGAAAACTTGGAATATAAACTTCTAATCATGTTGAAAGATCTTCAACATCTCCCAAAACGATCCTCCCCTTTTTGTTTCCTTACCTGAAACCATTATTTTAATCCTAGGGGAAAAGAAAAGATAAAAGGGGTGATCTCAAATGCTCAGTAAGGGTAATCATGGAGAAAATAAAACAAACCATATACATTTGAACTTAAAAACATGAACATAATATTTAAACATCAAAATCTTGATCAATGACATAAAACATGGCAGTACGTAAGCCATAGATCATGGACAAACATTAATCATGATAAATTAGAATGGGAATAAAACATGTAATTGTGGAAACCATTAAGAACATTATATGATTTCCATAGTAGCCAAGGCATTGCTGCCAAGACCATCTTAGTGGAAAAAGTCACTTTCTAAATCGAGATCACTCCTCGTTCCAGTCCTGTATTACTGAACCGGTTTAACTTGCCATTGTAGCCATGTCTATCTCATGAGATATAAATCTTTACCCAATGCATTGGAGGGAGATATAGGTCCCACCCATCTCATAATGAAATCATTATTACTTATGCCACAAAATAAACATATATCATTCATAACAACCCAAAGAATAAAATGGGTTTCACAAACATCATTACATCATCACATAATCTATATAAAAGAGATGGATATCATTTCATAACAAGAAATGTGAAGCCATTTAAATCATAGAGAAAATATACTTGAAACATACAGATATGAAATAATGTCATCTTATATGGAAAATGGTTTTAGTAAAGTACTTGAAATGAATTATTGAGGAAAATATCCTTTCTTCTTGAAAATCATTTTCTTTTCAAAAAATGCCATGAAATTTTAAATGGAAGATATTTTGTTGAAAATAGTCATGAAATATTTTTCAGGAATATTCATGAAAATAAGACTTTATAAAACAGTAAAAATCATTTCATGCCGTATATGTTTAAAAAAACAATCTTCTCATACTTTTGGCGGAAATGTCAAAAAAGAACCTTGTAACGTAAAAAAAAGAAAGATTCCTTACATACCATGTTGTAAAAGTAAAAAATGGGTAAAAGAACTTTAAAAATACATGAAAACACTTTTATAACACATGGACATGGATGATAGAAATAACCCCGGTAAATACTGATGAATAACAATCTTGGATAAGAATGAGACTACAAAATTATCCTTTACCTTCAGTCCGATATGCTTTGTATGGATCGGAAACTCCTGTATAATGATTTAAATAATGTCATCGACTTATTACAGAATCATATTCATTTTTATAATATCATATATGGTTCACTTATGACTTTATATTACCCATTCTTTTGAAAATTGATGTTAAAGTAGCGTTTTGGGTAAAATCGTTTCATTTGTCGTTCATGTTTTAACTTGTAATTATTCATATGATTACGTAGATCATGGTTACATACATCCAGAATGTAAAAAATTATTTATATATAATATATATTCAGAATATACATATATATAATAGATCAATAAATGGAATTAAATACACCGTTCATGGAGACGGTAGGTCGTACGTACGCATGAACGCTGTATTCGTTTCGTTATTGAATTGAATGGAATTAAGTAGATGACAAAAATTTATATATATAAATAAATCCAGTATCATTATTATGCATATATTTCATGATTACTTATTATATATACTTTATAATCATTCATGAATGGTTAATCATTGAGAATTAATCTCATCGCGTCGTGGAGACGGTAGTCCGTACGTACGCACGAGCGATGATGTCATTCCAATGATCGGGGAATTGTATTGAAGTGTATGTATAATATTTAAGAATCAATATCACTTTACAATAATCATATATAGTCATTATTTACACCATTATACCCATCCATGTATGGTGGTGGTGGAAAATAGATTACACCACGGCGTGGAGACGGTATTCTATACGTACGCACGCGCGGTGATTTCATTTTCCGTAGGATGGATAAATGGTGAAATAGGATTGTTTAATACTTATAATAACATATCAGTATATGATTGATAATTATGTTATTACTTAATAATTAAACAACTAAAGAAGAAGAAGTGGAAGAAGAAATAATGTTGAATGAATCGGTAACGAACATTACATCTTCTTTGAAGCGCCTCTTTGAGACCTCCTCTTAGGTCACTAAAATTGGTATTTGAAGAAGACCAGAACCTCTAGGATGTTTCTAGGGAAGTGGAGAAGAAAATTTGGCAGGGTTAGGCCGAGCATGAAGGCTCAAATTGGTGTGAAGAAGAGATGGAGGAGGAGCCCTTTTATAAGGGAGGGGAGGGGCACCTTTGGAAATCTTAAAAATATTAATTTATAATAAATCTACTCCCACCTAAAAACCTCCAAAAATGACTCATATTAGAATATTAGATGAGATATGGTAGTAATCTCATCAACCAATAAAATTTAACAAGTTAGGAAATTATTTTAAACATTATCAACTTGATTTATCCTTACTTAATCAATTTAATTTTATTTGTAGTAATAACATTCTAAATTTTAAATTATAACAAATAATTACTTATTTGTTGTTAATTGTACATAATTAGAAAATTTATAACATGTTAGACCATATAAATTTAAATTTATAAATTTTTATATAATTTTGTGATTTATAAAATATTTTATAATATGTTATTTTTATAAAATAATAATAGTGCCATTTTTGACACTATTCAATTATTTGAATTTAAATAAAATATATACAGAAGATATGTTCAAACGAAAAGTCTTAATAGATTAATAAAAGGTCATATGTTTCTATAAAATTAGTTGTTAACATTAAATAGTTCATATAGTATTTATTTTATTATTTTTAATACCATTTGTTTGGTTTATCTCTTAATAAAATAATTACTACAACATTTTTGTATAATTATTTAATATACTTATTTGTTGCATAAAAATTAAAAATAAATTACTATGATAAAGATAAATCTATTAACTTTCACAATAATACTTGTACTCTAATTTATCATTCTAAAATCACAATATTTAAATTGTTATATTTATTAAATTATGAAGGTGACAACTTTGGCATCATTTAAAATAAAATAATATAAGTGTCATAATCACTTTTATAAGACTCCAAACGGTTATATATTATTTAATTGGATGATTATGGTGTATATATACACTAACAATAAGTTTTGGTCAGGTTTCTGAGCCTTTTAATGGGTATTATTATTTCAATAAAAACTATAGTACAAATTTTTGATTTAATAAATAATTTCTGTATCATTAATGTTTCACCGTTATTGACAATTATTTAATCCTTAAAAATTATAAATAAGCTATCATGATGTAGATAATTTTATTATCTTTCTGGAGACTATTCATGTTTAATGTTTTATGATGTTTATCACTAAATTAAAATTATTATACTTATAAGATTTAAGAGAGTGGCATGTTGTCACTTTCTTTGTTTTTAATAATAATTAAGTTATTTTCATGGTCAAAAGTCCATAAAATGAATCTAATCAGACCCTTATGTGATATGGGTATAATTTTATCTATCCAATATTTTTTTTTCATGTGTTAGTGTAACACCCCAGGTAAATAAGGAATATGAAATTTTCATATTTATCCATATTTGTGAATAAAATATTAATATGACTTTAAAGGGGACGCTATGCTCGATGGCGTACCCAACACGCAACAACGAGTTTCTTGGGAATCTTACGTTGCACTCTAATAATAAAATAATATTATTTTAAATGGTAGTTAACATGTAGCCGTTGTAATGGAGGGAATGGATATAAATAACTAAAATATGATTATATATGTTCTTAAATATTTTTACATTTATACAATAAAAGATAAAGGCTTAAAATACGGAAAGAATTCAATTTTAGGCGTATATGCCCTAATTTTCACTAAAGGTTCACTTATCACCTTTTGATGGAGAACCGTCATTAAATATAGTTTTGTTCACTCTTAAAAATTCTTTTGGACCAAATAAAACTCTTATTAAGAATCGGGACATCAAAATTTACTTTGTGTAAATTTTTGGTATCTTTCCGATAAAGTTCATTTTTTAATGAATAGTGTAAAATGTTGTATTTTAATTCAAAACCACTTTTTAATCTAATTTATTTATATGATTAGATTATATTTTGAATTGGTTTTAAAGTGAAATTAGAAAATATTTTTACCATTAAATCCAATAGTGGTCGTTGGAATCAATTTCACTTTGAAATCATACTTAAACTAGTGTCAATCTTTTGATACTTATTGTTTCATAAAACACGCTATTTGTCATGACAGCGGGAATTAATTATTAAATTAATTAATGTGACTTATATGTTTTGAATTTTGTAAAACGGACTTCATTTTTGAATTCAGAATATCAAATATAGCTTAGGGTGAATTTTTGGGATTTTTCTGAAAAACTTCAATTTTTGATGAATAGTGAAACCACTAAGTGGTACTTCTAAAAACTGATTTTCCGTTTAAATGAAATTTTGCCATCATTGTGTTTTGATTTTCAAAAATCCGATATACATGGTTGTCATTAAGAAGTAAAATGTGGTTCAATGAGATTAAAATAATTTTTTGGTGAATAGTAACTTATTATGTTTTTAATCGCGATTAGTGGTAATTAGTGTAGTTTAAGGTAAAAATAATGATTTAATAAACTGAGATGAGCTTGAAACATTTCTTACCCTAATTGGTTGTATCATGGCCGACCAAGACAAGCCATGGGTCAACTTGGGGACCCCATGGATCCACTTTGGTTGGGAAATGACATAAATAACATTTTATTTAATGTAAAAGTAAAATTGACACAAACATGATATGTTTTACTAAAACAATTTTTAAGTGGGGTTATACAAGTCATATTTTTGATTATAAATATTCATTGGAAATATAAAAATATTTCCTACATCATAGTATTTTTTTTATAATTTTTAGACATTAAATAAATTAAATTATTTATGACATAATAATGATGTAGCGATGACATCATTATTTGACGATTTAAATAAAATGGAAAGATAATATAAAATCTATGAACTAAAAATGTCCGAAACTTATTGGATGAGTGGATTTCGAAGCCTTATCACCTTATCCACGAATTATATCAATGTGGGACCTTTTGAAACTGAAACACATTTTCAAATAAAGTAATATTTCTTTACTTTCCAAAAGTACCCCTCCTCTCCTCTTATAAAAGGCCCCCACCTCTACCTCATTTAACACACTCCTCAAGCCTTTTGCTCGGCCAACCCCTGACCGTTTACTCTCTACACATCCCTCTCCTCACCCTAGAGGATTCCCTTTGGGCAGAATCCTTTCAAATGAAGCCTTTAGGCTCAAATCAAAAGGAGTTACACTTTTAAAGGTAATTCACTCTCTCATGTTCATTTGTTTTATTTTGCTTCTCCAACCCCCTAAACTCTTTTTATTTAGTTCTTTTGTAACAAAACCAGTATCTTAAATATACTAGGATGTTGTTATAAGATTTATTCGAGCTAAACTCTCACACAACTACATCAAATGGTTAAAGGACATACAGTTTCCGTGGATGGTGAAATTCTGCCTCCCGAAATGATGATTGTTCAATACTCATTTAACACCTTCAAAGGTGGCCATTATGATGTCACTATTTTTATATATGATATATAATATGTTTATGTTTTATTTATGCTTCTGTATTTTTCATTTTTTTCTTACCTTTATGGCTTCCATTATGGGTATACACGATATCTTCATTTAAGGAAGTGCGGACTACCGCCCTCTCAAAGTGATTTGATTCGTTAAATACCATATGTGGGATGTATAAAGGATGTAAATATGATATTATATATGATATTATACTGGAATTATAATATACCTTTATATCATTATTTTTCCATTCTATAAAATATGAAATAGAAATGAAAGTAGCGTTCATGCGTACGTACGACTTACCGTCTCCATGAATGGTGCATTTCATTTCTTACCTCAAAACAATTATGTAATGTTATAAATGCATGCATTTACTGGATATATATGGCATATATGATATCTACATAATGAATACAATTCTGGATATAATAAAAATTTGGCCACGCGAACAACATGTAATTGTAAGATGTCCACTTTCGACTTAAGAACCAAATATCGGCAAAACAAATATTATTAACTTAAATGATTACATAATGTTTATGACATGGTAATAAGTGGTATAAAAGTAATAATGAGCTTGAAAAAGGTTCTTAAGGAATTAGAAATTAACTCAAGTTTATTATTCAGGAGATTAATGAACGATCGAGTCAAGTCGGACCCGAGGTAAGGGATCCTACAACTCTCTTTCTTTTTAAGTACACTCTTTTATGTCATTTATTTTAAGCTCATCTTTCTTATTATTGGGATGTTCTTTTATATTAAATTTACTGTAATTTTTATGTTCATGTGATGAGAGACCCTATTCTCTCTCATCAATCCATTTTGGAAGTTTTGAGTGGTGCCGTTAGGCTGCCGAACTTTCGTAAGAGATCTAACCTCTCTCTTTCTTTTTAAGTACTCTCCTTTATGTCACTTCTTTTAAACTCCTCCTTGCAATGTTGGGGGATTTTCTTTTATATTCCACTTGCTGTAAATTTTATTGTAATATGATGGGATACTCTATTTGATCTCATCAATCCATATTCGGAAGTTTTATGTGGCGCCGTTAGGCTGCCGAGTTTTCGTAAGGGATTTTTCATCTCACTTTTATTCCCGTGAGATTTATGTTACATTTGCCACAAATTCCATTGAGTGGTGTATGTACTTCCCATTATTCTACTCTTCGTGTAATATACTTTCGTTTATGAGTATTTACATCAATGACCTATTTTCTTTCTTTCATGGGGTGTATGTTTTGAAAGATACCCAAGTCGGTAAGGGAACCTTTCACCCTCCTATTTTTTAAAAGACTTCTTTTATTGGGTCTTTTAATTTACATATTTTTATGTTGGGATATGTTCTCATACATCCTTATTGATGTAAATTTTATTTCCAAGTGATGAGATACACTTTTTATCTCTCATCAACTCATTTTGATGTGATGCCGTTAGGCTGTCAAGGGAACTTTTTAACCCAATTTCGATTTCTTTGGGTTCAACTTGTAGTCATTGAATATGTCATCCATTGAATATGTGTGAATGACCATTTATTGTTTTAAACTTAATATCCACTTATATTGGGTGTATATATATTTGTCACACATATTTTTGAGATTTATTTGTCCTTAATTTAAGGATACCTTCTTTATAAGGGATTTCATCACATTTGACATTTCTATTGAGGGTTCATTGTTGTTATGCACGAATTCACTCTTATATGGTGTATATACTGTCCTTTGGATAATTATATCATGAATCCTTTTATTCTCATGATATTATAAAGTTCTGACAAAATGTTATTCCTCGATTATTGTATTCAAGCGTCTCTAATTTTGGTAAAAACCCTTTAACCAAAATATCATTTTAAATGTTTTAATTATTTGTTCTTATTAATATCCATGTGTTCAAAATGGTTCTAAGGATTTATTTATATGGATATTAATGGTTTAAAATGTTAAAATCTTCAAGGTGGTATAGGACACTTTGATTCAAAAATCTCTTTATTAAATGTTTTAAATGGTTTTGGAAATGGTTTCTTTTTGAATGGATTCATTATTTCAATATCCTAAAATGTTATATTGTGATCGAAATGTGGAAATGTTATGTTTCCTTTATTCATGTTTATGTGATACGATTATGTTATGGTTCTTGGGCATTGTTATGAAGAACGGGTGGTTCCGTGATAAACTAAGGGCAGGTGAGCCCGATATAGCTCTCCAATGCATTGGGTAACGCGAAGGAGTTAAACGTTAAGGTTTCTCCGAAGAGATTTAGGGAATATACTGTGATGGGTATTCCAAACATAACCAAGAGGGTTACTCCCTACGTAAGAATGTTATGAATGCCTCAAGTTACCTTTATGTCTTATGTTTTCTATGATTTATTCATGATTTGATATGCCTATGTTTTATGGGTAAAGTATGATTTCATTCTTATGTATATATGAACTCATGTTTCCTTTCCATATTTTTATAACCCATACTGAGCTTTTTATGCTCATCCCAAGTTTTTGAAATGCTTTTCACAGGTCAAGGGAAAGGTACATGATGTGATGATAGTGTCAAGGATGTGTCAAGAAAGAATCCGTGTTTTATTTTAAATAGGTTTCCATTGATGGGAAGAATGAATATTGTCTTTTATGTAACCACCTTGTTTAAATGTGGAATGTAATGCAAGTTTCACGATCTAATTCTCTAAAACACTAAACCTGAAAAGATCCTCAATGTGTAATCTTGTAATAACTCAAGTTTAAGTAAGGTTTAAGGCTGGGGCCTTACAGTTGGTATCAAAGGTCGGTTTAGATAACTTTAGAGGTTAGGGTATTCTTTAAGCATAATTGACAATTACCATAATGGTTAGGATTTCAGAAAGAGTCTTAGTTTTAGATAAAGTGAATGAGTAAGTATATCTTATTGTCTATCTTACTCATTAGTACATGATGGTTTTGTTGATATACTCACACTGACCTTTTTGGTTTTAGTAAATGGATGGATCTAGCAGGCACCAAAGTAACAGTGGATGTGAAGGAAACTGTGACAGTTTTTTGAGCAAGCAACTGATTGATATGGGAGCTGCAATGAGAACTCTTTTGATTATCCTCAACCAACTATCTAGAGTCATGATTTACAACCTAAACCTTGGAGATTTCTCTAAGGCATCATATATGCAAGAAACAAATCCCTACGGAAGTACAGGTAATAATCATAAAGGTAAGTGTGTTCAAAAACCTATGTGTCAAAGATGTGGAAAGAAACACCTAGGAAAATGTTTCAAAGGGACAGAAATATGCTATAGATGTGGAAATGAAGGTCATAAAGCAAGAACCTGCCATGGAAAAAGGAAGCATCCAATTGACCTGAGGAAAGGGAAATAAGTTCTTTCTGAGGGATCAATTGAATGTTTTAAATGTGGTGTGCATGGTCATTATGCAAACACATGTCCTATGAAGAAGTTTCGTGAATGGGGTCACCAAGAGCGTACCAATATTCGTTTACCAATACCTAATGCCATTCCGATTGAGGATGAAGAAACTAACAATGACCAATCAAAGGTATGTACTATTTCATGACTATTGTTTTCTTATTTTGGAATCTTAGGATATGATTCATGATTTTGTTTGTAGGAAAGAGGTATTTCAGAATAAGTTGGGAATGAATGGATAATGGATCATGAAGAATGTTGAATGAGTAAGATGTCAACATATAAGGGCTTCAAGAGTTAGGGTGAAATTATTAAGAGTATTAAGTCTCTTTTGATGATGGGGTTACATTAGAAGACTTTTTATATTATGTGTAACCCTGATGTTTAATATAGGCAAATTTTATTCAAGTAATAGTTATCTTTTCTTTTGTGGACATAGTTATAAAGAACCATTTGGGTTTATATGATCCTTACTTTTGAGGTAATTATGGGTTACCATATGTTATGATTGATGTGAAAGGCATGAGATAAAATTGAGGTTAAATTATGTTTGATGATTTTATCCCTTTTTGGGTAATGATTTGAGAATTATATAGTTTTGGAAAAAGGACAACACGCAGACCGTGTGACAACCCCTCGCGTCGGACAATGCTGCGGGAATCGAACCCACAACCAAAGTGCGACTGGTATTTATCGCCTACCACTGGACTACGTGAAGTCCCTGGTTAGTTTGACTGATTCTTTTTAGTTAAATGATTTTATGAATTAAGAGTAAGTTGATTTTGGAGGATATGTGATGAGGATAATTACTTTTCAATGTGAGACTTTAGGAGCAACTGATGTAGTTTGGAGATAAATGTTACGATTTAACTTGGAAGAATATGTGACTAAATCTTTCAAATATTTGGGTTTCAATCTTATATTGGTTTACTTTGAAGAATTTTATGGAAAAATTGTTTATCGGATGGTCCTCGTTGAACTTTGGGTTTTGTTGGACAAATTTTGGAGATTAAGAATAGATTTTCTTTTTATAAGGGGTTATTTTTTTTCTGGATTATCTGATATTGTACTAACCTTTTTGGTTTTGGTTTTGGTTAAAGCCTAAATACATGGTATGTATATAGTTCTCTTTTGGGGATTAGGTGATTCTCTAGAAGTTGATTATAGTACTCTTAATGCGAACAAGTCTCCCTAAATACTCATCTTTTGGAAAAAATATGAGTTTGACTAAGGAATCTAGTAAAAGTTGAAAGTCAACATGATAAGTGATTATGCTTCCTTATGAATAAATTCCTCAATAAAAAGTAACTTAAAACAAAAATGTTGTCTATTAACTTTTCCTACTGGGGAACCCAACACCGTTTAACCCATCACAAGTTTGTGATTTTCTTATTGTTAACTTTCTCTTAAACGTGTTTTCTATCACTCTCCATCGGAACATGACCCTATGTTTTCTCCTCCATGTCCATATTTTCATACTTAGAATCCTAGTATGGGTTAACTCGGGTGACCTCTGTGCTTATCTTTATTTATTTTAAAGTGATTGTTTTACCGACTCTTGTTCGGATGTGAGACGTTCAAGGATGTTTCCAAGCGCAATTTTAAAATTGCGAGGACGCAATTCCCAAAAGGGGGGAAGGATGTAACACCCCAGGTAAATAAGGAATATGAAATTTTCATATTTATCCATATTTGTGAATAAAATATTAATATGACTTTAAAGGGGACGCTATGCTCGATGGAGTACCCAACACGCAACAACGAGTTTCTTGGGAATCTTACGTTGCACTCTAATAATAAAATAATATTATTTTAAATGGTAGTTAACATGTAGCCGTTGTAATGGAGGGAATGGATATAAATAACTAAAATATGATTATATATGTTCTTAAATATTTTTACATTTATAAAATAAAAGATAAAGGCTTAAAATACGGAAAGAATTCAATTTTAGGCGTATATGCCCTAGTTTTCACTAAAGGTTCACTTATCACCTTTTGATGGAGAACCGTCATTAAATATAGTTTTTTTCACTCTTAAACATTTTTTTGGACCAAATAAAACTCTTATTAAGAATCGGGACATCAAAATTTACTTTGTGTAAATTTTTGGTATCTTTCCGATAAAGTTCATTTTTTTAATGAATAGTGTAAAATGTTGTATTTTAATTCAAAACCACTTTTTAATCTAATTTATTTATATGAATAGATTATATTTTGAATTGGTTTTAAAGTTAAATTAGAAAATATTTTTACCATTAAATCCAATAGTGGTCGTTGGAATTAATTTCACTTTGAAATCAGACTTAAACTAGTGTCAATCTTTTGATACTTATTGTTTCATAAAACACGCTATTTGTCATGACAACGGGAATTAATTATTAAATTAATTAATGTGAATTATATGTTTTGAATTTTGTAAAACGGACTTCATTATTGAATTCAGAATATCAAATATAGCTTAGGGTGAATTTTTGGGATTTTTCTGAAAAACTTCAATTTTTGATGAATAGTGAAACCACTAAGTGGTACTTATAAAAACTGATTTTCCATTTAAATGAAATTTTGCCATCATTGTGTTTTGATTTTCAAAAATCCGACATACATGGTTGTCATTAATAAGTAAAATGTGGTTCAATGAGATTAAAATAATTTTTTGGTGAATAGTAACTTATTATGTTTTTAATCGCGATTAGTGGTAATTAGTGTAGTTTAAGGTAAAAATAATGCTTTAATAAAATGAGATGAGCTTGACACATGTCTTAACCTCATTGTTTGTATCATGGCCGACCAAGAAAAGCCATGTGTCATCTTGGGGACCCCATGGATCCACATTGGTTGGGAAATGACATAAATAACATTTTATTTAATGTAAAAGTAAAATTGACACAAACATGATATGTTTTACTAAAACAATTGTTAAGTGGGGTTATACAAGTCATATTTTGGATTATAAATATTCACTGGAATGCTAAAACTATTTCCTACATCATAGTATTTTTTTATAATTTTTAGACATTAAATAAATTAAATTATCTATGACATAATAATGATGCATCGATGACATCATTATTTGACGATTTAAATAAAATGGAAAGATAATGTAAAATATATGAACTAAACATGTCCAAAACTTATTGGATGAGTGGATTTCTAAGCCTTATCACCTTATCCACGAATTATATCAATGTGGGACCTTTTTAAACCAAAACACATTTTCAAATAAAGTAATATTTCTTTACTTTCCAAAAGTACCCCTCCTCTCCTCTTATAAAAGGCCCCCACCTCTACCTCATTTAACACACTCCTCAGGCCTTTGGCTCGGCCAAACCCTGCCCATTTACTCTCTCCACATACCTCTACTAATCCTAGAGGATTCCCTTTGGGCAGAATCCTTTCAAATGAAGCCTTTAGGCTCAAATCAAAAGGAGTTACACTTTTAAAGGTAATTCACTCTCTCATGTTCATTTGTTTTATTTTGCTTCTACAACCCCCTAAACTCTTTTTATTTACTTCTTTTGTAACAACACCAATATCTTAAATATACTATGATGTTGTTATAAGATCTATTCGAGCTACACTCTCACACAACTACATCAAATGGTTAAAGAACATACAGTTTCCGTGGATGGTGAAATTCTGCCTCCCGAAACGATGATTGTTCAATACTCATTTAACACCTTCAAAGGTGGCCATTATGATGTCACTATTTTTATATATGATATATAATATGTTTATGTTTTATTTATGCTTCTGTATTTTTCATTTTTGTCTTACCTTTATGGCTTCCATTATGGGTATACGCGATATCTTCATTTAAGGAAGTGCAGACTACCGCCCCCTCAAAGTGATTTGATTCGTTAAATACCATATGTGGGATGTATAAAGGATGTAAATATGATATTATAAATGATATTATACTGGAATTATAATATACCTTTATATCATTATTTTTACATTCTATAAAATACGAAATAGAAATGAAAGTAGCGTTCATGCGTACGTACGGCTTACCGTCTCCATGATCGGTGCATTTCATTTCTTACCTCTAAACGATTATGTAATGTTATAAATGCATGAATGTACTGGATATATATGACATATATGATATCTACATAATGAATACAATTCTGGATATAATAAACATTTGGCCACACGAACAACATGTAATTGTAAGAAGTCCACTTTCGACTTAAGAACCAAATATCGGCAAAACAAATATTATTAACTTAAATGATTACATAATGTTTATGACATGGTAATAAGTGGTATAAAAGTAATAATGAACTTGAAAAAGGTTCTTAAGGAATTAGAAATTAACTCATGTTTATTATTCAGGAGATTAAAGAATGATCGAGTCAAGTCGGACCCGAGGTAAGGGATCCTACAACTCTCTTTCTTTTTAAGTACTCTTTTATGTCATTTATTTTAAGCTCGTCTTTCTTATGATTGGGATGTTCTTTTATATTAAATATACTGTAATTTTTATGTTCATGTGATGAGAGACCCTATTCTCTCTCATCAATCCATTTTGGATGTTTTGAGTGGCGCCGTTAGGCTGCCGAACTTTCGTAAGAGATCTAACCTCTCTCTTTCTTTTTAAGTACTCTCCTTTATGTCACTTCTTTTAAACTCCTCCTTGCAATGTTGGGGGATTTTCATTTATATTCCACTTGCTGTAAATATTATTTTAATATGATGGAATACTCTATTTGATCTCATCAATCCATATTCGTATGTTTTATGTGGCGCCGTTAGGCTGCCGAGTTTTCGTAAGGGATTTTTCATCTCACTTTTATTCCCGTGAGATTTATGCTACATTTGCCACAAATTCCATTGAGTGGTATATGTACTGCCCATTATTCTAATATTTGTGTAATATACTTTCGTTTATGAGTATTTACATCAATGACCTATTTTCTTTCTTTCATGGGGTGTATGTTTTGAAAGATACCCAAGTCGGTAAGGGAACCTTTCACCCTCCTCTTTTTTAAATGACTTCTTTTATTGGGTCTTTTAATTTACATATTTTTATGTTGGGATATGTTCTCATACATACTTATTGATGTAAATTTTATGTACAAGTGATGAGATACACTTTTTATCTCTCATCAACTCATTTTGATGTGATGCCGTTAGGCTGTCAAGGGAACTTTTTAACCCAATTTCGATTTCTTTGGGTTCAACTTGTAGTCATTGAATATGTCATCCATTGAATATGTGTGAATGGACTTTTATTGTTTTACACATAATATCCACTTATATTGGGTGTATATATATTTGTCACACATATTTGTTAGATTTATTTGTCCTTAATTTAAGGATACCTTCTTTATAAGGGATTTCATCACATTTGACATTTCTATTGAGGGTTCATTGTTGTTATGCACCAATTAACTCTTATACGGTGTATATACTGTCCTTTGGAGTATTATATCATGAATCCTTTTATTCTCGTGATATTATAAAGTTCTGACAAAATGTTATTCCTCGATTATTGTATTCAAGTGTCTTTAATTTTGGTAAAACCCATTTAACCAAAATATCGATTTAAATGTTTTAATTATTTGTTCTTATTAATATCCATGTTTTCAAAATGGTTTTAAGGATTTATTTATATGGATATTAATGGTTTAAAATGTTAAAAGCTTCAAGGTGGAATGGGACACTTTGATTCAAAAATCTCTTTATTAAATGTTTTAAATGGTTTTGGAAATGGTTTCTTTTTGAATGGATTCATTATTTCAATATCCTAAAATGTTATATTGTGATTGAAATGTGGAAATGTTATGTTTCCTTTATTCATGATTATGTGATACGATTATGTTATGGTTCTTGGGCATTGTTATGAAGAACGGGTGATTCCGTGATAAACTAAGGGCGGGTGAGCCCGATATAGCTCTCCAATGCATTGGGTAACGCGAAGGAGTGAAACGTTAAGGTTTCTCCGAAGAGATTTAGGGAATATACTGTGATGGGTATTCCAAACGTAACCAAGAGGGTTACTCCCTACATAAGAATGTTATGAATGCTTCAAGTTACCTTTATGTCTTATGTTTTCTTTGATTTATTCATGATTTGATATGCCTATGTTTTATGGGTAAAGTATGATTTCATTCTTATGTATATATGAACTCATGTTTCCTTTCCATATTTTTATAACCCTTACTGAGCTTTTTATGCTCATCCCAAGTTTTTGAAATGCTTTTCACAGGTCAAGGGAAAGGTACATGATGTGACGATAGTGTCAAGGATGTGTTAAGAAAGAATCTGTGTTTTATTTTAAATAGGTTTCCATTGATGGGAAGAATGGATATTTTCTTTTATGTAACCACCTTGTTTAAATGTGGAATGTAATGCAAGTTTCATGATCTAATTTTCTAAAACTCTAAACCTGAAAAGATCCTCAATGTGTAATCTTGTAATAACTCAAGTTTAAGTAAGTTTTAAGGCTGGGGCCTTACATTTAGGGTAATTTTATAATATTATATTTACAATTAATTACCTGATTAACCTTTAACTAAGGTAAATAAAATTTACCGTAGTTACTATTAATAAAAAGAATCCTATTAACATAATTTGGACCCACTGATTCCAAATATGGAATCCATTTATTCAAATTCAATACACAGTTGTTTCAGAAATTAAATTAATATTAATGCCGTTGTCGAATGGAAACGGGTTTTTGATTAAAACATTGAAAAAGATTGAATTGATTTAACCTACGAATTCAATGTAAAATCAATGCTAATGACATAAATTATATTAAATGGTAAAAATATATTATATTTATACTTTAAAACCATTAAATATTATAATTTATCCATGTAAGTCATTACGATGAAAAAAGTTGTTTTTAATTAAAATATAGCGTGTTTTTACTATTCATTAAAATATGAAAGTTATCAGAAAAATATCAAAAATTTATCCAATGTAAATTTTTATATCTTGATTCAAAAGAAGAATTTTATTTTGTCAAATTGAACTTATAAACATGTCAACAACCAGATTTAACGTGGGTGTGCCAACAAAAGGCGGCAAAACTGCATTTTTTGAAAAACACTTATTTTACCCGAAAAATTTATTTTGTTCTTATACCATGTCCTAGAAAATGTGCAAGATGAATAATAAAGTTATAAAATTAAAAATTTAGTTAATACTATTCATGACGGATAGTTCATAATAATATTATAATAATACACTGTTGTTTAGTAATACCTGGTATTGCGTACAACACATGCTATCGAGGAAGGTCACAATTGCATGTAATGAAAGCCAAGTTAGGGTTGCGTGTTGTGCAAGACTCCTTTGTTGTTTCATATAACATAATCCAACCATATTTCATTTATACATTGAATATATATATATATATACACTCAATTTTTCATAGAATGACTATTATCAAACGAACTTGAAATTGTGTGTAACACAATCTAAGAATAGTGTTGTGTATACTGCATGATAATACGGTGTTGCATATAGCACAATATTATCTTTTTGTAGCATAAAACACATGACATCAAATAAATTAAAAAGAACACTTATCATAAAATATCGGGTTGTTACATTCTACCCCCTTAAAATGAATTTCTCCCTCGAAATTCATCGTGGTTATGCATGGTTTTCTACTTGAATGTTTCTTTAATTAAAACCCACATCGTAAAATAAAATACCAAAAAATAACTTTCAAAAATAAAGTATGAATCGTAATAGTTACACAAATTAACTCATCACTGGGTTTCTATGTAGGAGAACATAGGTTAAAATTTGGATATGGATGAGAAATCTAACCATCATGTTCTGATGGAGAGTGGTAGAGAACATGGCTATAAAAAATCCAACAATCACAAAGCCATATATTTGTGATGATCTAAGGTACCGTATGATTCATCGGATATAAAGGGCACTAGGACAACATTTTTTGGTTTTCAAGTCCATTTCCCAAAATTTGAAGAATTTGAATTAGAAGAAATACTTGCTTGATTTTGGTACAATCTCACTGTTTTTCTTTCTTTGAACAATTTCCATTTCATCCCTTAAATAAATGAAGTTGAATTTGTTATTCGTGAAGTGTTAGCAGATCATGTGATAGAATGATGGGTCATTCCATATGTTTCCAACAAAAGGTTAGAAAAAGTTATAAGTCCATCTTATGGTTAGATTAATCGTATATGCTTCCAAAAATTAACTTATACTTCATATATCATACCTCTTAATAAAATAAAACTAGTTTCTACTAACCAGGGACTTCCTGTAGGCCAGTGGTAGGCGATAAAGGCCTGTCTCACTTATGTTGTGGGTTCGATTTCCACATCCTTGTCCGACGTGATGGGTTATCACCCATCCTACAGGTTGAACTTTTTTTAAAACTACATTACTATAACATCCCATCAATAATATTAAAAAATGTTCTATCCGTAAACAATACTAACTTATTTCCAAAATAATCCATTCCAATCTTTCGGCTTATCTAAAATACTTCAGTCCAAGCTTATAGTATAAAGAAAACAATTTCTAGAAAGGCTATCTACCAAGAATGTGAATACAAGCATTTATCCCACATATATCATAAGATATATATTATTGGTTGCATTCCAAACACATGAATACCAAAGTCATATATTCTCTTGAAATATTAATTACCATAGAAACTTAGTGAAAACATGAATACTGTCAAAAGGCAACTCTTTCCACATAACAGAATCCCAAAATATATATATATAATCACACCATAATATCACTTATTCCTTATATCAGTCATGAGCTCCTGAATACTGTCAAACATTTCATTTTCTCTTTATCCCTTCATTATGCGCATATCATCTGCTTTGCAAAATATTTGAATCACTTTTCATGGTTACCTGTACAATAAAATTATTCAAAACCACAATAGACTAACACAAAAATATTCTAATACACCATAAAAGTACCTCAAAAAAATTATTCTTGAATACCAATACATAAAAACTTAAATCCATCCTCTTCAATTATTGTCCTGGAATAAGTCCTTCCTTGATTTTAGAAGATACTTTTTAGGTCAGGGAATTGAGTTGGGTAATGGCCACGTTCTCTACAAATAAGACATTGAGCACCATAACAGTCTGTCACTCTATGACCCTTTTCTCCACACAGATAACATTTGTCCCTCCATTTGAGTTATTCCTCAAGGTTCTTCTTCCCTTCTTTAGAAATCTCAATCTTCCTTTATTGATTCTCCTCAACATGTGAACATGCATAAAAGTCTATCTTCCTCTTTTTTGATGAATTAGGCATACCACTAAATTTCACGTTGTTAATCATATATCGTGATTACTGATTCGGCATAATCACAATATCTTTCTCTCTAGGAATTATGCAATTTCATTGCTCATAGTCACCAATTTGTCTATTTGATTCAATGTTAATCGAATTCCTTCTGGTTCCCTCCATTGACTAAAACACAAAAATAATTCTGTGAGAGGCAAAAATCATACAAGGAAAATAACATAATCAAGGGGGAGTACCTTAAATATCTAACATATTAGGATAAATTCTATGATCGTTACCGTAGTTCTAGGACTATATCCTATACGTATACTTATCCTTAGGTATATCCCTAAACATACCTGAGAAATATCTATAGGGATCTCACTAACGTTTTCACATCCTAGTTTCCAAAAGTTGACTAAACCTTTCCTCTGATACAAACTGTAGAGACCCGAAGCCTGACATTCATGGACGTTACATTACTTTTGCGGAATATCTAATACATAACAAAAATAGACACACAAGGACTGTAATAGTTTAGTGTCTTTGGAAACATGGAATATAAACTTCTAATCATGTTGAAAGATCTTCAACATCTCCCATAACGATCCTACCCTATTTGTTTCCTTACCTAAAACCATTCTTTTAATCCTGTGGGAAAAGAAAACCTAAAAAGGGTGAGCTCAAATGCTCAGTAAGGGTAAGCATGGAGAAAAAAACAAACCATATAAATTTGAACTTAAAAACATGAACATAATATTTAATCATCAAAATCTTGAGCAATGACATAAAACATGGTAGTACGTAAGACATAGATCATGAAGAGACATTAATCATGATAAATTAGCATGGGAATAAAACATGTAATTTTGGAAACCATTAATCACATGATATGATTTTTATAGTATCCAAGGAATTGCTTCCAAGACCATCTTAGTGGACAAATTCCCTTTCTGAATCGAGATCACTCCTCGTTCTAGTCCTGTATTACTGAACCGGTTTAACTTCAAATTCCAGCCATTTCTATCTCATGAGATATAAATCTTTACCCAATGCATTGGAGGGAGATATATGTCCCACCCATCTCATAATTAAATCATTCTTACTTGTGCCACAAAATAAACATACTTTATTCAAAATAACCCAAAGAATAAAATGGGTTTCATAAACATCATTCCATCATCACATAATCTATATAAAATAAATGGATATCATTTAATAATAAGAAATGTGAAGCCATGTAAATCATATAGACATTATACTTGAAACATACACATATGAAATAATGTCATCTTATATGGAAAATGGTTTTGGTAATGTACTTGAAATGAATTCTTGAGGAAAATATCCTTTCTTCTTGAAAAGCATTTTATTTTCACAAAATTCCATGCAATTTTAAAAGAAAGAGATTTTTTTGAAAATAGTCATGAAATATTTTGGAGTAAGCTTCATGAAAATAAGGTTTTATAAAATAGTAAAAATCCTTTCATGCTGTATAAGTTTAAAAAAAACATTCATCTCGTTCTTTTGCTAGAAAAGTCAAAAAAGTACCTCATAACGTAATCAAAAGAAAGATTCATTACATACCATGTTGTAAAAGTCAAAAATGGGTAAAAGTAATTTAAAAATACATGAAAACACTTTTATAAAACATGGACATGGATGATAGAAATAACCCCAGTAAATACTTACGAATAACAATCTCAGATAAGAATGAGATTGCAAAATTTTCCCTTAACTTAGGTCTGATTTGCTTCGTATGGATCTGACCCTCCTGTTTAATGATTTAAATAATTTAATTGACTTATTACAGAATCATATTCACTATTATGATATCATATATAGTTCACTTATGACTTTATATTACCCATTCTTTAAAAAATTATTGTTAAAGTAGCGTTTTGGGTAAAATCATTTCATTTGTCATTCGTGTTTTAACTTGAAATTATTCATATGATTACATAGATCATGGTTAATTACATCCAGAATGTAAAACATGATTTATATATAATATATATTCAGAATATACATATATATAATAGATCGATAAATGGAATTAAATACACCGTTCATGGAGACGGTAGGCCGTACGTACGCATGAACGCTGTTTTCGTTTCGTTATTGAATTGAATGGAATTAAGTAGATGACAAAAATTTATATATATAAATAAATACAGTATCATTATTATGTCATATGTTTAATGATTACTTATTATATATACTTTATAATCATTCATGAATGGTTAATCATTGAGAATTAATCTCATCGCGTCGTGGAGACGGTAGTCCGTACGTACGCACGAGCGATGATGTCATTCCAATGATCGGGGAATTGTATTGAAGTGTATGTATAATATTTAAGAATAAATATCACTTTACAATAATCATATATAGTCATTATTTACACCATTATACCCATCCATGTATGGTGGTGGTGGAAAATAGATTACACCACGGCGTGGAGACGATATTCTGAACGTACGCACGCGCGATGATTTCGTTTTCCGTAGGATGGATAAATGGTTAAATAGGGATGTTTCATAACTATAATAACATATCAATATATTATTGATAATTATGTTATTACTTCATAATTAAACAAATAAATAAGAATAAGTGGAAGAAGAAATAAAGTTGAAAGAATCGGTAACGAACATTACCTCTTCTTCAAAGCGCCTCTTTGAGACCTACTCTTAGGGAACTACAATTGGTCTTTGAAGAAGACCAGGACCTCTATGATGTTTCTAGGGAATTGGAGAAGAGAATTTGGCAGGTTTTGTCTGAGCTTTAAGGCTCATAGTGGTGTGTGGAATAGATAGAGGAGGAGCCCTTTAATAATGGAGGGGAGGGGCACCTTTGGAAATCTTAAAAATATTAATTTATAATAAAACTAACCAAACATAAAAAACTCCAAAAATGACTCATATTAGAATATTATATGCGATAGGGTAGTAATATCATCATCAAATTAAATTTTGACATGTTAGGAAATTATTTTAAACATTATCAACTTGATTTATCCTTACTTAATCAATTTAATTTTATTTGTGGTAATAAAATTCTAATTTTTAAATTATAACAAATAATTAATTATTTGTTGTGAATTGTCCATAATTGTAAACTTTATAATATTTTAGACTATATAAATTTAAATTTATAATTTTTATATATTTTTGTGATTTTTAAACAGTTTTATAATATGTTATTTTTATAAAATAACAATAGTGTCAATTTTGACACTATTCATTTATTTGAATTTAAATAAAATATATACAGAAGAAATGTTCAAAATAAAAGTTTTAATAGATTCATAAAAGGTCATATGTATCTATAAAATTATTGGAGAACATTAAATAGTTCATATAATATTTATTTTATTATTTTTAAAACCGTTTTTTGGTTTATTTCTTAATAAAACAATTACTACAACATTTTTTATAATTATTTAATATACATATTTGTTTCATAAAAATTAAAAAAAAATCCTATAATAAAGATAAATCTATTACCATTCACAATAATACTTTTACTTGAACTTATCATCTTAAAATCACAATATTTAAATTTTTATATTTCTTAAATTATGAAGGTGACAACTTTGCCATCATTAAAAATAAAATAATATAAGTGTCATAATCACTTTTATAAGACTCAAAAAGGTTATATATTAGGAAATTCTATGCCTAAGGTGTAGATATACACTACCAATAAGTTTTTTTCAGGTTTGAGGGCCTTTTAATGGGTATTATTATTTCAATAAAAACAATATTACTGATTTTTCACTTAATACATAATTTCGGCATCATTAATGTATCACCATTAATGACAATTATATAATCCCTTAAAATTCTAAATAAGCTATCATAATGTAGATAATTTTATTATCTTTTTGGAGACTATTAATGTTCGAGGTTTTATGACGTTTATCACTAAATTAAAATTATTATACTTATAAGATTTAAGAGAGTGACATGATGTCACTTTCTTTGGTGTTAATAATAATTAAGTTATTTTCATGGTAAAAAGTCCATAAAATTAATCTAATCCGGCCATTATGTGATATGGGTATACTTTTATCCATCCAATACAATTTTTTCATGTGTTAGGGTAATTTTATAATATTATATTTACACTTAATTACCAGATTTACCTTTAACTATGGTAAATAAAATTTATCGTAGTTACTATTAATAAAACGTAGCCTATTAAAATAATTTGGACCCACCAATTCCAAATATGGAATCCATTTTTTCAAATTCAATACACAAAAGTTGAAAAAATTAAATTAAAATGAACCCCGTTGTCGAATGAAAACGGGTTTTTAATTAAAATATTGCAAATGATTGAATTGATTTAACCTACGAATTCAATGTAAAATCAATGCTAATGACATAAATTATATTAAATGGTAAAAATATATTATATTTACACTTTAAAACCATTCAATATTATAATTTAACCACATAAGTTATTACAATGAAATAGTTTATTTTAATTAAAATATAGCGTGTTTTTACTATTCATTAAAATATGAAAGTTATCAGAGAAATATAAAAACTTTATCCAATGTAAATTTTTATATCCTGATTCAAAAGAAGAATTTTATTTTGTCATATTGAACTTATAAAAATTTCAACAACTAGATTTAATGTGGGTGCGCCATCAAAAGGTGGCAAAACTGCATTTTTTGAAAAATACTTATTTTACCCGATTTTTTTTTGTTCTTATATGATGTTCTAGAAAATATGTAAGATGAATAATAATGTTATAAAATTAAAAATGTAGTTAATACTATTCATGACAGCTAGTTCATAATAATATTATAATAATATATCGTTTTTTAGTAAAACCCGGTATTGCGTACAACACACGCTATCGAGGAAGGTTGCAATTGCATGTAACGAAAGCCAAGTTAGGGTTGCGTGTTGTGCAAGACTCCATTGTTGTTTCATATAACATAATCCAACCATATTTCATTTATACATTGAATATATATATATACACACACTCAATGTTGCGTAGAATGACTATTATCAAATGAACTTGAAATTGTGTGTAACACAATCTAAGAATAGTGTTTCGTATACTGCAAGCTAATACGGTGTTGCGTATAGCACAAGATAATCTTTTTGTAGCACAAAACAAATGACATCAAATAAATTACGAAGAATACTTATCATAAAATATCAGGTTGTTACATGTTCTCTATTTAGATATGTCTTAAATAACTTAACATGGAGATTTAGTGATTGATTAGAACTTTCATATGGACAAGATCCATTAATGAGAATAATCTCATCAATATGTCTTGGACAGAATGCATCAAACCCATAGATATGGGAGGCTTATTTATGACAAATTTGAGTCTCTTCAATGAAGATCTATTAAAAAAATCACTTGGAGACTGCTCATATCCACTGACATATCAATGCAGTTTCATTAAAATCACATCAAACTAAAATTAATTGATAGGTACTCCTTTAATAATTCATCCTCAAATAGGATAGACTTGAATACTACCTTTAATAGTCACATTTACTACTACAAAAGTATTGTCTATAAGAATTCATATTTGAATGTATGGGGGACTCCATGGTTAACTAGGATGATTCATGAGGCTCTAGAAATTATCCAAAACATGATGTATATCTCAACTGCTACTCTTCAGGATAATAATATATACACCTATTATTTTATTCATTATAATTTTCAAACTAAAATAAAATGGAATTCCTTCATTGATGGGGACACTCTCATTTGGAAAATCCATTCCACCAACTATCCCAGCCCCAACACTAGGTATCGACACATGTGTGATGGGAAGATCATTAATAATACCTGGATTATGGATTTTTGAACATTATTTTTCCCACAAGATACGTATTTTCTCCTACGGAGGATCTTGAAATGAATAAATCCTACATATAGTCTTCTGAGAAAATTGTCATGTAGATTTCTTCAACATGCCCTCACAGTCCTGCAATGGGGGAAACAATTAAACATGTTTTCTTCTATTTTATTTCACTTTAATGACATTTTGTTATAAATATACCCTGGCCTTTTATATGTATCATTAAATGTTTCAGGCATAAATAAAAATCAATATACAATACAAGTATCGTAACGTCTAGTGTCTTTGAAGACTAGGAACATTAAACTAAAAACAAGGGTCTAAAAAAATTTATTTATTTAATATTAATAAAGACATCTAGAATTAAATTTTGCTCATACATATTCACAGGATAAACTAGGGATGACATGAAAAAAGATGTGATCTAAAAATCCCAATAAGAGAATAAATATTATAATAAATATCTAGCACATGGGTTAGAAGGCATGACACAATGATAAGAAATGGCATGGAACACGATATAACATATAGAATCAAAACATATAAAATGTGGGATCATATAATCATGGAATCATAACAATGTGGAAGATAAATTAAACATCACATTAGAACATGTCAAGGATAGTTTCACATATAGAAGCATGATTCTACTCTAACCTCCATGACTATTTCAAATATAGCATGAGTCAGGGCTAACCACCAAGACTGTTGCACAAAACGTCTCTTAAGACTAAACATTAACCAATTAATTGGACTACTATCTAGGAAAACACATAATAACATATTAATGAATACGCGTGTCATGTTACGAATCATACATAATGAATAATGCATAAACATAAGGGTTACCCATGATATGAATTGGGTATCATAATCTAATAAAAAGGCATAACATAAGGTAATATCATAGTGGATTCCATGAATGAAAGTATTTAAATAATAAATGGACATTCAGAAGTAAAAATATGCATAGATCATGATAAGATATGTCAAATTTATATGACAACATGTTATAAGGGTATTTAAAAATCTATATAATTTAAACATTTTCCTGCAGTTTAAGAAAAATAATAAAGATATTTTTTAAAAGAAAATAGTATAATCTTTTAAATATTAAAAAAGTGAAACAAGTATTATTTCATCATAAAAAAGTTATTTTATAAAAAAAATGGTGTCTCAAAACTAATTATAGAGAGCTCTTTAAAATGGATAAGAATTCATGAAGTTCCCTTAAAACGAGAAAGCTTATTAGAAAGAATTAAGCATGGAAACTTTAGAAAAACATGTATATACCTAAAAATATGGAGGGATAGAACATGATAATTGATTTAGGAACATAATAATATAATTTATAATACTAAAAAAAAATAGAATTTCACTTGTGTAAAAAGTGAGTATGAATAACCCGAAGGAATGAAGGAGGTTCGGGAAGAATCTATGACATTTAGTCCAGATGTGTTCTCCACAATATCATAATTCCCTGGATAATAAAATTTTATTCATTAATTAATAACTCAAAAAATTATTCTACATGCAATTTGTTTAGTATAATTTTATTGTGTTCATTCGTGGCCTTTTTGATCAGTTATAGCGTTCAATTTTATCATTCGGATGTGGTCCCTTTATTAGATTTCAAGACCAGTTCACTTGTAGAAGAGTATGTATGTTCATGTTAAATGGAAAAGGAATTATAGAAATATAATTTTATTAAATTATTTTACTTTTAAATTATAAAATTCTTATATAATTCATTAGATTATATGGGATGATGATTAATCAATAGATAAAATTTTAATGATAATCACTTGGAATAATTTTGATGTTTTTCAATCACAATGAACTCCATTTGTTTTATAAATTAATTTCATCTATATAAAATTATTTAAGAACATTAATTAATATATAATACATATATTAACATCTATTTAAACTATAAAAATAGTTTCATGAATAACCATGATGATTGAAATTGAAAACCCTTCGTCCTTGACTGTGATAAATTAACACATCTCGAATGGTGTTTTTATTTTTAGTATAATAGGATGGGGAAGGATATAAGATGATGAATTATTCCAATAACATTACAAAATTTAATTATATTTAGTGTAATCTATTTATAATACCATTTATATTAGGGGAGGTCTGGAGAGTAATGAAATGAAATGAACTTGAAAATAAAATAAAAGAAACAATAAGATGAATTTACCTTTGAATTTGTCTCCCTTGAGAGACTCTTCGGGGAAGAGGTTTTGGTATTTTGATGAGACCATGATCTCCTTGACGTTAAGGAGTGGGTTTGGAAGACATTTGAGTTGAATTTTGAATTGGAAAAAGGTTTTAGAGGTGTGAGTGGAAGAGATGGTGAGGGTTAGGTTTTATAGTGGGGGAGAGGGGAGTTTTCTCAATATATAATTCATTAGCTTGTTATATTATTCAATACAAGAAATAGTGCTGACTCTTGAGACTAACTAAAGTAATTAGATTATGTCAGTTTGAACCAAGCATGATTACATCACCAACGATGTTATGAATAGTGCATTTAACTTGTAATATATATATGGTAAATTACCGTATTTAACTATTCACTAAATTCAAGTATTTAAAAAAATCCAAACTATTCAACCTAACCATTTTTCAGACATTAAAATTAAAAATTGAAGTCTATTTTACAAAAAAATAATTTTCTAAATATAAGAAATTTAATTTTTAATTAAAATGATAATTTAATTGAAAAATAGAAATTTTAAAATTAAAACTGTTTTTCTGAGACATTGAAAAATTAAATAAGTTCTCAAAAAATAAACTTATAATCATAAGACATCCAAATACAAATTTATAAATACATTTTATAAAAAAATCTATAAATTAGTTAAATTATTCATAAAATTTTATTTAAATATGCCTGAAATCAAAAATACAAACATTGAATTAATAAATTTTAAAATATTTATTCACTTAGACTATGATATAATTATATAATATTTTCTATTATAAGATAGAAAATTGTTATTTATAATATCATTAAAGAGGTAACAAATTCATTATCTGGTTTATTATTAATAAGGGTCACATTACTATTCCAAATTTCAAGTTACTATTTCATTTGTATATGTTCTATAACTTCTAGGGATACCTTTTATTTCACTCATTCTTAAATTATAAATATTGAATTTTTTCCTATAAGTAGTCATATGTGATTATACAATAAGACATAATTATTAGAAGGGAATTCTATTAATAAAACACTAGGTCATTACGTCCCCCTTAAAAAATTTCTCCATCATAATTCCGTATTACATTCTAGGATGAAAAAAGGTGTTGGTACTTATGTTTCATTTCTTCCTTTAGTTCCCATGTTTCCTCTTAATACATATGATTCAACTATAATACATTTTCTAGGTGAGTAGTATTTTTGTACAGAACATTATCATTATGATTGAAGATATTCACTAGATACTTCTCATAATATAGATGATTTCCCAACTATACTACCTCTGAAGACATTACATGTGAAAGATCCGGTATTATAATGGATCTGACCTTCTTGGTACATTAATTTGTCTAATTCTAGTGCTGGGGGTATCTTGTGGACCATAAATGACTCATTTAAGAGTTTTCCAAATTTCAAGATGAATAAATGTTGGCAATGATGGGCTGTAAGTGGAACCGGTCGACATTGGTGCTAGGGCGATGGTACTTAGGAGATGGTTCTAGGGCGACACCCATTATTAGGTCATTTACAATTTTTCCAGGACTTTATAGTTTCCCTCCAGTAATATATCTTTTGATGTAAAATTGTTTTAATACCCCTTTCAAAGTGATTTAAGGCCCGTAAAAGATTTCATAAACCCCAATGAGTCAGGAGACACATGAGTTACAAAAACGCGTGCCCGGTCACACCCTTTACTGCATTTTCTAGCTTTTTTGTGATTTCAAGTTTCTCCCTTGTTACATGTTTTCTCCGTTTAAAGGAAATATATTAACTCATGGCCATTATCTCCACCATCACCTACGTGAATTATTAAATCTCAATAAATCCCATTGTGTGAAACCGCCGTGCTTCATGATCGAGCCACAATCCGACTTTTATGTTCTTCAAAATGGTCTCCCTGATTTTATGATCTGGAATCTTCTTAAGGTGTGATCCTCTATTCCTTGTTCCTTGTTGTTCACTTAGTTCTCTTAAATACTTACTCACAATATAAATCATGCACTCGTGCTGGAGCCTTTCCCTCTCATCCTTGGAGTCCTTTGAGTTCTTCCTTTGCAAGTTACACATCCCCAGTTCTTAGAGCAGTGACAAAACATCGATCCATGATCATCCAGGTTGGGGTTCTTCCATTGTCTTTGTTTACTGTACATCTTGTGGGGTGGTTATGATGATGTTCCCTCATGACATAGATGAAACCAAGTTTAACATAGATAATTAACATACTTTTTAAAATAATTAAGGGGTGGGAATGATGAAGATGTTGTTTCCATCTTTTACGTTTGTTTTTATGTTGTGAATTATATATACTCATTTCCACTAAATATTGAGGTTGTTTGTGGTCCTTTGTTATTCCCAGATAAAGCATTGTTTTTCTAGATAATATTGTTATTCAAATGCTGTAACATGGAAAATATTTAATCACATGAACTTGTTTGATTAAATGGATTGCCAACGAATAAGATACCCTATTAGATCACACTAGTTAACCAAATGGAAATAAGGTACATATTTAATAGTGTGGTAAAATATAAAAAATCCCTTTCTTTTTTCTGGTAATATGAATGGTTGTTCTGTTAAATTTTTGTGGGGTGACTTGAAAAGGTGACAGAATTTTCTGGTTGAGATGTTATTGGCCTATAAATTTGGGTGCATGTGGAGTGGGTATGTTGGGGTTTGGTTTGGTTCTAGTACTTTGAGGGATCTCATGGATCCCTTTTGATGTTGTCACTTTACAAGAGAACCAGGTATTAATTCTTAAACATTTTCTTGGATTTTTTCCCCTTAGACATTGTTTTGCCTTGTGATTATTCGAGTTAGTTCCCCAATAGTTAAGGAATTAATAAATAGAATCACTTGAACATGATAATATGAATAGGTACAATGGGGGATTTGTTTCCCAAATATGGGTTTTGTTCTAGTTGTGGATGTGGTGTATTTGTGCATGTAAGGATAATAGTGAGAGTGGTTATATACAAGCTGGTTGTCTATTTAGGAACCATTAGGTTGGGATGCGTGCTTGATTACCTTTATGTATAATATTAGTTATTTTATTTCTTATATGCACCCCACACATGTTGATAAATTCATGTCAAACACCCCCATTTCATGGGGGAGGGTGTTTTTGCCAAACATTTGTATGAGTGGCCGGTTATTATCTCCTATCTACTCCCTCCCACATGTAGTCCAAGACTATTAGAGTAGGATGTGATGACCTAAGGTTCATTATGGACCATTTTTCTTTAGTCAGGGTGTGTGGTGGTGGTTTAACCTTGTGTGTATGGGCAGGTTTGATTCCCAAGTGTCTTCGGGATGAAGTCCAGGTGTCTTTGGGCGTGGTAGTGGTTGTTCTAGACTAGGTGTCTTCAGGAATGGAAGTTGTTATTTTGGAATAGGTTTCTTAGGGATGGTGGTTTTTGTGGCCCAGGTTTCTAAGGGCATGGTTATGTGTGGTTGGGGTGGCCAAGGTGTTTGCGGTCCAGATTCATGGTGGTGGTGGCCCATAAGGTTGTTTTTGGGGTGGTAGTGGGGCTGTAGTGGAACCTTTGGGGGAGGTCAAACACGTCGGCTGTCCTAAGTAACCAGTGGTAAAGTGGTGCAAGGTAACCAAATATCAATGTGTTATTACTATTACTTTACATGACTTGCGTTATTTGGGGAGTGTGCCTTGGTGAGGTCGGGTGGATAGTTTCCTTTCTTAGGTGCTCTGATTATATCTACATTCTCACAGGGCATTAGAATGTCTCCCCACTTGTGCACGAGAGCTTTTGGTTTCTCATTTGATTAAACATGCATACTCAACCTATGTATATAAAATGGATATCCAGATTCCAAGAGGACTTTGAGGACTTTTTCATACCTTACTAGCTCATATGTTGGGAAAGTTGTTGTTGCTGATTTTCTTTTCTTTTGTTACTTCCTTTCAGAGTTTTCTTGTACTCTGTATCCATTTATATTGAACATGGATATGGTAATGGACTTTTTTGGATTTAGTTTTACTTTCATTATTTTTAGGTGTTGTGTTTACCATCTTACCTTATGATCTTATTCTATAAAAAGGGAAATACACTACAAGAAAATGTCCATTTCACAATAGTTTTTTTGGAAATAGAGATGGTTTAAACAGCCCCCATATGATTCTATGGTGGTTTCAAAAAACCAACACTAAAGTGTGTGTTAAAATACAATATGTGGTGGTTTCATTGACATAGCATCATTTTATGGTAACTGTTATAGTGGACGCATTTTATGGTAGTTCTATGGTTCTAGGGGTGGTTTTCCCAGCAAAACTGATATTTTTAGCGGATATTATACAGCTGCTAAAAAAATAACAATTTCTCTTGGTAAAACTGCCCCTAAAACCATAGAACCACCAAAAAAATAATAAATAAATTTGAAAAATGTCTAGCGGTGGTTTTAGCCGCCACTAAATTATTTTCTGTACTAGTGGTTTTAACCAACGAACATTTCAAAATTCCATAATTGTAGAGGCGGTTAAAACCACTCCTAAAACTAGATTTACAAAAAAAATGCAACTAATACTACAAGCCTATTACCAATTCCCTGAAACAAAAACCATTCCAATTGATGTTATACTTCATAACCACAACACATCGCGACCACCCCACATCACAACCAGCCCACATAACCACCACCTCACATCATAACCACTACACATCAATACAATTACACATAATGTATTTTCAATAAGGGGTTTTATCATAATAACTAAATTATTATGAAGGATATAAACATAGAAATACAATATTTCATGGGAAATCAATTTTAGAGGTAGATATATATTCTTAGTCATTTTTATATTTGTTGAGGTTATACAAACATACATAGAACTTTTTATACAAACAAAAACCACACATTTTCAAAAAAAATAAGTAATAATGGGAAAACCAAGTAAGTGTGGCCATATAAGAATAAATAACAATAATAAGTAAAAATATTTTGATCTCCCCCTTCCCCTTAAAATTCAATTAATGTTTTTCATTAGCATTTTTAAGATGATATGTACCATTTAACCAATCAAATAAAAAAGCATGATATTTCCAAATGTAAATATAAACAAGGGGAGATGAAGGATCCCCAACCTTGACCAAATCTTCAACTAGAAATGAACATGAACTAACGAAAAACCACCACTGATCTCAAGTGAATCACTATTGAATCCAATGAATAATAATAATCCATAAAAAACAACCTAAAAAGAAGAAAATTACCACCATAATGAACTCTTGAGTATAAAAGAAAGATAATAAAGAAGTAATGGGGAAATAGAGGGCCACCATGAATCAAATAATGTCAAAATCAATGATCCAATATGATACAAGTAGTTTGGAACACCATGGGAGGTGACCGGGGAAGGGGAGGATGAGTAAGGGTCAACCAAGAATTGAGGGAAAGTACAAAATTCAAAAAAATAGAGGTAATAAAACACATATTTATAAGTGAATCACACAAGACTCTACCAAAACATGGTCAATATCCAAAACTCATGTCGTCGGTTTGGTAAAAATGGGATCTAGAACCCTCATAGTCATTTTATATTTTTCCCATTTTGAAATGGAATTTGGCCTCCCAAAAATCATAGAACATGGAGTGGTCTAAGACATAACGGTTATTCAATATTTATCCATGTATAGAATCCATTACCTAGTTTCCATTTCTTAACCATTTTACCCTCACCATGCCCAAGGCTACAATGTGGTGAGCTTGGGTTTCCTATTTTCGACAGGTGGTCCTCTGATTTTCCATTCCCCCCAAAGGAAATTTCAAGATTATCATGGTGCATTTGAAAACCACTTGAAAAACACGTATACCACCACGTAATCCCAAAATCATGGTTATATAGCCTATTTTACACAAGAGTATTCCCAACATAAAACCACCTCTTTCATATCCAGAGAAGTCATTACACAAGCCATGGTGGCATTTAAAAATCCAAAACACCACCTCAGACCTCAAAATCAGCAAAACCTCTCTCCCTAAACATCCCCAAGACTTGATAATAGACAAAGGGAAGTTTATAAAGGGTATGTACTATTACAATCATTCTATTTATTTTGTTTTCCCTATTATTTCTCAATTCAATGTCAAGGTAATAATATTTTCTCCAAAATTATAAGAACTAGTTTTGATTGATTCCTATTTTCATGGGATACATAGTGATTCTTAGATCTCCTATCTCAATCCTGACCAAAAAACCAATATCAAATCCCCCACTTTATCTTAGTGACTAGGATTATTCATTCACATTGGTTTTCCATCCATAGGGTTAGAATCCAGACAAGTTCATTTCATTTTAAACATCAGTTTAAACTACATTAAACCTCATCAATTTGAATCTTTTTAGAGAAGTCTACCTAGTAAGATCTCTATTCATCTATATATTATCCAAATCTACATATGGATCCATAGAATGTTGTTCTTTATCCAAAAACCATGTTATTAAAAAATGCATCATAAAAAATGAATTATGAAAAAAAAGAATAGACATATATGGTGCATATCACAGTCGATAAATAAAGACATAAAAGGAAATATAAATCAATAAAACACAAAAAAGAAAACATGAGGAATCAAGAAAATGTTAGGTCATGAAATTTTTTGGTGGAAACTATGTGCCACAAATGATACATATACAAACCGACTATTACCATATTTATCCAACATATCAAAAAATAAAATAATCATGATCCGATGATGAACAAAGCTCATAGCCTTCTCAACCTCCATCTCTACTTCCTTCTACCACCTGAAAGAACATTATATTGATAATTAAATATGGTTGTATATTTTTTTTAAACTTAAAACCAATAAAGTGTGAAAACTAAATGATTTTGATTTTTTTGGTTTTACCTGCTCACCACCAGTCGATGCAACACCCCCAGAGCAGATCCAGTCATCTTCCGATATAAATCAATCAACGCTTTCTACAAAGAGAACATCTGATCCCCCTGGTTGTGAATTGTGCTTCGTAGAAAAACTTTCTCTCTTTGAGTATCTCGGGTAATGGACTAACTAAAAATATAAGGTGATGCTGCTGCAATCCCTAGTCTCCTTCAAATTAACTCAGAAGGTACGGGTCCCAAACCCATCATGCACACTCTACCAGGATTCTTCTTCCCAATGTCTTAAGAAACCGAGTCATCCTGGGAGACTGAGTAAGACTTCGTAGGATTGGCATCCCACAGTTTTTTAATATTTACATATAAGTAATATATCATTCAAATTAGAAAAAATATATATATTAACATAGTAAAAACTGATAATAAGTTATTATAATGAAAAATGAGTTCATATTTCATCTTCTTTGGCAGGCTCATTAAAAAAACTTCTATCAGATTTTTGATGAACATTCAACCACACTTCTGATGAGGATGATTCTCTCCCTAAACACTATAACTACATTAAACAAACATTACTCAAACATTTAATATATTAAATAAATAATATTCTCTTATAAATATTTAAACTAATTAAAATAATTCTAGAGTAGATCAGCTTCTATAAAAACTCTTTAACCCTGTAGTGTGAGGGATGAACTTCTTAGCCCAGCTTGATGAATTTTTTCATGAAAGATTCTGAAATATATAAAATGGAATTTAATAGAAATGTATTCAATTTCATCCCCACTTCATATACATGTATAAAAAAATGAGATTTTTATAGTGATATATATTTTAATACCATCTTCTTCTCATCACAATGTCTGTAAAAAAAAATTTCCATTGATCTTTGGGTACCCCGTCAAGTATCTTGTCATAAATATGTTTGGAGGTAAACAAAGTATTTTTTAATAACCACAAAATATCCATTTAATTTCCTTCCATTTTTGCCACGATTTTTCAATTTCCACTTTCGTGATATCACATCAGCAATCGTAAAGGGGAAGAACATCTGAACAAAGAAAATCATTTTGAAAATATTAATAACATGATATTCTATTACATCATTATGGATGTAGATATTTCCCACATATTTTTTTTGAAAAATGCGAAGAATTGGAGTACACCAGTAGTAACTTTTTTAGGTACTAATGTACGCAATGCCAATGTTAGTAACTTCTGTGACAAAATATGTTAATCATGACATTTAAATCCATGTAAAATACAATTCTGTAAGTCAACACACCTTGAGATGTAACATGAATGCCCATCAGATACTTTTATATGCCTTAAAATTTGATGGAAAATATCTTTATCCCTATTTTTCATTGAAAAAATTAACAAACAATACTTTTCTTTATGTTCTAGACAGAGATCACGTTTTATGTTCATTACATGTAATTATTTCCAAGAACTGAGATGATCCTTTGACATTCCATTCTCATTAATAAATGTGAAGATCAAATTTTCACATAAATTCATCTCAATATGAATCACATCAAGATTATTCTGCTACAAATTAAATTTCCAATATGGATGTTTGAATAATATAATTTTTTTCTACCATTGATGCATTTCTATTTCACTTGACGATGCACTTCGAACCCATTTACCACTATCATTCAAATGATAAACCTTCCCAAATTCTATTTCAACATCTCAGTGTTTTTTCTAGATTTTAGAACTAGTTAACAACTTTTATGGTTGTCTACGATCAATGAAACTGTTAAATTTTTATTTGTTCACCTGAAATCTATGACATGCTTCAAGATATATTTGATGGCACAAGAAGCACCATTTTAATCTTTGAGGATTCCGTTTTGGCACAAAATCAATGTTACAATCAGGACAAGACAAATACATTTAATTCTTCCAACTAGATAAATTCCCAAGACCAGGGAAGTCACTAATGGTTCACATTAAAGTAGCATGTATTTTGAACATTGTTTTAGAAGAAGCATCAAATGTCTCAACACTGTTGGTCAATAAATCCTATATTAAATAAATTAAAGGCTGAAAGTATACATCAATATCATTTATAGGCATTTTTTCTAGGAAACATCATTTAAATAATAAAAGATGTTTTTTTCATACACATCTATGGAGAAAGATTGTAAGGGATCAAAACAACTTGGAAAGTACTATAACTTGTGCTCAAAAGTGTCAAATGGGTTGAATCCATCAACATCAAATACCAATTGAACATTCATAGGATCAGCTGAGAAATCTATATGTAATGAGTCAATTTTCATTCATGATTGTGAATGTTGTGGATATCACATTAAAATATCATTTTTATTATCTACAGAATTCCACTTCATGATTTCTTTAGTTTTCGATAACATTAATAATCTTTGCAATCAAGGATTTAATTTAATGTAACGAAAAACCTTTGCAGGTGTATTACATTTCTTCTTCTTCATGGTTGTATGTTGATTCAGAATTCCAACATCACCCATTGACAACCATCTAGAAGAAGAATTTTTTTTTCAGTCCAGTCTACTTGAATCCTCTCACCAATAAAAAATACCATCATAGGGACACACATGTATTATTGTATAATTCAAACCAATCATTTTAACAACTTTTTTCATATCATAAAAATACTCAGGGATAGTTTCTTCTATAAATGCATCATGCAACAATTACAATATCACAGACATTGCCTTATTTGTACATCCACATTGAAATTTGATATGGTATAACTTCAGCAGAAAATAATTTTTTTATTATTTTATACATCCACTATACAACTCTTGATTTCCATCCTCTACTAAATCATGAATCATATTTTCCTCAGTGAAGTTTTCTCTTACCTTATTCTCCACACAATCCAGATGATGATCCAAAGATAAGTTACAGTCTCCATCTGGTTGTCCTAAAGTCTCAAAAACATCACTTGTCATGTTGTTATATGTAACACTATCATTTGGTTTTCGTAATATATTTTATTGTTGATAGTGGTGTATTTCTGTTTCAAATGCATCATTTATAAGGTTTTTCATTTCATTTCCCATTGGCGACAAAGTTGAGAGCTCATTTTATGGATTGACACCAGTGCTAAACCATTCTGAAACATTCGATTATCCATTCCAAATCCAACAAAAATATTGACTAGGGAATTTCATTAATATGAAATGTTTATAAACATCAACTCACGTAAACCATTTCTAAATTTACATTTAGTACATGGACATATTATTCTTCCTTCAACCAATTGATTGAAAATTTAAAAATCTAAAAACTCTTTCAAACCCTTAACATTCTGAGGTGTGTTCCTCAGTAATGTGATCCAACTTTTATCCATGTATATCACAATGTGCATAAAAATTATTAAAAAAAATTAAAACACAATAATATTAATAAATAGGGATAGAGATTTATATATACTAGTTGAAAAAATATATAAATGAGTTAAATATTTGGAAAAAGTATAGGATTATATCAAAAAAAATATTCAAAGACACCTTTTTCCAATAGCTCATGGTAACTTAAGTAAATTTACGATGATATCTGGCAATGACATTTCTCATTATATACATATTAAGTCTCAAAATTACTATCTCATTTTCAGAAAGACATCCCAAACAATATATAAATTTCAAAGACGAGTCATGAATGCCATTGATACCAATTTTTCACAAACCAACCTAGATAACCAACCTATGCGGCATATTATAAGGCTTATATGTAAATCACAGATTCCATGGAAGAATAGATACATAAAAAATTAGAATGAGCGTGAGAAAATAGAGGCATTTTATATTTTTGATGATATGAATGTGTGATAAAGGATACAGGGGAAAATTATGAGATACCTAATGATCTTAAGGTGGAACGAACCTAACACCTCTTTTGATAACATTTTTTCATGAACCTACACAAGATGTCCCTCTTTTAGATGCCTGGTCTGACCCATGTTAAGTCCTAAAGGGTGTTCCCAACCAATATGGTATGTAAAAAGTGCTAATGAAACAATGAAATACCACCTAATAATGATTTCACCCAATAAATAATTATGGAAATAATTAGTTGAAAAAAATAAAATTTCATCATGACCTTTTCCTACATCAGACTTCCACTCCATAGAAAAATAACAAAGTAGCAACCTAATATCAATACTAGGAACTGTAATAAATAACAATAAGAACTAAAAACTCCATTCCCCCTTGAACTCCATCTCCTGTTAGGAAAAATGTCCCCTCAAGTAGCCTTTCTTTTCCCATTGGAACCTATATCTACCCTTAGTCTGTTGAAAGTAGTAAAAGCCTATGTGGCGAATCCAATAAAAAGGAAATAAAGAAAAACTAAACTAAAAACATAACTACCATATTATGAAACATACCAATATTTAATTCATATCAAACCTAGGTCTAAAAAATACATAAATTTTTTGGCATCCATTGGAGTAAATGTTATTTTTAAAAACTCATTATAGTGACCGAATTGGTCAACAATTATTTGGAAATCAAAATCGAACCTTTGAAAAATCACTTTTCACACTACATCGTTCACGTTCAAAATGACACTTCACACATAGAAATGTGTACACCTAATAATATATATATGTTCCCCTTTTCCAAATGCACATATTCCCAATTATTTACCAATCTCATATCCCAATTTTTTATGTCTTAGAACTCCAATTTCATCTAAACAACATATACCACTATGCCAAAACATGAACACAATGCTTCTCACATTAATGAAATAGGTCACCACCCCACAACAAAATCATATCACACATTTCCAAAAAATTCCTAGTCCATCACATCATAATCATCACCAAAGTAGTAGGGTATTTTGAATTTGAAGTACATCATCTTCGTTCACTCCTCCTACAATGCACGAACCCCATTATTGGATGCCCCACAACCTGGTAAAAACACATCATTCCTGAAAACCCTTAATCCAATACCCCAAAACATGGTAATATCACATGACACCAAAAATGACATGGGTTATCATCTAGTTCACTAATAGAAATCTATCCATCATAGCCTATGTATATCAACATTACTTGAATAGAGAGTGCAGAATAGGGGTCATCCAACTATCCATCATAATCCCTATGATGTTGTAAAAAACCTCAACATGTGAATATACTTGTATCCTATCTTCGTTCTCAATATAAGTGTGGTTCATATTGAAATCAAAATTATCATAAAATAATATACATATAGACAAAAATAATTCCAACATATGGGATTAAAAAAGCCACTATCCAATTAAAAAGAAAACCATTATTATTGATACCTATAAATTCATAACAACACACAAAACAAAATCCATTTCACACAATTAAAAATTCCCATTATCCCAAAAATTAAATTAATTGTCAAGTACAATCCTCATTCAACCACAAATCCCAACATGTATATTTTTCATAAATAATTTTCACCCCTTAACTATTCTATAACTTATCTATTTGATTCATTATTGAATAGTTATTTAATCTATCTGTACCCAAATATTTAGAATTAAAAAACCATGCATAAAAAGATGTTGATAATCCCTATCATACCATCTTCTTGTTTCATAATGAGAATAGAAAAAAACCACTACCTCAATTCACCAAAAGAACAACCATAGAACAACTACCTCATTTCCCCAACATTATGAAAAAAACACCACCTCACTTCCCCAAAATCATATCCAAACAACCACCTCATCACCTCCCCAATAGAATGAGAACATCTCAACCCTTAACACCACAATTAATTGATATCACAAACTGCCACCCCATACACACAACCATATGTCACAAAACATCATAGAATACAAAGAGAAAATCCTCCCTAAAATGAACTTAGAAAGAATCAGCAAGGCGCGGTGAGATGGTGAGGAGGCAGGGTGGAGAGGGGCTAGGGAATCAAGGGTCTCCATGGGGGGTCTCTCGAGGGTTAGGGGAGAAGGGGGGTCTCAAGGGAGGGGGGTGTCAGGTTTGAAAAAAATGTTTTAGCAGTGGTTTATTAAAAACCACAGCTATATCATTAACAAAAAAATCAGCTGCAATTTAGTAAAACGCCTCTAAAAACTACTAAAAAAGTCTATTAATGTTGTAGTGATACCTTCAATATTATGTGAGATTTTATACACTTGGTTCTAGTCACCACTCCGGGGCCTATTGAAGGCTGGACTCAGGGGTCATTATATCTCCTTTAACATGATGAAAGAAGGGTCTGGAAGTTTACTGTCCCTTCCTTCATCTTGGTGATGGTGGGTCGTGACCGAATGATGTCATAGGAGAAGGTTACGAGATAGGATAAAGATCGAGGTTAGTAATAGTGTGGAATCATTGGATGGCATGGAAATAACATTAGGTGATACTGGTTTATGGAATATTATAGGGAAGATGGGTTAGGACATTGGATTGTAGGTCCCCCAATGATCTGATGCAATGACTCTGGACCTACCGAATGACCAAGTGAGGCAATAAAGATTGCAGGGTAGATACCCTATAAAAAGGTACATCCATCATAATTACGTAGGTTCATGTGTGTTTTCGGTTTTCTAGGTATATACAATTAATAAAAATTTTAGAGAATATTTAATAGAATCTTCCACACTACTCAGGCTTAGGAATTCCTTGTTTAATTTGTAGATATGGAATGCGGACGACATCCATGAGTAGTGAGGGAGATGAATGCAAAAAATGGTTTTTTGGTTGATTAGTATTGGACTGATCAAGAGGAGGTGGAAAAACAGTGGAAAAATATGATTTGAGCCTTTTAGCAGCAGACCCTTAGGATGTATGAGGGTAACGTCTCAGACATGTAGACAGAGAGCCAGCTCAAGGAGATGGTAATATCTTTCAGTTTGATTTGGGATATGGCAGAGTAATGGGTTCTTCTAGCCATGATACATATGTGCGGAGCGGCGTGTCAGTGATGGAATCTATATCTCAGGGAGAAGAAGGAAGTTGAGATTTCATGGACTCAATTCAAGAAGGACATCCAGGTGAAATTCCTTTCTTCCACGACGAAGGATGAAAAGAGGCAAGAGATTATATCCCTTCAGAAAGAGAGTATGATATTAATGGAGTTAGGGAACATGTTAAAAGATCTTCTTCATTTCAATCCATACCACTTCCTGGATGAGGAGTCTTGGGAAAGGTGCCTAGAGGAGGTGCTATGACCTTCCCTCCAGTATGTTGTTACTCCCTTCACTCTACAAATGTATTTGGTGGTCCAGAATAAGGATGAAGTAGTGGAGAGAATTCACACATGGGGAGGTGTTCTGTGAGAGGGTAGCCAGTTGGTATCATCAAAGGGGATGTTTGTTCGCAGTAGGTCTCCAGCATTCAGGCCATCCAGGTTTTGACTGGCGGGAGTAGACCTTAGCGGTTCTTGTTTTGATCTCCCACTCGTCTCCAT
The DNA here is from genome assembly GCA_963277665.1 of Viscum album. Classification (NCBI taxonomy): domain Eukaryota; kingdom Viridiplantae; phylum Streptophyta; class Magnoliopsida; order Santalales; family Viscaceae; genus Viscum; species Viscum album. Next base: position 1,389,593,816 of record OY728160.1, read on the forward strand.
TTCTCTATGAGACTTGGACTGAGATTCTTCATATATGGAAGCCATGGGAACCTTTGGAATCAGTTCCTAGAGTGAGTGAAGTTTATTGGGGGTGGGATGGTTCAGTGCCCGCCTCAGCAACACCAACTTCCAGCCTATCCTTTCCAGTTGCAACAACATGGACAATGAGCTCCTGATCCACCGAGGATGGACAGTGCCGACGGAGGCCAACATTAGGGCTCCCCTCAAAGAACTCTACCAAGGCATAGTTTAGGAGGTGGATGATAGAAAATGGTTATAAGAGCAGGGTGTGGGTAGTTTCATGCCATAGAGACCATAGTTCTAGCTGGACTAGAGGCCATTCGAGGTACGATCAGTTTGTTTAGCTCTCTTGATTATGTCTTGTTTGATTCAGGAGATTTGTTCTCCTTAGTTGCACCTAATCTATCCCATTAGTTTTGCCTAGACATACTGATACTATCTATGACCCTGGTGCTGAGTACGCTAGATAGAGTTCAGACTATCCGGTTTGATGTTTTTCGAGGATTCACATAGATGTTGGGGATGCATCACTTCAATGTGGACGTCTTTCTACTATAGATGTATCCATAATAATTCATCTTTGGCATCAAATGGATGTTTTCCATGCACGTTGCTATCAACTGCTTTTGGAGAAGGACCGAGTTCATATATATGGGCGGCTAGTGTGTAGCGTTCATTGGAGAGAGGTGTTTCTAGGAGGGAATCCCGCATGTGAAGCCCCTTCATTTATTATTATTCATTGTGTTAGTGGAATCATAAGATGCAGAGATAGTGGGGGGATTCGGGGACTATTAGTGAGTTCCTGGATTTCATCCCCGATGTGGTTGTGAATCTACCCCCCTCAACTTGATGTTGAGTTCAGGATAGAATAAAAACTTGGTGACCATATGATTTCAGTGTCTCCCTATCACATGGAACCTTTTGAGTCACGAGATTTGTGGATTTAGGTTGATGACCTATTGAAGAAGGGTTTAATATGACCAAGAGAATCACCATGGGGTTCTCAATTCATGTTCGCGAAGAAGGTGGATGGTGGTCTCAGGCTGTGCATAGACTACCAATGCTTGAATCAGGTGATGGTCAAGAACCATTTCCCCCACTCGAGGATCATCAGACTTTTTGACTCATTGAAGGGAGCATTTTGGTTCTCTATGATCATCCACTGGTTTTGATAACCCAAATTGAGGATGAAGGAGGGTAAAAATTTGAATATTTCTTTCCAGTTTAGATATGGGCATTTTGAGTTCATGGTAATGTCGTTCAGTATTATGAATGGACTAGCTGTGTTTATAGGACTCATGACCACTATTTTCCATCAGTATCTATAATGGTTTGTAGTTTTTTTCATCAACTATATCCTGATCCACTCAAGGTCGGAGGATGACCAAACCGAGCTTCTACAGAAATTCTTGGAGGTCCTCCGACACAACCATATCTAAAGGAAGTTATCGAAGTGCATGTTCTGGATACAAGAGTTACACTTCCTTGGACATGTGTTGTCCAAGTAGTGAATAGTTATGGACCCATCAAAGATCGAATAATTTTTTTCCTGGGTAGCACCTAAGAATGTGACATCGGTTCATAATTTCATAGGACTAGTACGTTAATAACAGAGTATCCTACCATATTTCTCTAAAGTTGTTGCACCTTTGATGACCTTGACCCAAAAGACCATGCTTTTGTATAGAGTGAGCTATGCCAGGATGATTTTGGTCATCTAAAGGGGATGCTGGTTAGTGCCCCAGTGATGAGGTTTCTATAGGAAGGGGTAACATTTGAAGTGTTTCGGGATGCTTCTATTCTTTTCAAGGGGTGTGTGCTGATGAAACATTGGGGATTTATCTCATATGGGTCTAGGTAATTGTGTCCTCACAAATGTAACTATGCCACCCATGACATAGATCTTGTAGTAGTGGTGTTAACACTAATGTTGTGGCAGCATTACCTCATAGTGGAACACTTTGTGGTCTTCAAAAATCACAAGATCTTGAGGTATTTCTTCTCCTAGAGAGACCTGAACTTGTTGTAGTGGAGGTGGAAGGAGCTTCATTCAGACTAAGGCATCGAGATCTCCTACTCCTCAGGAAAGGAGAACATGTTTTCCAACAACATGATCAGGAAATCTTTGAAGGATGATGTTTGGGAGTTAGTAGATTCTTGGAAAGCGATAGAGGAGTTGGCTACTTTACATCCGTGCATGAGAGTGGAGGATGGTAGATGCACTCTATTTCAGAGGACAATGAAGTCTTCCTTGGTACGAAAAGTGGGGGAGTCTCTGTTGGGAGACTCAAAGAACTATTCATGTGTGACCATGTTAGACAAGGTGATTCTTTGGAAGGTTGGTCGATGGATTGAAATAATCAGATGATTTTCCACATAAATTTGATTGTCTTTGAGACGATTCACGAGAGTGTTCTTAATGAGTTCTAGAGCTCACCCCTGGTGGTACACCATGGAGTTTCCAATTTATACTGGGGCTTGAGAGGTAATTTTTGGTGGCCCGAAGTGAAGTATGAGGTTGTGGAGTTTGTGGAAAAGTTTCTCATGTGTCAGCATGTGAAGGCTGAACAACATGTTCTCGATGGTCTGTTGTTGCCCTTATACATTATTGATTGTAAGTGTGATGACATCTCTATTGATTTTGTCACAGTACTACCAAGAGCCAAGGGATTTTGTGATTCCATCTTGGTATTGGTGGCATGTTTTAGAAAATCAGCTCACATTATAGTGATTAAGAAGTCAAGCATAGTGGATTCTTTAACACAGAAAGACATTGGTGAAGTTGTGCTTATGCATGAAGTTCCCAAAACCATCATTTCCTATCTGGATATATTATTTTCTTCACTGGTATAGAAATTATTGCAACATGATTTTCTCACCCAGCTATTCTTTGTCACTGCTTTCTGCCCTCAGGCGGATGGACTAACATAGTGGACCATCCAGACACTGGAGGATACACTGCAAGCCTGTGTTCTAGACTTCGAAGGATCATCAGTATAACACTTTCCTCTATTATAGTTTACCTACAACAATAGCTATAAGTATACCATTGGAAATACACCATTCAAAAACGTTTACATGAGACCATGTCTCTCACCCATGTGCTGGGCAGAGGTTGGGGAGGTAGGAGTTCATGGCCTGGAGGTTGTGCAGAGCATGAAAGAGAAGGTTCATCTTGTGCGTGAGAGGATAAAGGTGGCTCAATAATAGAAGAAGTAATATGTGGATCATAGGAGTTAAACATTGGTGTTATAGGTTGGGTACCACATGTTCTTGAAGGTCTCCCCTCAATGCGAAAAGAAGATATTTGGGAGGGGAGTAAGCGTTTTCCCAGGTCCATCAAACCTTTCAAGGTGTTTAGGCGAGTCGGTGAGGTGGTGTATTATCTAGAATTTCCACATCCTCTAGAGAGGATCCTCAACATCTTCCATGTATGTCAGCTTCATCGTGATCTACACAATGACCCCCATGTCCTTGACTAGGGAGAGCTGGATATCGGGGAAGATGTGCAGTTCATGGGGAGACTTGTGAAGATCGAGGATCGTATTGAGAAGGTGCTTCATGTGCGGGCCATTCCTTTGGTTTGTCTATTATGGAGAGTAGGGGAATCAAGTATAGTTCCTAGGAAAGGGAGTAACATATGCGTTCCTAGTAGACAGATCTGTTTTGAGTTTTGATCTTGTGTTTTAATTGTGCTTTGCTGTAATGTAATGCACGACCTTGTTTACTATAAGATGGGTTGTTTCCCTTGTAATCTGAATGTTCATGAAATTTCCTCACTTTGGGGAGGGGAGGAATGGATCCCTAATCAAGATGAATTAAGGTGGATGCAATTAAACCCATGCAGGCGAGTCAATGCTGCCCCAACCTGATATTATATTGACATGGGAAAATGAACTCCCTAATCCAAAAGTCTAGACGTCGTGACCTCTATATATTTGTCTAGATGCTTGGGATAGAAGAGTGGTAGTGTATCTATAGTTGTTCAGGAGAAATATGTGAGAGAAATACTTATGGATGTTGAGGTTTGTTCATGATTTCGAACAAATTAAGCGCGGTTTGTCCCTAAGAGGTATCTTAGGAGGTGGTTGTTCAGATCCCTCCGTTTTCTTCGGGTATACTTTTGGATTCTCTAGGGAATGAATAGTTTGAGATATATATGATGTATTGTACTGGGCCTTCCTAGTCCATTACATTGTCAAATTCTGGTGTTCGGTGTATCCTAGGGACAGTCGGTGACTCATTAAAGAGTTTTCCAAATTTGAGGTCAATCGAAAGGTGGCACAGATGGCATTAGTGGCACTGATCAACCATTAGTGGCACCAATGGGTTGTCAGTGGCACCAATCGACATTAGTTCCTGGGCAATGGTTCCAGGATGACGGTACCAAGGAAACAGTGCCGGGACAACGTTGAGTCACCCATCGGTGGGTTATTTCATGTTTTTCCAGGACATTCTAGTTTTTCTCCAATAATGTATGATTTTATGTAAAATTAATTTAATTCTATTTTCAAAGTGGTTTAAGACAAGTAAAATATTTTTTAAACACCCAATATTCAGGCTACCCTTGAGTTACCAAAATGTGTGTCATGTCACACCCTTTTTTTGCATTTTCCAGCTTTCTGCATTTTGTAGTTTCACCTTTGTTACATGTTTTCTAAGTTTAAATTAAATAAATTAACTCAAAGTTGTTATCTCCACCGTCTCCAAGGAGAGTTATTAAATGATAATTAACTCTAATTTGTGAAACCACCGAGACATGTGATCGATCCACAAAACAAATTTTAAGTACATCAAAATGGTCTCCCTGATTTTAGGATCTAGCCTCTTCTTAAGCCGAGATCATGTCTTCTTTATTCCTTTCTATTCCCTTAGTGCACCTTGAGGATTCCTCCAAAGGAAAATCATGCGCCCATGCTGGAGCCCTTCTCTCACATTCTTAGAGTCATTGAAGTTATTCCTATACATGTCGCGCATCCTCAATTCTTATAGAAATGAGAAAACATCGATCCTTGATCATCTTGGAAGGGTTTCTTCCATTGTATCACTTTACTGTGCATCATGCGTGGTGGATATGTTGATGTTCCCTCAGGACGTAGATGAATCCAACTTGAATGGAGATAATTAAAAAAACATTTTAAATGAAAGAAGGGGTGAGAATGATGATGTTGATGTTGCTATGTTTTACCTTCTTTTTTATGATGTGAATTTTTTTGGACTCACTTCCACTGAAATTTTTTGTCATTGGTGGTCCTTTCTTGTGAAATAATGAAGCACAATTTTTCTGGATAATCTTATGATTCAATGGACGTGACATGGAAAATAGTTAATCAAACAATATTTGTTGAGCAAATGGATGCCTGATGAATAAGAGCCCATGTTTGATCACCCCAATTAACCAAATGGAAAGAAGGTGCTTAATTATTGATGCAGCTAAATATGAAAAATCCCTTTCGCTATTCTGGTAATATGCAGGGTTGTTATGTTAATTTTTTTGGGGTGACTTAAAAAGGTGATGGAATGTTCTGGTTGAGAAGTTGTTGGCATTTAAATATGGGGCAGTGTGGAGCCGGTATGTTTGGGCACAGTTTAGTTCCGTCACATTGAGGGATCTCATAGATTCCTTTTGGTGTTGTCACTTTACAAGAGAATCATGTGTGAATGCTTAAATATTTTCTTGGATTGTTCTCCCTTCAGTCATCGTTTTGGTATGTGGTTATGTTTATTATTTTCCCAATAGTGAAGGAATGATTTAAGGGAATCACTTGAACATTTTAACAAGAATAGGTATAATGTGGAATTTGTTTTCCAGAAATGGGTTGTGTTCTGGAAGTGGTTGAGGTGTATTTGTGCATTTAGGGACAACAACAAGAGTGGTTGAGTATGACCTGATTGTTTTCTTCAAAACCCTTAGGTTGATATGGGTTCATGATTACCTATATGTATAATATTAGTTCTTAGGATTATTTTACACAGCACACCCTTGTTGAAAACATTATGTTGAACACCCCATTCTCACGGGGGAGGTTTTTTTCCCAACATTCTTATGATTGGTTACTTATTAGCTCCTTTCTACTCCCTCTCCTAGGTATCCCAAGAATCCTCAACCAAGATGTGATAGACTAAGGTTCATTCAGTCCCAAGTCTCTTCAAGGCAGGGTGTGTGTTGGTGGTTGGCCCAGGTGTGTGTGGGAAGGTTTGTTTCCCAAGTGACTTTGAGGTGAGGACCAAGTGTCTTCGGTCATGGATGTGGTTATTCTATCCCAGGTGTCTTTTTGCATGCCAGTGGATGTTTTGGCTGAGGTGTCTTCAGACGTGGTGGTGGTTGTTGTGGCCCAGGTTTCAACTAGCATGGTTATGTGTGATTGGTGTGGCCCAGGTGTCTGCGGTCTGGATTCATGGTTTCGGTGGCCCATAAGGTTTTTTTGGTGAGGTAGTGGTACTATAGTGAAACCTTTCAGGGAGAATTGACACGTAGGATGTCCTAAGTAACCAGTGGGATAGTGGTGTAGGGTACCCAAATATCAATGTGTTATTACTATTACTTTACTAGACATGTGTTATTTGGGGAGTGTTCCTTTGTGAGGCAGGGTGGATAGTTTCCATTCTAGGTGTTCTGATTACCTCTACATTCTCATGGAGCATTAGAATGTATCCCAACTTTTTCACGAGAGGTTTTCGTTTCCCTATTGAGTATACTTGTATACTCACCCTATGTATATAAAACTACTTCCAATATTCCATGAGGAAATTGTGGACCGTGAGTTACCTTATTAGCTCAGATGTCGGGGGGCATTTTTCATTTCTTAATTCCTTTTATTTTGGTACTTCCTTTCAGAGTTTTCTTATAAATTTTAATAGTTCATATTGAAGATGCATATGGGAAAGTAATTTTTTTCCTGAAAATTTTACATTATTTTCATGGAATTATTAGGATTACCGTCTTATCTCATGATTTGGTTCTATAAAAATGGTAATACCATCAATATTAAGTGATATTTTATACACTTGGTTTTAGTCATCCCTCTCGGGCCTATTGAGGGCAGGACTCAGGAGTCATTATCTCTTATTCAACTTGAAGAAGGAAGGGTATGACCATTTTTTGTCCCTTCCATCATCTTGGTGAAGGCGGTTCATGATAGGTATGTAATTTATTAAGAGGGACACATGCAATACATGTTGTTCTTAAGACATACTAGGTGTAAGTGCTAGTTGATTGGCCGTAACTCTAACACGATCTAGGATTTTGAAGGGGTCAATGTACCTAGGACATATCTTTCCATTCATCCCAATTCTCATGAACTTCCTCCAAGGGGATACGTGGAGGAATTCCATGTCTCCAACATTAATCTAAGAGTCTTTTTGATAATTGTATTTATAACCCTTTTGTTGAATTTGGGATACCGTGAAGTGCAGTTGAATGGTTTTTAGTTTTCCGCCATTTCTTTGAAAATTTCAAGTCCTAGTAGCTTATGCTCACCAAATTCATCCCAACATGCTGGTTTTTTCACCTTTTCCAATAAAGGGATTCATATGTTGCCATTAATATGATTTAATGGAAACAATTTTTGTAAGATAATTCGACAAGTGGTATATGTTGGTCCGGTCCTCCTTTGATTTCCATAGAACATTCTCTCATCATATCTTCCAGTGTATGAATGGATTTCTGATATTGGCCATTTGTTTGAGGATGATAGGAAGTACTGAGGATTTTCCAAAAATGTTGCGGTAAATCTCAGACCTCAATTAGATATATTCGATAGTGTTACTACATGAATCCTTTCCACTTCCTAGAAATATATCCATTAATGTTAAACCAATGAGAAGTCCTCTAGAATTGTGATAATGTGATCTGTATTTTTATGGAAATCCCCAATGAACCATAAAATATTTTTTCTTCAAGATGTCCTTGGGAGTACAATTAAATATTCCATGGTAATATTCTCCCACATCCATGTGGTCATGAATAGTGGTTGCATCATCCCCTATGAATTATTCCTCTCAACCATCACTTTCTCATATACCAATCACTTTGATATATATTTTGTGATCTCCTTCTTCATATTGTCCCACTAGTAGTTATCTTAGTGATCTCGATGCATCATTGTGATCCATGGGTGAATAAATATGGTTATGGTATTTGGGTAATTAAAAATATCCTTCTTTATCTGTGGATCATATTGTACACATAATTGTGACCCAAATCATAAAACTCCTTCCTCATCGATCTTGAAATTATAGGATTTCCCAATTTTTATAGCTTGCACTCTTTTATGAATTTTCACATAATTCCCTTGAAAATAATTTATTTTCTCCATGAGGGATGGTTGATAAATCATTTGAGAAATGATTGATGATGTTCCTCCCTTAGTTGTTCCCATTACTATCCATTTCATGTCCAAGAAGATTGGATACTTCTATATTATCATCATTGATATTGACGCATGATCCTTTCTATATAGAAAATCTAACACCTTATTTGACATCATTAGATGGTAATGGATTAAGAAATTGTAATACTTGAGGATACCTAACCATATTATCTTGATCATATTATGATCCTTCTGGGTGAATATATATTTTAGACTCTTGTGATAAGTATATATCTCACACTTCTCCCAATAAAGATAATGACACGAGATTTTCAATTCAAAGATCACAGATTCGAACTCTAGATCATGCTTTGGATAGTTTTTCTCATAAATTTTCATCTTTCTTGATGCATAGGCTATCACTATGTCATTTTTCATTAGTACACATTGTAATTATTTCTTTGAATCGTCACTATATACCACTATGAGTTCTCCACATAATGGGTGTGTGGGTACTGGCACTGTGATAAGCCCCTTTATGAGCTCCTTAAATCTTTCCTCACATTCTTGAGTGCAGAAAAACTTCACTCCCTTATGTGAAAGCTTGGTCCTTGGGCTTGAAAATAGTGATAAGTTCTTAAAAAATTAGTGGTAATACCCATATATGCCAAGGAAACTATAGATCTCCATTACAGATGTTGGCCATAGACACTCTACGATTTCCATGGTCTTTGAAGGGACCAAAGATATCCATTTAATGGTTATAAAATGTGCTAAGAATGATACTACCTCCATCAATAAATCTCATTTACAACTCTTTTCATATAGATTCTCCCTTCACAATGTCTTCAACATAGTATTTAAATTCTCCATTTGTTCATCCTCGATATTATTGTTTATATGAATATCATCGATAAGGACTACCACAAATTTGTCAAGGTTATTTCTAAATACTATATTCATTAAATCCAGGCTGAATATCAGAAAATTAGTGAGTCAAAATGGAATCACTATGTACTCATAGAATCCTTACCTCATTCGAAATAAAGTCTTGGTAATATCATCCTTCTTCACCATTTATTGGTGATATCCCAACCGAAGGTCCACCTTTGGGAAACACTATCCTAACGTAGCAGATCGAACAAGTAAAATATCGATGGAAATGAATTATTTTTATTTATCATTATATTAGTATGTTCAAGATAATTTTTATAGAGGAACATTGGTTCATCCTTCTTCTTGATGAAGATGACTAGCGCACCCCATGTTGAAGCACTCGGGCATATAAGACCCTTTTCCAAATTCTATCATATCTTCTGGTTCAGAAATTCTAGTTCAATGATAAACATTATATATGGGATCATTGATATAGTATGAGATACAGGAATAAGTACCATTGAGAACTTAACCTCTCAATCCTCAGTATGAGAGGAAACTCTTTTGGTAATAAATTAGTGTAGTCCCTTATAATGGGTATGTATTTAACCATGATTCTCTTCTTTGTCTCAATAATTTTATCTATATATGATTTCTCATTACGAATTAATTTCCACACATAAGACGATGATTTAAAAGATAATTCATCCTCCACTATACACCTGTATAGAATTATAGGATGCTTTGAGATGTGAATAGTGATCTCCCGTTCCCAATAGTTGATGTTGGCAGTTTATAAATATAAAAAATCCATGCCCAAAAGAGCATGAAACTTAACCAGAGGATGTATGACAAAATTTTCATTGAGGTTCAATCCATAAAAAATTCGGGAGTAGTTATATACATTGGAAGAAATAATTTCCCCATTTTTTGTTCTCACATATAACTCAATATCCTAACTTTGAGGTGTTGTTTGAAACGTTATACTAAACATCCAATAAATTAAAGAGTGCGTAGAACTATATTAAAAATGAATGTTCACTATTATTGAATGAATAACTATTATACCTATCACCACAATGTTTTTTTGGATCCACCACAACAGTATTGATATCATAAGAACTTCGTTGTTGCCTTAGAGGTTGTGGCTGATTTCCTCCGACAACCCTAGGCTTTAGGCAATTGTTCTCATAATGATCATGTTACTTCCTATTGTAACACATCACTATAAGAATATTATTGATATAAATATTCCTTTATTTTTCTAAATTAGTGGGAGTATTCACATCCCTTTGGTAGTTTATAGATAGATGTCCCATTCTTCCACATTTGAAGAAATTCCTAGATTTTTTAGATAGTACCTAGCATGCTTCTTTCTATAGTATTGAAATGTGGGTTGTTTGATCTTCTTTCCATCATGGGATTATTTTTGAAGAAACACCCATATTATAAACCATTTTCCTCATTCCTTCACCGTGACCTTGAGATGACTAAGAGTCTCCAATCTCTATTTCAACCTGAAGACAAATAACAGACAATCTCCTCATAAATGAAAAAGTCAAAAACTGAAAATGCTTTTCATAGACTGAATTCTTGTCGGATAAAGAAGCGATCTACAGTTCTTGTAGTGTTCATGAGAAACATGAATGTTTATCTTGAATTCCATGTAAATGTTTCTTCATAATACCTGATAGACTCATCTTCCTTATGATTATGTTTGAGGAACTCCCTTTCCATCTGGAGATAGAGGGTTCATGGAACATTTTTATTGGAAAACAATTTCTTAAATTAATCCCAATCCATGGAATCATTTTCCTCCTTGGAAATTGTATTCTCGATCACTGTCCACCAATGATCATCTTTCCCATCAAAATTATAGACTTCCAACATAACTTTCTCTTCTTATGATCACTGTAGAAAAGAGAATATCTTTTTATATGAGTTAATACAATATTTCGTGATGAGAGGATCAGAAGATCCACTAAACATGGGAGGAATTTTAAAAATGAAGGATTATTCAAAAACATTCTCTCTCCTTAGATATGGAGGGATTTCCACATATTCATGTTATTATTAATAACTTCAAACCGCCGAGATAATACTGTTATAATGTTTTGAGCACCCATTCCCATCATATCTTTCATATCATTATTACAATCATCACGTTTCCTATAACATTGATTGTTGGAATGTTTTCTTCTATTTACAACCATTATCTATGAAAAATAAATTAAATTTGTGGGATTGAATACTTAGATAATAAAAATGAAAAAGACACATTAATCATAAAAGGATAAACTCTTATAGGAAAGTTATATCCTGACTTGTGACTCATTTGATTTCAATCTAGGTTATAATTTATTTTTTTTACTAACACATTATATTATGAAATTTTTTTGTTCCTTTAATAATTTTTCATAGGGAGATTATGAATTTAAGAAAACATATCTTTGGAAGTGTCAAACTAGTTGTGCAGTAAGGCCCATTGTTGTGTACCATGTTACCTGTAGTTAGTCCTAGAACACCTTGTCAGAATTATTAATCCTAAGTACATATATACAAGAACCATTCTCTCTTTTAGTGTATAGATTGATATTTATTTTCATGATAAGCCACATACTCTATACGAACAAAAATTTAGGAATGTTTTCTTATAAGTAGTATTACGCCTATGGTTTTTTCTAATGTTCTCTATTCCAAATCTAAAAAAATAACTACACCTTTCTCGAATATAAACTAAAGGGACCCTATCCATTAACACACACAATTAATTTATTTTAATCATAAATAAACTTCAATTTACAAGCCAATGGTTGTAAATCCTTCTATATTGGAAGACTAGGTACATAAAAATAAAAACATGGGACTAAACCATATCTTTATTTTATCTTCATAAAGAGATCTTAACATCCATTATGCTCATACATTTTCAAAGTGTATCCAAGGGATATAATGAATAAAGGGTTAAGCTAAAAATCCCAGTAAGGAAATAAACATATGAATAATGCTTTAGCAAATGGTTTAGAAAGCATTACATAATGATATAAAATGGAATGTAACATGATTGTACATATAAGATAATAACATATAAAACATGGGATCATATAAACATGGAATCCTATTATTGTGGAATCCATATAAAACATGACTTTAGAATGATTCAAGGCTTGTTTCATATAGAGGATCATGATTCTTGGCTAACCACCAAGATCATCACACATGGAACACGAGTCAAGGCTAACCACCCAGACCATTACCGATAACATTTCCTGATATTAAAATTTAACCAATTCATTGTAGTTATCTCTTGGACATCCCTTCATAAAATTTTCATTAATATGTGTTCCACATTAAGAATCCTACATAAGGAATCAAGCATAAACATAAGGTTTACCCATGGTAAGAATTGGGTATCATAATCTTTTCAAAAGTAAAAATATAATGGAATATTACAATGGTGTCCAAGAAAAATGGAATTTTATAATACATGGACATTAATAAGGTAAAATAGGAATATATTATAATAAGAGATGATAAAATTTAGTGACAACATGTTAAAAGTGTATTTAATAATCTATAGAATTAAAACATTTTAGTGAGGTTTATGAAAAATATTAATGATATTTTATAAAAGAAAATAAAAAAATCATTTAAATAAAACCTGAATTTAATCAAGATTGTTTTATTCATAAAAATATATATTTTATCAAAATTGGGGTGGCACAAATCATATTATATAGTGCATTTAAAAATGGGAAATAATTTAGAAAGTTACCTTAAAATGACCATGCCTATCTGGAAGAATTGAGTAGGGAACCTTTAAATAAACATTTATATCCCAAAAAATAAGGATGGATAGATTTTGATACATGATTTTAGAACATATTAACAAAATTTTGAATGTCTACATAGAAATAAAATAGAATTTCAATTGGTTAAAAATAGAGTAAAAACAACCCGATGGAATAAAGGAGGGGGAATGAGATAAAATGATGAATTATACCATTAGAATAAAAAAATTATAGTATATTTAATGCAATAGAGTTATCAAACCATTTTTATGAGTGTCGGTTATTATAGAAAATAATTTAAAGTAACTTGAATAGAAAATAAAATAATAGAAAAAAAGGAATTTACTACTTGAATTTATCTACTTTGAGAGCCTTTTTAGGGAAGATATTTTGGTATTTTGATGAGACCAATAACTCATGGACGTTGGGTAGGGACTTGAGAATATATTTGAGTAGCATTTTGAGATGAAAAAAAGGCCTGAGAGGTTTGATGAGATGATATGGAGAGGGGTGGTTTTTATAGTGGAGGAGAGGAGAGTTTTCTCAATATTTAATTCATTAGTTTATTGTTTTTATCAAGAAAATAAATAGTAATTATTATTGAGAAAAAATATAGTAATTAGACCATGTGTGTTCAAACACATGCTTATTACATCAGCCATGATGTTAGGATTATTTCATATAATTATAATGTATATATAATCTAAATAACAATAATTTACTATTCACTAGAAATTCAAGTATTTCAAAAAAATCCCAAAAATTCACCCTAACAATTTTTTGACTTGTATAATTCATAAATGAACTCCATTTTTCAAAAATAATATAATAAATATGAGAATTTTTATTTCTAATTAAAATCATAATATATTTGAAAAATTCAAATTTAATAATTTCAACTGGTTTTCTAACACTCTGAAAAATTAATTAAGGTCTCATAAAAGTATCTTATAATCATAAGAAATAAAAATAATAAATCATTACCACATTTTCTAAAAATAATTTTTCTATTAGATTATTAAATTAACCATAAAATTGTAACTAATTATACCTGACATACAAAAGTACCAACAACTAATTATTGATTTTTAAAATATTTAGTCAGTTATACTATGAAATAATTATATAAATTGTAACTTATAATATGGATAAATTTTATTTATACATTCACTGGTGAGGTCATAATTACATTTTCTTATTTACTTTTCATGAGGGTCACATTACTATAACAAAGGTCAAGTAAATATTACATCGGTATATGTTCCATAACTTCTGGAGATACCTTTTATTTCAATCAATATTCAATTATAATTTTTGTATTCAGTTTTATAAGTAATATTACGTGATTATAATATAATACCTAATTATAAGATGGAAATTCCATTAATATAACATTGGATTATTACACGTTACAAATAGGAAATGCTTGGTTTCCAGCTCCACATGCACGACCTTGAGGAAATGCTGGATTTAATTACATCTATTTGATGTAGAGATCAAATGAATATAATGACATTAAGTTCAAATGAAAACATATTCGAGTATGCATGGAAATCACCTAATGTACATGTATTTGACAATAAAACAACAACCTTAAATGATGGTGTTAGAGCAATACAGAGGGTTGTTATAATGACATCAATAATCTAGACATGTTCTAGGAATAATAAAAAAATGGGCTCAATATTTTGAGATTATTTGGTGTCTCTTGAAGTATAAAAAAATCTATCGTGTTGATTATGATTAGGTGGATCCCCTCAATTTCATCCTGGTTAAAATTCAATGTTGATGGGGCGACATTAGGTGCACTTAAAACATCAGGATGTGGTGGTGTATTCCGTACCTATCGGGGAACTATTAAAGGTTGATTATATAATTACATTGGTCAAGATTCTTTAATTTAATCCAATCAATGGGACATGATCATGGACATCTCCTATGTTTTCCGTTGTGGTTGGAACATTATCTGGAAGGAATCTGACTCGGAAGTGGCAATTGACATCCCGAAGTGTTCGTCTAGGTATTTCCAATGGAAATTTTTTCACCATGGGTTGAATATCTTCATCTCATCAGTGGTCTCACTCTTGATGTGTCCCATACCTATAGGGTGTCTAATAACGTTGTTAATGATTTTTCAAAGAAGTCAAATGTAGAGCCATTTTTGTAATGTTGATTTTTATCCCCAAGAATCATACTCATGTTTTTTTGTGGATGATTAATAGGGAACCATTTTTACCCACCTTTGTAAACCAATTTTGTGATGTCATGAATTTATTAGGATTAATAAATTTCGTTAGGAGTGGGTTCAACTCTATCAATGAACTTTTAGATTTTACATTCATTCATGTTTTTTAACACATTACATCATAAGTAATCAATTTCACGTATTTATGTGACCATAAAATAAAATTCAACCACTAAACGCTTTATTTATAAACATCTATAAAGAATTCACGATTGAATGATGGTGAGACATTGAAATTATATTCTTAAATGTTCATATTCTTGACCATATTCAAACATATTAATGTCACAACATCAAATTTTACTATGTAAACTTTTATTGTCTACATGGAACAAATTTTAAGTAGGTCATCATCATCCTTCAAACACTAATAAAACAAAACTTTTCCCTGAAATATTGTAACATATTTCATTATTATTTATTGGTTCTCCTAAATACTATTATGATAAAGTGAAAATGATTTTAATATGGTATCTAAATGTTGCCCTTACATTATTTTTTACAGTCTGCCTAAATTTAAAAGCTTCACTATACCTCCAACATCCACCAATATATTTTAACATATGATATCAGTGTAATAAATGAACAAAGCACATAAAACACATGAATGTAGTATTACATAAATATTATAAATATTTGATAATGTTGTATAATGTGTGAACAACATTTTGTTCATGAACATATTTCATTCCCTATAAAATATATGTAGTGTTTAATCAGACATGGAAATCCATTATTTTAAAATTACATGACATCAAATCAGTAATTCTAAAACCCCAAACATTTTTACCTTATAACTAACACGTGTAAAAGAACAATCTTTTGAAAAAAACATTTATTCCTAATAAAATTTCATACAAAAAATATTGTAATTAATCATGATAAATTATTTTTTCATGTTAGATAAACATGACAAAAATAAGTCACTATATCATGATGCCTTAATAACATATCAGGTACAATGAAATTTATCCCAAAATATTTGTAGATTTTATAGTGATAAGTGGAATTCACTAAAATATATTTATAAATATTGAACTCTTCCCAATATTTTCTTTAGTAAACAACTGATAAATGGTATAATTTTATATGTTCTAATTAATGTTATAGATAAATTTATGCTATAAATGATAAAATGGTATCTTTGGTCAATTGGGTTTTAGAGAATTTCATGTAAACCCATATGCATTGTTTTACTAGAATTGAAAAGGGGATTCATACTTTATAAAAATGATCCATAATTGATTTTTGTTGTATAAGAGTCAACCAAATGTCAATATAATAGAAAATGTGCTCTGTATGAATCAATTTATATCGTATAAATAAAAAAGTGACATTTTTGTTTAAAACTCTTATCATATATCCAAAACCGAGAAAAGAAGCTCAAATTGATTTCAAACCATAGGTCTACAATCCACAATTAATTTTTGTCTTGTAGGAATTGACCGCACATCAATGAAATGAAACATTTACAGATAATATCATTAATATATACATTAATTAAGAACATAATTTATCAAATGTGGATTTATAAATCAAATTTATATTTTAAAATTGTCAAATTTATCATTCTACCATTATTTTTTTTATAATTCATGCATGAACAAAAATTTTGATTTTATTTTATCTAGATCATGAACCACTATACCATCAAGATAAATTCTCAAGATAAATTAAACTATTTTTATTTTTCCAACTAATTCACCTCATGATACAATTTATGCATCAAGGGGCTATCTATAACTTGTCCCATCAGTGTCTTCCCATCCAAAGCATTCCTCATATATCGAATAATTGACTTAATTAATAAAATTTTTACTTCACATAAGATATCCATATTGAAAAATGGAAATAGAATTATTATTAATTCCCCACTGGATGATATGTAACAATAAGGGTTATTTATTTTTATGAATGGAAATACCATTTAAATATCATTATAAACATTCTTGAGGAAAGTAATATTTAAGCATTCCAAAGTTTCTCATAACATTTTTGATCATTTGAATCATAATCCCCATGAATGAATAACATTAAATTAATAATAAAATGTCATAGAAATAAGGACATTCCTCATATAACATGTCAAAGGGTAGTATATACACCTTTTAATAGTGAATGGGTTCATAATGATATATATGTCTCAATGGAATGTAAATTGAGACGAAATCCCTTACCTTGATTTTGACATATCTTATGAGTCTTTATATTTCTGACTGATAAAAATGTGTTAATTACCTAATTTTTTAGAATTGTTTTCATGTTTACATTACATTTACTTAACTTATTAATATTTTTAAATATCTACATAAACAATTATGATTACGTCGAGTGTTTTTACCATATTCGTTTTATGAGTCAAAAGTGACTTTGGTAGGTCAACTGTAGTTGGAGTGGGAATTATATAAACATATACAGAATAATTTTCATGAAATAATATTTATATTCATATATAAATTATACTTTTAAATAAAATAATTAAGTATGGTTATGAAAAATGAACCAATGTTACAATTGTGGAGACACTAGGGCAAACACACTCATGAGTAACATTACCATTTATCAATGATCATCTTATAATGAAGGTAAGAAACACTATATCATTCCATAATGATAATTATAACATAAATAAATTGTTATATATTAATATATACTTATATATTGGATTCTTGTGATGTAATGTTATCAGAACGTGTCAAAGAGGTGGGAGTCTACACTTCCACAAATTACCTTATGACTTTTTAGTGTGTCAAAATTGTAACAAATAAAATGAAAAATTAGGTTTCTAGAAAGGTAATTATTTCATTAATATGAAATATATTTATATGGTCCCAAACATATACATTACATAATCGTGATTGTTTTTCATGAATTTACTTTCTTTCACATTGAGGATCTTTTCATTTTTAGAGTTTTAGTGAATTAGGCCACCACTACTACATCTCAAATATTACAATGTGGATGATTCTACTCTATCCAATGTGTTTCACAAAATTAATACTCCTTAAATAAAACTAGAATTATTTTGTTAATATAAATCTTCTTGAATTTTTCCTTTCTCTTACCCTTCCTCATACCCTGTGAAATAAATTTCAAAAACATTAAATGAGCATAAAAAGCTCAATTAGGGATATAATATAAGGAATTGAAATATTAGTCCATGAATACATAAAAATAAATGAAATCATACTTTTCACCCATAAAACATAATATATTTATCATAACTCATGAAATAATAAGATTTATGAATAACTCATAGAAATCATAAATCATAATGGAATCTTGTGGCATCCATAACATACTTACATTGTTGCTTTAATAGCTACAAAGGGAGTAACCTTCATTGTTATGTCTGGAATACCCATAATAGTATAATCTCTACATATCTTTGGTGAAACCTTAATGTTTACCTCTATCACGTTACCCAATGCATTGTAGAGCTGTCGCGGGATCACCCACAATAATATTTCATGGAACCACCTATTTACAAAAGTAATTCCCAAGAACCATAACATAATCATAAAAAAAAATCATAAAGGAATGATAAAATTTACATGTTATAATCAAAATATATCATTTCATGATATTGAAATAATCAATTCTATCTCAAGACCATTTCTATTATCTCACCATGTAAGTTAAAAAGAAACATTACTTCTGTCATTTAGTAAAAACATTCATAAAAAAAGATTAATTCAGAAAAAAATTAAATTAATTAATATAAAATGTTTATAATTATACACCATATAAAAGAAGGTGGTGTGTAACATCAAAATATTCCTCAATAAACAGAGATTGAGATGAAGTCCTTTACATTGAGTCTGACTTGTATTATTCATTATTTGTATCCCTGAATAATAAACATAAGTTAATTTATACTTTATTTATAACCTATTGAAAGTTTTTTATTCATTTTATATCACTTATTACCTTTCTATAACAATCATATTATTATTCAAATTCATATCAGTCATTTTTTCGATGTTTGATGATTTAGTCATAAATGAACATGTTATAATTAAAAATTGTCTATGTGGTAAAAATTATTTTATCTATAGAATAGTATTCATGATTTAAATATCATATATATCATATATAAATATAAATATAAATATGTGTTTTTATAATAGTACATAACATTTGGAGATAATAAATGAAATGCACCGTTCATGGAGACGGTTGGCCGTACGTACTCATGAACACTACATTCATTTATTTTTCATATTTAAATGAATGAAAACTAAATGATACATAGGTATATTATAATTATAGTATAATGTATATGTTATAAATGTCACATAATTTCATTAATTCCATCATTTATATGTTCTACATATGGCATGAACGATTCATATCACTTTGAGGGGGCATTTGTCTTCACTTCCTCAATTGAAATTATTGTATTTACACATTATGGAAATCATAAAGATAATATATAAATGAAAAATACAGAAGCATAGATACAATATAATTATAATATATATAATATATAAAATTAGTTCCATAATAATTTTTACCATATGAGGTGGAAAGTTAATATTGAACACTCCTCGTTTCGTGAGGCCGTAGTTCGTCGTACATAGAAACAGTTTGTTAGTATCCATTAGATGGATATGTGTGTAAGTATAGTTTGAATAAATCTCATAAAAAATCCTACTATATTTAGGATACTGGTTTTTTTATGTAATCAATGAATAAAAATATCATAGGGAGTGGAGATGGAAAATAAAATAAAAGAACTTGAGAAAAGACGTTACCTCAGAATCAGGTAACCTCCTTTTATTTGAGCCAAATGGATTTCTTGAATTTCCTTCTCCCAGAGTGAGGATTCTAAGTGGAAGGGAGGGATGTAATGAGATTATATTGTAAGAATTCGGATGATACATGTGGATTGAGAGGTGTGAGTTATGTGGGTAGAGTTTCTGGCCTTTTATAAGAGGGAGGAGAGTCTCTTTAGGAAAGTCTAGAAATATTAATTTATTATAAATTAACTATAAATTATAAATGGTCCAGAACTCATTTAATTCGAATATAAGATTATTTTATTTCTAATACCCATCATCCAATAATTTTTAGTCAAGTTTGGAATATATTTTACATCCTTATTTATTTGTTTTAACCCTTATTTTACCCTTTTTAATCTTACAGTGATAACATGTTATTTACACATTGTGGGTTAATGTAATTACCAAATCACATAAAAAGACCCAAAAAAGTAATTTATGAAATATTTGGATTTAAATTATCCATTTTATTGAATATTATTTTTTTAGGACTTTAATATCATTTAATAAACTATTTTCCATTAGAAGTTATGAATTATTTCAATTTTAGACACTATTCATAATTGATTTTTTTACAAATTCATAACAACCCGATTCCTACAAATAAAGAAATAAATGAAATATAATATGTCAATATAATCCATGAAATTAATATATGGCATCAAAATAATAAAATTGAATTTATTTTAATATATATAATATCATTTTTTTGAATCCTTTATTAATGAATCAATCACCTCATCATCAATCTGTCATGATTAAATATATTTATATAATGTCCAAAAATTATAATTAAAATATCCTGATGTAGGAAATACTTTTAGATTTATAATGAATATTTATAGTAAAATTTATCAGTTATATAACCGGATATTAAAATATTTTTAGAAAAAGATTCATGTTTATGATGTATTTCTCTTTACATTAAATTAATTATTATAAAATGTCATTTCCACATCCAAGTGGCACTATGGGGTCCCAAAATCAACACAAGGATGACCATGGTCAGAAATATCTCATAAAATATGATTAAAACCTGTTTTACGGTAGTTTAATATAATTATAATATTATTTTTACCCTTATTTACCTGATCAACCCTTTAACAATGGTAAATAAAATAATTAATGAAGTTACTATTCATAATGTCAAAAAATAAAAGATACCTATTTAAAAAAAATTATCTCCTGATTCCAAATACATAATCCATATTTTGAAATTCAAAACACATAATTTTTTAAATTAATTTAAAATCAACTTATGTTGTCAAAACTAAATGCCGGGTTTTTAAGAAGTAATAATTATCAAAATATTGACATGTGTTTATGTCCAATTTCAATGGAAAATTACAACCAATGTCTGAAATTGGATTAAATGATAAAAAATAATAAAATTAAACATTATATCCAATTTAAATGAAAATATAACTATATAAATAAATTAGATTAGAAGACAGTTTTGAATTAAAATGCAATATTTTTAACTATTCATTAAAAAAGAACATTATCAAAAAATTTCCAAAAAATTATCAAAAGAAAATTATAGTGTCCCTCTTCTATATAATAAGTATAATTTTTCAAATTTACAATATAAATGAGACAAAAACTAAATTTAAAAAGGGTTCTGCAATAAAAGTAGGTAAAACTACATTTTTAGAAAAATACATCCTTTTATGAAAATTGAATTTGTTCTTATATCATATATAGAAATCATATAAGATGAATTTAAAAAATTTAATTTAATATATATCATAAATTTTAATTAAATAAAAATCCATAAAGATTTATATGATTTTATAAACACAATTATTCTGTTTTTAAACATGTTTCATAAAAACCCATCATTTATATTCAATTGCATTTTATTTCCATTAAAAAAATGGTAAAAATGGATCACTATTTAAACATTTGTAAAACAAATTTTCATAGTTCAGTTGATACTATTCATTCCCTCTATCCCAATATCTAGGATTTAACTAATATTTATCATAATATTATTATTACTTTGTTCTTTTTTTATATAACTCAATATTGTGTGCAACATAAGACTTCAGAGAAACCTGTTTGTTGTCTGTCAAGTAAATTATTAAAAAAAGCATCTCCTTTAATGTAAAATTAATATATTAATAACAAATATTAATAGAAAATAAAAATTATTATTCTATAAATACATGGTTCATTAAAATTTTTTAATTATGTTACATATTATTAATTAAGACCATTTTTTATATTTTCCATTTATGGTGTGAACGAGTAACATTTCTTTGATGGTGCGGTAGTCCACACATCTGCAAATGATGTTATCATATTAAAAAAAGATATAATGTATAATGTTTTGTTTTATAAATGAATTAAAGAATCATAGTGACATAATAAATATCATATATATCATATATTATCGTAGTTTCTATAATAATTTCCAACCATGAGAGGTTTTAATGGAAAAAGACAAATGGTATGGTTTTGTGAGGCATTAATTCACTGTACACATAATCGATATGTTCATGAACCATTAGATGGATGTGTGCGTAAGTATTGGTCTAACCCTTAGAATTTTAAAAAATAACGTATATTGAGTATAAATAATTTATTTTATAATCTTGGAATAATAATATTTGTGTGTGGGGATATTGGACATAAAATAAAAGAGTCTTAGGAATAATGTAACCTCTTTTTCATGTAACTCTATTTGTTTTTCAGCATATGTATTCCTTGGATATATTTATATCCTAGGTTAGGATTCTTGGATGAGGGGAGGAATTATTTAGGATCTTTTTTGGGTAGATATTGGTCATGCAAAATATTCATGAGGGGTTTGAGGAAGTGGGAGAGGTGAGTTCCTTTTTATAGTGGAGGGAATTGGAAAATGTTGTATTTTTGAAAAGATTAGTGTGTTCCCCAGGTATTACCTGAAAGGGTCCAAATGGACCATTATAGAACCATAGAGGAGTATGGTATGAAATATGGCCATAAAATTGGATTTTTACATATTTATAGGTCATTATAACCTTAAGATTAATGTTTAGTCCCTTGTTAAAGATTCTATTACCTTAATCGATGGAATTAATTTTAATTAAGTTCACAAATATTATTGGTCAAAAAATATTTTGAACTTATTACACCCTATAAATGTTTATGATCAGAAATATGGAATCCATTTTTTATAATTACAATCATTTTAGTGGGATAAATCAATATAAATTTAACCCCATAGAATCAATATGAATGCAGGCTTTTAATGTAATAACATTCAAAGGTTTGTTAATTTTTTATATTCAATTTCAGAGTGAATTTGATTGAAATGATATAAATTGAAATAATTGGTTAAAACTTATTATATGCAAACTTCTAAAAAATAAAAAAAAATACAATTCAACCTTATAAAT
Organism: Viscum album; assembly: GCA_963277665.1. NCBI lineage: Eukaryota > Viridiplantae > Streptophyta > Magnoliopsida > Santalales > Viscaceae > Viscum > Viscum album. The sequence goes on from OY728160.1 coordinate 1,389,617,228, forward strand.
ATATTAGATGAGAAATATATTTTCAATTAAAATTAATTATTTTTCGCTATTAATTTTCAAAATGAAACTTCACAGAAACATCCCAAGATATCACCCAAACCTAATTGTTAATTTTTTTACATTAAAAAATGATTTTTTTGACATAAAAAATCTATAAAAGTATACATTTTAATATTTAAAATATGTTTCCATTAAAAATATATAAAACTACTTAAAAAAAACAGATGTCTGTATGTGTCATATTGGGTTTGTTCTCATATTATTCCAAAACAATAATTTGGAAGAATATAAAATCTATTTTATTTAATATATAAAATATAAATTTAATTAATATCATTAATTTATAATAATTAATTTATCTTACTAAGATAAATCAAATTTTCACATAAAAATATTCTTTTTTTAACATCATTTCCTTTATATCAATTTGATTTCTATATTCATTTATAATTAATATGTTACCAATAAGTTATTTAATAATATTACTAAACACTAACATAGTGGTTTGTCAATATCTTATATTATTAAAAAATAATATTTTTTACAATATACTTTTGTCTGGTAAAACTCAGTTTTGTGTGTCATGCAAGCCATTAAAGAAAGTCCGTCTGGCATATAAGGTAAGATAACCTTGATGTTCTGTATAAATAAAGATAAAAATTATATTTCATATATCATATTATTTTCTTGGTATTTTTTATAAAGAAATATATGAATCAAATTTAAATTATTTATAAAAGGGAGATATAGAAAAGTCTTGAGTTGTTACATCCCCCGCATCATAAATAAATTGTGTTTTTGAAATTTAAACTAAATCTCAAAAATAATTAAACTAATTTTCAATAAAACCACATCTTAAATATGGTTAATATAAAATATTCTTAATTTCTAAAATAGAAAATTTGAAGGTCACCACAAAAATAGGATTTACAATCTGTGAAAATTTGTGAAAACATGTACATGAAAGAGAAATCATACATTCAATTTCTAATGGTGGGTGATAAAGAACATGTTTTGATTAATGTTTTTGATGACAACAAAATAAACCATATGACTAAATAATTTTCATTGATATCATATAAAATTATGTTAATATGACAAATTTTTTGTTCCAATTCCATTTTTTTCCTAGATTTTAGGAATTCATTCACATTCTAAGAATATTAGTAAATATATGTTTCTATGAACAAAATATTTTCCTATGATTATACCTTAAACTATTATACTTCATCACTTAGGAGAAGGTGTTTCATATAGTTGAGTGATATAGTAACCACTAAAAAATCATCCAAATACAAAATTGATCCATTTCATAAATGGTTAACATTTCCAAAAGATTATGATCCAATGTTTTTAAAGAATGGTAACTGAATTTAAAAAATTAACTTATCATTAGAAATAAATCAAAATGATGTATCTATTTAATAATAACATATTGAACATGTGAACACCTTCATTATGTATTATCTTTAAATATATTTACAACTTAAATTATCATAAAAATTTATTGGAAACATTAATTATTCATCATTCCATAAGTAAAACACAAGTCATTCTATAAATCAAAAGGTGTTTTAAACTCCATCAATGATAGAATAAAACACATTGTTGAAAAATCATTAATTAGTTTCAAGGTTTTAATCACTTATTAAAATTAATAATTTCATTATCCAACAATCATTTTCTCAACATTATAAACATATAAAGGCTTAACTATCCCTCAAACATGTATTTACCACAAATTTAAACCAACTACTAAATCACTTTTTTTGGCACCATTAAACATATTATCGTAAATATTTCATGAAAATAAACTGTACTTCATTCCTTAAATATTTCATAATTAATATAAAGATAACATCAATATTGAGATACTATTACAACATGTTTCTCATATAAAAAATGTACATTAATCATAAAACATAGGTCGTGTCCAAAACATATGAATTTCATTAAAGCCCTAGCCTCTTTGAAGGTATATTCCCTTGATACTTAGGTAATTAATTTTCATAGTTACCCATCTATTTACTATAGTTACACTGAATAGAAGTGTTTTCCTTCTTCCTTATTCAAAATTTTTTTGGGTGACCCTTTTCAGTGCACATATAAACATCTATTAGTCCTTTCACTAATTTACTAGGGTGATTTAATAAATAATTATCACATGTGGAAAAATCCATCTATCCCATATTCCCTTTATTTGTAATTTCCTCTTCCTTTATCATCTCCTCTTCATTCACTTTAAATCCAATGGTATTGTAGTATTCATTCTCTATTACATGAAACTATTTAATATTATGATAAAAAATATTGGGATACCATTTCCCTTCATATATTTTTCTAAATACCTTCAAATAAGTGGCCAATCATGCATTTCGTGTTTCATAAGAAATTCTTAGAATAAATTTCTAACCTTGTAAAGATAGTTTCATACTCTACAACACTTTTTCTTCTCTTTCTTTAAACAAAATAACTTACTCTTCATCTCATTTTTTCGATAATGAGGAATTTTTTATAAAACAAATTATCCATAAATGTTTTTAATTCCATGATTTCTATTTTTTATATCGCCCTATTATTCTAGATCAAGAAACACCATTGATCCACATCTCCATTGAACCAATACAATTCAAGTGTATCCATTTCCATTTGAACACATCCCTATACCATGAATATATTCTCCAAGGACCTAATCCCCTGCATGGTTTCCATTAGATTAGTAGTCCCACTAAATGATGGGGGCCACTGTCACATAATGAGAACAAACATTAGATAATATCACTTTGGAACATGTTTCTCCATTTGGGAAAGGTTATGTGTCAAAACCTGATTAATCTATCCTAAAATTTCCAAAACATTTAGAGTTCCAATACGAGATACAATGGTTTCCTCAATAGGTAAATCTAAACATTTTCCATGAGTACTTATTAAATTCTTATTTCCAAGAACAATTTCTAAAAAATGGAATATACTAGATTAGATCATAATTTTATGTAACCAAATGTATAATCCCAAAACACAGTGAAACAAAAATAAAAAATTATTAAAATATTCTATAACAAATCTCATTACAAGAAACATGGTTTCATGGGGGATATCTTAAAATTCGAGTCCTTCAAAATGGTTTGTAATGAAAATCTGAATTATTCTTAATGTTTCCCTTGAGAGTGTCATATATTGTGCATATTAAGGCCCATTTCCATGTACCAGGTCACACCAGGTCAGGCCTAATACACCCTGTTGGAGTTTTTACCCAAAAGTAAATCTATTTGAGAACCACATCCACTTTTAGTATAGTGATGTAAAACTAGGAATAACCACACAGTGTTAAACTTAAAAAAATTATAGTATATTTTTCTATACTTATACATAATGTCTATCTATGGGTTTTTTTCCCTAATATATGTTTTTCGAATATAGTTTCCATGTTTTCTTCTAAACCTGCTCTAATACCAACTGTAATTACCTGACCGTAGAAGCCCAATTTCGGTGCATAATTTTTCTATTTACATAAATATACAAGAATTAAATCCCATGATATTGAATATTTTATCAGTTTTTGAGAATCTAATTATATATATGATACCCATATTACATTAGAAAACAGGAAATAAAACAAGTTACATAATAAAATTAAATAAACAATATCCTTGAATGATTATTAAAATATTTCATATTCATAACCTAAGGAAAAGAAGTAAAATAATAGTGAGAACAAATTCGCAGTAAGGTAAAATTATAGTTGAAGAAACAATGTAAAATTAGAATATTAAATATAAAAAGGAAAAAACTAAAGAAAAATTCTATGTAATAAATAAAATGAGAATAAAATACATCCGTAGATATGGAAATGAAAAATATCATTGATAAAAATGATAACAAAAATAATCGAAATTATTAAATATTTGATTTCATGTATCATTAACATGAAACAATATAACATGAAAATGTATTATCATTATAGATTAAAATATTTTGATTTGGACAAATAATTCATCTCATTAGACTTTTACTATATCCAAGGGCTATATATTACAAGGCCACAACATTGTTTTCCAGTCCAAATTATTCCTCATATATGGAATAATTGATTTAATTAATAAAAAAGTTAACTTATCATAAAATATCTATATTGAATAACAGATACCAATTTATAAACAATTCTACATAGGATGATTTGTAAGAGTAAGGGTTGTTAAATTTTATCAATGGAAATAAAATTGAAAGATCCATAAAAACAATAATGTGGAAAATATGTTTCAACATTACAAAGTGTCCTATACCAATCTGAAACATTTAAATCATAATCCTCATGAATAATACCATTAAATTTAACATATAATACTATAAGAATAAGTATATTCATGATATAATATGTCATAGGGAATTATATACACCTTGTAAAAGTGAATTTGTTCATAAAAAAAATAAGTCTTAGTGGAATGTAAATTGTTACGAAATCCCTTACCAGGAGTCCAACATGTCATGTGTGTCTTTACATTCCTAATTAAAAAATTATGTCAATTAATTAATTGAATATAATCTTTTTTCAAATTTATTATTACATTTACATCACTTATTACAATTTTTTTAAAAACTACATAGTAAATTCAGTTTTTGTCGCGTGTTTTAATCATATTTATTTAATTTGAAAAAAAAAATGATTTTTTAGGTCAACTATGGTAAAATGGGTCATTATTTAAAAATATTCATAATAATAATCATTAAATACTTATCATATTTATTCATCAATTATTCATTAAAAAAACAATGAAATAGGATTATGAAAAATGAACCAACATTACAATCATGGAGATGGTAGGTCGTACGTCTGCATGAGTAACATTCTCATTTTTCAGTGATCATTATAGAATGAAGGTATGTCAAACTACATCATTCCATAATGACTATTATCTCATAAATAATATTTAACATTATCATAAATAATTATATATATAATTAATTTGATATAAAATAAATCACATCATGTCGTGGAGGTTGTAGACCACAAATCCATGACTGACATTATCACTATTTAGTGTGTGAAAAGGGTAATAAAGAAAATGATATATTATGTTTAAAAAACATAATATTATAATTAAATAATATTTATGTCATTTATGATACATATGTTTAATTAAATCTATCCTTTATATGTTCAATGTATACTATGAACATGTCATATCATTTTGGGGGGAAGGGGGTTGTAATCCACACTACCACAAAAGTTGATATCGTATTAAAAAAAATGAAATTGATAAAGTTATGTGTTATAAATTAATTATAGAATAAATAATGAATAATTAATATCATATATTTCATTTATTATTAGAGAATTCATTATAATTCTCATCCATGAGAGGTGGTAAAGGAAAAAATGAACAAATCTTTTTCTAAGGTGGTAGTTCGGCATACACATAAATAGTATGTTCGAAGGACATTAAAATGTATGTGTGTGTAAGTAATGGTAAAATCCATATAATTAAATCATATTATAATATTGAGTATAATAATTTTATTATATAAGAATGGGATAAAAATATTTTTTTGGGTGGATAATAGAATTAAAACAAAAGTGCTTGAGAAAGAATGTTACCTCTTATTCGGGTAATATTGTTTGGTTTTCACCGAAGGACCTCCTTGGATAGATTTATAAGCAAGGTGAGGATTCTAAGATTAGGGGATTTATTTTAAATGTCTATTTTGGTAGAGTTGGTAGATCTAAAAAGGCTTTATTTGCTTGAGGATGTGGGAGAGTTGAGCGTCTTTTTATAGTGGAGGGAAACAACACAGAAGGTATTTTTGAAAATATGTGTGTGTTATCCAAGTATTACTTTTTCCCCAAGTTTTCAATGGGATCATTATGAATCCTTATAGGTTTACATGTCAAAATATATCTATCTAATTGGTTTTGGATCTGTTTACAGGTCATTTTTCCCTTAATGTTGTGGTTTAGACCCTTACTCAACATAATTTTACCATAATCCATGTAATTAATTTTAAATATTTTCACTAATAGTTTTAGTCAAAAACTATGTTAAACTTATTAGATATTATAAATTATTATAATTCCAAATATGGATCCATTTTCCAAAATTCCATTCATTGAAGTGGAAGAAATTAATTTAAATTTAATCCCACAAATGAGACAATAATATGAGTTTCAAAGATAAAAATTCTAATTCTATTGATATTTCTATATTAAATTTTAATGTGAAATTGATTCGAATTACCCGAATTAGATTAATAGATAAAACATTTATCCAATTAAACTCTAAAACCATTTACAAATATAATTTTATATCATAAATAAATTAGATGATATATGCAGTTTTAAACTATAATTCATTATTTATAACTATTCATTATAAAAAGTATCTTAGATGAAAAGTAATAAAAAATAAGACTATTTTTTTAAAATTTTAATTTTTTTTAAAAAAATTATTTTTTCATAGAGATTTTATAAAACTTCCAAAATTTATATTTAAAATAGGTTATTCGTTAAAAACGATAAAACCACTTTTATAAAAATATTTGTTTCTCTGGGTAATATTGGGTATCTTCTCATCTTATGCATATAAAATAAATTTGATGAATATTAAAAATATTTTATTGAATATATAACACGTAAATTTAATTAATATAATTTAATTTTATTAATAAATTTTACTTTTTACAATAAATTGCATATTGAACAAATAAATAGTTTTTATAAAGTAATTTCCTTATCTTAGTTTTGTTTCTATATTTATTTAAAATTAATATGTAACCAATTAATTAAATTATATATTTTAATATGATAATTAACATTATTAATAACCAAAAATATAATGGTTAGGTTATTTCATATTATATTAGATAATAATATTTTAAGTAATATGTTATTATTCATAAAACACAGTATTCTGTGTTACGTAAGTCAGCATAGAAAGTCAATATTGTGTATGACCCAAGATAACTTCAATGCTCCATAAAGAGAAAGATAAAATCTAATTTTCCTATAACATATTCTTAAAATGGTCTTTTAGATAAATAAATATTTGAATTAAATTGATTTATTCAAAATGGGGTATATTATAAAGTCTTGGGGTGTTACATGTGATGCTTTACTGCCCCTTATAACGCCCAGATCCTTTATTGCTTCTATTATGGCCGAAAATTGATTTTCATCCCATGTTACCATCACCATAAACTTATTTAGTATCACTCAAGTGTTCCATTTCAATTTGATTCGGTAGAATAATTGTTGTAAATTCTTGTTGGCTATCTTACATCATGACACAAGTGGTTTTAGGGGAATTGATCAACCATACTCCCCTTCTATTTAGTTCAGTATCCCACCCCTCACCTAGGTTTATCTCTCATATTGGTTTCTAAACCCTAAAATTGGGGTTTTTAGTTCTCGGATTTTAGTCTTAGTGACTACCAAATTTTGAGTTACGGCAAGGCAGCGCCGCTTTGCTGTCAGCTGGCCAGGATGCGGGTGGAGGTGCTGGACGATGGAAGGTCGGGATGCGGGGTGCAGGCGAGGAGGCAACTGATGGTGGCACGGTGGAAAACAGATGGATAAGGACGTCGGCAGAGAGACGGTGGACTGAAGGCGCGTAAGAGGTGGGGGAGGTCTCGCCAGGTGGAGGGCTTGGGCTGGTGGGCAGATTTGGGGTGTGCAAGGGCTGGAGGGGTGCTGGCGAAGGGAGAGCCAAACGAGAAGCCGTGGGGAGACCTGGGGAAGACTAGGGGGTCACGCACAGAACAAGGTGATAAGGGTGAGCAGCACACATGGAGAAAAAAGGAAAATAAGAAAGGAGAAGAAAAGAGAAGAAGGATAAGATAAAATAAAAAAAGTAATTTTAATAAATAATAATAATAATATAATAATGATGATGATGATAATAATAATAATAATAATAATAACAATAATAAAAACAATAAAAATAATAATAATAACATTAATAATAATATTATTATTGTTATAAATAATTCTTATCATTATTATTTAAGATTTTATAAAAAAAATCGGTTTAATTTATTCATTTAATTTTATTATATATCTAAACAGGTGGGCTACCACGCACTCACCAGGTCCGAACGCTTGATGAGACCAAATGCGCAGTGACCGCTAGTAGTGCGGTGACTGCGCACTGGCCCGAGACCCACCAAAAACATCAAATCGTCAAAAAAAAATTCAAACCCTGGCCCAAACATGACTCTACCAAGAGTCGTGGGACCGAGAAAAAAAATAAAAAAATGGGCGCCCATAGTCTGGGTGTGACAATATAATTGGTGTATGGATTAAGTTAGATTAAATATATTTGATATATTCACATATTGATAGGACTGATAATAATCCCCACATATTTACATTCAAATTAAAACATGGTATTTCAATTAAATCTTACATACAATAATTTAACAAATTCATGTTAGATATAACCATCATAAAAATTATAGATGATTATAAAGAGCATGAAATGATTATTTTATTTTCCTTAGAAAATTCAAACATCACTTTTGTAGAAATAATGATGTACAAATGTGAATCATTAATCATATAAGATGATATATATTCCCTCCTCTCTTAGAAATTTTAATCTAAAAATATAATTAATATTGAGGAAAAAATAATTTTTACAAGGGGTAACCAAAATAATAGGGTGAAAAAAATATTCTAATAATGAAAAATGGAATAAAAATAAACCCCATAGATCTAATTCTAGGTATAGTTAAGTAATTATTTTTTTCTTCCACTTTGGTAATAAAAAACATACTAAACTCAAGTGTAGAATGTTTAGGAAAGACCCATAGATTAAAAACCGAAATTACATGTCCCATCTAGTGGATTATTGTTTTCACACAGAAATATTAATAAATATGACCATCCATGAAGACACCCTCAAGCAGTTCATAGGCTAGGTATTCTCATTATATATGGGACCCAATATATATTCATTCCTATATTCGTAACAAATTTTAATTGGATATGTCATTATAGGAAATATTTGGTGGTGTCATATAAAGGGAAGATGATATATTTTAATTGAACTATTTGACCACTCCATCATCAGTTTTCATGATATTAGGTTAGTTCTTGACCTCCATAAGAAATTAAATTCCTATGGGATTATTGACCAAAATGTCATTACCTTTAGTTCTGATAATAGTTTCTTAAAAATAGATAAATACCATAGACCCATCATTAATGGTTCTTTATTTATGGGATATATACATTGAATATAAATACCTTTTCATGATTCGAAGGTATTGTGTATAATAAAAACACACGTAACACACTATAATGGAATATAATATTTTGGAATGTAAGCTCCATGGGTTTAGATGGAATCAATAAAACAAGGGATGTTTAATGAAATTAATACAAAATATATTTCCTTTTGTATATATTGTGTAATTGGAATTGATAAAAGATTCTCCCCTAACACATCTAACTTCAATGCTTCCTAAACATTATAATTTAAATGTTCTTTATTTTAGGAAATAGAAAGTATTATCTCTAGTGGTGGAGGATCCCATTTTATTATCTTTATAGATGAATACTCTAGAATGTTTTGGTTTAGCATTATGAAAAACAAATCCGATGTTTTTAGACCTTTAAAACCAAGAAAAACATTATTAAAAATCAGGGTATAGTGAAAAAAATAATGAGAACTAGGAATGTCTTAGAAGACCTCTATACTAGATTTATCAAATTATGTAAATCTAATAGGATTATAAGACACAAGAATATTAGGGAAACCCACCAACATAATTATAAGGATGAATGAATGAATAAGATAATTCTAAATAGAGTAATAAAAATTCTTATAATTATAAATAGTTCTATCAAGAGGATCCCAATATAGTAGTGTATGTAATTAATATATTCCCATCCTCTTCAACTAACTTCAAATCCCCTTGAGAACAATGGAGTAATAAAAATTCTTATAATAACCTTAGAATCATCATATAAACTATATATGGACATATCAATGCTGCTAATCTTGATCCTAGACCTATTAAATGGATATTTCTAGGTTATCCTAATGGTTTCAATGGTTATAAACCTTTGGTTGATAAAATAGATTATAAAAAGTGTATAATTTGTAGATATGTGGTGTTTTATGAGTGTTGTTCTATAAAATCTATTTTTTCTCCCCCAATAGTGATAAAATAACCATTTATGTTACAATTGAAACTGAAAAATCATTTTAATTTGAGACTGTTATACAGTCTCCTCTACATGAGCCTCATTCTATAACCCAAGATAAACTTGGATCTAGTTTTATTCAGATTTAGATACTAAACCTCAATCCAATCATACTGATTATCAGTTAACCTGATATAGTCGTATGAGTGTTCCTATACCTCCTTCTTGGTTTATCCAATATGATATAGATTCATATGAATTTCTTATTGCAAAATATATTTTTGATTATAAACCTAAAACTTATAATAAATCCCATAATTAACAATATTTAAAATAGAGGACATTTTCCATGGATGAAAAAATGAAATCAATAAATAAAAATCAAAAATATTCTATAACAGATAGACCTCCAAATGAAAAGGTAATTTCATTTCAGTTGATTCATAATTGAATTGAAGATAAAAATTTAGGAATGAATGTTATATTTAATGTTAGAATAGATTCCAAGGGATCCCTTTATATTGGAAGAATATAATATTATAATACTTTTTACCAACTGTTAATAATTACTAAATAAGGATGTTTCATTATTTTTATTCTTATAATTACCTTTTCATTGAACACTTTGATGTGAAAAATCCGTTCCTCTATGGTGTTCTTAGTGATAGAATATACATGATGCCTATTAATGGTTACACTAATGAATTTAAATATTCTTTTTCATTTTTAATACATAATTATATGATTTCAAAGAGGACTCAAGGAAGTATTGTTGATAAAATTATTACGTTATTATTGATAACCATTTCACTAGTATACATTAAGATTCTTTTTTTATTTCAAATCAATCAAAAATATCATGATTTTTAATCTAATTTATTCTAATAGAATGGTTATTATTTTCAATATCTTAAATCTTGATACTATTGTTAAATATAAATTAAAAGATATGTTTGAAATAATGGACAAAGGGGAATCTAATACGACTCTAGTTATTGAAATCATTATGTATTGTATAAATAAACTAATATATCATTCACAATTATTTATAATCTAAAAATGATAAATGGTAACTCTTTGAATCACTCAAACCTATAACTATAACTTTTGGATATTATTTTAAACATTCATTGACTTAGTCACCAACTTATACAGATGATTTATAGTTTATGTTTAAAATTATAATTTCCAATATATATTATAGTGTTATGTATTCCATGATTTACACTCATCCTGAATGAACAATACAGTATACACCCTAATCACATTTATGGTAAGCCCAGGGAAGCCACATTGGAATTCTTTAAAGCGATCTGTATAGAAATTTTCATGTAAATTTGATTTATATTAGTTTTGTGGTAAAAATTTTGTTTCTATTGAAATAGTTATTAGAAATGTAGTCACTAAGGGTGAAGTAAATATTGACATTAGAAATTCCTTAACATGGTATTTTTCCACTGTGTGTAGAGGACATATTTCCAAGATAATAATTATGAACTTATAAACAGTTAATGGAAAACTGTGTTTTAAAGAATAAATAAAATATCATAGTAAAATAATCAAAATTGAAAATTAAAAATTAATTAATTTTAATATTTTGAATAAAATGGTTCGTTTTTAAATAACAATACTTTGTTTAGGATTTGTGTTTCAAGTCGTATAGTATATTGAGCATAGATTTATTTAAAAAACACAAGGGGTTAACAAAAACATACACCTCACGAATGAGAATTGAAATAGGATAATAATGTACTTTTATGAAACTAAATAAAATATTAATTAATTTAAATTTAGCTTTCCGAAAAGATAATTTAGAAGGTATTATAAAAACTACGTTTAGTTTTCCTCACTATTATATTTAGTTGTAAAAATACCTCTTTTAATGTATAAAACATGATACCTTAGATGAGAATGTACTGATAGGTAAATCAATTATAGCTACACCTGGGGAACAGATTCTATTAATATTATGACCATTTGCAAAAATACATCACTTATCTTGTCTTGTGCACTTGAAAGTTAATTTTCCTTGCTATATTTCCCATCATGAAATGTAATAATACATGATTAATTGTTAACATCTAAATCATACATGCCCACTTATCCTATGTTCTAAATTCCAATATTCTCCAATAGGACCATTGTTTTGTGTATCTTATATATAACTTCTAATACATTGTATTTTTTATTTTTATTATAATATCCTACCCGAATTTGATTATGTTATTTTTATTTCAGTTTTCTCATTACGAATTTAACAACTACCTACTCATCATCGTAATTTTTTTTAGGTTTAGCTCATATCACATGTAAATGTTTTAAAACCATTTTTAACTATTTTGATATCTTCCTTCTTCATTTTATTTTAATAATACTTTTTTACATGTATAATTTTTTTAGTTGTCATGATATTATGTATCATAATTTATAATGATGTTACTGTTGGTGAATATGTTATTTTCATAATGTTTTCTACATGAAATTTCATTAAATATTATTCCCTAAATATTCCTGTCACATTTGACCATGATGTCTTTTTTAGGTGAAATTATTTTTTAAGATGGGTTTTATACATGTCCTTTTCTACAGTAGCACCCCACAATTTTATAATTAAAATGATTGAATTTAAATTTTATATTCAATTTATAAATGAGTAGATTTTTTGAACTCTTGAAACAATAATACTATTTTCATTTTAAAAAAATTCTTCTCTATTTTTGGGGAACATATATTTTCATGGAATTTATTAAATTTAACTTTAAACTAATTTTTAAATTCTAACTTAAAGAATGATGTTTATATTGTCAAAAAATTTCAAAATGTGTTAAAAAATTAATATCTTATTTTCTCACAAAAGAAAAAAAATGTTTTTTGGATGATATATGATTGATGAATATAAAGTCATTAAAAAATTTTGAGTAATTTTTTCAAAATATTTTCATTATATAAATCCATTATAATTTTTTTTTTAAATTTGAGTAATTCCTTTTAAATCCACAAATTTAATGGCTAGGTTATAATATTATGGTATATTATGATTCATTTAAAATCATTTTTACAAGTATCACATGCTACAATGGTATGGTATTCTATTCCAATGAATATCCCATGTATCCAACACAATAACACGTGAAACAATATCCAAAACTAATCTCTAGTTATGAGTTTCTTTAAGATATGTGATTCTTTACCAATAAGATTTATTATGAGTTATCCCGCGATAAACATAGGATGTTTCATAGACCTCTTGCTCGATTTATCCAATATGATATGGATTCACATTCCTTTCATGTTCCCTAGGATATTTTGGATGATGATACTCATAATTATAAGATTTCAATTAAGGATAATGACTCAAAATAATGGAACATTTCAATGGATGAACAAATGAAAACCTTACAGTGAAATCAAAATCATTAAATCATTGATAAAAACTCAATGAAAATTTAATCAGATTCATGTGTATTTATAAAATAATGGAAGATAAAACTATTAAAATGAATGATACATTTAAATAAAGACTTTTTTCTAAGGGATTCCTTCAATGAGATGGAATATACTATTGTGAAAAAGTTCACTAGTTGTTAATAATTCTTCAATAAGGTTGTCTATTTATACTTTTTCTTTTAATAACCATCACATTGATACTCTCTGTATGCATTATGGACCCACTTCCAAGTCGTCGTTATCTTTGTTGTTTCCTTGATGTCCATTCCCTCATGAGCATTAGAAGGTCTGAACAAACCACTCCAACTCAAGAAAAATAATCCACATATAAAATAATATAATTCATAAGTTAGTAAGACTATATATAAGTAAATTAAACATAAATATGAAACAATACTCTAATAAATCATCATTTTTAAACTCAAACCACACAATCTGACTCATACTGGGTACACCTTGTATCATATTGAGTTATCGTTTATTCTTATAACACACAACCGAATTATGGATTGTTTCATAATATAAAAAAATATTATTGATTTATCTTAGTTTTGAGTATATCACTTGCCTTTTTCACTAAAAAAATTTTTAATCTAAAAACACTCAATTGAAGTCATATTTATCACATAGTGTGTAAATTTGATGTAAGACTAACTAATAAACATATTAAATGACTTATGAATTATTTACTTAAATTATAAACGCAATGTCAGAATTTGTTTCTGGATTTTATTGTGCGACATATGTTTTGAACTAAAATATCAATTTTAAAGTGATAACATACACTTTATGTTATATCAGGAACAATATGTATCATATTGAGGTGAGGTTGATTCTTTAACATCGAAAAGAACTTATATGTAATTATCTTAAAATATAAAATCAATTAAAATTATTTTTCTTGGTTTTTAGCGAGTCACTATTCCTTTTAACTAAAATTAATGTCACTTTTAAATAAAATGACATTCATGGATTCATGCTGGTCACACTACGCATTGAATTAAGATGATTAAAAATATTCATTAATTATAATGAAAGAGTAACAAAGAATATTAATTATATATCAGTGGCTAGGTGAAGGTTTATATAGGAAATCTGATGTTTTTGGGTGGAATTTATGGACTTCAATGAATATCAAAAGCTGGTACCTCTTGTTGATTTATTGAAATGAAGTATAAATTAGTGAGAACACTTGTAAATATTTAGTTATTCAATTATAGTGAAATTAAATATTATTGGTGATAAAATTGGTTTGATTGGAAAAATTGATTATAATACAAGTAATTGTTAATGAAATGAAAATGTAAGAGTGATCAACCCAAAATTTGGATGAAATAGAGAATAAAAATAAAATTACCACATGTTTAGTGATTCATCAATGATGAGTTTATTATCATAGTACTTGAGTAAATCATCATTGTAGAGAAAATAATATCTTCTTGATATCTATTATTATTGACAAAATATGTTGAATATGAATATTATAAGAATATTACCAATATAATTTTATAAAATGATTATAAAATAAACAAAAATAATAATAATAAGTCACATCTTCATGATATATGTGCACATAATATAACTAGAAATTCTTTCCACTATTGTATAATAATATCCATTTCCTCTTGTGAATATGAGTTCCTTCTATTGTCTTGGTTGTAAGGGATAAATATAAATACAGAATGGAATAAAAAATATTTTAAATGAAATTGTAATTATATTAGTAAATCCTCTTTATCGGTTCTAGTTTCTTAATTTTATATTATATCAATCATAAATTTGAAAACATAATAACCATAATCATCAAAATTGGTTTGTTTCAAACAATTTAGAAATCTTAAAAAAAATTAAGTACTTTTTTATTATATTTTTTGAAATTGAAATATTATTATTTATACCCAAATGATTCTCTACTTTTTGAAGTGAATAGGTTCTTTATGTGGATGGATTATCCTCATTCCATGATTTGGATGTTTTTTAAACACCTCTATATCCTGAATAAATCTCATTAAAACTTAATATAAAATATATAAAATGTATATTAGTTCAAAAAAATGGAATATTGTATATTACAAAATAAAAAACATCTTCACAGTTGATCAATTCATAGGGTATCCATGTAGTGAATCAAGAAAATAAATCCCGAGAGAATACAAATTAACTCTAATGAGTTCCTAATGTTTTCTAAAAATAAAAAATGAATAAGTAGTTAAAGTGATGAAAATATATTTGATGTGACTACATTGTATAATTTTACCCCAACATCATGGGTAATTATAAGTGTTTGTCATATATAAGTATATATTCAACAACTAGAACTAGTTTTTTCTCTATTAGATCAATTTGATTTGATACAAATGAGATTTCTTATATAGAAGTTATTTATGTACTAATGAGTCCATATTTTAATTCATAGGTTCTCTGTCAAAATAGTATACATATATACACTATTTAAAAATATGAATTATAATTTCTCATAAAAAATATAGAAAATAAACTATTGGAGACATTTGGGAAAACCCAATTCATGCATACATTTATATCTACGAATCCAAGAAACTCATAATTGGGGATTTTATTTCCATTATCAAGATAGGTATAGTCTATAATAGACACTCTGTACATTTATTCTTCCAAAAAACATTATCATTAGCCCCACATAATAATATTGTATCTGAATGAACCATTAATTTTATTAAATGTGTAAATTTAATGGGTATTTTAAAATTAAATTGTGAATATATGTTTGATGGGTTAGTTGATCCTTTAGATCATTTTGATTCTTCCTTATATTTTACCCACTTCCCATTTTTCTGAATATAACAAGATTCATCAATTTAGGGCATTTTTCAATAACTGTGAATGGTTTTAATGAAAAATAAATTGTAAATAAACAAGTAATTATCCACATGTTTTATTACAAGACATAACGTCCATGCTATGAAAGTTACAATAGATTTCACTAATGCATGAATATCATTATCATCATGTGGAATAGGTTGCTTAGTGCTTAGCTCATTAGCTACATTAATCCCCAATCTCACATGATGTATTGGATGTTGTCTATTTTTTGGATTATCTTCATGTATATTAAACACATTATCCCTCAAAACAATGAAATGGGAGGGTGTTTATGGATATAAATTTCAGTCATTTTTAACCCGTGGAGTATGAGTACAAAAAACTTATCTGTGTCTTCTTGATTCACATTTCACTAAAATAATTATGTGAATATTGATTACCTCACTTAAGATAGATCTTAAAGGGGAATATATCACCTTAATGCTATTCGGGTTTGGTATATCATCAGGTACAGATGGTTCTTGTGTTATTTATTCTCCATTAATTTTTTTAAAAAAATTTATTTAATCTATAAATTAAAATTACATTTTTCTTAAATAAAAAAAAATTACATGAAACTCTTTATTTTTATTTTATTTTCCCCATTTTTATTTCATTTCTAAAAATATATTTGGAGTGTCAACTCAAAATAACCACCTCTAATGAATCCATACTTTTCATGCCACATCAAGGCCACTGATGGTAGTTTCTCATCAAGTATAGCAGATGACGATTCTTGGGTCTAATCTAGATAAAATCTATAGGGATATAATTAATATTTATTAGGTAATACTTATTTGAATAATAAGAATATTAATTCATACTTACACATGATTCCAACACTTTTTTTAGTTTACATCCATTACCATACCTTATTTTTTCCATATTCTTCATTATATATCACACGAAATAGGATTAAAATGACTTTGGATTTTGATTAAATAATTTTCATATAAATAGATGAACATAATTATGTTTTTGTTTCATGTCACATAAAATTATAATGGTATATTTAAAATACATACCATTTTCAAATGAAGAGTGTCACGCCCATACATTAAAGTATGTGTATGTTGGATGTTCTTCCTCTTGCCTATTTTTTCACACAATTGTTATTTAATAAATAAAAAATTCATAATAATAGTGATTAATACATTTATTGTCAAACAATGTATTACCAGTCATAATGTTCCTGAAAATATGTCACCTCATGATGACCAATAAATGCATCCGGCACATCTTGGCTTATTAAGAGTTCATACATATGTGATGGATGCATGCTTCTTTTCAATGCATCATCTTTGAGATGAAACTTCATAAGAATTTTTTAAATAAACAATAATACTTTCCATAAATCACTATTAAATATTTTATTTTGGAGCCATATAATAGAAATGAACTCTTCAAGGGACAATGAAGTGTAAGTAAATGTTTCATTATTAATTTTTTTAGTAACATAAAGAATGTATATCAACATGTTACCCAAATATCTTTTAAAATAAATGTATTATGTGTGAAGAAAACATTTTCCAATTAATATATATCAATAAGTATGCATTGTTGAGTGGTGTGCCCAATGTGACTAAGAAACGTGGATTTTTTGGGGTTAATAGCCTGTTTGTGTGAATTCTAACCAACCTCGAATTCGAAACTTTTTCTTATCTCCTTATAAATTTTTTCTAATATATCCATGTTATGGTGGTACTATTTTTTTAGGACACTATTTTTTCACCATCTACCATTTCATTAGGTTCAACATCATCTATATGTTGTTTCTCTAGATTTTTAACATTCGCATGTGCAGTAGGTTCTTGTTCATATATATTGGGAGCACCAGAAGGTTGAGAAACATAATATTCCTCAGAATTTAGAGAATCAGAACATGTATAATTCATTATCTATAAAAAATTGTTGAATATTTAATTTATCTTACATAAATTAAGTAGCGAATATAATATATTATGAGGTAACACAAATTGTATTACAAAAAATATATATCCTCATGATTGTCCACTCATTTATGAAATGATTTAAGGGATTTATCCCCTTAATCTTGTATCAAAATCCATTAATTTTGGTCTATTATAACATAAAATACCACATCTAAAATGGGTTTTCTGGGAAATTATTATGACTTACCAATGAATGGGTCAACCTCAGTTGAATTTTCATCTAACCTGTCAGTGGTTTTGGTTGATAATATTTTTTTTACCACATTCAGTTTTATAGATCTGGAACATAAAAACATATACTACGTATGACTACATTATTTATGGTTTTTCTTTTTACCCATCCATACTTAAATCCAATTTCCAAAATTCATTAATTATAATAGCAATCCTGTTATCATTACACTATAATTGAAAAATCAGCACTTGTGATCAACTCCAATATCTTTTTGACGATTCCAAAGTATGACATATTATAATATGTTGGATTTATAAACATGATACTAGATTCAGGAATAATTTCATTGACATGTGTAACTCCACAATTTTGAATGGTATTGCTTTCATCTTCTCTATTTTCATAAAATGTATAACCATTAATTAAATAACCACTATAACATTGTACGTTGAAACATGGTCATTTGTTTAGCCTTTGAAGTCATTAGGAAATTGAATCTAGATTTTTAGCTGACACCTTAAATATATTTTCGTGATACCGTCCTATAAATCATTGATTGTCTGCCTTCGGTATCCAAAATTTTAGCCCTTGACAGATTCAAATGATTATGAATTTCTCTCTAGGTTTCAGCATATGGTGAAAACCTATAAAATATTATGAAACACATAATGAAGAGATTATAATTGATTTGTACTATTCATTGGGACAATGTATTTTCTACAAATTTCGTCACCCCCAAGCTTCTCGGTGTGATGAGAATTCTATAAACCAATGATATATACATCAAACCAGTAGTCAATACTAAATTCAATGGCTTCCTCATCAATTTATTAGTATGAAATACATCCTTATGGACAACTTCAACTTTTGACACACCCATTCAAAATCTCCATATATTGTTTAATGGGGTATATACATTTATATTGTATAAGACCACATTGCCAGACCCCTCTTACAAATTGAACCGTCTGGTGAACCATCAAATCATAGATTTCCAATAAGAATTACATATTAAATTCACATAATATGATTGTAATTAACTTTCCATAGTCGGAAATATCACCATCTATATAAAATTTCTCTATATATATCTCAAAATTAAGTAGATCTTGGTTATTATATTATAGAAATTATATGGAAAAGTTCTACATAAATCTACGGGCACTAGATCTTTCATAAAAACCTTACACACATGTGATTTGTGACCCTTTAACATTGAATCAATCATTGACATGTTAATCTTGATGTTTGATGAATACCCCTTTAAATCATTTTCATTATCCAAAAAGTATTAAATTTTAAATCTCTCTAACCTATAAAGAGTGTAAGCAACTAAAGAATGAAATTTCATTTTTCACCCATCACTAGAACCAACTATTCTAATATTTAGATGTCATTAAGATCCAGTCTATCTTATAATTAAATTATTTATGAGTTAATTTTGTAACATTATAATGAAATTATCACAAAAAAATTTAGAACATTAATAAATTGAAGAAAATTTCTGACATATAAACAATTACATCATGTTAATTCAAAATAGACTAAATTATTTTGCAATAGGTTTTTGTATAGAATATTTAAAAATGTTGACCAAAATCAGTGTCTATATCATTTTGATATTCAAATAGTTGATCACCTCTTAGTGGTGATAGTTTTTTACATTCTTCTGAACTCCCATCTAATGATATCTTCCTTTATGGGTAATTGTGTTACTGGGGTACAAATAAGTGATTCCCAAGAAAAATATTATTCAATGAATGTTTCAACATAATTTCATGTGTACCATATTCGCAATTATAACACCCCTGATTTCATTAATGATATATCTTGACAATGTTTCATGGAAGAAAAGTCATTTATCATCATGTACAACATGGATCTAAACATGAAATCATCATTTTTGCATGAATCATACTACAAGACACCAAAATCCCATAATAATTTCAAATCATTGATAAATGGTTCCAAATAAACATCAATAGCATTACCTAGTTGTTCTAGTCCGAATATAAATATAGATATCATAATATTTTTTCTTTCATGAAAGACCATTATAGTATGTTATAATTTACCATCATAAACAGTGATTTACTAAGAGTATTGTTTGAAATCCAAAAGGATTCACCCCATCAGTAGATAACACAGAACGAAGGTTTATCAATTAGTTTTTGACATTAGGATACACATGATAAATTCTCTTCCACTATGGAGATTATAATAGGTGATGATATTTCACATTTTTATTTCTTTTATCTGTGTGCCACATAAATTACCTTGTAGTATCCTCACTTCCATATAGTCTTATAAATATTTGAATGAGTGGAATATACCATAAAACATTTTTGGACCTAAAAAATATTTCCTTTATCATGAAGCACAAAAAATTGGGTATTTTTTAATTGATTTTTGGTTCTTTAAAAACAATATACATTTTTTTACATGAATTTTTTCTTTAATAGATAAGACCCATTGTATGTAGTATCCATTTAGAATCATATATTTGGTGAGTAAGGTAATTATATTTTGGGAGAATATCATTCAAGAGAGAAATTAGTACTCTAACACTAGATTCACTCCATTTATTGAACGCTTTTAAATTATAATGTTTCCATACGACTAAAAATGATATATATTTAATAAAACCAGTATAAAGTGACACCTTTTCACAACCATTTAACTTATCAAACAATTTTTGACCATTTTGAAGTCAACATTCTACTATCATTGTCATTTCCTCAATATGGTCTTATCATCATTAACACCAGTAGTCACATACTCGATATGTTACCCACACCTGTAATAACATCACATCATCAATAAAATGTAGTATTATCCCAGTTAATATCTATATTCATTTTTCCCCATATTTAGTTCAACATTTTTAACATTGATCTATTCGATGACAGATCAGTTGTTCTTCCAACTCCTATGGATTAATAAGTCTTTAATGACAATAGCATAATCACAAACAACAAATTTGAGAAGTGTCGTATGTATGGACTTGTGGAAACATGATAAACACTTTCACACCATGTTTATAATCATATTTCATACGATTAGAATCCATCCTTTATAAATTCATATACAACCAATCATATTCAGTTAAATTAATATAAAAATCCTGAAAAAGTTTCCTTTCAAATACGGGGTTCCCAAAAATATAATGTTTCAAATAATTTTTCATCCATTGAATGAAATGTGTAGTTTTATTCAATAAATATTATAATTTTATGGTGTTATGTTTAATCCTTTGAATTCATCCACAATGATCACAGCTATCAGGTATAGGGAAAAATCATTCAGAGTAGCTCAAGAATCACATGTGAATATCTATAAGAGATGGGGTATGTTTATTAGGATTAAATTCAATAATAACTATTTGTGAGATGAAGCTTATGGGGATGAAAATTGTCTCTTTAAATCTAAATATTCCCAATTTTTGGTGTTGGGGAAGTAGTGGAAGAAATTTCTAATTTCTCATTCTAATCATTATAAAATTTACAGACGCAATCTAATCCCTCAATAGTGATCTTCCATTACTGTGGCAATAAAGAGGCTTATCTAGATGGTCTTCTATGCAGACATGTTGAGATATCCATTATTGAATAAATATCTAGATAAATACTTCAATTTCTCTATGAAAATGAAGAAGATTTTGGTTTGAGGAAAAAAATTCAGTAACTCATAGCTACCCGAGAGGTTGTAGAAGTGGGGGTGTGGTAATGATGGATATATTATGGGTTGTATGGAGTTACTAACATGATGTTCCCATGGTTTCATTATAAATATATTTTATTCGTGAGTTGGGAATCAATGTATTTAGGTGTAAACATAATGTTAATATAACCGTATAAATAAAGGTACCGTGACTTTCCCAAACACTTGTATGAATTTTTAAATATTTACACCACTCACCCTATATCATTTTTAAAATATATAGAACTCATATTTTTAACACATATTTTATGAAGTGTCCAAAATGGAATGGGAAATTATCTACTGAGTGGATCAAAACATTAATCAATAACAGAGGTTAATTTTTAAAGAGTAATTGTAGAAGAAAATGTGTACCACTTATTTATCACCCCATATAAATGATATATTAACACTTTCCTATAATTTTCAATAAGGTTCATTCCTCATAAAAGTATTCTTATATTCTCTCTTATAGTATTCTTCTTCAGATTTTCTTTTTTATAGTCTCCCTATACATTCCTATCTAGTATTATGAAATTGAATCTTTTTCAGTTCTTCAATGTTCCTTAGGTGTGGTAGGAGTGTATAGTTTTCATAGATGATTCCAAGGAAATAAATTTTCCTTTTTTTTCATAATTCATATAAACCAATCCAGGATTATATTTTAGTTCTAAATTGGTTCTTAACTTAAAGTGGTGGTTAAATTCTATCCCTTTGAACACAAAGTGATTATCTGTAATATATTAAGTCGTAATGTACCTCTTCATTCATTTATTCCCTTAGTGATAGGTAGAAATCCATATAAATTTGAGTATATATAAGTGAAATTGAAAATTTTTTCTTAGTAATGGCATATTAATTTATCTCATATGGGATTTAAGGTTTATTTAGTAACTGTTTTTTCATTATGACGAGTTATAAGAACACCATTGGTATTTTCCAGATTCTTTTAAATGGTTGTAACATTGTACATGTTAACAACATTGAATGACTTATTGAACTATTTTTAGTTAAAATATTCCCCAATGAATTTTTTGATTATGTTCTTTAAAGATTCATGAACACATATCTAGATATTACATGTTTTGGTTATTAATTTTTTTTATATTCTATATCATGTTGGGAATGTAAAAAAGAAGGGGTATCTATTTATTTCATGTATGATAAATGAATTATTTCCATTATTATTTTGTTGAATTTATATTTTTAATCCTTGATTATGAAGAATAATTTTAATATTTTTTTAGATATAAAATTTATTTAAAGATGTATAGGAAAACATAATTTATAAAATGATCAAGGGTTTCACCTTTTAAAGGATATTTCATAAGAAAATAAATTATTCTATAATCATCAAACCAATAATTAAAAAACCCAATTTAGATTTCATGATGAGTTTATCGAAATTAACACATGCACATGTCTAACAATTTGAAATCCATATAAGAGAAGTTATGATGTTTTCATTATAAACTAAAAATTCCACCCAATTCCACAAATAGTGGTCAATGAAATATTTTAAATTTAAAACATTGTTAGCCTTATTTTTCAAAAGAGTAATATCAATGAGAAAAATTAATTTTAGTGAAGTGGGTTGGAGTTCAAAAGTAGCGGATGATCCGAGTATCTTAATTCTCATTATGTTGGATAAATTATTAGCAATTTTGGTGTTGGAAGAAATCATAAAACTATGTACATAAAGCATAAGTGTATAAGGTGAAGCTCAAATGAGGTGATGTTGGTCAAATAATGTGTGGGTTCAGCCAACTAATGATCGATCAGTTAATTTTTGTGTGAAGAGATAAGGGGGGACAAGAATTGAATCAGGTGTATACTTTGGATCCATATTAACAAGGAGAAGAAATAATTACATACTTTAGATCAGATGAGGATTTATTTTTCAAGATTTCTATGTAAGAGAAGCAGTGGGGGTTAGGTTCTGCAAAATCAAGAATGACACAAGATATGGTAACTCTATTGTGGCTCTATTTAAGGGATAAAACAATTCTTTTATTTATCCTTCTGAACAAGTGCACATTAAGGTAAATTTTATCTGCATTAAAATAATAACTGCAGATAACACATATAATTATTAGTGTTGAAAAAGAGTCGATAAAATCTCCTTTTTTATAATATAATAAATATAATTTAAAAAATTAAAGTTAAATAATTATAAATTAAATATTTAATGAATTGAAAATATTTATTTCAAATTACAATTAAAAATAAATAGTTTTACTATTAAAATGTATTTATTATAATTTTATAATTATATATATATATAAATATGTGCATGTAATTATAAATATATTTGTATAATTATGTACATTTATATATATATATATATATATATAAATTTAATTTTATAATATTATAAATATAATAAATATATTTACTATTTATGTATATTTATTATATATTTATAACAATATAATTAATATTTAAATAATAATATTTATAATTATAGATAAATATATATATATTATTTCTGTACAATTATTATTATATTTTTATAAGTTTATATAATTATATAATTATATATATTTACATATTTATATATATATATATTCATTTATTTAAATATATTTATATATTTATATATATTTATATAATTATATATACATATAATATTAGTATACATATTTATTAAAAATTTATAATTATAAAAATTTATATATCATTATATAAATATAGACAATTTTAGATATTTATAGAAATATATTTATTTAGTTATTAATCTATACATATAATTATAAATATAATAAATATATTTTTGAAATATATTTTTTATAATTTTATAAATATATATATACATTTATATTTCTTTATAATTTTATTTATATATAACAATTTTTATAAATGTTTTTATATAATTATAATTATATTCATCTAATAATTTAAGTGTATATAATTATTTATATGTCAATTTATATTTATATAATTATATGAATATTAATATATATGAATATATAATTATAAATATAATAAATATAATTACTATAATTTTATAATTATTTTAATTTATATTAATTTATTTATAATTCTAACTATAAAAATATATATTAATAATTATTATATATATATATATTATATATATATATATCGACATAATAATGACAGAAGCAGCTCTTGACCCTTTTCAGTGATTTGGTTTCCTTAAATACCCTGAAGAGCTTGAATCTCTACTCCTGCTTCGATGAATAATAAGGTGCACAAAGATGAATCCTAGAAGAGTTCTTCCTTTTTGGAATTTTTGAGGCACATTTCACTTTCCTAAGAGTCTGGTCACACAACATACAATCATGAAGGGAACCATTGATCTTGTTTCTTCTTCAAATAGAGAAATTTCAGAATCAATATATCCTTGTATGAAATATTTAGTTTCTTTCATTTCACTATGAAAATATCTGATGCATAGGAAAGTGGTTCAACTTGTATCTCGTTTATCCTCTATTGGGGGATTCTTAGTTTTCAAGTGTGTCTCTATTGGTTGAGGATTATTCAATATTATATTCCATTTTGTGGAATTTAAGGTTCATGTATAGAGTTTTGATTTGATGAATTTAAGGTCAGAAACCCTTAGGGTTCATGATTTGTATTTATGTTTCATCCTTATTGAAATCTAGGAAACATGTTTTGATGTTTGGAAAAAAGTAATTGTTTACATTTAGGCTTTTATCAAACAAAAATCATTGTATTATATTTCTTATTCAATTAGAATTCTAATCCAGATGGATACGACCACAAAAATGGGTTGCTTTGGTCACATTTAAGGGTTCTTGGTTGATGTTGACACAAGTTCTTCTTTGAATGATAATGTTGTTCTCGTCACTACTCAATATGAGATCAGTCTTATAATTATGTATAAAAATATTCCTCTTGTTTTCAAATTATCCATTATTATTGGACACATGTGGTCTAGGTGTAGGGAAATTCTTGATTTTTCATGATTATAGTAATAAATCTAAGATTTGTAGCATTTCCGAAGGAAAGAAGGTAAATTTTATGCCCAAGGCACTACTAATCATGCTAATGGCTAGACTATGGATGAGGATACCCATGGATCTATATAAATGGAATTAAATATTAGGAGTATACATCCCCATGTTAATTTTTAGGACTCTTATCAGGGAGAACTAATTCTTTTTACTAAATGTATTCCTTAGAAAATGGGATACACATAATTTATAAGATTGGAATTATTTCATCTCCACCCAATGAAACTGGATTTCATTAGATTATTTTGTAGAATGATAATGTCGTTATCTCATAGGATGATATGGAAAAAGAAAATCATATCGATGATGTGGGAGATTCATTCTTGAATATCTTAACTGGGATATAGTGAAATACTAGAATAGTGATGAATTAGATGATTCTCGAGTTTCCAAGAATATATATACACACGGTGTAGTGTATTATAGACTTTGGTAGGAATAAATTTTATCTTCTTCAAAATTATGTAATGTTATGTCCAGGATGGAGGATATCACTTCATTGAAAGAAAATCCCAAATGGGCTCATGACTCAATTAGTCAAGAGCATGATAGGTCAGCTCTTGAAAAATGGAATTATAATTTTTTGTTTATTCCACGATAATACAATTCACTTATTCCAATAGTATACACTATGCATTCTCTGGGAAGAACTATGGTTTTAAAAGACACATTGTATTCTACCTCCTCAATGGATCTTGGTTATATATTGGGTGGTTTTTTTGGTGGACACTAATTTTGTTCAGATGGATTTCCATATCCCCTGGTTCCTGGTAAATCAAGGGAACAACGAGTACTCATGTTGTTACCGTAACATACTCATGTCAGGGAGAAATAAAGTGTCACTACTATTAAATCCACTCCATTTATGATGGATGGTGATAAATTTGATGAAGCTAATGTGACCCCTATAAGTGGAATGTAGAATTTTCATATATTCAGTGACATAAATTCTCAGCAAGGATATGATTTAGTACCATAACCTTTTATGAAGAAGAAGATATATGATATGGATTTTTTCCTAGGGATTAACCCTACTAAAGGAATTTGAATAAGAGCTATGGAATCTTTAGCAAGAAGAATAATGTCTCCTAACGTGGTTCTCATAGGGAGGTTCCAATTTGAAAATTTGATATTCTCAATTTTGATAAATCAAGGATTGATTTTTTAGTATGATACATTTTTAATACTATGAAGGATAATTCTACTACGAAGGTTAGTACAAATAACTCATTTTAGTTTCTTGCATTTTTTAGCTCTGAAGAGGAGGGAATATAGTGATTACATATCTCAAGAAGATAAAATGATGGATGTTGATGTTTGAATTTCATATGACAGTAGTGGACCAAGGTTGGGGGTTCAAACGTGGAGAAGGGGATGACATCCACATTGTTGAGGAAGACACGCATGTCACAACATCATGGGAACATGATCTCGAGTTACATTATTTCTACTTGGTTTATTTTATTATCTCTTTTTTGTGGAAGATTTTTGTTTTTTATTTTCCTCCTCTGTATTTGATTAATTATATAATAAAGGTTCTTTTTAGCCTCAACCTTTCATATAAGTTTATATATATATATATATATATATTTATTTAATAAATATATTTATTATTTAAATATATTTACTATAATTTTATAATTATATATATATACATATATTTTTATAATCCTATTTATAAAGAAATATATTTTGAAGTATTTGTAAATATTTATAAATATGTTTATATAATTATATATGTTTATACATTTATATATGTTTATATAATTATACATATATATAATAATATATAAGTGTATATAATTATAAATATAATAAATATATTTATCATTTCAATTTTTATTATTATAATTTTTTAATTATTTTAGATGGGGTTTGGCCTAGTGGTAGAAGGAACCCCGTAATCCTACACATCTCAACGATCTAATCCATGTAATCCCATTATTTGGGGAGTTGATGGGTTGGTGGTGGGATCAGCAGTATAGCTGCCCTTTGAAATAACTGGGGGAATGTGGTAGATCCACGACATCTTGATGGGGGCCACATAGGTGATGGTGTCGATGTGTTTGATGTGATAAAGCAAGACCACAGTGGTTGTGATGTTTCTGACGTTTGTCCATGGTTGGGGGACCCTGGTGGTGCGTCCTCGATGGGCAGGGGCTCCAACCTCGATGGCTTTAGTGGTTCTCCTCGGAGGAACATGCTATGATGGGAGCAAAAATTCTTAGCGGCATCAATGCGGACGGTGGTGGGGTGTACTACGACATCTCAATGGTGAAATACAGACATATAGGGGTCATTGGTCATGTAATGCACCTTATGGGTCTTGGGCCTTCCGAACATGTCTCTGGGGATTTCAAGGTCTTGTTCTTAGGCCCCATGTGCCAATGAGGACTAAGGGTCATATTAGTGTTCCCCCTTAACAATATTTAAAAATCGGATTATCAAAAATAAATAAATATTTTATAGCCATAGAGCATTAAGGAAGGTATTTACTTATTTTAAAAAAATAATTGTTTCATTATTTAAATATATATATTTTAAATTATAATTATAACCAATTATATTTAAAAAAAATTATACATAATTATATGTATATTTGAATAATTATTTATATTAATATATAAATATATATACGAGTATATAAATATATAATTATAAATATAATAAATATGTTTATTATAATCATATAAATATTTAAATATATAAATATATATATTAATATATAAATATATATAATTACAAATATGATAAATATATTTATAATTTAAATATATTTATTATAATTTTATAAATATTAAAATAAATATATTTTTATTTATAATAAGAATTATTAATAAATAAATAAATAAATAATTCTATATAATTATAAATATATTAATATAATTATTTATATTTATTTATATATATATATTTATATAATTATATAAACATTTATTATTGTATAAGTATATATAATTGTAAATATAATAAATTTATATTTATTAATAATATTAATAATTTATTTATAATTCTATTTATGAATTAATTAATTTATAAGTTTTTTATATAGTTATATATATATTTATAAAATTATATATACTTTTACAATTAGATATATTTGTACAATTATATACATATATAAATATATATATTTATTAATATATATCTATATATAATTATAAATATAATACAAATTTTAATTGCTTAAATATATGAATTATAATTGTATAATTGTTCAAATATTTATTTATTTATTTAGAATATTATAAATACGTTTTTTAAAACATCATATATATGTTTAATGTTATAATTAAATATGTTCATTCCATACATATACAATTGTATACTTATTATACACATATATGTACATCGCATGAACACATGCACATATATATACATACACATACATACATCTGTAGTCGTTCAACACCTATATATACACACAAACCTAAAAGACACGCATACACACACCATAATGCACCCACATATATGCACAAAGACAATGATATAAATATATGAGTTCAAATATCACTTATTAAAAATACAACATTTAAATTTAAATAATTTTCTGAATTATTAAAATATATTTATCAATATATCATATTTATATTTGTTATATGCGTGAATTTTGTAATTAATTTATAAATATAGTCATCAATTTTTTAATCTAAATATTAAAATAATATATAAAATAATATTAATTTTATTTAAATTTTTTATTTATATTAATAAAATCCCTCAATAAGATTATCCTTTATTAGTTATATAAAAGAACTTATAAAGGGTTCACATTTTTTATCACAGATAAATGTTTCATTTATCAATTCTTTTAGGTAGCGCTAACAATGGTTACCCATTTATCAACACATTTTTTAGCACTGATAAAACTAAACAATGGCTAAAGAACAATGCATGGTGGTGAGGATGCCATACTTTACGAAAATGATCCATAATTCCTTTTTTACATGCATGAATCAACTGCACATTAATCTGACAAATGATGTATTCAGTTTGACTCGAAGAGTTTGCTTTCATTGTATAACATTCATATTTGTTTAAAACACTTATTACATATCCGAAACCAAGAAAACTAGAATAGTTTGATTTCAAAAATATGGATAACAAAACCTAATAAATTTTTAACCTATAGCAAGTGACTACCCAATAATCTAACAAATGATTAAATGATAATATCATTATTTTATACCGTAATCAACAATATAATTCATCATATATGGATTGTGAATTTTGGATTATATTTTGAAATTACCTAATAAATCATTCTTCTATTATATTGTATAATATTGCATGTATGTAAAAATGAGTTTTGAATTTTTTATTAAATTTATGCTCAAATTTAATATGTCGACTGGTCTTGTCTATTTAAGTGTTGCATAAGCTATTTGTGTTGGGTTTCCTCCTCACATGTGCATTTGTTAATTGTTTCACTATGTACAAAACATGATTCTTTTCTACACCTTATGACACACTGATCATTTAATGAACTTATTATGGAGGTAATTTTCATTTTTCCATGTGTTATCCTCACCGTCCACCTATTCACTCTCATATGGGTGTTTCATTTCAATTCTGTTTAGCAAGGTTTTCGTGGAATATTTTCATTTTATACCATGTTTCTGGATTTTGGAAATATTTTGAAATTTTACGTTGCACATCCATGCCTTTTGTTTTCATATCATTAGTTTTTCAAATATCAAAAATATATTTATGTTTTGATTATCCTTTATAGGATATTTTTTGTTCATTTATCATTGATAAAATGAACTTGTGTCTGGGTGTTTTTTTTCATGCACGTTTACTAAAACAGGATAGAATCACATTAAATCTATGTTTTTTATTAACTTCTTTCTTACATTCTTGAATCTTGAATATTTAGTTTTTATATTTGTTTCTTATGAATAGAACACACATTAAAACCTTTTTTGGGTTCTGTAAACATCCCACTTCTAGTTCACCTTCACCCAACAAATTGGTATCATAATCTCATATGGTTCTCAAGTGTTTTCATATTTGTTTTGTTAGATTAGTTTGGTTTCTGTTTTTAATCCCCCACTTCAATCTCATCTAGATTTACCTTACCCATTTCGATCAATAATTGAAATTACTATAACCTCATATATTAATAAAATTAAAAAACCCTTAACTTATATTCATATATATCCCTTGATTATGGGTAGTTAATGTGGATTACTCTTCTTATTTTCCACAATAACTCATTATCTGGTCTATTGGATTAACATAACTATAACTAGTTATGAAATAGTAAATAAAATTCAGTGAAAATGGCTTCAATTTGTGGGGGATTAAGATTTTATCTTTTCTTCCTTGATAAAAATTAATTGATACCATCTTTAATCCTTTTAGGAATATTTTTTCATTTATTAAAATGAAAAATCAACCATTTTTTATCAATATGTATCCCTTAATGTTCATGATAAGGTACACAAATCCCTTCTTCATTAATTAGGTGATAATGTTATTAGACAAGCTGGTTTTAAAATCACTACTACTTGTATATGGATTACATTATAGAAATTATATATGAAAACTTTACTTATTGGTAGGATTAATAATAATCTACACATATTTAAATTCAAAATTAAACCTTGAATTTCATTTAAATCCCACATGGATGAATTTAATAAATTTGTGTTAGATCTACCAATATTTAATATGATAGTAGATGATGAAGAACAATAAATTATTCATTTAATTTCTTTTATACAATACTTATACTACATGAGTAGAAATAATGATGTATGATTGTGAGTGCTTAAATGAAAAAAATTCAAATCGTACCTCATATATGAAGAATTTAATTCTAAACCTAGAGATAAATGTTAGGATGATAGTTTATTTACAATTAGTATACCATAATATATGGGTAAAATGAAAGGGTATAAAAATTATAAAGGAAATAACAGTACACCATCTTAAACTAGTTCATGGTATAGGGAAATAAATATTTCATTGTTCCAATATGGTAAGCCCGAGTATAATAAAATAGTGTGTAGAATGATTAAAAAAGATCGAGAGTCTAATAAATCCACTAAAATGACCCTTATAGTGGATTATAGTCATGAAATAGATGAATTAATAAATTTTTCCTATCACTAACTCACATGTGAGTGGGTCATTGTCTTGGGTTTCTCATTGTAGATAATTCCCTTTATTGATTGATTCATATATTTGATAGAGATATTAGATGGAGATGTTACTTTAGGAAGATATAAGAGAATTCAAGTAAAGGGAAGATCTTCTAGTTTAATAGAATCGAGTGACCACTCCATCATCATTTTTTTAGATGTTTGGCATGCTCAAATCATTTATTGGAACGTAATTTCCTTTGGAATATAAGACCTAATGGTCCACACCTTCATGTCTGAATCAGAATTCCTAAAACCTTACATAGGATCTTGAATATTCCTTCAAGGTTCCCTTATTAATGTGTTTTATGTTATGAATTTAAATAATCATTAAATATATTCTATTAGTGTTTATAATATAAAAACTAACTGCACACGATTATGGTATAGGAGATTGGGGCATATTGTAATGCCCCAACCCTAGGATCCAAGAGCTAGTGCATTTCATTATTACATTTTCACAATTAAAAGAAGTAAAATAATGAAGGATGAATCAATTTAGTAGTTTTGGGAAACTAAATTACATACATGATACCCAAATTACATTGATAAATAGATAATAAAAAATGATACATAATAAAATGAAATGAACAGTATCCTTGAAATCTCATTCAAGGAGTTATTCATCATTTCACAGGAAATGGAAACAAAATAAGGGTGATATAAAAAGATCAATAAATGAATCTAATGTTTGTTTGGTAAGGAATCATAGGGAATAATTAACATGTAATGGTAAATAATAGATCATACATGCAATTAATAAAAGAATATATGAAAAAATCTATATGGAAAAGTAAATAATTGAAATAATGTCATTCAATCAATAGGAATAGAATGCAATACATTCAAAGATAATGATAAAGTGAAAATATCATTGAGAAATAATTACTAAATATCAATGATGGTTAGACTTGATTATTTTATTCCATGTTTTATAGGTACAAGGTACATTTATCGTCAATACCTTTCATAAGACAATTCTTAACATATCATGTAAAAACACATCTGATTCTCCCAATGATTGATCTCATGAGACTAATGATGCATCATGGGGCTATCTATAATTGGTCCCCACCTCTGTTGAACCTATCCAATTCATTATTCTTATATTTATTAATTAATTAAATTCATGAACAATGCTCCCTATCAAATATTCATATTGAGTAATGAATACATATTTATCAACATTTCCCAAATTAATCAAATAAATGTCAAAGTGAACATGATATGAAATAATTATATAAAATTTTGGAAATTATAATATCCATCAAACAAGAATATGGATATTTATGATAAATATAATTTATAATATAAATGGTAATAAGAAAGTGGTGGTTTCAAGATAAACTTAGCAGTCACAAAAGAAAATGATATTGCACACATAACTTTTAATATATGGTAATTTTCTTGTCAAAACATTTTCAATGAGATAATTAAAAGTTTATAATATATTAATTTTATTTAATACTGAATCATTATATGAAATTAATAAGGGGTTTTATATACACCACAATAAAGAGAAAAATGTATAATAGAAAATCAGTGTCAACAAAATGCTAATTGTGACAAAATCCCTTACATTACATTTCATTCTAGTTTCATGTTATTTAAACATTACTATAGTGGTCTAAAATATGTTCCTAACTTATTCTATAACCATATTAAAATTTATTATAGAGTATATGATTGTTTAATAATATATTATTACCGCTACATTAATAATCCTTCATGATTATCATTGTTTAGGGTGTTAATTTCCATGTTTTTTAGTATGTATTGAAATTATTATTTCTGTTCCTCTTACATAGAAAATTAATCAATAATATCCCGAATGAAAAAATGATTTATATATCATATATATTCAATATATATGTATTTATAACAATCCTTAAAATTTGATAATACAAATAAAACACACCATTCATGGAGAAAGTAGGTAATATGTAACCATGAATGCTCATTCCATTTTTATGTCATTTTAAAAGAAAGAATAGTGAATGATATATATGTATATTATAATTATAGTATCATTTTTATGATATATATACCATATATTTTTTAAACAATCATTAATACATTCCATGAAATATGTTGATGACTCAAATCGATTTAATTGAAAATTAAAATTTGATTATGCCAATACTATTAAGGGAAATGTGATAAACCTGAAATTCAACCACATAAAATATAAAAATCAATTATTTCTAACCTTGAAATGTTTAAATGGATTAATGAGATACATTTGTTCATGGGGGTAGTCTATAATACACATGAACGATGATTGTGTATACCAATTAATGGAATTGTTTGTGAGTGTAGGTCATACCATTGAAAAAAATCTCAGTATATTTATGATATTGAGGTTATTATATAATAATTATTTAAGAGTAATTAAAGTGGTGGTGAAGGATATAAAGTGAATGTGATCATTGAGGAACATTACCTCTTCTTCAAGTAACTTTTTTTTATCCCAAAACCCTTCCTTAGATTTCATTCATCCCAATGTGAGGATTCTAGGATGAGGTTAATGATTTTGGGGAGATATTAGAGAATTTTTATAATGATAAACAATGATTTAGTGGTGTGAATAATAGGGAGGGATCTGTTTATTTTTTTACCATAGAGGGGGTGGAATTCTTAGAAATGTGAAAAGCTAAAAACTGTAGGGAGGTCTTCCTTAACTCTTGTGCCTCAAAAATTGAAAAAATGTAGAAAATTTAATTTATGTTAGATCCACAAATCCACCATAGAAAAATAATGGTTTTACAATCAATATTTCATTAACCAATATGTTTCCCTATTTTCCCTTTTTGGGTTTTCACTATGGTAAGTAAATTCCCAACGTAGGTAGTTTAACCATTATAAAGAAATTAACACAACATTTATTTAGAAAATAAAAACCCATTGAATTATTAATATTCAATATTATTTAAAAAATAAAAAAATCACATGTGTTTGAAATTAATTTTAAAATAAACGCATGAAACGTGAAAAAATAATTTGTTAACCTAAACCACAATAACAATGATTTTACAAATTTTAATTCAATATATTCATTAATAAAAATCAATTGGTCCATTTAGAGATGAAATTTTATATGTATTATAATTTAAAAATAAATTTTAAGAATATAGTATTTTATATAAATTTTAGACCATTCCATAAAATAGCATTTACTATAAAATAACATTAATGTCAATTTTGAGATTATTTGATTAACTAAAATTAAAAAATATCATGATAGTGATGGAATTTGAATATATAATTTTCAAAACTACGTAACATGATATATGTTTATAAAAAATAATTAAATTTAATAATTCAATCAATTTACATCAGTTTTAATAGTTTTAATGTCATTTCTTTAGTTAATTATTATCTAAATAATTACCACATTGGAATTATTTAAAAAGTTTAACTAAATAATTTATATTAAAATTAAATATAATTTAATATGGTGAGAAGAAATTCAAAATAATGTGTATAATCGAACTATTTTTGTTTTTTCTATATATCAAGGCTTTATCTACATTTAAGGTATGGAAGGTTCCTTTTTTGTCTTTTTCTTTGCTTAACTTATTATACTCGTCATATACATGGAATAATATCCCAAAAAATAATAAAATTATATACAATATGGGATTTGGAAAAAAAATTTAGTCATCTTATGGATATTAGAGACGTTTATAAGTCATTTTGCACCAAAATATTAATGATTAACCAATAAGTAAACAATTTTGTTTACCATAATCGATCTAATCAATTTTAACTACATTGACTAATTATTATTCTAAAAAATTATGTTGATATTATTATATTATAATTTTATAATTATTCCAAATAAATATATATATTTTTTAAAAATTAATCATAGAGAAGTGGAAAAATTAAATTTAAAATTAATTCATCAAATGGGACGGGAAAGCCTGTTTTTAAAGTGAAAATTATCAAAAATTCCCTATGATTATATATATAAATTCAGTAAACAAATAATTACAAATACCTAAATAGAATTTATATATGTAAAATTTATATAATAATACATTAAAACCATTTAAAAATCTAATTTCACATTTAATTATTTAGATGAAAATTCAGTTTTCAATTAAAATTCATTATTTTGAACTATTCATCAAAAAATTAAACTTCATAGAAAAATAAAAAACCCTAAGATAATTTTTTGATTATGATATAAAAAATTAATTTTATTATTTCATATGCAATTCATTAAATTACAAAAAATTATGTTTGATAATAAGCGTGCTATTAAATGGCATCAAAACTACCTTTAGAAAAATACATCTTTTTATGCCTAAACTTGACTACTTCTTATCATATGTTTATAAAATATGTTGTATGATGTGTAACACCCTGAGTTTCAATAAAATAATTATTAATTATTTATATTTTAAATAAATAATATCATGAAATATTTTAATAAAACCATGTGGTTTCATTTATCCCAATTCAAATTTTCTTACATTGATTTATATTATTTTCAAAATAATATTTTTTGAAATATAGGATGACATATAAATTAGTTATACTTTTATGAAATGCTGTATAATGAAATTATATTTTTTGATATATTTTTTTAATAAAAAAACATTACTAAAGGTAATATTATTATAAAATTTATTCAAAAAAATATGTTTTTACACGATAATTAATTTTATATTAAAAATATGCATGCCATTTAAGATTATTATTGTTATCCTAATGTAAAATATTTTATGTAACATTATTTTTTAAAATATACACTATTAATTTTCTTATTTTTATTTATGAAAATAAACATTTAATCTACATATGAACTATTATTTTAAAATAATTTTAGTTTTATTGTATTTGGTTTTCGGAAAATATGATATATTTATAACGTTTTAAATTATAAATTTTGAATAAATTAATTTTAAAAAAATAATTAATATTATGTTTTTTGTTTCATAAAATTATAATTATATAGTATAACTATTTTAATATCAGAGCTAAACTCATAATATATTATACATATATTATAATATTTAATAAATAATTATAATTAAATAATTATAATTATAATAAAACAAAAGGAAAATCCTAAAAGGGGGAAAGGGGGATGCGTAGAGGGTTTCATGGGTGTTGGAGCAATGAGTTTCTATAACATTGTAGGAGAAGAGGAGGATCCGCCTTGTGGATGTAGAACTATGGTTTGTGGGAATCCAGTGGAGAGCCGTAAGTTTTATTTGGGGTTTTTAGGTGTCAATTTCGAGTAGTGAGTCATGACCTATGGGGTTCGTCCGAGGAGAGGAGGCTGAGCCGTGAAGCTTTGAGGTCAAATCCAAGGCTTGATGTCATGATGGCGAGTGGAGAATGTGGTCGGGATGTTGGCGAGGGTCCGACCAAAGAGGCTAGTGGTCTGAGCAACTATTGCATTTAGGGTTTGGTTCCAAGTAAGATCCAGACAGATGCACCCTCATTTTCCATCAATCTACTGAGGTGGATGTTTTATATCTTAGTAGTTTTATGTTTATTTTTTTAACTCTTATTTATCATTTTTGATTACTTATTTTTCAGTGTTGTTATATTTTTTTCAATGTATTGATTTGATCTATTTCGAATCCCCTATCAATCTAGTGGGGTTTTTATATTTTTTATTTTCGTTTTTACTCTATAAATCTATATATGCAGCTTTCTTTTCATGTTGTGTGTGTCGTTGTGCACACATTATGAAATATTTCATTAAAATTGATTCTTTAGGATTTTTCATTAGGAGAAAAATACCAGTCTATCCAGGAGGAGATGTCTATGTGTGTGAGTGTGTGATGCACTATAGAAGGATTGCAGATGTAGACTGATGTTCAGGTGGGGGATTTCCTTTATTTTAAAATTTAATGAAAATGGTTGTGATAATTTTATTCACTAGTTATTGGATCTTTACTATACTGATTTCTGTAAAGAAATGTATCTATAAAATATTATTTTTTAGTTTAAATTCATTTTGAAATTTACTACAGTGAAAACATTTATATTTTCTGTAAAATTTGTCTCCGCATGTTAATAATTGGATAATAATAATTTTATCAAAATTTTTGTGTGAATTTCTCTGTTTTAAGGGATATATATATACATGACCATGTTCAAATTAATAAGTATTCCATCTGTTGTAAGGGATATATATATATAACTCTGCATTTGGTACATGAAACTAGTGTTAGAAAAAATTCAAGTGAGAGCCACAAGTTTTGTTTGGGGTTCCTAGGCGTCATGTTTGAGAAGTGAGTCTTTGTACGTGGGTTTCATCTAGGGAGAGGAGCCAGAGATGTGATGTCATGAGGGCGAAACCAAGGCCTTTATGTCACACCGGCCATGGGAGAACAGGGTGCGGATTCTGGAGAGGTTCTAACTATAGTGCTAGTGGTTTGAGCATCGGTTGTAGAAAGGGCTTGGATCCAAGTAATTTTGTTTCTTATTAGGTTTCTAATTCTTCTTTTGGTTTAACTCTAATATTTTTAATTTCATATTCTTTATTCATCAGTGTTGTTGCATTTTTTGTTATTTTATTTCTTTGATTTATTTCTAATCCCCTATCAATATAGTGGCCGTTTTATATTTTTCTATCTTTTTGTTATCTCCTAATGTTTATCCAACATGCTCTGCAAGTTTTGTGTGTGTGGCTGTGCACACAATAGGAAATATTTCTTTTTAAAAGGGAATCATTGTGCTTTTTTTGTGGGAGGAAAAAATAGTCTGTCTGGGATAGGATGTGTGTGTGTGTCTGCTGTGCTGTAGAGTGCCTGTAGATGTTGACTACTATTCAGGTAGTGGATTCCCATTTTAATCAAATTTTATGCAAAGGGTTGTGCTAATTTTAATCTCGGGTTATTGGATCTTTACTCTACTTATTTATGTAATCAAATGTTTATATAAAAATTTATGTTTTAGATTAAATTAATTTTCAAATCTTCAACAATAAATACATTTATATTTTCTATAAAATTTTTGTCTCCATTTCATGTAATGGATTATCATCATTTTATCAAAATTTGTGTTTGGAATTATTCTGCTATAAAGGATTTATATATATAACTATGTTCAAATTCATAAATAATCCATCAGTTTATTTTTTTAGGTACATAATTTATGTTTTGGGGAAATTATGTTAAATATGCAGAAAAATTAATTTTCTTTAGTATTTTACATAATTTCTGTTTTAATTATTTGTTAATATTTTCTATTTTATGATTTATTTATATCTAAACATGTTTTAATACAGAGCGATGTGATAATATTAATTGTGTTCTTTTGAAAATGGAATTTCGTGATTATCAAAACTATGTTTTGATTCATGTTACAAACTTCTATTTTTATTTATTAATGTCTTGAGTAAATAGGAAATTTTTCTTTATATTGTGTGTTGTGAATTCCCTATCGTATACATATATATATATATAAATATATATATTTATACACGATTATTTAAAACATTATGTTCTTTATCTTATAATATAAATATATAGTTTATAAATATATATGTTATTTTTTGGGTTTATGTTTGATGATTATGATTTATGGACATACATCACTAACTTCCCATGTCATTTAATATCTTGTTATATGTAAATTCATATAAGTATATATGTGTGAAAGTTGGTGCGTTGAGTGAATTTATCATTTTTTTAAGTTTTGTGCGAGAACAATTTTCTGCTAATATTGGTATCACAAAATCCATGTGCATATATTAATTTTTGATGATATGTTAATTTAGAATAAATATATAAATATCTACCTAATATACAATAGTTATATGTTTATAATGCGCAAGGAAAACATGTGACAATATGGGACAAAATTATGAATATGGAATAGAATCATATATTTATATAATTATCATAATATAAAATAAATGTTACATGTTTTACATAGGTTATTTCTTTAATAATTTCATGTGAGTCACATAATTACTTATTAATTACAATTATTTGATGAACAAAATACTATATATATGTTTTCATATCAAATGTGCATTACTTCGTTATTAATTCTATTTTTAATTTACTAATAAGAATTTTATTTCTATTGTGGGATTCTCTGTAAAATTATTCTAGAACATTTTGAGGAAAGGATGATTAAATGAGAAAGATTATTTTATTTTTAAGTAAAATAATATTATTATATAAGTACATTAGAACTGTTTTCTGTATGAAATGAAAACGGCAGGTCAATGGGGAAATATTTTCAGAAACCGGGGCTCATAAATTATGTGACATTATGGGGAGAGAACCTATAAGTCTATGTTATGAATGGTGACCTCAAGAATGGATATTGATATGGACATTCAATTATTTTTAATATCACCTAGTAAATTATTCATTTCGATGGAGAATTCACAAATATTTTCAATTATATATTATTTTTTGAAATACTGGTCTTCCAAATATATTCAATTGTTGAGAAAATAAATTTATAAGTATGTATAATTATGTTTTAAATGAATTTATTAGTTTTTTTGAAAACACATAATGGGAGTATCTAATTCTCACCCTATGTTATAAAATCATTTTTACATGTTTGGTAAATTTTCCAGTGGTTTTGGATTCGGTTAATGAGTTAGAATGTGAGAAGTCTTTTATTTTATTTTACCTTGAATGGTTTAATGTTTTGTATCTAATTCTCCAAAACGTAGACTTGTAAAAGATCCTCTATTGTAATAAATATTTAGTATTTTTTCACACTTATTTTATTAATAAAAATAGATATCTCTTATAAGGTATGAGTCTATTAGCTCAAGATCGGGTCATTTTGTGATGTCCAAAACATTTTAATTAATATATAATATAAAAATAAAAGCATCATAAAGTCTAAGGATGTTATATACATTAATAATCATAGTGTTTCATGCCTTATATCCTATAAAATATAATATTTTTATTTCGTAATCTTATGGTGTTACACATATAAGTGCCAAATAACTATAGGAAGTCAATAAATAAGTTATGTTGAATGGAATTACCCCAAGAAACCTGCCTCTTTTTGAAGAGGGTGTAATGGGTAAGGTTAAAAGACTAATATTTAATGGTTCTAACTTCAAATATATGTAATAATTAGAATATATTCATTTTGATTTTCGGGACCAG
Source organism: Viscum album (assembly GCA_963277665.1). Taxonomy (NCBI): domain Eukaryota; kingdom Viridiplantae; phylum Streptophyta; class Magnoliopsida; order Santalales; family Viscaceae; genus Viscum; species Viscum album. The sequence goes on from OY728160.1 coordinate 1,389,658,749, forward strand.
TAATGACTACCTCCCATGGTAGTGGATCCTATTTTGTTACCTTTATAGATGAGCTATGTAAAAAAATTGGATTTAAATACTAATAAAATATGTTTTTAAGAATTTTAAAAAATGGAAATACATTATTCGTAATCAGGTTGGAATGAATATTAAAACAATGAGAACTGGAAATGCATTAGAATACTATATAGAGAATATATCCGATTCACTCAATATGATGGGATTTCAAGAAACAAAAATATTAGGGAAACCTCCCAAAATAATTGTCTTTACTGAACGAACGAATAAAAACATTTTAAAGGGTTTATGATCAAAACCTTTTCTATAGATAACTCAGGCCTATTTATAGGTACACTTATTTACTTGTGTTGTGTACATTTTGATTTGTTTTAACCTTGGGGTTTTTGGGTAAAATTTTGGAAAAAATGAAAGAAAGAGGGTTGTCTACGGATGTCCAATGAATTCCATAAACATGATCCCCAACCTAGACGACCGTCCAAACCTAGGTAGTGGGGGAACACTTGGTCGACACATAGTTTGTCAAACTGTGTGGCCCAAAATTAGAAATTGTGAAGCCCCTATTAGAGGTGCATGGTTAATCTGAATGTTTAGGAGAACCCATGTGCCTTGTCCCAATAGACTGTATGGGTGGTTATAACTAACTATAAAAGAAAATTTAAATTTAACAAAACCCCCTAATTAAACAAAAATTTACCCACACTCGATCCAATATGATTTTTCAAAATTTTAGAGCATCCTAAAAAAATATTTAGGGATCTTGACCTTCATTTTAAGTTATTCAATCTCCAGATCAAAGATCATCACCTCTCCTAGTAATTGAACACTATCCAACATGGTTTTATGTACCCCTTTCATTATTAAACCATTCTAAAAAGATTTTTTATTCATGTTTTTATTAGATTAGATCATTTTTGGGGGATCTGGATCTTGGATTTTATATCATGATCTAGATTTTAGAGATCATTTTTTATTTGATATCTGATTAAGGTTTTAGATATTATTCTCACTCTATGTTATTACTACACAGAAATTGGGGACTTTCATTGGGAGATCGCTCATTAATGAATTGAGGTTGGAAGACAATGATTCAAATACCAATGTCTTGGTTGAAAGAATTTGTATTTATTTGAGGAATTTTCATTAGATTATTATAAATTGAGTTCTTCATTGAATTAATTAATTTGGATAATTAATGAATTGAGGAAAATGTGAAATCATGGTTATTGAAATTGTGAGAATGAATGATTAGTTGTTGAAATAATTATTGGATTTTTGATATTTTGACAAGGTTAATTAATTTTTGAATTAATGAATGGAGTGATGTATGAGTGATATTTTTAGATGTGATTAATTAATTGACAAATTAATTAATGTTATAACTATGTGTGGGACATGGTCTGCCACATCAAAATCCCATTGTGTTATAAGATACAGTGAATGGTAAAAACGGAATTCACATGTGATAATTTTTGCATGGGACATGGTTTACTACATCAAAATCCCATAGTGTGATAAGAAATTATTAATGGTACTTGTTGAATTCACATGTTTTAATCATGCGTGGGACATGGCCTACTATATCAATGTCTCGTAGTGTGAATTGAAATGATGAATGGTAATAGTTAAATATTTATGTGAATTGTGATAATGAATGGTATCATAGGAATTCATTAATAGGTTATCCATCATAGATAGTTTAGACCTCAATATTGTCCAATGTCGGTCTTGGGAGTTTGGGTGTCCTCAAGAACCCAAGTGTTATCTGGTTAAACAAAGAGTAATTAGAAATGTGTAAATAGTTTACATTATTACTTTTATGTATGAATTATACAAATGAATACACATGTTGTTGACTATATATAATTTTAGACACCATTGGTGGTGGCCTACAGAGTTGAAATCACACCATACCATGGTTACCTGATGGGTAACCAAATAGAATTAATTTTTGAAGGGAAACATAAGAGTAAAAGACTTTTATTAGATTGCTGATTGGGATGGAACATGATTGAGGGAATATGATGTGGCTCAGGACCCTCTTAGTAATCATAACTATCATTACTTTTAGGGTTTCATTTTGACACATATAAAATAATTCAACAAAGAATATCTACTATCCAATTTTGATATTGTATCTTTTGTTTTTCCCAAATTTTGATATTGGTGCTATTCTAGTTATGGTTATATTATCATTTGGTTACTATTTATTTATTTTCATTTTGTGTATTTTTATGATAATGGTGTGTATAGTCTCTCTATGTTTTATACTAGTACATCGATGTTAGTCGACAACCTATGGTGTATAGTGAACCAAACATGATGTCATGTGACTGACTGGATTGGGGTACCAGTGTGTGGTACCTAGGGAATGATGTTCCAATGTGGTACCAAGGCCCATTTTTATTTTCTATTTATTTTTTCATAGTATTTGGAAAATTTATACATGATCCTATGATGATTTGGGCCATGAAAATGAGATCATGAATGGGAGTTTCAAACCCCTTTAAGGGGGAAAACCCAAATTCCTAGGCTGGGATTATTATTATTACTACATTCTATTAAAGATGAATATTACACAACCTTGTGTGATTCACTTGTTGTGTTATGTGAAAATTGTTTTTTGATATTTTATAATAATTGACTCATGGCTCGGTATGGCCTGATAATTGACTATACATGAATCACTGTAGGAACTCAATATTATTTTTTTCATGCAAAATTTTAAGCACGAATGCGAAAACATGTTTTGGGAATGTTTTGAAACATGATTTTTTTTTCATTTCATGTGAAATAGGAAAGAAAATGTGAAAAATATGAAATTGATAAGTATGAAATAATGCATGTTGACAATATATGGGTGACTTATGAGATAGTTGATTAATAATAATAAGGTTTCCCTTTATTGACCATGAACAATATTTAATATGGTTAAGGGTTATGATATCACCTTAGTATTGAAAGTGTGGCAAGGATTAGGTGAAATACTTTTTCGACCTTGTTGTGTTTTCCACTTTCATAATGATGAATAAGTGGTGTAATGTATCGTAATACGTCTATTTACAATTATAGTGATATTCATCCACAATTAATCTTGTTGAGATTATTATAGGAGGATATTTCAAGATATGATTTTCTAATGGTGGAAACCAAGGAACTGTTATCATTGGCTAATGAATCATGGGAGAATTTCTAAGAGAATCCTACACACATCAAGAATTTTATTGAATGAGGCCTAGAGTGGGTTGTGAAGTGAATGTATGACATGCCATGTGAGTTATAGTTGTTGAACCCTATTCCTTTTACTAAAGAGGTTGTACCTGGGGAGTTGAGTTCTCAATTGAGTCCATCCATACTATTCGTGGCCATTTGAAGACTCTTTATAAGAAGAGGGTTAGTTTGGATGGTCATATGCTATAAGGATCAGCGAAGTGCTAGTGGAACATTTAGGATCCGACTAGATTAGTTGATGGTGTTGTAAGGAATGAATTATTGGACAAGTTCTTGGATTATTTCTATCCATAGAGGCTAATGTAGGAGAGAGATGCTAAGTTCATGAGGTTATCTCATGGGAGTATTTGAGTGATGAACTATGCTGGACACTTTATTGACTTTCAACGCTTTTATATAACATTATTAGGGGATGAGACATCTTCAATGAGGTATTTACAGTATGAAAATATGTTTTGTGCTAAGTCAGACGTTAATCTCTTTTTGTTAAAGAGGATTGTTGAGGTGGTGGATTAGGATCCCCTAGCTAAGGGAACTTGGGGGAGGCTTCAATTGTAGGACAAGTTGTTCCAGTTGTATGGTCATGAGGTATGTTCTTTTAGAGCCCTAAGCATCACTATGAACATTTTTTCTAGAGTAGTGGAGGATGACTACCAAGATAGATGGATCAATTTAACAAGACATTACTTAAGAGATCTCTCACCAGTGTGGTAGGTCGGGAAATTTCCAAATATAGTTCCCTGACCAAAAGTGGAGTGTCAATATTTTGGAAATTTGGAACATCCACATAAGTTATAGAATAACCCACGATGGATAGGTAATGACGAAGCTTCTAGATAGAGTTCGAGTGAAAGAAGGGGATCCTCTTCACCTTATAAAGTTGTTAGTTAAAGTTTTATTGGATGAGGTCATAGAGGTAGTGGACATGGTGAATCAAGGAAAGAGTGCTTGCATCAGCAGTGTGGTATAACTTAGCGGAGTCAAAATACATCATAGGGGATATGGTCAGCACCATTGAATGTTGTACAACATGTACATGTGGATAGTGAGTTTGGACCTTCAATAATGAGAGGTACTATTATTTTAGATTCTACATTATCTAGATTCTTAATTGATACTAGTTTCTCTTATTATTTTAAATCTACAAAACTTGTTAATGGATTGAGCCTGGTAGGGCTATTCGTATGTAGGGTAATGATGATAGAAACACCATTGGGGGTACGATATAGAGACATATTCTTATTCAAGTGATGTTCTGAGGAGATTTTTGATTATATTTTTCAATTGGATCTAGATATTCAAGACATATCAGGATTTGACCTAATTTTTGGTACATACTAGATAGTCACATACTGATCCCACATAGATTGTTACCACATGAGAGTGACTTTTACATATTCTAAGTGTGAGAACTATATCCATCATTTAGAATGGGATAACCAGGCAGGTTAAGATGGTCCAATTGCTCAAAAACTGAGAGGTATCATAGCAAACATTTCACATTTATTTATGGATGATGGGGATATGAAATAAAATGGTTTCCCACTAGTAGTGGACAAATTGAAATTGTGTTTCATGAATACTTCTCATGGATTCCACCTAAGAGAGATGTTGAATTCATTATTGAGCTCACACTGGGGGCTGATGCAGTTTAAATTCCACTATATAAAATGGTTCCTGTAGTGATTCAAGAGATTAATAATCAACTAGATGAGTTGGAGGATAAGGGATTTATCCAATTGAGTACATCTCCTTAGGGTTCTCTAGAGACATTAGGTAAAAGGGATGACGTTACTCTGTGATTATGTGTTAATTACTAGATGATTCTGAAGAACCAGTGTCCTCTTTGGAGTATTGAATAATTTTTTTAAACGTTGAGAGGATAATTTTTATTCTTGAAGATCTTATTGAGATCAAGGTATCATCAGATGAGACTTCTTACTTCTAATATACCGAGAACTTCTTTTAGTAGCTAGTAAGTCCTACATGAATTCCTTTTAAGGATTTTCAGTTGATGAATTTACTGATAATGTTTATGGATATGACAAATAGAATATTAAACCCATACTTGGATCTGTTTGTGGTAGTGTTTTTGGATGACATATTGGGGTACTCTAATATTCTTGGTGACCATTCCAAACATCATGACATCGTCCGAAGTACACATAAAAAGAATAAAAAATATGCCAAGATAAGTAATTTTTAGGTACGGATTGGTCTGATATACATCTAGGGACACCTCATCTCTAAAAAAGGTAAGTCTCTTAACCTAGAAAAGGATTGGAAAACAGTTTCTATTGAGTATCCCAAGATTGTTTTTGTTATTTTTATATTTTAATGGAATGTTTGATATTATCAGATGTTCATGCAGGACTTCTCCTAATTGAAAATTCCATAAAAATTCTTGCAAAAAAGGGGATAAATATTGAATGGTTAGAGTCCTATGAGAATTATTTATAGGATCTAAAAAGAACATTACATCATCATTAATCTTGTTCCTACCAGAGCCTGGTGAGGAGTAAATAGTTTATTGTAGTGCATTTGGAATCATACATGGATCTATGTTGATACAGGGAATCTGAGTTGTGGAATATGGGTATTGAAAATTGAGGCCACATAAACTGAAATACCATACTCATGAACTTGAGTCAAAAATATTGGTTTAGTATTTTAATTTTTGGTGAAATTATCTGTTGTGGGGAATTTTTATTATGTATACTGATCATAAGATCTTGAAGTACATATTTTCAAAGAGATACTTGAATCTCTAGAATCAGTGATTGGTTAAGTATATGGAGACATTTCATTTTCATCTCCCATATTCACCAATGAAGGTAAATAGTGTGGAAGGTAGTTTTTCTATAGAAACTCAAACTTAGGATTTTCGTAAGTATAGAGTTGAGTGGAACATGAAGACTTTGCTGGCTGAGATGCATGTTGCGGTTTATGAGAATTAGGAGAAGATGACTCTCATATATGTTTTAATAGAGTATACATGTTCGATCCATATGAGAGACAATATTTATGAGGATATATATTTCTTGACAATAATGGGAATCCTTCAATGTTTGGTTTCACCATATAATTGGAGCATATATGAGGATAAAATCATAGATGTCAAGAATCGTGTTTTTTACTCAATGGGAATGCAAGGGGAGATAATGTGGTAATTTCATGCATCGAAGTAAGAGGTACAACCAAGATATACCATAATGTATATTTACCTAAAAAGGAAGTATTTTGGTCCGCGAATGAAAATGGAGAAAGGAAGTTTCATGACATGATGCTATACGAGTCAGAAGTTGAAGGCCAAGAATCAAAAACCTAGTTTTTTTATAGTTTTCACTGATTCTAAAATGGAAGTTGGATTACATGACTATTGAAATATTATTGTTTCTCATGAGGACTCATTGGAAGAAGGATTCTATTTGGCTTATTGAGGATCAAATGAGGAAAGTAGCACATTTCATGTAGTTAAATGTCACTTTCTCATTGGATAAGATTGGAGTAATATATGTTTGGTAGATAGTATATTTGCTTGGGGTGACATGGAATATAGATTCAAACCATGACTCACATTTTTTGTCACTCATTTGATAGGTCATAAAGAAGGCACTCAGTATGCATGTGTTGTTGAGTATGAAATTCCACCCCATTATAGATGGGAAATTTGGGTATATTGTACAAGTGCATGAGGATATGTTGTTAGTGTGTGTTCGCGACTTTGGAGGATCATTGAAAAGAACCAAATTTTGGGGGAGTCTACCTATAACAACAATTATCAGGAAACTATACATATGGAACCATATGGGTCATTTTATTGTATTCCACGTAGATTAACTCTATAATAGGTGGAATCAGGTGATTCATACTTGTTGGGACTATATCTCGTAAAGGAGATTTCAGAGCATGTTTTGTTTATTTGATAAAGAATGGCTATAGATCACAGTGAATATAAGTCATGTGAGGATATATGATGATGAACCGTAGAGTTTAATGATGATTATTGTTTATTCCTTTTTGTGTCACCTAGGATGGGTCACCATAGGGTATAGAGGAAGGGTAGGATGGCACGTAGGATTGATTGGTTGTTTGAGGTTGTGGAATGAATTGGGCTGGTCATGTACATATTTTCTCTTCCATAATGATATTTTGAGGCATGTGAGGTTTTCCATGTATTAAAAATATAGTTATATCACCCCAACCCTTTTCATGTGATCGATATGCATGATGTGGATCTAGAGATAGATGTGTCCATTGATGAGAATCTGATACATGTTTTGGATCATAGTTATAAAATGTTGATGGGCATGAATATATTGATAGTTCATATATTGTGACAACATGGATGTGTGTCGGAAGAAAAATACATGATACTATTAGATATTAGGGTTCTGTGGACCGATCATTTTGTCTCAGAATCATATTGATGCATGGAAGTTCATCATGAGGAGGAGCTTTTATAAGCTAGGGAGATGGAAAGATCCCGACTTTTTTGGTATATAAATCATGACTATTTACTGTATCTTTTTTCACATATGTTGGGTACATTTCATTTGGGTTTTACCTTAGGGTGCTTATGAAAAGTAATTCTGAAAAAATCGAAGAAAGTGGGATGTGTACGATTGTTTCAAGATTTTCCAGAACCATGACCCCTAGCCCAATGAAGCATGGGAATTGTGGTAGAGGAGATTCACATTGATCATGGATGGTTTTTCAAACCATGTTCCCAAAAAGGAGAAACTGTGAACCCACTAGAAGAGGTGTATGATTATGGTGCATAGTTAGGGGAAACTGTCTGTCTCTACCCATGAAACCATTCTTGCGATTTTAAATAATTTTGAATATAAATTTAAAATTACTTGAACTCCCTAATAACCCAAAATAACCTCTACTTGTACCAATATGATTTCTCAATATTTTGGAGGGTCCTAAATGCATTTCTAGGGATTTTGATCTTTGTTTTTGGCTTTGGAAAGACCAAATTGAGGATCTTCACCTCTCTTGTTAATTGAATAAATTCCTTCTTGATTCCAAATTCCAATTCCTTTCTTATCCAATTATAGAAAGGGTTTGTTATTATAGTTTTTATTAGACGTTGATCCGGTTTTGGGGATCTAGACATATGATTGAAGTTCTAGATCTTGATTTGAAATATCATGCTATATTCGGTATTGGATTTAGGTTTTAGATCTAAATCTCTTTCTATGTTGTTACTCTGAAAAAACTGGGGATTTTCTATTACACAATATTCTTTCAATGAATTGAGGAAGGTAGTCTATAATTATAATCCCAAATTATTGGTTGACATTATGCATATGAAATTGTATAGTTTATATTATATGACTATAAATGGAATTATTCATTGAATTAATTAATTTATAGAATTAATTGATTAAAAAATGTGAAATTAAGGAAATTGAAATTGTGGGTATAAATAATTAATTTGTGAACTAATTATTGGATGTTGATATTGCGACATGCTTAATTAATTATTGAATAAATTAATGGAATGATAGATGGGTTACATTTATAAATGTGAATAATCAATTTATGAATTAATTAATGTGATAATTGAGTGTGGAACGTGGTATGATGCATTAAAATCAAACTGAGTGGTAACAGATGATGAATGGTAACAATTTTATTCGAATGAGATAATTTTGTATGGGATGCAGTCTAATTCCTAAAATTTCCATTGTGTGATAAGAAATGTTGAATGATAAAAGTAGAATTCACATGTGCTAATCACGTGAGGGACAAGGTGTAACATCCCAAGTAATTAATGAATAATAGATATTGTTATCTATGTCTATTTATGAATTAGATAGAGTTTTAGAGGCTTAAAATTAGAATAAATCCAATCTTAAGCATGAAATACACTAATATTTTTAAAAGATTGTTTTCCTGCCTTTTGATGGAAAACCATTTTTAAAACAAACTTCTAAAAATTTTATAAGCTCTATTTTTCAAAATAAACTTATTCTTTATGATTTGGACATTGAAATGTACCTTGGGACAATTTTTGGTATTTTTCTGACAATGTTCATTTTTTAATGAATAGTGAAAAAATACTGCATTTTACATCAAAACTGCCTTATCATCTTATTTAATTATATGGATAGATTATCTTTTAAATTTGTTTTAAAGTTTAATTAGAATATATTTTTACCATTTTATCTAATAGTGGTCATTAGAATTAATTTCACTTTGGATTTGGGCATAAACTAATGCCAAACGTTTCATAGATATTGTTTCAAAAAAACCCGATATTTGTTTTGACAACCGGAATTATTATTAAATTAATTATTGAAATTTCTATGTTTGGAATTTGGTAAAATGGATTCCATATTTTTAATCAGAAGGTTCAAATTATGTAATTAATACTCTTTTGTTTTTGGACATTATGAATAGTAACGACTGTAATTATCGTTAATTATTTTGATTAATTAGTAATCAGGTAGTTAAGGATAATAAAATAATATCGTAATAATAAAAAATTACACCAACATGTGTCATAATACTACTAGTTTTGTCATGTACAACCATGGTATTCCTTGCAACAAACTTGGGGACCCCATGGAATCACTTTTGTGTGATAATGACTTTTTATCTTTTTATTTTTTAAAGAATGTTAAATATAACAAAGAATATATCACCTGAGTAAACCATTTTTAATTTTGTCTAAATAAATGATATATTAGACTATAAATATTTATTTTAAAGATAATAAGATTCTCTACATCAAACTATTTTTTTTATAATTTTTAGACATTAAATAAATTAAATTATTTATGACATCATGATGATTAAATGATTACCTCATTAATGAACGATTTAATGAAAATAAAAAGATAATATAAAATCTAAAACATACACTTGTCAAAGACCAATTGGATGAGTATATTTAGAACCCTTATAACCTTATCATTTAAATACATCAATTTGGGACCTTTAAAATCTGAAACTCATTTTAATATAAAGTAACATTTTATAATATTCCAAGAGTGACCCTCCTCTCCTCTTAAAAAAGGCCCCCTACTCTACCTCTTTACCTACACTTCTCAAGCTATTGTTTCGGCAAAGATATTATCATTTTATCTCTCCACATCCCTCTCTTCATCATAGAAGCCTTACCTTAGGCATAAGGATCTTTAAGAAACCCTTTTGGTTCTAACCAAGAGGAGCTACCTGGTTTAAAGGTAAAGACTACTCTAATGTTCTTTTGTTTTATTTTGCTTCTCCAACCCCCTAAACTCTTTTTATTCATTTATTTTTTAACAACACCAGTATGTTCAATATACTAGGTTGTTGTTATAATAATTATTCTAGATACACTTACACACACCTACATCTAATGGTTAAAGAACATACTGTTTCCATGGATGAAAAATTTCTGCCTCACGAAACGATGATTGTTCAATATTTTTGTAACACCTTCAAAGGTGGCCATTAAGATGACACTATATTTACATATGATATATTATATGTTTATGTTTTCTTTAATCTTCTGTATTTTTCATTTTTGGCATAACTTTATAGTTTCCATTATGGGTAAACGCAATATCATCATTTTAGGAAATGCGGACTACCGCCCACTCAAAGTGATTTGATTCGTTAATGCCATATGTGGGATGTTTAAAGGATGGAGTTAATGATATTATATATGATATTATACTGGAATTATAATATACCATTATTTTATTATGATTCCATTACATAAAATACTAAATAGAAATGAAACTAGCATTCATGTGTACGTATGGCTTACTGTCTCCATGAACGGTGCATTACGTTTCTTAGCTCTAAATGTTATGTAATATTATAAATGCATGTATATACTGGATATATATGATATATATGATATCTTAATCATGAATATAACTCTAGATATAATGGATACATGAATCACTTTTAATTATAAAAAGTTTATTTTTGACTCAAGTACCAATGATCGTTAAGACGACCGTTATTAACTTAAATAATTACATTGTGTTCGTGACATGGTAATAAGTGATATAAAAGAAATAATTAACTTGAAAAAGGTTCTTAAGCAAGTAGAAATTAACTTAAGTTTACTATTCATGAGATTAAAGAACGATTGAGTAAAGTCAGACCCGAGATAAGGGACTTCATCTGAATCTCCTTTCATTGAGCCATATTTTGTTTTATTCACAACTTTCTTTTATACGGTGTATAAAATCCTTTGAATTTTACGTTTATTCAAATGGAATATTTTTAAACGATGCGTTTACTAAATGTCAAAAGGGGATGTTTTTTTGTTGTACGTATTTGGCGACATTGACTTTTCCGCCGCCGTTACCATTATTAGAGTTTCGGCTTCCTCTACAAGGCATAACTTTTTAAAAAAATGAAAAAATAAATATAATGTTTTACTTTTCATTTATTTTGGTATTGAAAATGGATTTGAAAATGTTTTTATTATATCGATGTGTTATTGATATCTTGTAATTGAAATGTGAAAATGTTATGTTTCTTTTATGCATGTTTTATGTGACATGATTATGTTATGGTTCATGGGAATTGTTATGAAGATGGGTCATTCCATGATAAACTAAGGGTGGGTGAGCCCGATATAGCTCCCCAATTCATTGGCTGATGTGAAGGAGTTAAATGTTAAGGTTTCTCCGAAGAGATTTAGGGAATATACAGTGATGGGTATTCCAAACTTAACCATGAGTGTTACTCCCTACGTAATAATGTTATGAATGCCTCAAGTTACCTTTATGTCTTATGATTTCTATGATTTATTCATGATTTGTTGAAGTATGTTAAATTGATTATGTTTTCTGAGTAATGTAAGATTTCATACATGGACTAATGTTTTCATTTTGTACTTTTATATCCCTTACCGAGATTTTTATGCTCATCCCATGTTTTTGAATTGTTTTTCACAGGTCAAGGGAAAGTTACATGATGTGATGATACTTTCAAGGAAGTGTCAATAAAGAATCCATGTTTTATTTTAAATATGTTTCCATTGATGGGAAAAATGAGTACTATCTTTTATGTAACCACTTTGTTTAAATGTGGAATGTAATGCACGTTTTATGATCTAATTCTCTAAAAATATAAACCGGAAAAGATCCTCAACGTGTATTCTTAATGTAATTCATGATTAAATAATGTTTGAGGATGGGGCCATATAGTTGGTATCAGAGGTCAGTTTAGATAACTTTAGGAGTTATAATTATAATTAAATGATTATCCAAAAATATTTTTTTATGGTCAAATTGAAATGATATAGAATTTGAAGATTACCATGATGCATCATCTAAGAATTGTTTATTCAGAATGGTTTTCTACATAGGAAATAGGGCAGCAGTGTTAAGAAGGCATACAAGAAGGAAATGACCTTTCGAATCAGCATCCTGAGATAGACAGAATTGGAACTAAAAAATGTGTTGTAGTAATGATGTAGTTGACTCAAGTAATAAATCGTGGTGGTATCCATGCACGAGATCAGCCATATCCACTTCAGAGGAACATGTCAGTGGTGGAACATTTCATGAGGCAACATCGCCCATCATTCAGAGGATCATCTGACCCTGTACTAGCTGAAGGGTGTATTAAAGCACTAGATAACATTTTCTATGTCATGGGGTGTTCAAACAATCAAAAGGTTAGACTTTCTATTTACCGTTTGGAGGGTGAAGCAGATCAGTGGTGGTCTGTGGTTAAAAATATCAGGGACGCTGATGAGAATGATGCTCTCAACTCGGATGAACTCAAAGGTATGTTTCTTGAGAAGTATTTTCCTAAGGATGTTCGACTTAGGATGGAAAAACAATTCTTGGAATTGAGGCAACAAGAAGACTTAGTGGCTGCCTATGAAGAAATGTTCACTCGATTGTCAAGGTATGCTCCATATTTTATCTATGACCTTGATAGTAATATCAATCATATTTACTCAGGATTAAAGATAATATATAGAAGGGCATTAGCTTCTTGTGAGTTCAAGAGTTATTAAAATCTTGATTGATGTGCTGAGAATGTGGAAAAGGAGTTTTCCGATGGTGAAGTTTTCTATAACAACCAGCAGAAGAAGAGACCGAGGTGGCAGGAGAAAGGAAAGAATTCATCAAAAAGGTCTGATGGTAAGTAAACTAAGTTTCCAGTTTGTGATAAATGTGGTAAAAGGAATGCTGGGGAATGTCTTCTGAATTCTTCAAAGTACTACCGATGCGGTAAGATGGGACATAAGGCTCGTGATTGCACTGAAAAAGATCAGGGTGATGGTAAGACCAAATTTGATTTACATTTAGTGAATTTTTTTAAGTGCAATGAGATGGGTCACTATGTAAACAAGTGTCCGAAAAAGAGCTCGAGTGTTGGGAAGCATTTAGACTACAAGCATAAAGGGGTGGTGAAATCCTTTGCAACTACTTCAGCAGATGTCGGGCCATCAAATGAAGTGGTATCGGGTACTTTGTTTTTTTTATAGATTATGCCAGTGTGTTGTTTGATTCGAGGTCTACACATTCTTTCATCTCTGAAAACTTTTCAAGTAAAAATGGAATACCATCTCAAGAAATGACTCCTAAACTTGTGGTAAAAACACCTGGGGGAAATGTTGAGGAAAAAAGAATTTATAAGAATCTTCCTATCCTTATCTGTGGAAAGAACCTACTTGCGAACGTTACTATTTTACCTCTTTTAAAGTTTTATGTTATCCTTGGTATGGATTGGCTCTATATTTACCATGATAAGATTGACTGTAGATCTAAAGAAGTTTCTTTTCAGAAAGACTTTCAGATTGTATACAATAATAAACCCTTAATGTAGATAACATATCAAGAGGCCTAGAAACTTGTAAAAGATGGAAATGAATGTTACCTTTCACATGTTTTTGAAAACAAGGGAACTTTTCAGATTAATGATGTTCCAGTGGTAAATGAGTATATTAATGTTTCTCATGATGAGTTTCCTGGAATATTACCAGACCGGGAAGTTGAATTTACCGTTGACGTAGTTCCTGATGCTAAGAAAATTTCAAAACCCCCTTAACGTAAGGCTCAAATAGAACTTTTATAGTTGAAGGAGAAATTGCAAGATTTATTAGAGAAAGGTTTTATTCGACCTAGAACATCACCATGGGGTGATACAGTTTTATTTGTTAAAAAGAAAGATTGCTCTATGAGACTTTTAATTGATTATAGAGCCTTGAATAAAATCACTATAAAAACAAATATCCTTTGCCTCATATCGATGATTTTTTTGATCAGCTTCAGGGAGCTCAGTTTGTTTTCAAAGATTGACCTGAGATCGGGGTACCATCAGTTGAATGTAAAGGAAGAAAATATTCCAAAGACTGCGTTTCATTCAATATATTGCCATTATGAATTTTTAGTAATGCCTTTTTGGCTAACCAATGCACCTTCTTTATTCATGGACCTTATGAATCGAATTTTCCACGAGTTCTTGGATAAGATTGTGGTTTCATTCATTGATGATATTTTGGTGTTTTCTAAAAGAAAATAGGAGCATGAAAGACATTTAGGGGTTATTTTTCAAACCTTAAAAAATAAATAATTGTATGGGAAATTCTACAAGTGTGAGTTTTGGTTGAAACAAATTTCATTCCTTGGTCACATTGTTTCAAAAGATAGAATAACTGTTGATCCTGTAAAAACAAAGGTTGTTGAAGAATGGCCGAGACCCACAAATGTAACTGAGATTCTAAGCTTCCATAGTTTGGCAGGCTATTACCGAAGGTTTGTTAGAAATATTTCCTGGTTATCTAGTCCAATGACTAAGAAAACTCATAAGGGTGTTAATTTTATCTGGACAAAAGAATGTGATGATTGTTTTCAGGAATTGAAAAGAAGATTGGTGAATGCTCCAGTTTTGGAACTTCCTTCCCAGAATGGTGAGTTTGTTATCTATAGTGATGCTTCATTGAAAGGACTTGGTTGCGTCTTAATGCATAATGATCAGGTAATTGCTTATGCTTCACGACAGTTGAAAACACATGAGGTAAATTACCCTACACATGATTTGTAATTAGCTACTACTGTTTTATCTTTAAAAATTTGGAGGCATCATTTTTATGGAGTAAAGTGTGATATATATACCTATAACAAACGTTTAAAGGATATATTTACTCAGAATGAGTTGAACATGAGACAGAGGAGATGGATGGAATTACTCATGGATTATGATTGAACAATTTATTACCATATAGGAAAATAAAATAAATTTGATGCTTCTTTGAGTCGAAAAAGTAATGCTTCATTAAAAATGTTGCATTTGGAACATGATCCTTTGGTTAAGGATTTGATGAACATTGACAAAAATTTGTTGGTGTAGGATGTTCTTCTATTTTGTTTCAGGTATGAGTGAAATCTTCTCTATTGGACAGAGTTAAGAAAGCACAGAAGAAAGACAACAAGTTAGAGAAAAAGGTAGAGCTGGTTTAGAAGGGTAAGTTGCATGAATTCAACATTGATAATGATCGTGTTTTGAGATTTGGGAAGAGATTGTGTGTGTCGTGTGATTCACAGTTGAAGAGAGAGTTGTTATGTGAAGCTCATAGTTCTCCGTTTTCAGTTCATCCAGGCAGTACTAAGATGTATAGAGATATTCGAGAGTATTACTAGTGGGACGAAATGAAAAGAGACATTTCTGATTTTAATATGATGTGTTTGACTTGTCAACAGGTTAAAGCAGAGCGATAGCTTCTGAAAGGGATGATTCAACCATCACCAATGCCAGAGTGGAAATGGTAGAATATATCCATGGACTTCGTTGTGGGATTTCCGAAGAGACCTCGAGGTAATAATGCAATCTGGGTTATTGTTGATCGCTTGACTAAATCTGCTAATTTCCATTCTATACGAGATACTTTTTCCCTAGATAAAC
Source organism: Viscum album (assembly GCA_963277665.1). NCBI lineage: Eukaryota > Viridiplantae > Streptophyta > Magnoliopsida > Santalales > Viscaceae > Viscum > Viscum album. The sequence goes on from OY728160.1 coordinate 1,389,674,880, forward strand.
TTTCCCGTTTGTATCTTAAAGAGATAGTCAGGTTACATGGAGTTCCTCTCTCCATTGTATCTGACCGTGATTCTAGGTTCACTTCCAACTTTTGGAAATACCTTCAGAAGTCATTGGGTACTGAATTAAATTTTAGTACACCTTTCCATCCTCAATCAGATGGGAAGTCAAAACAAAAAAATCAGAATTTGGAGGATATGATACGTGCTTGTTCGATGGATTATCAGGGAATTTGGGACCAAAATATTTCTTTGGTTTATTTTCTTATAATAAAAGTTTTCACTCCAGTATACAGATGGAAGCATTTGAGGCATTATATGAGAAGCGGTGTCAAACTCCATCCTTCTGGGATGAAGTCGGTGAAAGAAAGTTGCTGGGACCAGAATTGGTAGAAGAGTTGGTAGAAAAAGTTCAGCAGATACAGAAACACATGATAACAGCTCAGAGCAGGAAGAAGAGTTATGCAGACAACAGGAGGAAGGATCTCTCTTTTGAGGCAGGTGAACATGTTTTTATCAAAGTATCATCGTGGAAAAGTGTGTTGCGATTTGATAAGAAAGGAAAGTTGAGTCCAAGGTTAATTGGACCATATGAAATTCTGGAGAGAGTTGGATCAGTTGGAAACCAAGTGGCTTTCCCTCCGAGTTTATCTCAGGTACACAATGTTTTTCATGTTTCAATGTTAAGGAAGTACATGCCAGATCCATCTCATGTTTTGAGTCCAGAGGTAGTTCAGCTGGAAAAGAATCTATCTTATGAATAACAACCAGTCCAGATTCTTGACCACATAGAGAAAGTGTTGCAGATAAGATGATTCATCAAGTAAATATTTTGTGGAAAAACCACATGATTGAAGAGGCAACATGGGAATCTGAAAATGCAATGAGGGATAAATACCCCCACTTATTCAATAAGTAAATAAATTATAGGGACACAATTTTCTAATGGGGGGAATGATGTAACATCCCAAATTAGTAATGAATAATAGATATTCTTATCTATGTCTATTTATGAATTAGATAGTGTTTTAGAGGCTTAAAATGAGAATAAACCCAATCTTAAGCATGGAATACACTAATATTTTTAGAAGATTGTTTTACTGCCTTTTGATGGAAACCCATTTTTAAATCAAACTTTTGACAATTTTATAAGCTCTATTTTTCAAAATGAACATATTATGTATGATTGTGACATTGAAATTTACCTTGGGTTAATTTGTGGTATTTTTCTGACAATGTTCATTTTTTAATGAATTGTAAAAAATACTGCATTTTACATCAAAACTTCTTTTTCATTTAATTTAATTATATGGTTATATTATCTTTTAAATTGTGTTTAAAGATTAATTAGAATATATTTTTACCATTTAATCCAATATTTGTAATTAGAAATAATTTCACTTTGGAATTGGGCATAAACTAATGCCAACCTTTTCATATATATTGTTTCAAAAAAACCCTCTATTAGTTTGACAACAGGAATTATTTTTAAATTAATTATTGCAACTTCTATATTTTGAATTTGGTAAAATGGATTCCATATTTTGAATCATAAGGTCCAAATTATGTAATTAATACTCCTTTGTTTTTGGACATTAAGAATAGTAACGACGGTAATTATCGTTAATTATCATGATTAATTAGTAATCGGGTAGTTAAGAATAATAAAATAATATAAATAATAATAAAAAATGACTCCAAAATGTGTACTAATAATAATGGTTGTGTCATGGACAACCATGATATTCCTTGTGCCAAAACTGGGGACCCCATGGAATCACTTTTGTGTGATAATGACTTTTTATCTTTTTATTTTTTAAAGAAAGTTAAATAATAAAAGAATATATCACCTGAGTAAAAAAATTTAAATTTTGTCTACATATATTATATATTGGACTATAAATAGTAATTAAAAATCTAAAAATATTTCCTACATCATATTATTTGTTTTATAATTTTTAGACATTAAATAAATTAAATTATTTATGACATCATGATGATACAGCGATTACATCATTCATGAACGACATAAATAAAATGAAAAGATAATGTAAAATCAAAGACTTACACTTTTCAAAGACATATTGGTTGAGTATATTTCGAACCCTTATCACTTTATCATAGAAATAAATCAATTTGGGATCCTTAAAATATGAAACTCATTTGAAAATAAAGTAACATTTTATAACATTCCAAGAGTGCCCCTCCTTTCCTCTTATAAAAGGCCCCCATCTCTACCTCCTTACCCACACTTCACAAGCCATTGCCTCGGCCAAGCTCTGATAATTTTATATCTCCACATCCCTATCCTTATCTTATAAGCTTTACCTTAGGCATAAGGCTCTTCATGAAACCCTTTTGGTTCTAACCAAGAGGAGTTACCCGATTTAAAGGTAAAGACTTCTCTACTGTTCTTTTGTTTTATTTTGCTTCTCCAACCCCATAAACTCTTTTTATTCATTTTTTTAACAAATCCATTATGTTAAATATAATAGGATTTTTTTTATAATAATTATTCTAGCTACACTTAAACACACATACATCTAATGGTTAAATAACATATTGTTTCCGTGGATAGAGAATTTCTGCCTCATGAAACGATGATTGTTTAATATTCTTCTAACACCATCAAAGGTGACCAATAAGATGACACTATATTTATATATGATATATTATATGTTTATGTTTTCTTTAATCTTCTGTATTTTTCATTTTTGGCATACCTTTATGGTTTCTATTATGGGTCAACACGATATCTTCATTTTAGGAAGTGCGGACTACCGCCCCCTCAAAGTGATTTGATTCGTTAATGCCATATGTGGGATGTATAAAGGATGGAGTTAATGATATTATATATGATATTATAATTGAATTATAATATTCCTTTATATCATTATGATTCCATTCCATAAAATTTGAAATATAAATGAAAGTAGCGTTCATGCGTACGTACGGCTTACCGTCTCCATGAACGGTGCATTTCTTTTCTTACCTCTAAATGTTATGTAATATTATAAATTAATGTATATAGTGGATATATATGATATATATGATATATATGATATCTACATCATGAATATAACTCTAGATATAATATATACATGAACAACATGTAATTGTAATGAGTTTTTTTGACTCAAGTACCAATGATCGTTAAAATGACCGTTATTAACTTAAATAATTACATAGTGTTCATGACATTGTAATAAGTGATATAAAAGGAATAATGAAATTTAAAAAGGTTCTTAATCAAGTAGAAGTTAACTCAAGTTTATTATTCAGGAGATTAAAGAATGATCGAGTCAAGTCGGACCCGAGGTAAGGGACTTCGTCTAAATTTCCTTTTATTGAGGAATATTTTGTTTTATACACAACATTCTTTTATATGGTGTATAAACCCCATTTACTTTTATGTTTATTCAAAAGGAATCTTTTTATAAGAAGCGTTTACTAAATGAAAAAATGGAATGTTTTTTTGTCGTATGTATGTGGCGACAACGACTTCTCTTTCGCTGTGACCATTATTTGGTTTTTGGCTTCCTCTACAAGACATAACTTTTTTAAAAAATGAAAAAATAAATACCGTGTTTTAATTTTCATTTATTTTGGTATTGAAAATGGGTTTGATAATGTTTTTATTATATCGATGTGTTATTGATATCTTATGATTGAAATGTGGAAATGTTATGTTTCCTTTATGCATGTTTTATGTGATACGATTATGTTATGGTTCTTGGGAATTGTTATGAAGACAGTGGTTCCATGATAAACTAAGGGAGGTTGAGCCCAATATAGATATCAAATGCATTGGGTAATGTGATGGAGTTAAATTTTAAGGTTTCTCCGAAGAGATTTTGGGAATATACTGTGATGGGTTTTCCAAACGTAACCACGAGGGTTACTCCCTACGTAAAAATGTTATGAATGCCTCAAGTTACCATTATGTCTTATTATTTCTATGATTTATTCAGGATTTGATGAGGTATGTTAAAGTGATTATACTTTATGAGTAATGTATGATTTCATACATGGACTAATGTTTTCATTTCGTACTTTTATATCCCTTACCGAGCTTTTTATGCTCATCCCAAGTTTTTGAATTGTTTTTCACAGGTCAATGGAATGGTACATGATGTGATGATAGTTCCAAGGAAGTGTCAAGAAGGAATCCATGTTTTATTTTAAATATGTTTCCATTGATGGGAAAAATGAGTACTATCTTTTATGTAACCACTTTGTTTAAACGTGGAATGTAATGCATGCTTTATGATCTAATTCTCTAAAACTATAAACCTGAAAATAATTTCAACGTGTATTCTTGAAGTAACTCAAGATTAAGTAATATTTAAGGCTATGACCTTATAGTTGGTATTAGAGTTCGATTTAGATAAATTTAGGAGTTATAATTCAAATTAAATGATTATCAAAAAATATTTTTTTATGGTAAAATTGAAATTATATAGAATTTTAAGATTACCATGTTGCGTCATCTATGATATGTTTGTTCAGAATGGTTTTCCGCAATGGAAACTTTGAAACAGTGCTAGGAAGGCATACATAAGTAAATGACCTTCCGAATCAGCATCCTGAGAAGGTTGGAATTGGAACTGAACAGTTTCTTGCAGTAATGGCACAGTTTACTCAAGTGATAAATGGTGGCAGTATCCATGCACGAGATCAACTAGATCAACCGCAATGGAACATGTCAGTGGTATAATATTTCATTAGGCAATATCCCCCATCATTCAGAGGATCATCTAACCCTGTACAAGCTGAAGGGTGGATTAAAACACTGGAGAAGATTTTCGATGTCATGGGGTGTTCAGAAAATCAAAAGGTTAGTCTTGCTATTTACTGTTTGGAGGGTGAAGCCGATCAGTGGTGGTCGATGGTTGAAAATATCAGGGACACTAATGAGATTGATTCTCTCGACTGGGATGAATTCAAAGGTATGTTTCATGAGAAGTATTTTCCTAAGTTTGTTCGACTTAGGATGGAAAAACAATTCTTGGAATTGAGGCAAGAGGAAGACTCAGTGGCTGCCTATGGTGAATGGTTCACTCGATTGGCAAGGTATGCTCCAAATTTTATACGAGACCATGATAGTAAAATCAATCGTTTTTACTCAGGATTAAAGCCAAAATATCGAAGGGCATTAGCTTCTCGTGATTTAAAGAGTTATGAAAACCTTTTTAGATGTGCTGAGAAGGTTGAAATGGAGTTTTCCAATGATCAAGTGTTCTTGAAAAACCAGCAGAATAAGAGACCGAGGTAGCAGGAGAAAGGAATGAATTCTTAAAAAAAGGTCTGACGGTAAGAAAACTAAGTTTCCAGTTTGTGATAAATGTGGTAAAAGGCATGCTGGGGAATGTCTTCTAAATTCTGTAAAGAGCTACCGATGCCGTAAGATGGGATATAAGGCTCATGATTGCACTGAAAAAGATCAGGGTGATGGTAAGACCAAATATTATTTACCGTTAGCGAATTGTTTTAAGTGCAATGAGATGGTTCACTATGAAAACTAGTGTCCGAAAAAGAGCTCGAGTGTTGGGAAGTTGTTAGACTACAAGCAGAAAGGGGTGGTGAAATCCTTTGCAACTACTTCAGTAGATGTCAGGCCATCAGATGAAGTGGTATCAGGTACTTTGTTTATTTTTCAGATTATGATAGTGTGTTGTTTGATTGGGGGTCTACACATTCATTCATCTCTGAAAACCTTTTGAGTAAAATGGGAATAACATCTCAAGAAATGACTCCTGAACTTGTGGTAAAAACACCTGGGGGAGATGTTGAGGAAAAAATAATTCATAAGAATCTTCCTATCCTTATCCGTGGAATGAACCTACTTGCAAAACTTATTGTTTTACCTCTTGTAGAATCTGATGTTATCCTGGGTACGGATTGGCTCTCTAGTTACCATGCTAAGATTAGCTGTAGAGCTAAAGAAGTTTATTTTTAGAAGGAATTTCATTTTTTGTACAAGAATGAACCCTTATTGTTGATAACATATCAAGAGGCCGAGAAACATGTAAAAGATTGAAATGAATTATACCTTGCACATATTGTTGAAAACAAGGGAACTGTTCAGATTAATGATGTGTCAGTGGTAAATGAGTATCCTAATGTTTTTCCTGATGGGTTGCTTGGAATAATACCAGATCGGGAAGTTGAATTTATGGTTTACTTAGTTCTTGATGCTAAGAAAATTTCAAAACCCCCTTATCGAATGGCTCAAACTGTTCTTTTAGTGTTGAAGGAGCAATTGCAAGATTTATTAGAGAAAAGTTTTATTCGACCTAGCACATCACCGTGGGGTGATTCTGTTTTATTTTTTAAAAAGAAAGATGGTTCTATGAGACTTTTCATTGATTATAGAGCCTTGAATAACATCACTATTAAGAACAAATATCCTTTACCTCATATCGATGATTTTTTTGATCAGCTCTAGGGAGCTCAGTTTTTTTCAATGATTGACATGAGATCGGGGTACCATCAGTTGAAGGTAAAGGAAGAAGATATTTTGAAGACCACGTTTCGTTCAAGATATGGTCATTATGAATTTGTAGTAATTTCATTTGGGCTAACCAATGCACCCGCTGTATTCATGGAACTTATGAATTGAATTTTCCATGAGTTAATGGATAAGTTTGTGGTTGTTTTCATCGATGATATTTTGGTGTTTTATAAAAGTAAAGAGGAGCATGAAGGACATTTAATTTTTATTTTTCAAACCTTAAAAAATAATAAATTTTATGAGAAATTCAGAAAGTGTGAGTTTTGGTTGCAACAAATTTCTTTCCTTGGTCACATTTTTTCTAAATATGGAATAACTGTTGATCCTGCAAAAACAAAGGTTGTTAAAGAATGGCCAAGACCCACAAATGTAACTGAGATTCGTAACTTCCTTGGTTTGGCAGGCTATTACCGAAGGATTGTTAGAAATTAATCCTGGTTATCTAGTCCAATGACTAAGCTAACTCATAAGGGTGTTAAGTTTGTATGGAATAAAGAATGTGATGATTGTTTTCAAGAATTGAGTAGAAGATTAGTGAATTCACCAGTTTTGACACTACCTTATAGGAAGGGTGAGTTTGTTATCTACAGTGATGCTTCATTGAAAAGACTTGGTTGCTTCCTAATGTAGAATGATTAGGTAATTGCTTATGCTTAATGACAGTTGAAAACACATGAGGTAAATTACCCTATACAAGATTTGGAATTATCTGGTGTTGTTTTCACTTTAAAAATTTGGAGGCATCATTTGTATGGAGTAGAGTGTGAAATATATACCAATCACAAAAGTTTAAAGTATATATTCACATATAAAGAATTGAACATGAGACAGAGGAGATGGATGGAATTAACCGGGGATTATGATTATTAAATTCATTACCATCAGGGAAAACCAAATAAAGTGACTGATGCTTTGAGTTGAAAAAGTAATGCTTCATTAACAATTTTTCATTTGGAACGTGATCATTTGGTTGAGGATTTGATGAAATTGTGCATAAAAGTTGTTGGTGCAGGATGTTCTTCTGTTTTGTTTTAGGTATCAGTGAAATCTTCTCTATCAGACAGAATTAAGCAAGCACAGAAGCAAGACAACGAGTTGCAGAAAAAGGTAGAGCTCGTTCAGAAGGGTAAGTTTCCTGAATTCAACATTGATAATGATTTTCTTTTGAGATTTGGGAAGAGATTTTGTGTGTCGTGTGATTCAAATTTGATGAGAAAGTTGTTATGTGAAGCTCATAGTTCTCCGTTTTCAATTCTTCCAGAAAGTACTAAGATGTATAAAGATCTTCGGGAGTATTACTGGTGGGACAGAATGAAAAGAGACATAACTGATTTTACTGTAATGTGTTTGACATTTCAACAGGTTAAAGCAGAGTGGCAGTTACCTAAAGGGATGCATCAGCCTTTACCAGTGCCAGAGTGGAAATGGGAGAATATATCCATGGACTTCGTTGTGGGATTGCCGAAGACACCTCGAGGTAATAATGCAATCTGGGTTATTGTTGATCGCTTCACTAAATCTGCTCATTTCATTTTTATTTGAGATACTTTTCCCTAGATCTACTTTCTCATTTGTATCTTAATGATAAATTCTGGTTACATGGAGTTCCTCTCTCCATTGTATCAGACCATGATCCCAGGTTTACTTCCAAATTTTGGAAAGGCCTTTAGAAGTCATTGGGTACTGAATTAAATTTTAGTATAGCTTTTCATCCTCAATCAGATGGGTAGTCAGAATGAACAATTCAGATTTTGGAGGATATGCTACGTGCTTGTTCAATGGGTTATCATGGAAGTTGGGACCAACATCTTTCTTTGGTTGAGTTTTCTTATAATAACAGTTTTCATTCCAGTATACAGATGGAACCATTTGAGGCATTATATGGGAAGCGGTGTCGAACTCCAGCTTTCTGTGATGAAGTGGGTGAAAGGATATTGTGGGACTAGAATAGGTAGAAGAGTTGGCAGAAAATGTTCAGCTGATACAGAAACACATGAGAACAACTCTGAGTAGGAAAAAGAGTTCTGTGGACAATAGGAGGAAGGATCTATCTTTTGAGGTAGGTGATCATGTTTTTCCCAAAGTTTCATCATGTAAAAGTGTGATGCGATTTGGTAAGAAAGGAAAGTTAAGTCCAAGGTTCATTGGACCATATGAAATTTTGAGGAGATTTGGATAGTTGCATTCCGAGTGTCTTTACCTCCGAGTTTATCTTAGTTACACAATGTTTTTCATGTTTCAATGTTAAGGAAGTACATGCCAGATCCATCTCATGTTTTGAGTCCAGAGGTAGTTCAGCTAGAAGAGAATCTATCTTATGAGGAACAACCAGTCCAGATTCTCGACCACAATGAGCAACTGTTGTGGAATAAGGTGATTCATCGAGTAAAGATTTTGGGCATAAACCACATGATTGAAGAGGCAACATATGAATTTGAAAATGCAATGAGGGATATATAACCCCACTTATTCGATAAGTAAATAAATCGCGGGGACACAATTTTCTGAAGTGGGGATGGATGTATGATCATAAGTAAGTAATGAATAATAGATATCCTTATCTATGTTTATTTATGAATTAGATAGTGTTTTAGAGGCTTAAAATGGGAATAAATCCAATCTTAAGCATGAAATACACTAATATTTTTAAAAGATGGTTGTACTAACTTTTGATGGCAAACCATTTTTAAATCAAACTTTTGGAAATTTTATAAGCTCTATTTTTCCAAATAAACATATTCTTTATGATTGGGACATTTAAATTTACCTTGGGTTAATTTTTGTTATTTTTCTGACAACGTTCATTTTTTAATGAATATTGAAAAAATACTTTTTTTCTATCAAAAATGCTTTTTCATCTAATTTAATTATATGGATAGATTATCTTTTAAATTTGTTTTAATGTTTAATTAGAATATATTTATACCATTTAACCCAATATTTTTCATTAGAATTAATTTCACTTTGGAATTGGGCATAATCTAATTCCAATCTTTTCATAGATATTGTTTCAAAAAAACCCACTATTTGTTTTGACAATGGGAATTAGTTTTAAATTAATTATTTAAATTTCTATGTTAGGAATTTGGGAAAATGGATTCCATATTTGGAATCAGAAGGTCCAAATTTTTTAATTAACACTCTTTTGTTTTTGGACATTATGTATAGTAACGACGGTAATTATCGTTAATTATCTTGATTAATTCGTAATCAGGTAGTTAAGGATAAAAAAATAGTATCATAAAAATAATCAATGACACCAAAATGTGTCCTAATACTAATGTTTGTGTCATTTAAGACCATGGGATGCCTTGTGAAAATCTTGGGGACCCCATGAAATCACTTTTGTGTGATAATGACTTTTTATCATTTTATTTTTTAAAGAAAGTTAAATATAACAAAGAATATATCACCTAAGTAAAACATTTTTAATTTTATCTAAATAAATGAAATTTTTTAATATAAATAGTAATTAGAAAGATAATAATATTTCCTATATCATAGTATATTTTTTATAATTTTTAGACATTAAATAAATTAAATTATTTATGACATCATGATGATGCATCGATTTCCTCAATAATGAACGATTTAAATAAAATGAAATTATAATGTAAAAAATAAGACTTAAACTTGTAAAAGACTATTTTATGAGTATATTTCTATCCCTTATTAACCTATCATCGAAATACATCAATGTGGGACCTTTAAAATCCGAAACTCATTTGAAAATAAAGTAACATTTTATAACATTCCTAGAGTTCCCCTCCTCTCCTCTTACAAAAGGCCCCCAACTCTACCTTCTTTGTAACGCCCCGACCCCAGCTACCCAGAGTCGGTGCATTACTTCGTAACATTGGCATGATCACAAGAAAGATCAAATCTCGAAAGACCGATTGGTTTAGTAGCCTTGGAAACACTAGATATAATCATAAAGTTTTACATTACATTTCAAAGTGAAAAGCTACTACAACAACAAAGTCTTCATATCCACACTATTAACCCCTCATAATATCCCTGCAAGTCATTCATAATTTACTTCTTCACTACCTGGGAAAAATAAAACATAGAAAAGGGGGTGAGCTCAAATGCCCAGTAAGGATAACAATATAGCGGAACATTCAAAATAAGCATAAACATTTAAGGCAATAAATTACTAAAACAAAAGCCTTTTAAAATTGAACTTCAACATAGTATGGCAAAAATAAAAATGAAATAATGCCATTTACTTATTCACATGGATATTCTACTAATCGAATAATCACATGCAATATCAATAACCACTTTCATAATGTTGGAATGCATAATGCCAGACTATCATAACCACATAGCCAAGGCCTCGTGCCAAGACTACAAATAAGATTTTGTCAAGGCCTTGTGCCAAGACACTAGTTTGTCTCATGAGACCTACCGATGCATCGAGGAGCTATAGCGGGCTCCACCCGTCACTTATTAAGTCCAATGCATTCCCATATGAAAAGGTTTAAACATAACATAAACATTCGTATTAAAACTAGCATATGAAATGTCAATACTTTCACCATAAACTATGAATGGTATAAAATAGCACATCCACAGTCAAACATATCACAAAACCTTCAATACAATATAGAAGTTTTGTATCATAATAAATCAACTTCAAATAATTTTAAAATCCATCAAAGGATGTTGACATAGATGAAATCAAAATTCTTTTAAAAGAAATATCTCCTTTTATTTTGAAATCATTTAAGATCCATATAAAATAAAACATTTTCTTTGAAAATATTCTTATAATCTTGTAAGGGAAGCTTTGAAGATTTTATAACGGCGTAAAATAACCGCACCCGCCGTATAAGTTAAAAAAAACATTCTTACCTCAATTCTGTCGAAAAGGTTAAAAAGGACCTTGTTTTGAAAACGACGGAAAGATTCCTTTATAAACCTCTTATAAAAAGTCAAACAAGGGTATAAATGACTTTAACCCATATTCTTGTAAATAGTAAAAATGTTTTGAAATACATTTTGAAGAAACATGGATGTGGATGATAACGAGATCCCAGTAGATTATTACGTATAAACAACCTCGGATAAAGAAGAGATTGTGAAATAACCCTTACCTTGAACTTTCTCTTAGTCGATGGTATGTTAACCTCCTGTATAATAATTAAAACATTGTTATTAAATTATACAATAATCATATACATCAATATGATATCATATATGATCTTTTAATATTGATTTGATAATAATATCTTAGTATTATCGTTGTTTCGGGTGTGAACTTTTTTGTTTTCTTTTGTATGTTTTGTTACGTAAGACATGTTTGTAATGGATAGATTATATCTTATTCATAATCAGAATGATATTAACATTATTTTTAACCCCAAAATGAGAATAAGACTTGAATGGATATGATGGAGAATTAATCTTATCGCGTTCGTGGAGACGGTAGTCCGTACGTGCGCACGAACGCTACTTCCATTTAATTAATTTTTATTTTAAAAGAATCTAATCCAAATGATACATAGGTATATTACTATTCCAGTATAGTATTTTATATATGTTACTTAAGTTCATTAACACCATCCTTTATACGTTCCATGTGTGGTATGAACGAGTCATATCATTTTAAGGGGGCGGTAGTCCGCACTTCCTCAAATGAAATTATCGTATGTATATACAACATGAAACGAATAATGGTATGAAATAAAATGGAATTACAGAAGCTTATATATAAAATATATATCATTAATATCATATTTAATTATAGTGCCATCATAATGGCCACCATGAGAGGTGGTAAGATGTATTTGAACAATCATCGTTTCGTGAGGCGTTAGTTTGCCATCCACAGAAACATTATGTTCATCATCCATTAGATGGAGTTGTGTGTATGTGTAGTTTGAATCCTTCTTATAACAACATCCTAGTATATTTAGGATACTGGTGTTGTTACAAAAGAAAGGAAATAAAAAGATTTTGGGGGTTGGAGAAGCAAAATAAATGAAGATACTTTAAGAGAAATTGTTACCTTTAATTTAGGTAACTCACTTTGGTTGGAACCAAAGGACTTCTTGAAATGCTTTCTGCCTAAGGGGAAGCTTCAAGGAGGAGGAGAGGGTTGTGGGGAGCTTAGTTGGTCAGAGTTTGGACGAGCCAAGTGGCTTGAGAGGTGTGAAGTAATGAGAAGGAGGAGTGCCCTTTTATAAGAGGGGTGAGGGGCACCTTTGGAAAAACTAGAAATATTAATTTATAATAAATTCATATTCGGTTTATAATGGCTCCAAAGTTGACTATTCAAAGGTTGAGGTGGGGATGGGTCGAAAACAACTCATCCAATAGAATTTAGACAGGTTTGGGTACTTATATTAACCTTATCTTTAATTATTAACTCTAAGTTAATTAGTTTCACTTTTACAATGTCTCTTTGTATTTTTATATTATATGGTTAATAAACTTACCATATACATCCAAGCGACCCCCAAGTGGTCCATTAATGATTAACCTATCATAATATAAGTCTCTTGGCCGATCCTTAGATTTTTAGGAATTTAATATCAATTAATAATATAATATTTGTTTTAAGAACTCTTTTATGTCAATTTTGACACTATTCATTAGTTGATTTTTGTGAAACTTATAACAGATTGATTACTTCGAACAAAGTCCATTAAATCAATCCTAATATATCATATTATCCTAGAAAATTAGTTTAATTCATTAAAAGTTTCATATTATATTTATTTGGGTATTTATAATATCAATTATTTTAATTTTTCACTATTATAGTAATTACTGCATCATCATTGTGTCATATATAAAATAAATTATTTAATGTCTAAAAATTATAAATAAAATATCATTATGTAGGAAATCGTTTTAGATTTCTAATGAATATTTATAATCGAAAATCCAACATGTATAACCCTATGTAAAAATTGTTCTTCTAAAAGATGTAAGCTTATGCCATTTTTGTATTCATTTTAACTTAATTAAAATAAAGTGTCATTATCACTTACAAGTGGATCAATGGGGTCCCAAAATTGACCCAAATATGCCCATGGTCGACCATGTATCAACCAATAGGGTTACGACACGTTTTAGGGTAATTTAGTATTATTATAATATTATTTTTTAACCCTTATTTACCGGATTTACCCTTAACCATGGTAAATAAAATATTTACCGCAGTAATTATTCAAAATGTCTAAAAATAAAAGTTACCTATTTACACAATTTGAACATCCTGATTCCAAATATGGAATCCATTTTTCTAAATTCAAAACACAGAAGTGGCAGAAATTAATTTAAAATTAATTCCCGCTGTCAAAACAAAAAGCGTGTTTTTAAGAGATAATAACTATCAAAAGATTGACACTTGTTTATGTTCGGTTTAATTGTAAAATTATGTCCAATGACCAACATTATATTAAACGGTAAAAATATATTCTAAATATACTTTAAAACCACTCAAATTCATAATATATCAGTATTAATTATTTTGATTAAAAAAGTTGTTTTTAATTAAAACTTAGTAATTTTCACTATTCATCAAAATATAAAAGTTATCCGAAAAGTACCAAAATTTCACCCTAGGATAATTTCGATATCCCGAATCCAAAAATGAAGTCCATTTTGAAATATAAAATATATATGATTTCAAAAAGTAGGTATCACTATTTACAACGGCTAGTTTAATTAGTTGTGGTGTGTGTTAGAACTCGAAGTTGCGTACAACACACGCTACTGTTTTATTCAAAGGAAAGCGTACCGTGGAAGCTTGGGATGTTTCATTTAAAATTTTTTGATGTGTCCATTTAGTCAAAAAGTTTAAAATATTGTATTTAAAAAGGTTTCACTATCAAAAGTTGATAAAAGTGCAATACTGAAAATGAATCTGTTCTTGCATTATGACTAAGAAACTCATAATTTGGTTTCTAAAATTATAAGGATTATATAAAGTTTAAAATTTAGTTAATACTATTCATGACCTCTTTTAATGGATTTTTTTTTGGTAAGTCATGGTGCAATTGAACTCAGTGTTGCGTGTAGTGCAAGTTATTGAATTATTTTGAAGAAATAACACACTATGAAATCTTGGGGTGTTACATTCTCCCCTCCTTCAATAAATTGCGTCCTCGCAATTTGAAATTATTCTTCAAAAATAAAAGGTTGAAAGTAGAAAATATATTTGTGGGAAAACCCACATCGGAAATTGGGTTACTAAAATTTAGTCTTAATATGAGGAAAAGAGAAATCAAAGGGTCACCACCAAATTATGATCTCGATTAGGAGAACATTGGTGGAAATTAGAGACATATAATCAGAGGAAAAACGTAAATATTTATAGGTAGTGATTGAGGTCATCAATCACAAACAAGTGTATAATTGAGGTCCTTAAATTCATCAATCTATGATGATTTGAAATACCATCGGTTCAACAAAACATAGGGTATTAGGATAACACATTTTTGACGTTTCAAAATATCTTAGTTGAAATCCCACATCGAAAAATGAATTAATGAGGCCTCTATTTAAAATAAAGAGTGGAAAGTATGAAGATTACCGAAAATAACACATACTAGGGTTCCATGTAGGAAAATATGGATATGGAAGAGAAATCTAACCATCAATTATCTGATGGAGAGTGGTAGAGAACATGGCTATGAAAAGGCCAACAATCCCAAAGCCATAAATTAGTGATGATTTAAGGTACCATCTAGGACAACATTTTTGTTCTAAGTTGCTTTTCTTAATATTGAGGAATTTATTTATGAGATTGGCTAAGATCATAAGGAGATATACTTACTTTATAATTAGAGTTTTGTCCATTAATAAATTTCTACCATAAACTCATCTTTCACTCGTAAAAAAAATTATATTTATACTATTCGTACAGGGTTCCAAAATAAACGAATTTATAATTCATCTACCAGATCTTTTAAAAAAACTACATTATTTAATCCAGGACATCTCTTGGGCCAGTGGTAGGTGATACACCCTTGTCGCCCTTCGGTTGCGGGTTCAAGTCTTGCAGCCTTGCCGGACGCGACGGGTTGCCGCCCGACCTCCGGGTTGTCCTTTTATGGAAATCCAAAATAATCCAAACTAGAACTATCCAAAATACTTCTGTCCAAACTCACAGTCCAATATTTATAAGGAAGGTAAACATAATATAGATCCTTTTTACCCTGTAATAGCATATGAATACCTTCATCATGTACTACCATATTCCTTATTGATTACATTCATGTTCCCTTATTCCATATAGAATGCTGGATATACTTCATTAATCAAAAAATGTTTTAAACCCCAACAATGATGGAATATACAAATCATTAATCAGCTTCAAGGTAGTCAATAATATCCAATATAATTTATCCAAAATAATCACATATTATTCCAAAATCACTACCTCAGTATCAGAACTATATTACGATTTATCATTCTCTCAACCATATATTTTCCAAAAATTTAACCTTCTATTGAGTCACTTTTCTTTGTTCCACACAATCTCAAGTCCTTAATGAAATAGTGCTGCAGTACAATCCTTATATACTCCATAATTATTATAACAAGTACATTGTTGATACAACACTCAATTGATATAATCAACATAAGAACTCTAATCATTCCTCTTCATCTGTGGTAGTATCATAACTTGATTATTATCCAATAGCATCATTTGCGGCATAGTCTGATGACTGGTACATAGGTTCGCGTAGTGTCCAAACTCCTTGCAAATGAAGCATTGTACATTTAAAACCATTTTCTTACCCTTGCAGTCACGTACTTTGTGCCCCTTTCCTCCACACTTATAACAAACTCCCATTCCTTTCAGGCAAGTTCCAGGGTGTTTCTTTCCACAGTTACCACATATGGGAAAATTCTTCTTTTCCCTCTTACTTTTATCCATCTTTCTCTCTTCCATCCTTTTCTTCTCTTGCTTCCCTTCAAAGCCATAGGACTCAGTAAACTCTTTACTTATCTTATCAACACATGATATTATTTCTTCATATGATGATAATAAATAGGAGACTATTTCTCTTATCAATTCTAGCTTAAGACCATGAAAGATATGATCCTTCCTTCTCTTTGGATCATGTGCATTTCTGGAGTTCTCATTCCTTCTACTGGGCGCCATTTCTAAACAATGGCATAAACTAGATTAGTTTATGAACCAAAATACATAATCCCATACTTATAAAACACTTAACATAAATTGAACTATTTATGGATATAATCCATAATCATAAAAATGTTTTCTTTGAGGAAGTATATACTCATAAACCCTTCATAATGATTTGTAAAGAAAATGAGATTTATCCTAAGCATATCCCCCGGGAGTGTCGTAACCAAGAGTGCAGCAAGGCCCGTTGTCGTGCACCAGTTCCCGTTCGAGTCTAGCTCAAAGCGGTGTTTTCGGGTTTTACCCCTAGGTACATCTGTGCCAGAGCCGCCTCTACCTGCTCGTATCCAGACAGGGATGTATTGCTCGGAAAACTCACAAAATCTCTACAATACCAAAATTCTAGGAAGTTCTTCTATACTAATCCTCAAAGTTCATCTTAGGTATACGTGCTCTAATCAGAGTTTATCTAAATCTAGTTTCCAAGGTTTGTACTAAACTTCCTCTGATACCAACTGTAACGCCCCGACCCCAGCTACCCAGAGTCGGTGTATTACTTCGTAACATTGGCATGATCACAAGAAAGATCAAATCTCGAAAGACCGATTGGTTTAGTAGCCTTGGAAACACTAGATATAATCATAAAGTTTTACATTACATTTCAAAGTGAAAAGCTACTACAACAACAAAGTCTTCATATCCACACTATTAACCCCTCATAATATCCCTGCAAGTCATTCATAATTTACTTCTTCACTACCTGGGAAAAATAAAACATAGAAAAGGGGGTGAGCTCAAATGCCCAGTAAGGATAACAATATAGCGGAACATTCAAAATAAGCATAAACATTTAAGGCAATAAATTACTAAAACAAAAGCCTTTTAAAATTGAACTTCAACATAGTATGGCAAAAATAAAAATGAAATAATGCCATTTACTTATTCACATGGATATTCTACTAATCGAATAATCACATGCAATATCAATAACCACTTTCATAATGTTGGAATGCATAATGCCAGACTATCATAACCACATAGCCAAGGCCTCGTCCCAAGACTACAAATAAGATTTTGTCAAGGCCTTGTGCCAAGACACTAGTTTGTCTCATGAGACCTACCGATGCATCGAGGAGCTATAGCGGGCTCCACCCGTCACTTATTAAGTCCAATGCATTCCCATATGAAAAGGTTTAAACATAACATAAACATTCGTATTAAAACTAGCATATGAAATGTCAATACTTTCACCATAAACTATGAATGGTATAAAATAGCACATCCACAGTCAAACATATCACAAAACCTTCAATACAATATAGAAGTTTTGTATCATAATAAATCAACTTCAAATAATTTTAAAATCCATCAAAGGATGTTGACATAGATGAAATCAATATTCTTTTAAAAGAAATATCTCCTTTTATTTTGAAATCATTTAAGATCCATATAAAATAAAACATTTTCTTTGAAAATATTCTTATAATCTTGTAAGGGAAGCTTTGAAGATTTTATAACGGCGTAAAATAACCGCACCCGCCGTATAAGTTAAAAAAAACATTCTAACCTCAATTCTGTCGAAAAGGTTAAAAAGGACCTTGTTTTGAAAACGACGGAATGATTCCTTTATAAACCTCTTATAAAAAGTCAAACAAGGGTATAAATGACTTTAACCCATATTCTTGTAAATAGTAAAAACGTTTTGAAATACATTTTGAAGAAACATGGATTTGGATGATAACGAGATCCCAGTAGATTATTACGTATAAACAACCTCGGATAAAGAAGAGATTGTGAAATAACCCTTACCTTGAACTTTCTCTTAGTCGATGGTATGTTAAACTCCTGTATTATAATTAAAACATTGTTATTAAATTATACAATAATCATATACATCAATATGATATCATATATGATCTTTTAATATTGATTTGATAATAATATCTTAGTATTATCGTTGTTTCGGGTGTGAACTTTCTTGTTTTCTTTTGTATGTTTTGTTACGTAAGACATGTTTGTAATGGATAGATTATATCTTATTCATAATCAGAATGATATTAACATTATTTTTAACCCCAAAATGAGAATAAGACTTGAATGGATATGATGGAGAATTAATCTTATCGCGTTCGTGGAGACGGTAGTCCGTACGTGCGCACGAACGCTACTTCCATTTAATTAATTTTTATTTTAAAAGAATCTAATCCAAATGATACATAGGTATATTACTATTCCAGTATAGTATTTTATATATGTTACTTAAGTTCATTAACACCATCCTTTATACGTTCCATGTGTGGTATGAACGAGTCATATCATTTTAAGGGGGCGGTAGTCCGCACTTCCTCAAATGAAATTATCGTATGTATATACAACATGAAACGAATAATGGTATGAAATAAAATGGAATTACAGAAGCTTATATATAAAATATATATCATTAATATCATATTTAATTACAGTGCCATCATAATGGCCACCATGAGAGGTGGTAAGATGTATTTGAACAATCATCGTTTCGTGAGGCGTTAGTTTGCCATCCACAGAAACATTATGTTCATCATCCATTAGATGGAGTTGTGTGTATGTGTAGTTTGAATCCTTCTTATAACAACATACTAGTATATTTAGGATACTGGTGTTGTTACAAAAGAAAGGAAATAAAAAGATTTTGGGGGTTGGAGAAGCAAAATAAATGAAGATACTTTAAGAGAAATTGTTACCTTTAATTTAGGTAACTCACTTTGGTTGGAACCAAAGGACTTCTTGAAATGCTTTCTGCCTAAGGGGAAGCTTCAAGGATGAGGAGAGGGTTGTGGGGAGCTTAGTTGGTCAGAGTTTGGACGAGCCAAGTGGCTTGAGAGGTGTGAAGTAATGAGAAGGAGGAGTGCCCTTTTATAAGAGGGGTGAGGGGCACCTTTGGAAAAACTAGAAATATTAATTTATAATAAATTCATATTCGGTTTCTAATGGCTCCAAAGTTGACTATTCAAAGGTTGAGGTGGGGATGGGTCGAAAACAACTCATCCAATAGAATTTATACAGGTTTGGGTACTTATATTAACCTTATATTTAATTATTAACTCTAAGTTAATTAGTTTCACTTTTACAATGTCTCTTTGTATTTTTATATTATATGGTTAATAAACTTACCATATACATCCAAGCGACCCCCAAGTGGTCCATTAATGATTAACCTATCATAATATAAGTCTCTTGGCCGAACCTTAGATTTTTAGGAATTTAATATCAATTAATAATATAATATTTGTTTTAAGAACTCTTTTATGTCAATTTTGACACTATTCATTAGTTGATTTTTGTGAAACTTATAACAGATTGATTACTTCGAACAAAGTCCATTAAATCAATCCTAATATATCATATTATCCTAGAAAATTAGTTTAATTCATTTAAAGTTTCATATTATATTTATTTGGGTATTTATAATATCAATTATTTTAATTTTTCACTATTATAGTAATTACTGCATCATCATTGTGTCATATATAAAATAAATTATTTAATGTCTAAAAATTATAAATAAAATATCATTATGTAGGAAAGAGTTTTAGCTTTCTAATGAATATTTATAATCGAAAATCCAACATGTATAACCCTATGTAAAAATTGTTCTTCTAAAAGATGTAAGCTTATGCCATTTTTGTATTCATTTTAACTTAATTAAAATAAAGTGTCATTATCACTTACAAGTGGATCAATGGGGTCCCAAAATTGACCCAAAGATGCCCATGGTCGACCATGTATCAACCAATAGGGTTACGACACGTTTTAGGGTAATTTAATATTATTATAATATTATTTTTTAACCCTTATTTACCGGATTTACCCTTAACCATGGTAAATAAAATATTTACCGCAGTAATTATTCAAAATGTCTAAAAATAAAAGTTACCTATTTACACAATTTGAACATCCTGATTCCAAATATGGAATCCATTTTTCTAAATTCAAAACACAGAAGTGGCAGAAATTAATTTAAAATTAATTCCCGCTGTCAAAACAAAAAGCGTGTTTTTAAGAGATAATAACTATCAAAAGATTGACACTTGTTTATGTTCGGTTTAATTGTAAAATTATGTCCAATGACCAACATTATATTAAACGGTAAAAATATATTCTAAATATACTTTAAAACCACTCAAATTCATAATATATCAATATTAATTATTTTGATTAAAAAAGTTGTTTTTAATTAAAACTTAGTAATTTTCACTATTCATCAAAATATAAAAGTTATCCGAAAAGTACCAAAATTTCACCCTAGGATAATTTCGATATCCCGAATCCAAAAATGAAGTCCATTTTGAAATATAAAATATATATGATTTCAAAAAGTAGGTATCACTATTTACAACGGCTAGTTTAATTAGTTGTGGTGTTTGTTAGAACTCGAAGTTGCGTACAACACACGCTACTGTTTTATTCAAAGGAAAGCGTACCGTGGAAGCTTGGGATGTTTCATTTAAAATTTTTTGATGTCTCCATTTAGTCAAAAAGTTTAAAATATTGTATTTAAAAAGGTTTCACTATCAAAAGTTGATAAAAGTGCAATACTGAAAATGAATCTGTTCTTGCATTATGACTAAGAAACTCATAATTTGGTTTCTAAAATTATAAGGATTATATAAAGTTTAAAATTTAGTTAATACTATTCATGACCTCTTTTAATGGATTTTTTTTTGGTAAGTCATGGTGCAATTGAACTCAGTGTTGCGTGTAGTGCAAGTTATTGAATTATTTTGAAGAAATAACACACTATGAAATCTTGGGGTGTTACATTCTTATCCACACATCTCAAGCCATTGGCTTGGCCAAGATCTGCTCACTTTATCTCTCCACATACCTCTCTTCATCCTAGCAACCTTACCTTAGGCATAAGGCTCTTCAAGAAACCCTTTTTTTCTAACCAAGATGAGTTACCCGATTTAAAGGTAAAGACTTCTCTAATGTTCTTTTGTTTTATTTTTCTTCTCCAACCCCCTAAACTCTTTTTATTCATTTAATTTGTAACAGAAAATTTAATTTCAATATACTAGGATGTTTTTATAAGAATTATTCTAGCTACACTTACACACACCTATATTTAATGGTTAAAGAACATACTGTTTCCGTGGATGGCGAATTTCTGCCTCACGAAACGATGATTGTTCAATATTCTTCTAACACCTTCAATGGTGGAAATTAAGAGGACAATATATTTTTATATGATATATTATATGTTTATGTTTTCCTTAAGATTCTTTATTTATCATTTTTGACATACCTTTATGGTTTCCATTATGGGTAAACTTGATATCTTCATTTTAGGAAGTGCGGACTATCGCCCCCTCAAAGTGATTTGATTCGTTAATTCCATATGTGGGACAGATAATGGATGGAGTTAATGATATTATATATTTCATTATACTGGAATTATAATATACCTTTATATCATTATGATTCCATTCCATAAAATATGAAATATAAATCAAAGTAGCGTTCATGTGTACGTACGGCTTACCGTCTCCATAAACGGTGCATTTCATTTATTTCTTCTAAATGTTATGTAATATTATAAATGCATGTATATAATGGATATATATGATATATATGATATCTTCATAATGAATATAACTCTTGATATAATGGATACATGAACAACTTGTAATTATGATGAATTTATTTTTGACTAAAGTACCAAAGATCGTTAAAACGAACGTTATTAACGTAAATAATTACATAGTGTTCATGAAATGGTAATAAGTGATATAAAAGGAATAATGAACTTGAAAAAGGTTCTTAATAAAGTAGAAATTAACTCAAGTTTATTATTTAGTAGATTAATGAACGATCGAGTCAATTCGGACCCGAGGTAAGGGACTTCGTCTCAATCTCCTTTCATTGAGGCATATTTTGTTTTATACACAACTTTCTATGATACGGTGTATAAACCACTTTGAATTATACATCTATTCACAAGGAATCTTTTTATATGAAGCGTTTACTAAACATAAATAGGGAATTTTTTTTTGTCGTATGTATGCGGCGACAACGACTTCTCCGCCTCCTTGACAATTATTTTATTTTTGGATTCCTCTACAAGCCATACCTTTTTAAAAAATGAAAAAATAAATACCATGTTTTACTTTTCCTTTATTTTGGTATTGAATTTTTTTTTATTATATCGATGTGTTATTGATATCTAGTGATTGAAATGTGGAAATTTTATGTTTCATTTATGTGTGTGTTATGTGATACGATTATGTTATGGTTCTTGGGCATTTTTATGAAGACGGGTGGTTCCGTGATAAACTAAGGGCGGGTTTCCCCGATATAGCTCTCCAATACATTGGGTAACGCGAATGGGTTAAACATTAAGGTTTCTATGAAGATATTTAGGGAATATACTGTGATGGGTATTCCAAATGTAACCATGAGTGTTACTCCCTACGTAAGAATATTATGAATGCCTCAAGTTACCTTTATGTCATATGATTTCTATGATTTATTCATGATTTTATGAGGTATGTTAAAGTGATTTTGTATTATGAGTAAAGTATGATTTCTTACATGGACTAATGTTTTCATTTCTTACTTTTATATCCCTTACCGATCTTTTTATGCTCATCCAATGTTTTTGAATTGTTTTTCACAGGTCAAGGGAAAGGTACATGATGTGATGATAATGTCAAGGAAGTGTCAAGAAAGAATCCATGATTTATTTTAAATATGTTTCTGTTGATGGGAAAAATTAGTACTATCTTTTATGTAACCACTTTGTTTAAATGTGGAATATAATGTATGTTTTATGATCTAATTCTCTAAAACTCTAAACCTAAAAAGATCCTCAACGTGTATTCTTGAAGTAACTCATGATTAAGTAATGTTTAAGGCTGGGGCCTTATACAAGGTTTTCTACATCAATGGCATACAATGTGAATTTAAATGATGAATGGTAATAGTAGAATCCATATATGAATTATCATAACGAATGGTAAATGGTAATTAATTTATATGATATCCCTTATGAAATTTTCCTCCCCCATCATGGTCCAATGTATGTATTGAGAGTTCAGGTGTTCTTGAAACCTGAGTGTTATGTGTTTCAATAGACAGTAATTTATTAAGGGTAAACTATTCACATTATTAGTTTTATGTATTCTTTATACTATTGAATACACCAGTAATTTAATCGATATTGTATTAGAATTCTTTATTAGTGGCCTAATGAGTTGTACTCACACCGTACATGGGATTCCTAATTGGTACTTGAATAAATTTCATGATTTTAGGATAGGATTTGTTTAAGTGTCCTTTGATAGATTGATTGTTGGGATGGTGCATGGTTGAGGGAACCAGACATGGTTTGGGACCGGCTTGGGAATCACCAGTGTGTTTACTTTTGGGTTTTCATTTTCACTTTTGGAATGTACTTTAGAAAATCATATCTACTATTTAGTTTTGATATTGTATCTCCAGTTTTTTCCATCATGTGACATTGGTACTATTCTTGTTATGGTTATATTATTATTTGTTTATTTTTTATTTATTTTCACTTTTCTAGTTATTCTAATAAAATTGATCAAATTCTCCCTATGATGGATATTAGACCCTCTCTTGTAGTCATTTGCCTCCTGTGTATGGAGAGGTACAGTTGATGTCAGGAGACTGACCAGCTTAGGGAAGCTGTATGTGGAAATCATTTTAGGATGTTATAATGGGATTCTAATGAATGATTGCATGCTTAAGTCTCCCACACTCTATATAGGTTAAATAATCCACTAGGTAATTTAATCTAATAAATCTATTTCCTTCCTCTGCTAATCACTTTAATGCTTTATAAGAACAATTCAATAACAAACCCCCTTCCTTTAATCACCTCATACTCTTCCGATGTTATTTATATGACCATTTCCCGACAAATAAGATTTATCAGAGAGCTTTTATATTCATTTAAGTGATAAATTCTAATACATCACATGGTTAAAAAATTTATCTTGATATAACTAGTTACAAATTTTTTATAATTAGTAGAGATGTGGTGTTTCTGACTCTTCTTCTACAATATATAATTCTTTCACAACTAACAATGAAAAAACAACCATTGATGGGGATATTGAGAATAAAACATCAAATTAATTTGAGGCTACTATATATCCTCCCCAACCTCAAACTCATCATGTGACCTTATATGAACTAAGATCCATTTCTAAATCAGATTGAGACACTAAACCTCCTGTCAATAATATATGTTATCAACTAAATTCAGATAAAATCATGAGGGTTTCTAGACCTCCTTCTTAGTTTATCCAACATAATATAGCTTCGTATGACTTTCTTATTATCCATGATATTTTTGATTATGATACTCAGACTCATAAAAAAACCATAATGAAAAGTATTCGATATAATGGATCTTTTTCAGGGATGAAGAAATGATCTCCTTAAATAAAATTCACATTTTTTATATCATAGATGAACCAACCAATGTAAAATTAGTAGGATTTCTGTGGGTTAACAAAATAAGTAAAGATAACATTGATTTAATAAAAGATAAATTTCATGATAGACTAGTTTTTAAGGGATTCCTTCAATTAGAATTAATAGACTATTCTATAATTTTTCACAAGTAGTTAATCATTATTAAATAAGTCTATTGCCTTCTTTTTCTACTTATAATGGAATTCACACTGAGCATCCAATGTAAAAATTGATTTCCTTGATGATGACCTTAGTGGGAAACTATACATGAATCAACCCGATGATTAATAAAATAAATTTAAATATAGACATGTTTTCTTTTTAAATAAATTTGTATATGGTTTAAAACACACCTCATGGTAGTGGTATTTAAAATTAAATTTCTATTTGCTTGATAACAATTTTAGTAAGAGCCATTACGATTCTTGTGTTTTTTTCAAATTAATAAAAATGTCATTCATTGTAAACTTTTTTTATGTCAATGATATGTTTATTATTTTAAATTACATGAATCTTGTTACCAGGTTTAAATATCAATTAAAATATAAATTTTAAATGAATGAATTAGGTGAGGATAAGTAGATTCTAGGTGTAGAAATTATTAGAGATATGAAAAATAATCTGCTGTTGCTTTTACTATATTCTTATACTCGTAAAGTGCTTAAAATATAACTTTTTGAATATCTTAGTCATATAATTTAACCTTTTGGAAATCATTTTAAACATTCATTGAGTCATTCACCCATAGATGTGGATGATGTACAGTTTATGTCAAAGAATGTCTATGCGAATATAGATGGAAACATCATATATTCCATAATTTTCACTCTTAATAAATCCATTAAAATATTCACCATTATAATATTTATATCCAATCTTGGGAAGCAACATTAATATTAACAAAAGTGGATGTTATAATATTTGTCTTGTAATTAAAGTTTATCTTTGTCTTATGGTAAAAATGATGTTTCTACTGAAATAATTTATGAATATATAGATGATTACTATATAGGAAATATTGGAACTAAAAAGACATTAACTGGATATTCTTTTACATATTTTAGTGGCCATATTTAAAGAATAAACAATTGGAACTTACAAAGATTCACAATGAAATGTGATTTTACTCATAAAAATAATCATATACCAAAATAATAAAAATTGATGATTCAAAATAAATAAATTACATTATTCTAAATTAAATGTCTCATATTTATGTAATAATTTTTTATTAAGGATAGGTGTTTCATTTTTTATATTCTATCAATCATAATATATATTTTTAAAAAACTCAATGTTGTACAAAAATACACCCATCGAGGATGAGATTTAAAGTAAGATAACAAATAACATTCATGTGAGTACATGAATGATTAACTAATTGAATGTTTTTTTTCCTAATTTCAAATTTACATGATATTAATAAATATAAATTTAGTGCACCTCAATGGTATGGTTAGTTGTAGAAATGCCTCACTTATTATGTGAGACTGTAAAAATCACTCTACAGTGTGCTGATATATAAATCCACTATGGATACACCTAGGGTACTGGATTCTCTTACTATTATGGTCATTTGTAAAAATATCTCATGTATCTTTTTCTATGAAAATGAAAGATAGTGTTCCTAAAAAGCATGACCCAAATAGAAATCTTACAATACATCACTTATTAATAGAATCCCAATTTTAAAAACCCATGTCTCCTGAGTTATAAATTGCTAGATTCTATTACATGGCCTTTTTAGTGTATGTTACATCGAAATTCAGATATAAATTATTTTTTTATTTCATTATATCATCCTACTCTAATTCAATTGAGTAATTTTCATTTCGGTGTTCTTATTTCCAATTGAGTAATTTTCATTTCAGTGTTCTTATTTCCAATTATATGCTAACCCAAGAATGAGTGTGAGAATTGGTTCATCAATTTATTTTCGATCCTTCTCATACATGATCTATGAGTTCTCGAGATTTCATCTATCTTTTGGAGTTATACATCTTGGTTTTAAATTAGACCTTCCATCTATGTGAATTTTTCCTAAGTTATTTACTTTTACCCCATTATAGAATTGTTTTTATGGATTCATATTTTTATTAATGTCATGTAATTTAAATGAAATTTTCCAAATAATTAGGAAAATGGATCATGTATATGACTTGAGAATTTTAATATTCATGTAGTTTACCTTTTCTCATAATTCGAACATATCACCATCTATATTATGTATATTTTAATCATAAGAAATATTTTTATTTTCAAATATTATAAGGGTGTGTGTTAGCTAATTCCATATTCCCCAATATCGATTGTGTGAACCTACATGATAGTGAATACATCACACAAGACATATTATTTAAATTATTCCACTTTATCTCATATTAGTGTGAAAACATTCTATGACATGTTACATAACAAATTATTTTTAATAACATTTAGAACATGATTTCAGTGAAGAAATATTTTATTATATATAAAAAGTCAACATTGATTTCCCCGAAGATGTTTCCACTATAGAGTATCATAGACATTAGTTCAACAGAAAAATTGAATAGAGTAATCTACTATCACTTGAAATATTCAAGTGTTTTCATCATATATAGTTAATAACTATTTAAATATATTATTTTATATTTTATATACTTAATATTATTTACTCCAATTTCTTTCACTTCTTATATTACATTTATCTGAATGTTTTATTAGTTAAATCGATGTTTTAATTGATTTTTTATCATATTTGTAGTATGTTTATATTTTTATAACATTTTATCTCAAAAATAGATATTTTATATTCCTTCATTTTTTAATTAACATTTTCTATGGAAATTTATATTTAAAAAATAAAATTTAAAAATTTTGATTTGGGTTAATTTGGTTTTATGCATGAATGATTGGATAAAATAAATATATGTGCAATGTGCATTGATTTGGGGTTGTTCATTTGGATATTCTGAATAGATGGAGACCGATTGACCATATAATGCATCATAGAATGTAGTTCCCTACTACTAGTGGGAGGAATAGTGTTTTCATCAATTTTTTTATTTCTATTTAATGATTTATATTTGAGTGATGAAGTATAATTTCATATATTAAGGTTTTATACTTCCAATTATAGATTAATATTCTAATTGATATAGAATTTTATCATTATGAAATATACTCCAATATTTACAAATGAAAAATTTATGCAATGTTTCATCCCAAACATAAGAGTGAATACCCTATGAAGGGAATTTAAAAGATATCTCTCCCTCTTACCCAACATTCCATTAACTATCTCTAAATATGAAATAAAATATAATGAATAGATGTGTGCATTTGGATGATTCCATTATAGAGAGTGTTGGAATTGTGAATGTAATAGAAGCTAGAGTTTCAACCCAACTTTAGTACTGTGGTGATGTCACTCTATATTAAAATTATTTTAATTTTTTATGATACATTAATAATTTTGTTTGTTTTTATAAATTAATATATCTTCACTTTTAATTAAATTCATAAGTATTTTTCAACATATAATGATTTTATGATTTCTATTTTTTGGTAATAGTAACTTCATTTTAAAATTTTAAAATTTTTAATGTTTGTTTTAGTAATTTTAAATGATTTATAGTTTTTAGAAATTTATAAAATTAAAAATTTTCATAAAAAATGATTAATTTATTTTATTAAAAGTTGTAATAATAGTGATGTTATTATTTTTAATTATTATGATGTTTTAACAATGTAAATTGTTATTCATTTTAAAAAATATATATATATAAATGTTTTTTCTATTTTAATGAAAATATTGTTTTTTATTTTTTCCTTATAAAAAAATTAAACTATTCTTAGTGATCCACCTAGATAGACCTCAACCACATATGGGACCCATCGGGTCAACACCCATGGGAAAGCCTGCCAAAGGAATCCCACATGGATTCTTTGGGTCTATGTTTTCATAGGGCTTATTAATCATATATGGTACCTTGTATGAGAAACATAGATAATTCCATTTTTTTGCATTGGCTAGTGACGTGGGACAAAAATATGGTTGGAACACCATGAATAATATATTGTTCACTGCCCACATCTCCAAATTGATGTGGGATACTGATATGCTTTCACTGTTCATGAGAACCTAAAAACGTCACTAAAATAAGATCCATATATATATTTTTTCAAATCTCATATTCAATATTTTTTTGGGTATATTTCATTTATTCTCCCAAATGTTCATATTTGAGCCCCTATGCATTTTCCCATCTTCATTTTTCAGTCAACATCCTCAGTGGTCTGACTGTTTACATCTTGGTTACTAAAAATCTTCACTATGTATCTAAATAATCAAACTATGTTTCTTTAGGAACTAAAATTTCTATAATTTGGGTTGGGTATCTTATTATGAATCTTATCTTGATACAACTGATGATCGAATATTTCTTTTATCTTCCCACTGTTCACATTTTTTCAGGACTCTTCTCATGTTCGATGAATTCCTCTCTATTGGTATCATGATGGTGACACCATTAGACTACAATGGAGATCTAGTATTCACCATCAAACTAAAGTGATGTGTTGAGTCACCATTGAAAATCAATGGTGAGTCGAGTCACTATTAGATATCAATGGTGAGTCGAGTCACCATTTGAATTCATATGGTGACTATTTCTTTACCCACTGTTATTTTTTCTTCAATATATAAACAAATAAAAATGTTGATCAAGATCTAATAGGAACTCTTCTCCATCATTGATTGGGTGTTATATTTTTTTCTATAATATGTTATTCTCATCAAAAAAATGTAATCAGATGATTATATTAGCTATTTATTACAATTATATTGTTGTTATTTGCAATATCTCATTACATTTTGTTGTTGTGATTGACTATTTTAATGTTATAATGGTTTTCTTATATTCAATTCTCCTCATTGTGTAAAATAGTTTCTTCTTCGGATCATATTTTTGTCTTCAACTAGATGAATTTACTAATGAAAACACCATCTTCAGGTTAAAATAATCCCGGGAGTAGCATATTTTTTCTTCATTTTGACTTATTTTAATATACACTGAATATTTAATCAATTGTTATTTTTATTTTCTTTATTCACTGGTAGAAATTTTCAGTGGTAGGTAATGAGTCAGCACAATCTATATTCAGTGGTGGATCATGAGTCACTACTCTCTATTTGTAGTAGTGGGTAAGGAATTAATTCTCTCTACTAGAAAGATTCCGGACCCGAATGTTCTCTGTCATAATGTTTATTAATGAGAATGATATTGAAAGTGAAAGAAAAATAGAAAAATGTGGTATATAAAGTTCAACCAAAAGCATGTGAAAATCAATTCCCAAGAAATAAATGAGTCCAAAACCCCCTAAAAAGTATGACCCAATGGCCCAAAAAATTAAATATGATCTATATCCCTCTCCCTTGACACTCCATGAATCAAATAAATAGGCCAAATGAACCCGAAAACCTTCTATAACAAGTCGGACCTTCAATTTGTCATCCATAAGCCCAAATTTTTATACTATCAAAAACTGGATGACATAATTAACTCTCATTTCTACATCCACTCTGCTTGTATCACCTTCACAACTGCTCCATTTGGTTTGTTGGTCTATATCCCAACCTCACCCCTGAGGTTGTCTAACGCTCGAGGTCACTGTCATCCCCAAGGTCGTTCCCATCATCTCCTATGTCTTCACCAAGGATATCTCTATCCTTCATCTTCTAACCACCATCATCGACATGGGTGAGGTAGATCCTGATGCTGTCAGAACAAAAAATCCTAGAAGCCACCATTTCCGATAAGCACAACCCTATCTCTCGACTATCACTACTAGGATTGAAAATCCCATATCAGTATACTCATCATGCATTGATGTTATCTTTTTTCCATCCCCACCACCAGGGGAGACCTTTTGAAATTGAGAATGAAAACATCCACCCCTTTATCATATGTCACCATATTGTTCCTCCACTAGGGTCCCATCAATAATCATGTTTTGCTAAGAAAAAAATAGATGTGGCGGGACACTAAGGAGGCCTTGCAATCAGATTTCCTTAAACAACTAGAACCTATAAAGGGGATTTTCCAAAACATCCTTTTTGAAAAACCAAACTGAAGGGACAAGGATTTTAGATATCAAAAAAGTTCTCCTCACCACCACCAATAAGATATGTTACCAAAACCCTTTCCTCATCCATCTTATTTGAAATAGACCTCAAAATTCTATCCCTATTGATAGGACATTATAGGGAAAACTTCACATTTTTCCCAACTATATGAACAAAGGATCAATCATCCTCTCTCGATCTAAAGTGATCGCCTGAAATTAAAAGAGATTGATTCTATCCAGTATTAAGAGACACCATCATATCATAAGTATCTATTTTTAGTGGTGGGTGATTAGTTATGATCCATTAATTCTATGATTATCAAAATTTATCCACATTTCACTAGTTCAATGTTATATCATTGATCCGTCATTAGTTAAAATTTTGTTTCTAAAATATTATTTTTATTATTAAAAGTTCTTCTAAAATAATCTCTTTGAAAATTGTTTCATTATTTAATGTTTGTCAAAAAATTTACAAGTGGGTAAAAAACAATTGATAAAGTATTTTATGTAAGCTTCTTCTTGAAATTTAAATTCATATGATGGTATGTTTTTGAAAATGATTTTTGTCTATATAATCTACAAGATTATTTTAGAATTTAGAATATTTTATAACTATAAATTTTTTAAAACTATTATAATTAAAATATTAATTGACTTATTTTAATAATTTATGAAGAAATATAAATCATGTTTTTATGCTATGTTAATCAGTTTGGAATAAAAAATGTACGAGTAATTTTATTTCATTAATATTCAATAAAATGTTTTTTCATTATTTTGGATGCAAACGTGCCCCTAGAGGTTCTTATTTTAATGATCTAGGAGACACCTTCGTGGAATAAAACATACACCAGTTCAGATTATTCAACAGATTACTTTTGATACTTCTCTGACATTCTTTCCACTCACAATTTTTCAGTACCTTATTTGACTTATATAATTTGGTTTCCATAAACAATGGAATTTAACTTTGATATTTTTTCCTTCCATTTGAACAATGATAATCAAGCATCAATATCATCAAAAATTATTCTCATCATATAATTTCACTATATTATTTCTTATTAATTTAATTTAATCTCCCATGTTTGTAAATTCTTTTAGTCCAATTTAGGATTTTCCACATCAAAATCATGTTTTTATTTGTCTCTTTATTCCACTACCAAAAATGATGACTTGGTTGTGACTCTCGATCAGAAGTTACATAATCAGACTTAGATGGTAACCTATAACTGGACTAGGTTATCCGTTCGGGTTATTCCAAAGTATGTATCTATAACAAGGTTCTCAAACATTTAAAAGTGAGATTATTAGTGGGTTCGATTTTTACGGATGAGTATAATTGATTTATGAGTGGTATAGGACCTTTGTGATCGAAACAATGATAAATACAGTGTATGTTCACTTTTATTTCCACAAAACACTTCTAAAGAAAACTATAATCACTACTTAATAATATTTTATATAAACTGATTACTTTTTTCATTAAATTATTGAATTTTCTATTCACCCCTATTTATATTTTCCATCACTAATGATCTGTAAATTTCAATAAATGGTTGGTTATATGATAGAGTAGTCCTTTATGTTTTAATATGATACTAGAAGACTGGTATCATAGATTTGGAAATAGATCAATGGTTTTGATATCGAATATTTGGTATCAAAACATTATCTCCGATAGGATTGTATTTCTACTACTTTATTTTTTGCTCAGTAATTACTTGACATACTAAAACTAGAGTCTATGAAAATATTGAGAGTATTTATTTTATGATATAAGGTTTTGATGCAAGTAATGAATTGAATCCATAAAAACAATATTTCATTAATAGGGCTGACTGTGGTCATTAGAAAGATAGAATGAATCATACTTGAAATAAATAAGTGTTGATCACTCGAATATTATTGATAATCCATATGAGTTATGAAGTGTCGATCCAAATATACTGATGTAATGACATGGAAAAATAAGTTTTTAATTATAATGTAAAAAATTTATTCCCTCTTTGATAAGTAGAAGTTTCTATATCCATGTTTCATCTTGTAAGACATCCCATGAAATATGGGGGATACATCAATTAACTCATTATGGGGCTGACAATAATAAGGTAACCAAGCCATGAATTCTACAATCAGAATACAAGGACAACAATATGGAAGATAAAACATTTTTAAACCAGATTATCCATCTATTAGTAATTATAACCAATGTTATGACTGATCATAGATAAATATCAACAAATACATCTCAAACGGAAATACTTTTGATAGATCTTATAATGATATGGAATTAAAGAAGAACTCTATCAATGTGAGTGAAATTTTTAAGGAGAGTAAATTTGGTGAACCTATAGGCTCTCTAATGGAATATGAGTAAGAGATGAAGAATACTATAGATGAGGTTTCTACATAGAGAAATGTAATTTCATTTAAATCTAATGTAATTAATATCTCTGATGCCTCTAATTAAAATTTGTAGGAAAGTAACACGAAGATGTATTACATTATAAATAATATTTCCAAATATATGAAACACAATAAGGGTAACATACAGTTTGGAAGGAAGAATGGAATAGTTTATAAGAACGGTAATTCATGTATGAATAATAAATTTTCATATCTAACATGTTATGACTATAGAAATAATGGTCAAATAATATTTTACTATGAAAAAACTAAATCATTAAATGATGTTAAAAAGGTAAAATGAGGAAAAAACAATATTTATTTGGAGGATGGGACTACATAGACAGTTTTGACTCATGTAGTGTCTCTAGAAGTGAAAATGAAATAGGTAACCTTGCACTAATTGGTATACAATTTCAATAAAGTGATTCACTTTTAACCAGTTGAAAAATAATGAAAATTTTGTTCATGATGTAATATATTAAAATGTAAAACATACTAATTTGGATTTATATTATGATTATGATTCTAATAATTCTAATTATAAAAAATATCTTAAAGTGAATGATGAATTAATGAATCCTGGTTTCAAAATTATTGAAAAATATAGATAATATAAATTGATTGATAAGAATATTTTAAATTAAAATGATAAAGTTAAAAACGGGAATGTAAAACTATGAATAAAATTATTTCCCATAATGAAGAATATAAAAGGAACTCTAATTATGATATTTGTGAATAAAACATGAAAATGAAAGTTTTAATTACTTTTTGGTAGTGAGTGATAAAGAAAAATATAGAATATTTAATATAGTTTTTGATGCTATAACTAAACTAGACAAAAAATGTAAAAAATTAAAACAATAAAATAAAAAAATTGTAAACACAACTTTTGGATTAAATAAAAAGGTTTATATAGATTTTGATTCTATCCAAAATGAAAATATGGTTTTCAAAAATGATTTTCTAAATAAAAAAACGGATTTATTTACATTTTTAAAAGGTAAATAACAATATGATAAAATTATGTCAAGGTTAAAATAGATAAATAACAATGATGTCTGTGGGAATAATTATTTCACACCAAAGATGAAAAATAATAATTTATTAAAAGTCCAAAAGGAAGTATTTATATTGTAACATTCATTAAATGAGGGATGAAAAAGAAATTATGTCAATAAGTACTTAATGAGATTCACAAAACATTTCGGTCATACTAGAAAAATTTTATCTAACAATATTTATACACATTGACCCAATAAAATATTGTTGAAAACTATTTGGGATGAAAAAATACTTTATAATACTTTTTAATTTATTATATAATGGGTAAGAAAAGTCTGTTGGTGAAATCACACAGGACCAAATCTAGTCACCGATACAATATAAGTATTTTTCTAAAATACCATTCCTATTATCTAGTATTATAATTTCATATATTCGAAGACAAGATATATATTTTGTTATCATTTTATTTTTTATTCAAGACATCTTTTTTAATTTCATTCAATGTTTTTCATTATATTATAAAATTGTTTTAGTTTAAACAGTTAAAATTATAGTTCGGAATATTCTAACTATATCATTATAATTCAATAATGTTTTTTAATTTTAATTATTTATCTCTCTAAAATATACTTGAATTTTTGGGGGTTTCATATTTTTTAATTGAAATAAAATAAATCTATATATGTTTTAAAAATGTTTTTAAACAATTATCTTATGCAAACATAAAATTCTTTAGTCTACTTGAAATGAATTTTCTACAATAGATATAGGGAAGTATTTTTTTTTCTTAAAAATATGTTATGTGTTTTATGATTTATATTTTTATAATTTGTTGAAAAAATCTAATTGGAATTATGAATTTTTCTAATTAATAAATTTTTTATAAAATTTATTTAATTTTTAAAACAAAATTTGATTTACTGCTCCACTTTTAATCTAATACATTTATGAATAGATTGAGGGGGAGTTTGTTTTTAAAACTGTAAATGAAAAAATCATTTCTTTTTGAATTATATTATTTCATGTACATGTTCATGAATATTAGGTTTATTTGTTCATCTAATATAACAATATTTTTTAATCTTTTTTGTCTGAAAATAACATAAAAAAATAATTACAATTTCGTAATTTTTTTTTGATATTATTGTTCACTTATATTGAATTCATATTAGATGATATTTCATACAGTTTCATTGTTAAAACATTTAATGGGTCTCTATAATACTATCATTAAAAACATTAACAAAATGTTTTCTCTTATGAAAATATACTATATTGTTACGTTTACATTTTTTATGTTGATTAAAAAGGGGAATGTATTGTAAAAAATAAATTCCAATATAATTATTGATAAATTTATATAGGGGGAGATTTTTGATGAAAATCTAATAAAGGATCATTTTATAATCTAAAAAAATTGAGGGATTGATTGATTTGGAAATGGTTTGTAAGTACATTAACTTTTATTATTATTGATAAATTACTATCTCCTAACATTTAATTAAATTCAAATGTATTTGGTAACATATAATAATCTTAATTTTTTATTTTTTGTTAATTGTAAATAAATTTTGTTCCTTGAGATGTTTAGTGTGTCATTTATATTATTTTAATTTATTTATACTTTTCATTTTGTCATCAAATTTAAAATTGTTTTAAATAGTTAAAAAATCATCATAAGTTTTAACAAGAGTTATTTAATG
Source organism: Viscum album (assembly GCA_963277665.1). NCBI lineage: Eukaryota > Viridiplantae > Streptophyta > Magnoliopsida > Santalales > Viscaceae > Viscum > Viscum album. Next base: position 1,389,711,225 of record OY728160.1, read on the forward strand.
TCATTTAATTATGATCATGTTGAAAAAATGTTAATTTTTAATCTTTTTTTATTCTTACTTAAATGTTTTTTTTACTTAAGGATTATATTTTTATCTTATATAAAAAAATCTAGATCATCATTAGTGATCCACCAAGATAGCCCTAAACCAAATAAGGGGACCATTAGGTGAACCCCATGGGAAGGCCGCGAAAAGGTAACCCCCAAAGCAACTTTTGAGCTTCGTGTGCATAGTGCTCGCTAATCACATTGGTTCCATGTATAAGGGATACCGAGTGTGCCAATAGGTGCATGTTTTGGTCTAGGTTCCCTATGGGTTTGTAGGACAATGTGTGTGTGAAATTTAAACCAATGATGATCCCAGGTAGCTTTCTCATGCATTGGTCGTTGTAGAGTCATTAATATATTATTCTACCTCTACATATCCAAACCGAAATGGGACACTGATATGGTTTCACAATTCATCCATACATAAAAACGAAAATATGATATCAGTCATTTAATTTTCTTATTCACCCATATTTTATAATTTCTGAAGTCGTACAATTTAATTTATTTTTTTTTTCATTATTATTTGAGGCCCCATGAATTTTTCCATCCCTTTTTTCCATCATCATCCCCAGTTATCTGAACATCAACATCTACCTCATTGATGATCATCACAGTGTCTCCAGTGACTCTAACTATGTTTTTTCTTGCATTTAGATTTATCTAATTTAATTCATGAATAAAATTAGGAATCTTATCTGTATAAAAAATATTCTTGAAATTTTTCATCAATCATCCATGTCTCCACTTATTTTGAATATGCTTCCCTAGTTTTAATCCTTCCCCTCTGTTTATTTCTTTATGCTGACACCTTTAGACATATATGGTGAGTCACGGGTCCTTGATGCATATCACTCGTGATTTCAATCACCATTGGACATCCAATGTGAGGGGAGTCACCATTGGACATCAATTGTGAGTCCAGTCAACAATGGACATTAAATAGTGATTATCTCTATACCCACTCTTATTTCATTCTATTGTACAGAGACTACGTGGAATCTTCTTCAAGCCTCAATAGGAACTCTTCTAGTTCTTTGATCTGTTGTAGTGGATATTTTTCCAGAATATGTTATTTTAGTTTTTAGGGGATTATCTAATATATTTCTTCCTTTTTTATGGTTTAGAAGTATATTTTTCTCTTCATCTTTTTGATTAACTCTTTTAATGATATAATTTTTTTCTTATATTCATTTGTTTTTATTACGTTAAAAAACACATTATTTGGAAATATTTTTGGTCCTCCTCCATTAAGATTAACCAATAAATGATCTATATTTAAGAAGAAATAATCTTGATAGAACCTTATTTTTTCTTCATTTTACATTATTTTACTATACTCTGAATCATTGGGAAACAATTGTTTTTTTCTTGACTCACTATTAGAAATTTCAATAGGAAGGTTATTGGTCAGCTCTACTTAATTTCAGTAGTTTTTCATGAGTCACCACTCCTTGTTTTCTACAATTGGTTATGAGTCACTAATCTATATTTTCAGTTGTGGTTAATCATTCCCTTTACTTTGTTTTTATCCACAGAAAAAACAAATCCAAAATTCTTTGTTTCAATGTTAGATAATTGATCAATTGTTAGTTGAAATTGTGTTTCTAAAATTTTATTTCTTATTTCAATTAATTTTTTTAATAAAATTTATTTGTTAAGTATTTTTTTATTTTTTGGATATATGAAATTTTCAAAGTTTGGATAAAATAATTCTAGAAGTAATTTATTTACACTATGGATTGATGTACAAATTCATAGGATGGTTCATTTTTATAAAGATTTATTATCTGTATAATCTACAAATTTTTTTTTCATATAAATTATTTTATAATTATTAACTATTTAGAATTATTATAATATATAAATTAAATGATGTAATTTATTATTTCATTAATAAATAAAATCTCAATTTTATTCTATGTTGTTTAGTGTGGATTTAAAAATAATATAATGGTTATATTATTTCACTATTATTCACGAACAAGTGGCATGGAGATATTTGACATGGAAAAACTCAAATAGGATCTTTATTAAACTATCTAAAATATCTAACCATGTAATGAAACATATATTGGTGAATATCATTTGACATATTTCGTGTTATACATCTTTTACATTTATCATTGTCTCAATTTTTCATGAACAATTAAAAATAATGTACTCCAGTTATGATGGATTAATGACTTCAAATTTGACATTTTTTCCTTCCATGTGACCAACAATCAACAATAATCATAAACTTCGACATTTCTGATCATATTTGAGTTTCCATATATTATTTTTTATTTTTGTAATCTGTATTATTTTATTTTAAATTCCTTTGAGTTTGGTTTATTGTTTTTGTCATCATAAGAAATTATTTCTTTCTCTAGTTACACCACCACCCAAATGGAAGATTTTGTTCTGAATCCTAATCAAATTTCATGTAACCTGTCTAACTTGGTCTCATATAAATATACTGGGTTGTTCCACTAGGTTTTTTAAAAGGATGCACCTGTAACACTATTCTCACAACGTTAAAAGTGAGGTTCTATGTTTGTAAAAGTCTCATAAACTATTAAATGAGTATGATGAGAGGGTTGGGGTCATTTTAATCCAAATCAGTATAAAAAATGTTTTCATTTAATTTTTATTTTTCTTGCAACTCTTCTCGATAACACTTCACTCACTTCATATTATAATTAAAAAAATGTAATTTTTTTCATTAAATTTTTACAAAGACTATTCACACCCATCTAGTTATATTTTACATCACTAACGGTATAACACATAATATACTTGAACACACCAATCATAATATCAATAACTCCTATTGATTACAATTCCTAAAATCCGAAATTTAAAATTTTAATATTTTTGGTTTTCTGCCTCAATCAATGATTTAAATTAATAGTTTTATTTTTGGTTTTCTGCCTCAGTCGATCCTTGTATACTGGAGCAATTGACTACTTCCATTTCATTGCTATAAGATACAAAGAAATTGAATCCCAAGTTACGGAATAGTTTATTAGTCATGGTAAACTAGATAAATAAATGTGTCTTATATTAAATATTAATACAAATATTACATCATTTTTTTTAGAATAAGTTTATTCCACCAATAATATCCTTTCACATATTTGTTATTAAACTTCCTGGAATCCTGTTGAATGAAAAAAAATATGTGATCTCAAATTCTCAGAAAGGGTTAAGTATAGTGGATGTAATAATAAATCAATGAGAATAATAAAAATGGAGTAGTTAATTACTAATAATACATTAAACTAAATAATAGATATGGAATAATCAATATGAAAGAATAATAAATGATCCAATAATGCCAATAATTAATCACATGAGATTGAAACATGACAATATATACTATGAGAAATCAAATAATCTGAAGGAATAACAATAATTATATAATTCATAACGTTATATATATGAGTTATCAAGATCTATCCCCAAGATAGTTACTATCAAGATCTATCCTCCAAAATATTTGAAATTACATAGAAACAAATATGAAGGCTTTATCACCAAATTAAATTGTACCATGAGACTACTAATACATATATGGGATTATATTAACTTGTCACCAACACATATTTATTTCCAATACATTCATCATATAGTGAGTAACCAATTTAAATCATAAACAATGTGCTTTGTTAAATATCCATAATGATTAAAATATATAGATTTATATATATGTTACTAATAAATCTTATAACATTGGATGTAAGTAAGTTATGTAAAAATATTATATGTTTTAGGTAATACTCATATCCATGATAAATAATTTGTATATTTAAGGTGATATTTAATGTTCAGTGATATCTAGAAAGTAAGTACCATAAGTTGAAGTTAATAACTACCAAAAATGAATCAAGGATGAGAATATCAATACTATCCTTAGTCAAAATAAATATAGTCCATCCATAGAAAAAAATGGATGGTTTCAATATGAGGTATACCCATTGTAATAATAATAGTGATTGTTATTATTGATGAAATAAAAATAACTTTAAAAACCTTTCAGAAGAAAATATTATTTTCATTTCAAAAATAATATTGAAAATAAATTTTCATTGAAATTTTTCATAAAAATTTATTTTGGAAATAAATCGATGATAAATTTCTCTAAAAATAAGAATTGAATCAAATAAATGAATCATGAAACATTTTTAGTGTTCATGAAGGATATAAATACTATTAATTCCATACATGTTTAAACAATGATTCTATTTAATTTTTTGATAAAATCCAAATAAGAATTATTCATAAAAAATAATTTTTCTTTGAAAATAGTTATTAAATAGATAAATGGTCAAAATAATAATTTGATATATTATTTTCAACGGATAATATCATGTGTGAAAACATTTGAAAAAAGGTTTTTATGAAAAAATGATTTCTTAACGAAGAGAGATATGAAGTCGGGTTTACTTAAAAAAGATTAAAAAAACATTTTAAGTACCATAATGTGGAAAATTTTAGTATTTACTAAAAAATATTATGAAAATATTATGATATTACAATTAATTATTTTTATAAAAAAAATAAAATAATTTCCTTTAATGTAAATTCAAGAATATACAATCTCAATTATAATAAATTTTTTAATTAAACCATTAAAATGATCACTATGTTTAGGTAAGAATTAATCAATGTATTGATTATGTGTGTTAAATGTAAATCCATTTTAAAAAGTGGGTGTAATTTTTTATCCCCTATAAGTTATAAAAATAATCATATAATAATTATGACAATGAAGAAAATATAACCTAATGAATGAAAATTGAGTCACGAAATTCATTTCCACATGGAATATTTTAAATAAAATCCCCATAGAAGATTTAATTAAAATTAGAAGATAAAATACCTTGAATAATGATATTTTTATTATATTACATGTCATAGGGGAAGCATATACTCCAAATAAAATTAAATTCATTCATAATAATAAATATTCCTTAATAGATTGTAAATTATGAAGAACTCCATTAACATACACCTGCTTTTGATTGCATGTTCTTTAAAATTATATATAATGGTTGTAATAATGTTATTAACTTACCAGATTCATATTAATTTTATGATATTATATATTATCCATTTATAACATATTACTATAGTTCGTTAATAATATTTCATTATTTTTTTGCCTTTGGGAGTTAATTACCAAGTTTTTCGAGTATGTTTTCAATTATTATTTTTTCCCACTTTTGTTGATCATGATTTAATCATGTCTATAGTGTACAAAATTATTTAAATATAATATATATTTATTATATATTTATTTATAGTAATCCAAAAAAATTAGTTATATGAAATGAAATACATCATTCATGAAGACGGTAGGTCGTACTTATTTGTGAACTTTGTTCCCATTTTCATGTCGTATAAATGAAAGAAATGAAAGTTATATAAAAAGTTTTCAATAATTATATTATCAACTAAATTTGATACTTATATCATATTTTATGAAAAATAATCTTTAATACATTCCATATAATTTTTTAATTAATCTCACCACTTCGTGATGTAGGAGTCCTCTATACACATGAATGATGTTATCATATTCTGAAAAAAAAGAAGTTATGAAGACTTGTGTTATAAAATATTTACCAAATCCTAATGATATTATATATATAATATATATCATATATATATATACTATAAATCCATCAGGGTCAAGACATTACATAGACAAATAATACTATAATCCTGATATCATATTCCTGGTTCATCCATTTCCAACACTTTTAGAATATCATGTTTACATTTCTTGAGTTCATTATCTTTTCCAAATATTTCCATAAATGCAAGTATTATGAGATATCCAACCATAAAAAACTATTTTTTGTATCCGCTTAAAGCATAATATAGATCTATAAAAATCGTTACTATGTGTATCAAAAACACATTATCTTATTTTATTAATCAATAATATTTTATGCTCTTCAAAATAGAAAAATGAGATCAAATACAAATTTTATTAGGATTTTTTAGATGATTGAAGTATCCAAGTTAAAAATGTTAAAACCTTATTTCACCATTACGTAAAACCACCAATAAAATTTCTAGAAAAAATTCTTTTATCCTTTAAGAACTATCTATATTTATAATAATTATAAATTATATATTTAATATCATAAATTTATGAGAACAATTGAATTAAATTATCTAATCATCAATAGTTAAAGGAAACCTTTTTGTATCTTTGAGTCATGAACATATTAAATCATTTATAATATCATTTGACAATTCCAATAATATTTATTATATGAGATTAAAAATACCATGGTAATTTTTTTCTAATTATATTGAAACATTAAAATAATCACTCTATGATTCCATATGTATAATGATTAACTTTTTGAAAATTTAAACACTTAGTTACTATGAAAAGTGTTATTCTGACACATTGAATATTCCGTATGAACTTTTACTAGATCACCAGTTTTATTACGATCTTTACATATGTTACCTATCTAAGGAGTAATATGAATTATTATTCTCCAAATCAAGGATTAGTTATAATGTTTACATTGATGGGGATGATAGTATTATTTACAATAGAATATTTTATCATATGAGTATCATGGATTATAACCATTCAATAATGGATTTTATTAAATGGGATCCCACTAAAATGTTGAACCCCCACCATAAATGTTCATCATATACATTAGTGATATGACATCTATATTTCTCTATGGAATGAGTCTTATATATGATTCATGTCACAAATTCACTATTTACATAGGAAATCAATATCATATATGACTATAGGATAATTATTTAAACAACCCATTGTCTAATAAATAATATAGATAATCTCAAATTCATTCTTATGGTATCCCGACCAAGGCTCACCCTTCTAGGTGTTGTCCAAATAAAAAGTCATAACAAGATTAAAAAATGAAATACCATGCCAAACATACTATAGTAGAACCTACAGAAAGATGATCCAGTGTCATGAATTATATTTCCTTATAAAATTTAATATAGGGGAACCCTATTATGGAAGACCATACCTGATTACATGACCATGGTCTTGACAAGTTTCATTTTGGAAGAAATATCAAACATAGTGATTCAATGGGGTTTTTATTTCATCATCTTTTCTAATGTAATTCTTATTATGTATACATGTTTCCTGAAGTTTGGAATCATATTCCCCCATCATAATCATCATGTTCAAACCACGTTGATGTTTTACTCATTATACAACACCATTTTTTGTTTTACACACCCAAAAATATAATTCAAGTATATTCATTCCCATCTAAATTCATTATATAAATAAAGAACTCTAACACTTCATATAAATGATTATAATTGTATGAGAATGAAAATATTCACATGAGTTATCTGAGGGGAATAATTAACCAACACAATTCACCTTCATAGAAAAAGAATATTCCTCTTAGAAATCTAATTTCCCAACCCTAATTCCATATACCAAGTGAAACATGTAACCACCCATGTTTAGTTACTACGTAAATATTTTATGGGAATTTGAGTTTTGTTGTTTAATGGGAGGATTGTTATTTGAACTAATCTTGGGAAAATAGTTTTGAGAGTTCGAATCCATCAATACATTGTTTTTGGACTTAGGTAATGTCTTGAGGGGTCTCTGATGGGTCTAATTAAGTTTAGATACTGATGGACCATGAAAATAAATGGTTTTTAAGGTCCACACAGGGATCATGGTTTTCCAGAAACTGTACGGCCCTCAAAAGCAGACTAAATGTCTCCAACAAAGGAGAAGAAACACTCCACATGGGTTGTGCGTGGATTACCCAAACCATTTAACTAGACCACATGGTTAGTATGAAATGGATAGTATTCTCACATTATTTTTCTCATTGTTGGTGGATAGTGGTAAAGGTGCAGCCGTGAAAGGGGGGAGGTCCCAGGATCGAGTTCGGGTGGAACCGAAAGGGGTGCGCGCCTATGAGGATGCGCAGGAAGGGAAGCGCGTGGGAGACCTCCTAGCGCTGATAAAGGGGGTGTGAAGCACTGATAAAAGCACTCCCCCATATTATTTTTAATTATTTTTATCCCTTATCTGCGCTTTTTAAAAGCGCTGATAAAGGCACCTTTTATCTGCGCTAAAAAATTGCTGATAAAGGGGACTTTTATCAACGCTTTTTTAGCACTGATAAAAGCAGCCTTCATCAAAACTTTTCATAGCACTGATAAAAGGGACCCCCCCTATATTAGCACAGAGATTTATAGCGCTTTTTAAGAACTATTAAATCCCCTTTTTAGTGCTGCTATAGGTCGTTTTTGTAGTAGTGTGATGGAAAACATTATTCATTGCCTTCCAGGTAAATGTTCATATGGTATAGTGTGACTCAATAGGTCGTTGGTACATTACTCATCTGTTTTAGATAATGTTCATTTGAGATAGTTTCTACATGGGACATGAGATACTCGATTGCATAGGGATGATAATATGAATGGTAGTATCCAAGATGTGACGTTATATTATAAATCTTTGGGTAGTATGCATTGATATACATAATACCAATCATTTTCCTCGATGTTTTAATGAACATCTTGGGTTCATTGAAATCGTTTATCTTCAATATTTTTTTTATGTTCTTGGGTTATTCTCATAGTATAGTAACATGGTATTTAAGGGAATCAATTTATCCTAATTCATTGGATAAAATAACATAGGATTGGGAGTTTTTACAGGTCGATCAGTTTGGTATTGGTTTTCAAGAAAAATTAATTGACGTTTATGATAATGATTTGGAGGAGTGTCATGTGTATATTTAAGGTGAATATAATCTAGCTCGCTTATAAGAGGTCGGTCAATCCTTTTTTGCATGACAAGGGAACTCCTTATTTATAGAGAATCATGTTAGTTTTGGTGAATATGTTTCCTTCCATGAACAAGGAACAAAACTAATGTTTTCCATTTTGAAATGGTTAATATTCCTTGAATTACCCTAAGGCATGATTCCTATAAATCATTTCGAGTCTTGCTCGGTTGCACAACATTAAGCTTTTTGGTTTTTTATGAAGACATTGGGAAAAATCACTAGATGGAAATTTCAATTAATGATTGAATGATAATGGAATGTTTTTTCTCGTAAAGGTGTTGTGGTTTGGTTAATGATGATGTTTTGGTAGCTGAAACCAAGGTTCATTCAAAGAAATCTTACCAGTGGTGGTTATACCCATCTTCCATTGGTTTTATTGGTTCATTTCAAACCACTTATATCCTCTTAGAGTACTCCTCTAAAAGTGGTGAACATGACCTGTACCTTGATGTCATCCTTGATTCACTAAGATAATTTCATTCTTCAGACTTAAAAACATTTAAAAAGTTATTTTTCTCATTTTTTGATCTATTTTTTTGTAAACATTTGATACTAAAAAATGTTTAACATTTCCAAAAAGGGGAATATTTTTTTCCTAATGTTACATTTTTTTAGTAAAACGTTTATCCAACAAATACGCATCTGTTAGTAGGTTATTGGTAAAAATATCTATAACTAAATGTCATTCTGAAAAATAAAATATTTCTATTACAATTATAATATTACAAATAAATAATATATATCTTGGTTAAAGTGTTTATAGATAGAAATGTATGATTATTTTTTATGTTGGAAATAATATTTCAAATATAAAAAATATATTTATAATTTACATTTAAAAAAATATTATAAATATTTATTGTTATTAAAATTTTATATTATATTTATTGATCTGTGATATATATTACACCTGTTTTAATTATTAAATTGATGATAGTTTTCAAACAATTTAAAACTCAAGAAAAATAATGATTATATTAATAATGAAATTTAATATAGAATGAATCAATAAATAGTTAATGTCAATAGTTACTCACAATATAATGATGTTAAATATCGCTTTTATCACTCCCTAATTAGGCCACTAGAGGAAGAAAATAAAGTCTTAGCTGGAATAGGTGAGGAACCAGATGTCATAGCTATGTCAAACCTTTTATATCTATGATCTACACCACACAACTAAAGTGTATACCCACAAATCAATGTGAAGTATTTAAATGAAATGAACCAAAAATAGACATAAATAAATTGAATGAAATTGTTCACTTCTTTTTAAAAGAGTAATATATATTTATAATACATCCTAGAAAAAAGCTTGTGGATATTAAAACAACCATACCATATCCAAAATAATATTCTCGCTTTTTCATGTTTAGAGGGACAAAATATATGTCAATTAAAATGAGTGATCCAAATAACTAATAAATCTAGTATTGATATTTAATAAGAAAAAAAAGATTCTATTGTGAACACCATAATTTATGCTTCTCTGTTAACATTTGTATGAGGTCTTATTCATACCATTCCAAAATTTACACCATAATAGTAATGTTTTACAAGGGAGTTTGTGAAATTTGAAATCATCGTGGCAAACCAATGTGAATAGATCTAAGATAATGTCCAGTATCTCACATATAATACAATTTTTTGATATTAAATTGATAATATATCATCCAAACCCCTTCTCCACTTCATTATATTTTAGAAAACAAAGGATTGTTTGGGAGGTGTTAATTTATCAACGTCAGGAACGAAATGTTTTCATTTTTCTTTACCGACTTCAGATATGGTCAGGAAACCATTTTTATGGCTTAAAAAAATTATTTTATATGCATTGTATCCTATTTAATTTTCTGGATCTATCTTATTTACAAATAACTAAATGATTTAAAAAACATGTTTTTTGTGGTTGAAAAACCACCCGAATTTACCGAAACGATCATCATTAAATTGTAATATAATGATTCATCCAAATGGTATATAACATTATTTATTATAACATAATTTATACTCCTAGAATATCATTATTAACTTGAATTGTCAGTTCAGTATGTTTATCAATGTTCTACATGAACTTCCATTCATGAATATAGGTGAGTGGTTCAAGAAAATCATAAAAATGAACATTCCTGAACTGTTGATTTAAATGCAATAACTCATCCAATGGACCATAATATAACTTAATGAAACCATAATGATCCATATTATTGTAAATAAGGTTATTGAATTGTAATTTAATGAATCTAATGTGGTTATACTGGATTTTAAAGCGATGAATTATTTGGATACATGGTAAGGAGAAATTCTCAAACCCAAATTTCTTTTTATGGGTTCTCCCTCATTCACTTCATTTTTGGCATGGTCACTCCATAAAAATCAGTTTTTAATCATTATGTTCCATTTTTTTGGATATAAAAGTTCACTAATAGATTTTATAAAAAAACCCAATGTTTTTCAAAATAACTCTTATTTCAAATAAACAATCCCTTTTTACTACTTGATTATTGTTTCACTCTTCACTCATGGTTAATGGTTCAATGTGATGAGTGATATTCCATATTTAATTTGGGGACCAAATGTAAATGAAAGTATGATTTATTATGTGAAAACTATTTCATTTCATGGGTTATGTTAAGTTCATGTTTCAAATATTTTAATTGTGGCTTGCATGATTATGTAAATATTATGATGTGATGGGTGTGCTAGGAATTATATAGCTCAATATGAATGTTTGAATGTGATGGGTGTGACAGTAATTATACAGTGCTCCAATGAATTGGGTAAAGTGATGAATCTCATGATTAAAAGGGAAATGATGCCAGAACATGATACTATCATTGTTCACAACCATGTGTGGTTGATGACCACAAAGACATGATATTTTATTTTTTTCATTTCCACATTTTATGTATTTTATTATTGTTTCCTCTCTTGATTTAATGATGATGATGTTATGATTATGCTCAACCCATGATGTATTGTTCTTATCTATCCTCTTACCAAGATTTTAGGTCACCCCTAATTATGTATATCCTCAGGTGACTACATGTACTAAGAAGAGGTCAAGTTTTAATAAGAAGCTAGAGAAGAAGGAATTTTATAAATGTTTATGCTAGATGTTTTAAATGATATGTTTGGTCCTGGTTTTTTAAAGACACTAAACTAATGGATCATTATTATGTGATACTGTTATTATTTTTATCTTTATAATGATGTAATAGTAATGTAATGAAATGAAGGGTTGCTATAATTTGTATCAGAGGCATGGTTTTGTTAATTTGGGAATTAGGATTAGTGAACCATAGATAAATCCTCTAGTATGATACAATGTTCAAATATGCACACTAGAATCGAGATCCCAAAAGATTCTCCTTTAGTGTAAATTGCACAAATGAATATGTTATCTGTTCATCACTTGATGAATTATTGTTTTTTCTAACCTTTTCTATTTTAGAAAATTGTGGGAACTATGGGAAACCGGGCCAACAACTCGTGTGAGTGCTAATTAAACAATTTCCCGAATGACAAACCCAATGATTTGGGAGGCCGGGATAAAAAAATCATGGCGATGCTTACCCAACTATCTCAGGTTATGATAAATAACCAAAATAATGGGGAAATTCCTCCTTCACCAAATATGGAGAAACTAGATACCAAATGTTTTATTGAGAACAACCACTGAAGTTTAGTGGATATTTTGATCCACTAGTTGTGGATTTGTGGGTCAACTCCATAGATAAGAACTTTTATATGCTACATTGTTCTGAGATGGAGAGGGTGATAGTAGTAGTTTATCATCTAGATGGAGTGTCCGATCAATGGTGGGATTTGAATAAGATCACCAAGAAAATAGTTTAAATTGAAGAGATGGAATGGGAAGACATTAAGGCCATTCTTCATAACAATTATTTCCCACAAACTCTTCATACAAATATGGAGAGATAATTAATTGAACTCCAGAAAAAAGATGTAGAATATGACACAACCTACGAAGCTAATTTTAGAAGGTGTTCAGGGTAATATTTAGGTTTTGTTATAAAAGAATGATAGAAAAATCTATAGATCCATTAGTTGATTAAAACCACACCATCAAAAGGATAATGAAATTTGAGACATGAAGAGTTATGAAGAAGTTCTTTGATGTGCTATCAAAGTGGATATGGGTTTTGGAGAATGGTCCTATGTCTATGTAGATATGAAACCAATGATGTTGTTTCAAGATGGGGGATCTAACGATAAATCTGGGAAGAAAAATCAATGACCCACATGCCGAAAATGTGGGAAGTTGCATCATGGTAACTACCTCAACGGGATGGGTAAATGTTTCAAGTGAGGGAAAGAAGGACACCATGCTCAAGAGCGTAGAAATGTCATGATAAGGAAGGAAAATGTGGTGGAAGAAAAGAGAGAACCACCCGTGGTTTAAGGATATAACTCTAGGGTTTAAGGGCTATATGAAAGCTAGTTCACTAAACCTCAAGTTCTTGAGGGTAATCAGCATCAGTAGCCACCAAAGACAAAGGAAAAATTTAAGGCTTATGCCATCACTACTATGGAAGTGTAGAAAGATGATACATTCGTACAAGGTACACTTCCTATTCAATCAAGAATGGAAAAAGTATTATTTGATTCTAGTTCTACGCATTACATTATATCTTGTAAGTTTTATAGAGATATAAAATCGAATCCCCAAAACATTGAAGTAGAGATATCTATAAAAACACCAAATGGTGCAATCATTGAACCCCAAGTGTTTGACTATTCTTTTGTTGGAATATGTGGGAACATTATTATGGAGAATCTCTTAATACTTCCCTTGGTGGAATTTTTTAATATAATGGGAATTTATTGGATGTCATTATATATAGAATATATCAACTATTGGGAAAAGTAAATATCTTTTCATATTCTGAACCATCCCATTCTTCTCTAAAAATTAAAATAATATGAGGAATCTCCATTGAAAAATCATTCAATGGTGTGGGTGTTGATACGCTATGAAGAATCATACCTCACCAAAGTGGTTGAGTCAAAGAAAAGTACATACCATGCTGAAATTCCCATTGTCAGGGAATACAGAGACATTTTTCTTGAAGAGTAACCCGGACGTCACCCCAAAAATGGGGTAGGGTTCTCAATAGAACACTTACCCGACTCGAATCTTATCTAAAATTGTCCCTATAAGCTATATCCTATCAAACTAGAAGAGTTAAAGAATAATTTTTCAAAGAATTTGGAGAAAGGGTTCATAAGCCCTAGTGCACCACCATGGGGTGTGTCAGTGCTCGTTTTGAAGAAGAAGGATAGAACCATGTAGCTTTGTATCGATTATCAGTAACTCAACAAGATCAAAATAAAGAACAAGTATCCTTTCCCAAGGATAGATTACTTGTTCGATCGATTAGGAGGAGATCAATACTTCTCAAAGGTGGATCTTCATTCTGGATATTATAAGCTAAATGTGAAGAAGGATGATATTTAGAAGACTGCCTTCCGTAAAAGGTATGGGCACTATGAGTTTCTGGTGATTCCCTTCAGACTTACTAATGAACCTACATTATTTATGGATTTGATGAATAGAGTCTTTAGACATTACCTCGACAAATGTTTGGTAGTTTTTATTGATGATATTCTCATATACCCCAAGAGAAAGGGGGAACATAAAGAACATCTATGAATTGCATTGGCGACACTGAGAAAGTGGAATCTGTATGCCAAATTAAGAAATTGTTACTTTTGGATGAAGCAAGTCATTTTTGTGGGACATGTGATCACAAGTGGGGGAATTTCTATGGACCCTTAAAAAACAAAGGAAATTGAGGAATGTCGTAGGCCCTCTAGTGTAACAGAAATCTGTAGTTTTCTTGGATTAGTTGGGTACTAACTGTGTTTTGTGAGAACTTCCTCGCAATTGTCAAGGCATCTAAATAATTTAACAAGGAATGGGGTAATTCATGTCTGGATGGATGACTATGAGGGAAGATTCAAGGAGCTATAGAGAAGGCTGATCACTGCACCTGTACTGACATTACCGAAAGTGGAGAATGTTTTTTGATATAAAACAATGCTTCAATGAAAGGCTTTGGTTGTGTACTAATGGAAAATGATAATGTGACAACCTATGCCTCATGGTAGTTTAATATCCACGAGAAAATAAACCTGATTCATGATCTAGAGATAGTAGCCTTGATTTTTTCCTTGAAAATCAGGTGTCACTACCTTTATGGTGTGAAGTGTGGCAGATACACTGACCATGAGAATATAAAGTATATATTCACAAAAAAGGTTCTCAATTTGAATCAAAGGAGATGATTGGAGATAATCAAAGATTAATATTTCTCCTTTCAATTTCATCCTGGAAAGGCGAATAGGGTAGCTGATGCTCTATGTAAAAAAGAAATTCCTAATCGATTTATTATGCAAATTGAGAAACACCCTATCATCTTGGATATGCAAAGGATGGATTTGGAAATAATAAGGGCACGCGATATATCTTACATTTACAAAATTATTGCATAACCATCAATCCAATAGATGATTAAGGAGGCGCAGAGGGATAATCTGGTGTTACAAAGGAAGGTGAATGTAGTAAATGAATGGAAGATGCATGAGTTCCATATCAATGAAGATGATGTGATTTGGTTCGCAACATGGATTTGTGTACCTTGATCACCTATGATAATGGAGTATATATTAGATAATGCACATATGTCAACATTCTCTATCCATCATGTGTGTACTAAGATGTACCGTGATCTCTGGAAAAAATTATGGTGGGAAAACCTAAAGAATGAGATTGCTGAATATATATCACGGTGATTTGTACGTTAGAACGTTAAGCCAGATTGAACAGAGTCCAATGTGATGATGAAACCATTTCTTATACCAATGTGGAAATAGGATAATTTCACTATGGACTTTGTCATGGGTCCCCCAAAGAGGTTGAAGGGAAATAATGTGATATGGGTTCTGTTTGACCGAATCACCAATACTACGCATTTTATCGCTATTCGGGAAGATGAATCGCTTCAACAACATGAATAGATATATGTGAATGAAGTGGGGAGGCTTCATGGAGTTCTATTATAGATTTTATATGATCGTGATCCAATTTTGAGATAAAAACTATGGACGATCCTACAACAAGATTTGATTACTAAATTAAACTTCTGCACGGCCTATCACCCCCAAAATGATGGTCGATATTAAATTACTATTCAGATTCTTGAAGATATGCTAAGAGACTACTCTTTATAATTCAAAGGAATATGGGATTAGAATCTCCCATTGGTTGAGTTCTTATACAACAATAGCTTCCACTTGATTATTCAAACGGCTCTATATAAAGCCTTGTATGGAAAGCGATGTAGAAATCCATACTTTTGCGATGAAGTTGGAGAGAAAAAGCTACATGGACCTGATCTTGTTGTAGAGATGAAAAAAAGGTTCAAGAAATCTAGAAACACCTCAAAGAATCTCATATTATGAAAAAAATCTATGATGACAACTGTCAAAGGGACATGGATTTCGATATTAGGGATAAATTCTTCCTTTTAATATCATCATGGAAGAGATTATTGTAGTTTGGAATGAAAGGGAAGATAAACCCATGGTACATTGGCCCCTTTGATATCCTTGACCACATAGTAGTTGTGTCTGATCACCATTCACTTCCAAAAAATATAGCTCATGTTCATGATTTTTTTCACGTATCACTACTGAGGAACTACATACCATGCCCCTCACGTGTTCTAAACTCATAGGTGGTGCAGATGGAAGATGATATCTCTTATGAGGAGAAGCCAGTAAAGATTATAGACCAGAGATATAAGGTTCTAGACAACAATAATAATCACATTTATAATGTCTTATGGATGAACCATATGTTTAAAGAAGAAACATGGGTACTAGGAGAGGTGATGAAGGATATGTTCCCTCAATTGTATATTTAAAATGAAATTTTGAGGGAGAAATTTCATAAAGGAGGGTAGAATGTAACTACCCAAAGTTTCATAAATGGAATTTACTTATTAAAATTATTCTTTATAGTATAATCACATTTGGAAACACAATTACATATCATGATACTAAATACTCTGTGATCACTAATTTTTTTTCCACATCAATGTTTTGAATTTCAAAAATATAACATACACAGTTGTGATCAGTACGATATTTAGAGTTCGATAGGAAAAAGTTAATTATTGTTGAATAGTATCCTAACCTTATGAATACTAATATGTCACTTTTGAATATTAAATCATCAAAAATTATAGTAACCTTACCAATATATGATTAAATAATATTTAGGCATCTTATAAGTGTCAATTTGGCCATAATAAAAGTATATGTATTTTTGTATGCCATATATAAATAATTATAACTAATTAATTAATATAAAAGAAAATATATTTTCATAAAATGTGTTCATAAATTAAGAATTATATGTCTTTTGGTTTTAATATAACTTTATATGACGTCATGTACTTTTTTAAAGAATTATAAAATCAGTTTTAAATTTAAAAACATCATTTTTCAAGAAAATTATTACTTTAATTTAAAATTAATTTATTCATATATATATAATTATATTTTAAAAATGGAATTTATTTTGGGATTTTACATGTATAAAATTGGTTAGGGTAAATTTTGGTAATTTTTCTGAAATACAGGACATTTTGTTTCATATTAAAATACATTAATTTACCATGTAAATAAATTATAATTTAAACCCTCTATTCCTGACATCACAAGTGATGTAAGCACTCAAATCTCAAACTAACATTTCTTCTTTACTATTCTTGGTCTTGGAATCATCAATATTCCTTGTCTTGTGGGAAATTAATAAACTAATGAAATAAATATTATGAAAACCCCTCTCCCCTCCACTATAAATACCACCCTTCACACCCTCATTTCCTCACACCTATGAAACATCATGCCCCATCTAAACTCTACCCAAACATCATTCCTAGACCATCCCCCATGTCCAAGAGCATCTGGTCTCATAAAAAAACCAAGCCTAGGTTCCTTAATCATGATCTCAAGAGGAGGATTCAAGAGGTAATTTACCTCTCCCTCTTTTCCCTTTAATTACCTAAACCATCCCCCACAGTATGTGGTGAAGGATTATAGTAGGCGGAATGTGGAAGAAAATATCTTGTACTGATGGTATGTTGTGAATGAGTGTAGTATGCGGAATGCTGAAGGTTAGAAGGATTGATATGGTTCATGAAAAAATAGTAGTACATGGCTGAGGCAAACAATATGCAGATGGAGTTCAGTTTACAATGAAGATTATCCAACATTGAAAATTTGGCTCAATCAGATTTCTAGAATTTTTAGAGTTATGGTTCTATTTAAGGAGTAGTGTTCCCCTGTCTTATGTGAAGATATCGGAGAATAAAATTTCAGGAAGAAATCAAGTTATGTGTGAAGGTGTTCATGGATGAGAATATGTTATGTGGAGAGAATCACTGACATTAGGAAATAGTCTGTGGAAGAGAGTGCATTTTGAGAATGAATCTCCCATAGTGCATGGCGGAGCAAGGAAGTATGCGGAGTAAAAGAGTACATTTAGGAGTGGAACAGTATGCGAAGTAGGGTAGAATGCAGAGTAGGGAAGTTCATGGAAGAGCTAGATGGTACACATAAATAACAGCGGTACATGGAAACATTCGCGTTATGTGGAACACTGAAGGAAGCCTAAAATTTAACCAAATCAGTTTGTGAAATTAATTTCGATAACATATCAGTGTACACAAAAATAAATTACATCTATGGGTGATTATTGGACTTCAATTTAGAATCCATTTATTGTTAAGGATGCATGATTTAATTCTAAACCATTAAACATACCTTCAAGTAGATAAACATAGTGAAAATTCTTCCAACACAGTTGGAAAGGGGGAGTCAGCAGAAGTGATCCAAGGGACCCAGTGTGCTACCTATAAAACCTTTTAAATGCAGTGGGCCAGTAACAGAGTGACTGTGCTAAACTATTTTAATCCAAAACATGTTATTATTAGTGGTTTTTTGGACGACTGACACACTATCGACGTATTCTACTTAGACGTAGCCCTTAATGGTGAACATAGTAAAATGTTTGTGTTATTGCTTTTCAGGTGATTGATTATTTTCTACACATCCTATTAAAATAAGTTAAATAGGTTCCTACCATTGTGGGAATAATATCCATCATTTTAAAAGAAAAATTTGACACCCTAATTCAACTCTCCCCTATAAGGGTGTTCTGAGGTCCTTCAAGTGGTATCAAAGCGTTAAGGTAAATGGTTTTAAATCTGTCTTATTTTTCTGACAT
This sequence comes from Viscum album, assembly GCA_963277665.1. Classification (NCBI taxonomy): domain Eukaryota; kingdom Viridiplantae; phylum Streptophyta; class Magnoliopsida; order Santalales; family Viscaceae; genus Viscum; species Viscum album. The sequence goes on from OY728160.1 coordinate 1,389,730,421, forward strand.
GGTGAGTATAGTTAATGTCAAAATAGTTCCATTGTTTGATGGAAGTAATTTCTGAGAATTGGATGATCAGGATTAGATCTCTTCTAAGATCTATTGGAATTGATTTAATTTCTACCACTAAACAAGGAATATACGTCACTAATCCATTTGGTCTATCTATGAGAAATAAAAAATCTATAATGATGGATGTTGATGTAAAGAATAGAATTAACTAACAATAGCTCTTTATGAGAAAATATATTTGATGCAAATAAACTTAATGTCAGCAATGTCAATGTAGGAGAAAATGGAGAATATTTATGAAGGGGAAAAAAGACAAGGAGCCCGAGCTCCATGTTTTACATAATAGGTTTGATGATCTGAAGACACACCATAATGAAAAAGAAAACTCTTTCTTCAATTGAATTACTGAAGTCATATAGGCTATTTTGGGGTTGTTGAAGAAATTAATGAAATTGATACTGTAAATAAAATTTGGAGAATACTTCCTCCCATTTATAATTCCAAGGTTTCTTCTCATTAAAAATGGGATCTTTCCAAACATTCTCTTGATAATCTGCTGAGAAAACTGGTGACATATGTGATGAGAGTCAAACTAGAATATGCAACGAATCGTGTAAGAAATGAAATGGAATTAAAAGAGATAGGAAAACTAGAAATTTCAGGAGATTATGTTGATGATGATAGAGAGGAAAAAGAAGATCTTTCTCTCACTTCCTTGAATCTCAAGAAGGGAGCATGAAAAATTTGAAGGAAAGCAACCTCTGGCTTGTTTTCACTGTAGAAGAGTTGGGTATATAGCCTATCATTTCCCAAGATAGTTCAATTATGAAAAAAGTGAATATAGATACATTAAAAATCCTCATAGAAGGATTTTCAAAAATAGAGACTTTAAATCTAGAAATACATTTAAACAAAAGAGTTTTGTATGTGAAGAATAAGACGATGACAATGAACTCTTTGAGGAAGGGGAAGTAGAATTAAAATAATGGAACCATGCTTCAATGATGGATACCATTTTCAAAGTCATAACCATTGAAAAATAAATCTATATATAATTAGTTGACTTCTAATGTTGATCCCATGTTGCAACATAAGGATTATTTTTATAAGGTTGAGAATAAATGTAAGAGATGAAATAAGTAGAAGGAAATGGTGGAGGAATCTTTAGAATATATTGATCAACTAGAAGTAGAAACTGAATGACTAGATAAACTGGTTAATGTATAATCATAAATCATTGAAAGCACTAATGATTTTGTGTAACTAAAACTCAGAATTAAAGAATAATAAATGGTCATCAATGACCATACCATGATACTGGAAGACTATTGAGGGACTCGAAGAAGAAGTAATAACTCTGATAAGTAAACTCGAATGTGAACCAATTTCAAAATAAGAAAAGTAGAAAAAAAATTAGAAGGTTCTCAGATGTTAAGTTACTAGAGAGATAAAAATGTGGTTCTAACAAAGTTGAAAATATCTTGAGTGACCAATGTCCTGCATGAAGGGTAAATAGTGTAATTGGATGTGATGCTGATACTTCAAATTATATAAATAAAGTGAACAATAATAAAGGAAATTATCAAGTTGATCCTGTTGAAAAGCCACAAAATGTACTAAAACAGAAAACTATAAATCAAACTCATAGGAGAACAGAATATTATCCTTAGGTTTCTATAAATGTTAAGAAGTCAAAATATTTTCCCGAGGAAGAAATCATGAGGTGATATAGAAGTGAGAAGGCATTTCCTTTCATGAAGTGACAGTTTTGTGGTTATCTAGGCCATACCTTGTCATACTGTGAAGAGGAAAGGAGCTATATTAATGGGGAAGAGTGAGGAGTTCAAAAGAGGAGAACATATTTGTATCCTACTTCTTTTAGAAGAAATAATTTATATGGATATTGTTTTCACTCTTCTAAAAATGTCCATGAAGCTGTGTGTAGCAGGTAGAGGTATGATGAGAGAAATTCTTTCAATTATTGGAGAGAACTCAATAATCATCAGACAAACAGATTTTAATTTTCATATAGGTTTCCTCCTTTGGAATAAAAATTTTAATATGAAGAACCCATGTACACATAAGAGAGAATTAAAAGTCCATTACTTTCATACGCTGAATCCAATATCACATGGAATGAAAAGAAGAAAATTAAGAAATACAACATTGTATAAGTAGCTCCCAAATCAACCCAGAACAACATAACATAGATTCTTGATAGTGGTTGTTCATCTCATATGATGGTAAATGAAGACCTATAAATGAATATAGTAAAAATGGTAAATAGAACAATGATGTTTGGTAATTATGGGGCTCTTAAGATGAAAGGTAGTGGAAATACTGAACTAACTAATGGCAAGCAGAGGAAGATGGATGTTCTTTATGTGGATGGACTGCATCAAAATATTCTGAGTGTGAGTAAACACTATGAAATAGGAATTTTTGGGCATTCAACCAAAAGGGGTGTACTATAAATGGAAACTCTGGGGATTCCCTCATGAAAGGCTATAGAACATATGGAAACTTATATCAGGTTGACAGCAAAGAGAACATTTTCTAATTAACAGTCAAAGTGGAAAACAACTTATGGAATCCAATATTTGGTCAAATCAATCATTGAGACATGGAAAAGATATATGAGATGAAGATAGTCATTAATATCCCTAATTTGAAACATGACCTAGAAAAAACATGTGATACATGCATGTGAGGAATACTAGTATGAAGTTTCAACCAGCCAATGAAGAAAAGAGCATTAAATATTCCTAACCTCATCCATACAGATGTATGTGGCCCAATAAATGATTCTAGAACACATAGAGAATGGTACATTGTTCTTTTCATAGATTATTATAGTAGAATGACATATGTGGTCATTATACATAGGATGTGTATAATTATTGATTTCATAAAAACATATCGATGAATCACTGATAATGATACTGGAAGAACGATAAATTTATCGTAGTCTTTAAATGAAGGGGAATACGTGTTTATTGAATTTGAAAATTACCTAGAGAATCATGGGATAAAATATAAGGTTTCTACTGTGAGAACTCCACATCAAAATGGAATTTTTGAGCACAGGAATCAACAGGTAAACAACATAGACAAAACTATACAGATCAAGATTCTTATTCCTAAACATTATTAGAAAGAGGAAGTAGAAGATGCAGTTTATATTCTAAATCAAATAGGATTATATATGGGATAGACAAAGACACCATATGAATTGCGGTATGAAAGAAATCCCTCTATTAAACATTTTGGTGTTTTTGGAAGAAAATTTTCTATCCTGAATAATGAATGAAGTAAAGGAATGTAGGTAGACAATGAATACAAAGGAATATCTCTAGGGTACTTAATGAACTGAAAATCCTACAAGTGTTTTAATAAGGACTAGGGAAGAATTTTTGAAAGCATTGATGTAAAGATAATTGAAGATAAAAACAATAATTCTTGAAGTAATTCTTATGTTGATGTGATAAAAGACGAGGAAGAATATGAACATAGAAAAATGATAATATTGAGGTTGAGGAAGGTGTGAAAACATATCAGGAGGCATATCATGATGTTGAATATGAAAAATAATCAGAAGAGCGGGCCATAGATGGATAAAATTTGGTTGAACCCCAAAGGAGAAATTGAAGTGAAGAGATTGATCAGTCCTACATTATTGGGGATTAGAATGCTCCTACACTGATAAGGAGAATGAAGAGTAACACAAAATATGCATTTCAATCAGTTGTGGGAACTTCCACATTGGAAGAGGATGAAAAGGTTGAGTCGTGGTTAAATGAAATGAATTACGATTTAAATCATATTGAAAAAAAATCCGACTTGGGATCTTTCCAAATGTCCTGAATTTCACATTGTTGTTGGAACGAAGTGGATTTTCATGAACAAATTTGACAAGCATGGAAATTTTATCAGAAATAATGAGTGTTTTTTCTATATGAAATATTAACAAATTGAAGGCATTGAGGTTGAAGGGAATTTTTTTCTAGTAGAAATATTGGAGTCAATCAGAATATTTCAAGCCATGAAAATCTAAATAGTATATAAAGTGCATCAAATTGATATGAAGACATAATTACTAAATGGAGTATTAGAAGAATAAGTATACATTGAAAAACCCATGGGGTTCTTTCTTGGAAATGATCAACTCAATGTTTTCAAATTAAAGAATATACACTATAGACTAAAATGAGAACTAGAGGCATGGTAATATCGATTTGATTATTATTTAAGATTGCTTGAGTATAAAAGAGGAGGAGTGGATCACAATATCTATGTGAAGAATTATTACAATGGCCAGTTCATGGTATTGATATTCATGGATGATAATATTTTCAGTGGAAGGAGACATAGATATGTAAGTGAATTTTCAAATCACATGAAATTAGAATTTGAACTATCCATGATTTTTGAACTCACATTCGTCTTAGGGTTGTAGGTATATCTGATGAAGGATTAGACATTCATTTTATAGGAAAAGTATGCAACAGAGCTACTGAAGAAAATCAACATGCATGATTCGAAGCCGATGTCAGCTCCGATTGCAATTCGATCAAAGATCAAAAATCATGAGGAAGGGTCTTCTGTGGATCCCAGCATGTATAGAAGAATCATTGGAATCCTATTATAGATGATGGAGTCACAACCAAATATTGTCTTTGCAACTATCCTTGTGGCCTGATTTCAGAGTAATCCATTGGAAGAACATATGGTGTGTAATGAACCAAAGTTTCATTAATGGAAATCCCTCTTAATCTAATTAAATATCTCTTTATATAAAATGTTTTTATAAGATGTCACCATATTTGGTTTTATGTTATGATTTTTGACCATTGTTAATATAGCCGTTGAACAGTGATCACATGATTAGAATAAATATAGGACCTTAACAAATCCAATTTACTCAGACAAAAGAAGTGATGACCTCATCTAGTAGAATTTCCCCATACGAAGCCCATTTTTCGGAGCTCCAAAAAGAGGTGGGATCCTCGGTATTTTCCCTTGACCAAACCCAAGCTAAGCTTCACTATTTCATTCTCGAACGGGACCGTCTACGGGAAAAGTGGAAGTTGATAGAGATTACCACTCGAGTGAGTCTGTCATCATCGCACACCTTACCCTTAGGTCTTATGTGGCTATTTTAAGGGGTTATGTAACAAATAAGTTTTACTATGTTCATGTACATTATTTTTGTATATAATAATGAATATAATTTCTAGTCATTTTTTATACTTTGTAAATAGTTTTTAAAGTACAAATGGTGTTTTTAGTTATTATTTAATTAGGAAATCTATTTTATTAAATTAAGGTATTTTTGAATTAAATAATATTTTAATAAAATAATAATAATAATATTTAATTAATTTTTTTTAAATAAATGATCTTATAATTTAATGAATGCAATTAAAATTTTATATTGAGGTTTGAAATCAATTTTTGTCAAAACCCATGAATTTTCGATAAATGTAGGTTTTTATTTTAAAAGGTAAAATTAACATATTTAGAAATTTTTTTAGATAAAATAAATTTCATTTCTGGAATCAGGACGTTGAAATTATCCAACGGTGAATTTTTCATAATTTTCTGAGACAGTCAAATTTTTGGGTAAAAATTAAATACCGTTTAAATATATATTGTGTTTTATGACATCATAATGACCCAATGGTGATGTAATAAAATACCATAATCATTATGTTCGGCCGATATATTTTTTATCATTAAAATAATGTGATTTTTGGTTTGTTTGACTTACTTTTCAAATCATTAATGAACCCCTCAAGACATATTCAACACATTGCCTTTTGAAATTAATTTCCATGGGAGTGTGACTCGCCGCTACATAAACAACCCTAATATTTTAAGAAGTTCGGCCTTGGGCCTTATAAAATATTTTTTTCCTCTTCCCTTTTCCAAAAACCATTGGAAAAAACAATGGTATGGTTTGTGGTTTGGATTAATTTAATATAAGGGGACCCAAACCTAAATAATAAAGAATTCCCTCACCATTCCTATATAAACCAACCCAAACTCCCACTTCCTCCTCACTAAAATCTATTGGATTTCGTCCACCCTCTTCCCTACTCTCTCTAGAATCCTCCCAAGGTCCCCCATGCTCACAAGAAGCCTCTCATAATCCTCTCTCTAGCCTTTGGAAGCACACTTCCATGTAAGGGTTTTTTTCTTCATTTCTCATTTTTGTCAATTTTCATTAAGTTGTATTTCCCTTTTAATTTCAATTATAAATGTTGGTGTATAGTTTTGAACCTCCCCCATACTGCCCTCTTATTGTTTGAATTATGGGATACCACTTTCACTCTCATTAAATTCCTCCCATGTATACCCGTTACTATGCCGAAATTCCGAAAGGAACTTCTCTCGCTTCTTTTACAATCAAGCAATAATTTTGTATCATGAATCTAAATTACATTACAATTGTTGGGACATGTATCTATATGACCTCCGTACTATACATTACATGTAAATATGATGAGGAATCCCTTTCTATCTCATCAACCATTTTATATTAATTCTTATGTCACGCCGTTACGTTGCCGAAATTGCACTGATTTTCTAAGACAATGTCATTATGTAGTGAATACCATTCTCATTTCTCCATCAAGGTTATTCACCATTATGCACATTTACATATTGATTATAAAGATTCATTTATGTATTACACATTCCATTATCATGGAATAAATGATTTTGTTTTATGAATCCATGTTTTATGATCCATGTGGCACACTTATGCATGAAATGAATTATTTAATTCGGGTGCGCCCTTATAGAGCACTAATGCATTGGGTAAAGTATAGTATCATGATACGCCATGTGAAATGAGTGTTGAATCATGCTAATTCAAGTGCAATGAGGGTTTACTCGTGCTTCATGTTAAATGAGGGTTTACTCATTCTTTATGTGCAATGAGCCTTAGCTTATGCTACTTCCATGTTTAGTGTTGTTGCCACATTTCCATGTTATGATTATCATGCTATATCATGCCTTTATGTTCATTTTTCTTTTATTCTCTATTTATATGACTATTGTATAACATGTATTGTACTCCTCATGTTATTCCATGTGTACTCCCTTACTAGGATTTATAGCTCACCCTTTTCTTATGCATGTCCTCAGGTTATCCCATGTAATGCTATGTACGAGGGAATGTAGTGGTCATGTAAAGGAAGTTTTTAATAATGATGTTGTATTTCATGTTTTAAGTTTTTATGTAATGATACTAAGCCCCAAAGACACTACACCTCTCGATCTTATTTGTTGTATCAAGTGAAGTTTTATGTAATGAATCATGTTTAAGTTGTAATAGAAAGCAGGGTTGTTATAGTTGGTATCAGAGGATAGGATTAGTTATTTTTAGGATTATGAATCCCTAGTAAAGCCTTTGATACAAGAATAAGTATAAAAAAACATCCCTAAGATTTGGCAAATACTAAGTAAGTGGTTTATCAAACAAATACATCTCTATCTGGATTCATGCAGGCAGAGGCAGCTCTGGAACAGATGTATCCTAGGGGTAAAACCCGAAAACACCTCTTTGAGCTAGACTCAAACGGGAACAGGTGCATGAAAACAGGCCTTGCTGCACTCTTGGTTATGACACTCCCGAGGAATATGTTTGGATAAATTCACAATAATAGTATGAACCCTTATTAAGGGAAAAATGCCCCTAGGAATATATGATTGAAAGTAGATCATGAAAAGCCTAGATTGAAGCCAATAGACTCATGACTTAAGGAAATAAAAGTGTATTTTTGAGCCATCAACATTTGTCTTCAGATTACCCTTTATGTGTTTTCCCTAAATTTCCTTTTATTCTAGCCAATGGCCGGTAATAAGAGGACTCAGGATAACAACCGTTGTGAAGATCAGTGTGATGACTATACTAATGAGATTCCAAATCCAATGGGAGAATGAATCGTGAACTTTGTCACACTTCTATCTCAGATAAATCATGTTCTGAATAAGAACACGGGTCAATAGGAACGTTCAACCCCCTCTAAGAAAGAACAATTTTATATCGAGAGCTTCATGAGACAAATGCCTACTACTTTTAGCGGATCATCCAATCCCATGATCACTGAAAAATGGATCCACTCCATTTAAACGATATTCTCCATCTTCCAATGTTTTGAACAAGAGAAGGTTATCCTGGAGGCTTATCGTATGGAGGGTGAAGCTGATCAATGGTGTACATTGATAAAAAATACGAATCCCGAGGAGGAGATTGAGGCGTTGGAATAGAAGGATTTCCGGAAGATGTTTTTTGATAAATATTTTCCGTGCACCCTCCGGCTTAAGATGGAAGGGGACTTCCTTTCCCTCAAGGAAAAAGATGAATAATCTGTTGGAGCGTACGAGGAAAACTTCACAAGGCTTGCACGATACACATTCAACTTTGTCGTTACCCCCGAATGCAAGGTCGATCGCTTCATTGGTGGGCTGAATCCTAGCTTTTGGAAAGCATTAATGATCTGTGACTTCGACAGCTATGAATAAATTGTCCGATGTTCCCTCTAGGTCGAAATGTAGCTCGGGGAATCACAGGGGTATCATGGGGACAAGAAGCGTAAGGTGGAATTTAATGATGGAGGTCTGATGGATAAATCCAACGGTGCTATGAAGATCCCTCACCCCACTTGCCAAAAGTGTGGAAAGAATAACCCTATAAATTTCTTTAAGGGGACGAGAAAATGCTTCAGGCGTGGAAGAGAAGGGCACCTTGCTATTAACTGTCGGCAAGAAGGACCCGCGGCTGCGATATTGGATAGGAACGCTCTGTTCGAACCTCAACGCGTTGTTAAATGCTACAAATGAAAAGAACCATGTCATTTTGCAAATCAGTGCCCTTATCCAAGGGTTATCGGAGGCAACCAACAACCTCCAAGACAGCAAGGAGGATCTTTTGCCATCACATCTGCCGAAGTGAACCCCGACAACGAATTGGGACAGGTACGCTAGTTATTCATTCAAGAATAGTGAACGTACATTTTGATTCAGGTTCTACACAGTCTTTTATATCTAGAAGTTTTATTAGAACAGTCCCAGGACGACCACAAATAATGGAAGTAAAGATGTCGGTTAGTACAGAAAATGGGGCAATCATTGAATCCCATGAGTATATGTCCTCCCCTTTTATAATATGTGGATTTAATTTCCCAGCGAACCTTATCATGCTCCCTCTGGTGGAATTTGATGCAATTCTTGGCATGGATTGGCTTTCCTTATATAGAGCCGACATAAATTGTCATGAGAGGGAAATCACACTCTATATGGAGAATCGACCCCCGATTATCTAAAAGTGTTAGGAGGAAGATGAATCTCCTTTAGCTCCATCAGCTCAAGTATAGATATTACTGCCTTATGAGAACGCATATCTGGCTCAGATGATTGAGTCCAAGGAAGAAACCATCCTTGATGAAATGCTTATTGTGAGGGAATTCACTGAAGTGTTTCCCAAGGAACTGCCTGGTCTTCCTCCAAGAAGAGATGTTGAGTTCTCAATTGAACTTATACCTGGGGTACTACCAAAATCCAAGACTCCATATAGAATTTCTATTGTTGTGCTTGAAGAGATGAAGAAACAACTAGAGGATAATCGACATAAAGGGTTTATAAGCCCAAATGATTCACCATGGGGTGCACCAGTCCTCTTCGTCAAGAAAAAGGATGGGCCAATGCAGCTTTCCATCGATTATCGTGAACTTATCAAAATCACGATAAAGAACAATTATCCTCTCCCAAGAATCGATGACTTGTTTGATCAGCTGCGTGGAGCACAATACTTCTCCAAGGTGGATTTGCGGTCGGGATATTATCAAGTAAAGGTGAAGAAGGAAGATGTCCCCAAGACTGCTTTTCGTACAAGATATGGGCACTATGAATTCACAGTAATGCCTTTCGGACTCACCAATGCTCCAGAAATATTAATGGACTTAATGAATAGAGTCTTTAGATATTACCTTGACAAATTTGTGGTAGTCTTTATAGATGATATTCTAATATACTTCAAAACCAAGGAGGATCATGAGGAGCATTTAAAAACTGTACTAGAGACTTTGCGCAAGGAAAAGCTCTATGCAAAGTACAGCAAGTGTGAGTTATGGTTGAATGTGGTCTCATTCATGGGCCATATCATCACAAGCAATGGGATATCTGTGGACCCCTCCAAAAAAGATGCAATTGAGGGATGGACGAGGCCAAAATTGGTAACGGATATCTATAGCTTCTTGGGGTTATCTGGATATTATCGACGATTTGTGAGAAATTTCTCTCGATTGTCCAACCCTCTTAGCAAGCTAACTCGAAAGGGAGTAATGTTTTCTTGGAGTGATGAATGCGAAGAAAGCTTCAAAGAGTTGAAAAGGAGGGTCATCACTACACTCGTGCTCACTTTAACCACAAGTGGGGAACTTTTTGTGGTATTCAGTGATGCTTTAAAGAAGGGCTTAGGATGTGTGCGGATGCAGAATGATAAAGTCATATTGTATTCCTCAAGGCAGTTAAAAATCCATGAGAAAAACTATCCAATGCATGATCTGGAGTTGGTGGTTGTGATCTTTTCCTTGAAAATCTGGCGGCATTTTCTCTATAGAGAGAAATATGAGATATATACTGACCACAAGAGTCTTAAATATATATTCACACAGAAAGATCTTAATATGCGCCTGAGAATATGGATAGATCTCATCAAGGATTATGACTTTTCAATACATTACCACCCTGGGAAAGCTAACAATGTGGGAGATGCCCTATGTAGAAAGGACCCAATAATTCTATCAAAGATGAGATTTTAGAAGGATCCAATATTCTTAGACTTGATGAAGATGGATGTGGGAATCATAAAGAAGGGAACATCATCAATCCTTTCAAAAATGATTGCTCAACCAACTCTTTTGGAAAGTTTAAAGGATGATCAAAAGGATAATGTGGGAATTCAGGAAAAAGTGGGAGCTATCGAAAAAGGTAAATCCTCGGAGTTTAATATTAATGAAGAAGGAATTGTTCGGTCTGGGAAAATACTATGTGTTCCATAAAGTTCGGAGCTGAAGAAGGAACTTTTGGATGATGCACATAGTTAAAATTTCTCTATTCACCCAGGGAGCACAAAGATGTATCAATATCTCCAAGAAAACATTTGGTGGGTTAATATGAAGAAGGGGATAACTGAATATACATCAAAGTGTCGGGTGTGTCAGCAAGTGAAGGCAAAGAGGCAGAAGTCTAAGGGGATGATGGAACCATTTCCCAAACCAGAATGGAAATGGGAGAACATCACCATGGACTTTGTCACCGGACTTCCAAGGACATCCAAAGGCAATAATGCAATCTAGGGTTTTGTGGATCGTCTAACAAAGACTGCACACTTCATTTCTATTCGGGAGGATTTTTCCTTGGATCAAATAGAGAAGATATATATCAGGGAAGTGGTAAGGTTGCATGGAGTACCACTATCTATTGTGTCTGACCGAGATCCAAGATTCACCAATATGTTTTGGAAGAGTCTTCAACATGCTCTGAATACTGAATTGAACTTCAGTATGGACTATCATACTCAAACTGATGGCTAATCCGAGAAGACTATCCAAACACTTGAGGATATGTTGATACCGTGCTCAATGGACTTTAAAGGAGGATGGGATCAATATCTTCATATGGTTGAGTTCTCTTATAATAACAGTTTCCACTCGAGAATCCAAATGGCACCATATGAATCCCTATATGGGAAAAGGTGCAGAACACCGACATGTTGGGATGAGGTCAGTGAACATAAGCTTCTTGGACTAGAAATGGTCGAAGAAATGGTGGAGAAGGTGAAAACCATTCAACAGCATATCAAGGCATCCCAGAATCGATAGAAGAGTTATGCAACTAATCGTCGATCAGACCTTGAGTTTAAAGATGGAGACTTGGTGTTTCTATGCATATCTTCGTGGAAAAAGGTCATGAGGTTTGGAATGAATGGGAAGTTGAGTCCAAGGTACATCAGCCCCTTCGAGGATCTTGATCGTGTTGGGGTTGTGGCCTATCGACTAGCAATTCCACCTACTATGTCCAAAGTACACGATGTCTTCCATGTTTCCCTCTTATGGAAGTACATACCAGACCCTTCACATGTACTCTCTTCTGAGGTAGTACAATTGGAAGACGATCTTTCTTATGAGGAGCAACAATTGAAGATCTTAAATCTTAGAGAAAAAGTTCTAAAAAATAAGACAATGCCCCTCATCAAGGTGTTGTGGAGAAACCAGACGTTTGAAGAAGCAACATGGTAATCGGAGGAAAAGATGAAGATGAGTTACCCACATCTGTTTTAGTGTGGGAAAAGGAAAATTTTCGAGGGAGAAATTTCTTAAGGGGGAAATGTTGTAACGTCCCAAAGTTTCATTAATGGAAATCCCTCTTGATCTAATTAAATGTCTCTTTATATAAATGTTTTTATAAGATGTCAACTTCTTTGGTTTTATGTTAAGATTTTTGACCATTGTTAATATAGTCATTGAACAGTGATCACTTGATTATTATAAATCTAGGACCTTAACAAATCCAATTTACTCTGGAAAATGAAGTGATGGACTCATCCAGTAGAATTTCCCCATATGAAGCCCATTTATCAGAGCTCAGAAAAGAGGTGGCATCCTTAGGCTTCACCCTTAACCAAGCCCAAGCTGAGCTTCACCATGTCAAGCTCGAATGGGACCGTCTACGGGAAAAGTGTAAGTTGATAGAGATTACTACTCGAGTGATGTTATCTGAGCCACCCCAAGAGTCTATCACCATCGCACACCTTACCCTTAGGTCTTATGCGGTTGTTTTAAGGGGTTATGTAACAAATAAGTAGTACTATGTTCATGTAAATTATTTTTTTATATAATAATGAATATAATTTCTAGTGATATTTGATACATTGTAAATAATTTTTAAAGTACAAATGGTGTTTTTAATTATTATTTAATTAGGAAATATATTTCATTAAATTAAGGGATTTTTGAATGAAGTAATATTTTAATAAAATAATAATAATAATAATAAATTAATTTTTATTAAATAAATTATCTTATAATTTTATGAATGCAATTAAAATTTGATATTGAGGTTTGAAAGCCATTTCTGTCAAAACCCGGGAATTTTCGATAAATTTTGGTTTTTATTTTAAAAGTGAAAATTAACATATTTAGAATTATTTTTAGATAAAATAAATGTCATTTCTAGAATCAGAATGTAGAAATTATCCAACGGTGAATTTTTCATAATTTTCTTGAGATAGTCAAATTATTAGGTAAAAATTAAAGACCGTTTAAATATATAATGTGTTTTATGACATCATAATGACCCAATGGTGATGTAATAAAATACCATAATCCTTATGTTCGGCCGATATATGTTTTATCATTAAAATAATGTGATTTTGGGTTTGTTTGACTTACTTTTCAAAGCATTAAAGGACCCCTGACGACATATTCAACACTTTTCCTTTTTAAATTAATTTCCATGGGAGTGTGACTAACCTCCACATAAACAACCCTAATATTTTAAGAAGTTCGGACGTGGGCCTTATAAAATATTGTTTTCCTCTTCCCTTTCCCATAAACCATGGGCAAAAACCATGGGATGGTTTGTGGTTTGGATTAATTTAATGTAAGGGGAGACAAACCTAAATAATAAAGAATTCCATCACCTTTCCTATATAAACCCACCCAAGCTCCCACTTCATCCTCACTAAAATCACTTGGAGTTCGTCCAACCTCTTCCCTAATCTCTCTAGAATCCTCCCAAGGTGCCCCACGCTCCCTAGAAGCCTCTCAGATGCCTCTCTCTAGCCTTTGGAAGCACACTTCCATGTAAGGGTTTTTTTTCCTTTCTAATTTTTTTCAATTTTCTTTAAGTTGTATTGCCCATTTAATTTAAATTATGAATGTTGTGGTATGGTTTCGAACCTCCACCATACTGCCCTATTATTTTTTGAATTATGGGAGACCCCTTTCTCTCTCATTAAATACCTCCCATGTACACCCGTTACTATGCCGAAATTCCGAAAGGAACTTCTCTCTCTTCTTTTACATTCAAGTAATAATAATGTATCATGAATCTAAAGTACATTAAAATTGTTGGGACATGTATCTATATGACCACCTTAATTTCCATTAAATGTAAATATGATGAGGAATCCCTTTCTCTCTCATCAACCATTTTTTATGAATTCTTATGTCATGCCGTTACGCTGCCGAAATTGCACCGATTTTCTAAGCCAATGTCAATGTGTAGTGAATACCATGCCCATTTCTCCATCAAGGGTATTCAGATTTTTTCACATTTACATATTGATTATAAAGTTTCATGTATGAATTCCACATTCATTTATCATGTAATAAATGATTATGTTTTATGAATCCATGTTTTATGATCCATGTGGCACACTTATGCATGAAATGAAATGTTTAAGATTGGTGCACCCTTATAGAGCTCCAATGCATTGGGTAAAGTATAGTATCATGATACGTCATGTGAAATAAGTGTTTAATCATGCTAATTCAAGTGCAAGAGGGTTTACTCATGCTTCATGTGCAATGAGGGTTTACTCATGCTTTATGTGCAATGAGCGTTGGCTCATGCTAATTCCATGTTACGTGTTGTTGCCACATTTCCATGTTATGATTATCAAGCTTTATCATGCCTTTATGTTCATGTTTCTTTTATTCTCTATTGATATGCCTATTGTCTAACATGTATTGTACTCCTCATGTTATTCCATGTGTACTCCCTTACTCGGCTTTATAGCTCACCCTTTTCTTATGCATGTCCTCAGGTTATCCCATGCAATGATAAGAACGAGGGAATATAGAGGTCATGTAAAGGAAGTTTTCAATAAAGATGTTGTATTTCATGTTTTATGTTTTTATGTGATGATCCTAATCCCTAGAGACACTAAACCTCTCGATCTTCTTTGTTGTATCAAGTGAAGTTTTATGTAATGAATCATGATTAAGTTGTAATAAAAAGTAGGGTTGTCATATGGTGGTAGTGTAAATAAAAATGAGATAAATTCAAGGTATAGATAATTATGTGCTACACAGTGAGGAATGAAGAGGTAGTGAATTATCTGATTTTTATGATACTGACTGGGCTGGGGATGTAGTGGACAGAAACTCCACTAGTGGTGGAGCATTCTATATTGGGATGAAATGCATGGGTTGGATGAGAAAGAAATAAGAAAGTACTTTTTTTGTACTATTGAAGGTGAATATATATCTGCTACTAAGTTTTTCACTCAGTTAGTTTGGAAGAAGAAGAAACTGATTGACATAGGTGATGAGGTGAAATAACAAATGGTGATTTACTATGATAACAAGATCGCAATTGATCATAAAAATAATCTTTTTCAACATTCTCGTATGAAACATATTGAGATCAAATATAACTTCATCAAGTAAAAAAGTTGAACAAGTCATGATAATAATTGACCATGTGGGAACTGATGAGAAAGTGGTTGAATTATGTACTAGAAACTATCAGTGGCTATGTTTGAGAAACATTGGATGAACCTTAGTGTTTACCCACATCCCAATGCATAAGGGGGTTACGAGATTCCCATCTCCCTAGTTGTTTTATTTGTTTCTAATATGTTTTTGTAAGTGATATAGGTTTATGGGAGAGATACTATCTAATTTGATCATGTCTCTTATTACTCTAAAAATAATTATTTGTTTCATTGGGTTTATTTCCAATGTGGGAGAATAGAAAAATTCAATTGAAAGTTATCTATTTCTTTTTGGATTCAAGAAATATGAAGAATAGTAAAGTCCATAAATTCTAATATGTGGGAGAAATTAAAAGGATGAGAACTCAGTTCATGTCCTCTCTCTTGTTTTCTTTAATGATCATTACTCACATGGACTTAGAGGTACGGATGACTTGTTTCTAGAAGGTTTATGTTTCGATCATGGCTGGCACATCAGAAAATTTTTCTAGAGATTTCCAACAAAACCAAAGGGGGATATTGTTGGAAAAAAGGATGATTATTGATAACATTGGAGCTTAGTTTTTGTAATTTTATAATATACACATGGATGACTAGGGATTTTTCAAATAATGGGGATATATGTTTGATGATGAATGTTGTATTTACGGCGCCATAGATTCATAGTGTTTCCCAATATATTGGTCCTCAAAATCGGGAGTTTGGTGATGGGAAACAAATATTTTTCATGCAGGAGTGAATGGTATGTGAAAAAATAATGAAATTAGGAAAAATAAGGGAACCACAAACCTTGGAATAAGGAATGCATACCGTGTTCGGTGAATGGTTTTCTTCCACATACTTGGCAGTGGGAATGGTATGCAGAGCGGTGCGCTGAACTCAAAATGGTTTGTAGTGACGACATGTAGTGAAGACATACGATATGTGGAATGGTGTAGAAAATTCTTCTCATCGATGGTACATAATGAAGGAAAGTAGTATGTGTAATGTTGATGTTTGGAGGGATTGTTGTGGTTGGTTGAATCTGGAGCAGTATGCGGTGGATGATAAACGCATATGGAGTTCTGTTTACAGTGAAGATTATCCCTCATTGAAAATTGGGGTCAATCAGATTAGTGGAATTTGTGGATTTTTGTTATTATTTAAGGATTTGTAATCCCCTTTGTTATGTGAGGGTTATGAGATTAAAATTTAAGGAATAAAGCTAGTAATTTCGTAAGTGGTTTGAGGAGGTGAAGACAATACACAGAGGGAATCATTCGCGTAAGGAATGAGTCTATAGAATAGAGTGCAATTCGCGAAGGAAGATCTCTACGTACATGGTAGAGTAAGGTAGTGTGAAAATTAGGATGGTATGTGGAGGAGTGGAGAAGTACGTAGAGTAGGGAATAATTCATTGTAGGGAAGTTTGCGGAGGAGCTGGATGGTATGCAGAAACAACAACTTTACATGGAAACAGCGACAGTATGTGGAAAACCCAAGGAAGCTTGAAAATTGAAAAAATATATTAGCGAAATTAATTTCAATAACATATCAGTGTATAGGAAAATAAATTACATCTATGGGTGATTATGGTGTTGGAGTTGGTGGCCTAGAACCTACTACATTTTACATTATTCTATAATAAATACCTTATCACATATTCATTTTTCTTCTGCATTTCAATTTTTGTGACAATGTCCTAAGGATATTTGGTGCACTAAAGGGTCATAGAGGATCCCTACTATGATAAGAAGACGGAAATTCTATATCATTGTTCTTAAATATATGTTCTATGGCCGGATGATGTTATGTGAGGGACACAAATAATACAGGCCATTATGGGAAAGGACTCTTAAAACATTGAGACACCTTCTCATGGTGTGCACCCTTGGTAATATCAAGGAGGACATTATGATAATGAGACCCGCCGGTAGGAAATACACATTTCATAGTTTCATTGGATGTTTCTATCTACGGATGTGTGTATTGGTCCTTAGACTTTAAGATTATTATTAATGGGTATGACAACTCACACACTTTGACGTATTGACGAAAACTGTGACGAAACACTATTCATAGTGAGTTATGATATGTTGGGTGTGTCATGAGTGATACTACATTATTAGATAATGCGAGAAAGTATTTTTCCCTTATATTCCCTAACATAAGTAGATATCTCAGGCCCTATGATGGAATTTATATAGCCTAAATAAATCCCTAGCCATGGTGAGGAATGTGAATGTTCAATTCCAGAAATCCAAAGAAATAATAATCAAGAACATGGGTTGATGACACTAGCATGCAACCCACTTGATAAGAGATATCATGAAAAAGAGATTACATTACACTATAAGGGTTCGTAGAAGGTGACGCGTCATTCCAGTGTTAAATTCATTCTCTATGTGTGCCTTGGCGTGTTGATAGACACTAACCTTGGACATTAGGAAGGCTCTACCTAATGCCACTGAAAAAGAGGCCTAGAGGGTCAAACACAATGTGTGTCCAAGTATCTGAGTTAAATATTAATTTAACTAGTTGAAAAAATATTATTCTCGACTGTGGTCTAATAATTATTCACGAATGCTGATCTCATTTATTTCGACACTAGTTATTCGAGATAATATATTGTTGGTAAAATAATATATTTATTAGAGAGTAATGTAGTGATATGTATTTGATAAATAAATATTCATTATTTAAGGTCTAATAAATGTAGTAGAGGAAATAAATAAAAATGGAAAAATAAAAGTACACGATGTATATATTAATATATACATGTTGTGTAGTTTTTTTGGGAGTTTATTACGAAATAATATTATTTATTTAATTAAATAATATTATGTGTAATTCTCTTGACACAGGTCAAATAATAATAATAATAATAAATATCTACTGTTATTATTAGACATGGGGTATTACTAAGAATTAAATGAAATAAGTAAATTATTTCAGGTAGTTAATGAATTTTATTATTTTATGTAATTAAATTTCAAATTATATATGTGTCATTATCCTAGACATTTTTTTGGGGTGTGCATAACGGATTTGGAAAATCTCTTAAGCCATGAGAGAATCCTTTTTCCACCATGAATGCTCTCAAGCTACGAGAGAGAAATCCACCTCCACCGGACCAAGGAGATTGAAGGAGGTCATCGCAAGCGAAGGCTCTTCCACGCTAGCACCCAGAGATCCCTTTGATGATGTCCAGAGATACGTGGATCATGTGTGGATCACCACTTGATGAATCAACACTTGGATTCTATGACCCAATGACGGATCACATCAGATCGTGACTGAAAACATCAACGAGGAAAGAATTACATCATGGTAATTGTTTTCAATTAATTAAATTAATTATAACCAATATATGATGATCCTATCTATAATTTTGGTAAACACCATTTTCCTTCTCGTTCTTCATTATATTCCAAAGATCCGATATTTTATTATCATGACAGATCTCAGATTGGTCGTTGTTAATGCTAAAATTAAAGTTATGTAAACCCACCAACACACTTCTTCTATGCTTGGAACCTACAAGGGGTATCCGACGGGTCATATCATTGATTATAATTATTTAGTTTTTTCATTGATGTTTTGTGTATTTAATAATTTATTTGTTTCAATCAAGTTAATCATTCTTTAAATATGAATATCGAGATATGTTCTTCCCCTCTCGTTTCTCGTCACCCTATAGAAACAAATTTTTTCTTAAAATTTTTATAAAAATAAAATTGAGGATCACATTCGGAGGTGCGAAAATGTTCCTGGCCATACAACACCAGAATACACGGAATGTATTCTGAATTACATGTCGTGTATTCTAGGTTCAATGCATTGGATTGGTCCGCCAAATCAGGACATGTAAATGGATCCTATCTAAGTCTTTAATACTCTATGTGTTGACCACGAATAGGTGGAACATGGTTTCCAGATTACACACTGTGTGGTCCACTTAACATGACTTTCAGTCCCTTCGGTTTAGGGTTGGACCATGTACCCCGTACATGGCTTGCCCGACTGGAAACCGTGTAATTCAAAAACCACACGGCATGTGTCCAACTTAAGAATCCATGTACTGCGAATATTTCTGAAGTACATGTACTCACCGTGTCCCTAGGCGTGTAATTCAGATAGACAGTGAGCAAAACTACACACCATGTAGTCGGAACTATACACCGTGTAATCATCCAAATTATGCAGATTTGTTAAATTTTTTTATTATATTATAGAAACCCTTGAGACTTGTACCATAACGCCTGTATAAACATGAGGCATAAAACATGATAGGGTTTATATATATATGTGTGTTTAATTTAACATCTGCATGATGTTCATTTCTACTCATTGGGTAGTTATGAACGTGAATTCACCGGGTTGCCTCTCTGGTACAAGGTATGTACAAAGATAATTTTAAATGAATTTATTTGATTAAAATTATGATGGATGAGAATATCAAGGAAATTATGAAAAGGGGTTTAAGATAAAAGGATTGATTAATTAAATATAATTAATTGTTTTGAGCGTGATTTATCTTAAAAAAACAATAATAGAATTGAATTATAGTTTTATTTATGCATCAATATCATTGCATATTTGGATGATCATGATCTAGACCAAAAACTCTGTATGTGAAAGGTTTCATTTAATTTATTTATTTAAATTAAATTTGTTATCTTTTGAACATTCTCCTCATTAATATGTAGGGCCTACACACCCAAGGTTTCATTTATGTAAAAACCCCTTTTACCCCTCTCCTTCTTGTGAGATAAATGCATATGTAATGTATGGATCTCCCAAGCTAGTGGTGGCGGCTCAAGTCAGGAGAAAAGGTGAAACCAATTCAAGGAGATATAATGGTGGACAAGTGGAAAGATGTAAACACAAACTTGAAAGGTTCAAGGTGTTTCTACCCTAGGTATGGGGTTAGTTTATCAACCGATAGATAAACTAATGAATAGAACAATCTCATGGTCATACTATTTAATTTATTTCTGTGAGTTTCATGGTATATTTATTTTGGGTGTGTTGTTATGATCACAAAATTAATGAATTAATCAATAATGCAAGATATAACTAAAATAAGACCGGATTATGCATAATTATTATCTTATACATGGTTAATCACTAATGTATATCCCAATTAATATTAACAAGCATGTAATCAAAGATCATAAATTGGAAATTTTTGTATAAGGATAAAATCCCTCAAACAAATATTGTAACGCCTCGACCCCAGAAGCCCAGAGTCGGTGCATTATTACATATCATTGGCATTATAACAAAAGTTCATGTATTGAAAGACTGATTAGTTTTGTAGACTTGGAACTACTATATAAATTCATATGGTTTACATTACATCATTAAATGGAAAACTAAAACAACAATATTTCCATAGAAAACACTGATATCCCATAGACTATCCCTACATGCCAGTCATAATAAACTTCTTCTCATCCTGGGAAAAATAAATTATAGAATGGTGTGAGCTCAGATGCTTAGGAAGGATAAAAATATAGAGGAAACTTTCATAGATAAGTATAAAAATTTAAGGCAATGTATATGACTAAAACAAAAGCCATTTAAACTTGAACTTCAGAATAATATGGAAATAATAAATTGAAAATAATGCCATTTACTTACTTAAATAGATATTATACTAGTTGAATAATTACATGCAATATCAATAGCCACCTTCATAATGATGAAATGAAAAATTCCAGACATTCATAACCACATAGTCAAGGCCTTATGCCATGACTACAAATATGATTTTTTCAAGTCCTTGTGCCAAGACACTAGTTTGTCTCATGTGACCTACCAATGCATCGAGAAGCTATAGTAGGCTACACCTGTCACTTACAAAGTCCAATTCATTCCTCATATGAAAAGGTATAAACATAACATAAATATTCATTTTAAAAATAGCATTCGAAATTTCAATACTTCATCCGTAAACCATGAATGGTGTAAAAATAAAAAATCCATGGTCAAATATTTCAAAAAAACCTTCAATACAATATGGAATTTTTGTATAACAAATCATCTTCAAATAAGCATAAAATCAATCAAAGGATATTGACATAGATGGAATCAAAACATTTTTTAGAGAAATATATCATTCTTATTTTGAAATCATTAAAAAAAATGTATTTTTATAATATTCCCATAAGATTTTAAGGGATGCTTCCACGATTTTATAATGGTGGAAAATAGCCACACCCACTGTATAAGTTAAAAAACATTATTTCCATAATTTTGTCGAATAGGTCATAAAGTACCTTGTTTGGAAAATGACAGAAATATTCCTTTCAAAGCATATAAGGTCAAACAAGGGTATAAATGACTTTACCCAATTAACTAGTAAATAGTAAAAAAAATTGAAATAAATTTTTAAGAAACATGGATGTGGATGATAAAGAAGTCCCAGTAGATAATTATCTATAAACAACCTCAGATACTAAAGGGTTTGTGAAATTAACCCTTACCTTGTACTTTACCTTGGTCGAGGGTAGGTTAACCTCCTAAATAATGGTTAAATAATTGTTGTTAAATTATAAAATAATAATATACAATAATATGATATCATATATAATCTTTTAACATTGTTATTTTAATAATATATTAGTATTATCGTCATTTTGGGTGTTAACTGATTCATCTCCCTTTATATTCTTTGTTACGTAAGTAATATTTGTTAGATATAGGATGTATATTATTCATATTCAAAATGATATAAATTCTTTAAAAATTATTTTTAACCATCTAATTAAAATTAGACTTTAATTTATACGATGGGGAAGGAATCGTATCATGTTTTTGGAGACGTTAATCTGTACGTACGCACGAGCGACAATATCATTATTTTGATATTAAAATAATATATTATTGGATGTTATATCGTATATAAAGAACAATTATCATGTTATATTTATTATTTACATCAATTAAACATCATTATTATACCCATAAATATAATAATAAATTGAATAAAAATTGCACCACGACATGGAGACGGTTAGCCGTACGTACGAACGTATGGTGACATGTAATTTTAAGGATGGATAGAATAATGAATATGTTTCTGACATATTTATAATATCATCACATTATATAAAAGATACTGGAGTTATTATTTTATAATGTAAACAACAAAGAAAGAGAATGTTGAAAAAGAAAGGAACTTGAAAGAGGTGATGCAATATTTACCTCTTATTCAGGTTCTTCTTTTTGATTTGATCAAAAGGGCTCTATAGGTTGCCTTTTTGAATAAAAGAAGGACTCTAGGATGAAGGGAGGTCATTTGAGAGTGTATTTGAGCATGGGTTGGCTCTAAAATGAATTATTTATAGTCTTATATTGGGATGGTTTGACAAACACTTAGCCAAAAGGTTTTAGACTGGGTTGGGTCACTATATAAACTTTATCTTTTAGAGTTAACTCTTAGTTAAATACTTTGAAATTTACCATGTCTCTTTGTATTTTTATATTATATGGTTAATAAACTTACTATATACTTCCAACAGAACCCAAAGTGGTTCATTAATGATACTCCAATCATTATATAAGTCTTTTTTCCAAACCTTATATTTTTAGGAATAGAATATCAATTAATAATATAATATTTGTTTTAAAAACTATATTATGTCAATTTTGACACTATTTGGTATTTTGTTTTTTCTAAATTTATAACAGCATTATTACATCAAAAAAAATTCATCTAGCCAACCCTAAAATGTAATATTAACCTAAAAAATTAGAAGAATTCATAAATAGTCTAAAAATACATTTATTTGGATATTTATATTATCAATTATTTTAATATTTCACTAATTATGTAATTACTTCATCATCATTGTGTCATAAATAAATTAAATTATTTAATGTCTAAAAAATATATAAAAAATGCAATTATTTAGGAAATATTTTTATCTTTATAATGAATATTTATAGTTAAATTTATCTTATTTATACCAAAATATTAAAAATGGTTAAGTTATTAAACATTGAATTTAACAATTTTAACTCTTCTTTGATTTAAATAATAATAAATGTCATAATCTAATCCAAGTTGACCTAAAGGATAATATTTTATTCCTAAGGTTTTTCTGGTATAATTATACTTATCCAATAGAATTAGGACACATGTTAGAGTAATAATAATAATATCCTTTTTACCCTTAATTACCATATTTACTTTTATCCGTGGTAAATAAAAGTAAAAAGTTACTATTCACCAAAAATTATATTCATATTATTGATCCACATTTTACTTTCTCATATCAACCATGGATCCTTGATTTTTTAAATTCAACTCATAGAAGCGGTAAAATTATGATTTATGTAAATTTGCAAATGCTCGTAGGAGGTGGGTAAAAGACGTTAAAAAGTTGAATAAAATTTTTTTATATCTAAAATTATTATAAACTAAATCCAATGAATTTCATTTAAAATATCTATATTTTATGTTTATATTTTGAACTGAAATAAATTACAATAAAATAAATAAGTATTTAAAAAAAATTCTATTTTTAAACTATAATATAGTGTTTTCACTATTCATCAAAAATTGAATGTTTTCATAAAAATACCAAAAATTCACAATATGAAAATTTTGATATTTTGAATTCAAAAATAAATTCTATTTTACCAATTTAAAAATATATAATTTTAATTATTTAATTTTAGTTTAATTCTCGTTTTCAAAACCAAAAAGTGGTTTCTATGAAATAATACTTATCAAAAGATTGACAGTTGTTTATGTCCAATTTCAATGTGAAATTACATAAAATGGCCATAATTGGATTAAATGGTAAAAATATAATCTAATTATACTTCAAAAATATTAAAATGTATAATTCCACACTATAAAATATTTTGATTAAAAAGTTTGTTTTCAGTTATAATATAGTATTTTTCACGATTCACCCAAATATGAAAGTTATCTGAAAAACACCAAAAAAATTTTTAAAATATTTTCTTATGTACTAATTCTAAAGAAGAAGTATATTTTGTGAAATTTAATATATAAAAGTTTAAATATTAGATTTATAAAGGGTTCTCTTTAAAAAGGTGATAAAATTGCATCTTTTGAAAAATAATTCTTTTATCTAAAAAAATGAATTTGTTCTTAAATTATGTCTATGAAACACATAATATGGATTCTAAAATTATAAGGATTATATAAAGTTCATTATTCAGTTAATACTATTCAGTACCTCTTTTTAACAGCTAGTTTGGTAAGTCGTTGTGCGTTTGAACATAATGTTGCGTGTAGTGCAGGTTATTGCATTAATTTGAAGAAATAACGTACTATGAAATCTTGGGGTGTTACATTCTTCCCTCCTTCAAAAAATTTCATCCTTGGAATTTGAAACTGTTCTTCAAAAATAAAAGGTTGAAAATAGAAAATACAATTCTGGGAAAACACAAATCAGATATTTGGTTAGTAAAATTTAGTCTTAATAAGAGGAAAAGGGGAATAAAAAAGCCACCACAAAATTTTGATATCGATTAGGAGAACATTGGTTGGAATTAGAGACTCATAATTGGAGAAAAAACATAAATATTTATAGGGTGTAATTGAGGACATCAGTCAAAAAAAATTGTAGAATGGATGGCCTCAAATCCATCAATATATGATGATTTAAAATATCATCGGTTAAAAAAAACATAAGCTATTAGGATAACACATTTTTAGTTTTAAGATCACTTACCTAAAGTTTAAGAATTAATTTCTTTATATAATAGTAGAGGAAAAAATATATACTAGACAAATAGAGTTCCATGCTTTATCTAATTTCGACCACAAAATCATATTTCACTCTAAAAGAAAACAGAACATAAAAAATATTCTATTTATCCGATTCATATAAGGGAAAAAATGAATTTATAAATCATATACTAGACCTATTAAAAAACTACATTATTCAATCCAGGACATCATTCAGGCAAGTGGTAGGTGATACACCCTTGTCGCCCATCGGTTGTGGGTTTAAGTCTCACAGCCTTGCCAGACGTGATGCGTTGCCACCAGACCTCTAGGTTGTTCTTTTATGGAAATCCAAAAATAATCTAAAATTAGAATTATCCAAAATATTTCTGTCCAAACTCACAGTCCAAAATTTATAAGAATGTTGGGAATAATGAATATCCTTTTTTCCATGTAATAACATGAAAAAACCTTCATCAAGTATTATTTTAAAACACTACAACATCCTGAATTACCATAAAAACTTATTTATTACATTAATTCTCCGTTATTTCTTATAGAATACTGGACATACTCCTTCTATCCAAAAATGTTGTGAAATTAAACAATGATGAAATACACAAATCATTAATCAGTTTCAAGGTAGTCAAGAATATCCAATATATTTTATCCAAATCAACCATCTCTTATTCCAAAATCACAACATCATTATCATGACCATTATAAAGAATACCATTCCATGAAACATGTATTTTACGAAAAGTTTATCTTACTATTAAGTCAATTTTTCTAGATCTATATAATCTCAAATCCAAAATAAAATAGTATTGTAGTACAATACTTATTTATCTCCATAATTCATATAACAAGTATATTGCTGATACAACACTCAAATGAAATAATTCTATAATAACAACATAAGAACACTAGTCATTCCTCTTCATCTAATGTAATATCATAACATGATTATTTTCTAATAGCATC
Organism: Viscum album; assembly: GCA_963277665.1. NCBI lineage: Eukaryota > Viridiplantae > Streptophyta > Magnoliopsida > Santalales > Viscaceae > Viscum > Viscum album. The sequence goes on from OY728160.1 coordinate 1,389,756,613, forward strand.
ATTTTTAGTATACTCTGATGACTAGGACATTGATTCACGTAGTCTCCCAATGCATTGCAGATGAAACATTTTACATTTAAAACCTTTTTCTTACCCTTGCAATCATGTACTTGGTGTCCTTTTTCTCCACACTTATAACAAACTCTCATTCCCGTCAAGAATTTACCAATGTTACTCTTTCAATAGGTATCACATATGGGAAAATCCTTCTTCTCCCTATTCCATTTAACAATCATTCTCTCTTCCATCATTTTCTTCTCTTTCTTCCCTTCAAATACATAAGATTCAAATAATTCTTTACTTATATTATTAACACATGATACTATTTATTCATATGTTGAGAATATTTGGGAGACTATTTCCGTTATAAATGTTGGCTTAATACTATGAAAGAAATGATCCTTCTTACTCTTTGGATCATATATATTGCTGGAGTTCACATTCCTTCTACTGGGTGCCATTTCTATACAATGGCCTACAATAGGTCAGTTTACGTGTTGAAATGAATAATTCCAAACTTCTAAAATACCTAACATAAATTGAAAAGTTTATAGATATAATCCATAATCATAAAAATATTTTCTTTGAGGAGGTATATATATGTAAATCAATCATAATAATTTGTAATGAAATTGAGAATTATCCTAAGAATATCCCTCGGGAGTTTCGTAACCAAGATTGCAGCAAGGCCTGTTGTCGTGCACCAGTTCCCATTCGAGTCTATCTCAAAGTGGTGTTTTCAGGTTTTACCCCTAGTTACATCTACGCCAGAGCCTCCTCTACCTTCTCGAATCTAGATAGGGAATTATTTCTTGGAAAACTCAAAAAATCTCTACGATACTAAAATACTAGAAAGTTCGTCTATACTAATCCTCAAAGTCTATCTTAGGGATATTAGGTCTAATCAGAGTTTATCAAAATCTAGTTTCCAAGGATTGTAATAAACTTACATAGATACCGACTATAACAACCTGAACCTAGAATCACAGAGTCTGTGCATTATTACGTATCAATGGAAAGATCACAAAGGATCAAGTCTCTAAAGACCGGTTAGATTAGTAGCCTTGAAAGTACTAAATACATTAATAAGGTTTAAATTACATCATAAAATGGAAAACAACAACAACATTGTTTCCATAGACTACATTGAGATCCCATAGACTATCCATGTAGGTCTGTCATAATATTCCTCTTTGCATCCTGGGAAAAATAAAACATAGAAAAGGGTGAGTTCAGATTCTCAGTAAGGATTACAATACAGAGGAAACATTCATAAATAAGCATAAACATTTAATGCAATGTATATGACTAAACCAAATGCCTTTTAAACATGAACATCAACATAATATGGCAATGATAAAATCAAAATAATGGCATTTACTTACTTACACGGATATTCTACTAGTCTAATAATCACATGAAATATCAATAGCCACATTCATAATGATGGAATTCATACTGCCAAACTTCCATAACCACATAGTTAAGGCCTTGTGCCAAGGCTACAAATAATATTTTGTCAAGGCCTTGTCCCAAGACACTAGTTTGTATCATGAGACCTATCGACACATCTAGGAGCTATAGCGGGCTCCATCCATCACTCACTAAGTCCAATGCATTCCTCATATGAAAAGGTTTAAAATAACATAAACTTTCGTATTAAAACTAGCCTATGAAATTTCATTACATTATCCATAAACCATGAATGGTGTAAAAATAACACTTCCATAGTCAAAAAATCACAAAACCATCAATTCAATAGGGATGTTTTGTATAATAAATCAACTTCAAAGAAGCATAAAATCCATCAAAGGATGTTATCATTGATGAAATAAAAGGCTTTTTTAGAGAAATGTGTCTTTCTATTTTGAAATAATTTAATAAAACTTTTATTTTGATATTATTCTTATAATCTTGTAAGGAAATCTTCGACGATGTTATAATTGTGTAAAATAGCCACACCGGCCATATAAGTTAAAAAAACATTGTTACCTTAATTTTATCAAAAACGTCATAAAGTACCTTGTTTTGAAAATGACGGATAGATTTCATTCAAACCATATAAGTTCAAATAATGGTTTAATGACTTTAAACCATTTTCAAGTAAATAGGAATTATGTTTTGAAATAAATTTTTAAGAAACATGGATGTGGATGATAAAGAGGTCCCAGTAGATAATTACGTATAAACAACCTTGGATAATAATGAGACTGTGAAATTAATCCTTACCTTGTAATTTTACTTGGTCAAGGGTAGTTTAACATTATGTATAGTGGTGGAATAATTGTTATTAAATTATACAATAATTAAATACATTAATACGATATCATATATGATCTTTTAACATTGGTTTGTTAATAATATCTCAGTATTATCGTCGTTTCAGTTGATAGCAGAATCATTTTCCTTTATATGCTTTGTTACGTAAGTAATGTTATTTATGGATAGGATTTGTCTTATTCATATTCAAAATGATATTAAGTCTTTAAAAATTATTTTTAATCATCTAATTAAATTTATTCATGAATGGATACGATGGGGAATGAATCATATCACATTCTTGGAGACGATAATCCGTATGTACACACGAGCGACAAAATAATTTTTGATATTATATATATTTCGATGGTATATCATATATAAATAATAATTATAATGTTATATTTATTATTTAAATCAATTACACATCATTATTATACCCATCCAAATAATAATGTATTGAATAACAATTACACCACGACGTGGGGAAGGTAAGTCGTATGTATGCAAGTAAGGTGACATGTCATTCAAAGGATGGATAGAATAATGAATATGTTGTCCATATTAACAATAACATCACAATATATATAATATACTGGATTTATTATTTTATAATGGAAACAATAAAGAAATAAGAAGTGGAAGAAGAAAGGAACTTGAAAGAGGTGATGAAATATTTACCTCTTTTCGGGTTATTCCTTTTGATTTGATAAAAAGGGCACAAAAGGTTCTCTTTATGACTAAAGGAAGGCCTCTAGGATGAAGGGAGGAAAATTGAGGGTGTTTTTGGGCAGTTGTTGGCTAAGCCAAATGCCTTTGAAGCTGTGAATTTGAGGGAAGGTGGAGTTCTATTTTATAAGAGGGGTGAGGGGCACCTTAGGAAATGCTAGAAATATTATTATATAATAAGATAATTTTCGATTTATAATGACTCCAAAATGAATTATATAAATACTAAGGTGGGTATGGGTCGGGAACCACACACAAAATAGGTTTTAGATAGGTTTGGGTCATTATATTAACTTTATCTTTTAGATTTAACTCTTAGTTAATTAGTTTGACATTTAACATGTCTCTTTTTATTTTTATATTATATGGTTAATAAAAATACTATATACTTCCTAGAGAACCCAATGATTTTATTTAATGATAAACCGATCATTATATTAGTCTTTTGTATGAACCTTAGATTTTTAAAAATAGAATATAAAAAATATAATATAATATTTGTCTTAAAAACACTTTTTTGTCAATTTTGACACTTATTGGTATTTTGTTTTTGCTATATTCATAACATAATTATCACTTCTGTAACAATTCATATAAAAAAACCTAACATGTAATATTAACCTATAATATTAGTGGAATTCATAAAAAGTCTAAAATTACATTTATTTGTAAATTTATAATAACAATTATTTTAATATTTCACTAATTAGGTAATTAATACATCATCATTGTGTCATAAAAAAATTAAATTATATGATATCTAAAAAATATAAAAAATATACCATTATTTAGGAAATATTTTTATGTTTATAATGAATAAATATAGTCGAAGTTATCTTATGTGTAACCCTATATTAGAAATGGTTTAGTTATTAAACATTGAATTTAACACTTTTAACTCTTCTTTGAATTAAATAATAATAAATGTCCTAATATAATACTAGTGGACCTAAAGGATCATATATTATTCCTAAGTTTGTTTTTGGTTGAATTAAACATATCCAATAGAAATAGGAATGTTTTTTGGGTAATAATAATATCCTTTTTACCCTTATTTACACTATTTACTTTTAACCGTGGTAAATAAAGGTAAAAAGTTTTTATTCACAAATTTTTTTTTCATCTTATTGAACCACACATTACATACTAATATCCAATGTGTCTCTCTATTTTTTGAAATTCAACTCACATAAGAAGAAAAATTTTGTTTCAATTAAATTTGCAAATGCTCATAGAAGGTGGGTAAAAGACGGTAAAAAGTTCAATTAAATTTTTATATATCTAAAATTATTACAAATGAAATCCAATTAATTAAAATGAACTTATATATGTGTTATGTATCTCCTTTTACCTAAAATATATTTAAATAAAATAAATAATTATTTAAATATATATATATCATTTTAAACTATAACTCAGTTTTTTTTATGATTCATCAATAATTGAATGTTTTTAGAAAAATACCAAAAAATCACCCTAAGTTAATTTTGATATTCTGAATTCAAAAATGAATTCTATTTTACCAATTTAAAAACATATAATTTTCATTAATTAATATAAATTTAATTCCTGTTGTAAAAACCAAAAAGTGTATTTTTAAGAAATAATAATATCAAAAGATTGACACTTGTTTTTGTCCAATTTAAAAGTGAAATTACTTAAAATGGACATCATTGGATTAAATGGTAAAATTATAATCTAATTATACATCCAGACCATAAAAATGTATAATTCGACACTATGAATTAGTTTTATTAAAAAGGTTGTTTTTAGTTAAAATATAATATTTTCCCTATTCACCCCAATATGAATGTTATGAGAAAAACACCAAGAATTTATTGAAACGAAATTAATATGTCCTGATTCTAAAGAAGAAGTTTATTTTTTCAAATTTAATATATAAAAGTTTCAAATATAGGATTTAAAATGGGTTCTCCATTAAGATGTTGTAAAGTTGCATCTTTTGAAAAATAATTCTTTTATCTGAAAAAAGTAATTTTTTTCTTAAATACTGTCTAAGAAACTCATAATATTGATTGTAAAATTATAAGGATTATATAAAGTTAAAAATTCAGTTAATACTATTCATAACAGCTTTTGAATGGCTTGTATGGTAAGTTGTGGTGTGCTTGAACTTAGTGTTGCATGTAGTGCAAGTTATTGCATTACATTGAAAAAATAACATACTATGAAATCTTGGGTTGTTACATATATTAAGTCGGTATAGCCTTCTATAATCATGGTTAGAATCGAACCATAGTTCATCGTGCCTGAACAACCCTTGTTTGGATGATTTGAATTATCAGGGAATTCTAATTCAAGGTTTTAGATTGACTTTACCTGGTTCACATCAAGGGTTGACTTCCACAATAGGAATTGGTGTGACAAAGAGGCAAAGGGTGAGGAACTCCAAAATAAAAGGATTTCTGGATTGGGGAGTCCACTCAATGGATCATGATGCTACAAGTTCATTCCGTTGGCATTTGGAATGCCTACCAAAAACCCTTCATGCTACTTGTCCAACCCAAGTTGGGGTAATGCGAAGGGAAATATGGATCCTTTCCACTAGAATATTCATGCAACAAAATATTCTGAAGTTAATGTTGAGGGCTACTAGATATCTATAATATAGAGGGAGACTAATAAGGATTAAAATATTTATTTTTCTCAGTTTTATCATGATAAAGAACTAAACCTTTTCTCCTGTTAATTTGTAGGAACAGAAATAAAATTGACTTCAAACATATCATTGAAAACCATACTCGAGAAGGAAAAACATCTCACTGACACCAATTTCCAAGAGTTGCAGAGGGGTTTACGCATCATCCTTATCCATGAGGGGAAATTGTATGTGCTGGAAGAGCCTATTCCAGTTTCAACTAGGAAAGAGGCCTGTGATGAGGAACTATCTCTTTATATGAAACATATGGATGATGCCACAAATGTCCAATGTTTCATGCTATCGACCATTTTTAATGAGCTCTTGAAGAAAAATGAAAACATGGACACCTATAGTATGATGTCTCACCTTAAGGATCTCTACCAAGAGATGATGAGACATGAATGATATGAGATATCCAATGCTTTGTTTAGAAATAAGCATGGAGAGTCTGCATTAGTTGGGCCTCATGTAGTCAATCTTATTAGAATCATTGAACGCCTTGACATCTTAGGGATTAAATTCCTGTATGAGTTGCGTACAGATCTCATCCTATCATCACTGCCCAAGACCTTTTCTAAATTTATTGTGGATTATAACATGAGAAATAATGAGAAGAGTATATCGGAAATTATGACCTTAATTTTCCATGTAGATAAGGACATGGGGCATGAAAATCCCATAGTCCTTATGGTGAATAAGAAATTGAAGGACAAGGAAAACAGACCAATGAATTATAAATGTTCTGAAGCCCCCAAGCACCGTCCCTTGAGGAAGGGGAACATCTAGAGGTAGGGCAAGGAACGAGATGCAGTATGTTTTTCATGTGGCATGCAAAGCCACTGGAAGAGGAATTTCACCCAAATACATGGGGACGCTAAAGGTGTGTTTATCATAGATTTTAATCATTCCATTTCTAAAAATTGGGTATTATATACATCTTGTGGGTATCACTTATGTATTCAAATTGCGGAACAATGTTGATTTAGAAATATTTCCAGAGGAGAGGTGGATCTTCGAGCACCCAATGATGCAAGGCTGGCTATGTTGGCCATTGGTGATTACCATCTCTCATTGACAACTTGGATGATTTTGGTTTTACATAACTATTTTTATGATCCTTGTTTTACTAGAAACATACTTCATATATCTTGTTTGGATATGGATGGATTTATTTTCAGGCTTGGAAATAATTTTTTCTTCATTTATAAGAACATTGTATGTTATGGTATGACACATTTAAATAATGGTTTTTATATATAATATTATGTAATCCAAGTGTTGGAAATAAATAACGAAACAAACTCACATGAATCATAAATCACCCAGTTGTAGCATCACTGTCTCGGTCATGTAAACAAGAAGTGCTTGACAAAGCTCAACCAAGATGTCTATTTACACACTGCTGAGCTAAAACCACTTGATAGATGTCACACCTATTTACAAGGTAAAATGGCTAATCCACCTTTTGGTGGATAGGGTGAAAGGGCAACAGAGATTCTAGGATTGGTGCACACAGAGGTGTGTGGACCATTGCTTGTAGAAGCTAGCAGTGGATATTCTTACTTCATTACTTTTACTAATAATTTGAGTAGATATGGATATGTCTACTTATTGAGGTATAAGTCAGAATCCTAAGATAAATATAAGGAATTCAAGAATGAAGAATAGAATCATCTTGTTAAGAAGATAAAGAATCATCGATCAGGTCGACGTGGAGAATATATGAACCAAGAGTTTATCGATCTTCTACAGGAGTCTGGGATTCTATCATAGCTCACTCCTCCTTACACTCCATAGTGAAATGGTGCTAGTAAAAGGAAAAAGCGCACCTTTATGGACATAGTGAGGTTGATTATGAGTCATGAATAACTTCTATTATACTTTTTTGTATATGAATTACAAACTATATCATACACATTAAAGAGAGTACCAACTATGGTGGAAAATCGAATTCCCTCTTGGTCATGGAATTGAAAGAAACCTAATTTGTTTCACACACGTGTATGGGGATGCGAGGAATTTGTTATGTCCTTCCTAGGAAACAAACTTGCACCCCAGGGCAGAAGATGTATCTTTACAGGATATCCCAAGGAAACGAAAGGATGTTACCTACATAACCCTTCATACAAGAAAGGGATTGTCGCTAGACAATCCATCTTTTTTGAGAGGGAGAACATCCTAAAAAAGGATAGTTGGAACAAGACTGAATTTGACGATGTTAATTCTCAAGAAACACATGAGTTGGTACAGGAACATGTTCCAAAGGTCCCCATGGAAGAGGTTCTAGAAACACAAGTACAACGTAGGAGCTCAAGAGAGGTAAGGGAACCAAAGAGATTTGGTTTCCTAGTAACCAAGGATGGTAAATCATTATTTTTGGACAAAGATGAACCCCTCTCCTACAAGGAATAATTAAAATGCTCAATGCTGCAAGATGTCTAGAAGATATGAATTATGAGAAGGATTCCATGTATTAGAACCATGTCTGGGTTCTGGTCGATGAGCCTATATATGTAAAGCATGTTGGATGAAAATAGTTTTTCAATAGATAGTTGGACATGGAAGGAAATGTTAGAACCTATAAATCAATGCTAGTGGCTAAAGGATTCAGACAACGTCAAGGAATTGACTATGATGACACCTTCTCGCCAGTTTCCATGTTTAAATCCATAAGAATCATACTTGACATAGCTGATTACCATGACTATGAGATTTGGAAGATGGATGTAAAAATGGAATTCCATAGTGGGAACCTTCAGGAAGATGTCTATAAGACACAACCAGAATGGTTTGTGACACCAGGTGTAGCCAAAGGGGTTTACTAGTCGGAGAAGTCCATTTTGGATTGATAAAAGAATCTAGTTTAGGGAACATTCAATTTTATGATTCTATAAAGGAATTTGGTTTAATAAATAATGAATGTGAGCATTATCCTAGTAGTATATATTGACGACATATTGCTTATTGGAAACGATGTTCGAGTCTTACAGTCAGTTAATGACTGGTTAAACAAGTGTTTCTCCAGGAAGGACGTGGGTGAAGAAGCCTATATTCTAGGGATCAAGATCATTCGTGATAGATCCAAGAGCCTACTTGGACTATGTTAGGGAACATACATTGACCAGATACTAAAGTTATTTAGTATGGAACAATCAAAGAGGGGATTGGTTCCAGTGTCACATGGCCTATATATTTCTAAGAAAATGTGTCCCCGACCCAATAAGAGATAGATAGAATGAATAATATCTCATAAGAATCATCTATAGGATCCATCATGTATTCCATGTTATGTATTAGTCTTGATGTTGCCTATGCACTATGAATAATATGCAGATATCAAGAAGATCTAGGAGAATATCACTGGACAGCTATTAAGACCATCCTTAAGTATCTGATAATAACTAATGATATGTTAATGGAGTATGGAGGAGACGAGGATCTTGTCATCAGCGGATATGTTGATGCTGGTTTTAAGACAGATCAGGATGATCTGAAGTCGGAATCTAGAAATGTTTTATCTCTCAATGGAGGAGCTATGAGGTGGAAGAGTTCATAGCAGCTATATGTCACCGATTCTACAGCGGAGTTCGAATATATAGAGGCTTATTTTGTATCCAAGGAAGCCATCTAGATTTGAAACTTTTTCCAGGAGCTTGGGGTGGTTCCTAGCAGTAAAGATCCTATCATGTTGTATTCTGATAATACCATAGAGGTGGATCTTACAAAAGAACCAATGTCACATCAACGAACAAAGCACATATCTGGAAGTATCACCTATTGAGGGATTTTTATAAATTGGGTTATGTTGCTGTGAGTAGAGTTTCCATAGAAGCGAACATGGAAGACCCCATGACTAAGGGCCTATCTCAGCATAAGCATGAATTTCAAGTGGGAGCTAGCATGTTAAAGGTTTTTAGCAGTTGGATCTAGTACAAGTGGGAGTCTGTTGGAGTTCATGGCCTAGAACCATCCACTTTCCACCTTATTCATTAATAAATTCCTTATCACATCTTGATTGTTCTTCTGTTTGAAATTTCTTGTGAAAATTACCTAAAGATAGTTGTTTCATTAAAGGGTCTTAGAGGATCCCTCCTATGGTGAGAACCCAGAAATGCCATAACACAATTCTTAAATATTTGTTCTATGGTAAAATTATGTCATTTGAAGGGCCCAAATAATACATGCTATTAGTGGTGAGTAATCATTACACTTTGAGGCCCCTTCTCGTTGTGTTCGCCCTTGGTAATATCAAGGAGGATATTATGTGAATGATACCAACCAGTATGAAATACACATTTCATAGTGTCATTGGAAGTTCCTATCTGTGGACCTATGTATTGGTCCTTATAATTCAAGATTATTATTAATGGGTATGACAACTCACACACTTTGATGTATTGAAGAAAACTATGATGACACACTCTTCTCAGTGAGGTAGGATACGTTGGGTGATCAACTTTTCCGGTCAGTTTCCCATGATTTCAGATTTTATTTCGCAATCACAAAAAATTTGTTGTTTTTTTTCCACCACATCCATTTTCATTCAGATATGGTTCCCCATTTCTGCTGTAGAAGGCCAAGTAGATGCAAGAATCCCCAAGAGCCCAAAATTTCAAAGAAAGAATAATCGAGCACATGGTGAGGAATGGGCATGTTCAAATCCAGAAATTCAAAGAAAGAATAATCGATCACATGGGCTGATGTCAGTAGCATGAAACTAGCTTGATATGAGATATCATGAAAAAGGTATTACATTACATGGTAAGCGTTCGGAGGAGGAGACATGTCATTACTGAATTAACTTCTTTCTCTATGGGTGCCTTAGTGTGTTTCTATTTGCTATCCCTAGACTTTAGGAGAGCTCTACCTAATGCAACTGAGAAAGAGGCCTAGGGGTCACACGCTATGTGTATACAAGTGTCTCAGTTAAATATTAATTTAACAAGTTGAATGATGACTATTCCCGACTATGGTTTGATTATTATTCAAGGATCCCTAATCACATTTATTTCGACACTAGTTATTCAATGGAAGATATTTTCGGTGAAATAATATATTTATGACAGAGTAATGCCGTGATATTTATTTGAGAATTAAATAGTCATTATTCATGGTATTATAAATGTTTTTGAAAAAATAAAGAAAAATAGAAAAATAATAGTACGTGTCATGTATATTAATATATACACGCCATGTAGTTTTTCTGTGAATTAATGAGAAATAATATTATTTATTTAATTAAATAATATTAGATGTAATTCATTGGGATCATGTCAAGTAATAATAATAGTCAAATGTTATTATTAGGAATTGGGTATTACAAAGAAATAAATGAAATGAAAAAATGGTTTTGGGTAATTAATTAATTTTATTTTTGAATGTAATTTAAATCCCAATTATATATCTCTCATTAGACTTACAAAATTTTTTGGGGTGTGCACAACGGATTTGGAAAATCTCTCAAGCCAAGAGAGAATCTTTTTTCCACCAAGAATGCTCTTAAGAAAAAGAGAGAGATCCACTACCACCGGATCAAGGCGATCGAAGGCGGACATCGCAAGTGATGGCCCTTTCCCGCTAGAAATCAGAGATCCCTTCGGTGATGTCCAGAGATACATAGAGCACATGTGGATCACCTCTAGATGAATCCTACACTTGTATTCTACGATGCAATGACAGATCACATCGGATCATGACCAAAAACATCAATGAAGAATGAATTCAATTAATGTAATTCTTGTTAATTAATTAAATTAATTATAACCAACATATTATGATCCTATCTATGGATGTGGGAAACCACTCTTTCGTTTTCTTTATTGAATCTATTCCAAGGATCTGACATTTTATTATTGTGATGGATATCAGATTGATCATTTTGAACGCTAAAATTAAAGTTGGTTACACCCACCAACGCACTTATGATATGCCTGGATCATATATATGGGACTTCAACAGAGCATCCATTTATAGTTTAGGATGCATGATTTAATTCTGAACCATTTAAGTTTCCTTTAAGTTGATTAACTGACTGAAGATTCTTCCAACGTAGTGAGCAAGGGGGATTCGGCTGAAGTGATATGATGGACGTAGTGTGATATCCCTAAATCCTTGTAAAGGTAGTGTTCATAGGACATAGTGTCTATAATAAAATCTTGTAATACACAACTTGTAATGATTATTAGTTTTTGGTATGACTGAAAAACATTCAATGTATGCTTCTTTTACATAGACCATAGTGGTGAACCAAGTTAAATTTATGTGTCATTTCATTGCATGTGATTGTTTATTTTTTTCACTTCCTCTTCAAACAGGTTTAATAGGTTCCTACCAACACGGGAACAAGATCCATCAGTTTAAAAGAAAATGTTGAAACCCTGATTCACCCTTCCCCTATCATGGTGTTTCGAGGTCCTTCAAATAGTGAAGGATTAGTCATATATAAAATTTAGATGATCCACCTATAATCTATGTATCCTTCGTAAAAATGTTCACCCAATTTTATATTTTTGGTAGACTTATTAATCATAGCATCAACAACTCAATATTAACGGTGCATGATAGGAATAGTTTGAGAAATTTATATTTTTTTAGTTTATGATGTCAATAGGAATTGCTACACCACTATTGAATTTTTGATAGATAGTTACCGACATATCACAAGACTTCAATAAACATAAAAGGAAACACAAAAACTAATTCATAAATGCAATAAATATATGAAATAAATTTAATGTGGATGAGGAAGGACATAGAGGAAGGAGAATAATAAATTTTAGCTTCATACATGTACATAGAGTTATGAAATTTATAATAAGTATATATATTCAATAAGAATTATGATATATATGTATCAATATAAAAGATGAATTTTTCAACATCTGTTTAATGACGAAACAACTCATGAATGTGGTATAGTTTCCAAAAGCTTTACCCATAGTTATTATATCAATAGATCCACTCTATTTTGGGATTCCATAAACTGGTTCACTTCTTTATTTTATTATTTCTAAAAATTGAATAATTTCCCCACATTCCTCTGGTGACACTTCTAAAAATTTGTATATATGAATACAAGATTTTTTTCATGGAAAATTTCGTAAAGGGTCCTATATTTTTAACAATGAATTATAATTAAAAAGAATAAAATGGATCAACTCAATAGAAAATAAACATCTCATCTTTTTCAGAAATAGTTGGCATAACCATATGAATCTGAGAAACATGCAATGTAAAAAGTTACCTGGTAAAAGTTTAAATTTTATTTACAACATAGATGATATCATCCCACCTGATCTCAAAATCTAGTTTATTAAAATGAATGAATAAATTGTATAAAAAATGATAACATATTATAATTTCATCAAAATTAAAAAAATTTGAGCAATATAATAACAAAATTATTTTTAATAATGACATAAATATGTATATATAATTTCATGAAAATTTTCATAGATGATGAAAAAAGGGGGATATTTGTAAAAATATAATTAAAAAATAAATAAATGGAATCAACTGAACAAACAACTTACCCCATATCCATTTCCATAATCAATGGAAGTTTAGAGGAAATTAAATGATTCTAAATTTTTCCTACACATTGTAGAGGGATGAAGGGAATACCATGACTTCTAGAGGGTTTTAGGTGATGTTTATTCTAATTATTTCTAGAGGGGTGAGGGTTATTCGCAAATTTCTATATTTTTATTTGAACATCTTATATTTGTTTAACACCTCGTGTGTATGGTAAAAAGTTACATCATCCATGCACCATTTAGGTAGCCTCAAGACTAGATAGAGCTCCCAAAATATCTTTATAGTTTCGGAAATATTCTCTATTATACCACATATTGTCTTCAAATAGATGATTTTATTTGATTCACTTGAATATCGGCCCTGAAATAATCTCTCACATACACCCTTATATTTGTTATATTTGGAAATGTTTCATCTCTTTTTACGAGGTTCATCATAGGAACCACACTAAAATTAACCAAGTGTTATAAGAGAGGACTAATCACCCATCCACGATGTTTGTATACCTTATCCATAAAAATATCCTTTTCTAATATCCAGTGAAAATACACAGAAATTGTCTCTAAAATCAGATAAAAAACATTAATTCCTAAAAAAAATTTATTTTAAAACAGAGTTTCAGAAATAACTATGATGGGAGGAATGGGCTCTGTATTAAACACAACAGAATCCGTGGAAGATGTTATGACTGCTCATTTAATAATTAGATCATCTTTTCAGTATATTAGAACATTAATTATTTTAACAAATCATACTCAATGTGTTTCATCTGTTGATCAATAATAGTTTAAAACAATGGGGATGTTGTTTGAAACCTTTACATATAACTGGATAAACTTTGGAAAGGAAATAAAAATCCAATAAATCCCAATTTGTTTGGAAATTATGGAAGATTAAATTTATTTCATTTTGGGATCTGAAAAAGATAAAAACAATAAGAAAAAAAATAATTTCATAATATAAAAAATAATATATTAAACTCAATTAAAAGTTTCAAATACTGAAATATTGAATGATACTAATACATTGATAGTCAACTCATAAGAAAAATATAAATAAAAATCCAAATTCAATGGCTTGAATAGTGATGATAATACTAATAATGAATCTATATTAAAAATTACATTAGAAAACTGTATAATTTTATTAAAATACAAAACTAATGAAATCTATACGCATCCAGTACAATATTTTCAACATTAAAATTCTATTACTTCCATTATTTATCCCAAAATGGAGCTGATTTATTATAGTAATGACACAATATGTTAAAGTCAAAATATCCTTCCATTCAATACAGTTTTTGGTAAAGTATTAGAAAACAATGTTTTAGAAATTATGTTTTTAAATTGTTCAGATTATAAAAATAATATTTTAAATTCGGTTTTCAAAATTAAATGTAATGAAGATTTTATAATTCCATGAGAATGGCGTGTAGAAATAAGGATGATGCTACCAAGACTCAAGTGGAAGGCCTTTGAGTAATTACATGAGTACTTAGTTATAGTCAATAGTGAATATTATATTAATATGGAAGTTATGTGAGTTACCCACATAATCATAGATTTCATCTTGGTTTGTTGTTGTAATCATGTATAACTTCTACGTGTCCAAAAAAATCAAAATCAATCCCACATATTTTGGAAAAACAACTTCACATAATATTATATAGAACCTTTAAACTAGATTAATCACATAATCATGATACTTAATAAAATTGAAATTATATTTTAAAACTACATATGAAAATATTAAATAATTAAGAAAACATAGAAATACCATATGTCTCTATGTGGTACGATCAATGCTGAAGTAAAATTAAAACAATAGGAACCTTAATAAGTCATATCAACATCCCTAAAAAATACCAAAATTAATAATACTAATATTTCATAAGTCATAATTATTATAAAACAATATAAAAAATATCATTTTAGTAAGGCATATAAAATAAAATATAAAAAAATTAAATCAAAACAAGACAGTATTTCACTGATACATGAATTTCCAATCCAAATTAATAAAATATAAAACATTGGTAATTCACAATATTTATAGACTTTTATGATTTATTAATAAATATTTATAATTAAATAAAAATAGTTAAAACCAAAATTATGTATATTTGAAATCTTTGATCAAATGTAAAACAAAACACCTCATCCCTTGTATCCTAAATTCTTTGATGGGTTCTATTTATGGAATTGAAATTTCATATTTTTATTAGATACTATTAATAAAATGCGTCCACAAAATCATATATTTTAATTAACATTATCCTGAGTGATCATCTGTGAGGTTCCATTAATATGTAAACTAGAAAAAAATCCCAATTTACTAGGGGACATTACATTATTTCAATTAAATGGTCATTCAAAATAATTTGATTCAAAAATTATATTTTTTAAAAAATTTAAGGCATTAGTAAACAATCATAAATAATTATAATTTCTGATCCTAATTTACTATAATTGTTTCATTTAAGCATCAATGGGTAGTTATATCATAATTAAAATATTCTAATTTCAACATAAATTTTCTACACTAGTTGTGTTAAAATTACATTCACAGAAACTACCTTTTTTAGAATAGAGAAGAAATTTTGAATCTAAAAATAATTGTTCTGTGGTTGAAGATATTATCTTCATAAAATTGTAAGGATTCCTAAAAAATAAATATATTTTAACAAAATAAATGATTTTTTAATGGAGAATAATTTCATCTTACATTAGAATGTGTATCCACTTTTTCATATAAGGTTGTATTCCCACTTTTTACAATTTATTTATGTAACTATTGAAAAAATTATACTTCCTTTAACAAATAATATTAATACTTGTTCCAATATAATTTTTAATTAATAATTATAAATTTTGATGAATGGTACCACATAATGTCAAAAGATTTAAACAAAAAATAAACTATGATATGAAAACCAATAAAAATAATAGTTATCATATGTATTGAGAAGAAGAAAAATATTTTAGGTGTTAAAAAATGAGATGTAACATAAAGACTTATCATTCCTAACACTAAATAAAACATTTTCTCAGCTTCCAAAAATTGAATAAATGAACAAACCTCATTTTTACGCATAAATTAAAATGAATGACCAATATAATCAATAGTTTTTCAAAAGAAAGTAAAAATTAATATAAGTTGTATTGAAAAGGGATGGGAAGGGAGGACCTAATGAAGAATGAAATTTGATCAATCAAAAAAATGGACACCCCCTTAACATACTTCCATTAGAATATTTAGTAATTTGATATGAAGAAAATGTAAAATAACTGATATGTAATAAAAAATGGAAAAACAATTATTTCTAGAATTTTTTTACTATATTTCATAATGAATTATAAATTACATACTTGTGAAAAAGTAGAGAGACCAATGAAAAATCTATGAATATAATTTCCATAGGATTATCAATGGTTAGTGATATATCCAAAGTAATGATCATAAATCCTATTTAAAAACAAGAACATACTCAATAGGAACTGGTAACTAAAAACCATGATAGAAAAAAAATAATGTAGAAGATCTATTTTTTATAATCAAGATGTTGAGACATCAAACCTATAACCAATTATCATCTATCACACTACAATAGTGTTGAATTTCAGTAAAAATTTATTTTTATGAAATCCCAATAATGTTGTGTTAAGTGGAAAACCTTCAAACAAGAGGGCATCATTGCGTGACCCAGTATAAGGTAAGGGATGACCATGGGAGAAAGATAGGGAATTGGGGGATGGATATGGTTGAGATAGGGAATTGGGGAGATAGGGGTGAAATGGGGATACAAGGATGAAATTCTATGGACAATGACAGTTTAATAGGGACGATAGCTTGGAACACTTGGGAAAGGCGGTCCAAGAAGGGGGTTTTCTTGAGGATGTTGGTTTTGAAAAGAGAGGGGGTCAATGCGATGATGTTGGAGGGAGATTCTGACCAGGAATAGGGATGGGGATCTTAAGAAGATTTGAATGAGGAAATTCAATATATAATAGTTTGGGGTTCCTTTGAGTATATCTATGAGAAACTATGGTCGGGAAAATGGAGGAAATGTTGGGGAAATGGGTCATGTGGATGTCATCTAGAAATACCTTTGGTATGGCTGGTTGGGTGTGGGTTTATAGGGTAGTGTTGTGGAAGTTCTTCATTTCTATATAATAGATATTAAAAATATTATTCAATTAAAAAATATGTTTATATATATTTTATAATATATTAATATAGATATTTAATTTAAATTATATATATTTTAATTAATCGTATTTTTTATTTTCAAAATGATAGGTTTGTAATGGGTAATATTTATTTATATAATAATTTTTTTTTAAAAAAATAGTTCTTATCAGATAATTTATTACAAAATGTTTTCATAATTTAAATTTATTTGTTTGAAATAATAATAAATAAAAAGATATTTATTTGTAGGTAAATAAATTCGGGTATTATTATGATAATCCAAGAGATTTAATTGTTTTTTAATGAATTTTTTTTCTTGAACTACAAATATAAAAAAAATCGTTTAGCGATAAAAACTGTTGGTTCCTATAGTTAACACAAACAAAAATTAATATCCATTGGAATTAATCAATTTTACTAATAGATATATTGTCTATCAATAATATTCTATCGGTAAAATAAAATTTATTTTCTTGATGTGTGGTTTTATTTGAGGCATGGTTAGTCATAAGCTAAACATGGGATCCCATGTAGGAACACCTAGATGGACTCCAGGATACTAGTTTTTTCCTTTAACATGATAGCTAGAAGGATTTTGGTCTACGATAATTCGGTTATCAGATGTTTACATCTTAGCATTATACTAACATCTCACTTGTAATCATAGAGTATGAACTACCTTGGGTTAGTTCTATAGGCACTCATTTAAGGAATCTAAGGTTATTTGAGACATATTTATGGGGTCAGAAGTTATTTTTAATGTTAGAGATTCTAATGAGTTGAATCTAGGTTACACCACAATTATTTGTGAGTCAAACTATTTTTTAATTATCAAGAGATGGATTGATCTAAAAACGTTAGAAAAAGTCAGGTGTAGGCTTTAGTGGATGTGTTTATTTTAAATGGAATATTCCTTAGAAGCTGGGATAGTAGTTTTTTTATAATACACCAACTTCCTAAGCCATTCATTTTCATTATAAGTTAGTCAGGGTGACTTCATTTATGAAACCTCTTTACAATGGACAGAGTCGAGTGAAGACTATTTTAATCCTGTTGTCGGGTTAAGGAAGCTGTGATGTTAATGTTGGTTGTGTCGTACTGGAAACATAGAATGTCTAGTTTTATATAGGACAAAATTCATTTTACAATTTCCATCTGATAAGGTCCCTTAAATGTCCTCAGGTGTAATTGGGTTTGTCTAGTTAATGAAATCACTTCGAGATCATTGTAATAATTCTAAGGGAATTCGTTGTTGGAAATTTCGATGGTGGGGGTACCATGACTCAGAATTGAACCTTTTGTAAGATAAATCATACAGTGGGGATCACCTTTAGCTAAAATTTTAATGATATTTTTACAATAATATTTCTCTAGCTAAATGGTCTTGGGTAAGCACCATTTTAATTTTTTTGGTTGGAAAATTAGTGTTGCCCGAGTTTTTTGATGGCTTCAATTCCAAATGCTGAAGTAATGCATTGAGGTGCATTAGATGTTTGGAAATTAAACACAACCATTTGAATGAGACTCCTTGAAACTTGTAGGTCAAGTTATCTTTTTTAGTTCCCAATATCTTATTAGGGAGAAGAATTTATAAGGTGGGGAGTTTTTAACATCCTGTGTTTCGAGCCAAGGAATAATTCTTGGTAAAGTGAATTTTTTTCATTTACTAGTTGATTCATTATTTGAACTAAGAATTGGAACGTAATTTGAAGAGTTTTAACAATTCATTGTGTTGTATTTGGACTTCATAAAAGGCCGGAGGGGTCCCTCGAGAGTCTCATTGAGTTTCAAGAGTTCCGGACAAGGAAGATCATAGGTTTTGAGGGTTTTCATAGGGCACACCATTTTTATGAAACCATGGGGCACTCAGTAGTAGACCGTTTTGGTATAGAAAAAGAGAAGATATTCACTATATATTCTATTCATGGTTTACCCAAACTGTTCAACAAACACCCATGGTTATTTCCAAATGTAAAGTATTCTTGCATTTTTCGTAGTATGGTGGAAAAAGAGTTTAGCTAAACATGTGACACAAAATTTGTGATGCATTTATTTTTAAGGAAATTTGATTAATGAAATTAAAATTCAAATAAAATATGTTAAAACATATGCTTCCCCTCCTTTCACATTCCATGTATCATGTGACCCCCCTCTACTCCTCCACAATTGTGTACCACTCCCTCTATAAAGCTCATATTCCTCTCAGTTTCACACTGATTCCTTTATGTTTCTACATCATCAACTTGAGGTACAGTCTCTGGTTCGCTCCTCCTCCTTTGGTTAGCACGTATTTCCTCTCAACGTCCCCCAGATCCATTTTTCTAAACCTTATGGTTAGGTTGGACCCTTTTTTTTGTTTTTCTTCTTTGACTAGGGTGTACAAAGGGTCTCTCAGGTATACCGTGTGTGTCTTTTGGTTATCACCACTAAAGGCAATGTACTTCCATCCTTTTTGGGTATCCAATGCCACTTGAGCACAGTTTCTATCCTATTTCATTAAATAGACAAACTTTATTTGTTTTCTTTTAGTTACTTTGAATCCATAGATGATTTATAGTGTGTTTTTGTCATCCTTGAGGTATCTTCGTATCTCCAATGTCAAAGGTGACTTACCTGTGTATTCATTGGTAGGAATAAATATATGTGTGTCCCCCATTAAATATATATTCACTCATGGATAAATGAATATATATAATGGAAAAATATATTATTATGTATATATTTATTAAAAATTCATATGTGTGTTAGTGTAAATCGGTATATTCATATAAAATCATTTATTTGAGTATCACCCTATACATATTAATGGCCATGGAAATAAAAACATAGGAGAAAGGTGTCCTTATGTATTTGAGAAGGTTCATATTCTTGAGGGAGTGAAATAGAAACATAATGTGGTCGTCGATGAAAAAGTAAAATTCTAAAGTGTTTGGCTTGGCTATCTCCCCTTTAATATAGGATCCCTTTCATTTTTCCCTTTAAATTTTAGAAATAAATGATTTCATCCTTTTCGTACCTTACTTGTATATTAATTAGTGATGTGTGACTGTTTTGAAGCTTTTTATGGGGTTTTCATCATCGTGATGTGATGCGCTGGTTGTTGTCCTACATTACCACTTTCCAAAGGCAGTCGGCATCCATCACTTCTTCTGGGATGTTTTCTCCTTGATCAAAATTGGGTGATGGGATGTCGGTTCAACATTATGTGGATTCTTCATTAGAACTCATCACCTATTACATCTCTCCCTCATATACTTGATTCGTGGATCATGAATCTCATTCCTGGTTCCATATCTTTGTGGACGTAAGTTTATTACACTTCTTATTTCTGGACATTCCAAGGCGACTCGATTGGGAGGTAACCTTCGGCCAGAGTAGATGGTGACATCATGCATGTCATGGCATCCCTGGATAGTTGGAAATTGAAAGAAATGTATTATTACTCATAAGAGGGCATCTCAATGGCATAGCACCCTATGAATCCACTGTTGGTTCTGATATATGTCTCTGATGTTTTACTCAACAACCCATGTTTAAAACAGGATATACCTTGAGTTTAACACCTTGGGGAGACTGTTATGCTGAAATCATTGTTTTCAATGATTTCCTAAGACATACCATGTTCAGTATCGAGTGGGCCATGAGTATAACATCTTTTAGAGACAGAATGAGAGTGATCAAAATTCCCCATGGATTTAGATCAAATTGCTACATCCCATTAAGGAAGCATCATGAGTGTTTACCTGGTCGATAGATCAGAATTCCCAATAAAAGCGGAAACAAGATGGTATGTCCCATAAAGCGATGATATACCACTATAATGTTTGATCTAGACACCATTAAGGGAAGACATCAGAGAGTTCACCCCAGAATGTGGGACACATAATGGATGGATCAGAACACTCGATGAGAGACAAACTAGGGTGGTGTGTCCCATAAAGGGAAGATATCACACCATGATGTTTGATCTATACATCACTGTCGGCGGAGCATGCAATGTGAACTCCATAAATAAGGACACCATATGGGTGGATCAGAACACTCAATGAGAAAAGACCCAATTGGTGTGTCCTGTAAATGGAAGATATCACTCCATTAAGTCTGATATAGACAAAACTGAGGGAGGACTAGGGAATGTGCACCCTTGAAAGGGGGACACCAGATTGTTGGATTAGAATTCTCAATGAGAGTGGACCTAGTGTGGTGTGTCCTATAAAGGGAAGAGATCACACCGTGATGTCTGATATAGACACCACTGAGGGAGGATCAGGGAAAGTGAACTCTAGAAAGGGGTACACAAGATGGATGGATTAGAACACTCAACGAGACCATAACTAGGTGCTGTGTCCCATAAATGGAAGATATCAAACCATGAAGTCGGGTCTAGAACCCATTGGAGAACGATCAGGGAAAGTGAACCACAAAAATTGGGACACCGGATAGACGGATCAGAACACTCAATGAGAGCAGACCTAGGGTGGTGTGTCCCATAATGGGAAGATATCACACCATGAAATCCGATATAGAAAACCCTAATGGAGGATCAAGGAAATTGAATCCAAGAAATGAAAACACCCTGGCTTACCATTGGTTGGGATTCAACCTCGAAGAGGCTTCTTACGTACCCTTCGTAGAAGGTAGGAATCAAAACCCTTGTATATTGAATGGGTGAGTCTTGAAATTAGGGTGTACAGGAAGGACAGATACCCAAAGATATGTTGGGTCTTATAAATGGTTAGAACCCATTTTAATAAGGACATTCTTTGTTGAATGGATAACGATAGTTTGGGGATTATGCATTGTTTTCTACCCAGGTGCCACAAAGGGATGAAATTGGATGGATGTAATGATATCACCGAGATGCGCCGGCCTAGGTAATGATCAGGATGGGTGATGATGGATTAAACCAAGAGTGTGGATGGTGAATGATATGGAACCATTGTGAATATGAAGGTAGTGTTGTGATTGAAACTCAAGAAGGATTCGTACATATCCCAGTAGATGTTAATGAATATCCATGTAGTTAGATGGGGGTGATGGGACAACTGAGGTGGAAACCCAGGAGAATAGAGAACATGGATGGGTTCCTGAAAGAAATGGATCCTTGGGTTAAGGTATGATCATCATGAAACAAAAGTGATCAAGGAAGATACTAGGATGAGACATGAATGATGGTCATGAACCTCAAGTAGGCTTCCTACATATCCTTGTGGCAGGGAATTAAAGTCTGCATTGTTCAGTATGGGGCATTGAATAGTGGTGTACACAAAGTACTACATCCTAGAGTCATGTCAGGTCTTACACGTGGTTATCATCCCATTGAAATAGGGATACTCTTGGTTATATAAGTATTGGTAGAGTGCGGGGTCTATGCACAGTTAGCTACCCGAGAACTTGTCTGACAACACTAATGGGCGGTCGAAGGATATGGGCCCCAATAAAGGGGATGATAATGTTTAGCAATGTTTGGGGTTGGATCATAGTGAGGATTCTTTTATACCATGTATAGAAGACATTGATCAAAACCCACAATGTTTGAAAGAATAAATTTTAAAGTCATGGTGTACGAAAGGGGAATACAGTTTAATGCTATGAGGGACGAAGGTGAATAGATGTGAAGGGTTGAGGACCGATGGATTATAGGGAGTGATGGGTTTGAATATCAGAGAGGATGGATATGTACCATTTCTAGGAGATAGGAATCAAAGTACATATATTTTGGTGAGGCATGTAGTTTAACGCCATGCATGATGGAGAGAATAAGGATTATTCCTAGTTAGGAGCCTAGAGATATGTTTTGTAGAGACCCTGATCCCCAGGTGACTTATGAGACATGATATACTAACATTTCATTACAACATTTACAAATAATATATAATGTCTCATTACTATAGAAGATCGCGAGGCTCAGGGTTCTGGGAAACCAGCTGCTTCTAATAAACTTCATTAGTACAAACCATTCTTGAAAAATTAAAAAAAAACGTAGGGTAAGAAAATATGCCCAGTAATGGGTTTTAAAAATGATTTAAGAAAACTCTTTCTTAAAGCATTCATTTTGAATAAAACACTTCACTAAAACAAAACAAAGCATTATCTTTTCTTAGAACATGTAAATCTTACATTTTTGAAAACCACATAAACAGAAAAGAATTACGAACTTGCAATAAACGTTAACATAAACATAATTAGATTGCGCAAACACATGAAGAATAGATGACACATGATTTATAACCATGATTACTTCTGTTCTAAAAGAAATTGTGAGTAAGCAGGTAAATCATTCATAACAGGATTCATGAGTACATAATGTTCTTATTACAATAAACTACAAGAATTACAATTGTTATCTTATAATTTCATTCTCACAGTCAACAGAATTTCCAACTAGAGAATGTCTTGTTATTTGGACTAACCCATAGTCGACCATTTATCATCACATGTAGTGGGAATGTATAATGCCGGAATTTGTCAAGACCTTGCGTCAAGACCGTAAAACAAACATAATATGGGTCAAGGATAACCACCACTCCCATTTCCCATGATAGCACAAGCCAAGGATAACTACCAAGACTGTCGCACATAATGTCTCATGAGACTCATACTTTACCCAATGCATTGGAGCGCTATATAATTCCGGGCGCACCCATCCATAAACATTTAAGTCCAATACATCCCTCAGATATCTTGACATGGTCTCTCATTCATAGGGTTTCATTTATACATTCTTAACCAAAACCCCCTTTTACATTCATATTCATAACTTGAGATGGATCATATTGTAAATGTAAAAAGAACTAGGATTTTGGATTCAGATTAAGAAGTGATCTAAATAAACTAAATCAACATACTATTTTACATGAAAAAATAACTGGAACACTGAACATAATGTATTTTCCTATTAAATTACTTAATATTAATTAAATAAAACCCATAAATTCGTATTTAATCTCCTTAAAACACGCAAAAACTCATTATTTACAAGTATAAATTTTATCGAGGGTACATAACTTTGCAGGTTATGCCAGTCCACTGGTGCATCATACATGATGTCTTAGCATCCATTAAAATTATTAGAAACTTATATGTGTCAATATAAACCAAGTCCGGATAATAATTAATTGAAACATGGTTGTGGAAACTGAACATATGAATACACATTCACCTGGCCACATATAAATTCTTAAGGGGTTCACGCCACTAATATCACAAAAAGTGCATGAATTGTCAAAAGCGCTGATAAATGAAATTTTCAATTTGAAGAACTATTCTTATATCAGACTTTATCCTTAAACTCCATCGTAAACAAAAACATGTACTTAAATAATTTTTTTGTGTTATTCTTGAAATAATAATCATTACGGGTAAAAATAATTTTAAATGAACATCATGTTATATTGTGATAAATTTTAAAACGAGTAATCAAGCTCGTCCCTTATTCTCACACATAGATGTACATATATATATCTATATAATTACATGTAGATATACATCTATGTGCTTCATGTACTTGAATAATCCTACATGTTTAAAAAATTACCCTAAATCTTCATTTTTCATAGTGAAAAATAAAATACAGGGTCATATACATATATAAAAGAAGGTAAATACTTGCATGTATTCCCTTATATATATATCTGTATGTATATACATATATATGTTTAAAACAGGTGTATATGAGTGTGTGAAATCACTGAAACCGAAGAAAACAAGACCCAAGAGCTTCCCTTTTCTCTTGTTTGATTCTCCATGCAGGAAGAGAAAGATAGGGGTAAAACAGCTCTTAAGGCCTTGTATATATATAGGTATATATATACACATAAAATTTATATAAACATGTAGGTTCACCAAAACTGAAATCGAACATGACAAGAACCCTTACCTTCGTTCGACTTACAAAACAGTAAGAGTGAAGTGGTGCAATACAGTTCTTACGGTCTTATATATATATATACACACACACACACATATATAAACGTAGATTGTATATATAAAAAAAACATTTTATCAAATCTAGAAAAAAAAAACAAATAAAAAGATTTCCCTTACCTTTGATCGGAGAGAAGGAGAGAACGATGTAGGAGACGGCGAAGAGGTGGCTGAAAAGATCAAAGATTCACGAAGTCGAAACTCTTCTTGTTTTGGAGAAAATAAAGGTTTTAAAAAAAAATAGAGAACCCAACTTGCGTGGAGACATGCAGCGGGTATCCGAGGTGGATTCGGTGCCTATCCTATAGAAAAAGAGGAGAAGTCGGGTCCCCCGCTGGCCTAAAGAAGAACAAAAATGCTGCCTATCCCACTGGTACAACGGTGCGAGGAAGAAGAAAATGCAGGGGATGACGAAAACCGAAAAAACGAGGGGATGGCCAGGATTAGATGGAAATCGATCGGATGGCTCAGATGCAGTGCAGCTTAAGAAAAGGAACCGCTGTGATCAAGGGTGCAGGATCAGACGGACAACAGGGAAGCGACATTTTAAAAGAAACGCGGGTCTCCCCCCACGGTTTTCATATATTTTTTTAAAAAAACAATATGTTTTAATTTTTTAATTACCCTTATTATATAAACATTATTTTTATTAACCCTCAATTATTACTTATTTTTATTATTTTAGGAATGTTAACGGTTCATTTAATACCCAAGTAAACTACTTAATTCACCCTTATTAGAACCATAATTTTATTTTCCTTTATTAATTATCTTAATTTTCCATAATTGAAGATTTATGTTATTTAAAACAATTGTGAATTTAATATCACAATATTACTAATTATTTTTAAATTCATAAATAAGAGTGCATTATTCCAAATATTAACATTATAAAATACATATGTAAATCATAATTTGACATCGTCTCAAAACTATTAATAAATGATAAAATTATAAACATTTACATTATTATAATTATTTATATTTAATTTAGAGATAAATACAATACCATTAATTTAATGTTTGACATAACATATATAAATCGAGAGTTTGAGTACATAATTTCTTAGACAAAGTTAAACCCATGAGATTCAATATAATTACAAAATAAATGTTTACATTCTCAAGATAAAAACGTGTATAGTAAATGGTGGAAATATAATAATATTAATTCTCACCATTTTGCAATATAAAATATAATTCACATTTTGGGAAAACAAGCAATAAATTAATTATATTATTATTGATGTCATTCTTTAAATATTAAAGAAAATAACATAATTAACTTTTTGAATCTTTCGGAGGTGATCAACTCTTATCTTCAATGGTTCGATAGAAAAAAAAATAAAACATTAGAGGATAAGAAGATCATGGGGGAGCCAACAGTTATATTTATAGCTATTAGGGTCTAACAGTCGGATAAGTGTTCTTATAAAAATCCTGGTATTGTGGTATCCCACACTCAAGGCGACTGAAGGAAAAATAGGGGGATATGGTTCGTGTGATTCCTTTGGTGCTTAGTACGGCTGTGGTGGCTTCAGCCATCCTTATGTATATTCTGATGGATTCCAAATACCCTTACCGCCTTCTCGGTTTCCTTGTGGTTTTAAGCGGTCTCCCTATAATTGCAATCGGGGTTTTAATTGGGATTTTTTGTTAGCTAAACTTCTTGTTCGATTAGTGTGAGTTTTAGTCAACAAAGTGTTACTCGATTGAATAAAATAGCCTTTGATTCTATATTATTATTATTATTTTATAAGATGATTGTTTGTTCGATTAATGGATGATATTGTAAAATAAACATGTCATTACTCGGAACATAGTTTCATGGGTCGTTACATGTTTGGGCTTACGCATGGTTAGCATCCTAATGAAGATTTCATGGCCTTTTTTTAATCTATGTTAACTTGAGTCATGCATGATGCGATAAATAAGAGACAATAAGACACCTCATGATAATGGGGAAAAGGTGTGACCACAATGGGTGGTGAATATGGAATATTTATTGAATCATCTTGGGTTCCACTAGGGAGTAGAAATAGAGGAAGAGGCCTATATAGGGAAGCATCATCGGTACCACTAAGGAGATTTAATAGTGTATGGGTCTTATGCATGGAAGCTTCCTACAAGATCTTCCTCATGTCTGGCCATGAGGGAATCCTAACTCACCGTTAGGTCAAGGCATATAATTGGGGCCTACACATACGTGCTAGTGCACAATCGGGATAATGCCAAGGGAGTTGGAATTATTCTAAATAAATGGTGATGAAAAGTGTGAATCATATGACCAATATTTGGAATATAATGACGGACACATGATGAGGGGATATAACTACTAACTATATTCTAAATGAATCATCCACACTGTGTTATGCTGAGATGGAAGCAATCAAACGAGGGTCAACTACTAACCGCATTCAAATTAAGGGTCCAAACTTGAAGTCTCATCCAATGAATTTTGAGGTGATGGACTAGAATTGTAGGTGAGCTGAAGCAGCATTGGACCAGGCAAATAGTGGGTCCCTTCATACCTGAATGAAGATAAAGATCTGAATGAAGGACAGACAAAGCATGAGGTTGAATGCTGGAATGATCGAACAAATTCTGACACTCCTGAAATTAGACCACTATAATCATAGCATGAGGTATATTATACTTTTCACATACGTAATATCTTATTTGGAACAAGACTCATACTATTATTGAATTATAGGTAATTTTATAGTTTAATGTCGTGTAGTGAGGACTATTGGCATCTTATGCTTGCGGCATAAGGTTTCTCTTGTTTGGAGAAAGAGGCCTCCTATGTTTTTTATATAGGGTGTACTACATTTTATAGTCAATAAGAGAGAACTGTTTTGCATAAGGAACCTAGGAATGGATAGTGTGGGACATACATAAGTGCATCCCTTTCTGGTTTAACCTGGCATATGAGTCAGGTGATGGGTGTTAGATGAGTTTCTTGAGGAATGGTTCCAGTCAAGGTACATGGAGAATTAATTATGAAAATATCAATACAACACATGGGAAATAGACCAAGGGGAATATTTCGACTCAATATTTTTCATGGGGTGTGGAGGAGTATCTTGAATCATGATATTCCACAAATAGAAGTGGGTGTGCATAAGGGTTCAAGGTAAAATTTCGAAGACCTGGCCTGAATATTTGATGGTGTGACTCACCATTTTTCATGGGGGTCATTCACATTAGAAACGGGGGTATCCTTATGGTCCAGTACCACAGACTAGCATTGATCTTGTGTGGGGGTGTGGGATCGCAGCCCCTGCAGTATGGAACGATGGGTATGATGGAAGGAACTTCAAAAAGGATAGGGCTTCATGAAGGAAAGGGGTTAGTAGATCATAGGGTCTTGTGAAGTATGGGTGTTCATGGAGCATAGGGTCTCATGAAGAATGGGAATTCATAGTGATTTGGGTCTTGTTTTGGATGGGTCATTGAAAATCTCAGGGTCCCGTGGATCTTATGTTCTTTTAGAGAAAGGGACTTCGCAATGACCAGGGTCTCGTGGATCATTACCTGATTCATAGAGGGAGTGATTCATGAATACTAAAATATTCATGATTCCTTAGGTGCCTCATATGGAATTCTTCCATTGTGAAGGGAAAATTCCTTCATTATGGGCATATTTATTTGGGGTGGAGGCTCTCATGAACACAAGGAAGGAGATTTCGTGCAGCATGAGGGATGCACATAAGTGGGTGTTCGTGGAGCACATGTGCTCCATGAATCTAGAGCGCAAGGGTGCAACCTTGCAGAATACCCTAGTCAACTAAAGGTATGATGTGGTTATTTATAGGAAAGGGTGTATGAAAATGATAATAAGTGCACAATGAAGAAAATGATGCTTTTCAATTGGATGCAGATCTGTCAAGTTTCTCAAGTCTCTTTCACCCACAGAGGCTACTATCATGACCTTTTTTAAAATCACAAAGGCTCCCATTAAGATCCTTGAACACCCAAAGTATTCCTTCCAAACATTCACAACACTCGTGAAGTATCCAGTCATGTTCCTTAGAATTTCAGAGGCTTCCATCATACTACTCAGCGATCATGGAGGGAGCTCTGCGAATGGGATTCACGAACCAGTTTTCCAGTCCAACTTCAAATGACCATAACTGCTTATCCATAACTTTTTTCGAGAGCTATGACCTTTAAAATTAAATATTGTGAAATAGTATATGCTCTTGGATCATGTATGGAAGAATTTTAAATATCACGTGGACAAATTTTCCTATTCCAAAAAATACCCCCTATGAATGGGGTCAATATTGGATGTGGAGGGCGAGGAAGACCGCATTTTTAGGAAATAGGTAATAAAAATGCCTTCCATGGGATCCACTGTACCTCAATCGTATTGAGGAGACAAACAAACAAATAAATTATCCCACCAAATTCATGCTCGTTTGAGAAATAAGAGATAATAAAATACCATCCACCTATACAAGTGTGGTATGAAATGGAAGATGTGAGGATATCAAAATGGAACATCGGTCACCATTGGGAGAATCCTAAATGAGAGGGGGGTCACAACTGGAAAACTGGTCTCTCTAGACACTTGAATATCTTCTAATAATGTGAATTATTGGGATCAAGTAGGGTAATCCTAGGTGCATTAGAATAAATCTGAATGATGGGGAATGGAAAGTGTGAATCATAATACCCAAAATTGCCAATAGAATTCGGGTGGAATGACGATAGAGGATATATATTGTCCAAAATGGAAACATAGTATCCACAACACATTATCGTAATATGGAGGCAACAAATGAGGTAAATCTGCTGACCATATTCAAAATCATGGGCATAACTCAAATTGTCATCCAATATCTTCTAAAACATTGGCACTAAATGGTAGGTGAGAAAAAGGCTGAACATCCATGCCAATTGGGGGTCCCTTCAGATGTGAAATGTGGTGAGGATATGAATAAGGGGAACTCAAATCATGGGTGGAGTAATGGATTATTCTAATCGAGTACCACCCATCATAAAAAATTCATCGGGTGAGCATATCGGCCTGAATCATGATTTGGCATACATCTAAGGGCGGCCTCCCTGGAGATGACCTAGGATGGTCTATAGTTTTATGTCTAGTAAATGGTGATGATATGAATGGTGTTCATCTTTATACGGTGAGAATTATGCATGAAATAGTTTAACAACTTATGATTAGGATGATTCACGTAGTTTAAGGTTGTACTTCATGGACCCTTCCCAATAGTTTAATGTCATATTACATGGATTGGGAACCCCTATTTTATGTTCGTATAGTTCTGACCATAATTAGGGGAAATGAACCAGGAATGAAAATGGTCCTTAGACTAGGCCCGAGGAAAAATTCTTGGGTGTCACTACGTATCCCATAAGAATGAGAATCAATCAAAACATAGTTCTTGAGAACATCATGGTTAGTGAGCGAAACTTGTTGGGAAAATCCTTTCTCGAGAGGAAGTTGATGCATCCCATATTTATCAAGGGGCATCATGACCTTGTTCAGGGTAGGGAAAGAGTTTAATGTCACGCGTCAAGGACATGGGTACCCCAAATGAGGAATTTGTGGTGTGATACATAAACCGAAATGAATGAGGAAAATAAAGGTCTGAACAACACTGAACAATCCTCAAAGGGATATCTTGGATGAGATAGCCATGAATGAAATTTTACTGTTCAGTGGCTGGGCTTGGGGATCAGATTCCTAAATGTATACATGTATCCTGTAGGGGGTAGGAATCATGCATTACAAAGTTCTTTGTATTCCAAACAGTTTAATGTCCTGTGGTGTGGATGATAGTGTCATAGTTTAAGGTAGTATAGCGAGACCAGTGGGTCACAAAGTATATTATATATATACTACCGAACCACAACACCTAAGCCTAAATGATCCGTGCATAGTGTTGGAAACAAGGATAATTTTATGAACTTCCCTGTCTAATGAGATATTGAAACTATGGAAAGGAAATTTCAGTTTGGGAAAATCCTAGATGAACCAACATTCCTAATTGATGTGTCTGAATGTGTGGAGTTACAACTCTGGGGTTGTCGAGGATCTATATAATGGAATGTGATATTAAACATGTGATTCATAGCTTATGATATTTGGGATGCAATGGTAGTTGTGTGACGACAGAGGATAACTTTTGACCATGTTCAAAATAGGGCATCCATTTCATGTTATCCTAGAACGGGAAAAATCAAACAAGGGTCGACCGTTGAAAATATTTGAGATACATGGTTTCTATCAATGTTTTGTTCAAAATCATTCAGATCATTTTCTCATTATGGTAATAGTGAAATAAGGCCTAACATCCATATCACTAGGGTCTATTTGGATATGATAGGTAATGAAAACCCAAATGAAGGAATGTACAAAGTGAAAACATTACACATGTAGTTTAACAATCATGTTGAATGATAGCAAGGAGTGGAAATCTTGAATAATGTTCATGGATCAGTTATTATAAACCAGACATGAATGTGGACTGAATATTTCCACACCAAACCACATAATTTTGGAGGACCCCTGGCTTGAAGGGGCCGGGGAGGTGAATTTGGTTGCAACTGGACCATAGATAGGAAGCATGAACATCAATATATATCATATAAGGATGTGAATCAAGATAAATATAGATCATGGAGGTGCTATAGGAGGAGGCCAATACCAAAGGGAAGAGATATCATCTTTTAAAGAGGAGCATCATAATTGTTATGTTGTTCAACATAGTTACAACATATATGGGATGAATCCTAGATCAATGTTATAGATATCAGACCATAAAAGTGCCCAGTTTAATGTCATATCTGTGGGGCACGCCTGTGTAGGTTATCATCATGCGGTATAGATGAAGGATGAAGAGATCTTAAGGGAGGTTCGGGGTGTGGTTATTACATTCCCAATGTGAATGAGGATAGATAATTCCTTTCCACACCATACACTTCCAAAATTATACACACGGTTAAATCTACTACTGTACCTCAAGAAAAATTCCCAAACGTTGTTACCTATCCAACAAGGCAAGGAATCAAGACACATAGTTATTAAACATGGCATGAAAAAAATTCCAATGACAAAAAGACAATTTTTTCTCAAATGAAGACATCATCTGGATGGGTAGTAAACAACACATAACCTGGATGATGAATAAGTAGTTTAACATCGCATGATAAGGATGTTAAAGATCTTAGTTTATGACCATAGAGCTCGGACCAAGGGAAATTTGGTTCTTCTATGCAGGCACAAATCGTACCCATATCCCTAAACCCACGTGAGTTGTAATTGGTGTGGGAGAAAAGTGTGGGGAAGATATTTACAACACATGGAATGATCATAAGGGGGAGATTGTTTGGAGTTGAAGATGACCCTACTACACAAACTCATCCTCTTAACGTAAAAAGTTTCACGGAGGTATAACACTAAGGGTATTGAAATTTTACATGAACATTATAGAGT
The DNA here is from genome assembly GCA_963277665.1 of Viscum album. Taxonomy (NCBI): domain Eukaryota; kingdom Viridiplantae; phylum Streptophyta; class Magnoliopsida; order Santalales; family Viscaceae; genus Viscum; species Viscum album. The sequence continues at coordinate 1,389,789,384 of OY728160.1, forward strand.
GGAAAGGGATTTTAATCATGAGACAAATATTTTGGTCATAATGGGAGTCACATAATGATGGAGGATAACTATTGACCATATTCAAATCACTGCATCCATATCATGTGATTTGGGATGGGAACAAACAAGTGAGGTTCGACCACTTACCAAATTTACAACCCGGGACCTGTCTCATAATTTTGTTCTATATCCTATGGGAGGTTGTACCAAAGTGGTAGTCTTTCCATAAATCTGAACATCCATACCATATAAGGGTCCTTTCAGATGTGAATGATGATGGAATCAAAAATAAATGGAGACATGAAGAATGGATATGAATGAAATCATGTCCATTAATAATCCAACACTCTAATTCCAAAATCATAGTGAATGTGAGCACATTAATAAGGCATAAAACGGTCAAGGGGTCCAGTCAGGGGTGGATGACCCGAGGAGGTGAGTGGAGGAAAAGGGAAAATGGATGGATGATTTTTGGGATGGACCGAAAGAAGAAATGTTCAATAATTCCTACATATAAAATATGTATTGGAATCAAGACACACGTAGTCCCAGAAATGCCATCTACTTTAGCATCATGAGATAAGAGAGGAAGGGGTAGAGGTTTCTCAAGAGAGACATGTTTCTGGTATGGTAGAATAACCCAATATGAATGAGGTCAAATAAGTCCACATACCACATCATTCATGATCTTTGGAGAAAACATTGGCCAAGGGTTTGGGATAAAGAATAGATGAACATGAGGTTGGACCTGAGGACAACATGAATGGGCATTCCTATATATCTGGTGAGGGCATCTATCAATCCATGAATAGTTCTATAAATGTCATGTAGTTTACCATTATGCAGTAATTACAATGAATGGAGTGATCTCGAGAGAGGTACATGGTGTGGTTATTGAAAACCTAACATGAATGAGTATAAGGAATGTCCCCAACACATACTCTTAGTAGAACTTAAGAGAAGAGGTTAAGAAAAAGAGAAGGCTTATAAAAACTAGGGATCGACACGAACACAAAATTATTGGGTGATACTATATATCCCATAATGATGGTAATCAAGCCATGAATAGTTCTTGAAATACAGTTTGGTTTGTCTTCACGCGTTATGGATGATGGATATCTTTGTTTAATGTCATACAGTTCAGAAACTAGGTGCCCAGTTTAATGTTAGGTGCATATGACATAAGGGCAGAAAAAGGTGAATCACTGTGCCTGATATTGGTGAGACCCTTGGGATAGTGACAATGATTTAGGATAACTACTAACGATGGTCACAACAGAGTATCCATCACATGTGTCCTGGAATTTGGAAAAACAATTGAGCATCCAATACTGAATATATTCGCAATGCCGGACTTGTGTCAAATTGTCATTCAAGATCCTCCAGTATGTTAGCCCAAAATGGTTGGTGATCCTAGGTGGCATGAGACCAGGCTTATAGGGGGTCCTTTTGTATGTGAAAGATGATATAGACCCAAATGAAAGGATGTGTGAATCATGGTGCTACCCATGATGTTTAATGTCTTATCATAAGGATGAGGGAAATCTTAGTTTGTGGTCATAGAGGTTGGACCAGGAGGTTTGTTTTCTGCTTGTAGTTTATCGCCACACAAGATGAATGGGATCATAGTTTATCGTCATTGAGCTCAGTCCATATACAACTTAATGTCTTGAGGTAGGATAATGCATTTTTTACATCATATTGAACAAAGATATGAAGTTTAATTTCATTCAGGATGTTAATTCATTTTAATGTAATATGGGATAAAGATGATTAGTTTAATGTTGTGTAAAATGATAATGTAGTTTAACGTTGTGTGAGATAAAGATGAGAAGTTTAATGTCATGATGGATGATAATACAGTTTAATGTCACTCGGGCTGAAGATGATTAGTTTAATGTCATGATGAAAAAATTGTAGTTTAACGTCATACGGGATGAAGATGACCAATTTATAGTCATGTAGGATGATAAGGCACATTAACGTCATGAAAGACAAAGATGAGGAATTTATTATCTCGTAGGATGATAATGTAGTTTAATGTCATGTTGAATGATAATGCAGTTTAACGTCATGTGGGGTGAAGATGAGTAGTTTAATGTAATGTCGGTTGATAATGTAGTTTAACGTCATGCGGGATGGTAATTCTGTTTAACATTATGTGGGATGAAGATGAGCAGTATAATTTCATGAATGATGATAATGAAGCTTAATGTCATGTGGGACAAAGATGAGCAGTTTAATGTCATGCAGGACGATAATGGAGTTTAATGTCATGTAGGGTGAAGATGAGCAGTTTAATGTCATTCTTGATGATAATGCAGTTTTATGTCATGCATGATGAAGATGAGAAGTTTATCTTCATGTAGGACGATAATGCAGTTTAACATCATGCAGGGAAAATATGATAGGTTTAATTTCATGTAGGATGATTATATAGTTTAACATCATTTGAGATGATAATGTAGTTTGACATCATGTGGGATGTAGATGAGAAGATTAATTTCATGCAGGATGATAATGCAGTTTAACATCATGAAAAAAGAAGATGAGCAGTTTAATGTCATGTAGGACGACAATACAATTTAACATCATTAGGGACTAATATGAGTAGTGTAACATCATGTAGGACGATAATAATGTTTTATTTCATGCGAGGAGAAGATGAGAAGTTTAATGTCATGAAAGATGATAATGAATTTTAACATCATGCGGGATGAAGATTAAAAGATAAATATACTGCAGGATGATAATGATGTTTAAGGTCATGTGGGATGTAGATGATAATTTTTGCGTCCTATAGCGTGGAAATGCAGTTTAACGTCGGTCCAAATAAAGATGAGCAGTTTAATCTCATACTGGATGATAATGTTGTTTAATGTTAGGCAGTATGAAGATGATTATTTTAACATTATACTGGAAAATAGTGTAGCCTAATGCTAAGTGAGATGAAGATGAGCATTTTAATGAAATACAAGATGATAATTATGTTTAATGTCGTGAAAGGAGAAGATGAGTAGTTTAATTTCATGTAGGATGATAATGCAGTTTAACATCATGTTGGATAGAGATGAGCAGTTTAACGCCATGCATGATGATAATGATGTTTAACATCATGTGGGACAAATATGAGTATTTTAATGTCAGGCAGGATGATGGTGTATGTGTCACTCAACTATATCGGTACACATCCTAACAGAAATACTAATCCATGGTAGTTCATGCTTGGTATGAGGAATAATTAGTAATGATGGGATATCTCTTACAAATGGATGCGCACAAAATGGGAAATAGAGATTTTGGTATGGGAATATCCGAGAGACACTGGCCCACATACATTCCATGAAAAGATGCACAAAAGGGCTACACCAGGGGTGTTGGAGATCCAAATAAACATAGAGAGGTGAAAAAATGGGGAATCATGGAATTTGATATCTAGATCACAATGATGGTGGTGTAACAACAAAGGATAATTGATGACCATATTCGAAATATAGAATCCATATCATGTTACTCAGAATGAGGAAGGACAAATGGGGGATAATCGAGGAATATGTTTGAAACATGGGACCTAAATCAAAATGGAATCTGATATATTCTGGGGTGTTGGACCATGATGGTATGTGACCAAAAGTTCCATGAGACTAGGCCATTAGGGGGTCCCTTCTGACATGAATAAGATAGAAAACAAAATAAAGGGTTGACAAGAAGTGTGGAAATGGATTGGGAGAATTCCCATTTGGAGTCCAACACTCGAGGTCATGTACCAAAATTCACTTGATCACTTCAACATGGCATATCATATGGTCTGATTTGAAACCCTTCTCCTAGAAGAGGGTACTAAGGTAGTTTTTTTTAGAGTGTCATGGTAGTAGATCAATGCTGAATGCAGAAAACACTATCATTTTGGAGCTGATGGAATTACCTAGTTTTACATCATTCAATTAGGATGTGGAGCCCTATCATGCATAGTGTATGAGGAATCCTGTGATCAAAATAGTGTAAGGATATAGTTTAACATCATGTGCTAAGGATGATAGACATGTAGATTAACATCATATGGTAAGGATGTCACATAGTACATTTTAATTTCATGTTATTAGGAAACGTAGAGACTGTCATTTAAGGTTGCATAGCTTTGACCAAGGTTGCTTCAGTTTTATGTCCCATATCATTGAAAAGAATTTCACATAGTGTAACATTGTGTGAAAAGAATGATAATTGTTATACAGTTAATGTCATGCAATGACGATGTGATACCACAAGGGTTGTGTCGGAAGGGGGATGGTCATCTCTAAACCATTTTGATGGCCCCAGATCCTTGAGGGGGAGGGGGAATTCAAATGTTGGGATCAACATAAAATTCACCCTATGTATGTATGGATGTTCTCCAAGCCTGATATGGTCAATCACATGGTTAACATTCCAGAATCCAGTGTCAATGCCATAGGGAGGACCCCTATGGTCGATGCAATGTAGCAGTTGGGATCACATAGAGTGTTGAAAGGGTGGTAGGGTTGATAGCATCCCCTCAGTCTGGCGGTCAATTAGAGCCTATAATTCATGAAACCGGATGTGTCAATATGAAGGGTTGAGAGTGCCCAAAAGGCATGGAATCTGGGAGAATCGGTACGATGGGGCGATATCTCCCAAATGGAATTGAATCCAAGAATGTCGGTATGATGGGGAGATGGTGCCCATAAGGTGTAGATTAATGTATCATTGGTACAACACGGTGAAGGAGCCCAAAAAACATGGAATCTAAGAACATTGGTATGATAGGCTGATGGATATCAGATGACATAGAATCTTGGAACATTAGTATGATGGGGTGGATGATCCCAAACCACATGGAAGCCTTAAACGTTAGTATGAAGGGGTTTTTGGATCCCAGAAGAAATGGAAGCCTTGAAATTTGGTATGATAGGTATATGGATCCCATAACACATAAAATATTTGAGATTCAGTATGATAGGGTGATGGAGAAATGAAGGAATTGAAGATTTGAGAATCTATATGATGGGGTGATGGATTCTGAAAGGCGTGGAATCCTAGAATGTCAGTTTGATGGGGAAATAGAGACCAGAAAACGTAGAATCCATGAATTTTAGTTCAATGGGGTGAAGGATCCTGGATGGTGTGATATCCATGAATGTCGGTATGATAGTGTTATAGAGCTCAGAAGTCATGGAAGCCTAGAGAGTCAGTACATTGGGGTGATGGGGCTCAAAATTTTTGAAATCCAAGAATATCGGTATGGCAGGGCGATGGAGCCAGGAAGGTCTGGATACCTTGAAGGTCATTACGATGGGGGGAAATGGAGCCTAAAAGTCATGGAAACTTGGAACATCATTAAGACAGAGAGAAACCAGATAAGGGATATGATTAACCTCTAAAATGTCGTTCCATTAGAGATGGTAACGTTTTTTTTCATTTTTTTGCTTAGGGGGGACCTCAGTACTTTGTGATAGAAGTACATGGAGGACAATCATTGTAGCTGATGACGGAGATGGGGAGGAACTCCATTCTGGATGATTACAGTGTTGGGAGGACCAGCACACTCTCTAAAAATGGTGAAGGGGATTTCCTTAGTGCCAGTGGTTGTGGTACAGGGGGGACCTCCACACTGGCTGATGATGGCATTGGGGGGGACCTCCTCAATTTCGTGTGGTGTTGTTTGTGAGGTGTTGTTGGGTTGTGGGTGGTTATCCTTATAACACCTTATAATGGTGGAAACTGCATGGAGATGATGGAGTTGGGGCGATGGATGCCCCATGAACATCTTATAAAGGTGGAAGAGTTAGTGAAGAGCCAATGGAGTCGAGGGAAGATTCTTCCTATGCGGACTATAGAGGTTGAAGAGTTGGTGTAGATCTGATAGAGTCGAAGGAAGATTCCCCCATTGTGTCTTATGAAGGTGGTAGAGTCATATATGAGCTAATGGAGTCTAGGGGAGGATGCCCGATGAATTGCCGATGAAGGCGGAAGGTTCTTCAAGGTGCCGATAGTTTCCGGGAGTGGATGAATCATGCGCATCCTATGAAGGGTGTGGGGTCAGTGAAGAGTCATTGGAGTCGGGGGAGGATTCCCCTAAAAAAACCTATTAAGGCAGTGGGGTCGTCGAAGATCCACTAAAGATGGGGGATGGATTCCCCCTACACAACCTTTGAAGGCGGCAGAGTCATCGAGGAGCCGATGGAGTTAGGGGTGGATGCCCCATTCGTGGCACATGAAGTAGGTAGGGTCGGAAAGAGATGATGGACTATAGTCTTAACACACCAATCATTAGTCATCCTTCCATACATTAAATATAGGGTATTAACATGGTCTATAACTTAATTATTTCATTCCAAACATTTTTCATATGTTCATAGTTGATGGAGAATTGATTCACATCAGGTTCCACGTTTTTGTTTCTGACACTTTCTCCGGATCGTGCATCATCATTCTATGGTGTGCGGGTTGTTTACTCACATTCCTGCATTCCAAAGGAAGGTGGTATCCATCAATTCTTTAGGGATTGTTGCTCTCTGATCAAAACAGGATGATGGGGTGTTAGTTCCCCATTCCAGGAATTCCTCTGTACAAATCATCGCCTTGTAGGGTATCCCTCATAGATATGAGTGATGGTTCGTGAATCTCATTCCCAATTACACATCATTGTGGACACTTGTTAATTACACTGATATTATATGGGCATTCCATGGGGTCTCTACCGAAGAGAATCCTCTGGTCGAAGTAGATGGTAATATCAGGTAGGTTGGGGAATCTCTTGATGCATGGACACTGGAAGACATGTATTATTTTTCATAAGACGGTATCAGAATTGTGAAAAACCAGAGGTATCCCATATCAGTCATGGGGTATCATGAGATGGAGTCATTTATATAAGGTTCTACTCATCTTCACTTATTTAACATGGGTTATGTCATGAGTTTAACATCTTACAGAGATGGTTACACTAATGGTGTAGTTTTTAAGGTTTTCTTTCGACATCCCATATTCAACACGGTTAAGTAGTGAGTTTAACATCTTGAGGAGATGGAATTAGAGTGATTATAATTCCCTATAGAGGTAGATCAGATTGGTACATCCATAGTAGGGAGCACCTGGTGAGTTTACAATGTAGATAGATAAGAATGCCCAATAAGAGTGGACCCAGGATGGTGTGTCCCATAAATGGAAGATATCACACCGTGAAGTCTAATCTGGACACAATTATGGGTGGATCAGGGAGATTTCACACCAAAAAGGGTGAAATGAGATGGATGGATTAGAACTCTTGATTAGAGTGGACCTAGGGTGGTGTGTCCCACAAAGGGAAGATATCACACCATGATGTCTAATCTAGACACCACATAGAAAGGTTCAGGGAATGTGAACCCCATAAAGGGGGGTCCCGGATAGATGGAAGACAACACTAAATGAGAGAGGACCCATGTGATGTGTCCCATAAAGTGAAGATACCTCTAGGTGACGAATGATCTAGAAACCACTGAGTGTGGATTGGGGAAAGTGCACCACAGAAATGGGGAAATTGATGGATGGATTAGAATGATCAATGAGAGAAAACCCAAGGTTGTGTTCCTCATAAAGGGGAGATATCGCAACATGAAGTTTGATATAGACCAAACAAAGGGTGGATCAAATAACGTGTTCCCCAAATAGGGGGACATGAAATTGATGGATCAGAACACTCAATGAGAGTGGACCCTGGTGGTGTGTCCCATAAAGGGAATATATCACACCGTGAAGTATGATATAGACACCACTAAGGATAAATTAGGGAAATTGTACCCTAGAAAGGGGGACATCATATGGATGGATTATAACACTAAATGATATAGTACCCAATGTGGTGTTCCCCATAATTGGAAGATATCACACCCTGAAGTCAGATCTAGACACAACTGAGGGAGGATCATGAAAATTCTATCTTAGAAAGAGCAAAACTAGGGTTTACCATTAGATGGGATTTAACCTCTAAGGGGCTTCCAACATTCCGTACATAGAAGGAACAGATCAAAACCCACGTAGTTTAAATGAGTGAGGCTTGAAATTGGGGTACACATGAAGGGAAATGGCAAGGAATTGTGTTGGGGATTACACATGGTTAGATGCCCATCACAAGAGGCACACTCTCGAATGATTGGATATGGATTGTGTGGGGATTATGCATGGTTGGTTTCTTGAGTGCCAAAAAGGCCAGAAATGGGATGGATGGAATGTTCTCACTGGGATGTGGTGGTCCGGGTAAGGATCAAGATGAATGATGAAGAATTGAACTAGGAGTGTGGATGTTGAAAGATATGGAACCATAGTTAAGATAATGGTAGTGTTGGACTTAAACCTCTATAATGATTCCAAGTTATCCTCATGAATTGGAATCAATGTCCAATTAGTTTAGTGGGGCGTTGGGACACCTAAGGTGGAAACTCTTGAGAATGGAGCACATGGATGGGGACATGAAGGGAATGGATCCTTGGGTTGAGGAATGATTTCAAAAAACAGAAGGGCTCAAGGGGGAGACCAAAATGGGACATTAATGTTGGATGAACCTTAGGGAGGCTCCCTATGTATCCTTGTGGTAGGGAATCGATGTCCACATTGTTCAGGATTGTGCATAGAATAAAGCTGTACACAAAATACATCGACCCAGAGAGATGCTGGGTCTTACACATGTTTAGCATCCCATTTCAGAGGGATACTCTTGGTTAGAGCGGTATCGGTCAATTGTGGGGACTATGCTTGGTTTGCTGCCTGGGAACTAATCTGACCCAACTAATGGGAAGACGATGGATATGGGTGCCAATAAAGAGGATTACAACATTTACCTGAGTTTGTGGTTAGACCTTAGGGAGGATTCTTACATTCCCTGTATAAAAGAACAGGATCAAAACTCATGTAGATTGAAAGCATGTAGTTTAATTCCGTGGGGGAAGAAAGAGGAATATAGTTTATTGTCATGTAGGAAGAGGTCTAACCAACACTAAGTGGTTAGTACCGATATATGATAGTGAATGATGGGATTGAACTTCAGATATGATTTCTACATACCTTGTCTAAGAGACAAGGAACAAATTCCACATAGTTGGGTGAGACATGTAGTTTAACGTCATGATGGATGGAGGGAATGGGGATTGTGTATGGTATGTAGACAAAAGATATTCTAGGTCTTACACATGGTTTCCATCCAAATAAGGATTTCATGGATGGTTATTAATCAAAGATCACATGAGCCATTATCATTGTGAGAAAAAAGAAGCAAAAAGACACGTGATGATCATCGTGAAACATTGTGACCATGAAGGGTTTTTATGGGAATTATGAATGGAAGTATACCAGGTGCCACTAAAGAGTGGAAATAGTGGATGGAGCTTACACATGGAAGCTTCCCGACCGCCACTACGGAGTGGAAATAGTGGATGGGTCTTATGCATGGAATATTTCCATATTGTATTCATCTTTTCTAGCCATGATGTCATCCCAACTCACTGGAGGGTTATGGTGTATAATTGGGACTTACACCTTTGCGCTAGTGCACAAGTGGGATAACACCAAGGCGTGTGAATCAGTCTAAATAATGGGAGATGAGAAGTGTTAATCATATGGCCAAAATTTGGTACATAATGAGGGAGGCATTATGATGGGGGAAAACTGAAGACCATATTCAAAATGAGGCATCAAAATCACATTAGCCTGAGATGGAAGAAACAAAAAGAGGGACAACATCTGACCATACTCGAAATATGGGTCCAAACTCAAAGTGTCATCAAAATAATTTCTGGGTGTTGGCCCAGAATGGTAGTTAAGATGAAGCGGCATGGGACAAGGCCATTAGGGGGTCCCTTCAGACATGAAAGAGGATGATGATCAGAATTAATGACACAAGAGGAATGAGGTCGAGTGATGGAATGATTGAACGGATCCAAATTCTCTTGAAATTTCCGAATTGTAATCATGAAATGATACATCTTATGATTTTCACATAAGGAATCCCTTTTTTGGAATAAGAGGCATCCTAATATTGAATTATATGTAATTTTATAGTTTAAATTCATGTAGTGAGGACTATTGGCATCTTACACATGGCGCATAAGGTATCTCTTGTTTGGAGAAAGTGGCATAATATGTTTTTATATAGGTTGTACAATAGTTTAAAGTCGCGTAGAGAGGATTTTTAGGAATAAGGAACCTAGAAATGGTTGGGGTGATATTTGTGTAAAAGAATCCCTTTATGTTTCAACTTGGAATAGGAATCAGGTGATGGGGTTTGGATGAGTTTCTTGAGGAATGGTTAGACATAAGGTACATCAGGAATTGATGTTGAGAATCTCAACTCACATCCTAGGAATGGGACTGAGAGGAATATGTAGACTCAAGGTGTTTAACTTTTTGGAAAGTAGGATCTTGAATCATGATATTCCATAGGTGGATGTGGGGTGCACATAAGGGTGAATGGTAAAATGTAGCTAACACTACCTGAAAAGATAGCATAGTGACCATCCATTTGTCATGGGTGACAATGAAGGTAGCGAAGGGACTAGTCAGTGGGTTGGAACAACAACTTGACAATGATACTGAGTGGGGTATGAGATCACAACCCCTATGTTATAGACTAGTGGGAGTGATGGAAGGAGCTTCACGAATGATAAGACTTCACGAAGGAAAGGGGTTCATGGATCAAAGGGTCTCTCGAAGGATGTGGGTTCTTGAATAATATGGTCTTGAAAAAGATGGGGGTTCATGGAGATTAGGGTCTCATGATGGATGAGACTTTTCAGAGCATTGGGTCTTGCAGAGCTTAGGGCCCTGCAAAGAATGGGGATTTGCGGAGCTCAGGGTCCCACAGAGCATGCCTTGATTCATAGGGGGTGCTTTAGGAAGGTTGAATTCTTCATGAATACTCGGGCGTTGGCCTTCAGAAATGGAATCTCCATTTGGGGTGGAGGCTCTCAAGAACATTAGGATGGACATTTCCCTGATCATGAGGGCTCTATTGAATATGTTGTTCGCTGGGAACATGAGCTCTGAAAATCAAGAGCCCAAGGGTGAAACATGGTGTTGTATATTCATAAATGAACGTATGATTGGGGTATTTGTAGGCATGGGGGTTGAAAATTAATTATAATTGTGCTTCAGAGAAAAGGGAGATTCTCAATTGGAGGCAGATCTATCTTGTTCTTAAATCTTCTCTGACTTGAATAGGCTTCTATCACAGCCTTTGCGGATCTAAAAGAGGTTCCAGTCATGTTCATTAGACTCGTAGAGGCTTCCTTCATGGCCTTTATGGTTCTCATTGATGATTTAGGCATGTTCTGTGTACTCGCATGGGATTCCATTTCCCTACTTTGCGATCACATAAGGAGCTCTGTGAATGGGATTCACGAACCAGTTTTCCAGAACAACTTTTAATGTCAATAACTCTTAATCCATAACTTAATTCATGCTCTAAAACCTGTCAAATCAAAGACTATGAAACTATTTATTCTCTACGGTCATGTATGGAAGTATTTGGAATACAATGTTGACGTGTTTTCTGGTTCCAATTTTTTTTAGAATCATTTCATTATAAAGGGAACTGGGGTATGAATTTAGTATCTAAATCTTGTTTATGATAAATGAATTGTTTGAGAAACAATTTTAGGATTTTATAATAAATCCCCTTGAATGAGGTGCGTTTGATGCTAAAATAATGTTTTATTTGTTTCTTAAATCGTGATTGTATTTATGATGTTGTTTTTTCTTTATGTTTTTTTCCTTGGTAAGATAAATATCATGTTTTTGTCTTATAATGTGGGTTATTCTTAAACTTTGGGTTTCCCCTCTATATGGTAAATTTTTAATGTACCAAGATCCTTTTATGTGTATGGCCTATTTTATAAACTGAATGGATTGATTTATAAGTGGGAACTAGTCTTGTAGGTAATTGACCTTTTTCCAATAACTCCTTTTATTTTCTCATTGAGCCTTATAAATTGAAATTCCATGAGTTAGTAAATTGAATTAAATGGAATTATCTTGATTGAATTTCAATAATTAAATGAATAAATTAGATTTATTAAAATAACACATAAATGAAAAAAAACCTTTGGATTATGTCTTATGAAATGCTAATTTTGAAATTAATTGCCTTGAATGGAATTGAATGTTACTAATGGGACATGTTATAGGTTTTCCCTCATGTGATATAAAATAAATATGAATATTCCTTATCTATATATGTGACAGATAGAAATGATGGATTGGAGCTAATGCACCATACCATTTTTAACTATAAAGAGTCTTTATAGACATATTTATAAGATGGTAAGGGATTGTGGAGAATGGTGATATAAAAGTACCTTACATTGGTTGTTGTTCTTTACATTATGCACCAACGATACTATATGGGAGTTGAGATTTATTCACCCTGTACCATGATTATAATGTTTCAATTATATCTCACTCTCTATCCTAAGAGTGTGGCATCGAATCTCACCCTATTCTTAGTATTTATGTAATATTATTAATTACATGAGCTTATAGGATTGTTTAGAATAGTTATGGATGTTTGAATTATGCCTCAGTCTATCCAGTATCTCGTATTTTATGTATATGGACCTCATTCATCCACTTGCACTTAGTTCAAATTGGTGGATGAAATATATAGTAAAACTACTTATATATCATTACTATATACATATAGGTACTAACATGATCTTCATTCCATTAGTGAGCCAAAGTAGGTAGGGTCGTCCAGGTGTCAGATTGGAACCTAAGCGGACCGGTGTTATCTTTTCAGTAATGTTTGTTGTTTCGAATTTCATACAAAATTCTCAGTTTATATTTCACGAAATGGATTTGTGTAGACACAATAAGCACCAGCATACTCATATTTTATCACAAACACTGATCGAGAACAATTGGCACCATAGTAATATTTATGTTTAAATGTTTTGATAAAGGAAATAATCTATTTTCCAATGTTTTATTTACATTAATATATTGCAGTTGGGGTAGGGGACCGAGCAGGTTCTCAAGATGCTCGAGGAGGTACTCATTAGAAAGACATTATATTACAATATTGTTTTTTTAATTATTAAAGATTTTACTGGTTGAATCATCAATCATACATGAATTGTTGTAAATGGGAATTGGGTACTTTTCTTCAGTTATAATATTATTCTTTTTATGTTATGTCAATCATTTGTTACTACTTCCACTCGTGTATATTATTTATTATTTTATAAACCATTTTGATAATCTGATATAAGGTAATAATCTATCCACTATCACCTTCTAAGACCTTTCATACTAGTAGTATGCATCTAGTGTACAGGGAGGATTGCTTAAGGAAACGTGGAAACCAGTCTGGAAACCGATTTAGTGGCCAATCAGGTCTGGAGGTCATAATATAGTACAATAGAAAAAATCCAATTCTTCATAAATTTATCACCTAATATACACAAATTGTATTCACCCAATAAATTCTGTCTAATAAATTCAATTAAAAACTATGGAGTAGGTAGATGAAAAATTAATTCATTATAGATTCAACCATAGAATGTAATGAAATTATCTATCCTAGAAGAAGTTTAGCAATTATAAACAAAATAAAATGTAATATTCACATTAAAAAACTAATTATCATGAATAGCGAAGGGGGTAAAATTTGAATTGATGAAAAATTCAAATATTTAAACATGATATATCTATTTTTGATCAATTCATAATTAAAATCTAATTATAAACATATTTTTATTTTAGTTTTCACATTAAGATAATTCCATAATTTTGAATATAAACATATTATATTCATTCCAATATGTACACATTCATATTTATCAATATATGGAATATCCATTTAAAATATATGATATTTATTGAACTATAAATATTTTATAATTCAATTTATATTAAGTAAACAATTTATGTCATCTAATATCACATATTTAACAATCATTTAAACCTCGATCAAATCAACTATAAAAACACTTTTGATATGGATTAAATAATATAAAATTATTACCCATTTTATTTTAAATAATTCAAAATAATTAATTATAAAAAATAAATTATTTAAATATAATAATTTTATAATTTTTACCATTATTTCATAAATTATTACCCTTTATAAAATATTTCTTACGATATCTTTCAAACCTATTTCATAAAAATATTATAATTTAGCCAAGAAAAATTTAAATTATATTTCAAATATTACCATTTAATATTATGGAAGAAAATAATTCATAAACAAAGAATTTATTATAAAAATATTATAATTAATTGATATATAAATATTTAATAAATTAATATATCTGCAAATTCATTTAATAATGATTTATTTACATTTTATAGTCCATTGAAATCATTTAAGAATTGAAAATAATTTTTTAAAGTATTTTTTGTTTACCCTTACACCGAATCACTGTTTTTGGAAAAAAATAACCTTCTTCACCCATTACTTAGACATTCTATGTAAGGGTAGATACCATTGAATATTAAATAGTGTATGTCACACAAGGTTACAAGAAGTCTTACCCATATAAAGAAAAAGGAATACCTGGTTTACCCTAACAAAGACCCATTTAGGTTAAGGTAATCGACATGTTTTCCATATGTGCCCACTGATATATAGTTAACACCATGTTTAACCTTAGGAAAACAATATTTATAAGGTTTATTACTTAGTTACCATTACAATTAAATGTATATATACCACATTCCCTTACATAGATTGGTCTATGTAATTCTAAGGCGAGATGATCATTAAACCATCCACACTACTTAATGGTAATTCCATGGTAACCCTTACCCTTCTCAGTTCTGTAAGATATGGTCTTGGTTATATTTATGTAGATGAGCTATGTAAGGTTAAACTATTTGAAAAATAAATTCTAGAAAAACAAATTCCAAAAAAATTCTATTTCTTATTCATTTCAATAAAATATTTCATAAAACTAAATCATGAATCCCTCTAATACTATGGAAGGGTTTTCAGTCGAAAATAATAAAATTTGAAAGAAGCAAAAAATGGTTTAAACGATAATATAAGGATCATTTATTCATGGTATATGAAACCTACATAGAAAATATAAATGAAAACACTCTATAAAATAATATTATATACACTTAAGGGTGTCTATAACATCTTCAAACACTATCACATGGGTCTGATAAATATTACCTGGGGAAGTAAAATGACATAACCTCTCTTTATTTAATCAATGAGATGTTCTAAAATCCCTATACTTTTGAGTGGTATTACCAACCCCTTTAATGTCATTCCACATCATTGTGAGAAGGAGGAATAAGAAGAAACATTTTGGGAATGGGGAGGTTCAAAAAATCCTACAAGGAATAACTCCCTACAAAACCACCTCTTAGATATATTTGATATAGGTAATAAATTTTTCTACGTAATTATTGTCTCATTTATCTGTGCATTGAAACACATGAAAAAATTCCACGGATGATTCTGGAATGCTATAATACATCATTTACAACTACACCATTAATTTTATATATTATGTGATAGATTATTAAATGAAAAAATACATGGAAAAAACACAAAATTATAACAATTATCATTTATCTACAATCGCATATTAAATAAAATAATTTACTCTTATGCTCATGAAAATTATTATTTTCATGAAACATGATATATAAAACATATATCACACACGCAAACAAATACAAACACACACACACACACACACACACTCACACATATATGGAATTAGTGGAAATCTCCATTAGCCAGGTATGTTAATGTAATTATTATAAAGAAAATTTGAATTGAAATATTTGTAAGGTAGGTGAATGGGTGTAATATTACTTATTGTAGTTTACAAACCCTATGTATTATATTTTATATTTGTAAGCTTATTAATTTTGTTTGTATAGTGGTTATTAAGGAAAATTAATGAATAATATAAATTTCATGGTGTTTTCAAGGGAGGCATATGCATGTCTTTCCAACTTTTAAATATCACAATATGTATTTTAGGTTAATTAAATAGAATAAAATTGATTTTCAAGGGGCATTTAGAAAAGATATTTTTTATAAATATTAAATGATCTTTTTATGATAAATAATAAGATAAGTTATTTATTAAATTTTCATTCCCACCCACTTTCTTTATTATTTCTAATTTAATTATTAAAGTAGTAAAACTATATTTCATTAAAAAGGAATGGTTAAATAGTACAAGATAAAGGTTCATTTTATGGGGTTATTTTTATTATCAGTGGTTATAAAACATGATAAATCCATTAGACCATCTTTATCTGGGCGCTTAAGTTGATCAAAAAATATATTTTATCCTAAAACAGGAGCTTCAACCAGGGGTATTTTCAATGTCATTCAAGAGATTCTCTACAGTGTTATGATAATTTTGGCATTGAACTATAGGTTCACTAAACATATTTTTATTTAATATTTTTAAGAAATATCATGTTTTGAAAATAAAAAATCATTATTTTTATTTTTGAATAAAATGTAGAATAGATGGTTGGAGAAAAATTTCCTCAATAGAATTCATTCCAATGTAACCCTTCAAATTTTTAAGATTTTTGGGTTGGATTTTATCAGAATTTTTTTATAGATACCCACTAGAAACATTGTCATCAACTATTATTACTAGAGGTTATCCATAATAATTGATATGGTTTGAGTCTATAAGTGACTTATACCTATTATAAAAATTAATAAAAAAATATTTCTAAAATAACTATCTTATTAGTATAGATTGACACCAATAGCACATGATCATGTATTGTTTCTTATAATGTATTCATAACAATATATATAAATACATGCATTCATACATGAATGCATGCATACAGAATTATATAAATACAATAATATTATGCATGAAAATTCACACTCACACTCACTAACATCTATATAAAAATATAAACATTTATATTTTTATATTTTATTAAATAATAATATACATAAATTTTTATTTTAATACATACTATATATATATTTACATAATATTTTTATATTATTTTTTTATTTAATTAAACAATTAATGTGCTAATAAAGTGTCCCTTAGTCGGTGAAAAACTAGAACGAATAAAGGGCCCCTTTTTTCAGTTCTTATTTAGCGATGATGATGTGCCCTTTTGTTAGTGTTATCTTTAGTGCATATAAAAGTTGATCTGTTTTATGGTCCCTTAAAACATTGGGTTTATCTTATTGTTAATGAAGACTATTTATATAATTGTTAATTCCCATATATGCAGTAGTGATATTTTTAAATTTGTATAGTACATTCATATATAAGTATATAATTTTATATTATCATACACACACACTCACATATATATATCTGTGTGTGGGTTTATATATATTTTTACTTATTTCTAAATACTTATTTCTAATGTATATATCTATATAATAAAATATAAATATATGAATAGTGTTTTAAATTTTTATATATAATTCATTAAAATTAAATTTTATAAAAAATATGTGTGTTTTAAACAAGTATAATTATTAATATTAATCACTACTTAGTACTAAATAATATTTTTACATAATATGTTTTTTTGAAAGTTTCTAATAAAATATTTTAGGGTTTCAAAATCATCATTAATGTAGGAAATTAACGGTAGTATAGAATCCTTCCTAATTTATATAATAATGTAGTTTGGGAATTGTTTTTTAAATTATATATATATATATATATTGAAATAGTATTGGAATTATTAATTATGAAGTGTTAAGAAAAATATTATATATATATATATATTGGAAATCAACATATTTCAGTGAATTTTAATAATGATGGATTATCACATTTCCCGATGTCCCCAATTCATAATGATCAATTTTTATTGGTTTTTTCCTTAATAAATGATTTATTTTATCTTCTATATTTCCACCCAAAATCCATAAATGCTGGAAAATATTATTGCAACCCAATTGACCATACATTCAAAAAACTTGGGTGGTT
Organism: Viscum album; assembly: GCA_963277665.1. Classification (NCBI taxonomy): domain Eukaryota; kingdom Viridiplantae; phylum Streptophyta; class Magnoliopsida; order Santalales; family Viscaceae; genus Viscum; species Viscum album. The sequence continues at coordinate 1,389,807,338 of OY728160.1, forward strand.
GGGGGGGGACTAAACCACTCATCTAGGTGTTAGTTACTCAGCATTATTTTGAATTTATCAAATTGCCAGATTTGTAGAATAAAATCATGAACATCCAAAAAAAGGAGACTTGGAGTGTGTGGAAGATCACCACAACTGATATTATATATTTTTCAAAATATCAATCCTCGGGTTCCATCTAGATTGGATTCCATTTGTAAGATTACAATTTATTTAATTTAGTAACTCATAGATACCAAAATATAGTTAAATAATATTCACAAAATTTTGATCATGATGGTATTTGAAACCCTGTAGAGCCTTCCTTTTATAAGATGATACATGGAAATCCATTATATTTAAATAATAGTATTTATAATTGGTAATTAAAATAAATGAAACAATCATTCATTTATTAAACATATATAAATCAATAATCCTTAAAAAGAGCTGATATACATAATTAAATTGACAAAAATTAATATTGAAAATAACCCTGAAAAATTATTTTGTCGAATTTTCTAAACATGAATTTGAAAAGTTACTATGTCTTGATTCCTCATTAACATTTATTAATAGACCAAATTTATTACAAACTATTCAAAATTGTTATGGTTAAAAGCTGAATTCACTATTACATATTAGACAATATTCAACACTACCCATTGTCACCTCTAATAAAATAATGATAAATATAATATGTTTAATATTTTTAACTAATGTCACTGATATATATACCCTATATCTGATAAAATACAATAATTTTCCATGAATTTTTTATCACATAAAAAGGAATCGCGTATCAGTAGTTCTATTAGAACAAATAAAGGGTGATAATTTTTTTTAAAAAGATATGTTATTCATTTATGAACTTTCAAAATTGATTTCATGTCAATTTTACACAAGATGAGGTTGTTGTGACTCAATATTCATGTTTTCAATATAAATGTTCTATTTTAGTTTAAAACACATATCCATATCCTAAAATAATAAATCATTGTAAGATTGTTTTCAAATTTGAGTACAAAAATTAATAATTAATTTGTGACCCATTGGAATTGACTGCACATCAATCTAATATACAATTACCTGATAAATATATTAATTAACAAAATCATTTCTCATATGTGGATTTGAAATTCTTTTTTTTGTATGGATGTTAACTTATTTATCATTCTACCATTTGTTTGTGTTCTAATTCAGGTATGAAAGAAATGATTTTTTTGAAATTATACTGAAATTTAATATTTTGATTGGAAAGGGGTCATTAAGTGTATCTTGGGATATTTTTGTTGGGTTTATACCTAGCACTTAAACTCATTGTTTTATCCCCTGTGTTCGGACTATGATTCTTTGTTGCACCTTCAATATTACTGATCTATCATGACTATTATTATGGCTTTATATTGCATTGGTGCCTGATTTATTCTCCTCAACCATCAATCAAACATCACTCGAGCTCACTCGTTCAGTTCGGTTCATAAGTGTGAGGTGGAAAATGATGGTTGTCTTCCTTGTTTTGATATTTAGGTTGTGTCAGGGGAATTGATCACCCCTATGCCGTGTCCCATTGGTGTATTCTCACATCCCTCACCTAGGTTGGGATCTCCTCTCATTTTGGGGACCATGTATTCAATTTGTTTTTTATTCATAGATTCTAGTAATATTTCATGTCGTCCACCATAGTACACTACTAGTGTGATACAAGTGGTGGAGTTTAAACAACATCCTTCTTAGATAAGATGTGTTTCCAAGTTACAGTTTGAAGAAAATATAACCTTGAGTATAGGTGATTCTTTTATCCTTTAGGAGTATAAAGTATCTATTATGTCTTGAAGAGAAATGGAAATCCTAAATAAATACATCTAATGTTTTATATTTAAGTTCACTACTTTTAATTTTCATATATTTATTTATTTAATGCACATATCAATATTTGAGTTTTTATTAGACTATATGTTGTATTTATTATTCCTCAAGCCTTAATAAAACATTTGTGTGTCGGCAGGTGGTGTTACATTCATGAATATAGGCCCCAATGAGATAAAAGGACACTGAAACCATTTTTCTAATGACTAATTTCTTTTTTAAATGATTTATGAATATTTATTTTATGTTTTATTTAATTATTTTTAAGAAATAATACAATCGGTCTTTTTTTATATTCGTATGAACCATATACTTCTACTCCCCCAGACAATGTTGTAAACATCCTCATTAAATTTTCTTTTTTTAATAATTTTCTTATTTCAATTTTTTTCTATTTTTAATTCCACACTTCATTCTTGTATTGATTCACCTTAACCATTTTATGTTTTGAAATCCAAAATATTATCCCAATTTAAAAACCCTATTCATATAGTAATGTATATCCACTAATTTTGGCATGTTCTTTTGGTTGTATTCTAATTATTATCCACAAAAACTTGGTATCCGATATAATGGATAAACACATAATCATCAACTTTTCAAATAAAATTTTATTGTGACAGTTACTTAAATATGTAATGAATTGAGTTGGAATATTTTCATGTTCGACAGGGATTAATTCATGCCATGTTCAAATATAATAATATTTTTATTACTATTTTTCATACTTAATAGTATACACTGTTTATCAAGACATATCTCATGATGTTCATTTTATGTTGTGTAGTTCTATTCTTCTTTATTTATGTGATAAATTTCATAGAGAACTTTTTTTATAACTACTACTCCTATTATATGGATTAAGTTAGAAAAATTATATATGATTTCCTCACATGTTGGTAGGATTTTATAATAATCATCACATATTTACTTTCAGAAAGAAATATGGTAGTTCAATTAAATAACATTTTGATTAATTTAAAAAAATCACATTAGATCCATCCATAAAAAATGTGATTGTTGATGATGAAGACCACGTAATTATTATTTTAATTTCATATGATAATCCCAACAACACTTAATAGAAACAATGATGTACAATCATTAATCCTTGAACCAAAAATAAGGAATTACTTCCCTCATGAAATAATCTCATTCCTACCCCACAGTTAAATGTGATGAAATGATTTATTTTACACGCGAATGATGAAAATATATGGGAAAAAGAGAAATAGAAAAATAAGGACAAATTCAGGGATAATAAACCACAAAAATTTATTTTTAGGTATTGGGAGTGAATGATTGTTCTCTTTTTTTGTGTTGGAAATGTGCATATTGAACTTGAGTGTAGAATTCTCAAAAAAAGACCTAAAGACTATGAAAATAATAAACTAGTCCCATCTTGGTGATTCTGGCCAAGACACATCCAAATTTCTGAATCTGTCTAGCCACATACTCACCTGTGACTTGATTCTGTGCTCAGGATGCTCATTTCATATGAGTCCCTTTGGGGATTCATTCTAGAATTTCGTAGAAAGAGTATAAGGAGATGTGTTTTTAGGAAATAATAGTAGGATTCAAGTAAAATTATGTGGTTTTATTTTTATATAACTACATAACCACTCCATCATCACTTTTCTAGATGTTAAGATGGTTCTTGACCACCATATGAACTAGATATGTGATGGAATTCTAGACTAAAATGTCATTATCCTTATGTCTAATTTAGGATTCCTAAAAAACAAAAAATTCTCTAGAACTGTCTTTAATTCTTTGTGTATTAATGGGATATAGGTTATGAATTTAGAGACCCATTAATGACATTTGGTAATATTTTAAACTAAAAAATGGTAAAAAAATATTATGGTATAGGACGTTGATGTATGTATGCTACAAGGGTCTAGAGGAACTCAATAAACATTGGATGTTGAATAAAAATACTCCACAAAACCACCCCTTCTCTAAATAACGTGTAATGCTTAAGGCAAAAAGTGCAAAACATCATAGGTTTAACGTAAAATATTATTAATCCATGAAATATAAACATTATTTTTTGTGGGTACTATAAAAACCTACATCCCATTGGGGATGATTATATTCTATAACATTTATTTATGATTAATATAGGCTGTTTTCGATTTACAAACTAAAAATTAAATATGAACTATTCTAAAGAATAAAAACATGGGAATACATCATTTTAAATTAGGATGGAAAGGAAATTTAAAAATGAAATTTGAAAATGGAGTTTTATACCACTATACTGAATTTATTCAATTATTTCAATATGAGGGGATTTAAAGACCATAAAAAGTTAGGGAAACCCCACAATATAAATGGTCTTGCTAAAAGAAAGAATAAAACAATGTTTTCATTATTATAAAAAATTATTTACTAATAATGTCTATATAAATATTATTAGGTATAGGATTCCACTATAGAGGTTTATCTAATAACTATATTTCCATATTTTAAAAATCACCTTATATCCCTGGAAGAACTTTGGAATAATAAACCCCCACCCTATAATCACATAGCTCTCTTAAGATGCACTATATATGCACATTTCTAGACATATTAGCTTGATCTTAGAACTATTAAGTGATTTTTTTTGGATATCCAGAAGGTTTCAATGGTTATAGACATTGGGTTGATAAACCTAGTTACCAAAAGAGTATAATTATTAGATATGAGGTGTTATATGAATCTTATTTTCCAAATCTATATTTTCAACACCTAACAGTGATGGAACAACCATTGATGGAGCTATTGAAATAGAACCATTAAGAGAATTTATGGATACTATATAGAATCTTCCACCTCATCGTCATTATATAAACCAAGGTAAACTATGTTGTAGTTCATTTTCAGATTCTGATTTTGAACCACTTACCAATGAAAATGATTATCAGTTAAGCCATGATAGACTTAAGAGGGTTCCTAAACCTTTTTCCCAGAATAGCCTATAGAATATGGATTATTATGCCTTTATTATTTCCCAGGATCTTTTTGATAATTACCATTAGATTAATGATGAATACCTAAATGAAATATATTATAATCATGGGATCTTCTCAAAGGGTTAAGAAATGAACTATGTAATGAAAAACCAAAATTTTTCTATCATAGAAAAACCATCCACTATAAATGTAAATGAGTGTATGTGGAGTTATAATATAAAGGATGATAACACATCTAGAAAGAATATTATCTTTAAATATGGACTAGTTTCAAAGGGATCCCATCAATGAGATGGAAGATACTATTCTGAGATTGTTTCAAAATTTGTTGGAATTATTCATTAAGGTTTTTATTTACGTTTTCTTTTTTACATCATCCTACAAATTTAACAACTAGAAGTGAAAATATCATTTCTTCAAGGTGATATTAATGATAAACTATACATGAACCCTTTTGATGGTTACTCAATGTAATTCAAATCTAACACAGTTTTTTTTAAATAAGTCATTATATGGTTTAATATATGCCTCAAGGTAGGGGTATATAAAATTTAATTCATTTATGTGTGATAACTATTTCACTATGTGATATTATGATTTTTTTTAAAGAATGAAAAATGTAATAATTTTTTTCTGAAATTGATTGTTGATGTCATTGTTATTATTTTCAATAGTATAAATCATATTACTAATGTAAAAACTCAATTTAATGTTATTCTTGAGATGATGGAATTAAGGGTAGTTATGGAGATTCTCGATATATAAATCCATAGTAATAGACAAAATAAACTGATATATATTTCAAATATAATATTATATTCTAAATGTTCTAAAAATACACATAATTGATTCTCTTCTGAAAAAAATTAAATGTTTTATTGAGTCAATCACCAATTGATGATGATTATTTATAGTTTAGGACTAAAATTCAATATGAAAATATTGTTGGTAGAGTCATCTATTCAATTATTTATACTAATCCTGATATTTCCTTTGTAATCATGACACTTAGAAGAATTATAGAAAATCTCAGTAATCCATATTTTCATTCCATAAAGTGAATACTATGGTATTTTTCATGTATTTTTATTTATCTTTATTTTATGGTAAAATTTTTCTTTGTCCTGAAATAATTGTTGGATATGTATATTCTTAACGATTGAAATTTTGAAATGTAAAATTCATTAACTGGGTATATTTTCACTATTTGTGGAGGCCGTATTTCAATAGATAAACTTTATAAACATACAAAAAATTTTCATTAAACTTTGTTTTTAGCATAAATATAATCTTATAATAAAATTATATAAACTAATTAATCAATAGAAAATAGTTAAAATTTTCAAAATAAAATGGTTCATATAAATATGGTTCATTTATGTTTTGTTTTGTTTTTCATATAAGCTATCATGCACAATATTCTTTTCATTAATCCTCCGGGAATCAAGAAAACCTTTCAATATAGGTTGAAATTATCAATAATAAAATAATTTACTTATAAGGAAGTGTATTGAATATTAGATTAATGAATGTATCCTTTCCTAATTGATAATTTACTTGGAATTAATTAATTTAAGTGTTGTTTTATCACTAATATGTTTATTTGTAAAAATACTTCACTATTTTTATGAGACATGATAGCTCACTTGGGAATTTAGTGATATTAAAATCAATTATGGATTCACCTAGGCTACTAGATTCTCCTAATATTATAATCAGTTTAAAAAATACCTCACTTATCTTTTCCCATGAAATTGAATGTTATTTTTCCTTACTACCATTTCACATATATAAATCTAAAAATACCTTACATATTTTAATATCCTAATCTCACATTACCACATCCCTGATGTTGAAAATTCATAAATTCTCTTTCGATGCCTTTTTATGATGTTTCATACATTGTACTTCTGATATGATGCATTATTTTCACATTATTTTGTAATTGTACTCAAATTTAATTATATTATTTTGATTTTAGTATTTTTAGTTCCTATTTCCCACCTACCCACTCATCTTCTATATTTTTATCAGTATTAGATCCTATTTCGTTTAAATGTTTCAAAAAAACTAAATATATTAATTACTTCATCCTTCATATTATTTTTACATTTCAATGTCTCATGTATGTTTTTTTAATGATGAGATAAAATATTACAATTAATTTTTTTAGCGTTTTTGTTCATTTCATAAATTTTTTTGCTACATATAATTCAAGTAATTATTATATCCTAAATATTTTTGTCAGGTTTGACCATCATTTTTTTTGGGAAATTATTTTTCAGGAAATATTTTCTACTATTTATTTCCTTAACATTTTATTTAATTATTTTCCTATTTTGATAGTCATTAACATACACTAAATTGGTACGCATTATCTCTTAACCTCCTTCAACATCCGGTTTTATGTTTCTTGATATTACGTCAAAATAATTCCATAGGTGAAAACATGGTAGATTTCAATAGCTCTCCACTAGATCTCTCCATAACTAGACTAAATTGGAAACAATTTTTCTATAATTTATTTATATATATATTTTACTCTAATACGGAATCAATGAATTTTGTTTTAAAAATTATTTATGATAGTATTGAAGGTTTTTCATTTATATATATATTGTTTTTTTATGTAGAATTTATAGTATCATTTGTTGTATCTTTCAATTTTCATCTTATTTCTCCATTATTATTCTCATCTAAAACTTATATTAGTGTGGAATTTAATTTTTTCATTCAAATAAATCTATTTTTTATTTACAATTTGTTTCAAAATATTGTTTCAAGATTCAAATTAATATTTCTATTTTAATTTTTCAAATCTGAATATATATATATTTTAAAACAAATTTCTTTTTCACATTGAAATGTGGGTTTATTCCATTTTTATTTAGGTAAAATTTTTTAAAACATGGTACATGCATGATATATAATACATTACATTATCGTAACTTTTACATCCAATAATTGAGTTATAGAAGAGAACTATATGCTTTAAAAACATGTTTGTGTCCCAAAAGGTAGGAAACCATTATATATTGTTTTACTATTTTTGGGGTTTTGTATTCTGTATTGTTTTCTAAAACAACCATTTGAGTTTTTTATATAGTTGGGACCTTTTCCCATGGTTAACCAGGTGTTCAATAGACAATATATTGTATCAGTGAAAGTGGAAGTACAATGATTCAAAACCCTAAAAATCCTGTAAAATATTACAGAAGGGTATTTACATTGAACAAATACATCATGAAAAATGTGAACTCGGTATTTATATCCCAATACTAAAATAAATTTGAATTTTTTACTAGAATTATTTATTAGTGAATTATGAGTTCCTATTCATATTGGCCTTTTATTGAACAATAAAAACACATTCTTTTTTATGAATCTATCTTATTTTCTTATATGTTTGAAAAATAACTTTTATAAAATCTTCCATAATTAATGTCGTGAGATGGAGAATCAAAAAGTAGATAATAGTGAACTATATTATGTATTAATCAATGGGATATCTATAAAGATATATGGATCTACAATTGATTCTGATATTAGGTTCTAGAATTATTGTGGTTAGTGGTGTTAAAAATGGTTGAAGAATCAACCTTTGGGGACTTATTTAATGGAAAATAATTCATAATGGAAAACTTTTAATGTCATTTGTTTTTAGAATATTGTTAATTTGTTTTCATAATTACTTTTATAAATAATATCCATTATTTACAGAATAAACTAAAATATTTTTTTCTATCTATGTTGGAGAGGAGTAAAATGTGTTTGACTAGTGACCTGGGTTCCTAGAGGAAAATAGATTATTATTTTTAGTGTAATTACTCCAAATTTATAATGAAATATGTAAAAAATCTAAGTGTAATGATGGAAAATAGGCTGAAGTATGGTGGGTCAAATCATTAACTACCAGTGTTATGATTCCAAAATGTTGTGGGAGTAGAAATTGATTTGTAATATATTTTTATTGCTACTATAATATTTGAATAATATTGAAGGTATAATGATAACATTTTAGTTCTATTTGTATATATTTGAACACTTATGGGCCCTTGGTCAGCGAATTTTAGATGTGGTATTTTTTTGAAATTTTTAGTTTTAGGATTTTAATTATAGCTATTGGGTTAGAACAAGGTATCCTAATTCTTTCAATAATTATACTTCTCTTTTTAATTTCATTATACCTCATCTAAAAAGTCCAAAGGTTGTTACAGTGATCTTTTTCATTGGTAATTGATTTATTAATAGATATTCCTTTTTCCCTTTTTTCTCCCAAACCACATAATTTATTTTTTCCAAGAAAAATATTTTTCTAATGATTTACAATTTCAAATGTGAACATTGGTAAAAAAATAAATTATGCATTACATATTTATACATGATACATACATTTAATATAAAATAATGTCTAAATTCTAGATATTTAGAAGCTACCATGTTGTGATAATTTTAGAGTATTAATTTTCACAACATTTAAATAGGATTCCAAACAAATATTATCAAAATTCAATTTGATATTTTCATTCCACATTCATTATGATTTTAATGAAATATATTTTTGGGGGGGGGGATATTTTTTGGCAGATTAATGCATGTCTACCCTGATCTTATTTAATACCCAAATATGTTCCTTCTTTGATTCCATAGAAACTATATTATTTATATTTTCTAGATAATAAATTTTTTCATTATAAATTATATATCAACCTTATTAATTAAGATAAATGTGAATGTTTCCCACAAGGGATTAATTTCAGAGGGTAGTTTTTGTCAATAATTAATTTGGTTATCTCTCTAATGAACCTTCCAATTTTTATAAAATATTTTTTCCTAATCCCATTTGTATCTCAAATTTTCATTAAAATAACTTTTGTAATTGATTGAATATATTTTTATAGGGGATTTGAGTTTGTATGTTGGTTACTAGGCATGTACCCTTTTTCAAATATGTATTATATTGTTTTAAGCATTTCAAAACTGGGTTCTTTCACTGTTTCTATAGATACAATATTATTTAATTTTTTTAGTGGATAACATAGCCTTAAGATTATGAGGTGAATATGGATAGCTAGGTTTTAATTTATTCATGATTATATAATAATGATTTTTGAATCATTCATTCCTTCTCCTAACATGAAAAAAATTTCAAGTGATTTACTTATCAATTTCAAATTATATATATCATTATGTGATTACATTTAAAATATTACACACCTTTAATTTTAATTTTATTCTTTTAAAATTTTTTATGTTATAGTATATTAGTTATATAAATATCTCAATAAAATTCCCTAATATGATTCAGAACTTTGTAAAGTAATGTATCATTTAGTATATGATTAATCAATCTATGACTCCTTTGACTATATAGACCAAACAATAAAATTGAAATACAATTTTACATATAATTAATTATTAATATGATAAAAATAACAAATTTCTCTAATTATTTCACCATCCATGTCATTATATTTATTATAAAAAACTACAAAAATGATAACGTATGCTTAACAAATAAAATCATCTATACATTAACCCATGGAATGAGAATAAAAATTATTGTATATTAATATCTCCCATAAAAATGATATTTTATTTTAATAAACCATAAATGTAAACTTATAAACTATAATTAATTTTAGTTATGTATTTTTTCATTAGTTAATTTTAATTTTTTCCATTTTCTTCTAATCTATTTGATTTTTTTGGTTTTACATATTTTCAGTACATCAATTGAAAATTGTTTGAATATAAAACATTGGATCACTAGTTTTTTATTGTATTGATTGATTACAAGTCTATTTCTTTTTTAATTTGTATAATTTATCTCTAAAAACATGTTATTTATGTATGAAAAAAACATACCATAATAGATTACCTTGGTAAAAATATCCAATGTTGAGTAATAAAAATAATTTTTTTCTTCTCTTGATGGATAAGTTATACATGTAGTCTATTTTAATGAGTGGGTTCTACATTTTCTATATTCACCTAGCTTCACCTATCTATTTTAAGAATTCCCCTTTGGTCTATTTTAATTCATGGGTTCCAGATTTTACGTCTTCACCTGGATTTCAATTCTACGCATATGTTTATTTTTATTAATGATCAAATAACCCTATATACTAATAATTACAAGGTTTTCTATGACAACAAATAGATATTCCCTTTTTCTTTTATGGTGATTTTCAAAACATTGTGTCCTTTGGAAGTTTTTGAATTATTTTATTTATAATTGTGAACATATATACATTTTTTTATTTTAATATTATTGTTTAAAGAAAATAATCATCAGTCAATTAAGTGGTTCTTTAATATATACTCAATGCTTCCCTTCTAGGAGTAATGAGTTCTGGATCTATCATCCAACTATTGGAGTTATCCATCTTGGTTTCAAAGCCATCATTCAATTTATGTGTATTCTATTTTACCTCAATTTTAAACTTGTTACACATAATACAACTGTTTTATAAATGAGTGAATTTTTTTAAGAATTTCAATTCAAACAAATTAAATATTCTAAATAATTATGAAATTGATTTATGGATATGACCTAATAATTTTAAAATTTATGTAATTATATTTTTTGTAAAAATTTAAACTAATCAACTTTCAGATTTTTTCATTTGTATGCATATGTTCTATATTACATTGCCATTATAATATGTGTTTATATTGACTATGTGCATGATCCCCTCCATTGATAGTGAACATTTACATGATCGTGAATACATCACTTAGGTCACAGTGATTAACATTTGCAAAATTTTATCTTTTTTTTTCAGTAAACATTATCTGACATGTTACTTAACTAAGTATTTTCAAAAACCTTTAAAACACGATTTATATCGATAGATATTACATTCACTATATGAACTCAAAATATATTTCACCCGAGATAGTTCAAATATAGAGGATCATAGGTACATGTTCCAAATAAAAATTTAATAGACCATACTACTCTCATTGAACAGGATCAAGTGTTTCGTTCAAATATAATGTATCGCTATGTAAATATCTGATTCTGGTTTTTAGGTATTGAATATTATTTACCACTATTTATTTCCCTTATTATTTTTAATATCATTTTATGTTTTATTAATTAAATCTTATTTTCATTTATTCTTCATCATACTTATGGAAATTTCATATTTTCCTAAATTATTTGTCACACAAATAACCCTCTTATATTAATTCCCTTTTTTGTTATACTATTCTATATACACAATAAATTTCACTCATTAAAGATAAAAATTGGTTTTTTAAATAGGGTTATAGGTATGAATTATGGGACACCATACATAGAAGTGAAATTTTTATATCTTTGGGGTTTGACATTTGGATTTTATGAATGGTTTTTGACTGATTTACCAAACATTTCCTTATAGAAAACATAACCTTATAACAAGGATGAGGATAGTTCTTTGCATCACTTTTAAATTTTTCATAATTGATCCATATTTTATTGATGAATTAAAATGTTATAAAGTAATGTTCAATTCATCAAACTATATATTTATATTCTAACTGATATAGATGATGATCTTTTTGAAAGGTTCTCTATGCCTATAAAAGGACAATGTGATGTATAACGTGGATCCGAAACATAAGAGTGAATATACAAAGAAATTAATTGAGAAATTATCCATCACACATACCTTAAAATACACTCAGTGTATATAAATGTAAAAGAAACTATAATTAGTGGTAGTGTTATTTTAGTTGATACATATGGTTGTAGTGTCATTATTGTGTGTGAAATGCGAGCACATCATCTAGTCCAGTAAAACTATTATGGTGAAGGAACTCTACAACATATTCAAACTCATTATCCCCTAATATCACTGATTTTTTATGATCCCATCACCTGATATCCCAAATTCATGTGGATCAGTTTTCTTGTTTTATTTCATAGAACAAGTTGTACATTAGTAGCTATATTTTGATTCTCATCACATACAACATATTTTTTTAGGCTTATAGGTTGTAATATTTTTTTAGTTATGGGTTTTTTTTGATGTATTTTCTCATGTTATGGATTAATTATTTCCTCAAATAGTGGGATTTTTTCTTGTTACATAATTTAAATTGTTTTAATTTTTTATATTATTTACATCAATGGGATTATATTAGGTCTATCATGTGAAACTAAAATTTTGAAATTTCATATACTATAGAAAAAGAATCACTTACTCGTATCAAGTATATTATTTAATTGCCTATTTAGTTGCATTATTTTCTTTTTTCTTTTAGATTTTTATATAAGAAATTGTTATAGATTCGAATTCATGATATAGTTTATAAATATGATATTGGTGTCAAAAAACACAAAAAATAAGAGAACTATTATAAATATATTTGTTTTATTTTGTAATCAATATTTCCAATATGTACTATTTTTTATGATCGATTTTTACATGATATTTTTATGAAATTATTTAAGAATATGGAGTTTATGAATTTGATTTTATTACTAAAACATCATTATCTATTGGAATTGAACATCTCATGATGAAACATAAAAAGGAATGATACTTAGGTGATTATTTTCATTTTTAGTCTCAATTAGTTATACATGTTTTTAATATGATCGCTAAAAGTTATCCTATAAAATGTTATATTCATAAAATATATTTTTATTATTTGGTTTGTTGAGCCCTTCCCTATTAAATATTAAACTAAATGATTTGTTTGAGTGGATGTTGTCCTACAAATGATCCTTCAATTAATCATTATCTGCAAAGCTTTCCATTAAAAGATTGATATTTCCATAATTGATTCAAATATTTTCATTTTTTACTACATTTTTTGTATCAATGAATGATTTAATATATCTTAACCCCCTATTATGGAACTTACATGTCACCATTTTTAGAAAAAATTGATCATAGTGACTTTTATTTATTTTAATTTTACACAATTTTTCTTGATTAAAAATGAAGATGAATGATTTCCTTTTCCATATTATGTGACACAATTTAACTTTATTGGTATAAATATTACCATGGTATTAAAATCCCGATTTAATGATTCCGATATTTTATAAAAAAAATACAGAAATCATTTTATAATTGTAATGTTATTTTATTTATAAATTCATTTTTATTTTTTTCATCATTAATGTGTGATTTAACACATTATTATAAATACTAATAAAGTTATATTGAATGATTAAAGAAACATGTCATCCGATATATATTAGAATCAGTGTGGCATTCTTCCATTATTTCATAAGATGATACAATTTTTATTTCATTGAAATGATACATTTTTATTAAGATAAATTAATTATAATAAGTAATTGTTATGTTAATTTATTTGAATATAAAATATTCCATTGTGTGTGTGATTTATGAAATACACATAGCATGTTTTGTTTGACATATGATAGATTATATCATACAATAATTTTTTTTACAAAAATAATACTTTAAATATAATTTATATGCTTTATAATGCTTATGAATGTATATATTGATTTATTGATACAAAATCATGAGCATGTTAATCGAAATTTTCAATTGAATGATTATTTCATGAATGTGTATGAGTAGGGGTACTATGGGTGAAACATAATGATGGATGCTTGTAATGTATTTTTTCACCTTATTTTGACTTTAAATGAATCATTATATTATATATGGAATAACCTATTATTGGATCCCCGATCTCCAGGTACCCTTTATTTATATATTTCATCACATCACCTAATAACTAAAAATGGTTCTATAAATTTACCTATTCAATTATTTATGGATTTGAAATAGAAATCTCAAAAATTAAAATTTAAATAACTTCATTCTCATTATGGTCTTTTCATTAATTCTTTTTACCTCGAAGGCATCATGTTATTGAAAGTAGCATGAACTAATCCACGATCCTCGAACTTAGGAAAATTTTCATTCTAAATATATCATTTATGATTTTCATTGAGAAAAAAAATTTCATTATTTATTATTTTAAAATTAAAATTTTTATATATAACTAATTATTACTAACTAAAATATTACTCATCCATTTTATTTTAATATGTCTTGTTAGTAGTTTTATGATATTTTTCAATGTATTATCCTATAACGTGTGAATTATCTTTATGTAATTTTCCATATTATTTACATTACTAAAAATTACATTTAATTAAATATTATTCAAATATATTCAAATTTTAATATATACTAATCACTTATTCCATTGGTTTTTAAATATAAAAATAAATTTTAACAGATATCTTATATGATTTTATAGTCACTTTTAGAAAAATATTGATTTCATTATTTTTATAGGTAGCTCAACCAGGTTTCAAAAATTATTACATGAGTTAATATCATACATTAAGTTTTATAAGAAGCAATAATTTAATAAATAGTGACTTTTCCATAGGTGATAAAGAATTATAAATCATTTTTCATGATGGTTTATTCTCCCTTTTTTACTGCCATATTATGTGTTCTTATTCCCCTTTAAATATTCCATGATGATAATTTTTGTCTTACCTAGTTGTAATATTAATATTTATAATTGAATTAATGAAATCATATTATTTTAATTACATGAGATATTATTATACAAAATTACTTATTCTATCATGTATAAGAAGTTATTCCTAAATGTTTGGCTATTTTTTAGTAGAATATTTAGTAATTTTTTTTCATTTAGCTCATTTATGTTATGTTTTGAGAATAATGGTAAATAATTAATTATTTATTCTTATTAAATATTATAAAATAATATTATCTTATTAATCATTGTAAAATCACAATTTCATAATATTGATAATATGTAATATGTTTCTCATTTAGCTCCTATATTCCCTTTCTATGTAGTATAAATGAGTATGGTTTTCGAAATATGACGTTACACAAAAAAAATTTACAGTAATTCTGGTGGATTTTCTATGTCGTATTTTATATTGATAAGAAATTTATCTGAATGACACCCTCTAAAGAGGTTATTGTTCAAAAAAAATTATACATAGAATTTTCTTCCCGGTTAATATTTTATGACTAATATTATGGAAAAAAAATCAAGAAACTACAACTATTATTTATTGATTAATATTAACTACAAAATAATAAATATCAATTCTTACACCATGTAATTGTTTCCACAATTATATATACATTTTTATGTACCTGATGACACTATGAATTTTCTACACTATTTCTTATTTATTTTTATTCACCATCAATTTACAATAAATATTTTGGATTATTATTTTAAATATTATAGTTTATGATTTCCATAATTAATTGGAATTAGATCCTATTTAAAATCTCATATATTCTCCCACACATTATGTAATCACAATACCATGGAAATGGATTTCAAATATAAAATTATTGTTTTTATACTTTTACGTTTCCTTTCTTATCTTTCTGGTGCAAATTTATTTTGTCTTTTTATTAGTGAAACTTTTATTCTTACATTATTGACTATTTTTGGATGGAAAAATATTGATATAGTCCTTTGTTTAAGTATGAAAGTTTTTTGAGCTCTTGGATTTAATTAACCCATATTTTTTTGGAAAGTATTATTTAAATTCCACGTTCTAACCATATGTTACAATTTCTTGATGGTTTCTCAGGAATTTTTATTCATTTGGTCCCATGCTACAATCATCACAAACACCCCCACCCAAATTCCAAAATCTCATATTCCAAAATATATGGTCATTTGTCTTGCCTCTATATTAAGTATAAAAATGAATTAATCACTTGACCTTTTACAAGAGAGCGTGTTCTATGAAATAAGTTAGAACACATTTAATAATGAACTACGTGGACAATCTTTCATGGTGGAGTTCAGCACTAGTGTTTGCCGACATCCCATGAAAGGGCCTATAATTTGATTAATAATATTGTAATATTTTTATTAATATCGTTTGAGGAATTCAAAAAAATACATGCTTATTATATTCTATAATATTCTATCTATTAATTTCTATATAGACTATATTTTATTCACTATATTGTATTGTGTCCTTTCTCATAACACTGATGTGCCTCCCACTTTCGTAGCAGCAATTCAAATTTTCCCATACAAATGATTGTTTTTTTCTAGAGAGATTTTTTTTCAATTCCACCCACCCGTTATTCCTAGAAATAATCTGATTATTGGTTTTCAATGCTATCCCCCTAGAGACATGTTTCTACACCAGCTACCTCAATTGTATTTATAATTTTTTGAAAATTTATTATAATTGTGTGAGGAATAATTCCATATTTTCTTCTTTAGATTTTAGTGTTTTCATACAATTATTTATATTAAATAATAAAACAATGTATGTTCATGGTAATATATATAAGTATATAGTATATATACCCACCCCTAAATATCCCACTAGACATCAAAAGATAAATAATTAACATTAATAAATAAAAATAAAAATAGGGAGTGTATATAAAAATTGTAAAAATTTAGGAACAATTATGTTTTAAACATTCAAAACCTCTTTAAAACATATTTATTAAGTAAATTTTAAATTACATTAGAAAACAATATACAATATAAAAAATGAAAAAATTTATTATTTTTTTATAAAAAATATACAATGAACATAGTTATGCCCAACCCCCATCCCCCTCCCCACAACAGTAATATATACGAGATTTATTTTATAAAAACTATTTTAAAGATGTTAACTATGATCCCCTTTAATATAAGAGATTAGCGGTGATTATAATCTATCCCTATATAACCTTCACTAATATGTCGGGTTTTTTTTCAGTTGTGTATTTTAGATAATATATTTGTATTTTATATATTTATATATACCATGGGGAAAAATCTAAGTGGTCGGGTCATTTTGAGGTCTTAGGTAACTCTTAATATCAAATCTCACCATATACATTGTAGAACCTAGGAGATGATTTTTGTAATTTTTAATTCCACCTCAATGATTATTTTTAAATAAATATATATATATACGTGTATAGAAATTATGAATTATTAATTAATAAAATAATTATTTTTCATTTATATTAATTATTATATTAGTTATTATAAATTAGGAATTATAAATCATTATTTTTTATTTATTTTTTTAGTTATTATTCATTATTAATATATTTTAATAGACACAAATATTTGTTTAATTTTAATTAATTACTTAGATATTACATTTTGTGATGGTTTAGACTTCATGAAAAAATTCAATGTTAAATGATTTTTATTTCAAAAATAAAACTCAATGGATTATTTAATAAAATATAAAATTCAATATTTTTAGATGATTAAACCCATTATTAAAAAACAATCTTGAATAGTTTCTGATTTATAGAATCTTTTTAAAAAAATATATAGTGTAAAATTTACCAATAGTTTGGAAAGCATCTTCTGAGAATCCATTGTAAAATAATTTTTTGCTTACAGTGGGTGGTGAATAAATTAGAGTGGTTAAGAAACAACCTTAACCAAACAATTGGAATAATATTATGGTGTTATATTAAAACTTTTATATACGGTGGGAAATTTATATTTTATTAATGGCTAGTTATGTTTGAATTCTTGATTTTTGTTGGTAGGTGATTTTATATTAATATGTGTGGTGGGGAAACATATACATTTTCTGGTCAATTCATCCACATTATTTTCTCATCCCTTATAAATAAGACAACTATTTGGAGAATAAAATTTAAAATTTTGTGACTTGTTGAACTTTATTTCTATCTTTATGATTTATATTTTTTTTAGATAATAATTAATACATAATATTATAAAACCATGGTCAACATGGATGACCAATAATTATGTAGTGGTTATATTATTTATTTTGAATCACTATTGTTGGATGAATGTCATTATTATTCACATAAAAATGATGTTTATGATCTGATTGTGTTGTGACTATTCAATTGAATTATTTCATTATTATAGTAGTAATTGTGATTCCATATTGATAATAAATTATTTCATAGATCCATGATATTTTTACATGGTAGTGTGATTGTTTATATATCATCTTGGACAACCAAAATATAATTAGTGAAGTAATTTTTAAAAGTGAGACTTTGTTCTTTTAATATTTGTTCTATTGCGGGTCCTTTTTCTTTCTTGGACTTTGAAATAAATAATTCAAATTTGATGGTTGGTGATGTATTTTATTTTTGGATTGTGTGATTCATATTACATGATCATTTCATGTCCAAAATATTGAAATAAACCCAATTGATTTTATAATCTATCATTATCAAATCAATAAATATTGACGAATAAAAAATTAAATAAGTGCAGATTTATCATAGTCAGTTATATTTTTACAAACCAACCCATGTCAACCCCAAGCCAGTCACCCAAGCTTATCTGCAACAAGGACTCTGTAGAATTCCCAATCCTCACAGGCTGGAAACTAGTTTCAAGGAATCAACAGAGAAAAGAGAGATTGATTACACAACATTATATATAAAAGTAGAAGAAATAAATAGAGAACCCCAATATACATAAATATTCAAACTAAATATCCGGACACAAAGACTAGAAATAGAACTAACTAATAAAAAAATAAACCTAGAAACCATAATATCTGTGTGTGGTCCCCATGGTAACTCTATGATACCAAAACCAACCATTTCCCATTATGATCATGACCAAACTGAAAACTACACCAAAATATAAAAACAAGAAAGAACAATTGGTGTGAGTATTAAAGATTTTTAATCATTCGTAAACAAATATATTCCCAATTCACTTATTTTCTATAAAAACCCCTACTTCATGAGTGAAATACAATATATAAAATTATTATTTTCCACAACCTTCCTCTATAATTCAAAACATGGTTTGTTTTAATTTTTCACTCTAAATCTGAATTATTTTCAAATAAGGAAACATTATCATTTTAGGGGAAAGATGATGCTTTCATTTCAAAATAAAAACCAGATATTAAAAAACATTTAAAAAAAACATTCTTCCAAAATCCATTGAAATCCAACCCATCACTTTAAAAATAAATACACAAAAAATGAGAGCACCATAATAATCATATAATAAGGGAAATAGAAATAGGAACATAAGAGTATCCAACAAAAAACAAATCCCATTCGTCCCTCATAGAACATAAATTAAAAAGGGGCATGGGAAATATTTGGGTTCGACGTGAATAAGCTATAACATACTACCCATCTTAACTCATCCAGGAAATCATGCCTCACTCAATGAAAAAATGATCAAACATGCTCAATAACACCCTATATGGATTGATAGAGAATCACTATACCATATTAATAAAATAAAACACAATATTCAATTCCTTGACATGGGCCACTAGTCAGCAAAATCCAAACTAGTGTAGAAACTGTTCACTGAAAATCCACTAGCTACACAAGGTTCACATGTGATGAGTATATAAGGGGTTGAGCTGCCCGATATCAACCAAGAATCCATTAATATGCACATATATCATATATAAATAATTCTCATAATAGTAATCACTAGAGTCACATTAAGGATCAATTTTTTTACTTACAACTCATAGATCTAAACAATTTCCACCCCAAAGACCTTCAACTCTGCTGAAAGGAAATTGGTCATGAGGAGTCCACATAGAGGACATACCAACCCTTAAGAATAAAAAGATAATGAACATTAAATAGCTTGGAAATATCATCCATTAATATATTCATTGAAAAAGGATTATAGAAGAATTGTTTTCAAATTAATCATTTTCACCAATTTCACAAATTGTCTATTGATCCTAAATCATCACGTTCAATGGAAAAACCCACCTTTCGAAAAATGATCAAACACATAATTTTTCATTTGACACAAATTTTAGAGACTTAAATTTAGGCACTCAGACCACATTTCCAAAATATAACCACTTTCATTTAAATGAAAAACA
This sequence comes from Viscum album, assembly GCA_963277665.1. Lineage (NCBI taxonomy): Eukaryota > Viridiplantae > Streptophyta > Magnoliopsida > Santalales > Viscaceae > Viscum > Viscum album. The sequence goes on from OY728160.1 coordinate 1,389,827,987, forward strand.
AGCCACACACCATCATCACGAGCAAAAATATTTCCCTAACCCTGGAACATCTAAAAATTTGAAATCCAAACCATTTAGAAAATTAATTTAAGAACTCAAAACATCCATACAAGTGAAAAAAACATTTATAAATCCAATAAAAGCCTTAAAAATCTCAAATGACCCAAAATCTATAACTTAACATTTTATCCAACACTTGGTGTGTAACATTTTACGAATCAATTCCATAAATCACAAAGAAAGGATGAAATCACCACTTTTTACACCAAACAATTATTCCAATGATCACAAGTCACTATTTTAAACATTTAGATGTCTTTAATAACCTAATACTAGTGAATCTTAAATAAAAATGGAAATTCAAATGTAACCATACCTCAAATCATAGGATCTTCAACAATGCTAACCTGAAACAAACTCACCAAGGTTCCAAGAGCTATGAAAAAACTAAGAGGAACCGTATGAAGAAAAATTACACAAAATAAATCATTGTAAAAATGAAACCAAGGCTTATATGATTAGGTAAGAAAAATTACACATGGGAAAACAGAATAAGATAAAAGAGGTATAATAGAGAAAAAGATTACCTTGAAAAATCATGATTAAAACATGAAGAAATCAAAATATATACACCATGGGAAAGAATAGGATTATTAGAGGAGAAATTAGGATCCCCATATGGGCCACATGATCCATGAGTATATTAAAATGGGTGTTTTGGTGTTAAAATACAGAGAGGGAGAAGAGACATTTGGAATTTTTAATGACCAGTTCACTATGCATGGTTTCATGCACAGTTACAAAACCATTCACCAACCGTGTGTCCCTCACTGGACACACATGGCTACCACAAAATATTTGTAAAATATTTTTTAGAAAATGTACCAACCATGTAATATGATTCAACCAATAAAATGTACCTCACTAATTTCTTTCCACATGGTTTGATAAACCATATTATGACATGTTCCATGCCTCAAACACCAACCCAAATCCAGATAGTTTCATAGGATAGGTTGCAAAAATTCCTCTTGCCACGTTCCTATCATTCCCCACTTATTGTTAATCCCAAAAAAATCTCCAAATAATCATAGGAAAAGTAATTAATAACCAAGAGATCAAAATAAACAATTGATGAAATGAAAATTTAAAAACTATCAATCCCAGAACCCAACAAAAAAAACGGAAATCCAATAGAGGAGAAGAAAAAAATAATGAAAAAAAAATCCTAGTGTAACAATTCCCACCACCAAGAAAAAATTCCACCACCATAAAGTCACAGTATTTTGTTGGTGATCAATCAAAGAAAATGGTTTTTAAAAACAGAATGATCCAACCTCTGAAACCAATAACACCTCAACCAAACCAATGAAAACAAAATATCTTACCCAAAACAAACAAATGAATCAAAAAAACTTCTCAAAAAATGACAGATAACATGTGATACAATTTCTACAACCATGATTCATTAAATACCCCAAGGAACACATAAAAATTCCAATGTTCACTGAAAGTAAAAACTATGAACCAATAACCCCAATGAAACAGACCACTACCAAGCCAAAACTAGAAACTAAACAATAATATCAACAAATGATTTTGGAATAGAATCCCCACTATTAGAAAAATATAACATTAATTTTTAGAAGAAACAACAATAACTCCCACGATGGGTCTCCCCTACTATTAAAATTGACTATCTTGATTCTAATCAAGAACACCCTACTGAGACCTATAATTCCCAAAACAAGGGGAAACATGATGAAGGAATATAAAATCCAAATGATGTACCCAACCATGATTCATCATCTCCAGATAATCCCAAACCAAAATTAAAACCACCTCAAGAAGGATAACCACAAAAGGAATGATAAATATAATTTTCATATGAAGGGGCACCAGCACTTGAATTTCAAGAAAAAGTGATTGTCATGCCTACTCACAACTAGAGAGGCAGTTTCAAACCATAATGATCGCAAATGAGGAAATGAGAACATTATGAATCTATCCACAAAAAAGACCATTCAAGGATAAGAAGATACAACATAGAAGCTTATACTTTCCCAATTCTATCAATGGAGAAAAAAACTAGACCATGAACCACCATACCACTAGTATTTTTGACTATGCAAGGGCTTTACTCTGAGCTCTGTGGATAGACCCCTGATGTTTGAAGCATCCATCTATTTGTAGTAATAATCTAATAATATTTTATCTGATCTTCTTCTATTTTAAAACTTCCAAAAAAGGAAAAACACATTAATTTAAACAAAAGATATCAAGGGATTGAAAACATCCACATTTATAATAAGTTTCAACACTAAAAACACCACCAGACACAACCATTAAATAATAAGAATAAGTAAAATAAGAGAGTCTCTAAACTGAGACAAGAATATCCCCCTACTACCACAATCTGGAAATGGTGTTTTCCTAAGGGGTTGATATGATTCCACCATGATACCAATAAATATAAAAAAAAATATCTACAAGTGACCGAGGAACCCACAAGTATAGAATGTATTTTATGCACTCAGATACGGAAATTTCATATGATATGGGTTTCCACACTAATGAAACACCATGATCATGTTCTCAAAATAATCATTTGAAAGGTCTAGATGCCTTTTTTATTGCTAGACCGGAACAAACAACTTTAGGATATATTCCAATATCCTTAGTAGATTTCCATTTAAAAAATCAATAGAATATATTATATTCATCCACCTCAATCACTCCTATTAAAAAGTCCTCAACAGGAACATCATTCCTCACTACATTTTCAAAAGATGATAAAACAACTTTGACACCTTAGACTTAAGATTAAGAAGAATCCCTATCTCAAAGTGTCGATACTTAAGAGAATCTTCCACATCCACCTATAGATGATAAGATACTAGGTATAAAAAACAACCAACGAACTCCAACACTAATCCATTTCTATTCTATAGATAGCACATCTACATTCCCTTATTCACCTTCACCAACTCAGAGAAATACTATTAAATGAATAAATCCTTGAAGAATCCCCATGTAATATCTCACTATGGATTCTTATGATATAATGACTTCAAACACTTCCTAGATGGACCATCAATATTAAGGGTAGAAAAAATAATTTTTAACTAGTTAGGAAACTGAAGAAAACAGAAATTTATTTCAATTTTTCACATCAACTCTTCAACATTGAAGGGATCCACTTGATCATAATAGAGATGGTGATTTAACATTGGAAGGTCCAGAACAAAGTCCATTATTAATCATATTAAAATTCTACTAATGTGGATCCACCTATATCTTCACCACGAATATCTATTAAATATTTGGAGGGGAGAACACTAACCAACAAGAAAACAAAGATCTTAAGAAAAACTAACTCATCAACAAGATTTCTCAAACCCCAAAAACCGTATAAGGGAAATTTCTAAATAATAATGAATCACATCATACATCCATTTTCTATTGAAACACCACAATTTTCTTCTTAAAGAAATTTTTTAATGAAAAACAACGTTGTGGGTTGGATACCCACCTATGTTATTCCATGGATCCTCACATATGCATATTATTGTGCCTTCTCGGTCACTCATTAACTCATTCCAATCTGGGAACTCATAAACCCAATAAATTATCCATCCACTTTCCTATAAATATGTTATCATTTGATAACAAATTCAAATACCAAAGGTCAATATATCATATCCTATTTTGAAAATAAAGCATTCATCCCATGATTCTCAGCTTCTCAAATTTTCATCCACTTCAAAATTCAAAAATCCATTCAAAATATTATAAACCACCATGTAAAAAACCATTTTCAAACTCCACACCACCATCCAATTTATCTTTGTTCAAATATGATTTAATAGATACCATCGAAATATCAAATTAATCCAATTAAAAACATTTTTAGCAGCTCATCATTTTCTATGCAACCAAATGTGTTTGAGTAAAAACTCATTTCTTCTTATTAAAAATTGATTTCAAAAATTATTTTTAATATAAAATTCCACTTATAACCAAAATTTTCCAACAAACACCAATTTTTTATTTTAATTCGTCTATCATGAAAAACTAATTCCCGTTTTAGCCAAAATCCATCTTACAAAAAATCTATTTTCTAAAGAATTTTCAAAAGGATTATAAATTTTTTTTACATATCCTCAAATCATGACCACTAACACATTAAATAGATTTTTCAAAATTTCCAAAATAGGTGTTTTAAAAACAATATTCATAATTTTGTAACACCAAAAACAACTCTAAAAGGGGGGACTAGGGTCGATGGGTGACTTGGCCTTATGGTTAGTAGTGATATTCCAATCACATCACCTCAATGAAGTGTCTTCTTGGACTTTTTCCGTGGATCCACATGGATTTATAGGCCCTAAGATCTCATGAATGACTATATCCCAACTCTATTTTAAAATATCAAACCCAAAACAACCAAAAAAACATAAATAACCACACATAACCCGATATCCCCTGGAAACTCATGGTTCGGTCTGGAAATTGTTGGCCAGACACTCCCTCAAACCTATATCACAGGATCCAACAATCTGGAAATATTTACCATGACATCCCAAATAACAATGGCCACCCTAAAATCTAGGTCCTCTAATGAACTAGACTACATAGATGTCTTTTTGTCAGGAACCAACCTTGGAAACCCCCCAACATGTAACCCAATCCAATCTACAACAAGTCTCAAGAGGCGTTCCCAATCCTCATAGAATAGAAACTAGTTTTAGGGAATCAATTGAGAAAAAGAGGGAATGATTTCACTCAATTGAAGATAAATAAAATACATGAAATTAATAGATAATCTCAATATATATAAATATTCTAATTGAAAATTTTCATGACCCATCCCCCGGGGCCCTTATCGTGACTACCAAAAACCCACCGTCCATAAGCCAAGGGCTGAAGACTATCACCAAAGGCATAAATCCCAAAACTGGGAAGGCATTGCATTTATAATAATAAACAAACGCATAATAGTACACAACTTGAAGCCAACAACTAAGTAAAACTGTATACAAAATAAGTGATTGAAAGTTAAAGCGGTCCAGAAATATAATCCCAACAGGAAAGTACAAGTACAAATGAAAAGCAAGTACAACTGAAGAAAAATAAAGTAGCTACTGGGTCATCCTCTAGGGTTCCTACTTGAAGGGTAGGTACAGATAGTCTCCTTCGCACTCCACGTCCGTCCGTCTCCTCTGTGGACCGTCACGCAGAGTGGTCCACCTCCGGGTACCATCCAGTCCTGCAACTCTCTACCTCAGTCCGCGTTGTCTGTCATCTGCAACCAAAACAACGAGGTGCGGGCATAGCCCATGTAGGGGTGAGTATAATGATACTCAGTAGGGACCCCAATACACTCAAGGTCTCACAAAATCGAACAAGGATAATCCAAAAAGTATGAAATCAGTGGATAACCATTACATAGGTATATTCTCAAACATATACCTTTGTTATCTAGAAAACATTCTCAATCATGAAGAAAGAACAAAAGTAATTGACTCAGCTCAAACCAGGATTTTTATTTATCTGAACCCTCGAATACTGGAAAACCCCTCCTCTATCAAGTACAAAGGTCCTAATGTGTCACACAGAGGCTCTTCCCACTAACATGGACTACTGAGGTACTCCTCCTATCGAGTACCGTGGATCTGATGTGCCACCCAGAGGTGCATCCCACCGTGGGTCAACCGCGCTCACACAGAGGCGCTCCCCTAGTAGCCTGCTGAGATACTCAAAGTGTCGAGTATCGTGGGTCTGTCGTGATCGCACAGAGGCTCTCCCCACTATGGGTCTGCCACACTCACACAAAGGTGCTCCCCACTGGGCTAGTTGAATCACACCGAGTCGAATCAGTATGCAGTCTCCAAGTCTCATCCAGCTACTAGGTTTCCGCACAAATGCCTACTCGTCTCTAGATGATCTTCTCTACATGCTACTGGTTGATACTCCAACTGTCATTAAGTCCCACTTATAAGTATATCAACGGTCCACAACGTCATAGTGGTCTCAACACAATAGATGGCGTGTTAATCGAATGCTCGATATGTTAGTTATTAGCCTATTAGTCTCAGGGGTCCGGCTGGATTCGTGTACGATCCAACCTGACCATATCTCAATTATACCGAAACCTCTAGTGGGGTATTCTCAAAGAGACGACTTCGCTCCAAGAATACTAGTGCTACTGATGGCTTTTCAAACGGATGTCTAGTGCCAAAGATAAGGCCCAAGTAGGTAATGGGTCAGTAATGGGCCCAGGTCCGATCCGACCCAGTCTGGGTCAACCTTGTCCGACTCGCTGGGTCTGACCTGGCCCGTTGGGCGGGTCAGCCAGCTATGTTTTTCCCCGGTCCGCTGGATCCAGCCCAACAAACTGCGAGTGTGGTTTGGCTCGTAGTTCTCCACATAGGCAACTCAGTTCAAAGGCTGGGGGCCGGTTCGACCAGTGCTGTGAGGGGCGTGGCTTGGCTGGCTCGGCTCGGGAGGCCTATCGGCAGGGAGGCTTGTGGGAAGGCTGGTTGGTCGTTGGGCAGGCTGTGGGTGCACCATCCAGGGCGTGGCAGGGGTCAGGAAGGCCTCAGAAGGGGCCTGGCAGGCTGCGGGAGCACTGGGCAAACCGCGGTAGGGGTCGGGCAGGCCTAAGGGGCACAGGTAGGGCGCTGGATCGGGCGAGGGGGCACAGACAGGGCGCGACATGGCACCATAGGGCCACAGGCTGGCAGGCCGCGCACCGGGCCGGACACCGGGATGTCACGGGGAGGCGGGCCTCGCGCTCGGTAGGGAAATGGGTGGCTTCGGGAAGGCAGGCCGTGTGACGGGTAGGGCGCAGGGAGGCTGCGTGCAGGCGGGCCGCGCGCCGGGTACGACGTCGGGATGCCGCGGGTAGGCTGGTCGAGTGCCAATTGGGCCAGCGGTGTTCAACTGGAATCTTCAAAGCGCTGCGAGGGTGGCATGATTCATAGAGGCCACAGATAGCACAGCCTTCATTGGTGCCTTCATCGTCATTGCCTCATCTCCATGTTGTAGAACACCACAAGAAAGAAGAATCGGTGGAGGATGTCGGGCCATGTTATGTTGGCTCATATCCTCCACGTTTAAAGTGATATCAATTGGTTCTTCGAAATAGGATAGATGAACATCAATTGTTTAAAACCACCAAATGATTTCTTTTCAAACAATGACGAGAAAATAAAAGGGATAAAACGAAAGGTAAACCCCCTACCTTTGATTCATCGATCGACATTCTTCGTTCGTTGATGATGTTGTGGAAAGAAGATGATGAAGTTCGTCGTTCGCCGCGTTCATCACACACACCCAATCCCCGTGCTGCGTCGGCTTTAGAAGACACTCCACATCGGCAGGATCCAAGGGAGGAAGTATAAGAAGGTTATTGGTGGATTTTTTCACGTTCTTGGTTCTTTGTAAGGAGAACTTCTTTTCTCCCAAGCTCCCCTCTCATGCTCCCACCAAAAGAGAATTTCCATGCCAAAAATAATATAAGTTATCTATTATTATATTGGAACAACAATTTAAAAATGGAGGAATAAATTAAGAGGCTCCCATTAATAAATTAAATGCGTTGGCACAATTGATTTATGGGGAGGTCAAGAGGCTCCCTTTAATTAAATTACATGTGTTAGTGAAAATAATTAAAAGGGAAAGGTGGCACCAATTAATGGTAGAGGAGGTCAAGGGATTCCCCCCTCATTAATGTGGGGAGTATGGAGATTTTCTACACTTCCATTAATTTTTGCCACCATTCCCTTTTAATTATTTGAGCTACCACATGTAATTTAATTAAGGGGAGTCTCTTAACCTCCCCATTAATTAATTGTGCCAATGCTTGTAATATATTAAAGAGATCCTCTTAATTTATTCTTCTATTTTGAAATTGTTGTTCCAATAAAATAATAGATAACTTATATTATTTTTGGCTTGGAAATTATCTTTTGGTGGGAGCTTGAGAGGGGATCTTGGAAGAATAGAAGTTTTCCCAACAAAGAACAATGAACGCGAAGAAAGCTGACAACAACCTTCTTTGACTTCCTCCCTCGGATCCTACCGATTTGGAGTGTCTTCCACGGCCGACGCAACTCGATGATTTGGAGTGCATGGCGAACACGACAAATGAAAAACATCATGAACTTAGATCTGAAACACCGTCAACAAATGACGAACATTGATCGACAAATCAAAGGTATGTGGTTTACCTTGTGTTTTATCCCTTTTCTTTTCTCGTCATTGTTTGAAATGAAATCGTTGCGTGGTTGTAAATAATTGATGTCCATCATTCCTTTTTCAATGAACTAATTGATATCACATTAATCCCAGAGGATGCGGGCCAACATAACGTGGCCCTACATACTCCGTCGATTCTTCTTTCTTGTCGCGTTCTATGGCATGGCGATGAGGCGACGAAGACGAAGGCAGCAACAAAGGCCACGCTACCTGCGGTCTCCGCGAATCACGCCGCCCCTGCGGCACACCGAATCTTCTAGCCAAACACCGCAGGACCGAGCGGCGCCCGACCCGCCTACCCGCGGCCTCTCGGTGCCCTGTTCGACACGCGGTCCATCTGAACGCGGCCTTTCGGCGCCCTGCCCGGCACACGACCCTCCTGCCCGCGACCACTCGGCACCCTGGCCGGCGAGCGGCCCACCTGCCCGTGGCCTCCCGGCACCCTCCTGGGCACATGGCCTGCCTACCTACGGCCTCCCGGTGCACTGCACGGCACACAGACCACCTTCCCACGGCCGCCCGATGCCCTGCCCCATGCACAGCCTACCTGACTGTGGCCCTCCGGTACCCTGCTGCGCCATGTCGATGCCCCTGCACCCTGCTGGGCACCCTGTCAGTGCCCCGCTCCCCCACGGCCTACCCGGCCCTTATCGTAGGCTGCCTGGTGCCCCCTCGGCCTACACAGTCCCTACCACGGCCTCCCCGGTTCCCCCACATCATTCCGGGCACCATGCCAACACCCCCACGACCTGCCCGGCCCCTGTCGCACCCTGCCCGGTGTGCCCGTGGCTTTCCCAGCATCCAGCCAGCCAGCCCACTGGCCTCCTGGCAGACCAACCACCATGGGCCGAGTCGCCCGAGCCCTACCATTTGCGGCTCTGGCCGAACCGACCCCGGACCTTTGAGACGAGTCGCCTACATGGCAACCTCCGGGTTGAACCGCCCTCACAATCCGCTGGGCTGGGCCCAGCGAACCGGGACAAAACATAGTGGGATGACCCACCCAGCGGGCTGGGTCAGACCCAGCGAGTCATACTGGGTCGACCCAGACCGGGTCGGCCTAGACTGGGTCGGACTGAGTCTGTCCGACTGTGCCGGACCAGAACCGGGCTGATTACTGATCTATTACCTTCTTTGGCCATATCTTTGGCACGGCACGACTATTTGATGAACCTTCAGCGACACTAGTTTTTTTGGAGCAAATCCTTCTCTTTGAGAATACACCACTGGAGTTCATGGTATAGTTGAGATGTGATCAGGTTGGATCGTTCACAAATCGAACCAGGCCCCATGACTAAAAGGCTAATAACTAACAGACCAGGCATCTGATTGGTGTGTTGTCTATTGCATTGAGACCCCTATGACATGGAAGACCTTTGAGATACATCTACATGGGACTTTTTGACAGTTGGAGTATCGACCAATAGATTATGGAGCAGATCTTCCAGAGACATGCATGCATTTGTGCGGGAACCTAGTAGCCGGCTAAGACTTGATGACTGCTGACCGATTCGACTCAGAGTGATTCGACTAGCCTAGTGGGGAGCGCCTCTGTGTGAGCGTGATAGACCCATGATGGGGAGCACCTATGTTTGAGTGCAGTAGACCCACGGTACTCGACATGTGGAAGACCTCAGCAGGCTTCCAGGGGAGAGCCTCTGTGTGAGCACATCAAACCCACATTGGGGAGTGCCTCTATGTGAGCACAGAAGATCCACGGTACTTGATAGGAGGAGTACCTTAGTAGTCCATGTTAGTAAGAATCACTTATGTGTGATGAGGCTGGCCCACTATACTCGATAGAGGAGGAGTTCTCCAGTAGCTGAGGGTTCAGATTAATAAAAATCTGGGTTTGAGCTAAGTTAATGACTTTGTTCTTTTCCTCAGGATTGAGATGGGTTTCTAGATAACATAGGTATATGTATGATAATATACTTAAGTAATGGTTATTTATTGATTTCATAATTTTTAGTTTATCCTTTTTGTATTTTTTTGACCTTAAGTGTCTCGGGGTCCCTACTGAGTATCGTTATACTCACCCATGCATGGGGTATGCCCGCATTTCATTGTGTTGGTTGCAGACGACAGAAATCGCTGACTGGGGCAGAGAGTAGCAGGACTGGACAGTACCCGGAGGTGGACCACTCAGCGTGACGGTACACAGAGGAGACGGTTGAACGTGGATTGCTAAGGAGACCATCTGAACCAACCCTTCAGGGAGGAATCCTAGAGGACAACCCAGTAGCAACTTTACTTTTCATCAGTTTTACTTGCTTTTCAGTTGTACTAGTACTTTCCTATTGGTCTTGTATTTCCAGACCCCTTTTACATTCTAGCACTTCCTTTGTATACAGTTTTACATAGTGTTTTGCTTTTAGTTGTGTTCTCTGATGTGTTTTTTATAGTTATAAAGGCAATGCCTTCCCAGTTTTGGGATTACGACTTTGGTGCAAGTATTTAGCCCCTGGCCTAATGATGGTGGGCTTGGGGTAGTCACTATACGGGCCCCAGGGGATTGGTCGTGACAATAATCATTACACAATTAACGGAAATAATAAAAATTGAACAAAAAATACCAAACTGAACATGATGACCACAATATATCATTGTGACCTCTAGGGTCACTCCCTGATACCAAAAGCATCCATCACCCAAAGTGATCATAATAAAGATGAATCCTTCACTAAAATATGACAATAATAACGAACTATAGGTGTGAGTATTAAACAATAGTAGGTGATCCCGAAATAAGTATTCCTGAAGAAATTCATTTAAATAAAATAATCTTTGACTTTAGGTTTTAAATAAAACATATAAATCTAATAATTTCCATAATTTTATACTTCAAAACAATACATGATCCATTTCTATTTTTCATTCGTAATCCAAATAATTTCCAAAGAATGTAACATCAATATAAAATGGGAAAGATTATGATTTGATTTCAAAATAGGTACAAAAGAGTATAAAACATTTCCAAAAAAATAAATAACATTTTTAAATCCAACACATCATTTTACAAAGAAATACACCAAACATGAGAGAACCACACTAATCACATAATAAGTGAAATGAAAATAATCCCACAAGAGTATCAACCCAATAATGCATCTCAATCATCCACTATTTACAATTAAGTACCAATTGATATAGGAAAATATTAGGAGTTAAGGGGAATAATATTGAACAGACAATACATCTTGAATCATCCCAGAAAGCATGCATCACTCAATGACATAAAATCTACCCAAACGCTCAATTATATCCTATTTGTTCAGACCATGAGGGATTTTCCCATATAAATAAAACAAAAAACTATATCCAATTACTTTCTATGATCAACTAGCCTTTTCACAATATTATCTTATGTTGAAACTGTTCAGTGAAAATCGACTAGCTATATAAGGTTACAATGTCATGATTATAGAAGCAGGTGAGATAACTGATGTTAACTAAGAATCCAATAACATTCACATATATCATATATAAATAATTCCCACAATATGAATAACCTAGAGTAACCCCATAGATTACTCTCTTACCTTAAAATTCACAAGTCTCATAAGTGCTCACACTGATGACCTCCCATTCTGCTAAAAGTAAATGGATCATGAGGATTCCATAGTGAGAATTTACCACCAATTCAATATAAATGGATCTAGAGGATTCCACAACAAGGACATCCCTTTCATCCAAAATAAACATGGAAACAACATTATCCAATATGTGTTTTCACAATAATCAATTTCAACAATTCCATAACATGCCAAACAGGCATCCGGAATCCGTTTTCAATGAACCAAGACAAAATTTTAGAAATTGTGAAACCCATCATTTTACATTTCACAACTATTTTAGAAATGTCATTTATGAACTCACGCCACATTTTCAAACTAATTCCACTTTCATTAAATTTAAAAATGGGCGACACCCCATCCTCACAAGACAGACCATTTTCCAAAGCAAGGAACAACCACCAATTTTAAATACACAACATTTAGCAGAACTTTTTATGAATCTCAATCATCCTTATAAGTGAAAAACTATAACTTACAAAGGAAAACCATGATTTAAATATCACAAATCACTCATCATGACAAACTATACATTTTATCAAGGACATGGTGTGAAATTTCTATCAAATAAATTCTATTTATTACAAATAAATAAAGAAATCAACACTTTTCACACCAAATAATTATTCCAATGATTGTGCATCACTATTTAATATATAAGGAAGAATAAAGTATAAAGTAACCAAATAATATTAAAAGAAAAAGGCATGTTCAAAGGGAATCCTACCCTAAATCACATGCAATTCAACAATGCCAACCTGAAACAACCTCTCCCAGGTACCAAGAGCCAAGAAAAATCATGAGGATCCCTATAAAGGAAAAAATCCACAACAGAAAAACGAAAACATGAATCTTCGATCCATATGTTCAAGGAAGAAGAATAAATCAAGAGAAAATTATTGTAGAAGGGAGATGGAGGAGAGAGAAATATATTACCTTGATAAATCACAGATAAAACATGAAGAAAATCCTAGATCGGCCCCATGCTAAAAAAGAGGATGCTTGGAGGAGAAGAGAGGAGCCCCTTGTAGGTCGCATGAACATAGGATAGAGAAAATAGATATCTTGTGGTTAATATCTCATGATGGTAAAAGAGTAATTTCACATTTTTAATCACATAGTTACTATACACAGTTCGGCCGCATGGTTTACCAAACCTTGTGCCAATTGTTCTCCCCTCCCTCAACACATAGGGTTACACTCATAGATTAGGTACATGGTTTGGTAAAAACAATGTAAACCACACTAAATTGTTCTTCCAAGAGACATAAAATCCCTTAATTATTACCACATGGTTTAATAAATAGTGTGTAACCCATGTTTCTAGCCTCATAGTCCAACCAAAAATTCATTGTTCTGGGGGTTAGGCTACACGATTTCCTCTTATGATGTTCCAACCATGCGCAACCTCTTGTTAAGAAAAAATATCCATTTTTCTAGAAAAAAATGAGAGTACTAAATAATAACCATGGGATAAATGTAAAAAATTGATTTTTTGAAAATTTAAAAACTGTCACACTGGGAACATGTCAGAAAAACCAAAATCCAAAAGAGGAGATGGAACAAATTATGAAAATAAAAATTTTGATGGGACATCTATCTGCGTTGGTCTCAAAAGAGGTACATATATTTATTTTTTGGATCCAATGAATAGATTACCATCAAAAAAACCACACATGATGTGTATTCTGAATATTTAATGACATACAATCAAAATTTTATAGATACAATATGAATTATATGATTCAGTTTTTTTAATGGTATTTTTTTATGATAAAGAGATATATATATATGCTAAATTATGTCATGAGGTGAGTGAATAAAAAAGTTAGCCAATTTTATTTATTCAAATGTAAATAGATTAACATATATATATATATATATTCAAATATTAAAACATATTATAAAATAATGTACTTATTTTGGTAAATTTTTCTAGAGCATATGAAGAAAATATCATCATTTAGTTGTGATGCGTAGGAATTTGACACATGTAAATCGAACACACGATATATATGGTATGACTCAAAGTTCATTATTTCAAATTAAAATTATTAGTTTTGTTCAAAATATATGCCACATAATAAAAAACAAGAAAATCATTCATATTGTTTTGATACATTAGTACAATGATCCATACAACATTTGTGATGTGTATGGATCAACCATAATATAATTTGTGATATGGTGTGCCCAGTATGACTCAATGTGTATGTTTTTAGTCTATAATTGACATTCTATATAAAAACACGTGTGACATATTCAAAATAATTAAAATGAATTTATAGGTTTTGATACTTTAGTAAAATATTCCATGTGTTATTTTTGATATATAGTAATCAACATAATGTCAATCTAATATAAGTCATGGATGGATTGACTCAAAGTGACTATTTTTAGATAAAAATAAGATTTATGTTTAAAATGTTATTCAGGTATCAAAAACAAATAAAAATAGATCATGTTAATTTCAGTATTCGGGAAAATGTTTTATAATTGACCTGTGATGTGTAGGAATGAGCCACATGTCGATCTAACACATGATGTGGTTGGTGGGACTCAAAATGCATGTTTTCTGTTTAACATTAGTTGTTAATTTCAAAGAAAAAACCACATTATAATAATAAATATAGAACATTCATTTTGTTTTGATACATCATAAGAATATTCCATAATATATTTTTGATGCGTAGGATTCATTCGATCCTATATCTGAGATATGGTGTTCTATGTATGACTCAATGTTTATTTGTTTAATTTAAAATTGAAATTTTAGTTCTAAATACATGTGGAATACACAAAACAAAAAAAGAATACATTTATATTGTTTTTAAATATTATGAAAATGATTCATAAGTCAGTTGTCACATGTAGTAACCAACCAAATATTAATCTGACACAATATGGGGTTAGTTTTACTTGAAGTGCATGTTTCAACATAAAAGTTCCACTTATGCTTAAAAAATTTCTCACATATAATTTTTATTTTTTAAACATTCTTTAATTATTTTCAAAAATTAATAAAGACATTTCTAATTAATTTTAGAATAATAGCAGTAGACTTCATATCAAACTGACACATCATGTGATCAATAGGTCTCGAAGTCTTCATTTTCAAAAAAAATGTTTCATTTTAGTTTAAAATACACAGTATATAAAAAACCAATAAAAATAGATCCAATAGTTTTAAAATATTAGGAACATGATCCATAAATCAATTTTTATGTTTTATAATCAATTATACATCAATTTGACAGTTGATGTGGAAGATATGTCTCAAAATGATTGTCTTCAATAAAGAATTTTCTTTTTTGTCTACATAGTACATCACATAGAAGAAAACAATCAAACAAGCCTGATTTTTTAATTAGAATTTTACAAATTATCCATTACTAATTTTTGACCTCTTGGAATCGACCACACATCAATCCAGAATAGGATGTACTTTGTAAGACAGAAATTTTGTTTATTCTAAATAGAATTTTCATTTTAGTTTTAAACATGAATAACATAGAAAAAATTTAGAATATGAGAACATATTATATTAATTAATTAATACATTGATACATAATTTAATTTTGATGTATAATAATGGACCACACAATAATTTCATGAATTATGTCGGTGGTATTGCTTGAAGTGCATGTTGTCAATATAAAAGTGTCATTTTAGTTTAAAACATGTATCACAAAGCTAAAACTTATAATAAAAGCTCAAATTATTTTCAAACTTTTAAAAAATAATCTAGAATTCATTTGTGACATGTATGAATTGATTTGAAGACAATCTAACACATGTTGTGGCTGATAAGTATTGAAGTGTGATTCTTCAATATTAATGTGACATTTTAGTTTAAAACATTTGTCACATAAACAAAAATGAGGAAACATGTTATGATTTTTTTCAAACATTAAAACATCAATCCATAAATAATTTTCGACACATAAGAATTGACCACATGTCAATCCAACACATGATTAACTAATGATACTATTAATATATATATAATGTAATTAACAATATAATTTATCATATGTTGATTATTAAACACTAATAATATAATTTTTTTAATATTGTATTTACTTCTACTAATATAAAAACTGGTTTTATTAAAGGGAAAATGTTTTCTACATAGATTTATCTTTGGTGAAATCCAACTATAAGAGTTAAGATTCTGTATATTTTTTGTAATTTATTTGGATTAATTATAAATATCACATCAATGTAAATATTTTTCTTATAAATTTTTTAATAGAAATGACTATTCAATGATATATTTTTAATATTATATGTGGTCATTTTATTTGAATTTTCTAAATCTATTTTTTGAGTGAAATATTAATTTTATCAAAATAGAGATTATAATTGAGAATATTGGAAATCAGGAACAAATCTGTTGGAATATATTATTCACTGAATTATACATGGAATTGGGTGATTTTGTGGTTCACTATTGATTAAATCACAATATCACTTTATTTATGCCTATGAGTATTTTTTTTAATGACTGGTTCTTTTAATGAAAGAAATTTTTTTTATTGTTAGCTACGATATGATGTAAGAAGATACAAATAGAACTGCACAAGAAACATAAAAATGAGTAGAACATCTTTATTTTAGGTTTACAGTCGATCATCCGGATTGATTGTATATAAAAACATTCTATATAATATCTAGAATAATTCCAATATGATTACCCTATGGATTTTATTTTTTGCTTCTACCACCTTCCACTAGTTTTGATTTAGTGCTAGCATTTTACATCACCAACTATAAAGTACATGTCAATTAAAAAGTGACTGAGTACTTTATTCCTAATGACAATTTTGGTTCCCCAATTTTTTGAGGGACACGAACCAATTATTAAACTAGTATTCACTCAAGTGCACTAAATATTGAGTTAATCCACTAAAAAATATGCACACACTATTAACGGTCAATGTTACTCCACATATTTTTTAGACTCCATTTTCATAATGGATATGTTATGCTATTTTAGTTGATGAATGAGGAGGGAACAATTTCTAGGAATTAGATATGGAAGAACACTCAAGAGGTCATATTTCTAAGTCCTATAACACATGTATCACTCATTAGATCGAAGTAGGCGATAGGACATACCAGGTAATGTTTGAGTTAATATCAACCAAATGGATACTTGAGTCAATACGATATGTAGGGAATCACATCATTCAACCTAATCAATTATGTGATAAATTTTATACAAAAAATATAATACTATTTCATTAATTATCTATGTTAGAAAATTTATACATGGAGCCCAGTATCTTATATGAACTGATTCATTTATGTGGGTAATAGTCTACATGAACCAAATCACTTATGTAGGAAAATGTGTATGTAGACGAATTTCCTACATGTGAGAAACAAATAACATCAGAAGATGTGTACGTGATAAATTTTTCAGTATAGTTCAAAAAAACTACATCTATCAAATCGAAAATGTGGCACCAACTCAGGTATGATTTTATTCTAGGTAGTAAATATTTACACTAGACAATTGGGTTTTATACTCTTCAGACACCCATGTGGAGGCCATCGGGAGGTTTGACCAAGATCAAAATTGTATTACACAAATAGTTGTGTAGTGTGGGTGTACATCAACCAAATTTGTTTGAGTTATTTGATGAAGAAGGTTATGTTAGAGATAATATAGGGATGTTCTAGATGGTATTTTTAAAAGGGAGATGAATGGAGAGAGAAATGGTCACCCATGTATACACACAAAACCCACCAGGCGACAAAGAAGGATATGATATGGAGATAAACATTATGGATATTCAATTATATGTGTTTGAATCCTTTAATGATTGATTTTTTTATAATAACTTTTATCTCTCTATTTGTCAAACACATTCAGTTAAATTAAATATTTCTAATATAGTTCTTCAGTAAATGTGAATAAGAGAATGTAGTTGATCTATTGGGTGTATTTATCACACACAAGTATTAAGTGTTTTAAAAATTACCCTTATATCACCGAACATGTAATTTCGTACACTAAACTATCTGTATATAGTGAGAATAATTTTATTTTTTGAATACATTATTAACATATCAACCTGAAGTCTATCTGAGATGTTGAAATTTCACAAAATGGTATCCCACATAGTTTCTTCAATTAGTTAGTGAATGTTGTCACTAGTTAATAAACTGAAGATCCCTTCCACCTACAGTTTATCCCTTCATCAAAGATGGCCAACATCTTTTTCGAGCTCATGTTGTGTCTAAAAATGTGAAAAGACAAACATAAAAAAAGACACATATTATAATAATCTAGATAGCCAACCAACTTCCCTTATTTTATCTCTCGAATTTCTCCCTCTCTTATAGTTTTTCTTCCCCCTGATTTTTTATCCTTTAGTTTTCTCCTACATTTATCCTCTATCCCATCAACTAATTCACCATCATTGCACCCAACAATTTCCCATCTTTTTTTTACATTTCCATCAATATTATCTTTTACTTGGTCTCATTCTACATGCCTTCTAAGAATGTCATTCTCGAAGAATTGACCCCTACTAACCACTACAGTAGTCTTAATTATAATTTTCAAATAATTAATTTTTCTGTATCCTTGTGATGAAATAGGCCTTGAAACCATATTTCAAAACCTATTTCTATATTTTGTTAATTCTATTTTTTTGACAAATTAATATATTGGATTTCATAGGTCATCTGGTGATTTTTGGAAGCAGTGTATCCTTTATCAATGCAACCAAAATAACTATTAATGGTAATATATATTATATCTATTAAATGAATCGATAATGGTCCCCATTATAAGAGCTTAAATAATGTGTAGATAATTATGTGAACTTTTAGAAAAGATTATGTTTCAGTGATTTTTTCCTAAAAAACATATCTTATCACTGTTAATAGTTCTACCTATAATAGTGGTGGCTATCCAGAAGCATTGATATGATATGAATTTATCAGCGACTTAAAACTATTATTATAATTCATAATGACACCATATTCTTATAAATGGATATATATAGGAATATGGGTTATGAAAAAGTCTAAATATGTTAGTAAAATAGGGTGTAGCATGTTTAATGTGTACACATAACATTTTAACTAGGTTTAATCCACTTAGTAAACTCATTTTCACCATAACAATGGTAATATATTAATCCTATTTTTACTAATTTTTAGAAGATATATTAAGTTAACCATATTATAAAACATTAATTATTATGATTCCAAAAATGGAATCCTTATTATGAAATTCATTTCACATATGTGGATGAATTTATTTTAAATTTAAACATAAAAAATATAATAAAACACCACTTTTTCAATAAAAAATGATTTCATGTGTATAGAAACAATTTATACTAAAATCAACAATAAAATTATTCCCAATGACCTTAATAAAATTAATTATAATAAAAATTAACTAATTTTTTTATATAATAGAAATGGTTTTTTAAACACCTCAAATAAAAAATTGTTTGCAATAAAATAAATATCATTATCAATTTAATGAAAAATATATCTTAATGTTAAATTTTTCATTTTTCACTTTAAGAAAATTTTGAAATTGAAATTTAAAAAATAGAGTTCATGTTTTCAAAAAAAAATTAAAAGAGTGTATAAAAAAGTATATATTATTTTCTCACAAAATGGATAAATAATTTTTGATGGATAATATATTTTGGAATCATATAAAGTCATTAATAAAAATGGAGTACCTTTTTTTTCCAATATTTTTTTTTAATCATTATAAATAATTTTCAAACATTTATAGTTCATATTCACTTTACCAATTCAATGGTTTATTTATAATGGTGCGATATATTATGGTTCATTCATAATAATTATTGGATGTATCACAAGTTATAGAAGTATGTTATATTATCCCAGGGAACATACCTTGTATTGTATAAAAAAATATGTGAAATTATATCCACAAAACCCTTTGGATATATTCCTGAAAACATTTAGAAAGGGATCCTAATACTCATCTTATATAACATCATATGTAATTCCTTTTGAATAACAATCCAAAATAGTTTTGGATTAACTATAAAACACTATGATAATAATTATATGTGTCAAAATCAGTATTTATTTGGTCAAACACTAAGTGTTACCCTATGGGAATTTATAATATTTAAAAAAAATTATAAATATAAGGATCCATAAATTTAATAAAATAATTGCCTGTAGCTAATTTATTATTCTACTCATGTTTTAAATGGAACATTCAAGATATCCATTAAACATGTGTATCTTTATACTCATGTCCACTATTCTGCATCATATGAAAACATTAATTTTCTTATTTCTCATTTATCTAAGCAACCATGTGATCATGAGAGATAACACATGTGATTCTTATATATCGAACTCATTTTCTCTCGATTATCATAGTGTATATTGAATTAATTAATGAATATATCTCACGCAATTCATCCTTCAATATAGTCACATCACATGTCCCATATCCATATAGATATATATAATATCTATGAGCATCCACACACTCCAATTGTCTATCTTATTTTAGGGTTTTTATGTAAATATCATCTTACAAGAGGAAAAATTCAATCTTTGTTAATCTCCAACCAGTGTCATGATTTTCCAACACACCCAACCTCCATTGTAATAGATAAGTTGATATGTATACTTTCATAGGTAGGTTATCAAATTACAAGGGTTCATATGATCGGAATGTTTCAAAAATCTTGTAATTGGAACTCAAATATGATCGATGAAACCCTTATATAATAAGGTAACATATACAACACTCCATGTGGTATAATTATTTATACATATGGCATATAGAAAGAATCTCATTATTTTTTTGCACTGTCATATAAATTTCAACCTTAACATTATCCCTAACCTATAATACTCATTAAAATAGGTCATCTAGGGATAAACTCTTTGTCATATATTGAGTGGTCAATTCTCTTGGAACATCAAAAAATGTAAATCTATATATACATTTATGTATCCAATGCAAATGAATGATAAAATAGATGCTTCCATTAAAATGATACATTTTAATATTCATAAAATCATTAATATTATTTAACAAAACTAACTTATGAACTTAATTTCCATATCATATATGTATTACTTGAAGATCATCATTATGTTTTCTACACTTTCTCGTTTTGATGAAATATTACACAATATGAAATCCATGTTACATATATATGTTTCCTTCTAATATATTTCACCTACAAAAATATTTTACAAAAGGCATAAATTATGTAAGAAAATTTGAATAATAGTGAGACTAAGAAATCATATTCTTAACAGTTCAACTTCTTGAACATTTTCTGAAATCGTAACTTCACAACATCAAATTATACAATGTAAACATTTATTGCGTACATAGAAAAATTTCTAATTTCATCATCATCATCCATGAAAAAATATTCAACCAAAATTCTTCCTTTAAATAATTTATGTATTTAGATTAATGTTTACCGATCTGCTGAAAATGTTTTATGAGAAATTGAAAATCACTTTAATTCGGTAACTAAATGTAACTCTTACATTTATATTTATTGAAACAGCCTCAATTATCTTAGGAACATTTTATAATACATTTTTATGATAACTAAGGTGACTCTTTACATTTATATTTACCTCTATAAAATAAAATCATTTAGGATATCAATTTTAATTCACATTTCTTTTTGACTAGTATAACGATTGATGAAGTTGTTTCTTTCATTTTCCTAGATGTCTATATATATCTCCTTACATTTTTATTTATTATCACATTTCCTAAACTCTTATATAATATTTTCTAAAAATAAATAAATTATACTAGTAGAATCCTTCAGAAAATAGTGATATTCACTATCTAAATAGAAGAAAAATTTAACCCATAACATTTTTTTTTCATCACACACCCTAATAATTTTAGGATATTAAATTGAGATCAAATTAAATTTAAACTAATGTAATCAATTTTTTTCTTTTAAAATATATAAGTTCAAAACATACAACAACTAGAGTATAAGACAATATATTATTTTTGAAATATCCTAGTAAGGTACAAAAATCCCTTTGTGTTTAAAAAATAATACATATTTCCTTTTCATAGGAACACGTAAAAAATAAACTATTATTTACATATAATACATGGAACTCTATGTTTTTGGGACATTTTTATTTTAAAATAATGAATTATTAAAATATATTAGTGATTTTTGGTAAGTACACTCCCTTTTTCTTTAATGAATATTTTGATAAATACTTTATCTTAGAGAAAAATATTTTATCCATAAACACTTCTAAAACTTTTTATATAAATAGATGAATCATAATCCATGTGTACACACAAAATAATTTCATTTTTATAAAAAAAATCTCAGAAAATAATTACTCTTATCATATAAAAAAAAATTAAGATAAAAATATTTTACTAACATTCATATGAGTTTTACCCTATCATTTTTATTTATATATACTAACTCATCACTTCAGAAATATAAACTACAAGCTCAAAAAATTCTGCATTTTATTTTGAAATCATTTATATTTTTTTATGTTATAAAATTTACATTAAATATCATATATCATTAAAAAAATACTTAATTTCTATAACATCTATACCTGACATATAAATTTCATGGATTTTCACAAACTCCTTTGGGAATTATAGATAATATCATCACATGGAATTATTATTCAACCATCCTAACAACTCTAAGTTTTAGTGACCATGATTTTATTCTTGATTATCCGATTTTAAAGTTTCAACTAACATTTAATCTTATTGTGAGAACTTGTTTTAATTTATTCCCTCAATATGGTATTATAATCCAGAGATCATATTCTTGGTTCATCCTATCTCAATACCTTGATAATGTCTAGTAAAAATTTCTTCATATCATTGAATTTTTCATAAAATTTCCATAAATAAAAATAATATGAATTATCTAAACATGGAATTCCAGTTTTTTCTCCATTTTTATGAATTTTATATAACTGAATAAATCGTAACTATGTGTATCAAAAACACTTTATCACATTTTATTGAACAAAAATTGTTTTTAGGATCTTCGCAGAAGAAAATTGTGATAAAATAAAAATCTTATAATATGTTTAAAAAATATCAAATCATCCATATAATCTATTCAGAAACATCGTCTCTATATTGCATGAATCCAACTATCCAGTTCAAAAATACATTTTATTTCTCCATTTCGAAATCTGTATATTTATAACACTTATAAATCAAACAGATGATATCATATATATTTCAGAATAGTAGAATTGTGTTTTATAACCAATGAATGATTAAGGAAAACATTTAGTCTCATAATGTTATGAAAATATTAAATCAAATTGAATGACATATAAGACCCCCAATTAAGTTGAGAATATGATATTAAAATTAATTTGGTCATTTTTCAACTAATTCCTTTGGAAACATAAATGAATCCCACTATCCATCCATAAGTATATAGATTCAGTTTTTAGAAAATTACAAGACATAGTTATTAAGGAATTTTTTATTCTAACACATAGAACATTCCTTATGAACATTTATTTGATCACCAATCATACTTATGTAATTTTTTTAAAGTTATAAGTATAAGTAATATCTTACATTATGATTCTTCCTAACAAGGAGTAACCAAAATGTTTAGTTTTACAATGAATATGATATTATTTAAAACAAAATTATTTTATCACATTATTATCATGTTTTATAACCATTAAAAATTAAATTTTATTAAATGGGATCCCACTTAATTTATGATCCACATTTAATGTTCATCTTTAACGTTAGTTAGCTAATGACCATATTTCATTAAGAAATGAGTCCTTCATGGAATTACTCTCACCACATATCTATTTTCATAGACAATAAATATCATATACTCTTACTGGATAACTGGGAAGAAAACAATTTTTCAAATATATCTTATGGATAAACTCAACTCAACTTCTCTAGTATCCTTCCCAAGGGATTCCCAGATAGGTGAAACCTAATAAAAAGATAAAAAATAGATTAACAAGTGAAAAACCATGGGAACCTTGATATGTAGAAACATATACGAGGATGGACCAATTTCACCCATTACTTACATTCCTTATAAAATATAATGAATATGCACCCACTAAGTGAATAATATAATTGATTGGATGATTGATGTATTGAAATGTTCCATTTTCAATTGAATATCACACCTAGTATATGAAGCTGTTTTAATCTGACCAACTAGTATATTTTCATTCCCAATATATATACATGATTCTAGTTATTAATTTTGGAGTCATATACTATCAACCTAATAAATATGTTGAAACCATATTGAGGTGAAACGTTTTACACATCTCATTAGTTTTTAATGCCCAACCAAAAATAGAAAACACGTAAATTCATTCACATCTGAATTCATCATATGAATAATGTAAATGGACACTTCATGTAATGGATTATAATTATATATGATTGAAAATCTCAACCTGTTTAATCCTAGAGAAATATATATTCAACTCGGTTCACATTTTTTGACAAAGAATATGCCTCTTTGTAAGTACATAGTCCAGCCCAAAGTATCTCTACCAAGTGATACATTACTCAAGAAACAATAATATTCATCATAAATTTTATACCTAATATGAAAAAACTATATTCAACAATGAAATTAAATCTAAAAAATTTATTTACAAAATGAGGTCAAAGTAGATAAAAAACTAAATTCTTAATAGATTCAATCATTGATTGTATTACAAGGCTCTATCCTAGAATAATTTTAATATTTTAAACTAAATCATACATAATATTTACATTTCTTAAAAAATTTAACAAACATGAATAGATTAGTGAATAACCATTAAATTGATGAACAATTCAAATATTTAAACATGATATAACAATTTTTGAACAATTCATAATTAAAATCTAATTATAAATATTTTATAATTTTAGCTCTCACATTACGAATATTCCATAGTTTTGTAACTAAAAAATTTATATTCTTTACAATATGAACACATTCATATTTATCATAATACATAATTACCAATATAAATATATGATATGTTTTTAGGATTCAACAATTTATAATTAAATTTTAATTAAGTAAATGTTTTAGGCTATCTAATATCACATATTTAATCCTTATTTAAATATTGATAATAAATAATCAATGAAAATTTTACATGTCTTAGATAATATTCAAATGAGGATGCATTTTATTTTTAATAATTAAAAATAAATAATTATGAACAATATAAAGTTTAAATATAAATAGTGTATAATATTAAGAATTATTCCAAAATTTATAACCCTTTATAAATTATTTCTTATGATATATATTTAAATATATATATTTATAGATTATAAGGTATCCAAAATATTTTTAAATTCTATTTTAAATTTTACCATTTAATATCAGGTAATAAAAAGTTTCATAGACATTTAATTAATTATAATCAATTTATAATTAAATAACTAATAAATATTTTTTCAATTTAGATATCATGAAATACATTTTATAATGGTATACAAAGAGTTTTTAGACCCATGGTATGGAATTTGGGACTAGAAGGAGGGTGAATTTTCTTTGTTGGTTTATTATTAAATAATATCTAATTTTATTAGAGTTAAAATAATGTTAAAAGTTTCAGTCGAAATAAAAATGATAACAAAGAATAATTTTACAGTGGTTCAAATCACCATGATCATATTCCTATATTATATCTCTACTACTTCTCAAGGATATTTCCATGCACTAAATACTCATTATCAATGGAAGAGATAACCAAATTACATGAAAATATAAACATACCTTTTTGAAATCAGGTGGCTTGATCCCTAAATTTTGATGGAGTTACAACCAACCTGCCTTTTTTCTAGGTGGAATAAAATAACCATCCTTTTAGATGGGTAGAATTACCGAATGTCATATTTTGGAAGGGAAATTATTAAAAAATTATTTTATATAACAAACATGTGATTGGAAGAATTATAAGAAATTGAAAAGAAAAAAAAAGAAATAATAGTTTAGAATATGAAGTATAAATTCATTGAAGTCTGTGTTATTTGATCACATCAGTAGAGGAAGATGAAGACGAGGAAAAACTACATTGATCATTGCAAAAACCCATATGTAGAAGAAGTATCTTGATAAAATCTATAGTAAAGAGAAAATATAATAATATTATTTCCTAATAAATCATTAGCACAGGTACATGACTTTTATCCATGAAGAAATCACTTGAGACATTAAAACATATATCTATGGGATAATTAATATATATAATCCATGCACACCACTTGATAGTGTTTAATAAAAAAATAATATAATATTTACCTTATTTACTTTCATATTCAGTAAAAAAACCTCTCTCAGACTAATATTTATTCATGAAATATAAAAAGGAATATTTAATATAATAAATTTATTATTTATGAAACAAATAAGAAATTATAATTAACTGAAATAATAATATAAGTCCTCATCTTTTTACATATGAAAAATTTTTATAACAATATATCATCATATAAAAATATTCTACATGAGAGAATGTAAATAAAAATTTTACTAATAATTTAATATACAAGTTTTATTTATATTTCGACCAGAAATAAAAAAACATTTAATGCATAAATTTATTTAGACAATATTAATTAAAATATAGAAATAAATAGTTTAAAAACACATTTTAAATAATGGTTAGTCATTGATCGCTATTTGAAAATATAGGAGTGAGAAAATTCTCACCTTTGGAAATGTTCAACGGTGGAAAAATAGAGTTTGACCTACCATTATTATTTTAAAAAAATACATTAAAGAATTTAACAAAACAAAAACACTTCCTTGTATCTTAATATTAATTTTTTCCATTAGAATAATGAAAGTTTCTCACTGTTGTGTTCTAATGGTGACTCATGTCTCACTATGGGTTACAACGGTTACTTGATTAAAACATAATCAAATAATAATGATGAATTTAAATGAGAAGAATGTTACTTATATTAATAAATGAGAAATGAATTAATTATTGTTCAAATAAAATAAATCAAAAAATTAGAAAGCTAAAACACACTCGTAATGCTTCTGAGAAAATAAAAAACAAATATATGGTTTTGATAATTATAAATTAAAATAAATGAAAAATAGAATACAATTTTTCGGTGAAAAATGTAAAACATACTTAAATCCATCAAACCCATATGAATAGAACAATACAATTTTTTAAAAAGAGAAAAGATCACCATCAAGATATTGATGATGTGACTATTACAGGATACGATAACAAAGGAAAATAAAATAGATTGATAGTGAGAAAAAAATCATAACTACCATTGAAAACCAACAGTGAGAAAATTTCCTCACTATTGGCATAAATTTAGCAGTGATAAGAAGTATCTCCTTTTATTAATACCAATGTTGATAAAAACAGTCATTTGTGGTTAAAAAACAATGGAGACTCAATAAAAAAAATTATCAAACAAAAAAACATTGATATAGATAAATATAATAATGATGAAAATAAATAGATGGAAACAATAATAAGAATAATGTTATAGATGAGGTAAAACAATTATAGACTACAGAATAAGATATAAATGAGAAGAATATTTTGTTAATGAGATATTGGTGTGGAATGATAAAGGCAAGACGAGAACATGAGACCAGATCAAAATATTTAAGAAAAAACATTGGATAGAACACTATTCCATTCTAAGAAGCACTGGAGCTTAAAATAATGGATATATGTAATGATGAACAATAGAAAGAAAAAATGATCAAAATGAAAATAATAATTTTATATTAATAAAGATGAAACCATATATTTACTACTTGATTAGAAACAAAATTGTTTGTGAGAAGGACTATATTGGGGAGAATGAAGACATTGTTCGGTCGTTAAAGAAAGAAAAAGAGTAGAGTAGAAAACATGAATTAGATGAAAATTACGTGCGGGTGATCAAAAAATGTGAGAGTGTAGGATTAGATGGATGAACAGAAGCCTCTTATAGATAAGATCAGACGAAGGATGATATAACATAGAGGGGATCATCAGTCCATTTTTAATCTTTGGATAAAATTCTTTTCCACATCAAATTGTGAAATAGGGGAACCATCAGTTTATAATCCAAAATATAAAGGAGATCAACATGATCAGAAATCAAGAATACACACCTTGCCTTGTTGTATTTATGGATACTTATTCCCATTCTATGTGAGTTCTATATTCTCAACACCTTATACATGATTCTAGTCATTGTTATGTGAACACTATGTTCCCATCATGGTAACCTCCTTTCGGGGTTTACCATCAGTATAGGTTCCCTTTTTGTATACCTTAGTTTTAATAATACTTAAAAAAATAAAATTACAAAGATAAAAAATAACTAAATATTTCTAACATATTTTTAAATCGTTTATATCATTTAACTATTTTAAAAAATTAATATATTTTATATTTACCCTTATAAATGTTTCCAGTCAGTGTTATAAGAGCACTATGTAAGATACCAATTCTATACCAACATGGATACCTACCATTTGGGATTACCATCAGGTTCCTCTATATGTGGTATAAGGTTTGGTCTAAGCGTTAGGTTTTGTATGCACATATTTTTACAAAACTTACAACAAAAATATAAAGATAAAAATTTACCAATGATTAAAAAACAAAATTATAAGAAATAAAATTATATTTAAATAATAGCTATGAAATTGCAATTTATGAAAACATAAAGAGGAAAAATTGATAAAACGTAATTACAAACACATTTTATTAAATATTTAAATCATTTAATGATTAACAAAATAAAAAAAAATTTCATTACCATTGTGTAAAATATATGTTTTTCATTAGGTTAACCTACTTCTACATAAACATAGATAGTCTATGTGAGGTTAGATACCCAGTAAACATATGTATAAGAGGCTTTATAAGGGTATAAAAAGTTTTACTGATATGAGGAAAAAGGGGAACTGGATATACCATTATGTGATCCCCTTTATTTGTAGATATTCCATGGGTTTCCTATATTTGACCAATAATATATATGTAAAACCTTGGGTAACCTCACACAACTGATCTAAAAAACTGTGATTACTCAGTTACATTTACATATAAATGTGTATATATTACCTACCCTATTGTAGACTAGTCTACATTAGGTTAATGAAAGATGACCCTTATGTAGACCACACAACTTAAGGTTAATTCCTTTGTTATAGTTACACATCTATGTTCTGTAAGGGAAATGTCTTGTTTATATTTATATAGCCTAGATATGTATATGTAAACCATTTAAAACTATAAATTTCAAGAAACAAAAAATGATTTTTGTTTTTCTTTTAACTATTTGAATAAATGATTTCATAAATCTAAATAATCCATCCCTATGATACTACTGTAGTGTTTTTATTAATGTTGTTAAAAACTATTAGAAGCAACAAAAATTATTTAATCCCTAGTTTAGGGATATTTCATATGTGATATATGAAGGATGCAGACAAAAATTAAATGAAGATAGATTATAAAACATGTGTATGTACACCATAGGTAGTATATGATATCTTCCAAAACAATAAGATGGGTTTGATAAATACTACCTAGGGTAGAAAAAGAAAATCTCCTCCTCATAGTGTATCCATGGGATGTTCCTAAATCACTCAAAATTAAAGTGGGATTCACCAAACATGACAACATGATACTACATCACAGAGCAATGGAGGAAGATGAAGGATGATTTTTGTGTACATTGAGGTTTTATGAGTCTAACAAGGAAGCACTCTCTACCTATAAATTTCTTGATAGTTGTTTATATAAGTAATAAATGATGCTCCTTAATTAATGTCTCATTTATTCATGTGTTCAAACACATGAATAAATGTCATAGTCAATTAAAGTATTCATGAATCCAACATATACAATTACTCACTCAGTTGTATCTTCTTTTTAATGTCTTAATGAAGGATATCTTATGATAAAGAAACACAAAATGATTATAGTTATAATTTTTATGAAATATCATGTTTCATTAAATAATATTAACTTGTGTGTATGAAAATCATAATTTTCATGCATTGTGATATGAAAAAAAATATATCACACACATGAATATATATATATATATATTATAAGGATTCGGCCTTAAAAACAATACAAATTATTGAATTAAATGAACAATGCACATTGTGGTTCTTTAGAGGTTTAGAGTTTTAGAGAATTATGACATAACTATTGCATTAGATTTCAAAAATTACAAAGTAGCCACTTATACATAGTTTCAATTGTTTCCCAAAATAAAAACACATGAAAAAAAAGTTTAATGTCTAGTTCCATGTATTAGCCAGCATGACTTTTCCTTGACCCCATCTGTGACCCTATTTATCATTAAGTCCTGTGAAAAATATTTCAAAACATGGGATGAGCCTAAAAAGTTCATTAAGGGTTATGAAGTAATGAAATTAATCATTAGTCCATGAAAACATATGCCTTTTATCATACCTCATGGAAAAATAATATTTATGAATACCACATAGAAATCATAAATCATAAAGGTAATTTGTGGAATACATAACATACTTATGATTTAGCTTTCACAGCTATGAAAGGAGTCACATTTGGAATACCCATCAATATATATTCCCTAAATATCATAGTATAAACATTAATGTTGACCTCTATCACGTTTCCCAATGAATTGGTGAGCTATCTCGATCTCACCCTCCTTTGGTTTATCAGGGAACCACCCGTATACGTAAACAATGCCTAAGAACCAAAACATAACATAACACATAAAAAACATATAGGAAAGATAACATTTCCACATTTCAATATAAATATATCATTTAAATATATTGAAATTAAAAATCCATTATAAAAACCATTTTCAAAACCAAAATACATAAAAATGGTATATGGTACTTATTTTCCTTTTAAAAACATTACAGCTTGTTAAAGAAGCCAGAGATCAAATAATACTTGCGGTGACAGAAAGGTCGCTGACAATATTTACATAAAAAAGAAACATTAATTTTCTTCATTTATTAAATTTATTCATAGAAAAGTATTACCTTTTAATGAAATGAAAATTCAATGGTGTTTATACATCGTATAAAAAAAGTTGTGTATTGAAACAGATTATTCCTCAATGTAAGGAGATTGAGACGAAGTTCCTTACAAAGATCATTTTGAAAATAAAATAGTTTGATTATGTTTATTCTCTATAAGCACAAATAAAAAAATTATAAATACAAGATAATATATAAAAAATAATTTCACACATAATCATATAACGACATAAATAACAAAGATAAGATAATCCCAAAGAATGGGAATTGGGTTAAGAAGCTCCGTTACCTCGTGTCTGATGTGACCCGTTTATTCCTTAATCTCTTGAATATTATACTAAAGTTTATTTTAACATTATTAAGAACATTTTTCAATTTTATTATTCATTTCATATCTCTTTTTATCATGTTATAAACATTATGTAATCATTTATGTTAATAATGTTCGTTTTGTCTATATTTGGTACTTAAGTCAATAATGAACTTCTTATAGTTACATATTGTCTATGTGGTAAAAAGTAAATTATCTCCAAAATGATATTAATGATTAAGATACCATATATAGAGTATATATATAGTATATATATATATATATTTATTTATAATAGTACATAACTTTTGGTGGTAAGAAATGAAATGCACCATTCATGGAGATGGTCAGTCGTACGTAGGCATGAACGCTACATTCATTTCTCTTTCATATTTAATGGAATGAAAACGAAATGATACATAGTTATATTATAATTACAGTATAATATCATATATATTATCATCAACTCCATCCATTTTACATCTCATGTATGGGATGAACGAGTCATATCACTTTGAGGGGGCATAGTCTCCACTTTCTCAAATAAATTATCGTGTTTACCAATAATGGAAACCACAAAGTTATGATATAAATAAAGAATAATAAATCATAAATAAAACATAAAAATAATATATATCACATATAAATACATTTCTATAATAATGGAGACCATGAGAGGTGATAGGAAATAGTAGAACAATCATCGTTATGTGAGGTGTTACTTTGCCATCCACAGAAATATTATGTTTTTCACCCATTAGATGGAGGTGTGTGTAAGTGTAGTTCGAGTCCATCTCATAACAACATCATAGTAATTTGAGGAAACTACTGTTTCTATAAATGAATGTACTAAAAAGAGTTTAGGGGTTATAAATGTAAAATAAAAGAAACTAATTTAAGAGAAATCGTTACCTTTATTTTGGGTAACTCCCTTAGGTTTGATACAAAAGGACTTCTTGAAGTGCCTTCTACCTAAAGTAATGTTTCTAGAAGGAAGAGAGGGATCTTGAGAGATTATTTGTGCAGGGGTTGTGTGAGGCAAGGGGCTTTATAAATGTGTGGAATGGTTTAGAAGTGATGTCCTTTTATAAGGGAGAGGAGGGGCTCTTTAGGAATGTTCGAAACAATTATTTTATTAAAAACATATATTTGGTTTAAAAAGGTCCAAAACTCATTAATGTCGAAGATAAGATGACTTATGTTAGAAATAAAATTAATATAATAAGCATTGGATAGGTTTTGGATATTATTTTAATATTTATAATCTCATTTATTTAAATCATTTATTAATGAAGTAAATACTGCATCATTATTGTTTCATAAATAATTTTATTTATTTTATGTCTAATAGTTTAAAAAAATATCATGATGTAGGAATGGTTTAAATATTTTTAATGAATATTTATAGTCTAAATTATAACTTATATATCCCCATGTAAAAATCACTTAACTAAAAGATATATGTTTGTGTCGTTTTTGCCTTTAATTTAAATTAATTAATCTAAAGTGTCATTATGACTCCCAAGTGGCTCCATGGGATCCTAAAATCTACAAAAGGATTCCCATGGTCGATCATGACTAATCTAATAAGGTTAGGAAAAGTGTTAAGGTATTTGTTTTATTATTATGAAATTATTTTTACCTTTAATTACCATATTTACCTTTAATCGATGTATATAAATGTCAAAATGTTTCTATTCACCAAAAATTAATATCATCATTTTTAACCACATTTTACTTACTAATAACAACCATGTATGTCATATTTTTGATATTATATTCACAGAATAGGTAAAATTTCATTAAAATGAAATGGAAAATTTTAACTACTAATTATTGGATTCACTATTCATAAAAAATTGACGTTTTTCAGAAAAATACCAAAAATTCAACCTATGCTGTAATTTTTATTCCAAATAAAAAAATGTTTTCTATTTTACAACATTAAAAACATAGGAGTTTCATTAATTAATTTAAAATCAATTCCCTTTGTCAAAACAAATAGCGTGTTTTTATGAAACAATATCTATCAAAATATTGATAATGGTTTATGTCCAATTTCAATGTGAAATTAATTACAATGACCACCATTGGATTAAATGGTAAAAATATAATCTAATTATAATTTAAAAAAAATTAAAAGGACTATCTAACTATATAAATAAATTATATTAAAACGCATATTTGAATTAAAATATAGTATTTTTCACCATTCATTAAAAAATGAATTTTATGAGAAAAATACCAAAAAATTACCCAAAGTAAATTTTGGTGTCCCGATTCTAAAGAAGAATTTCATTTGGTCATAAATAATGTATAAAAGTGACCGAAACAATATTTAATGAGGTTTCTCTATCAAAAGGTGATAAATCAACCTTTTAGTGAATATTAGAGTATTTATTCTTAAAATCAAATTATTTTCTTATTTTAAGCTTCAATATTTTATTGGATTAATGTAAAAAAATTTTAAAACATCTATAATCATATTTTAGTTAGTTCTATTAATTCCCGCAAATACAACGACTTGGTGTTAACTACCATTTAGAATAATAATATTATATTATTAATGTGCAACGTAAGATTTCAAAGAAACCCGTTGTTGCGTATCAGGTACAACATTGAAAATATAAACCCCTTTAAAGTATAATTAATATCTAATTCACAAATATTAATAAATACGAAAATATCATATTTTTCTATTTTCCTGGGATGTTACATCCCTCCCCCCTTTTTTGGAAATTGCGTCTTCAGAATTTTATTCACTTATGAAATAAATGTGGGTATTTATCCCTCATATCATTTTCAGATTCCCACATTGCCTCTTAAACCATATGGTTTTTCCACAAAACCATTACATGGTGAATTACCTTATTCTCCAACACTTTCTCTCTACGGTCAAGAATCTGGACTGGTTGTTCCTGATAAGAGAGATACTCTTCCTACTGAACTACCTTCGGACTTAAATCTTGAGATGGATCTGGCATATATTTCCTCAACCTTGAATCATGAAAAACATTGTGTACCTGGGATAAACATGGATATAAATCCACTCTATATGAAATTGATCCAACATTCTCCAGGATTTCATAAGGACCAGTGAACCTCAAACTCAAATTTCAAATCTTAGCAAAGCACATCAAACTTTTCCATGGAGAAACATTGAGAAAGACCTGATCACCTACCTCGAATGATAGATCCATCATCTAGTTATCCACTTAACTTATTATTCCTTATCTGAGTTGGTCTCATATGATTTTGAATAATCTCAACCTTTTATTCCATCACTTCTACTAATTTTGGTCCCATCATCTTCCTTTCACCTACTTCATCCCAAAATGATGGAGTTTGACACCGCTTCCCATATATGCCTCATATGGGGACATCTATATATTGGAATGAAAACTGTTATTATAAAAAAATTCAACCAATGAAATATGCTTATCCCAAGTTCCCTAGTAATATAGTGAACATGCATGTAGCATATCCTCTAAGGTCTGAATTGTTCATTACGACTTCCCATATGATTGAGGATGAAAAGTTGTAATAAAATTTAATTCAGTACCCAATGACTTTTTAAGTGCCTTCCAGAAGTTATAAGTATATCTCGGATCATGATCAAATATAATAGAGATGGGAACTACATGAAAACTAACTATCTCTTTAACATACAACTAATAAAGTTGATCTACAGACCAATTATCTCAAATATGAAGTAAATGAGTAGATTTAGTTAATCGATTAACTATAAACAAGATTTCATTATTACCTAGAGATGTATTTGGTAATCCCACAATGAAGTCCATGGATATATTTTCCCATTTCCACTCTGGGACAAGTAAATAATAAAGCATCCCTTTCTGTAACTGCCATTCTTTTTAATCTATAGAGATTTCAAACCCTTCACCATAAAATCAGCAATATCTCTCTTCATTACATCCCACCAGTAATACTCCCGAAGATCTCTGTACATCTTATTACTTCCTAGATGAACTGAAAATGGGGTACTATGAGCTTCAAATAACAACTCATTCTTCAATTTTGAATCACAAGGCATGCATAAACTTTTAAAAAACCTCAAAACACAATCATTATAAATGTTAAAATTAGGCAACATACCCTTTTGAACCAATTCTACCATTTTATGCAACTCACTATCTTCTTTCTGCGCTTTCTTAATTATGTCTGAGAGAAATGATTTCAGTGACACCTGAAACTAAACAGAAGAATTTCTTGCACCTATAACTTCTATGCCAATGTTTATAAAATCAAAAACCAAATGATCTCATTCCAAACATAGCATGGTTAGTAAAGCATTGCATTTTCGACTCAAAGCATCAGCTACTTTATTTTATTTTCCCGAATGGTAATAGATCATGCAATCATAATCCTTGAGTAATTCAAACCATATACTTTGTCTCATGTTTAGTTCTTTCTGAGTGAATATATATGTAATAGCTTTGTGGTCTATATATATTTATCATTTTACTCCATACAGATGATGCCTCCAACTTTTTAAAGAAAAAACTACAGCAGCTAATTCCAAATAATGTGTAGGGTAATTTAACTCATGTGGTTTCAACTGATGTGATGCATAGGAAATTACCTGATCATTCGTCATAAAGACACAACCAAGTCCTTTCAATGAAGCATCACTGTAAATAACAAACCCACCATTTCTGGAAGGTATTTACAATACCGGAGCATTCACGAATCTTCTTTTCTATTCCTGAAAAAAATCATCACATCCTTTTATCCAATTTAACATAACACATATTCGAGTTAACTTAGTCATTGCACTAGATAATCATGCAATGGTCACAACAAACCTCCAGTAATAACCTTACAAACCAAGAAATCTACGGATCTCGGTTATATTTGTGGGTATTGGCCTTTCTTCAAAAAAAATTATTTATCTAGATCAACAATTATGCCATTTGTTTAAAAAATGTGTCCAACTAATGAAATTTGTTGTAACCAAAACCCACACTTGAATAATTCCCCAAACAGTTTCTTTTTATTTAAGGTTTTCAAGACAAACCTTAAATAACATAAATGTTCCTCTTTAATTTTGGAATAAACCAAAATATCATTTATAAGAATAAAAATAATTTATTCTTTATGAGGGTGTTTATCGGAACTCCACCAGTGGAAGCACCCTAGTAGAGTACTCTAGAGGACAACAAAAAATATCACTATGCTCTGATAAAACCACACAAACCAAATCTAGGGATTATATAATGATAGGAGAGCCAAACATGGGTGAGGGATTTGAGAATGAAATGATGGGATAAGCACAAGGATGATCAATTCCCCTAGAATCACTTGTATCATGAAACAAGGTATCCAACCAAAATATACCACACACACACACACTACCAAACAAAATTAAAATGACACACCGAATAATAATAATTATTATAAAAATGATAATTAAGAGAACAATAAAATTAAACGGGGAAGAAAAAGAATAAGTTCGACGGAACAAAATTTTTAAAAAATGCATGAATTTTATTTATTTATAACTAAATTTAAATTTAAATTTTAAAAATAAATATAAAACATATAATAAATAAATGAAAATAAATAATAAAATGAAGATTTATGTGGGGAAATAAGAGATGTATCATGTGATAATCGACAACCTTGAGGGAGATATCCTCTTTGATGATTCACCTTATCACTTCACAGGGATATAAGGCCTCCTTATAGTGGCACATTGATGAGGTAATCATGGTCCTCCTTTAAAGAACCCCAAAACTAATGGGTATTAATCCTCCCAAAAGGCCCATGTGGGTGGACTAAGAACCATTTTGAAGGCGTACATGTAGGGAATATTCTTTTTTAGGGTCCTCCTCTATGGTGCATTCTTTAAAGTAATGTGGTTGGCAATTGGTTAGGAGTGGAGGTGGTGGGGTGAAAATGGTGGTCTAGTACATGGAAGGGTGGTCACAATGGAAGTGGAAGTGCTGCATGGTGGGACAGACTTAGTGGAATCCTGCACCTCCTCCGGCCTTCAAAATGGCTAAGGGAGGCCCGAATAGTGATTGAGGGTTTGTCCATGGGTGACACTGAGTAGTGAATCCTCAGTGACGATAGTGGTTGCCTACATTCTTATATGCATCCAGGTGACGTCAGGAGTGAGCAGTGGTAGAGGGGTGTACTAGAGATGGGTGGTGGTGAGAGAAGCATGAGCCGGATGCCTGCAAGGGAAGTGAGGGAGGTCATGATGTAGTATAGTGGTAGGGAAATTATAGTTGTTGCCTAACCCACCTCTAACTTTAGTTGTGGGTGGAGGAGGCAAAAAATGATAATTAGAGCTAGAAGTTGTTGTATGTTTTTTTCCAGGTTTCTATAATGGTTTTGGAGTGAAGTTAGGGGAGCAGAGGCTGAGGGGGTAGTGGTGGTTTCTATGAAGCGTAGCAGTGATCACATGCCACATCAAAATGTGAGACTGGACACTAATCTCTTATATGACACAATGCACGTTTGATCAGCCATAAGCTTACACCGGGATGGGATCACTGATTACAAAATCCCATAATCAGTTCCTGACACATGCATCCCACATAATCTTTTTCACAACAATATTCATCATGGGGTAAATCTCCTGGGCCCACTCGTGCAAGAGAGTGATGCCCCATTATTCAACTGGCTGTGTGGGCCTTCTTACTGGTCCATCTTGGTCATACAACCTTTCATGATGGCTCTGAGACTTGTTAGAATGGAGGAAGAGGGCTGGCTAGTAGGGTATATTTTTTCACAAACATCAATTAAATATTTATCCAAATTTCAAGAATGATCATAAAATTTTTATAAGGTTTATAAATATAAGTTTCAATTGGAAACCAATAGTTTTTACTCTATTAAATTGAAATGATGTCCAAATTCCAATTTACACATAAAAATATAAAACATTTCAAATAAATGGTATTTACATAGAATGTAATTAAAAATTCATTGAATTTTGTTTAAAAATATTCACATAAATTTTCCCTATCAGATACCCTGACAGATAAACCATGCATTTCCTAAATCATAAAATATGATCATGGTAGATTAGAGGTCCTGGATTATATGAATATCAAAATTTCAATGTGATAAAAGTAAATTGTTTTCAATTTCAAATGGAATTTTCATAATTCCATGTGTAATAATAATTTAATATCTCTATTTTCTATTTAAAAATTAAATCATGTACTTTACTTTTCCCAATATGAAATTAATTGGCACTTATCTTCTCATTAATAAAAGTTCACTATTCCTTTTTATTAAACACTCCAAATAATGAGTTTCCTTAATTTTAAATCTTTTCACTCATCTCCCATGATAAAATTCAAGTATAGTTATGAAGGTATCATGAGAACAAGATTTATATCAATAAGATTTTAAATGAACCACTTGTTCACTTTTTAATGAAAAAGGCACATAAAATCTTGAGAGAAGTTATTTTAGGTTCAAATGTCTATGAGGCATAATTTTGTTAAGTAATTTTGTTTAAAAAATTAAATCTTAAGGATGAGGTTTATCACCTAAGTATGATGAATGATATCAAATGAAAAATATTAATGAAATTATCCCATTTATATTGTAACAACTCCGACATTCCCAAACTCGATGTAATGGTTATGATCAAATACAACAAAAAGATGGATTTTTTTTATCCCTCTTAAAATTTTTGTTTATTTTAATAATTTTTCTTTTTCAAATAACCTTTTTATTTTTTATTTTTTATAATTGAAGAGTTGAAAAATAATAGAGTATAATGAATGATTCCACAACAATTTACAATTTCTAAAATAAACACACCCACACTTGTACCTTACATTGTTAATCATCCCATGTACCATAATTACCTTCCCCCCCACACTTTAATTTAAAAAAATATCATACAAATACTAATACAAGAGATGTAATTTCTAAAATGGCATTAAATGTGGCTCATTCCTAACATGGTCATTCATGGTTTCTATCTGCTTAAGAAGGATATATGTAAATGGGGT
This sequence comes from Viscum album, assembly GCA_963277665.1. Lineage (NCBI taxonomy): Eukaryota > Viridiplantae > Streptophyta > Magnoliopsida > Santalales > Viscaceae > Viscum > Viscum album. The sequence goes on from OY728160.1 coordinate 1,389,867,183, forward strand.
ATTTTAATTATATGTACATTATAAAATGATGGATTAATCGTTTTTAACGTGTTTTTGTATATTAATATATTTTACAAGTTCAAATTCTTGTTCTTATAGATGGAATGTCCCAAAATCACTCAAGAAATATTCTCATGATAAAATAGAAAGTACGTGGACTTGAAATCCTCTCGAGAATGGAAATATGAATTAAAAAAATCAATCAAGGAATTATTATAAAAAATAAACCATTTCACATGAATTTAATAAAAATAAAATCTTAAAAAATTGATGGGAAATTTTATTTAATTGAATTAATTAAATACTTCAAAATATTATTCATCATTTAAATATCCATGTTTTACTTTAAAATTTTAGTTATCCATATTTAAAATTCAATTTCGTTATCATTGAAGTCTAAAACATGGCATCATAGGATTTAAAAAAACTCATGTCTCCATTATTAGTCATTCATAATCCATGCATGGGCATCAAATATTAAATTAATGCTCAAAACATGGTTTGGAAACAAAAAATTAAAGAGTTTAGAGGGTTAGACAATAATAATTGAACACAATTTCCCATGAATCATATTCTTTCTCCTTAAATATTCATTTATTCTTTATTTCATTATTTTATTATAGAATATTATCACTCCATTAACCACAATCATGCCATTAAATTTCAAAATAAAATTAGGGAGTTGGATAAATGTTGATCTATCCTAAGAAATGAAAATAAAATCCAATTTCTAACAAATCAAGGAAAAGAAAAAGTCTTGGTATGATCCCCCATGTGAGTCGAAGAGTTTTACTACCTTTAGATGGGAAGTACCAGCTATTATCCGGTGTCTAATGGTGGATGATGTTTCTTTTATTTGAATAACCACATATGGATTTTTCCATCATCTTCTTCATCCTTCTTGGTAAAGAATGATCCATTGATAGAATCTACCAGATCCCCCCTTCACAATGAGTTACATCTTGAATTGAAGGTGTAGGACGATTTATAAATCATCCTCTTTCTTGGTTCTTAATTTTAGAAACTATTTATCTTACTGTTCTAGATTTTCATGGTTTTCATAATATAAGGGGATTTATATAGGTTTCCTTATTTAAATAAAAACTTTAATGAGTAATTTTTCCACTTTGATATTATAATACTCTTGTATAATTTCTTCTTGATCAGTTTCTAGGATCATTTTATGGGGATCCTCAGGTCATTGTTCATCAATTCCATGGAGCTATATTTCTTCTTTAGTTGGTGCATTTCTAGGTTCCTAATCCTTATTTAAGGAATAGCAATTATTTTCTATATATAAAAAATTCAAAATAGTAGGGACTGATGACAAATTTATTTTTTATAAAATAAAAATAAATATAGTATGAGAACATATCAACTTTATGTCTTGTATTATATTAAATCAATGACTCAGTGGTATTTTTCTCTTGATGTAGATTCTTATTCGATGTAGATAGTTTTTTCGGTCTCCTCCAGCTTAAATTCAAATTCCACCACGTGGTTGGTGTACTCCTTCAATGATATTGGCTCATATAATTTTCATGGGGTGGTGAGATCATGTAGTAACCCACATTTATTATATAATTCACACAATTATTTTTATCTCACACATGTATCTTAATCGGAAAATCATCTTATTTTTCCACCTTATGTTAGGCAAGTGGATAATCTTTTAGTTCAGTTTCATAATCATGTTTAGATTATTTTAATGATACTAGTATTCATGTAATTATCCAACCCATTTCTCCATCAAGAACTTTCAAATTTTCATCTAGCGCTTAAATTTCATACAAGAGATTTTTTATTTTCACTTAGTCTAGGAAAAATTCATTGGGTATTTCTTCAAAAATATTGTGTGGAAATGAGGATAAAAATTCTTGTGTGTTAGCCACATCCTGATAGAATATTGGGAAGTATTACAATAATTTAGTGAGATAACATTCTAATCCTTTAACCACCAATTTCCCAAGGGTCTCCTTGATATCCTGGATGAGGTCCTTGAATTCTTTCAATTTTCAAATTTGGATTTGTGCTCCACTGATCTTTCATGCTCATAATGAAACACAATATTTTGTAGACCACGATGTTTCAACTTCTAGATCTGGCACCATTAATTTATTGTTCCATGTATTGAAATCAATTTCAACTGAAAACAACATGTATTTTATTATTTTTTATAAAAGTTATAAAATCAATCTAATATTTGAAAATAAAAAAGGTGATTGAAATATTTATTGAATACCCAAAAACATCACCATTTTGTTTCATTTATATTATGGGGTGTGGGAATTGCAACATAATATTTTCCCTAATACAGTACAATCAATAACTAGGGTTGTGCCAATTGGTTATCCTTTCAATTTTCTCACTCACTTCTTCTAAATAACCTAAGTTATCTATTTTTTATGTTTTTAATTTTAAAAAATGAAAATATTTATTCTGACTAATCATATTAAATAATGAAAATTATAATTTATAATCCATCCAAATCTAAATAGAATGGGTTAATGAGAAAGCCCATGGTTTTGGGGCTCGATTTAAGGTTTAATCGTCATTCACCATTTTATGTTTGATTTCAGTTTGATAATACTGACATGAAACATCATGTTTGAAATACTAATATTTTTATATGAATTATGTTTTTTTCGATGTCTAAGCTATATTAATTCCACCACCTCTAATAATCAGGGTTGATTACACGCTTTTGTCTTCATGTTCCATATTCCAGGACCCAGCTCTATGGATGTTGTCTCATCCATTGATTAATTCAACTACTCCATATGAGGTGTTGTAAAATTTACATAGGGAAAATATATTTAAATAAAATCATATAAATAAATTGAGTTTCATTACATTACTGAGAAGTCACCAAATCATTGACATTTTCCACACCATGCATGCTAATCAATTCTATATAAAAATTATAATTAAACTTCAACGAAAATTCATGAATACTTTACCCCCATGGTACAATCCTTAGGGTCGTCCTTTCATTTTTTTAGTGTAATATATCATAATGGTGGAAGTGGGGAGAAGAGAAAATGAATAATCAGAATAAAATAATCGAAATAATAAATATAAAATAAATGTGATGAGAAATAAAAGAATAGATTAAAAATAATAGGGGTGAGAGAATAAATAAATAAATTTAATAAAATGGGGATACCATAGGGGTAATAATAAAATAGAAGGAAATAATAAATAAAGTAAAATAAAATAATTAAATATAGTATAATTTAATGATAATATTAAAACAATAATAATTATATAAAAATAATAAAATTATAGTTTTTTTTATTATTGTTATTAATCGTTATAATAATTCTATTTATACTAATTATAATAATAAAAATAAAAATTATATAATAATAATTATTATTAACATAAGATGAAAATTAGAAGGAGAAGAGGAAAAAGAATGGTGGAGCACAATTGAAAAAGTGCTTGAGTTTTATTTAATTATATCTAAATTGAAAATGAAATTAAAAATTAAAACTAAATAAAATGAATAAAATAAAATAAGAAAATATATGTAGAAGATACATTGGATGAAGAGATGCAATATACAGGAAGAGGCCTCCTAGGGGGAGTTCACCTTCTTAGTGTGTTGTCTTATACCTTATCAAGGATGTAGGTCATCCTTAAATAAGAACAGAGAAGAGGGACTTGACCTCCTCATCCATCAATGTTCCCTCAAATTTGAGGAGGGGGTATTTATTTCCACAGAATACCCATGTGAGTGGATGATAAAACCGCCTGTAAGTCATCCACAAGGGGAATATACTCCTTTAGGGTCCTCCTCTGTAGTACTTGTATGGGGGAAATCCAGTAGGGGGCTAGTGAGCAGTTGATAGCCTAGTGACAATGGTGGTCTAATGCATGCCAGGGTTGTCATAGTGGTTGTGAAGGCTCTACATGGTGGAGTTGCCTCAATTACACCCTCCCCCCTATGGCCATTAAACGAGCCAGAGGATGCAAAAATGGGGATTAGGGGTTCGGCCCTAGGTAACATCGATTGGAGACGTCGAACATCGAATCTTCAACATATACTATTGTTCCATATAGTCTATCATGTTTCCAGGTGGATTCAAGGGTGAGAAGAGGTAGCGGGGTGAACCTTAGATGGAAAATAGTGAGAGCAGGTCAAGCCGATATCCTATATGGGTATAGTGGGTGATCAGAGGTTTGGCACGATAGTAGGGAACTAACAGAGGCAGTATCCTCCACCTCAAACCATCGAGGTGGACATAGGTTTCTCTAAATGGTGATGGATAGTTGAAGGTAGTGGCCATGGTGTTTCTAGATGATGTGGGGGAGTTGGAGTGAATTCATAGAAGTGGATGGTGAGGCGGCAGGGGTGGCAACACTAGAGTTCAGTGGAGCGCAGTGGTGCTCGCATCCCATATCAAAATGTGTGAGTGAGAAATGAGTATATATAATCAATGACCCAGCCTCGACTGGCAGAAGTCCACACAATAGTGGGCCCTAAGATGAAACATGCACAGAATTGTTCTGTGACACACGCATCCAACCTTCGATTTGGCCCAACCACATTCATGACAGGGTTTATAACCTATCACCCACTCTTTCACAAGAGTACTAACCCATACATCAGCTGGGGGTGGTGGCCTTCCTATTAATCTTCCGTGGTTAGTGGGCCATTGGTCAATATATGTGGTACTATGTATTGATTCTAGAGTGTTAACTCTTTGCGTAAATTTTAAAACAATTTTCAATTAAAGTGTTGTCCAAATTTCATCAAATATCATTAATAACACTTGAGGTTTATAAAAACTATATTCCATTAAAAAACACTACATTTCATTGTTTTAAATACATTTCAATTAGAAATTAAATTTTAATCACAAGTTACTAAAAAATTCAAAATTAATGGTTTTTTAAATAAAACATATTAAAAAATAATTGGATTCTAGTTAAAAATGTGAAAATAGTTATTTCCTATCATAACACCATATATTAATCCCATTTAAAAACCCTAATTGTATATTCATGAATATCATTTGATTGTGGCTAGTTCATTAGTTTGTATGCTTTCAATTGTCCATGATAACTTGGTATCCAATCTGTTGGACAAACACTTAAACTTCTAGGTTTGAAATCAAAAACTTTGACAGTGGAAATAACATTCATTTGGGAAGGATTAAAATGAGATACTTTCTTGTTCAATAATGATTAATTGATTCCATATTCAAGACTAAGAAACCAATTAATTTTGTTGTTAAATAGGAAAATCCATAAATTTTTATCAAGATGTATTATTTGATCTTCCTACTATGAAACCAAGTTATTTACATCATTCTGTAGGTGATAAATTTCTTAGAGAAATTTTTTTAGACTACTACTAGATATATATGGATTAAGGTAGATGAATTATATATGATATCATTACTTTTTGTTAGGATTTAAAATAATATGCACATATTAACATTCAAAATGAATCCTGGTATTTCAATTAAGTCCCACATAAATAAATTTAATAATTTTATGTTAGACCGATCCATTATAAATTGGACAGTTCATGATGAATACCATGAAATAATTATTTTAATTTATTTATATAAATCCTTTAACACTTTAGTAGAAACAAAATGTATAGACATGAATCACTAATCTTTGATGAGGTTATGACTTCCCTTCTCTCTAATGAATTGAATTGTAAACCTACTATTAAAAGTGAGCTAAAGATCCATTTTACAAGTTGTAGAGAATTATGTCGGGGTAATCATTAAAGAGTATAATAAAGATAATTAAATCAATAATGAACCACCTAGGTTTATGTATAGTAATAGGGAATGAAATATTGTTTTATTATATTATGGTTTTCACAGGCATACTATACTATAGTTAAGATGGATTAAACAAGACCAAGAGACTAAATAACCAAATGACTATTCCCTTCTAGTGGATTCTAGTTATCACCCAGCTGAATAAAAGAATATTTCAATCCATTGACTCACATGTGAGTCATAACTATATTCAGGATTATAATTCTATATGTGTCCCCTTAGGGAGTTATCCTTAGAGCTAATAGAAATAGTAGATGATGATTTGATTTCTGGAAATAGTAGGTGGATTAATGTAATTGGAAGAGGTTCTATTTTAATATAACTATATAACCACTCCATCATTACTTTCTTAGATGCTAGGTAGGTTATCTACCCCCCTAAGGAACTAATTTCCTTAGGAATTCTAGACCAAAATGTATTTTTGTTTAGGTATGAATAGAATTTCCTAAAAATCTCCAAGGGATCTAGAATTTTCATTAAAGGTTCCATGATTAGTGGCTTATATTTTTTAAAATGGAAGAACCATTCGAGAAATATGGGTAGTTTGTATACTACAAAAATTAATAACACACTATTATGGTTTAGGATATTGGGGAATGTATGATACAAGAGTTGATAGAAACTCAATAACGAAAGGATATTGAATGAAATAACTCAACAAAACCTTCCCCTTTGAGAATATTTTGTAATAGATAAAAATTAATATGATATATTTCGTAGGATCAACATCAAATATTCCTACCCCATATAATATAAACATTCAAATTTGTGGGTACTAGAAAAATAATATCTTCAATAATGGAGGTTCCTATTTTATTACCTTAATAAATGACTACTGAAGATTTTTTTTGGATTTACATAATGAAAAATAAATATGATATTTTTTATAGAATTAAAACTAGGAAAAAACAAGTTGAAATCAAGGATACAAAAAATATTAAAACAATGAGAACTGCAAATGGTTAAGATTACCTTCATATGGAATTTATAATATTATTTTAATATGAGGGGATTCCAAGACATCATATTATGAGGAAACCCACAAAAATTTATCTATCTGAATGAATGAAAAAATCTATTTTAAAAGTATTGTAAACCATTATTACATGATCATGTCTCACTAAATAATTCTAGGTAGAATATTCAAGTAAAACGTTTATCTAATAAATAGATTTCAATCATCTTCCAATCACCCTAACACTATAGAATATCTTTGGGATAAAAGAATTTCTTCTTAAAAATCCTAAGGGACATTAGATGCAATGCATATGTGCATGCTAAATCTAAGAATCTTGAACCAAGTGATCATTAGTGAATTTTTCTGAGATCTCCACATGATTTCAAAGGTTATGATTTTTTTGATAATCCTAGTTTCCAAAAGAGTATAATTATTTGACATGTTGTGTTGTATCAGTCTTATTCTCCAAAGTCTAAATTTTTCACCTCTTGTAGTGATGAAATAACCATTTATGGGGACAATGAAACTGAACCATCAATCAAATTTGAGGATATTATATGTCGTACTCTACCAAATCCTCTACCAATAACCCATATGAAATATTATTAGCTTCAGATTCATATTTAGATACTGAAACTCTTATTTAAAATTCTAATGACCAGTTCACTATATATAGGATTATGTGGGTTACTAGACCTCCTAATCAATTTATCAAATATGATATGGATTTTTATTCATTTATTTATTCAAATTATATTCTTTATTATTACTATAAGAGTATTAAAAAAATTCCTAATGAAAAATATTAAAAACCATGGATATTTTCCTCGGATAATGAAATTCACTCTTTAAAGAGAAATCATAATTGGTCTATAATAGATAAAAAAACCAATGAAAACGTTATTGGTTGTAATTGGGTCTATAAAATAAACGAATATAAAATTTCTTGGATGAATTTTAAATTTAAATATAAAGTAGTTTATAAAGGATCCCTTTAATGTTCTGAAATATTTTCAATAGTTTTTAATCATTCTTCAATAATCCTATTTATTTCTTTTCTATCCTATAATGATCTTCACATTTAACAAAAAGATGTCAAAACTATATCCCTTTACCGTGATCATAATTTCATAATATAAATGAATCCTTATGATGGTTAATCTAAAGTATATAAATTTTATCAAGTTTTCCTTATAAATATTTCATTATATAGCTTAAAATTATACTCATTTTTGTGGTATAGAATATTTAATTCCTTTATATGTGATATCAATATAAGTTGGATCTAATATTATTCCTGTTTTATTTAAAATAAATTAAAAATTGAATTTTTTGTCTACTATTTTATGATGGTTACATGGTTATTATTTTCAATAGCATAAATATTATTACTATTGTTAAATATCAATTAAGATGTATATTTTAAATGATGAACATAGGAGTAGATAAGAAGATTATTTTTATATAAATAATAATATATTTACCAAGGAAATTGATATACCTTTCAAAAAAGTCTCATATTATGATAGTTCTAGAAAGTTACTTATTTGAATATCTAAAACCCGTTAATGTAGCTTTTGGACTTTATTTTAAAATTTCATTAACTCAATCATCCACTGATATTGATGATGTATTTTTTATATCAGGAATTTTCTATACCAATATAGTGGATAACATCATATAATCAATGATTTGAACTCATCCTAACATTACATTTTGAATTTTCACCCTTAGAATATTTATAGTTAGTCAAGGGAAGCCACATTATAATGCCCTAAAGTGGATTCTATGGTATATTTCATTTATTAATGATATATATTTTTAATAATGAAAAAATGTTTTTGATACTAATATAATTAATTTAAAAGTACAATATGACTATACTGTAAATATTGATATAATAAATTCATTAACATGGTATGGTCCACTACATTATAGGCTCTATTTCTAGGATTAACATTATGCACTTACATTTTTTTTTGAAAGAATTAATTTTATGCATAAAAATAATCATATAAATAAAAAATGAAGGACTCAGAAAAAAGAAATTAGATTATTACAAATAGAATTGTTTGAATTTAAATAATCATTGTTCAATTACATTTGGTGTTGTTTTTCATATTTCATATTTAGCAAAATTTTCTTTTTTAACTCATGGTGTTAGAAAAACATACAAATAAAAAATAAAATATGAAATAAGATAATAATTTACATATAAGGACGAACATGTAAAATTAATTTATGGAGATTTAGTTTTTATAATAGCTAATTTTAATGGTATTGATTAGTTTAAGATCAGTATTCCAATCTATTATGGTTATTTATAAAAATACCTCACCTAATGAATGAGACAAGATACCACACATGAGAATGTGTGGATAGGTAAATCAATGATAGATTCACCATAGGTAGTATATTCTCTTAATATTATATTTCATTGTCAAAATAACTCACTTATCTTGTCTGGTGAAATTGGATGTTATTTTTCCTAACTACCTTGTCCCATATAGTAATGTAAAAGTACCTCTATTATTCATCACATCCCAATGTCGAAATCCCACATCCAATGAGTTCAAAATCCCAAGATTCTCTTTATATGTGTTTTTTTAGTGTATCATACATCCAAATATTGATATGAGATATATTTTTTTATACTATCCTACTCTAATTTGATTGTGATATTTCTATTTCTATTTTCTCATTTTGTATTTACCACCTACATATTCATCTTCTCAATTTTCTCCAGTTTTAGTTCATATTCCATGCTTATTTTTTAAAATAAATTGTTTACAATATTGATAGATTCCACATTCATTCTATTTTCATAAACCTATGTTCCATGTATTTTTTTCTGATGGGATTTAATATTACAATTACAAATGATATTATTAGTGGTTTTTATATTTTGTTCCTTTTATTTATTCAGTTCATTTGACAGAACTACTTATCATTCCTAAATATTTATATATGGTTTTATCGTCATTTATTGTCTATTTTAAATTAGTTTTATTGTTGTTTTTTCTACTTTTGTTTTCCAACTCATTTTCTCAGATGATTTAATTGTTTTTTCAATTAATAAATAACATCACATACACTAAATTTGTACCCTATATCTTTTAACAAACCTCAACATATTTTTTAAAACTTCTTGTTATTACATCAGTAGAATTCAATTGGTTAATGCATGGTATGTTTTTATATTCCTGTATCAGTTCTATCCTTGAATCAAGTAAAATGGTTACATGTTTTATTCACTTATATATAAATATATATATATATCTAACATGGATTCATTGATTTTTTTCTTAAACTGTATTTACGAATGTATCTGAGGTATTTCATTCATATAATTAGGATTTTATGAGGTATGATTTTATAATATATTGTGGGGGTATTATCCATATTTCATATTATTTGTCCTTATATTATTCCTGTCTAATAATCATGGTAATGGAGAATTTTAATTTTGTATTATAGTAATTCCATGTTAGTATTTTATTTTTAATTAGTTTTAAAAGTTTCTTTATGTTTATCATTCATAATCTCTTTTTTCCATCAGAATGTACTTATTTTTTAAAAATAAAATCTTTTAATTCAATAAATTTTTTGATTATTCCATTTTTATTATGATTCAAATTCCAAATTCATTATGTATTCATCATATATAATATATGAAATTATGTTAACTTATACATCCTTTAATGGAGTTTTAGAAGAGAAATTCATTCCTTAAAATCATGTTCTGGTTCATAATGGTAGGACATCGTCATTTTATTCTGACTATTTTTGTGTTTCTTTATTATTTATTATTTTATATAATATCCTTTAGAGTTCAATATATATTTGGGAGAATTTTTTATATTTAACCAAGTTTTCACTGTACAATATATTTTATTGGTGTAAATTAAAACACTATGATTCTCAACCTTATTAATGATAGATAATACATAATAATGTTATTTATATTGAAAAAATCATTCATGACAAATTTTCCTATGGAATTTAATTCTCTATTAAGAAAGAAAAACTGATTTCTTTAAAATTACATGCTATGAATGCATTATGATCTATTTTTTATATGGTCCTTTTACAGTAAAATGATAACACATTATTTTTTGGGCGTCGGTTTTATTTCACTATATGTTAAAAAATATATTTTTAAAAGGTTCCATCAAAAAGTTTGTTAGAAGGAGAATTAAAAATAAGATAAAAGTGAACTTTTTTTTATTTTCAATTGGATAATTATATAGAGGGATAGATCTATGATTTATAGTGATTATAAGTTATAGAATTATTGTTGTTAGTAATCATTAGAATGCTTTATTGATTCAACATTGGGGATTTGTTAAATTGAAAAAAAAATTATTTGTAGATCTTTTAATTTATTTATTCTTAGAATGTTTTTAATGATTTTTATCTACTATTTTAATAAATAATATTAATAATGTTATGGATAATCTAAATATTTTATTATGAATATGGTGGAGAGGATTAAAATGAGGTTTTCTATAGAGCTGGGTTTCGAGGGGATTATAAATTATTCATTCTAGTTTAAGAACAATGAAATTATGATGAAATAGAGATCGATGTGGGGTGATGAAAGAAAACATGAATTATATTGCGTAACCTCATTAAATATTGGTGTTTCGAAGGAAAAACATAGTGTGAGAGGTAATGGATTTGTGAAATATTTGCACCACTACAATAACGGTGGAAGAATAATTATTGTATAATGATACCACTGGAGGTATGGTTGTATATACTTTTAATATATTGTGACCTTGGTATAGAAATTTTAAATATGATATTTTTAATATTTTTGGGATTCATATTTTTTTTATAAACAACGGTTTCCAACTGGGGAACCTAATTTAGTCAATAATTTTACTTCTCTTCTCAACTTCATTATACAAAATATCAAACATACAAAGGTGGATACAAATTTATTTTTCAATCTTAAGAGAGGTATGATGATATATTACTTTTATCCTTTTCCCCTGAACCTCTACATTATTTTTTCTGTAACTATAATATTTTTCCAACGATATGTAGTGTCATTTTTTATCACTAAGAAAAGAGTAGTATACATTACACCTGTATAAATTAATAATACGTTTACCGAAAAAGAATTTCTCCTTTATATGGATTTAGAAGTTATCATGCTATGACAATTTTAGAGTATTCAGTTTCACAACATTGAAATTAGAGTTTGATCAATTACTATCCAACTTATGTGTGGAATTTCTTTCAACATTCTTTATGAATTTAATTAAATAAATTATTTATGGGGATTTCTGTATTTTCATAAATTTACAAGGACTCTTACATGATTCTATTATGGTTGACGTTTTCTTCTTTACTTCCCAAAAATGTTCATTATTTGATTACCTAGAAACTATACTCTTAAAATGTTTTAGATAATATCTTTATACTTTCTGAATTATATATCAGTGTTCTTAATTTTGATAAAGGTATCAGTTTCTCTAAGGAGATAAATATTAGAGTGTATAATTATTCATTACGTCTATTGGTTCTATCTTCAATGGACTTTCAATATTTTATACAATAATTTCATTCCATCCCATGTTTATTTGTGTTTTTATTTCTAATATATTTATAAATTGAATGAATATATTCAATAGTGGGGATATGAATATTTTATATAGGTTACATGGGCCTTACATTAATCCTATTAAGTAATACATTGTCTTAAACATTTATATCTGAGTTCCTTCCTTGAATACCTAGAAACACTTTTATTTAAATTTTTTAGAGGATAACATAGGAAGAACATTATGATATTAATATGGTTATCTATGTTTTTATTTTCTTCTAGATTTTACAATGATGATGTTTAATTAATATATTCCTTAACTTAATAGGTACAAAAATACATTATATTTACTTATCAATATCAAATTATAATTTCCAATAAGTATTTACTTTTAAAATATTACAACATAATTAGTTATGAATTTATTCTCATGAAATTTTTTATTTTATAGTATGTTTCAATTTTTCAATATCTCCTTAACTATAATTGAAAAGATTCAAAAATATGTGATGTAATATATAATTTAATATATGATTAATGAAAATATTATTCCTTTGACCGTATAGATCACACAATAAAATTGAAATAAAATTATTCTTATAATTAGTTAGGAAAATTATAACAATAACAATTTTCTATAATTATTTCACCATCTATATTGAGGGATATAGTATAATATAACTACAAAAAATTATAATTTAGGATTACCATACAAAATAATGTATACATTAACCCATTGAATAATAACCAATATCATATTATTATAATAGCCCTATTATAACTGTGATTTTAATTTTATACTCCATCAATGTATTTTTATAAACTATAATTGTGTTAAATTTTCTCAATATTTTAATAAAATATTTTGTTTTTCCTTATAGTGTGTTTTATTTTTTTATGTTTTAAATATTTTCAGTACATCATGTTTATTTATTTTTAAATAAACAATGAGGTCTTTAGTTTCTGATTGAATTGAATGATAACAACTCTATTTTCTTTTGAATTCTATAATTAACCTTCGGTATCTAATTGTTTATGTTTGTGAAAAACATACCACAATATTTTATCTTGTTAAAAATATAAAAGGTGGAATAAATTAATTTTTTTGTTTCATTTTTTGATAGGTAGGTTATACCATTCGGCTATTTTAAATCCAAGGTGCTATATTTAATGGCTTCACCATGATTCACCTATCAATTTTATGGATTCTAATTTGATTCTATTGGATCCACAGGTTCTAATATTTTTGACTTCACCATGATTTTTGTGATACAAATGTTTTTAATTTCATTAAACATAAAAAACCCTATATAGACATAATCATAAGGTTGTGTGATACAAAACTTATGTATTCACATGTATTTTGATTGGTATTTTAAAAATTTATGTTGTATGGTTGTTTATATAATATTTTACAGAAAATAGTCAAAATATATACATTTTTTGTGATAAAATTATTGAATAAAGACAAAATTAGTTAGTGGAGAATGTATTTATTAAATTGCATATAGATCCTTCCCTTTATGGAGATTCTATTTCTCGATATATCAACCAACTACATGAGTTGTACATCCTAGTTTAAAAGTCAACCTTCCATTTTTGTGTATTCTATTACACCTAAATTCTAAACATGTAACACATAATAAATATTATTTTTTTATGGATTAATGTTTTTATGAGTCCCATTTCAGTCAAATGAAATATGGAATGTAATTCTGAAAATTATTTATGGATGTGACTTAATAATTTTATCATTTATGTAATAAAATTTTTATTAAAATTTTATATTATCGAAATTTATATTATATATTTTCTATTTATATGTGTAATATTACATTACAATTATAAAATTGAGGTATAATTAATATAAGAATATTCCCCTCTATAGACTGTGTACATTTATATGATGGTAAAGACTTCACTTAGGTCACATTGGTTAACTTTTCAAACCAAATATCATTTTTAGTGTGTAAACATTCGCTAACATGGTTCATAGAATATTAGTTGAAAAATAATTTTGGACTTCATTTAGATCAATAAATAATTTTTTGTATTATATTAATCCAACACTAATTTCATACAAGACATTTCAATTACATTGGATCTTAGAAACCAGTTCAAAAGGAAAATATAGTAGGCTAAACTACTCTCATTTGAAATGATTGTTTTTTTCTTTCAAATGTAATGGATCACTATCTAAAGACTCGATTCTATTTTTTTATTAAATATTATTTACATAGATTTATTCCTATTCCTATATGGAATCTCTTTTTATGATTGTAATTAAATATATTCTTTCATTTATTTTTCAACATATTGAATGTATGTTTATATTTTCCTCTGTTTTGTCTCAAAAAACCCTTTTTGTATTCCTTCCATTTTTAAATTAATCAATTCAAAAAACACATTATATTTCAATTAGAAAATTTTAATAAGTTGTTAAATTTCTTTAATGTATGAATGGGGGGGGTACATATGTTGTAGATTAATATGTATATCATTGGATTTCGGAATTTAGATCTTCTAACTCGCTGGAGACGGATTGACCATATTACCCCTCATAGACTACAAAGCCTTATCACTAGTGTGAGGTTTCTTCTATACATCATATTTAAATTTTTCATAAATGATTCATATTAGAATGATGATGCTGAATGTCATAGAGTATTGATTCATGCTTCAAAAAATATATTTATAATGTAACTAATATAGATTTTGATCATTTTGATTGCTTCTTGAAGATTTAGTGAGGATAAAGTTATGCAATGCATGGATCTCAATAATAAGATTGACTATCCATTAAAAGAAATTGTGAAAGTATCCCTCCCACCCACCTTACCATCATTGTGGTTCTTATAAATTTTAAAAATAATATAATGAATTTTTTTGTGCATTTATATGAAGTAGATGACTACATTATCAACACCATGTGTGTAATACATGCTAGACTTCTAGGGCAACATAATTATTTTGTTGGAGGCACCCCATTAATCTTCAAACTCCTTGCCCCTAATATAAATAATTTTTTATGATCACATCACCCGATAGCTCCATTTCAGAATAATCATCTTTTTTGGTTTCTTTCATAGACCGTGCTTTATTTCAGTATCTATATGTTCATTCAAGTAACATACACTGTATTTTTTTAGGTTCTTTGGTTGTCATGTTTCTTTCTATTTGTTTTATTTTTATACTGTATTGTCTCATGATAAGGATTCATTTTTTTCATCAATAAATTGGACATTTTCATGTTACTTCATCAAATTTATATCTATTTTCTATTTCCTTCGTTAAATTGAATTATAACAGTTTAATCATGTGAAATACAATGATTGAAATTTCATATACGATAGAGAATAAAAATAAATACTATTTTCAAATATATTTTTAAATTTCCTATTTAGTGTCATTGTTTTCCTTGTGACCTTATATTTTTTTCTATATGACAATATCCTAAATTTTCATTCAATATATAATTTTTAGATAAGTAAATGGAGTTTAAAATCTATATAAATAATATAACAGTTATATATATCTTTTATTTTTTGCATTTTATAATAATATGTCAATTATGTACTAATTTGTTTTTTATTGAAACATTTATTACATGAGTTTATTGAAGACCCTATTGAAGTTAATTGAGGTCATGATTTTGATTTGGAAACTATAACATCATTATCCATTAAGATTAAACATCTCATCAAGAGAGATAAAAGGGAACAAAACAAAGATTATTATTTTTTAAATTCATTTTCAATTAGATGTACAAGTTTTTAATATATCACTTGTATTTAACCTATAAAATAGTTTCTTCTTAAATTCAATTTGTATGATTTTGTTAATTTAGACCTTCCACCATTACTGTTAAAAATAAATTATTTATTTGAGTATCCATTTGACTAAAAAAATAATCCCACCATTTCACACAATTTTAAGATCCTACAATTAAATGATAGATTCTCCATTATTGATTCAAATAGACATATATTTCATAATAAATAATTGGCCTTAAGGAATGATAAATTATATCCTAAATTTTTTTATGTCACATAGGACTCTCTTAAATTATTGAATTTTGATGTCATTCCCTTTTTGTTGTTTTGATTTTACACAAATGGACTTCATTCAAAATGAACCTGAATGATGGAATTTTCATTATTGTGCAACATAATGTAGCTTTGTTGATTTATGTTTTAACCTATCACTTAAATCAGGATGTAATTAAACCGATATTTTATGACACAACATTAAGAGTTAATTTCATTATTATAATTTTCATTTATTTATTTATTTCATTATTATTTTTCTTCATCATTATGGTTTGATTTCCTCCCTTCCATGACATTTTGAAAAAGTGATTTTGAAATATTGGATAAAAAGGTCATCATCTATATACATACATCAATGTGGTCTTCATCCTTCAAAACCTAAATAGATTTATGTTTTATTCCATTAATATGTTAGTTTTTCCTTCTAATAATTTAATTTATTATAGGAAATAGTTTTTTTCATCTCATTTGATGAAAAAATATTCAATTATACATTTATTCTATGAAATTAATTTTTCCACATTTTTATCATATATTACCTAATATCATTCAATATAAATTGATTAAAAATCAGATAATTATAAAGAAAATTTTTACAATTTATATTTTTTATTTATGTGTAAATTTATTTTTTTAATATTACTTTATGAGCATGTTAATATTAATTTCCAATTGAATGATTATGTCATGCATGTTCACGGGTAGGGGTAATAGGAGGAACACCACACTAATGCACCCACTTGGGGTTTTTTGTACATTATTTTAACTTAAAATGAATCAAGTTATTCAAAGATGCATCACGTAATATCATATCCACATATTTAAAGTACCATTTATTTATATATTTCATCTCATCACCTAATCACTGACAATGATTCTAGTAATTTCCCAATTCAGTTATTTAAGGATTCAATACATTATTTTAAAAATTTTAAATTTCAATAACGTCACTCCCATTATGATTTTTCATGAATATTTATTGACCTTG
Organism: Viscum album; assembly: GCA_963277665.1. Classification (NCBI taxonomy): domain Eukaryota; kingdom Viridiplantae; phylum Streptophyta; class Magnoliopsida; order Santalales; family Viscaceae; genus Viscum; species Viscum album. Next base: position 1,389,884,539 of record OY728160.1, read on the forward strand.
AAGGAATCAAGTTATTTGATGTATTATGACCTAATTACAAATCCATATACATCATATAATTGTTTTTCTATAAAAACATTGAAAACTTTCATTGAGCCACAAACAAATATCTATAATGTCTTATTAATTTTAAATTACATTGTTACAATAGACATAATTCTTACTGGATAAAATATTAGTCATCCATTTTAATTTAATACTTTGTGTTATTATTTTGATGATATTTTATTCATTCTATTATCCTATAATGTATATTTTTAATTTCAAAAACTTTCCATATTATTTAATATACAAAATTTTACTTATAATTAAATATTACCATTAAATTTTATGGTTTTAATGACAATTGATCTTATCTTCCAATTTTTATGAATATTATTCAGAAATATTAATGCATGACTTATATGTTAATATAATCAACGTTATTTAAAAAAAGATTCTATTTTTTATAGGTAATTCAACCTTGTTAAAAAATTATTACAAAACTCAATACCATATATGACATTTCTAGGAAACAACATATTCATGAAACATTCACTTTCCATATGTGATGATGAAATTTATCTTAGTTACACATGATGGTTTATTCCCTATTTTTCACATCCATATTATGTGACCTTAGTTTATATTAAATGTAACATGAAAATAATATTTTTACCTTTCATAGTTGTAATATTAATCTCTATAAGTTCATTAAATATATTATTTTATTTTTATTTCATGAACCATTCTTATTCAAAATGATATGTTCCCTTTGGTACAATCAGTAATTCCTAAATGTTAGTTCTATCTTTTATCTACTAAAATCCTATATTATTCTATTTAATTTATATTTTAACATTAACTAATTGATAATTTTGGAGTATATATGTAATATAAATATTGGTAATTTCTATAAAATAATAATTTTTATTAATCCTGGTAGATTCAAAATGTCATAATAATTTAAATATTTAATATGTTTCCCATTTAGATTTTTTATTCCCTTTCTATGTCATATAGATGAGTATGGTTGTCAATATACCCCATTTCACAAACCACATTACATTCTAAATCATGTGGATTTATATATGAATTATATTATGTTGTTATGAGATTTATGATAAATTCTCCTTCTAAACCGGATGATATTCAAAAAAAATTTGAATCAGAGATGTTTCTTCTTGAAATATATTTTTTTAGGATTATTTTAGAAAAAAATAAAGAATAAAGAATATTATATTTTCATCTGTATTTAAAATATACTCTCACCACAATATTTATTACACTGTTAAATTTTTCTACTATTACATATTCATTTTTATGTACTTAATGACACCATGTATAATCAACACAATGTTTTATTTATTAGTATTCACCATCAGTTTACTATTACGGTTTATGTGTTTGATTTTTAATGTAGTAGTTCGTTATATTCATAATGAATGAACATATCATCCAATTTAGAATCTATTATCATCTCCCAAATATTATGTAATCATAAAAATAATGAAATGATATTCAAATAATAATTTATTTTTTATCCTATGCTGTTTATTTTTTTTATTTTTCATGAAAAAATATTATTTGTTTTGATAGCAATGAAAATTTTGGTCCGTACCTGTATTTCCCATGATAGTTGGAAAAAATTTAATACATTCCTCATGTGGAGTAAGAAATATTCTATTGGGATCATGGATTTAATAAATGCATAAGGGTTTGGCTTGAGTTATCAGAATACAAATTTCTCACCATGCTTTACTATTGCTCGATAGTTTCTCTTACATTGTTATTCTTTTGAGTACCATGCTACAATTATAAAAAATGTCCCCCATCATATTCAAGAAGTTCATATTTCATAATATCTGGTCCTTCACCGTTCTATTTTACAAAATAAAAAATTTAAACCATGCATTTTATCTCTTACAATATATGATGTTATCAGAAGGTCATTAAAATCATTTAATAACAAACCATGAGGACCACTGCTCATAGTGGAGTTCATTACTAGTTTTGCTGGACCTCCGTAGGAGGTAAAGAAACGTTATTTATAATTATGTAATCTAAGACAAAATCATTTATGTATTTGAAAAAATTTATTGGAAAATATATTGTTAGATATTATCTATGTCTCCTAATATGTGGCATGTATTGTGGTCATTATCTTGTAGTGTCTTTTCCTTTTTCATCCCATTGATGAGCCTCTTATCTTGGTAATAACACATTGAGTTTTCCCACACCAATGATTGTTTTGTTTTTTAAATGATTTTTTTTCACATACTCAAACTAAAAATTCCTCATAATAAATTCATTCGTGACTTTCATTGTTTTACCCCTTGTGACAGGTTTCTAGACCTACCACAACACCTAAATATAGGGATTTTTGAACTGTTTTCTTCATGTGAGGAAGAGTTCCCCATTTGGATTTCTTTACATTTATTTATTTCAATCATGTTCATTTTATAAAATAAAAAATGTAAGTTCATCGAAATATATATACATACATACATACATACATAAATACATATATATATTACTCATATCCAACCCCCTACATCCTCCACGAGACATCAAAATAAATTTGATAAATTTTACAAACTAAAAAAAAATCTTTTTGGGAGGGTTGATAAATTTTTTAAAAATGTAGCAGCAATTATGTTTGCAGTAGTAATAACACATTTAAAATATTTATGAAATATTTATTAGAAATTTCCACTAAAAAATATACTTTAAAAATGTAAAATTTGAGTTTTTTTTAAAAAACCCAAAAAAAACATATCCATTCCTAATTTCCCCTACATGACTCTAAAATATAACATATTTTCTAAAAACCATTACTTTTGAAGTGTTTTATAACCCCCTCTAATATAAGTGAGTATCATCAGATATAAACTATCCCTATATAACCATTATTGATATGTTCTGTTGTTGTTTTTTGAATATTATTTATTATTTATTTATTTATATATAATTATATTGTCGTTGGGGGCATAACCATGTGGATGATCTTAGGTAGCACTAACGATCAAGTGTCACTATATACATTGTAGGCCCCAATATATTTCTTTATTCAATTTATAATTCCACCTCACAGGCTATATCTAAATATATATATACACATATATAGTATTAACAATTACTAATTACTAATATTATAAAAATGTATTCATATTAATTATTAAATAAGTGGATAGAAATTATTAATTAGATGCCATTAACTATTTTTTGTTTATTTCATATTATTTATTTTCAAAATAAATGAACATGCACATTTATTTTATTTATCTATCATTAATTAATCAAAGTCCACATTTAGTTGTTGTTTAAAATACCACTAATAATTCCCCACGAAATGATGATTATTTTTGAAAAAAACCCTAAAATATTTAATAAAAATAAAATCAATATTTTTAGAATATATAAACTGTTGTAAAAAACCATCATGAATTTGTGGTGGATTATAAAAACTTTTGGTAACAAATATAATGTATATTTTAGAAATAATTTTGAAAAAAATACTAATAAATCATTAGAAAATAACATTTTCCCTTATAGTCTGTGGTGATTGAATTATAGTGGATAATACACAACCTAAACCTAATATTCTATATAGTTTATGGTGGTCTATTCAGACTTTTCTCTCCAAGGGGGAAATTATAATTTTATTATGGGATTGTTAATTTTGTCTCCATAATTTGGGAAGTAGTTGGTTTTATTATAAATATGTGTGGTGAGAAACATATAAACCTTTGAGTAAAGTCACCATCTTTATTTTCTAATCATTTATTGACTAGAAAAACTACTAAAAATAAAATTTTTACTATTCAAATATTTTTTATAAAACAGTGAGAAACCAAGATTTTAACCACAAAATGTGATGATAAAGCCATTGAATAAAATTTTAAGCCAACTAGAATTAATATCCCTAAACTATTTCCAATAAATATTTTTTACCTAATTGGTTGGTTCCTCTATTAGGAGATCATCAACTCGAATGGACAACATGTCACTGGACTAGATATACTTATCATGGTTGATCTTCCCATTATTAAAACCCCAAAGTACAATCAGATCCTTCTTGTCAATACAGTTATATTTCTCCTCATTGAGAGTCACCCTCTATGACCTCCCCCTCAATCTAGAAGCTTACTCTTTAGTAGAATTGAGAGCCAGAACCTGTTCAACCACTTCTTCTTCTGAGCTCATAAGTAATTATTATATGTTGTCTGATTGTGTGTATTTCAACATAATTAATGATATTTTCTCCATTGGATGTGAAAAAAAGTGTAATCATTCTTATGTTTATGAATACCATTCTGAATCCTGCTTCTCTTTAGGCTCAAAGACCTATCTTATTCACCTTCCAATGATTCGCCTACACTAGACTCACTAGTGTAGTCCTTCATCCCATCTGAGGAGAGATTGAGTGGGTCACCCTCAAACTATTGAACCAGATCATCAACCAGAAATCATTCAAAATGATTACCTAACTCAATGGATTCCACCTCCCTACAAGGAAATAAACTAATAAAGTCCTCACACCCAATAAAATATCTCAAGGCATTTTAACCCATAGGATTAACCTCCATGTGACCATTAAAAGACACTATCTGAGCACCAAAACCATTACCTCTCCCTGGAAACACCTCCTCCTCATATTATGTCCCCATGAGTGTTTTGGAATCTACAACATTAACAGTTTGGGTCTCCAATTCCATATAGACTTTCTACTATTCCAAACTCCTTTTATATAAATAATCATCCACACCGAGATGAGGAACATCTAGGTCCTTCCTCAACATACTGAACATGTCATTAAATATGGGATGTCTTCCCCTAGATTCACATTAGGCTTCCATTTACATGGCCTTCACATCCACCTAACCATGAGCAGAGGAACCTACAACACCATAGGTCACTGGGGTTTTGTCATTGCCAACTGAATCAATAACCACTTGCATAGTAATTTGTCCACCTTTATGAGTAATATATATATTTTCTTTTCATTATTAATATTTCAATCCTAATAATCTAACATCATTACCAACATGGATGTTCGTTAATTATTTAACTCTAGAATATATTATATTCTTCATTGTTCTTATCTATTTATAGATAATTTTCATTCCTATTCATATAAGTGTGAATTTTATGTTCTGATTATGTTATGATTATTCAACTAAAATGTTTCAATATTATAGAAGTAATTTAGATTACATATAAAGAAGATTGTTTTTAATAGAGGTAAGACGCTTTTACTTGGATGCATGATATATTATATATTATTGGGATGACCATAATTTCATTAGTGATGTGTTTTACAAATGTGAGTGTTTTTTCTTAGCCTATTGGTTATGTTGTGGGTCCTTGTTCTTTCATGCACTTCGAGTAAATTTTTTTAAATTTTTTCCTTAGTAAATTATTTTATTCATCGATTATGTGATGAAATTTATCGAATCATTTCATTTCCAACATAGGGAAAGAACCCCAACTGAATGCATGATATATCATATTCAAATCAATATAAAATGAAGAATAATAATCTAAATAGGCATACCACTATTACAGTCATCTTTGTCTTTATCAATCATAGTATAGGTATTCCTATTATATTTTTAGATACAATGGATGGATTTCCATCATACCAGCCACACAATATGTGTATTGTGAAATTTAAATGAAATATAATCATGGTTTTATAGATAAACTTTTCTTTTTATGTTTTAGTTTTGTTTTAATGAGAATTTAGCTGTGAAAGGTGATCTATCAATATAGGATATATCACATTACCAAGACAGTGAATAGATATACAAATACTATGGATTTCATCAAATTGAGACAGGTTAAGGTATATTATGAAATATATAACTATTAAAACATTTAATGAAATTACTCATTTCAATTGGTGTTTCTATAGTGTTTGAATCGAGATAACAATAATGATTGTGGGTTTCATGTCTGAAAATTTATGAACGGTATCAAATAAATTCAAAAGTCTAGATTACCTTATTAAGAAATTTCATAGTTAAATTAAATATCTGTTAAAAATAATATTTACTCTTCTTTTTGACTATATTTTGAAGTACTACAGATATTTCCAATAATAGATATACTCAAATGAATATTTAAATTTGTTCAAATATGTGTGCCACGATTTCATGTTGTCAGAATATTTTCTCACATAACATTTTTTTGATTACCTATTATGTTTCGAATCTATTAAAGGCTATAACCTTATTGAAAATTTTGTGACGGGAAACATTATTATCGTAAATCTTATATAATATTTTATATATTTTTTTCAAGGATATGTATGATGGAGGGTTTTGTCTATGGATTCAAACATATCTAGTAACATAATTGATGATTCTCCTTCTTGTGAGAGATATTACATAGATTCTATATATGAGATAATTAATATTTGAAAATGTGACTAGATTGCATAAGGATATCATGAATGGGTGAGTCCCTAATATTTATTTAGTTAATTTTGACATAATTTCATTTACTATTTTTAGGTTAATATCCATATCATTTAATCTGATAATTATTTAGTTTTTTCATAGATTTTTACTAATTCATACTTTTGTTTGAACTATTAAAGACAGTATAGATTAGAGATAACATGATATATTTAAGTGGAAGAGAAACCAGCATGATGCCTAAAACCTAAAATGAATACTAATGATTCATCTATTAAGGTATTGTATTTGAGTTAATGGAAAATTATAAGATACCAGAAGATCTATCATGACCATTGTCTTGAATTCTGCAGGAATCATCCACACTTCAATCTGATACCCATTTTTTTGGAATGACTCAATTTTTAAGTTATTAGTTTATAATGTAAATTGTAGTTCAAAACAAACATCACATACTCAAAACTGGGAAAATGGATTTGGATTATTTGGAATCTTTATTAAAATTATCCATAATTCATTTGTGACATGTAGAAATTATAACCACATGAATGCCAAACATGGTCAGTATAGTTGGAATTATAGTGATTATTTTCATTTTAAAAGTTAAATTTCAATTCAATAGACACAAATCATTCTCAAAATTGAGAAATCACATTAATATTGTTTGGATATATAATAAAAATGGTTAATAGGTAATTTGGGACTTATATGAATCATATTCACCTGAATCTGACTCTTGGTGTGTAAGGTATGACCTAAAGTGGTTGTTTTTAGTTTAAAAGTAGCAATTTTGTTTAAAGAACAATCCTCATACTCAATACCGATAAAAAACATTCATATTATTTGAATACATTTTATGAATGATCCATAAAACTTTTGTGATGTGTAGAAATCAACAACACCTCAATTTGAGACATGGTGTGCCCAGTTTGACACAAATGGTTTGTTTTTAGATTAAAACTAACATTTTAGTTCAAGACACACATGAAATACAAAAATATGATGAAAACATTCTTATTGTTTTGATATTATAGTAAAATGATCCATAATTCATTTGTGATGTTTGGTAATCAACTGCATGTCAATCAGTCACATGATGTGGTTGGTAGTACTCAAATTGCGTGTTTTCAAAATAGAAGTTCCATTTAAGTATAAAATACATGTAAATAGAAAAACCCAAGAAAATTAGATTTTATTTTTTCAATCAATAATAAAACAATATATAATTAATTTTTAAGTTTAGTAATTTAACACATGACAATCTGACACATGATGTAGTCAGTATGACTCGAAGTGCATGTTTTTAATTTAAAATTTGTAATTTAGTTCAAAACAATTTCCAGATACTCAAAACTAATATAACACATTCATAATGTTTTTATACTTTATAAAAATCGTCCATAACACATTATTTACATGTATGAATTAACCGCACTATAATTTTAGATATATTCTACCTGGTATGAATCAAAGTGTATTTTTTTAGAATTTAAATTTTACTTTAAAAATCACCTAACATATTAAAAACAATGAAAAGATATTGATATTTATTTTGATACATTTGGAAAATAATCTATATTCTATTTTTAATTTTATGTAATCAACCACATTTAATTCTGACACATTACATGGTCGGTATGACGCAAACTTCATGTTTTCAATATAAAATTAAATTTAAATTTTAGAACTCATGTTACAAAGTTAAAATTGAGAAATCAAGTCTGATTTATATTATAAAATCTAGATAACGATCTATATTTTGTTTTTAAGGTATTAAAATCAACCACACATCAATCCCACACACAATGATTTATGTATGAAATGAAGTACAAGCTTTCTGTTTAAAATTAGCGTTTTAGTTTGTAAACAAATGCTATATACTCAAGACTGTGGTAACACATCCAAAATGTTTTAATAATTTTGAACAATGATTTGTAACACATTTTGGATGTGTAGGAATAAATCACACATCAATATGAGATACAATGTTCTTTGTATGACTCAAGATGTATTTTTTAATTTAAAATTAAAATTTTAGTATAAAACACTTGTGACATATCAAAAGAATAGTAATAACATTTATATTGTTTTTATACATTTGTAAAATGATCTATAAGTACTTTTTTACATTTAGGAACCTAACACATATCAATTTGAGATGGGATATGTCTATTAGGATGAAAATTGCATGCTTTCTATATTAAAGTACATTTCATGTTTAATATGAATGATACATATCCAAACCAGATATATCGAAACTAGGGTGTTTTACACATTAGGAAAACCATTTATAAATAATTTTAGATGTATTGGAATCGACTGCATGTAAATTTGACCCATAATGTGGTCAATATGACTCGAATATTGCGTTTTTAATATAAAAGTTTCATTTTAGATTAAAACACCTCTTATATTTAAAACATAGAAATATATCTGATTTTTTTTTTCAAAAATAATAAAAATGATTCATAATATATTTGGGATGTGTAAGAATCCATCATAAATCAATCAGATATATTATGTGGAAGATATAACTAAAAATATATGTATTTAGTATAGAAGTGTCATATAAGTTTCAATTGAACGTCCAATACCCAGAATTGATCAAAAAATATTGTTCTATTTTCAATCTTTTGGAAAATGATCTGTAATTAAATTTCAACATAAGGGAATTGACGACATGTATATCAAACACATGATGCATTCAAAATTATTTAAAGTGTATATTTTCAATATTAAATTTTCATATTAATGCAAATTATGAATAAAAAAATACAAAACATATAAAATGAGATAATATTATATTCAAACATTAGGACAGTTATACATAATTCATTTATAATCTGTAGAAATTGACCACACATCAGTTTGATACATGATTTGGTAAGAATGGCTTGAAGTTCTTATTTTCAATAATAATGTTTCACTTTAGATTAAAACATGTATCACATATTGAAAATATAGAAAATAGATAATAGTTTCTTCAACCATTAGGAAAATGACACTAAATTCATTTGTGACCGGTAGAAATTATCTGCATGTCAATAGGAAATATGTTGTGTCCATTATGGCTTAAAGTATGGGTTTTCCATATAAAAGTTCCATTTTAGTTTAAGCCATGTATAACACATCCAAAACAAAGAAAATGAGCTTGAATTGTTTTTACCCATTAGAACAATGATCCGTATATCATTTTTTTACATGTTGGAATTGAATACACATCAATATGAACCACAATTACCAAAATATATCAGTTATATATATATATAGTAATTAAAAATGTAATTTTATTTCATGAATTATATAAAATAAAAATTATTATTTGTTTATTTTTAATTTACTGTTACTATGTAATGTCTCGGTTCCGGGTGCCACCCAACGGTGCCCCAAAACCGGTTGGTCACGTGACCTCAACCGCATATCCCGAAATACCAGAGTGTATTGACAAGTAGTGAGGCACACATAGTGATAATGAGGTAACTATGCCCTAATTTGCAGAGTATACACATCATATTGAAAATAGTAAATAATAGAAGAAGCAATAATACCATACAATAAAAGTAAACAACATAAGACTGATAGTAATATAAAAATTAGAGCATATATAAATGATGCATGTCACATGATTCTTGAAAAGAATCCAAACAAGTCACAATGCTGGAAATAAAATACTAAAACCAAAGTACATAAATTCAGTTAATTCCGACAGCATCGCAAGGTTTGGCATGGTTCCATGCTCTCCAGCTACAACAACAATCACGTAGCTGATGAAGAATGGTGCTTTCACTTATCTATACCAGAAAATGTATAATCTGTTTGGGTCAAAAAAACATAACCCAAATAGTGTGTGGGATGAGTCATAGTAGGAAACCAACAAAATATATATTCTTAACTATCAGTGAATATATACTACACGTAATAATAATAATGAAGCAATAAACTAGGAAGAACTCAAGAGTAAACTGTCCTAAAATTTTCAATTACATTCATTATTCAACCATTGGATTATGTAAACCATGGATCTAGCCTAAGATCTATATCCCATGTGCAATAGTAACAACATATATCTCATAAGACCATCTATCAATCAAGTAAAACTGAGTCCAAGATTTTACTTTGGATTGGAAGACTCATCAAAATCATTAAATTATTCAATCACGAACCTTCAGGACAGTGGTCACATTTCAATCCCTTTGGTCTAACGTAACAACTAATCATTTAATAAAGACCCTCTAAGTAGATCTCACGATCTAAACCCTTCAGTCTAAAATACCAATAATAATTTACAAATTCCTGATGGGGAAGCTCGCATGGTCAATACCCATGGTCAACAAAGTATCAATAAAATATAAACAATGGCCTGGGTAGTTCTCACGGTGTAAACCGCCATGTTGATGACCACCTGACAGCTCCCATAGTTTGTACCTCAGGGTCAATATAACAAGAAATCATACATAATTGACCCTACCTTGGGATGAACTCACTGTCAAATTACCCTTGGTCAAAAATTCAAAATTCATTTCACATGCATTTCATATAATCAGTAACTCCATGCTAACACACGAGGCATGGAAAAAAGGAAAGCCTTACATGCATTGTAGAAAAACTGGCCCTGTTCATTAAAAAGGGGAAATTCTCCCACAGGGTTTCCCATAAACAAGTTATCTAACCACATGCATATGATACTACCATTTATCAATCTTCCACACCATAACAAGTAATAAACATGGTCTAATTCCAAACACGCAATACCCCAAACGTGGGTGTACAATTCTTTTGGCATATATAATCCAAATATATTCCACAAAAGAAATAAACCACCCACCTCGATATCATACAATCCATATAATTGAACATAGACCCCTAAATCTTCCTAGAACAGTGTAGATCTACAAAATGTTGAAAAAAATTCAACCATTAATAACTCACAAGAGAGGAGGAGTCAAGAAAAAAGTCCATATGGGAATTGATAACTTTTTGGTGGGATTCCAATGCACCTGATGGAATATAAATCGGTGGTAGGATAGAGAATGGGGAGGGTATTGGAGTTATCATTCCCTTCTATCACTCTCCTATATGAACCAAGGGGAGAAGAAGATCGTATTGTGGATTAGGCACGACCCCACACCGATTAATTGGAAAAGAAGAAAACTACATGACATGTTTAATAAAGGTAAAAACTATATAGTAGCTTTAACCATCCCCTACATTAAGCAGTCTTCCAGGTCACCTACATGGAGAGTATGTATCTATATGCGGTACCCATTTATACGGAGTGTACTCATTAGTGCATGACGTGTTCTTAGAAAATTATAATTTATTCCTTTTTCCTCAAAACAACCAGAATTCAAGATCCATACCTAAAATTAAGAAATGGGTTCTCACAAACCTCCCCCCTTAAACCAATTATCCATATAATTTCCCTTTAAATGGTGGTGAAAATGATTCTATGAACAACTCCCGCCCATGTGATAATACGTCGGCCTCCCTCTCCCATGTCAGATCCTACAGTCGCTCGTGCTACCATAACACTCATACTGGATGAATAGACCGGCCACAGATAACCTTCATGTTGCAATCCACAATCTGAATAGCGTGCTTCTCAAAAGATTTATCCAACTCCAACTAAACCTCCTCAGGTTGAAAAATATTACATAGGACTGAAAAGTTACATAATTGTTGAGAAAAATTAATGATGTCATGCATAGACCGATACCTCTGAGGTAAAGTCAACCGAAAGGAAACTAACCCAACTCTCTCCAAAACCTCAAACAACCTGACATATATATTTGAAACCTTACGCTATGTCTTAATTATTCGGTGTCCCAACCTTGATGTGACACGTAGGAAAACCCGATCTCTGACCCTGAACTACAGAGGCCATCTCCATCAATCAACAGAAGATTTTTGGAAAGATTGTGTAGGATAAATCCTATTCTAAATCAACTCCACCTGCTTGGTGGTGTTCTGGACATGATGAGTTGCCAACATAGCTTCTTCTCCTACTTCCATCCAACATATCGGTGATCAGCATTGACTACTATACAAAGACTCATAATGTTTCATCTAAATCATCTTCTAATAACTATTACTATATGAAAACTCCTCTAGGGGTATGTGTCTCTCCCAAGAGCCCCCTAGATGTTGGAATCATGCTCTATGAATTTCCTCCAGTACCTAAATCCTGGGCTTCAACTAGCCATCTGTTTAGGGATGGTAAGATCTACTCAGAAGTACCTATGTACCCAAAGTGTTCTATTTCCCCTTTCATACATGATGAGTAAAATGGGAATCCCTGCAAAAAATGATAGAGTGTGGAATTCCATGAAATCATGCAATTTATTAGACGTACAACCTTCCATGCTCGTCAATACTGATTGTTTCCTTAATTGGTAGGAAGTGTGAAACTTTCATGAGTCTATCACTAAAAATCTGTACTGCATCATTCCCTTGTTTGAACCATTGTAAACTTGTAACAAAATCTATCGTGACATCATTCCACTTCTACTATAGAATGGGTAACTACTGTAAAATCCCTGATGGTTGATGATTCTCCGCCTTCACATGATGATAGGAGGAATATCTCATTACAAAACTAGAAACATCCCTATTCATGTCAGGACACCAATACTGACAATGTATATCTTGATACATCTTGCTGATACTGGGATAAAATACCCATACTAGGGATTGAAAAACTGAAAACAGCTCCTCACGTATTTCTGTTGACACCCATATGAACCCATGAAAATGAAAAACATCATCCTCAATTATGGCCCATCTAGGAATAGGGTCATCACCTGACACACTCATCCGTAGGACTAGGCCTTCAAAATCTGATACATGCCTCATTTTCACTCGATCCAGTATAGTTGAGGCAACAACTAAAGAAAAATGCAACCTAAGATCCCAATTGTTATGAAAACCCTAATTCATCTTAGAGAACAGAGCCATATGCTTCCACTCACTACTTTTCTTCTGATCTTCTAGTTTTTGAGTCCTTCATCTCAACACATCATCCACTGCATTGCCTTTCCCCAACATATAAGAAAGCATAATGTCAAAATCCATATGGTATTCAACCCACATTTGTTGTCTCAAATTTATATTTTGTTGGGTATATATATACTTGAGGATTTTTTGGTCAGTGTATACCACAAAATGCGCACTCAAAAGATAATTTTTCCAAGAGCACAAAGCATTCCCAACTGCAGCCAACTTGAGATTGTGCGTAGGGAAATTCTTATCATGTGGCTTCATCTGTATAGGCCTATACACAATGACTCCTTCTATCTACATAAGTACTAATCTCACCCTAACACCGGATGCATCATAGTAAACAATGTTACTCTTTCCCGGCTCCAGAAAAATTAGTATCGGTGAGGAATTCAATCTCCCTATCAGCTCTTCAAAGGCTGAATCATAGGAATCTATCCAAAATTACGTCACAACATTTTTAGTCATGCCTGTTATTGGTGTTGTTAAGTGTAAAAAGTCCTAAATAAATACCTATTTTAACATACCAAAAAGAAAAAACAGTTACCTCAAATATGTTATTTGGATTCACCTAATGAACAACTACTCTGACATTCTCAAGGTCTGCTAATACTTCTATCTATGAGATGACATGACCCAAGAAGTAATTCTGGTCCCTTAAAAAGAGGGATTTTGAGATCTTATAATATAACTCATTCTCTCTCAGTTTACTCAATATGATCTCAATATGGATGTCATGGTCGTGTCAAGTGTGAGAGTACACCCAGATATCATCTAGAATGACTACCAAATATGAATCCAAGTAATCAGTTCATATGTTCCAGGAAAAATTCTAGTGAGTTCATGAGACCAAATGGAAAAACAAAATACTCATATAGACCATAGCTACTTTTAAAGGTTGTATGAGGTATATCTGATGGTCTAACATGAAACTGATGATAACTGGATCTCAAGTCAATTTTCGAGAACACCCAGGCTCCTCGAAGATGATCTAATGGAACATTAATGCTCGGTAAGGGATATTGGTTCCTGATGGTCAACTTGTCCAGATTCTAAAGATCCAAACAAAAGATGAGGGTTCCATCTACCTTATTCACAAAAAGGATAGCTAAATCCCATGGAGAGGTACTAGGTCAGATGAATCCCTTTTCATACAACTCCTCTAACTTCTTATGGATCTCCTGTAACTCTAGTGTAGCAATCATATAAGGATGAATGGACACCGGTGCTTCTCCATGCACAAGATCAATAAAGAAATATTCCCCTTTCTCCAAAGGTAAACCTGACAACTCATCTAGAAAGATATCCCTAAAACGATCCACCACAGGATGAAATTCTATCTGTGATGTCCATGCGATATCAAGATATAAACTAGAAATCCGAGATGTAATTCCTCCTAACCCATAATGTTCGAGGCTAGATCCTCTCTCCTAGATAACCCGTTCACCTTTGGGTATAAAGGACCTAACCTCTAGTGATGTGAAACTCACCCTAGAGAGATAGTAGTGAAAAAAGGCCTAAAAAGGACTAACTAGTCCATTCAAAGAATGACATCGAAACTTGTAATCTCTAAGGCATAGAGGTCCCATGAAAAGTGACACCCACTAATCTCAAGAGGGAACTCCTTGAACTAACATACACTAATAGTCATAATCATCAATATAGTGTCTAGTAACATAACATCAATAGACGCAATGATACAGTGCCGAAGGCTCTCCACAATAGAAACATATAGGAAACTATGGGAGGCCCTAGTACCAAAAGGGTAGAAGATAAAACTGAGGAAACTAGACATGTAACTCTCATCATACAGTGTCTAGGATCTTGCTATTGTCGGGTTTTATCCATTAAAAGAGTTGAACCTTTACATCATCCCTATGACCCTATAAGTCTACCCTGAGCTGATCCACCCTACTGCCTTTGAAAAATTGTTGTCTGGCTACTGCGGCCACAACCACCTCCTCATCCTGAATGTCTTGATGAACTCCAGTTCCCTAACAAGTGGGAGACTAGTGTACCTACTCCTAAACATAGAGCCATAATATGTCCCCCTTACCCCCTTCTGGTGATAACATCTGGAAAGAACACTGAATATGATCTATCATTCCCCAAGATCAGAACTTGACTGGGTCCTTCACGAAATGTGGTCTTATACGCCCACTCTTCCTACACTAGTAGTATACCACCAGGCTACCTAAGGAACCATCGTAGGAAAGCTCCATGTGGCACTTCCTGCAATCTGTCAATGGTGTACCTATTTTGGATGCTAAACCGCTCTAGATCACATCTCCCAACTCCCTCAGATTGCACTCAGTAATCTGTACTTGGATTACTAAAGTAGTCACTGAAGTCACTCTGAAAACATTAACCTGAGATCATATGTCATACCTATGAATATGGTAAAATCACTTAGCCAATGATAACTCATCACCTCCAAAAATATGTGTGAAGGGATGAAGCTCTATAAAGAATGAAAAATATTCCATCACCGAAAGAGTTCCCTACATCAAATGCAAGAAATAATGGGCTCGATCGGCCCTCAACGTCTTAAGGTGGAGGTAATCATAGAATTTCCTCTGAAACTCTTATCCGACCGTATCATGTTGATGTCATACCTATGAGATAACAACTCATCATCTATTAGCATAATCACAAAGCATGTACATTGTGATCTTCACCCTACTCTCTAGAGGTGTCTCCAGATGCTCAAAGATGGAAATCATGGCCTCCAACCATGACTCTATAGCTTGAAGTCGTCCATCCCCGGAGAAAGTGGGAGGATGATTCAACATGAACACCCTTTTTCATCTCTACCATAGTCGGGGTAGGATGTGGTGCTCCCTCAATAGTCTATCATCCTCAAAAAAACCTTCACATAATTGTGCATCAACACATGCATCCGATATAATTACTGGTACCAAGATGGGAACAAAGAGAGGATTTACTGGTAGTCCATAATCTACCATTCCCCATGTCTGATCATTTCCCTGCACCTGGAATACAACCAAACATTATCTTGTTGTCATGACTCTCAAATGTCAAGTGCACACCTGAGTTCATGATTATCAAGGACACCCTCTTAGAAGTGCAAGAACGGAATATGGGAAGGAACGAATTCATGTATTAAAAAAGAGGGTTACATTTCATGTAGAACCACTCTAAGTAGTGTTCCCTTAAGAATTATCATGGGCATGTACCTTGGCGAACATTGTTATGTAACACCCCATACACATGACATGATCATCATGTGACATAGTGTGTACTTAAATTTTTACATCCTGCCCAGGTTCTTCTATACAATATGAACTACACGGTTCTCTCTTGGTGTAACACTACACAGCATTCCCACTCTACAGAAGACATGTACCACTCATGACTCATCCAACCATGTCATTGGTCACAGAACTGGATACACAGTTGATAAATACCCTTAATTTACAATCAATTCATGGCGTGTAAAACCTATGTTTTATCCACCCAGGTCATTCATCACATGGTCAGATACACGGTCCTTACATCACAGTGTGTACTCCTAGTACATGGCGTGTTATACAAAATGTTTACCAAACTTGTGTCACTACTCACAAAGTCAGTCACATAGTCCACAAGTACATGGAATGTACATACGAAACTTGACATTTACTTAAGAAATGTTAGTTATGGTTGAACAGAAGAACAAATGGCATGTGTTCATAACCTCACATGTACTGTTTTCTAGGTTTTAATATAGTAATCCTACAAAACATCTTCAGAACCATAATAGTCATAAAATTTATCCAATTCATGAAAACTTCCAACACGTGAGAGGCCATACATTTTGTGAATCAATGTTTGGCATTCTTTTTCACATCAAAACGTGAAAATGGTCAATTAAATTTTAAACATGTTCCACCAAATATGGATCTAAGAGGTCCCATAACACCTCAGGGACCAAATCTTGTCATCCATCCAAATAAAACTGTATATATACCAATACCCTATCAAATATGAAGTATTCCTATCACAACATCTAACACATAAACATGCATATCTTAAAGAACATCTATCACAACACCGTGAAATTAGTAATGCACCCAAAATGGTATGACATGAATAAATGACATGTGATCTCTATAAAGTTCATATATGATGCATGAGATGTCAAACCATCATCTCATTGGGTTGAAAAAGAAATAGAAACACAATGATATTAATAACAACATCACAATAGAAGTGTATAACCCAATGGTGAAATAAAATCAATTGTTACAACTGAAAACCATAAAAATTACAATATTTGAGGTAACTTTTCTTTTACATGTACACGAGTCAGCTACTCCTTAGAAAAGAATATTAATAACTTCTTATTCCCTCCTATCCCAATCTAGTGGCTCCAAATAGTAATGCATTATATAAAATGACCTCCTATGATACCATGTTGTAACGTTCCGGTTCTGGGTGCCTCCCAATGGTGTCTCAAACTCGGTTGGTCACATGACCTAAAGCACATCTCTCCAAACTCTAATGGTTTCTGACTATATTTGAGGGCCACAATTTGACAATGAGGAAACTATAACATCATTGGCAGAGTATACATACATGAAATAAAATTGTAAACAATATCATAATAAATAATACAATACAATAAAAGTAAATACGATAATACTAATAGTAATATAAAAACTAGAGTATATATAAATGATGAACATCATAAGTAACTAGGAAAGCATACAAAAAAGTCACAATGCTAGAAATAAAATACTGAAACCATTGTATAGAAAATCAGTAAACTCCAACAGCATCACAAGCCTCACCTTGGTCCCATTCTCTCCAGCTCCAACATCAATCAAGTACCTGATGAAGAAGGGAACTCGCCCTTATCTATACCTGCAACTATATAGTCTATTTGGGTTCAAAAAACAAGACCCAAATACAGTGTTAGATGATTTATAGTAGGAAACCACCAAAAGATCAGTGCCTAATTATCAGTGAATATTTACAGAAGGTAATAAGCATAATTAAGTAATAAACTAGGAATCACTCAAAAGTAATTAATCCTAATGTTTTAAATTAAATTAATTTAATATTCATTATTTAACTTATTGATAATGTAAACCTATTTATCTCACCAAATCTATGTATCACCTGTGTAATAGTGAAAACAGACATCTCATATGACCATATAACAACCGAATACGATCAAATTTAAGCTTGTGATTCGGCTTGGAAGACTCATTACAATCAATCAATTATTCAATCACTACCCTTTGGGATTGTTATCAGAGTCAATGCCCCCTATTCTGACATAACAAAAAATAATTTAAGAACAACCCTCTGGGTAGCACTCATTGACTAACCCATCTGGTCTAACATAACACTAATCATTTACAAATGACCACCTAGGCAATTCCTATGATATATATCCCTTGGTCAACATAGAATCAACAAAATATAAATGACCACATGGTAAGCTCTCACGGTCTAAACCCACAAGACTATGACATCATGGAAGCATTCATAGTTAATACCCTTGGGTCAGTATAATAGCAACCCATACATACATGACCCTACCTCGGCAAGCTCTCACAGTCAAATTACCATTGGTCAAACATTCACAGTGCATATCACAGGCATCTCATATATTTAGTAACTCCATCCAAACACATGAGACATTGAAAACAAGGCAATCCTAAAAGAAATTATAGACCAAATGTCTATAATCCATCAAACAAGGGAAACTCACCCATGGGGTGTCCCATAAAAATGGTTTTTAACCTCATGCATATGTAACTACCCTTTATCAATCTATCAAGCCATAATAGGTAATAAACAAGGGCTTATTAAAATCATTCAATACCAAAAACATTGGTATACATAATGTTTAGAATATATAATCGAAATACAATCAACAAAAGGCACAAACCACCTACCTCGATATTGTAAAATCGTTATACATGAACGTTGGCCACTGAATTGTCCTAGAAAGATGTATATATACACAAAGTTGAATCAATTTCCTCCTTGAATAAGCCATGAGAGATGAGGATTCGGGAAGAAAGGACCTATGGTAATTTAGAATTCATTAGTGGGATTCCGATGTTCCTGACGATGTGTCAATCAGAGGTCAGACATAGAATCAGGAGGGGTTCGGAGTATGTCGGCCCTTCTCTCACTCTCATGTACAAACCAAGGGGAGAAGAAGACATATTTGAGGACGAGATGAGACCCCATACTAATTTTTCTAAAAAAAATAAAACTACTAGGTGTGTTCATTAATAATACACACTGTTTAGTAGCCTTAATAATCCCCCACCTTAAGTGGCCATCCAGGTCACCTACACAGCCTTGTACTCGGCCATTACATGGCTAGTACACGACTGTCTGTAGTACCTAGGTATATGGATTTTACTCATAAGTACACATTGTGAACATAAAAAATAATCATTTCTTCCTTTCTCCTAAAAATAATCTAAATTCAAGATTCATACCTGAAATGAAGATCTTGGTTCCTATAATTGGTTTTATTGCATGGGAAATCTATTTTACATAGTTTTCTCTATGGATACTTCATGTTATAAGAGAAAAAATTATATATATTTGTTGTAATATCTTTTTATTAACAGTAAATATAATATCAATGTAAATAATTTGTATACAAAATTTAAAATTATGTGATTGTGAAATTTTATATTTTAATTTTTATGTATCACCATTTTATTTTACTTTTCCACATCTATTGTTTTTGGATGAAATATTATTTTTATTGAAATAAATCATATAATGGAGAGTCTGGTAGATTTGGAACTAATATATTGGAATCTTTTGTTCATTTTACTATACAATGTAGTGTACGGTTTTGGGTTCTATATTGATTAAAACACAAGAATTTTTTTGTTCACATTTGAGCAGTATGGTTTTTCATTATTGGAACTTTTAATGACAGAAAATTCATGTATTCTGAACTACCACATAATATAAGAAGATACGAAGACATTATCACATAAATGTTGAAAAGAGAATAAATTCATTATTTCATGTTTATAGTCAATAATCTTGATTGATTTTATGTTGAAACTAAGTAAGGATCATCTGGAAGATTTATTCCAATATGACCCCATAGTTCATGGGAGCTATTGTTCTAGCTGCCTTCTACTAGTTTAGATTTAGAGCTATTGGGTTCTATTTTCAACTATGAAGTATTCAGTTTTAGAGAAGAGAGAGAATCATTACTTTACTTTCTTGATGTGGGAGTTCCCATTTGATGATGTATGTGAACTGAGTATTACCATAGTGTGCATTCAAGTGAGTTAAAAATTAAGATGATCTACTGAAGAATCTCCATCAACTATTGAACGTCAATGAAGCTCATCCCATATCTACCGAAAACTATTGTCTTTACGGATAGTATATCTTTTTAAAATTTCAGAATGGTGAAGCAACAATTTTTAAGAATTATATATCCAAGATCACTCGAT
This sequence comes from Viscum album, assembly GCA_963277665.1. Classification (NCBI taxonomy): domain Eukaryota; kingdom Viridiplantae; phylum Streptophyta; class Magnoliopsida; order Santalales; family Viscaceae; genus Viscum; species Viscum album. The sequence continues at coordinate 1,389,905,390 of OY728160.1, forward strand.
ATTTTTTCCTGACCATTCGTACAACACCTCTTAGACATGGAAATTCGAATTTAGTGGTGGTATAAGCCATCTAGAGTATGAGTTGATATCAAACAATCAACTACATGAGTCATAAAACTACCCATGGAATCACATATGTCAACATAATTGGTAACATGATGAGTTGAATATGTGGAAGATACACATGTCATTAATAAGCTATGTTAGGAAATGGCTACGTGAATATGAAAAAATTATGTGAATTGATGAAGCAATGTGTGGAATCTTCTTCTCGAACCAAATCACCTACATGGGATAGTTTTTACATTGACCAATTTCAAGTGGAATGAAATCTATAACATGATAATATTCATATGCAATCAACTTGGATACAAAATTCAAAATGACTATGTTGATGGAATTGAAAATGTTAGACCAATGCAGCTAGGTCGCTATTCTAGATAGGAGTTTTGTATGTGGGGAATCTAGAATTTATACCATTCGGACTTTTATGTGGAATCTAGAAATAGGTTCGATCATGCTCAATATTTTACAAATCAAATAGGGAATTAGAGTGGCTGCACTTTTTCAAGAGTTTGTGGGGCTCTGTGTTGAATTAGGTTGTGTCATAGAGCATATAGGTATTTTATGGAAATGGGTTTTTAATAGGGGATAATAGTGAGAGGCATAGAGACCCGAGGGGGAATAGAAAACTCTAGCTGTCGGAGGAGGAGATGATCAGTAGGTCGACAATCGAGAAATTCGAGATAATGTTTTTAAATCCCATGTCTATGGCTTCATTGTTTTTATACATCCTTTTTTCCCTATGTTTTTCAAACTCTTTCTGTTAAATTAAATATTCCTATTATGATGTTTATCTAAATGAAAATCATAGAATGATGATTAGATGTGGATGAATTTAATTCACTTATGTTTTAGGAGTTTCTGGATTCTACCCTTATCTCACTGAACAGGTAGTTTCTATCTTTCCACTATCTGAAAATAATTAGATCCTTTCAGCTATTGTTTTCATTTTCAAATTATCAACATGAATTATATCTGAGAATAGTATAGATCATGAAGGTGTAGGACACATGGTTTCTTCAATGAGTGGGGGAACTAGGTCTCTAAATTATTAACTAAAGACCCCATTCACAAATTTGTTGGCCATTAAAGAGAACCGGCCACCCTATTTTTATAGGTCCTACAATTTCTTAATGTGAGTAGAGACAAAAATAAAATAAAAATATCAAAATACATTGTCTATAAAATAGAAACATCCATTGTTTCATCTCTTTATATTCTACATCTATCTTATTCTTTTTCTCCCTTGATGCTCAACCATTTGAAGTCTCCTAGCCTCAACCTCCATCCTATCAACCTATTCAACACCAATTCACCCACCAATCAACCCATGTTTTATTACTCCAATTGTTATTATTATTCCTATTTTACATGGTCTAATGAAACACAACTTCTCTAAAATTAAATCCCTAGGGATCAACCCATTCTTTCCACTAAACTAGTCATACATAGAGTTTGTAAATAATTATGTTGTCTCTAACCTAATAATGGAATAGCCCTCACAACCATATTTCAATCTTCTTTTCTATATATTTTAATTTCTATATGTTTGATTGATGACTATCATGGTTGTTATAGATCTCAGTCTACTTTTTATTATCTATATGGATTTTATCAAGAATAAAAAAATATTGATAAAGATAAACATTATTAGTTCTAATAAAAGAATCGGTAAAGTTCACCATTATCAGTTCTAAAAGAAACTGATGATATTGGAAGAGTTCCATTAACAAAAAAATATATTTTTATTTCTTTTATTCACTAACAATGTTTTTTAGCACTGTTAATAGTGTTATCTATAGTAGTTTAGTCTTTTGGTTAGTAACAGATAGCTACTAAAAACATGGTCACTAACTGTTATTAGTGGAAATTATCCATAAGTGTTGATATGGTCTACGTTTAGAAATTACTTAAACTCATTATAATAATTCATAATCAAGACATATTCTTATTAATAGATAGATATATTAAGTATGTTTATATAGATGTCTAAATATGTCCAACTAATAGGATATAGACATTTTTATGTGTACACATACTATTTTCACTGGGTTTGACCGACTCAGTAAACTTGTTTTAACCTTATACTTGGTAACAAATTTTTCTAATTTTACTATTTTTAACCATATATTAAGTAGGAATTATTATAAAATATTAATTACTATGATTCCAAATATATAATCCTTTTTCTAAAATTCAATTCACAGATGTGGATGAATTTATTTTAAATTTAAACCTGAAAAAGGGGATAAAAAGAGTCTTCTCCAAAAAATGTTTTCATAAGTATAAAAAGTGATTACTAAAAAATAAAACCTTAAATAAATCCAAATGATCAATTATATTAAAAATGAACTAATGTAACTTTTTTTTTCATTTTATAATATAATATATTTTCTCAATCTTTTGAAATTAGAAGATTATTTTCAATAAAATTAGTATTATTCTCTCTTTACTGAAAAATAATTATTTTCATGATGATTTTGAGATATTACATTAATATAATAATGAAATTATGTTTTCAAGAACAAATTTAATTTTTATAAAAAATAGACAGTGTAAAATAATAATTATATTATTTTCTCACAAAAAATACCATTTTGAGAGGTAATATATTTCTGAAGCATATAAAGTCATTAATAAGTATCGAGTTCTTATTTTGCAATGTATTTTCAATATATAAAACCAGTATAAATAATGTTCAAAATTTTGTAATTATTATTCACCCCAAGAGATTAATGGCTAGTTTGTAACCATATGATATATTATGGTTCATTTTGAATCATGTTTCTGTGTATCAAAAGCTATATCAATATTGTATATTATCCTAAAAAACATCTCTGGTATCATTTACAATAATATGTGACACAATATCCAAAAAACCCATTGGTTTTATTTGAAAACAGCTTTGTAAATCTATCATTATCTACAATTTGTATCGAATCATAAGTAATTTCTTATGAATACCCATCTGAAACACTTTTTTATTAACTCAAAAAAACCTCTAGAGTATCTCTATATGCCAAACTCAATCCTTATTCATTCATCCAAAATCATTTACCTTATGATCCTATAGAGAATTGACCCCAAAAATAAATATCTACATCCATAAATGTGTGGAAATAAAGTCCCCTAGCTGAGTTTTAGTTCTACTCAATATATAAATCCATTTTCATGATCTCTATTAAACACATGTATCTCTATACCGAAGTCCACAAGTATATATCATATGAAAACATGAATTCTTATTTTATCCCCTTTCATAATACACCAAGTGACCATAGTAAATTGAACATGGAAATCCAATATATCCAACTCATTTGTTCTTAATTTTGAGAGTATATACAGATATAATTGACGAATACATCACTTGTCATTATTCATTCAAGATAATAACTTGAAATAACTCATATATATATATAGATATATAGAATATATAGGTGTAGACACACACTACCATTATCAATATTAATCAGGGGAATTGATATCATGTTCAACTTATATGAGGTAAAATATTTTCACGGTTAAGCTGGAACTGACGTCATGTTCAGCAACATACCCAACCCCCTCTATATTAGCAAAGTAAATATGTATACATGTGTATGTATGGTATTAAATAATAGTGGTTCAGATTCTAGGAATCATTCCAAAATTAGGTAATTAGAACTCCAATATGATCCATTCACCCCTTGTATACAAATGAAACTATTTCAACACTCCATGTGGTATACATAGTAGGAAATATGGCATACAAAAATAATCTTACTCTTTGTTTTATGCATCATTTAGATGTTTTGAATCTCTATAAAATAATATTATACAATATAACCATAACATTTTTTCATAACATATAATACACCATGAAAAACATTGGATAGGGAAAAACACTAGGTTATAAATTGAGGGGTCAATTATCATTTGAGTAAATAAAATGTATATCTATATATACGTTCTTGTTTACAATGTAATAAAATGGGTGTTTCCATTAATTTGATTAATTTTAATATTCTTCAATTCATTAGTAATAGTAAACAAAACTAACGTGAGAATTGGTTTAACATATCATATATGTAAAATTGGAAAATTAGACTTATGTTTTCTATACATTCTAGTTTTGATGACACATTATAACATATTTAATCCATGTCACCTCTATACATGACTATATAAAAAAATCACCCAATAAAATCTATTTTAAGAAAATCAATGAAGTGTGAAACTATGAGTAATGGTGAGACAAAAAAATTATATTCCTAAAAGTTTAACTTCATGATCATATTTAAACATCTTTACTTTAGAACATAAAATGTTACAATGTAAATTTTGTTTTCATCATAGATAAATTTCTTAATTCATCATTATAATCCTCAAATAACTATTCATCCATACTTTTTACTTGAAATTATGTAAATTTTATGATTATTGTTTATCATTCATCCTAAACCCTTTTATGATAAAGTGACAATCACCTTAAAATTGTATGTAAATGTAACACTTACATTTCTCATTATCCCCAGACCCTAATCTCTTATAGGATAAATTGGTAAATTTTTCCTTTGGGTACTAATGTATATTTTTTTCATTTATCTTTACCTATATACCTTAAAAACATTTATGGTTTCAATTTTAATTTACTTTTTATTTTTAGTAGTATAATTTATCAAGAAATAGTGATTTAGTTATTCATGATAACTAAATGAAACACTTCACATTTATTATTTGTTATCATATATCATAAAATATTTTAGGATATTGAGTGAGTTATTTTTTAATAATATACTACTCTAATACTATAGGAAATAGTTGTATTTGATTTCTAAATGGAAACTAAATGTAACACTTCAAAATTTTCTTTTGAATCACTTACCCTAAACATTTTAGGCTATTAAATGTAAATCAAATTAACTTGTAACTAATTTAATAAATTTTTTAATTATGTCCAAAAAATAATACCACTAGAATATTTTACACAACATTAATTTCAAAATATCTTGGTAAGGTACAAAAATCACTTTGTGATTAGAAAATAACTCTTATTTATTTTTAATAATAACATTTAACAAATAAACTATTCATTCTATATATTATATGGTATTCTATGTGTCTATGAAAATTTAATTTAAAAAAAATTATAAAAATACTCCACTGATATGTTGTAGTAACACATTCCATCCTATCATAAAAAATATTTTGATAAACATTATATCCTAGATAAAATGCTTTTATCCATATAATGGTCTCAAAACATGATATATAAATTTATGAATCATAAACCATGTGTATACACAAAATCATCTCATGTTAATCCTAAAAACAATATATGAGAAAATATTTTCACTTTACATATAATATTATTAAATTGAAGATACATATATTTTACGATTATTTATCTTATTATGACTCCATATTTTACATTAACATATACCAATAATTTTTTCAGGCATGAAACAACGAGCTCAAGAATTTATTTATTTGATTCTCAACTCATGTGTATTTTAAACAATTGAAAAATTTAAATTCATTAAAATATAACTTTAATAAACAAAATATTTAATTTCAATAAAAATTATACCTAACATGGAAATTCCCTGGATATTGAAATGATCCTTTAGGTTTTCCAGATAGTCCCATCATATGAAATTAGCACTCATCCTTCTTGAAAACACTATGTTTCAATGACATTTATTTTCATCTCATTTTTTTTTTTTGAAATTATCAATTTACATTTCTTCTTCATGTTAGAACAATAACCCAGTTGTACAGTCCCTATAGTATGAGAATCTAAACGGCATATGCCCAGTTAATCCATTTTTAACACATTAAAATATCAAGTAAAGTTTTCTTGAATTAATCCACTTTTTCATAACATTTCCATAATGAAAATATTTTAAATTATCTGACCATAACAAACCATTTCATGTCTCCCCTTAATGAATGTTATAAAATAAATAAATCATTACTATTTATATCAGAAACACCATATCTCATTTATTTAAACAATAATTGTTTTTATGATCATCAAAAGTGCAAAATTGGATAAAATTCAAATATAATGATGAGTTTATCCAATATTGAAGGATCCATGTTATCAATGTAGAAACTCAGTTTATCCAATACATAATATAAACTTCAAGTTGCAAAAATTATTTAATTTATCATTATGGCCTTCTGTATGTTTACAACACCTGTAAATCATACAATTTATATCATATATCTATCGTAAAAATAGAATTGAATTCTATTTCCAATGATGGTTTATGGAAACCTTATAAGATCATAAAGTCATTAACATATTATATCATATTAATCTATATTTAAAAACCCAAAATAAATTGAGTATATGAGATTAAAAATCATTTGGAAAAATTATATCTAATTCCTTTGAAATCTAAAATGAATCAGTTTATGCTTCTATAAGTAAATGGACCCATTTTTTAAAAAAATGCAACATGTATTTACTAAGAAAGTATTAATTAGGAGGCATAAAATTTTCTTTAGGAACTTATATTTGATCACCAATATTATATAAGAACTTTTATTATGTTTATATCATTAGGCGTAACTTACATTATGATTATTCTTATGAAGGATTAATCACAACGTTAGTCTAATGAGAATGATGATATTATTTCAACCAAATTACATTATCATATTATTATTATTATTTATAAACAATAAATAAGGGATTTTATTACATGGGATCTCACAAAAATAATGACCCCTTATGATGTTCATCATATCCGTTAGTGAGCTGACATCCATATTTCTCAATGAAATGAGTTGTCTAATGAATTACTCTAACTAATTTTCAATTTAAAAATTTAATCAATATGATATATGAATATTGAATATTTTAGAAGAAAATAATTTTTATAATCCATCTTCTGGATCTTCTTAACTTCATTCCCCTATTATCCTTTCCTTTCATTTCCCTCCTAGGTGTTACATAAATAAAAAGTCAAAATAGATTATTAATTGAAAACCCATGAGAACCCTTCCATGGGAGAACCAACAAAGGGATGAAATAATCTCATCCATTACTTTATTCCCTTATAAAATCTAATTTTGAGGCCCCTGTTATGTTTGATAAATACTAATTTCATGATTGATGTCTTGAAAAGGGTATATTTGGATGGAATCTCACACATAATATTTAAATTGGATTTTAATCATACCATATTATCTCATGTAATTATCATTATGTACACATGGTTATTGTTATAAGTTTTAAATCAAATTCTCTCCCACAAATCAACATGTTCAATCCATATTGATATTTAACTATCTACACACATCAAAAGTTTCTATTGTTGGGAAGAAAAATAAAAGTCAAGTGAACTCATAAAAATATGAATGAATCCTATGAGTAAATTATGTGAAAACATCAGGTTACAAGATAAAACTATATGATATTGACTATTTCTACATGATTAATCTAGGAGAAATATATAGACAACCCCATTCACATTCCTTGACAATGAATAGCCCTGCTGGTAAGTAGGTTGTACAACCCCAAGTATGTAGCACCCCCAATTTGAGTTATGTGGCCTTTTTTATGCATTTTATGCGATTAAAGTGAATGGGATGAGTTGGGAATATGTTGGGAGAGTTTGGAATGGTTTTTGATGAGTTTAGCGGCTTTTCTATTGGTGCAAAGTTTGAGCACAGTTAGTGGAAATTGTACGGATTCCCTCGGAAACTATGAAGGGGAGAAAGTAGGAATTGCACAGCCTACGGACGGTTTTCCAAACCGTGCGAGGAAATCATGTGGAGTCTTCCTCTCGATGAAATTGTGTGCACACGGTTTGTCAAACCATGCGGGTTAACCGTGCGACCACTTAAAAATAGGGTTATATGTTTCAGGCTCCCTCGGGCTTAACCTATTTCAAATCAAACTTCCTCCCAATCGTGGCTCACTTGGGATTTTGGGTTCTCAAGAGTTGAGGGTTCTCTCCCACTGGATTTGGAAGTGTTTTGAAGATGTTTCTTGGAGGATTTAAGGTGGTTTCTCCCAGGTATGTCTCTCCTCTTGGTTTCTTTGTGTTTTCCTATAGATCTTCTCTTCCATCATTCTTGGTTTTCAAGATCTACATTTGTTGTGTTTAAATATTGGGTTGGGGGTGCCTTGGAAGATGTTTTTAAGGCTTTTCAATGTTAGGGAAGGTGATCTAGAGAGGTTTTGGTGGTGCATTCGCCGGATTTGAGGTGCGGTTGCTTGTGGGTCGATTTCTTGGGAACAGTAACGGTATGTGGCTTCTCTCTTGAATCCATCTGGTTAGAGTTAATGGTTTTAGAAACAATTATTTTTTTGTCCTTAAAATTAATTGTGTTTTGATGTGCGAAATTGGTTATAAATCCCTTCGGTGATGTTTTTCAGATTTTTGGGAAAAGAGGGTTTTATGGGGAAATGCTATTGTTGTTGATTTTAAAATAGATATTTTAAAATGGCATGCTAAGATTGATTTCTGAAAAATGGTTTTCAATAAATATGCTATTTTATTGAGATGTTGTTTTTCATGGAAATTTATTTTCAATAAATGGTGATTTACTGAAATGGATTGTTATGCAATGGATTTGGTTGATTGCATGTTGTGGTGGTATTGGTGGGTTATATGCGTTGTTATGGATTTTTGAAAGGTTGTGTTGTAGTGGAGGGAATTACCACTCTCAAAAGGGGATGGATAGTGGATGGAAGGGCCACGATCAATGGTATGTGGATGGGAAGTTCCACTAAAGATTGAATGGGTGAATGAGGTAGATGGATGCTCCACTATTTGGTTGTTTTGTTGTTTTTTTGTGAATTACATTGCAAGATGGAAGTTTTTGTGCTAAAGTGAAATGATGAAATGAGTTGTGGGGTGTTTTTTTGGCTTTCCCTTGGTTGCTTGGTTTGGGTGTGGTGGCTTGGTAAGATCCTGTTGGGCTCATGGAAATGGTTGTACTTGTGATTTATTATATAAAAACTATTTTATATAAATGTGATAACGGTTTTTTCCTAGTGGAATGTGTATGGAAGCCATTTGGGGATATCCTACAGTGTTTTAGTACTCACACCCTAATTTGGCACGGTGGTGTCTTTGTAGATGCCGTGTATCGTGACCTGCGAAAAGGTAAAGCATCACCCTCTGTTATTGGAGCATTGTGATCTCTTGGTGGAGCTTGGAGCTTGGAGTTTTGTGTGGAGCAGTATTGGGGTCATGGATCATGGTGTTGTTGTTTAGTTTTCGCACGGTACTGTGATGGACGGTGGATATGTCTAGTGAATTTGGTTGGGATGCATTGTGGAACATCTTGGTTTTATTTTGAGAATACATGCTCGAATAGTTTATTGACATGCATCATATAGTGGTTGTGAGTGGATTTTTGGCTGGTTTTGTCTTAAGGTAAATTCATTCACCTATTTTCTTAGAAGCCCTCAGCATTTATTGCCAGCCTTTGGAATCTTGGGAATGTCTCTTAAGGCCAAGTAACCCTCAAAGCCTCCTCAAGCCAATGAGGTAGGGGCGGGGTGTTACAAGTGGTATCAGCTTGTTTCGTATTTTGGAGTTGATTCTCGGATTTGGTGTTGACATTCGTTGTGGTATATTCCTTGAGTCGGGATAGTAGCAAGGAGTAGGATTGTCGGAACATGGAATGTGTAGTATACAAAGATGTAGCTAACCCTTTTATAATGAAATTTAAGTTACCAGGGAGTTGGGTACATTATTGTTTTGGAGACACTTATATTTATTGGATATCTCATTGTCGTGGTTGTATCCAATGAGTAAGAACGAAATTATTGATAGAAATGAATTACCACTAGGATGCATATGTCATTGGGCATCTTGATTTATGGGATGAATTGAGAAATGGTTTTGCAAATTTGTGAAATTGAAATGTGAATAAATTTGGTATTTTGAAAATGGTTTTGTTTTCAATGTGGTGAAACATGGTAAATATAGAAAGGTGGAAAGCCTTGTTGTGATAGTGTTGGGTAATGTGATTTGAAATGGTACTTCATGATGTCTACAGAAGTGAGACTCAGGGTTGTTTATTTTTTGTTTATAGAAATGGCACCGGGTAGGTGTTTTAGAGTCCAACTGGAGGAGGCTGCTGAGAATGTGGTATCACCTAAGCCTCAAGTGAACTAGCAATTAGTTCAATTCATAGGGAAAGATTTACAAGCTATGGAAAGTGGAAATAAAATGGATTAATCAAGGAAAGTGGATCATGCGGTTCAGTTTCAAAAGAAAAATCCACCCATCTTCATGGGTGATTCAAATCCAGAGAGGGAAGAAGTATGGTTGAATTTAATGAACAAGATTTTCGATTTCTTGGGAACACTAGTATAGTTAAAAGTGAAATTGGTCATGTATATGTTTGAAGATCTTTCCCTTCAGTGGGGGAGTTAGTAGCTCATGCGGGGATGGACTAGGTTATAATGTGGGAATGCTTTGAAGAATTGTTTAATAAACAATTGTACTAACATACATTCAGAATTTAGAGTACAACTTATTTCTTCAGTTTGAAGCAAGAGCATATGTCTATAACTGAGTATGAAGCTATGTTTATGAACATAGTGAGGTTTTCACCAGAGGTGGCTGGTAGAAAATCATTGAAGGAAAGGATAATTTAAGTGGGATTAAGGCAACAAATTTGTTCAATGATAGTGGTGAAATGTATAGATGATTACACATTGATGTTGAATAAAGCCTCGGTGGTTGAGCGGGATTGATTTGGAGCTCCGGGTGGAGGAAGCATGGTGGTACCCATGGGGAATAGTGTGAACTCTAATGCTGGGTTCAAGAAGAGGATGGGAACTTATTCCTAGGGTTGGAATATGTCATATAATCTGACGACAGGGTTAGTAAATCTTCATCTGAATCCCCAGAGAAAGATGGTATGGTTTCAGTGTGGTTCTACGAGCCACATCAAGCGGGATTATACGACACAACCTTTAGAATGTCTAATTGTAAGCAGATGGGGCATCTACAACATTATTGTTGGAATGCTCCAAGGTTTGGTGTGCATGACACTCCTCAGGGATTGAAGATGTTGTATGCTTCAACCGGATGAGGATAGCAACACACCACTCGTCAGTAGAGTAAAGTGGGTCATGGTGATTCTCATAATACCATGACACCTCAGTAGGGAAATAAAGAGCAGAGTGTGGAAACAAAGGCAATGTTCGGAGCTGAGGAGGATGAGGTGGATGATCAGTCCGGACCATCCATATTGTAAGGTACTATTATTATATATTCTACCTTGATACAAGTGTTATTTGATGTGGGTTCCTCACACTCTTTTATTACTGCACGTGTGGTTGATTTGTTGGGTTTAAGGGTAGAAATGATGCCTTCAGTTTTGAAACTTCAAACTCCTCTGGGTCTAAGAAAGTGTCGAGCCTTCTTGTATAGAGCATGTTGTATCATTGTGGTCGAGGTTGAGATAATGTAGAATTTCTCAATGATTTAGAGGGATGGGTATGATGCAATCATCAGAATGGATTTGTTGGTTGAATTTAATTCCCACATTGATTTTGATGCACGAATAGTGGATTTTACGACACATGATGGTGTTAGACATATCTTTTGAGAGAGAGAGGCATGAAAGGTAGGGTGAAACAGGTTTATTGGCACTAGATGTTGGTACATTATCATATCACTTGGAGGTATTATCATTATAATCTGTAGAGGGTGTTGAGTAGAGTGTTCTTCCGGCAGTGGTTGATCAGTTCATGGATGTTTTTTCCGGAAGAATTCTCTGGGTTACCTCCAATAAGGGAAGTGGACTTTACTATTGATCTCCTTCTGGAGACCAGTCCGATCTCACTTTTGTCTTATCTAATGGTAGAAGATGAATTGTAGGAATTGAAATTCCAATTGTAAGAGTTAGAAAACAAAGGGTTTATCTGTCCTAGCATGTCTCTGTGGGCAGTGGCGGTGTTGTTTGTGAAAAACGCGGATGCAACATTGAGTCTATGTGTTATGTACCGTAGACTTAACCAAGTTACGATAAAGAATAGATATCCAGATCCACACATTGATGATTTGTTCGACCAATTGTGGGGAGCCCAGTGGTTCTCCAAGATCGACCTGAGGTCGGGATATCATCAATTGTGGGGGAGGAAGGACGATATTCCTAAAACAACTTTCAGGTGTAGATATGACCATTATGAATATGTGTTTATTTTCTTTGGTCTAATGAATGCACCGGTAGTGTTAATGGAATTTATGAATCAGATATTTCAGAGATATCTGGATTCATTTATTATAGTGTTTTTAGACGTTATTTTTGGGTATTCAATGTCCAGGGTGGAGCATGAAAGACACTTGTCGACAGTGTTGGGTATCTTGAGGGATCAGCGGTTGTATGCCAAATTTTCAAAGTGTGACTTTTAGATACAAGATGTTCTTTTTTCATGGCCATGTATTTTCTTAAAGATTTTTTTTCAGTGGATCCGAAAAATATAGAGGTTGTTATCTCATGGAAACCGCCAAAAAATGTGTTTGAGATATGGAGTTTCCTTGGTCTAGCTGGGTATTATCGGAATTTTTTCGTGATTTTTCACATTTGGCTTCGCCGATGATAGCTTTGATAAGAAAGAATATTCCATTCCAGTGGAATGAACAATGTCAGCAGTGTTTCGAAGAGCTAACGGGTCACCTTACATCATCACCAATCATGGATTTTCCAGAACCAGGAATAGGGTAGGTAGTGTATTGAGATGCATCAGGATCAGTGAATCAGTGCATTCTCATGCAAGGGAATCATGTGGTTGTGTATGCATCATGGGAGTTGAGGGTGGGTGAGAAGAACTACCCAACTCATGATTTGGAGTTGGCAGCACTGGTCCATGCTTTAAAAGTGTGGTTTCTAAATCTCTTTGGTGAGAAATGCATAGTATATATAGATCATAAGATCTTGAAACACATTTTCCCACAATGGGATTTGAACTTGAGGCAATAGAGTAGGATGGAATATCTCCAAATGTTTGATCTTGACGTAATGTACACACTAGGTAAGTGAAATTCAGTAGTGGATGTATTATGATGGAAATCATATGCTCAGGTGGTAAAACTAGCATCCGACCAGTGGAAGTTGATGTAGGTTATAGATGATATGTGGTTGGAATGTGAAGACCAGGGTGATAGTGAGGTCTTCTTTCTAGTTCTGATGATTCCTGGCATGGATGGCCTGGTTAAAGAGGCACATATGTCTGATTCTGAGTGTGTGACCATGGGGGCGAGAATCAATGGTAGGGAGACCATTGAGGGTTGGAAACTAAATGGAGATTCTGTTTTCTGTTTTCGGAATCAGATGGTTGTAAAAGTTGCTTGTCTGGAGGTTCTTCTCTGGGCATATCATCATTCCAAGTGGGTTGTTCATCCTACAATTAAGAAAATGTATAATGTGTTGGAAGCACATTTCTGGTGGACTGGTATGAAAAGAAGTGTGGCTGAGTTTGTTTCGAGATGCTTGAATGTCAATAGGTCTAGGCAGAGCATCAGATACCAGCTGGAATGTTTCAGTCTTTACCCATCCCTATTTGGAAGTGGGAGCAAACAGCAATGTATTTTGTCATAGGTCTCCCACGAACGGTCAGAATGCACGATGCCATTTGGGTGATAGTGGATCAAATAACGAAATCGAACCATTTCATCCAGATTTGTGAATCTCATACAGTGGAGGATCTTTCCAAAATATATATCTGAGAGGTCGGAAAGAGGCCTAGTGTTCCAGATTCGATTGTATCAGACAGAGATCGATGGTTTACATCTCGTTTTTGGAAATCCTTTCAGCAAGCCCTTGGGACACAGTTCAATATGATCTCAGCATATCACCCTCATACATATGGTCAATTCTAGAGGATGATACATTCATTGGAGGATATGTTGCAGGCTTGTGTAATGGATTATGGTGTCTCGTGGTAGGTGCACCTAACGTTGGTTGAGTTTTCATACAATAACATTTATCAGGAATCCATACATATGGCTCTATTTTAAGTGTAGTATGGGTGGTTGTGTCGTTCTCCACTATGTTGGGTGAAACAGGTGAGTCCTCGATGGTTGGACTGAGCCTTGCCCAGGAGACTATGGAGGAGATCAAGATGATCAGGAAGATAATGGAGACAACATAGAGTAATCAGAAATCGTATGCAGATCATCGTCGACGTCCATTGTCGTTCGAGGTGAGTGGTCATGTTTTCTTTAGGATCTATCCTATATTTGGAAATTTGTGGTTTGGGAAGTAGGGAAATTTATCTTTAAGGTATATTGGGCATTTTGAGATTCTTGAGTGGGTTGGTGAGGTGGCATACCATTTGGATTTTCCTCCTAGGTTTAGTGTGGTGCACAATGTGTTACATGTGTCGCAGTTGAAAATGTATCAGCTAGATCATGAACATGTGATTCGATGGTATCTTGTTGAGCAAGAACCGGATGCATCATTGGTGCTCGTGCCAGTGCGAGTGGTGGATAGACAATAGAAAGTCCTGAATAGTAAAATTAACAGTTTAGTTCATGTTTTATTAAAACACTGTCATATTCAAGAGGAGAATTGGGAGCAGGATAATGAAATGATCGAGCAGTGGCCCGAGCACTTTCGGCAATGGTCGGGTTCAGTACTTTCGGAGGATGTAATGTCCAATGGTGGGGAGAATGTAGAACCACCGGTTTGAGGTATGTGGACTTTGTTTATAAATTTTTATGCATTTAAAGTGCATGGGATTAGTTGGGAAGATGTTGGGAGTGTTTGGAATTGTTTTGGATGAGTTTGGTAGCTTTTCTTTGGGTGAACGGTTTGAGCATGGTTAGTCGAAATCATGCAGATTCCTTAAGAAACTGTGTAGGGGAGATAGTAGGTTTCGGACGGCCTGCACACAGTTTTCCACACCATGAAACGAAACCGTGTAGACCCTTTCTGTTGAGTCTGTACCATGCACACGGTTAGCACACGGTTTGTGAAACCATGTAGGTTAACCGTGCGACCAATTAAAAATAGGGTTATATGTTCCGGGCTCCCACAGGCTTAACCTATTTCACTCAAAACATCCTCCCGCTCGTTGCTCACTCAGGATTTTGGGTTCTCAGGGTTGAGGGTGCTCTCCCACTCTATTTTGAAGTGTTTTAAAGTGGTTTCGTGGCATATTGAAGGTGGTTTCTCCTAGGTAAGTCCCTCCTCTTATTTTCTTTGTGTTTTCCTCTAGATCTGCTATTCCCTCTTTCTTGGTTTTAGATATCTACAATTTTTGGGTGTAGATCTAGGGTTGTGGTTTCCTTGGATGATGTTTTTACTGCTTGTGAATGGTTGGGTAGGGGATCTAGAGAGGTTTCGGTGGTGTGTTCTCCGGATTTGAGGTGCGGTTGTTTGTGGGTTGATTTCTCAGGAAACCATAAGGTATGTTGCTTCTCTGTCGACTCCACTTGGTTAGAGCTAATGGTTTTGGTTACAAATAATTTTCTGTGCTGAAATTAATTCTATTTTGATGTGTGAAATTGGTTATAAATCCCTTAGGTGATGTTTTGGGGATTTTTGTGGAAAAGAGGGTTTTTTGGAGAAATTCTATTATTGTGGATTTTAAAATGGATATTTTAAAATGGATTGTTGAGGATGATTTGTGAAAAATGGTTTTCAATAAAGATGTTTTTCTATTGAGATGTTGTTTGGATTGGAAAATAACGGTCAATAAATGGTGATTTATTGAAGTGGATTGTTATGCAATGGATTTTTTTGATTGCATGTTTTTGTCGAATTAGTGGGTTGTATTCTTGGTTATGGATTGTTGAATGGTTGGGGAAATCCAACAATGTTTTAGTACTCACCCCCTAATTTGGAACATTGGTGTCTTTGCAGATGTCGTGTACCATGACGTGGTAAAGGTAAAGCATCACCCTCCTTTTGTGGAGAATTGTGATCTCTAGGTGGAGCTTGGAGCTTGGAGATTTGTGTGGATCTGTGGTGGTGTCATGGCTCGTGGTGTTGTTGTTTAGTTTCCTCTTTGTACTCTGATGGTTGGTGGACATGTCTAGTGGTTTTGGTAGGGATGCATTGTGGAACAACTTGGTTGTCTCTTGAAAATACCTGCTTGAATGGATTATTGAAATGCATCATATAGTGGTTGTGAGTGGATTGATAGTTGTTTTTGTCTTAAGAGAAAATTGTTCCCTAATATTTCTAGAAGCCTTCAGCATTTTTTTCCAGCCTTTGGCATCTTGGGAACGTCGCATAAGGCCAGGTAACCCTCACCATCTCCTCACGCCAAAGAGGTAGGTGCAGGTTGTTACAAAGTCCCTCTACCAATGGATAAATTACCAAACAGTGAATATAATTGGTCATAAATTTAACACCTAATTTGAAAAAACTATATTAAAAAAATTCTAGTTAATATATTCAATTACAAACCAGGGTCAAGGTAGATGAAAAACTAAATTCATTATTGATTAAACCCTAGAATGTAATGTAATTATCTTTCCTAGAATAAGTTTAATATTTTAATACAAATCAGGAATAATATCCACATTTCTCAAAAAAAATTAATAAAGATGAATAGAAATGAAAATAAAATTAAAATAGAAGAATAATAACACGATAACCATTTCTGAAGAATTCATAATTAAAATCTAATTATAAAAAAATTTATAAAGTTTTCTCTCACATTATTGATATTCAATTATTTGGAATATAAATATTTTATACTCATTCCTATATGAATACTTCTATATTTATCGTTATATGGAATTTCAATTTTAAACATATGATATTTTATGCGCTATATACAATTTATAATTCAATTTATATTATACAAAAAATTTACACTTTCTAATATATCATATTTATTCATCATTTAAACCATGATCAAATAAATCACACAACCCTTTCGATATTCCTTAAATTAAATCCAAATATGGACCCCAATTATTTTCATCAATTCAAAATAATTAATAATGAGAAATTTATAATTTAAAAACAATAAATTTATATTTTTGGAGATATTTGATAATTATGAAACCTTTATAAATTAGTTCATATTATTTATATGTAAACACTTTAATTGGTAGATTATAAGTTGATAAAAATTGATAAATGGTATTTCAATTGATAACATTCAATATTGGGAAATAAAATGTTTTATTGAAGTTAAATAAATTTTAAAAAATTTATAAATATATAATTTATAAAAATTTAATAGTTTAATATATCCAGAAAGGCATTTTATATTGATTTATATGCATTTTATAAACCAATTAAATCATTTAATAATTTATAAAAAAAATTAAATTATTATTTATTTACCCTTATCCAGAATCCCTATTTTCACAAGGGTAACCTCCTTCTACTATTTCGTAAATAGTCTATATATGAGTAGAAACCCATTACCCTTGTGTACAATATGTTACATAAGAGATCAACAAGTCATAAATTTACAAAACGAAAATGAAAACTATTTTTTCCCTTATGTGAAACCCTAAATAGAAAGGTATGTCGCATGTTTCTTTACGTTACCACTCATGAAAAGGTAACACCCTGGTTAACCTTATATAACTGATATGCATAATGCTAATTCCTTGGTTGGGATTATGTGTATATGTATATGTACTTCCTACCCTTTCGTAGAGAATTCTATTTAAGGGTAAGGTGAGATGATGCTTATGCGGACCACAATACTTAAGCGTAAATCCTTGGTATCCCTTATGCACCTCAGTTGTGTATATGTAAGGCCTGAGATTAATTTATATAGCCCACCTATGTAAGGGTAAACCCTTTTAAAACATGAAATCCTAGAAACACATAGTTACACTTTATTTTCAGTTTCTTATTCATTTTAATGCATGATTTCAGGAATCTAAATCATGTATCCCTCTAATACAACTTTCAGGTTTTAGTAAAGGCTAATAAAAAATATTAGATGCCAAAAAATGATTTAAACCATTATCTGGGGATCATAAAAGCATGAAATATGTAACCTACCCATATATTAGAAATAAAGACACATTTTAAAACATGTGAATGTACATCATATCGGATCTCCGAGAACTTCAATCACCATCACATGGGTTTAATAATGAATACCAAGGGCAGAAAAAGGAAATTATCTCTCTATTGTGTATCCATAGGCTCCAGCTAAATCAATTGACACTCAAGTGGGATTCACCAACCTCCACAATATGATTCCACCTCACAGTGGAAAGGGGGATGATTAATGAAGATTTTTGTGTGTAGGGTGGATTATAAAATCATATAAGGAAGAACTCCCTACACAGCCATTGGATAGAAGTTGTTTATATGTGTAATAAATGATGATACTAAATTAAAATCTATTTTATACATGTATTGGAACACATGAATAAATTTCATGGCTAATTTAGGAATGAATTAATGCATTGTATTCATTTACTCCCTCAGTCATTTCAACTTATGTAATAGATTATTAAATGATAGTATATATTGGAGAGCCACAAAATATTAACTATTATCATTTTTATGTAATCAAATATTACACAAAACAATAAACAATTATGGTCATGAAAATAATAATTTTCTTGAAATATGGAATGGAAAACTAGTATAACACACACACACAAACACACAAAAAGATATATGGATTTAGGGAATATGACAATAATCTAGTTCGGGTAATGTAATTTTTATATAGAAAATAATAATTGAAATATTTAGAAGGAAGGTTAATGGGTTTAATATTGATTTATGTATGTTATAAACCCTATCTATTAACTTTTTAAATATAATATACATTATAATTTTCATTGTATGATAGGTATTGAGAAAAATGAATAGAAAATATAGAGTTCACAGTGTTTTCATTGGAGGCGGAGGAACATCGTCCCTCATTTTAGATCTCGCAAAAGGGATTTTGGGTCTGTTGTGTTGAAAAAATAATGTTTTCCAACTATTTTTGGGTTTGGTATGTAGAAAAGATAGATTATAAAAATATTAAATGAAATTTTTAATAATTAAAAAAATATTACATTTTCATTATCATAGATTTTCATTTTGTAGATTTAGTTTTTTTAATGAAATAAATGTAATTTTGTTCATTACAAAGGAAATAAATGACACAAAATAAAAAGGTTACATTTTAAGGTGTTATTTTTATCATTAGTAGTTGTTAAAATCTATGCTAAATCCATTACACTATCTCCATATATGTTGTTAAATGATTAAAAATTGATATCTTAGTGTAAAATAGGAGCTCCAACCAACGATATTTTTAGTGTCATTATAATGTGTTTCTATAGTGCAGCTCCAGATTTGTCATTGTACTATAGGTGTGCTAAAAGTCATCTGTCTGTTTATATGTTGTAGAAATATCATGTGAAAAAAACATTTTTATGTATTGTAGCATAAAAAATAGATTAGATGGTTTGATAGATTTATTTGTATATACTTCATTCAAAAGTAACCCTACACCATTTTGATGTTTTGGGTTGGATATGGTTCTATAGATTGTTATTGACACCCTCTGGAAACATTGTTACATCATTCCATGATTTTATTTAGCATCTTTATTTATATATTTTCATTAATAACTGTATCTATACTTGTGTATTGTTTTTTCATAATATTTAAATTTATATAATAATGGGGTCTATGAATTTTTTAATTGTATATATAAATATTTTTTAGTATTATTTAAAATCATTATTTATTAAGTGTTAAGATACATTATACATATAAATATATTGGAAATAAATATATTTGGATGTGATTCCATAAGATTTTGAACAATTGATTACACCATTATTTATGAGTCTTAAAAAAATTGGAGTGGTTAGGGGAGGACTTCAACCATTCACTTTTGTGGTAGTTACTCCACTATTTTGGAATGGGGAAAAATCAAATTTTTTACCTGATAGGGTGGAAGCCACTGAGGGGTTTACTGAAGCTACTAATATGAGTAAATACAATGGAGTGATAGACCAGCTGAAAGCACCAAATCCGAGGTGGGTCATCCTACAGGAATTGCAATATAAAATCAAACTCATCCCTCAAAAGGATATCAATAATATGGTGAAATCCCCAAAAATGATCTTATATAGGATCATGATCTAATGCCTCATAATAGGTCATGTTAATATGATTGGTAAGTAATGATCCACTAATGCCTTCCAAAAATGAGTAGTGAAATTACAAATTACGTATCACTTAAAAAACTACACCCTAGGATTTGTATATCCATAGTAAGCCCATCACCCACTCTATTTATAGCCTCAAAAAAGCAATCCTTAATTAGTATCCCACTCTACAAACCCATTATAACGCACACAATTCATTATGGAATTTCAAACCTTATAGAATTTTATTGTGTGTGATAAGACAAGGAAATACCTTATATTTGGATAATAGGATTTCCAATTGGTAATTCAATTAATTAAACATTTAGATGATTTTATAAACACATATATAACACCAATCCATATAAACAACTGATTTACCTTATAAAATTTCATAAAAAATATTGAAATTAATCATGATAAGAAAAATTTTCATTGGATAAACATGAATAAACAATGTTACTATGTCACTATACCTCATTAACATAGAAAAATTGACATAATTTATCTAAAATGATTTTTAGTATGGTGAAAAGTGGAATTCACTAAAAACATATTAGGCAATATTGAACACTACTTTTTATGAACTCTAATAAAATTGTTATAAGTGGTATAATTTTATAAATGCTAACTAAAATCACTGATAAATGTACCCTAACGGTGATTAAAATACAACCTTTATAAATTCTATTTTTAATACATTTAATTTAATCCCTTATTAGTTGTTTTACTATCACCGATAAAAGGAATCATATTTTATAATATTGATTTGTAATTCATTTTCTACCAAGAGGAATCAACCACAGATCAATATGACACACAATGTGGCTGGTATAAATCAGAGTTCATGTATTCAATATATGTTTCATTTTAGTTTAAAACAAGTATCACATAACCAAAACCAATAAAATGATAATATATAATTTTTAAACAATAGAAAACAATCCATAATTTATTTGTGACCTATATGAATTAACTAAACATCAATATGGAAAAAAATTAATTGATGATTTCATTAATATATAAAGATATTAAAAATTAAATTTATCATATGAATAATAAAAATTCTAGTTTTGGAATTGAAATTATCTGATTTATCATTCTACCATTTTTTTTATAATTCATCCACATAAGATTATTTTTAATTTTTATTAAAAAAAAATTCTCAAATTTATTTTATTGGTTTTTCTAGTTTCCTTAAGTGCATCATGGGCCAATTGAGGAGGGATAATACCTTTTTGGTTGGTATGTTGTTCGGTCAACCACATTCCTCTTGTGATACATTAAAATGGTATATAACTCACTAATACTTTGTGTCTCTTACTGTGGATGTATATTTCCTTCTTTCCCATGTTATCCTCACCATACCCTAGTTCACTCTCACTTGAGTGTTTTATTTGAATTCCTTTTAGCATTGTGTAGA
Organism: Viscum album; assembly: GCA_963277665.1. Classification (NCBI taxonomy): domain Eukaryota; kingdom Viridiplantae; phylum Streptophyta; class Magnoliopsida; order Santalales; family Viscaceae; genus Viscum; species Viscum album. The sequence continues at coordinate 1,389,926,927 of OY728160.1, forward strand.
TGTAATATTCCAATTAGTTTCCTTGTTTCAAGTTGGAAGTAGTGTTAATGGAATTTGTCACCCATGCACACCATCCCTTCAGATCATTCTCACATCAGTCACCTAGATTTTGATCTCCTCTTATAATGGAATCTCTTATTTCAGTTGTTTTGTTTTTTTGTGGTTCTATTATATTGCATTCTATCCCCCAAATTACAGTATTGTTGGAGTTCCTAAAACATCATTATTTGAGAAGATGTGTCGCTAAGTTTCTTATTGAAGAAAAACTGACCTCCAAACCCATCTACTCCATCAACCTCTACAAGTAAAAAATGTCTATTATAGTTTGAAGATAATAGGTTATTTGGAACACTTTATCTGAAATTGTACATTTAAAATCACTACTTCTTGTTATAAAATAATTTGGTCTTTAATCCCTTCTCACTATATCCATTTTGATTATCCTATATGTGGTAAAATTGTTATTTGTCCCAGAATAAACCATATGTTTATGTGGGTGGTGTTCTTTTCATGAATTTAGTCACAAATGAGACCAAAGAACATTTAATTCTTGTCTTATCATAACTTATTTATTATTTTATTTCTTCTTGATTGATCGGTTTTAATTTGACTCAATTATTGTGAATAAATCGAACAATTTTACATTTTCAGTTTCAAATGAACTACCTACTACCAGTGCACCTTCCCCCAAAAAGTGGAATCACAACCTCAATGGGTTTAATTTTTTTTAATTTGTTTCTTGTTTCAATTTTGTTCCTATTTTTAATTCCAAACATAAATCTCTTGTTGATTCAACACTTACATTTTCAGTATAGAATTCAAATTATTGTGACCTCATATATTATTCCAATTCAAAATCCCCAATTATATAGTCTTGAATATCAACTAACATTTCCCCGTTCAAGAGGGTGTATGCTATATATTTACTCAAAAAAATCCTTATATAATCTAGTAGATAAACAAATCATCTAATAGGTTTGATATTGAAAAATATTATGGTTTTAATGAATTTAATATATGATGGATTAATATTTTATCATTGATTTTTCAAAAGGGATTAATTGATGGAAACTTTTAGATAATGAAAGATATGTTTTATTTTATTTAACACTAAAAATCCACCACTGTTTATCAAGATGTATCCCATGATGTTCTTGTTAAAGTGCAATGTTCTCCACTTATTTCATTAGGTGATAATTGTATTACAAGTTTGTTTTTAACAACTACTACTTGTGTATGGATTAAGATAAATATATTTTATTTGATATATTCACATGTTGGAAGGATTTATAAGAATCATTACATATTTATAGTAAATATATATCCATGTAAATCAATTAAATCCCACATAGATGAATTTAACAAAGTCTTGTAAGATCTAAACATCATAAATATAATAGTGGATGATGATGATCATGCAATGATTCTTTTAATTTATTTACAAAATTAATACATCTCATTATTAGAATCAGTGATTTACATCCGTGACTCTATATACCCATAAGAGGTCACGTATTCCTTCCTCTCTATATAATGTCATTCTAAAACTAGAGTTAAAGGTGTGCAATGAGTCTTTTTACAAGTGGGGGAACAAAATCAAGGGGTAAACAGAAATAGTATAACGAGAATAATGTAAAGAATAATAAACAAACAATTCCTAGGTCAAGATCTATGGAATGAAATATTTTTTTCCATCCATTGTGCTAAGCCTGGGCATATTAAAATCGAGTGTATAATTTCCATACAATACCTAGAATCTAAATAACTATATTACTAGTCACTTCAAGTTGATCATAGTTATGTGAAAGACGAAGTACTGAATGTGTCATAATATGTACTCACAAGTGAGTGGGTCCAAGACTTAGGATGCTCATTCTATATGTGTCCCTATAGGGATTCGTTCTTATATTTGATTGAAATATTAGTAGGAAATTCAATTTTAAGAAATAATAGGTGGTTTTAGGTAAATGGGTGAGGATAAATTTTAATAGATAAATATAACAACTGCATCATCAGTTTTCTATCTTTTATAAAGGATCACAACCTCCATAGAAACCTGATTTCCATAGCAATTCAGCACCAAATAGTACACTCTATTAGGTCTGAATTATGTTGCCTAAAAATCTCCAAAGTCTATAGAAATGTCATTAATGGTTCCCTTATTAATGATTTGTAGGTTTTTAATGTAAAGACCCAATCAAGGTAGTTGGGTAGTGTGTATTCTACAAACACCGAAAACACACTATTATGGAATAAAATATTGGAGCATGTAAGACACAAAGATATAGAGTAACTATATAAAAAAGGGATGTTGAATAAAATTTCTCCTAGAAACCTTCCCATTTGTGATTATTTTTTAATCTATAAGGACAAAATAGTTGTCTTAAATAAGATTATCTTTAATGATTGCAAACCAATAGAATATATAAATTATAATTTTTGGGGAAAATAAAAGACAACCTTTCTTTTCAGAGGATCCTATTTTAATACCTTTATGGATGACTACTCTATAATATTTTGGATTTACATACTGAAAAATAAATCTGATGTTTTTTAGAAATTTAAAACCATGAAATAACATCTTTATAATTGGACTAGAAATAAAATTAAAACAATGAAATTTTAAATGGGTTATAATACCTCTCTACTAAATTTTTATGTTTTTCTTAACCTGAGGGGTTTTAAACATGCCAAACTATTAGAAAAATACCCTAATAGAATGGTCTTGTGAAAAGAATGAAAAATAATTATTTTAATGAGATTATAAACCATTCATTGATGATAATGAATTCTTAATTATTTCATGGTAGAGGATTCCACTAGAATAGTGAATCTATCAAATAGCTTTAAATCCTCTCCAATCACCTTAAATCTCTATATGATCTTTTGAATGAAAACCCCCTTCATATATTAACCTAAGAGTCATTAGATTCTATTTATATGAACATTTTATGATTGATAACCATTAACCTAGAGCCCATATGTGAATTTTTGTGGGATATCCTATGGATGTAAAAGGTTATAAATATTGGGTTGATATATATGATTTCTAAAAGTGTATAATTAGTAGTGATTTTGTTTTTTATGAGTATAATTTTCCAATATCTAAATTTGTCACACCGGAGTGTGATGAAACAAAAATTGATGGAGCAGGTGAAACAAAACCATCAACCATGCTCTCGACTAGTATATCATGTCCTCCACCTGATCCTTAGCAAACGACCTAAGCTGATCTAAATGCAAGTTCTGATTTAGATTAATATACTAAATCTCCTACTATTAATTATTATTATCCTTTAACCTATGAAATACTTAGTGGTTCCTATACCTCTTTATCGTGTTAACTAATATGATATGGATTATAATTTCTTTCTTATTTCCCATGATCTTTTTGTTGACAAAACTAAGGTTTATAAGAAATAACTTAATGAAAAAGATTGAAAATTGTATATCTTTTCAAATGGATGAATAAATTAACTCCTTAATGAAAAATTACACTAGTTTTATCATATATAAACCACCCAATTCCAACATAATTGGATGTATGTTGATTTATAAAATAATGCATGATAAAACTCATGGAAATAATGTTAACAATAAAGCTAGACTACTTTCCATGGACTCCCTTCAAAGACAAGGAATATATTATTCAGTGATTTTCACCAGTTGTTATGAATTCTTCAATAAGTCATTTTTATTCATTTTATTATTCTAATGACATTCATATTGAATAAATATAGGTGAAAAATTCCCTCTTTTAATGTGATCATGATGTTAAAATATAATTGAATCCTCCCAATGGTTACTCTAATAAATTAAAATCTAACGATGTTTTCATTTTAAATAAATCATAATATGTTTTAAAATATGACTCAATGTAGTGTTATAGAAATTTGGATTCTTTTAAACTTGATAATTATTTCACTATGAGATAATATGATTCTTATTTTTATTTTAAATCAATCATAAGTGGAATGATTTATCCAGTGTTTTATGTTGATGACAATGTTATTATTTTCAATAGAATGATTATTATTAATATCGCCAAATATCAATTAAAAGTAATGTTTAAATGAATGAATTGGGGGAATCCCAAAGGATTATAGGTATTGAAAAAATTCAGGATTGACAAATTAAATTGTTATATCCTTAAAAAAATTATTATACTATGAAAGTTCAAAAAATATAACATTTTGAATCTCTAAATCCTATTATTGTATCTTGGTAAATCAGTTGAAACGTTCATTGACTCAGTGACCCATTAATTTTTATTATGTGCATTTTATATATAATATTCCATGTGACATTATAGTTGGTAGCATTAGAAATTCCCTGATTTATACAAATCTGGATATACCCATTTCAATCTGAAACCAAAGAATATTTATTGATTGTATAGATATTCCACATTGGAATGACATAAAGTGGATACTATTTTATATTTCATGTAATTCTAATTTATATTTGTGTTATGGTAAAAAAAATTGTTGCTTTAGAAATAACTGTTGGATATCTAAATGTTGACTGAGTAGGAAATATTAACACTATAATGTCATTAAATTGGTATTTTTTCACTATGTATAGATCCCTGATTTCCTTGATGAAATTTTTACACTTACACATAATATTCCTAAACTTTTGTCTTTAAGAAAAAATAATCTTATACAAAAAGGAAATAATTAACAATTAAAAAGAAATTAATCAGATTATTATAAATTAAATGGTTCATATTTAAATTAATGTTGGTAATTTAGGCTTGGTGATTCATTTTATATACCCTATCATTCATAGTTTCATGTTTTAGCTGAAGGTGTTACAAAAACATAACCATCGAGGGTGAAATTTAAAATACAAAATTAATTTAGATTCATAGATTTAAATTAATGATTAACTAATTAAATTATTATTTTCCCCACTATTATTATTAATTATAATGAACAAAACTTTTCTTTTGAAAGAAGATACAATTCAATACAATGTTTTGAAAGGTTAATCAATTATGTATTCACATGGAGTACTTTATTTACTTACTAATATGGTATGTTCTAAAAATAAATCAATTATAATGTCCTATACAATTCAATGTCAGTTTTCCACATAATCATGTCCAATATAGAAATTTTAAAATAACTCACCTATTATTAACATCCCAATTTTTCATCCCACATCCAAAAAGTTCAAAATCCCTATATTTTTTATGAGGCCTTTTTTTGTATCTGACATCCATCTTACGGTATGAGTTCTTTTTTCATTTTACTATATTACCATACATGAATTTGATTATATATATTTTTGGTTTTAGTGTTTTCATTTCGTATTTCTCAACTAACTACTCATCTTTTCAATATTATCTGTTTTAGATCATATTCTAGGTCAATTTTTAAAAATCATTTAAATAATATTTGGATGTATTCCTCCTTTATTTTCATTTTATAATCCTATGTTTCATGTTTTTTTAAATCTGATGAGATTAAACATTACAATTACCAGTGATATTATTTCTAGTGTTTATGATTCATTACTTATTCTCTTTTCTACATAAAATTGGTTTCTTACTATTCCCAAAATATTCCTCTCACATTTGACCATGATTTCTTATTTGGTGCCATTTTTTTCATGCTATATTTTCTACTTGTTCTTACAAACTGATTTGAAAAGAAGAGTAAATTGGATTTCAAATTAGAAATCCATTAACATAAATTAAATTGGACTATGTTCTCTATTAACATCCATAAAAATTTTGTTTAACATTTCTAGATATTACATTAGTAGAATTAAATTACTGACAACTTTGTAGGATTCTACAGTTCTACACTAGATCTATACTCATTCTGACTTAATGGTTAATAATTTTTCATCCTATTATTGATTTATATTTTTACCTATAACATGGCATCAGTGTTTGTTTTCTTATTCAAATTTTTGAGATTTTATCTAAGGAATTATTTATATTTGATTGTTGTTTTCGTAGGTAAAAATTTATATTATTGTGTGTGTTATCATTCATTTTTACACTTATTTCTCAAAAGATTTATTTCTTATGAAAATTGAGGTTATAAATAATTTAATTTTAATTCCTAATAAACATACATTTTTTATTTTTAATTAGTGTAAATATATTTATTCATGTTTCTATTTTATATTTATTTTATTATTTTTCAATCTGAATGCACTTATTTTTAATACAATTTGATTTCCATACACTGAAATTTTAGTTTATTCCATCTCTACTAAGATAAAATTTTTGAATACATGATGCATGCATGGTATATATAGACATTATAGTAACTTTTACTTCCAATAATAGAATTATAGAAGTGAACATCATGATTTACAATCATGTTCATGTCTTTAAAGGATGAACACCATCATCTTCTTCTGACTATTTCTAGTTTTCATAATTTTGTATTATTTTCTATATTAACCACTAGATATTGTAATATATTTATGGTGTTTTTATAACATCCTAGGTAAATAATGAATATGAAATGTTCACATATGTTAATATTTGTGAATAAAATATTAATATTACTTTAAAGGGGATTCTATGTTCGATGGCGTACCCAATACGCAACAACGAGTTTGTTTAAAATCTTACATTGCACACTAATAAAATAATATTATTATTTTAAATGGTAGTTAATGCCTAGCCATTGTAATGGAAAGAATGAAAAGAACTAACAACAAAATTATTATATATTTTTGTTAAATATTTTAACAATTACCCAATAAATTATAGAGTCTTAAAATTCGAATGAATCGAATTTTAAGCATAAATATTCTAATATCTTTAAAAGATCAATTAACCTTCTTTTGATGGTGAACCATTTTTAAATCTAATTTTTGTCAATTTACAATGTTATATTTGAAAAAAAAATTAAAACCCTTCTTTAGAATCGGGACACCAAAATTTACTTTGTGTAAATTTTTGTTATTTTTCGGATAAATTTCATTTTTAAATGAAAAGTGAAAATGTTGTATTTTAATTCAAAACCTCCTTTTAATCTAATTTATTTATATGTTTATATAATTATTTTTTTAAAGTGTAGATAAAATATATTTTTACCATTTAATCCAATGGTGGACATTGTATTTAATTTCACTTTTGAATTGGACATAAACAAGTGTCAATCTTTTGAGATATATTATTTTTTAAAAACATGATATTTGTAGTGACATTGGGAATTATTTATACAATTATTTAATGAAAATTAAATGTTTTGAATTTGGTAAAATTTTCATTATTTTTTTATTTTTAATATCAAATTTACTTCGGATAATGTTCTTTATTTTTCTAAAAAAATGTTCATTTTTAATGAATAGTGAAAAATACATCATTTTACTTCAAAACAGCTTTTTCATCTAATTTAATTATATAGTTATATTTTTCTTTTAATTTGTTAAAATTTTAATTGAATTATATTTTTATCACTTAATATAAATTTTTTTCATTGGAAGTAATTTCACTTTTCTGTTGGATGTAAAAACAAGTCAATCTTTAGATAAATTTTACTTCTTAAAAACCCTTCATTGATTGTGAAAACGAGAATTATTTTTAAATTAATTACTTCAATTTCTATGTTTTGAATTTTTTAAAATGGGTTTCATATTTTTAATCATAAGATCCATATTATTTAATTAATACGCTTTTTTGGACATTAAGAATAGTAACAACGATAATTATCTTTAATTTTTGTGATTAATTAGTAGTCGGGTCGTTAAGGGTAATAAAATAATATCAAAATAATATAGAATGACCCCAAAATGTGTACAAATAATCCTTTTTGAGTCATTCACGACCATGAGAATCTTTTTACCAAACTTGAAGGCCCATGGAGTCACATGCGTGTGATAGTGACATTTATGACTTTATTTTTAAAAAAGAAGAAAAATATAACAAAGGTTTGTATATCCAAAGTAAAAAAAAATTAATTTTGTTTAAAAAAATGATATATTAGACCATAAATAATAATTAGGAATATATATAAATTTCCAACATCATGGTATTTTTTTTATAATTTTTAGACACTAAATAAATTTTTTTATTTATGACACCATGAGGATGGAGTGATTACCTCATTAATGAACGATTTAAATAAAATGATAAAATAAGGTACAATATAAGACATATTCTTTTATAAAACCAATTGGATGGGTGGATTTAGAACCCTTATCACCTTATCCTATAAATTTTTCATTTTGGGTCCTTTAAAATCAGAAAACCATTTTATAATAATGTAACATTTCAAGACATTACAAAGGCGACCCACCTCCCTCTTGTAAATGGCCCCCACCTATACCCCATTACCCACACCTCTCATGCCCTTGGATCTTCTAACCTATACTAATATTATCTCTCCACATTCCTATTTTACTCCTAGAAGCCTCACTTTGGTCAGAAGTCTTTCCATTGAAGCCTTTGGCTCAAAACAAAAAGAGTTACCTGATTTAGAGGTAATGTCTTCCCTTATGTTCTTTTGTTTTCGTTTTCTTCTCCAACCCCTTTAACACTTTTTTATCCTATCTTTTGTAAAAAAACAGTATTTTAAATATTCTAGGATGTTTATATGGGATTTATTAGAGCTACACTTACACACACCTCCAGATAATGGGTTAAGAACATACAGTTACTGCGGATGACAAACTACTGCCTCACGGAACGATGATTGTTCAATTATCTCCTACCACCTCTCATGGTGGCCATTATGATGTATTTATATTTATATATGATATATATTATGTTTATTTTTTACTTATGATTCTGTATTTTTCATTTATTCCATACCTTTATGCTTTCCATAATAGGTAAACGTGATAATTTCATTTTAGGAAGTGCGGACTACCTCTCCCTCAAAGTGATTTGAATTGTTAATGCCATATAGGAAACGTATAAAGGCATTATTTAATGATATTTTATATTATATTATACTGTAATTATAATATACCTTTATATCATAATATTTTTATTAAATTAAATGAAAAATAGACATGAAAGTAGAGTTCATGCATACGTACGGCTTACCGTCACTATGAACGGTGCATTTCATTTCATACCTTCAAATGTTATGTACTGGTATAAATGCATATATATAATGGATATATAAAATATATATGATATCTACATCATTAATATCATTCTAGAGATAATGGATATTTTACTACATGCACAACTTGTAAATATAAGAAGTTCATTTTTGACTGATGTACCAAATATTGACAAAACGACCGTTATTAACATAAATGATTACATATCATTTATAACATTGTAATAAGTGATATAAAAGAAATAAAAAACGTGAAAATGGTTCTTAAGAAAGTATAAATTAAATTAAGTTTATAATTTAGAATTAAAAAAGATCATACGAGCGAGTCAAGTCGGACACGTGGTAAGGGGTTGCTTATCTCGGTTTTAATTCTATGAGATTCCCCTTGTTTGACACTTATTTATTTCTTGTGTTGTATTGTGTACTTTAATTTGATATATATTATCATTATTATATTTATATTCATGGTATTCTATGGTTTATTTGGTTCTTATTATCTTTTGTTCAAATGACTAAATTTATTACAACGAGGTAAGGATTTTTTATCACACTATTTATTCACGTGAGATTCATGCTATATTTGTCACTATCGCCTATTATTGGTGTATGTACTGCCTATTATTCTAATCATTGTGTAATATAAATTCATTTATGGGTTTTTAGATCATCATTGTATAGTACTTCTTTTATGAAGTGTACGTTTCAAAAGTTACCCAAATCGGTAAGGGAACCATTCACCCTCCTCTTTTTAAAAGACTTATTTTTGTTTTGTATTTTAATTTACATCATCATAATGTTGGGATATGTTCTTATATATCCTTATTTATTTAAATTATATGTCCAAGTGATGACATACCCTTTTTATCTCTAATCAACTCAATTAATGAATTTTAAAGTGTCGTCGTTGGGTTGTCGAGTTTCTGTAAGGGAACTTTTTAACCCAATTTCAATTCTTTGTTTGAAACCACTAATTTTTTATTATGTCTTACTATGAATATGTGTGGTTGAACTGTTATTATTTTACACTTAATATCCACTTATATTGGGTGTATTTATATTTATCACACATAATTATATAATTGATTTATCCTTAACTTAAGGATACTGTCTTTGTACGGGACTTCGTCTCAATCTCCTTTCATTAAGTAATATTTTTATTTCTACATAACATTATTTTATACGGTGTATAAAAACATATTGACTTTTCATTTCATTCAAAATTAATCTTTTTACACGATTCTTTTTAATAAAATTCAAAAGGAATGTTTTCTTCTATTACGTATGCGGCAACAATGACTTCTTTACCACCGTGACCATTATTTGATTTTCAGCTTCCTCTACAATGCATAACATTTTTTTAAAAGAAAAATAAATACCATGTTTAACTTTTATTTTATTTTGGTATATAAAATGGTTTTGATAATGTTTTTATTTTATGAATGTGTTGTATTGATATATTTTTATTGAAATGTGGAATTGTTATGTTTCTTTTATGCATGTTTTATGTGATAGGATTATGATATGGTTCATGGTAATTGTTTATGAATTCGGGTGGTTCTGTGATAAACTATGGGAGAGTGAGCCCGAGATAGCTCTCCAATGCATTAGGTAATGTGAAAGAGTTAAACACTAAGGTTTCTCCGAAGAGATTTAGGGAATCAACTATGATGGGTATTCCAAACGTAACAATGAGGGTTACCCATTACGTAAGAATTTTATGAATGCCTCAAGTTACCTTTATGTCTTATGATTTCTATGAGTTATTCATAAATCTAATGATTTCATTAGGTATGATAAAAATATTATGTTATGCATATATTTATGATCTATTGTTTTATTTCGTTGTGTATCCCTTACTGAGCTTTTTATGCTCATCCCAAGTTTTTGAAATGATTTTCACAGGACATAAAGTGGAATAAGGTCAAATATGGGATCAAGGAAATGTCATGATGTTTAAAACATGGAACTAGACATGACTCATTTGTTCAAGAGTTATTATTTTGTGAAAAAATGGAAACTGAGTAGATGTGTCTACATTGTAATCATTGATATGTAATAGTTATGTCCTAATTCTCTAAAATTGTACACATAAAAAGATCATAAATGTGAATTATTCATTTAATTCATGATTATGTAGTGTTTTAAGATCGTGTCCTTATAGTTGATATCAGGGGTCAGTTTAGATAACTTCAGAGGATAGGGTATTCTTTAAGCTTATGTGAAATTACCATAATGGTTTGGATTTGAGAAAGATTCATAGTTTTCATTGATAAATTGAATGAGTTTAAGATAACATAAATAATTATATCTTATTATTATATGATTATTTTATTAATATACTAACACTGACCTTTTTGGTTTTACTAAATGGCTGGATCTAGCAGGCTCCAAAGTAACAGTGGATGTGAAGAAAATTGTGACGGTTTTCCGAACGAGAAAATGAATGATATGGGAGTTTCAATGAGAACTCTTGTGGATGTTCTCAACCAACTATCTGGAGTAATGATTGACCACCTGAAACTTAGTGATATTTATAAGGCATCATATATGTGAGAAACAAATCCCTACATATGTTCAGGTAATGATCATAAAGGTAAGTGTGTTCAAAAACATATGTGTCAATTATGAGGAAATAAAAACCTAGGAAAATGTTTCAAAGGGATAGAAATATGCTATATATGTGGAAATGAAGGTCATAAATCAAGAACCTTCCATGGAAAAATGAAGCATCGAGTTGACTCTAGGAAAGGGGAAGAAGTTATTTATGAAGGATGAATTGAATGTTTTAAATATGGTGTGCATGGTAATTATGAATAAACATGTCCTATTAAGAAGTTTAGGGAATGAGATAACCAAGATCATACAAATAGTTGTTTACCAATACCTAATTCCATTCCGACTGAGGATGAAGAAACTGACAATTATCAATGAAAGGTATAGAATATTTCATAACATATGTTTTCCAATTATTGAATCTTAGGATATGATTGATGATTTTGTTTGTAGGAAAGAAGTATTTTAGAATAATTTGTAAATGAATGGTTAATGGATCATGAATAATGTTGAATGAGTAAGAAGTCAACATATAAGGGATTCAAGAGTTATGGTAGATTTTATGATGGTGAAATGCTTATAAGTACTAAAGATATTTTGATGATGGGATTATATAAGAAGGCTTTTAATAGTATGTGTAACCTTGATGTTTGATATATGAAAATTTTATTCAAGGAATAATTATCTTTTATTTTGTGGATATATTTATAAATAACCATTTGGGTTTATATGATCCTTGAATTTGAGGCAATTACCGGTTAATACATCTCAGGATGCAAAACAGAAGTTATTAGTTAAAAATTATGGTTAAAATATGTTTTGGTTATTTTTTATAATTGAATTTGTTTTTGGGTAATGTTATAAATTTATATAGTTCTTTAAAAGGGACAACACGTAGACAGTGTGACAACCCGTCGTGTCGGACGAAGCTACAGGAATCAAACTACAACCAACATGCGACTGGTATTTATCACCTACCACTAGGCTACATGAAGTACCTGGTTATTATGACTTATTCTTTTTAGTTAGATAATTTTATGAATGAAGAATACGTTGATTTTGGGTTATCTATGGAAATGATTAACCTATAATGGCGGATATCTGATTAGGTTAACTACTTTTCAATATGAGACTTTAAGAGTAACTGATGTTATTTGGAGAAAATTTTTAAGATTTATCTTAGAAGACTATGTGATTAAATCTTTCAGCGATTTGGGTTTAAATCCTTGTTTGGATTACTTTGAAGAATTTTATGATATCTTTTTATTGAATGGTCTTTGATAAACTTTGGGTTATGTTGGACAAATTTTAGAGATTAAGAGTAGTTTTTCATTTTGTGAAAGATTATCCTTTTTCGGGATTATCTGATCTTGTAATATCCATTTTGGTTTTGGATAAGGTCTAAAGACATGTGAAATATATAGGCCATCTTTTATTGATTATTTGATTCTCTCAAAGTTTATTTTAGCAGTCTTAATGCGAAAAAGTCATCTTGAATACTCATCGTTTGGAGAAAATATGAGTTTGTGTTAGAAATGTAGTAAAAGATAAAAGTCTAAATGAAAAGTGAGTGCGTTTACTTATTTTTTATTTATTCTAATAAATAAATTCCGTAATGAAATGTAACTTAAATCAAAAACATTTTCCGTTATCTTTTCCTACGGGGGAATCATATAATTTTTAAACCATCACACGTTTTTGAGTTTTTGGAGGTTAACATTCGCCTAAACATGTTTTCTATCACTCTCTGTCAGAACAAGATTGTTTGTTTTCTCTTATATATCCATGAATTCATGGAATCCCAATATGGTTTATTTCAGGGGACCATTGTACTTCTTTTTCTTTCTTTTAATGTGAAATTTTTTTTTACTATTTTTGTGGTGTGGGGCTTTCAATAAAGTTTCCGAGCCTAATTATAAAATTGCAAGGACGCAATTCCCAAACGGGGGGAAGGATGTAACATCCCAGGTAAATAATGAATATAAAATGTTATTATATATTAATATTTTTTACTAAAATATAAATTTTACTTAAAAGGGGATGCTATGTTCAATGGCGTACCCCATACACAACAACGAGTTTCGTTGAAATCATTCATTGCAAACTAATTATAAAATAATATTATTTTAAATGGTAGTTAATTCCTAGACGTTGTAATGGTGGGAATGAATAGATCTAACTAAGAAATTATAATATATGTTTGCTAAATATTTTAACAATTACCCAATAAATTATAGAGGCTTAAAATGAGAATAAATCCAATTTTAAGCATAAATATTCTAATATTCTTTAAAAGGTTGATTAAACTCCTTTTGATGGAGAACCATTTTTAAATATACATTTTTTCAGTTTTATATGTTATATTTGACAAAATAAAATCCTTCTTTAGAATCAATACATCAAAATTTACATTTTGTAAATTTTTGTTATTTTTCCGATAAAGTTCATTTTTTAATGAATAGTGAAAATGCTATACTTTAATTGAAAACCTCCTTTTAATATAATTTATTGATATTTTTATATTATCTTTTAATCAGTTTTAAATTTTAGTTGAAATATATTTTTACCATTTAATTCAATGGTTGTCATTGGAATTAATTTCACCTTGAAATTTTACATAAACAAGTGTCAATATTTTGATAGATATTGTTTCTTAAAAACACGCTATTTGTATTAACAGCAGGAATTAATTATAAAATTAATTAATTAAATTATATGTATTAAATTTGTTAAAATGGAAATCATTTTCTTAGAATATAAAATTTACTTTGGATAAATTTTTGGTATTTTTCTGACAAATGTTCATTTTTAATGAATACTGAAAAATACTGCATTTTACTTCAAAACTAATTTTTCATCTAATTTAATTATATAGTTATATTGTCATTTTAATTATTTTTAAAGTGTAAATGAATTATATTTTTATCACTTAATACAATTTTGTTCATTGGAAGTAATTTCACTTTTCAATTGGATGTAAACAGAAGTCAATCTTTTGATAAATTTTACCTCTTAAAAACCTGTCTTTGGTTGTGACAACGAGAATTATTTTTAAATTAATTACTGCAATTTCTGTGATTGGAATTTGGTAAAATGGATTCCGAATTTGGACTCAGAAATTCCAAATTATATAATTAAAACTCTATTGTTTTTAGACATTATGAATAGTAACGACGATAATTATCTTTAATTATCGTGACTATTTAGTAATCGGGTAGTTATGGGTAATAAAATAATATCATAATAACATAAAATGACCCCAACATGTGTCCAAATCCTCTTTTTTGATTCATGTCCGACCATGGAAAGCTTTTTACCAAAATTGAGGGACCATGGAGTCACATGGGTTTTATAGTGATATTTATGACTTTATTTTTTAAAAAGAAGAGTAATATAATAATGGTTTGTATATCCTAAGTAAAACAATTTTAATTTTGTTTACATAAATTATATCTTAGACTATATATATTAATTTTAAAGAAAAAAATATTTCCTACATCATGGTATTTTTTATAATTTTTAGACTCTAAATAAATAATTTTATTTATGACACCATGATGATGCGGAGATTACCTCAATAATGAACTATTTAAATAAAATGAAAAGATAAGGTAAAATCTAAGACTTACACTTGCCGAAAACCTATTGGATGGGTGGATTTAGAACCCTTATCACCATATCCTAGAAATATATCATTGTGGGACCTTTAAAATCCTAAAAAAATTTATAATTAAATAACATTTCAAGACTTTCCAATAGTGACCCTCCTCCCTCTTATAAAAGGCCCCCACCTCTACCCCCTTACCCACACCTCTCAAGCCCTTGTCTCATCTACCCTCTACTCAAATTATATCTCAACATCCCTCTCTTACTCTTAGAAGACTCAATTTGTGCCGAAGTATTTCCAATGAATCCTTTGGCTCAAATCAAAAAGAGATACCTGATTTTGAGGTAATGTATTCTCTTATATTCTTTTGTTTTATATTGCTTCTCCGACACCTAAATTTTTTTTATTCCTTTATTTTTTAACAACACCAGTATCTTATGTATACTAGGATGTCGTTATGAGATGTATTAGAGCTATACTTACAAACACCTCCATCTAATGGGTGAAGAACATATTGTTTCTATGGACAGCGAACTATTGCCTCACGAAACGATGATTGTTAAATTATCTCCTACCACCTATCATGGTGGACATTAATATGTCATTCTATTTATTTATGATATATATTATTTTTATGTTTTAATTATGAATCATTATTTTTCATTTATGCCATACCTTTATGGTTTCCATAATGGGTAAATGTGATAATTTCATTTTAGGAAGTGTGGACTACCGCCCCCTCAAAGTGATTTCAATCGTTAATTCCATATGTGGGATGTATAAAGGCTGTATTTAATGATATTCTATATGATATTATTCTTTAATTATAATATACCTTTATATGATAATGTTTTCATTCCATTAAATTTGAATCTATATGAAAGCAGTGTTCATGCATACGTACGACTTGCCATCTCCATGAACAGTTCATTTCATTTCTTATCATCAAATATTACGTACTAGTATAAATACATATTTATACCAGATATATATGATAAATATGATATCTAAATCATTAAAATAATTTGAGAGATAATGGATATTTTAATACCTGAACAACTTGTAAATATATGATGTTCACTTTTTACTCTAGTACCAAATATCGACAAAATGACCATTATTAACTTAAATGATTACCTAATGTTTATAACATGATAATAAGTGATTTAGAAGAAATAATTTTTTTTAAAAAGGTTCTTAATAATGTATAAATTAACTTATGTTTCACATTCAGGAAGAACAAGGAACATACGAGTGAGTCAAGTCGGACACGTGGTATGAGGTTTCTTATCTCCCTTTTAATTCCATGAGATTTCCATTGTTCGCCACTTATTTATTGCATGTGGTGTATTGTGAACTAAAATTTTATATAAATTATCATGATTCTATTTATATTAATGGTATTCTTTGATTCATTTGGTTTTTATTATCTTTTGTTCATACGAATCGATTTATTACAACGAGGAATGGGTTTTTTTTATCTCACTATTTATTCACGTGAGATTCATGCTATATTTTTCACTATTTCCTTTGAGTGGTGTATGTACTTCAAATTATTCTACTCTTTCTATAATATAATTTTGTTTATGGGTATTTACATCAACATTGTATAGTCCTTCTTTCATGGGGTGTACGTTTAGAAAGATACCCAAATTGGTAAGGGAACCTTTCACCCTCCTCTTTTTAAAAGACTTATTTTTGTTTTACACTTAATATACACTTATATTTGGTGTATTTATATTTTTCACAAAAATATTTATGTAATTGATTTATCCATAATCTAAGGATACCATCATTGTATGAGACTTCATCTAAATCTCCTTTTATTAAGACATATTTTGATTTCTAGATGACTTTATTTTATAGGGTGTATAAAACCCTTTTGAATTTTAATTTCATTCATAAGGAATAATTTTACATGAATCATTTTACTAGAAGACGAAAGGAATGTTTTTTGTCTTACGTATGTGACGACAATGACTTCTCTACCACCTTGACCATTATTTGGGTTTCGGCTTCCTCTAAAAGCCATAACATTTTTAAAAAGTAAAATAAATACCATGTTTTAATTTTCTCTAATTTTAGTATTTAAAATGGTATTGATTATTTTTGGATTATATCAATGTGTTGTATTGATATATTTTGATTGAAATGTGGAAATCTTATGTTTTATTTTATACTAGTTTTTTGTGATACGATTATGTAATGGTTCTTGGAATTGTTTATGATGTCGGGTGGTTCCGTGATAAACTAAGGGCGGGTGAGCCCGAGATAGCTCTCCAAAGCATTGGGTAACATGACAGACTTAAATGCTAAGGTTCCTCCGAAGATATTTAGGGAATATAATTTGATGGGTATTCAAAACATAACCATGAGGGTTACTACTTATGTAAGAATTTTATCAATGCCTCAAGTTACCTTCATTTGTTATGATTTTTATGAGTTATTCATAAATATTATGATTTCATGAGGTATGTTAAAAGGATTATGTTATGTATATATAGATGGTCTAATGTTTTCGTTCTTTGTATATCCCTTACTGAGATTTTTAGGCTCATTCCATGTTTTTGAAATGTTTTTCGCAAGACATAAAGTAGAATAGGGTCATGGATGGGATCAAGGAAATGTCATGGTGTCTGAAACATGGAAATGGACATGTCTCTTTTTGTTCAAGAGTTTTTATTTTGTGAAAAAAATGGAAACTAAGTAGATCTGTCTACTTTGTTATCATTGAGATGTAATAGTTATGTCCAAATTATCAAAAAATCTAAACCTGAAAAGATCCTAAATGTGAATTATTCATTTAATTCATGATTATGTAATGTTTTAAGGTCGGGTCCTTATACATTTCACATGGTCATATATATGTTCAGTCTTCTATAGAGTATATTGGTTTAAATGGATATATTATGATTCTCAACCCTCTAATTCTTAAAGAATTTTTAAGAAGGGTATTTACATTGAACAAGTCCTTCAAGAAAAATTGGAACAAGTTATTTTTATATCTATACTAAATAATTATTAATTCTTTTACAAGTACTTATTTTGAATGAATTATGAGTTCTTATTAAATCTGGAATATTATTGAATAATTTATACACATGATTATTCTAGAATAAATTTTATTTTATTATATGTTTAAAATTAAATTTTATTAAATGTTAAATCATTAATGATGTGGGATAGAAAAAGAATATATATATAATAATGATCTTTATTGAGTAATATTCAACTCGAGCTCTGTATAGAGAGATAGATTTACAATTGATAGTGATATCAGTTACTAGAATAAAAGTGTATATGGCCGTTCAAAATGGTAGAACGAACTATATTTTTTAGCATGTAATGGTAAAAAATATAATCAATATCTTTTAATGTCATTTATTTTTTTGAATATTTTAATTTTAATTTCAATAATTATTTTATAAATATATTTTATAAAGATACGATGAAATTAAAAAAAATTAACTAAGGAGGAGAGAGATAAAATGAGGTTTCCTTAAGAACTATGGTTCAAGAGGATTAGAGTTTATTATTTTTGTCTAATTACTTAGAATTATGATGAAATATTGAAACATTTAATTGGAATTATGAACTATTTGGTTAGGTATAGTCATTCCCATCATTAACTCTTATTGTTCTGATGCCACGTTTTTGTGGGAGAGGAAATGTATTTTAAGATATTTTTACCACTACAATACTGGTGGATGGATATTGAAGGTATAATGATACCATTGGAGTGTTGGTAGTATATAATTGAAATGTTTTGGATCCTCTATATTGGAATTTTTAATGTGACATTTTTGATAATTTTAAGGTTATCATATTCTATATAAGCATTGGGTTCAACTAGTGGACCCAATTCAGTCAATAATTTTACTTATATTTTTAACTTTTTTATACCACTTCTCAGACATCCAAATATTGATATACGGATATTGTTCATTCATAATCAAGGTATAAAAATATATTATATTTTTTCATTTTCTCCCTAACCTCTTTATTTAATTTTTGTAACCATAATATTTTTTCAATGACATATAGTATCAAATGTGATAATTGTTTAAAAAAAACAATATACATTACACCTATATATATGAATCATACCATTGCATGAATATAATGCCCCATATATATATATTTTGATGTTATAATGATGTAATACTTTTATATTATTAAGATTCAAAACACAAGAATATGATTTCAAAAAAGTATTATCTATCTTTTCTTTGAAATTTTCATTCCACTTTCTTCATGAAAATAATGAAATATATTATTTATGGGGTATTTTTTATAATAATTATTTTTACCATTATCATATTTTGGATGTAGTTTTCCTTTGAAATACCCAAACATCATTCTTATTAGATTCCCTAGAAACTCAATTATTTAATAGTTCTAGAGGATAACATTATTCTTTCTAAATTATCCCTCAGTGGTCTTAATTTTGATTATTTCCTATGTTTCACACAATATTTGAAAATTAGAGTTTATTTTTATTCAATACATAACATGTTTCTCTCTTTAATGAACATTCTAATTTTATTCAAGAGTATCTTCTCATCTAAAGTTTACATGAAATATTTTTTCCACTTTCCCTATTAATTTAATGAATCTATTCTTTAGAGGGGATTTGATATTTTGTTGCAGTTTACTGGGTCCCTACTCTAATCGTAATTTGGATGATATTTTCATATAAATTTTCCAACTAGTATACTTATTTGAATCCTTAGAAACATTACTATTTAATTTTTATAGAGGAAAATATATGTAGCACATTTTGAGATGAATATGTTTATTCATGTTTTTATTTTCATCATAATTATTCAATATTAATGTTTAATTAATATATTTCATTTCATAAAATGTAAAAAAACTACCATGATTTACTTAACAATATCAAATTTCATATTCCAACATTTGATTATATTTCAAATATTAAAAAATACACAATTTTCAATTTATTATCAAGAAATTTTGTGTGTTATTAAAAGTTTCATTTTTTTCAATATCTCATTAACATTCCATGTTATGATTCCTAAATTTTAATTTATAATATAATATATGGTTACTGAAACTATGATTAATCTGATTTTATAGGCCACACATTGAGCATGAAATATAATTATTCCTTCAAAAAACTGTTAAAATGTTTATAATAATAAATTTCTCAGATTTTGACACTTGAAATGTCACTGGATTTACTAAAATATAACTATAAAAAATGATAATATAGGCATATAGTTTAAAATTTTTCTAACTTAACAGAAGGAATATGAATAAAATTTTTTGAACATTAATAGCCCTCTCAAAACAATGATTATAT
This sequence comes from Viscum album, assembly GCA_963277665.1. Lineage (NCBI taxonomy): Eukaryota > Viridiplantae > Streptophyta > Magnoliopsida > Santalales > Viscaceae > Viscum > Viscum album. The sequence continues at coordinate 1,389,947,457 of OY728160.1, forward strand.
TTTCATACTCATTCATTGAAAATTTATTAACAATCAAAATGTTAATTTATTTATTATTTTCATTTTTTTGATTTATGATTTTCTCTTTCATTATAATTTCTATAATTATTTTTGGTATTTAATATTTTCAATACATCATGCAAAAATAGTGTGATAATAAAACATTGAATATCTATATTATGATGGATCTGATCGATTATAGGTCTAGTTTTTTTTAAATTGATTTATAATCTCTGATTCATTATATATGAGAAACAAATGTAGCAGAATGAGTTATCATGGTAAAAATATCCAATAAGGAAGAAATGGATAATTTTTTTCTTCTCCTGATGAACTTGTTATACCTTAGAACCATTTTATGTCCTCGTGTATAAATTTTATGGCCTCACCTAGCGTCAGATACCCATATGTTTATTTAACCGTTAATCCATTTTAATTCATGGGTTCTAAATTTTATGTATGTACATAGATTTCAGTTCTACACATGTGACTAAATTAATTAATCATCATCTAACTCTATACACGTATAATGATATAGTTTTGTGTAACGATACATATCTATTCACCATGATTTTGACAGAGATTTTTAAAAAGTGTTGTCACGTGGTAGTTTTTGTATTATTTTATTCTTAATATTGAAAATAATTTATTTAGTTATTTATTAAAGGCACAAACTAAAAAAGTGGTTCATCAATGGATTCCTTGCCATTTTCTTACAAGAGATATGAGTTATTGATATGTCATCCAACTATAAGAGTTATCCATCCTGGTTTTGAAGTCATACATCCATCTTTGTGTATACCATTTTAACTCAATTATAAATTTTAAAAAAATTAAACAATTATTTATTTATACAGATTCATTTTATATTAAAATCAACTAATTCAAATGAAAAATTATATTTAATTGTGAAATTGATTTATGGATAATACATAACAATTTCAAAAATTATTTAATAAACATTTTATTACAATTCAAACATATCACCATTTATAATATGTATATTGTATAAATATGTTGTAATATATTTGAAATTATAATATGTGTTTATTTTTACTATTCTCATTTCCCCCTATATCTACAGTGTACGAGTACATAATGGTGAAGATTTCACTTATGTCACATTGGTCATCTTTTTAATAATTATCTCCTTTTAGTTTTCAATATTTCTTTGGAATGTTATAGAAAATATTATTTTAATAAACATTTAGAGAATTATTTTTATAATGAAATATTTGATTCAATATATGAATAAAAATATAATTTCACTATAGATGTCTCAACTAATAATGATCTTAACAGTCATTTAAAATTAAAAATTGAACAGACTAAGCTACTCTCATTTGATATGTTCAATTGATTCCTTCAATTGTAAGGGTTAACTATTTAATGATTTGACTCAAATTTATATTATGTATTAAAAAATATTTAATCCGATTTATTTATATTTCTTTTTTTCATTAATTTTTAAGCATTATTATATAATTATTTTTTTCATTTATTATTCATCATATTGAAATTATGTCCATATATTCATTACTCTTTGTCTCAGAAATATCCATTCTACATTTGTTACATTATTTAATTAAAATATTCTAAAAAATAATATATTTCAAAAATATATGTTTAAATTTGTTTTTGGTTAAATGGTATTTAGTTATGAATTTTTGGAAAACATACACAGAAGAGCTACATGTCTAGATTTGGGGTTTTGCATTTGGATATTATGATTGGTAAGAGACTGATTAACCCTACGATGTCTCATGGACAATATATCCTTATAACTAGAGGGGATAGTCTTTGAATTATTTTTTAATTTTTATTAAATGAATATTATTGAAACGATAAATTATAATTCATTGAGTAATGATACTTGATTCCAAATATAGATTTTTATTCAAACTGATGTCAAAATTTATCTTTGTGAAAGCAACTCCATGACTGGGCAAGAAAGATGTTGTGAAATGTGTGGATCAAAAACAATAAAGTGAATATCCACTAAAACTAATTGAATATTTATCCCTCCCACTGAACCCCAATGATAAAAATAGTTTATGGAAATGTGAAATTAATGATAAATAATTTTCATGTTCATTTGGATGATGCAGATGGATACAGTGTTGTCACTATTCATGAAATATGAGCCAAAGGTCCATCCTAGTATGAGAATTTCGGTGAAGTCACTCAAGCCCATCCTCAAACTCAACATCACCTAATATCATTGTTTATTGATAACCACATTTCAAGATATACCCAATTCATAATAATCATATTTTTTGGTTTCTAGATCCGTCCATGCTTTGCATCAGTAGATATATTTTTGTTCTCATCATATAGACATTATGTTTTCAGGTTTCTATGTGATCATGTTTATTTTGGTTTTTGGAATTTCTGTATGTATTATCTCAATATAAGGGAATAATTTTTCATAAATAAGTAGGAGGTTTTAATTTTTACTTCATCTACATTGCTTCATTTGTTCTACTTACATCCTTTAATGGAATAAGATCAGGTTTATCATGTGAAACATATAGTTTGAAATTGTGTAAATGATAGAAAAAATCACTTTTTTACTATCGAATTTATTATTTAATTTTCAATTACGTTTCATTACATTATATTATATTTTTCATTTTTCTGAAGAAATTTTTTTCGGATATGCATTCAGCATATAATTTTAAAATATGTAATTGTATTGAAATATGTAAAAAAATAAGACATAAATAAGATATATCATATTTTATATTTAAAAATAAAATTTAAAAAATTTACTAATTTTTTATGATTGAAGTTTTTATTACATGATTTTTTTGATGAAACAATTGATGATGAAGGAGGACATGATTTGGATTTGAATACTGAGACATACTTATCCCTTATCTTTCATCATATCATGAATAGACATAAAAATAGATGATACTAATTCAAATATTTTTTTTATTTTCAATCTATGGTATAATTTATTAATATAATCACTTATATTAAACCAATGAAATGTTATCTTATTAAATTTCATTTGTAATATTTTTTTGTTTATACCATACACCATTAATTATAAAGGTAAATAATTTATTTGATTGGTTATTGACATTAACATATTACACCAAAATTTAACCTTGTTTCTAGATCCGACTTCTAAAAGACAAATATGTCCATAATATATTAAAATAGTTTTGTTTTTTACTAATTTATTGGCTTCAAAAAATGATTAGGGTTTTTTGCCCATTATTATTTCTTTGACGGAATCAAGTTGTTCAGCACGTCATCACCTATTCTCATATCCTTAAACTCCAGGTTAATTCTTTTTATATATTTCATCACCTCAACTAATCTATGACATTGATTCTGGTAATTTAACTCTTCATCTATTTAAGGATTTGATACTTTATGTTCACAATTTTAAATTTAAATACCTTCACTAACCTTACTATATTCATTTAGGATTTTTGACCTCAATGGTATCAAATTGATCAATGTGGCATGACTTACTCCCAGATCCCAAACATCTGGAAATTTTTCATTCTAAATAAATCATTGAGATTTTTCTTTGAGCCGTTATACAAAAGAAATTAAATATTGTATTCATTTAAATTTCCTTGTCACTAATGACATAATTATTAATGATTAAAATATTTTTCATCGATTTTCATTTTATATTTCATGTTATTAGTCTTAAAAGTTTTTTCATTCTATTACCCTATACTACGCTTTTTTATCTTTGTAATACTTTTCCTATTATTAACATTAATAAAATTTACCTTTAATGAAATACGATTTCCCTATTTTTTGATTCTAATGAAGATATGTATTTTCATCCATTATTTATTAATTATATCAAAAAAAATTAACAAAATACATATATGATTATATAACCAACAACAGTAAAAAATATTCCATTGTTTTTTAGTTAATTAAACCATTTTAGAAAATTATTTCATGACAAAATGTCTTACAAGATCTTTTGTAGGAGAAAAAACTAATAAAATGGAAACTTGCTCATAGGTGATAATGAATTATAAATTAGTTATTAATGAATGTGTATACTCTTTTTTACTATCATATTATGTGACATTATTTCCCATTAAATCTTATATTCTAATAATTATATTTCTTCATATTTGTAATATTAATATAGAAATGTAGATTAAAAATATAATTTCATTTTTATTCCCTAAAATATACATATACAAAATTATATTTTCCTTCTTGTAAAATCAGTTATTCATGAATGTTAGTTCCATTTTTAATACAATATTTAGTAAATTTAAGTTCATTAAAACAAATTTTTTTGAGAAATTTAATCTATAGTTGGGATAATAATCCTGGTAAAAACTATAAACTAATATTATTCTATTAATATAAGTATCCTCATAATGTCATAATAATGTTAATATTTAATATGTTTCACATTTATCTATGTTAGTTCCTTGATATAAAGTATAGATGAGTTTTGATTTATACATACAACTTTACATAAAAAACATTATAATATAATTATTGTAGTTTTTTTATTCATTATTTTATGTATTCATAAAATTGGTATGAAATTCTCCTTCAAAACATGGGTCTGGTAAACATTTGTTTGATACAAATATGTTTCTACCTGAGACTTATTTTATTGGTCTTATTTTTGGAAAAATCATACATCTACCACAATTATATATTCATTTATTTTTACTAAATACTGACAACATATGATTTCATACAACATGTACAGGTGGAATGTTTTATATATTCAATTTTTTACATACGAGATGACACCATGTTTATTCCATACTATATTTTGTTTCTTTTTATTCACCATCAGTTTATAATAAATATATTTGTGTAATAATTTTAAGCTATTAGTTTATGATATTCATAATGAATAAACATTAGATCCGATTATAAATATCATATCATATCCCACACCTAATTTAATTATAATACTTGTATAATGATTTTAATATATTAATTTATTGTTTTTATTTCTAATGATTCATTTCATACCACTCATATAGAAATTTAATTGTTTAATTATTGGTGAAAATTGTTGTAATTATGTTTTTTTTGATGTTGGTATGAATACTATGGATAACTCCCTCTTGAAGAGTATGAAAAATTATGTTGGGCTTTTGGATTTAATAAAACAACATGGGTTTGGATTGATTTATTATAATACATCTTTCTCCACATTCTTATATATTCCCTTATGATTGATCTTATAGTGTTATTATTTTGGTAGGATGATACAATCATGGAAAAAACACCCCAAACATTTGAACAACTCTTATTCTTTATTATCATTTCATTCTTCTTGCCTATTTACTAAGGATAAAATCCACCAAGAATTCGATAACTTATAAGAAAATATTTTCATTTATAGTTGTTAAAGCACACATATCTTCCATGAGAGGGTCTCATTATGGTAGGAATAAATATTGAATTGAATTACAATATGGGTGTATATTAAGTAGTTGCATATGCCCCTGCATTGATAGTGTACATCTACATGATGGTGGAGACTTCACACTGGTCATAATGGTCAACTTAAGAAACATTATCTCCTTTTATTGTGTGAACTTTTACATCCATATAACTAAAGATATTATTTGTAGAGTTGTTTAGAAAATTATTTTTAACAATGTCAATTTTATGTAGTATATGAATCCAACATTGATTTAACATGAGATGGTTCAACTTCAGGGAATCCCAAAATGTTGTTCAAAGGAAACATTAAATAGCCTGAACAACTGCGTTTTGATATTTTGAAATATTTACATTAAATGTAGTCGATCACTGTTTAAATATACCATTATATTTTGTTTTATGTGTTAAATTTTATTTACACTTCTATTTATTTTTCTCCCTATATTGAATCTCTCTAATATGGTTTTTTAGTTAAATCTATGGTTTAATTAAATTACATGTCATCATTTCCCATGAAATTTAATGGGTCAGGTTCTAGTAATAATTATTATAAGTCATTTTTTAATATTTATAATTTTAAATATATAATAATAATTGAATTACTTATTAATGATTAATTTTCATTATTTATTTAAAATACCTTTTGACTGAGTGATTGTCTGTGTATTAAAAATCTATATTTTATAATTAAAAAACAGTAAGAAGAATTAGTTTGCGGTTTATTTATTTTTATTAATTTAAATGGATATTAATTGTACTAATTAATTAATTATTTTAATTAATAATTATAACTTAGTCATGAATAAATAATAAACAATATTAACAACTGGTAATTGATTATTGATTATTTATAATATCAAATTACATTCTAGTAATTAATAAATAATGAAGAGAATCTGTAATTGGTACTACATTTCATAAATATATAAATAAAATATTAAAATTATATATATAGGACAATCAATATTAGAAATTACAATTATGGTTGTTCTTTTTGATGGTTAGATATAGAGGGAGAGAGAGAGAGGGAAACAGTATTCAAAGAGAGTGAAGCTGCAAAGGTTTTAATCGTGGGATAGTTCATCAGAGTGTTAAATTTTAGATTGGATTACTATATGGAGAAAGTAATATATAATGGAATAATTATATGTTTGGGGATATTGATGGTGATTGAAGATATAAACCTATGTGTATTATTATTTTTTAATCAGTTTACTTTAAAAATCAATATATATTGTTCGAGCTTCTATTGCATTATTGGGAGTAGTGATCCTGCTATATTTTGACTGGTTCTAGATAATTTTATATAATGGATAGGGGAAGAAGAAGGAGAGTAATGAAATGGTTGGAACACCGCCTGAAGTGCAGTTTAGTACTATTGTTGGCGGACCTCCCCAAGAGGGCATAAAATGATTTTAATAATATTTTCATCATTGTCAATTCCATTTGAGGATTTTAAAAAATTAATTCGTAGATATATATTCTATCTCAATCCACTCTTTCCTACTACACAGATTGTTTTGTAGTTATTTTCTTGAAGTGTCCTCTTTTTTTGAATCCCACTGATGAGAGACAATCTTTGGTTATAACACATCGATTTTTACCATTCTAATTGTTGTTATGTTTTCAATTGGATTTTTTTTTCAATGCCACCCACTCGATATTCCTCAAAATAATTCATTCATGACATTGATTTCTGTTCCCATGGAAAAAGTTTACTACTTCAGCCAAAAAACATGGATTTAGGATTTTTGAACATCTTCTTACATCATTTAAAGTTCGGTTCCTCAATTTTTTTATTCATATTTATGTTTTTTGATCCTCTGTTTATATAGGATCATAAAAAAATGTTCATTAATGGTAATATATATATATATTATAAACATATCCCACCCCTACATCTTCACATTAATCAAAAATATAACTAATTCATTTTTAAATAATAATAATAATAAATGGGTATTTTTATAAAAAATATAATAAATTATAATAAATTATGTTAGTTGAAGTCTTAACCCATTTATGTTTTTTTATAAAATAAATATGAAATTTCTACAAAAAACGCAATATGTTTATAAAAATTATTTTTTTTGTATTTTTTCTCAAAACAACCTACAAATAACATAAATCAACCTAAATCCCTGCACATTACAATAATATCGACCTGATTTATATAAAACAATCTTATGATGAGGTTTATAACCCCCTGTAATATTTTATATTATTAGTGGTTATAAATTATCCATATATAACCATAATTAATATATTTTATTGGTATTGTTTGGGATATTACTTATTATTTATATATTTATATGTAATTCTACATCCCTTTAGGAAATAGGACAGTTGTTGGGTCTCTATGAGTTCTTCAATCGGTGAGAAGATCGCATCCCTTCATGCACATTATAGTCCCCAAAACATTTCTTTTTTATGTTTTAATTCCACCTCTGTGTACATTTGTAACACTACAAAATAAATATCTTTTTTCAACAGGGGTATATCTGTTGGTAAAATTTTATTTTCTATTGGTAAAACATTTTACCAACAAAAATCATCCTTTCACTAAACTATTGGTAAAAACTCTGTCGCTAAATGTTATTAAAACAGAAAAAATAGTTCTGTTGCAATTATAATAACACCAATAGATAATATATATGTTGGTGAAAATGTTTAGAAATATTTTTTTATGACGTATTTATCTATTGTTAATATTATTATCAACATTCATAACTAATACCAATAATTAATATTTTTTTTAATTTATATTTTAAATAAGATGTTATGTTTGGGTATTTCAATATTTATTACTAAAATTTTATATTATATTTATTAATATAATTTTATATAACATATTTATTATATATTGTTATAAAATTTGATTATATTAAAGTGAAAATTTATTTGGAAAATATGCTCAATGTGAATTTAATAAAAAATTCGAGCACCAATAACATCCATGAATCTTCAAAAAACATGAAACACACGTTACATAAAACTCTATAAAACTTCATCTGCAATTTTTTTCACACATCAATTGTCATAATCATGGTTTATAATGGCTACAGGATCAATGCATGCATTTCCTCATCCTTTAGTTCAATCTGTTCACTTTGATCCTTTCTTTCTGGATAGATCAGGTGAAAGAGATGAAGCTCGTTTCGTTGCCTGACCTTTGTGTTCTGAAGTCATTCCCTGCTTCTTCTTACTCACTCCCACCAATGATCCACGCCACATCATCCAAACTGAGAACTGAGATGTCGAACCAACGACCAAGCTGCATCTTAATGAAATGGATAGAGACACCTCATGCAATCTAAAAAGAGTTAATTAACTATTATGTATAAAAGTTAATGAAATATAATGAATGATACACATATTTTAATGTAGAAAAAATGCATACAGTACAAAGAAAGATAAAATACCCAAGTGGGAATAACATTCATGTATAGTTCAACTCCTTTTTTATAGATAAGAGAAATCACTAGAATTCAACATGAATCTTCATATAGTAGTAGAACAATGTTAAAGTCATGTCACCAGGCCTCTGATTTCCACATTCCAAACATGTATCATATAAATAATGAATTACAACCACCATTATATCCATCAAACATGTACCTACCCACAATATGGATTCATAGAGATTCTGTGTAGCAATAGTTGATAGAACACTTGAACATTTTGTGAGTGTGCATGTTAAAAGTGAAAGAAAGAATACAATGTAGATGAGTACTTTATGGAATGAAATGTAGTGGCCTTACTACCAGTTTTCAAAAAAGATTCTTCGAAGAAGCACTCATGAATTACATGAATCGGTTCCCCCAATGTCACAGCTAGTTGATACAAAAAACACCCTTTTTATGGAAAGTACTATTTTGATGGAAGGAGGAACACTCCAGTGAAAAAGCTACTGGAAGAGAAGACTGGAAAGGCCTCTGGTGTAGCATTTTGGGGTTAAAATTTCCACCCCTTTTCCCATGTTTCGGGGAATGTTTTGGCCATTATTCCCCTCTCCAACTGAAAAATTTTCATGGTAAAAAATTGAAATAAATGATACAATGATAATGGAAGGGCTATAAAAATATATTGGTAATGAATGAGTTTTAATATTTTAAAGATAATTAATTATACACAGATAATATTGTATATATAATATACTTCATTGATTACAATGATAACCCATCAACGAATTGTAAATAATGATACACATATATAGAACACACAGATTTTTATATAGATTACATGGTAATTCCAGATTACAGATATTAATTGAATCACACATAGAATCAAGAGTATTAGTGGAGGTATGTGTGTGTAATAGAAGTAGGGTAAATAATCATATATCATAGTAAAGACTACTACAGTTAGTGTGTGACTCTACTGATATGATATTCGATGTACTACTGCATGTATTATACAGTATATGCATGAAAAGTACTACAATATGTATCACCAGTACACTAGTCTATGTGTGTGTGATCAGTATACTAATGTTTGTGTCTGAAAATTCAAGTATAACCAGTCTACTAGAATTAGTATGATCATTCCACAATAGTCAGTGTGAAAAGTATGATCAGAAACATTTGAAATTTCACAATTTTGGGCTCAAACTGATTTTTTAACAGCGTAAAAACATTAATTAATATTGAATGAATGTGAATACTAAAATAAAAGGAATAAAACTACCTTGATTATTTCTATTATCCTAAAAAAATTAGTTGAAAAAATCATCCACCTTATCAAAAAATAAAACCATGTTGCTATCATCAAAACACAGATTCAAGTTAGGAAGGGTGGTCTCTTATGAAGAAAATGATCTAAAAAAATGAAACCTAATGAAAAATTAAATAATATCTAATGACATTCAAGTCAAGTAGGGTAGTCTATTGAGAAGACATTGACATAAAAAAGAAATACCATTTCACTTCCTTGTTTTCATCGATGTCCAAACAGAACACATTTGAAATTTCACAGTTTTAGGATGAAAATGATTTTTAATAGAATTCACAAATTAATGCATATAGAAATAAACTAATATCTAATAGAAAAGAAAGAAAATCCCCATGATGATTGTTTTTATCCTTATAATTGAATTGAGAAAATCACCCACCATCTTATCAAAAAAATACAACCAAGATGATCTAGAAAAGAAAGAGCATCACACTTGTTGTCATTGATGTCCAAATAGATTACTCCTGTAGAATTACCAAAAAATAGAATTATTAAACATGAGATAGTATAGTATGAGTGATTCAAATAATTCCCAAGGAAAAATGAAATTTTTTATATTAATTTCAGTGACACGTCACAATGATTTTTAAGGAAACACAAAAAAATAATGTCTAGGTTTCTATTATCAAAACATTCACAAAAAGATAACAGAAGATATTATTTGAAACTTTAATTATCAATGAAAATAATAAAACCTGGTGAAAAATTAAAGTGATTCTAATGAAATTCAAGTCGAGCATGGTGATCTCTAGGGAATACATTGATCTTCCAAAGAAAGAGCATCACACTTCCTTGTTGTCAATGATGTCCGAATGAATTATACATATAACATTACCTAAAAATAGAATGATTAGTGATTAAATGAATTCCCAAATCCAAATGATAATTTGTTTATGAATTTCATTGACACCTCAAACTGGTTTTCAAGAAAACACAGAAAATATCATGTAAAATAAAAAATCCATCATGCAAGATACTATCAATAGGTATCAAACAAATTAGAAATTTCATAGTTTTTGGCTCAAAATAATTTTTTATCAGCCTAAAAAAATTAATTCATATCTAAAGAAAATAAAAACTAATAGAAAAAAAATAAAACTCCCATGATTATTGCTCTAATCCTAATAATTGAATTGAAAAAATCATCCACCTTATATAAAAATATAACCAGATTTCTATCATCAAAACACCTATTGATAAAAGAAAAAAAACATATTAATTACAACATTACAGTTCAATGATGTCCAAAGGGATTATTCCTATAACATTACCTACAAAAAAATTATTAAACATGATATTTTAACATTGAAGTTCAAAATGAGATATAAACAGGTTCGAAAGTAAAGGATGGGTGATTTTAATAGAGTCACGAGACCTTAATGACATCAAGAGGTGAAATAAAGGGAAACACAATGTCATATTCACCTAATAATGAAAATAATACATTAAAAGGATAAGGGACACATCAATTAATTCACAAAGCAAAGCATATATCCATCCCCATTCCCAATCATAAACAACATCATTGAATCCAACAGAGATAGAGAGAGATGAAAAGATCAAATAAATAATCATCCTAACAAATTGAATGATCTTACATATAAATAAGTCTATCAGAGTGAACCCAAATCATAGAATAAAAAGAATCCACACATTGGAAACAATACAAAGGAATAAATCTAAAGAATTCACCATCAGAGAAGAAACAAATAAAAAATAACTGTATACAATGACACATAGAACCAAACACAAGGTGGAGAGAGGCTTCCAATAGAAAAATCTCAAACACATAGCTAGTCTATATGATTTAATAAGCTTACATAGAAATAAGTGGAAATCGTAGTGGAATGGAGAGGTACCAAATTCATTTTAACCAACACCTTACCATACAAATATTTGTTCTTCGATGACAACCTAGCTCATGAGATAAAAGAATATAGAGTGTGAAGGAAGGGATGACAGTGATCGATGGGTAGGATCTTGGAGATGGATAGGGTTGAGCTAGGGTGCTAGGGACAGAGGGGTCGCACATGGTTATTGGTATAAAACACTATGGACAATGAAGGTCGAGGGGACATAGAGTTGGGTTCACATGATGATGTCAGAGGGGGATGCTATCCAAGAAGAAGGAGGGTAATTCGCGCCCAGATGTTAGAGGGGGATGCTGGCCTGGAAGAGGTATAACAGTGAGGGATAGTAGGGAGGTAGGGCTGGGGTCAGGGGGAACAATGCGGTGGACATCTTCCCGCTGAGAATGGGGAGAACATGTGGTAGGGTCTGGGTGGTCGCCTACAATTAGTTTTTGGGAATATATGTGTATTTATATAATAAAAAAGTTATAAATTTATGTATGATTTATTTAAAAAATTATTATATAAGGATTATTATTATATATATATTTTATGAATAAACATAACTATATTATAGATATTTTAATTAAACATATATTTTTATTATAAAAATGATATATTTGTAATTTTTAATATATATATATATATAAATATCTATATATTCAATTATTGGTAAAATATTAGAAATTATTGAATTTTTTATAGCAATAGTTTTTTATAATGGTAAAAGAGTATTCGTATTAATAATTAATAAAAACAAATTCTTTTATCGGTAAATCAATTGTTGGTATTATTATGATATGGCAACAAATTTAAATGTTAATAAAATATTTGTTGGTATTGAACTACTAATATAAATAGATATATATATATATATATGTTGGTAAAAAAATTGTTGGTACCTTCGGTTAATATCAACAGGATTTAATATCTATTGGAATAAATCATTTTTACCAACAAATATATTATCTGTCCATAATTTTCTGTTGGTAAATGCCATTTTTTGTAGTGTAAATATGTAACTATATATATAAACAAATTAAGAATTACTATGTACTAATACTGAAAAAAAAATTATATTAATAATTAAATTAGTTATTATAAATAAGTAAATATAAATTTATGGATATTGTTTTTTATTTTTTATTATTTATTATTACTTATAATATATATAAACATAAACATATATTTTATATATTTACCATTAATTAATTAAATATCACATTTAGTAATGGTTTAAATTGACACTAATAAATATTAATTAAATGGTCATGGTTTTTAAAAAATTCCTCGAGAAGATTTAATAAAAATTAATATTTAATATTTTCATATAATTTAAACCATTGTTAAAATACCATGGTCAATTGGTGGTTATTTATAAGAACTATTACTAAAAAATATTGTGTAAAATTTATCAATGACTTTGAAAACAGCAAATAAGAATCCATTATAAGATAATATATTTCTTAATGTGGTTTGTGAGTTAATAATAGATTAGAGTAAATAACAATAAATAAACATGTTTAATAAGATTAAGGTGGTTTATTCATAAATTCCTCTCTTGTGGGAAAATTATAATTTTATTATTGGCAGGTTATGATTGGATCTTCATTTTTTGGGGTAGATGATTTTAGTATAAAAATGTCTAGTGAGGAAACAAACAACTTGTAGTTAAGTCATCTTGATTATATTATCTTCCCTTAAAGAGAAGTCACATATTAGAAAAATATAATTAAAAAGTATGTGAGTATAACCCATTCATTTCTACCATTATGATTAAAATATTATTTTAATTTTCCTAGTTAAAAATAAATCTCATTAATATAATACAATGATTAACATGGATAACTATTAATTATGTATTTGTTGGATATATAATATTCTTCATTGTTCTTCTCCATTTCTAGATAATTTTCATGGTTCTTATTTAAAAATGATTTTTATGGTTTGATTATTTAATGACTATTCAATGGGTGTATTTAATTATTATTGATTTTATTGATATTCCAAATATTGAAGATGATTTTTATAGTGGCATTCCAACTCTACATGACATCATTCCTTTTAATATATTATCATTCATAATTAAAATTTCCTTAGATAAGTATTTTGTAATCCTGAGAGTTTGGTCATAGTCTAATGGTTATATTGTGGTTCCTTATCCTATCATGCACTTTGAAATAAATATTATAAATTTTTTCATTATTGAATAATTTTATTAATAGATTGTGTGATTTGATAAATAATTAAAAACTAAACCGGTATACCTCTACCGTAAACATATCTTACTTTTTCGATCTCATTACAGGTATTACTATTTATGTTTTGGATCTAATGAATGAATTTCAATCATAAAACCACCCATGATGTTTATTATGAATTTATAATGAACTAAAATAAAAAAAAATTAAATGAACATTAAATTATTTGTTTCATTGCGTTTTCAATAAGAATTTGGATAAGGTGGGGTGATCTATAAATAAATAATAAATCTTGTTATGAGGTCGATGACTTAACATAAGAATACTATGGATTTCACCAAATAGAAACACATTGAGGTATATATGTACTAATTGAACTATAAAAACATATTTTAAATAAATTTACACATTTTGTAAAATTTTCAGAAGATTCTGAAGAAAGGCAACAAGAATGATTGTGGATATTGTGTTTTCAAATTATTGAAAGGTATCATTTACCATAAAAACTAGCATCCCCGAATAAGTAATTTATGAAGGTAATTAAAATATCAATTAATATATATCATAATCATTTTTTTGACTATATTTTCATAGTACTACCAGAATTACCAACAACATACATACTCAAAATAATAAGTAAATTTGTTTAGACATGTCGGGGAATAGTACATGGTATCAGAATGATTGTGAACATCAAATTTATGTGATTGAATTTTATATTTGAGATCTTGTATGATAAATAAAGTAATATATACTTTTGGGATGTGGGAAATTAGTATCATAATCCTTATAAATTATTTTTTATCTATTTTTTCATGGAGAAGTATAATGGAGTGTTACGGTCTACAAATTCTGATAGTGCTTATAACATGTCTAAAGCTACTTATGGTCAAGAGTGTTTGGACATGGAGGTGACAATTGATATATTGATGATTGGAAATTGGGTTAAGAATTTATATATGCATCATGAAAAGAGGTATTCCATCTACTTATTTAGTTTATTTTGACATGATTTTATCTAGTATTTTTATTTTAACAACCTTACCATTTTTTACAATTGAATTTCCATATAATATTTAACTAAAATATATTTAGATTTTTAAACCTATATTTTGGGATGTCATAATATTCATTAAAATACCTTAAACAAGCTATAAAAGAAAGAATGTGAGCCTTTTAGATAAAAAATTAAACCACATGATTCAGGAAATGTGAAGTGACTCATAAGGATGCATCTTCCAATGGATTTTGTAATAGTTGAAGAAAAAGTATGACACAAAAAAGATCTACCAAGAACATTACCTTTAATTGTTTAGTAATTATTTACATCTCAATCAGATATATAGTGTTCCAGATATGTCTCAATGTTTACATTTTTAGTTTATAATTTACATTTTAGTTCAAATCACATATTAAAAACTCAAAATAGTTAAAATGAATTCAATTTTTTATACAATAGGATAACGATCCATAAGTAACTTGTGACATGTTGTAATTAAACAAATTTAAATTGTATATATAGTGTCTCTATTATGAATCAATTTACATATTTTCAATTTAAAATTGATATTTTAGTTCAAAACACATGAAACATACTCAAAACCAAGAAAATCCAATTATATTATATTGATAATTTATAAAAATGATAGATAAGTCAATTGTGACATGTAAGAATCAACTGAACATCAATATAATACATGGTGTGTCTGGTATAACTCTAAGATCTTGTTTTAAGTTTAAAATTACCAGTTTAGTTCAAAACACACTCCACATTCTGAAAATTGATAAAACACAATCTTATTGTTTTATGAATTTAGAAAAATGATCCATAACACATTTATGATTTGTTGGAATGAACCAAACCTCAATTTTAGACATGGTGTTCCATGTATTACTCAAATAGTATGTTCTTATTTAAATATAATCATTTTCGTACAAAATACACTTGGAATAACTAAAACCCTGAAAACAAATTCATATTGTTTTTAAACATTATTAAAATGATCCACAATTAATTTTTGATGTTCATGGATCAAACACATGTCACTTGGACACACGATGTGGATAGTATGACTCGAAGTGTATTTTATCAATATAGAAGTTCCATTTAAGTATGAAACATTCATCACATATCAAAAAATTATAAAAAGAAGTTGGATTGTGGTTAAAAAGTAATGAAATTGTAAATAATTTATTTTTGATGTGTTGGAAACTACCACATGTCTATCTAACACATGATGTGATTGATATGACTTTAAATGCATGTTTTAAAATTGAAATTGGAATTTTTTGTTCAAACCACATACCACATACTCAAAACTAATGAAACAAATTCATATTATTCTGATACATCGTAAAAATGATCCATAATACATTTGTGATGTGTAGGAATATACTGTATCACAATATGATACACCATGTTCCGTTTATGACTAGAAGTGTAATTTTTTAGTCAAAAATATACATTTTAGTTAAAAACAAGGATGACATTCTAAAAAATAAGAAATAACATTAATAATGTTTTTATACATTAATAAAATCACACATATGTCTTTTTTGATGTGTAGTAATACACCACACATCATAAGGACCCATGATGTATATAGTATGGCTTGAAGTGCGTGTTTTCAATATATATTTTCTATTTTAGTTTAAAACATGAGTCACATATCGAAAATAGAAAAAATGATCTCTAATTATTTTCAAACAATAGAAAAATAATACACAATACGTTTTTGATGTATAGGAATCAACATCATGTCAATCCAACACACAGTGTGGTCGATACGACTAGATATACATGTTTATAATTTCAAAGTTTCATTTTTGTTAAAAACATCCACAACATACTCAAAATTAGGAAAACAAATTCAAATTATTTTGATGCTTTATGACCATAATTTATAACACTTTTTTATGTGTAGGATCAACAAAATCTCAATCTGAGATAGAGAGTTTCCTATATGACTCTAAGTGTATGTTTTAATTTTACAATATATATTTTAGTTCAAAACACATTTGACATACTAAAAAGAACTAAAATTTATAAGTATTATTTCAATACATTATAAAAATAGTCTATTAGCCATTTATGACATTTTTGAATCAATTTCACATCCACCTAATATATGATGTCAATAGTATGACTTGAAGTGTGTGTTTTCCATATAAAAGATTATATAAGAATAGTACACATGTAACATAGCCAAAAATTATAAAACGATATAAAATTTATTTCAATCATAAATAAAATTATTATTATAAATTTTTTATTTATGGGAATCAACCACATGTCAATCTTACACATGATATGGTTAGTATGACTCAATGTTTTCATTTTTAATATAAATGTTTTATTTTTTCATTAAAACATGTCACAAAGCAAAAAATACGAAAAAAAGATCAGATTGTTCTAAAACATCTGTGAAATGATCCATAATTTATTTGGGATGTGTTGGAATAAATTTTACATCAATATGATAGATGAAGTGTCAAAGACGATACAAAATTCATGTTTTCAATATAATAATTTCTTATTAATTTAAAATGTGTACCACATTGCGAAAATTGAGAAAACAAGATTGGATTGATTTCAAAATTGTAACCAATGATCCAAAATTAATTTTTTGATATGTAGAAATTAACTACACATCAATCTGACAGTTGATATTTTTGGTATTACATAAAGTGCATGTTTTCAATATAAAAAAATCCATTTTTTAAAAGGTGAATCACATGGATAAAACTAAGAAAACGTGTTCTGATTATACTCTAAATTTAAGAAAAGTTATACATAGATCATTTGTGACATTTTAGAATTGACCACACATAAAGATGACATATCATATGGTTTGTATGGTTTAAAGTCTATTTTTTCAATAGAAAAGATTCCTTTCAGTTTAAAACATGTATCACATTTCCAAAACAAAGAAAAACATATTAAATTGTTTTTTAACATTTCTAAAATGATCTAAAATTAATTTGTGACATGTACGAAATGAATACTTCTTAATCTTACACAATTTGTGGTTGGTATGACTTAATGTGTCTGTTTTCAATGAAAAAAATTCATTTTAGTTTAAAACATGAATCACTTACCTAAAAATTATAAAATGAGCTCCCATTGTTTTTAATTTTAGAAAAATGATCCGGAAGTCATTTTTTATGTATAGTAATAGATCACACATCCAAATGACACATGATTAACTGATAAAATCATTAATATATATATATAGTTACTAACAACATTATTTAGCATCTATAGATTATATAACATTAAAAATGATTTTTTTATTTTTTTTTGTGTTACAAAAATCATTATATGTTTTGTTATAGGGAGAATATTTTTTACATAGGTTGACATTTAGAGAAAGGATGATATAAGAGTTGCAATTTTTTATATTTGTTAAATTTTTTTGGATTAGTAATAAATATCACATATATGTAAATATTTTTTGTATAAATTTTTAAATAAAACTATAGTAAAATGTTTTATTTAAAATTTTATGTGGTACTATTTTTAAACATTTACATATTTATTTTTTTGAATTAATTTTTTTTTCAAAATCGAACTTATAATAGATAATATTGTAAATCTATAAAACAATAAATGGGAATCTATTATTCATTTATTTATACAAATAATTTTATGTGTTTATGTCGTCTTTTGATTCAAACTCATGCTATCTATTTTGTATTCTGAAGAGCAGTTTGTTTTTCATTTAAGAATTTTTAATGAAACAATTTTTTTTATTGTGAGATACAATAAAATATACGATGATAAGGAAACATATGAATAACAAACATAAAAAGTGTATAACATAATCATTTCATGTTTAAAATATATCATCTAGATTGACTGTATGTTGAAAATGGAAAAAAGATAATATTGATTTTTTCCCTGCTTACCTTGTATTTGGTAGCTCATATTGCTTCTACCTTCCAATAGTTTATGTTTGGAGCAGTTACTTATCATCACTGATAGTAAAATAAAAAACATTAATAAAGAGTTTAAATCCAGTTCCATATTTATTTATGTGGAGTTCCCATTATAAGAGGTCTGAAAATTATGTAATACCAAATTCTACTCTCAAGTTTGCTTAAACTTGAGCTTATCCCACAAGGAATATACATCCCCTTTTGATGGTCAACGATCCTCCATCCATAGATGTGAGATTCCATTATTTCCTTTGTCTAGGATACTCTATTTAAATGGTTGATTTAGGAGATAATATTTTCTAGGCATGAGCTTTGAATGCCCATTCTATAGGTCATTCTGCTCAATATTATTAAACATATATAAATATGTGATTCAAATTTTATAGTAGGATTGGACTAGTAATATTTATTTTTACATCATTCAATCAGATATGTCGGCTAGATAGCTATGTGGGGAATCCCCAAAATAAACATAATTAGCCACGTAATGATTTGGATGCATGGAATATAAGTTTATGTTATAAATAATCTATGTCAAAAAAATGCTAAATGGAGCCTAAATTCTTTAATGAACTGATTTGGCTATGTGGGAATCTCATTCATGAAAAAAATTGTTACATGGGAAATAATATACATTCTTTATTCACTAATATTAATAACATTAGATAAATTGGAATATTTTTATGTGATCATCACATATATGTTTATTTAAAAAACATTTGTCAACTAGGTTGGCTATGTTGAACCAATACTACAACATCACAATTCTAGGTGGGTGTTGTACACAATAGAAATACGGAATTTCAAAATTTTTAAGTTTCTTGAGGGAGACACTGGGATACCTGACCCTGATGAAAATTGTATGAATTGAATAGAGGAGCAGTGTATGTATACCTCTTGTAGATTTGATGTTGTTATGATAGAAAACAGGTTGTGTCAGTGATCAAGTAGAGAAGTTTGGGATTGGGTTTTTAGAAGGGAAATGAATGGAGAGAGGCAAAATGACCGTGTGAGACACTCTAAACACTACATTTGACTTACGAGGAGATTCATGGGAGCTAGAAAATCCATACATTTCAGAAAAAAAAATTAAATCCATTGTTCAAGGATTCATTGTTTTTTCTTATTCCTTTTTTCTTTTCATTTCTGAAACACTTTCAGTTGTATTAAATATTTATGGTATGATGCTCAGCTAAACATGATCTGGGGATTGAGTTTGATATTGTAGGAAAATTTCTCTTTCTCTAGTGTTAGGAATTTCTAGAATCTACAATTTTCACACTGAATGGGTAATTTTTGACTTTCAACTATATGGACTCAGTGGGAGATATTTCGATCGTGGCATTTATTATTAAATTTTTATCTATAAATACATAAAAGATGATGATAAATAATGCTAGGGTATAATACTGGTTTCCATTATGAGTGGGTGATTGGAGTCTCATGTTAAGAAATTGATGACCCCTTTCACCTTGGGGTTTTCCATTTGAGAGAACTAGCTAGAAATTTTTTCCATGTCATTCAGTTTATGAACTTGTTGTAAAGAAAAAACTAAGAATCATAGTAATAACAGATATCGGAATAATATAGAAATCCAACTAACAACCCCAATTTCATCACTTTAATTTATCCCTATCTCTATCTCTCTTTTTATTCTCCTCGGTGATTAATGTTTTTATATCTCCTATTACGAGCCTCTATCACATCTACTAATTCATCAATATTTCACTCACCTTTCTAAAAAAAATAATTACTTTAATTTTTTTCTGTTTAACATAGTCTCATGGAAGTAACCTTCTATGGATTTAATTCCCATTAGATTGACCCTAACTCACAACTACCCTAGTCTTAAGTAGTGTTTATAAATAAATAAATATTTCCATCCCAAGAGATGAACATGGCCTCATAACAAAATTTCAATATTATTTTAGGTATATTTTTAATTTTATTTATCTGATTTATGATTCTGATTATAATTATAGGGCTTTTTTAGGTTTTTTGGCTGATTCAGGCCCTTATCAATGCTTCCAAAAGTGATGATAAAGAACCCCTTTATTAGCACTAGTGAAATAAATGATAAAGGTTCCCATTATTAGCACTGAACGAATGTGTTGATAAAGAACACCTTTATCAGTGTTGATAAAGTCGGATAACTTTTGTCAAAAATTATGTTTTTAAAACTTTTTTGAAATTACAATGCTTATTTTCACACTATTAATCGTGTTATCTATAGTGGTGAGGTCTTAGAGTTAGTTATGTACAATATCTAGAAACATGGTCATTGACAATTATTAGAAATTTTTATCCATAATCAATGGCATGGTATGAATTTACTAGCGAATTAAATCCATAATAATTATTTTATAACGAATACATCTGCTTAAAAATAGATAGATATTTAAAATAGGGTAAGGAAGATGTCTAGATATGTGTACCTAATAAAATTTAATGTATTTTAATGTGTATACATACTCTTATTACATGGTTTAACCCCCCCCTCCAATAAATTTGTTTCACCATAACCGTGGTAATGGATTTGTACAGTTTTATTATTTTTTTTGTTAAATATTACATTTACCTTATTATAAAATCTTAATTTTCCTGATTCCAAATGTGGAAAAGATTTTCAAAAATTCAGTAAAAAAATGTGGTTGAAATTACATTAATATTAAACCCCAAAATTTTGATGAAAAATAATTTTTCTCAATGAAATGATTTTATAGTTAAAAAAATTGTGTATAAAAAATCAAATATAAAATAAATCATAATGTCCTTAGTCAGATTTATTATAATAAAACTATCTAACTTAATTTTTTAAAATATATAATAAAATTTATTTTTTATTCTTTTGAAATGTTAATTTTGTTTTTAATAAAAATCAGTATTCTTTACTATTTATTGAAAAATCAATCTTGACCTGGAATTTTTGAAATCTCACTTTATGATAATTTGGAAACTCTAATTTAAATTTTTTTTATATTATGTTGATGTAAAAAAATATTCAACAATTAAATATATCATTCTCTAAAAAATAATAAAATAAATTTTTTAAAAAGATAATATAAATTTGAAGCATATAAAGACATCAATAAATATTGTGTACTTATTTTCCAATATATTTTATTTATTTAAATCCATTATAAATAATTTTCATGTTTTTTAATTAATATTCACACCACCAATTTAATGGATAAGTTATAATGATATAGAATATTAAGTTTTATTTTGGATGGTGGTTTCATGCATGACAAGCTATAATATAATGGTATATTTTCTAGAAAAACATCAATGGAATCCTATAAAATAACATGTGAAATGATATCCAGAAAAATCTTCTACAACATCCAAACACCTCTGGAATGAAATCATTATCTTCACCTTGTATCACAACATGTGTAACGCCTTGTCAATACACCTCCAATACACATGTTGATTAATTCTAAAACCCATTTATATAATATCTATGTGTATAAATTAATCCACATTCAGTACAAAAAATATCTGACCATACGTTCCACTATATAATTGATAAAAAAATACGAATATATGTATCCATATATGTAATCAAATAGCAGCCACTAGCTTTGTGTCAAATCTAATCAATATATAAATGGATTTTGAATAATCACTATTAAAAAGAATTATCTCAATACTTTTGTAAAAAATCATCTAATGAAAACATGGATTCTCATATTTTCCTTTTTTACAAGACATCAAGTGGCTATCAGACAGAAAATATATCAATCCGATATAGATAACTCTTTTTTTCTTTCTTATCAAAGTGTAAACTGAACTAATTTATGAAAACATCACATGTCATTCATCCATCTAGATAAGCAAATCACATGTCCCTTATCTAGAGAGATATTTATGATATCTCGGTGAAACCACAGACTCCCATATTCTATCTAAATCTTGGTTCTTTTGTAATACTCATTATACAAGATTAGAAAATTCCATCCTGGTTAAGCTCCAACCAATTCCACGATAAGTAACATACCCAACCACCTCAATTTTATCTATGTCAGTATGTAGACATGCATTATTACTGTATCCATGTATGAGGGTTCTCATTCTAGGAATATCCCTAATATAAGGCATCAAGGACTCTAATATGATCCATATGTCCCTATTATACAAATGAAATTTGTATAAAACTCCATGTGTCATACTTAGTAGGGAATTTAGTGCACATAAAGAAAATATTTTTTGTTTTTTTCCATGTGAACATATTTTTTATCTCTATATAAGAACCCAATACATGATAACATTAATATTTCATCAAAACCTATATTACTCTCTAAAAACATCGATTAGGAATCGATTGAATGACATAAATTGAGTAGTCAATAATCATTGGACTTTATAAAATTTATGTATATATATATATTTATGTAGCCAATGTGTATGAATGATAAAATAGAGAATTCCTATAATATAATACTTTTTAATATTCTAAAATTATTTTATAATATTTAACAAAACTAACATTAGAATTGGATTATTATATCATATTAGTAAAACATGGAGGTCAGCCATAAATTTTCTATACATTCTTTATTTCTTAACACATTACATCATATGTAATCCATGTAACATTTCTATTTGACCATATAATAAAAATATACCACAAATATATCCAGTTCGAATAATCTATAATGTTATCATGTTTGAATAACTGTGACAATTAGAAAAAATATTCTTAAATGTTCAACATCATTAAAATATTCCTACATCATAACATCACAATATAAATTGTTGCAATGTCAACTTTTGTTGTCTACATAGAAAACATTTTACATTCATCATAATCATCCTAAAACACTATTTCACATAACCTTTACCTTGAAATAATCTAACTTCTTATATTATTATTTACTGGTCATAGTAAAATATTTTATGATGAAGTCTAATTTTCTTCAATGTCGAAACTAAATGTAACTCTTACATTTTCCTTTACCACAAGACACTAAACAATTTTACAAATAAATGATGATATTTTTTTAGGGTAAATAATGTACCTCTTTAAATTTCTCTTCACCATTATAACCTAAAAAATTTAGGATATAAATTGTAATACATTTTTCATTTCGACTAGTATAATACTTTATGTAGTAGTGTCATTAATTTTTTATTATAACTAAATATAACACTTTACATATTTTCATTATTATCATAGAACCTATAAAATATTAGAAAATTGAGTGAGATACTATTTAATCTCATAATGGTATAATCATTTTAGAAATAATGATATTCTCCTTCTAATTGGAAACTATGTATAACACATTACATTTTTCCTCTTCATCACTTATCCAAAACAATCCAAGTCCCCTTTTTTATTTTTGGAATACACTTTTTGATTAAGTGGGAACCATAATGTACAAATATAAAATAGAAAAAACAGAACATCATGACTTGGAAACCCACATCACTTCCAAAACAAAAAATGAAAATGAAAAACCAGAAGAAATAGACATTATCTCCCAACACTGGTGATCAGAACCATAATAGGCCAGTATTTCCAAGACAATTCCTTCACATGCAGCATACGATTCTTGTCGAGATAACCTTTTATGGATCTAAAAATTATGTTCTCAATCATTACTTTATCATCAAATGTAAGATACATACCATCCAATTTCTGGAAATTCTCGTAAAATGGTAAGAAATCCAAAAAATGGTTGTCTTTGTCAATGCCATCATGGGTATTCATCCCCTTTACCTTGGCCCTCTCTTCCTATGACCACTAAAAGCTTTAAAATATTTCTGCATTAATTTTCATCTATAAATCTTTATGATGGATTTCATAAATTAATTTAAAATTTTCATGATGATACGTCATAATAATCCTCGTTAAAATTAATTTTCAATTACCATACAATCATGTTTTGAGAAATTTCTTTCTAAGTTCCCATTACATTTGAAAACAATTTGTAATTCAAAATATTATCCTTCTAGGAAGTCCTAGGAATTAAAGTTTTAGAAAGAGTGTATTCATTTCAGAACCTCATTTTCTTCAACATGGAGGCCAAAGAGGATCCATTAATATCCTTAGTAGGGGTTATTTAAAAACACCCCAAATAAATGATTTAATAATTTATTTTTTTTACATTGAACTAATATATGTTCAAAAAATACAATCACAAGAATCTAATATATATTATACTTGGTAAAATATTTTGATAATGAACACAAATATTATTTTGTTTATAAAATTATAATTATTTCCATTTAATAGGATCATTAATCAAATAATCTATTATTCTTATATATTATATGATATTCTAGGTTTTTAAAAAAAATTATTTTTTAAATAAAACATTATTAAAATATAAAACTAATGGTTGGTAGGAATGAATTCCCACATATTATAAGAAATATTTGGATAGACACTTATTTCATAGATGATACTCTTTTATACGTATATTCTTCTTGAAACCTCTTAAATTCTGAATATTGTTTTCTATTGGATTATCAAAAGATGATTTAAGGGTTAGTAGGATCCAGAATGAAATGTAACCCATTACACATTTCAAAATTCAAAACCTCTGCAACACCCAATGAAAACATTCATATTTTAATAGACATTAACAAAACCCAGTGATACATGTCATCATCATGAGTACCATTATAGCTTTCCAGTCATCATCATCACGAGTACCGCTTTGTCATATCAATACATCAACATGTCTTCATCGATGTCCTAATACCGCACTAGACACTAGAGACCACCAGAAACCAGGGACCAATGGTGTCACCTTCATACAAAACATCCACACCACCGTCCTCACACTCGTCATCACCATCTAAGACGACATTTCACACCAAAACAGTATTGAATAACACCAAAACCAAATAAAAAAAATGAAATTTCCACTGAATGAACATCAAATAGATCATGCATTTGAATAAAATCACTACAACCCTTTTCTGAAATCATTGTGGATGAATCTCCAAATAGAATGTGTGGAGGAACCCGAATCCAGAGTAGGTCTTAGAAAGCCAGAGGGTTATGAACACCAGTGATGTTGAAGATACGGAAGACCAGATGCTATACATAACTGACTCTAATAGTGCCCGAAAAGCTATTGTCCACTGATCCAAAAACAAAAACCTCTTTGAAACCTCTGCTCAATCTCTAAATAGGATTGGTGCATAGGATCGTTAACCCAAAGAAAGCCTAGGGCTGTTGAGGGCATCCACAACACACTACCTTCAACGTTGATGAAAATCCACCAAAGTGATCACCATAGAATGAAAACATTAAAATAATGAATAAAGAACCCCTAGATAGAAAGAAGGAGAAAATCAGAGAAAAGGAAGGATGTAGAAGAGGGAGGAACGGGGAAGACTCATCATGCTGAGAGGTCCGCAGAAACCCAAGGGGGAGATGAAGCTACACATATTTTACTAATATTCATATTTTTGTTACTCTATCTTTTACCTTCCTATATAACAACTCTTTGTTTCATGACTCTAAACCACAATGTAAAACAATTGTTTGATTGATACTGGATTATTGTGTATTGGTAATATTTTATGAATATAAATTCTCCATCATATTCATTTCATAATTGAAGAAATAATTTCTATAACCTCTATACCTTATATGAAAATTCCATGGATTTTAAAAAACTCTTTTAGGTGTTCCAGATAACCCTATCAGCTGGAATTGTTTTTCCTCCATCATAAAAATCCTTGGTTTCAATGAAAATGAATATCTTCTTGAAAAAATTAAAGATATTTTCAACTAACTTCTCTTCTTCTAGTTTGAACATTTACCCACATTTCATGACCAAAGAGTAAAAGATTCTAGACATCATATGTCTGGTTCATCAATTATCCTCATGTTGAGAATATCTGAAAAACATTTCATTAATTTATTTAATTTTTCAAAATTCTTCCATAAATGAATGCAGTATGAATTATATAACCTTAAAACCCATTTTATGAATCCTCTGAAGTATTTTATAAAAATGAGAAAATCATAACTACATGTATCAAGAACACCTTGTCCCATTTTATTAAACAAAAACTATTTTAATTCACCTCTCAAGTGAAAAATGTTATAAAATTCACATCTTATAATAAGTTTATCAATGATTTAAGCATCAAAGTTATCAATTTCATGTCTCAATTTATTGATTTCATGAAAGAAATCATTAAATTCCAAACATCATTTCTTCATCTTTTTTCCTTTTTGTAAATTTTAACCAATTTTAAATAATACAATAGATATTATATATCTATCATAAAAATATAATCTAATTATATGACCACTTATGTTTTAATGAATCCTTTTATCCTCATCGATTGATCAACATATTCAGTCATATTGAATATAATTTAAAAAACCCAATCATATTCAATACATGGGATTAAAAATCCTTTGATTATTTTTCAAATGATGCCTTTGAAACCATAAATAAATTACTCTATGATTAAAAAAATATATAGATTCCCTTTTTAAACATAACAACACTTAGTTACTATGGAATGTGTTATTCGGACCCATATAATTTTCCGTAAGCGTGTTTATTAGATCAAAAATCATTTTTAATAAGTTTTCTTATTTTACCACTCTTAGTAGTAACTTACATTTAGATTTATAATATCGGGGATTAATCACAATTTTTATCTTGATGGTGATGTTTATATTATTTATAATATAATCTTTTCTCATTCGAGTATCATGCTTTATAACCATTCAATAAAACTTTTCATTAAATTGTATCCCAGTAAAATGATGTCCCCCATTTAATGTTCATTATATCCATTAGTTATCTGAAATCTATATTTCAAAATGTAATGAGTCTTCTATGGAGTTCCTCTATACAATTATCTATTTATACAGAAAAACAATATCATATATAAAAATTGGATTGTTTAATAGACAACACTTTATCTAATCCATCGAATGGATAAACTCTTCTTCATGCCTATAAAATCATTCCAAGGGATATCCAAACTAAGTGTCACCCAAAGGAAAAAAAAAATTGATTAAAAATGAAATCCCATGGGAACACATCTATAGAAGAACCCCCATAGGGATGATTCAGTGTCACCCATTACTTTCATTCCTTAAAACAATTATCTAGGGGTTCCCTTCTATGGAAGAACCTACCTGGATGGATAATCGAGGTCATGAAATTTTTTGTTTTGGAAGGTATCTCACACATTGTATTTGAAGTGGAATTTAATCAGATTAAATTATCTCAAGTTATTTGATTTATGTTTACATACTTCTATTGATTTATTTTGGAATTATATAACCTCCACCTAATCAACATGTTTAAATCCAGATTGATGTGTAACTCTTTACACAACTCACTTGTTTGTCTTACTCACCTAAAAAAATAGGTCAAGTATATTAATACATATATTATTTCATTATATGGATAACATAAATGAGAATTTCATGTAAGTTATTATTAATATATGAGATTGATAATCTATAAATTTGTAAGGGTGGAGAAAAATATAAGAACGCCCATTCACTTTCCTAGACAAGGAATAAGTCACCAGGTATATATGTAGTCCGACCCAAATTCCCTCAACCAATGGATATGTTACTCAATAGAGAACCGAATTTATCATAACATTCACACCTAATATGAAAAAACTATTGTCAACAAAAAAAAATCATAATAAAAAATACAAATACCAACTATGTTTGTGGTATATGAAAAATTAAATACATTATAAAGTCATTCCTAGAAAATAATGTAATACTTTATCCTAGAAAAAGTTTATCATTTTAAAATAAATCATACATAATAATCATATTTATTTAAAAATTCAATAAACATGAATATATGTGGGAATAACATTTAAATAGATGAACAATTCATATATAAATACCTTAGATTATAATTTAAGAAAAATTAAAAATTAATTAAATACATTTTATTATCTTATAACTCACATTACAGACATTAGATAATTTTGAATATAAAAATTTTATTATCATAATAATATGAACGCATTCATATTTATCAATATATGGAATAACTATATTTAATATATTAAATTTTATGAACTATAACTGATTTGTAATTCAATTTCTTTTATTTAAAAATTGTACAATTTCTAATATCACATATTTAATCATCATTTATTCCTCATTAAAATGGATAATCAAAATATGTTACTTTTGGATTAAATTCTATCCTAATAAGGTCCTATTTTATTCTAAATAGTGAAAAATAATTGATTATGGAAAAAGTCATAATTTAAATATAAACATTTTAATTTTCTGTAATTAATTAATAATTTATAAACCTTAAAAAATAATTTATTATGATTTCTATGAAAAAACCTTAATTTCTAGGTAACATCCGGGATAAACATCCATAAATAATTTTTATAAGGAATATTCCTCAGTTACCTCTATTTGTGATTGTATATATACATTCTAAAATTACATAGACCGATCTAGATAAGGGTGGGGTGAGACGACCCTTATATAGAATACACTACTTAACGGTAATGCCTTGTTTACCCTTACACATATCATCCATGTAAGGGTATTGTATTATTTACATTTATGTAGCCCAGCAATGTAAGTTTAAACGCATTAAAACCCCAAAATTCTACAAACACAAAACACTTCTTAATTTTAAATTCCTTCTTTATTTCGAATAATGATTTCCTAAATCCAAATCATGTATCCCTATGATGTAGGTGAAGTGTTTTGTTATAGTTCAATAAAAATTATTAGAAGCAGTAAAAATTATATAAACCCTCATATGATGATCCTCCATGAATGATATATATAACCTCTACATTAAATTGAAAGGACGAAATACTATAAAACATGTTTACATACATCTTATGGAATCTAAAATATATTCAAACCCCATCACATGGGTTTGATAAATATTACTACGGGTAGAAACATAGAAATCCCTCTCTGTATTATATCCATGTGTTGGGCCTGAATCAATCGACATCCGAGATGAACTCACTAACCTGAAAAATGAGATAGCTCCTCATAGTGAAAGGAAGAAGATGAATGAATCTTTTTGGGTGTAGGTTTGTTTGTTGAATCTTAAAATGAGTCACTCCCTACATTTCCATAACATGGTACTAGATTATATCGGTAGTCAATGACACTAATTAATTGACGTGTCATTTATTTATTCATTGAAACACATCAATAAATGTCCTTGATGATTCAAGAATTCAAGAATTCATCATATTAATTTTCTTAATTAATTGTATCTTCTTATGTAGTAGCTCATTGAATTATATAATGCAATGGAGAAGCCCAAGATGGTAATTGTTATCATTTTATTGCCATATCATATTACAGTGCATGAAAATCATTATATTGATGCAATAATAAGTTGAGAACATACATATTACGTATATATATATATGGATTTAGGGAATATCTCAATCAACAATTTTGAGTAGTGTAATTATTATAAACAAAATTTTATATGTAAATAAGAGACACTTAAAATATATTAAATGAACTTTCTATCATTATAAATCAAAATAAATTAATTTTAAATTTTTCATTCTCATCATGTTTTCATTAATTCTAATTTAATTTATTTTTTAAGAAAATAATGAAAACGGTTTTCATTAGAATGTGGGGGAACCACACAAGAAAAAATGATGTGTTTAATGGGATCATTTTTATCTTTTGTAATAGTTATTAACTATGAAAAATCATGTAGTCCATCTCCATCTGAGAACTTAAAAAGAGTAAAAATGTTTTTTATACTGAAATAGAGGCACTAACCACATCCATTTTCAGTTCCATTAAATATTTTTTCTATAATGAAATGCTATATTTCTCACTGCAAATTAGGTGTGGAAATTTTTTTAGTGGATATGTTGAAGAAATGTCATGTTTTAAAAATAAAAAATCATTTGGTATGATGTTTAGTGAAGAACATAGATAAAATGTTTGTGAAGATTATTTTTGTATATAAATCTTTTTAAAGTAACCCAACTACATTTTGGATTTTTTTAGGGTGGACTTATAGATAGTTTATAGGAACCTTCTGGAAACATGGTCATCGACTATTATTAGTGGAGGCTATCTATAATCATTGATATGGTTTGAATTTATCATTCATTTAGACCAATTATAAAAATTATAAAATTAATATATTGGAAAGCATCTAATTATTAATATAAATTTAAATATATTATCATTTTCTGGCCATTTTGAAATTGTGATGTAGATCATCCTAACCCATCTTATATAGGGTCAAAATTAGATGCATCAAAAAAAGACATGTTCGTATGATGGGTAAGAAATGACCCCCTTACACCTTATAAATGTGAGTAAGGAATCTAGCGAGTAGTCATATCCAAAATAGTGCACCCTAGGATCTGTATATAAAAACTAAGCCTATAACACATGTTATATGAAAAAATAATTGGGTGGATTTCATCATAGTGGTAGTTACATAACATTATTGGAATGGGGAAGAAATCAAATTATGTACTTGATTGGTTGAAATATGTTAGGGATGCTACTGATAGGGTTCCAGAATAATATCATTCTCATCCCTTGATATGAGATCATATAAATTGATCTTATATAGGGTTTAAATCTAATTCTTCACAAAATGACATGTTCATTTGATGGGTAAGAAATATGTCACTTAGGACCTCCTAATGTAATCAAGGAATATGGTGAGTAAACTTCTCAAAAATATTGTACCCTGGGTTTTGTATATCAGTAGTGATCCCATAACCCCTATTTTTTTTTACAAAGAATGGGGTGTATTTGATCTTATTGGTAGTTACTATACATTGTGAAAATGGGGAAGAAATAAAAAAAGGGGTGGAAAATAATGTGTAAGATACTGAAATGTTACTAGAATAACATCATACTCATCCCCTCATATGAGATCATAGATATATATCTTATTTAGTGATTGAATATGAAGCATCACAATAGTACATGTTTGTATGATGGGTAAGAAATGTTCCACTAACACCATATGAAT
Organism: Viscum album; assembly: GCA_963277665.1. NCBI lineage: Eukaryota > Viridiplantae > Streptophyta > Magnoliopsida > Santalales > Viscaceae > Viscum > Viscum album. Next base: position 1,389,979,563 of record OY728160.1, read on the forward strand.
GATAGTAAGAATGATGGATAGAAAGAATTTCCAAAACAGTGCACCATAGTCTCTATATATCAGTAGCATGCCAATGACCCTAGTTATATAAAAAATATGGGTGAATTTCATCTTGACGGTAGTTACACAGAATTATTAGAATGGGGAAGATGTCAAATCATGTACCATGTTGGGTGAAATACGTTTTGGTGAGCGGATGAAATTAGCATCAATGAGATTGGTCCGGTTGTGAATTGAATTATTAAATCATCAAAAGTTATTCAATACTCGTGGTTGAAATCAGTTATGATGAGTTGGGTCAAGCATTGCATGTTAAAATCATGGAAAGAGATCCCATAATTTTCGTTGAATGCACCGCTACTCGGAATTTGAGGGATAGATTATAGAAATGTCCCAATGATGGGAATGGTGGAGGGTGACTTTGTTAATGAGGGGAAGCATTTTTCATCTTGGATGATTGAAGGTATGTGAAGTTGTTAATATTATTATTCTTTTTTTAACAGATTTATTTTTTTAATCCATAGGGATATTGGCATTTTTTATTTCAATATTGTCTTTTTTCATCAAACTATGTTTGATGTGGTTCAACAACATCATGCATAATTGGCATAAGAATAATAAGGAATAAGATGACCGATGCTGTTGGTGGACCCCCATAGTATGGCATGGAATACATTTAATAAACTTGTAATCATTATTAATAATTTGTGAGGATTTTCTAAAAAGATATTTCTAATATAAATTCTATCATGTTCTTTGTATTTCCTGGTATATGGTTTTTTTGTTTATCGTTAACTTATAGCGTGCTCCCCTTTCCCATACCACTCAAGATCCTCCCACATTGGTCACAACCCTTAAATTTTTCCCATACAGATGGTTTTTTAAGTTTTTTAATGGATTCTTTATCCACAACACTCACATTTAGTGACTTTTGAACTTTTTTATCACTATATGAGGTATAGTTACCCAAGTTGTTTCATCAGATTTATTTATTTTCATTCCCTAATTCAAATAAAATAATAAATAATTATATTTTTCATGGGAATATATATATATACATGCACACACATACATATATAAAACACATAGCCTATATATACTTCCTTGCTCAACATCAAAGTAAAACTAATAAATTTAAGAAAATAATAATAAAAATTGATCATGTTTGTAATGAAATAAAAAATTTAGAAGAAATTACATTTGTGGAAATCTAAACACATTTTAAATACTGTTATAAACCAAATTTATTATTTCTAAAAAAAACATATAATTTTAAAAAATGGAGAATTTTAGAAATTTCCATATAAAAACCACTAAAAATAACATAGTGCACCCCAACTCCCCCCACATGAAACTAAAATATAAATGATTTATATAAAGAATCCTTTTAAGAGGCCTATAATTCACTCTATTATTAGAGATTAGTGATGGTTATAAACTATCCATATTCAAAAATCTCTAATATGTTATGTTGGTGCTACTGTGGATATTACTTATTTTTTATATATTTATTTATTGGTGAATATCCCATGGGGGTATGGCCTAGTGGAGGGGTGTTTTCGAGTTCTCATGTTGATCACAAGATCAAGCCTCACCCAGATCATTGTAGGCCCTGGTAAATTTATTTCATAATTTGTAATTCCATATCCCAGGCCATTTGAAAATATTTTTCCAAACACACACACACACACACATATATATTAATAATGAAATACTAATACTATAAAAGAAATTATATTAATTATTAAATTATTTTTTAGAAATTACTAATTATAAATAATTAAATATTATTTGTTTATTTCATATCATTTATTATTAATATATATAAATATAATCATAAATTTTATATATTTTTCATTAATTAATTAAATATCACATATAGTGATGGTTTAAATATCCACTGAAAAATCATCATTAGATGATGATGAATCTGTTTAAAAAATTCCTTGAAATTTTTGATAAAAATTAAAATTCAATATTTTTATACAATTTAGTGAGTTGTTAAAACCCCATCTTTCATTTTTGGTCATTTATAAAATCTATAGCTAAATGATATAATGTAAAATTTAGTGATGAGATTAAAAACACCTACAAAGAAACCATTGTAAGACAATCATTTTCTTATAGAGGGTTCTGAAAAAATTAGAGAGGAGAGGAAACAACCTTAACCAATCATGTTGAATATGATTAAGGTGGAATATTTAGACTTTTCTCTCTAGAAGGGAAATTATAATTTTTTATGGGTCAGTTGTGTTTGACTCCATAATTTTTGGGGTAGATGATTTCAGTATAAATATGTGTTTTTAGGACACATATACACCTTTTATACAAGTCATCTTCTTCATTTTCTAATCCCATAATGACATACCAATTCTTATGAAAATACAATTAAATTTTAGATGAATCTATGAACATTATTCCTACTATTATGATTAAAATATTATCCTTCTTTGCATAGTTAATAATTAAAACATATTAATCTAAAACCGTGATCAACATAGTCGACCATTAATGTGGTTTTTGGATATATTATACTCTTTATTTTTATTCCCTATTTCCAGATAATTTTTATTATTATTTGAATAAGAATTATTTTTATTGTTTGATTAGGTTAGGATTATTAAATGGAAGTATTTCATTATTATAAAAAGTTATTGAGATTCCATACATAGATGATAGTTTTCTATAGTGGCATTCCACTTGTACAAGGAACTGAATCTTTTTATATATAATCTTAGATAACCAAAATTTCAACTATGAGGTATTTTTCAATAGTAATAGTTTATTCATATTCAATTGGTTTTGTTTCCAGTCCATTTTTTCTCATGCACTTTGAAATAGATAATTTAAATTTTTTTCCTTTATAAATTACATTATACATCGATTATTTGATATGATGAAGATTATAAATCTAAACAAGATTACCTATATCACAGTTACATCTATCATTTTCAATCTCGACGGAGGTAGGCCTATTTATTTTTTTGATCCAATGCATTGATTTCCAAAAAACCTATCACACATTATGTATATTGTGAACTGGTAAGGCATTGCAATCAATATTTCATAGATCAAATTAAAATTATATGTTTTAATATTATTTTTAAAGTGAATTTTTTATGGTTTGGATATATATAAATATAAACTAAATCATGGTATGAGTTCAGGGACTAAACCAAAAATTCTATGGAAATCATCAAATGGAAACATATCAATGTATATATTAAAATATTTAACTAAAAAACATATTTCAAAATAATTAACACATTTTGGTAAATGGTTCAATAGTTTTTGAAGCAAGATAACTACAAAGATTGCGGGTATTATTTTTGTAAACATATTAAAGGTAAATTATACCATAAAATGACTAGAATCCCCAAATAGGTAATTTCTGAATATAATTTCAATTTCATTAAAAATATTTCTTAAACATTTGATTGAATATATTTTCTCTCTATTACCATGATTTACAGTAATGTACATACTCAAAGGAAGAAGTTAATTTATTTAGAGATTGGTAGGAACATTACATAGTGATAGACTATTTTTCATCATCAAATCTAGTTTATTACCTATTAGGTTTGTGATCTAATGTGATCTATGACCATGGGAATACATTTGGGGTGTGATAAAATAGTATCATAATGATTATATATTATCTCTGTCAGGTTTATAAATGATATGTATACTGTAGTGTTATGCCCTATGAATTATGACATACCTAACATGTCTGATTCTTCTCATATCCAAGAGATATTGGACATAGAGGATACAAATGAGATAATGACAAAGTGAAATGGGTCAAGATTGTATACAGGTATCTAATCCCACCATAACCATTCGAATATGGGACAATAGTCTCATAACAGTTATATATTAGTTTTTCTGTTCCTCCAACTCTATATTCCTTGAAATAATATCATTCATTACTATCATCGTTGTTCCCCTAGACATAGGTTTCTACTCCAATTATAACACCTCTATTTCGGGTTTTTTAAATTTATTTATCATCAGGTGAGGCAGTGGCCCCCATTTATTTTTATTTAGATTAATTCCTTTAAATCCCATACTTTATATAAAAATTTACATTCATGCGAATATATATATATATATATATAAAACACGTATCTTACCCCTACATCGCTATTAGACGTCAAAATACTACCGATTAATTTAAAAAAATTAAAAACCATTTGAGGAGTTTTATCAAAAATAAAAAATATTCGAAGAAATTACTTTACCGGAAGTCTTACCACATTTTAAATATTTTTATAAAATAAATTTCATATTTCCACAAAAAACACTATTATTTTTATAAATATAGAATTGTAAATTCTTATCTATAGATAATGTATTATAATTTTTTTAAAAATTAATGATTTTATTTGATTTTTTGTTGATATTTTTTAATAAAATAAGTAAGGGTTTAAAATTTTCACTAATATAATAAATTAATGACGGTGTAGAACACGTGAAAATTCATATAATAATGGGGTTTGATAATTATTTTTAAAATCATTAATGTGTATATAATTAAATATTTTGTAAAAGTATTATGTATGAATTGGTAATGTACATTATATATATATATATATTGTAAATCAACATCTAAAAACCCTATTCAATTATTCATGGTGATCTGATCACCTGATATTCCTAATTCATAATGGTCAATTTTTTTGAGGGGGGGGGGGGTTTCCTTAGTCCATGTTGTACATTTTCACTGTATTTACGACCAAATTTCAAATTTTTTGAAAAGTATGATTTCACCCTTATTTACATTGATTTTTATGCTATTTTTGAAATTAATTTTTTTTAATATGGATGCATCAATTTTTTCCAAAAATTTATCAGAAAGGTGATAGTGGCTCCACCTCCTTCAATATTTCTTAAATGGTTTCACACCCCCTAATTCCTTTTAATTTCGTTTACACGGATCGAAGAAATGGTTTAGGCGGGTGGGAGTGGCCTCGTTTCTCCCAAATGAATGTGAATGGTAGTTGGGGGTGTCACCATTCGAATAATGTAATGGCTAATGGTGGATCCCCCTATAGTCATTCCCTTAAGTCCCTATAAAATGGAACCCCCACCCCATCCTCCTCACTTCAAAATTCCCTCTCTCTACATTCCACACCGTCTGTATAAAAAAGAATCCTTCATTGTTCATGGTGATTCTAGTGGCCTAAAGAAGTGCAGATATTTTTGTGAAGCATAATTTAGTGGTATTTTTATTATTTATTTTAAATTTACTTATTTATTTAATTGATTATTTTTTAGTCTGTTATAAATACGTTATTGATTTTTTACATAGTTATATATAGTTTATAAAAAATAGTTATTATTAGTAAGGATTAAGTATATATTAATAAATGAATAAAGTAGTACTGAAGAATAACTAGTACCAAAATAGGTTTTTATGTCACTTTTTTATATTTTTAACAGCAGTTCTTGAGGTGTCATATTTGAAAGAAACATTTTAAATAAGATTTTTAATGTTGGTTTTTAAATCCGACAATAAAAATTTTATTTTAATTAATTTTCACATCATTTTTTTGAAATCCAACGTGAACGACCATCTTAACATCAATTTTTTTAAAAAAAGACACCTCAGGAAACTATTTTTCATGTTGTTTATCAAAAATATGACGTTTAAAATAGTTTTTTCACAACGTTTTTTTAAATCCCATGTGAGTAAATGGATTGTAATGTTAGTTTTCTCAAAACCATTATGAATAATCTGTCATTCAAATTGTAATTCTATAAATTAATATGAATTTTTTTTCGAAAATAATCTTCATATCTATTTACTCCATCAATAAAAATTATATCATTGATAAATAATCATATAAAAAATAATAAATCATTAATTAATCATAAATAGTTTGCACAATTTTCTTGGTTATCAAAGTCTTAGTGGATAAAATTGTCCTCTGTGGAAAGACCACATGAGAAAACCAAAACATTATCTTAGATTAAATGTTTTATTCTATCATAACATTTTTAGATTAACCATGATACAAATAATTATTCGTCTTGTTAGAAAATGGATTCATTAAGTGGTGTATCGATTAATAAAATTAATCATAAAAAACAAATCAGTGAGAAATAATAACAAATACAATGATAAGATTTTCGAAATAATAACTCATAGATTTATGATGAAGATGAAATTAGTATATTCAGTGGAATGATGATGATCAAAAAAATTGATCTTGAAATTAATATATGATGAGAAATAAAACATAAAAATGATGAAGTAAAAGAAAACACATCATTATAAATTTTAGTCAGAAGTTAAAAATTTTGATGGAACACTATATAAATTTATAATTCTACATTTTTGGGATACTAAATATATTTTTCATGTTGGTTTTAAGATAACCATCCATAAAAAATATTAAAAATATCATTTTCACATCAGTTTTATGAAACCAAATGTGAAAAAATTTCATTTAACATTTTTTTTAGAAAACAGATGTTCGCAAACATTTAAAAGAGATTATTCAAATACCTAATATAAAAAATTTCGAATAACATGTTTTTGAATTCCTAATCGTGCATTTGATTGTTCTTGGAGATCTGACATATTTACGGATCAAAAGTTCTAGTTGTCATATGTAGGACATCTCTAAGACATTGTTTTGAGTTGATCTACTTCAAATGTCTATATCATTTGATCTCTAAGTCTCTTTTAGCACCACAACCACTCAAATAAAATATCGGGAAATAAAATAAAATCATTTAAACATTACTACAGTATTTTAAAAACCATCACGAAAATGATGTAATTTTTTGGTTTTTGAGAAACTGATGTTAAAATTCCTAATATAAGACTTTTAAACTTGATTTTTTATCCAGAACTGACTTTAAAATTAATCTTTAATGTATGTTTTTTTTTCATGAACCGTCCCTCAGGGCCCATTCCATGACTACCCTAATTCCTCCTTCCATTGTCTTGTGGCAGGAGTCTAGCACCGGAAAGGCGTATCCCTAAATTGGGAAGGAATTTCCTTTAAACATGTACATACACACAGTCCTAGTACACAACAAGAAGGAACCACGAATTAAACTGATATAGTAAAAGAGTTCTAAAAGTAAAGAGGCTAGAATACATGCCTAAACTAAAAAGTACAAGTACAACTAAAAAGTAAAAAACAGCTCCTGGATCATCCACCGACGATCCTACCAGAAGTGTAGGTACTGCTCTCGATCTGTAGTCCCTACATATGGTCACCCAAATGGTCCACCTCTGATCACTATCCAGTCCTAGCTCCCTTATCCTCAATCAACATTGTATGTTGTCTTCACATGACACAACATGGTGTGGTCGTATCCCATGCATTTGTAAGTATGAGGATACTCTGTAGGGATCTTGAGATCTCTGTAGGTCTCCAAGAGTTCCAAAAAGGCAAAACCACAAGAAAGACCTCAATCTCAAAGCACTAAGTGATAGAAATCAACTTAACTTAGGTATATTCCAATACTTATACCTGAGATATCAAGATATATTCACCTCATAAATGAGGAAAAAAATACCACAATGGTGACACCACGAAGGTAGAAGTACCCCATAGGTAACACCACGAAGATAGAAGTACCACACAAGTAACACCGTGAAGGCAACAACATGAATGTTGAGGTACCACATGGGTAACATCACGAAGACAAAAGTACCACAAAAGTAACACCACGAATTTAGAATTACCATACTTGTAACACCACGAATATAGAAGTACCACAAAGGTAACACCACGAAGAGAGAAGTACCATAATGGTACACCATGAAGATAACACCACAAAGATAATGGAATCACCTCATATAAGGTATAACTTATATACATAATTATGGATTATTAGTCGTAATCTAGATCATCATATTCTATTAAGAAGCACTTCTACTGAGACACACAAGATCGATAGGTATTAACCCCCATTGACCCACATAAGATATGGCCAACAGAGGATCAATATGTGTTAACCCACACAGGATCACTGAGAAATGACCCACACATGATTTTATTGATGCTGAACCACACAGTATCAATAGATACTTACCCACTTAGGATCGATGTTCTTCCTCACGTTAAAACCAGTCACATGATTCCTCACACCTGGTGTGCTCGAGATGCATAGAATCATAACCTCGAGATATCGATCATATATCGACCACCATTACGCTCTAAATATTATTAACCCAATGGAACATCATGTCATAAGGGTTCCAACAGGACAGACAGTTCATCAATCAGATTCCCGGTCTGTGAGTTAGAAGCGTTTTAGTTCGGAGAGCCCGGTTGGATTTGAGTTCAATCCTACCCTGCCGTACTCTAACTTTCTCCAAACCCAAGTGGATTATACCAAAAGGACCATATTGCTCCAAGGGTCTCAGTGCCACAAACTATTCCTCAAACGGACACTTGGTTCTTAAGCTATGTTCAATTACATTTTTCTAGGTCCGGTTAGGCCCGGGTCTAGTCCAACCCGGTAGGACCGACTCGATCTGGGTCCGACCCAGCTGGGCGAGGCCACAGCTGGCTTGTCCCTCTTGTTCATGGTCTGGCACGACCCAATGGGGGCACGACCTGACCAACAAGGTGGCGGCCCAGCCCGCAAGGGTGCATGGCTTGCTGGGCCAGCCATACAGCTCCCTTGGCAGGTGGCCCGACGCACAAGGTGGTACAGCCCAGCCCACTATGGGACGTGGCCCGCACGGTAGGTAGCTCAGCTGCATGAGGTGCGGTCCATAGGGCATGCATGACCTGGCTACAGTGGGGCCCACTCATTCCAACACTGGAGGAGAGGCCCTCGGGCTTCCAGAAAATTTGTGGGTCGTTCAGCTTTTGAAGCCACGATGCCACATGGGCGCTACACAGTCACCGTGAAACTTTCCGGAGGCATGGGATCCTCCACCACCATGGGTGTTAGAAGCAGCCTCCTCTAGTGGTTCGCGATGGTGCGCTGCCCCACCTCCTCCTTCTGCGGCTTGCTCGATCCGGCCATTGTCTTCACCCGTCGAATCTTCGACCGTGACCCTTGCTCACCGACGGTGCGTGACAGTGCATCGCCCCTCCTCCGAAGTCAGCCGATGTTGGCCATTCCACCAATGACCACGACCTCCCCTTACGGTGTGCATTGTCATGCCACCTCCATCGTGGCCGGTCAGTGCCACTGCACCGATGATATTCTATGGAGAACATGAGGGTAAACAAGGTAGTAGAGGGTCCGAGCCATGTTCATTAGGCCCGCACCCTCAGCGTTAGCTTGGAACATGTGGGAGGATCAAAAAAATAATCAATAACATAGAGAAATTAACAAAATAAAACCCTATCTCAAATCATTTGAGGGCACTCATGGCTGAAGATAATGGGTTGACGTTCGTCATTTGGTGGTTTTTGACACCGCCGCTGTAACCGGCTCCGTCATCCAAGGGTCTGGTGTCGTGGCCCTTTATCAGCACATCGTTTCTTGGTGAAGCTATTTAGATCCCTCTCCCCAATAACTATATAAATAGGGAAGTGTGAGGGTGAGAAATATTTATGGAATTAATGGGTACTCTTTAATTAAGATCCTTCCTAATTCCCCAATGATTTTGTTACTTAGGATTGAAAGGTCTAGTAATTTATTGGCTAGACACATCGATAGTCCCCCATTTCGGCTTTTTTTGGAGGAAAAATAATGGAAACAAAATAACAACGTTACTTTATTTATTCTATTATAATATTAATAAATATAACCATTTCTCCAGACCTACTGTGGTCAAAGTGTTCCCTCTATTAAGAGAATCCTGGTGTTGTGTATTCAATGATGCACTCATATTTTTAATCCAAGAACCGGTTAAAAAATTAGAAAATACCACTTGCACGTTTATTGAACATACCTTAAAAAAATTTAGATATTCATTTAAGGAACACTGGGCCTCAGAATCATGCAATACAATTTTTTCAGACTCGTTATAATTCCATATAATTAAAAACAATTACATGGAAAATCAGGGTCTTTACATTATCCCCAACATAGGGATTTTCGTCCCCAAAAGCTGGAATATAAACTAAGGAAACAAATATGGATACTGAGCATGAATCTGAGCCTCCATCTCCCTAGTGCTCTCCTGGAGGTTCTCTTGTTTCCAGTGGTCGCATTCCAGAGGTATTGATCACCCATGAAGGACTCACTCCTATCGATCCCCAATCTCCATTGGAACAACCATAAAAGTATCCCCATCATCAAAGTCCAGATCTCTATTGTCGACGATGTGAGATGGGTCATGCATGTATTTCCTCAACTGGGATACATTGAAAATGTCAAGCACCCTCTCTAACTGTGGTGGTAGTGCCATGCAGTATGCCACCTTACCAAACCTCTGAAGTATAAGAAATGATCCGATAATCCTTGGTGAGAGTTTGCCGTGACATCCAAATATCTATAGTCCGCATCGAGGGAGACTCATAAGAATACGTGGTCAACCTCCTAGAATTCCAAAGTTCTCCACCTCTAGTTAGTATAAAACATATTCCTGCTCTCTACAGTCTTAATCTACTCCTGGATGGTCTGCACCTTCTCAGTGTTAACACATACCAACTCTAGACCCATAAGTGTTGACTGCCCTAGGTCTGTCCAACAAATAGGAGATAATCATGGTTGACCGTACGGTGGCTCTAATGGCGATATACTAATGGTGGAGTGATAACTGTTGTTGTATAAGAACTCCACCATGGGAATGTGATCCCCCGAATGGCTGCCAAAATCTTGCAAGCAAGCATGTAGCAGGCCCTCTAGTGTCTGAATTGTCCGCTCAATCTGCTCATCCATCTATGGATGAAAGGAGGTGCTTACACATAGCCGAGTCCCAAATGCCTCTTATAATCCCATCCACTACTGGGAAGTAAAATGTGCATCATAGTCATAGACAATTGTTAATGGCCCCATGAAGTAGCACAATCTCCTACACGTAGAGGTGTACCAATCCCTGTACTGATCCCTTCACATGGATGGGTATGATGTGGGATGACTTGGTGAGTCATTAAATGATCACCAAGATGGAATCATGTCCCCTGGACATACGTGGAATCCCTATCTCAAATTACATGGATATTCCATCCTACTTCCACTCCAGCACCTCTACTAACTGTGCTAATCCTGCTGGAACCTGATGCTCGGCCTTCACTTGTAGACAAGTGAGGCATTGAGAAACAAACACATCCACTGTTTCATCATCACTGGACACTAGTGAAGACATCCTAGGTTCTGGTACATCTTTAGAACACCAAGATTTACTGCCAGATGGGACGTATGGAACTCCCTCAACACCTCCTCCCGTAGTGCCACTAGAACCATGGTGCATAATCTGAAGAGGATGATGTTATCCCCACCTTTAGAAAATCATTTAGGTTCCTATACTAAGGATATATGAGCAAGTCAATCCTCATATTCAATTTCCCAAAGATTCATCTCCTTGTATCACTGATGGAGTGGGGATGTGACTCTCAAAGACTGAATGTAAGCCGCCCCATCTCTATCCCAGAAGGATATCTGCATCGCGGCTATCTGCTCTGTTGCCTCACTCAGCAACTGTAGACTAGACCTCTTGTTGAGTGCATCTGCTACCACATTCCCCTTACCAAGAGTATAGACTACCTCCTAGTCATAATCCTGGTGGAACTCTATCCATCACCATTTTTTCGGGTTTAGGACTTTCTAAGAGAAGATATACCTATGACTCTTACGATCGGATTAGACTATAAAACATTCGCCCATCAAGTAATGTTGCCACATCTTCAAGTAGAATACCACTGCTTCTAACTCCAGATCATCGGTAGAGTAGTTCTGATCATGTTGTCTCAACGGTCACGAACCATAAGATATCACCACTCACTCCTACATCAGGACACATCCATGTCGGTTCCCTATTTTGTCCTAGTAGAATACATACCCAAAACCCTTTTCTGGTAGCCTCAAGATGGGGGCACTCATCTATGTCTACCTCACCTCATAAATACTACACTGGAATTTCTCAAACCATAAGAAGGGTTGTCCCTTATTCATCAATACTGAAAAGGATTCCAAAACTCTGGAAATGTCTGGCACAAATCACTGGTAGTATCTTACCGACCCTAAGAAACTTCACACCTTGGTCACACTCCTAGCTGGCTCTCAAGCAAGCACAAACACTATCTTCACAGGATCCATTGCTACTCCAGCCTCTTAGATAACATGTCCCCAATAGTGGACATATTGTATCCAGAACTAGAACATCGAGAGCTTATCATAAATTTGGTGCTCTCGAAGTGTTTCCAAAACCATCTATAGATGAAAGGCATGATCTTCCTCTGACGCCGAGTATATCAATATGTCAACGATAATGACCACCACAATGCAATCAAGGTATGGATGAAAGATCATATTCATGAGTCACATGAATAATACTAGGGAATTGGTCATGCTGAATGGAATATCCATGAACTCACAGTGGCCATATCGACATCTGGTGGTTGTCTTCTGGACATCAACATCTCAAACCCTGAGCCGTTGATAGCTTGATCTGAGGTCTATCTTAAAAAACAAACGGGATCCCTTCAGCTGATCGAAAAAGATCATAAATCCTATGAAGTGGCTACTGGTTTTTCACAGTCACCTGGTTCAGGCACCAATAGTCCACATAGAATCTCAAACTCAAAACTGCCTTCTTGGAAAATAGAATTGAGGCTACCCATGGAGAAACATTGGGCCATATGAACCCCATCCCCTGCAAGTCTTCCAATTATACTCGTAATTCATGAAGCTCTATGGGAGTTATCCGATATGCTGGGGTAGATATCAGTGTCATCCTAGTGTATAGGTCGATGAAAAATTCTACCTCTCCCTATGGAGGTAGTCCCAAAACAACATCAGGAAAGACATAAGCATATTGGTCCACCACTATAGGAAATCTCAAACTGTCAACATCAACTACCCCGAGGGTAAGGCTATCCAACTGATGTGTGATCAGTTGCACCCTCATCTAGGTAAGTCCGTCCTAGGATGCATAGATTCCCCTGTCATCGGTGAAAGAAAACCTGGTCCCATCCTCGCGGACACACTGCACATTACGCCTAATATAGTCAATCTAAGCATGGAGTGTGGATAACCATTCCATACCCAATAAGGTATTGTAAGGCCTAGACGCTACTATTAGAAGATCCTTGTAGAAGCTCTCGCCTCCTATAGTAATCTCACAAAGATGACTCTAGTGTGTAATTGTCAAATACCCTCCCGTAGGAGTCTATAGACGTAAGGATCAATCCAATGGCTCCACCAGAATCTCTGAGCTCTGAACGCGGGTAGTTTCAATAAAAGAGGTACCAGAACCTTTGTATATAGGTACTACAGATAAGTTGGAGTATACATAGATCTTACCTCTAATCATCTCTGTAGCACCATGGTCTTAGGCCGAATCTGCCTGGAGCTGATCTCATCTCTATCCACTTGCTCCCTATAGTCGGGGTGGACCACTTGGAGGTGGGGGCGGTCGATCCTTGATTCACCGACCACCACCTTTTACATAGCCATTTCCTCTACCACGTCAGCCTACTGCCTACGGACCTCCACGATTGAATCTATACCTCTGCCCTGGTGGTCCCTCAACCATCATCTGGTCATCCTTATGATGGGTTTGGCAATCGTGAGCCATTTGACCCTACCCACCACACGAGTAGAACTGCCTGCTCTTAATTTGTCCTCGTCTTTCATGTGAGACCTGTACCACTGACCCTGTATCTTAAGGTCATCCACCAGATGGTCTGGCACTCTTAGGCCCTTCGTCATCTTTCTACTTCCTACTGTAGAAGACTCCACTAACTGACATCTGGTGGAGGGTCTCACTATCAGTGCCTTCTCAGGTAGTAAGATCTCGGCAAAAAGTGTTCACTCTAGCACCCTATCCAGCAACGGAATGCATAGAAATATCATCAATGCTCAGATCTCCCATAGGAGACCCAAATCAAAGGTTCGATCTCTGAATAAAGGGTCTCGTACCATATCGGTGGAGTAGCGGGATAGATCTGCGAACTCCACCGAGTACTGGGTCACAGTCATGTTGTCGTGTTGTATGTGCACCAACTCTTGTATACGCACTAATCATAGGGTATCTGAAACAAAATCTTCCCTAAAAAGGCCCTCAAAGTCCACCCAGACATGGGTTGTCTCATCGTGTATCTAGAGAATCAAGCTCCACCATCTCCCAGTTTCTCACTGGAAGAGATTGTTATTTAGGATCACAATCAGATCATATGGTGTCCCCACTAAACAAAAAAATCTGTCCATATCCTCCATCAAATCCCATGACGCCTGCAGATCTGTCTCACCTCAGAACCTCAGAGGCCTCTTTTGCTGAAACTCATGCAATGCTCTCTGTAATCGTGCAACCTCTGCTGTTGGGGATGGGGGAAATGGCTACCCAAAGGGTAGTGGGGCTACTGGTACACCACATGAAGGTTCTAGAACCGTAATAGGTCCCTACATCAAGGACTCATTTCTCAGTGGGACGTCATCAGATACTCTCTCAGGAATCCTGGATGGATGTCAACGTGACGACATCCAAAGAGGAAATAGGTGTTCCATGGTAAATAAGTTAAACCTGGTGAGCTGACACAAAGAGATCACAAGAAATACTTTTCAAAAAACACCCAATTATTAATTCCTTACGTTGATTCGGAAATCAGAATTTAGGGTCTTGGTGTAGGGATACGTCTTCCACTGCACCAATACTAGATTCCCCAAAAATAATACCACAATCATAACACTTAACACCATTGCTGAAAACTAAAGATCAGAGTTATAGTTCTTTAGTAGACCTGAGCCCTCTAATACCACTTTTTCACGACCCGTCCCCTGGGGCCTATGGGATGACTAACCCAAAACTACGTTCCATTGGCTAGGGGCTGGAGGCTATCACCGGAAAGTCATATCCCTAAAATGGGAAGGAATTACCTTTAAACATGTAGAGACATACAGTCCTAGTATACAACAAGATGGAACAATGAAGTAAACTGCTGTAGTAAAAGAGTACTGAAAGTAAAGCGTCCAGAATATAAGCACCACTGGAAAGTACAAGTTCAAATGAAGGGTAAAAATACAACTCAAATATACAAAGAAGCTGCTGGATCGTCCATCGAGGATCCTACCTGAAGTGTAGGTACAACTCTCGATTAGTAGCCCTACATCACATCACACCAAATGGTCCATCTACGAGCACAATCCAGTCATGTCTCCCTCGTCCTCAATCAACGTCGTACGTCATAGGCACAAGACACAACAAGTTGCGGGCGTAGACCATGTAGGGGTGACTATAATGACACTTCATAGGGACCTCGAGACCCTCGAAGTTCACCTACACTTCCATAATGGATAAACCACAAGAAACACCACAATCTCAAATCACGAAGTGATATACATCAACTATACATAGGTATATGGCCATACAAATACCTATGTTATCACGATATACTCATCTCATACATGAGAAAAGAATACCACAAAGGTAACACTACAATGGTAGAAGTAACACATAGGTAACACCACTATGATAGAAGTACCACACAGGTAACACCATGAAGACATCACCAACATGGTTAAGGTAAAACACAAGTAACACCATGAAAATATAATTACCACATAGGTGACACCATGAAGATAGATGTACTACACAGGTCACACCACGAAGATAGAAGTACCACACAGGTAACACTGCGAAGAGAGAAGTACCACACAGGTACACCATGAAGATAACACCAAAAAGGTAAAGGACATGGCTCATACTGGGTATAACATAAGTACATAAGTACAAAGGATTAGTCAAAAGCAATATATTCTTATTTTGTAAAGAATCATTGTTGTTGTTCCACACAGGATCGATAGGTACTAACCCCCGTTGTGCCACACAGGATCTGACCCACACATCATCTGTATGGGATGACCCACAAAGGATTTCTGAGCGCTAAACCACACAGGATATGATAGACACTGACCCACATAGGATAATAGTTTCTGACCCACATAGTATTGATGTTATTCCTTCACATTACAGCCAACCACAAGATTCCTAGCATCCAATGTGCTCGAACTCCTTAGAATATACACATCAAGATATAATTCTTACATCGACCACCACTAAGATCCAAAATGGTGTAACCCAAAAGGACCATCATTTTGTAAGGGTTCCAACGTGACAGACGGTGCGTCAATCAGATGCTCGGTATATTTGTTATAAGTGTTTTAGTTTTGAGGGCTCGGTTGGATTCAGTTTCAATCTGACCCCACCATAATCCAACTCTCTCCAAAACCCAATTGGAGTATACCAAAAGGACCCTCTTGATCCAAGAGTATCCATTTCATAGATGGTTCTCCAAATGGATGACTGATTCTCAATTTTATGGTCCTTTAAGTGTTTATGGGCCTGGTTGAGCCTGGGTCCGGTACAACCCAGCTGGGCCAGGCCGCGGCGGGCTCGGCCTACTGGCCTACTGTCCATCCTGGAACACATGGAGTGCGAAACGGAACACAAGAGGGTAGTCCGACCCGAAAAGGGGGTGCTGCCCATTGGTTGTGAAGCCAGCTGGGCAGGTGGCCCGGCCCGCAAGGGAGAGCGGCCTACTGGGCACACGACCCAATGCGTAGGTTACTTGGTGGCATGAGGCACAACCCGTAGGGCATGTGTAGCTCAGCAGGAGTGGGGCCCTCCATATCTTACATCGTGGGAGAGGCTCCTAGTCTTCTTGAACGGTCAAGGTTTTTTCATCATTTGAAGAGGTTGTGCTACATGGGCACTGCCCGGTCACAGCGGAACCCACCGAAGGTGACAGATCCTCCACTTCCGAGGCTGTGAGTCGGGGCCTCCTATAGCGGCGCACAATGGCATACTGCCCTGCCTCCTCCTTTTGTGAATACCTCGAGTAGGGTGCCTTTTTACCTGCCACGTCTTCGGCCGATGCCCTTGCTCACCGACGGTGCATGACTGCACGCCGACCCTCCTCTGTGGTCGGTCGATGCCAGCTGCTCCGCCAACCACCATAGATTCGAGTCATGGCCTCCTCTTCTGGCATGTGATTGTACTCTACATCCTTCGTGGCTAGTTGGTTTCTCCGCGCTCACAGTCATCCATGGAGAACACAAGGTTAAACAATGTAGTGGAGGGATGGTTCATGTTTGATAGGCTCACACCCTACGTGTTAGCTTTAAACATGTGTGGGGATTGAAGGATTCCAAAATCACTTTGGGAAATTAAAAAAAACATGTATGAAATCATTAGAGATCTCTCACGTTTGAAGATGACGGGACATCATTCTTCATTCGGTGGCGCTCGACACCGCTACTAGAACTGGTTCTATACTCCAAGGACTTGGTGTCATGGACCTTTATCAACACTTCGTTTTTTGGTGATGCGGTGATGATACCTCTCGCCTTGATCCATATAAATTTGAGAGGGGGAGGGCGAGGAAATTTTTTGGAATTAATGTTGGATCATTAATTAGGAACCTTTTTATATCCCTAATGATTTTATTATATAGGATTGAAAGGTCAAGCAATTTTTTGGCTTGACACGTCACTGGTACCACCTTACTGCTTGTCGGATGGTGGAAAAAGATGGAAAATAAAATTGCTTTTTTATTTTATTTTTTATTTTATAATTTCTCAAAATATAATTTTTTATCTAGACCAACTACAGTTGATGTGAAGCATCCCTTAAGAAAATCTCGGCACTGCAGATTCAACAGTGCCCTAGGATTTTTAATCCAAGCAGCAGTTCAAACGTTACAAAACACTGCTTGCACGTTTACTGGACGTACCTTAAAAAAGTTCAGAAATTATTTTAGGGCACACCAGGCATTGGAATCATTCCCCATAAATATTCACAGACTCGTAATAATTCTATATAAATAAAAAAATTACATTGAAATTCTTTGTCATTATAGTTAAAAAAAGACACAATAATGTTTCAGTATTGTCATTTTTGTTAACGAGTTTCAATTTTGTTGGTCATGGAAAAATAATTGACATGTAATTCAACATCAATGGAAATTTGAATTTGATAAACTCTAAATGAGTTTTTATAGAATTCCAACTCCATATGTCCATAACATCTCATCTGTATCTCCGTTTCTATTCCACGATATGTAAAATCAAAGATTGTGAAACAAACTACATGTTTGAAAACGTTATTAAAATATGTTATCTAAAAAAACTGATGTGAAAATTTACATTTAATGATGGTTTTTGAAAAATTGATCTCAAAAGATAGTTTTTATCTTTTTTATCATAAAACCTATGTGAAAAATGAAAATATTAATATTGTTTCAGGATGGTTATCTTAAAATTGACAAAAAATGATATTTTTAATATCATTTCACTATGGTTTTCCAATAACTGATGTAACAGGCCATCCATGAGGACATTAAACATTGGTTATCATAAAACCAACATGGGGAATGATATTTTTAATATCATTTCATAAAGGATATTAAATAACCTATCTAAGAAATCCTTCTATTAGGATTTTTATCATCTGTTACTAAATAACCAATGTTAAAATACCTCACAAGAGTATTTTAATGTTGGTTTGGAAGAATTGATGTTAAATTGGTGACATTAAAAACCATTATTCTATTGGTGAATGAATACATGTAATTATTAGCTACAAATAATTAACTAAAGGATAAATTTTTATTTAATAATTATTATTGAAAAAACTGGTTAAGTATTAATTAATTTTTAATTAATTATTATATACTGCATGAATAATGGAAAACAGATGATTAACTAATGATTATGTAATGAATATAGAATGTTTAACTAATCATTAAATAACAATTTAGTAATAATTAACAAATCATTATGTAATGATTAAATTATGATTAACTAATGATTAAATAATGATTGAGTAATGATTTGCTAGAGATTGACTAAAGTATAAAGAATGATTAACTAATGATTAATTAATGATTAAAGAATGATTATTTAATGATTACTGAATGATTAATGAATGATTAAAGAATTGTTAAGGGATGACTAAATGGTTATTAATAATGATTAGATAAAAATTATGTAATGATTAAGTAATATTCATTAATGACTAACTAGTTATTAAGTAATCATTAATTAATGATTAATGAATTATTAATGAATGATTGTACTATGATTATCCTATTATTAACTAATGATTAACTAATGATTAAATATTAATTAAAAAATGATTAACAACTGAATAACTAATGATTAAATAACTATTAATTAATGTTTTAGGATTTATAAACTAATGATTACTAATTATAAATAATTATTAATAAATGATTAAGGAATGATAAATTAATGATTACCTAATGATTAAGGAATATTTAGAGAATTATTAAATAATGATTCACTAATTATTATTTAATAATTAAAGAATAAATAATTATTGACCAGAGAATGATTAATTAGTGAATAAAGTATGATTATTTAATGAATAATGTTTTAGTAAGGAATGAAAATATAATTATTTAATAATTATTAATTATTCATTAACCTATGATAAAGTAGTTATTAAAGAATGATTAAATAATGAATAAGGAATGATTAAATAATGGTTAATTATTGATTAATTAATGATTAATTAATGATTAACGAATGATTAAATAATTATTTGGGAATGAATAAGGAATGATTAATGAATAATTAAATAGTAATTAAATAATGATTAAACAGTGATTAAAGAACGACTATTGAATGATTAATGAATGAATAAGGAATTATTAACCAGTGATTAAATTTAGATTATCATAGAATAAACCTAGGAAAAATATGAATGACTAGATGAAAAGAGGGCTTGACATCACTAATGTTTTGTTACTCTCAGGATTTAGAAGATTCATCCCTTATTATGTCCCAATTTTGTTAATGTTAATGGATATTTATTCGATGGATGACATTCTCTATAAAATCCATTGAACTGGCCATATGGTAATTTAAAAATAGTAATACAAAATATTAGTGTCCTCATTTGATATAAGAAAAAGTTCTAAAATATTGTTAGCATAAAGGATATGTTGTTAGGTCTAAAATCAAACCATTTTCTTGATACTACAAGTGGATGTGGATTTGATATAGATTTATAGAGGGATTTTCGGTTGATTATGTTGAAAAAATAACGTTTTCAAGGTATTTTGGGTTGAGTATATAGAAAAGAGACTCTTTATATATATTAAAAGAACATTTTTATCATTATAAAAAAAGTATTAATTTTTTATTCTCATCAATCATAATTTTTTTCTAATTTTATTATTTATTAATGAAGTATTCAAACTTTTGTTCTCAAAAAAGGGAAGGAGACACATAAAAAATGGTTCAATTAGAGGGGTTATTTTAATCATTAGTTCCGGTTATAAAAAATGGTAAATCCATTATAATTTCTCTGACCAGACACTTAAATATATTAAAAAAGATATTTTAGCATAAAAAAGAGGCTTCAACCAGCGCCATTTTTAGTTTCATAATTGTATTTTCTACAATGCAACACAAAAGTTTTCATTATACTAATATTATGGTAAAAATATTTTCTTCTTTCAGTTGAATTGTTGAAAAAATTCATGTTTTCAATATAAACAATCATTTTTAAGTAGTTTTGTGAAAAAAATAAATTATATTTTTGGGAAGAACAATTATGTATATACATCATTATATAGTAACCCTAATAATTTTTAGAATTTTTTTGGTGATGGTCATAGCGTTAGTTTGTAGACATCATTTAGAAACATGGTCATAGGCTATTATTATTTATGGTATCAATAAGTTTTTCTATGGTGTGAATTTAAAAGATACTTAAACCCATTATAGAAATTATAAAATAATTATTTTGAAAATAATAATTTTTTTAATAGTAATGGAATTATATGATAATTTTTTGTCAATTTTTAAACCATGAAATAGACTAACACCAAGAGAACCTTCTCAGGCATTGTTTCTCATCTTGTATTCATAACCCTATACATACATGCATGGAGTCATATATAAATATATTTATAAATACATTAATATTATGCATAAAAATACACACACAGATACATATAAACATGTACACATTTATATTTATATATATTCATTAAAAAATATCTATATATGTTTAATAAATTCACATAATATATAAATTTATATAATAACATGTTTTTGATATTTTTTTTATTTATGTATATGAATATATTGAAATATTTTGTAAAAGTATTTAGTATGAATTATTAAGATAGATTATATATATATTGATATAGTTTAGAGAATTATTACTCAACTTTATAGGAATGAGGTAACATACCTTATATAGGGTCAAAATCAGATGCCTCACAAAATGATGTGGTTGTATATTGGGAATTAAATGAGCCACATAAACCTTCCAAAGGCGAGTAAAGAATATTGCGAGTAAGAATCTCCAAAATAATGTTCCTCAATATTTGTATTTCAGTATCAAGTGCATAACCCTATTTTATTAAAAACATTGGGTGTCTTTCATCTTAATTGATGTTACATAGCATTATTGGAATGGGGAAGAAATCAAATTAATAACTAGATTGGGTGAAATTCTCCAAGGAAGCTATTGACAGGGTACCTGGATAAAATCATTTTTATCCCTTGATAGGAGTTCAGGGAAATTGATCTTATACATGGATGAAATTTGATTCCTCATTATTAGACACATTCATATGATGGGTAAGAAATGTTCCATATACACCCTCCTAATGAAAGTAAGGAATCTGGTGACTAAGAATCTACGAAACATGGCACCCATGCTTAGTATATCAGTAGTGTGCCTATAACATCGATTCATCACAAAAATTAGGGTAGTGAGGGAAGACCCGTTCAAATTTTATGGTACTTACATAGCTTTATTAGAATGGAAAAAAGTCATATTAAGAAACCAATTGCATGAAAGATGATGCAGAAACATTATCGAGTGTTTAATGTAGTGATGATGTGGTGGGTTATGTAGAAAGAATTGTTAGATAAAATCCCACACATCCCTTGACAGTATATAGGGAATGTGAGGGAGATCATGGAAATGATGTCAATAACCGCTAATGAAAGCATCGATGATGAGATGGGGGTAAGTACAAGAAAAATATGTCTTATTTAATTTTAAAAAAAAATATTTTATAAACTGTAGCTATATTGGTGGAATGTTTTTCTATAGCATGGTTGGTGATCCTATAATGTTTAAAGTCATTCAGAATCATCATTTATATTAAAGAGGGGGAACCCGAGGGGTATCATAAAAAATTTGTTGGACCACCGCTGGAGGTGGAATTCAGTGATGTTGGTAGACCTCCCCTCGAGTGAAGGGATCACTTCTAATAATCTTTTACTCATTCTTTATGACATTTTAGGATTTCTAAAAATTATTATTTAATATATATTCAATCTACTACATTGTCTACCCAGCTACGTGGCCTATAGTATGGTCAGTTTCTTACATCATACTCTTATTTCACATCCCATTTATAAGCCTCCCACTTTGATCGCAACACTTCGAGTTGTCCCATACTGATGATTGTCTTGTTTTATAGATGGATACAGCAACCAAAACGCTTGGAATTAGGCTTTTTTGATATATTTTATCATTTTGTGAGGCATAAGTCCTCATTTGTTTTTTTTCGTATTTCTGTATTTTGATCCCCTACTTTATATAAAATCATATAAAAATAATTCTTCTTTGGAATATATATATATATATACACATAAGAAAACACATAAATATATAATACACATAGCCTATCCATACTCCCCATATAGATATCTAAATATACATAATTAATTTAAAAAAATTTAAACAACCATTTTATGGCGTTTGTAAAATTTAAAAAAAAGGAGCAATTACATTAGTATATGTCTTAACAACTTCTAAATTTTTTTATAAAATAAATTTCAAATTTCAAAAAAAAACATTATATGGGTTTCGTACATGTAGAATTTTAAAATTTTATCTATTGATATTGTTATATATTTTTTTTAAAAAATTATTATTATTATTGGTTTTTTTTATTGAAATTTTTTTATGAAATATTTAAGGATTTAAAATGTAAACTAATTTTAGAAATTAATGGGAGTGTAGAACCCATACAAACTCTTATAATATTTGGTTTTGAGAATTCTTTTTTTAAATTTTTAAATGTATATAGTGAATTTTTTTGTAAAACTATAAATTATGAACTGATAAGATATTATATATATATATATATATCATCAAAAAAATATATTTTTTCTCAATTCAATAATTCCTGATGATCGCATCGGCTGATATCCCAAATACATAATGTTCAGTTTTTGGGGATTCAACATTCATATATTTGTTACATAGGCACATGTATTTTCTTCACAATTATACAAGTTTTGGAATGTTTTATTTCACCCTTATTTACCAAGCTTTCCAAAAAAATCATTTGTCTAGTGTAGATTATAAGAAAGCTCATACCCTCGGTTGAAAGAACGATGATGTGGAGGGTTAAGTTGTAGTGGATCCCTCAACGAAATCAATACAAAATATATAACATTTTTCAACATGGGTATATCTGTTGGTTAATATAAATTTTTAATTGTTTATATATTTTACCAAATCATATGCTCATGTCATGAAATAGTTGGTAAAAAATCTATCAATTTTTTTTTGATAGATAAACTTATTATATTGAAATAATAAATATTCCAACAGATAATACATATTTTTCTCTTTATGTAATAACAATAATGATATTTATTTATAATATATTCTTTTAAATTAAATTTATTTTTTTATTAAAATATCCATTACAATTTATGTAATAATATAATTATATATAATATGGCTAATATTTTATTAATAATTAGAAAATTAGTTTGTATAAAACATTATGAATTATATAACCACCTGGATGAAATTTTTATATATGACTAAGGATGATTCATGTCATCCCCTAATGGTTTATAGTAATGGTATGATTTCATGAAAATTTCACATCCCCTAGACAAGGAGTTTCTATATTCAAATAGATATAGTTGAATCGTGATGAAAGCATATCAGAGTACATGAATGACCACAACAAAACATTCAAACCCTCAAACCATGAATCCTACTCCCAAACTAAAATTCCTTAGGAATAATCATCACCCGCTTCACATGAATAACATAAAGGTTGGTGTCCAGAAAGATTCCTACTTGGAATTCCTCTTCCACCTCTTAAAGATCCACTTCCATAGAGATCTAGAACCTCACATCGATCTTGAAATCCTAGGTGATTTCACGGATGATTCACAAAAATTGAATCCTATATTTATGGTGTCTATGGAAAGGAAAATTATCATAGATATTGACATAGATCATGATTTAACAGGGGACAAACATTAATGGGGTTATTAGGTCAGTTTTGTTTATGGTCACCACCAAATCAATCATTCCAGTCACTTTCTATCTGAATTTTGTGCTAACATTTCACAGGAATAAATTTCAATCAGTCATCCCCATTCATTCCATAAAATAGAATGGAATGAAAAGATACAATTTACAATAGCCTACAATGACCTTCACATAATTAATTATAGAAAAAACTCATTACACTCCCTACTCATGTGGTCCCAAATACCTTTAAAATATTCCTTATAGCAACATCAATAGTCTTGAAACAAAAATAGTGAACCCAAAACTATAAGTTAACATAATAAAGAAATGATCATGGGAATAAAGTATTTATCTAAAAAAATTTATAGAATACCTATGAAATGGTTCATTTAGTATTATAGTAACTACCAGGAAAGTCATTCAATCGTCCTTATAGAATTTTTTCATACCTACAAGAGCACTAAATAGAAATGAGACTTCCACTTTTAGTTAATGACATGAAAAAGAATAATATGATATAACATAAAAGACCCAACTTATTGATGAATAATGAGTCCAACTTCTTTCACTACAATCCATAATTGTCTAAGTGATTTACAGTTAGGTGATGATGAAGCGTTCTCCCTTGTCGCATGTATTACTACTCACATATTTGAACTGTGACATAGTAGAATTGTCAATGATACAATGTAAAATTTTCTCACATAAGAAAAAGAAAATTATTAAGGAACAATTCCATAATCAATATAAATTCCACTAATATATTTTATAATATTCTAAAAATCCTTCATCAATAATATTTGATCATCATAAAGACTCTACAACAATATAATAGACTTAACATTCAAATAGATTATTTTATCTAGTTATTTTTAAACAAAAAAATTAAAAAAACAACTACAATTAATAATATGGTTTAATAATAATAATAAGACACCACCATCATTGATATTCTGTACATGAATCCCATAATGAAAAATATGAAAAACAAGATATGAAAAAAATGAATGGATGAATGAAGGAAGTTGATCATATATATAACATTTCATCATTCATTCCTCTAATTATTTGTTTAATTTTCTTTATAGCTCAATCATTTTCATTATATGTTTCCCATACTTATCAATATAAAACACCCATTTTTTCACACTTTTGATCATCCCCAAGATGAGTCACATATCCTTAAACCAGTATCAGATTATCTATATTTTCAATTTTTTATATAATGTCCTAGATTTGATCATTAATTCAATAGTATCCTTGAATTGTTATAACATCATTTTAGAATAATGACAGGGGTTCATCAAAGTAATTTTTTTCAATTGATCCATTAGTCTAGATAGAGAGATAATAAATGATATCAACTGGAAAAAAATTGGGGAAAATTTGGTTTTCAAATAAGATATTCATAGTGTTTTTGATAGAATGTTGTCAAAAATCATTCAAAAAACTATGAAAAGACCTGACTTCATAGACTAGGTCAGAAATTGTTTTTATATTTCTCCTCCTTATGGTTCTCCATATCTTTTATGGGTTTTTTGAGTGACATTTTAAAATCATGGAGTGGTGTTCAATAATAATATCATTTATCTAGTATTTTTTATTCTTGGAAGAAGAGGTCATCAATAATAACATCAAGCATAACATTTCTACAGGTAATGTAGCGATACATATAGTTTTGAAATTCTTCTCTATGGTATGATGATTTTATCCAATGAAGAAAAGTTTATCTTTATAAAAAAAGAAAATATCAATTCCAGGATTCCATAGGTTCTTTTAATAATTTGATAAATTAAGTGAGGAAATAATAAAATCTTTGACACAAGGAGTGTGCATATCCCAGAATTGCACTCCCAGAAAATATAAAATATAGAGAGTTTTTTGGGAATTAGAAGTTTGGAATTACCTTTAGATAAGTTAGGATTTCCTCTTTCTTCAAGGAGAGTTCACATTAACCATTGGAAGGGATAATGAATATAATCATATACTGAAAAAATAAAAAAAATATGTTCATCTACTTCAGATGTAGAATTACATTCTAAAATTTTATCCTCTCTTTATACCCATGAACATTCTCTCAATGCTCAAAGTTTCTAAATCAATGGTGTTGAAAAATGAAACCATCACGAATGGTTGGATTTGGAAATCATATCAGGAAGGGAAATTATATTAGGAAAGATAGGCATGGATGGATAAGATTATTATTTTGGGGGATATTAATTTTAAAAATGTGAATGGTATCATATAGAACATTCATGAAAAGATAGAATATGAGGTTATAAAAAAGAAAACTCTCCCAATATATTATTATAATTGAAAATAATACTAGGAATGAAACCAATCTTCTATATGTGAATGGAAATACTCTCATTAACAACATTCAACAGTCTTTCTAAAATATTTATAAGTAGTTCAGATGGTTTGTGGGGAAAGGAAACATAAACTTTGGGTATGAAAATTAATCTAGTCTCCTTTATTTTCAAGGATTCTCAGTCCCATATGTCACCATCCCAAAAATTTTAAACTATTAGATATTCATGAAATAAGTCTTTGATGACAAAATAGAAGGTTATGAGGGACAATATATTGTTTATAGAGAAACCTTATTGTCATAATTTCACAGATTTCACTTTTGTATGCCTCATGGCTGTGAAGATTCATAGGGTCACATATGCCCAAAAATAGACTATATTCCAGGAAGCCCATTTCTGGGATATATCGATTCCACCAAAATACTACTTACTCATTTTAATGATTAATAACCACGCCCTTCACAAATGATGAATAATTGTGGATATAATTAATTTATTTATCTTCCAAGGGAACATGTTTCAACTTGAAAAATGTCAATATCACTCCCCATTTATTCTTGGAGGATAGAAGGTGAGGTTTATTTGGAATATTTTTGTAAAAATAATTGGAATAGAGGTGCATGAACTATCCATAGATGATTTTATTTATAAATTGTTATATGACTCATGAATCTCCACAAAAGAGACCAAAAAGAATCATATTATGAAATTTGTTGGATTTCAGCTCGTATGGGAAGCCCAAAAAGAAGCTAGATGCAATGTTAAGAGAATATCTATGAATATTAAGAAGGTGAAAGACTAATCACTCATAATAGATCTTAGTTCCTTGTTAAAGTATAATGATCATTACATACTCTCTAGAATCTTAAGGTACCTTTTATTATATATAATTTTTGGAGTTGGTAGTCTATAACCAACTATACTGTACTTTATTCATTAATAAAAGCCTTATCACATCTTGATTGTTCTTCTACGTGACAATGCATCTGATAATTTCCTAAGGACAGCTGTTGCATTAATGGGTCATAGCAGATCCCTGCTATGATGAGAACCCAGAAGTTCCATAACATAGTTCATGAATATATGTTCTATGGCTGGATGATATTATTTGAGGGAAAAAAATAATAATGGTCATTAGGGGTGAGGACTCATAAAACTTTTGAGGAACCTTCTCATAGTGTGCACCCTTGGTAATGTCCAGGAGGATATTATGAGAACGAGACCCGCCAATAGGAAATCCACATTTCATAGTGTCATTAGATGGTCCTATCTGCAGACGTGTGTATTGGCCCTTATAATTAAGATTATTATTAATGGGTATTATAACTTGTGCACTTAGATGTATTGATGAAAACTGTGACGACACACTATTCACAGTGAGGTAAGATACGTTGGGTGCGTCACGAGTAATACTGCATTAATAGATAATGTGAGAAAGTATTTTTCCCTTCTGTTCCATAACGGAAGTAGATATATCAGGCCCTTTGATGGAATTGATATAGCCTAAATAAATCCAGGGCCATGGTATGATATGGGCGAGTTCAATTCCAGGAAGTCAAAGAAAGAATAATCGAGCACATGGTTTGATGGAAATAGCATGCAACCCGCTTGATTAGAGATATTGAGACAAAGGGATTGTATTACACCTTAAATGTTCGTAGGAGGTGACACGTCATTGCGGCGTTAACTTCTTTCCCTATGGGTGCCTTGGCGTGTTGCTAGATGATCACCTTGGACTTTAGGAAGGCTCCGCCTAATGCCACTGAGAAAGAGGCCTAGAGTGTCACACAGTAAGTGTGTCCATGTATCTTAGTTAAATATTAATTTAACAAGTTAAATAAATATTATTCCTGAATATGGATTAATAATTATTTAAGTATGCCTGATCATATTTATTTCAAAACTAGTTACTCGAGAGAATATATTGTGGGAAAAATAATATATATATTTATTAGTGAGTAATGCAGTTATATTTATTTAAGAAATATATATCCATTACTCATGGTCTAATAAATATGGTGGAGGTAATAAATAAAATGGAAAAGAAAAGTACACGCTGTGTATATTTATATACATGCCGTGTATTTTGTTTTTCGGGATTCATGAGAAAATATTGTTTAGTTAAATAAATGATATTAAATGTATTACGTTGGGTGCATGTCAAGTAATAATGATTTCCAACTGTCATTATTAAGACATGGGGTATTACTAAGAATTAAATGAAATGATTAAATGCTTTCGGGAAATTAATTCATTTTATTATTCTAAGTATTATAATCCCAATTATATTATTCTCATATAATTAAATCCATTGTTGTGCACAAAGGATTTGGAAACACTCTCAAGCCAAGAGAGAATTTCCTTTTCCACCAAAAACGCTTTCATGTTACGAGAGTGAGATTCTCCACCGGGTAAAGGAGTTAGAAGGCGGACATCTCAACCGAAGGATCTTATGCGATAGCGCCTGAAGATCCATTCAACGACTTACAGAGATACGTAGAGCACGTGTGGATCACCGCTAGAGGAATCTTGTAATTGGATTCTATGATGCATTTATAGATCATAGGATCATGACCGGAGACTCCAAAGATGAAATAATTCCATCGAGTTAATTATTATGAATTAATTAAATTAATTTTAACCAACATATGATGATCCTATCTCAAGGGTTCCGAGACTCTTCTTTTCTTTTTCTTTCTTCATTCTATTCTGAAGATTCGACATTTTAAATTGTGATAGATCTCGGATTGAATGTTGCTTAATGTTAAAATTAAAGTTGGGAAAACACAACAACACACTTTTGTTGCAACTGGAACATACTATTGGTATCAGAGTGGTCATATAGTTTATTATAATTATTTAGTTTTTTGTTGGTGATTTAATCATTTAATAATTTAGTTATTTAAATTCCTTTTAAATCGTTCTGGAAATATGAATATCGAGATGTGTTCCTCCTCCCTCGTTTCTCATCAACCTCACAGAAATGAATTTTTCATTCAATTTTGATTAAAATAAAATAAAGGAACTCATCTGGAGGAGCCAAACGTTTCTATCTGTATAACACAAGAATACACGGTGTGTATTCAGAAGTACACACTGTGTAGTCTAGGTTTAATGCATTGACTAATCTACCAAATCAAGCCGTTTATTGGATTTTTTCTAAGAATTTCAGACACCGTTTGTTGACCAGAAATAGGTGGCACACAGTTTTCGGATTACACGTTGTGTTGTCCAATGAACATGGTGTGTAGTCCCTTCGGGTTAGGGTTGGGCCATGTACCCCGTACACGACTTTCCAGGATCGAAACCATGTAACGTGGAAACTAAACGGCGTGTGTCCCACTATACACGTTGTGTACTCTGAAAATTTCTGAAGTACATTAACACGCCATGTCCCCGGGCGTGTAATTCAGATGGACGGTGAACAAAAAGTATACGCCGTGTAGTCAGAACAACACACCATGTACCCACCCAAATTATGCCGATTTATTAAAATTTATTATTATATTATACAAACCCTTGAGATGTGTACCACAGTGCAGGTGTAAATATGAGGCACAACACATGATATGTGTTTTATATTTATGGGTTTAATTTGACTTCTGCATAATAATTGGGAATTCATCAGGTTGCCTTCAAGGTACAAGTTACGTACAAGGATAATTTTAAATGAATTTATTTGTTTAATATTATGATGGATGAGAAGCTCAAGGAAATTCAGAAAAATGATTTAATATAAAAGGATTGATTAATTAAAGATAATAAATTGTCTTGAGTGTGATTTATCTTAAAAAATAATGATTAAAGAATTGAATGATAGTTTTATTTATGCATTAATATCGTTCCATGTATAGATGATCATGATCTAGACCGAGACATTTTTATGTGAATGGTTTCTTTAAATTTATTTTTTAAAATTAAATTTGTTGGCCTGTGAGACATCTCCTCATTAATACGTAGGGCATGTGCGCCCAAGGATTCGTTTATGTAAAAACCCCCTTTACCCCTCACCTTCGTGTGAGATAAATTCATATTTAATTGATGGATCTCCCAAACTAGTAGAGGCGGCTCAAGTCAGGAGCCAAGGTGAAACCAATCGAAGGAGATACAAAGGTGGACAGGTGGAAAGTTGTAATCATGAACCTGAAAGGTTCAAGTTGTTTCTCCCCTAGGTCTTGGGTCAGTTTATCAACCGCTAGATAAACTAACCAATAGAAAAGCTCATGATCATAACATTTATTTTATTTATGTCAGTTGCATGGTTTATTTTTTGTGGGTGTGTTTTCATGATCACACAATTAATGAATTGAACGAGCATGCAAGATGGACGTAAAATAAAACCAGCTTATACGTCAATATTATCATTAATATGAATAGTCACTTAAATAAATCCCACTTAATATTAACAAGCATGTAATAAAAGATAATAAAAAGGAAATTTATGTATGAGGATGAAATCCCCCAAAATAAAAATTAAGTCGGTATAGCCTTCCAAAATCTTGGTTATAATCAAACCATAGTCCAAAGTGCTTAACCAACCCTAGTTGGGGTGCCTTCAATTATCGGGGAATTCTAATTCATTGTTTTGGGTTGACTTGAATTGGTTCGCATCAAGGATTGACTGCCACAGTAGGACTTGGTGTGACCAAGAGGCAAAGGTTGAAAAAATCCAAAATAAAAGGATTTCAGGATTGGGGAGTCCACTCAGTGGATCAAGGAGCTGCGAGTTAATGCAGTTGGAATTTGGAATTCCTACCTATAAACCATCAAGTTGCTTGACCAACACTAGTTGGGGTAATGCGAAGGTAAATATGGATCCTTTCCACTAGAATATTCAGGAAACAGAATATTCCAAAAATCAATGGTGAGGGTTATTGGATTTCGATAAAATAGTGGGATACTAATAAGTATTAATTTATTTATTTGTATTAGTTTTTGTAATAAATTATTAAACCATTGCTCATTTTAATTTTTAGAAATGACAAGAAAATTACTTCAAACATATCATTGTGAACCATACCCGAGACGGAAAACCTTCTCACCGGCACCAATTTCCAAGAGTGGCAGAGGCATTTACGCATCATCATTCGCCACGAAAGGAAATTGTATGTACTAGAAGAGCCTATTCCAGTTGTGCCTGGGAAAGAGGCCAGTGATGAGGAATTATCTCTCTATATGAAACACATGGATGATTCCACAGATGTCAAGTGTTTCATGCTATCAGACATGTCCAATGAGCTCTTGAAGCAACATGAAAACATGGACACGTATAGCATGATGTCTCACCTTAAGGATCTCTACCAAGAGAAGGCGAGACAGGAGAGGTATGAGATCTCCAATGCTTTGTTTACAACAATTCTTGGAGAGTCTGCACCAGCTAGGCCACATGTAGTCAAGCTTATTGGCTGCATTGAATGCATGTACATCTTAAGGATTAAATTCTCGGATGAGTTGCGTATAGATCTCATCCAATCATCACTGCCCAAGAAATTCTCTAGCTTCATTATCAACTATAATATGAGCGACAATGAGAAGATTATATCAGAGCTTCTGACCATGATTCTCCAGTTAGATAAGGACACGGGGTGTGACAAACCCGCGGTCCTTCTGGTGAACAAGAAAATAAAGGACAAGGCAAAGCGGCCAAAGACTTATAAATGGTCTGAAGCCCCTGAGCACCGTCCCTCCAAGAAGGGGAAGATCTAGAGGCAGGGAAAGGAACGAGAGGCAGTGTGTTTTTCATGTGGAATGTAGGGCCAGTTGAAGAGGAACTACACCCAGAAGCATGGGGTCCCTAAAGGCGAGTTTGTTATCGAGTGAAATATTTCTATTTCTACACATTGGGAATTTGATACAGCATGTGGGTCTCACATCTGTATTGAAATACAGGAACCATGTTGATTTAGACAGATCTCCAGAGGAGAGGTGGATCGTCGAGCTGCCAATGGCGCAGGGCTGGCTGTGTTGGCTATTGGCGACTATCACCTCTCATTGCCAACTGGCATGATTTTAGTTTTACAAAACTGTTATTTTGTGCCTAGTGATACCAAGAACATAATTTCTGTATCTTTTTTGAATATGGATGGATTTGTTTTCACGATTGAAATAATGGTTGTCTCTTTAATAATAACAGTTAATGTCATGGTATGACACATTTTAATAATTGTTTGTATGTATTAAATTACGAAAAACATGTGTTGGCAATCGATAATGAAACAAACTCACATGAATCATACATCACCCTGTTGTGGAATCACCGTCTTGGCCATGTAAACGAGAAGCACTTGACAAATCTCTGTCAAGATGGCTATTTAGAGTCAACTGAGCTAAAACCACTTGATAGATGTCACGCTTGATTACAAGGTAAAATGACTAAGATGCCTTTTGGTGGACAGGGTGAAAGGCCCATAGAGCTTCTAGGATTGGTACACACGGATGTATGTGGACCATTTCTAGTATAAGCTAGAGGTGGATATTCTTACTTAATTACTTTTACGGATGATTTGAGTAGATATGGATTTGTCTACATAATGAGTTATAAGTCAGAAGCCTTAGAGAAATTTAAGGAATTCATGAATGAAGTAGAGAATCAGCTTGGTATGAAGATAAAGAATCTTTGATCGGATCGAGGTGGAGAATATCTGAACCAAGAGTTCATCGATCTCCGATAGGAGTCTGGGATTGAATCTCAGCTCACTCCTCCTTATAAACCACAGTGGAATGGTGTTAGTGAAAGGGGGAACCACACCTTGTTGGACATGGTAAGGTCGATGATGAGTCATGCAGATCTTCCATTATCCTTTTGGGGATATAAATTACAAACTACATCATACACATTAAACCGAGTACCAACTAAGGAAGAAAATGGAATTCCCTCTAAGATATGGAGTGGAAAGATACCGATTTTATTGAATACACATGTATGGGGATGTGAGGCATTTGTTAAGGCCTTCTCAGGAAACAAACTAACACATCGAGGAACGATGTTTATCATTATAGGATATCCCAAGGAAATGAAAGGATATTACCTATATAACCCTCAAGACAAGAAAGTGACGGTCGCCAGACAAGTCGTCTTTCTTGAGAGGGAGCAAATCCTCAAGAAGGACAGTGGGAGCAAGATTGACTTTGATGAAGTTGATGCTCATGATACCCAAGAGTTGGTATAGGAACAAGTTCCACAGGACCCCGTGGAAGAGGTTCCAGAAAAAAAATTTCTGCATAGGAGCTCAACAGTGCTAAGGGAACCAGAGAGATTTGGTTTCTTAGTCACTGAGGATGGTGAATCATTATTGTTGGAAAATGATGAACCTATCTACTACAAGGAAGTAGTAGAAAGCTCAGAAGCAGCAAGATGGCTAGAAGCTATGAATTCTGAGATGGATTCCATGTATTAAAACCAAGTTTGGGTTCTGGTCGATGAGCCAGTTGATGTAAAGACTGTTGGATGCAAATGGGTATTCATGAGAAATCTAGACATTTAAGGTCAAGTTAGCACCTATAAAGCAAGTCTAGTGACTAAAGGATTCAGACAGTGTCAAGGAATTGACTATGATGAAACCTTCTCGGCAGTTTCCATGTTTAAATCCATAAGAATCATACATGCCATAGAAGCTTACCATGACTATGAGATTTGGAAGATGGATGTCAAAACATCATTCATGGGAACCATCAGGAAGATGTCTATATGACACAACCAGAAGGGTTTGTGACACCAGGTGAAGCCAAACGGGTTTTCATGTTGCAGAAATCCATTAATGGATTGAAGCAAACACCCAGGTCATGGAACATTCGATTTGATGAAGCCATAAATGAATTTGGTTTCATTATGAATGAATGTGAGCCATGTGTTTATAAGCGGTTTAATGGGGATGTGATCATTATCCTAGTAGTACATGATGACGACATATTACTTATTGGAAACTATGTACCAGTATTACAGTCAGTTAAGGACTGGTTGAACAAGTGTTTTTCCATGAAGGACTTGGGAGATGCAGCCTACATTATAGGGATCAATATTATTCGTGATTGATCCAAGAGGCTACGTGGACTAAGTCAGGGTACATACATTGACCAGATACTAAAGAGATTTAGTATCGAAAAATCCATGTGGGTATTGGTTCTAGTGTCACATGGCTTACATATTTCTACAAAAATGTGTCCCCATACACAATAAGAGAATGATAGGATGAGTAATATCCCATACGCTTCGGCTATAGGATTCAACATGTATGACATTTTATATACCAGGCTTGATGTTGCCTATGAACTGAGCATGGTAGGCAGATATCAAGTAGATCCAGGAGAACAACATTGGACTAATGTTAAAACTATCCTTCAGTACCTAAGAAGAACTAAGGATATGTTCCTAGTGTATGGAGGAGACGAGGAGCATGTAATTAGAGGGTATGCTGATGCTAGTTTTCAAATAGATCAGAATGATCTAAAGTCATAGTCTGGATATGTTTTCTATCTTAATGGTGGATTTGTGAGCTGGAAGAGTTCAAATCAGCCAGTTTTTGCTGATTCTAAAGCGGATTCTGAGTTTATAGCGGCATCTGATGTAGCCAAGGAAGCTGTCTGGAATCGAAACATTGTATAGAAGCTTGATGTGGTGCCTAGCAGTAATTATGACATTACAATGTATTGTGATAATACTACAGTGGTGGCTATTGCAAAAGAACCAAGGTCACATCAACGAACACAACACATACTCCGGAAGTATCACCTCTTGAGGGATTTCTATCAAAGGGGTGATGTTGCTGTGAGCAGAGTATCCACAGAAGAGAACGTGGTAGACCCCATGACTAAAGGCCTATCTCAGCAAAAGCATGAATATCATGTGAGAGTTAGAGGGTTAAATTTTGTTAGCAGTTGGCACTAGTCCAAGTGGGAGTCTGTTAGAGTTGGTGGTCTAGAACCAACTACATTGTACATTATTCATTAATAAAAGCCTTATAAAATCATGATTATTCTTCTGTGTGAAAATGCATGTGAGAATGCCCTAAGGACAACTGTTTCATTAATGGGTCATAGGAGATCCCTGCTATGATGAGAACCTAGAAGTGCCATAACAATATTATTGAATATATGTTCTATGGCCGGATGATATTATTTGAGGGACTCAAATAATATAGGTCATTAGGGGCAAGGACTCATAAAACATTGACGCACCTTCTCATGGTGTAAGCCCTTGGTAATACCCAAGAGGAAATTATGAGAACAAGACCCGCCAGTAAGAAATCCACATTTCATTGTGTCATTGGATGTTCCTATCTATGAACGTGTGTATTGGTATTTAAACATTATGATTATTATTAATGGTTATTACAACTCATTCACTTAGATGTATTGACGAAAACTGTGACGACACACTATTCGCATCGAGGTCAGATATGTTGGGTGTGTCACGAGTAATACTATATTAATAGATAATACGAGAAAGGATTTGTCCCTTCTGTTCTATAACAAAAGTAGATATGTCATGCCCATTTATGGAATTGATATAGCTTAAATAAATCCATGGCCATGGTATGGTATGGGTGAGCTCAATTCCGGGAAGTCAAAGAATGAATAATCGAGAACATGGGTTGATGGCACTATCATGCAACCTAATTGATTAGAGATATCAATAAAAAGGGATTATATTACATGGTAAGCGTTCATAGGAGGTAAAACATCATTGCGGCGTTAAATTATTTCTCTATGGGTGCCTTGGTGTGTTTCTAGAGGCTATCCTTGGACTTTAGGCAGGATCCACCTAATTCCCCTGAGAAAGAGGCCCAGAGGGTCACACACTAAGAGTGACCATGTATCTCAGTTAAATATTAATTTGACAAGTTAAATAAATATTATTCCCGAATCTGGTTTAATAATTATTTAAGCATGTCTGATCATATTTATTTCGACACCAGTTATTTGAGAAAATATAATGTGGGTGAAATAATATATATATTTATTAGCGAGTAATGCATTTACATTTATTTAATAAATAAATATCCATTACTGAAGGTTTAATAAATTTGGTGGAGGAAATAAATAAAATTAAAATAAAAGTACACGCCATGTATATTTATATACACGCCATTTATTTTGTTTTTCGGGATTCGTGAGAAAATATTTTTTATTTATTTAAATGATATTAATTGTAATACATTGGGCGTAGGTCAAGTAATAATGATGGTCAACTTTCATTATTATGACATGGGGTATTACTTAGAATTAAATGAAATGATTAAATAAATTTGGGAAATTAATTTATTTTATTATTCTATGTATTATAATCCAAATTAAATTATTCTCATATAATTAGATCCGTTGATGTGCACAATGGATTTGGAAATTCTCTCAAGCTAAGAAAGAATTCCCTTTTCCACCAAGATTGATTTCAAGTTACGAGAACGAGATCCTCCACCAGATCTAGGTGGTAGAAGGCGGACATCGCAAGAGAATGTTTTTCCACGCTGGCACCCAGATATCCCTTAGGTGACGTCTAGAGGTACGTGGAGCACATGTGGATCACCGCTAAAGGAATCCTTCACTTGGATTCTAAGACGCAATGATGGATCATAGGATCGTGATCGGAGACTCCAACGAAGAAATAATTCCATTGAGGTAATTCTTATGAATTAATTAAATTAATTATAACCAACATATGATGATACTATCTCAAGGGTTCCTTGACTCTTATTTTCTTTTTCGTTCTTCGTTCTATTCCGAATATGCGGCGTTTTAAATCGTGACAGATCTCGGATTGAACATTGTTTAACATTAAAATTAATGTTGGGAAAACCGACCAATGCGCATCCACTGCGCCCAGAACATACAATAATTATATCAGATATTCTCTTAGATAGTGGGTGATATGGAGCTCTCACACCATGGGGTTTAAATTTAATATTGATTGTGCATGTATGTAAGGCACCACAAAGGGTGGGGTAATCACCTGTGAATCATAAGGGATCAGTTTTCTTAGACATAGATTTAGTTTATTTCAATGTAAATTCCCTAACATCTATACCAAAATCCATGTTTAATTGGATTTGACATGAAAATACACTCAATTTCAATTTAATGGTAATGTAAACATTATCTTCTTTGGTGGCCAAATTTATTTATGGTACCGAGAAAATCCATTAGTTCATTGATTATGAAATTAGATATTTAATAGGTCTGATCAGTTAGGACATGGTTATTAGTCACCCTTGGAGAGAGTGTATCATGGATGAAAATTCCATGGCATTAAAATCCTAGCAGGATGACACCGTCACCACTTATACAATAATTATCTCTCTTCTATCAAATAATAAAAAAACTATCAATGGAGATACCCACAGGCTCCATCACTCTTGACCATCATGAAGTTTTGGTTTTATTATCATGGATTATATCACCATTTTCTAAATTAAAATATTGAATTTCTACTTGTAATTAAATATTTCTTTACTGTATTCACTATATAGATTATTATTCCATTAAAATCGAGTCCTAAGTTAAATCAATATGTTTTTTTAAATCTTATAAAAATGATATGAAATTTAAGAGTGGCCATAGTCCAAGGAAGTAAATCCCTTTACAAATATTATAAAATGGCCATATTCATAGTAGGATAAACACATAAGAGAATGAAACCAAGATCCAAATCCAACTCTATCAGACGATTAAAGAAACACAAATAGAAATTCAATGGGTTTAGGAGGAATCTTCTTTACTTGTTAGATTGTAGATCTATAAGACATCACCCTCTCAATTCATTTATGTATCCCACCCTTGAAAAAAATGAATATTGCCTATACACCTAGAAAATGGAATTCAGAAAAAGATCCCCAAAATCAAGGTGAAGACATTGAGACTAACAATGGTTGGTCACAACATTAATTAGTAATCGAACCCTGAGAACCTCATCAATGGGAATCTGAATAAAAATGTATAATAAAAAACAAATCAATATCTTATTCACATGCACTACTAGTGATGATGATCACTAAATCACATCATCTGAGATGTGTGTGGAAAATAAAAAATAGTCTAGATGATTCAGAATAGAGAGAAATAAAATGATATACATGATGGCTTGTTGTAGAATGCCTGAGTTGGAAGAATGCTATAATTTTATCCAAATATAACAAAAATAATTATATTATCTATGATGAATCATACTTAATTTCATAGGGAGTTGATGGATTCTAGTAAGAAAACCATGTTCAAACTACTATGAAGAATCGTCACTCATCTCCATAGAATCAATGAATGTACAGTTTTGTTAACAAAACAAATAGGTGAATCCAAAAATTAATATTCTTATACTCATCCAATTTTCTAAATATGATCAATTGCTACACAAAAATCCATTTTAAATCATTCTTCCCAAAAATATATATCATCCCCATGGATAGACTCCGTAGCATGAAGTGTTAAATAATGAATTCCCTCAATATATGAAAAAATAAAATAATGTTTATTCATAACCAATAAAAATACCTCATTTTACTATGAATATTAATAGAAAACATCAAAAGTTATAGTAGAAGTAGCTTTCTACTTTCCCAAGGCCCCAATTGCAGATTATTCATCTTGTTCCTGTAGAGGAAAAAATAAATTATAACCATAATTTGATTCAAAGAATCCTAATGATTGGGATTCAATTAAAATTTATTATAATGTAATGAGTTAATAATAACTTCACATGGTTTCCAAGCTTCCTAGATACATGGAGGCAACATTATATTTATATGAATCAAGATACGCATTATTCGGAAGAAATTTCTCACCCTAATCTCATTCATGAAAGAGGGGGGGGGGGAATTAAAATAAATACATATTATGTAATACCACATTTTCAATCAAATCAGTGAGATGGAGAGGCCAAAAAGAATTATGGAATAGTCATGTGGGGAAGATCAGGGATAGTGGGGTTGAACAGGGAAGGTCAGTGATAGTGTGGGATAAGAGAGGAAGTTCGAGGATAGTAGGGGCCATCTAGTGGGTCTAATAAGGATGGCCCAATGGTCACTAAAAGAGGGGGGTGGGTCACAGTCTATGGGTCTATTGGTGTACACAGTGCATGTGGACGTTGAAGTTGGGGTTACAGAGGGTGGATATCATAGTGATGGATAGTGGTGGAGCACAAAACAAGGGTCTTCGAGGGTAGTGGTGGTCGTGGAGAAAGGATAGAGTCACAAAGGTAGGGGCAGAGGTGGAGGTAATCATGAAGAGCAGGGATTACATGTGTGTAAAGTGGATGGGGGGAAATTAGGGTTTGGAATGGGTATTGATTTTTAAAAATAAAATAAAAAATATATAAAAATACAATTTAGTCTAAAAAAATAAAAATAAAATACACATATATATATAGATGGAATAAAATTGTATACAAAAGTTATTTTATATAATAATATATAATAAGATCTCAATACAAGAATATCAATTGTTAATAAAATAATTTTATTAAATTTATTTTTATTCTTATTATTTATTAAATCATAGTAAATTATTTTCTTAACTTATATCGGTTCGACATAATTATGTTTATTAAAATTAAATATAAAAATTAAATAATCGTGTATATTTATATTATCCAAAACATATATAAATATATAATATATTGCAATAAATATATTTTTTCATAAAAATTATTTAAATTATTATTAATTAAACAACATTGAAAAATATTAACACAATTGATATTTAGAGAAAATTGATAAATAATATCATTGAATGATATATTTTTAATATGGACTTATGAAATGGATATTAAATTCGGTCATACAAATAATAATATATAAAAAATTAGTTTTCTACATGTTGGATAATGATAAAATCTCTTTTTTTTGAATGGATTATTCTAAAAAACAATTAATTTGTGGTAGAAATATTTTTGGTAATTGTTATTATTTCTATAACATTCTTGTGTTGATAAAAGAATTATATTTATTAGTATGATAAAGTAATATATTTATTTATTGGTAAAAGATATGTTGGTATTGAATGATCAATATCATCATATATATATGTTGGAAAGAAAAAGTGTTGGTATATAAAATTAATACAATTAAAAGATAATATCTATTGGAATTTCCCATTTGTACCACCAGATATATTATTTATCAATAAATTTATTTTTGTGTTAATCATTTTTTGGTTGAGGATACATGGAATTAATGGGAGATCATGACAACAGATACTATATAAATCCGAAATCTGTTTCCTCACAATAGGACATGTTCTTATGATGGGTATGAAATGTGCCACTCACACCCTCCAAATGAATGTACGGAATGTGGTGAGTAAGAATCTCAAAAATAATTCCCCCAGGCCCGGTATATCTGCATGAGAGCCCATAACCCCAGTTCTCCGCAACCTTCAAAAACACACCATAATTATTATTTGAAATTACAATCCTTGTAGTATCATTCAACAAGTTATGGAATCAAAAGACATCGGGTGCAATCCAGAATAGATTCCATTTCCAGTAAACATTTAATAAGGCTCTATAACCTATGTAGAATTTTTTTTCATGAAGGTATTTCAAATCCCTTATATTATTTATTGTGTGTTGTGAGATAATTTAATCCATTAGAATTATGTAACATGATTACCAATACATTAAATAAATCTAATTTAATGAGATTGTTAATCAGGATTTCGTTGTTCGGTCTCCCTGAATCTATCTAGAAGGAGGGTGAAACTATATATGTGAATTGGATAAAAAAATTCATTGCCTAATAATCACATTAATTCCTTAATAAAACATTGTAATAACAAACCGCCTTCATAAAATCACATAAGAATCTTCAAATTCATTACATATTCACTTGTTAAAATTGTTATTCTTGAACCCATAACTCTAATGATCAATTTTTGTGGGATACCCCCAGGTTGTCAAAATGTTTATAAAAGTTTTGGTTGGTATACATTGTTACAATATGTGTATAATTATTAGATATGTGATTTTTTATGCATCATTTTCTCTAAAATCTATATCAATTACTACTGGTAGTGATGAAACAAATATTGATGGGTCTGTCGAAACCAATTCATCAACCAAAATTGATGCTACTATACATCCTCCTCCACCTAATCTTCAACCTTTGACTTGAGATGAAATTAGACCCACTTCTGACTTATATTCAGATACTAATACTCCTAACAATAGTTATTATTATTATTATTAGTTAACCCTAGAATGGTATTATAGGGTTATAAGACCTCCTTCAGTGTTTAACCAATATGATATGGATTTTGTGTATTTATATTCCCCAGGATATTGTTAATGATGATCCTAATACTTACAAGAATTACCATAATAATAAATATACAAAGAAATATCTATTTACCATGAATAAAGATCGGCACACCTTAAAGAAAAAACCACACATGGTCTATCATATATGAACCACCCAAAGAAAAAAGTAATTTGATTTCTGTGGATTTATTAAATAAAGATAGTTAAAAAAAACTAAAAAGAAAGGTAAATTTAATTCATGAATTTTTTCCAAGGGATTCAATCAACGATAATTAAAATATTTTTCTTAATTGTTTTCACTAGTTGGTAATTATTTATCAATAAGTTTGTTTCCAAAAATTTCTCATTATAATTAAAAATAAATTGAAAAACTAGATGTGTAAATTTCCTTCCCTAGGGGTCAAATTAATGAGAATTTATAGATGAATAATTATGATGTTTACTCTAAATAATTTAAATCTAACTGAATTTTAATTTTAAATAAATCAATATATAGTTTAAAATATCCTTTAA
The DNA here is from genome assembly GCA_963277665.1 of Viscum album. Classification (NCBI taxonomy): domain Eukaryota; kingdom Viridiplantae; phylum Streptophyta; class Magnoliopsida; order Santalales; family Viscaceae; genus Viscum; species Viscum album. Next base: position 1,390,021,996 of record OY728160.1, read on the forward strand.
GGATGTGGTATATAAAATTTTATTCCTTTATTCGTGATAAAATTTCAGTACAAACCATTATAATTATTCGGTTTATTTGAAATCAATCAAAAATATAATTATTTATCTACTCATATATATTGATAACATGGTTATTATTTTCAATAACATGAAGCTTATTTCTACTGTTAAATATAAATTACAAAGTGTTTTTGAAATGAAGGACTTAGGGGCCTCTTAAAAGATTCTAGATATATAAATAATTAGGGATAGACCAGATATACTGATATGACATTCCCATAATTATTATAATAAAAAATTTCTAAAAAACTACTTTTTGAATCTCTCAGACCGATTATTGTACCGTTTTAACAATATTTTAAAATTTCATTTACTCGGTCACCCAATGATGCTGATGAGGTACAGTTTATAATAAAAAATAATTATGTCAATATATTTTGTATAATCGTGAATTACCTAATTTTCAATCATTCTTATATAGACATTGAAATTTTCTCCCTTTGAAGATTTATGATTTGTCCATGGAATCTACATCATCTTTCATTGAATTGGTTTCTACAATATTTTTTAGGTAATTTTGATTTAACTTTGTGTATGGTAAATATGTTGTGGTTGCTAAAATAATTGAAGTATATGTAGATTCTAACTATGTAGGAAAAATTGACACTACCAAGTAATTAACTATTAATGTTTCACTACTTTTAGAGCCCTTATTTTTAGGATAAAATTTTTACAAATAATAACTTTTTGAAAAAACCAAAACATTAAGAATAAGAATAATACAATAAAATAATAATAATAACTGATGATGAAAAATGAAATAATTTTATTATTATAAATAAAATGGTTCATATTTAAAAGATCATGGTCCATTTAGTCTTTTTATTGTGTGTCACACATGCTATCATTCATATATTAATTTCAAAATAACTCATGATGTTATAAAAATATACCCATCATGGATGGGATTTGAAATAATATTACAATTTACTCAACATGGAGGTACATGAATGATTAATTAATTAAAATTTAGATTTCATAGTTTCTAATTTGCATGGTATTAGTAAATTTAATATTATTTTTTTTCAATAATATGGTTATTTGTAAAAAAAATTACTTATTAAGTGAAATAGGATACCTCACTTGAGAATGGTTTTATAGGAAAATAAAATATGGTTTTACCTGGGGTACTATATTCTATTTCTATTATGGTTAGTTATAAAAACACCTCACATATACTACCCCCATTAAAATTAAAGTTACTTTTCCTTACTATATGTTCCACTATAAAATTGTAAAAATATATTTCTTATTGTTAACATTCCAATCTCGCATTCCCACATATCCTAAGGATAAAATCCCTATATTAACATACCATGAATTTTTATTGGTGTAGAATACATTAGATGTCTAATATGTTGTTTTATTTTATTTTATTACATCATCCTTTACAAATTTTATTGTGTTATTTTTATTTTACTGTTTTCATTTCCTATTATCCACCTACCTAGTAAACTTATCATTTTTTTTTATCATTTTTCATTTCTGTTGGAGGTAAATGTTTTAAAAACAGTATTTAACTATATTTTTGGGTTACTGCATTTTATTTTAACAAATCTTTGTTTCCTATATGTTTTATTTAGTTTTTATGAGAGATAATATTACTAGTTCTAATTATTCTATTTCTAGTGTTTATCTTACTTTATTTCTTTTCAAATTAGAATGGAATTAAATTTCTTATTGTTCCCTAAATATTATTGTCATGTTTGACCTTGATTTATTTTCAAGTGAAATTATTTTACATCCATGATTTTATAATTGTTCATTCCTACTAATTTTTATAAATATTTAAGAACATGTAAATTTAGCAATACATTAACATACTCTAAATTGGTACAACTTCTCTCTCAACCTCCTTCAACATGTCGCTTTACTTTATGTACATTACATCATTAGAATAACCTAGGTGATTACATGGAAGGTTTAGTTAAATCGAAACTAGTTCCGCCCTCAACTTGACTAAATTGGAAAAAAATCGTCATATTCATTATATATATTATCACCTCTAACTGCGAATCTATGATTTTTTTCTGACGCCGTATTTACGATTTTATATGATGTATTACAAATATGTAACCTTGGTTTTTGGGGTGTTAATTTATTGTTTCATGTTTATTATGATTATTTTTCACCTTATGTATCCTTTTATTTTTCCCATAAAAAATTATTGGTAATGAATTATTTTAATAATTGTTTATTATAAATACATGTTTATATTTATATTTTATTAGTGTTAATATATTGATCCATGTTCGTATTTCATATTTCATATTTTATTTCTCTATTTTAATTTACGTGTTTTTTAAAAATTATCTATTTTATTAATTTAAACTATGAGTTCAATCTATCTACAGTTACATATTTTGAAAACCCAACACATGCATGATATATAATTCTTAACATTAAGGTAACATCTACATCATGAAAAATATTTTTAATTGGAAACTACATGAATTGCAATCATGTTTAGGTCCTTAAATGTCAGACAAACTCACCTTATTCTAATTATTTTAAAGTTTCTACATTCTATATTATATTCTATATGAACTATTGGAGTTTTTTTATAATGTGGAAACCTTTTCGCAGGGTCAACTAGATGTTTAGTCAATTTTATATTAAACTGGATAAAATTTAAATACTATGATTCTCAATCCTCTCAGGCATTGAAGAGATGAATAAAATGATATTTATAATGAACAAAGCCTTAAATAAAAAATTTCACAAGTTATTTATTTCCCTATAAATAATGATATTACCTTTTTTATAAGTACATTATATGAATTCATTTTGATTTTATATTCATGTTAGACTTTTATGTAACTATAGAAACACATTCATTTGTTTTGTAATATATTTTATTTATTTAAAAATTTCAAAAAAAATTTTATAAAGGGTTACATAATTGACATAATTAGATAGAGAAACAAATAAAAGGTAATAGTGATCTCTATTCAATAATATGAAATTTGGGATCTAAATAGAGAGATGGAAATTTAATTTCTTGTTATAACAGGTTCTAGAATTAATGTGGTTATTTATGATCATAATTGATGATTGATCCATCTTTTTGGATTTTTTAAAAGGGAAAAAATTATAATTGAGATCTTTTATTATCAATTATTTTTTAAAAAATACTAATTATTTTTGATTTTTTTTAAATAATATAAATAATGTTACAGAGAAAAAAGGTATTTTATTTTAACTATGGGGGAGAGGGATAATATAAGGTTGTCTATATAACTAGGTTTCAAGATGAATAATTATTCCTCCTTTTAGTGTAATAACTTATAAATTATGTTCAAATATGGGAAAATTGATGTGTAATGAAAATTTCAAAGGTGAATTATAGTGGGTGACTTCATTAAATACAAGTTCTGATGAAAATCTATTTATGGGAGTGGTAATGAATTCATAAGATAATTTTACCAATATTATACTAGAAGAAAAATTATGAAGGTATAATGATACCATTGGTGGTCTATCAATATATAATTTAACTCTCATGGGTCCTTGCCCTATGTATTTTAAATATGGTATTTTTGTTAATTTTTTGTTTGGATTCTCCTTATAACCATTGTCTTCCAACTAGGGAATCCAATTCCTTTGATAAATTTACTTCTCTTTTCAAGTTCACTATACCACAACATAGTCATCCAAAGGTGCATACATATATATATTTCACACATGATAAAATTATGAAGACATTTTCATTTTTTCCTTTCCTCCAAAACATCTTACTTTATTTTTCATTAACCATTAAATTTTTTCAAATGATTTACCATGTAAAATGTGAATGTTGTTCAAAAAACACTATATACATTACACTTGTATAAACTAAGAATACCTTAACATTAAAATTATGGACCATCAATATAGATTTAGAAGCTATCAATAAGTGATATTTTTCATTATTATGATTTATAATAATGAAATAAGAGATTGAACAATTATAATCCAACTTTTGTGTGAAAATCGCTCACTACTTTATTGATTAATTGACGGAAATATATTATTTATTAGGGATTTTTTTTTGTTATAGATTAATAGGTATATACCCTAATACAATTACGGAATATTTTTTCTTTTCAATTTTCAAAAGATTTTCCTTATTTGATTCTCTTGAATCTCTAATATTAAATTTTTCTACTGGAAAACATTATTCCTTTTGAAATATATCTTATTGTTATTAATTGTTATTTTTTAATTGGTTGATAATAATATATGAATATCATAGTGGATTATTATTCAATATTTTGTTTGGTTCCCTCTTGAATGAACCTTCCAATTTCTATAAAATAATTTCTCCTCATCCCTTGTCGGTTATGAATTTTCTTTCCACTATCATCATGAATTGAATGAATCAAGACATTAGAGGGGATTTGATTTTTTTTGTAGTTTAGTAGTTCCCTAACGTAATCATATTATGGTTGAAATTGTGTTATGGATTTCTTAACTATGTTCCTACGTTGATTCTAAATAATTTTTATTATTTAATTTTTTATAGGATAGCATTGGCCACACATTATGAAATAATATGCTTAACCCTGTTTTTATATTCGTCATGTTTCTACAAATATGGTGTAAAATTCATAAATTACATAACATTATATGTACAAAAACACATGATATATAATTGATAAATTGAAATTTAATATTATAATATGTGTTTAAATTTAAAATATTACAACATACTTAAATTTCTATTTATTACGATGAAATTGTTTTCCCTATTATGTTTAATTTTTTGAATATATACTTAATGTTAAATAATATTAATTAGCAATTTTTATTATTATATATGATTCAGTATGTGATTAAGGAAACTATGATCCCTTTTACCATATATATCACACATTGAAATTAAAATTATGTTATTTATTTAATTAATTAAAGAAATGAAGATAATAATAATAATAATAATAAATTTCTATGATTATTTCACCAGTTGTTAAGAATTGTTAAATTAGGTTGTTGCATGCTTTTTCTGCTAATAATTACATTCACATTGGATAACCAGATGTGAACCCCACCTTTTATCATGGTGAAAATAATGAGATACCATACATGAATCCTCTCCATGGTTGCTCTAAATAATTTTAATCTAACCATTTTTTCATGTTCTTAAAAATTTTGCATGTTATAAAACATTACTCAATGAGGTGTTTTATAAAATTTGATTCTAGTATGATTGATTACAATTATACTATGAGACTATATTATTTTTATCAATGTTTAAAAATCAATCAAAATTTTAATTCAATATCCACTCTTGTATGTTGACGACATGGTTATTATTTTCAATAACAAGAAACATATTATTGGTCTTAATGTAAGAACCAAGACTTTAAATCAAGGTTCGATACATTAAAAATAATTTAAAATACCAATTATAAACATAATATGGATTCCTTTTGAGGATAAAATTTTTTGGGGTGTCTTGGTATTTTTAGGATATTGGAACCTGGACCGTTGGAGGAAAAAACATCACTAAATAGTTAGAATAAATCTTTCAACCCAACATTAATGGAATCTACAAACCATGCAGGGCTTGAAAATTGGGTGGGGAAGAGGGAACACTTTACACTAAATGTGTTCTAGGGGTCATAATCTAGTGAGAAATGTCTTTAGTTTTTAGTATTGGATATTATCGTGGTTAGCGCAATGTTTCCCTAATCATGCAGCCTAACCGTGATGGCACCCTCCAAAAGCAATGAGAGGCACACATCTGGCTGATGGTTTGTCCAACCACACAACCAAACTACTAGAGTCCTTTTTGGTGAGAAAAATTATAAAAATTCACTGAAGTAAATGTTTAACCCCACCCTTTCCACCTTTTCTCATTCTCATGAACAATAGAGCTCTTCCTCTCTCTTTTTGACCTCCCAAATCACTTTTTCATTGTTTATTATCCCATATCACTATCTGGACTCTGAAAAGATGCTTTTTTGTCACATTATATGCACATATGTAGGTACTCACCTCAACATAAATCATTTTTTTCTTATTCCTATCGGTTGTACTGTTTTCAGGCGAACTAATATGCCATATTTTCAGTGTGTGGATGTGTTCTTCAGTTTCCTTCAAATTCATGTCAAACTAAAGGCTGATACAACACAAGGAGAGTCATGTGATATTAATGTAGGTGTTATATAAGTCATCCCTCATGTATTACCATTTTATTAATTTTTGTTGTAGTGTACACATTTATTTCATTGGGAGAAGTTTATTAAATTCATTTTCCTTGATTATTGTAATTGTGTGCCTGTTCTAGATCATTCTTAATAAATGATATTCAAAATTTTGTTTCATGATACCTCATTAATATCTACACCAATTATGTTTTTTCCCTTAATTATTCTTTTAGTGGATCTTTATGATCGTTTATGTCATTGTTCAGGTGTTCAATGGATTTACCCTATTAATTGTAAGCCCTTATTTAAAAAATGATTTATGAATTTTAATGGTTATCCTTGTTTATGATAATGTCCCATGACCTTTCAAAGTTATGTGTTTTAATATAATTAAGGAATATTAAATATGAATGGAATGTATACTATGTATATGACTTGGATGGAATGAATGTAATTAAATGGACTTGTTGAATTTCCACGGAACACCTTTAAATGATTATTTGAAGGAAGAGGGGTGATGCTAATAAATTTATTGAGTAACTTCAGAAATAAATAATTACATGTCATATTTAACTTGGAACACCATTGAATGGAAATAGCTGTAACCATATGATTGATAAATATGAATGAGTATTTCAGGACCAAATGTATTTAATGAATTAATTATAAGGTTACTAATGAATACAGACCATAAAATATTTACATGTGTGGTCAGACTCAATATAGAATTGAATTACCAAGGGAATTCCTTGAGAACTCATGGAATCTATTCATATTCAATGATGAAGGTTGATAAGGGTGATACCCACCACGGAACCCAACCTTTTTCTACTTGTTGATGCCCGATTGGACACTGTATGATCACTCCATTATCACTATAAGATTACTTATATACACTCCTTGAATCCAATATGATGTCTATAGACATTTATCTACATGATTACGCCCATCGGGCCTAGAAATTTCATACCCATTTTACAATGGATGAGATACTTGGACACTATTATAATAACATTATTATGGAATTCTATGGGAGATGCCCCATGATTACACGCTGATAGCTATAGCAGGGAAACATGTTATTACTGATTTGTCTTGAACATGAGGTCAAGGGTTCCTTTGTTATTACCATAGATACTCATTGTTTTCATTATTATTATTAGATCACTTGTTATATCTTGGATCCCTCACTACCATTACCCTGTGATATAATTAGTGTTGTTATATTTCACAAGACATATATATATATATATTTGAAAATAAATAATTAAATGACTATGTGTAGATCCCCTGACCTATGCTCCCAGATCTGGTACAAAAAATACTTTATATATTTTCTTTATTTAAATGAAACTGAAAAAATAAAAAAATTTATAAATCATGATCTTTTCTGGTTTAGTATTTGGAGGAAAAGGACACCTTACATTTTACAAAAATAAAAATAGTAATAAAAAACAGTGATAAATATTTATTAGCGCTAGCTTATTATCAAGATAAACTCCATAAAAGCACTATATAAACCCGAAAACATTTTATAAAAACATAGGGTGATAAAACATTCAAGTATATTTGTTTTTTAAAATATAGTGAAAAACCATTTTTGAATAATGTTTATACCCTATGGAAAAATGATTTTGGAAATACATTTGAAAATAATTTTGAAAATATATCTGAAAAATAATTTTGATAACTACTTTTATAGACACATTAATTTGGAAAAAACATTTGAAAACCTTTTTAAAATACTTATAATTTTGAAAACATAGTTTTTAATACACCTTTGAAAATATAATAGCTTTTCGAAACTCTTTTGAATATAATTTAAATACCTGTTTTTGAAAATTCATTTGACAATACTTACGCCTTTGAAAAAATATAAATATTCTATTTTGAAAATTACATATAATTTTAGAAGTTTAAGAATGATTGGGAAAATACATACACTTTTGAAAACACTATAATATATTTTGAAAATACTTACACATGAAAACACTTTAAAATAAACTAGTGGTTTTTTCAGAAAACACTAAGTAATATTTTTAAAACAAAACTTTTTGGGATATTTAAACATTGAAGGATGCCTTGGACCTACCCACATGTGATAGGAATGGGTACCCCTTACTCCCATTCTTATATATTATGTTAAAGGACCATTTTTTAAAAAAAAACATTTTTTATCTTGCATTATATATATTCATTTACATTAGTGTTTTTGATTTAAATAAAAAAATAGTCATTTAAATACACATGACCTATTACAATTACATAAATATTAATATTATTAGAAAATAATCACTTTTTATATTTGGAACATTAAAATATTTAGTATGGACTATGAATAAAATTATTAACATCCATGTAATTAAACATTCCGATAAATCTCGTTCCATTAAAACATTAAAATTTATTTTTTAAAACACATCCCTAAATAAAATTATTAAATACTCCTTTTCTTAAACCACTATTTCTTGCACTAACACAATATATAAACCTTCCACATAAAAATTGTATTTATTATATATTGAAAGTCACATGAAATAATAGACAGTTAATTTTGATTCCATAGAGTAATCATGAGCACATAAATATAATAATTTATGTTAATGGCTTCCGTAATAGTAATTTTATAATTATTATTTTCACAAAATAAACCCATTAATAGTATATAGATATATATATTTTTAATATTTTTAACAATTATAAGAAAAGATATATATACCCTTAAATTATAGAATTTATAGAAAAACTAAATAACCTATAAGAAAGATAACAGCAATATCTTCAAATTTATAAATTCTTCATTTCATAATTAAAAAAATATTAAGTCAGATGACACCATTATTTTAAATGAATAATATATTCATTTTGAAACATGAAATAAGGGAAAGGAATATATATATATATGTATATATATAAATATAAATATATATATATATATTGAATGAAACCCTTGAAATTAATTTAAATAACATTCATTCCTAATTACAATATTCGAATAAAATTCATTACATATAAAACGTGGATTTTAGAATTTAAAATTCAAAGACATGCTTGTATATACATATTTATATACCATTGATTTAAATTCTAAAACATGTACATTATGAAATTGAATATTATACACATGCATAATATATATAATTATGTTTGAAACTATTAAATTAGAAAATATATATATATATATATATATATATATATTTGTGTGTGTGTGTACTTATTTACTTGGAAAAATGAAAATTGGGAATGATACCATAATAGACCATCACATGATAAAAAATATGAAACTAGAACTCATTGATAAATGATTGATCCTAGAATTGATCAATATATATGTCTATAATATAAACAAACAATTCATAGCATATACACATATATACATATAATTTTGAAACGATAGTTTTAAAATAAAAATTCCCCCTTACCTTTCTATGAACTGAATGAATAATTAGATGGAAATGGTGGGTTCTTCTTCTCATCAAGTGAAGGTGTAGCCTTCTCTATAGGGGTGTTGGGGCTAGTGGGTACAAAGAGGATAGAATGAAAAATGATTCATATTTTGGGTGGGTTGTCTAATGAGGTGTTCTTCCTTTATAAAAAATAGTGTTTATATATAGATATAGCTCTCCAAAAAAGCTAAAGAAATGACTAAACATAAACAATATTTAGTTTTTGTTACTTACATGTGAAGCATCTGATGAATACAAATCTAAAAAAGCTAAAAAGGTGACCATGTCTTCTTCCACATGACTTATGGGTGAGGTTAATGACCTGTGGCTAGATATAATGGTCACGAGGAGGGTAACACCTCAGGTTGAAGACAATGTGGATTGAATTTTCCTACATCTGTATAGCTTGCAGAGGAAGGATTGGTTGGTTTATGGGAGGAGAAGGGCTTCTGATGGAATTTATGGTCATGATTGAATGGATTAGATTGTTAAGGGATTAGGGTTCCACGAGTGTTGGTTCAATGAAAACAATGTCAACATGGGGGTTTCAGGGGTGGTTGTTAGAGAAGCTGGCTCCGGTGGTGGAGAGATCTATGGTCGATTATAGATGACAATAGATTGGACAACACTGGCCCTTGTTGTTAAAGTGGATTCCAATGGGGAAGAGGTCGATGGATGTAGGGGCGGTCGGCGGTCGAGCGACGACCCGAGGAATAAGAGGTGGTGGTTTATTTTTTTTTTCATTTTTTATTTTCTTTTCATTTCATTTATAATGTTTATTATCCATAATAAGTCTTATATATAGGTAAATATATTTATTAATTATGATTATGACTCAATTAAATAGGACAAAATCCATTATTCATAATATATTCCCAAATAAGTTTTCATTACCTTTGTAAAATAATGTTACTATGTTATTATTTTACAAGTAATAATTTTATATACATCTTGATTTAATCAACCATCGATTTTATTGATAATATTTAGTATTATTTTATTTCATTTTATTAATTTCATCTATGTATAACTCAATTTGATTACATTTTAATTATAGGTATCAAAAATCATTAATAAAAAAATATTTTACAATATGGATTGTAATACTAATTATTATATATATAAATACTATTTATCAAATAAGAATATCTTAGATGAATTAAAACTATTACAACTTTTGATATCCAAAATTATATGTTTCTTAAAAGAAATATAATGAATCAATATTATATATGTTCAACATGAGGTTCTAAAAACATAGAAAACACAAAAAATATTTAAACATGATCCTTCAAAAAATGATTCTTTATATAAATAATGTCATCAAAACACATTGAAATAATGATAAGAAATTAATTTAGAATAATGAAACTACACTACCTTTATTTTATGGAAATATAATGTATATGTTATATGTCATCAAAATTTATTAACATGATCTCAAAATTAATAAGGAAATATTTTTATGTTTATGATTGATAATACTTTAGTTGGAATTGAATATAAATCAATTCAATTAAATAATCATTTATTAATAAAACTCCACTTAGATTTTTTGGGCTTTTACATTCTACCACCCATAAATATAATTTCTTCCTAATTTTTTTAACTTAGGGAAAAATTCTAAAATTCCATTTTCAGAATTTAGGGATCTAAAATTACTAGAATTATAAATTCTTAATGTTTACTGAACTTCTTAGGATTTAAAATAATTTTTGTAACTCTCAAATTTTACCTCAATATGAAAGGCTAAATAGAGGTATTATTAAAAGAGAATATATAGAAAATAAATTTATTCTAGCCAAACATCCTACTCTATGAAGTTATCTAAACAATGCCTTTGATACCAATTATAGTGCCCCAAACCCAAGCTCCAGAAATCTAGTACTAAAAATGATCTATATTTTTATATATAAAATACACTAAAAAATATACAGACATTTACCAATGAGGATCTTTTCCTATTTAGTATATGGAAGAAAAGGACCACTTTTACATGTTATAAAAATTAATCCTATAATTAAAAAAAGTAATTAACATTTTTTGTGATAGATCATTGTCATAATAAATTCCATAAAAGAATTATATGAACATGAAACCATTTTATAAAAAAACTAGGTGAGAAAATTTTCCAAGGATAGGGTTTTTAGAAATCCAGTGAAAAACATTTTCAAAAATACTTATTCCCTTTGGAAAAATTCATTTATAAATTCTTTTGAAAATAATTTGGAAAGTATTTCTTTTAAATAATTTGATAAATACTTTTATAGATACATTGATTTCAAAAACACTCTATAAAAACAATTCAAAATACTTTTTATTTAGAAATCATAGTTTTTAAAAGACAATTAAAAATATAATAGATTTTGAAATCTCTTTTGAAAATCATTCGAAAACATTTTTTTGAAAATGCCTTTGAAATAATGTATGCTTTTTAAAACATATAAATATAATCTTTTGAAAAACATAAACAATTTTATAATTTCATGGAAGAATCTAAAAATACATACACTTTTGAATAAATTATAACACATTTGGTAGATATTTATGCTATAAAGTGATTTAAAATAAACCAGTGGTTTTTCAGAAAATACTAAGAATTTTTTTAATCAAAACATTTTCGGATACCTTAAAATTGAAGTATGTCATGGTCCTACCCACTTGTGATTAGAATTGGTACTCCCCACTCCCCTTCTGTTGTACAATGTTCAAGAGACATTTAAAAAACATTTTAAGCTTGTTTTACATATATTCATTTTCCACTAGGGATTTTTTTTTAAATTTCCCTAATTACATAGGAAATTTTACAAATATATATATATATATATATTTATATTCTATAAAAAACAGTTGTTATATTTGGAACTACAAAATATTTTGCATGGATTCTCAATAAAATTATCAACATCCTTGTTATTAAACTTTTTGATAAATCTATTTCCATTGAAACATTAAACATTATCTTTCAATACTCATCCATAAACTAAAGTAGAAAATACTCATTTTTTTAAAACAAAATTTCAAGCTTTAACACAATATATAAATCTTTCACATAAAATAATTTCTATTATAAATTGAACGTCACATGAAATAGAAGACATTTAATTTCTTTTTCTTCGAATTATCATTAGCATATAAATATAAGAATTTAAAATAACGACCTGAATAATAGTAATTGTAGAATTACTATTTTCACAAAATAATACCACTAACAATTTATGATTATATATAATTTTACTCTCTGGAAAATTTATTAGAAAAATTAAATATACCCTTAACATATAAATTTAAAATCCAAACAATATCTCCTATACAAAATATTAATGTAATATTTTACAAATAAATATTTCTTCGTTATTTAATTTAAAAATATTTAGTTGGATGATTTCATGAATTGAAAAGAATTATATATTAATTTCAAAATATTAAAGGAGGGAAAGGAATATTTATTTATATAGATATATTTAAGGAAAACTTTTACAATTATTTAAATAGTTTTCATTAGTAATTGCAATATTGGAAGATGATGTAATACTTGTCAAACTTGAATTTTAGAATTAAAAATGCAATGACATGCATGTATATACATATTTATATATAATAGATTTAAATTCAAAAACATGGACAAGATGAAATTCAAAATCATACACATGAATAATATATATGTGAGTGTGTCTGTATATATAATCATGAAATTATAAACAATATATAAGTACTTATATACGTGGAAAAACGAAAATTTGCAATGATAACATAATTGATGATCTCATGATAATAAATATAAAAGTAGAACTCATGGATAAATGAGTGATATTGGAATTTATCAATACAGATTCCTGTAATATAAACTTCAAATTCATAGCATATACACATATAAACTTAGAATTTGGAAATGATAATTTTAAAATAAAAATTTCCTCTTACCTTGTAGTGAACTGAATGAAGAGGTAGGGGAAATGGTGGGTATTTAATCCCATTGTGTGAAGGTGTGGCCTTATGAATAGGGGTTTTTGGAATCAGTGGGTAAAAAAATGATTGAATGAAAAAGGAGTTTTCTTTGGGGTGGGGTTTTCAATGAGGAATATTTCCTTTGTGAAAAATGGTGTTTATATATAGATTTAGCTTCCAAGAGAATGTGGAAAAAATGACTGAATATAAACAATATTCTATTAACTTTACATATAGGTGAAAAGTAGATGACTAAAAATTATCAAAAAACACCAAGGTTCCAGTGGGTTCATCCACATGAATTACGGGTGAGGCCGATGATTATTGGCTAGATCTAGTTGTAACATGGAGGGTAACACCTTATGAGGAAGGTAAAGAGGTTACTATATGTCCAAATCATCATATCATTGCAGAAGAATACATAGATAGATCATGGGAGAGGGGCCCGTTCAAGACAATATGGGAATGATCTAACTGATCAGACAGTCATAGGATTTGGGTTCTGCTAGTGACGTTTTGATGAATGTTGTGTCGACATCGGGGTTTTAGTGGTTGTCGTTACAGAATCTTACTCCAATGGTTCAGAGATATACGGTTGATTATGAATCATGATATACCAGAAGATGTTGGTCAATGTTGTGAATTGGATTATGATGGGGAAGAGTTCAAAAGCTATAGGAGCTGTCAGCAATCGAACGACGACCTAAGGGAGAAGACGTGGGGGTTTCATTTTTTCCATTTTATATTTTTCTTATCATTTTTTATCCATTCCTTTTGTACTTAATCAGTCATATATATATCTGTGGGTGTTTGTGTAAATATATAAATATATAATAATTATGATTATTAATAATTTAAATAGAACAAAATCTATTATTCATATTATATTCCCAATTAAGTTTGAATTACCTTTGTCAAATAATTTTAATAAGTTATTATATTACAATGAATATTTTAATATACATCTTGATATAATCAACCGTCGTTTTTATTATTAATATTTATTATTAATATAATTTTATTTTATTAATTAATATTATGTATAACACAATTTGAATACCTTTTAAGTCTACGTAAAAAAATTACAATTAAAATAATTTCATACAATATGGTTTATAATGTTAATTATTATATATATATATATATTGTTAATAAAATAATAATATCTTCAATAAATCAAAACTATTAGACATTTTGATACCCAAAATGATATGTTTCTGAAAAGATATAGAATAAATCAATATTATATATGTTTAACATGAGTTTCTAATAACATAGTAAACACATAATATATTAAAACTTGGGATTTAAAAAAAGTTTCATTATCTATAGAATGTCATGAAAACACATTTTCTTAATTATTATAAATTAGTATATCATCATGAAACAACAATAACATTATTTCATGGAAACAAAATGTATATACTATATGTAAACATGATTTATTAACAAGATCTAAAAATTAATAAGGAGATATTCATAAGTTTGTGTTCTATTATACTTTAGTTTGTATTGAATAAAAACCAATTTATCTAAATAATAATTTATTAAAAAACTCCCCATTGAAATTCCAGGATGTCATATTCTACCCCCCATAACCAGAATTTCATCCTCGAAATTTTGTTGTTGTTATTAGTGAAAATTTCTGAAATTCCACTTTCAAAATTTAGATAACTTGAATTACAATAATTATATATTCTTCAAGGTTACTCAACATCCTAGGATTTAAAAGTTTCTTTGTAACTCACATATTTTTTCTTCTATCTTACATGTTAGAAAATATAATCCTTATTAAAAGGGTATACATAGAAACTAAACTTATGATAACAAACGTACTAATATCAAAAGTTATCTAAACTATTCCTTTGATACCAACTATAGGGCCCCAGAATCATGCTCCTAGATATGGTATTAAAATATATTAAATTTTTTATTTAAATGAAACTAAAAAATATGAAAACATTTACAACTAAGTATCTTTTCTGTAATAGGATTTAGAGGAAAAGGAAAACTTTTAAATGTTTTCAAAACTAAAACTGTAATTAAACAACGATGATGAATATTTGTTAACCCTAACTACTTATCTAGAAAAACTCTATAAAACCACTATTTTAACCTAAAGTCATTTTATTAAAATATAGGGTGAGAAAAATTTCCCAATAAAGGGTTTTTGAAAAGACAGTGAAAAAACATTTAAAAAATACATATACACTTTTCTGAAATGCGTTTAGAAATATATTTTTGTAGATAACATTGAAAAATACTTGTGATAGAAACTTTTATAGTTATATATTTTTGGAAAAAACTTTTGAAAACCATTTGAAAATATTTATAATTTTCAAATCATGGTTTAAAAAACACCATGGAAAATATAATAACTTTTGAAAACTCTTTTGGGATTCTATTGAATTTTTTTTTAAAAATATTCCTTTGAAAAAACATATTCCCTTGAAAAGATATGAATATAATATTTTGAAAAATATATTCAATTTTGGAAATTCATGAAAACCTGGGAAAATAGTTACACTTTTGAAAACACTATAATACATTTTGAAAATAATTATTCTTCAAAATTATATAAAATAAACTAGTAGTTTTTCAGAAAATACTAATAATGCGTTTGAAAACTAAACATTTTGTGATACGTAAACATTGAAGGCTGTCTTGGGCCTATATAAATGTGGCAGGAATGGGTACTCCCCACTCGCCTTCCTTTTCAAAATCTTCTAGTGCCATTTTTATAAAAACCTTTTTTTGTCTCGATTTAAATATATAAATTGTCCACTAGGGTTTTTATATAAAAAAAACCATGATTTGAAATCACATGCATTTTTACAAATATATATATATATATATATATATATATTCTTTGAAAAAAAATCATTTGTTAGATTTGGAACTACCAAATATATTTCCCGATCTGTTAATAAAATTATTATCATCCTTTTAATTAAATATTCTGATATATCTATTTCCATTAAAACATTAAACCATATCTTCAAAAACTCATCCCCAAAAAAGTATTAAATACTCATTTTTTTAAAACACAATTTGCTGCTTTGACACAAGAGATAAACCTTTCACATAATAATTTTATCTATTGTAAATTGAATGTCTCATGAAGTGATTGAAATTTAGTTTCACTTTCATAGAATTATCATGAGCACATAAATATAATAATTTAGTATAACGGTGTGTGTAATGGTAGTTTGAGAATTACTATTTTCAAAAAATAACCCCATTAACTATATATATATATATATTTACCCTCATGACAATTGTTAAAAAAAATATACCCTTAACTTATATATTTAAAAGAAAAACTATATCACCTATAAGATTTATAAAAATAATATTTTCAAAATATAAAACTCTTCGTTGATTAATTTAAAAATATGTAGTTAGATGTTTCAATGCATCGAAATGAATTATATATTCATTTTGAAACATGGAATGAGGGAAAGGAATATATGAATACTCTCACACACACATATATATATAATTAAAGAAACTATTTACATTAAATTTAAATAACATTTATTCATAATTACAATATTTTAATAAGATATAATAATTATAATACTTGAATTTTAGAATTAAAAATGAAATGACATGCATATTTATACATATTTATATATCATGGATTTAAATTTTAAAACATGAACTTGGTGAAAATTGAAAATCAGACACATGAATAATATATATATGTGTGTGTGTGTGTGTCTGTGTATGTGTTTGAAATTACGAAATTATAATCAATATATATATACATATATTGTTAGAAGAAATGAAAATGTGGAATGATAAAATAATAGACCAACACCTGATAATAAATATAAAACTATAACTCTTGGATAAATGAGTGATCATGGAATTTATCCATATAGAGAGCGCATAATATAAACATAAAATTCATAGCATATACACATATAAACTGATAATTTAGAAATGATAGTTTTAAAATAATAATTTTCCCATACCTAGATTTGAACTCAATGAAGAGGCATAGGGAAATGGTGGGTTATTCTTCTCACTGAGTGAAGGTGTGACCTTATGAATTGGGGTGTTGGAAAATTGTGAGTAAAAAGAGGATGGAAAGAAAAATGATTTGAATTTGGGTTTTTTTGTCTAATGTGGAGTTATTCCATTGTGAAAAATGATGTTTATATATTAATATAGTTTCCATGAGATGTTGGGAAATGACTAAACATAAATAATATTCCGTTTTTATTTCTTATGGGTGATGTATTAGTTAGAGATAAATTGAGGAAAACATTGAAAAGGTGCCCATGTCTTCTTCCACCTAACTTGAGAGAGAGTTCGATGAAGAGTGGCTAGATCTAGTGGCCATGAGGATGGTAGCACCTCAGGAGGAAGACAAAGAGGTTGGTGTTTGTCCACATTAGCATACCTAGTATAGGAAGACACTGTTAGATTAAGGGATACGAAACTGTGTTGGACTGTATGGTCATGATTGAATGGATTTGATAGTTGAGGGATTAGGGTTTCAATGGTGGACATTCAAAGAAATTAGTGCAACATAGGGGTTCTAATGGTGGTCATCAGAGAGGTCAGCTTCGGTGGTGGAAATATCTAAGGTCAATTGTAGATGAGGATATATGAGACGAATTTAGCTTGTGTCGGTGAAGTGGATTCTGATGGAGAAGTTGTTCAATGCTACAAGGGAGGTCGGCGTTCGAGCGATGGCCTGAGGAAGAAGACATGGGTGTTTCATTTTTTGCTTTTCACTTTGCATTTTCATTACCATTTCGTTTATCAGTTTTTTTGTACATAATAGGTTCTATATATATATATATATTAATTATTATTAGAAATCAATTAAAAAGGAAAAAATCTATTATTCATATTATATTTCCAATTAAGTTTGTATTACCTTTGTCAAATAATGTTAATAAGTTATTACATTATAGTTAATAATATAATCTAACACTTAATATAATCGACCAGTGTTTTTATTATTAAAATTTAAAGTTATTTTATTATATTTTATGAATTTCATTTATGTTTAATTAAATTTTATTACCTTTAATGTCTAGGTTACAAAAATCATTTTTAGGATTATATTTTAAAATAAGGGTAATAATATTTATTATTATTTTATATAATTAATTAAATAAGAATATCTTAAATAAATAAAATTAATTAGACATGTTTATATCCAAAATGATATGTCTCTTAAAATAAATTTAATAAATTAATATTATATATGTTCAAAAGAATCTTCTAAAAACATATTAAACACATAATATACTAAAACATGAGCTTTCAAAAAATGTTTCTTTATTTGATGAATTTCATGAAAAAACATTTAATTAATGATTAACAGTCAATATATCCTTATGAAACTACAATAAAATTATTTCATGGAAATAAAATTTATATATTATATTTCATCATATTTTATTAACAAGATCTAAAAATTAATGAGTAAATATTCTTATGTTTATGTTCCATTATACTTTAGTTTGTATTGAATATAAAACATTTAAATTAAATAATAATTTAAAAAAATACCATTTTAATTTATGGGGTGCATCACTATATGTTCAAACACCATCTGAGATGGAACAGGTATTAGAGTATTTAAATTACTGCTCTACATTATAGTTATATAATCATGCACACTGCTTCATTTTATATCACATAGATATGATGGTATGGATGTCGTTAGTGGTGGCCTACTAAGATTTCTCTCCAACCCTATCTCTCCTTCCAATAGTACCAATGTAGATTACAGGTATGTGGGTGTTGAAAATTGGTAGAATCCCACTTTGGACACATAATATTACAAGCATGCATTAGGAGGGATATCAAGGAACGATAATATGGCTAGGGCTCAGTATACTGAATAGTTTTTGTTTCTTTAGGATTAATTTTTGTAGCCTGAATCACCTAATGCCATGTATACATGGTTTTTATATTTATAGACAAATGACATATATGAAAATATGGAATTATATATTATTACAATTTTCTATTGTTGTTTTCTTTTCTTTTTGTATGCTTTTTCTATAGCGGGTGACAGGTATAGTGTTATGGTTTCTGTTATATTTTATTCCATCTTTTTACATATTCACCCTCTATTTGATTTTTATATTAGTTATCTACTATAATCCACTCATGTAATTATTGAATAGTATCCCCTGGAAACACCCCATTTCCTCACTTCTAGTCAGCATCCTATGATGTTTGATGATATGTGTTTGAGGACATGTTGGAAAATATCTTCATAGAACCTTTGAGTGGAACTCGGGTTGGGGGGTCACAAAGTAGTATTAGAGGGTTTCTGGTATTACATTACAATTTGGAGATAATAGAGTGGATGTTAGGAACAATTTATAACATGTTTATAGGTTGTTCTTGGGTGTAGCTAAACCATGTTTGGGGTAAATTCTATGTTTCCAAAAATAGAAACTTTTGTTCTGTATTTTCCTTATTACAAATGATATCAATTAATTATTGGGAGATACAATTAAATTGGGATGTTAATATTTCTATGAATGATTTTCTTAATATTCCTTAACCTAATGAGATGAGGGGAAGGAAGAATCTGTCATGCATTATTAGAGAAACCTAGAATTCAAATTCAATTTATATTCTATTCTATCGTGTTTCATTTCTTTACATGAATTTCCCTGTATTTCCTTTCATTATTATGGGATCCATGCTTGTTATATTTTCTTTTCCTTTTATCATTTAACTATAGGGATATAATTATATAATGAATATATAAGAAAAAATCTATATTTTGTTCCTATTTATATTGATGGTAGAAAGACAAATAAAATGATTCTATACTTGTCATATATGTCCCTATAGTTACATGAGATTCATTATAGTTTCTATTGAGTGGTTTCGAGTCACATTTCCAGAGGTATATGGACCCATATATATTTTAATAGGTAATTAAAAAAGTCAATCCATTAGTATAAAACATAATGAGTATCGATTTCAGTGAAATGTGTATATGAGTTTATTCTTTGGGAATGGGGATCCATTTATTTAACATTGTGTTATATAAACTAAAAAATATGAACAATTAAAGTGAATATTTTCTTATAATTTTTTTTCCATTTAATGAATAGGCCAAATTCAATTGACCCTTCACCTAATGGAAACCATATAAAAAAATGAATGCTTATTGATACCTATACAACTAAGAAGGTAGTTGGGGAATTATAAAGTGGGTATTGAGACCCATATCTTTCAATTAGCTTCCACTAGGTTATGTATCTTCATAAATCAATTTTTAGGTATGTTCATGGAATATATACACCAATGACACCATGGAATCCTCACATTGTGTGCCATGAGGGTTGTGATGACCATGTTGTAGTCGTGGGGGGGCATAATTCCCCAGTCTTACCACCATGAGTGAAAATTGAGGCACCAAATATTATAATTGATATGGAAACTGACATCCATCTTCATTATATTTTTCTATGTCTAATGCAGTCTATACAGTGTTCTCCAGGACTTGCCGATGTGATGGCTGATATGACATGTGAGTTCCAACTGTATCATCCTCCAACCTTTTTCGAGGATGTCACTCCATGGGAAAGATTTTCTTGGATTTAGGATACTCTATATATCATTTATAAAGTGGATATGTATCTAGTGTGGTTTTTCAAAAATTCCACTTTTATTCATTGTTATTTTTCTAAGAATTGGTGTGATGTAAATATAAAACCTAGTCATCATCCCGACATGATCTGGGTGATTTTTAGACTACCTTATATGATCACATCATTATATAGACACTGAAAAGAGACTATTCTATATTGTTCATGAACCTATAGAAGGTTTTCTATATCATTCGTGTACTATTTAATTTGTTTAACTAATTTACAACAATTTTCACCATTTCTAGATGGTGATGAGATATCGTTAGCTAGTTTTTTCGAGGATTGGCTCCATTATACCACATATACTCATGTGAATGTATTTTCCCTAAACATTCATTGATATCGTTAATAATGATCTTATCACTGAACACAACATATGAGAAGGTGAGAGTATAAAGCATAAAGGACCAGTGTTGTGGTCGGCCAATAGTTCTTTCAGTAGGAGGAAGTGTTTGATTTAGATTTATTTGCAGGGAAGTGTAGCCAGAGTTCATCTAATGGTAGAACTATCTTACTCCATTACTGAATATGATAGGGGGAACATGAAGCTTAATTTTTATATAGAACCTATTTATTTCTAATATTTTGGCCATTTGAGTTTTATTCAAAGATTTTATCGATATTTTCTATCAGATTCTAAAGAAAGATGTTTCTATGGATGCTCTATCTTCAGTGGTAAGATATTTTTTACCATGTGAGGTGGTAATTTGGAGTTATACTGGTAGGGATGAATGAATAGAAGGTAGTGGTCATGGTAGAAGGTATTCTGATTATCAGCACCGATAGACTAGTCATGATCAAGGTTTTCCATATATAGCATAAGGCCATAAGACAGGCCAGGTGCATGCCTTATAGTTGATACCTGAGGATCAGAATGTAAGACTATATATATTATGATGTAGTATTATAGTATCCTTCACTATTTTATCTTCTTTAATTGATATTGGTTCTTCACACTCCCTCGTCTCTTTATCAACCATGTATAGTCTCAATTTCCATATTTAGTAATACCGTGGTGAAAAGACGTTGAATATGTGTTTATATGCATGGTCTAATGGGATATTCCAATACATTGATGCCCCTTATGGTATGTAGTTATTCATTCTCATGGTATATCTTTTTTATCAAGATGAAATTCCTTAATTTCATTCTAAAAAAGATTGGTGGGTTCTATATCACACCTTTGTAGAATCATATCACAATAGGGTATTGTTTAAACCACCAAATAGCAGCATTTTCATACACAAGGGTGAGTTGGATATCTAGGATAGTATAGTGGTACCAGTGAATCATAGGATTTGTAATGGGAAAACCAATATTACTAATATTTTTATAGAGGATTGTGGGTTTCCTTATATTGATTTTCCACCATTAGTAGATCATTTCATGGATGTCCTTCCCAATGGTTTTTTTATATTACCTCCTGAAATAGAGATAGAGAGAGGAGTAGATTTTACAATTGATCACATTCTAGGAGTAGAACCAGAGTCCATTCCTCTATACAAGATGGCACCTACGGTGCTCTATGATCTCAAGTAGTAGTCATAGGATTTAGAGTCCAAGGATGTTATATTGACTAGAACCTCCTCTTGGGGGCCACCCATCATTTTTTCCAATATGGTGGATGGGACAATTAATTTTATCATGGATTTCTGTTATTTGATCAAACTTATGATTAATAATCGGTATCCACTACAACAAATAGATGATAACTTTGACGAGCTCTGAGGTGCTAGGGCATTCACTTTGAACGACCTGAGATTATGATTTCTTTTGGTGTGAGTTATACCTGCATACATTTCTCATAAAACATTCTATAGTAGGTGTGTTCTGTATGAGTATATGATTATATTTTTTGGTCTTACAAATACACCTGATGTTTTCATGACTTTGATGAATAGGGTGTTCTACACCTATGTGGATTTTTTTATTATTATTTTTGGAAGGAATCATGGTGTATCCTCACAATCATGGAGACCATTATAATCACATTGATATCATTCTGAATACACTAATAGATCATCAACATTATGCCAATCTCACTTTGTCCCACTTATAGATCATCAATGTCCACCTCTTTGGTAATATTATCTTGAAATTAATAGATTTTTAGACCCATCTGAGCTTATTACTTTGGATTCTAGCAATAATACCAAAAAAATTTGATATATAGAGTATTATGTGGTCGGATATATATTACAAGTATTCACACTAGACTTATAATTCCTTACTTCACCTCTTATTTATCATATAAATATTGGTGGAATGTTCTTGTGGTTAGAATAGTTCAAGAAATCCTTTAAATAAATGAAACAAAGTCATGTTTCGACGCATATTCTATTTATACTTGAGCCTGACAGAGGGTATACAATGTTCTATGATGTATCAGGCATCTACATTGGAGTTTTACTAATTCAGGAGGACATAGTCATTGCATACAGATCATGGTAGTTGATTCCTCATGAGAGAAATTACCTGAAACATGACCTCGAGCTATCATATGATTTTTAGGAATTAGGTTTCTAGGGAAATTATAAGTTGTTTGATCAATATTTTGTGTATACATACCACAAGATCTGGAAATATATATTTTGACAACATGACTAGGATATTAGATAGAAGTAATGGGTGGAATGTCATTATTCCTTCAAATTTGATATTTCATTTATTCCTGTATAGGGTAGTGTATTTGTTGATGCGCTGAGCGAGAAAACTCATGAATGGGATATACAGAAATCCAGTGAAGAATAGTAATTTATGGACTTATTTTTTGAGATTCATATAGATATTCATGATAGTATAGAGAAGCCTTATCTCTCAGACTTTATAGATACTTCTTCTCTCCATGATAGGGTGAAGAGTGGGAAATTTTAGGATCATGAAGACTTGGTTCTCCATGAGAGTATTACTGGTGAGGACCCACATCCAGAGTAGTATGTTGAAAGAGATGATGTTCTGAATATACATGGGAATGTTTGGGTTCCTGTAGATGTGAGATAATAACTGATATGAGAGTCCCACACATCTCAGTGGGTAGTTAATCTATCATTCTCCAAGATGTATCAAATTATGCAATTCAAATATTGGTGTCTTGGGATGAATCATCAGATAATAGGCTTTATTACTTCGTATTACACCTATCAACAGATTAAGGTGGAGATCCAATGGCTTTTTGGATTATTACAGCTACTTCGAGTCACAGAATGGTAATTGGAAAACATTTTCAAGGACCTTTTCTTAAGCATACTAAGGTATCCTCATGGTATAGAAATAGTTTAAGATTTCACCAATTGACATAATAAAGTATCTCAATTCATTCTTTCTTTGTATACCTTCTCAGTTGATGACATGGAAAACATTTTTGGAAAGGATATTATATAAAAAAGGGTTCTATTGTACTATCATTTTTCATAGGGATTCCCATTTCACATCACATTTCTAGAAGGGGTTACAAAATGTTATGGGTACAAAGATTATTTTGAGAACAATGATTCACCCTCAGATCTATGGTAATTTATAAAAGACTATAACTGTGTTAGGGGACCTACTCCTAGTATTTTTCCACAATTTTGGATGTTCATAGGAGTGGTATTTCCCTTTCACCATGTTTTCCTAACATAATATTATTCAAGTGAAAAATAAGAAGGCTTCATATGAGGCCTCGTATGGAAGGCCCTTATGTTCACCCTTGTGCTTGTTAAAGGTAGGTGAGTCTATAAAACTAGGACCTCATCTCATGTAGGATACATTAATGATGGTTTGTGTAACGCCCCGACCCCAGCTACCCAGAGTCGGTGCATTATTACATAACATTGGCATGATCACAAGAAAGATCAAATCTCGAAAGACCGATTGGTTTAGTAGCCTTGGAAACACTAGATATATTCATAAGTTTTACATTAAATCATAAAATGAAAAACTACTACAACAACATAATGTTTTCACAGTCCACACTATATCCCCTCATAATATCCCTGCAGGTCATTCATAACTTACTTCTTCATATCCTGGGAAAAATAAAACATAGAAAAGGGGTGAGCTCAAATGCCCAGTAAGGATAACAATATAGCATAACATTCAAAATAAGCATAGACATTTAAGGCAATGCATTACTAAAACAAAATCCTTTTAAACTTGAACTTCAACATGGTATGGCATAAATAAAATGAAATAATGCCATTTACTTATTCACATGGATATTCTACTAATCGAATAATCACATGCAAAAATCAATAACCACTTTCATAATTAAGGAATGCATAATGTCAAACGTTAATTTCATTGTCTAGGCCTCATCCCAAGACCTAGGGGTTACTTCTAACCGGAACCCAACCCGGAGTGCCTCTAATAACAGGACACCAACACGGAGTGCCTCTAATAACCGGACACCAACCCGGAGTACCTCTAATAACCGGAGACCAAACCGGAGGGCTTACATTTACCAGTCCCTGACCTGGAGGGCTTACTTTAACCAGTCCCCAACCTGGAGGGCTTACTTTAACCAGTCCCCAACCTGGAGGGCTTACTTTTACCGGTCCCCAACCCGGAACATACTTGTTCAACACATTCATCTGAAGAAAAGTTTGAAATATAACATAAACATTCGGATTAAAAATAACTTCTGAAATGTCAACACTTTAAACATAAACCATGAGTGATATAAAAATAACACATCCACAGTCAAACATAACTCATTCGATACAATATGGAAGATTGTATTGTATCACATTGACCTCAATCAAGAATAATGAAGGATGTTGACATAGATGAAATCAAAATTCTTTTTAGAGAAATATCTCTTCCTATTTTTGAAATCATTTAAGAGCCATATAAAATAAAACATTTTCTTGAAAATATTCTTATAAGCTTGTAAGGGAAGCTTTGACGATTTTATAACAGCGGAAAATAACCGCACCCGCCGTATAAGTTAAAAAAACATTCTTATCTTAATTCTGTCGAAAAGGTTAAAAAGGACCTTGTTTTGAAAACGACGGAAAGATTCATTTATAAACCTCTTACAAAAAGTCAAACAAGGATATAAATGAATTTAACCCATATTCTTGTAAATAATAAATATGTTTTGAAATACATTACGAAGAAACATGGATGTGGATGATAAAGAAATCCCAGTAGATTATTACGTATAATCAACCTCGGATAATGAAGAGATTGTGAAATAACCCTTACCTTGTACTTTTCCTTGGTTGGGGTAGGTTAACCTCCTGTATAATGGTGAAATAATTGTTATTAAATTATACAAGAATCATATACATTAATATGATATCATATATGATCTTTTAATATTGATTTGATAATAATATCTTAGTATTATCACTGTTTCGGGTGTGAACTTACTTGTTTGCTTTTGTATGTTTTGTTACGTAAGACATGTTTGTAAAGGATAAGTTGTATATTATTCAAATCCAGAATGGTGTCAAGTCCTTAAACATCATTTTTAAATCATCAAATGATAATTATACTTGAATGGATACGATGGAGAATGAATCTCATCGCGTTCGTGGAGACGGTAGTCCGTACGTACGCACGAACGCTACTTCCATTTAATTTTTATTTTAAAAGAATCGAATACAAATGATACATAGGTATATTACTATTCCAGTATAATATAATATTTTATATATGTTACTTATGTTCATTAACACCATCCTTTATACGTTCCATGTGTGATATGAACGAGTCATATCATTTTAAGGGGGCGGTAGTCCGCACTTCCTCAAATGAAATTATCGTATGTATATACAACATGAAACGAATAATGCTATGAAATAAAATGGAATTACAGAAGCTTATATATAAAATATATATCATTAATATCATATTTAATTACAGTGCCATCATAATGTCCACCATGAGAGGCGGTAAGATGTATTTGAACAATCATCGTTTCGTGAGGCGTTAGTTTTCCATCCACAGAAACATTATGTTCATCATCCATTAGATGGAGTTGTGTGTATGTGTAGTTTGAATCCTTCTTATAACAACATCCTAGTATATTGAGGATACTGGTGTTGTTACAAAAGAAAGGAAATAAAAAGTGTTTGGGGGTTGGAGAAGCAAAATAAATGAAAATAATTTAAGAGAAATCGTTACCTTTAATTTAGGTAACTCACTTTGGTTGGAACCAAAGGACTTCTTGAAATGCTTTCTGCCTAAGGGTATGCTTCAAGGAGGAGTAGAGGGATGTGGGGAGCTTAGTTGGGCAGAGTTTGGACGAGCCAAGTGGCTTGAGAGGTGTGAGGAAAAGAGAAGGAGGAGTGCCCTTTTATAAGAGGGGTGAGGGGCACTTTTGGAAAAGCTAGAAATATTAATTTATAATAAATTCATATTCGGTTTCCAAAGGCTCCAAAGTTTACTATTAAAAGGCTGAGGTGGGGATAGGTCGAAAACAACTCATCCAATAGAATTTAGACAGGTTTGGGTACTTATATTAACCTTATCTTTAAGTATTAACTCTAAGTTAATTAGTGTCACTTTTACAATGTCTGTTTGTATTTTTATATAATATGGTTAATAAACTTACTATATACATCCAAGAGACCCCCAAGTGGTCCATTAATGCTTAACCTATCATAATATAAGTCTCTTGGCCGAACCTTATATTTTTAGGAATTTAATATCAATTAATAATATAATATTTGTTTTAAGAACTCTTTTATGTCAATTTTGACACTATTCAATAGTTGATTTTTGTGAAACTCATAACAGATTTATTACTTCGAACAAAGTCATTTAAATCAATCCTAATATATCATATTATCCTAGAAAATTAGTGTAATTCATTAAAAGTTTCATATTATATTTATTTGGGTATTTATAATATCAATTATGTTAATTTTTTACTATTTTAGTAATTACTGCATCATCATTGTGTCATAAATAAAATAACTTATTTAATGTCTAAAAATTATAAATAAAACATAATTATGTAGGAAATCCTTTTAGCTTTCTAATGAATATTTATAATCGAAAATCCAAAATGTATAACCCTATGTAAAAATTGTTCTTCTAAAAGATGTAACCTTATGCCATTTTTATTTTTATTTTAACTTTATTAATATAATGTGTCCCTACAACATACAAGTGGCTCCAAGGGGTCCCCAAATTGACCCAAGGATGCTCATGGTCGGGTATGTGTCCACCAATAAGGTTAGGACACGTTTTAGGTTAATTTTGTATTATTATAATATTATTTTTTAACCCTTATTTACCGGATTTACCCTTAACCATGGTAAATAAAATATTTACCTCAGTAATTATTCAAAATGTCTAAAAATAAAAGTTACCTATTTACACAATTTGGACATCCTGATTCCAAATATAGAATCCATTTTTCTAAATTCAAAACACAGAAGTGGCAGAAATTAATTTAAAATTAATTCCCGATGTCAAAACAAAAAGCGTGTTTTTAAGAGATAATAACTATCAAAAGATTGGCACTTGTTTATGTTCGGTTTAATTGTAAAATTATGTCCAATGACCAACATTATATTAAATGGTAAAAATATATTCTAAATATACTTTCAAACCAATCAAATTCATAATTTATCACTATTAATTATTTTGATTAAAAAAGTTGTTTTTAATTAAAATTTAGTAATTTTCACTATTCATCAAAATATGAAAGTTATCCGAAATGTACCAAAATTTCACCATAGGCTAAATTCGATATTCTGAATCCAAAAATGAAGTCCATTTTCAAATATAAAA
Source organism: Viscum album (assembly GCA_963277665.1). NCBI lineage: Eukaryota > Viridiplantae > Streptophyta > Magnoliopsida > Santalales > Viscaceae > Viscum > Viscum album. Next base: position 1,390,050,955 of record OY728160.1, read on the forward strand.
TATATATAATTTCAAAAAGTAGGTATTACTATTCATAACGGCTAGTTTGATTAGTTATGGTGTGTTAGAACTCGGTGTTGCGTACAACACACGCTATCACATTATTCAAAGAGAAGCGTACCGTAGAAGCTTGGGGTGTTTCATTTTAAATTTTTGATGTCTCCATTTAGTCAAAAAGTTTAAAATATAGTATTTAAAAAGGGTTCACTATTAAAGTTGATAAAAGTGCAATACTAAAAATGAATTTGTTCTTGCATTATATCTAAGAAACTCATAATATGGATTCTAAAATTATAAGGATTATATAAACATTAAAATTTATCTAATACTATTCATAACCTCTTTTGAACGGCTTGTTTGGTAAGTCATGGTGTGCTTGAACTTGGTGTTGCATGTAGTGAAAGTTATTGAATTATTTTGAAGAACTAACACACTATGAAATCTTGGGGTGTTACATTCTCCTCTCCTTCAATAAATTGCGTCCTCGCAATTTGAAATTGTTCTTCGAAAATAAAAGGTTGAAAAGGACCTTGTTTTGAAAACGACGGAAAGATTCCTTTATAAACCTCTTACAAAAAGTCAAACAAGGATATAAATGAATTTAACCCATATTCTTGTAAATAATAAATATGTTTTGAAATACATTACGAAGAAACATGGATGTGGATGATAAAGAAATCCCAGTAGATTATTACGTATAATCAACCTCGGATAATGAAGAGATTGTGAAATAACCCTTACCTTGTACTTTTCCTTGGTTGGGGTAGGTTAACCTCCTGTATAATGGTGAAATAATTGTTATTAAATTATACAAGAATCATATACATTAATATGATATCATATATGATCTTTTAATATTGATTTGATAATAATATCTTAGTATTATCGCTGTTTCGGGTGTGAACTTACTTGTTTGCTTTTGTATGTTTTGTTACGTAAGACATGTTTGTAAAGGATAAGTTGTATATTATTAAAATCCAGAATGGTGTCAAGTCCTTAAACATAATTTTTAAATCATCAAATGATAATTATACTTGAATGGATACGATGGAGAATGAATCTCATCGCGTTCGTGGAGACGGTAGTCCGTACGTACGCACGAACGCTACTTCCATTTAATTTTTATTTTAAAAGAATCGAATACAAATGATACATAGGTATATTACTATTCCAGTATAATATAATATTTTATATATGTTACTTATGTTCATTAACACCATCCTTTATACGTTCCATGTGTGGTATGAACGAGCCATATCATTTTAAGGGGGCGGTAGTCCGCACTTCCTCAAATGAAATTATCGTATGTATATACAACATGAAACGAATAATGGTATGAAATAAAATGGAATTACAGAAGCTTATATATAAAATATATATCATTAATATCATATTTAATTACAGTGCCATCATAATGACCACCATGAGAGGCGGTAAGATGTATTTGAACAATCATCGTTTCGTGAGGCGTTAGTTTGCCATCCACAGAAACATTATGTTCATCATCCATTAGATGGAGTTGTGTGAATGTGTAGTTTGAATCCTTCTTATAACAACATCCTAGTATATTGAGGATACTGGTGTTGTTACAAAAGAAAGGAAATAAAAAGAGTTTGGGGGTTGGAGAAGCAAAATAAATGAAAATAATTTAAGAGAAATCGTTACCTTTAATTTAGGTAACTCACTTTGGTTGGAACCAAAGGACTTCTTGAAATACTTTCTGCCTAAGGGTAAGCTTCAAGGAGGAGGAGAGGGATGTGGGGAGCTTAGTTGGGCAGAGTATGGACGAGCCAAGTGGCTTGAGAGGTGTGAGGAAAAGAGAGGAGGAGTGCCCTTTTATAAGAGGGGTGAGGGGCACTTTTGGAAAAGCTAGAAATATTAATTTATAATAAATTCATATTCGGTTTCCAAAGGCTCCAAAGTTTACTATTCAAAGGATGAGGTGGGGATAGGTCGAAAACAACTCATCCAATAGAATTTAGACAGGTTTGGGTAATTATATTAACCTTATCTTTAAGTATTAACTCTAAGTTAATTAGTTTCACTTTTACAATGTCTCTTTGTATTTTTATATAATATGGTTAATGAACTTACTATATACATCCAAGAGACCCCCAAGTGGTCCATTAATGATTAACCTATCATAATATAAGTCTCTTGGACGAACCTTAGATTTTTAGGAATTTAATATCAATTAATAATATAATATTTGTTTTAAGAACTCTTTTATGTCAATTTTGACACTATTCAATAGTTGATTTTTGTGAAACTCATAACAGATTGATTACTTAGAACAAAGTCATTTACAGAAATCCTAATATATCATATTATCCTAGAAAATTAGTGTAATTCATTAAAAGTTTCATATTATATTTATTTGGGTATTTATAATATCAATTATGTTAATTTTTTACTATTTTAGTAATTACTGCATCATCATTGTGTCATAAATAAAATAAATTATTTAATGTCTAAAAATTATAAATAAAACCTCATTATGTAGTAAATCTTTTTAGCTTTCTAATGAATATTTATAATCGAAAATCCAACATGTATAACCCTATGTAAAAATTGTTCTTCTAAAAGATGTAAGCTTATGCCATTTTTATTTTTATTTTAACTTTATTAATATAATGTGTCCCTACCACATACAAGTGGCTCCAAGGGGTCCCCAAATTGACCCAAGGATGCTCATGGTCGGGTATGTGTCCACCAATAAGGTTAGGACACGTTTTAGGTTAATTTTCTATTATTATAATATTATTTTTTAACCCTTATTTACCGGATTTACCCTTAACCATGGTAAATAAAATATTTACCTCAGTAATTATTCAAAATGTCTAAAAATAAAAGTTACCTATTTACACAATTTGGACATCCTGATTCCAAATATGGAATCCATTTTTCTAAATTCAAAACACAGAAGTGGCAGAAATTAATTTAAAATTAATTCCCGCTGTCAAAACAAAAAGCGTGTTTTTAAGAGATAATAACTATCAAAAGATTGGCACTTGTTTATGTTCGGTTTAATTGTAAAATTATGTCCAATGACCAACATTATATTAAATGGTAAAAATATATTCTAAATATACTTTCAAACCAATCAAATTCATAATTTATCACTATTAATTATTTTGATTAAAAAAGTTGTTTTTAATTAAAATTTAGTAATTTTCACTATTCATCAAAATATGAAAGTTATCCGAAATGTACCAAAATTTCACCTTAGGCTAAATTCGATATTCTGAATCCAAAAATGAAGTCCATTTTCAAATATAAAATATATATAATTTCAAAAAGTAGGTATTACTATTCATAACGGCTAGTTTGATTAGTTATGGTGTGTTAGAACTCGGTGTTGCGTACAACACACGCTATCACATTATTCAAAGAGAAGCGTACCGTAGAAGCTTGGGGTGTTTCATTTTAAATTTTTGATGTCTCCATTTAGTCAAAAAGTTTAAAATATAGTATTTAAAAAGGGTTCACTATTAAATTTGATAAAAGTGCAATACTGAAAATGAATTTGTTCTTGCATTATATCTAAGAAACTCATAATATGGATTCTAAAATTATAAGGATTATATAAACATTAAAATTTATCTAATACTATTCATAACCTCTTTTGAACGGCTTGTTTGGTAAGTTATGGTGTGCTTGAACTTGGTGTTGCATGTAGTGAAAGTTATTGAATTATTTTGAAGAACTAACACACTATGAAATCTTGGGGTGTTACAGTTTGAATGGTCTGGAATAAAATTTCAACAACCCAGTTTTTACCAAAATCCAATGTTGATCACCTTTGATGACTTTTATTATTTCTGGTTAGGGATCTACTTTCATGTATATATCACCTAGGATATCGAATATACATATATTGAGGTAAGTTAATCTTTCACATTTCTATGTATTGTGGTTTTAGATTCAAGATATCATTCATATAGTAACCTATCAATTGATATTACCTCAGAGGTATCATTCTTTGCACGATATCATCTATGTATCACATATTTTTCTCTATCTTCCTGACAAGTCCCATACCATTAATCCCGAGGATGTTGAGTTTGATAGAAATGATTCATTTATATAATATCCTTTATGCATAGTTTAACAGATCATTATGGATTTACATGTATTGTCTATCCCTATATTATGGGGGCTATGGTAGAATGGTCATGCTCATGATGAGACTTTTGAACAGGAGGCCAACGTACATGCCTAGGGGCCAACATTATTCTCAGATAGTGTTTCACTAACCTTTGATGGTGAACATGAGGTTCAGTTCCATTAATGGGGAATATGTTAATATCATAATTTTCATATCAGTTATGGATTCTTATTCATTTTTATGGACCTAAATGGGATTACCATTGAGGTTAGAATGGTTTTGGGGGTGTTTGGGGATTGTTTGGAGCTCAAAACCCCTTCCGAAGGAGAAAAAAACAAGGCCACACTATTAGAAAATAAAATTTGACCTAGAACTAATCATGTCTCTAAAGAGTTTGGGGATAGATAGTGGGTTGAAGTAGGGTGGATGTTTTATCCTAATCATTTGTTAAGAGCTACACACTTGTGTAAAATGTATATAGTTTTTAACAGGGGAGATTTTCTGGGTTGGCACACTGTTTCCCTAACTATGAGGCCAAACCATTTTGTATCCCTATTTATGTAGTTGGAGGTTCATGGTTGGAACATAGTTTGGATGAGTATTATTCCAAACCATGTGACCTTAGTTTTTTTCAAAAAATTACAAATATCCCAATAATGAAATTTGTAATCCCATCTTTCCTCTTTTTCTCATTCTAACAGATAGAGGAATTAATCCTCCTTATTCTGATCTCTCAAGGACTCCTTTGATTGTTTTTTTATCATTTTTTTCTTTCTAAACTCAAATTCAATCCATGTTCATCACATTTGATACACATCAGCAAGTAATAAATTCATCTTGAGATGTTTTTCATTCTTCATTCAATCGGTTGTGTAATTTCATATTCCATATTTTCAGGTAATTGATATGTTCATTAGTATCATTCATATCTTGGAAAAAATAATAGTTGATATAGGTCGAGGAGTGTCATATGAGCTTATGGTAGGTCGTGTATGGCTCACCCCTCATGTCTGTCCATTTTACAAATTGACTTTATAGTGTGCATGCTTATTTAATTGGGTGTTGTATATTAAATTCACTTAGATTACGTTTAGTCATTCTTCTCTTATTATAGATACTTTTTTAATAAATGTTCCTTATTCCCTTGGAGTTTGTGAACTCAACTCTACACACCCTATGTGGGGTGTTTCCCTTAATTATGCCTTTAGTGGATGGTCAAGATTATTTATGTCACTGTTCAGGTGTGCAATGGATTTACCCTATTAATGGTAATCCCTTGATTAATAAAATTATTTATGACTTGTAATGGTTATCCTTATATATGATAATGTTACTTTAACCTTCTAAGGTATGTGTTTTAATACAATTAATGAGTATTAAATATGAATTGAATGTATACAACGTATATGACTTAGAAAAAGTGAATGTAATTAAATGAATTTGTTGGAAATCCATAGAAAAAATTGTCATTCTTAATGGAATACATTGGAGTGATCCTAATTAATTGATTATGTAACATAATAAGTGAATGGTTTCATACTCTAATATCCTAATGAAACTAATGAATGGAAATAACTTGAACCAAATTTCTTATTAGGTAGCTTGAGTATTGCATGGATGAATATATTAAATGAATTAATTATTAGGAACCTAATATATAAAGACCTTGAATTATTTATATGATTTTTCAGACTCGAGCAAGGCTTATACTCCTAAGGGATTTTCTTGAGAACACATGGAATCCATTCTGATTCAAGGAAGTTGGTTTCCAAGGGTGATACCAACAATAGAACATGATCTTTTTCTATAAGTGGTGTAATAGTATGACATCATAAGATCACTCAATTATCATTATATAATGCCATGGATAAAATCAATGGTTCCATCATGCTTTCTACAGAAACGAGGCACCATGGTTACACCCATTGATCTAATCATTTAATACCCATTTTACCATGGATGGATACTTGGAATCAATTATAATTATGATACTGTGGAATTCCATTGTAAATTTCCTTGTGTAACAATCTTACCCCTTATAGTGAGGCTTTTGTGGATTACTGAGTTGGCTCAACCCCTGAGGTCAATGAGGCCTTGGTTATTACTTTGTATCATATTCATTACTATTATTATTATTTGAAGACATGTTGTATCACGGATCCTCCATTATCATTATTATGTGAATTTTAATGTGATGTTATATCTCATATATCCTATTTATATAAAATATAACATAAATAATTAAATAACAACACTTTTAGACAATAGTTGAGGGTGAAGAAGTTATATGGGTATTTAAATTACTATTTTCATTAATTGTATATATACCTACATATTATTTTAGTTTATATCACCTAGATAGGATGTTATAGACACCATTAGTGGTGACGTACTGAGATTAATCTCACATCATATATGGGCCTCTAATGGTACCCAGTCAAATTACATGTATGCAGGTGTTGAAAAATGTATTCATCCTATTTTTGATAGCTATTATTTTTTTTGCATTATGATGGATTGTGGTGGAATATTATCGGGCCAGGGCATGGGATGTTGTATAGTTTTTTATTTCCAAGGGATTATTTTGAATAACATGTATTTTTGACATCTATATATACCTATTTTCTAGATTTATATAAACATGACATATATCATTATTAGATTTTTTATATCAATATTAGTTTCTAATATTCTCAACTATTTATATATTATTCCTCTATAGTATGTTATTGGCCTAGTTTTATTAATACATGATAAAATCCCCGCAAGGAATTGTCCTATAAACCTTGTTCAGTGTTCATGTGTTGACCACCTAGATCACCGTAAGAAAAATAAATAAAATGTGGTGAGGAGAGTGGTAATGATAAGGATATGGGGAAATGGTCTTGGTAAAATCGAAACTGGAATTTTCACTAAGAACACTAGCCACGATATTCCACAAATCATGACCAATCCTTTGATAATCAATTAATTAAGTAGGAGCTCAATGATTTCAATAAATAATCACAATAAAAACATTACCTTAATTCATGATGTTCAATGAGTACAAGGTGGTGGAAATTTATAGCAAAATATTGATAAAATATTTGAACACCATGTATCATCATGTAATAAAGCCAAATGGTTCCTTTGAAAATTTTCTCACATGCCCATGACATTAAGAGAAAACTAGCACACCCCTATTCAAATGCAATGATAACTATCCCACCAATTTTTACATTAACAATTCCATGGCGGGGTGGGATAAAAATTTTCATCGCACCATGGGTTGAGAAATTAAAAGTTTTTATTTTCTTTAATTAATGTAATTATAGGACATGATGCTTATACTAATAAATTTTGTTTAGATACCTCTTGTAATTTCCTTGATTTACACATTTAATGTCTCATTCCTTATCTTGGTCTACTACCTTTTCATTTGGACCACCAATCCCTCCCAATGGGTCTTGTGTAATCACACGCCTTCTACCATCCTCACTATGTCCACCTTCAAATACTTGATACCCATTCATGCCATGATCATCATCATACCCCCCTCACCAAAATGATTCATCCTCAAATTTCAAAATTCAATATGAGAATGATCAACAACACTAAAGGTGGAGTTGACATTTCCATACATGTTAGGAACATCAATCTTGTAAGAATTTTCATTGATATTCTCTTTGAATTGGAAAAGAACATAACCTCAAAGATGATGTTTTTATTTTCATTGTTTTAGGAACCTCTCTATATTCATGTGTACATACACCCATTCTCTAGGATGAAACATAATTTTCCACCAATATTTGTTGGCATGTTTCACCATATGTTCATTCATACACGAAATTTTAGACTTTACCATTGCATGAATTTTCTACAAAAATGTTGCCTTTTCACTCCTTCATGACTATAAAATTGATTAGTGGGAAAAGGTAAAATATAATTTGGAGTCAATGGGTTAAAACAATACATAACTTCCAACAGTGTAGCATTTAGAGTGGATTGAACCACTCGATTAAAATAAAATTCAATTTGAGGCTAGCATCATTCCCAATGATTCAAATTTTTTATATATAATAAAGAAATGTGGAAAGTGTTAAATCGACTACCTCAGTTCAACCATCTATTTGTGGGTGTGTGATGGTAGGCAAAACAATTTTGGTTTAAAGTTTGTTTCACAATGTTCTCTAGAAGTGACTATGGAATTTGACATCTCAATGACTCACAATGATCTATGGTAATCTATGAAACCTAAAAATTTACCTAAAAAGAAATGATAAGATTTGAATCATAGTTTTTATAATAAAAAATAAATTACGAAATTTTCCAATACAATTCCACCACCACAATAATGTTATCCATCAATGATTCTGATTTTGGAATGTCAAGCGCAAAATCCATTGAAATGTCTACCCATTGATTATAATCAATAATAAATGGGGTGTATAATCCATGATTAAGAACTTTTGACATTTCTTGTTTACAAACATTACAGTTTCCACAAATAATAACCACATATTATTCATGTGAGACTAATAAAAATGTTCACACAACAAACATAATGTTTTCTGAAACAAAAATTACACATTAATCCTCCTCATTGAGTTTCTATAAAAAGAAATTCATGCAATAAAAAAGAATGAACACATAGATTAATTTTTCAAAAAATTAACCCATCATGTTTGTAAAATTCATTTTCCCCATGTTTTTCACACATCTTCTAAATTTTATAAAAATCAGCATCATTCACATATATGTTTTTCAACATTTCAAAACCATGTATTTTAGCATGTGTAGATGTGATAAGAGAGTATCTCCTAGAAAAAACATCTATAATAACATTTTAATTTCTTTCATTGTGAATAATGATATAAGGAAATGTTTCAATGAATTTAAGACATATTTCTTCACACATATTCAACATTACATGTGACTTATGACATTTTCAGATTTTATGATCCCAATAAATTACGAATTCCCTTAGCCACATGTAATGTTTCCAGTTTTATAATGTTATTTTTAGGGAATAAAAATACATATCATAAGTATGGTAGTTCAATGCAGCATTATTATGATTATAACTAAATTAAGTATTATCCTTAGTGTCTTTCATTAGAAACCCCAATTCCTATTCGAAAGGTATCACATTCCACCTCATATACTTTAGAATTGTATTGAATAATTTTGACAGGACAATTACTCAACATACCTTTCAGCATGGATAATGAATCACCTTGAGCTTTTCCCCACATGATTCTTACTCCTTTCATGACCAACTCATTCAATGGTGCAACAATGTTTAAGAATTTCTTCATGATCCTTTTGTAAAAACCTAGAAGAACATGGATGCTCTTCACATTGTAGACATTATTTTGTTTTCGATAATCCCAAATAACCTTCACCTTCTCTTCATCAACCATAATTCCATAATATCCTACCAAAAAAACAAGGAAGAAACCAATTTTAAACAAAATGTATGTTGTTACAAATTTAGAAACAACATATATTTCCTATGAGTCTCAAAAATTCGTTCCAAATGTTCATGATTTTCATCAAGGTTGTTATAATAAAAATGGATATCATAAAAATAAATAACAATCAATTTTACAATGAATGGATTGAAAACATGATTCATTAAGTTCATGACTGTGCTCATGGTGTTAGTTTTTTCAAAAGGCATAACTAGCCATTCATGAAATCCAAACATAGTTTTAAAAGAATTTTTACATTCATCAGCTTCTTTTATTCCAAATTCATGGTATCCTCTCCTTAGGTTAATTTAAGTAAAAAAACATGAACCATGGAGTTCATCAGGCATATCATCCAACCGAGGTACGGGAAAATTGTACATTACTATGAATTTATTGATTTCTCAATAATAAACACACATTATCCAAAAACCATAATTTTAAGGACAAGAATTACCAACACTGCGTAAGGACTCATGCTCTCATGAAAAACTCTATTACTTATAACTTCTTCCACATATCATTTATTTCTCATGCATACTCCAGGTTATCCTGATAATCCGGTTTCTTGTGAAGTGTTTCTCAATAGAGGAAGTCAATGTGGTGATCCAAACCCCACATGGGAGGTATGCCATTATGAATTTACTCTATAATTATGTCAATAACTTCTTGTAAAATAGGCACAACACTATAAGGTATTTATGGGTTAATAGAGTTAGTGTTAAAGAATTATCCATTTCATAGAAATATGAGGGTCTCATCCCCCAATAAAGAACTATATATCTCTATTTTTACTGAAAATATACACAATATACACTAAAAACTATTTTTTCACTCTTATTTTCACTCTTGAAATCATATATTTTCTATCCCCTATTTATATTGATTTCGCTCATTACACCTTTTTCACTCTTAATTTTTTCACTCTTTTAATACTGTCAATTTTTTTCCTCTTCCCTTTTTCTATCTTCTCACAATCTCTCTCAATCTGCAATTGGACATCGTAAGCTTGAAATGGTCTTAATGGTGTAATAAAGATTGTCCTCTCATTATTATAAAAAAAATGGCAGTTAGTGTATCGATCATGTGTGACCTTCTAATCAACTTTCCATAGCCTACCCAACATGATATGACTATAAGGTACTGTAAATACTTCACACATAAATATATAATCATTCATTCCACCATATAATGGAAATTTTTCTTTCTTATTCACTTTGACAACTCCAATATTATTTAACAATTGCAATCTATAAGGCCTAGTTTTTTTGATTGTATATTATCCCAATTTATCAACCATCAAAATACATGACACATTTCTAAAGATAACCACATCTATAATCATATTGAATTCATAATTATTTATGAGGAATATAGAATAAAAATGTGGTCCCTTCGATATTGATTGTATTCTCTTTCTGGTTGAGTACTCAAAGCATGCACTTCTACAAGAATTTTTCCATGTGTGAGGCTCTCTACATATATATTTGAACCCTCATCAAGTGTAGGAATTTCATCTATAATTAATCTATCACCTAGAAAATCCCTATCATCAAAAAATAATTATGGTCCTCTTGTTTGGGAATAATGATGCGAAATTCCCTAATCCCGTTCCTTTAAAACATCTGATATCACATGATTTAGAAATACTCATACCCTCAATTTTACCTCAGTATTCAAGAATGAATGTTCTAGGTTTGGTTCCTTCTGAATCCATTTTTTGATAACTTACATGATCTTTTTGGTTTTCAATCCATGAATTTGAAAGATTATGTTTAATCCTTAACGTATGATGTATGGGGCATCCTTCTTTACTTTCCTTATCTCTCTGCTTTAGTAGCCATGTGAGGTAGATCCTCCATGTCAATATACTGGTGCATGTCCTATAGGTTTCAAATTTCATGGTTGAGACCCTTCACAAACCCTGCCATGATGGCCTTTATCTCTACTTCAATATTATCCCTAATTATGATGATCAACATCTCCTTTTGATACTCCCCAACACTCATGGATCATTGTTTTCAACCATGTAACATGAGGAATAATTCGCGATAATAGTGGTTAGATATGAAACTCCAACAAATTACCACTTCCTTCCCCTCCCACGTGACGGTGGGTATTTCTTCAATTTGTTTCCAACTCATTTGACTTAGGTCCCACCAAATACTAACATTGTTTGTGAATTCAACATCCACCAACATCGCTTTTTTCCTACAAATGTGTGTGACAAAAAAATAAGTATGTCATTTATTTCCCATTAAAAGAAGTTTTTGGGATCATTCATACATTTGAATGAAGTAATCCTCAAAATTACATCCCAAACATCATAAGATAAAATAAATGGTGGTATATTTCTTCGAATTGGTGACTCATGAAAATTAGAAAACTCATCCTCTTTCTCAATGAACCACATCCTTGATGGTGCTCTATAATTCAGAGGGGATTTCAATTCATCCATACTAATAATGAACCTTTGCAATTGTTCTTGTATATCTTCCACGAACAACTCAATGACTGATTCATTGGTTTTCTTAACCTCCACCATTTAGGAATCTTTTGAGAAAAATTTATGATAATGGAAAATGGACGTCACACACTCCCTCATGTGTTTACACTCAAAAATAAAATTATTTCCTGGGTTTCACTCAAATAATATGTTTTATCAAATTTTAACACTAATTACTCTAACCACTCAAATAATATCCTATAGCATTCTAACTGAAAACCTAACATTCTAATGGATTTTTTTAATGTGGAAATCCCACAATAGTAAAAAAAAATATTGTTCCAAATGGATTTAGGATGTAAAATATGGGAAGGGGAAGAAAATAAATAAATAAAAATGATAATGGGACATAGAATTCAAAATTATGAAATATTTTTTAACCATTAATTTTATTATATTTATAAATTTTTATGATTTTATTTAATAAATACTGCAAATACAAGGTGAATTTGAAATATTTAAATGTTTTAGATGCAATTACATGTAAAAAAAAGGAATAAAAGTGTGATTTGAGTGGTTTTAAAATTGTATTATTTATCTCAAAATATGATCCCACTATATATCACAAATTATAGCTTTTAATTATATGATTAAAAAGGAAAATAAATATTATCTTCTCACATTCAGAAAATGATATATTGTATGTTTAAAATACTGAAGAAATGATGTCTGTAGGTGAAGAATAAAATTGACCAGAGTTGATGCTGGACTGATTTGAAGAGAGATGAAGATGGAAGAAGGAGTAATAAATAAATAACATGATTTCTTGAAAGTGGGATCTGATACCAAATGATACATGATACATGACCCTCTAGGAATTGTCCTATGAATCTTTTTAATTGTTCGTGTGTTGATCACTCAGATCACCAGAAGAAAAAAGTGAATTATGGTGAAGATATTGTAATTTAGAAGGATGGTGGATAAATGGTCAAGTAAAACCCAAAAAGAACTTGTCTCTAATAAATCGAGACATAAGATTCATCAAAATATGTAAAATCCATTGATTAGTCAATAATTAAGCAAGAACTCAATGGTTGAAAGAAAAACTAACAATAATAATGTGACCTTCATTCATGATGTGAAAAGTGTATAAGGGGGTGTCTATTTATTTCCAAAACATGGTACAAAATCCAAAAACCTAGTTCCCTATTTTTAAAAAGGATAAATAATTCTTTTGAATGTTTTGGAACCTTACCATTACTATAAGAGACAAGTAGAACACCACTTCTTAATGTAAAGACAACTAGCCCCCAATTTTTATATTTGCAGATTCTATGGTAGAGTGAGATTAAAATTCATAGCACACCATTGGTTTGGTATTTAAAATAGTGTTAGAGCCTTTATTAATGTAATTATAGGCCTGAATGCATTTTTAAAGAAAGCGTTTTGGTCCACCACATGGAAGTCCATAATTAACCCATTTAAGGTCTCCTTAATTCTCTTGGAATACTCCCTTTCCATTGGGTCACCAATTCCTTGCAGTAGGTATTTTTTAATCAATATCCTTGTTCCTTCCTCATCAAGTCCACATTCAAACCCTAGATTACCATTTATTCCATAATACTCATCATATATACTATCTCTTATATTCAATTCCGTCTATTTACATATTTTTACATGTTATATTAGTTATATATTATACTCCACTATGGTAATGATGGTATACTCTCCCCATAGACACACCATATGACCTTGCTTATAGTTGGTGACCTCTGGTGTTCATGGAGATGTTTCTAATGCCACGTGGCCAACCATCTTTATAGTACCTATGACTGGAACTAATTTAGGATGTAACAGGTAAGTCGTAATTAAAATTTATGTTTGAAATCATGGACATAGTGGAAGCTAGGTAGATTTTAGTTATAGAAATAAATAGGGATACATCGAATAAACTCCTATATCATTTAATGAAAACATATATTATAAAATTTTTAAAAAATTCCTCTATGAATCTCTAGAACATTATAGAGTACCTTTTCGATTACATTTTAATAAATTGCTAACAATATAACCCACTAATACTAGTGATGCCATGTTTATGTCAAAATTTAAATATACATATATTATTTGAAAAATCATATATTCAATTAATATCACTCATCTAGATATATCCTTAACATTCTATACACTTATTTATAATTATGTCTAGTCATGGGAAGCCACATTTTCAAAATTTGATGTGGTTTCTATGTGATTTTTAATGTAATTATTTTTTATCATTGTGTTATAATAAAAATGCTACAAATGCAGAAATAATTGTTGGATACATAAAATATAACTATTTTGTACATAATGACACTAAAAAGTCATTAACTATTTATTATTTTAGTACTTTTGGAGGTCCTAATTTCTAGATAAACTTTATGAACAAACAAATAGTTTTATGAAAACCATGTTCTTAAGAATAAAATTATTATTATAAAAAGTTAATAAAAATTGACGATTAAAAATAAATAAATTTGTTTATTTGAAATAAAATTCATTATATTTAAATAATCCAGGTTCATTTTGGTATGGTATTGTGGGTCATATATTCTATTGAGTATAGTTTCCATTAAAAATACCCAGGGTGTTAAAAAAATACCGTTATAGGATGGCATGTGAAATAAGAATATATTTTTCATTCATGGAAGTATATGAAATAATAATTGACTGAATGTTAGTTTTACTAATTTATAATTTACAATATATTAATTAATTTTAATTTATATTTACTCACTAACATGGTTTGTGGTAAAAATACCGTAGTTAATATACATGACTAGATTCCTCGCATGGGAATGTATTAATAGGTAAATAAAATATAGAATCACTTCAGGTACTAGATTATCCTAAAATTATGGTCATATATAAAAATAATTTACTTATCTAGTCCCATGAAATTAAAATATAGTTTTCTACATTATTTTCTAATGTCTATAAATGTAAAACTACCTCACTTATTGTTATCATCCAAATCTTGAAATCCCACTTTCCCTGAGTTCACAATCCCTAGATTACATTTCATGGAGTTTTGTTAGGTGTATCATACTTATGACTTATTATATGAGGTATTTTTTTCATTAAATTATTTTTTCCTATTCCTAATACAATTTTTATTTTGAATTTATTGATCTCATTTCCTATTTCACACCTACCTAATAATCTTATAAATTGTTATCAGTTTTTGTTCCTATTTTACATAAATGTTGTAAAATAATTTTTTTAAATATTGATAGCTTACTCTAAGATTTTATTTGTATAATTTTGTGTTTCATGTATGTTTTTTAGTTTCCTCAATATTAAATAATAAAATTATAAATGAAATTATTTTTTGTTTCAATGTTTCATTCCTTTTATTCTTTATTGTATATAAATAAACATTTTATTATTCCCTAAATATTCCAATCATATTTTTCCATGACTATTTTTCAATGCAATTATTTTTCATGATATATTATATACTAGTTCATTCCAACCCATTTGATATGAAGATTTACTTTTTTTTACTTTAGAAAGACCTTATCATACACTAAATTGGTAAACCTTCTGTCTTTACCTACCTCAACATGTTGTTTTGAATTACTCGATATTACATCAGTATAATTCCATTGCTCATAAATTCGAAATTTTATAATTTTCTGCATCATTTCTCTACTCAAATTTACAAAATTCATACAAAAATATATTTACTTTACTAATATTTATATATATATATATTAGCCTCTAACTTTACATCACTGAATATTTTTCTTCCACCTAATTCACGATTATATCTTAGTTATTGCATAAATTTAATTATGGGCTTCTTAGGTAAGAATATATCATAACACATGTTATATATTTCCTTTTATCTTATTTATCCTTATACTGTTCTCATATAACAATCATGGTATTAAAAAACTTTCATTTTGGTTTTATTGTTTTCTATATTTGTATTTTATTTTTAACTACTGTCAATATATTTTTTCATGATTAACATTCGTGTTTTGGTTTTATTTATTGAATATAAATGTTCTTATTTTTTATAAAATATATCTTTTATTACATTAAAATTATAGATTACCCCATCCATATTGAGACATAGATTTTGAGAACATGATACATTCCAGATATATAATTCATGACATTATGGTAAATTCTACATCAAGGATTAGATTTTTAGAACAGAACTAAATTCATTTAAATCATGTTCAGGTCCAGAAAGGCATCACACCATTATATTCATCATGGAATTTTTGTGTTTTTTCATTTTTTATTCATCTTTATAGGATCCATTAGTGATTTTATAGAGTTGTAACCTTTTCTCAAACTCAACCAGATGTTCATTCTACTATTTATTACATTGGTGAAAGTGGAAATATAATGATTCTAAATAATTTAAATCATAAAAAATTAGGAATAAGTGAATATATATTGATCAACTACTTCAAGAAAGACATTCTCAATATATTTACTTCTTTATACTATAAAATATATGATTTTTT
Source organism: Viscum album (assembly GCA_963277665.1). Lineage (NCBI taxonomy): Eukaryota > Viridiplantae > Streptophyta > Magnoliopsida > Santalales > Viscaceae > Viscum > Viscum album. The sequence continues at coordinate 1,390,067,485 of OY728160.1, forward strand.
AGAAGTTCATTGTATGAATAAATTATGAGTTATTTTTCATGTTGGGATTTCATAAATAATGAAAAAAAATATTTTTTTGGTATCTATTTTTTTTATATTAAGAAAATATTTTTATATAATTATTCATCATTAATTAACTGAGTTATAGAATAAAAAAATATATAACAACAAACTTCTTTTGGAAATATTCAATTGCAGCTCTACATAAGGAGATGGATTTATAATTGATATCGATTCTGGGTTCTTGAATGAATGTGGTTTTTGATGCTTATAATTGTAGAATGAGCCACCATCATGGATTTATTTACCGTAATAAATTTCATAACTAAACAATTTTAATGTTATTTATTTGTATAATATTTTTAATTTTTTTCCCTACTGGTTTTAAAAATAATATAAATAAATTTTCGAAGAAATTAAATTATTTTATATTGAAAACGGTGAAAATGGATGAAATGATTTTATCTATAAAACTAGGTTTCAAGAGGATTAGAGATTCATCTTTATAGTTTCACAAATAAGAATTTTTTTGAAATATGGGATAAAAATTGAAGTAGAGTGGTGAAATATAGGGTGAAGAATAGTTTGTCACTTCATTAATTATTGTTCTCCTCATACAAAAGTTTTATGCGAGGGGTAACGAATTTTAAGATATTTTTACAATTATTATTCTGGTGGAATAACCCTAAAGGTATAATGTTACAATTGGAGTTATGGTTTTATATATTTGAACCATTGTGGGTCCTTCATCTGTGAATTATAAATGTGACATTTTTAATGTTTTTGGGGTTAGGATTTTCCCAATAACATTTCAGTTCAAACTAGGAAACCCAATTTGTTTAATAATTTTACTTCCCTTTTAAACTTCTTATTTCATCATATTAGACATCCATAGGTTTATACATATAATTTTTTCATGCATAGTTGACATATGATGATATATTCTATTTTAACGTTTTCTCCCAAACCACTTCATTTATTTTTGAGTTACCATATAATTTTTCCAGTTGAGTACAGTGTCAAATGTGAACATTGTTAAAAAAAGAAAAATATAAATTATCCATGTCTGTATGAAAAATACCAATAAATGAATGTAATTTAACATTAAAAGGTATTTTGAAGTTATAATGATGTGAATGTTTTTAGATTATTATGATTTATAACATATAAATGTGATTACAAACAAGTAATATCCAACTTCTATGTGATATTTTCATTCCACTTTATTCATGAATTTAATGAAATATATTATTTATGGGACATTGGGTTTTTATAGAAGAGAGATTGGTTTGACCATGATCTTATTCTGAATAAACTTTTCATCTCCATTTCCCCGCAATATTCCTTCTTGGATTCCCAAGAAACTATAAAAGGTAATTATTCCAGATGATAAATTTATTCTTTCTAAATTATATCTCAGTGTTTGTAATATTTATTAATCCAAAACATTCTTCCACGAGATTAATATTGGAGTGAAATTATAATAAATACATCATTTGAATTTATCTTCAATATATATTACAATTAATATATAATAATTTCTCGTCATCATATATCAGTTTGAAATTCCCTATCTAATATCTTCATTAATTTAATTATTCTATTCTATGGAGTGGATTTATGAATTTGTTATAGGTTTATGGGTCCCTACTATAATAATATAATGGATGATATTTTCTAATAAATTTCCAAACTGATATCCTTCTTTGATTCCCTAGAAAAAATTTTATTTAATAGGTATAGGGGACTACATAGGCAGTGCATTATGAGATAAATATGGTTATCCAAGATGTTATTTTCATTATGATTATAAATATTTGGTTTTTAATTCATATATTCCATCACCTAATAGGGTCAAAGCACATTATATTTACATAAAAATTTAAAATTATTTATTCTAATATGCGTTACCTTTAAAATATTACAACATACATAATTTTCAATATATTATCAGGACTTATTTCTATGTAATAGTATGTTTCATTTTTTCAATATATACTTAATGTTCCTTGAAAAGATTCATAAAATTTTAAATAAATGCATAAATTAATATTTTATGAAAGTATCCATGATGAATTTGGTTGTATATACCACACATTAAAATTGAAATATAATTATTCATTTACTTATGTATGAAAATGATTATAATAATAACTTTATCTGATTGTTACACCAGTAATTCCATAGGCTTTAGTATAATATAACCATAAACATTGATAATGCAATCTTACCCAAAAAAATAATTTTTACTTTAATCCATGGAATATGAATCAAAATTGTTCTACACTTTATAGCCATATCAAAAATATGATTATATTTTCATAATCCATCATTATATGTTTATAACCCATAACTATGGTAATTTAATTATGTTTCACTATTTAGATTTATTTTTTTAATTTTGTTATATTTTCACATATTCTTTTAGATTTACATATTTTAATTACATCATGGAAAAATATTTTCAAAATAAAACATTGGATATATAGTTCTTTATGGAATTGATCGATTACATGTCTATTTATTTTTGAATTTTTTGAATTGATATACAATATCTGATACTTTATATATGATAAAAAAAATAAAACAATATTTTATAATGGAAAATGTAATCAATTTTTTTGAAATTAATAATGTGTCTTCTCTTGATAAACAGTTCATACCTTTGGTTAATTTTAAATCTTGGGATCTACATTTTATAGATTTTCCTATCATCACAAACCCATATTATGAAGTCCCATTATGTCCATTTTAATTGATAGGTTTTACATTTTATTTCATCAATAAGATTATCATGCTATGCATGAGTTTAATTTAATTCAACATCAACTAATTCTATATACATATTATGATAACGTTTTGTGTGACAATACTTTTGTATTCACCTAGATTTTGATGGTGTTTGTATAAAGTGGTGTTAAAATATAGTTTTTTATTACTTTATTAATAATAGTGGAAGCATATGCATTTTATTATAATCTAGTTTGTTTAATGACACCAAACATGAGTTAAAAAAGTGGGTCATCAATGGATTCTTAGTCCTTCCCTTCCAAGATCATTGAGTTACCAACATTTCATCCAACTGTAAGTGTTTTCCATCTACATTATGTAGTCAGCCGTCCATCTTTGTGTATTCTATTTTTCCCAAATTTTATACATGTAACAAATAAAACATTTAGTTATATGGATGAATTATATTTGGAAATTAAATTCATACAAATGAAATATTCAATAGAATTGTTAAAATTATACATGGATATTGCTTATGAACATTAAAATTTATGTAATTACATTTTTATTTATATTCAAATTGATCAACATTTATGTTATGTATATTGTTATCATATCACCAATATTTATTTGAAATTATAATATGGTTTTATGTTAAATAAGTTCATATTTCCCTACATCGATTGTCTATATATATATATGATTTTGAAGACTTTAAAAAGATCACATTGGTAATGTTTTGCAACATTGTCTCATTTTAGTCTGTAAACATTATCTGACCTGTTATGTAACATATTATTTGAAAAAAATTAAAACATGATTTTTATCAAGAAATATTTGATGTAATATATGCAGTCAAAACTGATTTCACAAAGATATGGATCAACTATATAGGATATTAGAAAGCAGCTTAAAATAAAAATATAATATACATAACTACTCTCATTTTGTTCAAGTGTTTCCTTCATCTATAATGGATCACTATTTAATGATCTCATTTTTTTCTTATATTAATTAAATATTATATATCCATATTTATTTATATTACTATATTTAATATATTTTTAGGTTTTAAAAGTTAAATAATTTTTTCGTTGATTTTTCTTCATATTGAATGTTTATTCATATCTTCTTAACATTTGATCCCACAAATAACCCTACAGAATTCCATTAGTTTTGAAATAAATTATTTAAAAACATATTTCAATTAAATAAAAATGTTATAAATTATGTGTTTTGTTAGATTGGTTTTAGGTATGAATGATGTGAAAAATACAGAGAGCAGGGTTCTATTTACCTATGGGGTTGTAAATTTGGATATTTTGACACGACATACACTAATTGACAGTATGATGTATCAGGTATAGTTGTTCCTCAAAACTAGTGTGGGTCTTGGTATTTGAATAAATTATTATCATGTTTCATAAATGATTCATATTGGAATGATAAATTATAATTTCATAGAGTAATGTTCTACGCTTTCAATTATAGGTTTATATTACAATTGATATGGATGTTGATCCTTGTAAAAACTACTCCAAGAATGAGAATGGACGATGTTATGAAATTCATGGATCCCAAACATATGAGTGAATATCCAATTAAAGATATTTAAAAGGAATCCCTCCCCCCAACATACCTTCAAAACTGTGTTTTGAAATGTGCAGTAAAATATAAATAATAGTTTTATGCATTCATATGAGGTAAAGATGTCTATTTTAATCACTTTTCATTGAATATAACCTAGATATCCATCCAAGAAATGGAATTGTGGTAAAGGCACTCCAGCCAATCCTCAAACACCACATACCCTAATATAAAAAATTCTTAATGATCACATCGCTTGATATCTCTAATTAATATTGATAAGTTTATGCTGGATTTCTACGTCATTCCATGATTTATTGTGCAACAAGTTTTTTGGTTTTATCACAATGATTGTTTTTTTGGTTTTTGGGTGGTTATGTCTACATTTATTTGTGTTATTTATGTATTAAGTCAAGTTATTGTTTCTTTTTTTCATAAATAATTGTATTTTTTTCTTGTTAACTACATCTACAATGATTCAATTATTATCCTTATTTCATTTAATGAAATTATATAATATTTACCATGTGAAACAAAAGGTTTGAAATTTCATATAAGAGATAAAATAAAACTCTTATTTTTATCAAATATATTTTTAAATTCTCTATTATGTTTCATTACATTCATTTTTATTTATCATTTTTCTATATGAAATTGTTCCATATTTGAATACAAATTATAATTTTTTGATAAATAATTTTTGTAACACATGTCAAAAAAATAATGCAACCCTGCGATATATATTTTTTTTAATGTTTCAACAATATTTCAAATATTATCAAATTTTTTATGATTAAAAAAAACTTACCTGAGTTTATTGTAGTTATTTTTTAAGATGGTGGATGTTATGATTTTGATTTGAATTTTGAAACATCATTATCCATTATCATTCAACACAACATGAATAGAAATAAGAAGTAATGATATTAACAAGATTTTTTTTTCATTTTCAGAAGGCTGTATAACATTTTAATATGATCACATACAATTAAATAATGTAAGGTAATATTAATAAATTAAATTTTATGATTTTTCTAGTTTATCCCTTTAACCAATACTGATTGAACTAAAGGATTAATTTTATTGGTCATGGTCTTAACAAAATTATCCCACCATTTAACATTATTTTCCTACCATTCTATTAAATGATAGATTTGTTCAAAAGAGATTTGAATAGATTATCTCATTACTTGTAAATGGATTGTATTGTGGTTGGTATCTTGTAGCAGGGTCTCATATTCCATCCCACTAATGAGGCTCCAACTTTGGTAGCAACACATTGATTTGTCCCATATCGATGGTTGTTCCTTTTTCTATATGGATGAATTTCTTCGATGCCTCTCACACTACATTCATCGAAATATTCTCATTAATGACTTTCATCATTGTCCTCCTTAGGATAGGAATCAACTGAAACCACTAGACATTGATTTATATTTTATTTTACTTTGTTTATCATTATTTTATTATAGATCCCAAATTGTTTTTTGATGTATTTATGTCTTTTGATCCCCTTATTTATATAAAATTATATATAAATTTTCATTTAGGGTAATATATAAATATATATAATACACATATCCAATCCATGAATCCCTTAATGTACACCAAAATATAACTTAATAATTTTTTAAAAATTATGGGGGTTTATAAAAAAATCAAAAATATATTTAAATAGTGGGAGTATTAACCCCTTTTATATATTTCTATAAAATAAATTTTAAATTCACAAAAAAAATATACATTTAAAAAACTGAAATATTTTCTGAACATTTTTCTAAAAATTACAACAACGAACATACCTTACCCACTCACACCTATATAATAATATTATAAACCATATTTATATAAAAATATTTTTAAGATGTTTATTAAAGAAACTAAATTGACTAAATTTGTATTTTTGTTGAAATTGATGTCAATATATTTGATTCATGAATTTTTAATGTTACATTGTTTGAAGTTTGGAGTTTTAGAATTTTAAATATTATTGAGAATTAATCATATGTTCGAAAGGATGATTTGGTTGGAAGAATTTCTTTTAATGATGAAACATAAGTGTGACAATTGCAAATGTATTAATAATTTCTAAAGCATGTTCCAAATTGAATTTGGGAAATTAACAATATTAACCTCAGAAGAAGAAGATCTTATGATAATGATTATCAATCATTATTTAGTTGATGAAATAATAATTGATAAATTGGGTCATATTTTGATGATCCAGAATCATTAATAATTGAATGACTTATGAATATGAATAATGTAGATTATTAATTTTGATTCATGAAGGATAAATGGAAATGGTTGGATTTGTTTTTTAGATTGACGTGTGCTTTTTATATTGGTGAGATATTTGTTTTCATGGATTGAATATTTATAAAAAGTCCAACATAACTACCTATCAAGGGGAATTTCTACACTATATAAGTTGATGATTGGTAATTAATAGTTAGTTGAGAAAATATTAAAAGTGACAGTTGATCATATTTGTACAATCATGGATGATTAATACTTTAATGAAAAGCACTAATTGTTTTGAATGATGAATAAATGGGTATAATAGGTTTTATAATTTAATGTGATAGTTTGAAGTAGATATATGTGCTTCTCAATAACAAATTTCAAAACACTATACCTTCATCCTGTTTTATAAGGGAGGGGAAAAATTAGACCAATTTTGATTTGGGAAATCTACTTTTTCTGCAATCACATTTTATAGTGGATGAAAATCAAAATTATCTTGAAATATGAAATGATAAACATATATATAATGAGTTTTTATATACATATATATGACTATGGAGAATATCTCCATTTGTTATTCCCAGTATGGTAATTATTATGAAGATAATTAGAATTATTAATATTTTTAAGGATGGTGCATGGGTCTAATATTAATTTTTATTGGTTCCAAACCTTATATTTTATCTTTTTTATTTTTATTAGCATTATTATTTTGTTTCTATAATAGGTATTGTTGAAAAGAAATGTAAATTATAGTGTTCATAGTGTTTTAAATAGAGGTGGAGGCAAATCTTCCCTCAATTTAGATCTTGCATTAGGGATTATGTAGAAAAAAAATGTTCTCAGGGGACTTTTAGTTGAGTATGTAGAAATGATACTTTAAAATGATATTAAACGAAATTTTTTATCATCATAAAAAAATTAATTATTAATTTTTATTTCTCAGAATTTTTTAATTTTTTCAAATTTAAAATATTTTTCTAATGAAATAATAAAAAAAATCATTAAAAAAAGGAGGAGCCAGACAATAAAAATGGAACTTTTAAAAGTGTATATTCTTATCATTATTAGTAGTTATAAACCATGATAAATTCAGTAGACCATCTCTATCTGAGAAATAAAATGGAGTAAAAAATCTATTTTATCAAAAAATTGAATCACCAACCAACACCATTTTTAGTGCCATTCTAGAGTTTTTCTTCAATGTATAACCAAATTTTGTAGTTTACTGAAGGTGAAATAATTTTTTTAGTTGGTATGTTGAAGAAATTTATTGTACCCAAAATAAAAATTAATTTTCTATTTATTTAATTGCAAAAAAAATAGACGGTTGGGAAAATTTTAATTTATATACATAATTTTGAAGTTACCCAAATCCATTTTGGAGATTTTTTGGGATATCATCTTAGAATTTGTTTATAGACATTTGCTGGAAATAAAGCCACTAATTATTATTAGCTTTGGTTATCCATAATCATTTATATGGTATGAATTTAATAGAAATTTATTATTATTATCAAAAATATAAAATTAATATTTTGGAAATCATCATATTATTAATCTATATTTAAATATATGTTAATTTTTCATCTCTTTTTAAAAGTTGAAGTACACTAACTCCAATAGAAATTTCTGGAGAATTGTTTATTGCTTTGTATTCATAACCCTGTTAACACATACATGAAAACAGACATACATATATTTATAAATACATTATTAAAATAAAAACAAACACACACACACATATATAGACATATACAAATTTATATTTTCATTTTTTCATTAATAACTATACCTAAATATGTTTATTGGATTTATATAATCTATACATTTAAATAATAATGGGATTTGATATTTTTTTCATTATATATACAAATACATATTAATATATTATAAAATAATTAAGTATGATGTGTTAAGACACATTTTATATATATAATGAAATAGTTTGTAAGATTATAATTTTTGATGAATTAAGATACAATATATATATATATTGAAATAGTTTTTAAATGTTTTACTCAGAATTATTGGAATGGGGAAACAGATCTTATACATGGTTGAAATTAGATTCCTCAAAAAAGGACATGATCATATTATGGGTACGAAATTATCCACATACCCCTTCCAAATGAGAGTTATGAATCTATCAACTAAGAATCTCCAAAACAGTGTGCCCGAGGCTCCGTATATCTATAGCAAGAACCTAACCATGGTTATTAAAAAAAATGGAGTGGCGGGTGGAAAGGGTGGAACCTTTCATCATTTGTGGTATTTAATCAACATTATTGGAATGGGTTAGATGTCAAATTATATACCCGATTAGGTGAAATACTCTACAATAACATTATGGTGATCATGAAAAATGATCTTATACAGGGTCGAAATCAGCTTCCTCAATGAAGAAAATGTTTTTATGGGTATGAAATGAAATGCCTATGCCTTATAAATGTGACTAAAGAATCTAGTGTGTAAGAATGTCCAAAATAGTGCAATCCAACCTTTGTATATCAGCAGCGTGCCCATAACACCGGTTCAGGTGGTGAGGGGAGGAACCATTCATCTTTTTTGGTATTTAAACTTATTTATTGGAATGGGGAAGAAGTCAAATTTAGTTCCCAATTGGGTGAATGATGTTGCAAAATAATTATGGAGTTTTTAAAGTAGCGATGAATAGTTGGTTCATGGATTTTCAATATAACATTAGTCACATCCTTCGGCAGAATGCATGTGAGATCACAAGAGGTTATCCCCTAATCTTGGTTGAATTCACCAACAGTGAGGTGGGTGGTATTACAGGATAACATCACACCATCCCTCCACAGGAAGCATGATAGGTAAGAATTAGACATATTGGCTTATTGTAGGTATTTTTAGAAGTAAATATGTATTTATTTTTATTTTTTAATTGATTTATTTTATAAATATTCAAATTTAATAGGAGAGAGTATTGCAATAACGTGTATTTTTATACAATAATGTTTGCAGAAGCCTAAAAACATAATATATAACCGACATGGGCAACAGGAGGTGTATCATAATGAAAAGTGTGTACCACATCCAGAGGTGGAGTTCATTGATGTTGTTGGTGGACCTCCCCATGAGGTAATAGAATTCATATAATTATATTGTAATCATTTTTACTAACGTTTTACAATTTATGAAAATGACTATATTAATATATATATATTCATTCTCGTTCTATCTATTTCATGATACATGTCATGTAATGTAGTCAGTATATTACATCATGGTCTCCTTTTCCGTCCCACTGAAGAGACACCCACTATGGTTGAAACACATTGAGTTTTCTGATTCATATGGTTGTTCTATTTTCTAGAAGGATTATCTTGCCACAACACATTCAATTAGGGGGTTTGGCCGTCTTTATCATTATATGGACATAGGTCCTCATTTGTTTTAATCAAATTTATTTATTCTGATCCCCTTCTATATATGAAATCTTAAAAATTTATTTTATTGGGAATATAAACATGCACACACACACAGATAGATATATAAATATAATACACATAGGCCATTAAAACATCCCTACTGGGCCTCAAAATATAACTGATTAATTTAATGGCATAAAAAAACTTTTGAGGGGATTTGTAAAGAATTAAAATATTTACAATCAATTACATTATTGTTTTTCTTAACCCCTTTTAAATATTTATATTAATTAAATTTTAATTTTACGAAAGAACTATTTCGGTTTTATACATGTAGACTTTTATACTTATATCTATAGATATTGTTTTATAATGTTTTTAAAAAATTAATTTTATTATTGGATATCTTTTATTGAAAATTTTTAACAAAATAAGTATGGTTTTAAAATGTTCACTTATGTTATAAATTAATGGTGGTGTTGAACCCTTGCCGATTAATATAATAATGGGGTTAGATAATTATTTTTTAAATTATTTATATGTATATATTGAATTAGTTAGTAAAAGTAAGAAGTATGAAGTGCTATGATACATTATATATATAAATATATATTGTAAACCAACATATTTAGATTAAATTTAATCATTCATGATTATCACATCACATCATATACCAAATTCATAAAGATTAGATTTTTTTTGTTTCTTCCACCATCCATGTATTACATTAACACGTGTATTTTCCACCCAATTCCTTATGTTTTGGAAGGAATTATTTCACCTTTATTTACTAGATTTTACAAAAATTATGGTGGAAAGGGGAGATCATCAACATGTCTATAACCCCAGTTCAAAGTACCAAAGATGAGGTGGTTCATGCTGCAAGCAATGCAGAATAAAATCACACGCATCCCTCAACTTTCTCACTACCAAATATATAACATTTCCAACAAGGGTATATCTATTAGTAATTTTACATTTCTTTGGTAAACATTTTTACCAACACATATCCCCCTGTCAATAACCTGTTGTTAAAAACTATCAGTAAACATTTTTGCAATAGATAAAATATTTTAGTTTCAATTTTAATAATACCAATAAATAATATATTTTCAACCTTCTAAGAAATACTAAGAAATATATATTTTTCTCATATATTTATTAAATTTTAAAAAAATATTCCAATATCTTTAATATTGAATGCAATAATTATTTATATACGATATGACTAATATAATTATGAATAATTAGAAAAATAGTTTGAATGAAACTTTTAAAAGTAGATAGCCACTTGGATGAATGTTTTCTAAATGAATATGGATGATTCAATTCATCCCCTATTTGTTCATTGTAATGGGAATATCTCATGAAAATTTCTCATCCCAGTGATAAGGAATCTATCAATTCAAACAGATAAACTTCAATCAAAATAACAACATATCAAAGTATATGAATGATCGCCATGGAACATTCAAACATATCACCATTACTCTTCCTCACCAACTAAATTTCATTGTGAATACTCTTAACCCACGTTTCATTGGTGTCCTTGAATTGTCCCACCATGTACACCTTCGCTATCTCTAGAAGCTCCGCCTTCATGGAGCTCTGGAACAATAGATCAGTCTCCAAATCCTAATCAATGTCATGGATGAGTCACTAAAATGGGATCTTCTGTTTATTTTGTGTATGGTGACGAAAATTCTCATTAATACTAACATAGCTCATGCTAGAATAGTGGATTCACATGAAGGGAGATCATCATGTCTATGTTTTTTATGGCCACCACAAAATCAGTCATTATAGAAATCATCCTCATCAATTTTATATAAACCTTTCATAAGAATAAATATCAAACAGAATTCCAAATTCATTCCATGAAATAAAAAAGGAACAACATGATATAATTGAGAATACTCTACCTTGCCGTTGAGTTAAATAATTATTTAAATGAAGTAAAAATGCTACCTTCTCATGTGGTCCCACATATATTGATAAGATGCTCTATATCTACAGCAACATTCTTGAATAAAAAATAGTGAACCCAAAACTATGAGTTCAAATACAAAAAAAAGATCTGTGGAATTAAGTTTTTAACTAAAATAATATTATGGAATACCTGTGAAATAGTTTAATTGGATTCATACTCACTACCATATGAGCCCTTCAAGCCACCTTATCATATTTTTTCATACTTTTAGTAGCACTAAACATCAATCAGACATCCAGTATCATACTATGACATGAAAAAATAAAATGATTAAACATAAAATACCCTACTTATTATAGAATAATTAGTCAAACTACTATCAATACATTCCATAATTCTCTAAAGGATGCTCTTATAGGTGGTGATTAAACCTCCACCCTCGCTGTATGTATTACTCCTCACTTGGTAGAATAGTCACATTGCATAATTGTCAAAGTATCATTGTAAAATTTTCTCACCTCAAAAGAAGATACTTATAATGTATCAATTCCATTGTTATTCTAAACTCCCAATATACATTTCATAATGATATGAAAATACCTCATCTATAATATTTGATCATCCTAAATACTTTTTAATAAAATAATTTAATCAACATTACACCATCTTAGTTTATTTATTATTTTAATTAATTTATAATAAATCACTAAAATTGTTTCAAAATATTGATAATAATAAAAATAAAATTTCACATTTGATATTTTGTAAAGGAATCTCATTGTGAAAAATATGAAAAAGAATATATGAAAAATGTGAGAGGATGAAATAAGGCAGTTTATCATATGTGTTACTTTTCATCATGATTTACTCTCATTATTCATTTAATGGTATTTATATCTCATCCCTTCTCTTTATATATTTCTCTTAATTGTCTTTATAACATACCCCTATTGTTCAATTTTGTGATCATCCCCTAGATGATTCCCGTTGACTTAATGTAGTATTATATTACCTAACTTTGGTATTTTCCTTATAATGTCTTCGAATCCATCATTAATACTAGACTATCCTTGATTACTTAAAAAATCAGTTCAGAAGTATTACATGGATTCAGCAAAGGAATTTGTATGCATGGAGCCACTAATCCAACTAAACAGAGGATAAGTGATATCAATTGGAATTATATGGGTGCCTATTTTGTATTTAAAGAGGATATGGGTAAGTTTCATGATAGAATGTTGTCGATGTTCATTCATAAAACCAAGAAGTGATTTGAATCCATAGTCTAGTTCAATAATTTTTATTATGTTTCTCTTTCATGTGGTTATACATCTCTCTTACGGGCTGCATGAGTTGATTTTTAAATTTTGGGTGGGGTTTCAGTAGGAATTTCCATTATCTCCTAGTCTTTTTTTTCTTAGATTAAGAGGTCCTTTGTAATAACCTAAATCACAACATTGCTATATGGAATATTGTGATATATAATATTCGGAAATTTATCACTTGGGTATAAAACAATTTTTCACCGAATACTTATTATTCTTAATAAAAAACAAAAATATACATTCTAGGGTTCGATGGGTTCATTAATGAATATGGTAAATGAAGTGAGAAAATACTAAACATAGGGAAATTAATTGTGTACATATTATAGAATTTTACTCCCAAACATTCCAATTAGATAGGGAGATTCTTGGGAATTGGAAAATGAGTATTACCTTTTGAGTAGTTAAGAGCTCATTTGTCTTTGGGGAGGGTTCAAATTCACTATTTTGAGGGGATATTAAATAAAATTAACACCTAAATCATGAAATGAAAAAATAAGATCTTTTATTTCTATGGTATAATTACATTTTTTAAATTTTATTCTCTCTGTATACCCATTCACATTCTCTCATTACTCTATGATCCCAAATCTTTATTATGGAAAATTGAAACCATCATGAATAGATTGATTTGGGAGTCCAATCAGGACGGGAAATTTCATTAGGTAATCAATGTGTGGATGGCTATAAATATTAATGTGGGATTCATTAATATTATAAATGTGGATGATTCAATACATGAAATATAGGAAAAGTAAGCATGGGAAGTGATAAATGGGGAAAACCCCCAAGGATATATTATCAAGGGAAAATATAGTAGATAATAAATCATTCATCTAGATGTGAATGGAATACCTCTATTGCAAAAATTTATATATTATCTACAGAATATTAATTAGTTGTTCATATGGATTGTGGGGAAATGTAGTATCAACTTTTCATCTTATAATCAGTCCAATATCCTACATTTTCTAGGATTACATGTCCCATAAATCAACCCTCTAAAATGTTTTAAAATCTATGGTCTTCAAGAAATTAGTATTTGATCAAAAATAAAAGGTTTGGAGGGATGGTATCCAACTTATAGAGAATCCTGATGGTTATAGGTTCAGAAATTTTGCTTTGAAATTCGTCATGACAAAAGAAATTTAGAGGATCACATGTGTCCAATAGAAGACCGTAGTTTGGGTAGACAATTTTTGGGATATATAAATTCCACCAAATTTTTTCTTCCTTATTTAGACAATTCACAACTAGGACCTTACCACAAATGAAGAAGTATAGAGTGAATTAATTTAGTTGTATTCCAAATAAACAAGTTTTTTCTAGGACAATATCACTCACAATTTATTCATGGAAGAGGGTGGGTGCACTTCATCTGGAGGATTTTCAGAAACATCATTGGAATAGAGGTTCAGGATATATCCATTGAGGATTTTATTTCTACATTGTTTCAAGACACAAGAATATATATAATAGATATCCAGAAACATCATATAATGATATTTGTTGGATTTTAGGTCATCTGGTAGGACTATAATGAAGCAAGATGCAATGGTAAGACAATATCATCAAATTATATGTAGGTGAAAGACTAATAACCCACCATATATCATAGATACTTGTCCAAATATAGGGATCATGTCCTATAATCTAGAATGATACTCTACCTCTAATTAGAGATAATTATATGAGACCTACCCATGGTAGGTGGGTGAGATAGTGTTCACCCACCATGAGGATAAAATTCATTATTTTACAGTTTGTGTGTGTTGGGTAGCAAGAAGGGTGGAATAATCACATTGAAATAGAAGGCATCAGTGGCCTTTACCTTATATGTATTTTGTGGCCAGGGAAATTTCATAAAATACAATGAACATTTCAAACTTAATTTGATTTTTTTTTTCAATCAACTCATGGTCAGTCCATCTATGGTGGAAATATAATCTTCTTTGGTGTCCAAATATAATTTTCCAGACTCAGATTCCACTCAATAGTGCCCTAATCCTAGTTGGTCGAATAGAATCATATGCATCACCCCAAAATCTAGAAGCTACTTACTAGCATAAAGTTCATATGTGAGTATTTTGGGAAACAATTGCCTCATTACTAGAGTATATCATAGGGGAAGTCAATCACATCCAACATAGGATGTAGATAGAAAAACAGACAACTGGAAATTGAACTGCACAATAATATATAGCAAATTCATATGTGTCACATATATAATGATGTGGATTACACTTATTTCTACAAAAAATCCAAAATAGGTACATGGAAAATAGTATACTACAAGCATTATTAAATCCAAAAAGACCAAGAATTATCCTAGTTGCATCGTAAGTCTCTGCATGGTCTTATTTTCCCCTTCTCTAAGGCCATAATAAAAAACCTATCTTATGAAACATTCCCCTACCATTACTTACATCCATGTTATAAGTACACAACCTTAATACGTTACTTAATATTGAATCTTAGTCAAGAATATATATTATTACACATTGATGAAAATTTTAGTTTTGATTTTTAGATAATCAGGATACCTTACACACATTACATTCTACAATCATACAACATGATATGACTAAAAAGTATTTCAGTTTTTTCAAAATATAAAATATTAAAGCTAAAAAATGATTTCTTTGACAACCATCTACATTATTCATCAAGAATACCTTATTTATCTCAACCATCCTTATATCTTGTGATTTTTTATAAAAAAAATCATGGGATAAGTATAAAACTTAGTAAGGTATATAATGAAAGAAATATTTATTCAAGTGATAATATAAAAACCAATAGAACCCGACATGGTAAATACTATTTTGAATAGAAACATCTGGTAGTTTCTTTGGAAAATATTTACCATATCACTCTTAAATTCACCCGTACATTTGATATAACCTTTTGGCCAACTTCCATATCTAGAGTACCCATTGATTTGGAGAACTATAAGGGGTCTTACCCAACATATCATGAGAAATAATGGGCTCAACCCCATATATCATGAGCTATAATGGGATCAACACAACATAAATAATGTCCAAGGAACATATCATGGTAATAATGTATCCTTAAATCAGGTGAAACCAGTCATTCCATACACATAAAAAAACAATCCTTTTGAGATTTATTAGAGAGTTCTAAAAGGACTTTTAAAGGAAAGTACCTTAAAATATAAATGGAGTGATAATTAATAAAATTTAATGAACATGATTATACAATATAAATATACATTATAAAACATTATATGAACAAAAATTCATCACACCCATTATCATAATCCCGCATAATGGATAAAGTAATGATTAACCAACATAATAGAAATTGGGTTAAGAATTCCCTTACATCGGGTTCTTCATACTTAAATTTTGCTTAAACCACATGAATAATGGTTAAAATAGTGTTATTAATATCTTAATGAAACATATTCATGTTTATAATACATTATATGATCTTTTTACAACATTATTTGACACATTTATTTGTAATATTTTTTTGTTTTCATTTTTTTGGGTGCATTCTTTACATGGTTTCCATGATCTGTTCTGATGGATATTCTTGTCAATTAGAAGTGAAACTAAAGAATTATACTAGAATGGTTGAAAAATATCTCCAGAACAATAAATTTTACCATTATTCGTCTTGAATTCTTAAATTATGGTGATTCATAAGTTAAGACATTAATGATGTTCGTTTCAATCATTCTAGTGGTTCTTTGATAATACGACTTCATTTTGTTTTATAATTTAAAACCATGCGTATAATAGGATTATAGAACCATGTATTAGAAAAAATACATATATTATAACCTGATTCAACCATAAAAATTGTTTCATGACCATACTTTATGTAATTAAGGAAAATTTAAATTACATCATCCATGATGTTGACAATTGGACACATCATGAACATTGTTTTTATTCCTCAAATAAGTGGGAGAGGAGAATAATACTAATGATGAATATTCCATGAATAAGGATACATTTAGAATATAAAATATTTCAAGATATTTCATGCCTCTTGGATAATAGGATATGAGGAATGAATAAGAAAATGAAGGAACACAAAGTAAAATAATTGTTGACAAATTCTTTACAAAAATTTGGTATCCTAACGGCTATGCAACATGGGTTTAGAAATCATTAAAAAAGAGGGGAAATAGGTCACCCATCTAGAAATGAATAATAATAAAGTATAGAGCACAAATAAAAAGTAAATAAGAACATGTTATGTAAATTATAATGTTATACCACGTAAGAGAGAACTTGAATGGGAAAAAAAAGTTTGGGAATTCTCATACCATGTAGAGTCACTACTATAAAATGATGGTTTAGACCTTGGGGATTTATGAAACCTTGGGAGGAATACTAGGGAGTTGAAAAGTCTAGATCCTAGTTGATGATTAATTTGGAATGAATGGAATGAAATAATCAGTTGGTATTTATAGTGAATGTGAGGGAATATTTTACTAATTTCCAAGGGGCACATCATTAGTGGTATTTTAAAAAACCATGCCCTTTCCCATGGTATTTTCCCATGGTAATTTCTCCTTGTGACACCTCAAAACTTATATTACTGTACCCAAGTAGACCATAATTATTATATCATCATTATATCATTAATTATTTCATTAAACACAGTGAAACACATAACTATATTTTTACTATTCACCGAAAAATGAACTGTTTTAGAAAAATCACAAAAATTTAACCTTAACATTTTTCAACATGTTTAATTAAAAAATTAATTCCATTCTTTAAAAATAATTTTAATTATATTATTAATATAAATAATAAATAAAATAATACATAATTAAAAAATTAACATCTTTGGTTCTATAACTGATTTTATATCCCTCTAGAAAATTAACCAACATTTCATTATCATAAAGCCGTAATGAAATTAAATAATAATACATTTTACAATTCATTATGGTAATATTACTATTCATATGTATATGTTACTATTCACAAAAAAATCAAGTTGGCTCCATCAGACTCCAAATTATATACTGATCATAATTGTATATGACCGTTTTTTGAAATTAGAAACATAGGGGCTATAAAATTATGTTTAAAGACTAGTTATAAATATCTACTTACAATAGATTTTCTTTAATTTCATTTTATTTAAAACTTGTTGTGTTACATTATCCCCACGTTCTGGAAATTACATCCTCGCAATTTTATCTACTCATTAAACAAGTGAGGGTAGCATTATCTCAGAGCATTTTTTGACTCCCTTGTTGCTTCATCACCCATATGGTTTCTCCACAAAACCTTTACCTTGTGGAATATCTTATTCTGTAATACTTGTTCCTTTCAATAAAGATTTTGAACTGGTTTATCTTCATAATAATGGTTCTCTTCTAGCTGAACTGCTTCTGGACACAAGACATGTGATGAATCTGGCACAAACATTCACAACATCAAAACATGAAAAACCTTATGTACCTGAGAAAAACTCGGACTCAATGCTACTTGGTATGCAACTGATCCTGCTTTCTCTAGGATTTAAAAAGGACCGCAGCATCACAGACTTAGATTTCCTTTCATACCAAAACGCATCACACTTTTCCAAGTAGAGATTTTAATGAAAATATTGTCACCTACCTCGAAAGAAAATTATTTCCAATTTTTATCTGCATATCTTTTATGCCTGATCTAAGTTGCCCTCATAATCTGTTGGATTATCTTTACTTTCTTGTCCACTACCTCTACTAATTATAGCCCCATTAACATTCTTTCACGTACTTCATCACAAAAATCTAGAGTTTGACACTGCTTACCATACAATTCCTCAAAAGGCGTCATCTGTATACTGGATTAAAAAATGTTATTATAAGAAAAAACTCAACTAAAGAATGATTTTGATTTCAACTTCCATTGTAGCCCATTGAACATGCTCAAATAATATCCTCTAACATCTGAATCATTGGTTCTGACTGCCATTCTTATTGGGTTTGAGATTTTGTATGGAAATTTAATTATATGCCCAACGACTTTGGAAATTTAATTATGTGGTCCTGATGATATCATAGACACCCCTCCTTAACACGGTCTTCGGGTCCTGGCCCACTCGTTACTACCATTTGTCCAGTCCTAGCCCATCAGGTACTACCGGTTTCCCCATAGACATGTAGTCGCCACCCTGGTGCACACCCACATGCCTGAATGGGTGATCTAACTAATGAATATCCCCAGAGGCCACCACATGACCTTTATAGTGGGATTTTCCCTCATTCAAACACACCTTTGGAAACTTCAGAGAAGGTCACCCATCCTAATCACTACTCCAGGCCAAGCACGCTTTAATGTGGTGTACTAATTAGTAAGGCTCCAAACAAGGAAGGTTCAACATGATGAAATTAGTCATATCATTTAATAATTTAACCCCTTATCAACCTGGGGTGTTATAATCACCACCCTTTAGAGCAAAACGTCTTCATTGTAGGTCATACAACTCATCCCAGGCAGTGTAGTGCACTTAAGGTTGGGTACCACCTCTGATACCAAATGTAACAACATGTACTCGGTGATATCACATACACCCCTTCATAACATGGTTGTCGGTTCGAGGCCCACCAGGTACCACCAGTTTCCCCACAAACACATGTCCCCCCCTAGGGCCCACCAACTTACCCGAACATATAATCAGACTAATGACTATCCCCACAGGCCAACACATGTCCTTTATAGTGTGCTTTGTCCTCTCAAAAACACACCCTGGGAGACTTCCCATAAGGTCACCCTTCATAATACCTACTCCAAGACATTAATGCTTAACTATGGAGTTATAATCCGGAAGTCTCCCAAAATAGAAGGTGCACGTTGTTAACATGAGGAAGGTTCACCTTTTAGACAAGTGGATACAACTAAAAATAGTTTCCATTTTTTTAAAATATAAAACATTAAATCTAAAAAGATCATTTCATTGAAAAACCTCTACATTATCATCATTAATCCATTCTTTCTCTTACCCATCCTTATATTCTATGAAAACCATTTTAAAACATGGGATGAGTATAAAACTCATTACGGGATATAAAGAAATAAAGTGTTAGTCAAGTGATAACATAAAAACCCATAAACCCAATAATCAGAAAAACTCATATGCATAAAAACATCATGTAGTTTCTTTGGGAAATATTTAACATATCACTATTACATCTACCCTTACACATGGAATAACCCTTTGGTCAACTTCCATCTACGGAGTACCCAATGAATTAGAGAGCCATAATGGGGCTCACCTATCATATCCTAAGCTGTAATGGGCTCAAACCAACATATGTAGAGCTGTAATGGGCTCAACCCAACATAAATAATGTCCATGGAACATATCCTAGTAATAATGTATCTTGAAAATAAGAAGAAACCACTCATTCCATATACATAAAAAAACAACCCTTTTGAAATTTATTAAAGATAGTTTTAAATGGATTTTAAAAAGGAAGTCCCTTAAAATATAATTTGATTGAGAATTTAGATAATGGAATGGATATGTTTATATATTTTAAATACACATAATATAACATAATATAAACAAAAATTTTCCATAACAACAATATTAATACAACCTAATGGATAGAGAAGAAGGTTAACACAAAGAATGGAAATTGGGTTAATAATTTCATTACCTTGGGGTTGTCTTAAATAAAACTTGTTTAAACCTCTTGTATGATGGTTAACAAAGTGTTATTAATATCTTAAATAAACTTATCCATATTTTTAATATCTTATATAATCATTTAATTACATCATTTCTCCATTTAATTGTTAGTATTTTTTTCCTTCCATTATTTTGGGTGTGTTTCTTTACATGATTTCCATGATTGGTTCATGAGAGATATTATTGTCAATGGGAAGTGAAACTCCAGAGTTGGAATGGAAAGGTATTAAACAATTTCCAGTATAATAAATTATACCATGTATCATTTTGATGTTTGATATGAGGTTGATTCATTAGTTAAAACATTAATGATGTTCGTTTAGATCATTTTAGTGGTTCTTTGATAATAATGACCTCATTTAGTTTTATAAATTAAAACCATGTGTAACAAAGAATTATAGAAACAATATATGAGACATAATAAATATATTATAACATAGTTCAACAATAAAAATGGTTCCATGTCCCTACTTGAAAGAATTAATTTAAATTGAAATCACATCATCCACGTTGTCGGTAATTCTTATAATCACGAACAATGTTTTTATTCCTTCAATAAGTGGAAGAGGAGAAGAAGAATGATGATGAAAATTTCATGAACATGATAACATCCAAAATATATATGATTCCTATAGCATTTATGCCTCTTGTTTAATAGGATATGATGAATAAATAATAAATGAATGGAACTCAAAATAAAATAATAGATGAGAAATATATTACCAACATTTTGCAGCATAACAGCTATGCAACAAGGTTTTAGAAAACAATTAAAAGAGAGAGTAAAAGGTGAACCCATCCATTAAATATTCATAATACATAATAGGTAAAAAATAAGATAAAAATACTAACATGTTATGGATTCTGGAATTCAATACCATATAAAAGAGTACTTGAATGGAAAAAAAAAAGAAATCAGTTTAGAATTTTATTACCTTGTAGAGTAACTCCTAGAACATGAATGTTGGTATATTGGGGTCTTGGGAAATCATTTTGAGGACTAATAGGGAGGTAAGATGTCCATAGATTCTTTGATGTGGAATTTGGAATGAATTTAATGAAGGAATGGGTCGGTATTTACTGCAAAAGTGGGGGAATATATTAATAATTTCTAAGGGACACCACATTAATGGTATTTGAAAACCCATAGGCTTTCCCATGGTATATGGCCATGGTTTAAGCCACATGGGACACCTCATAACTTAATATATTGTAAATAAGTCTAATAGAATTATTACATCAATTTTACATCATTAATGATGTCATTTAACACCCTGAAATTCAAAACAGTATTTTAACTATCCACTGAACAATCCATTGTTTTAGAAAAATCCCAAAATTTTAAACATACCATTTTATGATGTGTAGAATTAGAAAACGAAATCAACATTCTTAAAATAATTTTCTATATATTTATAATTAAATTTTTAAATAAAATCTTACTTAATTCAAAAATTAACAATTTTAAAACAATAACTACTTTTATAACACATTGAAAAATTAACCAGAATGTCATTATCATAAATCCTTAGAAAATAAAATAATAAAATAACATAATATTCAATAGGTTAATATTACTATTGACAAGGGAATGTTACTATTCACTAAAAAACAAGTTGGTTTCATTAGACTTCAAATAACTTACAGATCACAGTTGTAGATGACTGTTTTCCAAAATTCAAAACATAGAATTTGTAAAATTATGTTTAATGGTTAGTTATAATTATCTTCTTAAAAAAATGATTCATGAATTTCAATTTATTTTTAGAAAACCTTGGGGTGTTACATTCTCCCCACCTTCTAGAAATTGCTTCCCCGTAATTTTATTTACTTATTAAACAAGTGAGGGTAGCTTTGCCTCATTGAATTTCAAGATTCCAATGATGCTACTTAAACCAAGTGGGTTCTCCACAAAACATTTACCTGGATGATTACCTTATTCTATAATAAATTTCCCTTAGATCAATAATATGAAATGGTTTCTCTTCATAAGAAAGGTTCTTTTCTAGTTTATCTTATTTTGGACTCAATAAATGCGATAAATTAGGTACATACTTTCTATACATCGAAACATGAAAAACTTTAGGTACCTGAAAAAAAATGCAGAGTAAAAGCTACTCAGTGTTAAACTGGTCCATCTTTCTCCAGAATTTCAAAATTACCTATGAACCACATACATATCTTCCCTTTATTATCAAAATGCATTACACTTTTCCATGTATTTATTTTAATGAAAATATTGTAACCTACTTCGAAAAAGATGTCTTTCCTTCTGTTATCTGCATAACCTTTATGCCAGATCTGAGCTGTCCTTATGTGCTGCTACATCATTTTCACTTTTTCATCCACTTCCTCTACTAATTATAGCCCCATGAACTTTCTTTCACTAAAATCATCCCAAAATGATGGAGTCTGATACCTCATTCCATACAATTCCTCTAAAGGATCCATCTGTATACTCGAATGAAAACTATTATTATAAGAAAACTTTTCTAAAGAGATATGATGATACCAACATCCCTAGTAGTCCATTGAGAAATCTCAATGAATATACTCTAATGTCTGAATCATTCATTTTGACTACCCATCTGATTGAGGATGAAAATGTGTACCAAAATTTAACTATGCGCCCAACAAATTCATAAGTCCCTTCCTAAAGTTAGAAGTGAGCCTTGGATCCCGGTCAGATACAATGGAAAGTGGAACTCAATGTATCAAGAAAATATCTTTGAGGTATAATAGAGAAAGATGATCCAAGGACATTTTATATTGAATATAATGTAAAAGTGCAGATTTTGTCAACTAATCAAAACTAACCCAAATAGCATTGTTACCTCGTGATGTATATGGTAGTCCCACCACAAAGTCTGTGGATACATTCTCCCATTTACACTCTAGTACTAGAAATGGTTAGATAATCCCCTTTGGTAATTGTCACTCTACATTAATGTATTTACATGTCAACCATTTCAAAGTAAATTCTTCAATATCCCTTTTCATTCCATCTCAATAGTAATACTCTTGAAGGCCTTTGTACAACTTAGTACTTCCAGGTTGAACTGAAAATGGAGAACTATGAACTTCACACCAAAAATATTTCATTAACTTAGAATCACAACACACACACATCGTTTTTGAAAATCCTAAAAAAATCATTATCAAGGTTAAATTTAGGAAACATACCCATTTTAACCAATTCTTTATTTTTTCTATACCTCATGATCATCCTTCTATTATTTCTTAAATCTGATCGATTAATTTGAATGTGATGATACCTATAGAGAAATAAATGTATTCCCAGCAACAACAACTTCGAAGAAAAAATTCATAAAATCATTAATCAAGGGATCATGTTCCAAACGTATCATGGTTAATGATGTAGGATTTTTTCTACTCAAGGCATATTCCAGTTTGTTTTCTTTTCCCGGATGGTAATTAATTGTCCAATAATAATCCTTTATCAGTTCAAGCCATCTATTCTGCCTCATGTTTAAGGCAGGGTCGGGTGATAGGTTAGATGACATCCCTACTTGGTTCATGGTGAAAAGGTATGAGAGGAGGACCTTTTAATTTGGGGATTCCATTAGATGGAAATTAGGACTTTCGGGACTCATGAGGTAGGTAGGGGATGGACTTCTTGAACCCCGGGTCATTCTGAACATCATGTTGTCCAGGGTAGTCTGGTTTTTGAGTCTTCTGCTTCTGTTTTGGGATTGTGGAATGACAATGGAGGCGGGCCGGTGTCATGTCGTGAACTCATATGGAGTTGAGACCCATGTGGAGTTCGAGTGCATGGTTGAGCTCCTCTAAGTCGTTGATGCTTTCTTGGGGCGTGACTCACTACAATTTCATTAGGCTAAGAATAACTCCTTGTTCCTCATTATGTCATTTTTTTATGCTGTTTTTGTGATTGATTTTATTATGGTTGTTTCAAGTGGGTTTTTTAAAAAAATGAAAAGGGTTTTTGAAAAAAATTGATTTCTTTTCTAAATGACTTACATTTGTAAAATGGGTTATAAAATTGAAGTTTTCTTGGTTTGAAAATTTGGTAAATGCTTATATTTTATAGGAAGTGATTTGGATGCAATGATGGGTACTCCTCAAGAATGTTGGCACTTATGAGGGAATGTAAATAATGTGTGTGTTGGTGCATATGGTTGGAAACAAATGGAAACATGTGAAATGGTTCATGGGATTACTCAGGTGTGTTTTAAAATTAAATACATTACCTTGTTGTTCTAAAGTGATTCAGAAAAGGGGAAATGATTTTTAGAAAATTGAATTTGGTATAAAATGTGGCGCTTGGTTTTTGGAAATTGGCCTGGAAGGAATGGAGTTTCTAAAAAGAAGTTTAAAAATGGGGCTTTTGAAAGAAATGTTTTGGCCACGTATATATTTGGTTGGTTGTTTCTAGATGTATTTTCCTTTATTAATGTTGTTTCAACCTGATATTGGCTTTTTCTTGAGATAGGTTTTGGTTTTGTGTTTCTTGTGATGTTTGGAGTATGCCGCCCAGAAAGTTCCCTACGGTTTCCAATGAGTCATGCCCAGGTTTTGGTTCTTTTAAGTGTCATTTTACTTATAGGTGTTGGAGGTCTGTTAGAGGCGGTGAAATGGCTTCAGGGAAGTAGAGTGTTTCTTGGGGTGGTTTGTAACTCCCAAGGATGTTATAGATCATGCCATTTTGGGTTTTTTAAGTGTTAAGTTTAGGACCAGTGGAGTTTGGTTGTATTATCGTTGTTGGCATTAGGGGAGTTTCTTGTAATAGTTGGATTTTGTTAAGGTTCCATTTTTAGTGAGGAGTGTGTGTTCGAGGATCCTTCCCTATGATGTTATCTGCATTGGTCTTGAAACCTTGGTTTTTAGGAATCCTTCGGGATTTCCATCGATATAAATGGCCTGGGTATTCCAATATGTCGTGACCGCGTCCATATGAAGACTTTTCATTTTTGTAGTCGTTCGGGTCATCGAGGGAAGTTCTGTGAGAAGAATCATTCGAGAAAGGAGTTCTGTCTGAGGGATGATGGTGTCAAACTATGAGGTAAGAGATGTTTCCATCATAAGAGTCCACACCGTAGGTCTCTGGGTAAAGTTCGCGCACAGTTAAGAGTTACCAAGGGTGTGGAGTTGTGGTTCATATTTTGTGTTCCGTGTTTCATATGGAACATTTAAGGACTTTTTTTCATGTTTCTTTGCTGTTAATGTTTTACAATTATTGTAAGGTCATCGTTTCAATGGATGAATATGATGAAATTGTTCCATCGCATTCAAAATAGTCTTGTTTGACTGAATAGGGTATTCTTAATCCTTCTTTTTTCTTAAATGTGTGTTTGGCCCTTTTATGGGTTGATCTCGCTTTACCTATGTTCGTTTGGAGATGTAAGTGCATGTGGGAGAATCAATGTTTGTAGTTATGATCAGGATCACTGCTTTGGATAAGTTCTTATCAGGTGGTTTTATCTAGTAATTAGGTTTTTTTGTGTATGGGTCGAGAGTTACAAGTTTCAATAGATGTGTTTTTTCAGTTCTACTATAAAATATAGTTTGGGTCAATTGGGATTTCCTACACCCCCCAGGGGTGGTGTGTTTGAGATATAATTTTTGTGATAAGTGAATTCCCGTGGATGGGAGATCCCTCTAGTGTTCTCCCTTTGTTTTTTCTGTGGTTTATCTTTCAGTTGGTTGGGTGTAACTTACAAAGTGAATATTAATCTTGAGGATTATTTTTTCCCGTGGTTTTGGTCTTGCATTGACATGAGTTTTGGTTTTCTTTTAGCTGGGTGACATTCTGGGGTTACAATTTTTTGTGGTGGGGAGAATTGTCACACCCCAAATTTTAAAATTATTTAATTTTGTTATTTATTGGCTTTGGTTATCCTTTTCAAGGTTCGGGTTGATAGAATGTTTGAAATTTTTTATATTTTATGTTTCGGTGGGTTTCATATTGGTGCACGGGCACTACATGGTTGGTGGCAACCGTGTGGTCGGCCTGGATTCCCTAACAGTTACCCATTACATAGTATTATAAAAATTTATGAGAATGAAATAAATATAATTTTTACGACATATTAATAAAAATTACATTATAGTGTAGATAATTTTTTTTAATTGTTAATTGTCTTATTATCATTAAAATAGATATATACTTAATTATTATTCGGTTGTTATTAATTTTTTTATAACAAAAAAATGATTAAAAAAATCAATATCCTTATTAAAAATTTTATTAATATTATTAATATTATTATAATTAAGAAAAATAATAATGTTGTTATGATTATATAATTATTAATATTTTTATAAATGTTTTCATATAATTTTTATTATTATTGATATTAAAAATTTTATAATTATTATCATTATTATTGTTATGATAATCATCATTTTTTATTATTTATTTGTATGTTTATAAAATTTTAGGGGTTTCAACCCTCCATCTATTCCCCCCCACACAGACCCCCAATTTTTCTTATTAATTCATCTCTTTTTATCCCTCACTCCACTCACCCCTCCCTTTAATCACACCTCCCCCTTCCCCCTTTTATCCGTCATGCCAGTATTTTATTTTATCTCATAAAATTCCTCTCTCCACTAATTCATCTTTTTTTATTCCCTCTCTCCAATCACCCAATCCCCTTTATTCTCCATGCACCCCCTCTTTCCTAATTAATTTCTTTCTTTTTTTATTCCCTCCCTCCAGTCACCATTTATTTTCTCGCGCCTCATCTCTGGAATGCACCATCCCATTATCTCATGTGCTCACCCCCACTATCTCCATTTTAATCTCTCTATTTTTATTCCTCACGCAATAAACTATCATCCCATTACCCCACTTCAAGGATGCCCTCCTCCCCTCCTGAATTCCTTTCAGCAGCCTCTCCACCCAATGGTGGTTCCTTACAGTGAGTTTCCTTTCCTATATTCTCTTATCCCCACTCAATATCTAGGGTTTTACATTGGGGGTTTCTAGTTGTTTGAACCATAAAATTTTGGATTAATATGTATCTTGGGTTTTCGTTGGATTTATGGTGTGTGATTTGTACGCGAAGTGTCATTCTTTCTCCCATTCAAGTTTCATTCCTATCAAACAATGTTTCAGAAGGAGTTTCCAACTTTTTCCATTCTAGAACTCTCTATGAGAACTTGGGTGTTTTCATTTCAGTTTTAAATGTCTTTCTCACCTCTAATATATCTATGGATTTATTAAAAAGATTATTTCGTGTTGGTATAATTTTCTAAAAATAGGTTTTCAAATGGATTTTTGTGAAATAACTTGGTTTATGGTGCCTAGGTTTACTTTTTAAATGACCAAGACATCACATGGAGATATTGGTAGCTTCTTCCAGTTTTATTTTAGTCACGTTTTTATTTTTCTTGTTTTAGTCTTCAGTAAATTTAGTTACATATTGTATGTGGATCTGCTATTTATTTATTTATGTGCAGTTGTGGTTTGTTGCTACATGCTCATTTTGATTTGTTTATTTACTTGATCATATTTATTAGGGTGAAGTAAATACCACTCGGTTGATATATATGATGCCCAGAACTAGTTTCCTGCCCATGGGTATGATTAATGCCATTTAATACCATTTTTTCATGAACCAAGTTGGGATGTCATCCAACCTGACACCCGACCTGGTCCACGACATGACCCAAAGGGCATTCTCAATCCCCACGGGATGGCCACTAGTGTTGGAAAACATATATATAATCTGAGTGGGAACAATTTCATCCCTATAAATATGATCAAATAAATAAACTAATCGAATTTTGCACACAACAACAACCCACAACTAAACATAAATAAATAAATAGCTGATCCATATACAATTTGCAACTAAACAGACTGAAGACTAAAAAACACAAAATAAAAATGTGAAAATACTAAAACTAGACCAAGCTATAACTATATACATAAACAATTCAATAATACATGGAGACAGATAACATAAGAGATAAACATCAATTTATAAAAAGATTCAACAAAGGACGTTGACATAGATGAAGATACTTTTAAATGACACCATTGAAAATTACTTGAGTAAATATTCCTTAAACATTCTAAAGTGTAACATTCCTCCTTGAAACATTCAAATCATAATCCCTTACAAAATCATGGGAATAAGGAGACTCATTATATGATATAAAAAAGGGAAGTACATACACCACAAGTAATAAGTAAGTGGTGAACAAGGAATATATCTTATAAAATATAAAGTGAGATGAGAAAAATTCTTTTTTACTTTGGAAAAAAGAATTATTTTGGAAAATCCCCTGTATTTTCCATGAAATAAGTTTGTAAAAATGAATATTCCACTCATAAATTCGTTTTAATTCATTCCAAATCCATCATACTTGAAACTATAGTGGTTTTACATCCTTAAGAGTCCTCCCAAGGT
This sequence comes from Viscum album, assembly GCA_963277665.1. Classification (NCBI taxonomy): domain Eukaryota; kingdom Viridiplantae; phylum Streptophyta; class Magnoliopsida; order Santalales; family Viscaceae; genus Viscum; species Viscum album. The sequence continues at coordinate 1,390,096,772 of OY728160.1, forward strand.
GTACTTAAGCCCTCAAAGTCCTGACCATCATGATCTAGGAGTTAATATACAAGGTAAGAAAATTATATATATAATTCTTTTCCCATTTGAGTTATACTTTATGTGGTATAGAATTCCAGAAACCATACCATGTTCTTATTTTCTTATTATTCTCTCTCTATTATATTTTATGATTCATTTCTAGATGGGTGACCCTTTATGCCTCTCTTTTTAATGTTTTCTAAAACCATGTTGCAAAGATATTAGGTTGTTGAATTTTTGTAAGGGATTTCTCAAATATTCTTTTATTTTGTGTTAATTTATTTTATTATTCATTACTAATCTCCTCTTATCCAAGAGGCATTAAATCTCAAGAAATATTTTATATTCTATATGTTCTCATGTTCATGGAAAATTCATCATCATTCCTTTTCATCTATCCCACTAATTCAAGGAATAAAAAATTATCTGTGATGTGTAAAATTACTGTCATCTTGGACTATGTGATTTCAGTTTTCTTTAATTCATTTAATCCTGGTTATGAAACCATTTTTATGGTTGATCCAGGTTATAATATATGTATTTTGTCTCATCCATGGTTCATAAATTCTTTTGTACACATGGTTTTAATTCATAAAACAAAATGATGTCTTTATTATAAATATTTCATCAACTCTATTAACTCTCACTTCAATTATATGATTTTTAAGGGGTTTTACTTTTAAAATCCTCTTAAAAATTCTATTTTAAAAGATTCAAATGAAATTTTTTTTATGAAGTTATTCTTGTTGTATGATTATGTTATGGTTCTTGGGAATTGTTTATGATTAAGGTTGGGACCAATATCTCCCTACAATGCATTGGATAAAGTGTTGAATCTCATGATTAAAAGGAAAATCTTGCGTGAACATGATGCTAGTATTTCTCACAAGTATGTTTGGTATTTAACCACTAATACATGATGTTTCATTTTTTATGCATTACCGCACTTCAAGTATTTATTAATGTTTCATATCATGAAATTGATGATGATGTTATAATTATGCTCACCCCATTATATATTGTTCTTATCAAACCACATACTAAGGTTTTAGATCACCCATTTTTGATGTATATTATCAAGTGACTACTTGTTCTAAATAGATGTCAAGTGCCAATAAGAAGCAAGTTAAGACGAAATAAAATAAATGAAAATGTTATGTGTTGTAAATTTTAATGCATGGTTTGTATTATCCTAAAAAACATATACCGGAAAAGTCCTCAACTATATAATGTATTGTGTATTTTTTTCCTTTAGGAAAAAAAATAAATAAGAATTTGGATGAGTATGAAATTCGGCAAGGGATATAAATAAATAAAGCGTTAGTCAAGTGATAACATAAAAACCAATAAAAACCATAAGAATAAAAACTCATATGCATAAAAAAATCATGTATATTCCTTGGGAAATAGTTACCATAAAACTCCTACATTTACACTTACACATGGAATAATCCTTTGGTCAATTTTCATCTCCAGAATACCCATTGCATTAGAGAGCTATAATGGAGCTCACCAGTCATATCTTGAGCTATAATGGGATCAAGCCAACATATCATGAGCTATAATTGGATTTAACTAACATAAATAATGTCCAAGGAACATATCATGGTAATAATGTATCTTGAAAATTAGAAGCAACCACTCCTGGAATATACATAGAAATCAATCCTTTTAAAATTTATTAAAGATAGTTTTAAAAGGATTTTAGAAAGAATGTCCCCTAAAACATAATTAGGGTGAAAATTAATATAATGGAATGGATATATGTATATACTAAAAGTATGTATAATTCAACATAATATAAATAAAAATTCATCAAACCAACAACCACAATACCACTTCATGAAAAAAGAAGAAGGTTCACCAAAAGAATGGAAATCTGGTTAGGAATTATCATACATCAAGATTATCATAATTAAAACTTGTTTAAACATCCTTTATAATGGTTAAAAGAGTGTTATTAATATATTTTAGAAACATATAAATCTTTCTAATATCTTATATGATCATTTCATTACATCATTTCACCCTTAAATTGTTGGTATTTTGTTCCTTACAATGTTTTTGGTGCGTTTCATTACATGATTTCCATGATTATATCGGGATGGATATTCTTGTTGATTGGATGTGAAACAGCTGAATTGGAATGGAAAGGTATTTAAATATTTCCAGTAAAATAAATTATACCATTTATCATTTTGATGTTTTATATGAGGATGGTTCATAAGTTAAAACATTAATGATGTTATTTTAAATCATTTTAGTGGTTCTTTGGTAATAATTACCTCATTTTGTTTTATAAATTAAAAACAGGTGTAAAAAAGAATTCAAGAACCATGGATGATACCTAATAAAAATATTATAACATGTTTCAACCAGAAAAATGGTTTCACGTCTAGATGTGAATGAATTAATGTAAATTAAAATCACATCGTCCATGATGTCGGTAATTCGACACATCACAGATAGTGTTTTATTCCTTGAAAAAATAGGATAGGAGAAGAATAATGATGATGAATTTTCCCTGAACATGATAATGACCAGAATATAAATTATTTTTGTAGATTTATTGCCTCTAGGGTAAGAGAAGATAAGGAAGGTATAAGAAAATAAAGGAACTCAAAATAATACAATAGTTGAGAAATATCATACAAAAATTCGGCAGCCTAATTATCATGAAACATGGTTCTAGAAAACATTTAAAAGTTAGGGGACAATAGTCACTCATCCATAAAATAATCATAATATGTAATAGATAAATAATAAGATGAAAAGAAGAACATGTTATGGATTCTTGAATTATATACAACATAAAGGAGAACTTGATTAGAAAAAAGAATGAAGTTGGTAATTTTATTACTCAGTAGAGTAAATCCTAGAACATGAAGGTTGGGATATTGGGGGATTCATGAAACTGTAGAAGAACTACTTGGAAGTTAAGGATCCCCTATATCAGATGATGAATAATTTAGGAAGAATTTAAATAAGGAATGGGTTGGTATTTATAGAAAATAGTGAGGGAATATTTTAATAATTTACGAGGGACACCTCATTAGTGGTGTTTGCAAAACCATGGGATTTCCCATGGTATTTTCCCATGGTATTAGCCCCTTGGGACTCCTCATAACATTATTTACTGTACATAAGTCGAACAGAATTATTACATCATTATTACATCATTAATGATGTCATTAAACACATCGAAACTCAAAACTTGTTTTTACTATGCACCTAAAAATCAACTATTTCAGAAAAGTTCAAAACATTTACCCTAACCATTTTTTGAAATGTATAATTCAAAAATGAACTCAATTTTTAGAAAAATAATTCTAATTATTATTAATTAAATTTTTATATAAAATAATACTTAATTCTAAAATTTACAATTTTAAAACTATAACTTCTTTTATATAAAATTGAAAAATTAACCAGGATGTCATTATCATAAATACCTAAGAAAATAAAATATAATTCAATTTACAATTCAATTGGGTCATATTAAAATTCATAAGGGTGTGTTACTATTCAAAAAATACAAGTTGTTTTCATCAGACTCCAAATAACATACTGATCACAATTTTAGATGACCATTTTTCAAAATTATAAACACAGAAGTAGTAAAATTATATTTAAAAGCTAGTTATAATTATCTACATAAAAAAGGTTGCAGGAATTTTAATTTTATTAGGAAACCGTGGGGTGTTACATTCTCCCCACTTTCTAGAAATTGTGTCCTTGAAATTTTATTTACATATTAAAAAGGTGAGTGTAACTTTCCCTAATATAATTTTCAGTTTCCCATGTTGCTTCTTAAACCATGTGGTATCTCCACAAAACCATTACCTAGTGGACTACCTTATTCCACAATACCTATTATATTCGATCATGAATCTGCACTAGATTCTCTTCATAAGAAAGTTACATTTCTAGCTGAACTACTTCTGGACTCAAGACATGTGATGAATCTAGCACATAAATTCTCATCATTGAAACATGAAAAGCATTTTGTACCTAAGAAAAACTTGGAGGCAAAGCTACTCAATATGAAACTAGTCCAACTTTCTCCAAGATTTCAAATGGACCGTTGAACTGTGGAATTATCTTTCCTTTCTTACTGAATCACGTCACACTTTTCCAAGGAGATATTTTATGGAAAACATTGTCACCTACCTAAAAATAGAAGTCTATCCTTCTATTATATTCATAACATTTGAGCCTGCTCTGAGCTATTCTCATGTGTTGATGGATCATCTTTACTTTCTCAGCTACTTCCTCTACTAATTCTGGCCTCATGAACACTCTTTCACCGATATCATTCTAAAATTCTATAGTCCAACACCACTTTCCATAAAATACCTCAAAATTTTCCATATTTATACAATATTGATAACTATTGTTATAAGAAAACTCAATAAAAGAGATATGATGATCCCAACATCCCCGGTAGTCTATTGATCAAGCACGAAGCATATCATATAAAGTATGATTCGTTCGTTATGACTACCCATCTGATGGAGGATGAAAATATGTACTGAAATTTAAATCTATGTCCAACGACATCTAAAGTCCCTTCCAAAAGATATAAGTAAACATTTGATCTTGGTCAGATACAATGGAAATAGAAACTCATTGTAGCGGGATAATGTCTTTGAATTATAGTTGAGAAAGGTGATCCAAAGGCATTGTATCTTGAATAAAAAGAAATTTTGAAAATTTTTAATATTATCAATGATAACCCAAATCGCATTATTACCTTGAGAAGTCATTAGTAGTCCCCCCAGGAAGTTCATGGATACATTCTCCCATTTCCACTCTGGTATTGGAAAAGGATAATGTATCCACTTAAGTAATTTCCTCTCTTATTTTACCTATTGACATGTCAATAATTTCAAAGTAAATTCTACAATATCCATTTTCATTCCATCACACTAGTAATACTCTCGATGGTCTCTATACATCTTATTACTTCTAGGATGAACTAAAAATGGAGAAAAATGAGCTTCACACAAAAACTCTTTCTTCAACTAATAATTCCAAGGCACACACAACCATTTTCAAAATCATAAAACACAATCTTTGTCAAGGTAAAATTATAGAAACATACCCATTTTAACCAATTCTACCTTTTTATATAGCTCAAGGTATTATTTATGTGATCTCTTAATTATTTCTGGTAAATATGACTACATTGATACCAAATGAAAAATAGATGTATTCCCTACAGTAACAAATTCTAAGTCAAAATTCATCAAATCATTAATCAAATAATCATGTTCCAAATGTAACATGGTTAAGGATGCATGATGTTTTCGACTCAAGGAATCTGCCACTTTTTTTCATTTCCCAAATGGCAATTGATCGTGAAATCATAATCTTTTATCAGTTCAATCCATCTTCTTTGACTAATGTTTAATTCCTTCTGAGTGAATATATAAATTAGAATTTTATGGTCAGTACATAATTTACAATTGACTCTGTATAAATGGTGCCTCAAAATTTTCAAAGTAAAAATCATAGCTTCCAATTCCAAATAATGTGTGGGATAATTTAACTCACGAGGATTTAGTTGTATTGAATAATAAGTAATTACCTAATCATTTTTCATTAGAACACAACCATGTCCCTTCAATGAAGTATCACTCTAGATGGAAAACTCACCATTTCAGGATGTCAAAGCCAAAACTGGAGCATTGAAAAATCTCATCTTCAGTTCCTGAAAACAAACATCACATTCTTCTGTCCAAAAAATACTAACCCATTTTCGTGTTAATATATTTACCAGGATAGAAAACCATGCAATGTTTTTAACAATCAATCGGTAATAACCATCAAATCGAAGAAAACTATGAATCTCTTTAATATTTGTAAGCCTTTTCCACTCATCAACAACTTTTTTTTTGGCAGGATCAACAATTATTCAATCCTTATTTACAATGTTCATAAGAAAATAAATATCTTGCAACCATAAATCACACTTTATGAATTTTCCATAGAGTTTTTTTTCTTTTATGGATTTCAAAACAACATGTAGATGTTTTTCATTCTCTTATTCACATCTAGAATAAACCATAATTTCAGAAATAAATACAACCAAAATCTTATCCATGAACTCATGAAATATTCTATTTATAAGGACTATAGTATTTAAGGTTTACCCCGACCTTAGGTCAACCTTTGAAAAATACTGTGCTCCATTGAGCTAATCAAAAAATCATCGATATGAGGAAAAGGATACATGTTTTTAATATTAATGTTATTAAATGCTCAATAATAAATGCAAAGTCTCATTGAACCATATTTTTTAAAACAAGATAGGAGCTCCCCATGGGGAAGTGCTAGGTCGAATGAAGACTTTGTCTAATAATTCCTACTACGGATTTTTTAATTCTAGATATTCCATTTTGTGCCATTCGATAAGGAGTTTTAGAAATTGAATTAGTATCAGGAATTAAGTCAATAGTAACTCAACCTCTTGATTAGGAATAACACCAGTAAATCATGAGGAAAAAAATCATGGTATTCATTTAACACGAGTGCATCATTAATCTAGATTGTTTCCTTAACCTAAAACATAAGAGAAAAAAACACTCGTTTCCATCCTATATATGTTTTTTAGCTTCCTAATATGCTATTAATGATATGGGTTCATTCAGGTACACAAACTAAAATTCATTCTAAAAACAAACTTCTTTTTATCTATAATAAATCTTTGCATGATAAAAAGAATGCCAGTCCATACCCAGTTTAATATCAACCTCTAATAGAGGAAAAACAACATGGTTTTTAGGTAAAATCATTCCACATATAAGGATAGGTAGGTTCTTATAATTTCTTCTTACCACAATATTTCATCCAGGTGTTTTTACCATGATATCAGTTTTCATTTCTTGAGTTTGAATTCTAATTTTTTTTTTAAAATTTCTAAAAAATGGAGGAATGTGTAGTCCCTGAATCAAAAAACACATTTTAGAAATCTATAAAAATATGAAAAGTACATGATCCCACATCATTTAATGTCTAAACATCTGTTGAAGTGGTTGCAAAAGTTTTTACCAAATCCTTCTGCTTCCAATCTTGTTGATTCCCTGCTTGAGTAGCTAGCTTCGGAGAAACATTAGCAAAATGACCCAATTACATATAGTTAGGTAATCTCACAATCAGCTTCTCATTAATTTTCCGATCATTTTTATAAAACTCATGAGGAATGTTTCCAAAATTCCCTCATCCGTAGAATTTCTCAGAGTTTTTAAGATAATCACCATGATGCCTTTTACCAAACTTTTCACAAGAAGGGAAATTCATTTTCTTACCACAAGGCATCATTGATGAGTTCTTACCAATTTCCTACCATCCAAACCGCTTCTTATACATTTTATCACAAGTAACATATGTTTTATTAAACTCCATCTCAAATTTTTCAGCACAACGAATAAGATTATCATATCTTTAAACTCTTGTGAGGCTAAAGCACTTCACATAAATGGTTTCAAACCCAAGTAAAATTTACTAATTTTAATTTCAAAATACCTTGTAAAATTTGGTACATACATTTATACTCTTTCAAAAGTAACTTCATATGCTGCCACATAATCATCATCTTTCTACATCAGTTCCATGAATTGTTTCTCCATTCTGAGACTAGCAGTTTTTGGAAAAAAATTTACAAAAAAAATACACTTAAAATCATCCCATTCAAATGTGTCAAGGTTATATCTTTCTCTTGTATTCTTAACCAGATACCACCATTGATTGGATTCACCTTCCAAAAGATAAATTGATACTATTGCGTTTTGACATTCTGAACATTTCATGACATCAAATATCCTTTCTAGAGGGTTGATACATCCTTCAGCTATCACTGGATCTAAGGTTCCATTAAATGATGTAGGATGTTTCGTCGTAAAATGATCCACAGAAGACATGTTTCTTAATGGTGGATCATGTTCCTATCTAGCATAGATACCACCCCATTTTATTTCTTGATTCAACTGAGCCATTGATGTGACTAACTACTCTGTTCCGATTCCCACCATTTCAGGCTACATATTCAGACATAAATCAGCCTCTTGGTGCCTTCCTACTTTAGCATCCCAGTTTCTTCTGTGGATAACCACTTCGAGAAAAACACATCTCAGTTGAAGCGACAGGGTATACCATAAATTATATAACATTTAAAATTACCATAGTATAAAAATTATTTATGGTAATATTTAAATATCATTCTAACCCCTAAAGTTATCTAAACCATCCTCTGATACCAACTATAATGATCCGGCCTTAAAATGTTACTTAATCTTGAATTTTAATCAATAATATACATTATTACACATTTATAATCTTTTGTGTTTAGATTTATAGATAATTATGATACCTTACATAGATAACATACCACAATCATTCAAGAGGATACTACTAAAACAGTTTATATTTTTTAAAAATACAAAAAATTAAATCTCAAAACATGATTTCTTTGACAACCCTCTAAATTATTCATCAAGACCACATTTTTCCCTTACACCTACATTTATCCTGTGAAAAACATTTTAAATCATGGGACGAGTATAAAACTTAGAAAAGGAATATAAATAACGAATATATTAATTATGTGATAACATAAAAACAAATAAAACCCATAATCATAAAAAGTCATATGAATAAAAAAATCACGTAGTTGTATTGGGACATATTTACCTTATCACACTTTAATTCACCCTTACAAAGGGAATAACTATTTGGTCAACATCCATCTCTGGAGTACCCAATGCATCAGAGAGCTATAATGGTGCTCACCCGTTATATCTTGAGCTATAATGGGATCAACCCAACATATATTGAGATATAATGGGATCAAACCAACATAAATAATGTTCAATGAACATATAATAGTAATAATGTATCATTAAAATCAAATGATACCACTCATTCCATATACATAAAAAACAATCATTTTGAAATTTATTAAATAGAGTTTTAAAATGATTTTAAAATGAAAGTCCCTTAAAATATAATTGGGTTGAGAATTAAAAGAATGGAAGGGATATGTGTATATACTATAAATACTCATAATACAAAATTATTTAAACAAAAAATCATCATACCGAAAATCTTAATACCACATCATGAATAAAGAAAAAGGTTAAACCAAAGAATGGAAATTTGGTTAAGAATTCCCTTAACTCGGGTTTTCTTACATCAAACGTGTTTAAACCTCCTATATAATGGTTAAACTATTTTTACTAATGTATTAAAGAATCATATCCATATCTTAATATCTTATATTATCATTACATTACATCATGTCACCCATTAATTTTTAGTATTTTGTTTTTTGCATTGTTTCGGGTGTGTTTCATTACATGATTTTGATGATTGGTTCATGATGGATATTTTTTTCGATTGGAAGTAAAACTAAATAATTGAAATGGAATGATATTTACATATTTATAGTACCATAAATTATACCATTTATCATTTTTTTTATGGGGATTATTCATAAATTAAACCCTTATTAATGTTCATTTAGATAATTTAATGGTTCTTTGATAATATTGACACCGTTTTGTTTTATAAATTAAAACCACATGTAAAAAAATTATAGAACCAGGGATGAGACATAATAAATATATTAAAACCTGGTTCAACCATAAAAATGGTTTCATGTCCAGACTTGAAATAATTAATGTAAATTGAAATCACATCGTCCACTATGTCGGTAATTCGACACATCACGAACAATATTAAGTGTGAGAGGAGACAAATGATGAAGATGAATTTTACATGAACATGAGATCATCAAGAATATACATGATTTATGGAGCTGTCATGCCTCTTGGTTAAGATGAGATGAGGAAGGAATAAGAATTTAAAGGAACTCAAAATAAAAGAATAGATTAGAAATATCTTACAAAACTTTGGCCGCCTAACGGCTATGCAACTTGGTTTTAGAAAACATTTAAAAAAGAGGGGACTAGGGTCACACATCCGTAAAATAACTATAATACATAATATGGAAATAATATGATGAAGATAATAACATGTTATGGATTATGGAATTCTCTACCACATAAAAGAGAACTTGAATAGAAAAAACAATGATGTTTAGAATTTTATTACCTTGTAGAGGAACTCCTTGAACATGTCGGTTTGGATACAGAGAGATTGGGGAATCCTTTGGAGGAATAATAGGGAGGCAAGGAGGATAGTTATTTGTTTATGTGGAATTTGTAATGAATTTAATGAAGGAATGGGTTGTTATTTACAGCCAATGTGAGGGAATATTTTAATAATTTACCAGCGACACATCATTTGTTGTATTTGAGAAACCATGGATTGCCCATGGATTTTCCCATGGTATTAGCCACATGGGACAAAACATTACTTAATTTACTGTACATAAGTCGACCATAATTATTACATCATTAATGATTTCATTAAACACACTAAAACTCAAAATTGTATTTTTACTATTCAATGAAAAATCAACTATTTCAGAAAAATACCAAATATTTAACCTTACCATTTTTCAATGTCTAGAATTCAAAAATGAACTCCATTTTTTGAAAATAATTTTCAAAATATTATTAATTTCATTTATAAATAAAATAAACTTAATTAAAAAATTCACAATTTTAAAACAAGAACACCTTTTATGTCACTTTGAAAAATTAACCAGGATGTTATTATCTTAAATCCTTAAGAAAATAAAATAATAACACAATTTTCTATTCACTAGGTTAATATTACTATTAATATTACTATTCATAAGGGTATGTCACTATTCACCAAAAAATAAGGTGGTTTCATTAGAATCTAAATAAGTTACTAATCACCATTGTAGATGACCGTTTTTCAAAATTCAAAACATATAAGTAATAAAATTATGTTTAAAGGCTAGTTATACTTATCTACATAAAACAAATTTTCATGAATTTCAATTTATTTTTTGAAAACCATGGGGCATTACACATTTATTCTCTTTTGGTCCCCAAAGAGGACCAAATAGTGTTTGAGATGACATCCTAGTAGGGAACCACCCATAGATTGAAACATATACATGAATCATGATTCAAAAAGCTACAAATTATAGGTAATCAATAATATCAGTGTGAATTCTCATGGTCTATTACTAATACAAGCTAGTAATACCAAACAGAATCTTGAGGATCCTTTCTACAAGTGTTGGCTTCTAATAAGGTAGGTATATGAAATATAAACATGTAACATTGCCTTATCATACATCCTACCAAATCTTGTCCACAAGGCACTACCGTATAATGTAACCATTGAAAACCCACACTTCTTTTCTATATAACCTAAGTTTCATATATCCCATGACTGTGCTGTATAGAAAATTAAATACCACGAAGGGTCAAATCCAAGGCTTCAATGACCAAGGAATTCTCATCAAGTCCCAGGAGCATCTTGATTGAAACATAGTGTAGGCACTGGTTGGAGTCATAGGATCATGTGTACTATCATGTCCTATGCAAGTCTAAGAATGTCGGATCCAAGGGATAGAAAATCCTCATGCATCCCTTGGAATGAAGTCCCAAGGAGGACTACCACTTAATGCATCCACTACCATGTTCGTGATCCATGGAGAGATTACATGGCTTCTAAACAATCAACTATAGATTTCATTCCATTTAACAGGTAAATTACATATGACTCTACCCACTAAAATAATCAATTCCATTCAATGATTATACCCAAGCATTTTAATAATTAAAAAAGATTTAAGCACATGATTAACCAACTCATGTATTCCATTATCATTTAATTTAACTCACGTGTGTATACCTACCAATTTTACACCACATTCCATTTAACACAACACATGGGTATACCAACTCAGATAATAAAAATTTAAAAGTATGACATTTAAATGAGTATACACCCTCACATAATCAGTTTCCAATTTAACATAACCCATTTGATCAATTCAACAATTAAAAATTCAATTTCAACATTTTATAAAAAGGTAAATGAGGAAAAAGAAACCCCTAATCGCCCCATTCAAATCGTTCCATTTATATATTGGCTTCCTAGAGTAAGTAAAGCTCAATACACACAACTTGGGTGGTTTGACATGGCATAACAAGGTAAAAATATATGTATCACCCAATTGGTGACCTTGGGTAGGGGAAAAACCACCAATTCATCTTAATTAACCTATGGAAATCTCTAATAGGATCAAATACATCCATTTAAAAAAATCAAATAATTTCTAGGGTAGCACTGGAATGTTTGACGAGTGGCATAATAGTTTATCGCTCTAAAAAGAAGCAATATATGAATGATGATTATTGAAAAACTACCATGGATCCATACTAGATTTCCTATCAAGTATCAAGTCCTAATAAGACATGGTTGAGGAGAAATCTCAAAAAATGGAGAAGAACAATAAAATGGGGCATATGAGACTAAATCCAAATAGCATAATTAATAGCTCGACGTGTCATGAAAGGATAAAAAGTAATTTAACCATTTAAATAAAAAATGAATGGACATGTACCTTATACGAAAACCTAGGATCTTACAATATCCCCTATTATATAAATCCATCATTAAATTTCTCTATAAAATTTTGTCAAGATTCATCTAATAACAACTCTGGCCACTTAGAATATATGCCAACCTGCCACTCCCAAGTCTCATCCTCTAAATAGTGGTGCTTACATATCACCTGTAGTAGATGAACTGACTAACCTCTGAGAACCATCATGCTCATATCCACAATAGAAATCATATCCTTCTCGTAACATGCATCAACCTATAACTCAACCTCCTCAGAATGAAAAGTGTGAGATATGACTGAATGATTGCAGTGCAGCTAAGATATGTGGAAGGTGTCATGCATGGTTCAGTGATTCTAATATATCTTCATACAATATCATATGACCCAAGTCTCTCAAGAATCCTGAATGGTCCAACATGTCATGGTGAAATCTTACCTTGTCTCTTGATACTCACGTGTCCCATCCTCAATAAAACATTAATGAAAACCTGATCCACAACCTCAACCACTAGAGGTTATCTAAAAGGATCAGTTTATGATTTCATATGAGACTATATAGTATCCAACTACTTATAAATCAACTGGATCTTTTCATAAGTCTCTAGCATGAGACACAATCTGAGTAATTTTGCCTCACCTTCAACTTTCCAGCATAGGGGTGAACTAGATGGACTATTTTAAAATTCCTAATAAGGTTCCATTTTTATAGATTCTTGATAACAATTATTGGAGGCAAAATGAACTAGGGGAATGTTCATCTTCCAATAGATGCAAAAAATAATGGATTCATGCTCATAGGATTTCCTCTATCACCTCTATCATTTGATCTGACTGATCTTCAGTCTGAGGGTAGTATGATGTGCTCAGAAGCACCTGTGTACCCAGTTCCATCTAAAAACTCTACCATAAATGAGATGTATATTATAAATACCTATCTGAAATGATTGTGAATGGGACCCCATGAAATCATATTATCTCAGTGATGTATAACCTACCACATCCATCAACATTGAAGAAATCTTTGATTATAAGGAAATAAGAATCCATCGTGAGCATGTCAACAACATCCCACCCAACATGGTTACCTCACGATGACCTCAGAAATACCAGTCATTAAATATATCATGACCTCATCCCATTTTGACTCGTGGATAGGTAAATAATGTAAAATAATAGCTAGTCATTGGTGTTCTGCCTTCAACTATTGACAGGTGGAACATCTCCTAACAAAACTATATGCTACATGCTTCATTCCCAACCTCCATTACTGATAACCTAAGTCGTAGTACAGTGTGGTCACTCTGAGATGAAATTCCCAAGATAAAGCATCAAATTACCAAATTGGTTCCTCATATATGTCCCCTAGAACCCAAAAATTTCCATGGATATGCCGATCTTATCCACACATACTGTCCGACCAGGAGGTGTGTCGTCACCTATCACACTCTCCCATTGGACTAGGCCCTCAGAATCCAATAGCTTCCCCATCCTCACTCTATCTAGTATGGTATAGGTCACCTAAAAAATTATAGATTTTTATGTCCCTGACTATTTTGTACATCCATAGGCACCTCAGAGAACAATTCCATAAGCATCCACTTGCTACTGTCTTGTTTCACTGCTTATGTCTGAATCCTCCTAGTCAGTGCATGAACCACTACTTTTCATTCACAATGTGTGTAGGTATGATCAAAATAAAAAGAAATAATGGTATCCCACACGCATCTTCTCCCTCAGTTTCAAATCATGCTATGTAAAAATATTCATGAGGCTTTTGTGAACAGTGTACAACAGAAAACACTCTTCCATAAATAGTGTCGACAACTATGCAATACATGAAAACTATTGCTGGCTCGAGATCATGTGTCGGGTAATTCTTGCCATGTGGCCTCAGCTGCCTAGACCCTTACACCATGACTCTATTCACCTGCATCAGAATAGATTTCAACCTAATAAATAATCTGTCACAAGAAAAAGTGTAGCTCTATTCATGTTCTGGAAGTATCCGGACTGATGCTGATGTCAACATTACTTTCAACTCCATAATGTATTTTGCGTAATAATATTAACATACAAACTTCACAGCCTCTTTAGTCAATCCCATTAGTGGGACTTAAAATAAATATATTTCATGTATGAAACATATATGGTAACCATCCAGCCCCATGAAACTCCATATATTGAAAACTATCATGGGATATTCCGAGTAAATTACAGCTTTTACCCTATCTGGGTCCATTGATAGTTCTGTCTCCAAGATGATGTGACTTAACAAGTAAATATAATCTATCTAGATGTGGCACTTGGTGATATTAACATATAACTAAATCTCACTCAGTGTGTTCAAAATGATATAACAATGATTGTCTTGGTCATGACGATTGTGAGAATACCCCAAGATATCATCCACGAAAACCAACACAAATGAATCCATGTATGGAACACTTGGTTTATCAAAGGCATGAATATCCACTGGCATGTTTTTTAAATAGAATTACATATCCAGATACTCATATAGATCATACTTACTATGTAGATTGTATGAGGAATGTATGTATGTCTAACACACATATGATTATACCCCAACCTCAAATTGATTTTCGATGACACTTAGGATCTTTAAATCTGATCAAAATGGTCAACTATTAGTGATAGATGATATAGGTTTTTAACCTTCATCTGGTTTAGTTTCCAATAATACACTCATACCATAAGGGTTAAATACTTCTTTTTCACAAATAATACTGGAAATCATAATGGATAAGTACTCGATCAAAAAACCTCCTTTGCCTCCAAATCCTCTAGATACCTCTTGAACTCCTGCAACTCCATCAGATCCATTCTGTATGTAGGAATGAATACCGTTTCAGCACTTGAAAAAATCAGGATGGTTAATTCCAAAACTCTCTCAAGTTGTAGATTTAAAATTTCATCAGGAAACGCGTCACTAAAATGATCGACCATTAGAGGGATGTATGCCTTTCAGAATCCCTAATCTTCCATATACAAACTAGCAATCCGAGATATCATTATTACCATACCACAATGCTCTACTCTTTCTTGACTCAAATTTACATCCCATTATATTATTAATTGTTATTTTATTCCTAAAAATCTAAGGTTAGGTCAAATGTGTTAGATAAGTTTATATATGTTAATAATAAAAAACATTGGGTTCGTTTGGCTTCTTATAGTAAGTTTATTAACCTTATAGTGTAAGAAAACAAAAAGACCCGGTAAAAGTAAAATTATCTAACTTAAAGTTAAATATAAATGATAAGGTTAAAAAAGGAACCTAAACTTATCTAAATTCTATTGTATGAGAGGATTTCGACCCATCGCCACCTTATCTTTGAAATAAATAAATTTGGAGATATTGAAAACCGAATTTGGATTTATAAAAAAATAATATTTTTAGTTATTCCAAAGGTGCCCCTATCCTCCCTTATAAAAGGGCACCTCCTCCCTCTCTTCCTAACACCAATTTGAGCATTAAAGATCAGGAACCCCTGAAAAATTCACTTCTCCACTTCCCTAGAAACATCCTAGTGGTCCTGGTCTTCTTCAAAGACCAATTTTAGTGCCCTAAAAGGAGGTCTCAAAGAGGCACTTCAAGGAAGAGGTAATGTCTGTTACCGATTCTTTCAACTTTATTTCTTCTTCCACTTCTTCTTCTTAGTTTTTTTCATTATGAAGTAATAACATCAGTATCAGTAATATAATTATATGTTATTATAATTATGAAACAACCCTATTTAACAATCTATCCATCCTACGGAAAATGAAATCACCGCGCGTGCATAGGTACGAAATACCATCTCCACGGTGTGGTGTAATCTATTTTCCACCACCACCTTACATGGATGGGTATAATGGTGTAAATAATAACTATATGTGATTATTGTAAAGTAATATTGATTCTGAAATATTATACATACACTCCAATACAATTCCATGATCATGAGAACGATATCATCGCTCGTGCGTACGTACGGACTACCGTCTCCACGACACGATGAGATTCATCTCCATGTTAACCATTCATGAATGATTATAAAGTACATATAATAAGTAATAATGAAATATATGAAATAATAATGATACTAGATTTATGTGTACATATATGTATGTCATCCACTTAATTCCATTCAACTCAATAAGGAAACGAAAATAGCGTTCATGCGTACGTATGGCATATCGTCTCCATGAACGTTGTATTTATTTCCATTTACTGATCTATTATATGTAAATTATGAATATATATTATATATTAATCATGTTTTATATTCTGTAATAAATTAATCATGATCTATGTAATCATATGAATAATTACAATTCAAAACATGGACGACAAATGAAACGATTTTACACAAAATGATCTTTAACATGGAATTTACAAATGAATGGGTAAAATAAATACATAAGTGAACCATATATGATATCATAAAAATTAGTATGATTCTGGAATAATTAAATAACATTATTTAAATCATTATACAAGAGGATCGGATAATTACGTAGCAAATCAGATCTAAGGTAAGGGAAAATATCACAATCTCATTTTTATCTGAGATTATTTATACTTTGGTATTTAATGTGGTGTATTTTATCATCCACATCCATGTTTCCTCAATATGTAATATTATTTCCATCCACCTAAAATTTTATAAATCTAATTTTACCCTTTGGTGAGTTTTTAATAAAAAATATGAAAGGAATATTTTTCTGTTTTTCATACGAGGTACTTTTTGACTTTTCCGTCAAAATTATGAGAAGAATGTTTTTTTAACTTATACGACATGAATGGATTTTAAAAAAAAATTCCAATAAGATTCCTTTACAAGTTTTCAAGTTTATTTTTAATCAACTTCTTTTAGTTTAAAATTTTATGACCTGATAAGAAAGGGAAAATTTTTTTGAATTAGAAAGGATATTTTCCTCAAGAATGGAGTTCAAGTGTTTTATCAAAATTATTTTCCCTCTATGATAATAAAGGGTTCTGTTTTTATCCCTTTTATTATATTGATTTGATTATGTTATGATGGAATTATTTTTATGAATTCCTTTATCTTATACGAATTGTTTTATGATGTCACGATGTTTAAGAATCCCGTTTTTAATACATGGGTTATGCTATGATGTATGGTTTATGATTTTGTGGCACACATAAGAATGGTATCATTATGAGATGGGTGGGACCTATATCTCCCTCTAATGCATTGGGTAATGATTTTATATCTCATTAGATAGACATGGCTAGAACGGAAGGTCAAATTGGTTCAGTGAAACAGGACTGAAACGAGGAGTGAACTCAGTTCAGAAATGGACATTGTCAACAATGATAGTCTTGGCTATGAGTCTTGACTAATAAGAAATGATTCTATATGATTATGTGTATATGACACAAAGTTTCATGTTTTAAGTTATGATTATTGGGATTACATTTCACTACTATGATTTATCCCATGTTATGATATTATAATCTCTTTTGTAGGTTATGATTTCCAAAATGTTATGTTCTTATGAATATAATGTGATTGATATTTCTTTTTTTACACTTACAGATCATTTGAGCTCACCCTTTTATGTTTTATTTTCCCCAGGATATAAAGAAAGGTTTTAGGTAAAAAATGGAATATCATTCTTGGAGATGTTGAAGATCTTTTACCACGATTAGATGATTATATTTCGAGTTTCCAAAGATACTAAACTATTACGGTCCTTTTGTGTGTGTTTTTGTTATGTACTAAGTATTCAGAAAAAGTAATGTAATTTCCATGTACGTTAAGATTCGGGTTGCTATAGTTGGTATCAGAGGAATGGTTTAGTCAACCATTAGAAACTAGGATGCGAGAACATTAGTGAGATCCCTAGCGATATTTTTAAGGTATGTCTATGGATGTTTCTAATGTTAGGTATAAGTATAGGTTATAGTCCAAGAATTGCGCTAAGGATCATAGAATTTAACCTAAGATGTTAGATATTGAGGGTACTCCCCCTTTACAATGTTGTTTTCTCTAGCATGATTTTTGTCTCTCACAGAATTCGTTTTATGTTTTTGTTAATGGAGGGAACCAGAAGGAATTCGGTTAACATTGAATCCAATGGAAAAATTGGTGACTATGAGAAAAAAAATTGTGTAATGCCTAGAGATAAAGGTATTGTGATTATGCTGAATCATTCATCACGATATATGATTAACAAGGTGAAATTTAGTTGTATTCCTAATTCATCAAAGAATAGGAAGATAGACTATTATGCAGGTTAGCATGTTGAGGAGCATAAAGAAAGGAATATTGAGATTTCTAAAGAAGGTAAGAAGAACCTTGAGGAATACCTCAAATGGAGGAGCCAATGTTATCTGTGTAGAGAAAAGGGTCATAGAGTGACAGACTGTAATGGAGTTTAATATATTATTTGTGGAGAACATGGGCATTACCCAACTCAATGCCCTGACATAAAAAGTTACTTCTAAATCAAGGAAGGACTTATTCCAGGACAATAATTAAAGAGGATGGATTGAAGTTTTTATGTATTGGTATTCAAGAATAATGTTGTTGCGGTACTTTTATTGTGTATTAGAATATTTTTTTATTATTCTATTGTGGTTTTAAATAATTTTAAGGTACCGGTAACCATGAAAAGTGATTCAAAGATTTTGGAAAGCAGATGATATGCACATATTGAAGGGATAAGGAGAAAATGAAATGTTTGAGAGTATTGATGATCTCATGATTGATATAAGGACTAAGTGATATCATGGTTTGAGTATATAGAATATTGAGGATTTTGGTATGTGGAAAGTGTTAACATTTAACTACATTCATGTTTTCACTATTGTTCAATTAATGGGTATTCATTCTTCAAGATAATACATGATTAAGGTATTCACATGTTTGTAATTTGACCAACAAGATATGTCTTATGATATATTTGGGATAAATTATGGCATTCACATGATTGTTATGTGACATTTCAAGTAATCATTTTCTTTATACTATGATCTTGGACCGAAGTATTTTAGATAAGCCTAAATATTGGAATGGATTATGTTGGACATAAGTTAGAATTGATTATGGATAGAAAATTTTTCTATATTATTTTTGGGATGTTATAGTAATATAGATTTAGAAAAAGGACAACCTGCAGGATGGGAGACATCCCATCGCGTTGGACAAGGCTGTGGGAATCGAACCCACAACCGAAGTGAGACTGGCCTTTATCGCCTACCACTGGCGTACATGAAGTCCATGTTTAGTAGAAACTAGTTTTATTATATTAATCAGTATGATATATGAAGTATAAGTCCATTTTAGGAACCATATATGATTAATCTCACTATAGATGGACTTTTGTATTTTTTGATAACTTTTCTATCCTTTTATTTCAGACAGATGGAATGACCCATCATTCTATCACATGATCTGCTAACACATCACGAATGAAAAATTCAACTTCATTTTATTAAGGGATGAAGTGGAAATTGTTCAATTCACAAACAACAGTGAGATTGTACCGAAATCATGTAAGTATTTCTTTTAATTCATCAAATTTAGGGAAATGATCTTGAAAACCAAAAATGTTGTCTTAGTGACCTTATATCCGATGAATTAGATGGTACCTTAGATCATCACAAATATATGTCTTTGTGAATGTTGGATATTTCATAGCCATGTTCTCTACCACTCTCTATCAGAACATGATTGTTAGATTTCTCTTCCATATCCATATTTTCATCTATGTGGAGACCCAGTGATTAGTTTATTTGGGTAACCATTACGTTTCATAATTTTGTTTTTAAATATTGGTTTTGGTATTCCTTTTTACGATGTGGGTTTTTATTAATGAAACTTTCGAGAAGTAAACCATTTATAACCCTGACGATTTTCGAGGCCGAAATTCATTTTATGGGGGGTAGAATGTAACACAATGAGATATTATGAAAAATATTCTTTTTAATTTCATTAATGTCTTGTGTTGTACATTACACCAAAAGGAGCATGCACAACACGCATCATTGAATTTCCTTGCATTACACGCAATCACGACCTTCCTCGATAGCGTGTGTAGTATGCAATACCGAGTTTCACTAAACAATGATATGCTATTAAAATATTATTAAAACTAGTCGTTAAGAATAAAAATAACCACTTTTTAAAAGTTTGTAAATTTTAGTTTTCAAAATGGACTTCATTTTTTGATTCTTAATATCGAAATTAGCTTAGGGTGAAATTTTGGTATTTTTCAGATAACTTTCATTTTCTGATGAATAGTGAAAATTACTAAATTTTAATTAAAAACAACCTTTTTAATCGAAATAATTAATAGTGATAAATTATTAATTTGAGTGGTTTTAATGTATATTTAGAGTATATTTTTACAATTTAATACAATGTTGGTCATTTGATATAATTTTACATTTAAACCATACATAAACAAGTGTCAATCTTTTGATAGTTATTATCTCTTAAGAACAAGCTATATGTTTTGACGACGGGAATTAATTTATAAATTAATTAATGCAACTGATATGTTTTGAATCTGTTAAAATAGAAATCATTTTTGAGTTCATATTATCAAATATATCTTAGGCCAAATTTTTGGTATTTTTCTGGAAACCTTCATTTTTTGATGAATAGTGAAACCACTAAGTGGTAGTTAAAAAAATAAATTTTTCGTAAAACTAAATTTTACCACTTTTGTGAGTGGAATTTAAAAAATCCAAGAGACACAGTTAATGTTAGTAAGTAAAATGTGGTTCAATGAGATGAAAATAATTTTTGGTGAATAGTAACTTTTTACTTTATTACCATGGTTAAAAGTAAATAGGGTAATTAATGGTAAAAATGACATTATTATTACCATAACACATGTCCTAATTCTATTGGATAAGTTTAATTCGACCCAAAACAACCTTAGGAATAAAATATGACCATTTAGGCCCACTTGGATTAGATTAGGACATTTATTATTAATTTATTTAAAGAAGGGTTAAAATAGTTAAAATCAAAGTTCAATAAGTATATAATTTTTAGTATAGGGTTATACATAAGATAAATTCGACTATAAATATTCATTAGAAAGATAATGATATTTCCTACATAATGATATTTTATTTGTAATTTTTAGACGATAAAAAAGTTAATTTATTTATGACACAAAGATGATGCAGTAATTATCTTATTAATGAAATATTGACATAATTTATGTTATAAATACGCAAATAAATGTAATTTGAGACTTTTTATGAATTCCAATAATTTTATAGGTTAATATGATATGTTATTATTGATTTAGTTAACTTTTTTCGAACTAATAATTCCTTTATTATTTTCACAAAAATCAATTACTAAATAGTGTCAAAATTGACATAAAATAGTTTTTAAAACAAATATTATATTATTAATTGTTATTTTATTCCTAAAAATCTAAGGTTAGGATAAATGACTTAATAAGGTTATATATATTAATAATTAACAACTTATGGTTCGTTTGGCTTCATATAGTATGTTTATTAACCTTACAGTGTAAGAACACAAAAAGACACGATAAAAGTAAAATTATCTAACATAAAGTTAAATATAAATGATAAGGTTAAAATAGGAACTTAAACTTGTCTAAATTCTATTGGATGAGTGGATTTCGACCCATCACCACATTAGCTTAGAAATAAATAAACTTGGAGCTATTTAAAACCGAATTTTTCTTTATCATAAAATAATATTTTTAGTTATTCCAAAGGTGACCCTCTCCTCCCTTAGAAAAGGGCACCTCCTCCCTCTCTTCCTCACACCAATTTGAGCCTTCAAGCTCGGCCAACACCTGCCAAATTCTCTTCTACACTTCCCTAGAAACATCCTAGTGGTCCTGGTATTCTTAAAATACCAATTTTAGTGCCTTAAAAGGGGGTCTCAAAGAGGTTCTTCAAAGAAGAGGTAATGTCTGTTACCGATTCTTTCAACTTTATTTCTTCTTCCACTTCTTCTTCTTAGGATGTTTCATTATGAAGTAATAAAATCAGTATCACTCATATACTTATATATTATTATATGTATGAAACAACCCTATTTCACCATCAATCCATCCTACGGAAAACGAAATCACCACACGTGTGTACGTACGGAATATCGTCTCCACGTCGTGGTGTAATCTATTTTCCACCACCACCTTACATGGATGGGTATAATGGTGTAAATAATAACTATATATTATTTTACTAAAGTGATATTGATTCTGAAATAGTATACATACACTAAAATGCAATTCCACGATCATGAAAATGATATCATCGCTCGTGCGTACGTACGGACTACCGTCTCCACGACGCGATGAGATTCATTCTCAACGTTAACCATTCATGAATGATTATAAAGTATATATAATAAGTAATAATGAAATACATGACATAATAATTATAGTGGATTTATGTGTACATATATGTATTCCATCTACTTAATTATATTCAACTCAATAAGGAAAAGAAAACTGTGTTCATGCGTACGTACGGCGTACCGTCTCCATGAACAGTGTCTTTATTTCCATTTACTGATCTATTATTTGTATATTATGAATATATATTATATATAAATCATGTTTTATAATCTGTAATTAAGTAATCATGATCTATGTAATCATATGAATAATTACAAGTCAAAACATGGACGACAGATGAAACGATTTTACCCAAAATGATCTTTAACAAAGAATTTACAAATGAACGGGTAAAATAAAATCATAAGTGAACTATATATGATATCATAACAATGAGTATGATTCTGTAATAAGTAAATAACATTATTTAAATCATTATACAGGAGGTTCGGACAATTACGAAGCAAATCGGATCTAAGGTAAGGGAAAATATCACAATCTCATTTTTATCCGAGATTGATTATACTTTGGTTTTTACTGGGGTGTATTTTATCATCCACATACATGTTTCCTCAATATGTAATATTATTTCCATCCACCTACAATTGTTTAAATTCAATTTTACCCTTCAGTGAGTTTTTAGTAAAAAATATGAAAGGAATCTTTTGTCGTTTTTCGTACGACGTATTTTTGGACTTTTCTGACAAAAGTACGAGAAAAATGTTTTTTTAACATATACGACATGAATGGTTTTTAAAAAAATTATTTCCAAGAATCATCCTTTACTAGTTTTCAAGTTTATTTTTAATCAACTTCTTTTTGTTTAAAATTTTTTGACATGATAAGAAAGGAAAAATGTTTTTTAAGTAGAAAAGATATTTTCCTCAAGAATGGTGTTCAAGTGTTTTATCAAAATTATTTTCCATATAAGATAATAAAGGGTTCTGTTTTTATCCCTATTATTACATTGATTTGATAAATGTTGTTATGGAATTATTTTTATGAATTCCATTATCTTATATGAATTGTTTTATGATGTCACGATGTTTAAGAATCCCATTTTTATTACATGGGTTATGCTATGATGTATGGTTTATGATTTTGTGGCACCCATAAGAATGGTATCATTATGAGATGGGTGGGACCTATATCTCCCTCTAATTCATTGGGTAAAGATTTTATATCTCATGAGATAGACATGGCTGGAACGGCAGGTTAAACCAGTTCAGTGAAACAGGACTGAAACGAGGAGTGAACTCGGTTCAGAAATGGACTTTATCCACTAAGATAGTCTTGGATATGAGTCTTGACTAATAAGAAATGAGTCTCTATGATTATGTGTGTATGTCACAAAGTTTCATGTTTTATGTTATGATTATTGGGATTACATTTCACTACTACGATTTATCCCATGTTATGATATTATAATTTCTTTTGCAGGTTAAGATTTCCAAAATGTTAAGTTCTTATGAATATGATGTGATTGATATTTCTTTTGTTTACCATTACTGAGCATTTGAGCTCACCGTTTTATGTTTTATTTTCCCTAGGATATAAAAAAAGGTTTTAGGTAAAAAAAGAAGATCTTTATGGGAGATGTTGAAGATCTTTCACCTTGATTAGAAGATTTTATTTTGAGATTCCAAAGACACTAAACTATTATGGTCCTTGTGTGTGTGTTTTTTTTATGTACTAAGTATTCCGAAAAAGTAATGTAATGTCCATGTACGTTATGCTTCGGGTCGCTACAACGGGCCAGTCGTAAATAGTTGAAAAAATAAAAAAAAAAGTTAATTATAAAATTAATTAATATAAATGAAATCATAATATTAATATTAGTACAATAAAATTATTCATAAAATAATAATAATAATAATAATATTGATATAAATAAATTATTAATATTAATATTCGTAAAATGAAATTATTTATTAAATAATTAAATAATATAATAATAATATTATTAATATTAGTGGAATTATAATATTATTATTTATAATTTAATAAAAACATCATTATTCACATAAAAATTAATATATTAATTAGGAAAATAATAAATTTAATAAAAAATTAAATAAATAGTAAAAACTCTAATATTCGAGAGAATACAAAAAAAACTATTTAAACATTAAATATTTAATACTACCAAAAAAATACATTCAAATGTTTCATTATAATATAAAAATATCTCTATGTCGGGTTTTCTGGTGGAGCTTGAGGAGAGAGTAGAGGTAACTCAATCCCTAAACAGCAAGTCAGATGTCTCGTGTACTCCATCTGCTCCTTCTCCTGCTGATGCCGCAATCGACACATCTCATCCTGCATCTTCTACTGATGTTACTAATTTTGTCATAGGAACTCTTCCGGCAAATGATACTGCCACTGATGCATCTGTTCCTGATCCCCGCACATAGTCTCTATACGCTCACTCTCAGCTCACAGCAGCTCCTCATTCTCTGCATAAGATGATGATGACTCTCTGTGAGCTCCACTCGAGCTAGACACCGACATTGTAGTGGTTCCAAAAAAACCTCCAAGGGTCAATTGAGATCCTATACCAATAACTCAACCATTCTTTAAGGAATTCTCTGTCTCCTGCATCCATTTTGCCTCATAAAATCGAGGGCCATTGGTCTGAGCATCGATGTTGGCCTTAATGTCAACATGTGTTTGGGAGGTCACGGCCTCATATGACTCTATAAATTGAAATTTAAAATTAAAATATTTAAAATATTTTTTGTATTTAAATTTAAAACTCATAAAAATTTCATACTGACCACAATATGACACTAGCGAGAACCACTAATCTCTATAGTGGCTGGTTCACAATACATCCTCTTATAAATGTCGTACTCTATAATATCGGGCTTTTTAACGGCCTGTATTAATATGAAATAAACTTTTAACATTTAATTTTATATTCAATATTTTAAAAAATTTACTCACCATATTCTTCTTATATGTACTGAATATATGACTACCAGCTTGATGTTTCACCTCATGTCTCCCCCAATTTGGTCGGCCTACTGATGATATAGTTTAAAACTACATACTCAACCAGTGTGTAAATAATCAATCCCTATCCTAAGATGAAATACAATCAGGTCAGTCTATGCGACATGTCTCATCAAACTCTTTCACTCCTACTTTCTCAATTTCTTTTCATTCCAAGTTGTGTGAAAACAAAGTGCAACGTGGATGCATTTCTCCCTACAATTTCTTCCACATAGCCCCATGTATGATCTCATCAATTGGATTCCATTAACCTTACAAATAATTTATTATACAGAGTTATTAATTAAAATAATTTCTACATAAATATTATTTATTCACGTACCATATAACTCTCAAACATGTGTTGTTGTACAATGATGGGAATATGATCTCATGACACCCATGCATAATAAAAACAATTATGCAATATAGTGCTCCACTTCCCAAAAATTATATGCCTAATGTTGTGAAAAAATGAATAAATAATAAATCAATTAGAATATAAATAAATTAATCAAAGAGACATAGTTAAACATACTTCTATGTGTGTGGATCGAGCCCATAATGTCAATGGAACTCGAGGATAGGTTTGGGAATCATCAATCATATAAGGCCACTCCCACTACATGTTCCTCCTGAACCGCGAGTAGTCTGAGGTTTAGATGATACAAACTTGTGCTCATCTAAAGGTAGATTAACCTCCTGTAACAAATGATAAAAATCCTCATTCATTTGAAACACGTAATTATTATTGATTTAAAACAGTTAAAAACAACTATTATATATTGATATATATTATATATTATTATAAGTATCATTTAATTATGTCAATGTACATCTTCATCCTAATCTTCATATTTTCCGATGTCAATATTTTCATCTTCCTTCTCAGCATCATCAATTTCCATATTGGTTTTAGTTTCATAATCTCTGGTCGTTTCATATTCAGTTGTAAAATAATTAACTTTATCATTACCATCGATATTTAAATGTGTGGTGTCATTAATGATATTCATTTCTCTTCATGTAAAATATATATTTGGAGAAATCTCTAGAAAAATATCAATTCATTGTACCTCAAAAAAACCATTTTCACTTTCAGTAAAATGATTCTCTCGAGATTTAATTTTTATTATGTTCCACTAGTCACCCATCTCCCTTGAAGTAGCACAATAATTTTCATAGTAAATTTTATGTTCTTGATTACCTATTTAAATGGTTCATTTACAACAATAATACATTTATATTTAATATCAATTATTCCATGGATCAGATGAACATGAAATCCTCTCTTAGTATCCTACTACTAACATTTAAAAATTGTTATGTAATGTTGTCCCTGATAACACAGTTCAATGATTTTTTCCAGAACACCACAAAAGCAAACATCATTTTCTCAATGATGATATCATCTCAAGAAAGAACCACTATTCATTTTTTTTTGGATTCCCCATATGCACATGTATAAAATCAAAAACCATTCACCACACACGAATTTTAAGATTTAACCATTTTGGATGGGGGGTTACTCCATAAAGACAATAGGTTATGAATTTTATCAACATGCTGAGATACCTAAAAATTTATAAACAAATGATGACTATAAAAATTATTAAAATAATTTTTAATGTGATATAAAAATTAATTTATGTTACCAGTTTTTAAAACCAGTAGGAAAACAGTTTTTGATGACATTATTTAAAAGAAGCTACTAAAATATTTCGGAACTACTTCTTGATATGATTATCATATAACCTAAAAAATCAAATAATATTCATGTAATGTTATAACAATTATAGAATAAATTATAGGATCACTCACAGTACGAATGGGGTAATTTCGTCATAGTTGAGTAGAATACATGTATAAGCTCTTTGATGTTCATCATCTAAAATCCATCTTTCATGAACTCCAAAAAATCTATGTTTATGATGATTGAATATTGATAATTGACTAAAAATGATATATTCATAATTTCCCTCATTACGGCTCAAGTGACAGTGTTTTTTGGGATATTCATATTGAATGTAATGAGAGTTTAAAAAATCAGGTTGCTAATAATTTTCTACAATTGAGCCTTTAAATGATGCTTTGTTACATACTTTTTTTTCAATTTATGCTTCCATCTCTCAAATGGGTACATCCATCGGAACTGTACAGGAATTCCACATTTTGTTTCATGTGGAAAATTCAATATCAAATACTCAGTTGAGTCAAACAAACCTGGTAGTATGTTTTTTTCTAGTTTAAATAAAATTAAAATGACATCTTTTTGGAGTTTCCTTACAACATCATTGTCAGTTGTCGATGAAAAAATTTACCAAAAATTATTTTATTTCTATTATAACATCCAAAATCATATTATCTAAAAACCCTTTTAATCTAATTTCCAAACGTCTTTCCATTAAAACATTATATTCATGACTTTTAAATCTAGTAATACGACCATTTTTGACACATCTACCCAAATTGGAAGCATACCCATATGGAAGTTCAAATCCAAAATCCACTAAAAAAATAATAGATTACTCTCTTTGGATAGTGTATAAGATGGTTTTGTCTTCATTATCTTTGGTGATCTGAAATTTTTAAACAGTTCATGTTTTGGTCACTTGAAAATTTGGGCAAGATCTAATCATGCCTTTACATTATCGTTTGTATTACCTGGTGTATCCAAAACTGTATAAAATAAATCATCAAAATAGTTCTTCTCAATATGAATCACATCCAACATCTAATGGACCAAAAAATTAGACCAATGTGGAAAATCCTAAAAAAAATCTCTGTTTTATCCAATTTTTCTCTTTTCCAAACACATCAATTTTTTCTTGGTTTATTGTTGGTACAAATTTGATTGATGGTAGTAATGAATAAATTAATTTTAACTATTTACCTGATATCATTTTTGGAGGTCCATATTTTCCAACTGTTCATTTTTCTGAAACGATATTTGTTTCTTCAAAAAGGATGATCAGTTTGCAGAAATCTGTAATGAGAGTTGATAAAACAAGGTTTTTTCAATTGATGAGAATAAACTCTTTTATATCTCTCGTATAGTATGAATTTATTTTTTGAACATGTGTACTCCAGTCAGATAACATGCCATATACTGGGAAGTCACTAATTTTCCACATTAATGCATCTTTCAATATAAAGTTTTGTTTCATAGAAACTTCATATATATTGACACCATTACTCCACAGTGAATTTAACTCATCAATAATTGGTTTGAAATAAAAATTGATATTCCTGTTTGGATGACCTATAATTAATAAGGTCAAAATAATATATGAATCCTTTATCAACATCCATGGAGGTAAATTATACATTGTTTTAAATACAATACAAAATGAATAATGACTACAAGAATAACCAAATGTATAGAAACTATTAGTAGAAACACCCAATATCTCATTTCCGGACTCTAATGAAGTAGATGGATGCACCTGGTCCAAAATTTACCTGAAACACCATCAAAGGGGTGATTTAATCTTTTAATGGTTGAAATGTTTGTTTTGTGCCAAGACATCAATGATGTAGTGTTTTATGAAATAAATAAACACCACAATATGGGTGTGTGCGGGAAATATCTCAATTGTTTTACAGGAACAAATCCAAACTTCCTTGGTTGATCTTCTTTATACCTTTTTCTCCACATGTAGGACTACTATACAACGACTCATTTTCACAACAATATAAGATGTAGTCATTTGAACATGAATGAATCCTCTATTAACCAAGAGCCATAATATGAACCAGCCTCTTTCTCTCATAGAAATTTATAGGAAAAACATTTACTTTTGGTAGCAGTGTTTTTAACAAAGAGAAAATCTGATCAAAAAAACTATTTGATTTTCAATTATCTTATTCAATAGCCACAAATTTAGCAATATTTTAAACATTCTTATCTTGAAACCAGGATACAAGGCATCATTAGGGGATCACAACAACTCATATAAATGAGATTGTTCGAACTCAGGAGATAAATAAATATTATCCCAAGTTTTAGTTTGTTGAAAAGATGGATCAGCAACATCTTGTACTAACTGAAACCGTTCTGAATCCAAAACCAAATTATTAGTATCTTCTCTCAAATATAATTCACAATGATGATACTGAAAAACATAATCTTATTGAATGCCAAAACTCAATAAATGACTACCAATGATGTTAAATGTATCATACGTCCTCGATGAACATTTTTTTACAGGGACACTAAATTTTCCATTCTGAAACAAATTTATATTGTGATGATACAAATGATAATAAAGCTTTAACATCTTTAATATACAAAGGATTTTAACCCGAACTGTTTGGACTCTTGTGCTAATTAATCCAATAATGATCTTCTAATAATGATTGTTTTCAACTTCCTTATTCTATATTTTTCTAAATAATATGGAATAATTAGTTATATTGTATAATTAGATAAAAAATAAAAACTATCCAATAAATAGAAGACATTTAAATTCTCTTTTCTAGAATTTTAAAATTATTTCTGTTATTTAATAGTTATTTATACTATTTTTAACCTTCTATACTAGTTACAGTCATTTATAAAAATTTATACTAATTACAAAGATATTATTAATAATTAAAGGGATTTTTTACTAAATATTTTTGATTACCGACGACACAATTTCCAATGGTTTAGGGAAAAATACATTTCAAGGCGACTCATCCCCTTACAACTTTCTTTGACTAAAATCACAATGAAAATTCTACTTCGATGTACGAATATTCATTTTCTTATGCAAGGGTATGGAGAGTAGGGAGGCCTCATCATGCTACTCTCTATACTCATGCATACAAAAATTAAAATCTATACATTGGATCATAATTTTCATAGTTATTTGAGTCGGATACGTTCCAAGGAGTTGATTCGTCGGTCCAAAGAGCCTCTTCTATCCAACGGATCACCTCCCTGCAACTTTCTCGGACATAAATTACTAGGAAAAATCTACATTAATGTGCATTATATAATATTTTTCATAATGATTTCATTGGTAGAAAGTTGCAAGGAGCCAGGGCGTCGATCAAAAATAATGCCTCAAATCGGTTGGAAATTCTTCCAGTTTACCAACATACTTTAATTTATTCCAATTTATTTCTAAATAATCCTAAATATTACTAATTAATCTTAATTATTACTAATTATTCCTAATTGTTACTAATTTATACTAATTTTTAATAATAGTTACTAATTGTTAATAATTGTAACTAATAATTTGAATTATTACTAATTAATCCTAATTATTACAAATTAACCTTACTTATCACTAATTATTCCATATTATTAAAAATTAATCCTAATTATTACTAATTATTCCTAATTATTACAAATTAATCATAATTATTACAAATTATTACTAACTAATACTATTTATTACTAATAAATTCTAATTTTTTTAATTTGACATAATTATTACTAATTATTACTATTTCTTACTAAATAATGCTAATTATTACTAACTAATCATAATTATTTCAAATTAATCCTAATTTTTCAAAGTAATTACTAATTATTATTAATTATTAATAATTATTACAAATTAATCCTAATTATTACTAATTAATCCTAATTATTACAAATTAATCTTAATTATTACTAATTAATCCCAGTTATTACTAATTAATCCTCATTATTACTAATTATTACAAGTTATTATTAATTATTACAATTTATCACTGATTATTCCTAATAATAACTAATTAATCCTTAATATTTTTATTTAATGCTAATTATTAAAAATTAATCCAAATTATTGATAATAATTTTTAATTATTAATAATTATTTCCAATTATTACAAATTATTTCTAATTGTGACAAATTATTTATTAATATTAAAAATTATTATTAATTATTACTAATTATTATTATTTCTTACTAATTCTTTCTAATTATTTTGTATTCTTTCTAATTATTAAAAATGATTCCTAATTATTACAATTTAATAATTATTATTATTAATCATTACAATTTGATACTAATTATTAAAATTATTACAAATTATTACAAACTATTACCATTTATTACTAATTATTTCCATTTATTACAAATTATTACTAATTATTACTAATTATTACAATTTGTTTCTAATTATTTCAATTTTTACTAGTTACTCCCATTCATTTTACTTATTTCCATTTACTGATAATTATTACCATTAATTACTAATTATTGCCATTTATTACTAATTATTTCCATTTATTAGAATTATTACACATTATTACAATTAATTGCTAATTATTACAATTAAATAATAATTATTACAATTTCTTACTAATTATTACTGATTATTACAATTTATTACAAATTATTACAAATTATTTCAATTTATTACTAATTATTACCATTTATTGCTAATTTTTACTAATTATTATCATTTATTACTAATTATTAGTAATTGTAACAATTTAGTACTAATTATTAAAATTTGTTACTGATTATTACCATTTATTACTAATTATTATCATTTATTACTAATTATTACTAATTACTAATAATTATTTCATTTATTATTGTTACAGTACTACAGTGGTACTATAGCAGCAGCATCACTATAGCAACAACGAGCATTGTAGCGGCTGCAGATATTGTAGCTGCGGCAGGTATTGCGTGGATTGTAGCAGCGCGGGCACTGTAGCGGTGTAGGTACTATAGCAGTACAATTCAGATAATGGTCCTTGGGCCAAAAATTTGGGCCTACGGGCCCGATTATGGGCCACATGCCTAGTTTGCGTTCGGGATATGTAATGGGTATCCCTTTACCCAGTCAAAAGAGGTATTTTATTTTTTTTAATAATAAAATGAGGCTTCGACCCCAACCATTAAACAATTATTACTAATTATATCTAATTATTATAATTTATTACATATTACAACTAATTATTACTAATTATTTCTATTTATTTCAATTTATTACTAATTATTTTCATTTATTACTAATTATTTCAATTTATTACTAATTTTTACCATTTATTTCTCATTACTACCATTTATTACTATTTATTACCATTTATTTCTAATTATTACTAATAATTATTGTTTACTACTAATTATTAAAGTTTATTACCAATTAAAACAATTTATGACTAATTATTAATCATTATAACTAAATATTACAATTTATTACTAATTATTGAGGATATTTTCTAATTAATCCTAATTATTTCTAATTAATTGTAATTATTAATAATTAATCCTAATTATTGATAATTATTACAAATTACAACAAATTTTATATAAATTTAATAATTTATTACAATTTATTACTAATTATTACAATTTATTACAAATTATTACAATTTATTACTGATTATTACAATTTATTACTAATTATTACTTACTATTTATAAGTAACACTTAGACATAATTATACATAAAAATAAATAATTAAAAAAATATCTAGTTCTAATTTAATTTTATTTCATCTAAATAAAAAAATTGAAAATAGCTTAAAAAAAAAAATTTAACTAAACAATAAAAAAATATATAAATACCTTGAAACTGATGCATTCGGAGTATAAAAGCCAAAAATTATGCTTCGATTTAAATGTTTAAACTGTGCAAACTTTTAGAAGAAATTTTTTCAAAAGTGATAGAGAGAGAAGCTGTGAAAGAAGTGGAATGAGAGGAAAACACATGGTGGTATATATATGTTAGATTATTTGCAGCGGGGCCCATCGCAAATGACCAATGCCCGCATTAATTGATGTCGGTCAAAAAAATTATTTGTGAGGGGTCCCATCCCAAATGGGTACCTGCCGACATACTATTCGCGACGGGAAAAGTATCACCTCGTAAATAGTAAAAACCACCATCGTGCACTTGTGAGAGGAATAGGGAACCCATCACAAATGCCTTCACCACAGTTTGGCGCAAATTTCTCACCAAACCTTTTGTGACGAGTCCTTACCCACCCACTGCAACTGCATATTATTTGCGATGGGACCATGGGTCTATCACAAATAACCCCTTTCGATGGGTTATTTGCGACAAGCCACTGACCCGTCACAAATAACCTGTTCAAATTGGCCATTTTCCATAGTATAGGTTGAGAAACAACATTGCCCTTCTCTAGGCCCCGAACATCCCTCAGTTTTGGCTCTATGATCAATTCCTCATTCACAATATCAGTAAATAGAAGACAATCTTGACACATTTACTTCTGATTTGATGTAATGTGTAAGACCTTCCTCAGAGTGTCATTCTAAAGACAACTGATCAGAAAGGTACATCGGTGAAAATGTTGCAACTCTATAAAGAGTGTCGAGTACTCCATAATTGTTCTTGTGTGCTACTATAGACACATTATCTAACTAGACATGTCTTCCCATAGAGTCTCATGGAAAATATATTCATTAAATTGGGTCTAGAAATTATCTCAACCCATTTCTCATAACCTGTCAGCCTGGTTCAGAACATTCGACTAGTGCTTTTCTTCTCTACATAGCATATATGTGGTGAGATAGAACATTATACCAGGAGGCATCTCGGGATACTCAAAAATTGATAACATGGTCACATTCCACATAACTACAACGTATGGACCATCATCCCCTAAAAAATTGGAGGATATTTCTTCAGGAACACAGTAGTCATCTCCGCAATAGGAAAGAAAGGTTTCAGTGCTCCTTGGAAGGCCAGCATATAGCAAAATAACCCCTCCAGAAACTATGACTCAACACCTACATCTGTAATAACCCATGGTGCCACAACTAGCATTTGATGATGATCAATTTGTATCCCACAACCCACCACCTTCTGAGTGTGGTTATCGCCTCCCTCATGGAATATGACTTCTAGTCATCATAATGGCTTCTCTCTACAACACCAAACACATGCCTCAAAAAGGAACATTTCAATTCTTATATCTCAAAATTGTACAACAGGTCAAGTCCCTTCTATAGGAGTCATAATCGATTTCTAACTCCTAAATCCAAGACTATCAAAAGAAACAATCACAATATAACAAAAAACCAAGCCTCTCTCCCACTCAAAATTCTGGTCTTGTTCATGTTTTCATTCATCATTTCATGATTCCATTGCATTTTCAATTAAATTCAGATTAGTGTTACATTTCATTTTACAAAATTCAAATTTTCAAGGGTTTTAACCACTAGGTCACCAATTTCAAATCCATGAGGGCCCATAACACCTCATGAACCCAATACATAGTACCCTTTCAACCAGTACTTTTCAAATTCCCTTAAAAATTTTAATTTAAAATGGTGGATTATTTCTTAGTCCATAAGGGCCCACACACATTAAGAACTGGAAGATGGCATCACTCCTCTATCAATTGTACAAAATCTACCACAACGTCAGATATAGCTATCACAAAACCTGTCATAACAGCATGAAATGTGTATTGTATTCTAAATGGCATGGAATAATGCATTGCATGTGATTTATAACATGTGGATATATAATGCATGAGATGGAATACCCTCTTCTAATAAAGATACAATAGAAATAGAACATCCAATTTTATCAGTAGTATTGACATAAATCCAGTGTTTCACCCAATGGTTAAATGAAATCAATTATAATAGTAAAAATCATAAAAATAACAATTATATTAGAGGAAATGTGGATTTTCCCTGTACCCAGGGTATCTACTCCTAGGAATAGATTAAAAAACCATTTCCTTCCTATACCTGTTTATTGTCCCCAAATAGTATCTCAATCTAAATCATACAGCTCTGATTCCACTTTGTAAATTCTTAGACTCGGATGTCACTCAGAAGTTCCCCAAGCTCACTAGGTCACATGGCCATAGGTGCATCTCCCAAAACACCAGAATCTAATAAATATCATCAAGAATTGAGGTGAGTCATTTGGGAGACTATGACCTCATTAATACAGTATATCATAATGGAAGTCAATCACATTCAACAACAAAAGCAGATAAACAAGAAAAAACAAGAAAGAAAATCGGACTTGAATATAAAAAATCTAGAAGTGATACATATGTAATGATACTGATAATACATGTTCCTAGAAAATATTCAATATAAGTACATGTAAGAATATTATAGTGAAAGTTTCCAAAAATCAAAAAGACAAAAATTATCTCAATAGCATCGCATGCATCAAATTGGTCCTAGTCTCCCCTACTCCAAAGCCAAAATCAACAACCTATGTTAGGGATCATTCCGACACCATAGCCTACTACCATTTATTCTACTTGGGACTCCGTGGAGGTCCAAATAGGTTGGGGGATAACATCCTTGTAGGTAAACACCCAGAGATCTATACATTTCTAAGAAACACAATGTTGTAAGATAAAAAATGTAAGTAAGCAGTAATGTATGTGTGGATTCCCAATGCATATGACTACTACAAAAAAGTTATACCAAACAGCCTACTGAGACTCCCAAAAATAAGTTTCAGCTCCTAAAAATATAGCTATAAACAATATAAACTAGTAACACAACCTTGTTGTGCATCCCACCAAATCCTATCCACACGACCTTTCCATATAATGTATTCATGTAAAAAATCGATGACATTTTAGTATAGAAAGAGTGTCAAATAAACCATAGCCACGCCATATAATTAATTTTACACCATGAAGGGTTAGATCCAAGGTTTCAAAGACTAAGGCACCATCAATTATTCCCAATAGCATCTTGATGGAAACTCGGTGCAGGAACAAGTTGAATTTCTCAGAGCTTGTGTACCGACATATCCTACGTGAGTCCAATCATGCCAGATCAAATGGGAAGAAACATATAAGGAATCCCACATAATAAATAAACAATAATGATTACCAATCAATGGATCCAATTCCATTGTCAATATCCATGAATATTCATCCATGTCATCTTAGCAATTAACTATCCATTTAATATCATTTAACAGGTAAATTTCGTTTGAGTCTACCAACTCATATAATAAATTACATTCAACTAGTATTTCCTCTCATTAAATAAACAAAAATCAATCACAACTGATTAGTATATCCACTCATGTATTTTAGGTACATTTAACACAATCTACAAGGGTATATGTGACCATTTATCAACACTTTACATTTAACAAAACACATGGGTATACCCCCCTATATGATAACAATTCCCAAGAATGGAATTTAAATGAGTAATACCACTAACACAATAATATTTTCATTTAGGACAACCCATTTAACCAAGTTAAAAATTAACCAATTCATGTTAAACATTTTATAACTAGGTACAAGACACACAAACATCTCCTAATAAACCCATTCACTCATTCCACTTATAAATTTGCTACATATGACACGGCATACCCAAAACACAACCCTTGGGTGGTTTTACAATTCATAACAAAAATAAACTTATAATTTGAACCCCATGGGTGATCTTGGGTAAGGGAAAGCAACCAACTCATCTCAAGGAACCTATGGGAATCCCTAATAGTCTCACCTACATCCATTACATATAATCAAATAATTTACAGGGTCATGCTGAAATGTCTGGTGGGAGGAATAATGGTTGATCACTATAAAAAGCACCAAATGTGAAATAGAAGTATAGACCACCTACCATGGATCGATAGTGGAGGTCACATTAAATATCATGTCCTTATTTAGCCTAGTTTATGATAAATCTAAAGATCAATCAAAGATTGAGAAATTAAGGCATATGATCCACAATATAAATAGATTAATCGATAGATAAAAGAATCAAGAAAGGCTAAAATGAATTTATGTTTTCCTCTTGTGTATCTAATGAGACAAAAAATGATAGAATTAGAGTCCAAATAATGAAATGGGACCAAATCATAGTTTAGGAACAAGGGGGAGCTCAAAATTGTGAGCCTTTGTCTATGGGAGGAGAATAAAAGAGTTAGATTTGATTTAAAATGTGTTAAGGGAAAATCATTAATTTAACTAAAATATATGGGTCAAACAGTTTAGGAACACATTTTGGAGAACTGTGTCCCAAACATTCATGGTTCTTGTATGGAAAAGAGGTACCCATTCACAAACCTTGTGCAAACTGTGAGAAGGGCCTCTTCCACATTCTGAAAAAAACTCAGACATGGTCGCACTAGCATGATCCTCCTCCCACATAGTTTACACAAAATGTGTAGCCTATGAATGTAGTGACCCGAAACCTAATGTACATGGACATTACATTAATTTTTCAGAATACTTAGTACATAACAAAAACATACACACAAGGACCGTAATAGTTTAATGTCTTTGGAAACTCAAAATGTAATCTTCTAATCGTGGTGAAAGATCTTCAACATCTCCCATAAAGATATTTTTTACCTAAAACCTTTCATTATATCCTGTGGAAAAGAAAACATAAAAGGGTGAGCTCAAATGCTCAGTAAGGGTAAACAAAAGAAATATCCATCACATCATATTCATAATAACATAACATTTTGGAAATCTTAACCTGCAAAAGAGATTATAATATCATAACATGGGATAAATCATTGTAGTGAAATGTAATCCCAATAATCATAACTTAAAACATGAATCTTTGTGGCATACACACATAATCATAGAGAATCATTTCTTATTAGTCAAGACTCATATCCAAAACTATCTTAGTGGACAATGTCCATTTCTGAACCGAGCTCACTCCTCGTTTCAGTCCTGTTTCACTAAACCTGTTTAACCTGCAGTTCCATCCATGTCTATCTCATGAGATATAAAATCTTTACCCAATGCATTGGAGGGAGATATAGGTCCCACCCATCTCATAATGATACCATTATTATGTGTGCCACAAAATCATAAACCATACATCATAGCATAACCCATGTAATAAAAATGGGAATCTTAAACATTGTGACATCATAAAAAAACTCATATAAGATAAAGGAATTCATAAAAATAATTCCATCACAACATAATCATGTCAATGTAATAAAAGGGATAGAAACAGAACCCTTTATTATCTTATATGGAAAGTAATTTTGATAAAACACTTGAACTCCATTCTTGAGGAAAATATCCTTTCAACTTCAAATACATTTTCCATTTCTTAACATGTCATACAATTTTAAACTAAAAGAAGTTGATTAAAAATAAATATGAAAACTTGTAAAGGAACCTTCTTGGAAATAATGTTTTAAAAATCCATTCATTCCGTATAAGTTAAAAATTACATTCTTCTCGTACTTTTGTCAGAAAAAGTCAAAAAGTACCTCGTACGAAAAACAACAAAAGACTCCTTTCATATCTTTTACTAAAAACTAACCAAAGGGTAAAATTGGATTTAAAAAATTGTAGGTGGATGGAAATAATATTACATATTGAGGAAACATGGATTTGGATGATGAAATACACCACAGTAAATTTTAAAGTATAAACAATCTCGGATAAAAATGAGATTGTGATATTTCCTTTACCTTAGGTCTGATTTGCTTCGAATGTGTCTGAAACTCCTGTATAATGATTTAAATAATGTTATTGACTTATTCCATAATCATACATAGTTTTATGATATCATATATGGTCATATTATTAGCTTTTTATTAGTAATATTTCATTACTACTTGTCATTTGGGTGTTTATTTCTTTTTGTTCTTAAGAATGTTTGGTCAAATAAATTCTTATTTTTTTTCTTTTTAGGTTATAGATACCTCATTTAAAGAATGGTATTAGTGTAATATATATCATATTCATTCATTAAATTCATTTATATAATCATTATTCATTGAAGATCATGTAGAACGAGTCGCATCACATCGTGGAGATGGTATTCCGTACGTACGCACGAGCGATGATATCGTTCCTATGATCGTGGAATTGTATTGGAGTGTATGTATAATATTTCAGAATCAATATAACTTCACATTAATAAAATATATTCATTCTTTACACCATTATACACATCCAAGTAAGGTGGTGGTGGAAAATCGATTACACCACGTCATCGAGACGGTATTCCGTACGTACGCACGCGCGGTGATTTAGTTTTCGTATGATAGATAGATGGGGAAATAGGTTTGTTTCATACTTATAATAACATATCAATATATGAGTGATACTGATGATATTAATTCATAATGAAACAAATAATGAAGAAGAAGTGGAAGAAGAAATAAATTTTGAAGAATCTGTAACGGACATTACCTCTCCTTTAAAACGCTTATTTGAGACCTCCGTTTAGGGCACTAAAATTGGTCTTTGAAGAATACCAGGAACCCTAGGATGTCTTTAGGGAAGTGGAGAGGAGAAATTGGTAGGTTTTGGCCGAGCATGAAGTCTCAAAGTGGTGTGAGGAAGAGGGGGAGGAGGTGCCCTTTTATAAGGGAGGAGAGGGGCTCCTTTGGAAAAACTAAAAATATAATTTTATTATAAAGTCATGTTCGGTTTTAAAAAGCTCCAAATTGATTTATTTCGAAGCTAAGGTGGAGATGAGTCGAATTCCTCTCATACAATATAATTTAGACATGTTTAGGTTCCTATTTGAACCTTATCATTTAGATTTAACCTTAAGTTAAATAATTTAACATTTCCCGTGTCTTCTTGTGTTCTTATATTATAACGTTAATAAACTTACAATAACAAGCCAAACGAACCCCAAGTTGTTTATTATTAATACATGTAACCTTTTCTAAGTCATTTGGCCGAACCATAGATTTTTAGAAATAAAATAACAATTAATAATATAATATTTGTTTTAAAAACTATTTTATGTCAATTTTGACACTGTTTAGTAATTGATTTTTGTGAAAATCATAACAGAATGATTAGTTCGAACAACGTTAATTAAATCCATACTAACATGTCATAGTAACCTATAAAATTATTGTAATTCATAAAAAGCCTCAAATTATATTTATTTGGGTATTTATAACATCAATTATGTTAATATTTTATTAATAAAATAATTACTGCATCATCTTTGTGTCATAAATAAATTAAATTATTTAAAGTCTAAGAATTAAATATAAAATATCATTATGTTGGAAATATTTTTTGATTTATAATGAATATTTATAGTTGAATTTATCATACGTATAACCCCATATTAAAAATGATTTTCTTATTAAACTTTGATTTAAACTATTTTAACCCTTCTTTAAATAAATTAATAATAAATGTCCTAATCTAACCAAGTGGGCCTAAATGGTCAAATTCTATTCCTAAGGTTGTTTTTGGTCGAATTAAACTTATCCAATAGAATTAGGACATGTGTTGGATAATAATAATAACATTTTTACCCTTAATGACCCTATTTACTTTTAACCGTGGTAAAAAAAGTAAAAATTTACTATTCACAAAAAAATATTTTCATCTCATTGAACCACATTTTACTTACTGACATCAACCATGTCTCTCGGATTTTTGAAATTCCACTCACAGAGGTGGTAAAATTAAGTTTATGAAAAATTCAGTTTTTTTAACTACCACTTAGTGGTTTCACTATTCATCAAAAATTGAATGTTTTTAGAAAAATACCAAAATTTCACCCTAGGATAATTTCGATATTCTGAATCCAAAAATGAAGTCCATTTTGAAAAATAAAATTTACAAAATTTCAAATAGTGGTTATTACTATTCATAACGGCTAGTCTTAATAATATTTTAATAGAATATCGTTGTTTAGTGAAACTCGGTATTGCGTACAACGTAAGCTATCGAGGAAGGCCGCAGTTGCGTGTAATGAAAGCCAAACTAGTGTTGTGTGTAGTGAGAGATTCATTTGAGGATTTATATGACATAAAAAACAAAATATTTCTCATAAAAGTCTCGGGTGTTACATTCTACCCCCCTTAAAGTGAATTTCTCCCTCGAAATTCGTCACTTTGTAAAAATAAGATGAGGATAATCCTCCCTCATCATATACTCAAGCTCCCATGTAGCTTCTTCTAATTGGTGGTTCCTCCATAAAATATTCACGAATTGAGTGGTCTTGTTTCGTAGGAATTCTTCACTACGATCCAGAATCTCTATCGGCTGTTCTTCATAAGAAAGGTTTTGCTCCAGTGGTACAACTTCTAAGCTGAGTACATGTGAAGGATCAGGTATGTACTTTCTCAAGAGAGAAACATGGAACACATCGTGAACTTGAGAGAGATTCGGTGGAAGCGCCAATCGGTAAGCTACCTTCCCAACAGGATCCAGTATTTCGAAAGGACAGATATATCTATCGATCAACTTCCCCTTCTTTATAAATCTCATGACCCTCTTCCAGGGAGATATTCATAAGAACCCTTTATCACCCACTTCAAACTCTAGGTCTTTTCTTCGGTTGTTGGCATAACTTTTCTGTCGATTTTGAGCTGCTCTTATGTGTTGTTGAATATATCGGTCCTTTTCTACCATTTCATCAACGAGATCAGGTCCTAATAGCTTTCTTTCCCAAACTTCATCCCCGCAACTTGGGGTCCTGCATTTCTTTCCATAGAGAGGTTCATAAGGAGCCATCTGAATACTGGAGTGAAAGCTATTATTATAAGAAAATTCCACCAAAGGTAGGTGTTGATCCCAACCACATTTGAAATCCATAGAGAAAGCTCTCAACATATCTTCTAGAGTTTGAATTGTTCTCCCTGACTGACCGTCTGTCTGAGGATGATAAGCAGTGCTGAATCTCAACTTTGTATCCAGAGTATGATGAAGACTTCGCCAGAACTTTTAGGTAAACCTCGGATCCCGATCAGATATAATAGAATGTGGTACTACATGAAATCTTACCACTTCCTTTACATATATCCTGGCAAGCTGATCCAGATATAAATCCTCTCTAATAACAATGAAGTGTGCAGACTTTGTAAGATGATCAACTATGACCCATATAGCATTATTGCCTTTGGATGTTTTAGGAAGTCCCGTGAAAAAGCCCATAGTGATGTTTTCCCATTTCGATTCGGGTATGGGTAATGGTTGTAACATCCCCATAGACTTCTGTCTCTCAGCTTTAACTTGCTGACCAACCAAGCATCGAGAGACATATTCTGCAACATCTATTTTCATGCCATCCCACCAGAAGTCCTTTTTCAGGTCCCTATACATCTTAGTGCTTTCCGTATGAATAGAGAATGAAGAACTATGAGCCTCATCCAACAGCTCCTTCTTTAATTCGGGGATGGGAGGAACACAAACCTGATTCCTGAACTTTATTATCCCATCACAATCAAGGTTGAATTCTGGAATATTTCTCAACTTCTTTTGAAACTCGACATCTTCTTTCTGTGCCACATTAATATTCACATGTATAGATGGTCGAACATTCATTTGAGAAAGATACAATTTCCCCCCTTCCATTATAATTCCAACATCCATCCTTTGTAAATCCATAAATATTGGATCTTTTTTTATCCTCATCATGGATAAACTGGCATGGTCTAGATGACTTAATGCATCTGCCACCTTGTTTTCTTTCCTAGGGTGGTAATGGATTGAGCAGTCGTAATCATTAATCAGCTCCAACCATCTTCTTTGGCGCATATTTAGCTCCTTTTTTGTGAAAATATACTTTAAACATTTATGATCAGTATACATGTCACACCTTTCTCCATAAAGATAATGCCTCCAAATCTTTAATGAAAATATTACTGTAGCTAACTCAAAATCATGAGTTGGGTAATTTTGCTCATGGATTATCAACTGTCGTGAGGCATAATCTATCACCATATCATTTTGCATAAGAACACACCCCAATCCCTTCTTGGATGCATCACTGTAGATCACAAGCCTTTCTCCACTACAAGGTAGTGTGAGCACAGGTGCACTGGATAACCTTTTTTTCAACTCCTTGAAATTCTCTTCACATTAATCCGTCCAGACAAACTTAACTCCTTTTCGAGTCATCTTCGTGAGTGGATTAAATAATCATGAAAAATCTTTCACAAAATGTCGATAATATCCATCCAAACCAAGAAAACTTTGGATCTCGGTTGTTTTTGTTGGTCTCGACCATCTTTCGATAACCTCTGTTTTTGCTGGATCCACATATATCCCCTATTTTGAGATTATGTGACCCAAAAATGAAACTTTTTGAAGCCAAAATTCACAAATGGTAAATTTTCCATAAAGATTCTCCTTTCTCAGGGTCTTCAATATAATTCTCAAGTGATATTCATGTTCTTCCTTGCTCTTTGAATAGACAAGAATATCGTCTATAAAGACTACCACAGAATGATCACGATAGTCTCTAAAGACTCTATTCATCATATCCATGACGATAGAAGGGGCATTAGTAAGACCAAATGGCATCACTATAAATTCATAGTGTCCATACCATGTACGGAAAGACGTATTTGGCATATCCTCCATTTTGACCCTTAATTGATGATGCCCTGAATGAAGATCAATCTTGGAAAAGTATTGAGCTCCGCGTAGTTGGTCAAATAAGTCATCAATGTGTGGGAGAGGATATTTGTTCTTGATAGTGATCTTGTTATGTTCTCGATAATCAATGCAGAGTAACATTGATCTATCTTTCTTATTAACAAACAGAATAGGTACTCCCCAAGGTGACGCACTAGGGTATATGAATCCCTTATCAATATTTTCTTGGAGTTCCTTCTTCAATTCCTGCAACTCAATTGGGGCCATTCTATAAGGTGTCTTTGAAATAGGTAAAGCACCCGGTACGAGTTCTATTGAAAACTCAACATCATGATTTGGTGGAAGGACCGGTAATTCCTTCAGAAATAATCATCAAACTCCCTTACAATGGGCATATTCTTAATAGTGAGTTTCTCACCAACCATTTGAGATAAATAACCTTCATTTAGTAGAATCAAGACCCATAAGATGGAAAAAATTTCCACTGGAAGGTTATGTTCATCCTTGCATCAATA
The DNA here is from genome assembly GCA_963277665.1 of Viscum album. Lineage (NCBI taxonomy): Eukaryota > Viridiplantae > Streptophyta > Magnoliopsida > Santalales > Viscaceae > Viscum > Viscum album. The sequence continues at coordinate 1,390,141,445 of OY728160.1, forward strand.
GATGATCATATATTGATCCGGAATATGAAATGTGACTTCCCTTATTTGGCATTTGATATGAGATCCATATAAAGAAATCCAATCCATTCCAAGAATCACATCAAATTCCACTGTAGGAAGGATCACAAGATTTGCAGGAATCCCTTTCCCACAAACTTCAATCAGAGAAGAATTATAAACTTTTGATGCGACTGTTGTGCCATTAGAGGTTTTCACGGCTAACTCAACAGCTAATTGTTGAGGTAATACGGCGATATCCTTAGAAAATTCTTCAGAAATAAAAGAGTGGGTGGATCCAGAATCCAATAAAACATTTTCTACCTTAGAGTGGCTGGTAAGTGTACCTTTCACCACATCGTTATCGTACTCCACATCACTGATAGAAGTTGCATGTGACTTTCCTTTTTCTTTGGCCTTAAGAGTTTGTTGACGTCGACCATCATCATCGACCCTTGGATTTGGGCATTGATTGGCATAATGCCCCATCTCCTTGAACATGAAACATTGTAGTGTATTAGGTTTATTCTATGTATCCATTCCATTGTTTGCATCATTAGACATCTTCTTCCCATCATTGCGGCATTCAAATGCCCGATGACCTTCCTTTCCACATTTGAAACATTTACTTGTCCCTTTAAGACAACTCCCTCCATGTTTCTTTCCACACATTGTGCATAAGGGAAATCTCATCTTCTTTTCAGTGTGATCTTTAGATTTTCCTTTGAATTCCATTTTCCTCGTTGTATCAAACCCATATGACTGATGGGTTACCCCAATGTCCATCTCGACTTTGAGAGCACAACAAACGATTTCCTCGTAGCTATTAAAGTCCCTTATGGATAACGCCCTTCAAATACTTGGTTTTAAGCCACTAAAGAATCTATCGATCTTACTCATAGGTTGGATAATAATACCAGAAGTGTACCTTGAAAGTATTGAAAAATTTGCTGCATAGGTACCAACAGATTCATCATCCTTTTTCATCAGTTCAAGAAACTCTTTCTCAATATTTGTTCAGAGAATATGAAGGAAGTACTTTTTGAAAAATAAGTTCTTGAACTCATCCAATTCCATGGACTCAATTTCATCCATTTGCCTCGTATTTTTAATAAGATTACACCATTCATCAGCATCACCTTCCAAACGATACACTGCTAAGATGAATTTATCATTTTTAGAACATTGAAGAACTGAAAATATCTTTTCAGTAGTACTAATTCATTGTTCAGTAACTAATGGATCAGTAGACCCGCTGAATGAAGGTGGACGCTACCTGATAAAGGATTCCACAGAATGTTGCTCCTTCCTTTGCTCGTTTTAAAGTCCTGCATGATTCATAGCTTGATAAAGTTGTGTGAGCATGGATACAATATTTTACATTCCAGCTCCAATAACGTTTGGTTGCTCAGGGGGACAATTATTGCATTGTCCGTTGCATTCTGCATTAACACGGTTCCTTCGGGTTCCAGCCATTGACTAAAACCAAGAAGAATAGTGTGAGCAACACTAATTATAATAGGAAAACAACACAATCAAGAATAAAATTTCACACATAAGGTCTTATCCTAGGATATTCATGGACATTTATAAAACACTAAGATTGTGTTCTATGCTTAGACATATCCTTAGGGTTCTTACTAACGCTTTCACATCCTAGTTTCCAATGGAGGACTACACCTTTCCTTTGATACCAACTGTAGTTACCCGAAACTTAACGTACATGGACATTACATTACTTTTGCGGAATACTTATTACATAAAAAAAACACACACACAAGGACCGTAATAGTTTAGTGTCTTTGGAAACTCGGAATATAATCTTCAAATCGTGGTGAAAGATCTTCAACATCTCCTATAAAGATCTTCTTTTTTTTTACCTAAAACCTTTTTTTATATCCTGGGGAAAGGAAAACATAAAAGGGTGAGCTCAAATGCTCAATAAGGGTAAACAAAAGAAATATCAATCACATCATATTCATAAGAACATAACATTTTGTAAATATTAACCTGCAAAAGAGATTGTATTATCATAACATTGGATAAATCATAGTAGTGAAATGTGACCCCAATAATCATAACTTAAAACATGAATCTTTGTTTCATACACACATAATCATAGAGAATAATTTCTTATTAGTCGATACTCATAGACAATACTATCTTAGTGGAAAAGTCCATTTCTGAACCGAGTTCACTCCTCGTTTCAGTCTTGTTTCACTGAACTTGTTTAACCTGCTGTTCCAGCCATGTCTATCTCATGAGATATAAAATCTTTACCCAATGAATTGGAGGGAGATATAGGTCCCACCCATCTCATAATGATACCATTCTCATGTGTGCCACAAAATCATAAACCATACATCAAAGCATAACCCAGGAAATAAAAATGGGATTCTTAAACATCGTGACATCATAAAACTACTCATATAAGATAATGGAATTCATAAAAATAATTCCATAACAACATAATCAAGTCAATGTAGTAATAGGGATAGAAATATAACCCTTTATTATCTTAGATGTAAAATAATTTTAATAAAACACTTGAACTCCATTCATGAGGAAAATATCCTTTCTACTTCAAAAACATTTTCCCTTTCTTAACATGTCATACAATTTTAAAATAAAAGACATTGATTAAAAATAAACTTGAAAGCTTGTAAAGGAACCTTCTTGTAAATAATGTTTCAAAAATCCATTCATGCCATATAAGATAAAAAAACATTCTTCTCGTACTTTTGTCGAAAAAGTCAAAAAGTGCCTTGTACGAAAAACAACAAAAGATTCCTTTCATATCTTTTACTAAAAACTCACTAAAGGGTAAAATTGGATTTAAAAAATTGTAGGTGGATGGATATAATATTACATATTGAGGAAACATGGATGTGGATGATAAAATACAACCCAGTAAATTTCAAAGTATAAACAATCTCGGATAAAAATGAGATTGTGATATTTCCCTTACCTTAGGTTAGATTTTCTTCGTAAGTGTCTGAACCTCCTGTATAATGATTTAAATAATGTTATTGACCTATTACAGAATCATACATAGTTTTATGATATCATATATGGTCATATTCCTATATTCTTATTAGTAATATTTCATTACTACTTGTTATTCGGGTGTTTATTACTTTCTGTTCTTATGCGTGTTTTGTCAAATAAATTCTTACTTTTTTTCATTTTTAGGTTATAGATACCTCATTTCCATAATGGTATTAGTTTGATATATGTCATATTCATTCATTAAATTAATTTATATAATCATTATGCAATGAAGATCATGTAGAACGAGTCACATCACATCGTGGAGACAGTATTCTGTACGTACGCACGCGCGATGATATCGGTCCTATGATCATGGAATTGTATTGGAGTGTATGTATAATATTTAAGAATCAATATCACTTCACAATAATCAAATATATTTATTATTTACACCATTATACCCATCCAAGTAAGGTGGTGGTGGAAAATAGATTACACCACGACGTGGAGACGGTATTCCGTACGTACGCATGCGCGGTGATTTTGTTTTCCGTAGGATGGATAGATGGTGAAATAGGGTTGTTTCATACTTATAATAACATATCAGTATATGAGTTATACTGATGTTATTACTTCATAATTAAAACAACTAAATAAGAATATTTGGAAGAAGAAATAAAGTTGGAAGAATCGATAATGGACATTATCTCTTCTTTAAAGCGCTTCTTTGAGACCTCATTTTAGGGCACTAAACATGGTCTTTGAAGAAGCCCAGGACCTATAGAATGTCTATAGGGAAGTGTATAGGATAAATTGGCATGTTTTTTCCGAGATTGAAGGCTCAAAGTTGTGTGAGGAAGAGGGGGAGGAGGTTCCGTTTTATAAGGGAGGAGAGGGGCTCCTTTGGAAAAACTAAAAATATTATTTTATTATAAAGTCATGTTCGATTTTAAATAGCTCCAAATTGATTTATTTCGAAGCTATGGTGGGGATGGGTCGAAATAATCTCATCCAATATAATTTATACAAGTTTAGATTCCTATTTTAACCTTATCATTTAGATTTATCATTAAGTTAAATAATTTTACTTTTCTCGTGTCTTCTTGTGTTCTTATACTATAAGGGTAATAAACTTACTATAATAAGACAAACGAACCCCAAGTTGTTTATTATTAATATATATAACCTTATCTATGTCATTTGTCCAAAACATAGATTTTTAGGACTAAAATACAAATTAATAATATAATATTTGTTTTAAATACTATTTTATGTCAATTTTGTCACTATTTAGTAATTGATTTTTGTGAAAATCAGAACAGAATGATTAGTTCAGAAAATGGTCATTAAATCAATACTAACATTTCATATTAACCTAGAAAATTAGTTTAATTCATAAAAAGTCTCAAATTATCTTTATTTGGGTACTTATAACATCAATTATGTCAATATTTCATTAATAAGATAATTATTGGATCATCTTTGTTTCATAAATAAATTAAATTACTTAAAGTCTAAAAATTACAAATAAAATATCATTATGTAGGAAATCTTTTTATATTTCTAATTAAAATTAATGTTGGAATTTATCTTATGTATAACCATATATTAAAAATTATTGTCTTATTAAACATTGATTTTAACTATTTTAACCCTTCTTTAAATAAATTAATAATAAATGTCCTAATCTAATCCAATTGGGCCTAAATGGTCATATTTTATTCCTAAGGTTGTTTTTGGTCGAATTACACTTATCCAATAGAATTAGGACATGTTTTTGGGTAATAATAATAACATTTTTACCCTTAATTACCCTATTTACTTTTAACCGTGGTTAAAAAAAGTAAAAAGTTACTATTCACCAAAAATTATTTTCATCTCATTGAACCACATTTTACTTACTAACATCAACTGTGTCTCTCGGATTTTTGAAATTCCACTCACAGAAACGGTAAAATTATGTTTTATGAAAAATTCAGTTTTTTAACTACCATTTAGTGGTTTCACTATTCATCAAAAATTGAAAGTTTTCAGAAAAATACCAAAATTTCACCCTAGGCTAATTTCGATATTCCGAATCTAAAAATTAAGTCCATTTTGAAAAGTAAAATTTAAAAATTTCAAAAAGTGGTTATTACATTTCATAATGGCTAGTTTTAATAATATTTTAATAGCATATCGTTGTTTAGTGAAACTCGGTATTGCGTACGACACAAGCTATCGAGGAAAGCCGCGGTTGCGTGTAAAGCAAGCCAAACTAGTGTTGTGTGTAGTTAAAGATTCCTTTGATGATTTATATAACATAAAAACAAAATATTTCTCATAAAAGTCTCGGGTGTTACAAAGAACCCCCACCTTAAAACCTCAAATGGTTTAATCAAACCACGACTCCTTCCCTGCACGGTTTACTCAAACAATGAACCAGGACAAAATCACCCCAAACACATGTTCTTGAGTAAGAATAATCGTTGATTGGAATGACCTAACCATATTTACCTAAACTCATTGCATTATTACATAGCATTTCCATGATCCCAAGAGATCAAGTCTCGAATGATCGATTAGTTTAGTAGCCTTGGATCTACAAGATACAAAATTAAGTTTTATATTACATCATGAAGTAAAAAAAAAACATTGTTTCCCCTCTGAACACACTAATATGCCTTAGCCTATCTATACATATCACTCATAATATACTACTTACATATTGGGAAAAAGGAAAACTCCGAAAGGGGTGAGATCAGATGCTCAGTAAAGATAACAATATAGCGGAAACTACCATAAATATGCATAAACATTTAAGTCAATGTATAATTCTAAAAAAAACACATTTAAAAATAATCTTCAACTTAAGATGGAAAAGATAAATCCAATAATTCCATTTTCTTATTCACTAGGATATTATATTTATTGAATAATCACATATAATATCAATATCTAATTTCATAATGATAGAATGCATTAAACCAGACATCACAACTGCACATTCAAGGCCTCATTCCAAGACTACAAATAAGATTTTGTCAAGGCCTTGTTCCAAGAAACTAGTTTTTCTAATGAGACCTAAAAATGCATCGAGATGCTATTGCGGGATCCACCCATCACTTACTAATTCCAATGTATTCATCATAAGAAAAGGTAGAAAAATAACATAAACATTCATATAAAAACTAGCATATGAAGTGTTAATACATTATTCCTAAACCATGAATTGTATAAAAATAACACATCCACAGTCAAACATTTCAAAAAACCTTCAGTATAATATGAAAAATTGTATCATAATAAATCAACTCCAAACAAGCGTAAAATCCAACAAATCATGTTGACAAAGAAGAAATCAATCCAAAAATTATTTGAGTTAAATATATCATTATACGTTGAAATCGTTCAAAATAAAAGAAAAAAATAATTTTTAAAATATTCTTATAAGCTTGTAAGGGATGCTTCGAATGTTTAATAATGGTAGAAAATATCTTCACCCGCCGTATAAGTTAAAAAAACATTATTTCCTTAATTTTTTCCAAAAGTTCACAAAGTGCCTTTATCATAAAAAAATTGAAGGATTCATTTCAAAAACATTTATAAAAATTCAAAAAAATGTATAAATTACATTAAAACATAGTCTAGTAAATTCTAATTTTTTTAATATACATTTATATGAAACATGAATGTGGATGATGAATAATTCCTAGTAGATTTTTACGTATAACCAACCTTGGATAATAATGAGAATGTAAAATTCACCCTTACCTTTTACTTTTCCTCACTACAGGGTACATTAAAATCCTATATAATAGTTAAATTAATGTTGTTAAATTCTTCAAGAACCACATACGATAATTTGGTATCATATATGATATTCTAATAGTGTTTTGTTTATAATATTTCAGTAGTATCATAGTTTCCGGTCTTAACTGATTTTTTCCTTTATATATTTTGTTACAAAAGTCATGTTTTATAGGGATAATATGTAATTAATTCATATCCATAATGTTATTATGTTCTTAAAACTTATTTTTAATCATAATATGAAAATTATTCTTGAATGGTTACGCTGGGGAATGAATCTCATCGCATTCATGGAGACGGTAATCCGTACATAACCATGAGCAACAATACCATTATATTGATGGTAAAATAATATGTAATTGGATAGTATATCATATATATATAGAATCATTAAAATGTGATATTTATTATCGACATCAATTATACTCATTATTATACCCTTCCAAATAATTTTGTGTTGAATAACAAACTACACCATGACGTGGAGAGGATAAGTTGTATGTACGCACGTATGGTGGATTTTTTATTCATAGGTTGGATAAAATAGTAAATATGGTTGTTCCATATTCAAAATAACATCACAATATGTATAAGGTACTGAATTTATTATGTTTTTATAGAAAGGACATATAAAGAGGGTGTGGAAGAAGAAAAGGACATTTAAATTGGAGATGAAATTATTATCTCTTCTTCGGGTGTTTCATTTTTATTTGATCACAAAGTATCAATAAGATACCTTTATGGAAAAAAGAAATGACTTTCAATAATGTGGGGGTTGTTCGGAGGATATCTCAATAGGTATTGGCCGAGCCAAATGGCTTTGGATGTGTGAAATTAAGATAAGGGGATGTACCCTTTTATAAGAGAGGTGAGGGTCACCTTTGGAAAATATTGATATATTATTTTTTTATAAAATAATTTCAGTATATAATGGCTCCAAATGGATTTATTTCTTGGATAAGTTGGGTTTGGGTAGAAATAATCTCAACCAATAGGTTTTAGATAAGTTTTGGTCACCACATTAACCTTATCATATAGATTTAACTCTTAGTTAAATTGTTTAACTTTTGTCATGCCTTCTTGTATTTGTTTGTTATATGGTTAATAAACATACTATAAAAAGACATTAGAACCTTATGTGGTTAATTACTTCCATTTCCTTCATTATATAAGTCTTTTTTCCAAACCGTAATTTTTTTTTTGAAAAATTATATCATTTAATAATATAGTATTTGTTTTAAAAACACATTTAAGTAAATTTTGACACTATGTAGAATTTGGTTTTTCTGAAATTCAAAAAAACATGATTACTTAAAAAAAATTACATTAAATAAACTCTAACATGTCATATTAACCAATACAATTAGTTTAATGTATCAAAAGTCTCAATATGAATTTTTTTGATATTTATAATATAAATTATTATAATAATTCATTAATAAGGCAATTACTGCATCATCCTCGTGTCATTAATATATTTTAATATTTAATGTATAAAATTTATAAATAAAATACCATGATTTAGGGAATATTTTTATATTTCTAATTAATTTTTATAGAAAAATTTATCTTATGTGTAACCCTATAATAAAAACGGTTTAGGTATTAAACTATGAATTTTATACTTTTAACTCTTCTTTAAATATAATAATAATAAATGTAGTAATCAAATCCATGTGGATAAAATAGGATAATATTTTATTACTATGGTTGATTTTGGTCTCAAAACACTAATAAAATAGAATTCATACATTATTATGGTTATTATAATATCATTTTTACCTTTAATTACCCTATATACTTTTAACCGTGGTAAATAAAATTCCAAAAATAAAATTCACCAAAAATTATATTCAACTTATTGAACCGAATTTTACATGTTCATATCAACCACATCTCTCGAATTTTTTTAATTCAATTCACAGAAGCGGTAAAATTACATTTTATGCGAATTTGCAAATGTGCCTAGAAGGTGGGTAAAAGACGTTAAAAGGTTCAATAATCTTTTATTCATCTAATATTATTATAAAATGACTCCAATTAATTAAATTGGACAAATATAGGTATTATGTATATATTTTGACTTTAAAAAATTTAATTATAAATAAAAATTATTTTAAAAAAGTACTTTTTAAACATTAACAAAGTGTTTTAAACAATTCATCAAAAATTAATTTTTTTCAGAAAAATACAAAAAATTCACCGTAAGATAATTTTGATATTTAAAATTCAAAAATGAAGTATATTTATCAAAATTAAATTTTTAGTAGTGTCCAAAATTAATTTTATTATTGTTGAAAAAAATACATAAAAGTAGTTCTTTTAAGAAAATCATTTTTCTAAATATAAAACTATTTTAACAAAACATATACATTTCATTATAAATTTCATTAATTTATATGAAAAATATATAAATAACTTTTGAAATTTATTTTTTACTATTCATATTACAATATTTAATTGATAAATTAATGTATATTTTAAATAATTATAATACTAATGTACTGATTCGTAGAAACTCAGTCTTGCGTATAACGCAATCCAAGTCAGTGTTATGTGCAATATAATCTATTAGACTAATTTCAAGAGATATCATACTATGAAATCATGTGGCGATACATTCTCCCCTCCTTCAACAAATTGAATCTATGCAATTTGAAATTGTTCTTTGACAATAAAAGTTTGGAAATAGAAATGAATTTTATGGAAAACCCACATCAGAAATAAGGTTAATAAAATTTATTCATGACAAGAGGGAAAGGGAAATGAAGATGTCACCAAAAAATTAAGAGTCCTTATAGGATAAAAATATTATCAATTAGATAAAATAATTGGAGGGAAAATGTAAATATTTATTGGGAGTGATTGAGGTCATCAATCACAAACAAGTGCACAATAAATGGAAAATTTAGGACCTCAAAGACATAAATCTATGTTGATTTAAAATATCATCGGTTCAACTGAAAATTATGTATTAGGAAAAAAAATTATCTTTTCCATAATGTTTAATAATAAATTTCTTCATAGAATAAGAAAATAATACATGAAAAGTATAGTTCCCCCCTTTAACTAATTTCAACCACAAACTCATATTTCAAACTTGTAGATAATAGAACTCAAAAATATTATATTTATCCTAATCGTTTAAGGTTAAAAATAATGAATTTATAATTCATAAATCAAGCCTTTTAAAAAAAACAACATTGTACAAACCTAGACATCACATAGGCCAGTGGTAGGTGATGCACCCTTGTCGCCCTTCAGTTGCAGGTTCAAGTCTCACGAACTTTATAGACGCGACAGGTTTTACTTTTCATAACAATACAAATATAATCCTAAGAAAATTTTTAACTATAAACAATAGTATCAAATGTCAAAAATAATCCATTCCAACTTTTAGAAATATCCAAAATACTTATGTCCAAACTTACAGTTCAAAATTTATAAGGAACGTAAACATAACATAAAGAATATATCCTTTTCCACATAATGGCATGTGAATACCTTCATCATGTATTATATTAAAACATTGTGACAACCTGAATTACCATAAAACCTTATTTAAATAGGTATGTAATTCTTTATTCCTTTTTTGAGACATAGAATATAGGATATAGAACATAAATTCAAAAATATTGTAATCTCCAAAAATAATGGAATAAACCAACAATTAATTAGTTCCATGGTTTTCATGAATATCCAATATAATTTATTAAAAAAATCAACTCTTATTCAAAAATAAATACTTCAGTACCAGGACCATATTAAGGTTTATCTTTCCCTTAACCGTATATTTCCCAAAATGATTAACTTAAAACTGTGTCAATTTACTTTGTACCATACAATATTAAATCATTAATAAAATAGTACTACCGTACAATCCTTATTTATTTATATAATTCATATAACCAGTACATCATTGATACAACTTTCAAATCACATTATACATTAATTAATCTATAATAACTCTAATTATTCCTCTTCAACTTTGGTAGTATCATAACTTGATTATTATCCAATTGAATAATTTGGGGCATACTCTGATGATTGATTCGCGTAGTGTCCCAACTCCTTGAAAATGAAGCATTGTACATTTGAAACCTTTTTTAACCTTATAATCACGTACTATGTGTCCTTTTTTCACACATATAACAAACACCTATTCCCTTCGATCATTTACCAAGGGGATTATTTCCATAGTTATCCTATGTGGGAAAATCCTTCTTTCCCTTCATCACTTTAAAAATCTTTTTCTCTCCCATCCACTTCCTCTTTGGATTCCCTTAAATGTCATAGGACTCATGGAATTTATTACTCATCTTATTAAAACATGATACTATTTCATAATATGATGAGAATTCATGGGAGGATATTACTCTTCGAAATGTTAGATTAATACCAAGAATGATATGACCCTTATTACACTTTGGTACATGATTATTTCTGGAGTTCTCATTCCTTCTACTCAGTGCCATTTCTAAGGACGACATACAATATGTTAGATCATATCATAAATTATAGTCCAAAAACAAGAAAAATTCTCAACATTAATTAATGATTTTCACACATCTAGTCTCATAATCATAAAAATGGTTTCTTTAGTGAAATATTTACTCATAATTCCATCCTAGTGGTTTTTAAGTTAAATGTGAATTATCCTAAGCATATCCCCCAAGAGTGTCAACAAAAATAGTGGAGAAAGGCCCATTTTCGTGTAACAGGATTCCCCGGGTCAAGCCTGAAACACCTTATCGGATTTTTCACTCCTTGGTACAACTGTGTCGAAGCCACCTATACGTATTTGTATCCATAAATGGATGTATTTTCATGGAAAACCCACATAATATTTACACAACCTAAATTTTCAGATGTTCTTCTATACTGATCCTCAATGTCTACCTTTGGGTAATGTTCTCAAATCAGAGTTTCTCTAAATATATTTTCTAATGTTTGTACTAAACTTCCTCTGATACCAACTGTAACGCCCCAACCCTAGTTACCCAGACTTGGTGAATTATTACATAACATTGTTATGAACCCAAGAGATCATGTCTCAAAATACTGATTAGTTTAGTAGCCTTGGAAGTACTAGATATATAGACAGGTTTAACAATATATCATGAAATAAAATAACAAAAACATTGTGTCCCCTTTCAAAATGCTCATATCCCTTGTCATATCCATACAGGTCAATCATAATATACTTCTTCACATCCTAGGAAATATAAAACATAATAAAGCGGTGAGCTCAAATGCCTAGTAAGAATATCAATATAGCAGAAACTATCATAAATAAGTATAAATATTTATGGAATTGTATAAGACTAAAACACAAGAGTATTAAACATAAAAATCAACATAATATGGAAAAAACAAATCAAATAATGTTATTTACTTATGCACATGGATATTATACAAGTTTAATAATCACATGTAATATCAATAGCTAATTTTATAATGATAGAATGCATAATTTCGGACATCATAACCACATAGTCAAGGCCTTGTGCGAGGACTACAAATAATATATTATCAAGGCCCTGTTCTATGAAACTAATTTGTCTTATGAGACCTACAAATACATAAATGATCTATAGTGAGATCCACCCATCACTTACTAACTCCAATGCAATCCTCATAAGAAAAGGTTGAAATATAACATAAACATTCGTATTAAAACAATCATACAAAAAGTTAATACTTTTACCATATAACATGAATGGTATAAAAATAACAAATACATAGTCAAACATGTCATAAAACCTTCAATACGATGTGGAATACTGTATCATAATAAATCAACATCAAACAAGCATAAAATCCAACAATGGATGTTGACATAGATGAAATCAATCTAAAAATTATTTAACTGAAATATATCATTCTCCATTGAAATTATTCAAAAGTAAAGGTAACCATTATTTTTAAAATAATCACATAATCTTGTAAGGGTAACATTGAAGGTGTTATAATGAAAAAAATACACACACCCACCATATTAGTTAAAAAAACATTCCTTCCTTAATTTTGTCAAAAACATCATAATTTTTCTTTTTCAGAAAATGAAAGAAAAATTTCATTCAAAAAATTTATAAAAAGGAAAAAAATGTATAAATTACTTTAACCCGTAGTCTAGGAAATACAAAAAAATGTTTTCAAATAAATTCTTTAGAAACACGGATGTGTATGATAATGAATTTCCGGTAAATTCTTGTGTATAAACAACATCCGATAATGAATATATAGTAAAATTATTACATAACTTGTACTTTTCCTTAGTATGGGGTATGATAACATCCTATATAATAGTTAACTAATTGTTATTAAGTTATAAAATAAACACATACATAAATATGGTATCATATATGATCTTCTAATATTGCATTATTAATAATATTTCAGTAGTATCATTGTTTCAGAAGTTAACTAATTCGTTTTCCATTATTTGTTTCGTTACGTAAGTTATGTTTCATAAGGATGGTATGAATTAAATTAATATATATAATGATATTAAGTTCATAAAACAATATTTTTAATCATAATATGAAAATTATTCTTCAAGGGTTACGATGGGGAATGAATCTCATTGTGTTCTTGGGGACAGTAATCCGTATGTACGAACGAGCGACATTATCATTCTATTGATGGTGATATCATATTTAATTGGATGGTATATAATATATACCAAATCATTAAAATGATATATTTATTATTTTCATGAATTATACCCATTATTATATAGATACAAATAAAGAAGTGTGGAATAATAAACTACACCACGATGTGGAGACGGTAAGCCATACATACACACGTATGGTGACTTTGTCATTCATAGGATGGATAGAATAATGAATACGGTTGTAGCATATTTATAATAAAATCACAATATTTAGAAGTAACTATAGTTTTTTTGGTATGAAAACAACATAGAAGAGGAAGTGGAAGAAGAAAAAACATTGAAAAAGTTTATGAAATTATTACCTCTTCTTCAGTTACTTCCTTTTGATTTGATCGAATGAGTTCCTTAGGATTTCATTCTGATAAATGTATGGACTCTATGTCAAATTGAGGTTATTTGGGAGGATATTTTAGCATTTATTTGCCGAGAGAAATTGCAATGGAAGAGTGAAATTAAGAGAAGCGGATGTACACTTTTAAAAGAGAGGCGAGGGTCACCTTTGGAGAAGCCTGAAATATTATTTTAATATAAAAACAAATTTATTTCTTAATGGATCCAAATGGATTTTTTTTTCTAGGATAAGGTGGTTATGGGTAGAAATCTTCTTAACCAATAGGTTGTATGAAAGTATAGGTCAACAAATTAACCTTATATTTTACATTTAACTCTTAGTTAAATAGTTAAGTCTTACCATGTCTTCATGTATTTTTATATTACATGGTTAATAAACATACTATAAAATTCCAAGAGGTGCTCAAGTGGTCCATTAATTACATATCTATCATTATATAGATCCTTTGGTCTTTCCCGTGATTTTTTATAATTATTATATCAATTAATAATATAGTATTTGTTTTAAAAATACATTTATGTCAATTTCAACAATATTTAGTATTTGTTTTTTTGTGAAAGTCATAAAAAATTGATTACTTTGAAATAAATAAATTAAATCAACCCTAACAAGTCATATTAACCTATAAAATTACCAGAATGCATGAAAAGTCTCAATTTAAATTAATTTTGATATTTATAATTTCAATTATTTTTATTTTACATTAATAAGGTAATTACTGAATCATCATTGTGTCATAAATGAATTCAATTATTTAATGTATAAAAATTATAAATACAATACCATGATGCAGGAAATATTTTTAGATTTGTATTGAATAATTATAGTTAAATTTATCTTATGTATAACCCTATATTAAAAATGGATTAGTTATTAAACATTAAATTTTACACTTTTAACTCTTCTTTATATTAAATAATAATAAATATCCTAATCTAATCCAAGTGGATCAAAGAAGATCGTAATTTACTACTAAGGTTGATTTTGGTTGAATAAAACTTATGCAATAGAATTAGGACATGTGTTAGGGTAATTATAATATCATTTTAACCTATAATTTCCCAATTTACTTTTAACGGTTGTAAATAAAACTCAAAAGTTACTATTCACCAAAAATTATTTTCATCCAAATTAACAGAATTTTACATACTGATGTAAACCATGTCTCTAGAATTTTTTAAATTCAATTCATTGAAGCGGTAAAATTATGTTTTATGAAAATTTGCAAATGTGACTAGAAGGTGGGTAAAAGATGTAAAAATGTTCAATAAAATTTTATACATTTAATCGTATTGTAAAATGAATCCAATGAATTGAATTGGAAAAATATAGGTATTATGTATCTACTTTTGACATTAAAATATATTTATATAAAAATAATAACTATTTAAATAATAGTTGGTTTTAAATAGTAACACAGTGTTTTTCACTATTCATTAAAAATTGAATGTTTTCATTAAAATTCCAAAAAATCACCCTAAGCTAATTTTGATATTCCAAATTCAAAAATGACGTTTATTTTACCAAGTTTTTTTTTAATATTGTTTAAAATTAATTTTATTATTCTTCACAAAAAGACAGAAAAGTTGTTCCTTTAATAAAATAGTTTTTCTAAATATTTAACTACTTTAACAAAACATATATATTTCATTATAAATATGTTTTATTTATATTAAAACATCGTAAATAACATAAAAAATTTATTTTTTACTATTCATATTAAAATATTTTACTAATAAATAAATATATAATTTAAATATGTATAATACTAATGTGTCATTTCATAGGAACTCAATCTTGCATATAACGCAAGCCAAGTCTGTGTTATGTGCAATATAATCTATTAAAATACATTAAAGAGATAGTGTACAATGAAATTTTGTGGTGTTACAATGATCAACCACAAAATAGAAGTGATCATTTTGGGTACTCACATAAGACCACATTTAATCATTTAAATTGAAAACTAACAGATACATACCTCATAAAAAAATCAAGGTTCCTACACAAAAATTTCATTAAGGTACTGAAAAAATCCACATGATTCATTGTTTGTGAAATTAGAGATTTCACAGGTCAGTTAGGACATGGTTACTAGTCACCGATGGATTGATTTTACCATGGAAGAAGATTCCATTGTTTCAAAATCCAGATAGGATGACACCTTCATCACCTATACAAGAATTATGTCTCTTCCTTCAAACTATACTAAAATTATTAGAGGAGATTCCCATGGGATCCATAACTATTGATCCCCATAAATTCTTGGTTTTTTTCTTATCATTCACTGTATCATATTTAGATAATAAAAATTTTGAATTTCTATTTTTCAGTAAAATTTTCACAATTGTATTCACTATAATATTGATTATTCCATGAAAATAGAGTCTTTAGAAAAATCAAGTTTTTTTAAATCTTCTAGCAAGGCTATAGAGTTTAAGTGGTACCTTAGTTAAATCCACCCAAGGAAATTACACATATTATTATATAATCTAGTTTATAGTAGGATAAACCCATCAGATTATCTAACTATGGTCGATTTCCACCACTATCAAACAATTAAGGAATTAGAAACCAAAAAATATAGGTGTTGAGGAGGAAGATTCTTACATGTTAGATTGTACAATCTATAATCAAGCAATCTCGCAATTCATTTTTTCACATCATTGAATAAAATGAATAGGTCAAATAGACCTAGCCACAAAAATACCAATAAATTATTTTTAGAATCACGGTGAAGATAAAGAGACTAAAAATGGTTTGTCACAACATTAAATGTTACATACTATAGAATCAATGTGAAGACAAGAAGACAAACAATGGTTGGTCATAACATTTAATAGTACATGATCCATGATGACCCCAACCAATGGGAATCTGAATATAAACGTCCATTATGGAATACATCACATTCATATTCACATGCACTATCAGTGATGAATTTGACTAAATCATATTTATAGATATGTGAGTGAAAATTAAATAATATTAAAGATGATTAAAAATAGAGAGAACTATATTGACACACTTGATGGTTTTTAAAGCATACCTGAGCTGGAAACAAGATGATGTTACATCCAA
Source organism: Viscum album (assembly GCA_963277665.1). Classification (NCBI taxonomy): domain Eukaryota; kingdom Viridiplantae; phylum Streptophyta; class Magnoliopsida; order Santalales; family Viscaceae; genus Viscum; species Viscum album. The sequence goes on from OY728160.1 coordinate 1,390,158,337, forward strand.
AATCATCTATAAGCAGAACATTAGCTAAAAATATTCATACCGGAGGTTTTAGGGAATTGTTGGATTATAGTATGCAGACCAAGATTATGCTAATCTTAAGAATCCTTAGTCACCTCTATATCGACAATTAATATATGTTTTTCCAAGAAAATAATAGGTGAACCCTATAGATAATATTTGTATACTCATCCAATGTTCTGTATATAGACAACCACTTCACAAGAAACTAGGTCACATATTTCATCCCCAAAAAATATCATAATTTAAGATGGACTCCGTAGCATGTGGTGTTAAAGTATTCAATCCATTAAAATCCCATAAACTAAAATCGTGTTCTTTCATAACCAATGATTTTCCTTCCTTGTTCTATGAATATTCCTAGAAAGCATTAGCAGTTGTAGCAAAAGTAGCATGCAAATTCCTCAAGGCCTCTGTTACAGAGTTTTCATTTTGTTCCTTTAGAAGACAAAACAAATCATAACCTTTTTTTCATTCATATAATCATCAATAATGGGGTTTAATATATATGGTGTTCATTTTAATGAGTAAATAATATCTCCACATGGTTTCCATGGTTCCTGGAGTCTTGGAGACAATATTATTTATAGATAAATCAAGATACACATTTTCTTAATCAAATTTATCCACCCTTCACTCGATCATGGTTGACAAGGGGAAATTATACTGAATAAATATTATGGAATACCTCACTAATAATCAATTAGGTGATAGGGAGTGTCCAAACACAATTTTGGAATAAATGTATGGGGAATCCCATTGATTTTGGGGGTTGAATGGGAAAGGTCAATGATGGTGTGGACTGAGCAAGGACTGTCGGGGATAGAAATGGTCATATCGTGGGGATGATAAGGATGACACATTGATTTATTAAATAGAGAAGTGGTTTGTGATAAGAAATCATAGTAGTGCAGGCGAAGGGTTTTGGGGGAGGCAACAATAGTCACAGAGGGGGTGGGTGGTGTCGACGGAGAGTGGTGGATTACACAGTGGAGATATTCGATGGAAATGGTGGTTGTGGGGGATGTAGGGGGTCATTGAGGTAGAGTCAGAGGTAGAGGTGGTCATCGAGGGTGGTGATTCCATTAAGGAAGAGTGCATGGGGCTGGTCTGAATTAGAGTTCGGGATGGGTTGTGATCTTAAAAAAATAAAATTAAAATAGCAACAAATACCATTCTATTTATTAAAATAAAAATATTACATATATATATATGTATGAATTGAATAAATTGTTCTAATAAAATTAAACATTTATTATATAATATAATAATATATTTCAATACATGAATATCAATTTTTAACTAAATAATATTATTAATTTCATCATTATGATTCAATTTTATTAAATTTAAATAATGATTTTTTTTAATTTACATTGGTTTGACATAATTTTGTTTATTAAATTTCAATTAAAAAATTAAAATATCATGTATATAGATATTATAACACATAAATTTAAATATATCATATATCGTGATGAATTTATTTTTCTTTAATAATTTTTTAAATAATTATTAAATTAATACATAAAAAAATATAAACACTATTAATATTTATAGAAAATTGTAAATATAAATCAATGAATAATATGTTTTTAATATACCTCAAGTAATGGTTATTAGAATTGGTCATAAAAATAATAACATACAAGAATTAGGCTTTCTATTAATTTGTTACCTACAAAATAGTTTTTGTTATTAAATGGTTTATTGTTAAAAAAAATATCTGTGGGAAATGATTTGTTGTTAAAATAATTGTTGGTATTACTATGATAATGAAATAAATTTAACCATTGGTAAAATTAATTCTTTTAATTTAATGATCAGTATTCTTGTATATATTTTTTGTAAGAAACCGGGGTGGTTAATTAAAATTAATACCAATAAAAGTTAATATCTGTTAGAAATGGCCATTATTCCAATAAACATATTATCTGTGAGTAAATTTTTTTTGTTATAAATAATTTTTTGTAGTGGATATTGGTAATGTGTGGGAGATCATGGGAAATGATCTTATAAAAATCCTAAATCTTTTGTCTCAAAAAATGAAATGTTTGTATGATGGGAAAGAAATGTGCCACTTCCACCCTCCAAATGCATGTAGGGAATCTAGCGAGTAAGCATCTCCAAAATACTGAACACCAAGATCCACATAATAGTAGTGAGCCCATAACCCTAGTTATTTACATCCTTCAAAAACACTCCATCCTTAGTATCTCACCCTACAAATATTTCATTATCATTCCACAAGATGCAAAATAAATAGACCCTGACCACCTTCTAGAATGGAGTGCATTTGTATTAAATATTTAAAGAAGTTGTATGATCGATGAAAATTATTTTTTTCATTAAGGTATTTCAATCCCTAAAAATTATATATTGTGTATGTTGAAAAAAGGGATTCCATTAAACTTATGTAAAATTATTTCTTATAAAATGAATAAAACTCTTTTAATGAGAGTTCCAAGCATGCTAGCATGCCCAGGTATCCCAAAATTATTCTAGATAGAGGCAACCACTATGTCTGGGAATCTGATAAATAAATGTAAATCCTCTGACAATCACTATAAATATTGAAAATAATTTTTGAATAAAAAACCTTCTTTTAATAATCACCTAAGAGTGTTAGGATGCATTGCATATACACATGTCAAAACTGTAAACATGAATGTTGAAATCTTAAGTTCATTGTTGTGGGATATCCCCAGGCATTCAAAAAGGTTGTAAAATTTAGAATGATAAACACATTTACCAAAATAGAATAATTAGTAGGGATGTTATATTTTATTAATTTTTTTCTTTGACATCTAAATAAGTCACCCTTTAGAGTGATGAAGTAATCATTGATGGGTCTGTTGAAACAAAATCATCAACCAGAAATGGGGTTTCTATACAGCCTCCTCCACCTAATACTCATCATTTGACTCGAGTTGAACTGAGATCCATTTCTGATTTATATTCAAATATAAAACCACCTGAAAATAATTAGGATTATTAGTTAACCCATGAATTACTTAGTAGGGTTATAAGACCTGCTTCTCAGTTTAACTAAGATGATATGTATGTTTATGCATTTAAAGTTCCCAAATATCATTTTTATGATGATCCTCATACATAAAAAAATCCAATATGGATGTAAAGACCTATATTTTTTCATGCATATATTTTGTAATTATATGGGAATATTAAAAGTCTACAGAAATTGACGGCGTGTGATTTTGAGGCCCGGAGAGCCCGGAATGAATTTCTAAACTTTTTTTCTGGTATGTTCAATAAATGTGTGATCACGTTTTTGTAACTTTAGAACTAGTGCTTGGAATTGAATTTCAAGGACACCATTGAACTCACAATGCCAATATTCTCTTAAACAGACCTTCACCTTTACCTCAATTGGTCGATGGTGAAAGACAGTTTTCCTGTTTTTTGTGGAAGAAGAAAAATAAAACATTTAACATTTTATTTTTATTTTGAAAAATCTCTTTTGAATTTATGGAGGTGGGGACCATCAAATCTAGAAAAACCTCCAATTTCGAATTCATGGTGGTGGGGACCACCTGAAACCCTCATAATGGGGGAATACCTCTTAACTTTCCAATTAATTAATTGTGCCATTTAATTGATCCAACTTTAATTATGCCAATGTAAATTAAATTATTTAACCTTTTTTAATTTGTTGGCTCCCTATTTCTTTCAGGAAATTTTTGGAAAAGGGGAGAACATTGGAGAAATTCTTCCTCCAATGAAGAACTCCCTCTCCAATGAAGAATGAGGAACCGACCCCAAGCCCTGATCGGAAGTTCTTTGTGGAAGAAACAAACACTGACATTCTTCAAAGACTTCATCTTCTTCCTCTCCTATCCTCCATTGAACGAAAAGGTAGGGGTGTGTTTTGATTATTATTCTTTATGTTCTTTATGTTGAATCTCTTCCGACAAGCCGAGTGGTACCAATATTACACAGATGGTATGGGCCAAACAAACATGTCCCGATCCCTCCGCATTATCCTTGTTGTTGTGTTATTCGTGATGGAGGAAGACGAAGACCGGTGCTGGTGACTGGCACTGGTGGGACTCGGCAGCGGCGGCCAGCACTCCGGTTGGCTACGATGGTGGCGGTGGCACAACCGCAACGCTGGATAAGGGTCACGGCCTGTTGGCTGTGGTGGAGCAGAGGTGGAGTTCGGCATGCGTCTGCACCACCGGCGTGCAGGAGCCACTACATGAGGCTGCATCGACAAAGGAGGGAAACTGGATTACCAATGGGTGCCAGTGTTGGTGTAGCGTGTGACTGTGCCACGGAGGAGGGCTTGTAGTTCGGCCAGCCACGGGCCACCCAGTGGGCCGGGCTAGAGCCAGTGAGCCTAGCCAGCCACAGCGGGTCAGGTCGGACCCAGGTCTGGACACGGGTCAGGAAAGGTCGACCCAAAAAGGTTCTGGTCGGCCCAGGCAAGGTCGGGCGGGAGGACAACACCCAGACATGTTTCGACACCTTTCCAATCTTTCGGCCATATCTTGAGCTACATGCATATGTTTGATGAACTATCTACGGTGCCAGAAAACGTTGATCGAGGTAGTTCAATATGTATTCCCCACATAATATTTAGATAAAGTTTGCGTATGGATGGGTTGGATCGAACATGAATCCAACTAAGCCCTCGGGACTAAAAGGCTGATAACTTACATATCAGGTGTCCGATTGATGCACCATCTATTGCCTTGAGTCCCCTATTCTATGGCCTCCTATAGGGATACATATTCATGGGACTTCTTGGTAGATGCAATATCGACCTGTGGATTGAGGAGAGGACCCTCCCGGAATCAAGTGAGCATAGTAAGGGAACCCTTTATTGGTTGTATCATGAGAAAGGGATCATATGTGGGTCTGTGTATTGGGATCCTACATGGGTATGTGTTCTAGTATCCATCATGGATTCTCTCTAGGAATCCTCGTGGGACTACTCTAGGATCCTACATGGGTCTGCTGTAATAGGATCCTACGTGTGTTTGATGAATTTGGATCCAACAAGTGTCTGATGATTTAGGATCCTACATGGGTCTGCCTCTTAACAGAGTCAGATGATTTAGTAGTTACATATAATCATCTTTACTACCGTACCAATGTTATACCAAGTTTGATATGAGTCATTACCATTGTAGTAATCTTTTAGGTGGTGTACCTTTGTGGTACATACCATTCTGGGGATACCTTTTTGGTATTGTTTTGTGTGGAGTTTCCTATGTGGTACTTACCTTTGTGGTGTTACCTTCGTGGTAATTACCATTATGGTGATACCATTGTGGTATTCGTTTGTGTGGTGTTACCTTTGTGGTGTTACCTTCGTCGTATTCTTTCCTTCGTGGAACAGTTGTACTTGGACTAAGGATTTGGGCCTTGAGTTTTATCACAAATGTGATGGGTATACGTTTTAACATAGGTATATGTATGGGCATATACTGAAGTGGTGTTGTCATTTGTTTCCAAGTTTTGTGGTTTATACTTTTTGGACATTGCGAGACCTTTAACAGACTCTAGGTCCCTATTAAGTATCATTATTCTCACCCCTGCATGGACTGTGCCCGCACCTTGTTGTGTTTGGTGCAGACGATATACAATGTTGATTGAGGACGACGGTACCCGGACTGGAGATAGCTTGGAGGTGGACCTTAAATGAGGTGTACTGGAGAGACGACCATTCAATAGTTATACCTACCCTTCAGGTAGGATCCTTGGTGGGTGTTCACAGGTGCTATTCAGTTTATTTGTACGTTCCAGTTTTCTTGAACTTTCTAGTTGGGCTTGTATTCTGGCCCCTTTTACTTACTGTACAAACTCATTTTACTATACAATTTACTTATGATTGTATATTTATGTTTGATTGGTTGAGTGTGTTTACAGGATATAAAGGCAATGCCTTTCCAATTTTTGGGAATACGCCTTTCAGTTCTAGTCGCCAGCCCCTGGCCATTTGAAGGCAGGCTTGGGGTAGTCACGTCACGGGCCCCATGGGACAGGTCATGACAAATTTGTATTAGAGGAGTCTGTTCTACCATAGAAAATTGGACTCTGATCTTTTTAACAACAATAGTGTTATGTGTAGTGAGTGTGGTTATCAGTTTAAGGAATCCAGTGTAGGTGTGGGGCCGACGTATCCATACACCATGACCCTGACATCTGATTATAGACTCAGTGCACAAAAACACTGATTGCATGTGTATTTAGAAGAATTTTCTTTGTGATATATTTGAGTCATCTCACCAGGTATAACATATTGACCATGGTTCACCATTTTCTTTTTAGGATGGCTCCTCACAAACAGCCTGCTGGGGTTCCGGTTATAGTACGTGATGATAGCCCACCGTGCGACATGGCCTCAGTGTGGGGCCCTTTATCAGTAGAGGAACTAGCGGATGCACCAGCGGTACAATTACACGTTGGGCCACCGATTCCACCAACCCCTAAAGTAGAGGGTGCACACCACTTGAGTTTGTTGCACGAGTTCCAGCACTAGAGGCCACCTTGATTCCAGGGTGAGACGGACCCATAGGTGTCATAGGATTGTTTGGAGGCTTTGGTGAGAGTCATCTGACTGGTAGTGATACCAGATGACCTCATGGTGAACCGTGTCGCCAGTATTCTTCAGTGAGTAGCTGGTAGATGGAGGGGCTTCATGATCTAGGTTCATGACGAGGTTACACTTCTCTAGGTAGACTTTGGGAGCATGTTTTGGGTAGAGTTTTTTCCTGTGACCCTTCGAGCAATGCACATTCAGGTGCTTCTTCATCTATAGCAGGGCAGCATGACTATGGCTCAATAATCAGCGAGGTTCACCAACCTCTAATGCTACTCCACTGATATGGTGCAGGAACCATTATTCAGGGCCCATACCTTCATGCAGGGACTCAAGTGGGAGATTAGGGCTTTAAGGATTCCCCTCATCATTTCGATGCATGTGGGGGTGTTAGAGATAGCTCTCTTAGTGGAGAGTTTTCTTGTTGAGCAGTCACCAGCAGTGAGACCCTCCAACGAGCGTCATGTAGTGGAGTCTTCTACTGCTGGTAGTACACAGATGTTATAGAGGTCTAAGAGGACCATACCTACAGGTGGACGACCACAGGATTCAGGTTCAGTTGTATGGGGCACCGGAGATAGAGTCCATCATGCGGGGAGAAGGTAGTGTTAGACAAGTGGTGGGCAGAGTCACATGGCTTGTGACTACCCAACCCGTCGTACGGATGATCAAAAGAAGGTCAAAGGACTGACCAAGCAGAGAAGAGTTCGACTGAGGAGGTCTGTAGGGAGCAAGTGGATGTGGAAGAAGAGCTCGCCGTGTAGCTATTGGTGGGAAACAAATTGAGATGTTACTTCCACCACCACCAAGAGGTCCACTATGAAAATATGGAGCAAGTGGAAAGAGGCGAGCTCAGCTCTAGGCAGCTGAGGGCTACAACCATGGCTCTTTGAAGATGATACGAGTTACAATCTATGTCTACTTCACCTTAGTTGTAGTACTTATAGAAAGAGGTTCCAGTCATTCTTTTATTTCCACGACCCTCGTTCAGAGCTCGATAATTACTAAGGAGTCGTTGGCTAGATCCTTATGGCTAGAGACTCTTACAGGAGAGGATACGATGATTACGGACTGGTTCCGGTAGTGTGAGCTTACTCTAGGAGGAAACTACTTCGTATGGGATCTCCAAGTAGTGGCATCGAGGTCTTAAGACGTCATCTTCGATATGGACTGGTTATCTATAGTTCATGCTCATATTGACTGTATTTGGCCCAATGTGTAGTGTGTCTGCATGGATGGGACTTGTTTTACCTTCATCGGAAATAATGGATCCTTTAGAGCATAGGATGTACTTTCACAGAGGAGAGTGCAGCCGATCACTCATTAGTTATCTAGCCCTACCCTCGGAGTGGTTGATGTGGGGAGTCTAAGCTATCTTGTAGTGGTGTACTAGTACGTGGATGTCTTCTCTAATGATGTTCCAGGTCTACCTCCTCACAGATAGGTGTAATTTTACATTGACTTGTACCCCGAGATGACACTGATTTATACACCAGTGTATCAGATGGTTTCTGTGGAGCTTCATGAGCTACGGGTATAGCTGGAGGACTTATAGGGGAAGGGTTTCGTCCGTCCTAGTGTTTCTCCTTGGACCACCCCCGATTTTGTTTCCCATGATGGAAGATGGAATCTTGAGACTTTTTTTGACTATCAGGTCCTGAAGCAGGTTACCGTGAAATACAAGTACCCACTCTCTAGAAATGACGACTACTTTGATCTGCTGAATGGAGCATAATGGTTCTCAAAGATAGTCCTCAGGTCAGACTATCAACAACTCAGAGTACGAGATGAAGACGTGTAGAAGATGACTTTCAGATGTCAGTAAGGCCATTATAAGTATTTGTTCATTTCGTTCGGCATGACCAATTTTCCATCAGTGTTCATGGGATTCATGAATAGGATATCTCAGCCATATCTTGATCGCATTGTGGTGGTCATCATTGATTACTTTTTGATCTACTCAGCTACTGAAGAGCAGCATGCCTATCTTTTGCAGATAGTTTTGGGAACAGTCTGAGAGCACATGCTTTAAGGTAAGAACTCGAAGTGATTGTTCTGGATCCAAGAGGATCACTTTCTGTGACATGTTATCTCATAGTCTGGAGTTGTGGTGGATCTAGTGAAGATCAAAGTGGTTCTTTCTTGAGATCCACCCATGAGTGTGACGAAGGTACGATGATTCCGGGGTTTGGCCAGATACTTCCAGAGATTTGTTCCAAATTTCTCCATAGTTGCAGCACATTTATCAGCATTGAAGAAGTAGGGGAAACCATTCATGTGCTCAAAGAGATGCCATCGGAGTTTTCATGAGCTGAGGTAGAGGAAGACTACTGCCTCCATCTTGAGGCATCTGGAAGAGGGTGTTGTGTACATAGTCTACTGGGATGCATTAGGGACCGGGCTCTGATGTGTCCTGATGCTGGAGTGAGTATTTTTCTCTTATGGTTCTCGAAAGCTAAGAACACTTGAGTAGAACTACGATACCCATGACCTAGAGTTAGAAGCAGTGGTCTTCGCCATTAAGATGTGGTTACACTATCTGATTTGCGAGCATTTTATAGTCTAGTCTGATCATAAGAGTCTTAGGTATATATTCTCTCAGAAATACCTAAACCTGAGATATCGACGTTGGCTTGTGTTCCTCCAGTAATATGACTTAGATATTTTCTATACTCTTTTGAAGGGGAACGTGGTAGAAGATGCACCTAGAAGGAGGTCTAGTATACAGTTGCTAGGTGATGCGACGAAGCAGATGGCCTCTTTGCTAATATCCTATGTAGAACGAGATGGAGTAGCTTTTCTTCAGTTTCGTATAGTCACTCCCCCACATCATCACTGAGTCAGGGAGGTGCAGCATGGAGACACTAACTGTGTGGCTCGACGTGTTTAGATATCCAAAGGGCAGTCACCTAATGTATTTTCTGAAGGTTTGGATCATGTCATTCTCTTTATAGGACATACCATGGTATCCGTGTCTTTACGGTAGGAAGTGTTGATAGAGTTCCATACGTCCCCTATGGCGGTACATATATGAGTGTAAAAGATGTAACAGGACCTTCGACAACATCATTGGTGGCTGGGAATGAATAATGCATTAGTATAATTTGTCTCCTGGTGCCTCACGTGTCAGCAAGTGAAGGCAGAGCATCATGTACCAGCATTCTTAGTTCAACCTTTAGAGGACCTAGAGTGGATGTGGGATGGAATATCCATGGACTTCATGAAAAGACATCCTCATAAATCCATGTGTCATGATTGTATTAGGGTGATCATTGACCGAATCACCAAGTCAGCTCACTTCATACGGATCAAAGTGTAGGGATCAATATAGATCTTGGGACGCCTCTATGTGCAGGAGATTATGCGGCTACATGGATCACCCTCAAAAGTTGTCTCAGATAGGGATGCACATTTAACTATCCGGCTATGGAAGGGGTTTAATGAAGCTTTTAGTATGTATCATCGTTTGAGAACCACCTTCCATCGTCAGACAGATGGCCAGACTAAGAGGACCATTCAGACCCTTGAGGAAATGTTGTGTGCTTGCTTCCTTGACATCGGTCATTGCTAGGAGGATCACTTTCCCTTGGTGGAGTTTTCCTGAAACAACAGATATCGCTCAACCATTTGAATGGCACCATTCGAGGCTCTGTACGGGTGACGTTGCACATCGTCTTTGTGCTGGACTGACCCAAGGGAGTTAGCACTCATGGGACCATAGATGGTATGGGCTACCACAGAGAACGTTCAAATCATCTAGGAGAGGATGAATACTGCACTGAGTAGGTAGAAGTCTTATTCCAATTGGAGATGGAGAACTCTGGAGTTCAAGGATGGAGAACACGTCTTTCTACTGTTCTAACCCAGACGAGATTTGTAGAGATTTGGCTAGGGCAGGAAGTTATATTGGAGGTTCATCAGACCTTTTTAGGTCCTTACTAGAGTTGGAGAGGTGTCTTACCATCTAGAATTTCGCCCTTAGTTGCACCGGCTCTATGACATCTTCCACGTATCTCAGTTGAGGAGATCGGTGCATGACCTTTTACACATCATTGACAAGGGTGAGCTAGACATCAATGATGGGGTCACATTTATAGAGGTCCCAGTGGAGAGTGAAGATCAACAGGAGAGAGTCCTTTGTGGTAAATCCATACCTTTGGTTCATGTATGTTGGATGCACGAGAACCTACAGGAGAGCACATGGGAGCGGGAGGCTCAAATTCGTGCTTAGAACACCCACTTTTTTCCCTACTTTTTGTAACGTGGCTTTTAGGGACACAAATCCCTACGGTGGGGAGAATTTAAAGAGCCATATTTGTGCATGTAATTTTTTTAATTATATAGGAACGTTATGAGCCTGTTAAAATTGACGGTGCATGATTCTGAGGCCTGGTGTGCCCGGAATGAATTTATGAACCTTTTTTCTAGTAAATTCAGTAAACGTGTGAGTCGGTTTTTGTATCTTTTGAACTAGTGCTTGGAATTTTAATCTAAGGACATTGTTGAACTTGCAGTGCTGGTATTCTTTTAAGGAGACCTTCACATTGACCACAGTTAGTCGAGGGTGAATGTTATTTTTCTGGTTTTTGTGGAAGAAGAAAATTAAAATTTTTAACATTTTATTTTTCTTTAGAAACATCTCTTTGGAATTTATAGTGTTGGGGATTACCTGATATTGAAAAACCTCCCATTTTGAATTCATGGTTTTGGGGACCACCTGAACCCCTCATAATGGGGGAAAACCTCTCAGCTCTCTTATTAATTAATTGTGCCATTTAATTGAGACAACATTAATTGTGCCAACATAAATTAAATTGTTTAACCTTTTTTAATTTGTTGACCCCCAATTTACATAGAGAAATGGTTGGAAAAGGGGAGAACATTGGATAAACTCTTCCTCCAATGAAGAATGCCCTCTCCAACGAAGAACGAGGAACTGACACCAAGACTGGATGATAAGCGCTTTTTGAAAGGAGCAAACACCGACATTCTTCAACGACTTCATCTTATACCTCTTGACTCATCCAACCAATGAAAAGGTATCAGTGAGTTTTTATTATTCATTATTATATTATTTACATTTAATCTTTTCCCATAAGTTGAGTTCTACCAATCTAATGTGGAGGGTATGGGCCAAACAAACATGGCACGATCCTTCTGCATCATCATTGTTGACGCGTTTTTTGCGACGGAGCAGGACGACAACAGGTCCCAGAGACTGGCACCAGTGGGACTCGGGTGGGGATGTAGGCACTCCGTAAGGCCACAAAAATGGTTGTGGTGCAGCTATGCCCCTAGAGAAGGTCCACAGCCCATCGGCTGCACCAGAGAAGAGGCGGCAGCCAGCGCGCGACCGACCATGTGAATGAGAGGCGACGGTATGTGTCCACACTTTCGGCATGCCAGAGCCATGGAAAGAGGCCATGATGGAAAAGGAGGGTGGTTGGCTTGCTGCCAGCTATCGGGGGTGGCGCAGTGCATGATTGTGCTATGGAGGAGGGCTGGCCATTCGCCTAGCCGTGGGTCGCCCAGTGGGCCGCGCACTGCGGGCTGCCCAGTTGGCCCCCATCTCTAGTCGCCCAGTGTGGGCCGAACTACGGGCCACATAGTGGACAATACAATGGGCCACTCCACTGGATGCCCAACATGCTACCCAGCAAGCCGAACCCATGGGGGTCGGGTCAGACCGGACCCAGACCAGTTTTATCCCCATTCCACTCTTTCAGCCATATCATGAGCTGTTGTCATCCGTTTGACGAACCGTCTGCGGTGCTAGAAACATTGGATCAAGATGTTTCCCTTGGTATAACCCACATGAGATTTTAATAATTTTGGAGTATGGACGGGTTGGATCTAACACTAATCCAACCAATCCCTTGAGACTAAAAGGAAAATTACTTACATGGCGGGTGTCCGATTAACCTGTCATCTGTTGAGTTGAGACCCCTATTACATGGAGGTCCTTATGGATACATCTTCATGTGACTTCATTTTAGTAGTGTATTGACCTGTTTCTTTAGGATAGGACCCTCCTGGAATCAAGCGAGGTTAGTGCGGGAACCCTGTAGTAGGTTGTATCATTAGAAAGGGATCCTATGTGGGTCGGTGTTTTGGGATCCTACATGGGTCTGTGTTCTAGTATCCCTCTTGGATCTTCTCATGGAATCCATGTGGGACTACTCACATATCATACAAGGGTATGAGGACTCAAGATCCTACATGGGTCTACCTCTTAACTGAGTAAGATGATTCAGCAGTTACATATAATCATCTTTATTGTTTTACCTATGTTATACCTAGTGTGAGATTAGTCTTTACATAGTTGTAATCTTGTGTGTATCATACCATTGTCTTACTTACATTTTTGGTGATACGTTGGTGGTATTCTTCAATGTGGAATTTAATATGTGGAACTTAAATTTGTTGTGATACCATCATGGTACATACCTTCGTGGTGATACCTTGGTGGTATTCTTCTATGAGGAGTTTTCTTTGTGGTACTTACCTTTGTGGGGTTACCTTCGTGGTATTCTTTCATTCAGGGAATAGTTGCACTTTGGATAAGGATTTGGTCTTCTGTTTCCTCATGAATGAGATGGGAATACTTGATAACTTAGGTATATGTATGGGCATATACCTAAGTAGGGTTTTCAGTTGTTTTCAATTGTTCTCTTATTTTTTTGGTTTATCCTTTGTGGATTTTTGAGAAGTTTGTGGGTCTCGGGGTCACTATTTTGTATCATTATGCTCACCCCTGCACAGGCTATGCCCACACATTGTTGTGTTTGGTATAGACGATGGACAAAGATAACTGAGGATGAGGGTACCAAGATTGGAGGTAGCTCGGAGGTGGACCTTAGAAGAGGCGTACCGCAGAGACAACTGTTCAAGATTTTTATCCACCCATCAAGTAGGATCCTTGGTGGGTGTTCGTAGGAGCTGTTCAGTTTTCTTGTACTTTTTAGTTTGGCTTGTATTCTGGCCCATTTTACTTACTGTACACACTATTTTTACTGTATAGTTTACTTGTGTTCATATCTTTTTGTGGGCTTGGTTGAGTGTGTTTACAGGATATAATGGAAATGCCTTTTCAGTTTTAGGGAATACACTTTTCAGTACAAGTCAACCGCCCCTGGCCTATGGATGACGGGCTTGGGTTAGTCACGGGACGGGTCCCAGGGGATGGTTCGTGACAAAGGATTAATAGTAAATGCAATATCTCTTTACCATGACTGAATAAATTGATTCCATAACGAAAAATTATAATTTGTATATCATAGATAAACCGCCAAAAGAAAAAGTAATTAATATTATAAAGGAAAGAAATAAAAAACTCATGAACTGAAATTTAAATTTAAATATATACTACTTTCCAAGATATTCCACAAATGAGAAGGAATAAACTATTCTCTAATTTTTTCAATAGTTTTTAATCATTATTAAATATAAATTTTACTTTTTTCTAATTATAATTACCATCACATTGATCAACTATATATAGAAATTACAATCCTTCATGGTGAACTTAATGAGAATATATAAATTTAAACTCCTAATTATTACTCTAAATAATATAAATTTAACCATGTTTTCCATTTAAATAAATCAGTATGTGTTTTAAAACAGTCCTCAAGAATTTGTTATAGAACATTTTATTCCATTATGCTTCATAACAATTTCACTAGGAGCCAGTATGATTGTTTTGTTTTTTTCAAATAAAGCAAAAATATAATGCATTCTTTACTCTTATATGTTGAAATCGTTGTTATTATTTTCAATAGCATAAAGCTTATTACCATTGAAAAATCTTAATTAAAAGGTATGTTTGAAATGAAGGACTTAAGGGTTACTTAGTATATTATATCTATTGAAATCAGTAGTGATAGACCAAATAAACAAATATATATTTGAAAACATTATTATATTTAAAATTTTAGAAAACAAACCTCTTCGAATCTATCATACCTATTAGTGTACCATTTTCAATTAATTTTAAATTTTCATAGAATCATTCACCCACTAATGTTGATAATGTATATTTTATGCCACGATTTAATTAAGATAATATATTTAGTATCATATTGTATTCCCTTTTTTCACTCACCGTAATATGGACTTTTCAATCTTCTCCCCCAGTGGATTTATGACTAGACCTTGGAAGCCACATCGACATGTCTTAAAGTTAATTAAATAATAATTTTCATATAATTTTTATTTAACATTTCGTATGGTAAAAAAATTTCGGCTTTGGAAATAATTTTTTAAAATGTATATACTAACTATATATGAAATATCGACTCTAGAATGTCCTAATCGGGGCATGTTTTCACTAATTGTGGAGGCCCTATTTCCAGGATAAACATTACTTACCTAAAAACAATTTGTATGAAACCACATTTTTAATCATAAAAGTACTCCCATAATAGAATAATAACAATTTATTATTAAATAGAATTTAAATTCATTATTATAAATAAAAATTATCATATTTAAGTAGTCATGATCCATTTAGTCTTGGTGTTGTGTGTCATATATGTTATCGATCATAGTTTCCTTTAAAAAGACTCATGTTGTTATTAAAACATACCCATCAAGGATGTGATTTGAAATTATATAATAATTTACTTCCACAGAAGAACATGAATGATTAATTAATTGAAATTTAGTTTTCCTAATTTCTAATTTACACGGTATTAGTTAATTTATTATTATTTTTACTCAATATTATGGTTAGTTGTTAAAACAACTCACGTATTGTATGAGACAACATACCTCACATGAGAATGGTTTTTTAGGTAACACAATTATTGATTCACTTAGGGTACTATATTCTATTAAAATTATGTTCATTTGTATAAATACCACACATATACTACCCCATGAAATTTAAATTTCGTATTCCTCACTATATTTTCCATTGTAGAAATATAAAAATAACTCAGTTATTGTTAACATCCCAATCACACAATCCCACATATCCTAAGTTTACAATCCCATGATTCTCTTACCAAGAATTTTGTTTGGTGTATCTTACATTTTACTTATGATATGAAGTATTTTTTTCATATTTCTATGTTATCCTACTTGAATTCCGTTGTGTTATTTTGATTTCAGCGTTGTCATTTCCTATTACCCACCTACCTTATCACTTAAGCTTACTCAACATTTTGTCTTACATTTATGGATATTACATCAGTTAAATATTATTAGTGATAA
This sequence comes from Viscum album, assembly GCA_963277665.1. Lineage (NCBI taxonomy): Eukaryota > Viridiplantae > Streptophyta > Magnoliopsida > Santalales > Viscaceae > Viscum > Viscum album. The sequence goes on from OY728160.1 coordinate 1,390,174,139, forward strand.
CTTTGATTGTCTCTACAACTCTAAATAAGTTCTCTCCTCATTCCGAATAAATTGGTAACAATTTTTATTAACATTAATTATATATATTTTCATCTCTAATTCGGAGTTGATGTATTTTTCATAAAATTGTATTTACAACTATATATGAGGTATTACATAGATGTGAAATTGTTTTTTGAGGTAATAATTTATTTTTTTGCGTGTGATATCTGTTTTTTTCATTATATTTCTCCTCATATTGTTCTCGTCTAATAGTTTAGGAAATGATGAATTATAATTTTGGTTTTTATGAAATACATGTTATTATTTTATTTTCAATTAGTTTTAATATATTTTTTCATGTTTCACTTTAATATTAAAGTTTTTATTTTTCAATTTCAATGTAGTTATTTTTTAAAAATAATTTTCATTCATACATAGAAATTTGAATTTAGTTAATCTGTATTGAGATACAAATTCTAAAAACTAGATACATGCATGATATATAATTAATTACATTAAGGTAACTTGTACTTCATGCAAATTATTTTTAGAAGATAACTAAATTATTTTCAATTAAAATTATGTAATTAAAGGAAGGAGAAAATCACATTCTTCTTATTATTTTAGGGTTTATACATCTATGTTATTTTCTATAAGAAACAATAGAGTTTGGTATAGAGTTTTGACCTTTTATCAAGGTAAACTAGATGTTCAGTCTATTATAGATTGTATAATTTAAAATAGAAATAATATTATTATCAACCCTTGGAATCCTAGAGAAGATTTGTCAATGATATTTACTATGAACAATATCTTCATGGAAAGTTTGAAAAATGTATTTAATTCTCCATTAAAAATATGTGAATTTAATTAATAGTTTTAATAATGAATTTATTATGATTTTTTATTCATGTTGGCCTTTTATATAACAATGGATACACATTATTTTTAAAAAAACTAATTTATATTATTTTATGTTTAAAAACAAATTTTTTCAAAGGTTCCATCATTTACAAAATGAGATAGATAATGATATAATTGGTAATTTTGAACATGATTGGATAATATTCAGATGGGGATCAATATAGATAGATGGATATATGATTTATAGTTAAAATGGGATTTAGAATAAATGTGTTTAGTGAATTTTCAAAATTGGAAAATGATCCACCATTGTGGAATTGTTAAATGGAATACAGTTATAGCTCTAATATTTTATTTTCATTTATATTTATAGAAATTTTGATTATTTTTCACTACAATTTTTTTTAAAATAATATCAATGATGTTAAGGGAAAATTTATTTTATTTTATGTAAGGTGGAGATGGATAATATGAGATTGTCTATAAAACTGGATTTCAAGAGGATTATAGATTAATTTTTTAGAATAATAACTCAGAAATGATGTTGAAATAAGGGAAAACATTTATCTATAATGATAACAACTATGGTGTAGGGTTGTTGGTGATTTCATTAACTACCAATGTTCTGATCCCAAATTTATATAGGGGAGGTGATGAATTTGTAAGATATTTTTACCACTATTATATTAATGGAAGAAAATTAAGGGTATAATGAACCTATTGGTGGCCTATATTTATAGATTTGAACACTTCTGGGTACTTGCCCAACCAATTTTAAATGTGGTATTGTTTGGGTTTTTGATTTTCCATATAACCATTTTGTTCCAACTAGGGAACCTTGTTCATTGGATAGTTTTAATTTTCTTATCAACATCACCATTACACATTGTAGGAATCCAATAGTGGTATATAGATATATTTCATTCCTAATAATAATGTTATTAAATTTTCCATTTTTACTTTTTCTCACCAACATCTTCATTAATATTTGTATAACCATAATAGTTTTCTAATGATTTATAGTGTAAAATGTGAACATTGTTAAAAAAATTCAAAGTACACATTACACCTTTGATCATTAAACATACCATTAAATTAAAATAATTTCCCATTTCTATATATTTAGAAGCTATCAAGAAGTGATAATTTTCTTATAGTAAGTTACATAAAAATGTAATTGGAGTTCAAAAAATTATTATCCAAATTCTATGTTACAATTTCATGCCACTATATTCATGAGTTAAATAAAATATATTATTTTTGAGGGTTTTTGGTTTTTTTATAATTTAATTTTTCTTAATAATGATCTTATTGTAGATATATTTGTGTTTTTCATTTCCAAAACATGTTACTTATTTGATTCTGTTGAAACTCAATTATTTAATTTTTCTAAATCATAACCTTAATTTTTCGAAATTATATATTTGTTTGCTTAATTATGACTATTTCATAGGTTTATAAAATGTGATGAATACTAGAGTGTAGTATTAGTGGATATTCTATTTGGTTCTCTCTTCACTGAACTAACCAATTTTTATACAATAACTTCTCTTCAACCCATGTCTCTTACAAATTTTCTTACCACCATCTTTATGAATTGAATGAATCTATTAATTAAAGGGTATTTGAGTTTTTATTCTAGTTTATGGGTCCCCTTCCATAATCCTATTATGAATGAAATATTATTATACAATTTCCAACCTAGTTTCTTCATTTATTACAATGAAATTATATTATTTAATTTATCTAGATGATAACAAAGGCCATACATTATGATAGGAATGTTGTTAGACATGTTTTTGTTTTATTCATGTTACTACTATAATTTTTTTAATTCTTATATTCCTTCACATGATAGGTACAAAAACTCAATATATTTAACTGAAAATTTAATATTTAATATTATAATTTGTTTTTAAATTTATAATATTATGGCATATATAATTATCAATTAATTACCGTTAAAATTTATATACTATATTAGGTTTGATTTTTTAAATATCTTATTAATGCTCCTTAATATGAATTAGAAATTTGTAATGTTATGTATAATTTATTATATGAGTAATTTAACTATGATTACATTTACCATATACATCACACATTGAAATTTAAATAAAATTATTCATTTAATTAATGATGAAAATGATAATGATAATGAATTTCATTGATTATCTCACCAGTTATTAAGAATTATTAAATTAACTTATTGCATGATTTTTATGCTAATAATGACCTTCAAATTGAACAACCATATGTAAAACCCATCTTAATTAATTGTTAAATTAATGAGAATCTATAACTAAATCCTCCTGATGGTTACTATAAAAAATTTAAATTTAACCAAATTGTCATTTTAAATAAATTAGTATATGGTTTGAAACATGAATCATTGAGGTGATATAGAAAATATGATTCCATTATGCGTGATAAAAATTTTACTATGTGAAAATATGATTATTGTCTCTATTTAAATATTAATCATAAATAGAACTATTTATCACATATTTTATGTTGATGACATGTTCATTATTTTCAATGGAATGAAGATTATTACTAGTGTTAATGTAATAACCTAGTTTATATCATAGGTACATATCAATTAAAATTAATTATATGTCATTATGATGGAACTAATATCGATTCCCTTAGAGGTTAGAAAGGTTTCATGGATGTTTGGGGATTTTTTAGAGCTTAAAACCCCAGCTAGTGGAGAAAAACACTCAGCCTCATGGTTAGATGAAATCATTTGACCTAGCCCACATAGACACCCTTAACAATTATGGTCTAGGAAATAGTGTCGAAAAGGGGGAAATCATTTCCCTAACAATTAATGAAGGGAAAGACGAAAATGTAAGTAGTCTATAGTTTTTAGTAGATGAGTTTCACATGATTGGAAGACTATTTCTCTAAGAATGCAACCTAACAATGTAGGCACTCTCTAGGTGCAGTGGTAGGAACACAATTGGTGCATAGTTTTTACAACCATGCATCCAAACCGTGAGATTCCAATATTATTGATGAAAATTACCAAAATTACCTTAAGGATTTTTTTAACCCCACCCTTTCCACAATTTCTCATTACAAAATACAAAAGAGCTCTTCCTCTCTCTATTTGAGCTCCTAAAGCTCTCATTCATAGTATACGAACCCAAATAACTATATGAACTCTAATTATATCCCCTTATTTCATGTTGGATGCAATTAGGTAGGTACTCAACTCAGATTGTGTCATATTTCATTATTATTTCTATCAGTTGCTATATTTTGGTGTGAGCTAATATGCCCTTTTTTAGGGAACTGATATATTCTATAGTTGCCTTCTAATTCATGTCAATCTAATAGTTGATACTTGATGATGAGAGCCATATGAGCTTAAGGAAGGAGTTTTATGACTCATCTATCATGTCCTTCCAATTTATAAATTGTCATTATTGTCCACTCGCTGATTTTATCAGGTGTTTTTTATTAAATTTACCTTCCAAGATTATAACCATTATTCCCATGTTCTATAGCTTGATTAAGATACATTATTCACACTTTTGGAGGTTGATACCTCTATTCTATCCACCCCATATTGGGGTTTTCCCATAATTATGAAATTAATGGATTTTTATGATTATTTATGTCACTGTTCACCAGTGAAATGTCTTGACATTATTAATGGTATGACCTAATATAAAAAAATTATTAATAAATTGTAATGGTTATCCTAGTGTATGATAATGTCACTTTACCATTATACAGTAAGTGTTTTAAAATAATTAATGAATCATAAATATTAATGGATGTTACACAATGTATATGAAATGGATAAAATGAATGTAATTAAATTTCTGGGTTTAATGTCTGTATCACACCTTCGCATGCTTATTGGAAGGAAGAGGATTGAATTTAATAAATTGAATAAGTTACTTAAGAAATAAATAGTTACATTCCCTATTAAACATGGAACCCCAATGAAAGGAAATGGATTGAACCAAATGAATTATTAAGATGTATAATTATTTAATTTCCCAATTAATTAAATGAATTAATTATAAGGTGCTAAACGAATATGGACCATGACATATTTACAAGAGTGGTTAGACCCGATCTAGCCTTGAACTCATAAGGGAATTCCTTGAGCACTCGTGGAATCCATTCTTATTAAAAGATTCTGGTTTTCAAGGGTGATATCCACCTTGGAACCCAAACATTATCATTAAGTGGATGATTGATATGAAACTGTAGGATCCCAATATTATCATTATATGATTACTTTATTCACACTTGGATCCAACTTGATGTCTAAATACGTGAAAGTCTATGCCAACACAAATTGGTACCAATCATTTCTTACCTATTTTATAGTGGATGAGATCCTTTAACTCAGTTAGAAATTTATTATTGAGGAAATTTTTGGGGTATTCCCCTCGGATTACACTCTAAACCCTTATAACAGGGCTACATTTTATTGCTTAGTTTTCTACAAACATGATGTCAAGAATGCCTTGGTTGTTACCTTGTACCCTCTTAATTATCATTATAATTATAAGCTAAACTTTTATACCATGGATCCTACATTACCATTATCACGTGATATCATCCATGTTGTTATATCTCATGTGACCTATTTATATAAATGGGAACATAAATAATAAAATTATTATGTGTTCAAACACCATCTGATGCAATACACACATTGTGGCTGTAAAGTCCCGTAAATTTCAAGGAAATTTTTTTCTTAATTTTCTTTGGAATTTTACAAGAGCGCAGTTTCTGACGGCACCTGATTCCGAGGCCCGTTGTGCCCGGAATCATTTTCCGAAGATTGGCTCGGGTACGTTCAGTGAACGGGCGAGCGAGTTTTTCTAACGTTTGAACCGGTTCCCGGAATCGAATTCTGAGGGCACCAATGAAATCACAGCGCCGGTTTTCGCTTAGAAACGCCTCTTCCAGAGTTGCGTTTGCTCGGGTGTGGTTTTTAATTTTCGGGCTTAAAGTTAAGAAATAAAATAATTTTGCGACAACTTTATTTTATTTCACTTAAGCCACTTGGAAGCCACTTGAAGCCACTTATTGACGGCTTGAACTGAGTTGAACCGGATAGGATGCTATCCAGAAATATCCTACCCCCTTGGTAGGATATTTGTGAGGTGGGGCCCGCACGAGCCCCGCTGTTTCTTTCCGCTAAGAAACGGACCCGCGAAAAACCGTCTTAATGAAAGTCAACTGACGCATTTCTTAAAATCTTAACAGACCATTTAATTGGGCGGTTTATTTCGTGAATTAAATGGGCTGTTTCTTTCGTTGAATTAATTCAACGAATTAATTCAATCGTTTCTTAACCTGTTTTCGTGTGTTGGCATATTAATAAAAAAGACCAACCCAAAATCTTTTGAGAAGATTTGAGAGGATCCTTGTTTCTTCTTCTCCCTCGCGAAGAACGCGAAGAATGCGAAGAACGCCGATCCCGGAAATCGACGACGCGACACCTTGATCCGCATCGCCGACAACGTTCTTCTGCGACGTCTCTTCCTCCGCGATGGATCTTCGATCGGCTTCTTGTGTTCGCCGACTCAACACCGGATTCCGCAACGACGCGACGCCTCCACGCGACGACGCGAAGATCCCTCTCTTCCGCGACGAGCTTTTCCGCGAAGAACGCCCGCGCGCGACGATCGACGGGGTAGGGATTTATTTTGGGAATTACCCCTTTTCATTTTATATTCCCGTAATTGTTTCATTAAAAAGTAAAGAATTGGCTTTGTGAACAATTTTAAAATTATTAAAATTGTTTTTTTCCATTCAAATGAGGAACCCGTTAATGAAACATTTTTATTTCATTAAAAATTGTTTCGGATATGCGTTCATGTGTTGAACTTAAATTTCTCTCGTTTGTTTATCTCTAACGCGGAGGGTGCGGGACAAACGAACACGGCCCGACGACCCTCTGTCGTTCTTCATTTTGTGTGGAATTGACGGGCGACGACGGAACGTGCCGCAACGGATGTTTGATGATTCCGCAGTGAAGGACGAGTCCCGGGAGGAGCAGTGGCGCAGGCGGAAATAAAATCAGACCACCGGAGCGATCCCGGTGGCCCGCGAAACTCGCCGGCAGCGCGGGTCGCTGGCGCGGCGACGCCGGCAGCCGGGAGCGGCGGCGCTCCGGCGCACCGCCGCGACTCAGCGCGGCGGCGGCGGCACCCACGGACCCGCGGCCGCGCGGGTCCGGTGCCCTCAGACGCGGCTGAAGTCGCGTCCCGACTCAGCGCGGCCCCACGCGGGGGGCCGCGGCACCACCAGGCCGCGGGGGCGGTGCCCAACGGCGCCTTGGCCGTTCGGCCGACTCCCGGGGGGGGGTCGGGCCGGGTCGGCCCGGGCCCGGACCCCCGTCTTCGGACGGTTTTTGTTCAAATGCCCGTAACTTGAGCTACGGGCCTCCGAACGACGCGCCGTCAACGGCAACACGATCCTTGGATCGAGACGGTCGTTTCGGTATACTATACTCAAGGTGCACCTTCCTTTTCGGGAGCCTACGTAGTTAAAACTCCGTAGTTAAGCGTGTTTGGCCTAGAGCAGTGATCAGGATGGGTGACCTCCTGGGAAGTTTCCCAGGGTGGGAGTGAAACGGAAAGGCCAATAACTAACAGACCGGGCGTCCGATTGACGCGCCGTCTGTTTCGTTGAATTCCTCTAAGTGAGACGGATCATTTGGCATACTTCGCCCGAGGTTTGGACGCAGGTGGAGTACGGTCGGGTTGGTTTTTCCTTAAAAACCAACCGGGCCCCTAGGACGAAAAAGCCAATAACTCTCAGACCGGGCGTCCGATTGACGCGCCGTCTGCGACGTTGAGTTCCTGTTGTCGATACGGAACTTTTGGATACATCAACTTCGGACTTTGTGTCAGTTGATGTATCAGCCTCTCGGCTCGTGGAGCGGACCCTCCCGAACGAGCTTGCTGTGTGCGGGAACCCTAGGCTGGCTGCGACTGCTACTTCGACAGCGACGACCGTGCAGAGATCCTCAGTGGACTGCAGCGACGACTGTGCAGAGATCCTCCGTGGACTCCGACGACGACCGTGCAGAGATCCTCAGTGGACTGCGGCGACGACTGTGCAGAGATCCTCCGCGGACTGTGACGACTACTGCACTCAACGATCCTACGTGGATCAGTGCTACAGGTCCTGCACGGGCCCAGTCCTGTGTGGGCCCGATCCTGTATGGATCCGATCCTGTGTGGGTCAACACTCAGCGGTTCTGTGTGAGCCAACTCCTACAGGTCCTGCGTGGGCCCGATCCTGTGTGGGTCCGATCCTGTGTGGGTCACTGCAGAGATTAGTTACCTATCGATCCTTCGTGGGTCCGACGACTGATATGGATCAGAGATCATCTTTTCGTCATCCGAAGAAGTATACCTGTGTAAGCTGAATCTTGTGTTTCTCTCCGTTGTGGATTGTGTTGAGCTATCCTGTGTGGATTTACTGTTTACTCTCCTTTGTGGATTGTGTTGTTCTATCCTACGTGGGTATGTGTTTTGCTTTCCTGTGTGGACTGGGTTGTGCTAGGGCTCGGAAGTTGGAGCCGATCGGGGAATTGATGACTTAGGTATATGTATGGGCATATACCTAAGCCGTGTCAGATGTTACTTTGTGATTGTATCTCTCCTTCATGGCTTATCCTTTGTGGATTTCGGGAGACCTTCGGGGGTCTCTGGGTCCCTACTGAGTAGCTTATACTCACCCCTTCACGGGCTATGCCCGCACTTCGTGGTGTTGGTTGTAGACGACGGACAGCGCTGATCGTGGAGGAGGCGTGCGGAGCAGGACAGTACCTGGAGGTGGACCACTGGGCGGGACGTACTCGGAGCGGTTAGGTGGACCCAAGGAGCATTGGAGGCTATCTGTACCCACCCTTCAGGTGGGACTTCCAGAGGACGGCTCGACGCTACAGTTTTTCCTTTCAGTTGCTGTTTTTCCTTTCAGTTGTACTTTACAGTTAGGCTTGTATTTCCGACCCCTTTTACTTTCAGCACAACTTGTACAGTTTTTACTTAGTGTTTACTTTTCCGCTTGCTTACTCTGTGGTGCTTGTTTACTTTTCAAAGGCAATTCCTTCCCTTTTTGTTGGGATTTACGTCTTGGTGCTAGTCGCCATCCCCTGGCCTATGGAAGGCGGGCTTGGGGTAGTCACGGCACGGGCCCCGAGGACGGGTCGTGACAAATTGGTATCTGAGGCGGTCAGTTCTACCACAGACTCTGATCTTTCTTCTATGTGAATCAATAGTGTTTAGTGTATTATGTGTGGTTATCAGTCCAGGGAGTCCAGTGTTGGTGCGGCGGCCGATGTATCCATACACCAGGACCCTGACTTCTGGTTTCCGACATAATGCACGAAAACATTGATTGCATCCGTGTTTCAAGTTTTCTTTGTGATTACTTGTGTCAGCTCACCAGATATACTGTTCTGACCATGGTGCACTTGTTTAGTTTTCAGGATGGCACGAAGACAACAACCATCTAGGGTTCCAAGAGTAGTGCGCGACGACAGCCCGCCGAGCGACGAGGCCTCGGTACAGGGCCCGTTGACAGCAGAGGCACCGGCGGTACCTTTACCCGACGAGCCCCCGATGCTTCCAGCACTGGCAGCTGACGACGCAAGACGCCTCGGAGCTCTGTACGAGTTCCAGCGCCAGCGACCACCCAGGTTCCGTGGGGAGTCGGACCCCCAGGCAGCCGAGGACTGGCTGGAGGCGGTCGTCCGAGTTTTCAGGCTAGTGAGGACACCAGCAGACCTCATGGTGATCCTCACGGTGAGCCTACTGCACGCAGCAGCAGGACGATGGTGGAGCCTGATGCTCCAGGTACATGATGAGGCATCCCTCATCTTGATGGACTTCGAGAGCCTCTTCTGCTCAGATTTCGTCCCGGCCACCCTCCGTGCGGTGCGCATCCAGGAGCTTCTTCAGCTGTGGCAGGGCAGCTTGACGGTCGCCCAGTACGCGGCGAGGTTCACCGACCTATCTTGCTACTCAACAGACATGGTACGGGACCCCTTCTTTCGAGCTCGGACCTTCGAGCAGGGATTGAGACATGAGATCAGGGCATCGCTGATCTCCCTCAATATCCCGACCCAGGCAGGAGTGCTAGAACGAGCCCTTCTGATCGAGAGCTTCCTGGCTGAGTCCACAGCGAGACCTGCCGCAGGGCGGAAAATAGCGGAGTCATCGGCAGTAGGTAGCCGACGGATGACTTAGGGTTCCAGGCAGACCAGACCTTCCGGCAGGCGACCTCAGGACACTGGCTCAGAAGTGCAGGGCACCCAGCCCGGAGCCAGTCTTCCGAGAGGCAGGCAGTGCTACGAGTGCGGCGGGCGGGGCCACATGGCTCGTGACGGCCCGACCCATCGTACCGAGGGTCAGCAGACGGTGGAGGGACCACCCAGGCAGAGGCAGAGGGTCGACCGTGGCGGTCCGCAGGGAGGAGGCGGACGAGGCAGAGGAGCTGGCCAAGCAGCAGGTGGTGGGCGACGCTTTGAGGCTCTGCCACCACCACCACCAGGAGGCCCGCCCCGACCACAGGGAGCCGTTGACTGCATTAGGCGCAAGGTGCGATGTGTGCGCACCGACGGGAGCAGGTTCACCTTCACCGGCGAGAAGGGAGCCTTAGCAGCACATGATGGACTCACGCAGAGGAGAGGTCAGCCCATCACTCATCAGTTGGCTAGCCTCATCCTGGGAGCAGTTGACGTGCGGAGTCCCAGTTTTCCTGCAGTGGTAAATCAGTACACGGACGTCTTTCCCGACGATGTTCCAAGACTACCTCCTCATAGAGAGGTAGAATTTTATATTGACCTATACCCCGGGACAGCCCCGATATCCACTCCAGCATATCAGATGGCCCCCGCTGAGCTTCGAGAGCTGCAGGTATAGTTGGAGGACTTGCAGGGCAAGGGGTTCATCCGACCCAGTGTTTCGCCCTGGGCTTCCCCGATTTTGTTCGCCAAGAAGGCAGACGGGAGCTTGCGACTGTGTGTCGATTATCGTCGCCTGAATCAACTGACAGTGAGGAACAAGTATCCGCTACCTAGGATTGATGACCTCTTCGACCAGCTCAAGGGAGCACGGTGGTTCTCGAAGATAGAACTCAGGTCAGGCTATCATCATCTTAGAGTTTGAGACGAGGATGTGCAGAAGACGGCCTTCAGGTGTCGGTATGGCCACTATGAGTTCTTGGTTATGCCTTTCGGCGTGACCAGCGCTCCAGAAGTGTTCATAAGCCTCATGAACAGGATCTTCCAGCCATTCCTCGATCGATTTGTCGTGGTCTTCATCGACGACATTTTGGTGTACTCGACGACGGAGGAGGAGCACGCCTACCACCTGCGTGTTGTACTAGACACACTCCAAGAGCACAAGCTTTATGGAAGCTCTCGAAGTGTCAGTTCTGGTTACGTGAGGTCCACTTCTTGGGGCACGTCATTTCTGATGCGGGAGTTGCAGTGGATCCCGTGATGATCGAGGCAGTGCTAGCTTGGGAGCCACCCAAGAGCGTGACAGAGGTGCGGAGTTTCTTGGGCCTAGCCGGATACTATCGGAGATTTGTGTCGGACTTCTCCAGAGTTGCGGCCCCACTCTCAGCATTGATGAAAAAGGGGAAACCCTTCGTGTGCTCAGACAGATGTCAGCAGAGCTTCCAGGAGCTGAGGCAGAGGTTGACTAGCGCACCTATCTTGAGGTTGCCTGAGGAGGGAGTTGGATACGTAGTCTACTGCGATGCATCAGGGACCGGACTCAGGTGTGTCCTGATGCAGGAGCGGGCCGTGATTGCCTACGGATCACGTCAGTTGAGGCCTCATGAGCAGAACTACACTACCCATGACTTGGAGTTGGCAGCAATGGTCTTTGCCCTGAAGACATGGCGACACTATCTGATGGGCGAGCACTTCACAGTCTTTTCTGACCACCAGAGTCTCAGGTACATCTTCTCTCAGAAGGACCTGAACCTGAGACAGCGGCGATGGCTCGAGTTCCTCCAGGACTATGACTTTGAGATAGCCTATACTCCTGGGATGGGGAACGTGGTGGCTAATGCCCTCAGCAGGAGGACGGGCATCCAACTACTTGAGGAGGTGACAGAACAGCTAGCCGCTTTGCAGATATCCTTCGTGGATAGAGACGAAGCAGCCTACCTTCAGTCTCTCACAGTCTCTCCTCCACTTCTTCAGCGGGTCAGAGAGGCACAGCGTGGGGACGTTGACTGTGAGACACAGCGTGCACAGATATCCTCGGGACAGGCACCTGATGGTTTCTCCCTTGGAGCAGAGCACGATGTCCTTTTCAGAGGACGTACCTTGGTACCAGTCGCTTTACGAGAGGAGGTGCTGAGAGAGTATCACACATCTCCTTTGGTGGTACATCCTGGAGTGGCGAAGATGTACCAGGATCTCAGACGACAGCACTGGTGGCCGGGCATGAAGAAGGTTGTGGCAGAGTTCGTTTCACGGTGCCTCACCTGCCAGCAGGTGAAGGCAAAGCATCAGGTTCCAGCAGGCTTGGTACAGCCCTTGGAGGTACCGGAGAGGAAGTGGGACGGGATACCTACGGACTTTGTGACTGGACTTCCACGCACTTCCAGGGGTCACGACTCCATTTGGGTGATTGTTGACCGACTCACCAAGTCGGCACACTTCTTACCCATCAGAGAGCAGGGCTCAGTGGAGAGCTTGGGGAGTCTCTACGTTCAGGAGATTGTAAGACTTCACGGTGTTCCATCGACTATCGTCTCCGATCGGGATGCTCGTTTTACTTCCCGGCTTTGGAAGGGGTTGCAGGAGGTGTTCGGGACGCGACTACGTCTGAGCACCGCCTTTCACCCTCAGACGGATGGTCAGACGGAGAGGACTATTCAGACTCTCGAGGACATGCTCCGCGCATGTGTCCTCGACTTTGGTCGCAGCTGGGAGGACCACCTACCCTTGGTAGAGTTTGCGTACAACAACAGCTACTACTCCACCATCGGGATGACACCCTATGAGGCGTTGTACGGCAGGACTTGCAGATCCCCTTTGTGCCGGACAGACCCTGGGGAGTCATCACTTGTGGGACCGGAGACGGTCCGGGCCTAGACAGAGAAGGTCCAGGTCATCCAGGAGCGGATGAGGACAGCACAGAGCCGACAGAAGTCATATGCTGACAGGAGGCGGAGGCCACTAGAGTTTGAGGATGGCGACCACGTCTTCTTGCGGGTCTCACCTCGACTTGGTTTGAGGAGATTTGGCCGAGGCGGCAAGTTGTCTCCACGCTTCATCGGACCCTTCCAGGTCCTCAGCAAGGTTGGCGAGGTGGATTATCATCTGGTTCTGCCACCTCAGTTGCACCGGGTGCACGATGTCTTCCACGTATCCCAGCTGAGGAGATACGTGCACGACCCGTCACACATCATTGAATATGGGGAGCTAGACGTGGATGATGGAGCGACTTTTGCGGAGGTCCCAGTGGAGATAGAGGATCGACAGGAGTGGGTCCTACGTGGGCGATCGATTCCTCTTGTGCGCATCATATGGCAGCACGGGAACCTCCAGGAGAGCACTTGGGAGCGGGAGGCTCAGATGCGTGCTCAGTACCCACATTTGTTTCCCTAGTTTTTGATGTATATTTACGGGGACGTAAAGTTCTGAGGTAGGAGTAATGTAAAGACCCGTAAATTTCAAGGAAATATTTTTCATAATTTTCTTTGGAATTTTTCAAGAGCACAGTTTCTGACGGCACCTGATTCCGAGGCCCGGTGTGCCCGGAATCATTTTTTGAAGATTGGCTCGGGTACGTTCAGTGAACGGGCGAGCGAGTTTTTCTAACTTTTGAACCGGTGCCCAGAATCGAATTCTGAGGGCACCAATTAAATCGCAGCGCCGGTTTTCTCTTAGAAACGCCTCTTCCGGAGTTGTGTTTGCTCGGGTGTGGTTTTTAATTTTCGGGCTTAAAGTTAAGAAATAAAATAATTTTGCAACAACTTTATTTTATTTTACTTAAGCCACATGGAAGCCACTTGAAGCCACTAATTGATGGCATGAACTAAGTTGAACTGGATAGGATGCTATCCAGAAATATCCTACCCCCTTGGTAGGATATTTGTGAGGTGGGGCCCGCACAAGCCCCTCCGTTTCTTTCCGCTAAGAAACGCACCCGCGAAAAACCGTCTTAATGAAATTCAACTGACGCGTTTCTTAAAATCTTAACAGACCATTTAATTGGGCGGTTTATTTCGTGAATTAAATGGGCTGTTTCTTTCGTTGAATTAATTCAACGAATTAATTCAATCGGTTCTTAACCTGTTTTCGTGTGTTGGCATATTAATAAAAAAGACCAACCCAAAATCTTTTGAGAAGATTTGAGAGGATCCTTGTTTCTTCTTCTCTCTCGCGAAGAACGCGAAGAATGCGAAGAACGCCGATCCCGGAAATCGACGACGCGACGCCTTGATCCGCATCGCCGACAACGTTCTTCTGCGACGTCTCTTCCTCCGCGATGGATCTTCGATCGGCTTCTTGTGTTCGCCGACTCAACACCGGATTCCGCGACGACGCGACGCCTCCACGCGACGACGCGAAGATCCCTCTCTTCCGCGACGAGCTTTTCCGCGAAGAACGCCCGCGCGCGACGATCGACGGGGTAGGGATTTATTTTGGAAATTACCCCTTTTCATTTTATATTCCCGTAATTGTTTCATTAAAAAGTAAAGAATTGGCTTTGTGAACAATTTTAAAATTATTAAAATTGTTTTTTTCCGTTCAAATGAGGAACCCGTTAATGAAACAGTTTTATTTCATTAAAAATTGTTTCAGATATGCGTTCATGTGTTGAACTTAAATTTCTCTCGTTTGTTTATCTCTAACGCGGAGGGTGCGGGACAAACGAACACGGCCCGACGACCCTCTGTCGTTCTTCATTTTGTGTGGAATTGACGGGCGACGACGGAACGTGCCGCAACGGATGTTTGATGATTCCGCAGTGAAGGACGAGTCCCGGGAGGAGCAACGGCGCAGGCGGAAATAAAATCAGACCACCGGAGCGATCCCGGTGGCCCGCGGAACTCGCCGGCAGCGCGGGTCGCTGGCGCGGCGACGCCGGCAGCCGGGAGCGGCGGCGCTCCGGCGCACCGCCGCGACTCAGCGCGGCGGCGGCGGCACCCGCGGACCCGCGGCCGCGCGGGTCCGGTGCCCTCGGACGCGGCTGAAGTCGCGTCCCAACTCAGCGCGGCCCCACGCGGGGGGCCGCGGCACCACCCGGCCGCGGGGGCGGTGCCCAACGGCGCCTTGGCCGTTCGGCCGACTCCCGGGGGGGGGGGGGGGGTCGGCCCGGGTCGGCCCGGGCCCGGACCCCCGTCTTCGGACGGTTTTTGTTCAAATGCCCGTAACTTGAGCTACGGGCCTCCGAACGACGCGCCGTCAACGGCAACACGATCCTTGGATCGAGACGGTCGTTTCGGTATACTATACTCAAGGTGCACCTTCCTTTTCGGGAGCCTACGTAGTTAAAACTCCGTAGTTAAGCGTGCTTGGCCTAGAGCAGTGATCAGGATGGGTGACCTCCTGGAAAGTTTCCCAGGGTGGGAGTGAAACGGAAAGGCCAATAACTAACAGACCGGGCGTCCGATTGACGCGCCGTCTGTTTCGTTGAATTCCTCTAAGTGAGACGGATCATTTGGCATACTTCGCCCGAGGTTTGGACGCAGGTGGAGTACGGTCGGGTTGGTTTTTCCTTAAAAACCAACCGGGCCCCTAGGACGAAAAAGCCAATAACTCTCAGACCGGGCGTCCGATTGACGCGCCGTCTGCGACGTTGAGTTCCTGTTGTCGATACGGAACTTTTGGATACATCAACTTCGGACTTTGTGTCAGTTGATGTATCAGCCTCTCGGCTCGTGGAGCGGACCCTCCCGAACGAGCTTGCTGTGTGCGGGAACCCTAGGCTGGCTGCGACTGCTACTTCGACAGCGACGACCGTGCAGAGATCCTCAGTGGACTGCAGCGACGACTGTGCAGAGATCCTCCGTGGACTCCGACGACGACCGTGCAGAGATCCTCAGTGGACTGCGACGACGACTGTGCAGAGATCCTCCGCGGACTGCGACGACTACTGCACTCAGCGATCCTACGTGGATCAGTGCTACAGGTCCTGCGCGGGCCCAGTCCTGTGTGGGCCCGATCCTGTATGGATCCGATCCTGTGTGGGTCAACACTCAGCGGTTCTGTGTGAGCCAACTCCTACAGGTCCTGCGTGGGCCCGATCCTGTGTGGGTCCGATCCTGTGTGGGTCACTGCAGAGATTAGTTACCTATCGATCCTTCGTGGGTCCGACGACTGATATGGATCAGAGATCATCTTTTCGTCATCCGAAGAAGTATACCTGTGTAAGCTGAATCTTGTGTTTCTCTCCTTTGTGGATTGTGTTGAGCTATCCTGTGTGGATTTACTGTTTACTCTCCTTTGTGGATTTTGTTGTTCTATCCTACGTGGGTATGTGTTTTGCTTTCCTGTGTGGACTGGGTTGTGCTAGGGCTCGGAAGTTGGAGCCGATCGAGGAATTGATGACTTAGGTATATGTATGGGCATATACCTAAGCCGTGTCAGATGTTACTTCGTGATTGTATCTCTCCTTCGTGGCTTATCCTTTGTGGATTTCGGGAGACCTTCGGGGGTATCTGGGTCCCTACTGAGTAGCTTATACTCACCCCTTTACGGGCTATGCCCGCACTTCGTGGTGTTGGTTGTAGACGACGGACAGCGCTGATCGTGGAGGAGGCGTGCGGAGCAGGACAGTACCTGGAGGTGGACCACTGGGCGGGACGTACTCGGAGCGGTTAGGTGGACCCAAGGAGAATTGGAGGCTATCTGTACCCACCCTTCAGGTGGGACTTCCAGAGGACGGCTCGACGCTACAGTTTTTCCTTTCAGTTGCTGTTTTTCCTTTCAGTTGTACTTTACAGTTAGGCTTGTATTTCCGACCCCTTTTACTTTCAGCACAACTTGTACAGTTTTTACTTAGTGTTTACTTTTCCTCTTGCTTACTCTGTGGTGCTTGTTTACTTTTCAAAGGCAATTCCTTCCCTTTTTGTTGGGATTTACGTCTTGGTGCTAGTCGCCATCCCCTGGCCTATGGAAGGCGGGCTTGGGGTAGTCACGGCACGGGCCCCGAGGACGGGTCGTGACAAATTGGTATCCGAGGCGGTCAGTTCTACCACAGACTCTGATCTTTCTTCTATGTGAATCAATAGTGTTTAGTGTATTATGTGTGGTTATCAGTCCAGGGAGTCCAGTGTTGGTGTGGCGACCGATGTATCCATACACCAGGACCCTGACTTCTGGTTTCCGACATAATGCACGAAAACATTGATTGCATGCGTGTTTCAAGTTTTCTTTGTGATTACTTGTGTCAGCTCACCAGATATACTATTCTGACCATGGTGCACTTGTTTGGTTTTCAGGATGGCACGAAGACAACAGCCATCTAGGGTTCCAAGAGTAGTGCGCGACGACAGCCCGCCGAGCGACGAGGCCTCGGTACAGGGCCCGTTGACAGCAGAGGCACCGGCGGTACCTTTACCTGACGAGCCCTCGATGCTTCCAGCACTAGCAGCTGACGACGCAAGACGCCTCAGAGCTCTGTACGAGTTCCAGCGCCAGCGACCACCCAGGTTCCGTGGGGAGTCGGACCCCCAGGCAGCCGAGGACTGGCTGGAGGCGGTCGTCCGAGTTTTCAGGCTAGTGAGGACACCAGCAGACCTCATGGTGATCCTCACGGCGAGCCTACTGCACGCAGCAGCAGGACGATGGTGGAGCCTGATGCTCCAGGTACATGATGAGGCATCCCTCATCTTGATGGACTTCGAGAGC
This sequence comes from Viscum album, assembly GCA_963277665.1. Taxonomy (NCBI): domain Eukaryota; kingdom Viridiplantae; phylum Streptophyta; class Magnoliopsida; order Santalales; family Viscaceae; genus Viscum; species Viscum album. The sequence continues at coordinate 1,390,191,861 of OY728160.1, forward strand.
CTCTTCTGCTCAGATTTCGTCCCGGCCACCCTCCGTGCGGTGCGCATCCAGGAGCTTCTTCAGCTGTGGCAGGGCAGCTTGACGGTCGCCCAGTACGCGGCGAGGTTCACCGACCTATCTTGCTACTCAACAGACATGGTACGGGACCCCTTCTTTCGAGCTCGGACCTTCGAGCAGGGATTGAGACATGAGATCAGGGCATCGCTGATCTCCCTCAATATCCCGACCCAGGCAGGGGTGCTAGAACGAGCCCTTCTGATCGAGAGCTTCCTGGCTGAGTCCACAGCGAGACCTGCCGCAGGGCGGAAAATAGCGGATTCATCGGCAGTAGGTAGCCGACGGATGACTTAGGGTTCCAGGCAGACCAGACCTTCCAGCAGGCGACCTCAGGACACTGGCTCAGAAGTGCAGGGCACCCAGCCCGGAGCCAGTCTTCCGAGAGGCAGGCAGTGCTACGAGTGCGGCGGGCGGGGCCACATGGCTCGTGACGGCCCGACCCATCGTACCGAGGGTTAGCAGACGGTGGAGGGACCACCCAGGCAGAGGCAGAGGGTCGACCGTGGCGGTCCGCAGGGAGGAGGCGGACGAGGCAGAGGAGCTGGCCAAGCAGCAGGTGGTGGGCGACGCTTTGAGGCTCTGCCACCACCACCACCAGGAGGCCCGCCCCGACCACAGGGAGTCGTTGACTGCATTAGGCGCAAGGTGCGATGTGTGCGCACCGACGGGAGCAGGTTCAACTTCACCGGCGAGAAGGGAGCCTTAGCAGCACATGATGGACTCACGCAGAGGAGAGGTCAGCCCATCACTCATCAGTTGGCTAGCCTCATCCTGGGAGCAGTTGACGTGCGGAGTCCCAGTTTTCCTGCAGTGGTAAATCAGTACACGGACGTCTTTCCCGACGATGTTCCAGGACTACCTCCTCGTAGAGAGGTAGAATTTTATATTGACCTATACCCCGGGACAGCCCCGATATCCACTCCAGCATATCGGATGGCCCCCGCTGAGCTTCTAGAGCTTCAGGTATAGTTGGAGGACTTGCAGGGCAAGGGGTTCATCCGACCCAGTGTTTCGCCCTGGGCTTCCCCGATTTTGTTCGCCAAGAAGGCAGACGGGAGCTTGCGACTGTGTGTCGATTATCGTCGCCTGAATCAAGTGACAGTGAGGAACAAGTATCCGCTACCTAGGATTGATGACCCCTTCGACCAGCTCAAGGGAGCACGGTGGTTCTCGAAGATAGAACTCAGGTCAGGCTATCATCAGCTTAGAGTTTGAGACGAGGATGTGCAGAAGACGACCTTCAGGTGTCGGTATGGCCACTATGAGTTCTTGGTTATGCCTTTCGGCGTGACCAACGCTCCAGAAGTGTTCATAAGCCTCATGAACAGGATCTTCCAGCCATTCCTCAATCGATTTGTCGTGGTCTTCATCGACGACATTTTGGTGTACTCGACGACGGAGGAGGAGCACGCCTACCACCTGCGTGTTGTACTAGACACACTCCAAGAGCACAAGCTTTATGGAAGCTCTCGAAGTTTCAGTTCTGGTTACGTGAGGTCCACTTCTTGGGGCACGTCATTTCTGATGCGGGAGTTGCAGTGGATCCCGTGAAGATCGAGGCAGTGCTAGCTTGGGAGCCACCCAAGAGCGTGACAGAGGAGCGGAGTTTCTTGGGCCTAGCCGGATACTATCGGAGATTTGTGTCAGACTTCTCCAGAGTTGCGGCCCCACTCTCAGCATTGATGAAAAAGGGGAAACCCTTCGTGTGCTCAGACAGATGTCAGCAGAGCTTCCAGGAGCTGAGGCAGAGGTTGACTAGCGCACCTATCTTGAGGTTGCCTGAGGAGGGAGTTGGATACGTAGTCTACTGCGATGCATCAGGGACCGGACTTAGGTGTGTCCTGATGCAGGAGCGGGCCGTGATTGCCTACGGATCACGTCAGTTGAGGCCTCATGAGCAGAACTACACTACCCATGACTTGGAGTTGGCAGCAATGGTCTTTGCCCTGAAGACATGGCGACACTATCTGATGGGCGAGCACTTCACAGTCTTTTCTGACCACCAGAGTCTCAGGTACATCTTCTCTCAGAAGGACCTGAACCTGAGACAGCGGCGATGGCTCGAGTTCCTCCAGGACTATGACTTTGAGATAGCCTATACTCCTGGGAAGGGGAACGTGGTGGCTGATGCCCTCAGCAGGAGGACGGGCATCCAACTACTTGAGGAGGCGACAGAACAGCTAGCCGCTTTGCAGATATCCTTCGTGGATAGAGACGAAGCAGCCTACCTTCAGTCTCTCACAGTCTCTCCTCCACTTCTTCAGCGGGTCAGAGAGGCACAGCGTGGGGACGTTGACTGTGAGACACAGCGTGCACAGATATCCTCGGGACAGGCACCTGATGGTTTCTCCCTTGGAGCAGAGCACGATGTCCTTTTCAGAGGACGTACCTTGGTACCAGTCGCTTTACGAGAGGAGGTGCTGAGAGAGTATCACACATCTCCTTTGGTGGTACATCATGGAGTGGCGAAGATGTACCAGGATCTCAGACGACAGCACTGGTGGCCGGGCATGAAGAAGGTTGTGGCAGAGTTCGTTTCACGGTGCCTCACCTGCCAGCAGGTGAAGGCAAAGCATCAGGTTCCAGCAGGCTTGGTACAGCCCTTGGAGGTCCCGGAGAGGAAGTGGGACGGGATATCTACGGACTTTGTGACTGGACTTCCACGCACTTCCAGGGGTCACGACTCCATTTGGGTTATTGTTGACCGACTCACCAAGTCGGCACACTTCTTACCCATCAGAGAGCAGGGCTCAGTGGAGAGCTTGGGGCGTCTCTACGTTCAGGAGATTGTAAGACTTCACGGTGTGCCATCGACTATCGTCTCCGATCGGGACGCTCGTTTTACTTCCCGGCTTTGGAAGGGGTTGCAGGAGGCGTTCGGGACGCGACTACGTCTGAGCACCGCCTTTCACCCTCAGACGGATGGTCAGACGGAGAGGACTATTCAGACTCTCGAGGACATGCTCCGCGCATGTGTCCTCGACTTTGGTCGCAGCTGGGAGGACCACCTACCCTTGGTAGAGTTTGCGTACAACAACAGCTACTACTCCACCATCGGGATGACACCCTATGAGGCGTTGTACGGCAGGACTTGCAGATCCCCTTTGTGCCGGACAGACCCTGGGGAGTCATCACTTGTGGGACCAGAGACGGTCCGGGCCACGACAGAGAAGGTCCAGGCCATCCAGGAGCGGATGAGGACAGCACAGAGCCGACAGAAGTCATATGCTGACAGGAGGCGGAGGCCACTAGAGTTCGAGGATGGCGACCACGTCTTCTTGCGGGTCTCACCTCGACTTGGTTTGAGGAGATTTGGCCGAGGCGGCAAGTTGTCTCCACGCTTCATCGGACCCTTCCAGGTCCTCAGCAGGGTTGGCGAGGTGGATTATCGTCTGGTTCTGCCACCTCAGTTGCACCAGGTGCACGACGTCTTCCACGTATCCCAGCTGAGGAGATACGTGCACGACCCGTCACACATCATTGAATATGGGGAGCTAGACGTGGATGATGGAGCGACTTTTGCGGAGGTCCCAGTGGAGATAGAGGATCGACAGGAGTGGGTCCTACGTGGGCGATCGATTCCTCTTGTGCGCATCATATGGCAGCACGGGAACCTCCAAGAGAGCACTTGGGAGCGGGAGGCTCAGATGCGTGCTCAGTACCCACATTTGTTTCCCTAGTTTTTGATGTATATTTACGGGGACGTAAAGTCCTGAGGTAGGAGTAATGTAAAGACCCGTAAATTTCAAGGAAATATTTTTCTTAATTTTCTTTGGAATTTTTCAAGAGCACAGTTTCTGACGGCACCTGATTCCGAGGCCCGGTGTGCCCGGAATCATTTTTCGAAGATTGGCTCGGGTACGTTCAGTGAACGGGCGAGCGAGTTTTTCTAACTTTTGAACCGGTGCCCGGAATCGAATTCTGAGGGCACCAATTAAATCGCAGCGCCGGTTTTCTCTTAGAAACGCCTCTTCCGGTGTTGCGTTTTCTCGGGTGTGGTTTTTAATTTTCGGGCTTAAAGTTAAGAAATAAAATAATTTTGCAACAACTTTATTTTATTTTACTTAAGCCACATGGAAGCCACTTGAAGCCACTAATTGATGGCATGAACTAAGTTGAACTGGATAGGATGCTATCCAGAAATATCCTACCCCCTTGGTAGGATATTTGTGAGGTGGGGCCCGCACAAGCCCCGCCGTTTCTTTCCGCTAAGAAACGCACCCGCGAAAACCCGTCTTAATGAAAGTCAACTGACGCGTTTCTTAAAATCTTAACAGACCATTTAATTGGGCGGTTTATTTCGTGAATTAAATGGGCTGTTTCATTCGTTGAATTAATTCAACGAATTAATTCAATCGTTTCTTAACATGTTTTCGTGTGTTGGCATATTAATAAAATAAGACCAACCCAAAATCTTTTGAGAAGATTTGAGAGGATCCTTGTTTCTTCTTCTCCCTCGCGAAGAACGCGAAGAACGCGAAGAACGCGAAGAACGCCGAACCCGGAAATCGACGACGCGACGCCTTGATCCGCATCGCCGACAACGTTCTTCTGCGACGTCTCTTCCTCCGCGACGGATCTTCGATCGGCTTCTTGAGTTCGCCGACTCAACACCGGATTCCGCGACGACGCGACGCCTCCCCGCGACGACGTGAAGATCCCTCTCTTCCGCGACGATCTTTTCCGCGAAGAATGCCCGCGCGCGACGATCGACGAGGTAGGGATTTATTTTGGGAATTACCCCTTTTCTTTTTATATTCCCGTAATTGTTTCTTTAAAAAATAAAGAATTGGCTTTGTGAACAATTTTAAAATTATTAAAATTGTTTTTTTCCGTTCAAATGAGGAACCCGTTAATGAAACAATTTTATTTCATTAAAAATTGTTTCGGTTATGCGTTCATGTGTTGAACTTAAATTTCTCCCGTTTGTTTATCTCTAACGCTGAGGGTGCGGGACAAACGAACACGGCCCGGCGACCCTCCGTTGTTCTTCATTTTGTGCGGAATTGACGGGCGACGACGGAACGTGCCGCAACGGATGTTTGATGATTCCGCAGTGAAGGACGAGTCCCGGGAGGAGCAGCGGCGCAGGCGGGAATAAAATCGGACCACCGGAGCGATCCCGGTGGCCCGCGGAACTCGCCGGCGGCGGCACCCAGGACCCGCGGTCGCGCGGGTCCGGTGCCCTCGGAGGCGGCTGAAGCCGCGTCCCGACTCAGCGTGGCCCCACGCAGGGGGCCGCGGAACCACCAGGCCGCGGGGGCGGTGCCCCGCGGCGCCTTGGCCGTTCGGCCGACTCCCGGGGGGGGGGGGGTCGGGTCGGGTCGGCCCGGGCCCGGACCCCCGTCTTCTGACGGTTTTCGTTCAAACACCCGTAACTTGAGCTGCGGGCCTCCGAACGACGCGCCGTCAACGGCAACGCGATCCTTGGATCGAGACGGTCGTTTCGGTATACTATACTAAAGGTGCACCTTCCTTTTCGGGAGCCTACGTAGTTAAAACTCCGTAGTTATGCGTGCTTGGCCTAGAGCAGTGATCAGGATGGGTGACCTCCTCGGAAGTTTCTCAGGGTGGGAGTGAAACGGAAAGGCCAATAACTAACAGACCGGGCGTCCGATTAACGCGCCGTCTGTTTCGTTGAATTCCTCTAAGTGAGACGGATCTTTTGGCATACTTTGCTCGAGGTTTGGACGCAGGTGAAGTACGGTCAGGTTGGTTTTGCCTTAAAAACCAACTGGGCCCCTGGGACGAAAAAGCCAATAACTCTCAGACCGGGCGTCCGATTGATGCGCCGTCTGCGACGTTGAGTTCCTGTTGTCGATACGGAACTTTTGGATACATCAACTTCATACTTTGTGTCAGTTGATGTATCAGCCTCTCGGCTCGTGGAGCGGACCCTCCCGAATGAGCTTGTTGTGTGCGGGAACCCTAGGCTGGCTGCGACTGCTACTTCGACAGCGACGACCGTGCAGAGATCCTCAGTGGACTGTAGCGACGACTGTGTAGAGATCCTCCGTGGACTCCGACGACGACCGTGCAGAGATCCTCAGTGGACTGCGGCGACGACTGTGCAGAGATCCTCAGTGGACTGCGACGACTACTGCACTCAGCGATCCTACGTGGATCAGTGCTACAGGTCCTGCGTGGGCCCGGTCCTGTGTGGGCCCGATCCTGTACGGATCCGATCCTGTGTGGGTCAAAACTCAGTGGTTCTGTGTGAGCCAACTCCTACAGGTCCTGCGTGGGCCCGATCCTGTGTGGGTCCGATCCTGTGTGGGTCACTGCAGAGATTAGTTACCTATCGATCCTTCGTGGGTCCGACGACTGATATGGATCAGAGATCATCTTTTCGTCATCCGAAGAAGTATACCTGTGTAAGCTGAATCTTGTGTTTCTATCCTTTTTGGATTGTGTTGAGCTATCCTGTGTGGATTTACTGTTTACTCTCCTTTGTGGATTGTGTTGTTCTATCCTGCGTGGGTATGCGTTTTGCTTTCCTGTGTGGACTGAGTTGTGCTAGGGCTCGGACGTTGGAGTCGATCGGGGAATTGATGACTTAGGTATATGTATGGGCATATACCTAAGCCGTGCCAGATGTTACTTCGTGATTGTATCTCTCCTTCTTGGATTATCCTTTGTGGATTTCGGGAGACCTTCGGGGGTCTCGGGATCCCTACTGAGTAGCTTATACTCTACCCTGCACGGGCTATGCCCGGACTTCGTGGTGTTGGATGCAGACGACGGACAGCGCTGATCGTGGAGGAGGCGTGCGGAGCAGGACAGTACCTGGAGGTGGACCACTGGGCGGGACGTACTCGAAACGGTTAGGTGGACCTGAGGAGCAGTGGAGGCTATCTGTACCCACCCTTCAGGTGGGACTTCCAGAGGACGGCTCGACGCTGCAGTTTTTCCTTTCAGTTGCAGTTTTTCCTTTCAGTTGTACTTTACAGTTGGGCTTGTATTTCCGGCCCCTTTTACTTTCAGCACAGCATGTACAGTTTTCACTTAGTGTTTACTTTTCCGCTTTCTTACATTGTGGTGCTTGTTTGCTTTTCAAAGGCAATGCCTTCCCTTTTTGTTGGGATTTACGCCTTGGTGCTAGTCGCCAGCCCCTGGCCTATGGAAGGCGGGCTTGGGGTAGTCACGGCACGGGCCCCGAGGACGGGTCGTGATAGTGGCCTAATCATTACAGCATAGGGAAGTGGATAAAAGATGTGGTTTAAGGATAAGTAGAAGATGGTGGGTATGTATAGTGGATGAATTTAGTCAATCAACTCTATAAGAATCATTACCTAATTCTTAGATGAAACACTCAAGGTAGGGATGTGATAACCAATCGAGACAACAATGAACATGTGTTGAGGCACGAAATTAGGGGCTTTGTGATCTATTATCGCCAATATAACATGTATATTTACGAGGAAATAATGCACAATAGAAATTGATAAAACTATAACAATCCTCTCTCAATGGTGGGAAACAAAGCATAAGGTATATATTATAATATACAATTCCCTACAAGTGTCATGGGGGGCTATTTATAACCAAGGGGTGTGGTATAATAGTCCAGGGTCTAATACCCTAATGTAATAAATTTTAAACTAATTTGGTACCGTAAATTAAAAATGATAATGTCTGAAAAAGATTATTTTTAAATTAGTAGTCTACATTCCAACTATATCACATTGGATTAGAAAATTAGTGACAAGCCCACCGAATTTGACTGTAGTGTTTAAATATGCCATTCTTGAATCCATCATGTGGTTAAGGCTTCCCAAATTCTTAAAAACATGAGGACCAATAATTAAATATCTTCTTGTCTTGAATAAGTGATATTATAGGTTCATTTTCTCCATCCATTATAGGTAAGATCCATTGGACCTTTAATGAGGAGATATGGTTTCCCATTTTAGAATTCAACCTCTTTAATCTCTCTCTAATAATTGGGCGTTGAAAATAAAACTCCTCCACTTGAGAAATTTATTTTGTATCTTTGACATTGTTCTCATCATCCTACCCCTCTTCAAAAGGAGTCATCCTTGACACTTCAACCACTACTACCAAAAAATGTATAAAGATCAGAAACGTTGAAATTTACACTTATACTATACTGGGCTGGAATATCTATCTTGTAAGCATTATTGTTAATCTTCTCAGGAACTCAAAAAAGGTCAATCTCATCATGGCTTGAATTTTTATTTCTACATGTCAGGAAATATATATTTTCAAATATGAATACAAACATAGTAACTGATCCAAAATAACACTTATTTTCAAACCTTGTTTTCCCAATCAACAAATTTATGGGTTATCCGCCCGATATTTTTCCATGAATTTTCATGGAGTTTCTTGACGATTTTTTCACACCTATTCACATCCATATTCGTTACTTCCTATAAAGGTAATGAAACTAGATCAATAGGATCAAGGGGTTAAAAACCTAATAAAATTCAAATGGATAATAATGATTAGTTGAATGATTGACCTTGTTATATAATAATTCCATATGTGGAAGACACTACTCCTTATTTTTCAGATTCTTCGTAACAATTTTTCGTAGAATCGATGATAGTATCTGATTTAGAACATCCATTTAACCATTGGTTTATGGATAAAAGGTAGTGTAAAATGAAAAATTCGTACCCAGTTTTATCCACATGGTCTTCTAAAAGTAACAATAGAATATTTTGTCTAGATATGACAGAATATTCAATGGAATTACATGGTGTTTGACTACTTCATAAAAGAAATGTGTTCCAATGTTTCTGGAATCATCTATTTTGTGATAAGGAGTAGAATGTTCCATTTTATAAAACAAATCCACCGCAACAAAAATGGAATATCTCCACCACTTTTTCCTTGTTAACAACAAAATAATATTCATTGATATGTCCTCCAAATGGTAGTTGGGGATTGGTAGTGGAAGATATAGTCAGTGTAGGTTCAATTTTGATTAGGCTTTATGGCATAAAATTATCATTCCTACAAATTGTTCATTGTCACTTGATATTCTAGGATAATAAGTATTCTCACAAAGAATGCTTACTAAATTTTCAACACCAAAATGTTCCATTAACCCACCATAATTTGACTCCTTTTGTAAAAGTAAGCTGATCTAGATATTGGTAATGAAAAACCTATGAATCTGAAATAAGAGTACATCATGTAAATATAAATATTCCCAAATTACTACAATTTTAAAATGACAATAAGGTTCACCAAAATTTCTATCAGTGGCAAATAACTATTTAATAAATTCAAAACTAAGGAGTTTATAATATATCGATGATAAAATAGTATATCTCTATGAGATTTCATCTGTCATTGTATTTTATTTACCCTTTTTATGAATTATTACCTATGTATATGAATCAATGATTTCTAGCCTTATAGAATGTCTCCTATGTATTTAGTGTTGGATCTTATGGTATTTAAGAGACTTGTGGTCAAAAGAGATCAAAAATTATTCTGGACAAAGATAATGTTTTCAAGTTTCTAATACTCTAAACAATGCATACAACTCATTATCATATGTAGCATAGTTTATAGTTAGGCCATTTGACTTCTCAGTAAGGAATGCAACAATCTTACCTTCTTGCATGAGAACTCCTCCAATGCCAATTAAACTTTCACAATATTTAATTTCCATGATCATACTAATGTCCAGAAGTGAATGTAGAGGGGGAAGGGTGTGTTTATCCATTAAATAATAAAAGTACTCTTGAATTCTCTCCCATTTGAATAAAAAATTCTTATTAGTCAACTCATACAATAGTTATTATATTATGATAAATTCCTTCAAAAATATTATTTAAAAACACTCAAGACCATGAAAACATATTACATATCCCACATAATCTAGAGTTCTCCATTCTTGTATTATTTTTATCTTCTCAATGTTGACTTAAACACCATTTTCACTCAAAAATATATAATGCAAAAAATAATACTAAGGAAAATTCACACTTATGTTTCGAAACAAATTTTTCATCCTTACCACATCTAAAACTTTTCTTATGTGATCTACATGATTATTAAAAGAACTATTGTACCCCAAAATACAATCCATGTTAACTAACACTAATTATATAATATATTTAATCAAGACATGATTAATTGACCTCTAAAATGTTCTGGGTATTTTTATAATACCAAATAGAATAAAAGGAAATTCATAAAGTCCATGTTTTGTCATAAATTTAGTATTCCACTCATCTCCTTCACTCATTCAAATTTGATCATATCCACTTCTTAATTAACTTTTTAAGAGAATTGTGGAACTATTTAATTTTTCTATAATATCATCTATCCAATTGATAAGATGATAATACATGAATGTGACGTTAATGTTGGATTAGTAGTCTGTGCACATTCTCTATGTTTCATCCATATTTGTTACTAGAATCATAGATATGAAATAAGGACTAAGGCTCTATCTAACATATCTCATATCCAACAACTATTGAAATTACATTTGAATTTATTTTATCTCTTCTAGGTTTTTGAGATATGTTGCATGAACCAGAACAGATGATCCATGTATGAGGTCAATTTGTTTCCCAATACCTCAAATGGGTGTCAAACTCGGTGGCACCACTTCTGTAAAGACATCACCATACTCCTGTAATAAAAAATCAAGATCTTTTGGAAGAGGGGTTATGTTTTTGGTATTTTGAAACACCTCAATGTAAATGAGTACTGGGGGGTTTCAGTGAAAAACAATCTTCCATAACCTCACTCATTTTTCCAACATCACTCTTTTCTCTTCTCTCAAATTTTTTTTCCTCATGATTTTTCTTTCCTCTCCATTTCTTTTCTTCTCTAATTTTCTATCCTTCCATCATTCTATCCTTTTTAATTTTCTCTTTTTTTCTTCATCACTTATTTTTTTCATTTATTTCAAAATGTGATCTTCAAAAATTTTCTTATGGGACATGTGTTTTAGGGTTATAGGTTCCACACATAGTACAACATATTGATGATTTAAGAAACCATCATGGGTAACATTCTGATTGTATTTCCACAATATTCCCAACATCAATTTTAAATCCTCGATAAGAAAAAGATCACACAAAATCTCATCTTTATACATACTTATGGTGAATATCACCTTTACATTCTTAGTGACTTTCAACTCCCCAAATTCATTCAACCACTAAAGGTATTATGGATTTTCATTCTTTAATGTAGGGAGTCCCAAATTCTCTACCAACATGGTGCTCTCTACATTGGTACAACATCCCCCATCACTAATAATTTTACATATATTACCATTGATCTTACTTCATGTATGTGAATTTTTCCCTGACTACTCCTTCTCTCCAATGGTCATTTGTGCACCTAGAAATATGTTAGGGGAATGAATATCAACATCTTCATAAAATTATACTTTATTAGTTTCTGTAGATTAATCCTTATCCTCATCTGATCTCTCTCTATCAGTCTCCCATTCTATATATTTGATGATGGTCTTGGTGAGATGGTTTGGTCATTCACTAGCAATGTGAACCCTTCCATGAAATTTGTAATAAAGAATGTATCGATTCCTATTTTGGATAGACTGAAATGTAGGTTTGTTGGGTGGAATAATTACATTGTCACATTTCAAATCAACAATCACTTTTTACATTGACGGTTCTATAATATCCATCTTTGAATTTCTCTATGGAGTGAATGTGGTAGTGCATTTCATCATGTTTCTACTCCATTTGACTTTTTTTCTCAATCTTGGCCCCTTTGTGGATTAGATCTTGTATTTCCACATAGTGTTACATCTCTACTTGATTGGAAATATCCTAATTGAACCCATGTATGAATAGAACAATTGTTTTCTCTGGATATTCTTCAATGTTCACTCGAATCATGGAAATTTTCATTTCATTATAGTAATATTCAACACTTTTACTCCCCTCTATGAGGCATTGAATCTTGTGGTGGTGATCTATAATGTAGTGTGAGGGAAAAAATCACTTCCTAAGGGTGAACTTCATGTCCTACCCTCTATGAGTAGTTTTTATACAATAATGGGACCTCACCTTTTGAACTTGATCCCACCATATTGATGAATAATTAATGAATTAAAGGGAAATAGGTTTTATATCTTTCTCTTTAGAATACGTATGACATGAAAACATATACTCGGTCCACATATCACACTCCAAGTATTCTTCCATATCACATTTCACTTGAAATGAAGGGACCTTCACCTTGATGCCTCCATGAATTTCATCATCTTGAGGTCTTCGTTTTTCTCCTCTAGGTTATTGTAAAAACCTTATACCTTGTGGGAAATCCTCAAAATCTGTATCAAAGTTCTCTATCTCCTCCTCTATTATGTTGGAGTGACATGGTGTTGTATCGTGTCGTTGGTAACCATAGATCATCCTTGGGGTTCATTGATTCTTTAAGTTGTTACTCCTATCATATATATACTCCATCATCCTATCAATATTCTTATCAAAATGGCTCACCAATTTTTTCAATTCATGCTAGGAAGCATCCAGTGAGGGAGACCTACTTCAGTTTCCTTCATCACTAGTATGCGAAATGTTCTTCCCATGATCATTGGACATGATATGTAACAGAAATGAAAATATGGATGGGGATAAACACACACAATGCTACAAACACTCACACATGTGATGAAACAGACACACACATTTAAAAACACACACACAAGATCTAGACACACACACATGAAAAAAATATATACACACAAACACACTCACACACAGAGGATGTACACACACACTCACACAAGATGTACTCTCACACTCACACACAGAAGGTGTACACACTCACACACATAAGTTGTACACACTAAATAATGATTTTTTTCTTTTATCTACACTCTCACACTTACTTCAAATCACATGCTCTTATGAAATATAATACATTTTTTAAGATGTCACGTGCCACCAACCCTTCCAAAACCAATATTGTATAGGGGGACATTTTAACACAACCCCTTTGAGTGGTAATAGGTAAATATTAAAAAAGATGGTAGAAAATTGATAAAAGGTGGAGGAAGAGGGTAGAATGTTGGTATTTGGGTTTTCTCGATTGTTCAACATATAAAAAATTCAAAAACATATGAACAAAAAATGATTTGGATATGATGTAAAATAAATAATAATGTGATGTATGGAAATGGGAAGTTCCTATAATGTAAATCAAAAATAAAAAGTAATCATATCCTATTTTTTTGTAAAATATCCCAAAAATATTTGTCCTTGGAGTTTTAAATCAAAAAATGATGAAAATATAGTAAGACATTTTTTCTGGAATCTCTTAAAGAATGAATATGATTACTTTTGAAAATCAAGAAATAATGAGTTGAGAAAAATTGATATTTTTTTATTGTTTTTTGGATACAAATAACATATCGAAAATCTAATATGAAAATAAGAGAGATTAATATTTGTCTCACCGTATAACATTACTAGAGAAGATAAACTAGGCCAATTATGGTGGTTTTCATGAAAATGTTATTTTTTAATAGGAGGATAATATGGAAGGATATAGATCGTAATGGGTAAATGTAATGTAATCAAAGGGGTAGATGACTACCATTTCTACAAGATCTTGAATACCAACTACTGTGAGATTCATGGGGTGGAATTATCATCATGGTGTAGTTTGGTGGATGGGTGATGTGGTTTGGGGGTATGTGGTGGATGAGGGGTATGGAGAGTGGATAAAAGTGGTAAATCAATTCTATAAGGACTAAAAACTACTATAAAGGAAACAAAGTAAATGGAGGGATGTGATAGACAATCCACACTGCAACACAATTGGGATAAAGTGTAGAATTGGGGGCTTGGTGATTTCAGATCACTGATCAAACTTGTTTATTGAAATATAAGGAATGAATTTGAGAATGGAAAAAATAAGACAAATCATCACATAATGTAGAGAAAAAAATCATAATATCTCTATTACAATATTTAATTCCATAAAACTGTCATGGGGTAGATATTTATACCAAAGGGCGAGGTACAATAGTCAAGGGTCAAATACCCTAGTGTCATAAATGATAAACTACAATGTTAACTTAAATTAAAAAAGATAAATTCTACCAAAGAATTTTCAGAAAAGTGACACACAATTTTCCAACTATATCACGCTAGGATTGACTTTGGCTATATAGCCCACCGAATGTGACATTGGTATCCAAAGATGCCATTCTAGAATCCTACATGTGGGTTAGGCTTCCCAAAATCATTTAACTGTGAGGGTTTTTCTTTAATCATCTTATTTGTGCTTGAATAACTGATATTATAGTCCCATTTTTTCTATCCATGCATGGAATGATCCATTGGTCCTTTAATAATGTGAATAGATCCTTAATCTCCCACGAATTAGTGGGCCTTGAAAATCCAAACCCAGCACCAAATAAATTGATTTGGTTCCTTAGACATGGTTCTCACCACCATCTAAGACTGAATCAGGTATCAGGTTATTTACATTAATTTATACTTTAAATTTATATATTCATTCACAATGATTAAATTTATATCACACATTTGAGATGGTATAGACGTTGTTGTTGGTGGCCTACTAAGATTTATCTCACACCCTCTCTAGAATTCCAATGGTACCTTGATGGATTTCAAGTATGCATGAATTGAAAAATGGAACGCTCCCACTTTGGAACCCTAATATTGATTGTTTTCATTAGGATCGAGATTTGTGGATGATGATCATGCCACGACTCAGGATGTTGGATAGTTTTTAGTTTCTTTTGGATTCTTTTGTATAGCATGTATTACATGCTTCCATGTATACCTATTTTTACACTTTATAGACACATGACATATATCATTATATATTTTTTATCTTATTATCAATTTCTCTAATTTTTTACTATTTCAATATTCTTCTTCTATATTAGTTTAATAGTGTAGTTTTATTGTGTCACTTATACTCAGGTCCAAATATTTACATCTGGTTCAACTATTTACTTGTTCTTTTAGTTATGCACTATGCTCTACTTTATTAATAAGGATATAGTCTCTCCAAAAACCTGCCCTAGCCCATATCTTCTAGTTAGAATCATATGGCGTTAGGAGACATGCGTTTGAGGCCAAGTTGAAAACCAGCTCCAGGTCACCTATGAGTGGCACCCGGGTCTAGACATCCCAATTTACTATATAGGGGTTTAAATTATTGAATTATTATTTAATGACAATAGATATGATACGAGGAACACTTTGGATCTTGGTTATAAGTAGTTTTTGGGCCTAACTAACCCACGTTTGGGGTAAATACAGAGTTTCCTTAAATGAAAATAGTTGATTTATATTTTTCTTATTATAGATGATATCATTTCATTGTTGGGAGATAATCATGAATTGGGATGTTAATATTTATATGATTGAGTATTTTATTATTATTTTACATGATGAGAAAAGGTTATCGAAGAATATGTTATGCATTATTATAAGATCCTTGAATTAAAATTCCATGTATATTCCATGTCATATAAACATTTCACTATAGGAATTTTCATATATATCATGTGATTGTTGAGAGATCCATGGTTATCATATATTATTGTCCTGATAAAATTCTATTATATGGTAGGGAATTATATATTTAAATTATCAATAATAATATAAAATATGATTTTCTATTTATATTTACGGTCACATCTTAAATAATTGTTCTCTACCTATGTCATCAATGTCCCTCTGGTAACATGAGTTGCACTGCTGTTTCTATTGGTTCATTTCTAGTTTCAATTTAGGATGTTTATCGGACCTCATGGAATGAAATGGGTATTTAATTGAATCAATCCATTAGAATGAAACGAAATGGGTTTGTATTTCAATGATAAGGTGTATGGGTACATATTCATTTGGAATGATGATCCTTTTAGTTTAATTTTTATTATATAAACATGTAAATGTAAACTATATAAGTGAATCATGTCTTATAAAAACCAAAAAAAAAAATTCAATAAATGATGAAGAGACACTCAATTGACCTATCACCTACTAGAACCCCAATAAATTTAATTTGAATGTATACCGATTCTTGGAAACCTAAGCGGGTAGTTAAGGTAGTATAACAAATGAAGTGAGCTCCTTTCCCTTTGTCTAGTTTCCTCTAATGTATCTATCTACTTAACTTTTTTAGAGGTGTGTGTTTGGAATTTTTATACCTATTCTAGAATAAAATCCTCATTTTGTGCCTTTGAATGTGGTGGGGAGTGTGCTCCATACATGATGTGACATGATCTGCCAGTCTTACTGCTATGAGTGCCACATAAGGAAAATCCTATTATACCTGATCTGGGTACTAACATCCATATTCATTGGATTTTTATATGTCTAATGCAGTACATTAAAGGTTCTCCATAACCTTTACCAAAAATGGATGATCTAAAACATGAGTTCTAGTAGTATCATCCTCCCACCTTTTAAGGGGATGTCGCTCCATAGGGAATAGACTCATAGTTAGAGGCCACTCTATTTATCAGTGAGAATATGGAGATGTCTCTAGAGTGGTTGGTCAAATGTTCCAATAGTATGTTGTGTGACTTTCCCAAGCACTAGTAGCATGTAATTAAAGATGGAGGTCATCATCAATGAATTAACTGGGATATTTTTAGACTACATTCTATGGTCACTTCATTCCTTATACATTGAGATCTCACTAAGCTGGACAGTTCATGCATGTGGAGAATGGTTCTATGCCAATCATGGACTATTAAATGTGTTTAACTATGTTACAACACTATTCATCACATCTAGATGACGATGATCAATCGTATTCTAGATGCTTCAAGGAAGGGTTCCAGTATACCATCTGTACTCATGTGAATGTCCTTCACCATCCTACTTTTTTTGAGATCATAAATTGAGATCATATAACTTAGCACAACATTTGAAATGTTGGTAGTACCGGGCATATAAGACCAGTGTTGTGGTAGGCCAATAGTTCTTCCAGAAGCATGAAGTTTTTCATTTTGATTTAGGATTAGTGTAGTGGTTTCCAGAGTACTTGTACTGGTAGATCTATGATATGCCATCATTGTTGATGACAGGGGGACATGAAGCCTCATTTTGATAGAGACCCTATGTATTTATGGGATTGTGTCAGGTTGAGGCTTATTTAGATCTTTCATTATGAATTTTTATCAACTTCTAGTGGAAAAGGACATAAACCAGCTATAACTTTAGGGTGTGATCTTTAACAAAACGTCAGGAGTGGAGTTGGAGTTATACCGGCATGACTAGATACGTATGAGGTTGTGTCCATGGTAGCAAGGCATTTTATTATCACCAATAATAGAGAATTTATGAATAGTTTTTTCTAGATATAGCATAGAAACATGGGATAGTCCAGGTGCATGCCCTACAACTAATCCCCAAGGATCAAAATTTTGGACCATCGATAGGACAATGAAATATTCTAGTTTCATCCACTATTGAATCTCCTTTATTTGATATAGGTACTTCACACACCTTTATCTCCTTATCGACCATGGAGAGTACTATTTTGTAATTCAGTTATACTACGGTGAAATGACCCTAGAATCATCTTTGGTTGTATGGTTTGAGGGAATACGCCAATTTAGTGATATCCCCATGAGGTAGGTAGTTATTCTTTATTTTGGGATATGACATTCCTTGAGATTACATTCTTCTATTTTCATTCTCTAGATGTATTTTTTGTGCTATATCACACTTTTATAGACTACTGTCACTGCAGGGTATCATTTTAATTTCCATATAGAAGTATTTTTATACAAAGGGGGTTAGTGGGATGTCTAGGATAGTAGTGAGGGAAAAAAGCATCATGGGCATGGTGGAGTGACCATCCATATTACATGTTTCATTATAGTGAAGAATTTGTTTCCACAGAATCATTTTATTATAGTAGAAGATCATTTCAAGTATTTCTTTCCAAATTATTTTTTTGGATTTCTTCATAAGAGAGAGAGAGAGGTAGATTATATAATTTATCTCATTATAGGAGAAGCTCCATTGTCCATTTCTCTACATAGGATATCCCATACTGTGCTTCTTGAGCTCATGAAGAAGCTGAAGGATTTAGAGGCAAATGATTTAAAAAGTTCAAGCACATAATCTTAGGGATCTCCCATGATTATTTCTAAGATTGTGAATATTTCCCTTCATTTTTGGATGGATTTACAATATATAATCCAACTTATGATTATCAAATGGTATCCACTACCTCAAATATATTTTTACATTTACCGGCTCGGAAGAGCTAGGGTATAATTTATGATTTAAATGAGATTCAGATATCATCCTGTAAGAGTTATACATTCATACATACCTCGTATAAATTTATATAGTAGGTATGGTCATTATGAGTTTCTCATTCGGTCATTCGGTCTTTCAAATGTGGGTGACATTTTCTTTATATTGATGAATATGGTGTTCTACCCCTAGTTGGATTCTTTTTTTAGTGGCATTTTTGGATGAAATCATAGTGTATTCTTACATTTAAAGAGTCTATGATAAGTACCTTGAGATAATTTTGAATGCACTAAGAGATCATATAATTTATGGAAAGATTGGCGAGGACCACTTATAGTTTGAGAAAGTTCACATATTGGGTCATATTATCTTGAAATTAATAGAATTTGTTTACTCATAGAATATTAGTTATGAGGTTTTCTGGGAGAATCAGAAGAACATGTTTTATATATAGAGTATATTGGGGATGAATAGATATTATATGTGTTTCATAAAGGACATATAATCCTACGAATCACCTCTTATTGGTTATAAAAAGAAGGGTGTTAAGTTCTTATGATCTGAAGATTTCAATAAATCCTTTCATGAGTTTAAAGGTTTGATTTTTTTGAAGACTAATATGATTCTACCACATCCAATTAGATGATATAAAATGTTTTGTGATGTATTAGTCATCAACCTAGGAGTAGTTATAATATATAAGGATACATTCATTTATATTGATCTTAACTATTGATTATACGTGATAGAAATTACCCAACACCTGACCTCATGATAGAAAAAATTGTACATGTCTTATGTTGATAGGGACATTATCAATTGGGTGATCTCTTTCTAGTGTATAATGACCACAAGAGTGTTAAATATATATATTCACAACATTACAAGAATCATAGATAGTGAATCAGGGAGGAATATCTTTAGTCGTTGAAATTCGAGTTGCCAAAATTCTAGTAATCGTAATTGTATTTGTTGATGAACTGAGCCAAAAAAACTCAGTCTTGGGTCATATAGAAATCTAGTGATGAATAAAAATTTGTGGCCCTATTTATTGAGATACATCTGCACAGTCATGAGAAGAATTATCTCTCAACCTTAAGAGTTTCATCTTATCTCATTGATATAATGAAGAGTTTGAATGTTTCATATCATTAATGCATGGATATCTAGGATAGTATTGTTGTTGTGGGATCACCTCTATATTGGTCTTTGGAAAGAGATGGTGTTATACATATACATGATCATGTCTGGGTTTCTTTCTATATGAGGGAAGAACAAATGTGAGAGTGGAACACAACTCACTGGGTTGTTCATACAGGAATCCACAAGAAGTATTGAGATATTAAATGCCAATATTGGCAACCTAGGATGAAATGTTTGATAATGGGATATATTTCTATGGATTCCACCTATCAGAAGGTGATGGATGAGCACCTGCGGCTTGCAGGATTGTTAGATCCACATTAAATCACAAAATTTTAATGGTAATATGATTCAGTGGACTTTTTTATCAGCTTACTGAGGTCTCCTTGAGGTAGAAGTTCAATTTGGGATGTTCGGGAATAATTTAGGACTATATACCACTTCATTCCTATCCGAGAGACTGACTCTGTTGATGAGATGGGAGGTATGCTTTTGAATTACATCATACAAATACATAGGGTCCTTCATAATATTTTTTTATATAGGGATCACAATTTCATAACTTTTTTCTAGTAGGGGTTGCATAAGTATATCAGTGCACATGTTATTTTGATAACAACATTTCACACTCAGACTGATGGTGAGAAAGAATAGAAAACACATGTGTTAGAGTAAATGCTCTAGTAATGTTTCCTTGATTTAAATAGTTCTTGGGAGAGTAATATCCCTCTCACAGAGTACTCCTATATTAATAACCTTCTTGTTACAATTAAGATGGCTACCTATGAGGCCATTTACGGTAGATCATGTTGTTAACCCTTGTACTAGATATAGGTTGGTTAGGAAGTTATACAGGTTCTCGAATCATGATGGATAATTCAAATAAAGTTCATCTAGTGTAGATTCATATGTCTACTTCTTATTTTAGACCAAAATCTAATATTGATCTCCATTTACTGCCAGTGGAGTTTTAGGATGGGGATTGAGTTTTCCTACGGGTATCACCCTAGCTTGGGAAAAGATAGATGCAATGGAAAGGGAATCTTTCACCTTAAAATGTAGGTATTTTTGAGATTATTTATAGATTCAGGATAGTATTATATAAGTTTCTATTACCTAAGAGGTATTGTGACATTCATGATTCCTTCCAATTATCAAAGCCTCGCCACTATCATGCTACAACATACCATTATTTTGATCCTAAAGACATTCAATTAGATTTTGATGATTTATTTAACGCGTATACTCTACACATAATTGACCATATAATGAAGGATCTATGAGGTCATTATATCCATGTAGTATGGTTTCTATGAAATAATTCCAGTGTACATGATGAGACTTGGGAAGAGGAGGCTAAAAAACGTGCCGAGTTTCCAGAGTTGTTCTCTGACAGTGTTTCACCAACCACGGTAGGTGAATTTGGGTATAAGTTCCTTTAAGGAGGAAAGAGGGAAATAACATGATTTTTATCTTATGGATGGATTATATTTCTTTTTTATAATGATAAACTGGAATCCCATTGAGGTTAGAAAGTGTTCAAGGAGGTCTGGAGCTTGTTCGGAGCTCGTAACCTATGTCATTGGACGGAAAAAACTTTTCCACATGGTTATAAAAAAGCATGTAACCTAGAATACACAATGTCTCTTAATAGTGTGGGTATAGATAGGTGGGTGGAGAAAGGCACGTGGTGTATCTTAATTGTGTGCTAGGAGCAGCATGCTTGTGAGAAATGCTTGTAGTTTTTAACAGAGGATATTTGCATGGTTGGTGTACTGTTTCCCTAACTATGAATCCAAACCATGCATGCACCCTTATTGAGTAGTGAGAGGTGCATGGATTGAACGAGATTTGGCCGACCATGCTTCTGAACCATGTGACCTCTGTTTGGGGGTACAAATTATTGAAATTACCATAATGATATGTTTAACCCCACCCATTCCACCATTGATCATTCCAGTTGACTGGAGAGCTCCTCCTCTTCCTTTATAATATCCCAAATATCTATTTCATAGTTATTGATAACTTATCACCTTTTGAAGTCTACATCAATCCTCATTCATTGCATATGATTCATATGAATAAGTACTAAATTCATCTTGAGAAGACTGCCATTCTTCTTTCTATCAGTTTCACAATTAAATAAGCCCTATTTTAGGGTGTTGAAACATTGTTCAGTATCATTAAGATAAATTCATAACTAAATAATGTAGTTATTATTTTTATAATATTAATATCTTTTTTTCACTAATATTATTACTAATAATAAAAATAAATTTATAAAAAAAATATAATATTTTATGTTGACAAAGGTGGAAGGGGATAAAATGGTGTTTTCTATATAATTGGGTTTCAAGAGGATAAGAGATTATTACTTTTAGTGTAATAAATAACTAATTATGTTGAATTATGGGAAAACATTTATGTGGAGTGGTGAAATATTGGTAGAAGTATATGGGTAACACAATAAATATTGGTGTTCTGATGCAAAATTTTTTTGGGAGAGGCAATGGATTTGTAAGCTATTTTTACCACAACTATACATGTGGAATAATAATGAACGTATAATGATACCACTAGAGGTATTTTTTTATATATTGGTGAAATTGTGGGTCCTCAGTCTAGAAATTTTAAATGTGATGTTTTTAATGTTTTGGGGTGAATATGTGCCCTATAACCCTTTTTTTCGTACTAGGTATCACACTTTTGTCAATAATTTTACTTTATTTTCAACTTCATTATACCTCATCTATGAAATCCAAAGGTGGATACAAATATATATTTCATACATAGTCAACGTATGATTATATATTCAATTTCTCCTTTTTCTCCGAAACCACATCATTTATTTTTTCGTTACCGTAATATTTTTCCAATGACTAACAGAGTCAAGTGTTAAAATGGTAAAAAAAAGGAACAATAAACATAAAACATGTACACATGAAACATACCTTAACTTGAAAATAGTTTCCCATTTCAATAGATTTTGAATTTCTCATAATGTTATAATTTAATATTATAAAGATTCACAACCTACAAATAAGAGAATGAAAATGTAATATCCGACTTGTATGTGAAATTTTCATTCCACTTTCATCAAGAATTGAAAGAAATATATTTTTAAGTGAATTTGGGTTTTTATTGAATATTTCTTTGCTCTACCATGATCCAATTATTGATGAATTTTTCTTCTATATTTCTCAACCATGTCCAATTATTGAATACCAAGAAACTCTATTATTTAATTGTTTCATAATATAAAATTATCATTTCTGAAGAAAAAAATATTAGTACTCATAATTTTAATTAATTCATTGGTTTCTCTAAAACTAATAACATTATAGAAACATTAAAATCAATGCATCATTTGGGTATCTCTTTAATTAACTATCCAATTTTTATAAAATAATTTCTCCTCATCTCTTCTCAGTTTGAAATTTACCCTACATTGTCTTCATGAATTGAATGAATATATTTAATAGAGGGGCTTAGTGTTTTTGTTGTAGGTTACTATATACCTATCACAATACTATAATCGATGATATTTTCTTATACATTTGCAAACTGATATCATTATTTTATTCTAAAGAAACTCTAGTATTTAATTATTCTAGAGGATAACATAGGTAACACATAATGAGATGAATA
This sequence comes from Viscum album, assembly GCA_963277665.1. NCBI lineage: Eukaryota > Viridiplantae > Streptophyta > Magnoliopsida > Santalales > Viscaceae > Viscum > Viscum album. Next base: position 1,390,214,942 of record OY728160.1, read on the forward strand.
CGGTGATCCATGTTTTTATTTTCATTATAGTTATACAAAGATGTTGTTTAATTCATATATTAATTTATCTAATAGGTTAAAAAACCCATGATATTGACATAAAATTTTCAAATTCCATATTCGAATATTTTTTTAAATTTAAAATATTACAAAATAATTATTTTTTAATTAATTGTCATTAATTTTTTATATTATAGTATTTTTCAATATTTCAATATCTCCTTTACCTTCCATTAAAAGATTCAGAAAATTTTAAAGAAATGTATAATTTAATATATGATTAATGCAACTATAATTCCTTTAACTCTATATATCGCTCATTAATATTGAAATATAGTTATTCAATTAATTATCAATGATAATGATAAAAATAATAAATTTCAGTTATTATTACACTATAAATTCCACTGGTATTAGTATAATATAACTATAAAAGTTGATAATGTTGGATTACACTAAGAAATAATTTTTACCTTAACCCATAAAATGAGAATGAAAACATTTATACACTAACAGCCCTATCAAAACTTTGATTATATTTTCATAATCCATAATTTTATGTTTTTAAACCATCACTTTGTTAATTTATTTATTTATTTTGTTATCTAGATTTAATATTTTTCAATTTCCTTCTAATTTCACTAATTCTATTAGTTATACATATTTCTATTTCATCATTCCAAAATAGTTTGAAAAAATATATTTGACCTATAGTATCTCATGCCATTGATGGATTAATGATCTATTTCCTATTGAATTTATAGAATTGAACTACAATCTATGGATAACTGAGAAAAAATATCATAGTGGTTTATCATGGTAAAAATATTCAATTATAATGAAATTAATAATGTTGTTTCTTCTATTGATATACATCTTATACCATTGTTCCATTATAAATTTGGGGTTCTACATTTTATGGATTCACCTTGCATCATCGGCCCAAATTATGGCTTCACCTTTAGTCCATATTAATTCACGGGTTCCAGAATTTATGTATTTTACTACATTTTTATGCAACACATGTGTTCCATTTTATTAATCATTAATTAATGCTATATACTGATAACGATTAGGTTTTTTGTGAAAACACTTATGGATTCACCTAGATTTTGATGGCATTTTTGAAATATGGTGTCAAATGGTAGTTTCTATATTATCTAATTCATATTATATAAAACATATACATCTTTTGTTATGAAGTTATTTTTAAATATTCATAGCATGAGTGAAAAAGTTAGTTCATCAATGGATTCTTAGTATTTCCCGTCTAGGATCTCTGAGTTCTCAATATTTCGTACAACCGCAGGGGTTACCCTTATTTGTTCTATAGACTACCTTTCATCTCTAGATATTCCTTTTTCCAAAATTTAAAGCATTTATCACATAACACCAATTTTTTTATATAGATGCATTATTTTATGAAAATCAATTCATTTATATGTAATATTCCAAAAAATTGTTAAACTTATTTATCGATATTGCTTATGAATTTTAAAATTTATGTAACTTACTTTTTCTTACAATTTAAACACATAAAAATTTAAATTATGAATATTGTATGCATATGTTATAAATTTATTTTAAATTAACATTTGGGTTTATATTGACTATGTTCATACTCCCCTCCATAGATTGTGTATATCTATATGGTTGTGAAGACTTCAATTAGATCACATTGGTCATATTTTTCAACATTATATCATTTTAGTCTGTAAACATTAACTAACATGTTGTTTAACATATTATTTGAAAAAATAGAACATGATTTTGATCAAGATGTCTTTTGTGGAATATAAGTAGTCAAAAGTTCTTTTTCCAGAGATGGCTCGACAATAGAGGATATAAGAAAGTTTTTAAAAATAAACATTGAATTTACAAATATACATTCATTTGATATGTTCAAGTGTTTTCTTAAAATGTAATGGATCATAATTTAAAATCTAATTCTGTTTTATTTTATTTATTAAATATTTTTTAATCCTATTTATTTGTCTTCCTATATTGCATATGATTGTAGATTTTACTAGTTAAATCTCATTTTCCATTGATTTTTCCTTATATTGAATGTTAGTTCATATCTTCCTAAATGTTTTTCTAAAAAATAACCTTACTATATTATGTCAATTTTTATATTAAATGATTCAAAAAAACATTATATTTTGAAAAAAGATGTTTAAAATTGTGAGTTTTTTAAAATGGGTTTTATGTATGAATGATGTGAAAAATATATAGAGAAGAGAGACGTCTTTAGCTTTGGGGATGTGTATTTGGATCTTATGAAAATAGAGAGACAAAATGACCATATTATGTCTCATGGACAAATGATCCTTATAATCTAGTGCGAGGATTGGTCATTGAATAATTTTTTTGGTTTTTCATAAATAATTCATATTGGTATGACAAATTTGAATGTCATAATTTAAATATCTATGCTTCCTATTATATATTTATATTTCAATTGATATTGATGGTGATCCTTTTGAAATGTACTCCATGACTGAGAATGGATAATGTTTTGAAATGAGTGGTTCCTAAACATAAAATTGAATATCCACTGAATGTAATTGTAATGGTATCCCACCTCCACTGAACCATCCTTATAGTGTTTGGAAATGTGATGTACAATTTAAATTTTTGATTGTGTTTATTTGGAAGATGCAGAAAGTTGCAACGTCATCAATGTATAGGAAATATTACCTAGAGTTCCATCCCAGAATTAGAAATGTGGTGAAGGTACTCTTTCCCATCATCATACTCCCCATCCCCTAAAATCACTAATTTCAGATGTTCACATCACACTGTATCTCCAATTCATATGGAGTTGTTTTTTGGACTTTTACATCACTACATGATTTACTTTAGCTACTATATTTTTGTTCTCAATACAAGTAATTTATTTTTTCAGGTGTTTGGGTGGTCATGTTTTTTTTTTGATTTGTGGTATTTATGTATTAGCTCATGTTAAGGTTTCCTCTTTTTCATAAATAATATGAAAATTTTCATGTCATCTTATTCTACATCGATTCCATTATTATAATTATTTCATCCAATGGAATGAGAAAAGATTTATCACATGAAAAAATGTTTGAAATTCTATATAATATCGAAAAAACTCACTTATTTTAATCAAATATATTTTTTAATTTCATATTTAGCTTCATTACATTAATTTTTCATTATCTTTTTTCTATTGGACATTGTTCCATATGTGCACTCAAATTATAATGATTAGATAACTAACTAGAGTGACACATGTAAAAAAAGGCATCCATGATATATAACTTTGTTTTTTTTAATTTGTTAAAAAACATAAAATATTAACTAATGTTTTATGATTAAAATATTTTTACATGTGTCTACTGAAGTGATTATTGATGTTCATGGATGTTATGATTTTGATTTGAATGCTGAAAATTCACTATCTGTTAGCATTCAACATCCCATGAATAGAAATAAAAATGAATGAAAGTAATTTTATTGTTTTTATCTTCAATTTTTATTGGTTGTACAAGTTTATATTATAATCACTTATAATTAACCATGAAAATTTAATCTTAATAAATTTAATTTTTTTTGTTTTGTTAGTTTATCCCTTCCACATTTACAGATAATTATAAATTATTTAATTTAGTGGTTTTTGACCTAAATAAATTATCCCACCATTCAACATTATTGGCCTATACAACTATTAAAATAATGATATGTCAAAAATAGATTTTAAGAGTTTCTCTATTTCCTACTATATGGCCTATATTGTGGTTGGTATCTTGCAGCATGATCCACCTTTTCATCCCACTAATGAGCCTCCATCATAGGTCACAACATATTGAGTTTTCCCATATCTATGGTTATTCAATTTTTAAATGGTAATTTTTTTCGATGCCTCCCACTCTACATTCCTAAAAAAATCTCTTTCATGACTTTCATTGTTATTACTCTAGTGATTGGTTTCATCACTTGGTGCAACACATGGATTTATGTATTTATGAAATTTTTTTATCATCATATGATGTGGAGGTCCCCATTTGTTTTTCTTTTGGATTTATGTCTTTTAATCCCCTTTTTTATAAAAAACAATATAGAATTTTACATTCATGGAAATATATTTATATGTAATACACATATCCTACCCCTACCTTCCCTAATAGACACCAAGATATTACTGGTTAGTTTTAGAAAAGAATTTTGAGGGAGTTTATAATTTTCTTTTATAATTATAAGCAATCACATTAGTGGTAGTGTTAACCCCTTTTAAATATTTATATAAAACAAATTTCTAATTTTCAAAAAAGAAACACCATTTTTTTTTAAAAAATGAAATAATTTATGATTTACTTTCAAAAAACCCCATAAATTCACATAACTCAATCACTCTCACCCACACGACATTAATATACACATTATTGATATAAAAAAAGTTTTGAATAAGTTTATTAACGAACTGAAAGTGACTAAAGTTATATTTCTATTGTAATTGTTGTTAATAGAATTGATTGATGAAAATACAATATTACATTGTTTGAAGTATGGATGTTCTACATTCGAATTATTGTTGATAATTAATCATATATTGGAAAGGATTAATTGGTTTGATAAATTTAATCTAATGAAGAAACATATGTGTGATGATTGTAGAGATATTATTATTGTCCAAAACATATGCCTAATTGCAATTGGAAATTTTAGTTTATTTACCACAATTGATGAAGTTATTATGATGATATTAACAATCATTATTTAGTTGAGGAAATATTAAACGTGAATGTGGGTAATATTTTGGTGATCTAGAATTATTAATCATTGAATAACAAATGAATAGGAATAATATAAAATAATAATTATTTTGAAGGAAGAAAAATTGGGTATGGTAGGCTTTTTTTTAGTTTGATTCGGTCTTTCTACATTGGTGAAATATTTGTTTTCATGTAATAAATGTTTAAAAAAATTCCTATAAAACAACCATCGAAGAGGATGGTCGACACTTATTACGTCGATGACTATCAATCATTAGTTAGTTGAGGAAATATTAAAAGTTCAAGTGGATAATATTATGATAATCTTGAATAATTAATCATTTAACGTAGAATACTATTTTTTCACAAGATGAATAAATTGGTATTGTTGGCATTGCTTCGTTAATGGGATGTGACTATGCCAAGCAGTGATATGTATTTCTCGGTAAAAAATATTAAATATCTATACACGCGTCATGTATTATAAGGGAAGGGGAATTTTGGCTCTATTTGAACATCAGATTATTCATTCCACACATAATATTGCATTAGTAAAATCTCAATCATGTGATCTGTATGATATGTATCTAGACCGTCCAATCACATCAACCGAGTAATGAAGGAATGACAACTGTGCAATAGTTTGATGAGTTTTTCTTGGTCGTCCGATATTATTAGCAAGCCGAATTCTTCCCCAAGCCAACCTGAGAGAACATGTTCATCTAGATCCCCATGCAACGATATCATTGTCAGGTACCGTGATCTCCCGGCATCATTTTATTGTTTTGATGATATTAATATGATTTAAATGGGACGAAACTTTTTTTACATCATACAAAGAATATCAAATAAAAGAAAACTGAAATGGATGAAAAAATTTCTTCAGAGACGGTGATGGTTTGTGGTAAGCACCGACCCTAGGGAAAGCCCAAAGAGCCCATGGGCTAGGGAAACACACACAAAATAATGAAAAAATAAAAAGAAATAGGCATCAATTTTTTATGTTTATTTTAGCTGTCAATTTATTTAATACAATATTTTTAATATTGGTCTGGGGAAAATGAATTCTCCGGGCCGTCATTGCATGGTACAACTACAAGCTGGTATGAAAAAGTTGAATGGGTCTCTCTATTTCAAGAATGTTTTGAGACAATTTATATTGCCTATAAATACTTCGACCTCGCTCATTATCTAAATGAGTTTTATTTCTCTTCTAATAGAATTTTTAGAGAGAAATACAGTCGTGGAAACACTCTAATTTGTGAAGGTGTATTCCGTGCAACAATTTATTGTTTAAAGGTGTAGAAGTCTGCATGGCTATTGATATTTGATTGGAATTGTCATTCCTCTTCTGCAATGTTGACATTTTTTCCATAGACTACATTGAAAAGGATACATAGAATCCACACATTTACATTACATGCGTGATGATACTGATTCTATGACTTAAAGGAAGAACAGTCAACAACAATGTGTCGTGCGCAAAAGAGTAATACGCACAAGGGTGTGTTTCGTCTAGTGAGTTCATAATAGCATGCATGTGTAGATGAATAACCATTTTAAACTATATGCATAATCTTATAGTAGATAACCCAAGTATCAAATGAAGTAAAGTAGAGGGTTTTTTATACTCTTTCTGAGTTTTTTTAAACCGTATAGGTTAATTTGTTTAAAAAAATACACCATAAAGGTGGCATCAACAATGTCGCCTTTGCACATAAACTCAAAGGAGGAATCGGCGATGCCTCATTTGTCCTAAAACAACAATAATATTTCTATTTCGATTATGCTTTTTATATATTTAAAATTTTAATGTTTTATTGTTATATTTTTATGGTTATATATATATATAACTAAATGTTTCAACATAATTTATCGTTTATTCAAGTACCTAAATTTCATATCTTATAAAATATAAACTATAAGACCAAATAGAATGAAATTTTAAACATATATTAAACATATAATAAGTTGTTGAAAATAAAAATAATTTCATAAAAAACGTTGATAAAAAATAATTTATAAGCTTTCTAATCCATCTAATTGAAACATAAAAATGTTTCAAGTACGTTACTTTGCTAACATAAAAAATACAATCTAGAAGACTGACATGAATGTCATTTTAAACATTGATTAAACATACAATAGGTTGTTGAGAATAAAAAAAATTTCTTAAAGAATGTTGATGAAAATAATTTATATGCTTTCTAATCCATCTAGTTGAAACTTAAGAATGTTTCAAGTACGTGACTTTTATAGCCTATATAATAAAAAATACAAGACAGATATGAATATGATTTTAAAAAATTCTTGAACATATAAAAAGTAGGAAAAAATTAAAAAAATCTGAAAAAGTATTGATGAAAAATAATTTATAAGTTTTCTAAACCACCTACATGAAAGGTAAAAAAAATTCCAGTATGTGACTTATCTAGCCTATATAATATAAACTATAAAACTGATATGAATGAAATTTTAAAAATTTGTTAGATATATAATAAGTAGTCAGAAATAAAATGAATTTCTTAAAAAATGTTGATAAAAAATAATTTACAAGCTTTTTAATCTACCTACTTTAAAAATAAGAATGTTTGAAGTATGTGTATTAGTTAGCCTATATAATATAAAATACATGACCGATAAGAATGAAATATTAAACATTGATTAAACCCATAATAAGTAGTCCAAAATAAAAATAATTTCTTACACAATGTTAATGTAAAATAATTTATATTCTTTATAATCCACCTAATTGAAACCTAAAAATTATTCATGTGCGTGCCTTTGATTGCCTATATAATATAAACTATAAGGATGATAAGAATAAATATATAAACATTGATTAAACATTAAACAAGTAGTTGAATTTTTAATTTTTAATTATATGGGTCTTATAGGACATATTTTATAGGCTTTCAATGTCAAGTAGGTGGCTTAGGATCCTCCTCGATATTTATTCTTTTCGCTCTCACATCTGAGTGACATTGTTTTTATACTATATAATTTTTAAGCTTTTATAGTTATATTCATGAAATTTACTAATTATGCCTATGTTTCAAATATTCAATTTTGAAAACTATAAAATAGAATCTATGCATAAAATATAAATGAAAACTGAAATATTGGATAAACATATAAGAAGAGCTAATAGTAATAATTATATTTTCATTTCAGTAGACCAAAAACATGTAAATGTACTTGTACAATCAATGTCTATGTCTATGTCTATGGTGAGGAGATTTTGTCCCACATGGTGGTCTGTGAATAAGATGTCTCCGTCAAGTGCACAGTAGAGTCTGATGACCTAGAGAGGGCTGATCCCCTAGCATTGGAAGGTGAACTGACAAATCCTATATCTTTGTGTCATAGGGAGGAGCTATCAACAACATCTCTTACTTCCCTCCATATCCTTCAACCACAAGGGAGGTAGACGAACCTTCTATCATCGTAGTGGGGAACCAAAACTACGATGGAGGTATACCCTAAGACATTGATGGATCTAGAACCAAATGATGCGATGGATAATGACCCCAAGGCTGTGATGGATCTGGAACCCAAGACAGAGAGAAATGAGGATATCCAATCTGGAAGATGGATCCCATTCCACTGGAAGCACGTCTTGAATCAGTTGATCATTGACTACCAGAGGTCCAACCTTTTCCTATGGAATCGGTGAGGCCTCACGTGCTGTACGACGCTATCTACGTCCCTGTGGTTGTGGCTCCATAGCACCTGCAGTAGCTTTTGGATGTTCCTCTGGGATAGGAACCTCCTCTCTCCAGGCCGGATACACGAAGGAGATCTCGGAAAGAGCATGAAAAGATGCCCTAACCTCCAGTGTTGTAGCATGGACAAATGCCCGGCTAAATACCCCTTCCTCCTCTTCAACACTCATGTGAACAAGATGCTCTGTGTGACTTCCTTGTATTGAGATTCAAATTGAATTAGAAAATGGATCAATAAAACAAACTAATAGAAATATATTGACTTACCATCCTCCGCATATCTATTCAGGTTTGGGTAATATATAGTATAGACTTCAGTCTATATCATGTCTCATAGTCAACCTATCTGAAAGAAAGAATCAATTCATAGGAACACATTGAATATGAATCTATTCATGTCTGTTCCAGCTGTTTTTAAATCTAGAATGTACTCTGGGAAAGTCCTCATCCTGTCTCTGTCAGTCTCGATGGCAACAGAATCAGCTGAGTACAGCAAAACAGGCGCATGACTCTGTAAGGAAGCTTCCACTCAATAATATGGAATTGGTTGAGGGGCACTACAGCCATAACATTCTCATGGCCAACAGTGCAATATGCTGGAAACTGGTCCACAATACTCCAGTATGGAAGCCATGAAATCTGAAATGACTTGTGAATTTATCAAAAAAACACCTAACTAAACAAAATAATTGATGTTGTTATTTAATATGTTAGACAGTGATAGATTTTATATACATACCTGAAAAGGTTAGAGATAGTTCAACTGGAGTTGATATAATCCCCCAATTGTTGCCTCGGAACCACGTCAAAATTGTGTCGTTGACACCACCTATAAAATACATCATCGTTAGTAAAAAATAATGATAAATTAAATTCAATAACTCATAGTATCATCAGAAATAAATAGAAATGAATGAACGTACCAGGTTCCATGCAGAGCATCATGTAGCACCTCCATCTCAACCGATAGACCAACAAACTCATGGAGGAATGTGGAGTTGCGCTCTCATGCCCACATCAAAATAAGGATGACGCATGCTCCGAGACCTGTGCGGTCCCTGTGGGATAGCCTACATAATTCTCTATATGAGTATGCCAAGCAGGATGATCCTTAGCTATACATCCTAGCCCGATCAAAGTCTTATAGTACGGGTAGATACATCATGTGAACATGCATCCCCGAGGGATCATTATACATGGTCCCGCCAATGAGCTATAATATACATGCATGGGAATAAAAAATGGCAGTATGTTCATCATCATCATCTTGTAAATGTGAAATCATCCCCTCCAACCAAGTAATTCATATGGACCCCCAATCTGTATCCATATGTTTAGACATAATATGCACACCTAACAAGCAATGAGAAAGGTCACGACAAGCTGCACGGGTGAGTCCAATAACAGGTCTCCCCTCGATATGATGACTGAGAAGCACTGCCACAACCTGGAGGGTGATGGTCATCTCTCCCTTAGGTAGGTGGAATGTGTGTGTGTCTGGTCTCCACCTCTCAACAAGTGTAGCAAGTAAGTGGTGGAATAAAATGTGAAATTTGATGTGGCATGGGCATAGAAGCCATCACGATGCAAGTATGATCTAATGATATGTAGAGGCTCCCTATGATGATTATGGCGTACTCGACGCACCCTGATCGATCAATCCACACAACCCTCTAACACGACATAGGAAATATAGGCCTGCTCCTGAGTGAGTATTATGATATCATCCATCTGCATACAAAAAAATTAAATTATTCTTAAGTATAAAATGTAAATATAACGTTACGTTTAGAGTAATTTTATGACTTGTAGAATACAAGAGATGACATTTTTTCAAATTGTTTAATGAAGTTGTTTTTAAAAAAAGAAATATAATTCTCCATTCCATTTGGTTCTTGAAAGCACGCATGTTTTTATAAAATTTTTATGGTTAATAGGGTATTTTAATATTAGGTATGTTTCACTAAGATATACATTTTTTTAATAATGGAATAAGGTTTTTTAGAATCGTAGAGACAATATTTCTAAATAAATGGGTCATGAATTTTGTAAGATGTATTTTGGAGGAGCATTATTATTAACTAACTATGGATTGGATTAAAATAAACCATGTGAATCAGTAATTATGTATTTGGAATTTATATAATTATCTATATTGAATAACTTATTTGAATCATTAAGACAACATTATATCGTTATATAATAGTTTAGTAAAATATCAAACACATAATGTTATCAAAAACCATGGTAAAGGGAATATGTTTTGTGGATAGGGATTAGGTTTGAGGATTTATTGTTTAGAATTTTGATATTAAGGTTTAAGAACGATGTTCTTGGGTAAAGTGTATTTCTTTTGGATTTTAGAGTTTAGAAAAGAGTGAAAAATAGAAGAGATAACAACATTTAATTTAACATATGTGTTATGTTTTCTACTTTTGGATTTATGAAATAAATTCTACTATATATGATTTTATTCATGGAATTGGGAGAAAATTAATTCATGAAGGCATGCATGTTTTTATTAATGATTTAAGATTAATAGGCTATTTTGATACAAGATATGTGTCACTATGATAATCATTTTTGAAATAGTGGAATTTTGATTTATATAAATGTAGAGACAATATTTCAAAATTATTGGGTCCTGAATTGGGTTAGATATATTTTGGAGGAGCCATATGATTAAATAAGTATGGATTTTATTTAGATCAACCATGTGAATTACTAATGATGTTTTTGGAATTTATCTTATTATATATATTGAATAACTTATTCTAATCATTATGATATTATTATTTCTTTATATAAATGTTTATTAAAATATATGACACATAATTTAATGAAAAACCATGGTAATGGGAAGATGTTTTTGCGTTAGGGTTTAGTTTTGAGGGTTTAGGGTTTAGAATTTTGATATTAAGGTTTAGGAATGATGTTTTTGGGTTTAATGTTCTGCTTTTGGGTTTTGGGGTTTAGAAAATCGAGAAAAAAAGAAGAGTTAACAACATTTAATTTAAAATATGAGAATGTCACAATGAGGGAAATGCATCATTCTGGATGAGACTGTGAACTCCAAACAACAACAACAGGGTATCGATTCTAGTTATAAGCTTCAGTATGATATATCACACATCTCAAACTATACCCTTATTCTTGAGGCCATTACATCCCATTACGCATCCTAACAGCCTTTTGTAACACCAGAGTATTTTATGAGAAATATTTTGTTTTTAGGTTATATAAATCATCAAAGAAATCTTTCACTACACACAACACTAGCTTTACTTTCTTTACACGCAACTGCGATCTTCCTCGATAGCTTGCGTCGTACGCAATACCGGGATTCACTAAACAACGATATATTATTATGGTCTATCTGTTATGAATAGTATTAACTACATTTTGAATTTTATTACATTATTATTCATCTTGCACATTTTCTAGAACATGGTAAGAGAACAAAATAAATTTTTCATGTAAAATAAGTATTTTTTAAAAAATGCAGTTTTGTCACCTTTTTATGGTGCACCCACATTAAATCTAGTTTTGGACATGATTATAAGTTCAATTTAACAAAATAAAATTCTTCTTTTGAATCAGGGTATAAAAAATTACTTTGGATAAATTTTTTATATTTTTCTGATAACTTTCATATTATGATGATTAGTAAAAATACAATAATTTTTAATTAAAAACAACTTTTTTCATTGAGATAATTTTTATGGATAAATTATAATATTTAATGGTTTTAATGTATAAATAGAATATATTTTTACCATTTAATATAATTTATGTCATTAGCATTAATTTCACATTGAATTCATAGGTAAAAATATTTCAATCTTTGGCAATGTTTTAACTTCTAAAACCCATTTTCTTAACAACGAGATTTATTTTAAATTAATTACTTCAACTTATATGTCTTTAATTTTTAGAAATGGATTCCATATTCAGAATCAGTGTGTCCATGTTATGTTAACATGCTACTTTTTTATTTTTGGGCACTATGAATAGTAACTACGGTAAATTTTATTTACCATAGTTAAAAGTAAATCGAGTAATTAAGGGTAGATATAAGATTATAAAATTACCCTAACACCTTCCAAAATCCTATTGGATGGCTAAAAGTCGACCAATATCACCTAAGGTTTGGATTAGATTCATTTAATGGACTTTTTTCCGTGAAAATAATTTAATTATTATTAAAACCAAAGAATATGATAACATGTCACTTTCTTAAATCTTATAAGTATAATAATTTTAATATAGTGATAAACATAATGAATCTTAGAACATGAATAGTCTCAAGAAATATAATAAAATTATCTACATCATAGGAATTTATTTAGAATTTTTAGGGATTAAATAATTATCTTTAAATATGACACAATAGTGATGTTGAAATTATTTTATTAATTAAAATATCAAATAAATGGTTTTAAAAATATTAAAATAAATATTATATGAACTATTTAATGTTCTCCACTAATTTTATAAAACCATATGACATTTTATAGATCTATTAAAGCTTTTAGTTCGAACATATCTTTTGTAAATATTTTATTTAAATCCAAATAAATGAATAGTGTCAAAATTGACACTATTGGTATTTTATAAAAATAACATATTTTAAAAATGTTTAAAAATCACAAAAATATTTAAAAAACATAAATTAATATTTATATGGTCGAAAATGTCATAAAGTGTCAAATTATGGAAAATTCACAACACATATGTAATTATTTATAATAATTAAAAATTTAGAATATTATTACCACAAATAAAATTAAATTGATAAATAATGATAAATCAAGATGATAATGTTTAAAATAAATTCCTAACATGTCTAAATTTTACTGGTTGATGGGATTAAAACAATATATCATCTAATCTTAGGATATGAGTCATTTTGGATGTTTTTATGTGGGGATGGGATTTAATATAAACTAATATTTCTTATATTTCCAAAGGTGCCCCTCTCCTCCCTTATAAAAGGGAACCTCCTCCCTCTCCTCCTCACACCAATTTTATCCTTCACGCTCAGCCAGTCCCTGCCCATTTCACATCCCCACTTCCCCCAAAACAACCTATAGGTCCTGGTATTCTTCATAGACCAATTTTAGTGCCCTAAGAGGAGGTCTCAAAGAGGCGCTTCAAAGAAGAGGTAATGCCCGTTTCCGATTCATTTATCCTTATTTCTTCTTCCACTTCTTCTTATTTAGTTGTTTCATTATTAAGTAATAACATCAGTATGACTCATATACTGATATGTTATTATAAGTATGAAACAACCCTATTTCACCATCTATCCATCCTACGGAAAATTAATTCACCGCGCGTGCGTACGTACGGAATACTGTCTCCACGCCGTGGTGTAATCTATTTTCCTCCACCACCTTACATGGATCGGTATAATGGTGTAAATAATAACTATATATTATTATTTTAATGTGATATTGATTCTTAAATAGTATACATACACTCCAATACAATTCCACGATCACGGGAACGATATCATCACTCGTGCGTACGTACGGAATACCGTCTCCACGATGTGATGCGACTTGTTCTACATGATCATCATTGCATAATGATTATATAAATGAATTGAATAAATTGAATGAATGAATATGATATATATTACACTAATACCATTCTGGAAATGATTTATCTATAACATAAATATAAGAATAAGAATTTATTCGACAAAACACGCATAAGAACAAAAAGTAATAAACACCCGAATAACAAGTAGTAATGAAATATTTCTAATAAGAATCTAATAATATGACCATATATGATATCATAACAACATGTATGACTCTAGAATAAGTCAATAACATTATTTAAATCATTATACATGAGGTTCGGACACTTACGAAGAAAATCGGACCTAAGGTATGGGAAAATATCACAATCTCATTTTTATCCAAGATTGTTTATACTTTGGTATTTACTGGGGTGTATTTTATCATCCACATCTATGTTACCTCAATATGTAATATTATTTCCATCCACCTACAATTTTTTAAATCCAATTTTATCCTTCGGTTAGTTTTTATTAAATGATATGAAAGGAATCTTTTGTCATTTTTCGTACGAGGTACTTTTTGACTTTTCCAGCCAAAGTACGGGAAGAATGTTTTTTTAACATATACGAAATGAATGGATTTTAAAAAATTATTTCCAAGAATATTCCTTTACAATTTTTCATGTTTATTTTTAATCAACTTCTTTTAGTTTAAAATTGTGTGACATGTTAAGAACGGAAAAATATTTTTGAAGTAGAAATGATATTTTCCTCAAGAATGGAGTTCATGTTTTTTTATCAAAATTATTTTCCATATAAGATAATATAGGGTTATGTTTCTATCACTATTATTACATTGATTTTATTATGTTGTGATGGAATTATTTTTATTAATTCCTTTATCTTGTATGAATTGTTTTATGATGTCATGATGTTTAAGAATCCTATTTTTTATTAGATGAGTTATGCTATGATGTATGGTTTATGATTTTGTGGAACACATAAGAATGGTATCATTATTTTATGGGTGGGACCTATATCTCCCTACAATTCATTGGGTAATGATTTTATATCAAATGAGATACACATGGCTGGAACGGCAGGTTAAACCGGTTCAGTAAAACAGGACTGAAACATGGAGTGAACTCGGTTCTGAAATGGACTTTGTGCACTAACATAGTCTTGGAAATGATTCTTGACTAATAAGAAATGATTCTCTATGATTATGTGTGTATTCCACAAAGTTTCATGTTTTATGTTATGATTATTGAGATTACATTTCACTACCATGATTTATCCCATGTTATGAAATTATGATCTCTTTTGCACGATAAGATTTTCAATATTTTATGTTCTTATGAATTTGATGTAACTGATATTTATTTTGTTTAACATTACTGAGCATTTGAGCTCACCCTTTTGTATGTTCTCATTTCCCAGGTCAAGAAGAAGGGTATTAAGTAATATATTCCAAAAAGGGACTATAGATATGATGAAATAAATGGGAGACTGTGTAGATGCTTTATGAACCAGTTGTTTATGTTTCAAAGTTTCTAAAGAAACTATACCTATACGGTACTTTAATGGTTTTGTTATATGTTATAATATGTATGCTTCAATTTTGAAGTATTAACCATGTATGTAAAGTATGGGTTGTTATAGTTGGTATCAGAGGAAAGGTATAGTCAACTATTGGAAACTAGGATGTGAAATCCTTAGTAAGAACCCAAAGGATAAGTCTAAGCATAGAACACAATCTTAGTGTTTTAGAAATGTCCATGAACAACCTATGATAAGACCATAAGTGTGAAACCGTGTTAATGCGGAATGCGACGGGAAATGCAATGATTGTCCCCCTGAGAAACCAAACGTTATGTTAGTTGGAATGAAAAATCTTGTATCCATGCTCACAAAACTTTCTCAAGCTATGAATCATGTATGACTTTCAAATGAGAAAAGGAAGGAGAAACATTCTATCGAATCCTTCATGAGGTAGCATCCACTTTCATTTAGTGGGTCTTCTGATCCATTAGTGACTGAATAATGGATCATTACCACTGAAAAGATATTTTCAGTTCTTCAATGTTCTGAACATGATAAAGTCATCTTAGCAGTGTATCATTTGGAAGGTGATTCTGATCAATGGTGGAATATTATTAAGAATACAAGGCAATGGGATGAAATTGAGTCCATGGAATGGGATGAGTTCAAGAACTTATTTTTCAATACGTATTTCCCTTGTATTCTTAGAAAAAAGATGGAGAAAGAGTTTCTTGAACTAAAGCAAAACGATGATGAATCAGTTGGTACCTACGAAGAAAATTTTACAAGAATTGCAAGGTACGCTTCCGTAATTATTATCCAGCCAGAGAGTCAGATCGATCGATTCTTTAGTGCCTTAAAACCAAGTCTTCAAAGGGCGTTAGCCATAAGGGACTTCAATAGCTATGAGGAAATTGTATGATGTGCTCTCAAGGTTGAGATAGAGATTAGTGTAACCCATCAGTCACATGGGTTTGATAAGAAGAAGAAAATAGAATTCAAAGGAAAATGTAAATACCACACTGAAAAGAAGATTAATTTTTCATTATACTCAAAGTGTGGAAAGAAACATTGAGGAAATTGTCTAAATAGGACAGGAAAATGTTATAAGTGTGGAAAACAAGGTCATCGGGCAATTGAATGTCGAAATAATGGGAAGAAGATGTCTAATGATGCAAACAAAGGAAGGGATACACAGAATGAACCTACTACACATCAATGTTTCAAGTGAAAGGAGATGGGGAATTATGCCAATCAATGCGCAAATCCAAGGGTTAATGATGATGATCGACTTAAACAAAATCTTATAGACAAGGACAAAGGAAAGTCACATGCAATTACTATCGGCGATATGGAGTACGACAACAAAGTGGTGAGAGGTACACTTACCATCCACTCTAAAGTAGAAAATGTTTTATTTGATTCTGGATCCACCCACTTTTTTATATATGAATAATTTTCAAAGGGTATCACTGTATTATGTCAGAAATTTGTTGTTGAGTTAGTTGTGACAACTCATAATGGCACAACAGTCGCATCAAAAGTTTACAATTCTACTCCGATTGAAGTTTGTGGGAAAGTGATTCCTGAAAATCTTGTGATCCTTCCTATAGTTGAATTTGATGTGATTCTTGGCATGGAATGACTTTCTTTATATGGAGCTCATATCAATTTACAAAGAAGGGAAGTCACATTTCATATTCCAGATCAATCTATGATCATCTATCGATGAAAGAGTGAACATAACATTCTAGTGGAAATTTCATCCATCTTATGGGTCTTGATTCCACTAAATGAAGGTTATTTATCTAAAATGGTTGGAGAGAAACTAACAATTAATAATATTACCATTGTACGGGAATTTGATGATGTCTTTCCAGAGGAATTGACAGGTCTTCCACCAAATCGTGAAGTTGAGTTTTCAATAGAACTCGTACCGGGTGCTTTGGCTATTTCAAAGACACCTTATATAATGGCCCCAATTGAGTTGCAGGAATTGAAGAAGCAACTCCAAGAGAATCTTGATAAAGGATTCATACACCCTAGTGCGTCACCTTGGGGAGCACCTGTTCTGTTTGTTAAGAAGAAAGATGGATCAATGAGACTCTGCATTGATTATCGTAAACATAACAAGATCACAATCAAGAAAAAATATCCTCTCCCATGCATTTATGACCTATTTGACCAACTACGTGGAGATCAATACTTTTCCATGATTGATCTTTGTTCAGGGTATCATCAATTAAGGTTCAAAAGAGAGGATATAAAAAAGGCGGCTTTCCGTACATGGTATGGACACTATGAATTTATAGTGACTCCATTTGGTCTTACTAATGCCCCTCCTATCATCATGGATCTGATGAATAGATTCTTTAGAGACTATCATGATCATTTTGTGGTAGTCTTTATAGATGATATTCTTGTCTATTCAAAGAGCAAGGAAGAACATGACGATCACTTCAGAATTGTATTAAATACCATAAGAAATGATAAGCTTTATGCCAAATTTACCAAGTGTGAATTTTGGATTCAAAAAGTTTCATTTTTGGGTCACATAATCTCAAAAGAGGGGATATCTGTGGATCCATCAAAAACAGAGGTTATCGAAAGATGGTCGAGACCAACAACAGTAACTGAGATCTGATGTTTTCATGGTTTGGTTGGATATTACCAATATTTTGTGAAATATTTTTCAAGGCTATCTAACCCACTCACCATGTTGACTTGAAATGGAGTTAAGTTTGTTTGGATGGAGGAATGTGAAGAAAATTTCAAAGATCTAAAAACGAGGTTATCCAGTGCACCTGTTCTCACACTACCTTGCAGTGGAGAAAGGTTTGTGATCAACAGTGATGCGTCCAAGAAGGGACTGGGATGTGTTCTAATGAAAAATGATATGGTGATAGCTTATGCCTCACGACAGTTTAAAATCCATGAGAAAAATTATCAAACACATGATTTGGAGATTGCTGCAGTAATATTTGCATTAATGATTTGGAGGCATTACCTTTATGGTGAAAGGTGTGATATTTATACTGATCATAAAAGTCTAAATTATGTTTTCACACAAAAGGAGCTTAATATGCGCCAAATAAGATGGTTGGAGCTGATTAAGGATTACGACTGCTCCGTTCATTACCACCCTGGGAAAGCAAACAAGGTGGCAGATGCATTAATTCCACAAGACCAGGTTAGCTTATCCATGATGAGGATCACAAAATATCCAATATTTATGGATTTAAAAAGGATGGATCTTGGAATTATAATGGAAGGGGAAAATTGTATCTTTCTCAAATGAATGTTCAACCATCTATACATGTGATGATTAAAGAGGAACAGAAAGAAGATGTGGAGTTACAAAAGATGGTGAGAAATATACCTGAATTCATCCTTGATTTTGATGGGATAATAAAGTTCAGGAATCGGGTTTGTGTTCCTCCAATACCAAGATTAAAGAAGGAGCTGCTGGATGAGGCTCACAGTTCTTCATTCTCTATTCATCCGGAAAGCACAAAGATGTATAGGGATCTGAAAGAGTACTTCTGGTGGGATGGCATGAAAAGATATTTTGCTGAATATGTCTCTTGATGCTTGTTTTTTCAGACAGTTAAAGCTGAGAGACAGAAGTCTAAGGGGATGTTACAACCATTACCCATACCTGAATGAAAATGGGAAAACATCACTATGGTCTTTCTCACCATATTTCTTAAAACATCCAAAGGCAATAATGCTATCTAGGTCATAGTTCATCGTCTTACAAAGTCTGCACACTTTATTGCTAATAGAGAGGATTTCTCTCTAGATCAGATTGCCAGGATATATGTAAATGAAGTTGTAAAAATGCATGGAGTTCCACTTTCTATTATATCTGATCGGGTTCCATGGTTTACCTCAATGTTCTGGAGAAGTCATCAGCATACTCTGGATACATAGTTAAGTTTCAGCACTAGTTATCATCCTCAGATAGATGGTCAGCCTGAGAGGAAAATTTAAACTCTAGAAGATATGTTGAGAGCTTGCTCTACAGATTTCAAAGGTTGTTGGGATCAACACCTACCTTTGGTGGAATTTTCTTATAATAATAGCTTTCTCTCCAGTATTCAGATGGCTCCTTAGGAAGCTCTCTATGGAAAGAAATGCAAGACTCTAACTTTCTGGGATGAAGTTGGGGAATGAAAGCTATTAAAACCTGATCTCGTTGATGAAATGGCGGAAAAGGTAAGATCTATTCAACAACACATAAGAGCAGCTCAGAGTCGACAGAAAATTTATGCCGACAACCAAAGAAAATACCTAGATTTTGAAGTGGGTGATAAAGTGTTCTTACGAATATCTCCCCAGAAGAGGGCCATGAGATTTAGAAAGAAGGGAAAGTTGAGCCCTAGATATATTGGTCCTTTTGAAATTTTTGATCATGTTGGGAAGGTAGCTTACCGATTGGAGCTTCCACCGACTCTCTCTCAAGTTCACGATGTGTTCCATGTATCTCTCCTAAGAAAGTACATACCAAATCCTTCACATGTACTCAGCTTAGAAGTTATACCTCTAGAGAATGATCTTTCTTATAAAGAACAACCGATAGAGATTCTATATTTTAGCGAAATTGTCCTACGGAACAAGACCACTCGCTTGGTGAAAGATTTATGGAGGAACCACCAATTAGAAGAAGCTACATGTGAGCTTGAGGATATGATGAGAGAGAGGTATCCTCATCTGTTTGTTACAAAGTGACGAATTTTGAGGGCGAAATTCATTTTAAGGGGTGGGGGTAGAATGTAACACACAAGACTTTTATGAGAAATATTTTGTTTTTATATTATATAAATCATCAAAGGAATCTTTCACTACACACAACACTAGCTTGACTTGCTTAACACGCAACCGCGACCATCCTCGATAGCTTGCGTCGTACGCAATACCAGGTTTCACTAAACAACGATATATTATTATGGACTAGACGTTATGAATAGTATTAACTAAATTTTGAATTTAATAACATTATTATTTACCTTACACATTTTCTATAAAATTGTAAGAGAAGAAAATAAATTTTTCGGGTAAAATAAGTATTTTTTAAAAAATGCATTTTTGCCACCTTTTGATGGCACACCCACATTAAATCTAGTTTTTGACATGTTTATAAGTTCGATTTGACAAAATAATTTAATTCTTTTGAATCAAGGTATAAAAATTTACTTTGGATAAATTTTTGATATTTTTCTGGTAACTTTCATATTTTGATGAATAGTAAAAATACGCTAATTTTTAATTAAAAAAAACTTTTTTCATTGAGATAATTTATATGGATAAACTATAATATTGAATGGTTTTAAAGTATAAATATAATATATTTTTACAATTTAATATAATGTATGACATTAGCATTAATTTCACATTGAATTCATAGGTAAAAACATTTCAATCTTTGGCAATGTTTTAACTTCTAAAACCCATTTTCTAAACAACGGGATTTATTTTAAATTAATTACTACAACTTATATGTTTTGAATTTTGAAAAATGGATTCCATATTCGGAATCAGTGGGTCCAAATTATGTTATTTGGCTACTTTTTATTTTTGGGCATTATGAATAGTAACTACGGTAAATTTTATTTGCCATAGTTAAAGGTAAATCAGGTAATTAAGGGTAAATATAAGATTATAAAATTACCCTAACACTTGCCAAAATCCTATTGGATGACTAAAAGTCAACCAATTACACCTAAGGTTCGGATTAGATTCATTTAATGGACTGTTGTCCATGAAAATAATTTAATTATTATTAAAATCAATGAATGTGACAACTTGGAACTTTCTTAAATCTTATACGTATAATAATTTTAATTTAGGGATAAACATAATGAAACATCGAACATGAATAGTCTCCAGAAAGCTAATACAATTATATACATCATACGAATTTATTTATAATTTTTAGGGATTAAATAATTATCATTAATTATGACACAATAGTGATGTTGAAATTATTTTATTAATTAAAATATCCAATAAATGGTTTTAAAAATATTTAAATAAATATTATATGAACTATTTAATGTTCTCCACTAATTTTCAATAAACTGAAGAAATTTTATGGATCTATTAATTCTTTTAGTTTGAACATATTTTCTGTATTTATTTTATTTAAATTCAAATAATTGAATAGTGTTATAATTGACACTATTGTTATTTTATAAAAATAACATATTATAAAATTGTTTAAAATTCAGAAAAATATTTAAAAATTATAAATTGAATTTATATGGTCTACAATGTCATCAAGTGTCAAATTATGGAAAATTAACAACACATATGTAATTATTTATAATAATTTAAAATTTAAAATATTATTAACACAAATAAAATTAAATTGATAAATAAGGATAAATCAAGTTGATAATTTTTAAAATAAATTCCTAACATGTCTAAATTTTATTGGTTGATGAGATTACAAGCCGATCACATCTAATATTCAGATATGAGTCATTTTGGATGTTTTTATGTGGGGTTGGGATTTAATATAAACTAATATTTCTTATATTTCCAAAAGTGCCTCTCTCCTCCCTTATAAAAGGGCACCTCCTCCCCCTCCTCCTCACACAAATTTGGGCCTTCAAGATCGGTCAATCCCTGCCCATTTCACTTCCCCACTTCCTTAGAAACATCCTAGAGGTCCTGGTCTTCTTCAAAGACCAATTTTAGTGCCCTAAGAGGAGGTCACAAAGAGGCGCTTCAAAGAAGAGGTAATGCCCGTTACCGATTCTTTCATCTTTATTTCTTATTCCACTTATTCTTCTTTAGTTTTTTCACTATGAAGTAATAACATCAGTATCACTCATATACTGATATGTTATTATAAGTATGAAACAACCCTATTTCACCATCTATTAATCCTACGGAAAACGAAATCATGTCACGTGCGTACGTACAGAATACCGTCTCCACACCGTGGTGTAATCTATTCTCCCCACCACCTTAATTGGAAGGGTATAATGGTGTAAATAATAACTATATATGATTATTGTAAAGTGATATTGATTCTGAAATAGTATAAATACACTCCCATACAAGTCCATGATCACGGGAATGATATCATCACTCGTGTGTACGTACGGAATATCGTCTCCACGATGTGATGTGACTCGTTATACCTGATCTTCATTGCATAATGATTACATAAATTAATTGAATGAATGAATATGATATATATTACACTAATACCATTATTTAAATGAGGTATCTATAACATAAGGATAAGAATAAGAATTTATTCGACAAAACACGCATAAGAACAAAAAGTAATAAACACCCAAATTACAAGTAGTAATGAAATATTACTAATAAGAATCTAATAATACGACCATATAAGATAACATAACAATATGTATGATTCTAGAATAAGTCAATAACATTATTTAAATCATTATACAAGAGTTTCAGACACTTACGAAGCAAATCGGACCTAAGGTAAGGGAAAATATCACAATCTTATTTTTATCCGATATTGTTTATACTTTGTTATTTATTGGGGTGTATTTTATCATCCACTTCCATGTTCCCTCAATATTTAATATTATTTCCATCCACATAAAATTTTTTAAATCCAATTTTATCCTTCGGTGTGTTTTTAGTAAAAGATATGAAAGGAATATTTTGTCGTTTTTCGTACGAGGTACTTTTTGACTTTTGCGGCCAAAGTACGGGAAGAATGTTTTTTAACTTATACGACATGAATGGATTTTTAATACATTATTTCCATGAAGCTTCCTTTAAAATATTTCATGTTTATTTTTAATCAGCTTCTTTTATTTTAAAATTGTATGACATGTTAAGAAAGGAAAAATGTTTTTGAAGTAGAAAGGATATTTTCATCAAGAATGGAGTTCATGTTTTTTTATCAAAATTATTTTACATATAAGATAATATAGGGTTCTATTTCTATCCCTTTTATTACATGGATTTGATTATGTTGTGATGGAATTATTTATATAAATTCCTTTATCTTATATGAATTGTTTTATGATGTCACGATATTTTAAATCCTATTTTTAAGTACACGAGTTCTGCTATGATGTATGGTTTATGATTTTGTGGCACTCATTAGAATGGTATCATTATGAGATGGGTGGGACCTATATCTCCCTACAATGCATTGGGAAAAGATTTTATATCTCATGAGATACATGGCTGGAACGGCAGGTTAAATCGGTTCAGTGAAACAGGACTGAAACGAGGAGTGAACTCAGTTCAGAAATGGACTTTGTCCACTAAGATAGTCTTGGCAATGAGTCCTGAATAATAAGAAATGATTCTCTATGATTATGTGTGTATTCCAAAATGTTTCATGTTTTATGTTATGATTATTGGGATTGCATTTCACTACCATGATTTATCCCATGTTATGAAATTATGATCTCTTTTGCAGGATAAGATTTTCAAAATGTTATGTTCTTATGAATTTGATGTAATTGATATTTCTTTTGTTTAACCTTACTGAGCATTTGAGCTCACCCTTTTGTATGTTTTCTTTTCCCAAGTTAGGAAGAAGGGTATTAAGTAAGATATTCCAAAAAGGGACTTTGATATGATGAAATAAATGGGAGACAATGTAGATGCTTTATGAACCTGTTGTTTATGTTTCCCAGTTTCTAAAGACACTATACCTATACGGTCCTTTCATGGTTTTGTTATATGTTGTAATAATTATGCTTCAATTTTGAAGTATTAACCATGTATGTAAAGTATGGGTCTCTATACCTTCGATCTCCCCTGAGGAAACAATTGATTGATGTCTGGTATCACTATCTACTAGCCTTCGGGAATTGAGAAATAACGATACACCCCAATAGGTGTCCATGGTGAAACATAACAGTTAGCAATGGTATCCATCCAGTATACTGGATCCACATATTTTTACCATAATATGTTCATAGAATCACATGCTGCGATGGTGTGTGTTTATGTAAATCATATGGACTGAATGTTTCCACATTCACATTGCCTTGTTTCTTGTAATACCACCATTCTTTCACCGATGCGATTTGTGATCGGGTCTGAACGATCTTGAACTTCAAATCGAGAGTCTTCCCATCAAATAAGTCTGACATTATAACCAAAAGATTATTCAATAATGTTTTCAATATCTCGTTGAAAGTGTCTTCCGTATCTTATCCCCTGTTGTATTCCATCTGATGCTTGTTTTATTCTATAAACAATGTACTTCATGCATCGATATAATGCCTTTAGAAATAGGGAATTTATAGGTAGCTTGAAAATCCCTTTGAAGACACCATTGATGCACTGCACAATGTTTGTAGTTAGGTGTACGTACCTCTTCCCCCAGTCATATGGCAATGTCCATTTTTCATTTGGAATCCACATCATATAATCATATACTTCTTGATAGGAATGGAGAGTTTGTTCAAAACATTCTTCAAACCATAGTGGATCTGACTCATATGTTATATTTACTATGGAATGTTTTGTGAACTATATAGCTGCAGTTCCTCTAAATGTGAAATCTCTTTGTTATTTGTTTTAATACATCTTTACTAGGAAAATTCATTCCAATGTATAAGGTATTGTCCAACTCACTAAACCTATCTTGTACAACTCTAAGGAACTCAGTTTCCGGTGTGGGAACATTACTGCCCAATTCAGGCACACATGACCTTGATTCTGAGCAAGATGAAAGGAGTGGTGGATGATTTATTGTAGATAGAGGTTGATGTAAAACTAAGGCATTTCTTGAAACCCCATTCCTAATATCTGTTGATGCCTTCTCATCAGCACTGTTTTCACCGTATGACCCGTCATTACGAAACTCCTCATCAGAGGTCGGATTGACATATATATCTGGGAGATCATCTAGGTTGTCCTCTTCTGTTGCATCATTTGGAATAGGTTCAAATTCTAGGGGTGGACTTTCATCAACCACACTTGTAATTCAAAATCTTTATACAACTGGACGTTGTTGTTTTATAGTAGAAACATCAATGTATAACTCTATAATGGTGTCATCTGACCACTGAGAAGATAAATTAATTTCTTGGACCCACTGCACATCAACAACCAATGGAAAATCTAGATTCCACTAGGTTTCCAAGAATTGAAAATTAATATAGCTAGTATATTTGATCTCTTTATTGGGTCCCAGATTTAAGGAACCATGAATTCTCTCTTAAAGGTCACTTATGGTTACTCAATCAGCTATACTAACCACCGTTAATGGTGGAATACTGTAAGATGCTCCTTAATCAGTTTGAATAACCTCCCCATATCAGTACACAATGGAAAACATGACTCTCTATGTCAAAAACATTCTTTCATCAAAATTATGAAAGTGTATCAAATATTAAGAATGATGGTTGACCATATAATATTTTTTAGAATTAAAATTTTGTATTCCTTTCCGTACTAAAAAATTAGTTATTCTTTAATCATTAACCATATTATATTCATCAGTTAATTATAAATAACTAATCATATGTATTCATTTTTAATCCTAAGTTATCAATAAAAAATCTATAATTACTCATTACTAATAATTTTTATTATATCTAAAAAATATATACCTAATTAAACTACTTAATACATAACATATTTAATTGCTAATAATAACTTTTTTGACTAATCACCCTTTCTTTAATCACTGCTTAATCATCATTAAGTTATTTTTTAATTATTTATCCTTTAATTCTTAATCATATTATATTCATTAGTAAATTATAATTAACAAATCATATGTATCCATTTTTATTCTTCTGTTATCATTAATTAATATATAAGTTTTCATTACTATTAATAAGTATTATTTCTAAACTATATATGTAACACCCCAACCCCAATTATCCATAGTCGTTGCATTATTATGTATCATTGGCATGATCACAAAAGATCATGTCTCAAATGATCGTTTAGTTTAGTAGCCTTGGAAGTACTAGATACATTCATAAGGTTTACATTCCATCATAAAATGGAAAACTACAACAACGTTGTTTCCATAGACAACACTAAGAACCCATACTATCTCTGCATGTCAGTCATAATATACTTTTTCGCATCCTAGAAAAAATAAAACATAAAAAGGGGTGAGCTGAGATTCTCAGTAAGGATAACAATATAGCGTAAACTTTCATAAATATCCATAAACATGTAAAGAAATGTATAGAACTAAAACCTGAGACTTTTAAACATGAACTTCAGCATAATATGGAAAAGTTAAAATAAAAATAATTCCATTTACTTACTCAAGTGTATATTCCACTAGTCGAATAATCAAATGCAATACCAATTGCCACTTTCATAATGATGGAATGCATAATGCAAGACCTTCATAACCACATCATCAAGGCATTATGCCAAGAATAAAAATAATATTTTTTCAAAGCCTTGTTCCAAGACACTAGTTTGTCTCATGAGACCTACCTATGCATCGAGGATCTATAACGGGCTTCACCTGTCACTTACTAAGTCCAATGCATTTTTTATATGAAAAGGTTTAAACATTACATAAACATTTGTATTAACATTGGCATACAAAATGTCACCAAATTATCCATAAACCATGGTTGGTATGAAATAACACATCCACAATTAAACATATCACAAAACCTTCAATATAATATGGAAGTTTTGTATCATAATAAATCAACTTCAAAAAAACATAAAATCCCTCAATGGATGTTGACAGTGGTGAAATCAAAACCTTTTTAGAGAAATATATGTTTTTATTTTGAAATCATTTAACGGTCACATAATTATAAAATAAATCATTTATATTGGAAAATATTCTTATAATATTGTAAGGGAAGCTTCGACGATGTTCTAACGGCAGAAAATAGTTGCACCTTCCGTATAAGTTAAAATACATTATTACATTAAATTTGCCGAAAAATGTCAAAATGTACATTTTTTGGAAAATGACAGAAATAATCCCTTATAAACATCTTATAAAATTCAAACAAGGGTATAATGGAATTTAACCCATATTATATAAAATATTATTAATGTTTTGAAATACATTTTTAAAAAACATGGATTTGGATGATAAAGACGCCCATGTAGATAATTACGTATAAACAATCTCAGATAATGAAGAGATTGTAGAATTAACCATTAACATGTGATTTTCATTGTTCGATGGTAGGTTAACCTCCTATATAATGGTGAAATAATTTTTATTAAATTATACATCAATAATATACATTAATATGATATCATATATAATCTTTTAACATTGCTTTGTTAATAAAATCATAGTATTATTGTCGTTTCAGTTAACAGATTTGTTTTCCTTTATATTCTTTGTTTTTTGAGTCATATTTATTTTGGATGGGATGTATATAATTTATATCCAGAATGATATCAATTCTATAAACATTATTTTTAATCATCAAATGAGAATTAGTTTTGAATGGATATGATGGGGAATGAATCTCATTGCGTTCGTGGAGACAATAATCTGTACGTATGCATGAGTGACAATATTATTATTTTGAATTTAAAATATTATATAATTGGAGGGTATATCATATATATAGAATCATTATAATGTTATTTTAATTATTTACTTCAATTAAACATCATTATTATACACATCTGAATAATATTGTTTTGAATAACAATTACACCACGACGTGGAGACGGTAAGCCGTACATACACACATATGGTGACATGTCATTAAAAAAATGGATAGAATAATTAATATCGTTGTACCATATTTAAAATAATATCATATTATATTGAATATAATAGAGTTATTAATTTATAATGGAAATAACAACGAAATATGAAGTTGAAGAAGAAACGAACTTGAAAGAGGTGATGAAATATTTACCTCTTCTTCGGGTTCTTCTATTTGATTTGATCAAAAGGCCTCTTTAGGTTGGATTTATGACTAATTTAAAGCCTCTAGGATTAAGGGAGTACATTTGAGAGGGTATTTGGGTATAGTTTGGCTGAGGCAAATGGCTTTGAAGGTGTGAAATAGAGAGAAGTGGGAGTGCCCTTTTATAAGAGGGCTGAGGGGCACCTTTAGAAAAGCTAGAAATATGAATTTATAATAAAATATGTATCAGTTCCTAATGGCTCCAAAATG
Organism: Viscum album; assembly: GCA_963277665.1. Lineage (NCBI taxonomy): Eukaryota > Viridiplantae > Streptophyta > Magnoliopsida > Santalales > Viscaceae > Viscum > Viscum album. The sequence goes on from OY728160.1 coordinate 1,390,243,575, forward strand.
GTTTATTTAAAGGATAAGGTGGGGATGGGTCTAAAACCAATCAAACAATAGGTTTTAGACAGATTTGGGTCACTATATTAACTTTATATTTTAGATTTAACATTTAGTTAAATAGTTTGACATTTACCATGTTGCATTATATTTTTATATTATATGGTTTATAAACATACTATATACATAGAAGAGAACATAAAGTGGTTAATTAATAATGAAAATATCATTATATAAGTCTTTCGGTCGAACCTTAGTGTTTTAGTAATATAATTTTAATTAATAATACAATATTTGTTATAAAAACTCTTTTATGTGAATTTTGACACTATTTGGTATTTTGTTATTTCTAAATTCATATCAGAATTATTAATCCGAAAAAATTAATCTATCCAACCCTATCATGTTATATTAACCTATTAAATTATTTTAATTCAGTAAAAGTCTAAAATTACATTTATTGCAATATTTATAATATCAATTATTTTAATATTTCATTAATTAGGTAATAACTCAATCATCATTGTGTCATAAATAATCAAAATTATATAATGTCTAAAAAATATAAATAAAATATCATTATATAGGAAATATTTTTACCTTTTTAATGAATATTTATAGTCGAAGTTATCATATGTATAACCCTATATTAAAAATTCTATAGTTATTAAAAATTGATTTTAACTCTTTTAACTCTTTTTTGATTTATTTAATAATAAATGTCCTAATTGAAACCAAGTGGACCAAATAGGTTTATGTTTTATTCATAAGGTTTTTTGGTCGAATTATACATAGCCCAGAGAATTAGGACATGTGTTATGGTAATAATAATATCATTTTTACCCTTAATTACCCTATTTACTTTGAACCGTGGTAAATAAAAGTAAAAAAGTTACTATTCACCAAAAATTATTTTCATCTTATTGAACCACATTTTACTTATTGATATCCACCATGTCTCTCGGATTTTTGAAATTCAACTCACAGAACTGGTAAAATTATTTTTTATGTGAATTTTTAAATACTCTTTGGAGGTGGGTAAAAGACGGTAAAAATCTCAATAAAATTTTTATATATCTAAAATTATTTTAAACTGGCTCCAATGAATTTCATTGAACTGATATACGTATTATGTTTCTATTTTGACCTAAAATATATCTAAATAAAATAAATAATTATATAAATAAAAATTCGGTTTTAATTTATAACCCAGTGTTTTTAACTATTCTTCAAAAATTAAAAGCTTTCAGAAAAATACCAAAAATTATCCCTATGCTAATTTCGATATTCCACATCCTAAATTAAAGTCCATTTTGAAAGATAAAATTTATAAAATTTGAAAAAGTGGGTATTACTATTCCTAACGACTAGTTTGATCGGTTTTGGTGTGTTAGAACTCAAAGTTGCATACAACACACGCTATTGTATTTTTCATAGAGAAGCGTACCATGGAAGATTGGGGTGTTAAATTCTCCCCTCATTCAAATAATATCATCCTTGAAATTTCTAGAGTATTACAGTGTAAAAATACTTTAGTGATTCTTCATCATATGTTCCTCGGGATCCCATGTTGCCTCTTCTATCTTATGGTTTTTCTGTTGAACATTTACCAGACGAGTCGTCTTGTTTCTCAGCACATGTTCTATTATATCAAGAACCTTGATAGGCTATTTTCAATAAGACAGATCATTTTCAAGTTCTAATTCCTCATAGGGGAGTACATGCACTAGGTCAGGAATGTATATTCTCAACAGTGATACACGGAATACATCGTGAACTTTGGATAGACATGGCGGCATAGCCAAATAGTAATCTACAACCCCAATTCGTTCTATAACATCAAAACGTTCGATGTACTTCAGACTCAATTTTCCCTTCTTACCAAAACGTATAACACCCTTCCGTGGAGATACCTTCAAGAAAACATGATATCCTACCAGAAATTCTAAATCATTCCTTCGGTTATTAGCATATCTCCTCTGCCTACTTTGAGATGCTTTGATGTGGTTTTGGATTACCTTCAAATTTTACATCGTTCCCTCCACAATTTATGGGCCTACGAGTTTTCATTCACCAACATCATCCAAACTGGTTGGTGTTTGACATCTCTTTCCGCATACCACTTCATATGGTGCCATCTGAATACTTGAATGGAAGCTATAGTTATATGAAAATTCTACCAGAGGTAAATATTGATCCCACATACCTTGAAAGTCAACTGAGCATGATCTAAAGATGTCTTATATGGTTTGAATAGTTCATTCGGATTTTCCATTAGTTTGGGGGTGGTAAGCTGTGCTCAAGCAATGTTCAGTATCCATGGCTTTCTGGAGACATTTCAGAATATTTTATAAAATTGGGATCACGAACAGAAATAATCCATATCTGTACTCCATAATGTCTCACAACTTCATTAATATATAGTTTTTCTATAGGTTCAAGCGGAAAATCATCTATTATAGAATGAAAATGTGATGAATTGGTAAAACGATTAACAATGACCCATATTGTATCGTTCTTTCGAGGAGTCTTTGGTAGACCCATGAAAAATTCCATCCTAATATATCTCATTTCCACTCAAGTATGGGAATAGGTTGCATGACTCCTCCAGGCTATTGCCTTCTAGCTTTCACTTGTTGAAAAACCATACATCTTGACAGAAAATCTGCATTCTCCCTCTTCATGTGATCCCACAAAAAATTTTCCTTCAAATATCTATAAATCATAGTGCTAACATGGTTTATAGAGAAGTTGGAACTATGAGCATCATCCAACAATTCATTTTTTAGATCAGGTATATCAGGAACACAAATTCTCTTCCAAAATTTCAAAATTCCATCTTCATACACAGAGTCACGCAATCTCCCATCATTCACAGATTTATTATTCTTTTGAAATTCTTCATCACCTTTCTGAGAACTCTATATCATTTCTATTAGAGATGTTTTGGAAACCATTTCAAAATGAATTGACGTTTCACCTTCCATGATTATTCCCATATCCATCTTTACTAGATCCATGTATATAGGATCCTTTTCAACTCTCAACATGTTCAAAACTCCATTATCATTTCTACTCAAAGCATCTTCCACCTTATTTTCCATCCTTGGGTGGTAGTGTATAGTTCAATCATAATCCTTGATTAGTTCAAGCCATTTCCTATGCCTCATGTTGAGTTATTTTTGTGAGAAAACATACTTAAAAATCTTATGATCATTATATATCTCAGATTTTTCACCATAGATATATTGTATTCAAATATTCAAAGAAAATATTATACCTTCTATCCCAAGATCATGAGTAGGATAGTTTTTCTTATGAATTTTTAGCTTTCGTGATGAATAGGAAATAACCCTGTCATTCTGCATAAGGAAAAAACCAAGTCCTTTCTTAGTATCATCACTATAAATAACAAATCCATCATTCCATAATGGTGTACTTAATATAGAATCATTGACTAATATTCTCTTCAGTTCTTCAAAAAATTATTCATAATCATTTTTCCAAACAAATTTAACCCCTTTACGTGCGACCTTGGTTAATGGGTTAGGAAACCTGGCCAAATTCTGGAAGAAACATCGATAATAACTTGCTAAAAAAATAAAAATGTGAACCTCAGTTATACTCATAAGTATTGGCCATTCATGGATTGCTCTAGTCTTAGAAGGATCAGTGGAGATTCCATACTTAGAGATAGTTTGTCCATGAAAAGAAATCTCTTGAAGCAAGAATTCACACATGCTAAACTTCCCATATAATTCATGTCTTCTAAGAGTCTTCATGACAATACACATGTGGTTTTTATGATCTTCAGAGCTTTTGGAGTATACCAAGATATCATCAATAAATACCAGTAAAAATTAATCATGATATTCCTTGAAAACAATATTTATTAGATCCATGACGACAAATGGTGCATTAGTCAATCAAAAATGCATTACTATAAGCTTGTAATGCCCGTACTTGGTTTGAAATGCTGTTTTTATAATGTCTTCCTTCTTCACACACAAATTATGATATCCAGATCAAAGGTCAATCTTTGAAAATTATTGGGCTCCATGATGTTTTTCGAATAAATCATCAACGTGAGGTTGGCAATACTTGTTCTCGGTTGTTATAACATTGATCTCCCTATAGTCAATGCACAAACTCATAGATCCATTTCTCTTCTTCAAAAAAAAAGAATAGGGGCTCCCCATGGAGAATCACTACGGAGAATAAGTCTCTTATTACTCAATTAATCTAGTTGTTTCTTTAGTTCCACTAATTCCACAGTGGCCATTCTATAAGGGGTCTTCGATATGGGCCTTGAACCATGAATTAAATCAATGGAAAACTCAATTTCTCGTTCTAGAGGATGTCCAGGTAAACCTTCTAGAAACACATTCCCATATTCTTTCCAAATAGTTACATCCTATATTTGAACATTCATTTCCTCACCCATAGTCATTTCAATCTCTTCCTCCCCAATAATTTAATTTAGCTAAGCTACTAGGGGTGGATCTAGATAAGAATCAGGTGGTGACGTTTCTACTCTAAAGACACGGTGCTCTTTATCGTCGTCTAAAATTGATACCAATTTATTATTAGAATAATGTTTCACATCATGGTCTGAACGCCAATCCATACTAAGGATTTTATCATATTCAATCATGGGAATGACGATGATATCAGAAGATAAAGAATATTTACATGCCCTAATGGGGACTGATTCACAAATATTTGTTGCAGTGTTACTTACCTTAGGAGTTTTGAATGAAAAATCCATTGTTAAATCAAATTGGAAATATCTAATTTTCTTACCAAGCTAGGATGATATGAAATAATGAGATGATCCAGAATCAAATAAAGCATTTTCTAAACATGAGGAAACCAATAAATTACCTTCCACCACATCTTTCATAGCTTCAACCTCAGTAGTAGTGATAACATAAACTTGGCCTTGATCCCTTGGCCTTTTCTTATGTAAGTTCCACTGATTATTAGGACATTCATTCGCATAATGCACCCTTTCTCTAAAATTGTTGCATTCCACATCGAAGGCCTCTTTATTCCTCTTGCAATCACGAACTTGGTGGCCATTTTCACCACACTTGTAACCGAATAACATTCCTTTAAGACAAGTACTGGGGTGTTTCTTCTCGCATTCACTACATGATGGATATTCATCTTTTCCCTCCTTCCCCTTATTTCCATTTCTAGAGTGTTCAAAAGATCTCTTATTCTCTTTCTTTTCTGTAAATTCATAAGACTTAGAGAATTTTTTTCTGTCTTAATAGACAACAATACAATATATTCGTATGATGAGAAGGATTGTGAGACTAATGCTCGACAGAGAGATGGTTTTAACCCATCAATTAAATGGTCAATCTTACTTCTTGGGTTATGTATATAACTGGTATCATGCCCCACTAACCTTTTAAATTTAGCTTCATACTTTGCGACATTCTTATCCTCCTTTAGCCTCAGACTCAGAAATTGTCTTTCTATATCCACTCGATGGTCATGAGGAATGTATTTTTCTAAGAAAATATCTTTAAACTCGCTCCATTACATATTTGATTCGTCATCATCTTTCGTTGTGTTTTTAATCAATGACCACTATTGATCAGTATCTCTAGTGAGGTGGTAAACTGCCATGAAATCTTTTTCCCTTTCGCTACTCTCCATGTCATGGAATATTTTCTCTATGGAATTTATCCATTGATCATACACTAATGGATTTGTACCCCCATTAAATGTTGGTGGTTGTTTTCTCATAAATTGATCTAACATTGAACCTCCACACTGCAGATCAGGGTGTTCTATATGGTTAAGGGTATTATTCATAACCTAAGTGAGTTTTCCATGTATGGTTATTAGCTGATCATCGCCAGTTGCATCACAAGATCCACTATAATTATCTTGAATAAGAAGGAAATCGCTACAAGAATTGTGTGCATTGATACGACTTCCATTCCTTCCACTAGGAATCATTTCTAAACAATGGCATAAACGAGATTAGTTTACGAATCAAAATACATAATTCCAAACTTGTAAAATAGTTAACATAAATTGAAAAGTTTATAGATATAATCCATAATCATAAACAATTTCATCATTGAGGATGTGTATACTCATAAACCCTTTATAATGGTTTGTAAATAAAATGATAATTATCCTAATAATATCCCCCGGAAGTGTCATAACCAAGAGTGCAGCAAGGCCCGTTGGCGTGCACCGGTTCCCGTTCGAGTCTAGATCAAAGCGGTGTTTTCAGGTTTTACCCGTAAGCACATCAGTTCTAGAGCCGCCTCTGCCTGCGTATATCCAGACAGGGATGTATTTCTTGGAACACTCAAAAAATCCCTACAATACCAAAAGTCTAGGAAGTTCTTCTATAATAATGCTCAAAGTCTATCTTAGGGCTATGTGCTATAATCAAAGATTATTTGAATATAGTTTCCTAGGATTTTAATAAACATCCTATGATAACAACTATAACTCCCTGAACCTAGTTACCCAGAGTCAGTGAATTGTTACATATCGTTTTCATGATCAAAAAAGATCAAGTCTCAAAAAATCAATTAGTTTAGTAGCCTTGGAAGTACATGAAACATTAATAAGTTTTAAATTACAACATAAAATGGAAATCTACAACAACTTTGTTTCCATAGAGAAAACTGAGATCCCATAGACAATCCATTCAAGTCAGTCATAATATACTTCTTCGCATCCTGATAAAAATAAAACATAGAAAGGGGTGAGCTCAGATGCTCAGTAAGGATAACAATATAGCCGAATCATTCATTAATTATCTTACACATTTAAGGCAATGAATAAAACTAAAACAAAATCATTTTAAACTTGATCTTCAACATAATATGGCTAGGTTAAAATAAAAATAATGCAATTTACTTACTAAAATTCATATTCTACTAGTTGAATAATCACAATCAGTACCAATAGCAACTTTCATAATGATGGAATGAATAATTCAAGACTTTCATAATCACATAGTCAATGCCTTCTTCCTAGAATACAGATAAGATTTTGTCAAGGCCATATTACAAGAATCTAGTTTGTCTCATGAGACCTACCGTTGCCTCGTGGAGATATAGCGGGTTCCACCCATCACTTACTTAGTCCAATGCATTCCTCGTATGAAAAGGTTTAAATATAACATAAGCATTCGTATTGAAACTTGCATAAGAAATGTTAATACTTTATCCATAAACCATGAATGCTATGAAATAACACATCCCCAATCAAACATATCACAAAACCTTAATTACAATATGAATGTTTTGTATAATAATAAATCAACTTCAAACAAACTTAAAATCCATCAATGTATATTGAAATAGATGAAATCAATACCTTTTTAGAGAAATATCTCTTTCTATTTAGAAATCATTTAAAGGTAACCTAATTTTAAAAGAAAACCTTTATATTTTGAAATATTTTTATAAACTTGTAAGGGAATCTTTTTTGATGTTATAACAGTGGAAAATAGCAGCACCCGCTCTATAAGTTAAAAAACATTCTTACCTTAGATTTGTCGAAATGGTCAAAAAGTACCTTGTTTGGAAAATGACGGAAATATTCCTTTATAAAAATCTTATAAAAGTAAAAAAATGTTATAAATGACCTTAACCCATAGTCTATAAAATAGTATGAATTTTATGAAATACATTTTTATGTAACATGGATGTGGATGTTAAAGAGGTCACAATAGATAATTACGTATAAACAACCTCAGATAAGGAAGAGATTGTAGAATTAAACCTTACCTTGTACTTTTAATTGGTTGTGGGTAGGATAAACTTTTTTATAATGGTGAAATAATTTTTATTAAATTATACAAGAATAATATACATTAATATGATATCATATATGATCTTTTAACATTTCTTTTTTAATAATATCTTAGTATTATCATCATTTCAGGTGTTAACATATTCATTTTATTTTATATTCGTTGTTATGCGATTCATATTTGTTATGAATTGGATTTATATTATTCATATCCAGAATGATATAATGTCTTTCAAAATTATTTTTAATCATCAAATGAATATTAGTCTTGAATGGATACCATGTGGAATGAATCTCATCACGTTTGTGGAGACTGTAATCAGTACGTACGCACGAGCTACAATATCATTTTTTAATATTAAAATAATATATAATTGGAAGGTATATCAAATATAGAGAATAATTATCATGTTATATTTATTATTTACATCAATTAGAAGTCATTATTATAACCATCCAAATAATAATGTATTGAATAACAATTACACCACAATGTGGAGATGGTAAGTTGTACGTACGTACTTATGGTGACATGTCATTCCAAGGATGGATAGAATAATGAATATGGTTGTACCAAATTTATAATAATATCACAGTATATAGAAGATACTAGAGTTATTATTTTATAATGGAAATAACAATGAAAGAGGAAGTGGAAGAAGAATGGAACTTGAAAGAGGTAATGAAATATTTACCTTTTCTTTAGGTTCTTCCTTTTGATTTGATCAAAAGGGATTCTTAGAATGGATTTGTGACTATAGGAAGCCATACAAAATGAAGGAAGGATATTTGAGAGCAGATTTTGGCAGATTTTGGCTGATCCAAAAGGCTTTGAAGGTGTGAATTAGTGATAAGGTGGAGTTCCCTTTTATAAGAGGGGTGAGGGGCACCTTAGGAAAAGATAAAAATTTTATTTTATAATAAAATAATTTTCAGTTTTTAATGGCTCCAAATTAGATTATTTAAATAATAAGGTGGGTATGGATCTAAAACCACTCAGCCAACATATTTTAGACTGGTTTGGGTCACTATATTAACTTTATCTTTTAGATTTAACTTTTAGTTAAATAGTTTGACATTTACCATTTCTCTTTGTATTTTTATATTATGTAGTTAATAGACCTAAAATATACTTTCAAGTGAATTTCAAGTGGTTCAATAATGATACACATATCATTATATAAGTATTTTTGATGATCCTTAGGTTTTTAAGAATATAATATTAATTAATAATGTAATATTTTTTTTAAAAAACTCTTTTATGTCAATTTTGACACTATTTGGTATTTTGATTTTTCTAAATTCATAAAAGAATTATTACTTTGAAGAAAATTCATCTAACCAACCCTAACATGTTATATTAACCTAGAAAAGTAGTTTAATTCATAAAAAGTCTCAAATTACATTTACTTGTATATTTATAATATCAATTATTTTAATATTTCATTAATTAAGAAATTACTCCTTCGTCATTGTGTCATAAATAAATTAAATTATATAATGTCTAAAAAAGATAAATAAAATAACATTATGTATTAAATATCATTATCTTTCTCATGAATATTTACAGTCAAATAAATCTTATTTATTAACCCTATATTAATTTTTTTTTAGTTATTAAACTATGATTTTAACTCTTTTAACTGTTCTTGGAATTAAATAATAATAAATGTCTTAATCTATTCCATGTGAACCCAAGGGGTTCATATTTTATTCATAAGGTTGTTTTTGGTCGAATTATACTTATCTAATAGAATTAGGACATGTGTTAGGGTAATAATAATATCATTTTTACCCTTAACTACCCTATTTACTTTTCACCGTGGTAAATAAAAGTTAAACGTTACTATTCACCAAAAGTTATTTTAATTTATTGACCCACATTTTACTTAATAACATCAACCGTGTCTCTCAGATTTTTGAAACTCTACTCACAAAAGCGGTAAAATTAATTTTTATGTGAATCTGTAAATACCCCTAGGATGTGGGTAAAAGATGGTAAAAAGATCAATAAATTTTTACATATCTAAAATTATTATAAACTAAATCCAATGAATTACATAGAATTTATATAGGTATTATTTATGTATTTTGATCTAAAATAAATTCTAAATTAAAGAAATAATTATTTAAGTAAAAATTCAGTTTTAAACAATAACTCAGTGTTTTTCACTGTTCATAAAAATTGAATGTTTTAAGAAAAATACCAAAAATTCACCCTAGGCTAATTTTAATATTTTGAATCCAAAAATAATTTCAATTTTGATAGAAATAATTTATAAAATTTTAAAAAGGAGTATTAATATTTATAACAGCTAGTTCGATTGGTTGGGGTGTGTTAGAACTCGAAGTTGAGTACAACACACGCTATTGTATTAATCAAAGAGATGCGTACCATGGATGCTCGGGGTGTTACAATATATAACTATTTAAACTACATAATAATCATTAATTAATAATAATAACTTTAATTAATGAATGTTTTTCTCCTTGTTTTATTCTATAACATCATAATTATCATTTTATCACTGATAAATATACTAATTTGATTTTTTCCTTTCTATGATATTTTAAAAAATTTTAATGAAAATATGAATAATCATAAGCATACCCACAAGAGTGTCAAACCAGGAGTGTAGCAAGGCATGTTGTCCTGTACCAGGATACCCCGAGTTGTGGGTGAAATTCCATGTCGAAGATTTCACTTCAAGGTACATCTTTGCCAGAGCCAGATCAACTTGTTTGTATCCAGACAAGGATTTGTTTGCTTAGATAACCACATAATCTTTATGCTTCCAAAATTTCACAATACAAAATCCTACTTTAATCCTATATTAATAATATTTTAATCTATAATTAATCTATAATATGAACTATACTTATTTCAAACTATATAAAACTAATTACACAACCTAATAAAAAAAAATTTAGAAGTAACTAAACTACTTAAAAAATAAAATATTTAAAACTAAAAATATTTCAATTAAATAAATAGAAACCATTAAATTAAAAAAAACTTCTAAATAATGCTTCGCAAAAACTGGCACCTAAATTGATTTTTTTAGATCGATACATATCATATTTTGGAGAGATGAAGGGGAAATTCAAGTGAGGAGAAGTGGGGGGGGGGTGCCCTTTTATATGGAGCTGATAAAAAGGAGGCATCACTGATGCCGCCTTTCGCCTCTCGGTAAGGCGAAAGGATGCATCGATGGTGCCTCAATTCGCCTTACCCCAAGGCAAAAGGCATTGCCTCCCACTTCCTTTTTCATGTAATCAATCCGAGATAAAGGCAGTGTGGGTGAGGGAAGGCTGGATCGGCGACGCCGCCGTTGTGGATTATTTTATTTAAAAAAATTAATCTATATGGTTTAATTGTTTTCTAAAAAAATGTAAAAAAAATTCTAAGGAAGCATGATGTATGGAATATGCATGCATAAAGATTATGTGAACCAAAGGCAGTGAGTGTTCAAGGGTAATTTCTTAGTAACATTAATGTAGTAGGTCAATGTAATGGAAAATCGATTCAAGAAACACATAACACATCTTTGATTTAGGTTTCTTCTTTATTCAAAAATGTGATTTCATAAATCTATATCAAGTATCCCTTTGATACAGTTGAATGGTCTTGTTATAGGCTAATAAAAATTATTATAAGAATAAAAAATGATTTAAAACCTCATCCAAGGATCTTCCATCCACAATATATGGAACCTACACATAAAATTGAAATGAAGAAACACCGTAAGACATGTGTATGTACATTGTAGGGAATCTATGAAATATTAAAACAATATCACATGGGTTTGATAAAGATTACAAAGGGAACCAAAAAGGATATCACCACTCCTTAGTGTATCCACATGTTGTTCTTGAATCACTCGACATTCGAGTAGGATTCATTAACCTTCAAAAAATTCTAGTGCTTCAAAGTGAAATAGAGTACAATGAATGATGCTTTTTGGGTACATGTAGGTTTGATGAATCCTAAAAATAAGCATTACATACATTACAAATGCATGGAATTAGTTTATATAGGTAATCAACAACACTACATCATTGATGTATCATTTATTTATTCATTGAAACACATCAATAAATGTCATGGAATATTTATGAATGCATGAATTTATCATATGAATGTACTCCCATAGTGATTTCATCTTATGTAACAACTTATGGTATGAAAGCATACATAGGATAAACCCAATATGATAATTTTACTAATTTCATAGCAATCACATATTGCAAGGCATGAAAACAAAAATTTCTTGCAATATTTACAACATGTATATTTTGGGTGTCTATATATATATACCTTTAGGGAATATTCCCATCATCTAGTTCAGGTAATGTTATTATTATAAATACAATTTTAATTGTTAATATTTGAAATGTAGGTGCATCGGTATAATTCTAAATTTTATAGGTTCCAAACCCTATATGATGTCATTTTTTTGGTAGATTTATAATTTTGTTCATATGATATGTATTTTGGAAAATAAATGGAAAAAAATAGTTTATAGGGTTTGCAATGAAGGTGGAGGAACATCATCCCACATTTTAGATCCCACAATTAGGATTTTGGGTCGGTTATTTCGAAAACATACTATTTTCAAGGTATTTTTCGTGAGGATCTAGAAAAATACACTATAAAGATATTAAATTTACTTTTTTTTTCATTATAAATATCAAAATTTAAATTATTAGTTTTTCATTATCATCATCTTTTATTTTTTTCTAATTTAATTTGTTTTTTAATGAAATAATCAAAATTTTGTTTATTAAAGGGAAGGAGCCACACAAGAAGAAAAATGGTACAATTAAAGGGGTTATTTTAATCATTATTAGTGGCTATAAACCATTATAAATCTATTTGAATGTCTTAAAACAGGCACTTAAATGGATAAAAAATATATTTTAGCATAAAACAAAGGCTCCAAGAAGTTCCATTTTCTGTTTCTTTATAGGGATTTTCTATAATGCAGTTCCAAATCTAGAATTTCACTAAATGTGTGTTGAAATTTACCTTTTCCATTTTATATATTGAGAAAATGTCATGTTTTCAAAATAAACAATAAATATTCATAGTTTGGCGAAAAAAAATAATAGATGGTTGGGATTTTTTTATATACATCATTCAAAAGTAACCCAAATCCATTTTAGAGTTTTTATTTGGAGATGGTCGTATTTTTAGACTATATACATCTCTTATAAACATGTTCTTTGACTATGATTAGTATCAGTTATCCATAAGCATTGATTTGGTATGAATTTAGAAGTGATTTAAATCCATTATAAAAATCCTAAATATAATAATGCGGAAGTCATAATATTATTAATATAAATTGAAATATATGAAGATTTTGATCCCATTTTGATACAGTGATGTAGAATAACAACAATACCACTTTATCAAGTGTTGTTTCTCGTCTTTTATTCATAACCGTATACATAATTTATACCCACATTCATACATGGTTAAAATCTGCAGCCTCACTAAATGATTTGTTATGAAGATCATTGAATCTTATCTTATACAAGGATGAAATCAGAAACCTCACATAATGACATGTTATTATGTGTACGAAATGTGCCACTTACCCATTTCAAATGCGTGAAAGGAATCTGAAGAGTATGCATCCCCTTAACAGTGCATCCTAGGCTCTGTATATTAACAATGTTCTTAAAACCCAAATTGATAATATAATTGTACCCTTATTTATCATGATTTCCAAAACATGTGGTGGAGAGGAGTGATCGGCATTGAGACCATAACCATGGTTGAAAGCACCCATGACAAGGTGGGTCCCATTATTGGCATTGCTGAATAAAATCACACACATCCCTCAATTGGCTCACTAAAAAATATTTAGCTTTTTTCCAACATGGGTATATTTTGTTTTTAAAAGTACATTTTTTGTTGGTAAAATTTTTTATGCCGCACAGCAACCATTAAAATTATTTTATATTATTATTTCATAGCTTTAGTTAGCCTCTTGAAGGTCCAGGTTGAGTGCTGGTCAAATTTTTTTGATGTTTAATAATTTCGATTTTTTCAGACCAGGGCATGGGCACTGCACGTTTTCCACACAGGGGTCTATGTGGTTCCCTAATGTTTAATATAAATAAATTTTCATGAAATTAAATATTAATAAGTGTTTAAATAATAATATTAAAAATATTATTACAATAAATGATAATATTATAATTGTTATTAAAAATGATGCTAATATTTTATTATTAAAATATTATTTAATGTGTTTTTAATATTTTTATGATTAAATTATTATTATGGTTGTTATTTTCATAAAATGAAATGAATAAAATTATGATTACAATTATTATTATTTTTATTATTATTATTATTATTATTATGAAAATCAATTATATTGCTATGATTATATTATTATAAATATAATAATTAAAAATTATTTTTATTAATATTATCTTTATAATTAATTTATTATTATTATTATAATTGATAATATTATTATTAATAGTATTATTATATTAAATGAAAAAGTAAATTGGAAACCCTATGGGATGTCGACCCACCACCTTCTCCTCTTTGTGTGCAGTAAGTACCTAGTCCTTGTGCATGTATGAACCAACGACCCATATCCCCTCCCCAACTCTCCCCTCCTGAACCCTCCTCTAACAATCCAGCTCTGGTGTGGCTCAACCCCCTTCCCGGTGCGCCTCCGGCGAACCCACCTTACTTCGGCCTGTGTGCATAACACATCCACCATTAGTCCTCTCCTTGTGCATGATCCACCCTCACCGATGCTACCCTACCAGCTGTGACCAATCATATGTCCTCCTCTCCACCGACATAGAACCCTTATTGCAGAAGTCTCCCCACCGATGTTTTGTATTTCATTTCGTTTGGGTGTTTTTCTTCAATTTATCCAATCCTTAACACCACAGGATGTGTCTTGTGCAGTTTTTCTCATTCTCTAGGGTGTGTGATTTAGTCATTTTGGTGTTTTCCTACCTTCCTTTGAGATTTTGTCACGTTCAAAAATTTTGAGGTAGGTGTTCCATGACATTTCTTCCATTCTCAATTAATGTGATTATTGGATTTCATTAATTTATTTTTAAAACATGTTTGGAATAATTATTATAACCATTTTTAATTCATTGTAGATTTTTCTTATTTGTATATTTGACAAAAAATTGGTTTTTGGAATTTTTTTTCTATCCATGCACATCTTCATTCCTAACAAGTTGAGTTTCAAAAAATGCCTTTTTGTACAAATGGTTTCATTAGGTGTTTCGGGTGGTATTTGCCTATGAAATTTTTTTTGGAATATTATTTGGAATGCATTGGGCTGGCATTATAAAACATGGCATTTTTCAAAAAAAAAATGGTTTATTGTGTTAGCGGATGGTGTGTGTGGATAGTTTCTCCAAAAAATGGTTAGGAAAATAGCACTTTTACTATTCCATTGGATTTAGGCACATCCATAGACACATGGAGTGCACCCATCGATGTACCATCAAATGATGATGACATCAAGTGTGGCTTTTTCCTCGAACCTATGCTTTCTAAAACAAACTGTTATTTTTTCATTCTCCCTATATTTTATAAACGGTTACATGGATTTCAAAATTGCATGGGGTGCTTTCAAAAATTTAGCGAATGTATGAATTTTGGGAATTTGATAAACGTAAAATGTTTTTTGAAATAGTCAATGGAAAATTTGACACTTTCAACTGTGTTGTGAATGTTTTCAAATTAATTGAGTTGTACGGTGGATTTGAGATAAAGGAACATTTGGTAGTTTTGACTCTTTTGGGCCTGTGTTTGAAATATTAAGGGTATTTGGCTAAGGCATATTGAAAATGAGATTTCATATGGTTGAAAATATATTATGAGATGTTTCCTTTGTTATTGGTATATAGATGCTGGATGGGTAGAAATAAAGGCCCATATGGCATTATGAAATGGATATTTGGAAAACCCTTATTAGGATAGGTCCCTTGCCTAGTTAGTGATCCATGATATGAGAGTCTCCTCTGTACAAGACACACCCTTATAATGAATGTTTGGTGGCAAGGTACTACGCTTGAGTTGGATGAGGTGGTGTCGGTTGGGTGATGTGTTTGTGGAATGTATGTGACTTATTGTTTGAATGGCATGGAACACCCCCTTGTGAAATATACATGGAAACTTAGCATAGAAAAGAGGTTTACTAAGAATGATTTCACTCTATTCATGGCTATTATACTAGAAAGTTTCCCATAGAAGGTGGATGCATTGGGTTATTGATATGGGATCAGGCCCCTCGATGAGGCAATGTTGGGCGAAGGTCAGATATTAGGGCGTTATGAAGTCACTAAGTAGGGCATGATTTCAGGATGTGTCGCATGTGTATTATGTTCTGAATCTTCTCTATATTCATAGGGTTTCTTGTGTTCACATGTTACACGTTCTATTAGATCCATTTCCTTCGTTGTGTAGAATCATGTTCTTTGTTCCTGGTTTTGGTTTTTGTTTCTTAAAACTATGAATGTGTAATTGTCTTATAAAGGATTTCTATGTAGATCTTTTGAAGGAGAAAGCTCAACTTTCCTTCTTTCCACTATGTGCCTTTTTTTAAATTATGAGGGCAATGGAGTATGTTGTTTGTTTTGAATTGATAAGTGGGGATAAAAATAAATATTTATAAATGTATTTCAGACTCGTTTTAATGGAATGAATTTTGGAAATAAATGGAATGGATTATTTTGTGTTTGTCTACTGATCAATTATCTCACAACCTTCCAAAAACACTCTGTGTCTGTAGACCAGAGATATTTTTTAGGGTCATATATTTTTCAGGTTTCCTTGTAGTTGCTTGTTTTAGAGTGGTTCTAGTCTGGTGGTTAGAGGTGACTAAAAGGTCACATGGATATCATGTGCTAGTGGTTTAGTTTTTTCGTTTAGTTTTAGTTCTATAATTTTGATTTTCAACTTCTTGAGTTGTATATTGTAGTTGGTACTATTTACATTAGTTATGTCATCTTGTAATCTATGCTGTCTTTTTTTCTCTTCATCTTTTCCTGGATATTTATTTTATTCTTAAATTGTTCCCACATGAATATTTTGATGCCCAACACTAGTTTCTAGCCTGTGGGAATTGGGAACGCCCTTTGGTCTATGCTGCAGACTAGCTCGGGTGACCAGTTCTAGCTCTACCCAGGTTGGTTTATAAAATAATCATACCAGAGTTGGCCCTCGATATTTGGGGTGTCCTGTAGATGTGGATTGGGATTATCAGGGCTCAGGAGGGAGGTTACAGTTTAGTTCAAGATCACCACCGCTCATGACGATACATGAGATAATAGGGTAGTTTGGGTTTTGAGTCTTTTGTCTTCATTTTGGATTTAGGGATGTCAATACAGGTGACTCAGTGTCAAGCTGTGACCCCACATGGAGTAGTGACCCATTTGGATCCCAGGTGCTCAGTTTAAGGTCCTAATAGTATTATTTCTTAATTAAAACATGACCCACTACCATGTCGTTGGTTTAGGCGTATGAACAATTTCCTCATTCGAGGTTAGTATCGCGTATTTTGTGCTCCATATTGGTTTTGGGGGGTGTATGTGTGTGTTGAGAATGTAAAAGGATTTTGGAAATGAAAATGGTTTGGGAACAAAAGTTCTTTATTCAAATTGTTTTTAACCAGAAAAGTAGATTAAAAAATTAATGTGTATTTGATTTGAGGATGTGGATCGGGGATGAACCTTGGTGTTCCTTATGGATGTTTTTAGGTGTTTGGATATGTGTGGAATGTGCATGTGGGAACGCGATGATAAAATTGGGTGGAAACACATGAAATGGTTCATAGGAATTCATGGGTGGGGTTTTGGAATTAAATGGTTTGTTTTTATTTCAAAAATGACTTGAACGAGATGGTTATTTTGGGAATTGGGTTTTCTCAAAATGTGGGTTTTGGTATTTGGGAATTCTCCCTCGAAGAAGTGAATTTTGAAATTTAAATGAAATGGTGGTGTTTGGAAAAGTGATTATTTCTTTTGTTTATTTATGTTTGGCTTATGAGCCCATTACCCTTGGCTTGGGGTGTTGATTTTTGTTGTGTTTAAGATTATTCGGTATTCCAGACCAGTTTTATTAGCTCGGGGTGTATCTTTTGATTGAGTTTTGGATTTATACTGATTTTCATTGTGTTTTTGATATTGTTCTAAATATGAAATCCAGAAATGACCCCCAAAGATGTTAATGAGTCATTCCCAAGGAGTTGGCATCTGGAGCACAGGTTCTAGGAAAACCTGATGCCTCTTGTTGTTCATTATGGTTCCCCATTTGGAAAGCGGGGTGTATGAGATGAACTAATTTATAAAGAATCTCTTTCATTGGTGTCAGATTCAAGTTAGCTTGACAAATTTCTGATGTTCCATTAGTTTTACTAGTTAAGGCATTTCAAGACATCTTGTCACATCCCTCTAATGCCCCACCATCGTTTTGGCCATTCTGGTCACCGAGTAAAGTTCATTAAGAAGAACTTTTTGAGGAAGCAGTTCTGATTGTGGAATGATTGTTTCTGTCTCAGATTTATACGATGATTCAACGGTAAGAGCCCCAGGCCCGGTTCTTAGGGTGAAACATCTTCATTTTTTGGAGTTGCTTGGGTTGTGAAGCTTATTTTGGGTTACTATTTCTGTGTTGGTACTAGAAAATTTAAATACTTTTTATTCTTGTTTTTATACTATTAATGTTTTACTGTAATTGTAAGTGCATTGTTTTATTTTAAAATTGTGACAGACTTGATCCATTATAATCTAACTAGTTGCAACTTTTTTATATTACCACATTTTTAATAATTCTTCTTCCTTGAGTTCTTATGTTGTGATTTTTTGGACATATTTGTGATCTGTGATACTTATGGCTAACATACCAGTTGATCAATTGGTTTGAGTTTCTTTCCGGTAGTTACCCCTGGTGTTGGGGGTTTTTTGGCTAGTGTGGAATGTTTCTAGTTCCAAAAATGGCATTGTTTTTTTCATGCTATAGAAATAGATCATGTTTGGGTTGAGAGTTCCCCAGTTCTTGCAAACATGAAGTTATTGTTTGACTAGTGTGGAGAGGTATGGTTAGTTCCTAGGGTCCCGATTTTTCGGGTTTATTTTGTAATGGGTTTCGAATTTAATTCAAGGTGTTGTTGGATGTATTTTCATGTTTTTATATTAGCTGAGTTTTATTGGTGTGGAGAACCCCCATCATTTTTTCCCCTTGTTTTGGTTTTTGGTTTCATTTAGATCAGTTCAATGTGACTTGGGGAATAATTAGTCACCCATGAATTATTTTTTTCATCAAGTTATGTTTAGGAATTGACTCAATTTTTGAATAAATTTCATCTTGGTGACATTCTTAGGGAATAAATTATTGTGGTGGTGAGAATTGTCATAGTCGACCATTAAAAATGTTTTATTTTATTATTTCATAGCATTGTTGGCCTCTTCATGGTGCAGTATGAGTGCTGGTCTAAAATTTATGATGTTTAATAATTTTTATGGGTTTCAGATCATTGCATGGGCACTACACAGTTGGTTGTAACAGTGCAGTTGGCCTAGGTGCCTGTGTAGTTCCCTAATTCATAACATAAATAAATTTTCGGGGAAATAAAAATTAGTATGTGTTTATAACATAATATTAATAATATTATGGTGTCAGATTATAATATTATTATTTTTATTAAAAACATTTCTAATATATTATTATTAAATTCTTTTAAAAATAGTTCTTAATATTTTTATGATTAAATTATTATTAATATTGTTATTTTTTAAAGTCAAATGAATATAATTGTGATTTTGATTATTATAATTGTATGTGTTATTATTATTAGTAGTTATAAAATTTATTATACTGTTATGATTATATTAATATTAATATTATCAGTAAGAATAAAATTATTATTATTAAGATTGTCTTTTGAATTATATTATTTATTATTATTATTATTAATATTATTATTATATTAAAAAATTTAAATTTAAAACCATTGGGGGTATCACTCTTTCCTATTCCCCCCTATGCATGCAGCAAACCCCCTAGACATCCCTTATACAAGAATGAACCATCAGCTTAGATCCCCTACCATGCTCTCCCCTTTTCACCCTCCTCTGACGAGCCAGTTCCAGTACAACCTAACCCCCCTTCTCGGTGCCACTCTGGTGAACGCACCCTGCTCCAGCCTGCTTGAATGTCGTCTCCGCCCTCGGTTCGCAGCCTTTGCGTTCTCCACCCTACCTACAGCTCCCCTCCCATCCACTCCCCATCCTCTGACCTCATATCCACTGGGGAATTACCCTCATCACAGTAGTCTCCCCCTCTAGTTTTTATTTCATCTCTTTTTTGTTCTATTCATCAATTTAGTCAAACTCCATTGCCTCTGGTTTTTTCTTGTGTGGGTTTTATCATTGTCTAGGGTGTTTGATTGGTCTGTTGGGTGTTCCCTTTCCTTATGTTGAGGTTTTTGTCACATTTTCACTTGTTGAGGTAGGCGTTCCATTCCCTTTCTTCCTATTTCAATCCATTTGATGATTGTGTTTTATTAATTGATTTTATAACATGTTTTATCCATTATTAGAACCATATTTAATTCTTGGTAGCAATATCTTGTCGGTATATTTAACAAAATATAGGGTTTTCGATGTTTTTAATCCATGCCCTTATTTATTCCAAGTCAGGTGAGTTTGAATAATCTTCATTATCTCCAAATGGTTTTGTTAGGTGTTTTGGGTGGTATTTTCCTATGGAAAAATTTTATAGAAGAATTTTTTTCATTGGGTTTGATTTATTAAACTTGGTGTTTTGATGAAATGGTCTATTGTGTTAGTGGATTGTGTGAGAGTAGTTTCTCCAAAAATGGTTGGGAAAAGGCCACCAGTGCTATTCCATTGGATTTCATCCATAGATGCATAGAGTGCTCCCATGGATGTACCGTAAAATGATGATGACATTGGGAGTGGTGAATTCCCCAAACTTTTGCTTCTAAAAAGAACTATTATCTGACGATTCTCCATCTATTTGATAAATGGTTCCATGGCTTTCAAAATGGATTGCGGTTGTTTCAAAATTGTGTTGAATTTTTTATTTGATTGGAATTTTATAAAAGAAAATTGTTTCTTGAAATGGTGGATGTCCCATTTGGATCCTTCGTGTGAATTGTGCATGTTTTCAATATAATTTATTTGTAAAATGGATTTGAGGTAAATGATATTTTGGAAGTTGTGATGTTTTTGGGTGTGTCATTTAATCCAAAAGTTGTTTGACTAAGGTAATGTAAAAATGAGATTTTATATGGTTGGAAATGGATTTTGAGGTGTTTCTTTGGTTCTTGGTAAATGGATTATAAATCGGTTGAACTAGAAGACTTTTTGGCTTTCTAAAAACGTTTCTGGAAAAAGTTTCTTGGGTAAGGTCCCTTTCCTAGTTATTTATCCATGTGATGGGAGTTTCCTTAGTATAGGACACTCCCGCATAATGAATTTTTGATGGAAATAGACTACCCTTAAGGTGGCCGGGGTGGTGCTGTTTAAGAGATTTGTATGTGGCATGTTTGTAACCTGATGTTTGAATGGCATGGAACACCTCCTTGTGAATTATACAAGGGAACCGAGTGTAGCAAAGATGTTTACTAAAAATGATTTCTTCACTAGTCTAGGTTATTGTTCTAGCTAGTGTCCCTTAACAGTTGGAGACATGGGTTTATTACTATGGTATCAGGTCCCTCGACCATCCTAGGTAGGGAGATGATCAGGTGTTAGAGAATTATGACATAATTGAGTTGGGAATTATTTCAAGTAGAGTTACATGTATTGTATATTCTTGTTTTCCAATGGGTTTTAAGGCTTCCCATGTTCTCCTGTTATGAGTACTGTTAGATCTATTTCCCACGTTGTGTAGAATCTTATTCAGTGTACCTAGGTTTGGTTTTTTTGGGAAATACTTTTATCATATAATTAGTTAAAAATGGATTTCTATGTAGTTTTTTTAAAATTGAAAGACCAACTTCTCTTTTTTCATTCTTTTTCCTTATTTTAAATTATGTGGGAAATGGAGTATGTTGTTTGTTTTGAAATAAATGGTGTGTATTAAAATCAATATTTATAAATTTATTTTAAAATAGTGTTAGTGGAATGACAATGGGAAAGAAATGGAATGGGTAATTTGGTGATTTCCTACTAATATATTAGCTCAGACCCTACCTATACTACATGGTGTTAGTCGGGCCAAGCTATTTTGTAGGTACATCTTTTGTTCAGGTTTCCTAGAAGGTTCCCATTATGGAGAGGTAATAGTCTTGTGGTTTCTGGTGAATAAGTGGTCACATGGAGATTTTTTGGTGGTGGTTCATTTCATTCTTTTAGTTTTAGTTCTATATTTTTTGTTTTGAGCTTATTAAATTTTATCATTAAGCATGTATTGTTTATATTTCCTATGTTTAGTCATTAGATATGGTGACTTGTATTGTTCACTTCATTTAGTCCAGGTTTTTTATTTTTGTCTTATATTTCTCCCATGTGTATGTTTTAGTTCCCAGAAGTAGTTTATAGCCTGTGGGGATTTGGAACGCCCTTCGGGCCATGCCACAAATTGGCTCAGGTGACCGGTTCAGGGTTGAACCAGGTTAGTTCATGAAATTTTTCCTTCACATATTCCCATGTCACAAAACTATTGTTAAAAACTCTATCATTGAATGTTTTTGAAAAATATCAAATAGTTCTATTATAATTATAATAACACCAACAAATAATATATTTGTTTCTCTTTATATAATATGAACAATGATATATATTTCTAATACATTTTTTAAATTAAAAAATTATTTTTTATATCACAATATATATTATATTGTATTTAATAATATAATAATATATAATATGAATTATATAATTATTATTTTTTAGAATGTTAGTTTGAATGATACTTCTAGAAGTAGATAGCCACTTTAAAGACAATTTGATAAATGACTGAGGATGATTCATGTCTTCCACTCATGGTTCATAGTAACGAGATGATCAAATGAAAATTTCTCATCCCACAAACTAAGAGTCACTCAATTCAAATAGATACACTTCAATCAAAATGACAACATATCGTAGTACATGAATGAACACCATAAAACATTCAAACCGTCAAACCACAAATACTCCTCACCAACTAAATGTTCTTGGGAATAAATTTCAACCCCTTTTCTTGGATGGAATATAGGTTGGTGACCTCAAATAGTCCCACTAGGTACGCCTCCACCACCTCATATAGTTCCCCCACTGCGGAGCTCGGGATCGTCAGATTAATATACAAATACTAGGAGATTTCAAGGATGAGTATATTAATGGGAATACTATATTTATGGTGTATATGAAGATTAAAATGTTCATTTATATCAACAGAACTCATGCTCGAACTTGGGACCCACAAAAATAGGGTTCATCATGTGAGTTTTTTTTTCTCTCCACCCAATCCATCATTATATCCACCTTCCTCATAAATCATTAGAAATCATATCATAGTAATAAATATCAAGAAGACTTCCACATTCATTCTATGAAATAAATAGGAATAACATGATACAATTTTGAAGATCCTACCTTTACATTATGTTTAATAGTTATATAAAGGATGTCTGAATACAACCAAAAAATATGGTCCCACATATATGGATGAGATGTAGTATAGTTTCAAAAATATTCATGAAAACAAAATTGTGAACCCAAAATATGAGTTCACATACAAAAGAAAAGAACTTTTTAATAAAGGATTTATCTAGGAAAATGTTATGGAATACTTGTGAAATGGGTCAGTTGGGTTTTTAGTCACTACCATATGAATCCATTAGGACCACTTATCAAAAATTTTCATACATGTAGTTGTAGTAAACAACAATTATACATCAACATTCATTCAATAACATGAATTTGAATAAAATTACTCAACATAATAGAATAGAATTATTAAATAATGTTGAATTGAAATGATATCATTTCACTCCATAATTATCTAAGGGATGCTCATGTTGTTGAAAACAAATACTCCCCCTTGAGACATGTATTATTTCCCACGTAGGAGAATAATCACATACTAGTATTATAAATATACAATGTAAAATTTTATCACTTAAGTAGAAGAAACATATAAAAGATCAATTCCATTTTCAATATAAATTCCTAGTGAACATTTTACAAGAATATGAAAGTCCATTATTAATATGATTTGATAATCATAAAGACTTTACAATAAAATAATAGACTCAACATTCCACCATATTATTTTTTCTAATTATTTTTTCAAATCATTTACATGAAATGAATATACTTCTTTAATGAGTATAAAAATAATAATAAAAAGACAACATCATCATTGCTATTTTTTGAAGAATATCATTATGAAAATATGATAAATAACATATAAAAAATTAAAGGAGGAAATATGTAATTGGATCATATACATTACATTTCATCATGGTTTAGCTGGATTATTCCATTAATTGAAATTATGAACCAACCCTTTTATTTATGTATTATCCTTACATGTCTTTATTACACACACCTTTGGTTCACTATTGTCATCATCCCCAAGATGAGTTATGTTTCCTTGAACAAGTATTGTCTTATATCTCATTGTGTTCCTTATATATTCTTTTAATCTATAATAAATACTAGATTATCATTGAATTATTAAAACATCGTTTCAGAAAACTGACAAGGATTCATCAAAATAATGTGTATCCATGGAGTGAGTAATTTGACTGAAGAGATGACATGTACCACAATAGTAAATTTGTAGGGTCCAATGTGATTTTATTGGAGGATATGGATATGGTTTGTGATATAATGTTTCACAACTTCATTCATAAAAACATGAATACATATGACATTAAAAAGCAAGTCATTGATTTTTTTATATTTCTACTCCTTGTGGTTTTCCTTATCTCTTATGGGATTCATGAGTGGGTTTTTGAAATCTGGGTGAGGGTTTCAATGAGGATATCCTATATCTCATCATATGTTTGAATTTCCTCAATAGTTCATTAGTAATAACATCAAGAATAACATTTACAAATGGAAGATTATGATATAGAGAGGTGGGAAATGATTCTCTATTGTATCCCACTTTTGATCACTGCTGACATGTTGTTCTTTATAGAAAAAATTAAATATCCATTCATGATTTTAATTTTTTCTATAATGAATATAGTAAATTAAATAAAAAATAAATATTTATTTGAAAAGAAGTGATAATATATTAAAGAAGTACACTCCTAGACATTTCCATCAGATAGAGAGTTGGATTGGAATTTGATATTGATGATTCCCTTTGAAGTAGTTCGGGTCTTATATTGATTTAGGGAGGTATCACAATCACCAATTCGAAGGGATAATGATTTAAACTACCATTTGAATCATCAAATGGAAAAAATAAGTTCTTCTATTTTAGTGGTATATTTAGAATTTTAAAATTTATACATTCTTCATACCCATGTGCATTTCCCTAATGTTCTATATTATTAAATCAATAGAGTGGAAAATTGAAACCATCATGAATTGTTTGATTTTTGAATCCCATCATGAAAGGAACTTTTATTAGGAATGCTAGGTGTGGATGGCTTGAAATAATATAGGAGGAGATATTAATATTAAAAATGTGGAAGATCCCATGAGGTACATACATGAAAATTTAGCATGGGAATTGATAAAAGTGAAAACACCCCAAGGAATGATTATCAAGGAAAAATATAGCAGACATAAAAGAATTCATCCAGATGTGAAATGAACCACTTGAATTGTTCAACATTCAACAATATCTCTAGAACCATCATATCTAGTTCATATGGATTGTGGGGAAAGGAAACATCGACTTGTGGTTTGAATATTATTCAAGTATCCTTCACTTTACAGGATTCCAATTCACATACTTCACCATCTAAAATTATTACAACTATTATGTCTTTAGGAATGTAGTTTTGGATGAAAATAGACGGTTCTGAGGTATAATATCAAGTTTATATAAGAACATGATTGATATATGTTCATATATTAATCTTTGGGATTCCCCAAGGTAGAGGAAGTTCATAGGATCACATGTGTATAAAAGGAGACTATAGTTGGGGTAGACCATTTATGAGATATAATGATTCGACCAAAATTCAACTTCCTCATATAGAGAATTTGAAACCCTTCCCTTCCTAATGATGAAGAAGTACAAAGTTATTTTATTTAGTTGGCTTCTAAATTAACATGTTGTAGCTATCACAAAGTCAAGATCACTCACAATTTATTCATTGTGGAGAGTGAGCATGCTTCATATGGATTTTTTTTGGAATAATATTTGGCATAGAGTTCTAGGATCTATCTATACATGATTTTATTTCTTCATGGAATGAGTACATAAGAAAATATACAACTTAGTTACAAAATCATCATATGATGATATTTTATAGATTTAAAGTCATATAGGAGGCTTGTAATTAATCTAGATGCAATGAAAAATCATATGAAGGTGACTGATAAATCACTCACTGTAGATCTTAGATCATAGTTAATGTAAAGAGATCATTCACTACACTTTGTAATCATACTCCACATCTGATTAGAAGGAATAATATCAGATGTACTATTGGCTAGTGGGTGAGTTAAAGTGCCCCCACCATGAGGTTTATATTTAATATAGACAATGCATGTATCTAGGCCACCATTAAGGGTGGAGGAATCACCCATGAATCATAATGGATTTTTGGAATTGGCCTCATATGTATTTTATGTATAGAATAATTTGATAAAATATGATGAAAAATCCATTATTAATAGTATTTTTTATTTTAATCAACTCAATTAAATCCACTTCTAGTGGAAAAAAAATATTCTTTGGCATCCAAATATAATGTCCCAGACCCAGATTCCAATCAACAGTGCCCTGACCCAAGTTCTTCACATGGCCTTCAAAGCATCTCCCCAATTGCCAGAGGCTACCGACTACTAATGAGGGCCTAGGTGAGTCTTTGGGGATACTATGCCCTCATTACCAGAGTATATCACAATGAAAGTCAATTACATTCAATATAGGAAGCATATAAACAACAAGGCAACTGGAATGTTAATATGATGGGAATATATAAAAAATCTGGAAGTGTCACATATACAATGATGTAGATGATACATGTTTCTAGAAAATAGCCATAGTATGTATACAGAAAAATAGATAATTAAAATAATTTGAAAATCCAAAAGACCACAATGTATCATAGTATCATCACATGCCTTGGCATGGTCCCATGTTCCCCTCCTCCAATGCCACAATCAAAAACTAGTGTTACAAATCTTTCTCTTACCATCACCTGAATATTTGAAATCTGTATTGGTCCCCATGGATGACCAAATTGGTTGTGAGATAACATCCTAGTAGTTAACCACCTTGATAACTATACATATCTAAGAACCACCATGGAATAAGATAAAAAATGTATGTAAGTAGTAATGTATGTCTGGTATTCCCAAGGAACATGACTGCTGGAAAAAATTAACACCAATGAGGCTCTTCAGGCTCCATGTAACAAGTGTGAACTCCTAACATGGTAGTATTAAGAAATATAAAAAGGTAACATATCCTTGCCTTATCTCCCACCAAATATTATCCATAAGGCCTTTCCATATTATATATCCATATAAAAAACCAATGAACTTTATGTATAAACAACGTTTCATATAAACCACATACATGTTGTACAATGAAGTGTAGACCAAAAGGGGCTGGATCTAAGGAGTCGACGACCAAGACATCCTTCTCGAGTCCTATGAGAATCTCAATGTAAACTCAGTGTAGGCACTGGTTGGACTCATTGGATAATGAATAATGACATGTCAAATGTGATTCTAAGAAAGATGAATCGATGAAGAGGAAAACATCAAGGAATCACATGGAATCAAGACCTAAGAAGGATTACAACTCAAGGGATCCTAAAACGATTTCACAATCCATCAATAGCAGTCCATGGAATCTAATAAATCAATCATCTATTTCATACCATTAAAGAATAATATTATAATTGTGTCTACCCACTTATATAATCAATTCCATTCAATGAGTATATACAATCATTTAATTAATTAATAACAAATCAAAACTCATGATCATACCCGCTCATATATCCCATTTTCGTTTAAATCAAGTCACATGAGTATACACACCTATTTATCACCACTTCCGATTTAGCAAAAAAATAGTTACACCTACCCATATAATGAAAATTCATAGGAATGGAATTTAAATGAGTATACCCACTCACATAATCATTTTCCCATGTAACATTAAAAATTTGATCTATTTAACAATTTCCAATTCAAGTTCAAATTTTTTTAGCAAGGTAAAGTAAGAAAAACCATATCCTAATCAACACATTCAAGTATTTTCAATTATAAATTGGATTTCTATAATAAGGAAAAATCAAAACACACCCCTCTGGTTGATTGATAGGGAATGAACAAGGTAAACATATATGGTGCACACCAAGGGTGGCCACAGGTTGGGGAAAAAACCACCAATTCATCTCAATTAACCTATGGTAATATTAATAGCATCAAATAAATCCATTTCAATTAATAAAATAATTTTTGGGGTCGCATCAAAATTTACGGCTGATAATAAAATGTATGATCGATATAAAAAGAACCAAAAGATGACTGAAAATTATGTTACTCCCGCCTGGACTCATTAGTGATGTTATTGTCTAGTACCAAATCATAATATGATTCGATTTAGAAGAATTCTAAAAAATGAAGGAGAATGGGAAAATAGGGCATATGATCCAAAAACAAAATATTGTAGTCGATATAAAAATTATTTCAGAATGGCTACAAAATAATTTAGGCCTTACCATTACAGATATAAGGAGACAATACATGCCTGAATTAGAGACCTTTCTGAGAATTGGTATCATGTAATAATTTAGGCTCAAAGGGGGAGCTGAAAATCAGGAGCCTCTATTTATGGTAGGGGAATAAAAGAGTCATATTTGATTAAAAATAAATTATGGAAAAAATTCAATTCAACCAAAAAATCCGGGTCACACGTTTTAGGTGAATGGTTTTGAAAACCATGTGTGAACCATCCACAGTTCAAGAAGGTTAAAGGGGAACCCACATGGTTAACCTACAAAGTTTAAAAAACCTTCACCAGTTGTGCAAAGGGTCTTTACCATGTTCTAAAAAAACTACAAACATGGTCAAATGGGTGTGATCCTCATCTTAGACGGCTACCTCAAACTGAGTAGCCAGTACAACCCCTTTGTCCAGCATCACACGATTTAGTCAAACAGTGTGCCATAAAAAAAATCACCCCATACACTAGTTTTGAACACCAAATAATCCCCAATCAACCTCAAAACACAAGTGATCATGTTGGGAACTCTCATAATGCCATATTATGCATTTAAATTGAAAATGAAGGGATTTTATCCTTATAAAAAAATCAAGATCTTACAATATTCCACATTAAAACAATTCGTCCATGAATTTATCTATAAAGGGTGGTTATGATTCAGTAGAGAACAAATTTGTCCACTTAGCATGTATGACAACCTCTCCCCCCCATGCTTGTCCGGTAAATGGTTGTGCTTCCATAGAACCCATACTAGAGAAACTACCCAGCCTCATTGAACCTTAAAGATCATAACCGTGATATGAATCAGATGGTACTAAAAGGATGCATCAACATGTAACACCACCACATTGGGTCGAAAAATGCAAGATTGGTATGAATGATATTTTCACAATGGAGATACATGGAAGACACTGTGTGTGGATTAGTACCTCTGAGGTAACTAAAACTAATAGGCTTCCAACCCGACTCTCTCCAGAATATCGAACGGCCTGACATATCATGGGGAGTGGTTACCATGTATCTTTATTATCATATGTTCTAGCCTTAATGAAACATTTAGGAAAAACAAATATGTAACCTTAGCCTCTATAGGTCATCTGCAGAAATTCGCATTTGATTTCTGATGAGACTTTGTAGTAGACATCCTCTTTTGAATCAAATAGACATGCTCAGAAGTTTCCATAATGAGACACAGTCCTTGAAAATATTCTTTACATGCCTCTTGCATGCACAAGGGTGAAAAAAATGGTCTATCATATAAAGACTCATAAATTTTCATCTAAATAGTATCTAGATAACTGTTATTGTTGGAAAACACAACCAGGGGAATGTGTCTCTCCCAAGATCACCCAAAAATAAATGATGCATACAACATTTCCTGTAGAACATGTATAATATATTTTTTCTGGGCATCGGTCTATGGGAGGTATGATGTGATTAAAAGAACATTTGTACCAAACATCCTCTAAAATATCTTCTAGAAATGAGATGTAATGTAGGATTCTGGATCTAAAATGATAGTAGGTAGGAACTCGTGATGGCGTACTATCTCATGGATGAAAAACCTCCCAATTTCATCAATACATATATCATTTTTGTTAGTAAAAAATGAAAATCCTTCCTTATCATATCAAAAAAACACACAAAGAATCTTTAATTCATGGTGAACTCAGAAAACTAGTCACAAAATCCATTAGGAAATCATCCCATTTCAACATAGTAATTGGAAACTACTGTAAATGCCAATCTGGTCGTTGGTGTTTATCCTTCACTTGATGACTAGTGGCACGCCTTGTAACAAAACTAACTACCTTAGGTTTCATACCTAACCCCCGACACAGATAGGGAAAGTCACAATACATCTTAGTGACTTTGGGATGCACCTACCAATATGAAGCATAAAATTCCCAAATCAGTTTCTCATGTATGTACACTAGAACCCAAGCACATCCATGTATAAGTAGGATCTCATCCTTAACTGCTGTCCAAACATGAGGTTGGTCTTCACCTACGACACTCTTTTGTATGTCTAGGCCATCAGAATCTGATTGATGCCTCCATCATCACTATTTCTAGTAGGGTAGATGTGACAACAATGGATGACTGATAAGCATGTCCCTCACTATAGTGCTCCTCCAGATACATCATAGAGTAAAACGACATAAGATACAACATGTTATTGTCCTGCAACACTACCTGTATCTGTGTCAATCGGATCAGTGCATTGACTACTAAATTACCATTACCAAACATATAGGTAAGATAAAAATCAAATGAATGAAGGTATTATACCCATCACCACTTCATCATATTCATATAACATTGTGTGAAAATATACTTGTGGCTTTTTTGGTCTGTTTACCCCAAACAAATTCTATCCGTAAATAGTGTCCCCAACAACGAAATGTGTGAAAAACTATAACTAGATTAGGGTCAGATAATTCCTCTTGTGTGGCCTCAACTGCCAAGACTCATACACCATGGATATATCCCACTGCATTAGAAATTATCCTAACCCAATATTTGATATGTCACAATACACAAAGTATATCTTTCAATGTTCTGGCATTATCAGGTCTAGTGCTAATGTCAACCTTCCTTTTATCTATTGTAATCCCATCCCTCGTGAATATGACCATAAAAACTCTAAACCAATCAAATTAAATCCTAGAAGTAGTGATGTTACGAATTATATGTATTTTATAAAACACCTATAGTATCCAAAAATCCCTAAGAAACATCGTTTGTCAAAAATATTCTTTAGCTATTAATAGTAAACAAGGAGTTTCACCTGCACTGGGTCCATTGATACACTTTTCTCTGAGATTATGTCACCTAGGATGTAAATCTAATCCATCCAGAAGTAGCACTTGTTGAGCATAACATATAACTAAATATAACATAGTGTGTTAAAAATTATCTCATGATGGTAGGCATGGTCATGTCGATTGTGAGAATACACCAATATATCTTCCATGAAAACAACCTCAATATAATCTAAATATGGATGGAGAAATTGTTTAATCAATGTAATGAAAACCGTTTCCACATTCCTTAGAATGAATGGAGTAACCAGATACTCGTATAGACTGTACCTACTATGAATGGTTGTAAAAGGTATGTCTGTAGGTGAAACATGCCAATGGTGATATCTTAACCTCAAATAGATATTTGAGAATGCCCTTTCTCTTCAATGTTGATCAAACATGTAATATATCCTTTGTAATGGATATCAGTTTTTAACCATCATCTACTTCAGTTTCTGATAATCCATGAATTAAATAAATGGGTTTGTCTTCCTTTGTGAAAAAGGATTGTCAAAACCCACAGATAAGTACATGGTTGAATAAAATCCATTCCCTCTAAATAATATAACTACATCTTGAGCTCCTACAACTCTAGAATAACAATATTTTAACTAAGAGTGTATACTGATAAAGTTCTAGGCATTAGCTCGCTTGAAAATTCCACCTCTCGCTTAGAAGATAAAATAGATAATTAATTTGGAATCATATCCCTGAAATGATCAACCACCTGAGGAATGTCTACCTTGCTTAATCCCTAATCACCCAAATAAAATCTTGATAATTTTTCTGTTATTCCACCTATTCCATGATACTTGGGTATAGCTTGGCTTGCATAGACAACCTATTCACCCTTGTGAGTATAAAATCCTCTCTCTCATGATGTATAGGTCACCCTCTGGTGATACCAGTCAACGTATTCTCAGTAAGCTACTGACTAGATCATCTCATGAATGATGTCAAACCCTATTATCTGAAGGAATTAATGATCCCATACGAACAAAGAACTTATAATCTAAAAGAACCACTTTCTACACTGGTTCACATCTTTCGTTATGATTCCCAGTGGCATTTCTAGCCTCATAATTCCCTCATAAATAAAAAACAGCCCATGTCATTTAACCCCTATTGCATATATAAAAGTATGTTATGAACCTATATTAAAAATGGAATATGAAATAGTAGAGGCTAATCAAATCGTACCACTCATCGTAGATGGTTCTGACACCATTATCCTTAAGTAAATGCTATACATAATAGAACTGACCTACACAATGACGCTATGATACAACCTCACTACCTAGAGTATGGGCACTCTGATGTCTCAGTGTAACTAGTGTCTGGATTCCTATTCCATGAAGGAAAATTCCTCACCCAGATCTCCTATCACTTGTCCAGTTCCCTAGATGATTTAGAGATAAGGATCTTTCTCATGAACCTGGTGTCTAAAAAACCCACATCACTCAAATCTGGAGGGAAGGTCCTTCAAAAACACTACACATGGCCCATGCTGCCACAAACTCGGCACTCAACTGGGTCATGATCACATTGATACTAAATTTAGCCTCACTTACCACACTGGTAAAAAAACCCTTGGATGCGAGAACTCATATCCTAAATAGCACCCATATAATGGAAATCCTTATAATGGAACGTCCCGTATAAGGATATAGAAAAAATATTTTGAGAAACATCACTTCCCTTATCTATGCCCCCATCATTTCTCCGGTTCTGCCCTTTGATCAATACCAGAATCACAATATCATTTATAAAATTCAATCTAAAAAAATTTAAATAATATTTAATAGAATGTATGAGACCATCCTCAAGGGAAATAACTCTCAAAAGCTCATCACAAAGGTAAATCAGTGAAAAATTATTCATCTGTATAAATAGAGATAAGTACTCAATAATTGACATCACACCGTGATCCAGACACATGAACACTCTTTGCCACTCTACCCATAGAGTATCAAGGTAATATTTTTCTTAAAATACTGTTTGGAAATCATCCCAATCAATTTCACATATCTTATTATTGTTATTAAGAACATCCCACTAGCTCTTTTCTACTCCGCATATTATATATGTGGGGATCTTGGCCCTTCTATCAAGATCCATTTCAAGATGCTTGAAAATTTCTTACATGGTCTCCAACCACTAGTATAAAGCCTATGGACTTCCACACCATGAAAATATGGGATGATAATGACATGGGAACACAGACATCAGCTTATCCATAGTCAATATAGGCTTTAGTGCTCCATGAAAAGTCATCATATTGAGAAAGAACCCCTCACATAACTTTTTCTCAGCACCTGTATCTGAAAAAAACTATGGTTCCGCAACTAGAACTAGGGAGGATCAACAAGTAACCCATGGAACACAAACATAAGAGTGTGGTTGTGGCCTCCCATGCAGCATGTGACTATAGTTCATCGTGGAGGAAACTCTCTATAATGCCAAACACACACTTCAGAAAGGAACAATATCAAAGATCACGACACAAAATAATAGGACATTTCAAAAACCTTGTAATCAAGTCATACCACACAACCTACTACTGAAGACAAGATAGTAAAAAGTGATAACCATAACATATATAGAAACCAAGCCACTTTCCCACTCAGATAATGGGTCTAAATAGTGTTTTCATTCAACATTTCAAGCTTCCATTTAGTTTTCCATAGAATTCACATTCATTTTACTTTTAATTTTCCAATATTCAATTGTTCAAGGGGTTTAACCATTGGTTGACCACATCAAGATCCATGAGGGCCCACAACACCTCATGAACCCGAAACATTGTTCCCATTCATTCCATACATATAAAATTTAAATAAAAAATTGAATTTAAAAAGGTGTATAATTTCCTATCCTATATGGGCTATTACACATTAGGAACTAAAAGATGGTGTCAATCGTTTATGAACCACAAAAAATACATCACAATAGAATATATATCTTCCACATCACCAATAAAAATAGCATAAAATTATCAATTCATTCTAAATGTCATGGAATAATTCATGGAATGCGACTTCTAACGGGTACCCATACAATACAGGATCTGGAATACCCTCATCTATTTGGGTTGTAACAGAAATAGAGGCCATAATTTAATCAGTTTTAAAATAATCAATCATTTGTGTAACCCAACAATGAAATCAACTCAACTGTAATAGTCAAAATCCTAAAAAATAACAATTCCTTTTGAAGTAATTTGATCATTCCCTATAAACGGGGTAATTACTCCCAGGAATAGCTTATTACCAATATTCATTTATTTCTTATACATGTCTATTGTCTGCAAATAGTAATAAACCCCAAAAATGTCTTTGAAACCACCTTTTAATGTCATAGACCCTAATGTGACTCAATAGTTCACTAATCCTAGATGGTCACATGTCCCCAAGAAAATCTCCTCAAATTCAAGAGGCTACCGACTAGAAGTAAGTGCCTAAGAGATTCATTGGGGGAGACTATACAATCATTAATTGATTATAACACATCAGAAGTCAATCAAATTCAATATAACAAGCATGTAAATAAGAATACAACTAGAAAATAAATAGATCTAGATTATATAACTTTTCCAAAAGTGTCACATATACAAAGCTGCAGATGATACATGTGTGTAGAAAATAGAAAAAAAAGGTACATAGAAAAACATTATAGTACAAGAATAAAAAAATACAAAAGATAAAAAAGTATCTTTATATAATTGCAAGCCTCAGCTTAGTCCTAAGATCCCCTCCTCCAAAGACACAATCAAAAATCCATGTTATGGTCATTTTCCTTTACCAGCACCTACAACCTTGTAATCTATTTGTGTCACCATGTACACCCAAACATGGGTTGAGAAAACAACCCAGTAGGTAACAACCCATAGATCTTTACATCTTTATGTAGCACGTTCCAATAACCAAAAAATATATGTAATCTGTAATGTATGTGTTAATTCCCATGGAATGTTACTAATCCTAACAAGTAATACCAAATAACCTCTTAAGTCTCCCTCAAAAATGTATTTTCTCCTAATAAGGAATCTTTAAGAAAAATGAAAAAGTAACACTGTCTTTCTATACATCCAACCAAATCCAATAATCAAGGCCTTTCTGTATAATATAAGAATATAAAAATCACATAAAATTTTCATATAACTATTGTTTTATATAACCCAAAACCATTTTGTATAAAAAATTGTTGATGATTATCGGTCAGATCAAAGGTTTCAAAGACCAAGGCATCATCATAGAGTCCCAGGGGAATCTCGATGGAAACATTCTATAGGAACTGGTTAGGGACATCATAGAATGTGTACTTACATGTCCAACATGATTCCAAGAATGTCGAATCAAAGGGAAATAAAAGCCGGAGGCATCCCAAGGAATCGATATCCAAGAATGATTACCACTCAAGGCATCCACTAACATGTTCAAGATCTATGGAGAACCTTATGTGAAATCTATGAAAACAACCAACCATTTCATACCATTTAATAGGTAAATTCTATATGAATCTACCCACTCATATATTCAATTACATTCAAGGATTTTACCCACTCATTTAATTAATTACAAAACAATAAAAACTCATGAGTATACCCACACTTGTATTACATTTCCATTTAAATCATGTCACATGGGTATACAAACCAATTGATCAACACTTTTAAGTTAACACAACACATGGGTATACCCACCCATATAATCAAAATTCACAAGCATGAATTTTAAATGAGTACACCCACTCACATAATAATGTTCCCATTTAACACAACTCATTTGATCAATTAAACAGTTAACAAATTCAATTTCAACAATTTATAACAAGGAAAAGTAAAACACCATTTCTTAATCAACCCAGTCAACTCATTCCATTTATAAATTGGGTTCATATAACAAGGAAATCATCAAGCATAACCATTAGGTGTTTTGACATGGAATAACCATGGTAAAATTTTAAGGTGTGCCCCATGGGTGACTGTGGGTTGGGGAAATGACCACCAACACATCTCAAATATCCTATTGGAATCCCTAATTGGCTCAAATACATCAATTTTAGATAATGAAATAATATTTGAGGCCACATCGGGATGTCCGACCGGAATCATAATGGCCCATCGCTCAAAAAAACACCATATGATAAAATAAAAGTATTGACCACCTACAATTGCTTGGAAGTGGAGTGACCATCTTGTATCAAGTCCTAATTTGAATAAATTTATGATAAATATGAATATCATTCAAAGAACGTGAAAATATGGAATATGTGCCTAAATCAAAATAGCGAAATCGATTTCCAGAATAATCAAGGATGATTAAATAAGAATTTAGGTCTAATAGTTGAGGATCCAAGGAGATAAACAACTCCAAAATCATAGTCTAGACAGATAAATAGCAAGAAATCATATTTTATGCTCAAGGGGGAGCTTAAATTCATGGGTCTCTATTCGAGGGACGAGAATAAAAAAGTTATATTTTATTTAAAAATATTAAGAGTAAATTGTCTATTTACCCAAAATAACAGGGTCACACGATTTAGGTGCATTGATTGGAAAACCATGATCTAGCCCTTCATGTTTCCAATATAGAAATGGTGTACCCACAAGGTTTACCCATATGGAATATAAACCATGTTCGAACTATTTGAAGTGCCTTTGTCATGTTATGTAAAAACTAGAAACTTAGTCACATAGATGTGCACCCCCTCTCTCATGGATTCATCAAACCGTTCGGCTTGTACACCCCCTCTGTCCACCCTTACATAGTACAATTAATCTATGTGGACTACCCAACATGGATTAGTCAAGTCGTGCACTAGGAAAAAAATCATTACCAACTAATGTTCTAGTCACTGAAAAATCCCTCTTAAACCTCAAAACACCCACACTCATGTTGGGAACCTACATATGTCTATAAATAATAATTTAAATTGAAATATAAGGGATCAATACCTCATACAAAATCCCAGGTTCTTACTCAAAATTTTATTGTGGTACCGAATAAAATAAAATGGTTCATTACAAATTAAATTAATGATTCCACATGTCTAACAAGTTAGGACATGCTTATTAGACACCCATGGAGAGAGTGCATCCGGGAATCAGATTCCATGGATTTAAAATCATTGCAGGATGACACATTCATCCCCTATAGAAGAATTATATGTCTTCCATCAGACTGTACTAAAATTATTAGAGGATATTCCCACTGGCTCTATCACTATTATCCACCATGAATTCTTTGTTTCGTTTTTTATCATACACTGTATCACCTTTCTCATTATAAAAATATTGAATTTCTATTAGTCAGTAAATGCTTCACTATTGTATTCAATATTAATAATATTATTCATTGAAATCTAAGTCTTTAATTTAATCGATTTGTGGTTTTAAATCTTATAGCAAGACTATGTTGTTTTGGAGGGACCATTGAAAAATCCACCCATTACAATTACACATATTATTACATTATAAAAGTTATAGTAGGGGAAACACATTAGGGTATCAAACCAATATCCAAATCTACATCCATGAAACAATTGAGGACAAAAAAACCAAAATTATAGGGCTAGAGGCAGATAGTTCTTACTAATTATATTATAAAATATAAAATCTATCTCCCTCACAGGTCACGTGTTTTTCCAACCCATGAATAAAATTCATAGGTCCTATAAACCCAGTCACAAAAAAAATTATTTGGAGAATCAAGGAAAAGAAAGGCATGCTGACAATAGTTGTCACACGATTCATTAGTACATGAACAATGATGAACACATCAATTGGAATCTAAATATAAATTTCTAATCTACTACACATCACAATCATATTAACCTGAACTATTTCTGATGATCATGACTAAATGACATCATTAGAGACGTCCATGCTGAAAAAATAGTGAATATTTGAAATTATACACATAATAAAAACACAAAATAGTATAGGTTATATTTACTTATTTAAATGAGAGTATTTTAAATTATTTTCCTCCCATGGTTTTGGTTGGATTTAAACATAAAGAAAGTTAAATTATATTAGTCATCCATAACTTATGGAACCCAATTCATTCACCTTTTAGGCTGTTATATCTATTCTTTTCAAATTAGTTACTCATTAAATGTTATTAAACAACAACTATGTTAATATATATTATATATAAATTAAAATAATTAAAAATAATGAATCAGGAACTAATAATTAATCATCAGTTGAACTTTTGATGGATCGCGTCATAGAAATCATCCTAAATATCGACACAATCTACATTCCCATTTTTAATTAATTTATTACATATATATTGAAACTGTTTTTATACATAATTATATAAATAGATATAATTATATATAATACTATATCTTTATTATTAT
The DNA here is from genome assembly GCA_963277665.1 of Viscum album. Lineage (NCBI taxonomy): Eukaryota > Viridiplantae > Streptophyta > Magnoliopsida > Santalales > Viscaceae > Viscum > Viscum album. Next base: position 1,390,282,428 of record OY728160.1, read on the forward strand.
ATGTCATTTATATTCATAGTTATATGTTATTAAATGATGGAAATGATTATTTTAATACACCATGTAGTTACTTTATTCTTTAACAAATTATTTTTCAAAACATAATGTATCACTAAAATAAGTGTGTGTTCATACCTTTATGAGTTTTCATAAATGATTAATAAAATATAGGTTTACATGTGGACTGGATAATAAAAAAATGTTAATGATTTCCCATCTAAATTGTAGTTTATAATTCTATATATGGTTATAAATTCTAAAATGACTATGTAATTGTATTCAAGTAGGAAAAATAAAATGAAACATATATAAATCAACGAGGGAGGTTATTTGAAATAAATCATGATGAAATTAAAATTGGTGGTCCATTAAATACACTACCTACATTAGGAAACACCACAATACCTGGAGTGCACATTTACATGTTTAAAAAAATTAAGATCATTTAGTCTATTAAATATAAAAAAATTCAATCAAAAAACCCGTATGATATATCTCAATATATTCATAACATTCAATTTAAGATTAAGTAAAACATACTTTTATTAATGATATTAAATATAAAAAAAATTAAATAGAAATAAATTTAATACATAGAGGGAAGTGTTTTTAGGCATGTCATATAAAAAATGAACATATTGAAAATAAAGATAATTAATATTATAAGACAACATAATCCAAAAAAAGTAAAATATTAAAATGGATGAGGCTAAATATATATAGTCCATAAGAAACTAATGAAAACAACACACTCTAAATAATGTCCCATAATAATAATGTATATATTTTAACATTCGTCCATTAAATATATAATTACATTAATAAAAAAAATTGTAGGAAAAACCATAATTCATATCTCAAGGATAATTAAAGGTTAATTGTATGAATTTTAAAAAAAAATTATAATGAAGGAAACAATATATAATTAATTTTAATGATTTTTTAAAATTAAACTATGAATAAAAAGATAGTGAATTAAATTTATAAAAATCCATGTATTTTTTAAGTTATATAGGAGACCGTGATCATTAAAAGTCCATTACACTTCATTTAATATTCATTGTCCTAAACTGTTTTTTGGGTTTTTAACATGATTTTTCTCAAGATCAACAAACATCTTGATTATCCCTTAACCCTTTAAGTAAATTTATTTTGAAATAAACCATGACACTATAATTATTTGATAATGTTCCATAACCTAATAATGGAAAATGATCATCCAAATTCAGTTTTTATCTCAATGATTTATCCTACAAAATTATTCTTTATTACATAATCAATAAAACAATCTCATACAATCTGTGTAATAAACCAATGGAATAATAAAAAACGTTTTTATTAATCACAATAAACTGAAATTTAACAAAATGTGTGTTAAAATGTATAAAAAAATTTCCAATATGAAAATATGTAGATTAATAACAACTTGTGTTCCAAAAATATTTTTGTAGTTATTTATGTCCTTGAAATTTATCTCTCATAGTTCTTATTTCCTCAGAGAGGTGGATGAAGCTCTATTTGATCTACTTATTTATATTATTTATCCTAGTGGGGATATGGAGATATAGAACATCCACTATGATGAGAATAAACATAAACATATGAAGAATTTTATTTCCAAAGATCTTGGATAAATGATCAAATGGAGTTCCCAAAGAATAAATTTATATCAATATGGTGGTTTGTGTTTTTTCACAATAATTTTATAGCTTAATTTTCTTCTTGTTTATGGGAAATTGATTCCTTATATCAATATTTATAAAAGAAATTAATTTTTTATAAGTCTTGTCTAAGTATCCCTATAAAATTTAATAGATAATGAATTAATTTAATAAGATAAAATGTTAAAATATCATGATATATTATTGAAAATGAGTAGCTTCATAATTCAATATAAATCACTTTACATGGACTAAAAATTAATTAATTGGTCTTATAATTAATTTAGAGAGTTTTTTTTCAAAATTATTATGGATCCTCTTAATAGTTTTCTTACAAAGTCGTTAGTATTTTTTTGATATCAAAATCAGTAGAAAAAGGTGCTTGGGATTTTGTACTTATTGGACCATTTTATTATAACTATATATCATTCTATCTAAATCACAACTACCTATATGGATAACATAAAAAATTGAAATTTTCTTTTTTAATGGTAATTTAACATTAATTTCATGAACCATAAGAGAAGTGAATTTGAGGGTTATTTATTAGAATTAAAATACAAAACTAGACTAAAACTATGCCTAATGGGTGTATTATAATAGCGATTATCTACAAAATTAGAGTCATCATTGAGTTCTTTTGGAATAATTTTGGAGTCCGGAAGTGTTATTCTATTTAACTTATTTGATTATTTATTTAACATTTATTTTTCTATTTGATGTTCATGATGTAATTTTTGGTCTTTTTTTAATGCATTAAATGTGTTGGAAATTATTGAATTTTTTTATGAATTGAACATATATGTTTTACTGGAATCCACTAGATATTATTATTTAAAAAATTTATTATTAGAGGTAAAATCACTCAGGATGTGATATCCTTATAACCTCAATACTACCCACCAACCTATAATGATCATGGTGTGTACATTAAAACATGTTTTATTTTGCATTGGTTCCAATATCATATTGATAAGGAATGATACATTAGTTTTGGGATAATCCTTGGATAATCATAAAACACTAATTATATCATGTTAGATGATTTTTTTATATATATTGTGTTTTTATATATTTATAATGGATTAATTTCATCTCGATTTTTTTCAAGAGCTGTGATGGGTTACATCTAGGGGATATGATTTGTATATGGTGATTACCATGATCATTGTTATGGTTATATAGAAATTTTCTTCTCATGAAGTTTGTTTTAACATATAGTAAAGGTGGAGACTATGATCTCTATGTGATTGATCACTAGAAAATGTGATGATTCATATCCATAAACCTAGAGGATATTACTAAAATAAATAGTGATATAATTTACCATATGAATGGTTATGATTTTTATTGATGATAAATCATTCATCAAATTTACTTTTGGTGTATAATCATTCAACATTGATGATATATCTTTGAATTGATTTATTAATGATGATAACTCATTAACCGTAGGTGATATCTTATCCATCTTATATAGTTTTAGTAATATCATATTCATTGAAGTCAATATATCTTTATCCTACTAAAATCAAATATGTTTACTTTTATAATGTAGGTGATATCAGATTCCCTTCATGTATCCTATTGATATTACATTCATTGTAAGTGAAATATCATTTTAATGTTTTATTATTTGTGATACAAATTTTCTGATAGGTGATATCTAGATAACCTAATAAATATTATTAAATCCATATTCATATATGAGGATACCTGTTTTTCTAGTTATTTTATTTTGTATACCTCATTAATCATAAGTGGTATCTCATTCACTTTATATAATATTTGTGGTGAATATTATACACTAAGTGATATGTCATTCACTAGATGTATTATTGGTGATACATATTTGACCATGGGTGATATATAATTTAACAAATCTATTATTGGTAACATTTTATCATCTCTAGGATTATTATAGAGATATATTCCATATAAAATATGATATTAATATTAATTTACTTCCTTTTTGTGTGATTAAAATTTTAGAAAAACTTTTCAACACCAAACCTTGAAAAAATTGGAATGATTTAAAAATTATTATGGATTTGGTGTGTTAAATGATTTTTCATGTTTTATATATGTGATGGTTTAATTATTTAATTTCATTTATAAAATGTGTACAAATATATATAGTTCATTATTAGGGGAAATTTTTATGGTGGCCTATTGAGTCTTATACCCTCACCATGTTGATGCAATTTAGTTGATTTTATAACATTATACTTTCTATATAGGTCAAGGATCGATTCATAATATAGGTGTTTATGATAGAGGAGTTCGAAATGATATTTAGATCGGTTTTAGGTGATGTTATGTATGGTCATAGGGGCCACCTTATAAAGTTATATTATATTATTTTGTAAAGTAAATATTATCATCACGTTAAGAAATTATTCTAGGAGGTGTGATTATATAACATGTATGGTTTCATGTCACACCAACACTTTGGTTATACATTTTATTTTTATTTTTATTTAATCAATTTTAATTTTAATATAAATTTTTAGGATATTTTGGGCTTAAAAATTTAAATCCATTGAAATTATAAATCATTACATGATAATTTTACTATTTTATCAAATATTGAAGATGAATCACATATAGAGCTTTGGAGGTGATTAGTTTACATAGGTAAAAATGTGTGAGATACCCATGAATAGTATCTTATTAGTACAATTTTGAGAATGCATGGTTAGTTATCAGGGGTATGGATTTGCTTGGAGAAAACAAGAATTGTTACCATGCTACGATAGTTTCATGAATCATGTGGTTTTCAAAGTTATAAGAAATCATGGAAAAAAGAGAGGAATTATATTGATTTTATCAGAACCATTTACATGGTCATCATATAGTTAGTCCTATTGTAATGGATATTCATGTATTATGTTCCAGGTGTTAGAGTTTGTATTCTAAAACCATTTTTCATACTTTGGAATACTTTTAAATTCGAATATTTTTATATTAAATACACGAAATATTTCAATTTTTCCATTGTTCTGCATGACATTGGTGTAATAATGTACTAGAGTGTCTATCATGTTGATTAAATTTTGGAGGTTCCCCAATATTAATAGAACATTAAATTACCACATTGATATTCATAAATATAGTTCTATAGTCAAATAAAATACTACAATGGGATACATGTAATTATATTTATTATTTGTGAGTACTGGTAAGCTGATGCAACTTCTACTAATGATGATTTCACATTCTAATATATATGGTGGGAGATTATAGGACTTGAGCCACCTGTAATAATTCTTTATATTTATTTGATATTAGGTAATCATCTCTTTTTTTGTGTGTAATGTTCCTTAAAAATTATAATTATTCTCAATACTTTTCCTTAATCACATACTTTTATTTAGAAACCTACACTATGATTCCATATATCAATAAGATGTTCGGATCATTGGCTAAATCATGAATGATTTTTTATTAATTAATATGTTTAGGAAATATTTGTTCCATTTGTATTTTTATAAGTTCAATCTAATCCAATTTATTGAGATTGAAATATTTTATTAAATTCTATGGTCATGGTGTAATGATGGGTTATTTAAATAGTCAAAGAATGGTGAATCAATCACATAAGTTGATGAATCATGATTGAAACCTACTATATGATATATTGCGATAATGAAATTATATTTTACACTAACTGATCATGTGTAGTTTTCAACATTAAATCCTTAAATTATTTATCTTGGGTTACTTGAGAAATTTATAGACAGTCATCTCATACTATAAGAAAAACCCCATAATGACAATAAAAATGAATCCTAGAGAGATATTCACATAGTTTTTTCTTTGACCTGAATGAAATTATATTTTAATTTAAATAATGATATAAATATTCTTCTCAATATCATGGAATAATTTTATTTAGGTTTTATTCACAAAAAGTATTCACAATGTAATAAATAATTATGTATATATTAATTTAATAATTATTTAATTACATGAATAATTGTTAATTATTAATTCTATGGTATATGAATTGAATATTTATTTTCTATATTTAATATTTTATAAATATTTATTATCTATAAAGTAAAACGAATATTTATATATGAATTAATATGTAATTAATATTCATTTTTAAATTTGATAAATGTCCTTGAGGATGTGAAAACCGTGATTGTGTCAAATAATAATTATTAATTTTGATGCAAGTAACATAATATTTATCATTACACAAGATAGTACCATACATAACATAATAATATTATTATTATATAATCTGTGTCTATAAGAGGTTTGTTATATTATTTATTTGTCATTATATAACTAAAATATATGAAATAATAAACCAAATCTCTATAAATAGATTGATATTCTATTACATAGGGTTAATTGAGAATTGTTTCACGCAACATACTTCTCTCAAGATTCTTCCTTCTATCATTCTCCCATGAAAGAGAAGAACAATAGAGAATTCGTCATGCTTGAAGGATCTATAAGTGATTGAGGTTAAGAATCTTCCATGATAACACTAAGAATTTAATCAGTGATATCTAGAGATCAATAGACTACATGTGGATCATAAGACTCTTCTTTGGTTCCTCCCTATATAATGAAATTAATCTGAAAATGATTTTAGAAGAGCAACATCAATATCGTGGGAAAAGAGTAAGATAATATTACCATTCATTAGATCTGGTTAGATTTATTATAAATTAAATATTCATAATATCATTTCTATGTTTTATTCATTATATGTCATTATTAAATGGAAAATGTTCATCATTCATGATATTTATATATTACAGAATTTCAGAACTATCCATTGAATTCATGAAACATCATAATAGTTATTCACTCAATAGGTCCTTACAAAAAATCTACAACCCTCATGGGGTATCAAAGGGTTCATGATTATATTTATAATTATTTATTTTATTATTGATATAATACGAACAATAGATGTTAAATATTTCATTTATATATTATTCATTCATTACTATACAGTTTAATTAACTAGATATCAACTTGTTTATTTTAATCATTCATGATTAAAATTTTCAAAAGTGGAAATAAAAAATGAAGAACAATAAGAGAATCAATCAAGATTTGACATAGTATCTTGTCAATGGTGTGTATCCATAGTACATGTTGTGTACCCATGTTCACTACAGTTGGACAACATACAAGATACACAATAAGACAAGTAGTTATTACACAATGTTCATTTATTTCAATCTATGTGTATATATGGGAAACCAAGAACATGGGTTTTTATATTATACAATATGTATATCGGGTACATGTGAAGTTTTATACATATTTTAGTGAAAAAATCTGTTAAAATTGTGTGATCCAATACATAGTTTATAAATATGTCACATTGATATCCAGTATAATTAATTAAACACATGGTGCATATCCACTGTACATGGCATGTAAATCATTAACTTATAAAATATATGAATACATAGAGTCATTCAGTGGGTTATACAGACCCACATATTTAGAAAGAAATCATTTTCATTTTGAAGTATGAATAACACACTATGTTAATCAAAACGTTATGAAGACACATGGAAAGAGAAAAACACTATCTGTAGTTGGTTAGTATATATCATATAGTTCATCAGAGTTATGTGTTGAAGTCCAAGGTGTTTCTCACAGACACACAAAAATTGAGGAAAATGGAGTGTAGCTTGTAATTACACATCATGTAGTCTCCCAATAAAGGTAATAATTAAATTACATTACAATATTTAATTATAGAATAAAAATCTAATTAAATTGTTTGCAGAAGAAGTGTCTGATTCTTTAATAATGGAATTTTTTAATATCATAATTTCCTATTAATTTATTATAACTATATATAATTATATTTAGTGTCCTTTATTTTCCTTTATTTTTTTATGATGGATATATTTAAGAGTATTCAGATGGATGTTAAAAAAAGGGAATTGAATAAATATCTAATTAAATAATATACTCTATTTTATCATAATATTAATGAATAAATTGAAGGGAATTATTTATAGTGTACTTTTGTGTATTTATTTTATTTGTGTGGTAGTTCATGATCTTCGGCCAGAACCATCTATGAGTCAGTTAAATTTAATTTAATTTTATTGCATGAGTTATAAAATATTTATTATTAAATTAAATATTTTTTTATGTGAGTCATCCATCCCACTTCTCTAATATTGGACTTATGTGTCCATGTTCAATTATGTTATTCCCCTTATCTAATCCTTTGGTAACCTCACCTGTGTATGAGTTATAATCATTTTTAATTAAAGTTGTAACCTAATGCACATGGAGGTTATTTAAGAAGTAATTGATATGAAACCAACCCAAGTGACACATAAGTGGAGGTAATGATGCTATAACTCATAAAAATACTTGTATAATATGTGTTACTCTAGAGAAAATTGTTGATTTATTTCACGAATAATAAATAAACCATTAGATAATCCTATTATAGGGTCATTTTTTTATTATACATTATTTATTTTATGGATACTAGACTCGATTAACAAAAATAAATGGACTAATATAAAAAAATGGAACGAAATAAATGGATTATTCAAAATTGATTTATCAATACATGGTTAATCACATAAGTAAAATTCCTCATAATTTCAATAAGACATGTAAAATATAAAACAAGAAATATTTATGAAAATAAAATAATATTTCTCAACTTATTATGTATGAATAAGCCTCTATTTCATAATTAGAAATAAGATCCACAAACATAGTGTTATTTTAACCATCTTTGGGAATCATACACTGGTCATGGAGTTTATATAATAATTTTTTGTTGACATAACAAAATTACATCAAGAGATTTATCCCCATATATACCAAATTTAACAGGGAGGTTCTTTTTTAGGAAATCCATGTAAGCCTTTCTAGATTAGGGAGTCCACAGAATGAATTAAGGAAATAAAAGATCACATTTGGACATGACATTCCTACATTAATAAATTAAATTAATTTACTAACACCTCATTAAGGTTATGATAATGTGAATATGTATCATTTCTACTAGAATTTCTAAGTATCTAGGAATTAGAGGTCTAGTGGCAAGGGTTGATGGGGATAGGTAAAATAGTGGAAGACATAATAAAATTAAAATTATTATTATATTTCACATAAAATGTTATAAACATATGTATTTAGAACCTTTTCTTTAATAATATTTCAATAATAGGAATTTTTTCAACCACATAATCCTTGTAATTCATTATGTATAAATATCATCCCCATAAAGGATGTAACATTCCTGACTGGCAAAGATACCTAATATTTGTGTTGTTCCACAATAATAAATCTTATGAACTACAATACCAGCTTCCTAATTCAGCTAAAAAATAGGATACTGGTGAGGATTTCTCTGACAATTAGAAACACATCAGTGACATGTCTAAGAATCAGTGTTTAGTGTTTTCATCCATGTATAGTGAACTCGTGAAATCATATGATGAAATGGATTCATAGAGAATTCTAGAACATCTCCACGGTCTATATTAGGATAGGGATAGATAATATTTTTAGATATTATAGTTACCCATTCATATAAATCATGGACAAGGTGTACTAGTTGCACCTATTGTAGTCAAACTCATTGGCTAAATTGATCACCTAGATGTTCTGGGGATTAAAAAAGGTGATGAAATGTGAATCAATCAAATTCCTTCATCATTTCCTCAATCCATCTCAATTTTTTTTATTATTATAAATATTGAATGCATTGATAGGTATCTTCTGGATACTTTTACACTACTTTATAGAGTTGAAAATGATATTAAAAAGGGGAAATAGTCCATACTTATGGTTAATAAAATGAATGTCCAGGGAAATAGTTATATTCCCAAAGATACTTCACAAAACCCTTCCATTAAGATAATGGTCAAGGGACATGTTAGAAAATCTAATAATATTTTATTCCCTTGTGGAAATAAAGGGCCTCTGAAGAAACATTCAACCAAGGGAAAAAGTATTGGAAGCATCACATTTAATTTTTATTAAGTAAAATATATCTTATTCCAAAAATTTGGTATTATATACTTATGTGGTGCTCATATATGTATTATAATAAAGGGAACAAGATAAATATAGAATATTGGCCAAACATATGTAAAACTACACCTATATAATAGAGTTCAACATGCTGTCATAGATATTAGATAATACAACAAAAATTTTCCAACAAGAATGATCTTGTTTTAAAAATATATTTTTTGGGTGATGACATTTAGAAAAAGAATTATTTTTGTATCCATAAATTACATGGATTTAATTATTTTCATTTTTGGTATTAATGATTTTAACTTTTATAAATATTTTATTTATTATGGTAATCCAAATATAGGCAAAAGTATTTATCTGTATGGTTACACAAACAATGTACTATGGATAAATAATGATCTTATTTCAGATAACTCATACCATAGCTAACTTTGAAATCACTCACTAGGAAAGTATTAATTTTTTTGATTAAATTACACCATGATGAATATATGGACTCTTTTTTAACTAAAACCATTTGGTGTGTGTCATACAAATTTACATGGAAATAAACCAAATTCCTATTTAGTGTAAAAAATCAAAAGGCTAGAGATATTCTATAATTTGATCATAATGATGAGTGTTGACAATTTCAAGTTTATGAATGGGGTGGGTAAGCATATTTTATAACAATTATTAACAATTTTATAAGTTATGTAAATTTATAATTGTTTAGGTATACGATAGATTCTTTTGATAAATTAGGCTGAAGTTGAGAACCAACATGGTAAGATGATAAAGAAACTCTAAATAGACTACGGTGGAGAATATGTTAATCATGTCTTAATTGAAACACTACATAGGATGTGGTGGAGAATATCTTAATAATTTCTTAATTTATGAATAAAAATAGTTATATATTCTATCCCAAATCAGTCCACCATATACACCTTAGTGGAATGGTGTCATAGAATGGTGGAAACATACCTAGTTTGTAATAGTGAGATAAAAATGATTCCTGAGATACCTTCATTATAATTTGGGTGATTGAAATTATAGATATAAGTTCAAAAATTAAAACTTTTTCTAAAAAAACTAGTAGGTGGTATTGGGTAACAATTTTTAGTGGAATTATATTGTGTTTTCCTACATACGTTTTTGGGGATGTGAAGATTTAGGACAGATGATTTTAGAAAAAAACTATTATCCCTAGGAACAAAGTGTACCTTTATAGAATACCCCAAGTAAAAAGGTTGATATAACAAACATTACCCCTCAATTAAATATAAAATAATGGAATGTAAAAACTTATCCCCATAGGGAGGAAAAATATCTAAAATAAAGAGTATAAGTCAGTTATCCTTTCATGATGTTGAGGCTCAATGTACAAAAGAGTTGGAATTGGAATAGTTTCTTGAAATACCCATATAAGAGGATGTTTTTAAGACAAAATTACTCCATATAAGTACAAGAGAGGATGGAAAATTTAAAAGGCATGGTTTTTTAGTAATCAAGGATGGTTCCTAATTATTAGTATATAATAGTGATCTGATAACCAATAAATAATTATTAATAGGATCAAATGTTTCTAAGATGAATGAATCAATTAATTCTTGTAATAGATTCTATGTACCAAAACTAAGTATGGGATTTGGTTGATCCTATAGTGGATGTAAAAATAATTAGTTGGAAATGGTTATTCCTGAAGAAAATAGACTTTGATGGAAGAGTAAGTAATTAAAATGAACAACTTGTTTCTAAATCATTCAAACTGAGTGAGGGTATAGAATAAAATGTATCATTTTTAACAGTTTTGTTGTTAAAATCCATATGAATTCTACTTTCCATTATGGATTACTATAAATATGACATTTTGAAAATGGATTTCAAAATATAATTCCTTAATTTTATCCTTCATGAATATTTTTATATGACACAACCTGATGGGTATTTACTATAATTAATTCTAACAAGGTATGTAAATTGAGAGAAATCAATTATAGATTAATAAAAGAATGTTGGTCATGAGAAATTAAATTATATTATTTCAAAAAATAATGTTATTCAAATATAAGAAATTACAAACATTTTTGTATAGTGATCTAGGATTATCACACATAAAAATTTCATCATTTATTATTAATATTCATCATATTTCCCAAACAAATTCCTAAGGTGAATAATTCTTTAATGACATAAGAAACAATGATTCCTAATAAAATAATCCCTAGGGAAACTGCATCATCTGTCATTGTGATCATAATAAATAGAACCCTTCTTAGACATATCATACATAATATATTTCATTATTACATGGTTAAAGGAATCCTAAAAAAGATGATCTCATATTCTCAGTAAGGGTAAACGAGGGGGATGCATAAGAATATCATGAAAATAATGGTTTCAGAACAAGATATTGTCCTTTGAAAAGCATAACCAAAATGTTAATGATCATAATCATGTGTCATAAAATATGATTGGAAGTTCAAAATTCACGAATTTAAAGGGAATAAACGAATTTGACCCCTGAGATAATAAATTTGGAATAATACAATGATTTGTTTGACACACATAAGTATAGAAAATCATTTCAATAGTAGTCAAGGATCACTACCAAGGATATCATAGTGGAATGGGTTCACTCCCCAAACTATCACAGTAGTCAAGGTTCAATATCAAGACCATTATTGTGGACAATGTCCCTTACTAAACTAGGTTCACTCCCCATTCCAATCTGGTCTATCTCACAATATACAAATATTTACCAAATTAAATGGAGAGAGATACAGGTTCCACCCATCAGAAAATGAAAGTCATACATATATTTTTGACAAGATCATAAAACATTAATCACATCATAACTGATTAAGTAAAATGGGTTTCATAAAAAATTCTTCATATCATAACCTATGGAAAATATATAGGTTTCATAATTATTTTATCATAGTATAACCAATGGAAAACGACGTGGTTTTAATAAAAATTTTATCAGGGTATAACCCGTGGAAAAGAAGCAGGCTTCATAAATATATTTTCATCATATAACATTCATAGAAATAATATTAATGGTGTACTTGGTTCATATTCATAGTAATCTTAAGTCACACCAATGGATATAGTATTCTATGTAGAGTGATTATAAATGGTATGTCAAGTGGAATGTTTCATAAGGATGTTATCTTGTCCTTTGAATTATTTTTTAAGACTAATAATATATTCTAAATCCTTATCTTTTAAAATGAACATGAAAATATTAAAAAATATATATTAAATTGAGGAAAAAATTTATTGAAGAAAATATACAATCCATTTGGATTTTTCTAAAAAAATAAAAAAAATTAAAAATAATTGTAAGTAAAAATTAATTGGAAAAAATATAAAGGAATATTTAAAATATAATGAGGTGCTGATTTTAAATATATGTATATTTCATACATGTTAAAACAAATTTTGTTTTCACATTTTTAATGAAAGTAATTTTTTTTATTAAAATGACGTGAATATTCCTTTAAAAAGAAATTTTTATAATAAAATATTGGTGAAAATTTATTTAACAAATCTATTTTATAACATTAAAAATAAATTTATTTTTTAGAAAACAAGGTTTTCATGGAAAAAATTAATTCGACTGAAGATACAACTAAAGACGATTTTTCATAAAAAAATTTTCATGAACACTTGTGTACATGAAGAGTGGAAAAATTAAGATAAACCATATATTATCATGAAATAACCAACTTATAATAAAATAAAAGAGTATATTGTGAGATATATCATAATATTTCATCAATGGATGCAAAATCATGAACAATATTGATAAATGATGAGATTGGAACATGAAAACCATACCAATTTGGTAACATTGGGTCATAATTAACAGAAAAGAAAAAAACTAAAATAAAATTAGAATATAATTAGAATTAATAAATTCAGAATATTTCATTTTAAATTGGATATATACAGTTCTCATAAATGAATGTAGGTTCATAACATAACATCTATCCCATGGAAGGAAAATTGAGAAAACAAATCCATTATCATTTTGGGAAATTTTCAACCGTACACCACAATATTGATAGCTCCTAAAATGGATATTTAAATAGAAATATTTATCATGAGAAGAATCATAAAATATATTCATCGTATGTATACACATCACATAAAAGAAATATGTGGTGAATATGGCTTGTGTCTCATAGAAGTATGGAGTGAGTTGGAAATCCTTTACCATTAATATTGACTTTAGTAGTTCACATTAATTGTTTCTATATAATAAATATATGTTTATTAAAAATATATTAAATAATAATATTTATATAATTCAAACCATATATGATTTGATTATGACATTTTTATAACCTATTTATTAAAAACTCCATGTTAATGTTATGTTTCGAGTAATGATTGGTTTATTTTTCATATATGTTTTGGTATGTTATTTTTATTCTTCTTAAATTCAAAATGATTTCATAATTTTAATAATTTTGAAAATTATGTAATATTAATTTATATTATATACATATATATTTATTTTTATCCATCATATTTAGTTATAGAAAATGAAATTCACCTTTCTTGGAGACGGTAGGTTGTACGTACACATGAAAGCTATTTAAATTTTATTTTTATTATATAATGAAATAAATGTAAATGATATATTATAATTAAAACAACAATATTTTTTAATGTATATCACATATTTAAATTAAACAAATCATTAATATTTTCTGTCTAAAGTGTGAACGAATCATGTTTCTTTGTGAGGCGGTAGTCCATCGTACACACAAGTGACATTTTCATATTCCCATAAAATATAGATTATGAAGGTATCTATGATATATAATTTTTAAAAGTAAAATAATAGAATAAATATCTAATATATATCCTCAATTCATCATTTTTTTCATTAGTGACTACTGTTAAAGAAAAAACAAATGACATCAGTTTACGAGGGAGTAGTCCATTGTACACAAGAATGTTGATTTCGTAACCCATTTGAAGGAAGTGGTGATGGTTTTAGGCTAAAAAATAACATAATAAGGTAAATTTTTTTATTATATACTGAATTAATTATATTATAATATTTATTAATTTTTTAATTTTGGGAAAGTAGGAAATTATAACAATGATCTTAGTGAAAACATTTACATTTTCTTAGAAGTGACTCATTTGGATATCTTTGTATAGATCATAGTGTTGATATTTTTGGAGGAACAAAAGCCCTAAAAATAGTTGGTGATGTTTGGGAGGGTTGTTTTTATGTGTTATATTAAATATATTGATTTTTATGTATGAATATGTGTAGTTTGTTAGTGGAATTTTATAATTTTTCCAAAGGAACACACATGGAAACTCAATGAAATTATTTAAAACAATCCGAAATTAATATTTAACTCCCATGAAAAAAATTTCAATAGGAAATATATTAGTTAGCGGGGATTATAATTTATAAGTATCACTACAAAATTGGAATTTTAAATTTTTTTATTTTCATTTTAACCTTATCATCTGAGTTTAGTACCCATTAAAACCATTTTTTCCTTGACTCTTGAAATTCATTTTTACAATTTTTACTATTACTTTTGGTCAGAAATTATTATTACCTTATTCAATAATATATATTATTACGATTATAGATAAGAAATATAATTTTACAAATTCCATTCAAATAAATTAATAAATTTAATTTAAAATTAATCTTACACAAGTAATGAGAAAGATGGGTTTTAATGAGAATGTGATCAAATGTACAGAATGATTTTAAATAAAATTTAATTTTAAATTTATTATAATGGCCAAAATTGGATTAATAGATTTATATTTTTAGTTATTTTACTTTAATCCCATTTTTAAATATAGTTAATGTTTATAAATAAATTTTATTAACGGTTATTTTTCAATTAAAATTCATTATTTTTCACTATTCATATAAAAAATGAAAATTATCCAAAAAATACCTAAAAATAACCCTAATATAATTTTGAAATGGGGATTTAAGAAATAGTTTTTATTTTATAATTTTTTTATGAATTAGAAAAAATATTTTTTTATTGTTCAAAAAATAATAACTAAAAAACATTTTTTGAGAAAATTATGATTTTGAAACTCATAATGGATTTACCAAAAAATAATTTATTTTTTTCCAATAGGATTAAATTTAATTAATCCAGTATAATTAAAATTAAATAATTTGTTATTACTACTAAAATATTTAATTTTAATATATATGTTATAATGCATATTTTTAAATATCAATGTTAATAATATATTGTAATTTTATTGATACTTAGTGCCATGTGTAATTCAAGATATCTCAATGTTTCTTATTTCAATAGAATAAAATGGTGGTACATATAAATAAAGATATAAAAAAGTAATTTATTTTAAAAAAAATATGTCATAAATACTCTAGGTGTTACATTCTACTCAAATCAGCATGAATTCCACCATAAAAATTCATTACTCCGATTAAAAAATTGAGGTTAATTCTACCTCATCATATAATTAAGTTCCCATATAGCTTCTTAAACTCATGATCTATCTAAAAATTGTTTACTGTGTGAGTGTTCTTATTTCTTAGAGATTTCCATATACAATTAATAATCTCCACAAGTTTTTTCCTCATGAGAAAGATCTTTATCTGGTGGTATGAACTATGAGTTTATTATATCTGATTGGGCAGGTGTAACACCCCAATCTTCCACGGTACACTTCTCTTTGAATAATACAATAGCGTGTGTTGTACGCAACACTGAGTTCAAGTACACCATGACTTACCAAACTAGCCGTTCAAAAGAGGTTATGAATATTATTAAATAAATTTTAAATATTATATTATCCTTATAATTTTAATCCATATTATGAGTTTCTAAGACATGATTTATGAAGAAATTCATTTTTTCAGATAAAAGAAGTATTTTTTCAAAAAATGAAATTTTACCACCTTTTAATGGAGAAGCCTTTTTAAAACCAATATTTGAAACTTTTATATATTAAAAATAACAAAATTAAATTCTTCTTTATAATCGGGACATAATAATTTAGTATCAATAATGTTTTGGTGTCTTTCTGATAACTTTCATATTTGGGTGAATAGTGATAAATTACTAAATTTTAACTGAAAACAACTTTTTTAATCAAAATAATTTATATTGATAAATTATACATTTTAATGGTCTGGAAGTATAAATAGATTATACATTTACTATTTAATACAATTATGGTCATTTTAAGTAATTTAACCTTGAAATTGTATATAAACAAGTATTAATCTTTTGATAGTTATTTTATCATTAAAACACGCTTTTTGTTTTGACAACGGGAATTAATATTAAATTAATTTCTGCCACTTCAATGTTTTGAATTTGGAAAAATAGATTCCATATTTGGAATCAGGATGTTCATATTGTGTAAATAGGGGACTTTTATTTTTATACATTTAGAATAATTACTTCGGTAAATATTTTATTTACCATGGTTAAGGGTAAATATGGTAAATAAGGGTTAAAAAAATAATATTATAATAATACTAAATTACCCTAAAACGTGTCCTAGACTTATTGGTTGATACATGTTCGACCATAGGCATCGTTGGGTCGATTTTGGGACCACATGGAGCCACTTGTAGATGATAGGGACACTTTATTTTATTAAAGTTAAAATGAATACAAAAATGACACAAGCATATATCTTTTAGGAAAACAACATTTACATAGGTTTATATATGTTGGATATTCAACTATAAATATTAATTAGAAATCTAAAAGGACTTCCTACATAATTATATTTTATTTATAATTTTTAGAGATTAAATAGTATAATTTATTTATGACACAATGATGATGCAGTAATTCCCATAATAGTGAAAAATTAAAATAATTGATATTATAAATACCCAATAATATATTTTTAGACTTTTATTGAATTA
Source organism: Viscum album (assembly GCA_963277665.1). Taxonomy (NCBI): domain Eukaryota; kingdom Viridiplantae; phylum Streptophyta; class Magnoliopsida; order Santalales; family Viscaceae; genus Viscum; species Viscum album. The sequence goes on from OY728160.1 coordinate 1,390,299,999, forward strand.
AACAAATTTTCTAGGTTAATATGACATATTATAAATTATTTAATTCTATTTGTTCAAAGTAATAATTCTTTTACGAGTTTCACAAAAATCAACTATTGAATAGGGTCAATATTGACATAAAAGAGTTTTTAAAACAAATATTATATTATTAATTGATATTAAATTCCTAAAAATCTAAGGTTGGTCCAAGAGACTTATATCATGATAGGTATATCATTAATGGACCACTTGAGCGTTTCTTGGATGTATATGGTAAGTTTATTAACCATATAATATAAAAATAGCAAGAGACATTGTAAAAGTGAAAATAATTAACTAATAGTTAATACTTAATGATAAGGTTAATATAATGACCCAAACCATTCTAAATTCTATTGGTTGAGTGGTTTTAGACCCATACCCACCTTAACCTTTAAATAATCATCTTTGGAGCTATTAGTAACCTAATATTAATTTATTATAAATTAATATTTCTAGCTTTTCCAAAGGTTCCCCTCACCCCTCTTATAAAAGGGAACTCCTCATTCTCATTTCTTCACACCTTCAAAATCTTTTGGTTCGGCCAACCCCTGCCAAAATACTCTCTCAAAATACCTCACTACAACCTAAAGGCCTTAGTTTGTTCATAAATCTATCCTAAGGATACCTTTTGATCAAATCAAAAGGAAGAACCCGAAGAAGAGGTAATGTTTTCACCACCCCTTTCCAAGTTCCTTTCTTCTTCCACTTCTTCTTGCTTTGTTATTACCATTCTAAAATAATAACTCCATTATCATATATATACTGTGTTGTTATAATAAATATGGTACAACCATATTCAGTATTCTATCCACCCTTTTAATAACATGTCACCATACGTGCGTACGTACGACTTACCGTCTCCACGTCGTGGTGTAATTGTTATTCAATATATTATTATTTTGGATGGGTATTATAATGATGTGTAGTTCATGTAAATAATAAATATAACACGATAATGATTATTTATATATTATATAACATTCAATTATATATTATTTTAATATCTAAATAATGATATTACCTCTCGTGCGTACGAACGGACTACCGTCTCCACGTACGCGATGAGATTCATTCTCCATCATATCCATTCAAGTATAATTATCATTTGATGATTTAAAAATAGTATCTACGGACTTGATATCATTCTGGATATGAATAATATACACCCCATTAATAATAAATATGGATCACATAACAATGAATATAAAGTAAAATGAACCCGTTAACACAAAAAATGACAATAATACTAAGATATTATTAACAAATCAATGTTAAAAGCTCATATATGATATCATATTAATGTAACTGATTCTTGTATAATTCAATAACAATTATTTCACCACTATACATGATGTTAACCTACCGTCGACCAAGGATAAATTATAAAGTATGGGTTTCTTATTTCACTCTTAATTTCGTGAGAATTCCATTGTTCAACACTTAATTATTGCCTGTGGTGTATGTGTACTGCCCATGATTGTATTCATTGTTTAATATACATTAAATTAAGGGTATTTAAATCATCATTGTATGATCTTTCTTTAATGGGAGTATGTTTCGTTTGTTACCTAATCGATAAGGGAATTCAAAATTTTAATTTCCATTTATTCGGCTTTACACAATCTTCATTGATTATTTTACTCCGAGATTATGTGTGGAATAACTATTCATTTGCTTATGCCATAATTTACACTCCAATTTTCTGTGGATATACTTTTTATACCCATAATCACTCCATTGATAATATCTCAAGTCATCGATATGAATTTGATAAGAGTAATTTTAACTCATTCTCCATTTGTTGAGTTAAACATCCAATTCATTGGTGTTGTTTTTAAAAGATTATATGTGAATATCCTTTGATTGTTTTACACTGAATATCCAATATTATTTAGTGTATTTATATTTTTCACACATAACTATGTCGTTGATTTATCCTTAACCTAAGGATACGGCCTTTATGAGAGATTTCATCTAAATTTACATTCCATTGAGACTTCTTTGTTGTTATACACCAAATCACTTTTATGTGGTGTATATAATGTACGTTGACATAGTATATCATGAATACCTTTATTCTCATGATATTACAATGTTTTGATTACCTCAATTATTTGTATTCAAGTGTCTCTCTTTTGGTTAGAAACTCTAACAAAAATACCATTTTTAAATGTTTTAAAGACCTATTCTTCTAAATCTTGATCATTAATGTCCATGTTTTAAAAAATGGTTTTAAGGATTTATTTATATGGACATTAAAGTTTTAAAATTAAAACTTATTTTAAAAGTTTCAAAGTGGTATGGGACAATTTGATTTAACAATATATTTTTAAACGGCTTCTTGACAAATAGTGTGACTTTTAAATGTTTTCAAGAAAAGGGGGATATTTCTCTAAAATAGTTTTGATGATTATTTTCATCTATGTAAATATCCTTAATTATTCTTGATTGAGGTTAATATGATACAATACAATCTTCCATATTGTATCGAATGAGTTATGTTTGACTGTGGATGTGCTATTTTTATACCATTCATGGTTTGTGGTTAAAGTATTGACATTTAGTATGCTAGTTTTAATATGAATGTTTATGTTATGTTTAAACCTGTTCATATGAGGAATGCATTGGACTTAATAAGTGACGGGTGGAGCCCGCTATAGCTCATCGATGCATCGGTAGGTCTCATGAGACAAACTAGTGTCTTGGAACAAGGCCTTAGCAAAATCTTATTTGTAGTCCTGGCACGGGGCCTTCGCTATGTGGTTATGATAGTCTGGCATTGTGCATTCCATCATTATGAAAGTGGTTTTTGATATTGCCTTGGTTATTCTATTAGTATAATATCCATGTGAATAAGTAAATGGAATTATTTCATTTTACTTTTTCCATACTATGTTGAAGTTCAAGTTTAAAAGGCATTTGTTTTAGTTATACAATGCCTTAAATGTTTATAGTTATTTTTGAAAGTTTCCGCTATATTTTTATCCTCACTGGGTATTTGAGCTCACCCCTTTTCTATGTTTTATTTTTTCCAGGATGTGAAGAAGTAAGTTATAAATGAACTGCAGGGATTTTATTAGGGGATAATAGTGTGGACTATGGAGACATTATGTTGTTGTAGTAGTTTTTCACTTTATGATGTAATGTAAAACTTTAAGAATATATATAGTGTTTCCAAGGCTACTAAACCAATCGGTCTTTCGATATTTGATCATTCTTGAGATCATGCCAATGTTATGTAATAATGCACCGACTCTGGGTAACTGGGGTCGGGGCGTTACAGTTGGTATCAGAAGAAGTTTAGTACAAACCATGGGAGCTAGATTTAGATAAACTCTGATTAGAGAACATAGACCTAAGATGAACTTTGAGGATTAGTATAGAAAAATTCCTAGAATATAGGTATTGTAAAGATTTTGTGAGTTTTCCGAGCAATACATCCCTGTCTGGATATGAGCAGGTAGAGGCGGCTCTGGCACAGATGTACCTAGGGGTAAAACCCGAAAACACTACTTTGATCTAGACTCGAACGGGAACTGGTGCACGGCAACGGGCCTTGCTGCACTCTTGGTTACGACACTCCCGGGGGATATGATTTGGATAATTTACATTTTTTTTACAAACTAATTTGAAGTATTATATATATAAGATGAGCGGAAATGAGCTTGGTTAATCCTAATGTGTTTAAAATTGAGAATATGGTGACATGTTAATCTCTAAATGATTTTATTACTACTGTTACTCACACAATGCTTTCTGTTTTTAGTCAATGGCTAGATTCCAAGGAGGTCATAGTGACTTTGAGAATGATGTACAAGGTGGGAAAAGTGGTGGCAATGAGCAACAAAATGGAATGTTGATGGGTGTAAAAGATATCATCTTTATTCCAAATCAGTTTTCCAAAAATACGATCGACAACATATATATTAACCAACTCCCGGAATCAACAAGGAAGAGAAAGGTGATTAATGATAAGAGCTCTAGTAGTGGAGACCATGGAGAAAGGAATCCTCAATTTCCATCATGCAGGAAATGTGGAAGGAGACACCCAGGAAAGTGTCTCAATGGGACAAAGAAATGCTTTACATGTGGGAAGGGAGGACATAAAGTGAATAATTGCTGAAGAAAAATTAAGATTACTATGGAAGAAGATAAAAATGGTCCCAAGAGTCCATTTACAGTCATTTTCCGTAAATTTAGGGGACCTGGCCATTACCCGATTGAATGCCATATTCTATAGGATATTTTCTTGGTCAAAAAAGAAGCTATTTGGAAATAAATGGATGGAGAAATGTTTAAAAAGTATTAGTAATCCTTATTGATGTGTTTAATTTGGAATAATTTTCGCTTTTATTTGTAAGCCCGCAGTTTTCCATGTGAGAATGATATTTGGGGAAGAATTATCTCATCTCTTGTGGATATAGGTATAAATAGCCATTTGTTTTTATATGATCATTGGGGTTTGAGAGAATTATAAGTTATTATAATTGGGGATGAAAATGTGTGGTATGAGATTTGTGGTTAAATTATGTTATGGTTATTTTGAGGAATTTATCTCATTTTGGAAATGTTATAAAACATAGTTTTTGAAAAGGACAACACGCAGACCGCGTGACAACCCGTCGCGTTGGACAAAGTTGTGGGAATCGAACCCACATCCAAAGTGTGATTGGGATTTATCGCCTACTACTGGACTACGTGAATTCCCTGGATAATGTGACTAATTATTTTAAGTTAAATGATTTTATTGATCAATAATAAGTTGATTTGGGTTCTTATGTCTTATCAAATGAATACCCTTGGTATAGGAAAATGATTTGGTGATTAAGTGATAAATGTTATTTTGGAAGATGTTCGCTTTGTTGGGAAAACTATATGCCCAAGGAAAGTAGAATACTATGGGGTTTCATTTGTGGAGTAATGGTATATATTTAACTACTTTTTTATTGTGTATTTATAGTGATTTGAGTTATTTATGGAAATTGTTAACCTATAATAAAAAATCTGTGCTGAGGTTAATTAATTTTAACTATGCGACTTTAAGAGTATTTGATGTCATTTGGAGATACAATTTATCATGGGAGACTACATAATCAAATTCGTCTATGTTTTGGGTTTCAATATTAGTTTGGATTATATTGAAGGATTTTAAGGACAATTGATTATTGAATGGTATTTGTTTAACTTTGGGGTATTGTTGGTTTAATTTTAGAAATTAATATTAGTGTTTATTTCACTCAAGTAATATCCTTTTGGGGGATCATTAGATCTTGTACTAACCATTTTGGTTTTGATTAATCTCAAAAGACATTGTAAATATATAGTATATCCTGCATGGATCTTGTGATTCTATAGAAGTTTATTCTAGCTCTTCCAGTGTGACCAAGTCTTCTTGAATACTCATCATTTAAAAAAATATGAGTTAGTGGTGGAAATTTATTAAAGAATGAAACTCTACTTAAAATGTATGTATATATCTTTATATTCTTAGTCAATATCATAAATGAATTCCTCATCCTTATGTAATGTAACTTAAAACAAAAAATTTGTATGTTTACTTTTCCTACTAGGAGATTAATGATCGTTTTTCCCAAAACAAGTTTGTGGTTTTCTTATTGTTATCTTTCTCCTGATAATGATTTCTATCCCCCTCCATCAGAACATGACACTTAGTTTATCATCTATATCCATGTTTTCCTACATGGAATCCTAGTATGGGTTATCTTGGGTGACCTTTATACCTCTCTTTTTTTCTTTTAAAGTAATAGTTTTATTGACTCTTTTACTAATGTGGGACTTTCCATTATATTCTCAAGTCCAATTTTTAAAATTGTGAGGACGCAATTTATTGAAGTAAGGGTGAATGTAACACCCCAATCTTCCATGGTACACTTCTCTTCGAATAATACAATAGTGTGTGTTGTACGCAACACTGAGTTCAAGTACAACACTACTTACCAAACTAGCCATTCAAAAGAGATTATGAATAATATTAAATAAAGTTTAAATATTATATTATCCTTGTAATTTTAATCCATATTATGAGTTTCTAAGACATGATTTATGAAAAAATTCATTTTTTTAGATAAAAGATGTATTTTTTAAAAAAAATTAAATTTTACCTCCTTTAAATGGAGAAGCCTTTTTAAAACCAATATTTGAAACTTTATACATTCAATTTGACAAAATGAAATTCTTATTTAGAATCGGGACATAAGAATTTAGTATCAATAATGTTTTGGTGTCTTTCGGATAACTTTCATATTTGGGTGAATAGTGAAAAATTACTAAATTTTAACTGAAAACAACTTTTTTAATCAAAATAATTTATATTGTTAAATTATAAATTTTAATAGTTTGGAAGTAAAAATATATTATATTTTTACTATTTAATCCAATGATTGTCATTTTAAGTAATTTCACATTGAAATTGTACAAAAACAAGTATCAATCTTTTGATAGTTATTTTTTCTTAAAAACACGCTTTTTGTTTTGATAGCGGGAATTAATTTTAAATTAATTTCTGCCACTTATGTGTTTTTAATTTGGAAAAATGGATTCCATATTTGGAATCATTATGTTCATATTGTGTAAATGGGTGACTTTTATTTTTAGACATTTTGAATAATTACATCGGTAAATATTTTATTTACCATGGTTAAGGGTAAATCCGGTAAAAATGGGTTAAAAATATAATATTATAATAATAATATATTACCCTAAAACATGTCCTAGCCTTATAGGTTGATACATGTTCGACAATAGGCATCGTTGGGCCGATTTTGGGACCCCATGGAGCCACTTGTAGGTGATAGGGACACTTTATTTTAATTAAGTTAAAATGAATACAAAAATGACACAAGCATATATCCTTTAGAAAAAAAATTTTACATAAGGTTATATATGATTTATGTTCGAATATAAATATTTATTATAAATATAAAAATATTTCCTACATAATTATATTTTATTTGTAATTTTTAGAGATTAAACAATTCAATTTATTTATGACACAATGATGATGCAGTAATTACCATAATACTGAAAAATTAAAATAATTGATATTATAAATACCCAAATAAATATAATTTGAGACTTTTATTGAATTAAAATAATTTTATAGGTTAATATGACATATTATTATTTATATAATTAACTTTTTTCGAAGTAATCATTTTGTTATGAGTTTCAAAAAAATCATCTATTGAATAGTGTCAAAATTGACATAAAAGAGTTTTTAAAACAAATATTACATTATTAATTGATATTAAATTACTAAAAATATAAGGTTATGCCAGGAGACTTATATCAAGATAGGTATATTATTAATGGACCACTTGGGGGTCGCTTGGATGTATATGGTAAGTTTATTAACCATATAATATAAAAATACCAAGAGACATTGTAAAAGTGAAACTAATTATCTAAGAGTTAATACTTAATGATAAGGTTAATATAATGACCCAAACCTGTCTAAATTCTATTGGTTGAGTGGTTTTTCGACCCATTCCCATAGTAAACATTATATAATCAACTTTGGAGCTATTAAAAACCTAATATGAATTTATTATAAATTAATATTTCTAGCTTTTCCAAAGGTGCCCCTCACCTCTCTTATAAAAGGGCACTCCTCCTTCACATTTCTTCACACCTTCAAAATCTTTTGGTTCGCCCAAACCCTGAAACAATACTCTCTCAACTTCCCTCACTATAACCTAGAGGGATTAGTTTGATCAGAAAGCGATCCTAAGGATCCCTTTTGATCAAATAAAAAGGAAGAACCCGAAGAAGGGGCAATGTTTTCACCTCCCCTTTTCAAGTTCCTTTCTTCTTACACTTCTTCTTTATTTGTTATTACCATTCTAAAATAATAAATCCAGTATAATATATATACTGTGATGTTATTATAAATATGGTACAACCATATTCAGTATTCTATCCACCCTTTTTATAACATGTCACCATGCGTGCGTACATACGGCTTACCGTCTCCACGTCGGGGTGTAATTGTTATTCAATATATTATTATTTTGGATGGGTATATTAATGATGTGTAACTCATTTAAATAATAAATATAACATGATAATGATTCTATATATATTATATACCATCCAATTATATATTATTTTAATATCAAAAGAATGATATTGTCAGTCGTGCGTATGTACGGACTACCATCTCCACGAACGCGATGAGATTCATTCTCCATCATATCCATTCAAGTATAATTATAATTTGATGATTTAAAAATATTATCTAAGGACTTGATATCATTCTTGATATTAATAATTATCATCCCATTAATATCAAATATGGCTCACATAACAATGAATATAAAGTAAAATGAACTCATTAACACCCGAAATGACGATAATACTAAGATATTATTAAAAAATCAACGTTAAAAGATCATATATGATATCATATTAATGTAAATTATTCTTGTATAATTCAATAACAATTATTTCACCATTATACATGAGGTTAACCTACCGTAGACCAAGGAAAATGTACAAAGTAAGGGGTTTCTTATCTCACTCTTAATTTCCTGAGAATTCCATTGTTCACCACTTAATTATTGCATGTGGTGTATGTGTACTGCCCATGATTGTATTCATTGTGTAATATAATTAAATTTATGGGTATTTACATCTTCATTGTATGATCTTTCTTTCATGGTAGTATGTTTCGTATTTACCCAATCGATAAGGGAATTCGAAATTTCAATTTCCATTTATTCGGCTTTACGCAAACATCATTGATTATTTTACTCCGAGATTATGTGTGGAATGACTATTCATTTTCTTTTGTCATAACTTCCACTCCCCTTTTCTATAGATATAATTTTGATACACATAATCACTCCATTGATAATTTCTCAAGTCATCGATATGAATTTGATAACAGTAATTTTAACTCATTCTCCATTTGTTGAGTTAAGCATCCAATTCAATTGTGTTGTTTTTACTTGATTATCTATTAATATCCGTTGATTGTTTTACACTGAATATCCAATAATATTTAGTGTATTTATATCTTTCACACATAACTATGACGTTGATTTATCCTTAACCTAAGGATTCGGCCATTATGAGAGATTTCATCTCAATTTACATTCCATTGAGACTTCTTTGTTGATATACACCAAATCACTTTTATGTGGTGTATATAATGTACTTTGACATAGTATATCATTAATACATTTATTCTCATGATATTACAATGTTTTGATTACCTCAATTATTTGTATTCAAGTGTCTCTCTTTTGGTTAGAAACTCTAACTAAAATACCATTTTTAAATGATTTAAAGACCTATTCTTCTAAATCATGCATATTAATGTCCATGTTTTAAAAAAAAATTTAAGGATTTATTTATATGGACATTAAAGTTTTAAAATTGAAACTTATTTCAAAAGTTTCAAAATGGTATGGGACACTTTGATTCAATAATCTATTTTTAAACGGCTTCATGACAAATAGTGTGACTTTTAAATGTCTTCAAGAAAAGGGGCATATTCCTCTCAAATAGTTTTGATGATTATTTTCATCTATATCAATATCCTTAATTATTCTCGATTGAGGTTAATATGATACAATACAATATTCCATATTTTATCGAATGAGTTATGTTTGACTGTGGATGTGTTATTTTTAAACCATTCATGGTTTGTAGTTAATGTATTGACATTTCGTATGCGAGTTTTAATACGAATGTTTATGTTATGTTTAAACCAGTTCATATGAGGAATGCATTGGACATAATAAGTGATGGGTAGAGCCCGCTATAGCTCCTCGATGCATCGGTAAGTCTCATGAGACAAACTATTATCTTGGCACAAGGCCTTGGAAAAATCTTATTTGTAGTCTTGGCACGAGGCCTTGGCAATGTGTTTTTGATAGTCTAGCGTTATGCATTCCATCATTATGAAGGTGTTTATTGATATTTCATGTGATTATTCGATTAGTAGAATATCCATGTGAATAAGTAAATTTCATTATTTCATTTTACTTTTTCCATACTATGTTGATGTTCATGTTTAAAAGGCTTTTGTTTTAGTTATACATTGCCTTAAATGTTTATGCTTATTTTTGAAAGTTTCCGCTATATTGTTATCATTACTGGGCATTTGAGCTCACCCCTTTTCTATGTTTTAATTTTCCCAGGATGTGAAGAAGTAAGTTATGAATGAACTACATGGATTTTATGAGGGGATAATAGTTTGGACTATGGAGACATTATGTTGTTGTAGTAGTTTTTCACTTTATGATGTAATGTAAAACATTATGAATATATCTAGTGTTTCCAAGGCTACTAAAACAATCGGTATTTCGATATTTGATCTTTCTTGTGATCATTCCAATGTTATGTAATAATGAACCGACTCTAGGTAACTGGGGTCGGGGCGTTACATCAGGTTTGTAGCTCCTCTTGTGGGATGTGTAGAACACATCATGGACTTTATAGTTGTTTTTTTGGAAAAAAGCGATAACTTACCATCATGATAAGATCATGAATTTTAAAAGGACCAATATACCAAGGGTATGGTTACCCATTATTCTTGAATATGAAAACCTTATTCCATAATGAAATTATTAAAAACACCTTTTTCTCTAACAATAAAATCATGATCATGTTAGTGACTATCAATATACCTTTTCTAACAACTTATATCTTCCATGATGTGATGCTAAATGGATCTAAACATATCATCATTTTATTCAACTATCTTAAGTCCTCACAAATATATTTCTTTAAATTAAATCCATCATGTTGGATCATTAAATTTCATTCCATAGAGGGATTTATAAGTATCTATATGAATGGACGAGTTAATGATTTTGTTATATGAAATATAAACTCTTGGAAGGTTTTTTTTCCAACAACCATTGTAGTCTAAATAAAAATATCTCAACATATCATATATGATTTGAATTGTTCTATCATACTCACCGTCTATCTGAGGATGATATATAGTGTTAAATCTCAACTCTGTATCACGATCTGGTAGAATAATTCTCGAGAACATTGAATTAAACCTTTGATCCAGATCAGACATAATTGAATGTGATATTCCATGAGACCATACCAGTGTATATCATTAAAATATTGTCAAATTAAAAGTATTATCTAATAGTGATGATGTTTAATGAATTAGATATGAGATATAATACAACCAATATAGAAATATTCAATTAATATGTTATGGGGAGTCTAATAAATAAATACATGATGACATTCTCCGAATTCCATTATGGTATGTTAAATATATGTAGCATCCCCTAATGCATTTTTCTATTAGACATAACATGATAACATAAAATGAACAAAGATACACACTCTATGATATCTCTCTTTATTCCATAAAACTATAAATACTATTTCAAATATCTATAAATCTCCATACATTCAAAATTAATACAAATGAGGAAATACAAACTACCAATAAAAATAATTTTTTTCAAGTTTAGTAAGGATAGTTTTCATTCATGATTCCTAAACCATATCATTCCCTCATGATCAATGTCAAACTTATGAACACTTAAAACCTTCATTTGATAGTCTACATCATCCTTTGTGTCTCTCTGATATTCACATGTATAATTTCTTTAAAATTCAATTGAGAAATATAACAGTTTTCCATTAATTAAGGGTTCCCATATACATCCTATAAGAAACCCAAAAAAATTTTTATCTGGTAATCTTAATCACAAAAAAACTATCATGATCCTATCGACTCAATGAATCATCCACATTATTCCATTTCCCATGGTGGTAATGTATTGAGAAGTATTAATAATTAATTATTTATATCCATCTTATTTAGAACAAATTAAATACTATTAAGTGAATATAAACATTAAACATTTATTATTTTCATATTTATATTTATATCACCACAATCTATAACGATAATTCATCTATATCATAAACGTGAAAAATTCTATAGTTATCTACAAATCAGAATTTAGGTAATTTTCTCTTGAATAATAAATTACATGAGGCATAAGATATAACTAGGTTAGTATACATAAGAACACATATTTATCCATTCATGGATACATCCCTATAAATTACAAACCCTTATCCACAATAAGGTAATGCAAGAAAATGTGTGTTAACTAATCATCACCTCAGATCCTTTAAATTTTTATCACATTCATCTGTCCAAAGGAATGTGGATCCCTTCCAACACAACATGGTTTGTGGATTAGATAAACATGATAAATTCTCCAAAAACCATTTGATAATATATGTTTTAAAAAATAATACTAAATATATAAATCTCTATGGTTGGTATGGGTCAACATTCAATAGCCTCATATTTGATGGATCTATAGATACAACCTCTCTTTAGATTTTATAAACCAAATATGAAAACTTTTACAGACAAGATTCACAATTTTGATATTTTGTTATCTATTTTTTCCATCCTTTGGGTATTTAGTATAATAACCATGTGTTAATCATCTATTTCCTTATCTTTTTGTAGATAAGGATATCATTTATGAAGACTACTACAAATAGATCAAGGTAATCTCTAATGTATATATTCTTTATATCTATGATGATTGTGGGAGAATTAGTAAGACCTGATGGAATCAAAATATATTCATAGTGACTGTAAATTGTATGAAATATTTCCTTGGGTATAGAATCCTTATTAACCCTCAATTAATGATATCCAATGTAATTTCAATCTTCAAAAAGTATCGATCTCTGTGTAATTGATTAAAAATGTTATCAAAATAAGGAATATGATACTTGTTCTTAATTTTTATCTTTTTTTTCTCCTCATAGTCTATTCAGATTCTCATTCATCCCTCAGTATTTTTAACAAATATAATAGGTGTACCACAAGGTGATCCACATGGAAGAATGAATCACTTTTTAAAGTTTTCATAAAGATACCTTTTTATTTCTCGTGGCTCAATTTGAGTAATTCTATAGATATCCTTTCAAATTTATATGAAATGATATGTGAAGTATATTAGGGACTTAGCTTCCCATTCATGTGAATGGGTAGTAAAATATTATAGAAAAACTAAAATAAATTCATGTATGATAGGATTATCATTTATTCCATGTAAATAATAAACAATTTAAGACAAATACCCCTTATAAATCGGAATTAAGACCCATATTAAATATATTTCTATATAAGAGTTTCATACATACCAAAACATTCCTAGAAAATCATATACGGGTTTTATATTTACCCAGGATAAATAAATATGGCTATTTCAACATTAAAGATTAATATTAAGCACAATAAAAAAAATACATACATGAGGACCATATCAGTTTAGTGTCATTTGAAAAACGTAACTAATTATTATAATATGGTGAAGTATCATAAAAAAATTAATTAGAGATCTTCAACTTTTTATAAATCCATGTATGAACCATTCTTCAAAACATAGGGAAAGGAAACATAAGAATGGGTTGAGATCGAATTCTCAGTAAGGGTAAATAAAATGAATACTTAAGTATAACATAAAAATAAGGGTACGAGAACATGGTATTATCATTAAAATATCATACACTACATATCAAAGATTGTGCGCATGCATAATGACATATATATAAGTCATTGATAAGAAAAGAATCATAATATAATCAAAAATATAATCTATTGATTCATAACACATAGGAAGACATGAAATTGAGGAATACACATCAACATATAACATTAGGAAAATATATAAGTAGAAATAGGTTCCCACATTATCTTAAGGAAATGAAATAAGTAACTCACATTGACTTATGGGCATGAAACTAGGTCCTCTCAAAATGGCACAAACATACAATCAGGTTCACTCATAATATTGTTAAGATAGAATCAGGTTCATGGATAAAATTATGGATATGCAACCAGATCCATGTATAACATTGTGTGCTTGTAATCTGGTTTACGTATAACATTATGAACATAAAAAAAATTTCACTCATAGCATTGTGAACATGTAATCAGGTTCATGAATAATCTTATGAACACACAACCATGTGGAAACATAACATTGTAAACATGTAATCTTCTTCAAATATAACATTTATAGTCATGATTCATCCATCGTTACCCAATGCATTATAGGGATAAATATGTCCTGACCATCACAAAAATAAATTATAGATTCAATTTCCACAAAACATTCATCATATCACGACTAATGAAAAAGGATCGGTTCTATAATTTTCAAATCATAGCTCATGAACTGAAATTTGTATCATTAACATTTCATCACATCATAACCTATGGAAGTGGATTTGTTTCATAACCATTTTAATCAATGCATAACATATGAAAATAATTGATTTAAAAAAAATATTACATGTGGAATATAAATGGTTTTCATAATCATCATTACATCAAAACATAAATCATTCAAGAAATAATATGAATTGATCCTTTGGATCATTTCAATGATGGGCATGAGTAACAACAACGTATATCGTTGTAGATGAAGAATTAAATGGAATGATATTTTGGAATGATATCCATTATCCTGTGAAATGCATTTTTAAAACATAAAATCATTATATTAAAATTTTCATTAAAATGCATTAAATCTTAGAATGATGGATTGAAATCATGTTGAAAACTGTTTCCCTTGAAATTTAATAAAAGATACATTAATTTTTTTTAAAAACATTCTATTGAAAATAATTGGAAATCATGTAAAAAAGTTTTGGAAATTATAAAAATAAATTTTCAAGATAACTCAATTTTTAAATCCTTTTTCAATAAAAAAATAAATTAAAAATTACCTATATTTATGAATGAAGAGATGGGTATAATAGGACATTTTTAAAACCAATTAATTAATAATTTTATCTACGAAAGAGTGTAAAATTGGTACTAATGCATAAGGATATCATGAATTACCAAATTTTAAGAAATTTCATGAGTGTTCTTTGTGATATGGATTGTAATATTTCATTAATGGAAGTATAATCGTTAAAAAACTTAATAAATGATGAGATTGTAGCAATGAAGAATTACAAAATTGGAAACTTTTCATCATAATATAATAGAAAATATAACATTAAATGAAGCTCAACTATCATGAAAATAATTATATTCATGATATTCCATGTTAAATGTATTATATATACATTATATAAAAATATAGACTCATAACCTAGATTGTGTCTCAATAAAAGAAAATTGAGGCCAAATATACTGTACCGATTTGGTATCCTTTGAATCATAATCCCCATGAAAGAAAATTTTTCAAATGGTTACATAATTAAAAAATAAAATAAATTATAGTAATATTATAATACTTATATGGGGAAAATAAACACTATAAATATTAAATTAGTGGTGATTAAGGCATGTATCTTTGAGAAATAGAAAGGTAGATGAAATCCCCTTACCATGTGTCTAGACTCTCATCATACTCATTCATACCTTATATATAATAAATAAATGTTTAATATATATTTTAAAGAAGAATATATTAATTTCCAAAATCATATATGGTTTGACTGTGACTTTATATTACCCTCTTATAAACAATGTTATGTTAAGGTTATTCTTCATGTATTATCTGCAATGTTTTTTTCATGTGTTTTAATTTGTTATATATTTGGTTCTCAAAAATATATAATATTTACATAATGTGAAACATGATATATACAAAATTTATATTCATTGTATTATTATTATAAGAATATATAGAATAGAGATTTAAGAAATGGAATACACCGTTCATGGAAACAATAGGCCATACATACACATGAACGATGTTTCCTTTATTATTGTCGTATTGGAAAAAGAATGAAAATGATATATATTAATATAACATCTTCAAATTAGAATTATCATGTTATATGTAACATATAATTTCAATAAAAACATTCTTAATACATTCCATATAATTTTGAAATGAATCACATTTCATTGAGGAGGCGGTAGTCCACACTACCTCAAACTAAATTATGGTATTTACACGAAAATGGAAAGGATAAATATATTTGTTGTAAAAAATTAAATAATACTAATTAAAGAATAATTATCATATATATCATATATAAATCGTCTTTCTATCACAATTACCAACCTTTAATGGTTGTAATGTAAAAATATGCAATCATAGTTTTGTGAGGTTGTACTTCGCCGTACACACAAACAGTTTGTTCATTACCTAATAGATAGAAGTGTTTCTAAGTGTATTTCAAACACATAGAATAAAAAATATAAGTATAGTTAGGATATTGTTTTTTTATTATAATCATGGAATAATAACAAATGAATGGATGTATAATGATATAAAAAAATAGCTCGAGTAATGATATTACCATTTAATTCGGTTACTCCTTTTGGTTTTAAACAAAGGGATTCCTTGGGATGATTTCCTCCAAAACGGATGCCTCTAGGGCCAGGTTTGTGATATTGGGAAAATATTTTGGAATATTATAGATGATACAATGTTTCATGAGAGGTGTAAAGAAGTGTTATAAAGCATTCAATTTTATAGTGGTGGGGGACAAGAGCTTATTTAAATACTAAAAGGTATTCTATAATGGGAGGTATCTTTTACCAAATTCATCACCAAAATATATATATTACGGATTAATTCAATTAAATTCTCAAAAAAAATATAAATAATACATAAATAATTTCATTTTAATAATTTGGTTACATAACATCTAGGATTACCCAATTTTGTTATGTTGGATTTTATTAAAGAATCTACTTTTATAGCCAATGTAATTTAATCGGTAAGGAAAAAATAACGTGTGATTTATTTTGTAAAAAAGGGACACAAAATTATAAATATGATACCTATTTGTTTTAAAAAAATATCATGTGTTTAGAAATGTGATTTTTAAAATAAGTGCATGTGACTAGGAAAACGCTACCTAAATAATGACCATGCTAACAATGTTTTAACAATCTATGGGTCAATATGTTAATTAAAAATGATAAATTGTTCCTTTAATAGATCATATTTAAGATTTTTTATGACTATAAAATTACTTCAAGGAATATATGATCATTATTAATTTTAAATCATTTAATAAATATCAATTATTTTTAAATAAAAATAATGTAAATTTTGGAAATATTTATTTAATTTTAACATTTTTAAAATACAAGTTTTAGTTTAATTAAATATATTAATTTTAAATATATTTATAATAATAAATTCATCTTCAAAATTAATTAATGATAATAATTAAAAAAATTCACTTCATTTTTAATATTTATAGTATCATTTATTTTATATATTTAATAACTAAATATTCACTACATTTGTGTTTCTTAAGAACATGAAGCAAAAAAGTCATCTATAAAAATTATTGATAAATTATTATGGTAAAAATAACCCATTTATATTTTGAAATGATAAATATAACATAAAATATGATGTCTTTTTCATATATGAATGTTTTATAAGTGTTAATGGTAAGAAAATCTCCCTTTTAACTTTTTTCCTTTCCTAAACTTTTATATAGGGCACAAACATTTAAAAATATTGCTATAACACATAGAATTAGAACCAATAGGGAAAATGGTCTGATTATTGGTTTGCAATGTCCTTGTAAATGTGTCTAAGTCATTTTGGTCATTAAGATTATGTTTTAGCCCCATATTTTGAATAATTACACCATAATCACCAAAATTAACTTGAACCAATTTCACTAATATGTTTAGTATAAAACTATGTTGATCTTATTAGACCCAAAAAAATTACACAGATTTCATATTTTTTATGTCTTTTTTTTCTAAATTCGAATAATAGAAGATGGAAAATTAAGATTAACGCTAATCTAATAGATGTGGTGAGAAACCAGGGTTTTAATGATTCTGAATCACCCAAAGTCCTTATCATTTTTTTTGATAACACCAATATTAAGGGTTGAAGGGGAACCATTAAATTAACTGTATACCCAAGGAACAAGGCCCAAACACAACCTAATACATGACCATAAAGGCCCAAGGCCTATCACACTTAAAACAACCCCTCCCCAGTATCTACATCTTGAAGGGTCCTACCTCCCCAACATGCATGGATGATTGGATATAATTTTCCCATGTAGAACTGAACAGTTTCTGGTACTGATGGATGTTTTTGTACACACTCATTCTTCCAATCTAGCAGGAACTACTATAGTGGTCGCTATTTTTTCTATGACTTCTCATATAGGCCAGATACTATGTTTTTTGCTCGTAGTTCTTTGTCTTTTCTATGGCATAAAATCTATATGGACCAAAGGATATTGGTGTCCCCAAGGCCCTATCGACTGAAGGTCCTAGGGTCCGAAGGCCTGTGGGGTTTCAAATGCCCTGTGACCTGTAGGCCCAAATCGGTGGCATGAAGGGACAAATCAGGTGTATAGTTCCATATACTAAAGTACAAAACATTACCTGCTACAATACTGCTACACTATCCTAGAAATTCACCCCCACCCATGTTTTATCCTTGGTCTCTGGATGCCATGTAGGAGCCTATACCACTCAGGTGCAAGCTCATTGGATTTTAATGTAAAAAACTTTTAAAGATCAATATGTTTTATATCGAATATTAATATATAAATGATTCCAAAGACCTTAATTGTATCAATATATGAATAATTTATCTATTTTTAAATTAAAATAATATTTAAAATATTATTTAACTCAAACAATTATTTAAACTAAATGTTTGTTTTAAACAAAATCACAGTATTATTTACTATACATTAAAAAATGACGCTTTCAAGAAAAATACCATAAATTCACCCTAATATTATATTCATAATACTAATTCAAAAATTATGTTACTTTTGGAAAATTTAATATATAAAATTATAAAAATATTGTTTTAAAATTGGTATTCCATTCAAAAGTGGTAAAAATACGGTCTTGCGTGTACTGCCAGCTTACTCAGTGATGTGTGTATACCAAGCCGATCTATGCTATCTGTGTAGAACGTGATATAAATATTTGGGCATATAATATAGGCCAAAAAATATTTTCTATTTAAGGAAGAAAAAAATATCCAAATTATTAGATTATTTCGAAAAAATTTACATAATCTTTTGTTGTTAGATTATACTACATTTAAATGGATATTAACCTCAACAGTAATAAGGGTTATCAAAGGTTTCATACGTAAAATTTCATTTCATAAAAACCAACATCTTAAAAATTTACCGTAATGAATAATTTTAAAAAGAAACATTTGAAACATAATGGTTACTCAATGTAATACATAACTAGGTTTTCACATAGGAGAAAAATTGATGGGGCTGAAGATATGGACATAGTGAAAAATTGTAAATATTTTTAGATAACGATTGAGGTATTCAATCAAAAACCAATGAATTATCATCGTAATGAAGACGATATAAAATTCAAACATCATTTATGTCATAAGAGGCCAATGGTTCAACCAAATTTAATGAATTATAACAACATTTAATTTCATGGTTATATTCCTAATGTTGAATAATGTTAATGAAAAGATAGCCTTTCATGATTTTGGGAAAACCATAGTCTTTTCTAATCACTTATAAATTTCCACTTCATCACAAATTTTATGAATGAAATGTGTATTTTTCATTCCAAAAGCACGAATGAATCATAGGATTCATAATTAATCAACCCATGTATCTTAATTTAACAACATATAAAAGTGGTTAGAAAATGTTAGCCAATATGTAATAATCCTCATATAATTGTATAATACATATAATAAAAATAAATATATTATTTTTAACATAATGTTTCCATATTATAATAACCTTATATTCTTCTAATGTTAAAAATTCAAAAATTTAGATGAAGATTAGTAAATGAGAGAAACATTGATCTCCTAGATAGTATAATGTAGCAATTATCTGTCACATAACAAACTTGTGAATACCTTCTTCATGTATTCTACTGAAACATGGTAATAACCTGAATTATTATATATATTTATTGAAAATATTCATGCTTTATTATGGATAAAACCCTTAAATTAAATAAAGTGGTACTCTTAATCCATGATTGCACAAATTACATTGTATGAAAATCCAAGATTAGTTCCATGGTAATCAATACAATCCAATTTAGTTATTCATATCCAATAAATCTTTATAAAAATGTATTTATCATAACATTAGGATCATATTAATGGATATCATACATTGGTAAATATTTCATCTTCCTATTAAATCACATTTCTAGTCCATAATTTCCATTTAACATATTCATGTAAATCCATAATTAAAAACATAAACTGAGAAATGTTTATGTATTTCTTCATTCATAATTCTTGAAACCATGTTCATAAAATATTCGATTACTCCACTTAATACATAAGGCATTGATAGGAATACCTCATCTTATTACTTAATACATTTTTAATTACACATTACATTTATAGTCTCATCATCTTCAGTAATATAACAATTACTCACATGACCTTTTTGATTCACTTCTTGAGAATATCCACATGTGGAATGGATTTTCATAATGACCATTAATTCCACACATAAAGAATTTTTCCATTGATGAATATTTCTGGAAGATAGTATTACATTACATTTAACTAACTAAAGAAAATATTTTTTCATTTGCAGTCACTTCCTTGGTGTCCTTATCTCCTAAAATACAAACATTTTCTTATTCCTATAAGAAATTGAATTTGGTGATTCATTCAAAATTATTGATATAATGTAAATTTAATGTTCATTAATACATGATCTATATTACCCAATCACTCAGTGAACTCCATCATTCTCTTCCTTCCAGTGATTGGGAGTTGGTTAATGTACATGTTGTTAGACATCTTCTGTTAAAACTGATTACACATGATAAAAACATCCTCTGCTATAGTGATCATAACACTTGAATGATCATCAAAAAAATTTGGTTGCATTCAACACTGACTTAGTTTCTTCTGGTTTCCTTCCATTGGCTAAAACAAAAAATTATAGTGTGAGAAACACTTATCATAAGGGGGGACCATATAATCATGAAAAATATTTACTTATTAGTTGTTTGAATCAAGAAACCATCCTTATTTTAGGAAACCATAGATTTATACTAGGTTGTTCATTGATTAATTCAATTTAAATCCCTCATGATGGTTCAGGAAGAGATTTTAAATTCCCAAATCATATAACCCTAGGTGTGTCAGTCTAGGTGCGTGGTAAGGACCACTGTCGTGTACCTAGTTACGAAGTGTCAAGCCCAACACAACATGTTAGAGTTGTTACTCCTATGTAAATTTGACACAAAACCACATCCACTTGTACTATCTAGGTATGTAATTATTTCTAGGAAACCAGACACTTTATCTTTTACCAATATTTCAGGATATTTTCCTAAATGTTAACTCATACTTATACTTATACATAGATACATCAGTAGACATATCCATAAAAATATACCTAGGGATCTCACTAACGTTTTCTCTTCCTAATTTCTAATGTTTTACTAAACCATTCCTATGATATTGAAAATAATGGCCTTGAAATATCTTTCATGTATATTACATAATTTTATAAGATTATTCCGAACAATAGAAATTTAAATACTTTACGAACACAATTGTTTAGTTTCCTTTGAAACATGGAACAAATTTTTCATGTATGGTGAAATATCATTATTGTCTTCCTTAAATAGATTCCTATTTTAGTGATTATACTTCAAAACCTCTCATCATATCCAAGGTAAAGGTTACAGAAGAAATGTGTGAGCCCAAATGCTCAATAATAGTATATAATATAAAAATAGAATAATAACACAAACATAAATTTTTTAGGACAGGATCATAGAGTTATAAATTCAAACCATGCATACCGAAGAACATAAACATGAATCATGATATAAATATTAGATGTTCATAAGACTTGAATAATAAGATAATATCGAACATAATCCATTAAAGCATACCATATTAATAAAACATGAAATGATTGCATACAAATGAACATATAACATCATGAAAATTTATAATTAGAAACTGGTTCATAGAATATGTTAATGACATGAAATTAGGCCCTCACATTGACTTATGGACATGCATCCAGATCCATGCATATTGTTGTGAACATTCAATCAGTATCGTGAATTAAATTGTGAACAGGTAATGAGCTTCAAACATAAAATTATGAACACATAATAAGGATTGATAATAACATTATGTACATGTAACCAGGTTCACATATAATTATAAATAAACACAATTTGGTTTACTCATTAAATTGCGAACATGTAATTCGGTTCACACATAACATTTGTACTCATGAGTCAACCATATTTACCCAATGCATTGGAGGGAGATATTGGTCCCACCTATCACATAATTAAATCATATATGAATGTTCCAGAAAAACATTAATCATATCATGACCCGTGAAAAGATATGGGTTATATAAACATCAAATCGTAAACCATGAAATGAAATGGGTTTCATTAGCATTTAATCACATTATAACCTATAGAAAAAAGATAGGTTTCATAGTAATTTAAATAAAAACATAACCCTTGAAAAGAAGTGTGTTTCAAAAAAAATATAATCTTTGGAAGAGTATTTGGTTTCATAATAATCATTTCATCAATTCAAAAAAATATAGAAATAATATTTAGATAATTTCCTAGAAGTTCAGAAGTAACATTAATGGATGTCATCATAGACAAACAATTACTTGTAAAGATATTTTGAATATATTTCATTGAGAAAAATATCTGTTCATATTTGAAATGTAATTTTATTAAATAAATCCATTAGAAATCCATTTTCTTGAAAATTAATTGAAACATAGAAAGAAGGATTGAAATCATTTTAAAAACAGTTTCCCTCGAAAACATAAAAAATAAGCATGTATTCATTTTGAAAACCATTTCATTGTAAATACATTGATACCATGTTAAAAAGTCTTTAAAATAAGTAAAATACTTTTTTAAACCTAAACCAATTTTAAAACCCATTTTCTTTAAAAATAATGGTTTTGAAACAACATTGATATCCGATTGAAGAGAGGGGTAAATTTTGATTACCTAGATACATATTTGTAATCATATTTTTTATGATATAGTGATTGATTGGTACCCATAACTGAATATTGAAGGTCCCAGGCGTAGTAGAAACTTGTGTGTGGATGTGACCAATTCTCTTTTCTCTCATTAGCAATGATCAATCCGGGATCAATACAATGATAAATGCCAGACTCCATGGATTGAATCATAGAAATAGACAAAGAAGAAGAATAGTCCCAAAACCACAATGGAGGATCATTATAGGTTGATTATAATTAATTTAATTAATTGAAAAGAAGTACCATTTATAGAGTTCTTTCTTCATTGATATTTCTGATCACGTTTCGAAGTGATTGATCTTTGCGTCATAGAATCCATGTGTAGAATTCCTCTAGCGGTGATCCACACATGAACCACATATCTCTAGACATCTCCAAAGGAATCTTTGGGTGCTAGCATGGAGAAGAATTTGCTTGCATTTTCCACAATAGATCGCATTGATCTGATGGAGGAGGATCACTCTTAGTCTTGAGAATATTATTGGAGAAAGGAGGCCTTTCAGACTTGAGAGAATTATTCAGAATTGTGGTGAAAAACTATTAGGGAAACGTGTTGGGGTTTTGAGGATATTTATAATCAGGTTTTAGGTTATAGTGTTATGAAAACAAATAAAAATGTTACACGTTTTATTTATTTCATTAACACTTATTCAAAACCCCCATGTCGGATCATTAATTAATGGACATGTCCCCACATTGATTATAATAAATATCATTTAATAAAACAATATTATTTCTCAGAATCCTGACTAGAAAAACTACACAGCATGAAATCATTAATACACAGCGTGTACTTGTTTTTCATTTCCTTTCCAAAATGAAAACTATATTGCATGTATATTCAATGTACACGGCATGTATATCAGGATTTCATTTTTCATTTCCTTTCCAAAATGAAAACTACACGGCATGTACATTCAATGTACACAACATGTATATCTTGTTTTTCATTTTGTTCTTCCTCTAAAATTAAAAATGAATTAGGTTTCCAAGAATAATTGTTAAACCACATACGAGAATAATCATTCCTCCACATGAGATACTTGGATACACTTAGTGTATGACCCACAAGGCCTCTTTCTCATTGGCATCAGGCGGGATTTCCTAAAGTCCAAGATTACAGTCTATCAACGGGTCAAGGAACCAAAGACAATGAAGATGACTCCACAATGATGTGTCACCTAATATAAATGATTACCGTGAATTCTAATCCATTTTTCGCAATATCTCATCAACCAGGTTTCATGGTAGTTTCATAAACCTATATGGATGATCCTTTATTCTTTGAATTCCATAAATATACTCGTCATGACACCATGGCCATGGAATTTTGGAGACATTTTTATTTCAATCAAAGGTAATGAGATATATACTTCCATAAATATGTAAGGGAAAATCCTTTCTTGACTTATCCATTTCCAACATGTCATTCGTGACACACCCAACGTACCCAACTTCTCTCCAACTATCTTCATGATGGTTTTTGTCAACAAATATACATGTGTGAGTCACGACTTGAGTTAATTATAATCATCCAGTCAATGGAACATTACCCACACTCATAGATAGTAATATCCAATGACACCAAGACATGCTGAATTACTACTGGTGGGTCTGTTCTCATAATCTCCCATCATAGTGATTACTAAGTGTGAACTCCATGAGAGAGAGTCTTTTATTCTTACGAGTACTCACACATGACAGTCTGTATACTATGTGTCCTATCATAGTATTTCATCCAATCATAGAACATTATTTAAGAACTTTTTTATTGCATTTCAAGGTTCTCATCCTAGCAGGGATCTACCATGACCTTATTAATACAAAAAATATTCCAGGACATTATTATATTATAGTAATGAAGAACAATGAAAAATATATAATAAGGGTGCATTCATGTTATCAAAGTATAAATAGTTGGTTCTCAGGACACCAACCCTAACAAACTCCTACTTGGACTAGAGCCAACTTCTTACGACTTTTAGTCCGCTAGACCTCACATAATGATCATGTTTCTGATCAGTCTAGGATTTTTTCAAGGGGTCCTCCATGTTGTCTTCTGTGGAGATACTTCTCACTGCAACATCACCTCTCTGAGAAAAATCTCTCAAGATATGATACTTCCAAAGTTTGTGTTTTGTCCACTGATGTGACCTTTTCACTTTTTCAAGTGCCACCGCTGTAGTATTATCAGAACAGAGTGTGATTGGATCATTACTTCTAGGTACTACATCCAGATCTGGGATAAAGCTTCGCATCTATTGTTATTTTCTATCTACCTTAGATGTTATGATATTCCGGGACTCTGCTGTAGAATCTGCGACAACCCCTTGCTTCGAGCTCTTCTAGCTCATTGCACCTCCATTAAAAAAGATGATGTATCCAGTCTGTGACTTCAGGTTATCTTGACCTTTCTAGAAACTATCTTCTACATGTCCTCTGATGAAAAGTTCCTCATCTCCTCCATAAACCAGGAACATATCCTTAGTACACCTCAGATACTTAAGGATAGTCTTGACTGCCATCCAATGGAAGTCTCTTGGATCAGCTTGATATTTTCCTACCGCACATAATGCATAAGAAACATTTAGCCTTGTACATAGCATAACATACATGACTGAACCAATCATGGATGTGTAGGGGATCCCTAAAATTTTATTTCTTTTCGCATGTGTCTGAGGACACATTTTCTTGGAAAGATGAATGCCATGTTATACTGGAAACAATCCCCTCTTGGACTTTTCCATATTGAATCTCTTCAGTATCATGTCAATGTATAAACATTGACTCATGACCAGCATTCTCATGGATCTATCATGATGGATCTTGATCCCAAGAATATATGATGCCTCGCCAAAGTATTTCATAGAGAAGAATTTATCCAACCATGACTTAACTGACTGTAATATAGGTACTTCATTTCAAATTAGTAATATGTCATGAACATATAGTAATAGGAAAACATTTACACTTCCTCTAAACCATTTGTAAACACAAGGCTCACATTCATTCTTAACAAATCCAAATTTCATTATGGCTTCATCAAAATAAATTTTCCATGACCATGATGCTATATTTAATCCATAAATGGATTTAAGCAACTTGCATACCTTGATGGCATCCTTTGGAGTCACAAACCCTTCAAGTTGGGTCATGTTGACATCTTCCTGGAGGTACCCGTTAATGAATGATGATTTGAAATCCATTTTCCAAATAGCATAGTTATGGTAATTGGAAATGGCTAATAGGATTCTGATTGATTTCATACACACAACAGGTGAAACTTTTTCATTATGGTCAATTCCTTGATGCTTTCTAATACCTTTTGTAACCAGTCGTTCCTTATAGGTGTTTACTTTTCCCTCAATGTACAGTTTCTTCTTGAATAACTATTTATTACCAACATTCATTACATCAACTGGAGGATCTATATAAATCTAGACTTGGTTTTAGTACATGGAATCCATTTCCAAATTCATGACTTCTTTCCACTTGGCAACGTCTGTGCCATCAACTATTTCCTTTTAGGTAAGAGGATCATCATTTTCAACCAATAATTAGTAATCATACTATGTGACACGAAAACCATATCTTTTAGGTTTTCTTATCTCTCTCGTTCTCCTACATAGTTCTTATATCTCTAGAACTAATTGGTCTTCCATGGGAATTTGTTGAATCTGTTCTTATACCAACTTCTATGTTTCTTGAGCCTCGACTTCATTGTATTCTTTCTCGCTCCCACTATCTATTTTTGAGATGTTCTCCCTCTCAATGAATATGGCAAGTCTTTACACTATAACATTTTTATATGAGGGATTGTATAGGTAATATCCCCATGTTTCCTAGGGATATCCTATAATGTTACACATTGTGCCTCGGGGTGCAAGTTTGTTACATGAAGAGGCCATAACAAATGATTCACTACCCCACACGTGTAAATTTGATAACATGTCTTTGCGTCCACTTCATAATTCATATGGAATACCATTTATCTATTTAGATGGTACATGGTTTAGTATGTGTGTTGCTATGTGTAATGCATATCCCCAAAAAGATAATGGATGACTTGCATAACTCATCCTTGATCTCACCAGGTCAGATAGTGTGAGGTTCCTCCTTCACCTACACCATTCCATTGAGGCGTGTAAGGAGGAGTGAGTTGAGATAGAATCCAAAACACTCTTAAGAAATAAATGAAGTCCTAATTAAGATATTCTCCTCCCTTTTCAGAGTAGAGTTTCTTAATCTTATTACCAAGCTGGTTCTCAACATCATTCTTGTATTCTTTGAACTGATCAAAAGAATCTGACTTATAACTCATTAAGAAAATATATCCATATCTAATAAAATCATCAGTAAAATTTATTAAGTATAAGAACCCAGCCCTTTATTCAACTGGAAATGGTCCACACACATTTGTGTGAACTAATTCTGGAATCTCATTAGCACTTTCACCCTTCCCACTAAATGGGGCTTTGTTTATTTTTCCTTGTAGACACGAATGAAAAACAACAAGTTGTTTTAGTTAGAAAGAATATAAATGCCCATCATGATGTAATTTTTTCAAATGTTTCCCATTAACATGACCTCGCTGGTGATGCCAATGTTTGTTGTGGTTTGAGCCATGTGAATTAACATTGTCATCGATTTCCATTACATGGTTTGTGTAGTCTAACTCATAATGGTTGGTATATAAATGTTCCCTACCAAAACAAATGTTATCTCTATAAAAGTTGAAACATTCATTTCCAAACATGATGATGAACCCATCAGTATCAAATATAGATACTGAAATAATGTATAAGGTTACAGTGGGTACATAAAAATATCATTTCAATACCTTGACCATCTTAGTAGGCAATGTGAGGTGGTAGTCTCCAACTTCTACAACAGCGAGTCTGGCTCCATTGGTTGCTCGAAGATCCACCTCACCTCAGACAATCATTCTAAATCTACATGGTTCCTATATTTCGATATAGACATGAGAACAAAAAGTAGTATCTAATAACCAATTGGTCGAAATTGATAGATTGAATTCAATAAAAAATGCACATGAAGCTTCCCCTTGGTTCCATGGATGGGTGCATTTTTTCTTCCACTAGCCCTTCATACCACATGCAAAATAAACAGCATCATGTTCTCTTTCTTCTACTTTGATCTTCCTTTTCATGGAAGGCCTTGAAGATTTTATGGGCATAAATCTCTTCACATTCCTTTTCCTTTTATTCACCATAAGGATATATGAATTTTCACACTTCATATCATTGTCCACTTGGTTAATGAAGATAAGAAGATTAAATAGAGACTTCTCAGTGATGTTCATGTTGAAATTTACAACAATGTTTGAGAATCTCTAGGAGAGTGATGCAAGAATGTGATTGGTACCTAGTTCTTTGTGGAGTTTAAAACCTAGAACCTCCAAGAGATTAATGTAGCCAATTTTCTTGACTAAATGAGGCCCAACTGGGGAATTCTATACATGATTTCTATGAAATAGATACATGGAGATCTCAATCGTTTCATGTCTTCCTCTCTCCTGTTATTGACCACAGAGGTGCTCGAGCTTGATATAGGCATCCATGGCTTCATGAGACTTCATGAGAACACTAGAAATTGATGACAACATCAAACATTGAACATGAATTGCATCATTCAAATAATGATCACAAACAAAAAAATATTCATCACTCCCCCCATGGTTAGGAGAATCAGGAAGTGAGGACTCGAGTACGTAAAATTTGCGTTCAAGGAATTGGATAACCCAAGGGCTCCTAAACCATTCCTGAAAGTTACTGCCAGTGAGGACATTGTATTTAACCAAAATTAATCACAGAGAAATTGTGGTTCATGAATTTTTCATTTTGATTCTACAAATTAAAATAGAATATTTATTAGTACCTTTTGATTACATTTTAAAAAAATAATTAATTAATTCTCCCACTATATTTTCAAGTCCCAATGACCCCCACTATTGAACTTGGAATTCCTAGTTGCATTGACATTCTAGTTCCAATGATCCATATTCCCCGTCACACAACCCCATCAAGGGTTGGTCAAGCTATTTAATGGTATTTAGGTAGGAAGGTCTTTTCTAACTATGGGCATGTAGTTCATTGATCTGTTGAGTGGACTCCCCAATTCGGAAATCATGAAATTCGATATTTATCAACTCATGCCTCCAATATTACACCAATTCTTGAAAGGGATACTTCTCTTGATGTAATATCATTAAGTCAGCCTGAAACTTTCATAAGGACTTCCTTTATAAATGTATGTTTCCCAAAAAGGGTTGGTCGAACACATAGTTTTTTTTGAGTCTTTCCCTTAATCAAGTAACGGAAGGCTTGGTATGACATAAAATTGTTTTTGAGGGATTTTAATCTTTTATGCATAGTTTCTCATTATCACCTGCTTGTTAATATTATGTGATTCTTTCTTAAGTGATTAACCATGTTATGATAATGTTTATGTAGTGTCTTGTTTAATTTATTCCATCTTTGCAAGCTTGTTTATTTCATTAACTTTGTGATCGCAGTAACACATAGATAATAAATAAACCATGCAATATGATAGAAATTAAATAATATGGAATGATCATGAGCTTCTCTTGGTTAAATTATCTAGCAGTTTTGATAAGTTTACCTTGACCTAGTGAAAAACACCTTAATCTCGATGGTTCATGTTTTTTAGATCCCACATGTACACCATTTTATCTTCTTGGGTTGTTTTTGCCTCAACTTTGGGTTTTGAACCATCTCCTATGGCTTGGGAGATCCTCTATCACATGGGGTTTATATTAATGAAACCAGGGGCATACAGACCTGATATTTAATTAGTAGAAGGCTGACATGCCAATTAATTTAAATTAAATAAATTCAAATGAAACTATACACACACAAAGGGTATTTGGTCTAGCTCAGGATCATCTATAGCATGAAACGACATTTATGCATATTTAGTTTTCAAATTATTTTAATCTTTATTTTATTCAAGATTAGTTGATCTTGAATTCAATTAATTATGATGTTATAATTAATCGATTATTTATCATAAATTCCTTTCTGAATTTCCTTGAGATTCTTATCATCCATATTACTTGTACAGGTCTTTGTACATTGGAGGAAACCTGGTGAAATTCTATTTCGGGAAAGTACACGGCGTGTATGATATATTGCACAGTGTGTATTTTTTTCACCCTTTATCCAAAGTACATGCTAGGGACTTTTTCATGCTTTCTATACATTGGAAATTTTGGAGTACATAGAATGTAGAATAATCTAACACAGTGTGTACATCCTTGTTACATGGTTACTGACCTGAAAATACCTTGTATGTTGTACATGGATTCTCCGTGTACATGGTTTCACCGAGGCTGGATCAGACTACATGGCATGTTAATTCAACATGAACTGCGTGTATTCTGGTTTCCACATGCCATTCAGTTCTTGTCAACAAAGCGTATTAAAAACATAGGTATTCTCAATTCACACGTCGTGGTTTTGCAGACCAGTACCGGTTCATTGAACCTAAGTACACGGCGTCTAGTTTTCACTACACGCAGTGTATTCTTGTGTTATACAGACAGAATGAGTAGCTCCTCCTGAAGAGTTCTTCGTTTTTTTATTTTAATCAAAATTTAAATCAAATGTCTTTTTCTGTGATGTGAATCAAGAACCTAAGGAGGAAGAATAGATCTCATTCATTCAGTTTTATAGAATGAATTATCTTAAATTAAATCAAAATTAAATGCATAAATTATCAACAGAAATTAAATAACTATAATAAACATTGTTACTCCCTCTGATACCACTTGATGGTCTTAGGCGTAGTGAAATATTTTGGGTGGATGTGCCCACATGGATTTTTTTCATTAGCAATGATCAATATTGGATCAATATGATGATCGATTCCCGACTCCACGGATCAAATCACAGAAATAGACAAAGAATAATAGTCTCGGAACAAAAAATGAGGATCATTATAGGTAGATTATAATTTGTTTAATTAATTCACAAGAAGTACCATTTATATAGTTCATTCTTTATAGATATTTATGATCACATTCCGATGTGATTCGTCGTTGATTTGTATAAGCATAGTGTAAACTTCCTCTAGAAGTGATCCACATGGCCACCATGTATCTCTGGATGTCGGCAGAGGAATCTCTGTGTGCTAGAATAGAGGATACTTTTATTGTGTTGTCCATCTTAGATCGCCTTGATCCAATGGAGGAGGATCTCCCATGTTCTTGAGAGAATTCGTGGATGAAGGAGTTCTTTCTTCCTTGAGATAATTCTACAGAATTGTTGTGCACAACGATTATGGAAAAGTTGTGGGGTTATAAGGATATTAATAATTGGGATTGAGGTTATAGAGTTATGATAATAAATAAACGTGCTACACATTTTATTTATTTCATTAAATCTTATTGAAAACCCCTATGTCATATCATTAATTCTTTAACATGTTCCTACACTGATTATAATACGTATCATTTAATAAAATGATATTATTTCCTCAAAATACTGTCTGGAAAAACTACACTGCGTGTAATCATTAATACCCCGGTGTACTAGTTTTTCATTTCCTTTCCAAAATGAATACTACATGGAGTGTACATTCAAATTAAATGGAATTTATATGGTGTATTCATTTTTCATTTCCATTACAAAATGAAAACTACACAACATGTACATTCAATATACACTGAGTATATGTCTTGTTTTTCATGTTATTCCTCCTCCAACATAAAAATTATTTAGTCTTCCTCAAATAATTTTTAATCCACATAAGAGGATAATATTTATTCCACTTGAGATATTTGGATAAACATTGTGTGAACATCTAGGCCCCTTTCTTGTTATAATTAGGCGGGCTTGCATAAAATCCAAGATTAATTTCTAGAAAAGGGTCAAGGCACCCTAGGGAATGATGGTAAAGTCGCATTGACATGTCACCTCATATAAATGCTTAATGTGTAACTTAATCCCTTTGTTTCTATATATAATAAGTTAGGTTTCATGGTCGTGTCATAAACCAATATTCTTGACACCTCATTCTTTAACGTCCCCAAAAAAACTCGTCGTGACACCATGGACATGGAATTTGGGTGACCGTTCTATTTCAATCAAAAGGCCTGAGATATATAATTCTATAAATATGGATGGAACAAATTCTTCCTCGACTTAACCATTAACAACATGTCATTCATGATGCACCCAATGTACCCTACTTCCCGCAAACTATCTTCATGACGGTTTTTTGTCAACAAATCAAAGTGCGCAAGTCGTGACATGAGTTAATGATAATATTCCAGTCTAAGGACCATTACAAGTGCTCATATATAGAAATGTCAGATGACACCAAGACATGAGGAATTACTACTTGTGGATTTTTTCTTATAATCTCTCATCTTGGAGATTACCAAGTGCGAACTCCATGAAAAAGGGTCATGTCTTCTTACGAGTACTCACACATGATGGTATGTATAATATTTGTCCAATCATAGTATTTCATCCAACTGTAGAACATTATTTAATAAAATTGTTAGAGCATTTCAAGGTTCTCATTATAGTGGGTATCTTGCATGACATTATTAATGTAACAAATATTCCAGGACATTATTATATTATAGTCATGTAGAACAATGAACAATATATTATAAGTGTACATTCATGTAATCAATGTATAAATGGTTAGTTATCCAGACACCAACATTAACAAATATATCATGAATCATCATAAGAGAATAAAATTAATGAGTTTTCATGAGATATGGATCATAAAATATCATCAATGGAATAATAATTGTAAAAAATCGTGATAAACAATGAGATTGTAGTAATAATCCATTACCACTTTGGTAACATTGCCTCACAATAAAATGCACGAAATAAACTTAAATAAAGAATAAATATCACGAAATGGAGTATATTCATGATATAACATGTAATATATTTTATATACGTCTCATATAAATTTATAGGTGTACAGCATGGTATATGTATCAAAGTAGGAAAATTGTGACAAAATTTATATTACTGATATGGTGTCATTTGAAACTTAAAAAACATGAAATAAGTATCATAAAATGGATATGTAAATGCCAATAAAATTAAAAATAATAATAAAATAATAAATCTATAGGAAGTATATACAAAAAACAAACGAAATGAGTAATGATTATTTCTTGTATAGCGCTAAAATAAAAAGTGAGATGAAATATGCATACCATGTGTTTCGAATCTCATCTTACTCATTCAAAACTCATATATAATAAATATATGATTATTATAAATATTTTATTGAATAATATACTAATATATAGTACCATATATTTATCTATTATGACTTTATATTAAATTCTTATTAACAATTCTATGTTAATGTTACACTTCAGGTAATATTCACTTTGTTTTTTCCATTTGTCTTAATTTGTTATACAATTATTCCATATACCTATATCATGATTTAAAAAATACAAAACATTATATAGAAACCATTTATATTCAGTATAATTTCATTATATTAATATATATAATATTGAAATATGAAAAGTAATGTACAATTCAGGGAGATGGTAGGTCATGTGTATGCATGTATGTTGTTTTTGTTTTTATTGTCGTATTGAAATAATGAAATAAAATGAAATATACATATATATGAATATAATATCATTAAATTATGGCTATAATGTTATATATATTTTTTAATTTCACTAAACCCATCCTTAAAACATTCCAAGTAGTGTTTGAACAAATCACATCAATTGGCGGGGGCTGTACTCCACACTTACTGAAAGGAAATTTTCACAATTACAAAAAATGTAAAGTGAAATGATATGTGTTTTAAAATAATAAAAAATATAAAAGACATAATAATTATCCAATGTATCATTTATAAATATTATTTTCATCATAATTCCATAACATGGAAGGTCCTATAGGAAAAATGAACATTCATCATTTTGAGATTAGATGGAAGTGTGTTTATGTTGAGGTATAAAACTAAGAATAAAAAAAAGTCAATATATTGGTGATATTTGTTTTTATAAGAATGTATTAAAAATAATTGAATTGGTGGATAAGCAAATAAAATAATAACAAAAGACGGATGATGTTTACTATAAATCTGCTAACTCCTTTTGGTTTTGACTAAAGGGTATCCATGGGTTGACTTATGCCCAAATTAATTCTTATAGGTAGAGTTGAGGGATGATGGGATACTATTTTCGTATATTTTTGACAATCCAAAGTGTATTTAGAGATGTGACGAAGGGGTAGAGTACTTGACTTTTACGATTGGAGGTGTAGTAGAAATCTTGTAATTACAAAAAGATATTAAATAATGGGATGAATCCTTTACCTAATGTTCCTAAAAAATGGGTAATAATGAATTAATGATAATTAGTTGATGAAAACAATCTACAAGACTCAAAATGCATTTATTTCCATAATTTTATTCATTATCTTCTATGATTACCCAATTTTATTATTTTTGTTTTTATTAAAACATCTACTTTTTTAATCTCTGTAATTTCATTATTAAGAAATAAATAACATGATATTTATTTTAATATATATATCAAATTAATTATAAACATTATTACTACTTCATATATTAATAATCTAACATGTTTTGGAAATTAATTTTTCAAATAATCATATGTGGCGCACGAAATACTTCTTAAACTCGAACTATGATAAAAACTTTTTTTCAATCTATTGGAAAATATGTTAATTATTATTTATAAAATTTTCAATTAATATATTATATTTAATATTTTTTTACACTTAGAAATAACTTGGATGAATATAGAATTATTATTACTTTTAAATCATTTAATAAACTATAAATTCATGAAAAATAACAATAATGTGAATTTAGATATTATTTACATAATTTAAATTCTAAAAAAACAAAATATATTTTTAATTAAAATATATTAAATTTAATTATAAGTAGAATTATATATTAATATTAAAAAATTATTAAGGACAATAATTCAATTAATTCACTTCTTTTTTTATATTTATGTATCATTTATTTTAGTTAATTATTCCTTAAATAATCAATATGTTAGTGTTTCAAAAGTATTTTAAGTAAATAAATGATCTCTGAAAATTATTAATAAATTATTTTTTAAAAAATAACTAATTAATATTTCAAAAAGATATGTACTACTTAAAATATTGTTCATTATACATATCTCAAAGTTTTATAATTGTCAACGGTAAGGAATTCTCCCCTTTTGACCTTTTCATTACTTATCCTTTTATATAGGGAACTTCCACTTAATAATATTCCAATAACACTTAAATTTTAAATCAGGAGGGAAAGTGGTCGAATTATTTCTAGCCAATGGATTTTGGATAACTTTCCAGGTCATTTTGGTCCTTAATATTAAGGTTTAGTCCCTTGTTAAGCTTAATTTTACCTTAATCATAGTAATTAATTTTAATAACTATCACTAATATTTTGGGTAAATAAATAAGTTGATCTTGTTATAAAAAAATATTATGTTGATTAAAAAAATGTAATCCCTTTTTTTGGAAATTAAAATCATAGAAGTGGTAAAATTAAGACTCATGGTTATCCCGCAAGCGTGGTGAGAAACCATGTTTTTATATTAAAAAATTTATAACTCAAATATGTAGTCATATCTAATATCAATATAAAAATTATTCCACTGACCTAAATTGCATTAATATAAGAATTATTTAACAATTTTTCTTTAGAATCCAATTTAAAATATAATTTATCATCAATCATCAAGTAATTGAAAATTATGTTTTAACTAAATTTCTGTAATTTTTCTAATTCATAATAGAATGAAACTCTTGGAAAAATACGAAAAATTCACCCTGAAATAATTTTTATATTTTTTTTATCAATAATTGAGTTAAATCTCAATATTTAAAATTATAAAGTTGTAAAAATTGAAAAAATTTTGTTTTAAAATAGGTGCTCCATTCAAATATTGTATAAACATGGTCTTCTATGTACAATAAGATAACTTAGTATTATGTGTGTCACAAGCTATTATAAGTGTTGCATATATAAAAAGATTAATATAGTGTTTCATATAATTAAACAAAAACTATGTTTATTGTCTCATGAAGAAAAAAATATCAAAAATAATAAATTAATTTGAATAAAATATTTACAAAATATCGCGGTGTTATAGGATTGGAATATCAAATGTGACTTTTCATACTAAGAAATTGATATGAAATTTATGTAGGGAAATCCAATCCATTACCCAGAAAATATAAAATTCATCCACAATAAGAATTAGCAGATATTTTGGATGTACATTCGCCCCAACGTCAACCAGATATGAATCACATACTTGCGATTTGCTCATCATTCTATTATGGGTTTTCACTACTAATTATTCATATAATCATCTGTGTGGAATATTGAGGCCTTTATTCAATTATTTATATATGAATGAATTTTAATATTTAGAGTGAAATAATACACTATATGTTCTAAAGTGGATGGTGAATGTATATTTCACTATATTTCTAGCAAAACCCACATAGGAAATAATGATATCATGATAATTCCTTAGGTATCTTTTCCTAATAGGTTTCAAACATCAATCATAATAGTAAACCTTCAAATTTTATCATTTTTAGAATAATTCCATTAATCCTTCTATTCGATACACATGAGTGTGGGTGGTGCATTATGTGTACCCTTCTCTTTAATTTTATCATTAGCTGACTTCCTGCCATCACATTAGAAATCAACTGATTGGTGAACTTCCCTTCCACACATAAAACTTTTATTAGGTCCCTTAATAATATATACTCATTTCATTATCCAACACTTAGACAATAATGGAATGATCATTTTCTTCTCTATCTATTTCTTAGATTTTCATTTGAATTCCATTCTTCCCTTCATATCAAAACCATGATATTAATACATAACTATAACATACATGTCAAAAATGATATAACATAATTAAATATATTTAATTATAATGATTTCCCTTATGGAAAACCCCCTTTTTAGAATTTCTTTTGACTCATTTATAAATAGACAAACATTACCTTTTAGTTGGATGATAATTCCTGAAGAATACCATGTAGGTATTGTAATTTTTATCCTGTAGGCACCAATAAACTGAACAATATTTTTCATTATCTCAGTGAACACCTTCCCTATTTTTATACAATAACGAGGAATGTACTTTTTGGAAAATATTTTATGGAACTTGTATAAATAAAAGGGTTCAATTTCATCATGGTACATCATATTCTTATTAAGAGTCCACCATTGATCTGATTCACTTTTTAAATGGTCGATAACCATAAAGTATTTTTTATGTTATGGAAACTAGATATTAAGAAATATCTTTTTAGTTGGATTGAACCATTGTTCAAAATATAGTATATTAGAAGACCCACTAATAGAAGACGGACATTGACCCATGAAATACTCAATAGAGTGTTGTTCCCTTCATTGTTCTTATGATGAATCATCATGATACATATCTCTAGAAGGTTGTGTGATATTAAAAATGATATTATTCATTCAAGATCCCATAAATGATCATTATTAAGAAGAAAAAACTGCATGATATGTCACACATAGCATCAACACAGATACTTCATGTTGCATCCATTGATAAAAATAGAAACCATAGTGTATGAAACATGAATCATGATTTTGGAACTGTATAATCATGAAAAAACACTTATTGGATTTCTAAATCATGAATCCATATTTAATCATGAAAAATATATTATTAGATTTCTAAATCATGAATCCATATTTAATCTATGAAACAATAGCTTTATATTAGTTAATTCCTGTCATTATCTATATAGATCATTTATAAATGTTCACACAAGGTTTTTTAATTTCCAACACATATCCCCTGAGAGTGTCAAAACTAGGTGTAAATCAAGGACCATTTTCATGCACCAGGTGATGATTTATTCAATCTTAGTGAAACATTTTTAGAGTTACTACCCCTAGGTACCTCGATCTAAAATAAAAATTCACTTTTAGTATCAATATAAGGATTTAATTTCTTATAAACCATTTTCTACATCCTTTAAAAAAATCATGAATATTGTCATATACTTTGTATCATGCTTTGACTTATCTACAGGCATGTACATAAGGATATTACTATAGATTTCTTGTACTATTTTATAAAGTAAATTTAAACCTATAAATTGATACAAAATACATCCTCCCAGGATTAACATACATATATATTACATTATATTTATTAATATCATTTAAATTTAACAAACACATATCAACAGACTATAATAATTTATTGTGTTTGACCCATGGAAACCTAAACAACTTGAACATTGGTAATATACATCATTTACCCTTATTATCATTATAACTCGGATCATTATTATACATATTTATCATAATACATTTCATCATAACATTGGTAAAGGAAACATAAAAACGAATGATCCCAGATGCTCAGGAAGGGTAAAAGAGGGGGATATAAAAACATAACATTAACATATGAGTATTATAACACGAGAATAACACTTGAAAACCATACCCTACATATAATAGATCATAATGTTGAATTACATAGTAGATAATTTCATTTCATATAGCATGTACCATATGTTAATTAATGAACATCAGCCTTGAGAGCATAACAATGGAAAAAATCATAGATTTTTGGCATACACAAAATTATAGAAAATAATCTCTATAGTTGGCAAGGAACACTACCAAGGATATCATAGTGGAATGTGTTTAACCAAAAAACCATCACATTAATAATGTTTCACTCCCAATACAATCATTATAGATAATGTTCCTTACTCATCTATGTTTACTCTGTATTCCAGTCCTATCTGTCTCATGAGACATATTACCAAATGAATTAGAGAGAGATATAGCTAAACTCATGTTCTAATGAAATTGATTCATATGTGTGCCATAATACCATTAACCAATTATCATGTCACAACACATGAAATGAAATGTGTTTCAAAAACATTTCATCATATCACAATGTGTGGAAAAGAGACAGGTTTAATAACGATTTCATCATATAGTCATAGAATAACTAAGGAAAAAATAAACAGTTTCATATGAATTTTATCATGGTATAACCCATAAAAATTAAAAATTATTTATATAAATCTTTTCATCATATTACATTTTGAAATATAAGTAGAATTGTAGAAATAGTTCATATCCCCAATAAAGCATATGTAACATAAAAGCATATAATCATACATGTAGAATGATCTTGAAAGATAAATCAAGTTAA
Source organism: Viscum album (assembly GCA_963277665.1). NCBI lineage: Eukaryota > Viridiplantae > Streptophyta > Magnoliopsida > Santalales > Viscaceae > Viscum > Viscum album. The sequence goes on from OY728160.1 coordinate 1,390,339,318, forward strand.
ATGTTTCATAATGAATAAATTTTTACATAAAAATCAATTTTTATAATAAAAATATTTTTTGTACATCCTTTTCATTTTAAATTAACATGAAAAACCTTTAAAGGAATCATGAAAATTTGATTAAAACATTTCATGATTAAAATATGTTTTCCAATTTGAAAAAAAATACATTTATAAAACAAAAACAATTAAAAAAATTTACTTTTAAAATAAAATTTAATACATATAAATAAATATTTAAACCATTGTGATGTCATTACAGTAGTAAATTACATGCATGATGTATATGTTAAGGAAAATTCTTTTCACATTACATTAAAATACTATTGGGAATTAACTGGAAAATGACAAGAAAATTCCTTTCAAAAAATTTTGAAAATAGTCAAAAATTGGTCAAATTGTATTTTGTAAATAATTTTAATAATTTTAAATGCAATTTTAATAAATTTTAAGAAAATAGGGTTTTGGAATAAAAATGGATTTTGACTGAAGAGAGAAATAACGATGATTTTTCTTAAAATATTATTTTGAATGCCTAAGTACATAATGAGATGAATATTATGGGAAAAATGTTTAATCATGTAATAAATAGATGGTAATAAAATACCTGAATTTATTTATAGTTAGATCAAAAAATTCATCATTGGAATCATAATCATGATATTACCGATACAAGATTAGATAATAACAAAATACTATTACCACATTGCTGACAATGATTCATATTCTCCATAAAATAAAAAAAATAAATAAATCTGATAATATCATGATAATAAATAATTTCATGATATTAACTATCCAATAATCTGTATACATTTCTCATTAATGAATATAGGTTCGAAATTTATCATATGTCTCAGGGAAGAAAAAATGAGAAAAAAACTTTTAAAGTTGAATCCTTTTGAACTATAAACCACAAGGAATATATATTCCAAAATAGATAGGAAAATATAATTAATTCATAGGATAATAATCATAAAATACATTCATGTTCATTATACACACCACATAGATTAAATATGTAGTGAATAAGGCACGAGTCTCATAGAAGTAAAATATGAAATTCAACTACCATTCCTTATACCTTTAATTTCGTCACACACATTCATTCCTATTGTATAATAATTATAATTTTATTATAAATCTCTTAAATTATAATATTAATATATAAAATACCATTTATTATTTTATTAAGACATTTGATTCACATTTTATTAACAATTCCATGATAAATTTGGGTTTCAGATAATAACCAAATTGTTTTTTGTATGTGTTATGATTTTTTATTTTTTTCCTTATGAATTGATACTAATTTCAACGTTTAAAATATTTTAAACATGATATTCATATCATATATATTCGTGATATATTTATTTTGAGTAATCCAAAATGTTATGTGATAGAATATGAAATTCCATGTTTACAATGATGGTATATTGTTCATTTTTTTAAAGTCTATTTCTATTTTATTTTCATATATAAATAAAGAAAGGTAAATGATATGTTATCATTGTAGAAATGGTATATATCTCAGATATATAAATATATAAAATATTTAACCCATACTTATTACCTTTTATTTAATGGAATAATGAGTCACATCATATTACGAGGTGGCAGTCCACCGTATAGAACATGGAAATTATTGTATTCCCACAAAATGGAGAGTATAAAGGTATGTGTGATATAATAAATTCATAAGTATAATAATATTATAAATATAATACAAAATTAACAAATACAACATAATTTCAAGTTTTTATATGTGGTAATGGAAAAATTAATGTCATTAGTTCATGAGAAAGTAATTCGTTGTACACACGAATGATGATTTTGTAACCCATTTGATAGAAGTGGAGATGGTTGAAGGTTATCACTTAAGATAATAACATATTTTTACATTGGAAAATTTACTACTATTATATCATTAGAATTAATATATAAATATATATATAAAATAAAAGTAAAAATAATTAGCATAGTGTAGACAATTACCTTCACTAAAAGAATATCATTTTGATATGTTATTATGGACCATAATGCTTGTATCATGGGTGGAACACGTGCTTTGGAATATTTCTAGAAATGTTTTGGAGGGTGGTTTTTAATTTTTTTGATGAATTATATTTCAACAGAGTTGGGAATATGTGTAGGGTGGTTGTGGTATTTTTTTTGTGGGGAAAAGGAACACACTTTTAAACTACGTGGAAACCACTTTAAAAATTCCCAAAATAATCCTAAATAAAAAGGCCATTCCATGGGAAAAAGCTTCCCAATGTCAAAAAAATTGAAATTATGGAGGATAATATTGAAATATGTCTAAAAATTTGGATTTTGATAAGTTTTACACTCATTTTTACCATTTTATTATTAGTTACACCCTGATAAAACAATTTTTACATTGACTGTGATAATTATTATTTTTTGTTTCCATTATTCATATTGGTCAACATTTTTGTTTAATATATTTGATAATATAAATTATTTTTATTATAAGTACAAAATATATATTTTGAAATTCTATTCAATAAAGTGTAAAATTATACTTTAAAATTAACCCCACAAATGTGATGAGAATGTAGGTTTTTAAACGGTAGATGTCGAAATGTTTACAGAGTAATTAAATAAAAAATTATTATGAAATTTATTATAATTAATTAAATTTTATTTTTAGATGTATAATTGAATAAATATTACATGAAACACCATTTAATATATATTTTATACTTATAATTATATTAATCGAAATGGCCATTTTCAAATAAAAATTAGTATTTCTCACTATTCATTAAAAAATTAATCTTTTCAAAAAATATGAAGAAATTAACCTCATATATTTTTTACATGATGATTTGAAAAACTAGTTTAATTTTATCAATATAATTTTTGAAAATATAAAATAATTAATTTCATTACTGATCACTAAAATAAATTAAAATCAGTTTTTGAGGAAATAGTATTTTCAAATCACATAGAATTTACATAAAATTATGTTATTATTATAAATATGTTCAATTTATAAAAATACAATCTAATTAACATTTTAAAATTATTTATTACTATTTATATCACTTAGTTTAACAACTAGGAAATAATAGTTGGTTTTAATGAACAAGTTTAATAATATATCTTTGTATTTTTAAAACCATAGGGTCATGTGTACTGCAACATAACCCAGTGTAGAAAGTAACCAAAGATTAACATGGTGTTTTATATAATGAAATATTTCAAAATAAAATTTATTCTAAAAAATCATTCATAAAAAATAAATGTGGTAAAATGTCTATATGTTTTTTAGTGAGAGTGAAGTTTTTTTGTTAATAGTTTTTTTATTACCTACTACTTTAGGAAATGATATAACTATATTATAATATATAAAATAATGGTTAAATAAATGAGTCTACATGATGTACATAGGTAAACATTTATATATTCATGGGATCGACATAAAAATTGATAAATCTAAAAGGATGCATAGCCAAATCCATGGTAGAAATATTTACAGAGTTCTAAAGAGATTAATTGAGGAACATTCCAAGAGGGGATTGTTTCCAACATCACATGGGGTTTCTTTATCCATGAAAATGTGTGATCAGAAACATGAGGGAAAAATGGATGGATATGATTATCATATGCAAATTTTATTTGGTTAGTCATGTATGTTATCCATTGCACTAGTCTAAATGTATCACATTCCATATGTGTAGTATGAATATTTAATGTTATCCTAAGTGACTGCCATATGATTGTATTTAAAACAATCCTTAAGTATCATTGGTGTATTAAGGTTATTTTCCATGTTTATAGAGTATTATGGGATCTTGTCATCAGATAATCTATAGATTCCAATTTTCAAATATATCATGATGATATGAAATCACATATAGGTTATATATTCATTCCCAATATTTATTTTAGGAGCTAGGGGAGATCAAAACAAGTTTTGTTAACAAATTATACAATACAGTACATGTTTATTATGGCATCTAAGAAGGTTTTATAAAAAAATTAATCTATGACATTGATGTTATATATTTTAGTAATGAACATGTCACACTCTATTGTGATTATACTGGAGAGGTGATCCTTGTAAAGTAACCTAAGTCACATTAGTGTATGAAGCATATATATTATAAGTTTCATAACTTGAGGGTTTTATCTCAAAGTGTTGAGGCTTCAGTAATCGATATATACTTGGAAGAATATATAATAGGCCACATGACAAACTTTTTAACTCATTAGAAACATAATCATAAATTTAGGTTTAGTAGAATGAATGTCATATGTAGTTGGATCTAGTCCATGTATGAAAATTTTGATGTAGGTGATATAAATCCATCTATTTGTACTATGTATTACATGTATTTTTAAATATTTTATTATTATATAAATATATTATTTAATTTTTTCCATTAATCGATATGAATTTAATTTAAAAATGACTTAGAGTATCGCTCACAATGATAAATTTATATAAGTTCCCCAATATATTGAAAAACCCTGAAATGACATGATGATATTCTTGAATATTGATCTATGTTTGGATAACACACTATTATAGGACAAAAAATGTGGAATTTCTAGTATGAGTACTCATAAATAGATGAAAAATTCTTTCATGATGTTCATACAAGGTAATAAAAAATAAGGGGGATTATGAGAACATACATTCCTATCAGAATTCTGCATGATTATGTGTGATTGGATATTCACATATTTGTGCATGTGTAATGGTACATAGAATTTGGGATTCTTATTAATTATATTAATTAATCTCTTATATTGATGAATTGACCAAATATATGGAATCATATATTTGTAAAAAGTGGGGTACGTTGATTGCATCATGATTGGAATGAGATTGATGAATAATGTTTAGAGGGATTTGTCCCTTATATATTTACAGTGGTTCATATCTTGATCATTTAATGGAAATGGAACCATCCAATTAAATTCCATAGCCATGATGTATCGACAAGTTAATTTCATATACGAAATTAAAGACGTATCTAAGAGATAAGTTGATGAAATGTATGTTATATCTGCATGATGAGATACTGTGACAAATGGATTATATTACATTGTAATCGTTAAGGACCAATTTCATCCTTGTAACATTAAATACATTATTATGGGTTAATTGATCTATTACTAGATTGCAATATTGGATATTATTAAAATACTAAAATTCTATTTTGAAATAATCATAGATGGTCATATATCGAGTGCTTCTGTTGATCTCAATTGATATATTTATAAATTTAACTATTGGAATAGATGTTTTTCTCAAGACTGAGAAGTAATTTTCTGCAGAAATTTTTGATAGAAAATTTTCCAATGGTAATAAAAAATTATCTATTATATAATTAATAATTAATTTAATTACACGAATAATAAATAAATATTATTCATCGTATTGTGAAGATAATATTTATTTGTGAAATAATATTTCTTAAATTTTTGTTTTTGTTTTTGATAAATGATGAGGAGGATTCGTATACAATGATCATGTCTGGTGATAAATATTAAATTACAATATGGTAAAATAATATTTAACATTGATCTAGATAGTGCATGTCTTAAAATATTAATAATATTATTATTATATGTTATGGGGTAAGATGATGTTTATTATTTTATTTTAGGTTAGTTCTGTAATTAAATAATAATTTAACCTAGTCTGTAACTCTATAAATATCTTTTTTGTCTATTATATATGTTTAATCAAGAATATAAAATAATTGTGTTCAATGATATTATCTCAAGATTTTAACTTCTCTCATCCTTTAAAATTGAGAAGAATAATATAGAATCCTTCATGCCCAAAGGATCTATAATCAATTAAAAAGAACAATATTTGATGATCAATCTGTCAGGATAACACCCAAAATTCATTCGATGTTGTTTGGAAATAAAATGATCACTTTTTTATCACATCTAAAGGATATTTACATTGTGTCCTCCCTACACTATAATATTAATCTAAAAAGGTTTTTGGGTGACAAACCTCTTCATTAATGAACAATCCTAAGACAAGGTAATATTTATTAATATTTGAAAAAATTAATTGTAGATATAACATGCATATGATCCTCACTATGTTTTGGGTATTCAATTTAAATACTTGATGGAAACATTTTACTAGTCATGATATTTACATCATTAATAGTTGGTAAATGATCCATCAAATATAAAAAAACCCTTCATTGTTATTTTCTCACTACGTACTTCTACTTTGTCTGGAACCTTCACGAGGTCCTCCACCGATATTAAAAAATCTATATCATGTAATGGTTAACCATGAATCTAATCTACAAAAATCACATAATGATTAAAATTTAGAAAATTTTAAAAGCATCTCCTCTCCATGTTTACCTTAAAATTGACACACACTCCCATCATTTGTAATTCCATGACCCTGGAATCGCTGATCTGGTTCATTATTTAAATACATTGGAATGATTATAAGGAAGCAATTCCCAAAGTATTGATCAGTTTAAACAACATGGAAAGTAGATTTTATAAAATAAAAATTCTTTAAAATTCAAAACATAATAAGAAACACAATCCATTCATTGAGAAAACCATTACTCTTCTAGATTAACCCCGCATATCATACATTAAAATCTTCTTGGAATCTTGGGGAAAAAAATAAGAAAGGGTGAGCTCAGATGCTCAGTAAAGTTACACAAGACAACAAAAGCTATCATAAATAACAAAAAAATATATTATGGAAATTATAAAACTGAAAAATTATCCTTTTAAACACGAACTTGAACATAATATACATGAATAAATCAAATAATTTCATTTAAACATTTAAATGGGTATTATACTACTCTAATATTCACAGATAATATCAATAACTAATTTCATAATTAGATAATTCATAATGTTGGACATCTAAAACATATCGTCGTAGCATCGGCCCAGAAATCTAAAAATAAATGATTAAGGCCTCGACCAAATCCACATCTGAAAATAAATGGTCAAGGCCACAGACATGTCCATATCTAGTTTATCTCATGAGACCTACTGATTCATGAAGGGGATATAGAGGTACCCACCCATTACTTATTATGTCCAAAACAATCCTTATATGAAAAAGACAAAACAAAACCTAAACATTCGTTTTAAAACTAGCATATGAAATTTTAATATGTTAACCATAAACCCTAAATGGTATTAAAATAACACATCCACAATAAAAAGCTTCATAAAATAGTAAATACAATATGTAATATTGAATCATAATAAATCAATCTCAATTAACCATAAAATCCATCAACGGATGTTGACGAAGATTAAACTAATCTAATAAAATCACTAAAACTCATTGAGAGAAATGCCCCTTTTTTAATTTGAAAACATTAAAAGTAACATAATTTATAGAATAATACATTTAAAAAATATATTTTGAATTAATGTTTCTCATAAAAATTTGGAAATTCATAATGAAATTAGCATTTTAAAACATTCATGTTCATATAAATAAATCCGTAAAACAATTTTTAATACCTGTGCAATAATGGGAATGGTTTAGAAGAATAAATAATTTAATCATTTAAAATTTTGTTTTTAATGATTACCTTAAATAAAAACATAAAAAGTATATGTTTTAATTTTTATGAAATTTTTAAATGATGTATAAATAATTACCAGTAAATACTTATTCACAAAAAACATCGTATAATAATGAGATTGCAAAAATAACCCTAATGTAAGAATGTGGATTTTCATTATGCTATAAATCCGGTAAATTTCGATCTAAATATTTACTTTGGACATAATATAAATTTATAAGGGGTTAGTAATGTTCTCTGGGGTGTCCAGAACATGTTTAGATTCTAGAATCCATCTTTTTGAAAAAAAAACATGATTGGCGCACTGTTTAGAGTAAACCGTGCCTGAATTCTGGACGGTTTGGAAAACATTGCAGATTATGTTTCTCTAGAAAGAGCCACCTAAAATAGTTTTTGCCCGACCACGCAACCTAACCTTGTTAAATACCCTTTTTCCTAGATACACATGTATGGTTTGTGAATGGATTTTCAAACCATGCAGACTAACCGAGCACATTCTGTTTTATGGGTAAATTGTCCTTTTTTCCCATAATGATATAATTAAGCCACCTCCATATTCCCTAATCCATGATTATGTAGGATTAACATATTTCAGTCTCAATTTTTTGATTTTTTATGATCTAACCTTTGAATGAACATATCTCCTTCATCCGACAACTATTCTAGATTTTGTTCATCACATTAGATGCACAAATGTAAGTACTCGAGTCTTCTTAAGCCACCATCCTTCACTTTTCCTATAGACTACGATATCAATGTATGATAATTTGTATATTTTTCATAGATCTATTCTAATCTGAGCCAAATCAAGGGAAAATAACATAATAGGAGAGACATTATACCCAAAGGTCGTTGGTTTATGACTCATCCCTAAAGTTCATCAATTTTGGATTTGTCGTGTCGGGCCCATCGATTTCATCCGGTGTCATTTATCAAAAAAATATTCCTTGATTATACTTGATATAACTTTATAGATATGTTATTTCCATATGTGTGATTAATTTCATTTTGTTAAGACCAAAACTCCATCCTTTTTATGTGAAAGTTTTTGTTATTATTGTTGTTTAGTGTTTTGACACATTTGCGCCACCATTTCGGGTGTTCCATGGATTGAAAAATCTTAGGGTAAGATTTTATATATTAATTGGCGTGATTTATGTTGTGAATTACATAATAGAATGTACCATGTCTGAATACAACATGACCCTCATGGGTTATGTGGATCAAATTGATAATTAAATGTGAATGATTAATTAGTTTCATATCTATATCATCCCTTAATGAATCAATGGAAGGTGGCAGAATGAACCTTGAATATGGAATATGCCTTAAAGGGATTATATTGTTGCATGATATTTGGAATTTCCACACTAATGAATGGAAATGATTAAACCAAATGACATGACAAAAAAATTTCATGCTACATATACTTATCACACTAATGAAAGGGAAGGCTTGAGCTGAAGGAGATATTACATGACTTTATAATCCAATAGGAATGGATTGATTCAATCTTGCCTAGGATTAGGTTCAGATAATTCCATGGGCACGAGGGAACCGCATTCTAGTTCAAGGATACAAATTGTTTAGGACGAGACCCACCTGGATCCCAATCCTTGTCTGTTGTTGGATTCTCAGTATGATACCATAGGATCCCTCATATTTTAATATAGGATACCACATATAAAATCCTTGTATCCCATCAATATCACTATAGGATACCATGGATACACTCCTTGGATCCCTTCAGTATCACTACAGGATGCCATAGATTCACTCCATCGATCCCATCAATAGAACTGTAGGATTCCATGGATACAATCCTTGGATCCCAACAATATCCTTACAGGACGACTTAAATACAATCCAGGGATCATTTATTGACAAGTAGGTTCCACGGTTAAAGCCCATTAGGCCCACTCATTTCTTAGCCCCGTTTACCTAGGTCGATCACCTTTGAATCAGTAGGTTCCTCATTGTCAAACACCTTGGACTATTCTACTTATATTACACTATTACCCCCTACTAGGCTATAGTTATTACTGAGTTGGTGACCCTTGAGGTCTACGTCACCTTGGTTGTTACATTGGGACATCACTATTAAATTTCACTAATCATGGTTATGTTGTTACATCTTGGAACCTTATCTATTTATACTATTATGAGGTGATTTTAGTGTTGGAAATTCCTCATCGTATCTATCAATATAAAATTGGTAATTATGTAATTAAATTTATTGGTTATATTTTTAGACTCCAACTGTGGGATGGAATAGGTACTTGGGTATTTAGTTAGATTGAACTTCTTTACTTTCTATATGCATGTTTGAAAACTGTTACATTTCCATTACACATGCTGAATGTTATAGAAAACACTGGTGGTGGACAACTAAGATTGGTGTCACACTCTCTTTGGCGCTTTTTGGTACATTGGGAAGATTACATGGTTGTAGGTGTTGACAAAGGTAAGTATACAACTTCAAACACTTGATTTATTGTTTTTTAGCATGGATCATGATAAAAGATGACCTAGATGGATCTCTGAATGCTTGGGATAGTATTTAATTTCCATTATAATATTTTATAACATGTTATGCCTGATATCTTGGGCCCATGTTTTTTAGTTTTCTAGTGACATGATATATCATCAGTTGTGGAATTCTATTCAAACTATTTCTTTTATTGTTTTTGTCATCTCTATTTTCTACAATGCCTTATTTTTACTTGTATTACCTCCCCTATTTAACTATGTTTACTCTCACCTGAGGAACTTACCATTGTTAATTAGGGAATAGTATCCCCATAAACACACCCTAGGCCCTCGCTACTAGTCGGTATCCTTTGGCGTTTATGCAGTTGTGCATGAACCAATTGTCACTCCAGGATCGAGGCACCAATCAAGTTCAATCTAGGTTCTGGACATCACAAGTTAGTATCAAAGGTGGTTTCATTTATTGAATTTTTATATAGAGACATTAAATCAGAGATTATGAATGCTTGAGACTTGGTCCTAAGTCATTCTTGGGTATCACATACCCATGCTCGGTGTAAAAACCATGTTACCTAAAATCAAAATTATTGTTATGCTTTTTTCCTATTACAGTTGACATTATTTCACCATTGCGAGACACACACGCTGTGTGGTGTTATTGAATATTACTATTTTGAGTATTTTATTTCATCCTCAGTCTGATGATATGAGGGTAGGGATCATTTTACATGCCTAATTATAGGCACCTAGAATTCACATGTCATGCATATTTCCATGCCATATTAGGGTATTTAACTACGTTAAATTACCTGATATTCTTGTGGTTGTTTAGTGATCTTCTGACAGTTTATTTTTCATGTATTAGTCATGGTTTATATTTAGTGATTTACTATCAAAATTAATGAGGTTTATGGGCCATCATGTGCTAGGTTGAGTAATTTAAAATGTCAAACCATTATGCTTGGTGTTATTTCTGGTGATAGGTGTATGGGAACTGATTCATTAGAAATGGATATCCATTATAATGTGAATCATGAAATATAAAATGTAATGATTTCACATCCTTATCCCACATATTCATTTTTATGAAAGGTAAAGGAGAGATAATGGATATTAACTGTGAAATGTAATGAAAAATATACTTAATCACTCTGTGATACATGGCCGTTGAAGCGGGTAGTTGAGGTTGTGTGCCTTTGGTAGTGAGTTATATTACAGTCAAATTCTACTACTGATGCTATCTCCTTGCTTCTATGCTTGTTCGGAGTCATCCATTCAGATATTATAGATCAATGTTACCATGTTATCCTCATGTCGTATGCTTGGAAGGTGGCGTCGACCATGCTCCAAATGTGGTGGGCCCTAAGACGCATATAATTCCAAGAGTCCCACATGATGAACCACCTATTTTACATTATCCAAACACTGATTGCCATGTTAATGTTAGTTTTCTATGTCTGGTTTAATCCAAGAACGGGGCTCCATGGCATGGAAACATGATCGATGATTTGACTCGTGAGTTCCAACAGAAACATCCTCCATCTTTTTCTGGGGATGGCGGTCCATAGGCTAGTGAGTCTTGGCTTGAAGCCACCCTTTATATATCGAAGAATATAGATACTCCATTATAGAGAAGGGTCACACATTCCATAGACAAGCTTTGAGATTTGGCCAACCATTGGGGGGATGTGAATACCAAGACCTGTCATCATCAAGGCATGTTATGGGTTGATTTCCATTCTCCCTTATATGAGTAGTTATTTCCATAGACATTAACAGCTGATTGAGATAAAGAGTTCATGCACCATGAGTAGGGTTCTATGTCTGTTATGGAATATTCAGCATGTTTCACTATGTTGTAGGTTTTTTCACCACTTATAGCTGGTGATGAGATTTTTCATGCTAGGACATTAGAGGATGGGCTCTAGTATTACATCCATATTTAGGTCAATGTCTATATCTTTCATAATATTTCTTTAGTGGTAAATCAAAATCTTATCATTGTGTGTATCTTGAGGGATGCAAATATTACCAGGAATAGGGGATCAGTTTTTTTCCAGGCCAGTAGTTTTTCTGGTGGTAGGAAACATTTTTCCAATGTTTTAGAATTAGGTAAGTTTCAACCAGTGTACACATTTAGAAAGATATTTTTTTTTCATAAGTGTGGATGAAAAAGGAATTCAAAGCATCAATGTGATAGAGACCCACTGTAGTTTCAGGTTTGATGCCATATCAGGATTCATTAGTGATTCTGAAGCACCTTTCACCCATCTCTGAGTGGGAAAGGATCCGCAAAAACTCCACCTTTAGGAGCAAGTTCTTTTACACCACGTCAGGTGGGGAGTTGGAGTAGAAATTGAATGTCTTTCCACGTAGGAAGTCGTGGCCAAGGTATCCAAACCCCTTATCACAAACAACTCCAACATAGTAGTTTTGATCATGGTAGACCATCTATTATACAAGGATGCAGATCGTGTCAGTTTCATGCACTATAGCCAATACCCGAGGACCAAGCTACAAGGCCATCTACAGTATGAGGTACTATTCTAGTAGCATATACTATAGTATACGATTTATTTAATACATGTGCTTCAAATATTTTTCTCTATGTCTATATTGTGGAGAGTCTCACACTAGAGATATAATATAACTATTGTGTAATTACCATAAATACACTGTTTGGGTTACAAACAGAGGGCATATGACTGTTCAAGGTCTATCCCCTTGAGGTAGGTTGTTACACTTTCATACATAATCACTCATTCCTCAAGATTACGAGCCTCGATATCACTCTAAAAATGGACTGGTTGGTTCTTTATCTCGATTTTGTTGACTTCTATCAGACATGGTATCTTTTATATCACTAGAGGGAAGCAGCTATCTAAATTAGGGTGAGTGGGTTTTCTAGGATGTTAGAGATCGACCAAGCATCATGGGCTAGGTGGAGTGACCATCGTGATCCCAAAACTCTTTATAGAGGATCAGTATTTCCACCAATCTAATTTTCCTCCAATAGTGGATCATTTCCTGGATGTGTATTCCAAATGGTTTTTCTAGATTACCAACTGATTAAGAGGTAGATTTTATAGTCAATATTGTTCAAAGAGAAGCTCTGATGTCTATTAGTTCATTAAGGATGGAACCAATTGAGCTACAGTAGCTCAAGTGGAAGTAAATATATTTAGAGTCCAAGGGATTTATACGGCCCAGTACATCCTCTTGGGGTTTAACTATGTTTTTTCTATGGAGGAAGATGAATCATTACGTCTATGTGTGGATTAAAGATGCTTGAACTAGCTTACAGTCAAGAAAAAATAACCACTTCCCTGAATAGGTGATCACTTTGACCAGTTACAAGGAGAAAAGGACTTCTCCAAGATTAAACTGACATTTTTTTATCATCAGGTTTGAGTCAGACCCTCAGAAATACCACATATAGATTTTTTTAGCATGATTGGTCTGTTTGAGTACACTGTTATGCCATTCTGTCTTACGAATGCACCCACCATTTTCATGGCTCAGATGAATCGGGTGTTCCACCCCAATTTGGATTCATTTGTCATGGTCTTTTTGGATTTCATATTGGTGTATTACCACCATCATAGAAACCATACCAACCATCTTGATATTTTACTAATTACCCTAAGAGAGAAGCATTTGTGATGGATCATCAATGTAAAGAATTTTCACTATTGTGCATGATGTCAACATCCTCCAAGTTATGTTCTGTGCCACTTCCATTCATGATCTCTCAGTCTCAACTGTGAGGGGGTTAAGTGTAATTTTTCCCCTTCCCTTGGTCCTCTTGATGTTTTTTGACAGGCCCAATTTTATGGATTGATCAAAATTATTTCAGAAAATGCTTCAAGGGGGAATCCAGGCCCTTCGGGAATTGGTGCGGTTTCTATGGATCATCAGGGTTATGTTTTTGGGTATCTTTATGTCTCATGTGGTAATGCCTTTTCTCTCGAATAAGAAATGCTTGGTGTTATTATTCCCATAGATCAAGCTGATCAGTGTGGATGGAATAATTTCTAGATGGAATTTTATTATACAAATGATGTTCTTTCCATTCATATTGGATTGTTTCACCATTCAGGGTATCTCACCAATCATAGGTCCAGATGTTTAGACATTCTCTTTTCAAACGAGCACATTGTTACTCAATCTTATATAGATGAAATATTTTTTTGGTAGATGGTATTGCTAATAACAGAGTAAATGGTACTATTTATCATTAGGATGACCAAGTGTCGGGTGATATTTTTCTACTTCTTAGGAGGGATCAATGTAAATTTTCTACTATGAGACTTGTGTAATATTTTTATCAATAAAGATGTCTTACTTTTCTGGGAAATATCTCAGATTTCCATAAAAACAGTGTCATTTTTATACAATATTCAATTATTTGACATTAAATAAAAATACATAGAATATAACTTCCAACCAAAACATTTAATATTCTACTAACATGTCATATCCCCCATAAAAACTCTTGGATCACCTAAATTAATTCAAATTTCGTTTATTTTATAAATTTTTAAACAATTAAGTTGATAAAAAATAATTTCCACAACACTATTGTGTCATCATTAATGGTAATTATTTAATATATAAATTAAAAAAATACATTTTTATGATGTATGTAATTATTTTATATTTCTATATACTACCTATAGTTGATGTTATCTATTTGTTATTCATATATTATAAGTAATATACTTATATAAAATGACAGTGTCACATTTTTTTATATTCATTAATTTATATCATATTCATGTCATATTTATGTGAATGTGGCCATTAATTGATTCCAATTCGAACCATATATTATAACGATATAATTTAGTCATCGAATAGGATTTTGAAAGGTGTTATGTTAATTCTATTATATTATTTTTCATTTAATTAACTGATTTAACTTTAATAATGGTAATAAAAATTATTTCTAAAGATACAATTAATAATTCCACCAAATAAAAGGTCCAATTAACAAAATTTTTACCTATTAATTCATAATATGGAATCATTTTTACAAAATTTAAAACACATTAGTTATAGTAATTAATTTAAAATAAATCTCGTTGTCGGAATGACAATGAGTTTTTAAAAGTTAAAACGTTACAAATGATTGACTTGTTTTTACATCTGAAATCAATGTGAAATCAATGAGAATGACCTAAATTACAATAAATTATAAAAAATAATCTAATTATACTTTAAAACCAATTAATATTCTAATATATCAAAGTAAGAAATTATATGAAAATGAAGTTTTGAATTAAAGTGCATTATTTTTTACTATTCCATAAAATACGAACTTTATCAGAAAAAGACCATAAATTGGTCCAAACATATTTTTTTTATGCTTCACTTATAGAGAATAAGTTTATTTTTTCATAATTAATATATTAAAATTTAAAATATTGGATTTAAAAATGGTTCTCTAATAAACAGTGGTATACTTTTTTTCATGAGCAAATGGTCTTTTAATATGTAAAATTGGATTATTTCATATTTTATTCAGAAAAATAGATTGGATGGATGTCAAAACATTTGATTAATTATATAATGTGTAAATTTAATATTTTTTTAATACTATTCATAACAGCTAATTTAATGACTAGATTATATATTATATTAAATAAAAATATTTTATTAATATATTGTTGTTCTGTAAAACTAGGTCATACTTATAGAGAAAGACAACTCATTGTTGTGTGTAGTGTATGATTAACATGGTGTTGTGTAAAAATTAATAAAAAAATTAAATCTATTTACTAATGAAAATATTAGAATGTATTGGTGTTTTACATTCACCCCTCCTTCAATAAATTATTTTATCACAATTTAAACTAGGGATTGAAAACTAGTGGTTGGTCACTTGAAAATACCATTGTGGAAATCCCATATTGGAAAATGTATTAATGATACTGCCATTTTAAAGTTAAACACATTATGTATGATAGTCACCAAATATAAAAAATACTAGGGTTCTATGTATTAAAATATGGGCATTAAATAAAATTTAACCAATATGTTTGGATGGAGAAGGATATAGAACATGATTAGAAAAAAATTACAACCACTATGCTATAAATCTACGATGATCCTATGGTGCATTTGATTCATCTCAAAATAAATTACTAGGAACACATTATTGGTTTTAAGATATTTTCTCAATATTTTATGAATTAATTAACTTCATAGAATAAGAACATAAGGAAACATATTTACCTGACAAGTAGAGTTCCATACTTTAAGTAATTTCTACTTAAAACTCATCTTTCTCTTCAAAAGATAACAAAAAAAAGAAAAATATTATATTTATATTAATTTTATAAGGTTCATAAAATGAAATTATATCATTTAAATAAATAAAACTATGTTATACGAAATAGGTACTTCTCATTGGCCAGTGTTAGGTGATATAACATTATCAGACATCAGCTGTGGGTTTGATTCACACAACCTTTTCTAACACGATGGGTTATCATCTGACCTATGGGTTGTCCATTTTCTAAAACTATATTATTATAACATTCCCAAATATAGAATTAATAAAATTTTTATCATTAAACAATTCTATCCAATGTTAAAATTAATCAATTTTAACCTAAAGACTCGACCAAAATACTTCCATCCAAATTCACTATCCAAAAATGTCTCTAAATTTCCAAAATAAGTCTTAACATCATATTCCCTAATCAATGTAATGTAGATATTATTGTAACAAAAAAAATATTTTATCACCTTTTAGTCATTAATGGTAAATCGTATGCCTAAAAATAATTACTGAATAAGTTTTTCAATACCATATTTATATATCTCATGAATCTTATAACCACCGAATAGTTGATGTAATAATTATTAAATCAATATAAAAAATAACCTTAATCATTTAACATCACTATTAAACCATTAACTATGCAAAAAATCATATTACTCTATATCTAACACCCCAAGATTTCATAGTAGGTTATTTCTTCAATATAATTCAATAACTTACACTACATGCAACACCGAGTTCAAGCATACCACAACATACCAAACTAGCCGTTCAAAATAGTTTATGAATACTATTAACTGAATATTGAAATATATATAGTCCTTATTATTTTAGACCCCATATTATGATATTCATACTCATAATGTAAAAAAATTACATTTTTTTCAAATAAAAGAAGTATTTTTTTAAAAATGAAATTTTACCGCCTTGTAATAGTGAACCCTTTTTAAATCCAATATTTGAAACTTTTATATATTCAATTTTACAAAAAAAATCTTCTTTATAATCAGGACATAATAATTTAGTTTTAATAAATTTTTGTTGTTTTTCTGATAACTATCATATTTGGGTGAATAGTGAAAATTACTATATTTTAATTGAAAACAACTTTTTTAATGAAATTAATTTATAGTGTTAAATTATACATTTTAATGGTTTGGAAGTATAAATAGATTATATTTTTACCATTTAATCCAATAATGATCATTGTATGTAATGTTACTTAGAAATTGGACATAAACAAGTGTCATTCTTTTGATATTTATTATTTCATAAAAATACGCCTATCTGTTTTGACAATGGGAATTAATTTTAAATTAATAAATGAAACTACCATGTTTTTAATTTGGTAAAATATACATCATTATTGGATTCATAATATCGAAATTATCCTCGGGTGATTTGTTGGTATTTTTCTAAAATAATTCAATTTTTGATGCATAGTGAAAAAGCACTGAGTTATAGTTAAAACCTGAATTTTTATTTAAATAGATATTGTTTTATTTAAATATTATTAAGGTAAAAATTGATAACTAATACATATATATGTTCAATTTAATTTATTGGAGTTAGTTTAGAATAATTTTAGATATATAAAAATGTTATTGAAACTTTCACCATCTATTACTCACCACATTTGAGTAATTGCAAATTCACATAAAACCTAATTTTACCGCTTCTGTGAGTGGAATTTCAAAAATCCGAGAAACATGGTTAATATCAAGGAGTAAAATGTGGTTCAATAAGATAAAAATATTTTTTGGTGAATAGTAATTGTTTACATTTATTTACCCCGGTTAAAAGTAAATAGGGTAATTAAGGGTAAAAATGATATTATTATTATCCTAACACTTGTACTAATTATTTTGGGTAAGTGTAATTAGACAAAAAAGAACCTTAGGAATAAAATATGACCATTTAGGTCCACTTGCATTAGATTAAGACATTAATTATTATTTTATTTAAAGAAGAGTGAAAAGAGTTAAAATCAAAGTTTAATAACTAATTTTTTTTTAATATAGGGCTATACATATGATAAATTCAACTATAAATAGTCATTAAAAAGATAAAATTATTTCCTACATAATGGTATTTTATTTATAATTTTTAGATATTAAATATATAAATTTATTAATGACACAATGATGATGCTGTAATTACCTTATTAATTAATGAATCAAATAAATGGTATTATAAATATTAAAATAAAAATAATTTCAAAGTATTTATGACATACATGAATTTTCTAGGTGAATATGACATGTTAAGATTGATTAAATGTATTTTTTGGAAGTAATCATGCGGTTATTGTTTTATCAAAAAATAAATACCAAAGAGTATCAAAATTGACATAAAATAGTTTTTTTTTTAAAAATATTATATTATTAATTGATATAATAGAATTAAAAATATATGTTTCTGCCAAAATGCTTATATAATAATATATATGACATTAATTAACCAATTGGGGTTTTATTAGCATTTTATAGTAATACTATTAACCATATAATAGAAAAATACAAAGAGACGTGGTAAATGTTAAACTATTTAATTAAGAGTTAAACATAAATGATAAGGTTAATATAGTGACCCAAACCTATCTAAAATATATTGGTTGAAAGGATTTAGACCCATGATCACCTTATCTATGACATAAGTCACTTTGGAACCATTATAAACCGAATATGAATTTATTATAAAATAATATTTTATGTTTTCCCTTAGGTTCGCCTCACCAATCTTATAAAAGGGCACTCCCCCTTCTCTCAAACTCATACATTCAAAAACTTTTGGTTCGGCCAGCCCCTACCCAAATATCCTCTCAACTGACCTCAATTAATCCTAAAGGCCTTGCTTTAGTCCTAAATCCAACATAATGAGCCCTTTGGATCAAATCAAAAGGAATAACCTGAGGAAGAGGTAATAAATTCACCACCCTCTTTCAAGTTCTTTTCTTCTTCCAATTCTTCATTTTTTTTGTAGTTTCCATTCTAAAATAATTAATACACTATATTATATATACTGTGATGTTGTTATAAAAATTTCACAACTATATTCATTATTCTATCCATCTTATGAATGATAATGTCACCATGCGTGCATACGTACGACTTGCCGTCTCCACGTTGTGGTGTAATTTATTATTCAACACTATGTTATTTGGATTGATATAATGATGAGTAATATGTATATAAATAATGAAAATAACATGCTAATGTCTCTATAAAATTAATATACCATCCAATTCCACACCTTTAATGAAATTATATTGTCACTCGTGCGTAAGTACGGATTACCCTCTCCATGACTCGATGAGATTCATTTCCACGTTCACCATTCATCGACAATTATAAAAATATATATTAATAATAACTGTGTATTATATGAAATAATAATTCTACTAGAGATATATATATTTATATATATATATATATATTTACATACTTACATATATCTTATTCACATAGTTCCATTCAATACAATATGAAAACGGAAACCGCGTTTATGCATACGTACGTACTAGCGTCTCCATAAAGGGTGTTTTTCATTTAATATATATGTCTATTATAAATATTTATATTCTAAATATATATGATATATAAATCATGTTTAATATTCTGTAATTATTTAAATCATGGTCTATGTGATAAAATCAAGAGTAACAAGTTAAAACACATACGATCGAGAAAGCGATTATTACCCAAAATGTTCATTTAACATGGACTTTATTATTAAATGGGTAGTATAAAGTAATTAATGAATCATGTATGATATCCTTAATATTAATATGGTTTTTTTATAATTAAATATCATACTAAAATATTCATACATGCAGTTAAACGTACCCTCGACTAAAGGAATGTGCAAGGTAATGGTTAACTCATCAATCTCATTATTATCCGCGATTTGTTTATGTGTAAGCATTTACTCGGAAATTTTTATCATCCATGTCCATTTTTCATAAAAATGATTTAAAAATCAATGTTTTAAGGATTTATGAAAGGTAATCTTTATCATGATCATAATTTAAAATGTTTTAAAGATTTATCTTTCTAAACCTTTTTATTTAATATCAATGTTTTGAAAATGATTTTAAGGATTTATTTGTATGGAAATGAAGGTTTTGAAATGATAATTATATTCAAAAGTGTCAAAGTGTTATAGGACACTTTGATTCAAAAATAACTTTTAAATTACTTCCATTACAAATGTATGACTTTTAAATGATTTTACTAAAATGTTATTTCTCTCAAACAGTTTTACTCGTCATTTTCAACTATGTCAGCATCCTTTACTAGATATTATTTTTGATTGAGGTTGATTTATTATAATTAAATATTCCATATTTTATTGAATGAGTTATGATATGTTTGACTGTGGATGTGTTATTTTTATACCATTCTTGGTTTATGGAGAATGTATTGAAATTTCGTATGCTAGTTTTAATACGAATGTTTATGATATGTTTAAACTGGTTCATATGAGAAATTCATTGGACTTAGTAAGTGACAGGTGGTGCCTGCTATAACCCCTCGATGAATCAGTAGGTCTCATGGGAAAAACTAGTGCATTGACAAAAGGCCTTGACAAAATATTATTTGTAGTCTTGGCACAAGGCCTTGACTATATTGTTATGATAGTCTGGCATAATGCATTCTATCATTATGAAAGTGGTTTTTGATATTGCATGTGATTATTCTAATAGTAGAATATTCATGTGAATAAGTAAATGTAATTATTTCATTTTATTTCTACCAAATTATGTTTAAGTTCAATTTTAGAAGGATTTTGTTTTAGTTATACATTTACTTAAATGTTTATGGTTATTTATGATTGTTTCTGCTATATTGTTATCCTTACTGAGCATCTGAGCTCACCCCTTTCTATGTTTTATTTTCCTAGGATGTGAAGAAGTATTTTATGATTGACTTATAGGGATAATCTGAGGGGATATGAGTGTGGACTATGGAAACTATGTTTTTTAGTATTTCACTTCATGATGTCATGTAAGACTTTTTAATGTATCTAGTTTTTTCAAGGGTACTAAACTAATCGGTCATTCGAGACTTGATCTTTTGTGATCATGAAAATGTTATGTAATAATGCAACGACTCATAGTAACTGGGGTTGGGTCGTTATAGTTGATATCAGAGGAAGTTTAGTACAAACCGTTAAAGCTAGGTTTAGATAAAATCTGAATAGAGCACATAGACCTAAGATGGACTTTGAGGATTAGTATAGAATAATTAGCTAGAATTTTTCTATTGTAGAGATTTTGAGTGTTTTATAAGAAATAAATCCTAGTCCGGATACGAGCAGGTAGAGGTGGCTCTGGCACAGATGTACCTAGGGGTAAAACCTGAAAAAATTGCTTTGAGCTAGACTTGAATGGGAACTGGTGCAAGACAACATACCTTGTTGCACTCTTGGTTACGAAACTCCCGGGGGATATTCATAAGATAATTCTCATTTTCATTACAAATTATTATGAAGGATTTATGTGTATATACCTCCTCAAAAAACATTTTTATGGATTATATCCATAACTTGTTCAATTTATGATAGGTATTTTACAAGTTTGGAATTATTCATTGCAATTCATAAACTGACCTAGTGTATGCCATTGTGTAGAAATTGTGCCTAGTAGAAGGAATGTGAACTCCAGTAATACGTATGATCCAAAGAGTAATAAGGATCATATATTTCATAGTATTAAGACAACATTTATAAGGGAAATAGTCTCTCATGTATTATCAATATATGGAGAAATCGTATCATTTTTTAATAAGACAAGTAAATATTTCCCTGAGTCCTATAGCTTTTAAGGAAAGCAAGACAAGAAAAGGGTGGAATAGAGAAAGATGGATAAAGTGAAGATGGAAAAGAAAGATTTTAACATATGTGATAACATTGGAAATTATCACCATGGAAAATGGATGAATGGAATGAGAGTTTGTTATATGTGTTGAGAAAAAGAACACCAAGTATGTTATTCCAATGGTATGAAAAAAATTTCAAATGTACAGTGCTTCATCTGCAAGTTGTTGGGACACTATGCAAATCAAAGTCTCAGCCATCAGAGTATACCTTAAATGATGCAGTTGGATAATAATGAAGTTATGATACGACCTCATTTGAAGAAGAATGACTACTGTTCCTACGATGTTAATATATAATTATTTCATTTGAGTTTTGTATCAATAATATACATGTTATATGAATTATAGAGAAAATAAGGATTGTAATTCAGTACTATTTTATTTAGGATTTAAGATTATATGGTTCTAAGAAAAGTGAATTAATAGTAAGCTTCACTTTTTAGAAAATACATGGTTGATGGAAATGTAATCCTTAATATGGTCCTGATAATGGGGAAGTGATTTTAGTATAAGATATTTTTTATTAGTATAAATTAAATTTAATATTCTTGACTTCCATTAAACTGATTAATGAACTGTATATTTTATCATTGTTGGAGTTTATAGCTTTTTTGGTTAGATGGAGTATATCCAGTATTCTATAAGAAATAAAAGTGCATGAATGTAATCAATACAAATTATAGTAAATCAAGATGTTGCAGTGTTTTAAAAGAATACATGATGAAGGTGTTCACATGTTATTAGGTGTAGAAAAGGATCTTCATAGTTTTTACCTTCCTTATAAATTTAGGACTATGAGTTTGGAGAGAAGTATTTTGGATAATTCTTGTTTGAGATTATTTTTGGATTTCCATAAAAGGACAACCAGGAGGTTAGGTGGCACCACGTCACAACCGGCATGGCCGTGAGACTTGAACCAGCAACCGAAGGAAGACAAGGGTGTATAACCTACCACTAGCCCACGTGATGACCTGGATTGAATAATGTAGTTTTTTAAACGGTCTGGAATATGAATTATAAATTCATTTTTTTGGAACCCTATATGATTAGGATAAATAGAATATTTTTTTGAAAAAATTTAGAGTGAAATATGAGTTTGTGGTAGGAATTAGTTTAAATATTTAACTCTACTTGTCATGTATATATATATGTGTTCTCTCTTATTATTACTAAATTTTATTAACCCAACTTTTGATATGAGTTCTCCACAAATGTATTTTCTATCTACAACCTTTTATTTTTGAAGAAAAATTTCGAATTGCGATGAAACTATTTATTGAATGAGGGAAGAATGTAAATCCCTATGATTTCATAGTATGTTATTTCTTTAATGTAATTAAATAACTTACATTAGACAAAACACCAAGTTCAAGCACACCACGACTTACAAAACTAGCCGTTCAAAAGAGGTTTTGAATAGTATTAACAGAATTTTGAACTATATATAGTCATTATAATTTTAGAATCCATATTATGAGTTTCATAGACACAATGTAAAATAAATACATTTTTTAAGATAAAAGATGTATTTTTTTAAAAATGAAATTTTACCGCCTTTTAATGGCGGACCATTTTTAAATCCAATATTTGAATATTTTATATACTTAATTTGACAAAATAAAACTCTTCTTTAGATTCAGGAAACAATAATTTAGTTTCAACAAATTTATGGTGTTTTTCTTATAACTTTCATATTTTGGTGAATAGTGAAAAATACTATATTATAACTGAAAAAAAAGTTTTTAATAAAAATAATTTATTATGATAAATTATTCTTTTTAATGGTTTCAAAGTATAAATAGATTATATTTTTACCATTTAATCCAATAATATTTATTGTATGTAATTTTTCTTTGAAATTGGACTTAAACAAGTGTCAATCTTTTGATAGTTATTATTTCTTAAAAATTTGCATTTTGGTTTTGACAATGGGAATTAATTTTAAATTAATAAATGTAACTTATATGTTTTCAATTAGGTAAGAAAGGCATCATTTTCAGTTTCTAAATATCAAAATTATCCTAGGGTGAATTTTTGGTATTTTTCTAAAAACAATCAATTTTTGATGAATAGTGAAAAAATAGTAAGTTATAGTTTAAAACCAAATTTTTATTTAAATATTTATATATTTTATTTAAATTTAATTAAGGTCAATATAGATACATAATACATATATATGTTCAATGTAATTCATTGGATTTAGTTTCGAAAAATTTTAGATATATAAAAATTTTATTGAACTTTTCACCGACTTTTACCCACCTCCTAGGAGAATTTGCAAATTCACATAAGAAATAATTTTACCGCTTCTATGAGTGGAATTTTGAAAATATTAGAGACATGGTTAATATCAATGAGTAATATGTGGTTCAATAATATAAAAGTAATTTTTGGTGAATAGTAACTTTTTACTTTTATTTACCACGATTAAAAGTAAATAGGGTAATTAAGGGTAAATATGATATTATTATTACCCTAACACATGTGATAATTCTATTGGATAATTGTAATTCGACCAAAAAAACCTTAGGAATAAAATATGACCCTTTAGGTCTACTTTGATTAGATTGAGACATTTATTATTATTTTATTTAAAGAAGAGTGAAAAGAGTTAAAATCATTGTTTAATAACTAAACCATTTTTAACATAGGGTTATACATAAGATAGATTAGACTATAAATATCCATTAGAAATATAAAAATATTTCATACATAATGGTATTTTATTTATAATTTTTTGAGATTATATAATTAAATTTAATAATGACACAATGATGATGCAATAATTACCTTATTAATTAAGGAATCAAATAAAATCAATTATAAATATTAAAATAAATATAATTTCAAATTTTTTATGACATAAACAAATTTTATAAGTGAATATGAAATTTTATGATTGATTAAATTTAGTTTATTTGAAGTATTCATGTTGTTATTATTTTATCAAAAAACAAATACCAATGAGTGTCAAAATTGACATAAAATAGTTTTTATAACAAATATTATATTATTAAATGATATAACAGCACTATAAATCTATGGTTCCACCAAAAGACTTATATAAAAATATAAATTACATTAATGAACCAATTAGTGTTAGATTGGCATTTTATAGTATGTTTATTAACCATATAATATAAAAATACAAAGAGACATGGTAAATGTCAAACTATTTAACTAAGAGTTAAATATAAATGATAAGGTTAATATAGTGAACAAAACCTGTCTAAAATATATTGTTTGATAGAATTTCGACCCATACCAACCTTAGCATCGAAATAATTCACATTGGATCCATTATAAACTGCATATGAATTTATTATAAAATAATATTTTATCTTTTTCCTAAGATGCCCATCACCCCTCTTATAAAAGGGCACTCCCCCTTCTTTCAAATCCATACATTCAAAGCTTTTTGGTTTAGCCAAACCCTACCAAAATTTCCAATCAGCATCCCTAACTTTATCTTAGGGGCTTTCCTTTAGTCCGATATCCAACTTAAGGAGACCAGTTGATCAAATCAAAAGGAAGAACCCGAAGAAGTGTTAATAAATCCACCACCCTCTTCCATGTTCTTTTCGTCTTCCACTTCTTTTTTCTTTGTTGCTTCTATTATATAATAATATATTTAGTATCTTATATATAATGTGAGGTTATTATAAATATGGCACAACTATATTCATTTTTATATCCATCTTATGAATGATAATGTCACCATGCATGCGTACGTACGACTTACCGTCTCCACATTGTGGTGTAATTTTTTATTCAGCACTATGTTATTTGGATGAATATAATGATGAGTAATATGTATATAAATAATGGAAATAACATGATTATGTCTCTGTAAAATTAATATACATTCCAATTCCACACCTTTAAGGAAATGATATTGTCGCTCGTTCGTACGTACAGATTACCGTCTCCCCGATGCGATTAGATTCATTTCTATGTTCTCCATTCATCGACAATTATAAAAATATATATTAATAATAAGTTTGTAATATATGAAATAATAATTCAATTGGATATGTATATATTTATATATATATATATATATATTTAATTACATATATCTTATTCACTTAGTTCCATTCAATACGATATGAAAACGGAAACAGCGTTTATGCGTACGTGCAGACTACCGTCTCTATAAATGGTGTTTTTCATTTCATATATATGTCAATTATACATATTTATATTATAAATATATATGATATATAAATCATGTTTTATATTCTGTAATTATTTAAATCTTTGTCTAAGTGATACAATCAAGAGTAACATGTTAAAACACATACTATAAAGAAAGCGATTATTACCTGAAATGTTAATTTAACATGGAAATTATTATTGAATGGGTAGTATAAAGACCTAAATGAATCACTTATGATATCATAATTATTAATATGATTTCGTTATATTTAAATAACAGACTATGATCATCATACAGGAGGTTTAATATACCCTCGACTAAAGGAAAGTGCAAGGTAAGGGTTAATTCCTCAATCTCATTATTATCTGAGATTGTTTATGTCTATGTATTTACTGGGACATTATTATCATCCATGTCCATTTTTCTTAAAAATGATTTCAGAATGAATATTTTAAGGATTTATGAAAGGTACTCTTTATCAAGATCATAATTTTAAATGTTTTAAAGATTTATCTTTCATTTTCTTTTTAATTAATGTCCATGTTTTCAAAATTATTTTAAGGATTTATTTATATGGACATGAATGTTTTGAAATGATAATTATATTCAATAGTTTCAAAGTGGTATGGGACACTTTGATTGAAAAATCTATTTTGAATTACTTCCTTTATAAATGTGTTACTTTTAAATTATTTTACAAAAATTATATTTCTCTCAAAAAGTTATACTCGTCATTTTAACTATTTGACCATCCTTTACAAGATATTATTTTTGATTGAGGTTGATTTATTATAATAAAATCTTCCATATTTTATTGAATGAGTTATGATATCTTTGACAATTGATGTGTTATTTTTATATCATTCATGGTTTATGGAGAAAATATTGACATTTCGTATGCTAGTTTATGTACGAATGTATATGTTATGTTTAAACATGTTTATATGAGTAATGCATTGGACTTAGAATGTGACCGGTGGAGCCTTCTATAGCTCCTCGATGCATTGTTGGGTATCATTAGACAAACTTGTGTCTTGGAACAAGGCCTTGACAAAATCTTATTTGTAGTCTTGGAACAAGGCCTTGACTATGTGGTTATGATAGTCAGGAATTATGCATTTCATCATTATGAATGTGGTTATTGATATTGCATGTCATTATTCAACTAGTATAATATCAATGTTAATAAGTAAATGGAATTATTTCATTTTATTTCTAAAATATTATGTTGAAGATCATGTTTAAATGGCATTTTTTTAAAAGGTAAAGGGAACAAGCCCCATTATATTGATAAAGAAAAAAATCTCTTTTTGAAGGGAAAAAGGAGGAACCCAATACATAGGCAGATGAAAAAACATCTTGAAAAATAGGTCAAGTAGCCAAAAAGGATCCAAGAGTCAAAAGCAGGAAAAAATCAAAGCGAGAAAAAGCCAGAAGGTCTCATCACCCCCTCCCCCTGCTATATTTTTATTCTTACTGAGAATCTGAGCTCACCCCTTTCTATGTTTTATTTTTCCCAGGATGCGAAGAAGTATTTTATTAACATGACCTATAGTGTTAGTCTAAGGGGATATGAGTGTAGACTATGGAGACTATGTTGTTTTAGTTTTTAACTTTATTATTTAATGTAATACTTATGAATCTATCTAGTATATCCAAGGCTATTAAACTAATCGATCAATTGAGTCTTGATCTATTCTGATCATGCCAATGTTATTTATTAATGTTGCGACTCTGGGTAACTGGGGTCGGGGCGTTACAGTTTGTATCAGAGGAAGATTAGTACAATCTTTGAAAACTAGATTTTGATAAATTATGATTAGAGCACATAGAACTAAGATGGACTTTGACGATCAATATAGAATAAATTCCTAGAAATTTGGTATATATAGAGAATTTGTGGGTTTTCCGAGCAATACATCCCTGTCTTGAAATGAACAGGTAGAGGTGACTTTGGAACATATGTACCTAGGGGTAAAAATCCAAAAACACCACTTTTTTCGAGACTCGAATGGGAACTGGTGAACGACAACAGGCCTTGTTTCACTCTTGGTTATGACACTCCCATAGGATATTCTTAGGATAATTCTCATTTTCTTTACAAATCATTATGATGGATTTACGAGTGTGTACCTACTCAAAGAAAATATTTTTATGGATTATATCCATACACTGTTCAATTTATGATAGGTATTTTACAAGTTTGGAATTATTCATTGCAATTCATAAACTGACCTAGTATATGCCATTGTATAGAAATGGTACCCAGTAGAAGGAATGTGAACTCCAGTAATACGTATGATCCAATGAGTAAGAAGGATCATATCTTTCATAGTATTAAGCCAACATTTACAAGGGAAATAATCTCCCATGTATTCTCAAGATATAAAGAAATAATATCATGTGTTAATAAGACATGTAAATAAGTCTCTGAGTCCCATGGCTTTAAAGTGAAGCAAGGCAAGAAAAGGATGGAGTAGAGAAAGATTGATAAAGGGAAGAGGGAAAATAAGGATTTTCCCATATGTGATAACTATGTAAAGAATCACCATGGTAAATTCTTGAGGGGAATGGGAGTTTATTATATGTGTTGTGAAAAAGTACACCAAGTACGTGATTGCAAGGGTAGGGAAAAAAACTCAAATTACACTACTTCATCTACAAGGTGTTGGGACACTACGCGAATCAATGTCTCAGTCATCAGAGTATACCTTAAATGATGCTATTGGATTATAGTCAAGTTATGATACAACCTCATGTGAAGTGGAATGACTGGTGTTCATGTGACGTTAATATATAATTATTTCATTTGATTGTTGTATCAAAAATATAATGGTTATATAAATTATAGAGATAAATAAGGATTGTACTACTGTAGTATTTTATTTATTATTAGAGATTATATGGTTCAATGAAAAGTGAATTAATAGTAAGCTACACTTTTTGGAAAATACATGGTTGAAGGAAATGTAATCCTCAATATGGTCTTCAAAATGAGGCAGTGATTTTGGAAAAAGGAGATTGTTGATTTGGATAAATTATATTTATTATTATTGACTTTAAACTGATTAATGATTTGTATTTCCCATCATTTTTAGTGTTTAAAACATATTTGGATAGAAGTAGTATATACATTATTCCATAAAGAATAATGGAGAATAAATGTATTCAATAACAATTTATGGTAATTCAAGATGTTGCAGTGTTTTTAATGAATACATGATGAAGGTGTCCACAAGTTATTACGTGGAAAAATGATCTTCATTTTGTTTACCTTCCTTATAAATTCAAGACATTGAGTTTGGAGAGAAGTATTTTTGATAATTCTAGTTTGAGATTATTTTGGGACTACCATAAAAGGAAAACTCGGTGGTCCGGCGGCAACCTGTCGTCTCGGGCAATGCAGCGAGTCTTCTACCGGCAACCGAAGGGAAACAAGGGTGTATCAACTACCACTGGCCCACGTGATGTCCCGGATTGAATAATGTAGTGTTTTTTAAAAGTTCTGGTAGATGAATTATAAATTCAATTTTTTTGGAACACTATACGATTAGGATAAATAGAATATTTTTTTGAAATCATATGGAGAAAGAGATGAGTTTGAGGTAGGAATTAGTTAAAGGATGTAACTATACTTTCCAAGTATATATATATATATATTCCCTCTTATTAAGACTAAATTTTATTAACCCATATTTCGATATGAGTTCTCCAAAAAGGTATTTTCTATTTTCAAACTTTTACTTTTGAAAAACAATTTCAAATTTTGAGGAGGAAATTTGGTGAAAGATGGAAGAATGTAACACCCCAAGATTTTATAGTACATTATTTTTCAAAGTAATTCAATAACTCACACTACACGCAACACTGAGTTCAAGTGCACTACAACATACCAAACTAGACGTTCAAAATTTTTACATCCTTTTAATGGAAAACCCATTTTAAATCCAATATTTGATACTTTCATATATTTAATTTGACAAAATAATATTATACTTTAGAATTGAGACATAATAATTTAGTTTCAATAAAATTTTGGTGTTTTTCTTATAACATTCATATTGTGGTGAATAGTGAAAAATATTATATTTTAACTGAAAACAACTTTTTTAATAAAAATAATTTATAATGTTAAGTTATAAATTTTAATGTTTTGGAAGTATAAATAGATTATATTATTACTGTTTAATCCAATACTATTCATTTTATGTAATTTTACTTTGAAATTGGAAAGAAAATATGTCAATATTTTGGTAGTTATTATTTCTTAAAAATACGCCTTTTGGTTTTGACAATGAGAATTAAATTTAAATTAATAAATGAAACTTCTATGTTTTTTATTTGGAAAAATAGTCATCAGTTTTGGATTTGGAATATTGAAATTAGCCTAGAGGGAATTTTTGGTATTTTTCAGAAAACATTCAATTTTTGATGAATACTGAAAAAACACTAAGTTATAGTTTAAAACCGAATTTTTATTTAAATAATTATTTATTTAATTAAATTTAATTAAGGTCATAATAGAAGAATAATACATATATAGGTTCCATTTAATTCATTGGAGTTAGTTTACAATAACTTTAGAAATATAAATAATTTATTGAACTTTTCACCGTCTATTACCCACCTCCTAGGAGAATTTACAAATTTACATAAAACATAATTTTACCACTTATGTGAGTGGAATTTTGAAAATACAATAGACACAATTAAGATCAAGGAGTAAAATTTTGTTCAATAAGATATTTTTTTTTGAATAGTTACATTTTACTTTTATTTTCCACGGTTAAAAGTAAATAGAGTAATTAAGGGTAAAAATGATATTATTATTACACTAACACATGTCCTAATTTTAGTGGATAAGTTTAATTAGACAATAAAAAACCTTAGGAATAAAATATGACTCATTAGGTCCACTTGGAATAGAATACGACATTTATTATTATTTTATTTAAAGAGGAGTGAAAAGATTTAAAATCAACGTTTAATATATAAACCATTTTTTATATAGGGTTATACATAAGATAAATTCGACTATAAGTAATTATTAGAAATATAAAAATATTTCCTACATAAATGTATTTTATTTATAATTTATAGAAATTAATTAATTAAATTTGTTAATGACACATTGATGATGTAGTAATTACCTTATTAATGAATGAATCAAATAAATGGAATTATAAATATTATAATAAATATAATATCAAAGTTTTTATGACATAAACTAATTTTATAGTTGAAAATGACATGTTAGGATTGATAAAATGTATTTTTTTGAAGTAATCATGCTGTTATTATTTTTTCAAAACACAAATACCAAAGAGTGTCAAAATTGACATAAAATATTTTTCAAAACAAATATTATATTATTAATTGATATGTTAGTACTAAAAATATATGGTTCTTCCAATAGACATATATAATAATACATATCACATTAATGAACCCATTGGATTTTGATTGACATTTTATAGTATGTTTATTAACTATGTAATATAAAAATACAAAGAGAAATTTTAAATGTCAAACTATTTAAATAAGAGATAAATATAAATGATAAGGTTAATATAGTGACCCAAACCTGTCTAAAATCTATTGGTTGAAAGGATTTAGAGCCATACCCACCTTAGCCTCTAAATAAGTCACATTGGAGCCATTATAAACCGAATATGAATTTTTTATAAAATAATATTTTAAGTTTTTCCTATGGTGCCCCTCACCCCTCTTATAAAAGGGCACTCCCCCTTCTCCCAAATCCCTACCATCCAAGCCTTTGGATTCGGCCATCCCCTGACCAAATATCCTATCAACATCCCTCACTTCTCCCTAGAGGACTTCATTTAGTCCAAATTCCATCTTATGGATCCCTTTTGATCAAATCAAAATGAAGAACCCAAACAATAGGTAATAATTTCACCATGCCCTTTCAAGTTCTTTTCTTCTTCCACTTATTCTTTCATTATTATTTCCATTATAAAATAATAACTCCATTTTCATCTATATACTGCGAAGTTATTACAAATATGGAACAACTATATTCATTATTCTATACATTTTATGAATGATATTACCACCATGCGTGCGTACGTACGACTTATCGTCTCCACACTGTGGTGTAATTTGTTATTCAACACTATGTTATTTGGATGGATATAATGACGATTTATATGTTTATGAATAATGAAAATAACATTATAATGTCTCTGTAAAATTAATATACCATCCAATTACATACCTTTCATGAAATTATATTGTCGCTCATGCGTACGTACGGATTACCGTCTCCACGACGCGATGAGATTCATTTCCCAGTTCACCATTCATCGAAAATTATAAAAATATATATTACAAATAAGTATGTAATATATGAAATAATAATACTACTAGAGATTAATTTACTTATATATATATATATATGTACTTAAGTATATCTTTTTCACTTAGTTCTGTTCAATACGTTATGAAAACAAAAACAGTGTTTATGCGTAAGTACGGACTACCGTCTCCATAAATGGTGTTTTTAATTTCCTATATTTTTCTATTATAAATATTTATATTATAAATATATATTATATATAAATCATTTTGTATATTCTGAAATTATTTAAATCATGGTCTAGGTGATAAAATCAAGAGTAACAAGTAAAAACACATATGATCGAGAAAGCGATTATTACCCGAAATGTAAATTTTACATCAAAATTATTATTAAATGGGTAGTATAATTTCATAAATTAATCATGAATGATATCATAAATATTAATATGATTATCGTATAATTAAATAACATACTATTATCTTTTTACAAGAGGTTAATCATATCCTCGACTAATGGAAAGGTCAATGTAAGGATTAATTCCTCAATCTCATTATTATCTGAGATTTTTTATGTCTAAGTATTTACTAGATCATTTTTATCATCTATGTTCATTTTTCATAAAAATTATTTAAAAATGAATTTTTTAACGATTTATGAAAGCTACTCCTTATCAAGATCATAATTGTAAATGTTTTAAAGATTTATCTTTCTAAATCATTTTAATTAATGATCATGTTTTCAAAATGAATTTAAAGATTTATTTATATAGACATGAATGTTTTGAAATGATAGTTCTTTTCAATAGTTTCAAAGTTGTATGGAAAAATTTGATTCAAAAATATATTTTAAATCAATTCCTTTATAAATGTGTGACATTTAAATGATTTTACAAAAAGGATATTTCTCTCAAAAAGTTTTACTCATCGATTTCAACTATGTCAACAACCTTTACTAGATATTTTTTTTGATTGAGGTTGATTTGTTATAATACAATATTCCATATTGTATTGAATGAGTTATGATATGTTTGACTGTGGATGTGCTATTTTTATATCATTCATGGTTTATGGAGAAAGTGTTGACATTTTGTTTTCTAGTTTTAATAAGAATGTTTATGTTATGTTTAACCATGTTCATATGTGGAATGAATTGGAATTATTAAGTGATGAATGGAGCCCTCTATAGCTCATCAATGCGTCGGTAGGCCTCATGAGAAAAACTAGTGTCTTGGAACAAGGCCTTGAAAAAATATTATATGTAGTCTTGGCAAAAGACCTTAACTATGTGGTTATGATAGTCTGGAATTCTGCATTCCGTCATTATGAAAGTGGTTATTGATATTGCATGTGAGTATTAGACTAGTAGAATATCCATGTGAATATATAAATGGAATTATTTGATTTTATTCTGTCATATTATTTTGAAGTTCATGTTTAAAAGGATTTTGTTTTAGTTATACATTGCCTTAAATGTTTAAGCTTATTTATGAATGTATCCGCTATATTGTTATCCATACTGACTGTCTGAGCCCACCCCTTTCTATGTTTTATTTTTTCCAGGATGTGAAGAAGTATTTTATGACTGTCCTTCAGGGATAGTCTAAGGGAATATGAGTCTGGAGTATGGATACTATGTTGTTGTAGTTTTTCACGTTATGATATAATGTAAGACTTATTAATGTACCTAGTGTTTCCAAGGCTACTAAACTAACTGGTCTTTCGAGACTTGACCTTTTGTGATCATGCCAATGTTATGTAATAATTCACCAACTCTGGGTAACTAGTGTCGAGGTGTTACATTATACCTCTATTATCTCATATAACTTTTTTTGTATCTTTGTCATATACTTTATAAGCATTGCATGTATAGCCTTACTAATTCTATTCGTTGACCAAAACTCAAAGCACAATGTATGAATCAAAAATCATAGTGATACACTCATGAAGAATCGTTTATATGATATCTAATTGATTCCATTTTATTATCAATCAATTTGAAAATATGATTAACCTAGTTAATTCATTTCAAAATATAATGGATGATAACATATACTGAGACTTATCCTCAAAGACATTCATTGGGTAATGTTTTATAATGATTGTTTTCTAAATCTAATTTCAATGGTTTTTGCTAAACATCCTCTAATACAAACAGTAAGGCCCCAAACCAAGAATAATGAAGCCAACACGTTATTTTAATTCTTTTTCTTGATTACTATGAATCAAACCCTAAATTAATTATCAGTTTACCAGTCTTGGAAAATATATTTCATACATTAACCGTTCATTACCATTCAAAAATAATATAGAATATAGCCCATTCTTTGATAATACCATTATTCTTCTATATTATACTTGAATATCAATAATAAAACACTTCTTAGCATCCTAGGAAAACAAAACATATGAAAGGGGTGAGCTCTGATTCTATGTAAGGTTAAACAATATAGGAAAAGCTAATGTAAATAACAATAAACATTAAGGCAAGTGTAAAAATTAAACACCAGCCTTTTAAACATAAAATGAACAAAATGTGGAATAAATGAATCAAATAATAAAATTTAGACATTAAAATAAAAATTAAACTAGATGAATAATAACATTTAATATCAATAACTAATCTCATAACGAGGGAATGCCTAATGTCGGACATCTGAAACATACCGTTGAGGCATTGAAAAAACATCTAAAAATATATGGTTAAGGCCTTGAAGAAATCTATAACAAAATATAAATGCGAAGGCCTATACCAAGTTCAAATCTAGTTAGTTTCATGAGACCTACCGATGCATCGAGCGGCTACAGCGGGCCCCACATGTCAATTACTAAGTCCAATGCATTCATCATATGAAAAGGGTGAAACATAACATAAAATTTCGTATTAAAACGTGGATATGAATTGTTAATACATTAACCAAAAACCATGAATGCTATTAAAATATCACCGGATATTAAAACATATCATAAAACATTCAATACAATATGGAATATTATATTATAATTATTCAATCTCAATTAAGCATAAAATACAACAAAGGACGTTGACATAGATGAAAATATTGACAAAAAATCTTTTAATATTTCTGAGAGAATTATCCCTTTTTTACTTGGAAAACAATGAAAGTCCCACAAATTTTAAAATAATATATTTATAATATATTTTTCAATCAATGTTTCCCATAACACTTTGAAACATTTCAATGAAAATATAATTTTATATCATTAATGTCCATATAAATAAATCCTTAAACCCATTATGAAATCATGGTCATTGATGAGAATCATTTAGAAGAATATATTTTTAAAACATTTAAAATTATATTTTATTTTATTATTAGCTTAAATAAAAACTTAAAATATATTATTTTTAATTTTTTAGAATCTAGGACATGGATGATAAATATGTTCCAGTAAATACTTGCACATAATCTATCTCGGATAATAATGATATTGAAAAATTAACCCTTACATAGTACTTTATATTAGTAGAGGGTGTTATAAAATCCTATATAATGGTTAAATTATTTATTTTAAATTATACATGAACCATATAAATATTTATGATATCATATATGATTTAATTATATAGTTTTGATTATATTGTTTCGATATTACCATTATTTCAGGTGTTAACTACTTCTTTTTCTTATTCCTATTTTTCCATGAAGGTAATGATTATTTTTAATAAAATTTATTTCATTCCTATAAAAAATGACAATAATTTCATAATTATTATTTTCACACATCATCAAAATTTTATAGTCATTCTTTAATTGATAACATGGAGAATTAATCTCACCCCATTGTGGAGACGGTAGGTCGTACGTAGGCACGAGCGATGATATCTTTGCCTTTATGGTTAAATGGTATGAAATTGGATGGTATACTAGTTATAAAAAATCATTATTATGTTATATTTATTATTTTTATCCATTATACTAATCATTATATCCATCAAATTAATGTTGTTTTGAATAAGAAATTATACCACGACATGGATACGGTAAACCATATGTACAAACACACATTGATATTGTCTTTTGTATGATGGATAAAATTAGTAATATGGTTGTAACATGATTATAATAACAAATAATTATATTTATGATAATAGATTTATTATTTTGATGAGGAAAAAACATAGAAAGAGGAAGTATAAGAAGAAAAGAACTTTGAAATATGTGATAAAATAATTACAGCTTTTTCCGGTATCTTCTTTTGGTTTGCATAGGAAGACTCATTTGGGTGGATTTATTCCCAATTTTTGGCCTATAGTATGATGTTACAAATGTTGGGCTAGAAAATGGGTAGGTTTATTGGCAAACTAATAGATTTAGAGGTGTCAATTAAAGAGAAGGAGAAGTGCCCTATTATAAGAGATGGGAGTGGTACAATAGGAAACTCTTGATATATTAAATTAATGTAAATTAATTTTCAAATAAAATTGAATCCAAAAGTAATTCATTCAATGAAATGATTCTTATGGTTTGAAATATCATCATCCAATAAAATTTAGACATGTTTTTATTTTATTTTAAACCTTATAATTTTGATTTATTGTTATTTAGTCTATTTAATATTAATATTCTAAAATTTAAATGGTTGTTAATAATTACTTATGTGGTTTCTATTTTATATAATTGTATACTTTATGACATTTTGGACTTTATTATTTTTAATTTTTAATTATTTTTAATTTTTTATTATTTTTAAATAATTTAATAA
Organism: Viscum album; assembly: GCA_963277665.1. Classification (NCBI taxonomy): domain Eukaryota; kingdom Viridiplantae; phylum Streptophyta; class Magnoliopsida; order Santalales; family Viscaceae; genus Viscum; species Viscum album. The sequence continues at coordinate 1,390,376,764 of OY728160.1, forward strand.
AATGTTATTCCTATAAATATCAATTGTTTCAATTATGACACAATTCATTTAGTTGACATTAAATATAAACCAAAGATAAGATAAATTGGAACCAAAAAATTTAATTTACATATAACATGTCACAATAACCTAGAAAATTCGTTTAGATCTTTAATTACTTAAAATTATAAATCATTTAATTTTTTATATCCATATATTTGATGTAAAATAATTTCTACATTACTATTGTGTAATCATTAATGGTAATTATTTAATCTATAAAAATAAAAAATAAATGTGAATTATGTAGGTAATTCACTTATAAGCATATATAATACATATATTTGATGTAATCTATTGGTTATCCATATATTAAAATTAATATACTCATATAAAATTAGAGTGATATTTTTTCGTAATCATTAATGTATATCATATTCATGTCATATTCTTGGAAAAGTGGCAATTAAGTGATTCCATTTCTAACCATAGATTATATGGGACTAATTTAGGAATCCAAATTTATTTTTATAGGTGTTATGGTAATTTTATAATATTATTTTTACCTTTAATTACTCGATTTACCATTTACCATTGTAATAAAAATTATTACTAATGTTACTATTAATAATTACAAAAAATAAATGTATCCTATTAACATAATTTTGAAACACTGCTATGAAATGTTAATATAATTTAAAAAATTCAAAACATATATGTTTTAGTAGTTAATTTAAAATAAATCCCATTTTTTGAATGAAAATGGGTTTTTAAAAGTTAAAACATTGCAAAAGATTGACATGTTTTTAGATCTAAAATCAATGAAACTTTAAGGAAAATTACAAAAAATATGTTAAATGATATAATATTAATCTAATTATACTTAAAAATAAATTAAACTGATAACCTAATAATATAGATAAATTAGATGACAAATAATTTTATGAATTAAAGTGTATTATTTTTCACTATTCACTAAATTATGAATGTTATCAGAAAAAATATAATATTTTTTCCAAACCAAGTTTTTATATCCCTATTATAAATAATTAGGTTATTTTAACAAATTTAGTATTTAATAGTGTTAAATATTGTATTTAAATAGGTTTCTCCATTAAAATTTGTAAAATTGTTTTTATGAACAAATAGAATTTTAACGTGTAAGAATGGATTAATTCTTATCTTATGAATAAAAATTAAATTAGATTAATTTGAAACAATTGATTAGTTATATAATATATAAATTTCATAATTTAGTTAATACTATTAATAACCACTAGTTTAATGGATAGGTTGTATATTATCGAAAATAATAATATTTTTAAAATATAATGTTTTTATGTTAAACTGGGTCATGAGTGTAACACATGCATACACATTATTGTGTTTAGAGTAAGATTAACATGGAATTGTATAAAAACAATGTACAAAAAAATTAAATTTATTTATAAATTAAAAAATTATAATGTCTCGGGGTGTTACAAAATTCCTCTTGTTCATGTGACACAAGAATATGAGTCTCTAGATGTACCTCATCATCCAATCATCCTTCCTTTTTAGAGGCAGTTCTGTTGGACATTTAATGAAAATTTTACCACATGGATGGTTTAATTCTTTAATACTCCATATTTTCACCGTCCCTTATTTATCTCCACATCCCCTATTTTTTCCTCTATTTTAGATAATCCCTACCTAGGGTGCTTTTTTTAATCGGTTACTGTCCATGATTTTAGGGTGTTCATTGTGTTCTTTAAAAATTGATCCTTTCGTAATCAATGGAATATTTTCCATTACACATTATTGTGGTATATTTCCCCTTGTATTTTGCCTTTTAATTATCGAACCGTTATTACCTATATTTTTAAGTGTATTATTTATATAAAATGATTGTATCAAATATTATTATTGATTATTTGAATGTGAAATCATGTTTTACTTGATTTTCACATCACTAAAAAATTATTTATAAAAATTATAAATAGTTTAAAATTCTATTTTATTCAACCTCACACCCCAGGAAATTGAAAATTTTACAAATGAATTTACTAATGGGATTTTCCATTATATATGTGTGTTTTTGTCTTTAAATTTATTTATTAATGTCTGTTTGGAATTTTATCAATGTTATTGAGTTTATAAATTGTTTTTAAAACTCCCAAAATGGTCAATTATTTTTATAAACAATTGTAATTACACATAAAACTTTTTTTCCTAATTTATGATTCTATATGTATGAAATTGGGTCACATATGAAACCATTAAATTAAATTCTTAATATATTGATTTAAATTACATGGATTCCCGAAGGAAGTTTTTATAATTTCATTAATAAAGTATTTGGGCATGTTTTTTAAATTCTATGTTATTGATTTATTGTTTTAATATATTTTTGTTGATATTCAAATTGCTTATGGATTTTGTATGTTACATCAGGACCTTTATTTTATTGAAACATCTTTGGAATCCCATGCATATAGATAGTAAATCATAGATCAATATGAGGTCCCCCACCACCTTCTATATGAGTGACATAAACTAATCACCCCAATGGATAATATAGAATTTATTATTTCATTATAGAAATTGAGGCCCTCTAATTATTGATGTATATGTTCTAGGTTCCCATAGACTAGGTTTCTATAGGTTATTTGCGATGTTTCTTCTTTTTAATTATTATTTATATAGATTTTTTAACATTCACAATACCTCATTTTGATTGGTTACATCTATTTTTTATTTTACTCTTTCTTATGTATTAATTCCATTTAATATAAATAGTTCACCAAAGTGTTGTAGAAATCATACATTAATGGATTCTTAATAGTAGTTTTCATATGGGTGTTTAAATAAAGAGCTACATGGACATAAAATTAATTTTGATGTGATTTATTACATTTAAAGATAATGAATATAATTTTTAAAAAATGTTTATTGATATGATATCATATTTTATTTTTTATGCATGAAAAACAGATTTCTAATAACATATTTCATACTATAGTGAAATGATATATTTCTGTAAATAATATACCAGGTGTGTGGTTTACCTTAACATTCCTTATAACACTTCTAGTTACACCTTTTAAAATTTCTTATTATATTTCATCTATTTATTTCTCATAGATAATGTTCTGTTTGATAATTTGTGGTGACTCATAGAGCTGTATGGAGGTATTTTGGGTATTTTTATTAATATCATTTACCCACTGACATCAACTAAATGGTTCCTTTCTATTTTTATTTTCCTTAATAGGTGGTGTGTATGATTTTTATATACTCATTGATTGATATTAGGTGTTTTTTTAGAGGTATTTAGTGGTGATATTTGTGTGTATTTTCATTACACACTTCATATCCTAGGTCAATTTGAAAATCAATTAATTTTTTTAAATTTTTCTTGGATTGGATGAGAGGTATATTAAAGGGTCATAATGGATTTTATTGAAAAATGACCAATTTTATTTAACTTTTATTAATGTGATAAATGATTCCTACAAACATTACATTGATTATTTAATACTACTTTATACCCCAAAGTGATTTGGAGCATTCCCTAGGTATACTATGTGCTCGCATGGGTACCCCATTCAGGGGTGGACTGGGTTTGTTAATGGAAAAATCTTATTATAAGTATGCTATTACGAATCCTATGAATTATAATGTCCTTTCTATTTTTAGTTTAATGGTTTATTTGGTATAGAACATTTGAAACTTTTGGGGTATGTATTGGAAGTCTCCAGCTAGCTCTTTTTCATTATGAATATTGATTTACCATGGGAAAATGAGATTTGATGCTTGGGTTTTTCTTTTATATAATTTTATTATGGTATATGTTTTTCATGTTTTTTGGGAATTTTTGTGGTGACATTGAGAGTGAACATGTGGTACCCGATGACCTTACAAGCCTTATAAATCCATGAGGATCAAAAGTACATGGTTTAAAATTCCTTTGACTGGATTTTGTGTGGATTTCAAATTTATATCCATGAAATTAGGCCAACCTATATATAGAAATTATTCATAGTTTTAAACTATATATAGTAATTTTTAAATTCATTTCTACTTATGATTTATTTGTGTTGTTTGTGAAAAAAAGTGTTAAAATAAAATTATTTTTTTTTAAGATAGTTTGTATTTGTTTTTAATTAGAAAATAGATTATATTAAATTAGTTAATAGATAATATTTATATTTTAAATTACAATTAAATTATTTAAGGTCAATTGTTTTACTATAACGGTTTTATGTCATATTCATTAATATTAATATTCATTGTCTCTCATTTGAAATTATAATTGAATAGAATTTTATGTTGTAATGTGGTACATTAATACATAATTGGTTTTAAAAATTTATTTTTTATGAATTTATATTTGAAAATAAGAAGAATTTATTTTTTATGTTGTTCTTTAATTTTTAAAAAATGAATAAATTATTTAACTCAAAATTTGATTACTTTAACGTGGAAGAGAAATATTTTTAGAAAACCTGTATTGATACATTTTATGAGTATTTATAGTCTTGTACACATATCTATTTTGAATATATTTTATTTTTAAAATCAATTATTAAGGATTTATTCCTTATATTACCTTTACCTGACCCCCAATAATGGATCTAATGAATATAGTGATCACCATTACTTTATGAATTTCCCTCTCACTGTCCTTGTGTGGTCTCCTTTTAAAATATGGAATGTTTTAATCCTTTTAGAATTCATTTATAGTAATTGGACTTGATAGGGTTTCTAATGTGGCCCTATGTTGGAACTACATGGGTTCTTCATGGGGTTATATCAATGGAATGATTCATAATTTAGAATATATTATAGTTTTAATGATAATTTGTACCATTTTATAAGGTTAGTATCCTATCCTTTTTCTTGGTAATATTCATTTGGTGATGTGAATTGGAAGTCGTTTGTGTCATATTGTATCAGGGATGAGTGTTAACCCAATAATAGGAAATATCCTAGCTAGTACTATATTTATTTGGATGGTTTCATCAAGATTTTAGTGTTTTAGGTTTGATTCCACAAGTTTCTTAATCTTCCACCTCTTTTTCATGGGTATTAATTTTTATTCAGAATATATATTTTGTATAAATTTTATTTTTATTGTGCTTTATATCATATATATTTCTTTGTATGTATATCATCAAAGTGTTATTAGTCTGAAGCTATTTTTCTTCAATGAGTTTGTGTAAATAGTTGGAGAAAATTTATTAAATGGTATTTAAAATAATATACCCTTTGTGAATCCACCTTTTTGAGTGATCTGGCTTGTGATATTTTTCATTTCCAATCACGTTTTCTAATTCCTTGGGAAGATAATGATCATGATAGTTCTCTTGAGTGACTAAATGTTTAATTAGTGGGTGTATTAGTGGAATTATAATATTTTTGGGAGACCACTATAGGTGTCCCATTTATGAAACCAACACTTTTATGTGATTTAGTCTTATTTCATTTTGTATGTTCCTTTAATCCTATGAGAAGGATGTATAATTACATTTGGGACCATATTTTTGATTCACTCATACCAATCCAACATGAAGGGTTAATGTTGTTCTCTGGTCTTCTTTTGTGGATTGGATTTCAACTTTATGACTAGTGATCGTGTCTAATTTGATTCTTGACTTCATGCCCTTTTTTATTTAGAGTGTTTCTGGATATATATGTTTTAATTTTATTGTTGACACATAAATTTATTTGATTTACACTTAATTGGTTCAATGAAATTGATTGGTTATATGGATAAAAAAAGGTAAAATGAGGTATCACTTTTTATAATTGAGGATGGAGTCACCATTTGTTTGAAGTTATCCATGTCTATGTTTGAGTTTCTCAGGTCACATATTTTGAATGAGGGATGGACCCCATTTCTTTTTGAATCAAATATTTCATCATAGTACTTCTAGTGGAAGAAATAGATATAGTAGACAGAATTTTCACACCTCTACCATAGTTACCCCATTTATTATATTTACCTTGTAAATGTAATATTATTTTTTAGTTGAAGGTGTTTTTTATCTAAAAAATGAAATTTTAAGAAATTATTGATCAATGAAGAGTAACCACATAGTTTTTCATTTAATGTGGATGACCCTTTAGTATATTTCAAGATATACTAGGTGCACTAAGTGAAAAACATTTGTGTTTCCCTTACATAGGGACTTCTTATATAATTTTTTAACTTGCATGGTAGTCTTCATGGGTTGAAAAAAACTAAGGTTAATCATGCATGTTGACTCTTCCATGATTGTTTCATGGAATATGCAATGTCCATAGTTATATATAACAATGTAGTAACTATGTTACACCTCTATTATCTTTTATCATATTTAATTTCATAGTTGGTGCACAGTTTGTCCAACCATGCGGTATACCCGTTCTCCATGATCTAGGTCCTCGAGTGAGGTTTGATAAATTTGGCCAATCATGTGGACAAACCATGTGATTTTATAAAATCCCCAGATTTTTTACATCATTATTTAACGAAATATAATTCTTGATTGTGTTCACTACACACATGATCTATCATAAAATTCATTGTGATATACTATTAAAATATTTAGATTTATATATGAACCTAATAACCTATCAATTGAATAGGATGTTATCGATTTGAGTAACAATGTTATAAAATATATTAATTATTATCTTCAAAAATAAAACATATAATTGAAAATATATTGACTAAATATCAGTTATCAATGAAGACAACCTCATTTGATGGTGAAATTTACAAATTTTTAGAAAACTGTTTATTTGTAAACAGTTTATTTTTATCATTAGAATTTTAATTGACAACTATTTAATAATTATTTTGATTAAATTTACTCATAAAATATTCAGTAATTATAATTAACAATATTCTAATAGATTTTAATAATTATGGTATGAGAACAAAATATTTTTATTCTTCAAAAGTATATTTTTTTAAAAAAAAATTTTACACATTTTATGAGAGGATAATTTAATAAAAAATTTCCATATTTTTGAAACAATATTTGACAAAATGAAGATATTTATTTAATTTATAACAAAAATAAAATCATGATTTTTTTTCTATGGATATTAATTTTAATGGACTATGAAAATAATAATTTTTACAAAACAATTATATATTTTCACTAATTTATGTAAATTGAACCTGACATTATATTTTTGATTTTATTTTAATGTTATATGAAACTAATTTTATTAAAAAAATTAATCAATATAATGTTAATCATCAATATTTTTTATTTTGTTTCCGAATCATTCTTATGCTTAAAATGTTAATTTTTTTTCATATTTTACATTTTTTTGAATAACATATATTAAAATTAAATTTTACCACATTTTGATATTAAATCATCGATAATTGATTGCATATTTGGAATTAACATATTAAAATTATATAATATGTTTCATTTCATTTTTATTCATAACGAATGCTTACTATAGTATATTTTTATCACTGTTGTAATGGGTAAAATTGGTTATACAAGGTTAATAATATTGTATAATGTATAATGACCAGTACAAAACATGAATTTATTTTATTTTGTGGAATTATTTAAATCATACTAAACATTTTTTAATATGGATTTCATATGTCATGTTACTTTGATTACAACCTTTCTACTATTTTAAGTAGTTGATTATTACAAAATGTCACTCTAACTCTATTAATAACTCTAAAACTATTTCCCTGTGATAAAAATAAGATATTAATGATTATAAGTGGTTATTTTGAAAAAAAAATTTATTTTTTTATTGATGATATAATTACCTATAAGTTTTATTCAAGGATGATACACGACATGTGGAATTAATATAAAAAGTATGTAAATTAATTTTAAAAATACATATAATATTTTTTTGAACGATGATAGTGTTCCAATAGTTTCATGGAAATTTAAATAACATATGTGGTTGTCAATTGTTTTATATTTTAATTCCATTGTTATCTTGAATCCATTAAAGTGAACATTTGTGAATAGTCCTGAAAATATAATTAAAAGAAGTTTATAGTTTAAAAATATTTATTAAATTATTATAAAATATTATAAACCAAAATTTAAATCATTTTGGTGGGAAATATTCCATAATTTCCAAAATGGTTCATTTTAGTTTAACAATTCATTTATAAAATTACATTCATGAAACAAATTGATTGAAAAGTTTATAAGATCCCATAAAACATTTCATTTAAAAAGGAAATCACCTAAACCATTTGAAAAGACAGATTATTTACAATTTTTTATCAAACCTTGACCAAAATATGTCTATAATATCCCATTATTTATTGACCAGTTTTATAGAGTTCCACATAACTCTCCATACAATTATATAAGCTTAATCAAAATTAGGATCTAAAAAATGAAGTATAATTGTTAGAAAACTTTTTATTACTACTTCTTCTACCTCCTTCAAACATATAAAAATGAAAATTAAATATTTAGAAAATCATTTATAATATAACTAAATTTTCATATTTTTATTGTATAACCCTTTTCCATTTATTTTTCTATCCAATGAAATAAAAAAACTTCCCTCATGTTTTTGTATGAACAACCACCTCCATAAAGTGAGGGGTTTCATTTTCTATCACCAAGACATATTGGATGATTATAATTATTTTTTTAATATATATATATATATACATATTGTATTCATAAAATAATTATTTTTATTGAAATATAATATTTATCTTACCTTATCAACATCCAATCCATTGAAATGTGAAAATGTTAGAAGTGAATACATGTGGACAACCACCAGCATAAAGCGATGTAATTCATTTTCATTACCTCTGCACATAGATGGTCATAATGATAAGATTAACGAATAAAAATGACATGCATAAGTTATTTTTAAATATATAAAATTATAATATTATCTACTATATTTATTTTTTCAAACATAAGAAAAATTAATTATTTTTTAATGACTATGAAAGGATTACCTTCTCCATGAAAAGATGGGCATAAATGTTTATGAAAATATTACATAGAATGATAGAAATTTGAATTTTAGGTGTAAATAAGATGATTTTAAAAATTTAATTATTATAAAGATGTTGGAAAAATCCCATATTTTTCTATGGTAATCCTACCGATGTTTTTTAGAAATGTGAATGAATGAACACAAAATATCTCAATTAAACATAAGTAATTTTGTTACTAAGGAAACTATGGTAATAAGTGAAATAAAATTAATAACTAAAAAAGAATATAGATGAATTCTGATATTAGTGAAATTAGAAAACTAATATTATTTTATCAGTTTGGAGTTTGAGAATATATGATACATTTTGGGACATGAGGTAATAGATCCCCTTTCATAATTTCTGTTGATTGTGATGAATTCTATATTCACCTCATGTTTTCTACTACATGGAAAATATAATTATATATCAATGGAATTAATAATAAATTTTCAAAATTCATCTTCTTTTGAATTCATTTTTATGTTCTCTCATTCACTTTTCTTTTTATTGAAATGGTACAAAAATATAAATGAATTTTAATTGTATCCTTTTTAAAAATGATTCATATTTGCATTCCTAATATTTTTTCATTCATATAAATATTTAATAAAACTATTAATGAAGGGTTTTATTACAATAAAAATATTTTTTAAATTAATTTAAAAATAACATTCGAAATATATATAGTGTTTCGAAAAGGTATCTTTTGAATGTATTCTATATAAATTATTTTTGAAAATGTCTAAAAAGAACCCTTTTATGGTATATGCCATTAATGAAATTTGAAACCATCTTGGATGTTATTATCTATTAAAAATATGATATATGTTTTCCTTGTTTTTGTATGAATATTTTTCCAATTATTTTTTTATTTAAGATATTTCAACAAGATGATAATTTTTATACTCATTTTTAAATGAAGTTAAAAAGTACAGAATTATATGTTTTAATTATAATATTGAATGATATTTTATGAAGTAAAATAAATATTATATTTGTTTTATTTATGTTATGGTTCTTATAAATTTTTCATTATAAGGGTTGAACCCAATATAACTATTCAATTCAACTGGTAATGATTCATTTATCTTGAGAATTATGTTGGAAGTAACTTTTAATGTTAATCAATTTATAAGAGAAATTGTAATAGTTATTGTAACATATATATGTTGATGATGTATCATGGAACCTATATTAGTTTTTTTTGTTGAAAATGAATTTTATGGATTTATTTGGGTTTCATATGTAATTATTATGGTCCTCTATTTAGAGGATTGTTTATTCTCTATTTAACGGAGAAAAATGTTTTCAATAAAATATTTTTATGTGTACTCATGTTTTCAATAAGACCCTATTAATTGTGTGTTTCTAATTAATTAATAAATTTTAATTATTTATGAAAATTTTTGGAAGTTAATTTAATTTGATGAGTAATTAAATTATTATTTCAAATCAGTTTTAATTATATGGATGGAAATATTTTTATAGGATTGCATGATTTTAAAAATTATCTAATTAGTTTCATTCGTTTTCTCTACCATACATATATGTTTGACCACATTCCAAGTTTTAAAATGGATTTCAATGTTATAATCATAATTTGGAACTTCATATAGGTATATCGTTAGAGTATATTGTTTTAATTAAACCAAGAGAACTTGTTTTTGAATGGAACACATGTTCAAATATAAAGATCCAAATTTTGTGGAAAAAATAGAAATTTAGTAGAACATTTAACTTTTTATTATGTGGTATTGATTTGTAAGGGATATAACTAAAAATATAAAAATATAAACATAAAAGATCTGTGGAATGTAATAAAATTCATTACTTTTTATTAAATATATATATATATGGGTTGATTAAATTCCGACTCTTTATAGTTGGTATTAGAGAAAGGGTTTAGAGAAATTCAGTGGCAATAATGATATGGTGAGATAATTTATGTTTTTAAGATACCATCAGGGGTTAATAATACTAGGGATAATAATAAATTTAAATTAATTGATCGATGTTTTATGTTTATTTCATTAAAGTAAAATAGGATAAATTTATTATGTTTTAATTGATTTTTGAGGTATATATTACAATTATTTTTTATAATTTTTTATTGAAATTATTGTTTAAATAAGAATGAATTTATATTTTCAAGATACAATATGAATGGTATTGATATCCTTTATGGTTAGTATGATAATTGATATTGTTTTAATTATGGTAAATTGGGATAAAAGTGCATTTACATTTTTTTAACATATGTAATATCATGTAGACAACGTTGGGATTTAAAATTGATTTATGGACTAATTAATTAAATTTAACTTTTATGATAGTCTATATATTTGTAATTTCATACTATTAAGGTAAATGTAAATACTTTTTAAATAAATTGGATTATATTTGTGGAATAAATATAGAATTATCTTTTTGAAGAATATATGATTTTATAGTGGATTTATTGTGTTTCAGGTTATTTATCATAAAATATAGTATATTTTGTACATTAAGTTATTATGAAATATACATTTCTATGTTATTTTTTGAGTTATTAATTTTTTTGAAAGGAAAATGTTAAATTAATATTTTAAGAATACGTGAAAAAATATTTCTAAGGAATTAGTTTCAAATTTTATAAGATTTATGTTGAAGACTTTTAATAAATTTTATTTATGGAATGATTATATATTTATATTGGGTTCTATTATTAAGGATTTAGTGATTAATGTAATGTTCCATATTATAATGTATTATTCAAATTGTATATTGTATTATTTGGTGATAATATGTAATTTCTTATATATCTTATTCTCTACCTTTTACATTTTCATAGCATCAAAAATGTTGTAAGGGTGTTCATGGGAGTTATAGGGAATAGAAACGAGTATTGACATTTTGAGGCTCACCACATCATGGTGATGGGTGTGGTGTATGCTTTATTAATTAATCTTAGTTCTCAAAGCATGGGGTATGATGTTTTTTTCATAGCTACTTGGACATTGTCCAGGGTGTTGTTTGTTTAGTGGTGGATTAAACCATGATGAAATAAAAATGTTTTTATTTCAATTTTAAATGCCTTTACATTGAGGTTGAACCATTGATAATAATTAAGGGTATAAATGGATTGTGATTATTTTGGATAAGGTATATTTATCAGGGGGCTTGGGGAGTTAATCTGTTACAATCATGAATCATTGTGCTCTTAATGCCGTAGTGTTTGGTGTGATTTATGTAAAAAAACATCATTTTCAATTTTATTCAATAGAGGAGGATGTGTATGTAGTTAAAATTATTTGATCTAAGTTTCTATGGAATGTGATGTAACATCCAAATGTTGGAATAATGAAACACAATGTTCAATAACATACAAGATACGTGACATCGAGTTTAAAAGAACAAATAAATATTACTATTTAAATGTTAACATTACAACCTAATCATTATAATGATGGGTAGGAATAAGATTTATTTAGATACGAAAATAGGGTTTACACATCTGTATATAATTAAATCTGTTGTGACAAATTAATTATATATTAAAATAAAACCATTTTGGAAATTAATGGAAATCACTTTTTGAAAAACTATTTAAATGAGAAACAATATTTTTTATAAAATAATAAATTAAAAAATGTTGGATAGTATTAATGATATATATATATATTATATAATCTATTTTTTACCTTTATTCCTATGTAGTTTCTGGACAAGATATAAGAAAAAATCAAATTTTGTATAAAAGAAGTATGTTTATTAAAAGTCAGTTTTCAAAAACTTTTGATGGAGAACATGTATAAAATATAGTTTTTCATATTTTTTAAATTTTATTTTACAAAATAACGTTCTTAATTAAAATATTACTATCAATGTTCAATTTTGATGAATTTTTCATATTTTTTGATATGTTTTTTGATGAACAGTGTAAAATACTGTATTTTAATTGAAGAAATTTTTTCATCTATTTATATATAGAGTTAAATAATGTATTTAAAAAGATAAATATTATCAATAGACAATTTTTATTATTTTTTAAACAAATTTTTTACACTCAAATAATTTTCACATTGGATTTGAATATAAAAACTTTTCAATCCTTTGAACATTTTCATTTTTAAAAACAAGTTTCCATATTATGTTAGAGATATTAACTTCAAATTAATTTTACCCAATAATTTTTGTGGACTTTTGAATTATGGATTCGATATTTTGTATTAATAGTTTTAAATTTATTAAATATGTTTCTTTTATTTTAGTAAATATAAATAATATCTTTTTTTATATTTTTTTCCATGGTAACGGTAGATCAAATAATTAAAGATAAAAAATATTATAAAATTTCCTTAACATTTTTTCTAATTTTATTTGAATTATTTTCCCCCAATAATTTATGAATTAGTTATGAGACACTATGTGTCTAATTATATGAGAAAGTTACCCTTATAATATTATTATGAAGGGAATGTAAATTTTTCAATACCTTTAATTTTAAAAAGTAAAATATTTGTAATATGGGTCTATTGTAATGGAAATGACTTTATAAATAATTTATTTGTTTGAAATATAGTGTTTTAAGTATTTGAGGTTATCCTGGGGTGTTTTTGGGACATATGAGTCTTTAAAACGGTTACTCATTTCAAGAGATTCTCATTTCTCCAGGTTTTCCAATTGTGGATCACCCTAGTAGTGGATTACTGTGGTCATCAGTCGTTTGTGATGGCTCGCTCACAATTACTCATTGGCAGTGACTTCTTGGTAGTATCAAGTTGTATGTGACTCACTAGTAGTTGGTCACTAGTGGTCAATCATCCTATAGTGTCCCATTCGGAAGTGTCTCACCCGGTGGAGACTCACTGACGTTGGTAGGTTGTTCATCCTAGATATCTATCATCTATAATTTCCTCACCCAATGATCTCTCATATAGAGGTGCATCTCCCAATGGTTCCTCACATGTGGTGTCTCACCCAGTGGTTCCTAAACTAATGGTTTCTTGTGAGAGGTGCCCCATCAATTATGGGGTCATCCAACACTGGCTGATGTACATCATTTCAAGGTTTTTCTGGTTTTCCATTTTGAAATATTCTTTGACATAAAAATAATTTAATTCCTTATTTGAAATGATTTAAGCCCGATTAAATGAAAAACATCCTATCATTAAATTCCATAGATATTGGGAATTTTAATTGGCCCAAACAAATAATCATGACCAGATCAACCTTTAACGAAAAATATAAAATGTATCTATAATTTTACACTGTTTAGATCTTGCCAAAACCATGATAGACATTCCCCTTGTTCTTCCTTCCTTCATTCTCTTGGTATGGGACACCTCAAATTCTTCTTCACATGGGATTCATGTGGCTAGGCTATAGTTGTTTTTTTGAGTTATCCAAGAGTGTCTGCTGCTGCATTCACACCCCTATTTTTTTGCAGTCAGGAAGAATCGATCATCTCTTCTTTGAATTATGTTTTTCCATTGTTTATATTTATGTGTATGTTGTGGAATTTGTTTATTATTATCACAACTTTTGAACAAGGTTTCATATAAATTAATAAAAATAATGATTTGGTTTAAATGAAATTTAAAGGGGCAAGGAAATGAGGTTTATGATGTCAATGATAAATGATTTTTTTGATTTGATATTGTATTATTATCTTATGGGTGTAATAACATGATAAACAGTGTGTATTTCTATGGAATGATTAGGAAGCTGTAAGTTCATTTTTAAATAATCTATTTTCTAGATTGAATGGTATCATTACATATAGTTAAATTAATAACTATGTATATTTAGTAAATTCAATGGATTCCCTAGGGTCTATAAATTTTTGGATAACCCCCATAAATTAATAAGTGGAAATTTTATATTAACCCCCTTTGAAAATTAAGAAAAATTGATGTGTTTTGATATATACTATGATGTGAGGAAATATTGTTTTTTGTGGGTGTGGAACTAATGTAGTGTGATGTATCTATACTGTTATGTGTTTAGGGAAGTGGATTAAATATGTTTGTATAGTGGGGTCACGATGTACGTGTTTATAAAATTGGGATTTATGTTGGTTTTGGTGTCCATGTTTAGCAGGTCTATTAAAGGGGATATTGCTAGAAATTGGTTATTATGTTATTTTATGGGAAATAGTGTAATGGTTTGTTTTATGATGCTACTTTGGGTGTGTTAGTTATTGTATTTTTTTGAATTAATTTATGTTTCCTTGCATTTATGGAACTAAAATGTAATATCCTTTATTGAAAAGAATTTGGAAAAAATGGTTTATTTGAAATGGATTGTGGATTTTTAAAAGACAATGAATGAATAATAAGATTTTTCAATTTCATGAACCAATGTTGGTTAAAATAAGATTATACGATATTCTTGAAATCTATTAAGTAGCTAAATGTGGATTTGATGTATACGGTGAATTTTGGATAATGATCATGTAGTATGGTTTATTTCATATGTATTAGGAAGTAGTGGTGTTGGACCTTGTATAAGTTCCAAGACTTAAATATTACATTATCTTGACTTCTGTCATGAATTCACAATGAGGATGTTTTAGGTTTATATCATGATAAAATGATGCCATAACTATTACATAACAAAACCATATAAACATAAAGTGGAAACATCTAATAGTATCAATTTCATTCATAAAAAAATCATCATAACATTTCATTGTTTCCATCAATGATTCTATTCTCCATTAAATCCTGTGAACAAACTTTTAATACAAGGGATGAGCCCAAAAATCTAAGGGACATAAAAATAAATAAAACCATTAGTCTAGTTAAATAATGTAAATTCATTTAATGTTCTTTGAGAGAACATAACATTTTCACATGAATAAAAATCATACCATTGGATCAAAGAAAAACATTAAAACCAAGATAAATTAATTAATACCCTTTAGGAACCTTAGAGAATCATAATCACTAAACCCTTTCAAACCCCATTCAATTTGATTAACCATTTGGATGAATTCTAAATATTATTTTTGAACCAATGAATTAAATATCTATAATGGGGATCACCATTCGTATAATCTATATCTATATCACTCATGAGCTATAATGTGTCTAATCCCTTCGTATAAGCTATATTGGGACTATTCTTGAGTTATAATGTGGCTCTTCCCATCGTATAAGTATTTTTCGGCTCGCCAATGAATATAATTGGGCTCAAACCTTTTCTTAAGATGTACCATGCTCACATATTTCATATAATTCTCCTGTACCATTCCATGAATAAAACAAGTTCACCCTAAAACCCTTTTGAAAACTTATTTTAGTCCCATGTGTCAAAAATTTTAATAATAAAATTAAATTTTAATTAATTAACCCATTTTGAACACCAAAATTCATAAAAAATGATATAGGGATTTATTTTCGTTTTAAAAGACAACATGTCTTATAGAGGACACCAAATATCAAATAACAGTTATTATTGAAGAGAATTCATTGATGACATATCTGTTAAACCATAAGAAAATTAATTTTTATATTTTGTAAATAAATTATAATGATTCTTACAAAATGATTACTTTTGAAAAAAAATTATTTAAAATAATTATAGGCATAAAATTTCTAGTATAATCCCTTTATGTCCATATAAATTAATATTTATATTAATATCAGGAATAAAAATACTTGATAATTAAATATTCAAATGTTCAAGGTGTCCCATCCCACGTTGAAAATTTAAATATTAATCTCCATTAAAAAATACATTTAAAAAACAATAAATAAAAATCGTGTAGATAAAATATCCATATTAAATCTCATAGTGTCTGTATATACACCTTATAAAATTATAAAGGTGCATATTTTTGTGAAATTCTTCAATGAAATAATATTGAAATTAAAACCTTTTCAAATATCATTTTGTTAATAAAATTGATAGAATATGTTTTTTCACTATTTGTAAAAATAATAAATTATAAATATAAGAAAATATCTTCAGAATTCACTTCACTCTTATTATTTTAATGGAATAATCACGAAGTAGATGTTTGACCGAAAAATTGGAAATTAGGTTTTCAAATTCCCTTGCATCGAGTTCGATTCATGTCTTATGTTCCTTGTTCTTACTAAATAATAAACATAGTTTAATTTATACTTTATTCATAACTTTTTCATGTTTATTATTTATTGTATATCATTAATTACAATGTTATCCAAATTACATATTTAATTAAGTTGATTTCAGGCATTTTGATGATATTCGGTTCTTGACGTGAAAATGAACATGATAAAATGAAAATAGTCCATGCGGTAATAAGGCCATCAGGTATAAAATATAAAACATTATATAAATATCTTTTATATTCATTATATATGTATTTATAATAATATTTTATGAAAAACTAAAATGTTCATTCATGGAGATGATAGGTCGTACGTGTGCATAAATTATATTTCCATTTTTCCTGTCATATTGAAATAAAAAAATTAAATGAAATGTATGTATAACATTATACATATATGATAACATGAAATTTGAATTAATATATCATTTTTATCATATATTTTTATGAATACAATCCTAACACATTCCATGTTATGTGTGAATAGATCAAATCATTTTGAGGAGGTTGTAGTCCACAATCCCCAAACGATGTTATCTTATAACAATGATATGGAAAGCATGATGTAATGTTTAATATAACATTTGATGAATTTTGAAAAGGTGATAAAATAAATATATAAATACTATATTACTATAAAAATTGATTTAATACCATCCCTGAAGGTGGTAAGGGAAAAGGAAAAAAACACTATTCACTGAGGTGATTATTCGACATAACATGGAAAACAATTACTTTTCATTGATTAATAGTATATGAGAAATTAAATTGAAATTATATATTAAATTACAGACATAAAAAAGTATATAAATGATTGAAGAGTTATATTAAATTTAGGAATGAATAATGTTATGTGAAATTATAAAAATAATATAAATTAAGACATGTACTTCTTGAAAATTACCTATTGAACAACACCTTCTTGAGAGACCCTTGAGGACTATGGATTTGATCATTTGGTGAGAAAAGAATCAAATTGACTTTGGGAGAGGGATGAAGAGATTTTTTGGAAGGGGCTTAGTAGATACATGTATTTTCAGTTTGGAAATGGGTGTTGGAGAGTTGGTATTTATACTTGAGGAGAGGTGGGAGCATGTGATTAATTCATTGACTATTTTATATTAAATTCTATTCACATTAAGGTGGAATTAAATTCAAGAATTTTTCATTTTAATTAATGATTTATAGTATTTTTTTTGTCTACGAAAACCACACCCACCCTTTAAATGTTGTTTTATATGTATGTTAACCTTTTAACGTATAATTTTAACCCTCATCAAAATTTAACTTTACTACAAAAAATATTAATTTTTTTATGATGGTAAATTTCTTGACATATAAAATTGATATTGAACATTCAACATATTTTGGAAATTATAATTATAAATATGAAATACATTTTACCTATTTCAATTCACAAATTTCAAAAAATTATACATAAAGTTAATTCCGCAAACAAAACTATAAAGCTGGGTTTTTAAGTGATACGTTCAAAAGTTTGAAATATTTTTATATCTATTTTCATTTTGTAACTGATTCCAATGATCTAAATTATACTATATGATAAATAATTTATTTAATTATACATTAAAACAAATTAAAAGGATAATAAAACTATAAATATTAATAAGATGAAAAGACAATTTGGAATTAAACTGTAGTATTTTTCAGTATTCATTAAAATCTGAATTTTATTAGGAAAATACCAAAATTTAAACAGAAATAAATTTTTTGGTCCATCTACCTTAAAAGAATATTATTATGTCAAATATAACTTATAAATGTGTCATAAACATGATTTAAAATGGATTTACCATCAAAAGGTTGAAAAATTGTACTTTTAGAAAAATACTCATTTATCTGTAAAAATGAATTTATTCATATATAATATATATAAATTAAATAAGACGAATTTTAAAAAATATATTTGATTTATATATCATTAATATAAGTGAAAATGGTGATTTGATTATTCTATATACAAAATTCATCACATTTAAATAAAAATACTACCTTTATATTCTATTGGGTTTTAGTTTCTTTTCAAGATAATTTGGTATCCAACGAATCATTATATTGAAAAGTTTAAACCATGTTTTCATAATTCATCTAACATTGTTCATTCACTACAATATAATGGATAACCGAAAACTACTATATTAAATAATAATATTTATTTGTTCATTTAAGCTTGATGTGGGGCATATCAAGTACACTATATAATATTGTGTTTACATTAAAAAATTCATGATGTTACATTCTCCCCCTCCCTTTGGAAATTGAGTCCTCAAAATTAGAATTTGGGGTTTGTAACTAAGGTATTAATTTTCTAAATACCTTTATTTCAATCCCACATCAGAAAAATGATTAATAAAAAATCCAATTTAAAATAAGTAAAGGACTGTACGAATGTAACATGAGATAACACATTCTAGGATTCCATAAAGGAAAATATGGATGTGGAGGATAAAAAATTCATTCAAATACTAATAGAGGTTGATATAGGACATAATAAATGGATACTTATATATCAAAAACATTAAATATGAGAAGGGTCAAAAGACTATTGAGAAATGTAAACAGTTAGCATTTCTATTTTTAGATCCTTTTAATAGATTGGAGGAATTAATTTACATCATAGACTAAGAACATAAAGATCATAATTACTTGGGAACTATAGTTTATTCCATTAGTCAATTTCCAACATTAATCTAATTTTACTCTAATTTATGAGTATTTAAGATGAATTCTTCCGGCCTGAAACACTATCATCAACTTCTAAAGACTCACATCATCCTAATAATGTTAATTATCTATTTTTCCTACCATTATAAAATAACCAAAACCAAAATGGATATTACAATATGAGATAATTCCCCCTAAATATTAAACAATTGTATTATGAAAAAATATTTCCAATCTCCAAAATTCAACTGTAATATCCAATGTTCATCAAATTACATACAACAATTAATTGTAATTTAAATTATATAAAATAATCCAATGAATGATTGAAGGAATACATTCTGAAGGATTTGATTACAAAGTCTTCCTAGATAAATTTTATCATTTATCTTCAAAAAACATCAACCACTCTTAATGTCTCGTACCAAAAAAATTAATCAAATCACATGTTCTCCATGATATGTAAATCATTTACATAAAAACCCTATCTCCCAAAAATCCCACAATTAAAATCATATATTATTCCATACTATAATTCATCTATTACACCTTAATTATAATCTCATAGTCTTCTATTTACATTAATCATGTATTCCTTCACAAATAACATTTATCACTTAATCGAGAAATCATTTTTGAATACAATGCTTATCACTATGATAAAACATATGTTCCCCAAACAAACTTATTCATATTTAATCAACTCATTATGATAAAAAAACTCTTACTAATTAGGGACTTCACGTAGTCTAGTGGTAGGTGATGCAATTATGTCTCCCTTCATTTAGGGCTTTAATTCATGTGGCCTTTCTAGACACAACATGTTGTGATGCATCTTACAGGTTTTCGTTATTATAAAACTTTGTAATTAATATATTCTTCCCAAAATGAAACAAATTAAAAAAAGTAACCTAATGATATTTTAATCCCAATTATTATCTCATACCATTAATTTTTTATCCCAAAATGTTACCTCAAAATCACAGATCATATTTACACTAATGGTTCTTTATAATTATTTAAATAAAATAAAAGATAATTGTTCCTCAAATAAAAATATAAAATTAAAAAAAATAAGGGTTACAGATAATAAAAAAATTTATTTCATTGTAATCCAACCACCAAGGATCATTACTAATTTTAAAATTTTCAGTCTCTTATATCTAACATAAATCCTGAATCTCATATGTGTATACTTCTTAGTAAATCAGAGTTCTTAATTGCCCATTAGACATGATTTTACATCTTATTACGTAATTATTATTAACTACAAATAAAAAATTTATTCATGGACTATGATTCAATAATGTATATACATGAGTTAAGAAAAAATCCATATATTTCAGAGGTCATTTTTAGAATCATCATCTTAAATTGCAAAGACATTAGGTATTTCTAGATATATATTTATATGGTCCTTCTTATCCCATTCAATATCCTTGTTTTTAGGTCATTGATTTTCATAATGAACATACTCACCACTGTTAAACATTCAGTTGATAACTCGTAAATAAATTATTTCCCTTTCCTTGAGTCAATTGAACACTTCCTTTTTCATGGAGAAGTTATTGCTTTATGACCATCACAAGAACATCTATAACGTTTTCCTTTTCCTTTAAAACATTTTCATAGGTGTTTTATTCCACATCCTTGACACATATGTCCTTAAATATACATACCTTTATGATTATTACCTAGACTTACATAGGAATTCATTTCTCTGATATATGATGTAATAGAAAACACACCAAGGTTCAAGTGGTTAATCGTGATTCGTATTAGTTGGTTTATAATTAACACAAGAGATCTTGTTTTACTTCACATTTCATTTAGTATTTTATTAAGAGAACCATCACATTATCCTTCTGATACATTTTTACTTTGTTGCATTATTGATTCATCTATTTACTAAATCCAAAATGGTCAGCATGAGTATAACATTAAATTCATCATACAAAATAATATGGTAATGATGAAAACTAATATATACATATTGATGTTATATCAAACTCATTACATTTTTCTAAAATCACTATGAATATTTATAACATTCTAAAAATTTTAGATATATAGATCTTGTCACTTATTCTTAAATAACACCCTCACCTCCAATGTTGTCTAAACCGACCATTGATACCAACTATAAGTCCCTAGCCATTAATATTACTTTATCTTTTGATAATTTTTGAAGTCACATTAAGGATTATTTCAAGATTATAGATTTAGAGAAATATTCCATAACTATAACTTCAAAAAATATTATAAATACAAATTTTATACGTGTAACATTATTTATTTCTTTCATAACACAAAAAACATCATCATAACTTTTCCTTTATTCCATCCTTGACTCTATGCTCCATTAAATTATGTGAAAAATGTTTCAAAACAAGGTATGAGAAAAAAAAGTTCTATAAGGGAATTAAAAATAAAGAAACCCAGTTGTATAGTCAAATCATTTTAATCCATTTAATGTTCACTGAGTGAAACAAAGTTCTATATGAATAAGACTAATACCTTTTTCTCCAAGATAAAAAATAATACTAACAACAATCAATTAAAACCCTTTAAGAGACATAAATAATCATATACATAAAACCCTTTCAACCCCATTTTAATTGGATTAACCATATAGACTACATCCAAATATTATTTTTTACCTAATGTATTGGATATCAATAATGGTAATCACCCTTCACATAGATATATCGGGCTCATCCTTGAACGACATAACCATGAATTAGAAGTTAGAGATAATGGTTTATAATTAGTTTATGAAATTCCTTAACCTAGATTTAGACTCATCTTACATGTTCCTTATTCATCCTAAATAATAAACATAGGTTAATTTATACTTTATTAGGAAAATTATCATGTTTACTACTTCTTTTATATAATTATATACCATTTTATAGTAATAAAAAATTATTTATGGGCATGTCATATGCATTGTAGTTATTTAGTTATTGAGGTGAAAAATAAATTGATAAAATGTTAATATTCTTGTGGTCATAAGTCCCTCATCTCTAGAATGTGAAACAGGATATAAATACTTTATTTATTAATTATTTATGTATTTATGTTAATATATTATGAGAAAAGAAAAACATTATTCCATGGAGACTGTAGACCGTACGTATTCATGAAATCCATTTTTGTCTGTCCTATTGTATTGAAAGAATGAAATTAAATGATATATATGTAAATATGTACACATATATAATATATTTATAGTAAAATTCAAATTTAATTTATATCATATATATTATCAAAAATAATCCTTAATACATTCCATGGGATGTGTTAACAAATCCCATCATTTTGAGGAGGTGGAATTCCACACATCCCCAAACGAAGTTATCATATAACTACTACATAGAAATAATGATGGCATGCTTAATATATGATTTATAGAATGATAAATATGTTTAAATAGAAATATTTAATTAATATTTTCACAAAATAAATGTTTTGAGAACATCCATGATGGTGGTAATGGAAAAGAAAAAAACCATTATTCACGGAGGTGATTAAGAGGCATAACATGGACAACAATTTCGTTTCATTGAGAAGTGGAGAGGAGAAATTAAATGGATATGATATATGCTATATTAAATATAAAACTAAATCATATGCATTATTATGTAGTTATCATTCATTCATATACTAAGGAAGTGTGGATAATGTATAAAATTAAAAAAATTAAGAGAGGTATATTGAGAAAATGACCTATTAAATAACAACTTCTTGAGAGATCATTGAGGACCTTGGATATGGTCTTTGTTTGAGACCATAACAACATGGAAGTGGGGAGAGTGATGAGGAGATATTTGGGAAAGATTTTAAGAAGATTCCAGGAATTGTGGTTTACAAATGGGTGGTGGACATGAGGTATATATAATTTAGGAGATGTGGGTTCAAGTGATACATTTATTGAATATTTTTCATTAAAAGATAACCACATTGGGAATTAATTAAATTAACAGACAATTTTCATGAAATTATTTTATTATAGGCTGGTTATGGTAGATACAAACTTAAACCACCCGTTAAATGTTTTATTTTTTAGGTATGTTAAGCTGATAACTTTTAATTTTAATCATTGTCAAAATTTTACTTTTACTACGGTAAATAATACTTTTTTTACCATGAAAAATTTTTTATACCTAAAAATGAATTTGGCCTTACAAACGGATTTGGACCATCCAATTAAAAATATTGAATCAACATTACCTAATTATATTCACATAATTTGGAAAATTATATTTAAAATAAATTTCACATTCAAAATATAAATGTGGGTTTTAAAACTGAAAGCTTCAAATATAAGAAATATTTATATATCTATTTTCAATTAGAAATTGATTTTAATGAAATAAATTGGGTTAAATGATAAAATATATATTTAATTATACATTATAAACAAATATATTTATAATATAACTGTATAAATAAATTAGAAAAAAACACTATTTTGAATTAAAATGCAGTATTTACATTATTCAATAAAATATTAATTTTTTCCTAAAAATACTATTTTTTTTTAAAAGTAAATACTGATGTACCAATACCTTATAATAAATTTAGTTTTTAAAATATAAACTATAATAGTGTAAAAATAATGATTTAAAATGTGTTCCCCATCAAAAGGGCGTAAAACTGCATTTTTAGAAAAATACTCCTTTTATCATTAAAATTGAATTTGTTCATATATCATGTCTAGAAATTACATTGTATGAATTTTAAACAATTTATTGAATTAATATTTCATTACTATATTCCAAAATGAGTGAGATGATTATTTTATAAACAAAATTATTCACATTTCAATATGAATTCAACCTTTATATTCAGTTTGATTTTAGTCTCTTTTCAAGTTAATTTGGTAGCCAACAAATCATTATATTAACATCTGTAAAACATATTTTCAAAACACAGTTAAAACAGTTCATTACATATATTCTAATGAAAATGTGATAAAAAAAATATAAAATAATAATATTTAGTTGTTTATTTAATCTCGATATAGCACATCATGTATGCTATCAAACATTGTCTTTTCTTTTAAAATATCTGGATATTACATTTTCCTCCATTTTGGAGATTATGTCATCAAAATTTGATTTTCGGGTTGTAACTAGGGTATGAACATTTATAATTCTTTTATTGAAATACCAAAATCAGAAAAAAGATTAATAAAATTTATAAATTAAAATATAGAAAGGACTGTACAAAGGGAACTTAAGGTAAAGAAACTAGGATTAAATGTAGGAAAACTTGGACTTGGATCATTAAAAATACTCTAAACGACTAAAAGAAATTGAAAATGAAAATACTCATTGGAATTTTATCCATAAAAAAATATGTGATGGGTCAAAGACCATTATGAAATGTAATCAGATAACATTTTTGTTTTCTGATCAATTTTAAAGAGTTAAATAATTAATTTAAATCCAGGACTAAGAACATTAGGAAATATACTTACATGAGTAGTATATTTTAATCTTTTAGTCAGTTTCCCCATAAAATCATCTTTTCCTCCAACCAATGATTATTTAAGATGTCTTATTCATTCTTGAAGCACAATAGTCATCTTTTAAAAAGTCAAATCTTCCATAAATGGATAAAAAAATATTTATCCTACCATTATAAAAATTAACCATAACCAATATGGTTTGTAGAGGATCAGATAATTCCTCTAAAATATTAAACCATTGTATGATTAAACACAAATTTTAATCTCCATCATTGAAGATTAATTTCCACAGTTCAACAGTTTCCATTAAATAAATAATTGTATTTAAAATTCCTCAAAATAATCAAAACTTAGATTAAAACATAAATTTTTTAAGGATTTGATGACATAGTCTAATATGAATTTTTTTAACAATTATATCCAAAAAACATCAACCACCCTTAATGTATCGTACCACAATGTAATTAACTGAATCCCATGTCCTCTATAAGAGGTTAATCATCTCCATAAATAACCTACTTCCCTTTAATACCACTCTTAAAATCTTAGATTGTTCCATAATATAATTCATTTATTACCCCACAATTAAAATCCCATAGTATTCTATTTTATTTAATCATACAAGTTCCCAAAATAGTGAATGTATTCCCAAAATAACATTTATCACATAATCCCCAAATAAATTTTCAATTCCAAGGATATCCGTTTGATAAAACAAAATTTACCTAAATAAACTTATTCATATTCCATCCACTTGTTTAACCAAAAAGAAAAGGTCTTACTAACTAGGGGATTTATGTAGGCGAGTGGTAGGAGATGTGCTCTTTTCTCCCATCAATTGTGGTTATAATTCCCGCGGCCTTCTCAGAAGTGAAAGGTTGTCAACTATCTAATAGGTTCTAATTTTTTATAAAACAAAAAAATTCATACATCCTTCAAAAAATGAGGAAAAATCATAAAAATTAATCATTACATATTTTAGTCCCAGATTTTATCTCATTCATTTCATTTTTTTGACACAAAAGTTACCTCAAAATCAAGGATTATATAATCCCTAATGGTTATATTCAGTTATATCCATTAAGGAAAACAAAATTCTTCCTCAAATAATATTTTCACATAACAAGCCTATGGTTTACACATACTAAAGAAATCTTTTAAAGTAACCCCACCCTCAAAAGAGCATTTATAATTCTAAACATTTCATCATCCTACCATATTCAATAACTCATGAATCCCTTATTTGTATACATCTTAATAATACACTGTTATTCATGATCGTTTAACCATGTTTTTCCATATTATTCCTAAATTATTCTTTCTTGAAAACAAAAACATGAATCATTCCCTATGATTCAATAATGTATAAACACGAGGAAAGAATTAATCTATACCATTCATATGACAATTTCAGTTTCCTCATCATTAATTAGAATGGCATTAGGTTTTTCAAAACATATAATTCTATAGTCCTTCTGATACAAATTGTGATCCTTCTTCATAGTACATTGATTTTCATAATTTCCATAATCCCCACATTTAAAACATTCAATTGATAAAAAGTAATGAACTTATTTCCCTTTCCAATAGTGAATTGAAATATTCCTTTTTCCTTTTATGGTTATTTCATTATTAACTTCACTAACAAATCTATAACTCCTCTTGTCCCATTAAAACATTTTCATATGTGTTAATTTACACATCCTCCGCACATATGTCATTGAATATACAAACCATTATGCTTATTACCTAAACATACACTGGGATTCATTTCTATAATAAATGGTGAATTAAAAAAATCACTGTAGTCCATGTAGTTAATTAGGACTCATGATAGTTGGTTTAAACTAACCATAAGGGTTCTCATTACAGTTCCTATTTGATTCAATGTCTTATTTATAAGAACAGAAAATTTTCTTTCACATATATTATTTCTTTGGTGACTCTGGGATTCATCCATTTGCTAAAACCAAAATTTTAAGCTTAAGTACAGTAGAAAAATCATTACACACTATCATATGTGAAAGAATAACCCTGAAATATACTTATTATGTTATCTCAAACTCATTCAATTTTTCTAAAATCACTATGAATCTTTTTAATATTCTATGAATTGTTGTTATGTACATATTTTCACTTATTCTTAAATAACATCTCACCACCAAAGTTATATAAACAGACATCTGATACATCCTATATGTCCCCGAACTTATATATTACTTTATCTGGAGTTATGTCAAGAATTCACATTGAGGATCCAATCAGGTTTATAGATTTAATTAATTAGGCCATAACTATTACATAAAAATCCATATAAATATAATGTGGACACTTCTAACTATATATATTTATTTCATAAAACAAAAAACATCATTAAATCTTTTCCATGATTATATACTTGACTATATTCTCAGTTAAATGCTGTGAAAAACATTTTAATACATGGGATGAGCATTAAAAGTTCAACAATAGACATAAAAACAAAATAAAACCATTATTCTACTTGATTCATCGTAACCCATCTAATTTTCATTGTGCGAACATGACGTTTTTACATGAATAACACTCATAACTTTTTCTCAAGGAAAAATAGTAAAACCAATATAAAGAAATGAAAAAACATTATGTGAATTACATAATCACATACATAAATCCCCTTCAAATTGCTTTCACATAGATGAAATATATGTCTGACTTTTAAATATTATGTGTTATCCAATTAATTAGAGATCTATAATATGGATCAACCTTTGTATAAGAAATACATGGCTCACTCATGAGCTATAATGGGGCATATCCCTTTATATAATATTTAACAAGATCACCATTGTGTAATAATGGGGCTTAAACCATCATATTACCTATTTATGGCTCGCCCATAAGCTATAATGGGGCTCAACCCTTCCAATAAACTGTATCAGGCTCACTCATTTCATATAATTCTCAAGTAACACTCCATGAATAAAACATGTTTGTCAAATAATCCTTTTGAATTATTCTTCTAATCCCATATGAAAAAAAATCATATAAAAATTCCTTTTACATTTATGAACACATTTTCAATATTATGTTACCCAAAAAAGGAATAAGGGATTTAATTTCCTTCTAAAATATGTTAAGGCTTATATAGGAATCCAAATATCAAATAAAGGTTACGTCATCAGAGAATTAATTATCGCTATACACATTAAAAAAATCATTTTCTAAATTTGTAAAAAAAGTAAAATAATTTATTTAAAAATATTTCATTTGAAAAAATTGAATGAAAATAAATATAGAATTAAAGTGTCCTATACAATTATTTTATATCCATATAAAAAATATATATATTAATATCATGATGAAAATATTTGATAATTAATTCTAAAAACATTCAAGGTGTCCCATACCACATTAAACATTTAAATATCAATCTCCATGAATAAATATATTTAAAAAAATAAAAAAAAAATAATTTTATATATAAAATATGGATATGAAATTTTATAGTTGATTTATATAAATCGTATAAGAGAATAAAAATTCATATTATAAAAAAATTACTCAATGAATGGATATTGAGACCAAATCCCTTACAAAGATAATTTTGTTTATAAAAAAGATAAATTGTGTGTTTTCACTAGAAATCCAGATAAAAATTTATTAAAAAAATATAATATATTCAAAATCAATTTCAAACAAAAGTGTTGAATGTCATAATCTAGAAGTAGAAGTTTAACCCAATGAATGGAAATTTGGTTATCAAATTCCCTTTCCTTGAGTTCAAATCATCTCGTATGTTCCTTATTATTCTTAAAAGAATCCTTAGGTTATTTTATTAATTATCTAAAAACGGTTAAATATTTTTTATTCCTTTTATTGAATTAATTACCACGTTATAACACATACATTATTATTTATGTTCATGATGGATACTTTGTCGATATTCGCTTCTTGTGTTGAAAATGAACTTAATAAAATGTCAATAGTCCACGTGGTCAGATGTAAATCATTAAAATAATATAAAAAATGAAATGAATCACTTATATTTTTTTCATATATTAATTTATAATAATAATCTATGACAAAATAAAAACATAGTTCATGTAGACGGTATGTTATATGTACGCAACACCACTATTTTATTCTTTCCTATAATATTGAAATAAAAAAAGATAAATAATAGGTATGTTAATATATACAAATAAATAATATAATTATAAATTAATTAATAGTTAAATTATATAATATATTTTTACTAAAACAATCATTAATACATTCCTTGTGATGTGTGAACAAATCACATAATTTTGAGGAGGCAGTAGTCCACACATCCCAAAATAAAGTTATCATATAATCCCAATATGGGAAGAATCATGTTATGTTTAATATATAATTTAAATAATGTTAAAAAGGTTATAATATACATATTAATGTATTTTTTATCCAGAAAAAATATTTTTATTATAATCCATGATGGAGAAAATGGAAAATGAATAAAAACATAATTCACGGAGGCGATTAACTGGCTTAACTTGGGCAACATATTTGTTTGATTGAATAAGAGGAGATGATAAGTTAAATGGTTATGAGATATTAAATTATTAAAATATTAATATAGTATATAGATTATTCCAGATTTATCATACATTTATTAATGAAGGAGGTGAGGGAAATTAGAAAAAGAAATGAAATTATAAGATGTACTTTGATAAAATAAACTATTGAATAACACCTCCATGAGGTAACCATAAGGACATTGGATTTGGTATTTTGGTTAGAACATAACCAATTGGACATAGTTAATGTTATTGTTGGTTGGAGTGGATACTCAAGAGGGGGTGAATTGAGTTCCAATTAACGTTTTGGTTAAAAAAATTATGATATTAATCCCCTAATTCAAGAGAGCCTAGTCAATTATGGGAGTAGAGATATAAATGATTAATTTATAAACAACATTACCTATGGTTTATTAGTCCTAAGTTCAATCAATTCAATTAATAATTCATCATTTGAAATAGGTTTACTGAATTCAGCATATATACACACTAACCAAAACGAACTATTAGAGTGCATGTAAAAATAGTTATTTGTCTTTGAAAAATATAAGCATAAGATAAAATAAAACAGAGTAAATGAGGATTAGCACAACAATATAAAAAATATGTTTAGTCTCAATCCGAGACCGAATCCTCTCCACTTGGTGATTACCTTCAACCGAGCAGTTTGTATATATAAACTTGATACATAGCCTGTATTAGGCTTTACAATAGTTTTCAAAAACATTCCAGGGATCACACCCTCTACCACAATTCTTCATGGGAAAGACAAACAACACAGACCACACATAGTCTCTTCCACAGTTTTATGTTGGAACAAATATAAATGAGTTTTGATGTGAGGATATTCTGTATCCTCTAGTTCTATCCTAGGTGACAGTGTGTGAAGCATGTAGACACACTTCTCAAAAATGTAAAAGAATGAATGAAACACAATAGAGAAATAACGATGTGATAGATCATAGAAGGCTCTTTGTGTTTGCAGTTATCCTCTTGACTCCAGGAATAATTTGTTACATGGTTCTATCTCTAGAAGTTGTCTTCAAAACATAGCATTGCAACTCTAGGTACTGGGTTTTAGAAATTGAGTGTTATAGTTCTTGAGTTGATTGAATGTTTATGAAACACAGAATGCAGCATCAAGTTGTTTTTCCCAAAATGGTCTTCTTATAGATCCAGGGGTTCATAGTTATGGTGATCGAAAACGGTTCTCCCTTATTCTTCTGTAGTATCTTCCTTTTTCATTCAACTTGTGAACTTCACTTCTTCTTCTTTTTGTCTCTATGCCTCTATATATATCTTCATTTTCATTGGTCCTTTTTTCTTTTGTATTTTAGGTCCGAAAATAGGAGTACGTACATCACATTAAATATTTCTCGTACCTCGTACTGTCAAGATATGGTCGCCAGATATGTCTATAACAAATATTAATTAATTCAGAAGAATTAATGTTAGAAAATATTAGAGTTATAAAAATATCAAGAATTTGACAAAGTAAGGGTATCAGTAGATTGTTAAAGGTAGCCTTCACATCGGTAGGATTCAAAAGTAGGTGAAAATAGGCAACCTACGACTGTAACCTTCCATCGGTAACCTTTAGGGGTGACCATTAAAAATAGTCTTGCATTAGTGACCTTGTAACAGTGACCATGTATTAGTAACCCGTTATAGGTTACTTTTGTATCAGTGAACTTGTATCATTGATCTTGTATCAGTGACCTTTGTACTAGTTTACTTTTATTTGTGAACATATATCGACAACCTCTATATCGTTGACCTTTGTATTGGTGATCCAGTAACAATGACCTTTGAATCAGTGAGCTTTGTATCTTTGACCTTTGTATCAGTGACCTTGTATCAGTGAACTTTTTATCAGTGACCTTTGCATCGGTGATCTTGTGTCGATGAGAATTGTATCGGTGACCTTTGTATCGGTGATGTTTGTATCGGTGATCTTGTATCGGTGATATTTGTATCTTAGAGAAATTATGCACTATAAGATTAACAAATAAAGCAGTGATATTGAGAGTATATGAAAATTACCCTATGGAAATAGGAAACATTAATGAAAAATAATTAGCATAGAATGAAAACATGGTTCCCACTTAGATGATAACAAGATTGAATATTATCAAAAAATAATTTGGGATTATCAAAATAGGTGAGACCACCAATCTCCCCATTTTGATAATCACAAATTATGTCATTGAATCGTTAGATTTAAGAGTTTTGAATCATGGTTAAACACATCTGATAATGTCATCAGTGATGTGATCACACACAAATATTATGGAGAACAATACATTTAGGTCAAAACATATACAAACACATATAAACACTTCTTTCATAGAGAGAATTCATGTTTTGAATATTTTCTCCGCCTTGAATATCTTCTCCCCCTTTGTAACTAACAAAAAGCATACAGAACAAAAATATTGAATATAGAGGGTCTTTATAAATAAAAAAGGAGTACAATATTCAAAAAGAGATACACCAATCCCTGTAAACTAAGATAGTCCACACTCAATCCACATTAGAGATATCCCTTGGAGCTTTGTGCTTGGAAGCTAATGAGGAAGGTTCTAGAGAAGGATGAATAGGCTGAGGGATGGCAGTAAGTAGTGTTGGGGGAGCAGCCATAGAGTCATCAATATACCTGTAGTGAGTAGATCTATGAGGTTCATTGGGGTCAAACTTCTGATGGCCTGGGCAGGAGTCGTTAAAGGAAGAGTACTAGTGGAACCAGAGGCTGCTGAAGAAGCAGGGAAAGCAGGAGGAACAATAATGGGAGTGAGGTCCACATGAAGGAAAGCAAAGGGAAGATTCCGAAAGTCCATAATAATGATTCCCCCACTTTCCATAGTATAAATAAAATAATCCTTATTCTCCATGAATTTTTCCAAAGAAGGAGTCATCTCCCAAAGCTTGCTCACGTGATCTTTAAATGCTTGAGTGACAGGGGGAATCCTAAAGTTCTCCAACAACAACATTAAGTGTCCATCCATCTTATTATTAGTGTAAGATCAATTTTAATATATTTAAACATGATCTTTGATGGAATTATGATCTTGACAAGCATCCCATAAATAATTTCCTACAAGCTTATGAATTTCCCTGGTGAAGTAATTGACCTGAGAGTCGGAGGTATTAGCACTAGAGAACTTTACAACTTATTCTCTTACAACGGTCCTGAAACCATCATTTTCAAATAGAGGAGAGGCTGATGTGGAAGAATATGCACCCAGAGGTGCCGTAGAGAAAGCCACAGTATCCTTAAATGATTTGTTCATCCAACTGATCATCCTTTTTACATCATCATCTTGGAATTTCACATGTATTTCCATAGACTTCTTAAAATCCTCAAACACTATGACCATTTGATAAACCACAATATTAACATATCAAAGGTCTCTGTCCACTTGAGATCCGAAATCCATAGATTCATATAATCTAGAAATGGACTGGTTCATTGATTCTGTAGACTCTACCAAATATCATACCTGATTCTGAAATTCTTTGACCTCATGTAACATAGCTGATTTAGAGATTGAGACTATCCTTTCCACTACAGATGTCATGAGTTCATGATTGTGAGCTATTTTTCTCACTATCTTAGTGTTTTTCTCCTCAATATACCTATTTAGTTCTGATTTCAAAGAATCCACTTCATCCTTATTTACATAGTCTCATGGTAAAAAAACCACTAGCTGCGCTATAGTAGTTTCTGTGATAGTGGGAATTGGAGGGCTTTTGATTGGTTGTTCATCTTCAAATTTTCCATAATCATGGCATAAAACCACAAATCTAGGAGCTTTTTTCCAGTCCTCTATCCCATGATCAACAACAACTGATCCTATAGGAACAGGTTCCTCCCCCTCACTTGGAGCATTCTCCGGAACAACCACATCTATCTCTATCTGACCTCCTTGATCAACTTCATCAACTTGAAGGCTCACTTCCACTTCCTCTATACAATCTCTAACAACATCTAGAACAATTAAAGCTTCAACTAAATCAGCAACTTCTTTATCAATACTTTCAACCATTTCTTTATGTTATATTAAAAGACTAGGACATATACATTCCTCTTCATTTTCAGCAGCAGTTGTCTCAATGTTAGCATGGTTTGATTCAGAGTCCTCATCCTCATCTGAGGTATCTCTTACTTTTCTTAAAACATTTTTATCTCCTTCTTCTTCATTGTTTTTTTATCACTGTCCCTTAGGATAGTCTCCCTTTTAGGAAATATATTTTGTGGGCTAGGCTCACCAAAGGACATAGTATTGGAATGAGGATTAGAGGGAAGGTTAGGGTCACTCTTGTAATCTATATGATAATCCTCTCTTTCTTGCACAACAAAAACTTCTTCTCCCTCTTCAACTGAATATGTAGGATCTACTTCATCAGGCTTAAGGCCAGAGTCTCTCTTAATCTTAGGCCTAGTAGGATGATTCACAATATAAAACTCTTCATACACCTTAGCCTCATCATTCACCCATTTCCTCAGCCATGGATTGCAGTTAATCTTTATCAGCTTGTAGATCTCTTTGGTGATGCAATGGAAATCTCGCACAAGAACAGTTTCCTCCTTATCTCCAGCAACTCCATTCACTTTTAACATAATATATATCATCTTATCATGTAATAAGGCATTGAATTTGGAACTATTGTAGGTCATATATTCTAGTTGATCCATCATCATCCTACATAAGTTGATCTTCTATTCATGCATTAATAACTACTAGATAAAGACATCCTAATACTTTAATTTTGCAAAGTCACCTCTCCTGGGACATAAAACATTTTGAATAAACATGAAATGTATCCAATCTTCTCCTACAATTTCAAAAGAAATGACATTCCTATGAATTCCATTCCCTACTTGTTCAGATAATGATTCTTCATAGCATAAGAACATACTAGTGGGAGGCCCCACTTTTGAGTAAAAATCAAATATCTCTTCATGTGGAACCCTCAAGCACTCAGCCCATTTAACAGAGGATAAGCCAAACTTACTCCATTTACTTTGGAAATCAATCTCTGATCATCCCCAAACTGCTCAAACTTGAGGTACTCATAAAATTCCCTAACTTAATTCAGGAAATAGGGTCTATTATTGTTTGCAAAACATTCAACCCAGCCCGGAGATTCCGGTGCATTAAGTACTACAGATAAGCTCGACAACAGTCACTTTGAACTTAACTCCTTCTCAACTACTATTTACCTCTTGGATAAATACGGGTTCAGCACCTTTTCCACTGTCTGGCTTTAACTACTCGACTCAACTCTAGGTCTCTTAGGGTCAGGGGAATCTCGTTCATCAGCAATCGACAGCCATTGGACTATTTCCATCGATCTGGAGAGGTTCAAGGGTTCAGTTGAGGTTTTGGTTTTACGATTGGGGAGAAAACGGTTTAGGAGAGGGTTTGATGTGGATTTAGAAGTGATACGTGTTTTAATTTTATCATTTAGGGGTCGAAAAATAAAAAAGATAAAATGAATAAGTAATATGCAGAAAATGTTTTAGATTACAGCTAAGAGCTCAAAAACATAAACTCCTAGGTTCAAGTAATCTATTAGTAAGGACGTATTGGTATGGTGTAATGTTGAGGTCCTATCGGTAAGGTCTAACGGTGAGGTTCTAATAGTATTGCCTATTGGTGAGGTCTTATCGGTAAGGTCTAACGGTGAGGTTATAACAGTAAGGTCTAATGGTGAGGTCCTATCGGTAAGGTCTGATGGTGAGGTCCTATCGGTATGGTCTAACAGCGAGGATAAAAAAATGATTATCAATATTGAGTCTCTATCGCTAAGGTCTAATGGTGAGTTCCTATTAGTATAGTCAAGCGGTGAGGTCATCTATATTGAAATTAGTCTTCCCTAATCCATTTTTGATGTAGTTTAACCTCTATGAATTCAAAGGATTTGTGAATATATCAGCCAATTGATGTTCCATGCCAATGAATTCAAGAGTAATATAACCTCTTTGATAACGATATCTCAAGAAGTGATGTCTTACATCAATATGATTTGTCCTAGAATGAGATATTGGATTTTTATAGATTATAATAGCACTTTTGTAGTCAAATTTTATAGAGACAAGTTTTAAATGATATCCATAGTCTAGTAAAGTGTGTTTCATCCACAGAATTTGAGCACAACAACTACTAGAAACTATATATTCATCGTCGGTAGTTGATAATGAAATAGAATTATATTTCTCACTACACCATGATACTAGTGACTTTCCTAAAATGTGACAAGTTCCAGAGGTGATTTTTCTATCTAACTTGCAACAAGAATAGTCAGCATCCTAATAACATATTAAATGAAACAGTTTTCCTCTTGGATAAAATATTTCTAAATTTAGAGTATAAATGGCATATTTAAAAATAATTTAACCAAAAATAAATGAGACTCTTTGGTATTGGATTGAAATTGAGAACACATGAATACACTGAACATAATGTCAGGTATACTAGTAGTAAGATAGAGCAGACTTCCGATCATACCTCAGTAATTGGTTTGATCCACTGAGTCACCATTTTCATCAGCATCCAACATTCAAGTGGTAATCATTGGTGTATCACTAACTCTATTAAACTCCAAACCAAAACATTTCAAAAGATCCTTATCATATTTATATTGATTCAAAATAATGACATCTTTATTTTTAAAAATCAGAAATCCATGGAATATTTTATGTTCTCCCATTAAACTCATTTCAAATTCATTTTGCATTATTTTTGAAAAATCAATTCATAAATAATTTTTAGAAGATAAAAAAAATTATTTAATCTAAATAAATTTGTACTATCAAAACATCTTTGGAAATTATTTTAATGAAGAGAGTAGGATCAGCTATTCCTTTAGTAAAAGTTGTTGAAATAAGAAATGAGGTGAGCCTATCATACCAAGATATTAGATCTTTCTTTAAATGATATAAATATTTTGAAAAATTAAAAACACGATTTGGAAAATGGGGATTTATATAATAAGGTGGTTGTTCAAAAAACACATCCTCAACTATGTACCCATTTAGAAAAGCAGTTTTGACATCAATTTGAAAAAGTATAAAATTCAGATGAGCTGCATAAGCAAGTAGTATCCTAATGGCCTCTAACCTAGATACATGTTTGAAGGTCTCCTCATATTCAATTCCTTCTTCTTGAATATATCCTAATGAAAATATCCTACCATTGTTTATAACTATATTTCCAGAATCATCAACATTATTCCTAAAAAAACATTTAGTACCTATTTTTAATGTGTCCTTAGGTCTTTCAACTAGTACCCAGAAATTGTTTCTTTCAAATTGATTTAATTAATCTTGAATATCCATCACTAAAAATTCATCATTGATAGCATCATTAATATTTTTGGTTTCAAGCTGTGAATGAAAAGCTGGATGTTCAACCTGGTTTCTCAGAGAAGCTCTAGTTTGTGTCCTTCTATTTAAATCGCCTACTACAGCATCTAGATGATGATCATGCAGAGTTCTGATACCTCTACAGAGTGTCAAAAAAGACTCCTCATGGTCGATTATAGTTTCAGACTCAACCGGTGTATATTCTAGAAGATTCCTAGAACTGGTTAATTTTATAAGGTGTTCACTATCATTATCATTAAGGTCCAGAATTGACATATCTTCCTCATGATATCCAAGAGATGTTTTGGGTTCATGTGGATTAGTCTCGTCAAATTTGACCTGAACTGACTCATCCACACATTTGGTTTTCTTATTGAATACTCTATAGGCTTTACTCGCGATTGAGTAACCAAGGAAAATTCCTTCGTCACTTTTGGAGGAAAGCATGTCAAGATTATCCTTAGTGTTATGAATAAATACTTTGCAGCCAAAAACTATGAAGTAGTAAACCGTAGGCATCCTTTTGTTCCAATGTTTATAAGGGGTCTCCTTAAGAACATCTCTTAATAAGACTTTATTGATGGTATAACAAATATTATTTACAGTTTCAGCCCAAAAATAAATATGTCGATTATACTCACTAAGCATAGATTGGGAAATCTCTTGATGTGTATTATTTCTTCTTTCTATGAATCCATTTTTTAGGTGTTCTAGGAGAATAGAAATTGTGACTATATCCATTGTGTGAGCAATAAGATTCAAACATATGATTTTCAAACTCATGACCATGATCACTTCTTAAGGTTTTAGTTCAAATTCCACTATGATTTTCTACAGACATGGAGTATTTGTTAATATAAGAAAAAGCATCAATTTTGTGAGCCAGAAACTATACCCAAGTGTACCTAGAAAAATCATCTACATGAACATAAATATAGTGCTTCCAATTTAAACGTGAAAATCATGATGGTCCAAACAAGTCCATGTGAACCAAATCAAGCGGTTGATAAGTATAAACTTATTTCCTTGGGTTGAAAGAAACATTGTGTTGTTTTCCATTTTGGAAAGGGTTACACAATTTTTTTAGATGGAACTCCAATTTAGGTAAGTCTCTAAATAAACCTTTCCTAATCAGTTTACTAAGGGAGTGCACAATGTAGTGTCCTAGTCTTCTGTGCCAATACCAGGATTCCTTATGAAACACATTTAAACAAGAGACATTTTGCTTAGCTAATGAATCTAAATCAACAACATATACATTCTCATTTCTAAGAGTAGTAAATATTAAATCATTTTTAGAATTAAAACCATTACTTGCATAATTTTCGAACATGACATTAAAACTATGATCACACAACTAAGAGATACTTACCAAATTGTATTTTAACCCATCAACAAAAATTAATTTTGAAATTAATACAGCATTAGGGTTACCAATCTGGACTAAGCCGACTATCTTCTCTTTAAAATTATCACCAAAAGTTACATGTCCACCATAAACTTTGAATTGGATCCTGAAGCATGAGTGGTCTACTATCATATGTCTTGAATATCCACTTTCCATGTACCACAGAGTTTTACAGGAACTCTTTAGACAATTTTCTTGCAAAACAGATTAAGTGTATTGTAATTTTGGTACCCACATTTTCATGGGTCTAAAGAGGTTAACAAGTACAACTTTGGGAACCCATACATGTCTCATATATTTCATATAATCAGCAGATATATTTTGAGACATGAACACTTTGTTTAGTCCATTAGATAATTGTTTTCCCTGAAATGACCCAGAGCTTTATGTAGCTGTTGTCACACCCGTTTTTTAGTCATTTTATTTATTTTATTTCTCTTGGTGTCAGATGATTTTGCGTAAGTACGGGTGAGTCCCGGTTTAAATATTTATTGTTGGGAGGAGTATATGGTTTGGGTTAGTGCGCGAACACTGAATGTTTAAGATGCATTTTCTACTTGGGTACCATACGGTGCGCAAATACCGCACAGTCACCCAGTTTTTACGTTATGTGTGTAGATATATGTATATGTATGTTTATATGTTTATATACGTGTATATATATGTCTATCTACATTTGTACATGTCTATGTTTTAACGTTGTGCGTATATATATACATGTATGTATGTGTATGTATGTTTATATATGTTTATGTTTTAACGTTATGTGTATATATATATGTATGTGTATATATATTTATAGATGTTTATGGTTTAACGTTATGTGTATATATGTTTATATGTGTATATATTTATGTTTATATATGTTTATATATAGGTTTACATGTATATATATGTATATATACATATATAAAGATATGTGTTTATAATCTTTTTTTAAATGGTTTTTTTATAATAAATGTTTTGTTTATAATAATTATTATGATTATAATAAACTAATTATTATTATAATTATGATTATAAGAAAAATAAAAGAAAAAAATGAAACACTATGCATACCCAGTCGTCCCCACTCTCTCCCCCTTTCTTCCCTACGCGAGCCCCCCCCCCCCTCCTCCTCCTGTCTGCCGCACAGACCCTCCCCCACCCCCCCCCCCCCACCCCCCGCCCGGAATTTCCTATCCTCGTGCCACGCTGTCCCCGATGGCTCCCCCTTCGCTCTCATCAGCTGACCACGCAGCCGCACCTTCCAAGTGGAGAAGCCCCCCCCCCACCCTTCCTCTATTTCTCTTGCGCGCAGCCCCCCATGCTGGATCTACCTTCCCCCCGCACCCTCGCCGTCATCCCTCCCTTCAGCTGGCATTCGTCCTACCGGCCACAGCCGTCTCTAGCGACCTGTTGCCTCAAACCACCCTTGCGTGTTTTTTTTTCAGCGACCCGACCCCTTGCGCGGTGCCTCCGCCTTGTTCCGGTGCATCCTGACCCCTTGCAGAGTGCCTTTTCCCTGTTCTGGCGCGATCTGAACCCCTGCGCAGTGCCTCTACCTCATTCTAGAGTGACCCGACCCTCTTCGCGCACCTCCGGGGTAGGTGAGTTTGCATATTTTATCTCTGGATCACTCTGCTAGTGTTGCACTCTTCATTTTTGTTATAACACTTGTTTCGCATCTTTTTTATGTGCTTAAATATCTTTCTAGAGAGTTCTGAAATTTTTAGAATTTGTTAAAAATATTTTTTTAGAAGGTTTTTAGTTTACGTCTTCATGTGTCTACGATGATATGCTTGTTTATGTTCCAAATATGGCTTTAAAAATTTTTAA
Organism: Viscum album; assembly: GCA_963277665.1. Lineage (NCBI taxonomy): Eukaryota > Viridiplantae > Streptophyta > Magnoliopsida > Santalales > Viscaceae > Viscum > Viscum album. Next base: position 1,390,417,094 of record OY728160.1, read on the forward strand.
AATTTAATTCCAGTCCATATGGTAACCTTGTATTGTTTTTTTGTGATGTTTTGGCATTGATGTAATTGGTTAAAAATTAGTCTTTGGTGTGATTGTTTAATTATGTTTATGTTAATGTAAATTGATGTGATTTTGAGGTTGTTTCCCTTTTTTTTGTTTTATAAAAATGGTGAAGATGTGAATTGAGTGTTACTTGTCAACATGGTTGTGAAGACCTGTAAAATTCAATGGAAATTTTTTTCTTAATTTTCAATGGGATTTTACAAGAATGCAGTTTCTAACAGCACCTGATTTTGAGGCCCGGTGTGCCAGAAATATTTTTCCGAAGTTTAACTCGGGTACGTTCAGTGAACGAACGAGCGGTATTTCCTATCTTTTGGACCGGTGCTCGGAATCGAATTCCAAGGGCACTGATGGAATCATAGCGCCTGTAAATGATTAGGAACACCTTTTCCAGAGTTGCATTTTCTCGGGAGGAGTTGTTAAAAATTTGTGGAAGTTAAAAATAAAATTGAGCTACAAATCTTATTTTTATTTTAAGTGGTTTTGACCTTGAGTGGAAGTTGGGGAAACCACCCAAGTGAGGTTATGAGGGTGGTGGGGCCCAAACAAACCCCACCCCTTCTTTTTCCGTAACCCCCCATAACCCTCCTTATAGTGACTTATGTTTAATTACTTATGTTATTTCAATTTTTAATTTCAAACGCAAGGTTTGTGTAATAAAATAAGAGGTGGCTAATTTTATTATTGTTGGGCTTGTTGTGTTGAGTTTTTGGGAGAAAAAGAGGAGTCTTGAAGTTCTTCATTCTTCGTCGAAGAATGTGAAGAACGCACCACCGCCGACGAGGAACGTCGACCTCCTCCGACGGAGAACGACCAAAGATGCCTTCCTCCGAGATCAACAAATGCCAACGATCATTTTCATCTGTGACGATCAATTCTGTGACGTCCCTTTCCGTGAAAAACCTCGTTTGATGAAAACATTTGAGGTAGGGGATTTATTGTTTCATTCATGAATTCTTCCGCCGTCGTTCCTCGTTTCAAATTGGACCACTTGTTATCGATTAACGGTAGGGGGGCGGACCGCACAAACACAACCGACCCTCCTCCCTTATCTTTTTGTTGTTATGGTTTGATGGAAAGTGACGTAGTGAAATGGAACCACGTGGGATCATGCAGCAGGAATGCACGGCGCCGTTGCGCCATGCCGGAGAACTAGAAAGGGTACCACGGCCGGAGTGGGTCTACGGCGGAGGGGCGCGGCGCCGTCGCGCCCCACTGGACGGACCAAGGCCGCGGCAGAGTAGAGAGCGGTGATCAGTTTCCGGCCGCCTGCGTTGGAGTAGGGGGACCATACCATCCGGTCTTGTGGCAGCAGTAGCCGGCTGGCCAGATCGGGCTAGCCGGTCAGGGGAGAAGCTGGGGGTTCGTAACCCCCGGCTGGCCGAACAGCAGCAGCCCCCACGTGGGAGGTCACTTTTAATTGAACAGGGGGTAGCACCCCCCCCCTTGACCGCACAACTCAGATACACCGAGATGGCCAGAGGACCGCCAGCGCGCCAGCGTGCTAGGCCGGGCTGGGCCGCGCCCCGGTTCAGGCCGACCTAGGGGGTCTCGGGCCGGGTCGGTCCGGGCCCAAAAACCCCATTTTCGGACCTCTTATGGCCATTTTCCCATAAATTGGGCTACATACCTCTAATCGATGAACCGTCAGCAGCGATGAGATCCTTGGATTGAGACGGTCATTTCAGTTTATTACACTCAAGGTTTTGGAGAACTTTCATTTCAGCCGGGTTGATTCGCACATGAAACCAACCAGGCCCTCGGAGCGGAAACGCTTATAACTTGAGCTTCGGATGTCCGATTGACGTGCTGTCAAATTTGATGGATTCCTCTTAGTGAGGAGGACCTTTTTTCTTACTCCTCTCAAGGTTTGGATGTAGTTGGAGTATAGTCAGATTGGTTTTGGCTTAAAAACCAACCGGGCCCCTTGGACGAAAAAGCCAATAACTCTTAGACCGGGTGTCCGATTGACGCGCCATCTGTGACATTGAGTTTCTATTGACGGTACAAAACATTTGGATAAATCAACTCCGGAGTTCGTGTTAGTTGAATTATCATCCCCTCTGCTCGAGGAGCAGACCCTCCCGAACGAGCTTGCTATGTACGGGAACCCTAGAGTTTCATGTGACTGCGACAATGATGACGACTGTACAGATATCCTCCGTGGATTCGACGATGATGACTACAGCCCTCAGCGATCTTACGTGGGTCAGTGCTACCGATCCTGTGTGGGTCAGTGCTCAGCGGTCCTGTGTGGGCCAGCGCGTACTGATCTTATGTGGGTCAGATCCTGTGTGGGTCATTGCGAGGGTTAGTACCTATCGATCCCGTGTGGGTCCGATGACTTAGATGAATCATTGGATACATCTGGTCATCTCTATTGTATTACGAAGAAGTATACCTGTGTGAGATGAGTCTTAAATTTCAATCCTTATATTCGATAAGATCTAATTGATATCCTGTGTAGATTATGTTATGCTTTCATGTGTGGATTGGGTTGTGTTTTCCTGTGTAGACTGGGTTGTACTCGGGTTCGGATGTTGGAGCTGAACTGGAATTGATAACTTAGGTATATGTATGGGAAAATACCTATGTAGTTTTGGATGTTACTTCGTGATTGTATCATTCCTTTGTGGATTATCCTTTTCGGATTCTTTGAGACCTTCAGGGGTCTTGGGGTCCCTACTGAGTAGCTTATACTCACCCCTGCATGGGCTATGCCCGCACTACGTTGTGTTGGATGCAGACGACGACCAGCGCTTATCGTGGTGGAGGCTTGTGGAGCAAGTCGGTACCTGGAGGTGGACCACTGGGCAGGACGTACATGGAGCGGACGGCTGGACCTGAGGAGTTGAGGTGGCTATCTATACCCACCCTTCAGGTGGGACTATTAGTGGATGGCTCGACATTGCTACATTACATTCAGTTGATGTACTTTCCCTTTAGTTGTACTTTACTTTCAGTTTGGGTTTGTATTCTGGCCCACTTACTTTTCAGCACTAACTTTTTTACCCAGTTTTACATAGTGTTTACTTCTGCTTTCTTACTCAGTGGGGTTTGTTTACTTTACAAAGGCAATGCCTTCCCTTCTTTTATCGGAAATAACGGCTTGGTTGTAGTCACCAGCCCAGGGCCTATGGAAGGCAGGTTTGGGGTAGTCACGGTACGGGCCCCGAGGATGGGTCGTGACGAATTGGTATCAGAGGAGTTCGGTTCTACCGTAAAACTCAGGACACTAATCTTTTTATTTTTGAAGCAATAGTGTTAAGATTATTGAGTGTGGTTATCAGTCTAGGGAGTCCAGTGTTGGTGCGGTAATAAACATATCTGTACATCAGGACCCTGACTTCTGATTTCTGACCTAGTGCACGAAAACATTGATTGTATGTGTGTTTCAAGTTTTCGTTGTGATTACATTGTGTCAGCTCAGTAGGTATACTATTTGACCATGGCACACCTGTCTCTTTTCAGGACGGCCCCACGATGGAAGCCAGCTAGGGTTCCGAGTTTTGTACGTGACGACAGCCCACCGAGCGACGAGGCCTTAGTGTAGGGCCCTATAATTGCAGAGGCACCAGCGGTACCACTACCTGCCGAGCCACTGATTCCACCATCCCTAGCTGCTGAGAGTGCACGTCGCCATAGTGCACTGCACGAGTTCAGCGTCAGTGACCGCCCAGGTTACATGGGGAGGAGGACCCCCAGGCAGCCAAGGATTGGCTGGAGGAAGTTGTATGAGTTTTCCGTTTGGTAGGGACACCAGCAGAACTCATGGTGATCCTTGTAGCGAGTCTCCTGCACGCGGTACAGGAAGATGGTGGAGCTTGATTCTCTAGGTGGACGATGAGGCATCTCTCTCTCTGGATGGACATTGAGAGCCTCTTCTGCTCGGAGTTCGTCCCGACCACCCTCTGTGTGGTGCGCATCCAGGAGCTTCTGTAGCTATGGAAGGGAAGCTCGATGGTCTCTCAGTACTCGGCGAGATTTACAGACCTCTGGCGCTATTCAACGGATATGGTATGGGACCCATTCTTCCGGGCCTGGACCATCGAGAAGGGACTGATGCATGAGATCAGGGCATCACTGATCTCCCTCAGCATTCTGACTCAGGAAGGGGTACTGGAGAGAGCCCTTCTCATCGAGAGATTCCTTGCTGAGCCTACATCAGCAGCGAGACCTACCGCAGGGTGGCACGTAGCAGAGTCTTCAGCAGCAGGCAGTCGACAGATGACACATGGGTCCAGGCAGACTAGACCCTCAGGTAGATGAACTCAGGGAACTAGCTCAGAGGTGCGGGGCACTCAGTGTAGTTCTAGTATTTCAAGAGGCCGATAGTGCTACCCATGCGGCGGGTAGGGCCACATGGCTCGTGACTACCCGAACCACCATGCGGAGGTGTAGAAGACGGTTGAGGGACCACCCAGGCAGAGGCATAGGGTCGACCGTGGCGATCCACAGGGAGAAGGAAGATGCGGTAGAGGAGCTGGATGAGCAGAAGGTGGTGGGAGACGCTTTGAGACTTTACCACCACCACTGCAAGGAGGCCCACCCCGACCACAAGGAGCTGGCGGGCAGAGGCAGGCACAGCTTCAAGCAGCAGAGGCCTAAGACCATAGCACGCCCGAGATGATTCTAGGTACTATCACTGTCTATTCCACCCTTGCTGCAGTTCTTATAGACATAGGAGCGAGTCATTATTTCATAGCCGCTACCCTTGTTCGGAGCTCGGAGATTCCGACGGAGCCGTTGGCTCGATCCTTACAGATAGAGACTCTTACGGGAGTAGACTCGGCGATTAAGCGTTAGTGCCGATAGTGCGAGCTTACTCTAGTAGGTGAGAGCATCGGCTGGGATGTTTTTGTAGCGGCATCGAGGCCTTACGACGTCATCTTGGGCATGGATTCGTTATCTACAGTCCATGCTCAAATCGACTGTATTAGGCGCAAGGTGCAGTGTATACGCACCTATGGGAGCAGGTTCACCTTCACCAGTGAGAAGGGAGCCTTTGAAGCACAGGATAGACTCACACAGAGGAGAGGGAAGCCCACCACTAATCAGTTGGCTAGCCTCATCCTTGGAGCAGTTGACATGCGGAGTCTGAGCTTACCTGCAGTGGTGGATCAGTATGTAGACATTTTTCCCAACGAAGTTACAGGATTACCTCCTCATTGAGAGGTAGAATTTTATATTGACCTATACCCCGGGGCAGCCCCGATATCCACCCCAGCATATCGGATGGCTCCCGCCGAGCATCGAGAGCTACGGGTACAGTTGGAGGACTTGCAGGTCAAGGGATTCATCCGACCTAGTGTTTCACCCTGGGCATCCCTGGTATTGTTCGCCAAGAAGGCGGACGGGAGGTTGCGACTGTGTGTCGACTATCGTCGCCTAAACTAGGTGACCGTGAGGAACATGTATCCGCTACCTAGTATTGACGACCTCTTTGATCAGCTCAAGGGATCATGGTGGTTCTCGAAGATAGACCTCAGGTCAGGCTATCATTAGCTCAAATTTTGGAATGAGGATGTGCTAAAGACAGCCTTCAGATGTCAGTATGGCAACTATGAATTCTTGGTTATTCCTTTCGGTGTAAACAATGCTCCAGCAGTGTTCATGGGTCTCATGAACAGGATCTTCCAGACTTACCTCGATCAATTTTCCGTGGTCTTCATCAACGACATTTTGATTTACTTGATGACTGAGGAGGAGCACGCCTACCACTTGCGGGTTGTACAGGACATACTCCGGGAGCACCATTATTATGGTAAGCTCTCGAAGTGTCATTTCTAGATACACGAGGTCCACTTCTTAGGACACGTCATCTCTGAGGCGGGAGTTGCGGTGGATCCTGCGAAGATCGATGTAGTACTAGCTTGGGAGCCACCCAGGAGCGTGGCAGAGGTGCAGAGTTTCTTGGGGCTAGATGGATACTACTGGAGATTCGTGCTAGTCTTTTCCAGAGTTGTAGCACCACTCTCAGCTTTGACGAAGAAGGGGAAACCCTTTGTCTGGTCGGATAGATGTCAACAGAGCTTCCAGGATCTGAGACATAGATTGACATGCACGCCTATATTGAGGCTACCATAGGAGGGAGTTGGGTACATAGTTTACTAAAATGCATCAGGGACCGGACTCAGATGTTTTCTGATATAGGAGCGGGTAGTGATCGCCCATGAATCACGATAGTTGAGGTAGCATGAATAGAACTATGCTACCAATGACCTGGAGTTAGCAACCGTGGTCTTCGCTTGAAGATGTGGAGACACTATCTGATGGGTGAGAACTTTACAGTCTATTCTGACCTTCAGAGTCTCAGGTATATCTTCTTTCAGATGGACCTGAACCTGAGACAGCGGCGATGGCTCGAGTTCCTCCAGGACTATGAATTTGAGATAGTCTATACTCTTGGAATGGGGAACGTAGTAGCCAATTCCCTCAGCAGGAGGATAGGAATTCGGCTACTTGGTGAGGCGACAGAGAAGCTAGCCACTTTACAGATATCCTTCGTGGATAGTGATGGAGCATCCTTTCTTCAGTCACTCACAGTCACTCCTCCACTACTACAGCAGGTCAGAGAGGCACAGTATGGGGACGCCGTCTGTGAGACGCGGCATGCGCAGATATCTTCAGGACAGGCACCAGATGGATTCTCTTTTCGAGGAGATCATGTCATCCTTTTCAGAGGACGTACCATGGAACCGTCTTCTTTACAGGATATGGTGATGAGGGAGTTCCACACTTCCCCTCTAGCGGTACATCCAGGGGTAGCGAAGATGTACAAGGATCTCAGACGACAGCACTGGTGGCCGGGTATGAAGAAGGTTGTGGCAGAGTTTGTTTCTCGATACCTCACCTGCCAGCAGGTGAAGGCGGAGCACCAGGTACCAGCAGCCCTGGTACAGCCCTTGGAGGTCCCTGAGTGGAAGTGGGACAAGATATCTATGGACTTCGTGACTAGACTTCCACGCACTTCTAGAGGTCACGACTCCATTTGGGTGATTGTCGACCGACTCACCAAGTCGGCTCACTTCTTACCCATTAGAGAGCAGGGCTCAGTGGAGAGCATGGGAAGTCTCTATGTTCAGGAGATTTTACGGCATCATGGTGTTCCATCATCTATCGTCTTTGATCGAGTTGCACGCTTTACTTCTAGGATTTGGAAGGGGTTATAGGAGGAGTTCAGGATGCAGCTACGTCTGAGCACCGCCTTTCACCCTCAAACAGATGGTCATATGGAGAGGAACATTCAGACTCTTGAGGACATGCTCTGTGCATGTGCCCTCGACTTTGGTCGCATTTGGGAGGACCACCTACCCTTGGTGGAGATCACGTACAACAACAGCTACCACTCCTCTATCGGGATGGCACCATATGAGTCGTTGTATGACCGACCTTGCAGATCACCTCTGTGCTGGGCAGACCCTGGGGAGTCAGCCCTTGTCAGACTGGAGATGGTCCAGGCCACGACAGAGAAGGTCCAGGTCATCGAGGAGTGAATGAGGATAGCTCAGAGCCGGCAGAAGTCTTATGCTGACAGGAGGCGGAGGCCACAGGAGTTCGAGGATGGCGACTACGTCTTCATGAGGGTCTCACTACGATGTGGATTACAGAGATTTGGCCAAGGCAGAATGTTATCTCCATGCTTCATCGGACCATTCCAGGTCCTCAGCAGGATTGGCGAGGTGGCGTATCGCCTGGCTCTTCCACCTCTGTTGCACCGAGTGCACGAGGTCTTCCACGTATCTCAGCTGAGGAGATAAGTGCACGACTCGACACATATCATTGACCATGGGGAGATAGACATAGATGATGGGGTGTCTTTTACAGAGGTCCCAGTGGAGGTCGAGGATCGACAGGAGTAGGTCCTATATGGATGGTCGATTCCTCTAGTGCGCATCAGATGGGAGAACAGGACCCTCCAGGAGAGCACTTGGGAGCGGGAGGCTCAGATGCATGCAGAGTACCCACATTTGTTTCCCTAGTTTTTGATGTATCTTTACGGGGACATAAATCCCTGATGTGGGAGTAATGTAAAGACCCATAAAATTCAAGATAAATGTTTTTCTTCTTTTTTTTTGGATTTTAAAAGATCGCAGTTTCAGACAGCACCCGATTCTAAGGCACATTGTGCATGGAATATTTATTTGAAGTTTAACTCAGGTACGTTCAGTGAACGAATGAGCGGGATTTCCTAACTTTTGGGCTGGTGCATGGAATCGAATTCTGAGGGCACTGATGGAATTGAAGTGTCGGTAAATGCATAGGAACACATTTTCTAAAGTTGCGTTTTCTCATGAGTTGTTAAAAATTTGTGGAAGTTAAAAATAAATTTGAGCTACAAATTTTATTTTTCTTTTAAGTGGTTTTGACCTTCAGTGGATGTTGGGGAAACCACCCAAGTGAGGTTATGAGGGCGGTGGGGCCCACACGAACCCCACCGCTTCATTTTCCCTAACCTGCATAACCATCCTTTTAATGAATTTGGTTTAATTAATTAAGTTATTTCAATTTTGAATTTCAAACTTAAGGCATGAGTAATAAATTAAGAGGTGGCTTATTTAATTATTATTGGGCTTGTTGTGTTGAGTTTTTGGGAGAAAAAGAGGAGTCTTGAAGTTATTCGTTCTTCATCCAAGAACGCAAAGAACGCACCGCTGCTGACGAGAAACGCCGACCTCCAACGACGGACGATGGCGAAAGACGCCTTTTTCAGAGATCAACAAATGCCAACGATCCTTTTATTCTGTGACGATCAATTCCGCGACGTCCCTTTCCGCGAAAAACCTCATTCGATCACAATGCTTGAGGTAGGGGATTTATTGTTTCATTCATGAATTCATCCGTCGTCATTCCTCGTTTCAAATTGGATAGCTTTCTATCGATTAACGAGAGGGGGCCAGACTGCACAAACACAGCCGACCCTCCTCCCTTATCTTTGTGTTGTTGCGGTTAGAAGGAAAGTGACGCGGTGCAACGGCACTGCGTGGGATCATGAGGAATTGATGCGCGGTGTCGTCGCGCCGCGCCGGAGAACCACAAAGGGTACCACAACCTGAGCGGGGCCGCAATGGAGGGCCGCGGCACCGTCACGCCACGCCAGATGGACCAAGGCCACAGCGGAGTAGGTAGCGACGGCCGGTTTCAGGCTGCCGGCGGCGGAGCAGGGGGACCGGACCAGCCGGTCCCATGGCGACAGTAGCCGGCCGGCCGGTCAGGGGAGAAGCTGGGGGTTCATAACCCCCGGCTGGCCGAACAGCAGCTGCCCCCACGTGGGGGGCCACGTTTAATTGAACAGGGGGTTAACCCCCCCCCCCTCCTTGACCGCCCAGCTCGGTTACACCGAGCTGGCCAGCGGACCGCCAACACGTCGGGCCGAGCCGAGCTGCACCCAGGCTGGGCAGGGCCGCGCCCATTTGGGCCGGAACGGGACCCAGGTCGGGTCGCCCGGTTCGGGTCGTCCCACGGGGTCTCGGGCCGGTCGGTCCGGGCCCGAAACCCCCATTTTCGGACCTCTTCCTGTCTTTTTCCCATAAATTGGGCTACGGACCTCCAATAGACGCACCATCAGCTACGATGCGATCCTTGGATCGAGACGGTCGTTTCAGTTTATTACACTCAAGGTTTCGGAGAACATTGAGTTCGACAGGGTTGGTTCGCACACGAAACCAACTGGGCCCTCGGGGCGGAAACACTTATAACATGAGCTCCTGACGTCCGATTGACGTTTCGTCAACTTTGATAGATTCCTCTTAGTGAGACGGACCTTTTGGCCTACTCCGTTCGAGGGTTGGATGAAATTGGAGTACGGTCGGGTTGGTTTTGACTTAAAAACCAACCGGGCCCCTGGGATGAAAAAACCAATAACTCTCAGACCGGGCGTCTGATTGACGCACAGTCTGTGACGTTGAGTTCCTGTTGACGATATGGAACTTTTGGATACATGAACTCTGGAAATCATTTCAGTTGATGTATCAGTTCCTAGGCTCGTGGAGCGGACCCTCCCAAACGATCTTGCTATTTGCGGGAACCTTAGTGCTGGCTGCGACTGCAACGACGATGATGACTATACACAAATCCTCTATGGATTCGATGGCGATGACTACAACACTTAGCGATCATAAGTGGGAAAGTGTTACCAATCCTGTGTCGGTCAGATCCTGTGTGGGTCAGCACTCAGTGGTCCTGTGTGGGCCAGCGCATACCGATCCTGTGTGGTTCAGATCCTGTGTAGGTCATTGCGGGGGTTAGTACCTATCGATCCTGTGTGGGTCTGACGACTTAGATGATTCAATGTCTACATCTGATCATCTCTATCATATTACGAAGAAGTATACCGGTGTGAGCTGAGTCTTGACATTCAATCCTTATCTTGGATAAGATTGACTTGATATCTTGTGTGGATTACATTATGCTTTCCTGTGTGGATTGGGTTGTGTTTTCATGTGTGGACTGGGTTGTACTCGAGCTCGGTTGTTGGAGCCGAACTGGAATTGATGTCTTAGGTATATGTATGGGCATATACCTAAGTAGTGTTGGAAGTTACTTTGTAATTGTATCTTTCCATTTTGGATTATCCTTTGCAAATTCTTTGAGACCTTCAGGGGTCTCGGGGTCCCTGATGAGAAGCTTATACTCACCCCTGCACGGGCTATGCCCGCATTACGTTGTGTTGGATGCAGACGACGAATAGCCCTGATCATGGTGGAGGCATGTGGAGCAAGTCGGTAACTAGAGGTGGGCCACTGGGCGGGAAGTACACGGAGCAAACGGCTGGACCCGAGGAGATAAGGTCGCTATGTGTACCCACCCTTCAGGTGGGACTACCAGTGGACGACTCGATGTAGTTTCTTTACTTTTAGTTGCTGTACTTTCCCTTCAATTGTACTTTACTTTCAGTTTGGGCTTGTATTCTGGCCCACATACATTTTTGCAATTACTTTTTACCCAGTTTCACTTATTGTTTACTTCTGCATGCTTACTCTATAGTGTTTTTTTACTTTAAAAAGGTAATGCATTCCCTTCTTTTATCGGGAATTACGCCTTGGTGCTAGTCTCCAGCCCCTGTCCAATGGAATGCGGGCTTGGGGTAGTCACGGCATGGGCCCTAAGGACGGGTAGTGACATTGATGATTTCTGTAGAGTTGGTTTTTTAATCATATCTTCATTCCTTTGTATGGATTAATTTTATTTTAGTGTCTTATGTTGTTTTTGAGTCCCTAGTATTTATTTGGTTGTGTGTTGGTCTTCGTCACACTGACATTGGGTGTCGACTGTTTTGTTAAGGTGTGGCGAAGTTACTTTTCAAGTGTGTGCGCTTTAGTGGGAGTGCGTGTACGTGAACAGGTGGCCGTGTGAGTTTGAAAGCATTGGCATGGCCAGTTCTTTGAGGTAGGTGTTTCCAACCATTTCCCTTTTTGATTCAAACCTTTAGAACTTCATTGTTTTCAATTAATCCTTTTATATCGTTTGCATCTCTATCGTATTTATGCAAAGCATCTGGCTTATTTATATTGTTGTTTTAAATTTCTAAATGTGGTTTTTGATGTTGGTTTATATGAAATGAATTGGTTCTTGGTAATGATAAATCACATGCTTTGTGATGTGTTTGGTTGAAATTGATAGTGATTGTGTTTTGGAAATGTAAAATTTCTTTGGTGTGCTTGTTTAACAAAAAGACGAACCAATAAGTTGTTTTAAAAATGATTTGGAAATGGCGGTTGGTTTGAAAGATTCATTTTGCTTCTATAAAGTGATGGGAAATAATTGATTTTGGTTTCAGTGCTAAAGTGTTTTATTAAAGATGGATTTTAAGGTGATTATTCTAAAAACTAATGGTTCCATTGGATGTTGGCACATCCATGGGAGCACTAGGTGCTCACATGGATGTGCCTCCAAATGAAAATGACACATTAAAGATATGTTTTCTTAAAACTAGGTTTCATAGAAAATAATGTGTTGTTTCAATGGGAATTGAAAGAAGCTGGCCCAGTTGGCTTTTGGTGTGATTTAGATGGTCGTTTTGCTTAAAGGCTCGTTTGGTAAACATGAATTGTTTGGGCGCGTGTTTCAATCATAAGGGATAGTTAGGTTTTGAAAATGTAAATGATATTTGTGTAATGTTTTGGGTAATTCCTTTGGGCACGCCATGTTAAAGGCCCATTTGGCTCTTCCAACTCAATTTTAATATTTGTGTTGACTCTTTGAAAATAATGTGTTTTCACTAACTTTTTGGAAAAACGTGGGAGCCCGATTGGCAACTTAACTCATTTACGAAATTTTTTGAAACTGCACATGCTGTGAAGGCCCGGTTGGCACCTTGTTGAATGTGAAAGAATTTCATATATACATATTTGTGGGAATCTCTATAGAGGGACTCCCCTTCGAGGGTTGTCGTGCAGTGGTGTCCATGTAAGGGGTTGGCAAGTGCGGTGAGATGAGTCACGCATGCGAGGGCCTCCCACTTACACAAAATTATTAAAAACACCATGGGTTCTTGGGAGTCTTTTAGAGAATCGAGTGACGGTTGCTGGATAACCCCGATTAGACAGGTTAGTCCCCCCTTGGTAGGTATCCCTTGTGAGGCGTGCCACTGGTTGGCAGTTAGGGCGGCCAATTTGTTATTGATTGTGGAGTACCATGCCGGCAGGTAGTCTGAAGTCGAGTACGTCCAGGGGTTTTCTAGGGATGTTTAGGATCACCCATGGTTATTTCTTATATCTTCTTGTTTACGTTTACTTGCACTTGGCTTCCAACATTTACTTATTACCTGTTCTTCTTTTGCACAAATGTGATAAACATGAATTTGAAATTTTAGTTTTCAAGAAATGCATTTTTTTGGGGAAAACAAGTTGTGGTGTTTGTTGGTTTTTGAGATGGTAAAATAGGATCCTTTTCCTTTAAAATATGAAAACACTATTTTCTATCTTTGTATGTGCAAACTAGTGTTTTGGGTGTGTTTCTGAAAAGTGGTTTTGGTTGGATTTTGTGGTTTCCTTTGGCACTCCTACTGATCATTTTTAATGATCATGCCTATTTTTTTATCATTTCAGTCACAGGTTTCCCTCGTTCAAGTTTTCTTGGATGAGTTGCTCATTTTTGGAGCAATTTTGTCCATGGTTGGGAGGTGACTGAAGGGTCACATGGAGTTACATCATCTGTTTGGTTTTATTTCTTTCCACTGCTAGATTTTAGTGGTTTTTTTCTATTTATTTTTATTTACTTATTTATCTTTTATGGGCCAAATCATTCCCAACGTTTTAACATTGATGCCCGGCACTGGTTTCCAGCCTGTGGGGATCGGGAACGCCCCTCGGGACATGCCACGAACCGGCTCGGGTGACCTGTTCAGGGTCGACCCGGGTTGGTTCATGACAAAATGGTTTCATAGGGGGCCCTCGTTATTTGGGATGTCTGGTAGAAAGAGATTAGGACTGTCATGGCTCAAGAGGTAAGTTATGGGTTGGTGCCTGATCACCACCGCTGGCAACGAGGCCTAAGATTCCAGTTATAGTTCAGGATTCAAGCCTTTATTCTTTGGTTATTTTGGTTTGAGGGATGACAATGAGAGAGAGTCGGTTCACATTGTGGCCTCACGTGGGGTGGTGACCCATGTGGAGTCCATGTGCCCGGTTTAAGGTCTTCTTAGTGTTATGTTTTACTTGGTGCATGGCTCACCACCATGTCACCGGGTTAAGCACAAACAATACTCCCTCATTCTGATAGTTTATAGTTGGTTTTGTTTTGTTTTGAACTCAGTCTCTCTGTGTGTGTGTTGAAAATGAATGTTTTTTCAAAATGAAAAAAGGGTTTCTTTCAAATTGTGTGTGAAATTAGTAAAGTTAGTTTTTAAAGAGAAAGTGTATAGGTTTGGAACAATATAGAATGTGTATGGATTTGGTATGGAAATACGTGTTTGAACATTGGAACTCATTATAGAGGGTCACACATGCGTCAGTATGTACGGAGATTGTGTAGGGGCACTTGTTTACAGATTATGTGAGGGATATTGAATGAACGCACATGTGACGGTTCATAAGTTGCCATAGGTGGGTTTTAAAATTTTATGGAAATAATGGTTTTGGAAAGTGATTTATGATTGTGTTTGTATATAGTTGGATTATGGGCCTATTGACCTTGATTATGTTGTTACTTTGATTGAGTTTTGGCTTAATGTCAGTTTCGATGATGTTTCTCGTGTTGTCATGAGTATTCCAACCATAAAGTTCATTAAGGTTGCTAATGAGTCATGCCCAGTTTTTAGTTCTTTTTGCATGTTACCTATCGATCAATGAAATCAAATTCCATGAGGGGTAGTTGTGTGGTTGTGGAACTGGAATGGGTCTTCAGGTTGTTGGGAACTCCCAGGGTTGTTAGGTTGTGTACCGTCTCAGGTTTGTTTTTCAGGGTTCAGTTCTGGATGAGTAATGGTGGGATGTCTCATTGTCGTTAGAGTCTCGGGAGTAGTTGGTGGGAGTCGTCTCTTGTATGGATTCCCCATCTGGCAAGGATCGTTGTCTATACGGACTCCCAGTTTATTGGATCGTTCTCTCAACTACCACTAGTCTTGCCGATTCAGGCATTCTGAGCTGTCTTGTCACATCCCATTGAAGTCTTCATACCGTACAACTGTTCTGGCCACCAGGGAGAGTTCTGGAAGAAGCGTCGCTCGTGAAGGAGATAGAGACTAGAAGATGAAAATGCCTGACTATGTGGAAGAAGATGCTTCAGCCATCAGGGCCCCAGCCAGAGGTCTCGGGGTGTAGCTTGCGCATAGTCAGGAGTTGTCGAGGGTGTGTAGAACCTCACTTTGGATTATGTTTCCAGCTTTCTGAATGGAAAAATCAAAAGTTTCCTTGTTCTGTTCTCATCACCGTTGTAAGATCAGTATAGTTGTGGTAATGTGATGAACTTGTTCTATCGTAGTCTATGAAGTCTTATCTGTTCTCTGTGTGTTCACAAATTTTTCGGATTTCCTTGAAGGATGTTGGGCCCACGAATAAACGGGTCATTATAATTTTTATTTAGGTCTCATGTGTGTGCATTATGGGGACGGTTGGTTTAGTGAAATTAACAGGTGTTGTTTTTGGGTCCTTTCTGAGTTCGGGCTAGGAATTCCATAGTCTCTGATTACGGTGAGGATTTTATTCGGTAGGTGTGTGAGGAGTTGATTAATTTCCTTATCCTCGAGTTGTTGGGTCATTTCGTAAAAATCATTCTGTTTAAGTTTCTGAGTGTTCTTCGGACTATGTGGAGGAATTAAATTGGTTCATTTTGGGAGTTCCCATGTTGCCCCCCCCCCTCAGGGGTGGTGTGTTTGAGTTTCAAGGTCTCCGTGTTAGTAAATTTCTCTGGTGGGGAGAACCCTCTCCTGTTCTCCCCTAAACCTCGACAATGTTTTTACTCGAGTTGGTCTGGTGTGACATGTGGTGGAAATGGTCACCCCAAGCTTCTCAATTTCTTCTGGTTTTTCCTGGGCACGGACTCGAGTTATGCTAACTGTTGGCTTAGTGACGTTATGGGGGAAAAAGTGTTTATAGTGGGGAAAATTGTCACACCCATTTTTTAGTCATTTTATTTATTTTATTTCTCTTTGTGTCAGATGATTTTTCATAAGTGTGGGTGATTTCCCATTTAAATTTTTTTTGTTGGGTGGAGTTTATGGTTTGGGTTAGTGCGCGAACACCATACGTTTAAGACGCGCTGCCCGCTTGGGTACTGTATGGTGTGCAAATACCACACAGTCACCCAGTTTTAACGTTATGTGTGTAGATATATGTATATGAATGTTTATATGTTTATATATCTGTATCTACATTTGTACATGGCTATGATTTAACTTTATGTGTGTATATATATATATGTAAGTGTATGTATGTTAATAGATGTTTATGTTTTAACATTATGTGTCTATATATATATGTATGTGTATATATGTTTATAGATGTTTATGTTTTAACGTTATGTGTATATATGTTTATATTTGTATGTATATATGTTTATATTTGTTTATATATATGTATACATGTCTATATATGTAGATATATGTATATATAGATATGTGTTTATATTATTTTTTTTAAATTGTTTTATTATTATAAATGTTTTGATTATAATAATTATTATGATTATAATTAACTAATTATTAATATTAATATTAATATTATTATTATTATAAGAAAAATAATAGAAAAAAAATGAAAATCTATGAATACCTGAATGCCCCCCTTTCTCCCCCTTTCTTCCTCGCGCGAGCCCCCCCTCCTCCTATTTGCAGGGCACCCCCCCCCCCCACTCTGCCAGAATTTCCTCTCCCACAGCCATGTTGTCCCCGCGGGCTCCCCCTTCACTCTTTCCAGCCGACCACGTAGCCGCACCCTCCCGGCGGCGCACCCCCACCCTTCCCATGTTCCTCTTGCACACAGCCCCCCCCCCCCCCCGCACCGGATCTCCCTTCCCTCGCACCTCCGCCGGCATCCCTCCCTTCCGCCGACATCCCTCCTACCGGCCGCAACCATCTCCGACGACCTTCTTCCTTGAACTCCCTTGAGCTTTTTTTTCAGTGACCCGACCCCTTGTGCGGCGCCTCTGCCTTGTTCCGGTGCAACCTGACCCCATGCGTAGTGCCTTTTCCTTGTTTCGGCGTGACCCGAACCCCTGCGCAGCTCCATTCCCTCATTCCCGCGGGACCCGACACTCCTTGTGCACCTCTGGGGTAGGTGAGTTTTTGTATTTTACCTCTGGATCACTCCGCTAGTGTTTCACTCTTTTTGTTTTAAAACATTTTTGCAGCTTTTTTCTGCGCTTAATTATCTGGCAATAGAGTTCTGAAATTTTTAGAATTTGTTAAAAATATGTTTTTAGTCAGTTTCTAGTTTACATCTTCATGCGTCTGTGATGATATGCTTGTTTATGTTCCAAATCTTGATTTAATAATTTTTAAAATTTAATTCAAGTCCTTATGGTATGCTTGTATTGTTTTTTTTTTGTGATTTTTTTTGCATTGATGTAAATGGTTAAAAATTAGAATTTGGTGTGATTGTTTAATTCTGTTTATGTTAATGTAAATTAATGTGATTTTGAGGGTGTTTCCCTTTGATTTCTTTTATAAAAATGTTGAAGATGTGATTTGAGTGTTACTTGTGAACTTGGGGATTTCTATAGAGTTCTATTTTAAATTGTATCTTGATTCCTTTGTTTGGATTAATTTTATTGTAGTGTATTATGTTGTTTTTGAGTCCCTGGTATTTATTTGGTTGTGCGTTGGTCTTCATCGCACTGACATTGGGTGTCGATTGTTTCATTAAGGTGTGGTGAAGTTGCTTTTCTAGTGTGTGCACATTCATGGGAGTGTGTGTACGTGAACAGGTGGTCGTGTAAGTTTGAAAGCGTTGGATCAGCCAATTCATTGAGGTAGGTGTTTCCAACAATTTCCCTTTTTGATTCAACCCTTGATCACTTCATTGTTATCAATTAATCCTTTTATATCGTTTGCATCCATATCATATTTATGAAAAGCATCTGGCTTAGTTATATTGTAGTTTTAAATTTCTAAAAGTGGATTTTGATGTTGGTTTATATGAATTTCATAGGTTCTTGGTAAAGATAAATCAATTGATTTGTGATGTGTTTGGTTGCAATTGATAGTGATTGTGTTTTGGAAATGTAAAATTTCTTTAGTGTGTTTGTTTAACAAAAATACGAACCAATAAGTTTTTTTAGAAAATATTTGGAAATGGAGGTTGGTTTGAAAGATGCATTTGGCTTTTATAAAGTGTTGTGAAAGAATTGAGTTTCGTTTCAATGCTTAATTGTTTTATTAAAGATGGTTTTTAAGGTGATTCTTCTAAAAACTAAAGGTGTCATTGGATGTTGGCACATCCATGGGAGCACTAGGTGCTCACATGGATGTGTCTCCAAATTAAAATGACACATTAAAGCTATGTTTTCATAAAACAAGTTTTCAGAGAAAATAATGTGTTGTTTCAAAGGGAATTGAATGAAGCTGACCCGGTTGGAATTTAGTGTGAGTTAGATGGTAGTTTTTCATAATGGCACGTTTGGTAAACTTGAATTGTTTGGGGACATGTATCAATCTTAAAGGCTAGATTGGTTTTGAAATTTTAAATGATATTTATGTAATGTTTTGGGTAATGCCTTTGGGCACGCCATTTTGAAGGCCCATTTGGCTCTTCCAACTCAATTGTAATATTTTTGTTGACTCTTTGAATAGAATGTGTTTGCACTGACTTTTGGGAAAAACGTGGGTGCCCAATTGGAAACATAACTCATTTACGAAAGGTTTTGAAACTGTGCATGCTGTGAAGGCCCGGTTGGCACCTTGTTGAATGTGAAAGAATTTCATATATACTTATTTGTGGGAATCTCTACAAAGGGACTCCCCTTCGAGGTTTGTCATGTAGTGGTGTCCGTGTAAAGGGTTGGCAAGTGTGGTGAGATGAGTCACGCGTGGTAGGGCCTCCCACGTACACAGAATTATTAAAACTACCGTGGGTTCTTGGGAATCTTTTATAGAATCGAGTGACGGTTTCTAGATAACCCTGATTAGACGGGTTAGTCCCCCCTTAGTCGGTAGGCCTTGTGGGGCATTCCACTGGTTGGCTGTTAGGGCGGCCAGTTGGTTATTGATTATGGAGTACCATGCCAGCAGGTAGTCTAAACACGAGTATGTCCAGGGGTTTTCTATGGATGTTTAGGATCACCCATGGTTATTGATTATATCTTCTTGTTTACGTTTACTTTCACTTCATTTCCAACATTTACTTATTAACTGTTCTTCCTTTGCACAAATGTGATAAACATGAATTTTAAATTTCAGTTTTCAAGAAATGCATTATTTTGGGGAAAACGGTTTGTGGCGTGAGATGGTTTTTGAGATGGTAAAACATGAACCTTTTTTCATTTAAAATATGAAAACCCTATTTTCTATCTTTTTATGTGCAAACTAGTGTTTTGGGATTGCTTATAGAAAGTGGTTTTGGTTGGATTCTGGGGTTTACTTTGGCACTCTTACTGAGTATTTTTAATGCTCATGCCTACGTTTTATCATTTCAGTCGCAGGTTTCCCTCGTTCAAGTTTTCATGGCTGAGTTGCTCATTTTCGGAGAAATTTTGGCCTT
Source organism: Viscum album (assembly GCA_963277665.1). Classification (NCBI taxonomy): domain Eukaryota; kingdom Viridiplantae; phylum Streptophyta; class Magnoliopsida; order Santalales; family Viscaceae; genus Viscum; species Viscum album. Next base: position 1,390,436,293 of record OY728160.1, read on the forward strand.
TTTTGGGAGGTGAACGAAGGGTCACATGGAGGTACGTCTACCATTTGGTTTTATTTCATTCACTGCTAGAATTTAGTTCTTTTGTTCTGTTTATTCTTTTTTACTTATATATCTTTTGTGGGCCAAATAATTCCCAACGTTTTAACATTGATTCCCGAAACTGGTTGCCTACCCGTGGGGATTGGGGACGCCCCTCGGGACTTTCCGCGAGCCGGTTCGGGTGACCGGTTCAGGGTCGACCCGGGTTGGTTCGTGACAGCTGTGAATTGTCATGATTTTGGAATAATTTTTTTTAATGATCCTTCTCTATACTAGTTGATATCCTTGTCCAGTTGTATATTTTTGGATAATCTATTTTCCTAGAAAATGAATCAATGTATCTTTACTGGCAGTAAACATCTCAAGATCTCTCTTAAATTTCTTATTTGAAAATTTGAGTTATGTATTGTCTTTTAACAACTGGGAATATTTTTATTTTTCAATATCGAAATCAGAATTATAATTTGTATTTAAATCATTCTGTCTCATTAATGATTTATATTTTCCTTGATCTCATTAAGGGTATCCTAAATCATTTCACATTATTTAAATAATTCATCCTTATTCATATCTTCATCATTATGTGACACACTTTTATTACCAGAATAATAGTCATTATATACATGAGAATTAAGTGTTACCTTAGATGTTTCTATCCTGAAACCTAATTTGGTATGATTGTTTTGTTCACTATTAGAAGCTTCAGATCCATTGGATCTATCTTCTGAAGCACTATATGTAGCTTTTATAGCCTTTTTATAACCCTTTCCCTTGACTTCATATTTCTTCTTAAACATCAGCTTGGGGAAGTCTACCTTCACAAGACCTTTTCGTTTTCACTCATACTATATTATTTCATTTAAGTTGTCATTCAATTTTCTCTCTTTCTTCCATTTTCCATTACTATCATACATTCCATTATAGTTTTACTTCATAAAAAAGTACTTATTTCAGTAGATCTTTTTGATCCTTCATGCCAGATGAGCCATCTCTTCATTACTACCTGAATTTTAATCTTCACTAGTGTAACAGTATGCAGGAACATGATCTTTTTCATTTCCTTTCCCCTTTGTGGTTGAAGTTTTCAAGGCTATTGGCTTCTTCCTTGGTTCTTCTCCAAATTATTGATTCACTTTATGTTATTATTCATACATCATAAGGTTTCTAATTAGTTATTTTACTGGTATCTTGCTTATGTCACAAGATTCACGAATAGAAATAGAACTTCTTCTCCTTCTGTCAGGTTGGAATCGAAGCAGTCTCATAATCTGGTCCTTGTTGTCCACAGGTTTTCCACAAAGACTCATTTGATTCACTATTTCATCGAACCTAAGAGACATTTCAGAAATAAGTTCACCAGGACTAATTTTAAAATTATCATATTTAATAGTATATGTATTTAATCTTATTTCATTAACATTGGGTTTTCCCTCATGAGAAACATTTAAATTTTCAAAAATTTCATATACAGTTTTACAAGTTGATATTTTATTGAATTCATCATCAGTTAGAGAACAGTACAAGGCATTCAATTCTTTACAGTTATTATTATTTGTGGCTTTGGTCAACTGAGACCATGTGTCCCTAGTAGTAGCAAAAAATACATGTTGTTTATCAATTGTATCTCAGATTTTTTGTCCCATGCTCTCAATATACATTTTCATTTTTAATTTCCACTGAGCATAGTTATTACAATTAAAGAAATGTGTTCAGTTAGTAGTAGCAACCACAACTCTAGTTTCCTTAGTTACATAGAATTTATAGAAATGAAAATTTATATATGACAAAAAATTTATGATCTTTATGATAAAATTAAAATAACAGATGAATAGAATTTGAACACTTGAAAATAAAATATTCTGATACCAAATTTCGGTCGGACTAGATACTCAAGAGGGAGTGGTGAATCGAGTACCGATTAAAATTTTTGTTAAAAAATTATGATAAAAAAACCCAATTCAAAACAGCCCAGTCAGTTAAGGTAATATAGATATAAATGTTTAATTGCTCAACATGTTTCTCTATGGTTTATTAGTCCTCAGTTAAATTAATGAAATCACTAATTCATATTAAAAATTAGGTTTACTGATTTAAGCATATATACACACTAACCAAAAATAACTATAATAGTGAATGTAAAAACAATTTTCTCTCTTTGAAAAATATAAGAAGTAGATAAAAAAACAGAGTATATGAGGATTAACACAACAATATAAACAAGAGGTTTAGTCTCAAGAGAAAAAATGATCCTCTCCACTTCGTGATCACCTGCCACAAAGAAATTTTTATAAATAATGTAGATACACAACCTGTGTTGGGATTCACAACAATTTTCCAAAACTATCGAATGTTCACACCATCTAACATTGTTCATTATGGGAATGACAAACTACACAGACCACAAACGGTCTCTCCCTCACATATACGTGGGAACAAAATTTAAGTGAGGCTTGATGTATGGATAATCAATATCCTCTAGTTCTAGCATATAAGATAGTGTGTGGAGCATGCATACACACTTTCAGAAATGTAAAATAAGGAAAAAACACAATAGAGAAATTATGATGCGATAGAGTTTAGAAGGATCTATATGTTTTTAGTTAAGCTCTTGACTCCTTGAAGAATTTGAAGCTTGAGTATTTCTCTGGAAGTTTTCTTCAAAATAAATTGTCGCCAATCCAGGTACTGGCTTTCATAAATTGAGTGTTTGGCTTCTAGAGTTTATAGAATGTTTATGAAACATAGAAGTCACCCTCATGTTTATTTTCCAGAAATGATCTTCTTGAAGTATCAGGGGTTTGTAGTGAAGGTTCTCAAAAAAGGTTTTTCATTGTTCTTTATTAGTTTATTCCTTATGCATTCAAATTGTGAAATTTAAATCCTTTTTTTTGTTTTTCTCTATGCCTCTATATATATCTTCATTTTCTTTGGTCTTTTTTATTTCATATTTGAGGTCCAACAATAGGAGTCTTTACATCACGTGCAATCGGTCTCATACCTCGTACTGTCAAGATCTCATCTCTGAAAATGTATACAAAAAAAAATTCATTAAGTGAGAAGCATTAAAGTTAGAAAATATGACCATTAGAAAAATATCAATAATTTGACAATGTAAGGGTATCAGTAGAATGTTAATAGTAGCCTTCGCATCAGTATGCTTCAACAGTAGGTGCACATCAGAAATCTACAACTATAACCTTCCACCAGTAACCTTGCATTGGTGACCTTGTAACGGTGACCATATATCAGTAACCCTGTATCTGTGAACTTTGTATCACTAACCTTGTATCAATGATCTTGTATCGATGACCTTTTTACCAGTTACCTTGTATCAGTGACCTTTGTATCAGGGACCTTTGTATCGATGATCTTGTATCAGTGAACATTTTATCAGTGACCTTTGTATTATTAACCTTTGTATCAGTGACCTTATATCAGTGACCTTTGTATTAGTGAAATTTTTATCTGTGATCTTGTATCGGTGACCTTTGTATCAGTGACCTTTGTATCGGTGAAATTTATATCGGTGACCTTTTTATCAGTGATCTTGTATCGGTGACATTTGTATGTTAGATAAATTATGCACTATAAGATTAACCAATCATGCATTGAGAATGATATTATATGAAAATTACCCTATATAATTAGGAAACATTAATGAAACATAATTAGCATAGAATGAAAACATGGTTCTCAATTAGATGAAAACAAGATTTGGGATTATCAAAACATGATTTAGGATTATCAAAACAGGTGATACCAACAGTTATGAGGATATATTTTGGGAACATATTTAAGTATCAATAAGGCTTTTTGGTTTGAAAATTGGTGGTGGGGAGGTGGTAATTATACTTGAGGATAATTTTGTTCAAGTGATAAATTTATTGATTATATTATATTAAAAGATCCCCACATTGAGGAGGAGTTAAATTACATGACTTAGTATTGTAATTAATGATTTGTATACTATTAATGGTATATTAACACATCAAACACCATTTAAATTTTGTATTTTTTATGTATGTCATGCTTTTAACTTTATATTTTGACCCTTGTCAAAATTTTAATTTTACTATGGTCAATTGTATATTTTTTAGCATTGTATCTTTTTTATACTAAAAAATAAAATTGAACATAAAAGAAAAATTTGAACATATTATTAAAAATATGGAATACATTTTAACTCATTAAATTCACATAATTAGTAAATTTATATTTAAAATTAATTCCACAGACCAAACAAAAACGTAGGGTTTTAAAGTGAAATGTTCAATATATTGAAATGTTTTTATATATATTTTCAATTTAAAACTGATTCCAATGATCTAAATTCGATTGAATGACAGAAAAATTATTTAATTATTAATTAAAACCAGTTAAATGAAAAATATAACTATATTAATAATATATATGAAAAAATATTTTTTAATTAAAATGCCATATTTTCCCTATAAATTAAAATATTAATTTTATCTGGAAAATAAAAATATTTCATCCAAAGTAAATAATCATGTCCTCATTACAAAGAGTATGTTTATTTTTTAAAACATAACTTTTAAAATTTCCAAAAACTTGAATTAAAATGGGTTCTCCATCAATAGGAGGTAAAACTGCATTTTTAGAAAAATAATCCTTTTATCTATAAAATTTAATTTATTCTTATATAATGTCTACAAAATAAATTGGATGAATTTGAAAAAATATATTGGATATATATTTCATTAATATAATCCAACAATAGTGATTTCATTATTTTATAAATACAATTTTTCACATTTAAATAAAAAGTAGTCCTTTATATTCAATGGGGTTTTAGTTTCATTTCGTTCTGATTTGGTAATAAATGAATCATTATATAAAAATGTTTAATCCATATATTTATAGTTCAGTCAACAGTGTTCATTCCCTCCATTCATGATGTAATGGGATAACTACTATATTAAATAGTTAAATTTAGAAGTTCATTTAACCCCCATTTGGCATATCATTTATGCCTTTGAACATTGTGTTTCCTTTAAAAAAATCAGGATGTTGCACCATGTGAGTTGGGTTGTTCTTTATTGGTAAACCCAAATGATGCGATTGTGTGATTAAATACTATTTTTATATATCATGTAGCATCTTGTGATATTTATACACACCATACCCTATTTGAGCACTATGTTCCTAACCCCCCCCCATCGTCATGGGGAGGGTGTCTTTCCCGAACACATAGGTGGGAGGATGGATGGCCTCCCAACTACTCTTTTGTAGTCCTTCTTCCATGTGAGTTTTGTATGGAATGGGATATGATTTCTAGATGTTTTTTAGTTTCCTTATATGGTGGTTTTGATAGCCCAGGTGTTTGTAAGCAAGGTGGTATATAGCCCAGGTGTTTGCGGGCAAGGTGTCTTGTCTCCCATGTTCCTATGACATGAGATGTGAAATTTATTTCCATATGTCATTGTGATGAGATGTGATGTGATTTTATGTGTTTTGAGTCCCATATGTGTGTATGAGGGATGTGTTTTGTGGCCCTGGTGTCTGCGGGGTGGGCGGGATGTGTTGGGCGGCCTAGGTTTGTGCTTGCAGGTTGTGATGTGGTCTTCGGCCCATGTGTGTGCTGGTAGGATGTGTTGTGATATTCAGAAGACGTGGGATCAAAAAGAAAATTTCCATTATTAAATGAGCGGGGAATTAGTGGGAATGTGGTGTGGTGTAAAATATCATTTATGTGATTTATATTATATTTTATTAATTGGATGAAATATAAAGTGAGTGAGCCTTGGTGATGATGGGATGTTGGTTAGTATACCTGTTTAGATGTTGTTTAGTTATAATACTTTCACTCGAGTTCATCATTATTATATTTTCACATGGGAATGAGCGACATTGGGTTTCATACTGAATATACCTTTATGCTCACCCTAGTTATATAAAAATCAATTTTTATGTTTACTGGAGGATTTCATTGACCGTGATGGACATTTCTAATTTGGATATTTGGAGTTTTTTCTTTATTTCCACCTTAGTCTTTATAGTTTATGTTTTTCATTTGAAAACATTAAAATATATCATTTGTGATATATAAAATAATGGTGGGATGATTAGGGTTTATGTTATATATGTCATGGAGTTGTTCATGGTTGACTCATCATATCCCTAGATCTTATTTTCTTATAAATGAAAATGTCTCCCATATTATGTGATATTTGTACCATTGGTTATAGTATCTAAACTTGGGCCTAATAGATGTAGTAATCATGGTTCATTATCTCTATTTCTTCATTTCCATCATAAGAGGTATAACATTGGAGGGAGGGGGTCGTGACAGAATGGTATTGAGCTACTGGTTGAGAGGTAGGGTGGATTTCAGAGTTGGGCATAGTGTGGAATGCATGAGATGGAAGGGAAACCATGTAAGATGATATTTTCATATGTAATAGGATAGGGAAGACCAGCTAGGACCTGGGATTTTAGTCCCCCGTGAGATCTAATGTAAGGACATTAAGCCTACCAACCCACAAAGTGAGGCAGCACTGCGTGATGGGTAAACACCTAGGAGAGTTACATGGATCATGATGAATTCTATTATTATTTAAAAAATTTCATGTCATGAAGTTAAAATTAATTAATATGATTCATGAAATTTTATATTTGTTTATTTAACTTTCTCTCTTGCTATTATTGTTAATAAATTTTTGATGTCTGATGAACTATTCTTATAATAAAAAATAAATAATACAGTGATTGTTAACATGGTTGAATTTTTTTCTGTAACATTTTTGTGGATAAAATGACTTGTTTTCCATCCTATTATACCTTGATTCATTATAAATTGGACTCTGATTCCTTTTTTTTTATAATTTTATAACTATATTTATTGTTTTTATAATGTTTGAAATTTATATAGAATCATAAATAGATTATTTTGTTTTGATAAAGTATTTAAATATTGGAATCCTTATGAAGTATGTAACCTCAATGTATTCTTTACAATATCAGGATAAAATAGATTATTTTGATGCTGTGTATAGAAGTTTCCGAGTTTCCATTTTTGTTAATATATCATGTATTTTTTTTTAAAAAAAATTCAACAACATGTGTTGTCAAACTATTGTGAAACATGGTTTTAATATTTAAAATTTCAAAATATCTGAAAATGAACATCATGGTTAATGATAATTCATTAAATTTGGAAACGATTACAAGAATAAATAGATCCTTTATTTCACATGATTCTATATCTGTATTATTGATATATCCATATGGTGTAAGAATGTGTTAGGGTAGAAATTTTTGTAAAATATATTTTTAATTTTTTTAAAATGATAAGAACGATTTATAGTAACTTGATGAGACATATAACTGATTAAATGTTTGAAAATATTATTTTATGGCTGTTATTATTTATTATATAATTAAATATCCTTACCACACATGTTAAATACTTATATAGTTTTTCATGGGATTCATGTCTGATGTTGAAATAATTTTTTTGGGATAAACGGGAAATTATTATATGATGGATTTGAGAATGAATAATGTTTAATATGATATATAAGTGGAGACATGTTATCCTGATTTCATTATAATGTAATATTTTTATGAAAATTGAAATGGTTAAATAAATTTTTTATTGACTATGATAAATTAGGAAACATTGTAATACAACATGTGTAGTTCAAATTTTGTTGTCTGAAATCATCTTTTACGTTGTTAATTTTGAAAATATGTTGTTTAAGTAATGTATCATTTTAATTGAACACAAGACATAGCCTGTGGAATTTCTCTTATGAAGTTGGAATTTTTTTTAGTAGTAATAATATGATCTTATAATGTGTTGTTTAAGAATATTAAACATGGAATTTGATATGAACTGTGTACAGTATTGTATTTATCTTGGATGCGTGTTATAAATATTTAAAGTGGAAGGAATAGTATTTCAAAAAAAATAATCCTTGAATCTTGTGTATTGTTTGTTCTTACATTCTTATCACTTAATTGATATGTTGATTTTCCATGGATGTAGAAGTTGAGGGAAACCATGTTTTGCTAATATTGTTTTAGATAATGAGACCCATGATACGACTACTTGTTTAAACTCACAAAGTATTATATAGATAATCAATTATATGTATTTGATGAACCATTTCCCCATGGTAAATGTAAAATTGTGTGAATTTACCCATGCTAAATAATGAGTTGATGTAGTATAAACACATCAGTAATTATGGAAGATGAAATTTGTTTCTTCTATGTGTGATTTTTCTTGTTGTGATTCATCACATGACATGTTGTTTGAAAACCTTCATGTAAAAAATGTGTGGTAAACCTCATCCCTAACTGGGACGTGTTATACTTTTGTAGGATTAATACCATGAGGGCGACTTAGTGCCACCCAATGTGGATAATACCATGATGTGGGAGATGGAGTTACTTGATTTTTGTGCTTGGTGCATTGTGTGTGATGATAATTTTGATAGTTCATTGGGGATGTGTTGAGGATGGGTTTGAGGATTTGGTTATGTGAAAATGGTATTTCCCATTTGAACATATATTGGCACGTTGATGTGGAAGTGTAATGTGTATAGTGAAATTTTTGTTGGATGTGATGTTTTCCGAATTGATATGATATATAGTGATGGTGATGTGTGGTGGATGAGATTTTTTCTTGTTATGGTGAGAAGGGTTTTGTTATTATCTGGTGTGATTATGTTGACCAAATACCGCAGCACCCATAAAAACAATTAATAACCTAATCTAATAAATAAAATAAATTTGTTATTTTGGAAATTGTGAAATTAATGAAGATGGTATTGACTCCCTATATAAATATCTATTTGTTTTGATAAATGATGTTATCGAAATGTTTGGATATTATATGGTTTATTGGGTTTTACTGATTGATTTTATGTTGATGACATGTGCTATGAAAAAAAAACCTATGTTGATAGGGAAACTATTTCCCCACATCAATATTGTTATAATATGAATCATTTTTAAACCGTGTATGTGAGTCAGTTCCAAACAAAGAGAACAATATAATGCTATTGTGGATGGGTTCCTTTTACTTGTATTCTTGTGGTTTCTCTATCTATATTAAGACATGTTTGCTAGTTTGTAGAGGAATTATAATTGAAACTCCAGATTGTAATGACATGATCCAATGAAAAATATAAATTTGAAATGTTGAACCACTTGATGTTCTTACACACACATTCTCATGGTAATTAATGTTTTAATGAAACACATGGAAGAATTTTAAAATTGTATAAGGTGGTTTTATTACAATCTCATTTCATATTTGTGATGCATTCCATATGATGATTCAAGTTTTCTAAATCCAAGGTTAATTTGTTCTAATATTAACATGATAAGATCATGCTAGAGTTTGGTATGTAGAATGCAATAAATTTGGTGAAGGCATGAAACCATCCAATTGATTTATGTTTTCTTCCGAATTATTTAGAATAAAAATTGGGTTTACAAAAAAAATTAATATTGTTTTCCTAAATAGTATTTTTAAAAATACTGTGATCTAAAAATGACTTAAAATTAGGTTTTGACCAAAATATGTTTTTTGAGACTACTTAATTTGTTTTTTAAATATGTGATTTTACATGGAAATGAATTTTATAGTTTTCTTTCAAACTTAACCTCTTTGAAAATAAATTTTTGAGATACATATCTGGAAATTAAAAGATAATTTTTAAAATCATGCATGTATTTTGAACTCATACACCAATATGAATTAATTAAATTTAAAATATAATATATATATGTTTGTTAAACAATTATTACTCATGATTGATAATCTATATTATTACTCATTCCTGATAATCTATATGTATGATTGGGTTGTTGTCTGAGAGGTATCTCCACTAGAAGATTATGTTTAATGTATTTTGTATATTTGAAAATCATTCACCTATAGATATCATGTTCCAAATATATCATGAAGCATGAGAGGTATCTCATGGGATGGTTGTTCATACACTTCCCCTATTTTTACGATTTTGGTTTTTATTTAAATGGGTGAGAGTAGTTTTTGAGGTGACTGATGTAATGTCCAAGACATTCCAGACCATTACATTGTGAGAAATCATGTGGCTAAGGTGTCTGAGTGTTGTTTGAGGTGTTTTTTTGACATATGATTCATTCAAATAGTGATTCTTCTCTAGAGATTACCAATTTTAAAGGTTTTACAATGGTGGATTACCTGGGTTGTCGCTCACTGGTGGTGGCTAATTGGTAGTTCCTCATTGGCGGTGCGTCCCTGGCAGTCACCTGCTAGTGGTGACTCACTAGCAGTGCCTCACTGGTGGTCGATCATCTAGAGGTGTCTCAAATAGTGTTATCCCACCTAGTGGAGAATTACTAATGGTTGTAGTAATTTTATCATAGAGGTCTCTCATCCAATAGTGCCTCTCCCAATGGTCACTCATCCTCTAGTTCCTCACACATCAGTGTCATGCCCAGAGATTTCCCGCCGAACAGTGCCCCACCTAATGGTGGTCCGTAAGAGGTACCTCATCAAGAATCAGTTTCCAAATGAAGAATAGTATATAGTGCTTCCGGCTTATTTGATTTTTTACCTTTATATAATTTATTTAATGAAAAAACATATAAAGCCTTATTTAAAAGGCTTTATGGCCAATTCATTGATGGAAAGTCCTATCATTATATTCCTATGATGCTAGGGCATTTTTTTGGTCAAAATATTTAATCACAACTCGATCATCCTTTAATGGAACCTAAAAATTGTATCTAATATGTAAATATATTTAAATATTCTAGAACCCGATATAAAATTTCCCCGTTGTTCTTCATTATTTTCTTTATCTTTGTATGGGACACCCAAAATTATGCTTCCCATATGAGTTGTGCATCCAGGCTGTAGCAGTTGTCATGATTTTTCCTAGAGGTTCTCCTCTACATGTGTGCCGCAATTTTTTAGAAGATAAGATGTTCCAATCATCTATTCTTCCATGCAGGGGTCTTCTATGTTTATCTTTATGTGTATCAAGCGAGATGGGTCTATAATTGTTACATATTGTGGACATGGTTTCATCCAAATTAATAATGTAAATAAACTAGTTACAATTTAATATAAAGGGTATGAGATATTTGAATTATAATGTTACAGTTTAATAATTGTTTTAATTTATTTGATATATTTATCATATGGGGGAAATGCCTGGATGAAAACCGAATCTGTTTATTGCACGATTATTTTCCAAAATCTCAATTTTTAAATCATAATTTTTTTGATTGAATGATATAAACATAAATAATTAAATTATTACGCTCATATATTAGGTTAATTAAATGGATACCCTTGAATCTAATGGTAATTGTGTAAACTACCATAAATCATGAAGTTGAAATTTAATAAGGTTTCCTTTTCACAAATATAAAAATATGGTGTGTTCGGATATATGTTGTGATGCATGGAATGTTTCTGGTTTATGTGTGTGGGATGGGTGTAATGTGAAGTAGATATATATTTTTTTTGTGGGGGAACTGAATCACATATGGTTGTATTGTGGGGCTGTTATGGTCATGGTTATACAACAGGGCTCTATAACGGTTATAGTGTGGATGTGAAGCAAGGATCTAAAAGGGAATGTGGCTGTAAATTAATGATGATGTGGGATTACTTGGAATAGGGTAATGGGTTGTTTTGTGGTGCTAGTTTATATGTCTTGGTTATTGTAATCTATGAAATAATTAATGTTTCAAGGAATGTATTGAACTAAAATGAAATATCATTTCTAGGAAAGAATATAGAAACCATGGTAAATTTGAAAAGGAATGTGGGAAGAAATAATGAATGAATAATAACATTCTGGAATTTAATGAACCAATGTGTAGTGAATATGGTATTATTAGACATTTTTTAAATATATTAAGAAGGTAATTGTTGATTAAACTAATAAGGTGACTTGTGGGTTTTGTTCTGTGTGTATGGGGTATTTTTTATGTCTTTCGTAGTGATGATTTTAGAACATCAGAGTTTGGTAGTTCCTGGATTGTAAACACTTGGGATGGGACTATTCCATTCAGTACTATATTTATATATCTTGTATGTTCATGAGATTTTTATACACACCCACCCTAGACTATCAATATGTGATGAACAACCCCATTTAAATGAGAGAGGGTGACTTTGGAAAAATCTCGGTGGGAGGATGGATGTCTAGCCACCTGCTCTTCCTTGTTCCATCTTCCAGGTGAGGTAGGTATGTCATTATCATTGACTATAATATGTCTATTAGTTTCTATAGATATGTTTTGTGATATCCAAAGTGTTTGTGGGATTGATGGTTTATAAACCCGGTGTTTTGGGTAAGGTGACTTATTTCCTATGTGTCTTCCAGACGAGATGTGATGTGCTTCATTATGTATATTTGTATTGAGATGGGATGTGTTGTGAGTCCCAAGTGTCAGCACGAAAGATGAGTTTTTTGGTCTAGGTGTCTTCAGTAGGGTTGTATCGTGATATTCAAAAGAGGTGGGATCTCCAGGACATTTTTTGTTGGGGAAAGAGCAGAAAATCAGTGGGAATATGGTGTGGGGTACCCTATAATTGCTGTGCTTTATACTATAATATATTACAAGGATACATTATTTATCTATTGATCCTTGGTGATGTTGGAATTTTTGGTATTATACTTGTTTAAATGTTGTTTGGTTTAACTAGTTTCAGAAGAGTGCATTAGAATTCACTTTTCACATGTGTAAAATAGAACTTGGTATTCATATTTTGTGTACCTATATGTTCACCCTACATATATATATACAATTTTCAGGTTTCCATGTGTATATTTTGGACTTTTATAGAAATTTTTACTTAGGACCTTTGGATTTATTATTCTCATTCCACCTTAGTTTATTCTCATTTGGACTTTCAGTTATTGACTTTTATATGCTTTATTTTTTATTTTTACATGCATTGGGAGATGCTTTGAAATTATTTCATATATGTTGTGGAGTTTCATTCGGTGGACTGATCCAATCTCCAAATAATTTTTCTTTTAAAGTATAGTGCCTCCCATATTGTTTGATCATTGTACCATTGGAGATAGTATCCAAACTAGGGCCTACTATAAGCAGGACTGAGGGTTCATTATATCCATTTCTTCATTGCTAGATCATGAGGGGTATATTTGAAGGGAGGGGTCTTGATAACTATATAAGGGATACCTTCGACTATTAATAACATTTTTAAATATAAAAATTATATATTTATCAGATTTTTTTTACGTAATAAATAATTAAACTAAATTTTTGTAAGATAATTATTCAAGAATTGATTAATTAAAGGAAATATCAAATAAATGATATTAAAAAATTATAAAATAAATATAATATGAGATTATTAATAAAATCCATGGATTTATAGATGAATATAACCTTTTGTGATGTTTTATATGTTTTTAAAAATTTATCTATTTGATATGATATTTCGAAAAAGTAAATTATTGAATTGTGTCAAAATTGACATTATTGATATTTAAAATAACAATAATATTTTTTAAATGATAAAAAATTTACAAAACTCTATATTTTATCCAATTAGTTCTATTAAGTCTATAAATGTCATTAATTTATCATTTATGATTATTTTTTAATGTTATGGTAAATATTATAACCAATAATTAGTGAGGATTTAATGAGGTTAAATATTGGTAAATGCAAAAAGATATGGATAAAAACATATACAAAACTTATATAATATTTGTTTTATTACGTTTATTTACCCAAAATCAACATATATTCAAAATGAAATCATATTAGACACTATTTTAATAGAAAATAAAATTATATTAATTTAATATTTTTACAAATTCCAAGAGGGGCCCTCACCTCTTCTAGGAAAAGGAACACATTATTCTCTTTTATTGACACTTAAAAATATAATTTTTTACAATATCTTCAAAAAATAAATTCATTGAATTACTAAACTCATTCTAGTTGCATCTATTTCCATAACAACCTTCGTAGAATTTTTAATGTGTCAATCCAAAGAGAATATCTTAATAAGATATATCATGTTTAATTACATGTACATATTTTATTTCTTATTCAACATCCTAAAAATTTAATTCAACCTAGTTGAAATAATAAAACTAGTATCCTAAATATAAAATTATTTTATATTGTTTTTATAAACATCATAATCCATCACCACAACCATTAAATGGGAATGTAATTAATTGTTCCTGTGTACAGAAAACTACCACCTCGCAAACTGATATAATTTTTTTTCCATCACTGTCACTCAAGACAAGTTTTAATTATGGAATTAAAGATCATATATGATATTAATTATTATTTATAATTATAAATGAAAATATATCATTAATTTTCATTCTGTCCCATGAACATGAAAATGATAATGTCATTTATGCATATGTGTGAACTATCACCTCCACGAAGCAATGTTATTCATTTTTTCGACACCTCGTAGAACATATTATATATAAAATAATATTAAATTATTAATATGATATTAATTATATTACTATAATTATGGAATTTAAATATAATAATTAACATTTTACATGATGATTATTGAAAAATGGATGTGTTACTCATGCATACGTAAGGCTTACTGACTCTGTAGTTGTAAGATAGATCTTTTTTTCATATCCTTATACAATGGATGTATTTTAAATTATAATTATGCATAAATGTTAATATTATATAATGAATACTATTATAGATATTATTTACTAATTAAAACTGAGATTATAGACATCATAACAATGTAATTTTGGACTCAAGTATCCAATATTATCAAAACATGCAATGCTAAACTAAATATTAATGTAATTATTATTAATTTTTAATAAATGATATAAATGGAATGATAAACTTTAAAAATTTAGTAAAAAAAGTAAATATCTATCCTATTATTATTATTTATGATGATAAAGAACATATTCGATGAGTCCGACTCAAGGTAAGTAAATTTTTAACTAAAATCTTCATTTATTAATGATTTATTTTCAATATGTTTCTCTTACATGAATATGTGTTTAAAATTGGAAAGTTTGACTGAAAATTAATGGAAATTAATTTTTTATAATATTAATTTTCTAATATATTAATAATATAATCGTTTTAATGTTTTATGTAATGGTCTTTACTTAAAAAAGCCTTATTTAAAGTTCCCTTCTCAACTATTTCTACAAAATTCCAGGGGAATGTTTTTTAAATTTTATAGTATGAGTGGTTTCCCATGAATTAATGATGATTTAGTACATTAAATTTTTATTTATACTTTTTTTAAATTATATTGGAATAAAATGGTTTCACTATTAATTGCATTGTTTTTATATTTTAGAAGCAATCTTTTACATGAAAATTGTATTATAGTTAATGAAATTGTTTTTATCATGTTCTTAAAGTATTTTTCAATGGTTTAATTAAGTATTTGTTCTTTCTATATTTTTTATTATTGGTTGAGACCATATTATATGAATATATGATGAGTGATCCCAATTATAGCACAATATATGATGGGTTGAGGCCATTATTTCACAAGATATGATGGGTCAGACCCATTATAGCTCTCCAATGCATTGGGTACTCTAGAGATTGAAATTTTCCATAAGTTTATTTCATTTATCTTGGTGAATGTATGTTTTATATGGAAGTGACGTCCCAAAAAACCTAAATTATTTTTATATTCATTTTATTGAGTTTTTATGAATATTTTTTTAATATATTTTCATGTTTTTATGAGATAATTGGTTCCATTATTTTTATTTTTCTTACTTTTTTTATAATACCATGTTTTGAAATTATTTTCAAATGGTTAAGAATAAGAGAGACATATATGTATTAAGGAATAAAATTGTGATGATATTTTATGAAAGGAAAAAAAATTATTTTAAAATGGGTTCCCTTGGTGAAAAAAGGACATTGAGTAATTATATCCACTTGTAATTTATGGGTTTACAATGAATACATTTGTCCTAATTATATAAAAATATCGAAAAAAAATTTATTTTTCAAAATAATCGGGAGTCCCATTTCAAAATAACTATAATATAAAATGTTTAATGTCAAGTCCTTAAAATTGGTATTATATTCGGTTTTAGAATACATTGAAGGTAAGGTTGTTTTATTATGAGTTTCGGATTTCATCATGAGTTTATTATTTTCTGGTTTATAATTTTTTTTAATTTCATAAAAACCATTTTTAGGATTTAAATAATTAACTCTTAAGATTATTAATGATATTTTTGAGGATATTTTTTTTGAGGTAATTATGTGTTATTGCTTTTTGTGTTGAAAAATGAATAGTATAAGATAAACATTGAGGTCAAACCATGTTACCATTATTTTTTTTGGAATTTATCATATTTATGGAATTTGTTAATAATTATATTGCTTTGTAAATAGGAAAACTAGAAGAATGGTTGACGACCCAACACACCCAGAAATGCTGTGTCAATCGAACCAACAACCAAAGGGTAACAAGGGTGCATCACCAACCACTAGAATACAATATGTCTAAGTCAGTATGTATTTAATATTTTAGTTAATTGAAATGATTGATGTAGAATATTTTTATTTTGGGAAAATATGAGTTATCCAATAGATAACCTTATGCTCGGTAAATTAATTATTGATTATGTGATTAGTGTAATTTTGGAAGACAATTGATATTATGGGAACTTTATACTATTAATGTAAATATTATACTAAATTTTTTTTGGGGGTAGTAATGGTTTGATTCCATTTTATAGGGAAATATTATTTATGGTTATTTTGGTTATTTATTGAAATTACTAACATATCTTCGTGAATATGTGATTTTGTAAATTACGTTATGGTATGAGACATTAAAAATGACTATTTTTATTTTTTTGATAAAGCTTAAAACTTATATTGGAAGATTATGTGATGAAACCCTAATGATTTTTGGGTTTTAATGTTAATATATATTGATTTTGGGGAATTTTTTTGATTTCTATTTGATGAATGGTCTATGTTAAACTTTTGTAATTACTGTGGGATTTTGGATATTGAAGTAGTTTTTTTGTCACATAATGTTTATTATTTATATGGGATTATCTTTTCTTGTACTTAAAATTTTTGTTTTTGTGAATTTATAATGATAGGATAAATATATATTTAATCTTTTTGTGAATTATTTAATTCTCTATAATTTGATTCTACTGCTATAGGAATGAAAAATTATTCTTGAATATTACTAATATATAAAAAATATGAGTTTGTGGTGGAAAATGACTAATGGATTAATCAATATATATCATGTATTCATTCAACCTTTTTTATTTTTCAAAGTAATAAATAAATTCTTAAGCACCCTGAAAATGGTCAAAAAAATGTTATCAGTTTAATTTCCATACTACGAAATAAATCACATTTTAACCCATTATAGACACCTGTTTTTTATTGTTAACTTTCTCATGACCATGTTCACTCTATCTGTGCTTTTGATCATGAGTGTATGTTTTCTCTTCCATGTCAATTTTTTCCAACATGTAACCCCATTATATGTCTTCTTATGTGACCTTTCTTACTTCCCTTTCATTCATACAATGTTGATGTTTTATTTATCTTTTCTTTCTGATATTGGATTACAACAATGATATTTATGAAACTAAAACCACTAGTATTTTATCCCAAGTTCAAATTTCCATGAAAAAATTTATTAATGGTGGTGATATTGTAACATCAAATAATTTTATAAAAGAAACAGTATGTTCAATAGTGTATAGGATGTGCCACACCGAGTTTAAATGAACAACTAAATATGATTATTTAAATTTCAGTATTATAACCTAGCCATTAAAATGAGGTGTATGAATTTGATGAAATAAAATATGAAATTAGTGTTTACATATGTTTATATAATTAATTAATTTTTGGCCAAATAATTATAAATGAAGTGAAAACCATTTTGAAATTAAATGGAAATGATTTTTGAAAAATAATTTAAATAGGAATAAGCATCTTCATAAAATAATCAAGTCAGTAGTTTTAGATTATATTAATGAGATTTTAATAATTTATTTTCTCTATTGATTAAAATCCATCATATGTGGTTTAAATAAATGACATAAGATCAAATCCAATTTTTTGTGTAAATGAATTACTTTTTAAAAAATCAAGTTTTACCGCCTTTTGATGGAGCACTTATTTTAGATCTAGTATGGGTAATTTTTTAAACAATATTTTACAAAATAAATTTAATATTTCAATTTTCAATATAAACATTTACTTTCGTAGAAATTTTGATATTTTTGGGATAAATTTTATTTCTCGATGAATAGTGAAAAATAAGGTAATGTAATTAAAAAATGGTTTTTAAGGACATTTATATATAGTGATTAATTTTATATTTGGATGGTTTTAAATAATAATTAGACAATTTTTTTATTAATTAATAAAATTTATATCATTATAATATATTTAACCTTGGATTTGGTTATAAAAACATCTCAATATTATGAATGTTTTCTTTTTGAAAAACACATTTTCTTATTCTCTTAATGGGATTGATTTTAAATTAATTTTCGAAAATAATGATTTTTTTCTGAAACATGTATTTAAAATTTTTAATTATATGTTCTAAATATTTTAAATTAGAATCTTTTATTTTTGGATACTATAAATAATAACATTAGTAATAATTTTTCCATGGTTAAAGGTTAATTATGTAATTAAAGGTGCAAATAATATTATAAATATTATAATATTTTGCTAACACATGACCTAATTTTATTTTATTAGTATATTTTATCTATAAGAATTAATGTACTATTAATGTAAGCATTTATGGCCTTTGGGATGAGAATATAACCATTATAATTTTATATTCCAAGGAAACTAAATTTGGACACAATTGTTTCTTTTCACAAGTGAAATAATTTTAACAGGGAATTATATAGGGGATATATTCTGATATAAATATTAATTTGAAAGATAAATGATTATTTTTATCATTATTTTATTTTTGATTTTTTTGGAAGAAAGTATTAAATTAATTGATTTCACAATAGTGATGCAGTAATTGTTTAATTAAAGGAAATATCAAATAAATGATATTACAAATACTAAAATAAATATAATTTGAGATGATTAATGTAATAAAATAATTTTTTAGATACATTTTACCAGTTAGTGATTTTTTATATGTTATATTATAATTTTTATGGTATTATTAAAAAGTATCATAATTAATATTGAAAAAATCCTTATTAATGATATTTTAATATAAATAATAGTTTATTAAATGTTATAAAATTTATAAAAATTTTAATTTTTGGGTAATGATTTGTATAACCCTTAAAATTTCATCAATAACTCATTTTTGGTTTGTTTTTAAATTTATTGTAACTATATTAATCCTTAAACAATGAAAATACAAATAGTCAGGATAATAGTGAAAGAGGTTAAATAATGTCTAAAGACAAGCAATATTAAACAATATATTCTAAAAACATATCTGATTTTCATTAGATTATTCTTTTTATACCCAAAATAATTATATATTTTAAATATATCAGTTTGGGACAATTTTAATTAATTATTAATTTATATTAATCTAATATTTTGAAAAATTGCATGAGTGCCCCTCCTCTCAGCTATAAAAGAAAATACATTATTCTATTTTCATCATATATCGAAACACATTTTTCTCTTCCATTATCATAACAAATAAAATTTGTGAATCCCTCCCCACATTATAGATTCATTATTACAGTCATAACACCCTCCTTATAAGTTCAAAGGTGTTAATCATATGAGATTATCTGAAGAAGATGTATCATTTTTAATTTTGTGTTTCTATTTTATTTTTTTCTTACACTTCCTTTATATTAAATTCCAAGATTATCATATAATAAAAAAATTACCTATAATATTCTGAGCTGTTATAATTTTAATATAATCACCTAAATTAGTCTCCACTTCTAATAAATGGGAAAACAATGAATCATTCATCTGTACGGTGAAGTACCGCCACACGAACCCATATAACTCATTTACCATCGCCATCCCTCATGACTAGTTATAATTATGGAAATAAAGTTTATATATAATATTAAAGATATATTTATAATTATTAACGAATGATATATTATTTAAATAGATATCCTTCCATACAAAAAAAATTATTATAGCATTCACGTGTACTTGTCAATTATCACCTCCACGAAGCGACGCGATTCATTTTTTGTCACCACATCACTTAGATAAAATATATAAATTTATTTAAATTAATAACATTATATTATTTATATTATTCAGATTATAAATGATAATATAATACTTACCTTCACTTTATAATTATCATAAAAAAATGGAAATGTTACTCAGGCATACGTACGACTTACCATCTTCGTGACTGTAACATGGTTAATTTTTCAAATCAAAATTAAATATATGGATTTAAAATTATAATTTACATATAAAATTGAATACTAGGTCATTAATATTATTATTTATATGATTCAATAAGGACCAACTTTACTATAGACATCTTACCATTGTCTTTTTTACTCATGTAACAAATATCATCAAAACAACTGACAAGAAATATAATAATTCCGTAATTATAATAACATGTTAATAAGGGATATAAAAAGAATAATAAAACTAAAAAGTTTATATTTTCATTAAATAATTACACAATTTTTATTATTTAGTATCATAAATAACATATATGATGGGTCTGACTCAAGGTAAGACACTTTTAAACTAAAAATATAATTTTTATTGTATTAATGATTTATTTTCTAAACAGTTCTCATTTATGTAAAATTTTATTAATTGGAATTTGAGAATGTATTTATATGGACATGATTTTTTTTAATTTTTTTTTCTAATTTATATATAATTGAATCATGGTAACATTTATCTTAGAAGAATTTATTTTAAAAACCCACATTTTAAGTTCCCTTTACATCTTTTTCTACAAAAGTCATGGGGAATATTATCCTATCTTATTCCGCATGAGTGGTTTCTCCTGATTTCAAGGTTATTTATTACTTTTATATTTTATTTTTGTGTTTTCTTTTTCCTTTTATAATAATGTTTTTTCATTGCGATGTTCGTGGTTTTTATATAATAAATGTTATTTTTACCAGAAAATGGTATTTTGATATATGAAAATTATTTTTTTCATGTGTTTAATAGAGTATTCAATAGTTTTATTCATGATATGATCTATTTAATTTTTTTTATGGGTTTAACCCATTATATATCATGATATTATGGGTGATACCCATAATATGTCATGATAAGATGGGTTGAGCCCATTATAGCTCATGATATGACATGTGAGCCATATTATAGCTCTCAAATGAACTAGGTACACCATAGATGGAATTCACTAATAATGTTATTCTATTTGTAAAGATGATTTTAAGAGTTATATGATACTGATGTTCCAAGGAACCTTTATGTTTCTTCTATTCTTGGTAATTACTTTTTAAGATAAGGGTTTTAATGGGTTTTCTTGTTTTAACTGAACTAATTGTTTCCATTCATTTTTATTGCATACTGATCTTTTGTGATCATCCCATGTTTTGGATGGTTTCCATATGGTTAATGGAGATTAGGAACATGGATTATTTCATTGATAATATTTTGATGTCATTTCACGAATACAAAAACATTTTTTATTTTAAAACTTTTTCCCTTGGTGACACACATATACCGATTATATGTGTCCACATGTAATGTAAGGGATTTCAGTGTAGAGGATTATATTAATTCTATAAGAACCTATAACTAAAAACTATATTGGAAAAGAATTTTATTTTTAGTTGTGAAATAACAATTATATGTTAATTTTATGTCTGGGTATGTACATGTGATCCACAATGTTCAAACACCTTTAAAACCGTATCATTTGTTAACAAAAGCTACTGTAGGAATTTTGGTATTTCAGAACACTGTGGTTGAGGATTTTAAGAATAATATATAAATATATGCCTTTAGTTATCTCATTTTGGATTTACAATCCCCCTCTCTAACCCTAGATGAACCTTATACCTCTACTAACTCTCTTGTGGTACCTTGATGTGTCCAAACAACATAGACCTAATAGTCAATGCCTCATATCAAGTTATCTTCCATCTTATCCCTTCATACCCATTTACATTGTCCTTAACACATATGAAAAATAAGTATTTATAGAGTTACACTATTCTAGTATGAGTATTTGATAAATAGTTGAAGGTGGTTTCCATGATTATGTTCTGGTGGACTCTCCTTTGGATTTGGTGGTGGTTTTTTCTCGATTACATGTTCTTTCTTGATGAATTTATATACACTAATCAAGGAAAGGGATCTAATAAATAACCATCAATTATATTCATGTCTTAATTAAATATGTTATATTTTTTTATAAAATTGGATGAAATTGATTTAATAAGGGATTAATAAGGAAAGGGAATCAGAAGTTGTTTTATTAATCAATAATAATGAAAATTATATGAAATAAAAATAATTATTTCATTCCATGGTTTAATTTATTCATTATAATTTTTCAAATGAAATATAATGATTTTGATATTATTAATTAATGAATTTAATTATAAATTAAATCGCATGATATATCAGAATTTTTTTTGATTTCTTTAATCCTATAAATTAATACAAAATGAATTTTATTTGCATGTAGTAGTGTTATCCAATTTTTATCATATTACAAGAATTGTTTATAATTATATAAGTTAATGAATTTAAATGAGAATAATAACATTTTCAAGATAAATAATATTTTATATGTTTAATTTGAATGAACGGTTGGATTTTTAAATCAGTTTTCGATCTTATTTTATGGTACATCTTGTTGTTTACTAAGATTGTGTGATTTGTGATAATATTTGTATACATAACATGGATTATTTATTTATTGGTATAAAATTTTTAAAACCATTTTATTATAATTAATTGAAGAGGAATTATAAATTTTTGTGCACTATATATCGGTTTTGAGTATATTAAATATTCATTGAATGAATTCCCACATTTATGGTTAGTTGTGGTTTTCCATTCCATTCCATTTTCTTTGGACAAAAATCTATGGATAGTGAAACATTTCATTAAATTTGGATTTATATTTTTTTTTATAATGAATAAATTTATGGTTCGAAATCGCATAATTCTTTGTTGTGTGATTCTTGAATTATTTAATTTTACAGCCATAACCCCAACATAAATGTGAGGAAAATTAATTTAAAAAGTATTTTATCTCTAGTTATTTATATCCTTGTTTTGTATATGATTTCTTTTTTGGGTAATGTTGATTATAAATGGGTTAGGGGCATGGAAAATTATTTTCTTTTTATTAATTTTATGAGTAAATGGTGGAGATCTTGAGATATTGTGATTTTTTTGTTAATAATGGAGAGAAAAATATTATTTTATGTATAAAGGTGTGGGAAACCAATAAGATTAGGGGAGTTCAGATTTGGGATTTCTCATTGATAAGATTAATCTATAATGAAGCTTATTAAATGGCTAGATTTATTGGTTATCATTACATTATAAGTATCCAACTAATTGATAGAGATTTTTGTTATACACTTTAAGTGATTTTTTGAATATGGATATTTGGAAAAGTCCTACTATACCAAGATGATTATGAAATGATAATCAAACTTATATATGATTTGGGACTATTCATGGTTCTCTCAATGATGATTAAATAGTTGATAATTTAATATAAATAATTAATAGTTTTATCGACACATAGATTATGAATATTATAAATGTTTATCATGGAGTAATATGAACTAATTATTAAGCAATTAATTAATATTAGTATTTTTTTCTTGTGTGATATTTTATGATGTGGATATTAGCAGTGCCATGTGTTGGTCATGTCTAATGATAGATATAGAAAAGTATAAGGATTTATTTATCCCATAAATTGATTTCTATGTGATATTGTTTATATATTTTTTTATTTCATATGCAACACCACCTATGTCTATTGGAAAACTAATATGCTAATGTTTTTAGGGTAGTTCATTCTCCGTCATTCATGGCAGTGAGGAAACAAATTACTGAATTCTCCCTCTCATCCCACTTAATATGGATATAGCTATGAGTAGGCATATCTCATGATATAATGGATTATGGTGTATCATATATTTACCCAATATATGACCACTCTTGGATAATTATACATTTATGTGTTGGATATAATGGATAAAGGTGTAGATCATACTTGAATTCAGTCATTTTCTCTAAATTTCCATAGGTTTACATGATTGGGATGTAATGGATTGATTTATAATGTATTTACTTGTGATTTATTGAATTTATAGAATACAATTGGTTTAATATGGTATCATGATGATCATGAGATGGAAATTTAGACTGATGTCAACATGTTATTTTGGCCCCTACATTGGACTGTGGTAGGTATGTTCAAGGCCTGACTCACAACATGGATAACGTAGTTATTGAATTGATGAGTGTAATAAGTGTGGAATTTTTGCATCATAGTGAAAAAATAGTGGATAAGTGGAAGTGAGTCACCATATTATATATATAGAAACACTCAGGCACACATTATTTTGATATAAAATTGTTCTTATTCTATGAAGTACATGGTATTTGAGGTGTGGTTAGGATGGGGATCTTGTTGTTCTTATTTATGTGATGAGTTAATATAATTATTTTATTCATAGGGCTTTAGTATTTAATCATTGACATATATTTATGAGGTTTTTATCTAGGATCCTATATAGAATACATTTTTTTATCACACTACATATATATATATTGTGTTTTGGTCATATTGATTAGGTTCATGAAATTACAATCTATTATGAGTTGTTAGGAAACAATCATGAGTTACTAGGATTTTCACTATCCTCCTAGTCTCACTTATATTTCATGAACATTTCCTTTTATTTTATGCAGTAAATTTCATGTATTGGGATTAACTCTATTTTTCTCAAAATTTATGTTGGTTATTTACCCATATTATATTTTATTCCTTATACTATATAGATAGTAATGCCTCTCATGTGAGTAATTAATAAACCCTTGGAGCTGGTCACCAACCAATGGTAAATTGGAGGCAATCGTTTGGAATAATCAACTAATATCCCTTTGGATATCCCAATTTTGTTACAATATGAGTTAGTGTGTCATGAAAAATAAGTATCAAATGTAATGAAAATAATGTACCATCAATCATTAACCTGATAAACCACCCAAGCTGACACACCAAAAGGCCTGATGCACATTCCTGTTCACCATAAACTATTGATAATCACCTAGGTATCAACACACATATCCTTTGTAACTATTTAACACTAAACAAAAACATTTCACATTTAAAAAATGCATATTTTAAACATATAAAGTACTTAAAAGATGAAAAGTAACACAACCATGAGTCGTAATAGATAAATGATAAAATGTTATTCCCAAAAATAAACGCGCACCATGTTTCTATGTGAACCTTCATCACTTCGACAGAAACCCACCACAAAGAGACATAGATCAAGAGGAGTCACCGTAAAATACATCACATTTCACCTTACATAAATCCTATAAATTAGGGTCTATATACACTAAAGCGAATATACAGTGTACGAGGTGAACATCCTGTAGGATACCTTTACAAATTTATATAGTTGTTATCAACATAAAATCATTGTCTATATTTGTTATGAAAATGATATTTTATAAAAAATTAACTATAAAACAATTACTAAAAATAAATATTTTTCCCTATAAAACATTTCATATTCAAATAAACAATTAATATGACAAAAAGATGGTAGATAAATAGACGGAAATAATAAAACCATTCATGTTGACTCCTAGGATTGAAATATCAGTATCAAATCATGGAACATCAAAATCATGAATTGAACCATGATTAGATGGATTTTAACCTATGGGAGTATGAAATTAGGATATATTAATAAAACTAGAATGCTTAATGTTCATCCTACTTTTAACATCCCCAACATGAAGATTTCTAAACTAATTCCCTGATCCGAGTTTCCACATGGAATCAAGTTCACCACCCCATATGATAAATGTTTCTAATAAGAAATGAGGGTTGAATAGGTAATTTAGGGAGACAATACCCTCCTTATCAGCGTAATATAATTTAGATATAATAAAAACAATGGAAAAAAACATGAATTACACACTATTTCCTAAAACTGGGTACAAGACCCCAACAAAACTGTATAATATGACTGGCCATGACATATTGTTCCATGTTTTAAGGATACCCAAAATATATATTGAATAAATAATGCCAAAAATGGTTCCTTAACCCATGTACAGATCCCTCATCCATTCAAATACGACTCCCAACTCAACCATTTAGCATAAAGCATTTGGCTATGTGTTGACCTGCCATCATGACATTTGGTTGGGTACCCAACGATGGTGTAAGAAAGGTGTGAGTACAACTCAGTACGACCCCACCAATGGTGTCTATAAAATATATAGTCTATATAAATAGTCTATGTATTTACTAATTGAATAAAAAAATAGACAAATGATAATCTCAATGCAATTTGTTTTCTATGTTCACTAAAACCATTCACATTATTTTATCCATGGGTTAATGAAATCATTTATAACAAAAAAACATATGATTGTAATCCACTATGAAAAAGGAAATAAGACATGTTATCAATCTCAATTGGGAATCAACATTATAATTAATTATTACATACTATGTTGGATCCATAGTCCTTGTAGTCACATTCAATTCAACCATTACGGTCGTATAATCTTAGTCTGACTCCCTAACCCGTTCGTTCAAGGGGTCGGGTTTAGATCCTCATTCCAACATAACATGTGGTCATATAATATCATTCATTACACCACGTAACACAAATCCAGGGGAAAATTGTTTTAATCAAAAAAAATTCATAAAACATATCCATAATAATTCAACACATTGATCATTTACGACCAATGTTCATTTAACACACAAGAAAATATTATATAATTTCTTGTTTTCATATTACCTATTATAAGCCTTATCCTAATTAATCCATTTATCAATCACATGGCTTATCCCAATAAAAAACATACCCTTGTTCAATACATAATTCATTTAAAACATTATCATTATACCAAAAAACCACTTATGCCAAGTAAACAACCATACACAATAACCATTAATTCATTTCAAGAATTTAAGGTGACAAGTGGACATGTTATCATGGGATTTAATACATCATAAATCTTCTATGTACTTATAATATTAATTATGATGTTCGAGAAGTGACACACCCCATGGTTGGACCATAACATTGTTAAATAAACCGAAAATCATTCCAAGGATATCATGATGGTTAAATTAATAATTTATCTAACCAACATAACAAATATAATCAAAGGAATCAATTTCTCAATTATAAGGCATCATAGAAAAAACAGGAACATTTAATTACAACATCTTTATTGGATTTATCTAGTATACCCCCTACCTATATTCAGAAGTCCACCACTCCCTTAACCCTAGGCAGTGATGAAGATATGAAAACCCTATAAATCCATAACCCAATATCCAATGTAAAATATTGCATTTAGGGATTTGAAAGAAGAATAAGAACTACCCAATCCCTAAATGTGAAATTAGTGTAAAATGTTGTGATAGGCTCACCAATAGGTTCTATTCACAACACAAAATTCTCCAAATAACATAAAATGTTGGATATTGATCCTTTGGAAGTGTTGGGAATTTTGGTTCATATCATTGTGTAAAGAACCCATCATTTATCAATAAAATTATTAACATTATTATGATTATATTATATCATATAAAACACATTAATAGCATATATAGACAAATAAAAACACTATTTTCATAAATTAAGAATGAAATAGTTCATAATAAATAAAATTAAGGAACCTATATTGAAGGAATAATAACTTGAACTCAGTATAGTAACATTACAATTATGAATAGTAGTACAACCAATTGAATAGTAACATCACCCTTGAAATAATAAATATGTTTTATGGATTTAATAAAAATATATATATAATTATATCTTAGTATAAGTAAATAAATGTTTTAAAAATTATAAATTAAGTGACAGTATTTTTGTAAAAAAAATTTATTTAAATTTTATAATTTATAGAATGGTTTAAATGAATATTTATTTTCATTAAATAGATTCACAATAGTTTTTTTATTTGGATAATGAGATAAATTTATGGGACCTCGAATAATTTTTCAATGTGTCATAAAAGCAGTTATAATTTTTAAAATTGTATTTTTTGAATAAATGATGAATTTAAATAAAAAATTAATTTGTTATATATATAGAATTATTTTCATAAATTTGAGTTTACTTTTAATTTCTAGACATCGAAAAATGGTCTGGGTGAATTTTTTAGATTTTTCTAAAATAGTTTATTTTTTTAGTGAATAGTGAAATATTATAAATTAGGGTATATATACATTATATGTTAAATAAACTATTAATTGATTAATTAATGATATAAAATGATAATATAAAAAATTAATTAATTATTTTATTGTATTTGGTAATAATTTTCAAAAATATTTTCAATCTCCATCCATCATAATAAACTAATGAATAACATATTGAAAAAACACCACTCTCCTCCCATATAAATTCCACAAATCAAAACATATTCTCACAACACCTTCCAAGCATTGATTGTAACATCCCAGGTAAATAAAGAATAAAACATTTTCATATTTATTAATATTTTTGAATTAAATATTGATTTTACTTTAAAGGGGTTGTTATGTTCGATAGCGTACCCGATACACAACGAAAAGTTTCTATGAAATCTTAAGTTGCACACTAGTAATAAAATAATATTTTTTAAATGGTAGTTAACTTGTAGCCGTTTTATTAGTGGGAATGAATAAAAATAACTAAAACATAATTATATATGTTTGTTAAATGTTTTTACATTTATCCAATAAATGATAAAGGCTAAAAAACGAAAAGAATTCAATTTTAGGCATATATACTCTAATTTTCACTAAAGGTCCACTTATCGCCTTTTGATGGAAAACCATCATTAAATATTGTTTTGGTCACTATTATAATTTCTATTGGACAAAATAAAACTCTTCTTTAGAATAGGGACACCAAAATTTACTTTGTGTAAATTGTTGGTATTTTTCCGAAAAAGTTCATTTTTTTAATGAATAGTGAAAAATGTTGTATTTTAATTCAAAAACTCTTTTTAATGTAATTTATTTATATTATTAGATTATCTTTTGAATTGGTTTTAATGTTAAATTAGAATATATTTTTACCATTTAATCTAATATTGGTGGTTGGAATTAATTTCACTTTGAAATTGGACTTAAACTAGTGTCAATCTTTTGATACTTTTTGTTTCATAAAAACACGGTATTTGCTCTCACAGCGGGAATTAATTATTAAATTAATTAATTTAACTTATATGTTTTGAATTTTTTAAAATATACGTCATTTTTGAATCCGAAATATCAAATATATCTTAGGTTGATGTTATGGTATTTTTCGGAAAAGCTTCAATTTTTGATGAAAAGTGAAACCACTTAGTGGTACTTAAAAAACTGATTTTTCATTTAAATGAAATTTTACCACCTCTGTGTTTTGAATTTCAAAAATCCAACATATATGGTTGTAATTGAGATGTAAAATGTGGTTCAATGGGATTAAAATAATTTTTTGGTGAATAGTAACATTTATGTTTTTAATCGCGATTAGAGGTAATTAGTGTAATTTAAGGTAAAAATAATGTTTTAATAATATTAAATGACCTAGACACATGTCCTAACCTTATTGGATGTGTCATGGCCGACAAAGACACCCATGGGGAGATTTAGGGGACCTCATGGAGCCATTGGGTAAGATAATGACATTAATGCCTTTTATTTAAGGTAAAAGTAAAAATGACACAAACATGAGTTGTTTTACTAAAATAATTTTTAAATGTGGTTGTAAAAGTCTAATTTCTGACTATAAATTTTCATTGGAAAGCTAAAAAGATTTCCTACATCATAGTATTTTTTTTATTATTTTTATACATTAAATAAATTAAATTAGTTATGACACCTTGATGATGCAGCGATTACCTCATTATTTAACGATTTAAAAGAAATGAAAAGATAATGTAAAATCTAAGACCTACACATGTAATAAAACTATTTTATGGGTTTATTTCTAACTATTATCACCTTATCCTAGAAATATATAATTTTTGGCCCTTTTAAATCCGAAAATCATTTTATAATAAAGTAACCTTTTATAACATTCCAAGAGTGCCCCTCCTCTCCTCTTATAAAAGGCCCCCACCTCTACCACCTTACCCACACCTCTCACACCTTTGGCTCGGACAAAACCTATCCATTTAGTCTCTCCACATTCCCCTATTACTCCTTGAAGCCTCACATTGGGCAGAAGTCTTCCCAAGGAAGCCTTTGACCTCAAATCGAAATGATTTACCCGTTTTTAAGCTAGTGTTTTCTCTTGTGTTCTTATGTTTTATTTTGCTTCTCCAACCCTCTAAACTCTTTTTATTCATTTATTTTTTAACAACACAAGTATCTTTAATATACTAGAATGTTTTTATAAGAAGTATTCGAGAAACACATACACACACCTACATCTAATGGTAAAATAACATACTGTTTCCGGGGATGGAAAATTTCTGCCTCACGAAACGATATGGGTAAACTCGATATCTTCATTTTACGAATTGCTGACTATAACCCCCTCAAAGTGACTTGATTATTTAATTACATATGTGGGAAATATAAAGGTTAGAATTTATTATTTTTTATATGATATTATACTGGAATTATAATATAAATTTATATATTTATGATTTCATTCCATAAAATACGAAATAGAAATGAAAGTAGCGTTCATGCGTACGTACGGGTTACCGTCTCCATGAACAGTGCATTTCATTTCTTACCTCTAAACGTTATGTAATATTATAAATACATGTATATATGAGATATATATGATATATATGATATCTACATCATGCATATAACTATGGATATAATGGATACAAGAACAACTTGTAATTATAAAGAGTTTATTTTTGACTCATGTACCAATGATGGTTAAAACGACCGTTATTAACTTAAATAGTTACAAAGTGTTCGTGACATGGTAATTATGTGATATAAAAGGAATAATGAACTTGAAAAAGGTTCTTAAGCAAGTATAAATTAACTCAAGTTTATTATTCATGAGGTTAAAGAACGATCGAGTCAAGTCAGACCCGAGGTATGGGACTTCATCTCAATCTCCTTTCATTGAGGCATATTTTTCTTTATACACAACCTTATTTTATACGGTGTATAAACCCCTTTTACTTTTACATTTATACAAAAGGAATATTTTTTATACGAAGCATTTTACTAAACAACAAAAGGTATTGTTTTGGTCGGACGTATGCGGCGACAACGACTTCTCTGCCGCCGTGAACATTATTTGAGTTTCGGCTTCCTCTACAAGCAATACATTTTTTTAATGAAAAATAAATACCTTGTTTTAATTTTCATTTAATTTGGTATTAAAAATGGTTTTCATAATTTTTTTATATCAATGTGTTGTATTGATATCTTGTGATTGAAAAGTGGAAATGTTATGTTTCCTTTATGCATGTTTTATATGATACGATTATGTTATGGTTCTTGGGAATTGTTATGAAGACGGGCGGTTCTGTGATAAACTAAGGGTGGGTGATTCCGATTTATCTCTCCAATGCATTGGGTAATGCGAAGGAGTTAAACGTTAAGTTTTATCTGAAGAGATTTAGGGAATATACTGTGGTGGGTATTCCAAATGTAACCAAGAGAGTTACTCCCTACGTAAGAATGTTATGAATGCCTCAAGTAACATTTATGTCTTATGATTTCTATTATTTATTCATGATTTGATGAGGTATGTTAATGTGCATATGTTTTATGAGTGAAGTATGATTTCATTGATTCTTATGTATACATGTACTCATGTTTCCTTTCCATATTTTTATATACCTTACTGAGCTTTTTATGCTCATCCCATGTTTTTGAAATGTTTTTCACAGGTCAAGGGAAAGGTACATGATATGATTATAGTGTCAAGGAAGTGTCAAGAAATATTCCATGTTTTATTTTTAATATGTTTTCATTGATTGGAAAAAATGAATACTATTTTTTATTGTAACCACTTTGTTTTAATGTGGGATGTAATTCATGTTTTATGATATAATTCTCTAAAAATCAAAACCCGAAAATATCCTCATGGTTTATTCTTGAAATATCTCAAGATTAAGTAATGTTTATGGGTGGGGTCTAATATTTGGTATCAGAGGATGGTTTAGAAAAATTTTGGAGTTATAATTCTATTAAATGATTATCCAAAAATATTTTTCTTATGGTCAAATTCATATGATATAGAATTTGAAGATTACCATGTTGCATCATCTAAGACTTGTTTGTTCACAATGGTTTTCCGCAGAGGAAACAGGGAAGCTGTGCTAGGAAGGCATACATAAGGAAATAACCTTCTGAATCATCATCTTTAGATGCTCTGAATGGGAACTGAATAGTTTGTTGCAGTAATGGCGTAGTTGACTCAAGTGATAAATGGTGGCGGTATCCATGCCGGAGATCAGCCAGATCAACTATAGAGGAACATGTCAGTGGTGGATCATTTCATGAGGAAACATCCCCCATCATTCAGAGGATCATCTGACCATGTGCTAGCTGAAGGGTGGATTAAAGCACTGGAGATTATTTTCGATGTCATGGGCCATTCAACCAATCAAAAGGTTAGTCTTGCTATTAACCGTTTGGAGGGTGAAGCAGATCAGTTGTGGTCGATGGTTAAAAATATCCGGGACGCTGATGAGATTGATGCTCTCGATTGGGATTAATTTAAAGGTATGTTTCTTGAGAAGTATTTTCCTAAGGCTGTTCCACTTAGGATGGAAAAACAATTCTTGGAATTGAGGAAGGAGGAAGACTCAGTGGCTGCTTATGAAGAGAGGTCCACTCGATTGGAAAGGTATGCTCCAAATTTTATCTGAGATCTTGATAGTAAAATCAATCATTTTACTCAAGATTAAAGCCAAAATATCGAAGGGATTTAGCTTCTCATGAGTTCAAGAAGTTATGAAAAGCTTGTTCGATGTGCTGAGAAGGTGGAAATGGTGTTTGTCGATGATCAAGTATTCTATAACAACCAACAGAAGAACAGACCGAGGTGGCAGGAGAAATGAAAGTATTCATCAAAAAAGTTTGATGGTAAGGAAACTAAGTTTCTGTTTTTTGATAAATGTGGATAAAGGCATGCTAGCGAATGTCTTCTGAATTCTGGAAAGTGCTACCGATGTGGTAAGATGGGACATAAGTATCATGATTTCACTGATAAAGATCAAGGTGATGGTAAGTCCAAATTTTATTTACAGTTAGGGAAATGTTTTAAGTGAAATGAGATGGTTCACTATGAAAACGAGTGTCTGACAAAGAGCTTGAGTGATGAGAAGAAGTTAGACTACAAGTAGAAAGGGGTGGTGAAATCCTTTGAAACTACTTCAACAGATGTCGGGCCATCAAATGAAGTTTTATCAAGTACATTGTGTGTTTTTTCAGATTATGCCAGTCTGTTATTTGATTCGGGGTCTACACATTCTTTCATTTCTGAAAACTTTTCTAGTAAAATGGGAATTCCATCTCAAGAAATGACTCCTAAACTTGTGGTAAAAACACCTGGGGGAAATTTTGAGGAAAAAATAATTTATATGAATCTTTCTACCCTTATCTGTGGAAAGAACCTACTTTCAAACCTTATTGTTTTACCTCTACTAGAGTTTGATGTTATCCTGGGTATGTACTGGCTCTCTTTTTACCATGCTATGATTGACTATAGAGCTAAATATGTTTCTTTTTAGAGAGAATTTTATTTTGTGTACAAGAATGAACCCATACTGTTGATAACATATCAAGAGGCTGAGAAAATTGTAAAAGATGGATATGAATGTTACCTTCCACATATTGTTGAAAACAAGGGAACGATTCAGATTAATGATGTGCCAGTGGTAAATGAGTGTCCTGATGTTTTTTCTGATGAGTTTCCTAGAATAAAACCAGATTGAGAAGTAGAATTTACTGTCGACTGAGTTCCTGATGCTAAGCCAATTTCAAAACCCCCTGATCGAATGGCTCAAATTGAAATTGTAGAGTTGAAGGAGTAATTGAAAGATTTATTAGAAAAAGGTTTCATTCAACCTAGCACATCACCATGGGGTGCTCCTATTTTATTTGTTAAAAAGAAATATGGTTCTATGAAACTTTTCATTGATTATAGAGCCTTGAATAATATCACTATTAAGAACAAGTATCCTTTGCCTCATAACTATGATTTGTTTAATCACCTCCAGGGAGCTCAGTTTTTTTCAAAGATTGACCTGAGATCAGGGTACCATCGGTTGAAGGTAAAGGAAGCAGATATTCTGAAGACCGTGTTTCGAACAAGATATGTCCATTATGAATTTGTAGTAATACCTTTTGGGCTAACCAATTCACCTGTTGTATTCATGGACCTTATGAATAGAATTTTCCATGAGTTCTTGGATAAGATTGTGGTTGTTTTCATTGATGATATTTTGGTGTTTTATAAAATTAAATAGGAGAATGAAAGAGATTTAAGGTTTATTTTTCAAACCTTAAAAGAAAATAAATTGTATGGGAAATTCAGAAAGTGTGAGTTTTGGTTGCAACAAATTTCATTCCATGGTCATATTGTTTCTCAAGATGGAATAATTGTGGATCCTGCAAAAACAAAAGTAGTTGAAAAATGGTCAATACCCACAAATGTAACTGAGATTCACAGCTTCCTTGGTTTGGTAGGATATTACCAAAGTTTTGTTAGAAATTTTTCAAGGTTATCTAGTCCAATGACTAAGCTAACTACTAAGGGTGTTAAGTTTATCTAGACAAAAGAATGTGATGATTGTTTTCAGGAACTGAAAAGAAGTTTGGTGAATGCTCCAGTTTTTGAACTACCTTTCAGGAATGGTGAGTTTGTTATCTATAGTGATGCTTTATTGAAAGGACTTGGTTGCGTCCTAATGCAGAATGATCAGGTAATTTCTTATGCTTCACGATAGTTGAAAACTCATGAGGTAAATTACCCTACACATGATTTGGAATTAGTT
This sequence comes from Viscum album, assembly GCA_963277665.1. Classification (NCBI taxonomy): domain Eukaryota; kingdom Viridiplantae; phylum Streptophyta; class Magnoliopsida; order Santalales; family Viscaceae; genus Viscum; species Viscum album. Next base: position 1,390,471,501 of record OY728160.1, read on the forward strand.
GTTGTTGTTTTCACTTTGAAAATTTGGAGGCATCATTTGTATGGAGTAAAGTGTGAATTATATACTGATAACAAAAGTTTAAAGTATCTATTCACTCAGAAAGAAATAAACATGAGACAAGGTATATGGCTAAAATTAATCAAGGAATATGATTGTACAATTCATTACCTTTCGGGAAACAAAAATAAAGTGGATGATGCTTTTATTCAAAAAAGTAATGCTTCATTAACAATGTTGCATTTGGAACATGATCCTTTGGTTAAGGATTTGATGAAGTTCAGCATAGAAGTTTTTGGTGTAGGATGTCCTTATGTTTTGTTTTAGGTATCAGTGAAATATTTTATATCAGACATAATTAAACAAATATAGAAGCAAGATAGTGAGTTGCAGAAAAAGGTAGAGCTGGTTCAGAAAGGTAAGTTTCCTGAATTCAACATTGATAGTGATTGTGTTTTGAGGTTTGGGAAGATATTATGTGTGCCTGGTGCTTCAAAGTTGAGGAGAGAGTTGTTATGTGAAGCTCATAGTTCTCTGTTTTCAGTTCATCCAGGCAGTACAAAGATGTATATAGATCTTCGGTAGTATTACTGGTGGGATGGAATGAAAATGGATATTTTTTATTTTACTGGGATGTGTTTGACATGTCAACAGGTTAAAGCAGAGTGGCAGTTATCGAAAGGGATGCTTCGGCCTTTACCAGTACCATAATGGAAATGGGAGAATATATCCATGGTCTTCGTTGTGGGATTACCGAAGACACCTCGAGGTAATAATGCAATCTTGGTTATTGTTGATCGCTTGACTAAATCTGCTCATTTCTTTGCTATACGAGATACTTTTTCCCTAGATCATATTTCACGTTTGTATATTAAATAGATAGTTAGGTTACAAGGAGTTCCTCTCTACATTGTATCTGACCATGATCCCAGGTTTACTTCTAACTTTTGGAAGGGCCTTTAGATGTCGTTGGGTACTGAATTAAATTTTACTACAGATTTTCATCCTCAATCAGATGGGCAGTCAGAATAAACAATTTAGGCTTTGGAGGATATGATACGTTCTTGTTCGATGGATTATGAGGGATTTTGGGACCAACATATTTCCTTGGTTGAGTTTTCATATAATAACAGTTTTCATTCCAATATACAGATGGCACCATTTGAGGCATTATATGGGAAGCGGTGTCAAACTCTATATTTCTGGGATGAAGTGGGTGAAAGGAAGTTGATAGGACCATAATTGGTGGAATAGATGGAAGAAAAAGTTCAGTTGATTCAGAAACACATGAGAACAGCTCAGAGAATGCAGAAAAGTTATGCGGATAACCGGAGGAAGGATCTAACCATCGAGGTAGGTGATCATGTTTTTCTAACAGTTTCACCGTGGAAAAGTGTGATTCGATTCGGTAAGAAAGGAAAGTTGAGTCCAAGGTTCATTGGACCATATGAAATTCTGGACAGTGTTGGATCAGTTGCTTACCGAGTGGCTTCACCTCTGAGTTTATACCAGGTACAAAATGTTTTTCATGTTTCGATGTTGAGAAAGTATATGCCATATCCATATCACGTTTTGAGCCCAGAGGTAGTTCATTGGGAATAAAATCTCTCATATGATGAACAACTAGTCCGGATTCTTGACCATAGAGAGAAAGTGTTGCGGAATAAGGTAATTCATCAGGTAATAGTTTTGTGGAAAAACCATATAGTTGAAGAGGCAACATGGGAATCTGAAAATGCTACGAGAGATAAATTCCCCTACTTATTTTGATAAGTGAATAAAATTGTGAGGATGCAATTCCCAAAAGGGGGGAAGGATGTAACATCCCAGGTAAATAAAGAATAAAACATTTTCATATTTATTTATATTTACGAATTAAATATTGATTTTACTTTAAAAAGGTTGCTATGTTCGATAATGTACTCATTACGCAATGAAGAGTTTCCTTGAAATCATACATTGCACACTTGTAATAAAATAATATTATTATAAATTGTAGTTAACACGTAGCCGTTGTATTGGCGGTAATGAATATAAATAACTAAAATATGATTATATATGTTTTTTAAATGTTTTTACATTTATCCAATAAAGGATAAACACTTAAAAATGAAAAGAATTCAATTTTAGGCATATATACTCTAATTTTCACTAAAGGTCCACTTATCACATTTTGATGGCGAACCGTCATTAAATATAGTTTTGGTCACTCTTATGCTTTCTATTGGACCAAATAAAACTCTTCTTTAGAATCGGGACATCAAAATTTACTCTGTGTAAATTTTTGGTATTTTTCCGATAAAGTTCATTTTTTTAATGAATAGTGAAAGTTGTTGTATTTTAATTCAAAACCTCTTTTTTAATATAATTTATTTAAATGATTATATTATCTTTTAAATTGGTTTTAAAGTTAAATTGGAATATATTTTTACCATTTAATCCAATAGTGGTTGTTGTAATTAGTTTCACATTGAAATTGGACTTAAACTAGTGTGAATCTTTTGATACTTATTTTTTATAAAAAACGCTCTTTGCTCTGACAGAAGGAATTACTTATTAAATTAATTAATGTAACTTATAGGTTTTTAATTTTGTAAAATAGATATCATTTTTGAATCCGGAATATCAAATATAGCATAGGGTGATGTTTTGGTATTTTTCTGAAAAGCTTCAATTTTTTATGAATAGTTAAACCACTAAGTGGTACTTAAAAAACCTCTTTTTCGTTTAAAAGAAATTTTACCACCTTTGTGTTTTGAATTTCAAAAATCCTACATACATGGTTATCATTAAGAATTAAGATGTGGTTCAATGGGATTAAAATAATTTTTTTGGTGAATAGTAACTTTTAAGTTTTTATTCGCGATTAGAGGTAATCAGTGTAATTTAAGGTAAAAATAATGTTTTAATAATATAAAATGACCTATAAACATGTACTAACCTTATTGGATGTGTCATGGACGACCACGACAACACATGGGGAGATTTTGACGACCCCATGGAGCCACTTGGGTAAGATAATTATTTTAATGCCTTCTATTTAAAGTAAAAGTAAAAATGACACAAACATGAGTTGTTTTACTAAAAACATTTAAATGTGGATATACAAGTCATAGTTTTGACTATAAATAGTCCTTGGAATTCTAAAAAAATTTCCTACATCATAGTATTTTTTTATAATTTTTAGACATTAAATAAATTAAATTATTTATGACACTTTGATGATGCAGTGATTACCTCATTATTTAACGATTTAAAAAAATGAAACGATAATGTAAAATATATGACCTAAAAATGTTAAAAACCTATTGGATTGTTGTATTTAGAATTATTAGAACCTTAACCTAGAAATATATAATTTTGGGACCATTTAAATCCGAAAATCATTTTATAATAAAGTAACCTTTTATAACATTCCATGATTGCCCCTCCTCTCCTCTTATAAAAGGCCCACACCTCTACCACCTTACCCACACCTCTCTAGACTTTGGATCATCCAAACCCTATCCATTTTGTCTCTCCACATTCATATCTTGCTCCTTGAAGCATCACGTTTGGCAGAAGGCTTCCCAAGGAAACCATTGAACTCAAATCAAAAAGAGTTACCTGTTTTTATGGTAGTGTTTTCTCTTGTGTTTTTATGTTTTATTTTGTTCCTCCAACCCTATAAACTATTTTTATTCCTTTATTTTGCAACAAAAACAGTATCTTCAATATTCTAGGATGTTTTTATAAGAATCATTTGATCTACACTTACACACACCTACATCTAATGTTTAAATAACATACTGTTTCCGTGGATGACGAATTTCTGCCTCACGAAACGATGATTGTTCAATATTCTTTTAACACCTACAAAGGTGGCCGTTAAGATGTAACTATATTTATATATGGAATATAATATGTTTATGTTTTACTTAATCTTCTTTATTTTTCATTTATGGCAAACCATTATGGTTTCCATTATGGGTAAATGCGATATCTTCATTTTAGGAAGTGCGGACTATCGTCCCCTCAAAGTGATTTGATTCGTTAATTCCATATGTGGGACGTATAAAAGATGGAATTAATGATATTATATATGATATTATACTGGAATTATAATATAACTTTATATCATTATGATTCCATTCCATAAAATATGAAATAGAAATGAAAGTAGTGTTCATGCGTACGTACGACTTTCCGTCTCCATGAACGGTGCATTTCATTTCTTACCTCTAAAGGTAATGTAATTTTATAAATTCATTTATATACTGGATATATATGATATATATGATATATATGATATCTACATCATGTGTATAACTATGTATATAATGGATACATGAACAAATTTTAATTATAAAGAGTTTATTTGTGACTCAAGTACCAATGATCGTTAAAACGACCGATATTAACTTTAATAATTACATACTATTCATGACATGGTAATAAGTGATATAAAAGGAATAATGAACATGAAGAAGGTTCTTAAGAACGTATAAATTAACTCAAGTTTATTATTCAGGAGGTTAAAGAATGATCGAGTCAAGTCGGACCCGAGGTATGGGACATCCTCTCAATCTCCTTTCATTGAGGCATATTTTGTTTTATACACAACCTTATTTTATACAGTGTACAAACCCCTTTGAATTTTATGTTAATCCAAAAGGAATATTTTTTATATGAATTGTTTTACTAAATGAAAAAATGGAATGTTTTTGTCCTACGTATGCGGCGACAACGACTTGTCCACCGCCGTGACCATTATTTGAGTTTCGACTTCCTCTACAAGCCATACTTTTTTTAATGAATAATAAATAACATGTTTTACTTTTCTTTTCATTTGGTATTGAAAATGGTTTTCAAAATGTTTTGTTATAAATGTGTTGTATTGATATCATGTGATATAAAATTGGAAATGTTATGTTTCCTTTATGCACGTTTTATGTGATACGATTATGTTATGGTTCTTGGGCATTGTTATGAAGACTGATGGTTCCGTGATAAACTAAGGGCGGGTGAGCCCGTTATAGATCTCCAATGCATTGAGTAACGTGAAGGATTTAAACGTTAAGGTTTCTCCAAAGAGATTTAGGGGATATACTGTAATAGGTATTCCAAGCGTAATGAAGAGGGTTACTCCCTACGTAAGAATGTTATGAATGCCTCTGGTTACCTTTGTGTCTTATTATTTCTATGATTTATTCATGATTTGATGAGGTATGTTAAAGTTCTTATGTTTTATGAGTAAAGTAATATTTCATTGATTCTTATGTATACATGTACTCATCTTTCCTTTCTTTATTTCTATATCCCTTACTGAGCTTTTTAAGCTCATCCCATGTTTTTGAAATGTTTTTCACTTGTCAAGGGAAAGGTACATGATATGATAATAGTGTCAAGGAAGTGTCAAGAAAGAATCTATGTTTTATTTTAAATATGTTTCTGTTGAGCGGAAAAATGAATACTATCTTTTATTATAACCACATTGTTTAAATGTGGTATGTAATGCATGTTTTATGATCTAATTCTCTAAAACTCTAAACCTGAAAAGATCCTCAAGGTGTATTCTTGAAATATCTCAAGATTAAGTAATGTTTAAGGATGGGGACTTATACTGATACTTGTCCAAGAGAAACCCAATAATGATAAAAATCCCCAACCACAAAACCATGATCCCTTGGTCCCATAAAATGTCCAAATCCTTTTCCCTATAGAGTTTCTCAATGAGGATAAATTCCAGAGGTAGAATCCTATTTATTTTTATTTTTATTTATTACCAATTTTATTACATTTCATATTTTCTCATAACCTCATTGTATCTAAGAGTCATGGTATATCCATTATCTTATATATAATATTATTATATTATTTTAATGTAATAATTTATAATTAGGCCTTTTTTACTAAAATTTATTCTAAAAATGAAAACATCATCTATGGGTTGCTGATTAAACCATTTCGTAGATAACGTGGTTCATTTATTCATTATCACCTTACATGCTGTTCAAAAAGTGAATATTACTGTTAAATAGAATTCTATTGTACATATTATAAGTTACATATTATTCTATAAACAATATATAAACATTATGTCAAATAAAATCGTATACCCTCGTAATTTTCATAAAAACTACAACATAAATTTAATAATTTTTCTTAGTAATAAATATAATAACTCATCATCATACGATAACAATGATATATATGACAAATTTCACTGGTGTATTATCATTAATAACAAATAATATCAATTCTAGAGAATCATTCCCTCTGTACATGATCCTTCATACATATTAATAAGAGAATGGATCATGAAAAAACCAAGAAAATGAACACTCATGAATGAAGAAATCGAACACAATAAATCGTCAAAAAAGCAATAAAAGAAATAAATAAAAGAATAATAATTAAAATATAAGATAATTAGGTATGTATATGTGAATTAATTAATTTAATGAGATTATCCATGATATTAAATTTAATAACAAATTCATATATAAGGTAAGGAGATTCTTGAACCCAAAACTATTTTATAAGTTCATACCTATTTCACTCTATTTGTTGTATAGATGTTCAATTTGTGTTCCATAAATTTAATTTCACTGTCTATTAATTTTTATTTTAGGATATATATGTTTTCAATTTTATTTTATTACAAATGTACAGATTTCACTAAAATAACCAATTTTTATGAAATACATCTATCAATTATCATTAGATTGTTTATTCTTTCACTCAAAATTGATGATTCCTATATCAATTATTTTATTTCCTTTTTCTTTTGAAAAACCCAAAATTTATCAATGATTGTATTCTCCATGAAATTAAAACCATTCCATTCAATGTATTATTTCTATTCTAATATTGTTATACATTCTATGAGGCATGAATGATAATGTAAATCTTATGATGTGATGGGTGCACCCTGAATGATATAGTGCATGTAAATTTTATAAAGTGATTTATGAACCCATAATTATATTCACTCTAATTCATTCGTTAATTTGATTTATCTCATGAGATAAAGTGATCTATGTGTGATAGTTCACCACTAAGCAATGGTGTTTTATTTTAATGTATTACTACATTCCATTCCTATATTCAATGTTTCCCCTCATGATTATCATGATTTTGTCATGATGATAATTTTATCACCCAGTGTTATATTGATTAATGTTCTTATCTATTATCTTACTTGTATTCTATCTCTCCCCATTCATTGATTTATATCCTTAGTTTTTTACTTGTACTAAGGAGAACAAGAGAGAAAAAAATATAGAATATATTATTAATTAAATATTTATGTTTTATTATGTAAAATTTATATATGGATCTAATTTTACAAAGAAACTAATCATTTGGAATATGGTTTTGTAACACTTTTATGTATTTATCATTAAAATTATGTATTAATAATGTAATAAAATGTATGGTTTCTATAGTTGATATTAGAGCACAATTTAGTTAATATTTGAATTAGGATTTTAGAACATTAGTGAAAACCCTTTGTATGATACTATGTTTATGTAAGCACCAAAGAATCATTAATTTAGAAAAATTATAAACCTAAGGATCCCAAAAGAAATTCTATTATAGTTAATTTCAGAAAAAAGCAAATATTTATTCATGACATGTTGAATAATGTTTTGTTCAATGATTTTCTATAATTGATAATGGTGGTAATCTAGAGAAACGTGGAAAAAACCCATGTTGAGGTAAAATGTAGTGATTTCTTGAATGAAAACGCAAATTCCATCGGAGGTGACATTAATCATTTTACGGAGATTCTTACCTGTATATCTTGAGCTATGAATAATTACCTAAACAATGTGGAATTCATGCCTTCATCTAAGAGAGAAAAACTTGACATTGAGTATTCTATGAGGATATGCACACTAATGGTTACAGGATCTTCTAACCCACAAGTCATGAAAAAGTGTGTCAACTCAATTGGGAATATCATTTATTTTCTTCATTAGTATGATATGTCGATGATTTCATTGCCTATTTATTGTATTGAAATAGAGGTCAATCAATGGTGGGAGTTGATAAAAAACACCAAGACAATGATAAAATTGAAGAGATAGAGTGGAATGATATTAAGACAATATTTATTAACAAGTATTTCCATATAAAATCTTTATAAAAAATGGAGAAAGAGTTTCAAATATAAATAAAAATGATGTTTAAAATTTCATTATATATATATAAAATTTCAAAATTCATTGCAGTTACACATTGGGTTTTTTTATTAATAATGATTGAACAATTGATAGATTTTTTAGTGGATTAAAACAACACCTTCGAACGGATCTAGATATCCATGACATTGAATGTTATGAAGAATATGTACAATGTAGTCTCAAAGTGGAGATTTTGCTTCGAGAATTCGTCCATGTCTCTAGAGATAAGAAATGATATATTGAGTTTCAAGATATAATATCTAATGGAAGAGGTGGAAACAAATCAAAACCACCATCACGCCAAATATGTTGGAATAAGAATTTTGGGGATTCACAAAAAGGGATGTTGAAATTCTATAAGTGTGAGAGGGAAGTACACTATTCTAATGACTTTTTAAGAGACATAAATCTTTCAACCGATGAGATAGTGGAATAGAGATCACAACCCATGGTTCAATGCTTCTACTGTATAGATAAAGGGATCTATACAAGTTAGTTAAGTAAATTTTGAGTTATTGAGGGTAATCAATGTAATCAACCACAAAATAGAATAGTTTATGGGATGTATTATGACATTAATATAGATCATGTGGATCATGAATTTGAAGTTGTTCATGGTATACATTCTATTTACTCAAGAATGAGAAAAAGTATTATTTGATTCTGGTTCTATTCATTTGATTAAATCATTATTGTTTTCTATATGTAATGAATTAATGAAAAATAATAATTATGTATAGATATCTATAAAAAAAATTATTATGTAATTACTTCAACTTAAGTGATTTAATATTATATGGTAGGAATATGTGGAAAGATTCTTCATGTGAATCTTTTTGTACATCCCTTTGTGGAATTATGTGTCATAATAGGAATAGATTACGTCACATTATATATAGAACATATCAACTCTCAGGAAAATAAAATATATTTTAATATTTGGAACGATATCATGATTCTCAAGAAATTCAAGGATGAACATGAATCTCGTTTGTATGTTCTCTCAAATGTGTGGGTCATGAATCCTTATGAGGAAGAGTACCATGCTCGAATGGTTGAGTGAAAGGAAGGTATCAACCTAGGGTAAATTACCATTTATAGGTAATAAAATGAAGTATTTCTTGAAGAATTACCCATACTTACCTCTTATAATTAGGTATAGTTATATGTAGAACTCATACCTATAGTTACTCCTTTATAAAAATGTATCTTCCGGATGTCCCCAATAAATCTTGAGCAGTTTAAGAAGCAGATTCAAGTGCACATTGATAAATGGTTCATATGACAAAGTGCATCACCCTGGGGTACCCAAATTTACTTTATAATGAAGTAGGTTAGATAATTGTTGTCATTTATTGATTATTATAAACTCATCAAGATCACCATAAAGACAATGTATCAACTTCCAATGATTGAGGAATTTTTCAATCAATTACGAGGAGGTCAATACATCTCAAATGTGGATCTTCATTTTAAATATCATCAAAAAATTGAAGAATAAAGATATATAGAAGAATGAATTTCACATAACGAATGTTCCTTATGTGTTTCTAGTGATTCTGTTTAGACATATTAATGCCCCTACATTCATCATGGATTTGATGAAATGAGTATCCAGACACTACCATGTAAAATTTATTGTAGAGTTAACCAATAATAGTATAATATAATCCATGTGAATGTAAGAACATGAAGAACATATACGGATTTATCTATATATATTAATGAGGAATAAATTGAAATCCATGTTTGAAAATTTGACATTTTGATGCAGTAATTCACATTATTGGGACACGTGTTCACTAGTGATGGAATTTCAATGGACACTTCCAAAACTGTGGTAATTGAGGAATGGAAGAGACCCTATAATGTAATGGAAATATTTAGTTTTCATGGATTAATTTGGGAATATCTATTTTATCTGTTGAATTTCTCCTGATTGTCAAGATTGCTAACAAATTTATCATGGAAAGTGTTGAAGTATGTCTCGAAGGAAGAATGTGAGGAAATATTAAAGGAGGTAAAGGAGTGGATGATCACTGCACATGTGCTCACATTTCCAAAATGTGTATAATGTTTTTTGATATAAAAAGATGCTTCATATAATGGATTGTCTTGTGTACTATGGTAGAAAAATATTGTGATAGCCGTCGCAACACGAAAAATGATGATCCAAAAAGAGAACTACCTGATGCATGGTCTAGAGATAACACCTATAATATTTTCCTTCAAAATATAGTAGAATTATCTCTATGGTTTAATGTGTGACATATATAATGATCCTATGAGAATAATGTATATATTTACTTAGAATAAAGTCAACATGAGTCAAATTATATTTTTTGAGCTAATAAAAGACTATGAATTCTCTATTCACGGTCATCCGGTGAAGGTGACAAAAGTAGCTGATGGTATTCAAAGAGGGAAGCGGATACTCTATCTATGATGTGGATTGATAAACACCCTACCTTCATGGATATTCAAATAAAATACTTTTAAATCATAAATATAGGGAATATATCCTAACATTCCAAAATTATATCCCAACTATCTATCATGTAGATGATTTTTTTAAAGGTTGGGGCCGAAGCCTCAATTTATTTTTTAAAGAAAAGACCTCTTTATTGTGGGTAGAGGGGACCCATTACATAGCCCGAAGACCCAAGGGATAGGGGCCTGAATTCAAGGCTTAAAAGACCATTTTTTGGCCCAAATTACCCCTCGGTGAACAGGAAGGGAAGCTCCAAGAGTTCCATATAAATTATTATGGTGTGATTTGGAATGGAAAAATAATTTCTATATCATTACCACTTGATATAAAGAAGTAGATATTGGATGCTACAAAAAGAAAAACATTCTCTATCCATTCTGGATGTACCAAGATGCACCATGATCCCCGAGAACACGACTTGTGAGGTAACATGGAGAATAAGATTGAACAGTATATCTCAAGGTTCTTGATATGTCTGTAAGTTTATATAGAATAGAAAATGACTAATGACTTTTCTAAACCATTTCCTATACAAATGTAAAAATGGTAGAATGTTAGAATATAAATTATTACTATTATCATAGAGATAACCAAAAGAGACAACTCGATATGGTTTGGGGTGGATCGACTCATAATGAATTCCCACTTTATTTCTATTAACGAATATGTATAATGGATAAAAATTCCATGATATATGTGAATGAAGTGGCGAGGCTTCCTGAGGTTCCACTTTTGATCATCTCTAATCGTGATAAAAAATTTACATACCAATTCTGAAGGATTCATCAATATTCCATTAGTATAGAATTGAATTTCATCATGACCGATCACCTCAAAAAAGATGGCAAATATAAAATCACTATTCGGACACTCACAAACATGATAAGATATTTCTCAAGGAAATTTAAAGGTGGTTGGGATCATCATCACTCATTAGTGAATTTCTCATAAAATAATATCTTCCCATTGAGTCTTAAAATGGCTTCATATGATTCTTTTTATGGAAACCAATGAAGATATCCAACTTGTTGGGATGAAGTTGGAGAAAAAAAGATACTTAGACCAGGTCTCTTGTAAAAGATGACATAGAATGGTCAAATAATCTAGAAACATATCAATTGACGTAAAATTTATCGAAATATATATACCGACAAATGTCAAAGGGACTGAGATTTCAAAGTTGGAGTTAAATTATTCCTTCGAATATCACAATAGAATATAGTCATGTAGTTTGGAATGAAAGGGAAGATTATCACAAGGGACATTGGCCCATTTATGATCCATGATCACAATGGAGTAGTGGACTATTTCCATTAAATTCAAAAAAATATGGCTCAATACCATGACATGTTCCATATATTTGTCTTGAGGAAGTACGTACCTGACCCCACTCATGTACCGAACTCAATGGTGGTAAAACTGTAAGATGATCTCTCTTATGAGGAGCAACCGTTAAAGTATATATTCCGAAAAGATAAGTTTATACCCAACAAGAAAACCCATCTTGTTAAAGTGTTATGGATGAAATATAAGGTTGATGAAGAAACTTTGGAACTGGAGGAAGAAATGAAGGAAAAATACCTTCACTAGTTTTTGTAAAATGAAACTTCTCAGCCAAAATTTCAAAAGGGGTGATGAATATAACTAACCAAAAATTTACCAATTGAAATATTATCATTCTTATAATTATCATATATGGTTTGAAACACATATATAAAATGGATATCCCAATAAAAAAAACTATATTATCATAAATGAAGAAGGAAATATGTAACATTTAATGAAATTATGGAACCTATACCGAAGGAAAAGTAAAATGGCATTTGGAATAATAAAATGACCATTATGAGTTGTAATTCAACCAATTGGAATGTAACCTAAAAAAAATTATAAATAAGATTTATCCATCTCACAAATTAAAATATGATATAATTATATCTTAGTATATGTTAATAAATTATTTAAAAAATTATAAATTAAGTAAGTGTATTTTTGTAAAATAGAAATAGTTATTTATAATTTTATAATTAATGTAACATTTTAAAATAAAATTTATGATCATTAAATAAATTTATAAATTAATATTTTGGTTTGTTATGATTATATATTAATGTTTGTGACCTCAATAAATTTTTCAAAGTGTCATAAAATTAGTTGTAAATTAAAAAATGTTATTTTTCTAATAAATAATGATATCAAAAAAGTAAATTTTTCATGTTGAGAAATTTATTTTCATAAAATGGAGTTAGTTTTTTAATTATACACTTCAAAAAAACACTAGGGTGTGTTTTTGGATTTTTCAAATATATTTCAATTTTGTGAATAGTGAATTACAATAATTTACAATATATATATACATTATTTGGTAAATAAACTATTAATTGAATAGTCCTTGATGTAAGAACCATAATATAACAAAATCCTTCATTATTTTAATATATTTCAAGGAAATTATCAAACTAATTATAGTCTACATAAAAAGTATTAAAATAATGAATAAAATAATTAGAAAACACCGCCCTCGTCCCATGTAATTACCACCCCTCACAACCTCTTCTCATCAAAGCTTAAAATCATTGATACTAGTCCATTTTTTGACCAATAAAGTTTCCAAGACCCTCCCTCATGTTAGGAATCCCATTGTCAAATCATGATACCAAAACCTTTTCTCTAAGTAGGTTCTCAAGGAGGATAAATTCAAGAGGTAAAATCGTCTTTGTTTTTCTTTTAATTTATTTTCTATTTCATTTAATTTAATATCTTCTCCATCTACTCCACCTATAAAATTGGAATCATAAAATGAGGGTCTTTTATATACTCAAATGTTATTATATTAATGGAATAATTAATCCCCCAACCTCTTACCCTCTACTTTTTATAACAAAATGAAAACATCATATGTGAGATGTTGATTCATCACCTTCGAGAATGAATGAAAATTATATTTTTATTTGATTTTCGAAATCCGCTTTTTGGGTCAGCAGGAACTGCACAATTCAATATAACCAATTCAAAAACACCTTAGAAGACACAAAAACTGTCAACAAAGTCATATGCTTGTCAGTAAAAACCAGATTCAAACTGGATTCCAACCATGAGCTGTCCATGATGCAGACTAGGGCACACCGACAAACCCAAACCCATCATCACTGACTGAACAAGAAATGCATGTTGAAGACAGTCCTCCTCATCACCGGAGCCACCGTATCAAGCCCAAAAAAACACTATCTTTTCAGACACCAAAAATAGCATCAACTAGCACAAACCGAATCAAAGAAATTTTCACAACTTCACCATTGTCAACACCATCAATTTCGACTCCAATACCATACCAAAAACCAAAATACTCGAAACAGAACAACTTCACCACGTAAGCACAAATCAAGCACGGTAAATCACCAAAAATGAGAACATGATTCAAAAAACATGGAGCGAAATACATCACTGAAATTGAAGCCACCTGAATGCCAAAACAAGACAAAAGAAAGGAACCATCGCAAGATAGATCTACAATTCCATCACCGCTTTCAAGACCACACTCGAAGACTACAGTGAACCTCCCAATGCTCCCACAGCCGGTGTAGAAACAAGGCTACAACACTCAGACCACAAAGATGTAACTCAACCAAAGACTCACCGTGCTGCGATGAGAAACTCTAGCCATATTGGAGGATAGGGCATTAAGATTGGATAGCAATAAATGCCAAAAGATGAGCCCACAAACCCATAGAAAGAGAGCCGCACACCATGATCTCCTTCGTGAATGACATGTTTTCATTTTTCACTATCATGATCTTGGATGATAATAAAACATTATTATGGTGAAATCATATTTTATTATACATATTATATGTTATATAATATTATGGTACCAATATATAAAGACAATGTCAAATAAAATGATATAAACTCATAATTGTTGTCAAAACCGCCCAAAATATATTAATTCATTTTCATTAAAAAAATATATAAAAATTCATCCTCATAAAATTAAATTAAATGATATATAAAACCAATTACTCTTATATAATATCATTAATGAAATATAATTTTAATCCTATAGGAACATTCTCATTGTATATGAAATTTGATACTTATAATCATGTGAATCGATCATGACAAAAACCAAGACAATAAACACTTCTGAATGATGAAATCAAACTCTATTACTCATCTTAAAAGAAAAAAATGATCTAAGTTAAATTAGGATAAACCGAATACATATATAATATGTTATTTTTTTGTTATTTATGTAATTTAATTCTATTATAAATGATATTAATGTGATGAATTCATTCAGACATAAGGTAAGGGGATACTCAAACCCAACTCACTTACTTTCGTTTTTCCCTATATCACTCAATTTTTAGTACAGTTGTTCCATTAATATTACATAAATCAAATTTCATTATCCTTCCATTTTATTTTATAGATATACATGTTTCTAATATGATTTTGTGACAAATTAAATGTTTTTTCCAAAATAACTCTTATTTCAAAAAACACATCTTTTTTACTTCTCATGAGATTGATTCTTTTTCACTCAAGATTAATGATTCTTATAGAAGGTATTCTATTACATATTTATTTTGGGAATATAATAATTTATTCATTAGGGTTTCATTTGTGAAATTAATCTCATTCTATTCCATTGCTTATTTTATGTCCTTGATTGATATACATCCTTTTTCTTATGCATGATAAGGTAAATGTTGTGATGTGACAGGTGAGACTGGTATTACATTGAGCTTGTACATGTTATGATGTGATGGGTTCTCCATGAATTATTTATCTCTTCAATTAATTTTATAATGTTGTGTATTCCATTATATAAAGTGAATTTCATGTTGTAGTTGACCTCTATGATCAGATGTTTCATTTTTATGTATTTCCAAATCCACGCAATTATCTAAATCTTCCACTCATGATTATGATTATGATGTTATGATTTTGATTACACCCACCCCAGTATTATATTGATCCAAGTAAATATGTATCCTTTTAATAGTATTACATCTCATTCCATTCAATTATTTATACCCCCAACTGATTACTTATACAAAATAGAACAAGAGGGACAATAAGATTCTAGAGAAGAAGAAATGAAATAAATATTTCTGTTTATTTATATAAAAGATATGTATGGAACTAATTTCCTCTAGAAACTAGTTCATTGGATCCTGGATTTAACACTATTATGAATTATATATTTAAATTGATATTTTAATAATGTGATAAAAAGTAGTTTCTCTATACTAGGGATGCTAAAGGAATAATGGGGGAAATCCTGAGTTAGATCATTTAATGCCTGAGTGGGAAATTTGGTGAAATCATAATTTTAAATGGGTTCGTGGTTTGTCTTCAAGGCAGGGAAAACTGTGTGTTAACCATGTGCCACATGTTATCCAAGAGGTTGGATATAATTAATAGTGACATGAGGATCCCCCATGGTTTCATAAAAGTGGTGATGACTATATGGGATGGATATATCCAAGAACGAATGGTTTGTCCTTCCAAAATTCAGGGTATATTCAAACCATGAACCCCTCTTCTAAATTGGAATGGTTTGGGTATAGAATAACTACAATATTTGGGAAATCCATGTGACATGCACTAGATGGTCCATTTCACTCTTTCTTCATATACTAAACCGTCTAAAGACCCCTAGTACTTGTTATACACCCAGAAATCATTATTTTAAAAAAACTAAAGAGACTTAATATAAAACTCAAAAAAACATGTACCAATTGAATATATGAGAGATTATAACCTCCCATACTTATAATAGATCATCCTAGATATTATCACCAATGAATCACTATGTTTCAGTAGTAAAGTGACCATTCCACTATTTTTAGATTTTCATATACCTCTCTTATGTTTGAAACTGAACATTGAAAAACCTGTAAAAAATTCATAGTGTTTCCCCATATTAATTTATCACAACAATCCAAAATTCTTCCCAGATGACCCAAAAAGGAAGAATCAGCCATATGATGAACATCATAAACATTAAACACAATATATGGTTCAGGGTGATTCTTCAAAAACTATGAAACATGAAAGGAATCTTTCATAACACTATACTGATGTGGATGATCAGATCATTATGCTACTAATTGAATCATCCCCACTATTTCAAACAACCCCACATATCTGTGTTCCAATATAACCTATATCCATATCAAATAGTGACCCATCCAGGGAGACACAAAAATAAATATAGGATGACCCACTATTAACTCAGTAGGTAGGATACTCTAATCCCCATATGACATTTTCATACTCTGAGAGGTACCATTTACTTCAAATTTAAATTCACCTATTACAAAATCTCCTATTAGTGTATATTTCCCAATAACTCTGATTTCCATAACTCCTTCCAACACAATGTATATTTACATAGCCACACATAGATCTCCTCAAACGGTAACATCAAAATATTTAACTAGTAACTGTTTGTATCGGTGAACTCCATAAGAACATATTGATTTTAGTGAGACCCCCCATAATATTGGACACATACCCTAAACAGGACCTATAACACCTGAATATTATGCTCTAAATTCCTATCCACCAAGGAGGGGAAATCAATACTAAAAAAACAAGGGTACCAATTAATTTCTATAACTTCTACAAGTATCATGAATAAAACCATAGATCACAATATGAAACTATTATTATTTAAAACCCAGGAAGTTTATATATCTCTTGAAAATATAAATCAACCAACTGGTAAATGGAGAAGGTATCTAAAATGTGAATGAAATGTTCCACCTTGTTCAACTGATCCACAAATGAATATATCACATCATTCATGGGAAGCATACTAAAAAAACAAACAAAAAATCCATTGTCATCTCATCACATTTTCAATATGGAAATGGAAAATTATATAACAACCCACCAAATTTATAGTTCTCATCCTTCACCTACAGACAATTTTATCATTTTGATATGAAACCAACAACCTCTATCTTCACTAATGACTGCCAATGTTGTCTTTGAAGATCACAATATAGTTTGTTTAATCCAAGATGCACTAACCACTATTAGACATTGATCCCACAAATCAAATATTTCAGCATAAAAGTAGGCATGACAACCTAGCCACGACCATAAAAAATCCCATCATCACCAAAAATCATACCCGAAGGTGGCTCCACACCTTCAAGACTCTCCCTCTAGGGCAAAAACTATGGATCATTATATTGAATCTCCATGATATGATTCAATATAGTTGATTCAACTATGATGGATGGAAGGGTCATATTATCATGACAATTCTGTACCTTGAGATACAGATATTCAAATAGTGATATCATTCTACACTCTAAACTAGATTAATAAACCACTAGATATTGATCCATTAAACTCAATGCATATGGGAAATTTTTTTACCAATCCTGGTGTGAAAACCATTTCAATATTGAAAGACTGCATATACTTAGCCTATAATTGTTTTTGATGATATAAATCATGTAGTGAGTATATATACTTAAGGTATTTATGATTTTTATACACAATATTCTTCTATCATTACAATCAATGTCTCCAAAATAGAAAGGCATAAACCAATGTGGCCAATTCAAGATCATGCATATGGTAATTTTGTTGATGAAGCCTCAACTACAATGACCCATACACTATAACCTGATCATCCTACATCAACATGTCCACATGACCAACCTCGTATGCACCAAAAAATAAAGAATACTTTTTACCTAGCTCAAGTGGGCTCAAAATCGAGGCATAAGTTACCCACACCATTACCCCTAGAAGGAATTTTCACATGAGACTTACCATCTAAACACGATTCACTTCTTAGACAAACTTGAGAGGGCCATGTAGGAATAGTATTTGATGAACCTTAGGTAATATCCCTCCAAACCCAAATAGATTTGTATTCAAAATCATTCTTCGATTTCCCCCAATATTCAATGGCTTGCCCATTCTCTAGGTCCACATAAACATGTTCTCATAGATCATGTGACCGATGTAAGGTACCTTTTAATTCTAGAAATGTCACTGGGATAACATGGGGGATATCCTTTGATCACTTATTGTACACATATTGATTTCCATATGTCTAACATGATCTTCCTTAGTATTTGAGTACACTATGATTTTTTAAAAAACTACTAAAATGATATAGGCAAATGTGAATGATTTAGTTCCTTAGGTCGATAAATATTGTCGGTGTATTGGTCAACCAGAACGACATCACAACAAACTCAATTAATCCAGACCTTCTAATGAAGGAACTAAATGCTATATAGGATGGTGTCACCCTCAATTGTGGATAACCTGATCTTAAATAAAATTTTGGAGAGCACTGAAACGCCCCTAAGTGGGTCCAAAATATCATTGATTCAAGGAATATGGTATCAATTTGGAACTATCATCCAATTAATCATCCTAATATCAATAAAAAACTATACACATTCATTAGCATTCTAGGAAAAAAAACACTACATACCCATTAAATAAATAATCAATTGAATAAACCCTAGGTTTTCCCATTCCTCTAACTAAGGTTTACAATCCTAGAGTTCTGTCATTCCCATATTGTAGCATTAAATTGTAAGTATTTCTACTCCCATAAAAAAACTACCATGAAATCATCATCTCTCTTAGGTGGTCACCATAAGGAGTCATTTGGAAGAACATCTTGAAACCAATCCACTATAGGAGGTAAGTAAATTTTTTCCACTCCCCTATCATTATGTATAGGAAATTCCATAAGAGTTGTGAGTTCATCCATCTACTGAAAGATATGCACTACATGGCCAGCTCAGATGTCCCATTCCCCACTACGAACATATTTACTCTCCATCAGGGATTTCAAATTTACCCTACGATGATAATTGTCAATAAGGTCCCAGTAAAAAAATAGACAGTCCATTCCCAAAATCATATCATAAACTGAAACAAATAGCATATAAATTCCCAAATAATATTCTAATCACCAACCTCGAGGGAACACCACTTACACTAACATATATTTTCTACTTTTACTCCCAATGGTGTATCAATTGAAACAACCCAAAAAATATATTTCACATCTAGGACCAAAAAAATAAAAAACATAGAAGATATTAATTACTACGATGAATATGTATTAAATAAAATGATATATTGAGTGGAAGATATAAGAATCATACATCGAACAATTGATGTCCCAGCATCGCTGCCTCAAGGTGTAGGTTGAACTGTATGAAGCTAGCCCATTCCTATACAATGGGATACATTATGAGTTTTTATCACTACACTACCATGATTATATGTATGATCTCATCACAGAGTACCACATCAATTATTCTTCCCTTTATGGCTGGTAGAGCTCCACATGTCTTCCTGGTATAAGGTACCATACCCCCTACCTTCACTATATATCGACCATAACAATCTATCATTATCCATAAGTCATAGATTCCTAGATAACCTCTATACATTATATAACCATTCATATGCTCGACACTCAACTAGTGGTTAACACACTTACCACACATGTGTCCTGGACTCCTGCACTGCTAACAAAAATCTCGGTCATTACCCTAGGAGTATAGTTCCCATTTTTGAATACTCCTTCCACCACCACCTTAGTATAAAGTCTTGATGCGTCACTTCCTACTATCTGAATTCATACCAATGGGTTGATCTACTATAGCTGCACATCCAAAACCAGAATCCTATATGAAATTTCCTACGAAAATAATCCATAGACACATCACCTTAGTAAAACTCTTAAATTGGGAGATATTCTCCTTGGAAATAATCTCATGTCCATGTCCATCATGGAAATTATGTTATGTAGCCTCCACATTCCCTAAAAAGTATGGTGAGAAATGTTTCAAGTCAGTGAAGAGGCGAACATATTCAACCATTGACATAGACCCCTTGGTCAAGCTCATATACTCTACAAAATTCTCCTGTCACAATAAATCCTGATAAAAATGATCCAAAAACATTTCATGGAAATAATTCCATATCCTACCATCACCTACTAGGTCTGAAAAATAAAATCCTAGTAGATATTTTACTTCCCTCACAACATGTACGAAACCAACTTGACTCCCTTCTCCGAAGGAGTCTCTAATTGAAAAAGAATCATCAAGATGGACTCTATCAATAACTATGCTACATCCAGACCAACCTATCTAGAAAAAGTCAGAGGTTTTTGTAGTTAAAAATCTATAGCTAGATTAAACATTCATAGATAAAAAAACTCAGGGACTCTTTCAATTATTGAAATAAAATGATCAATATTTTCCTGGAACTTATCCTCTCCCCTATTTTTTAGCATCACCTAGTTTTCTTGCTCCACATCCAGATGAGTATTCTCAGTGAAATCCTCTTAACATCCAAATGAAACGTGATGTTTTGCTGGTATCTTCCCCCAATGCCAAATATACATCTCATAACCCATAACACTAATAATCCACAGTTGAACCGAGAAGGATATTTACTAACTTGAAACAACCCATTCTATATACACTATCCCAACAAGCATAATTATATCTCTATCACTACACATACCCTTACCTACAATGGGTTATTTCCATCATGGGTGTAGACCAACTAATATAGTCACATTTCATTAAATAGGTACCATTAAGATCTATTTTACAATAACAACATAAATCACTCTCATTTATGAAAATTACCATATTCACAACATACCACAACCAAATTTTAACCCATTCACAACCTTTCTTTAAGAATTATTCCTTAAACATTAATTTACATATTTTGACTTACAAATTTTCATTTTTTGATTAGAAATCACAAATTTAATGAATTTTGAGAGAGTGAGATCTATTATGTCCTTCATATCCCACATGTTCTTCAAGTGTGTGCCTACCATGGGCATTTCATCCATATCTATAGGTTTATGAAACAATTGTTGAATGCCCAACCTCCTGTAATTTCATCTGTGATTAAAATATCATAAAATTGTCACATCACAGAGGATTTGTATAACCCAATGGTGAGATATCTCTAAACTATTAAAAAAACATCACAAAAAACATCCCCATCTTGGGTACTTGGGTTTTACCCCATTCTTGGGTGAGAGACTCTTCTGTAAGAGATCATTTCCAAGACATAAATCTTTCTAATATCATGTCTACCATTCCCAAATAGTATGTAAATAGAAAACAACCATCTATAATACTACTGTTTAACATCCACAAATTGAATGCCAATAAATAGGCTTCCTAAGTCTCGTCTCCACATGACCTCAGTTGTGCCTCCCAGTTCGCTAGAGGTTACTAACTATAAACAAGGTTCTATTAGGACATGTCGGGAGAAAATTTAAAATTTATGAAAGTACAAAACAATAGAAAAAATATGAAATAATGGAACTGATAAACAATAAAAAAAATTATTACCAACTATTTCCAAATACACGGTAAAAGCCCATAAAATACCAGTAAATATTTCATGTCATGTTATATAATTCCAAGTGTAAAGGAAACCCAAAATAAATATATACTGATGAAACCCAAAATAGGACATAAATCAAAGTATGGATCCCTCATACATGTGAAACCCATGCCCAACTCAACCATATATCATACAACATTTTTCTTTGTCCAGACATGAACCCTTGAAATATAATCAAGTACCAAATAAAGGTTGGGGAAGGGTGTGAGTACAACTCAGCAGACCACATCCATTGAGGTCGTAAAAATGTATAGTCAAAATATATAGTTTATTCATTTACTAAATTAATAAACATAAAGACAAAAGTTAAACTGGCTGTGATTAGTTTTCAATGCCCACATAAATTATTAACCTAAT
Organism: Viscum album; assembly: GCA_963277665.1. Classification (NCBI taxonomy): domain Eukaryota; kingdom Viridiplantae; phylum Streptophyta; class Magnoliopsida; order Santalales; family Viscaceae; genus Viscum; species Viscum album. The sequence goes on from OY728160.1 coordinate 1,390,493,965, forward strand.
TTAATCCATCAGTTAGTAAATATTTTACAACCCAATGTCATATACTCATCAACCACTATGAATAATTAAATAAGAAAATTTCTCTATACCACTTGGGAAACACTTTACAACTAATTACATCATAGAAACTTGGATCCTCAGTTCTAGTACAATAATATAATGCAACCATTAGGGGCCTAGATCCTTAGTTCGACTCCCTAACCCATTCATTCTATGGGTAGGTTTTAGAGAATCTGTCTAACTTAATCCATGGGTGTATAAAATTATTCAATACCTCCCATACCACCAAAAAATATTCGCATTATTCATTAATCATAATAAAATTAACAATCATACCACAACCATTCAACAATTTCTCCAATTACATCCAAGTATAATTAAAGAGAAAATAATTCACAATGGCATAGCCTATTTACATAATATCATTAACATTCATTCTCCCAAATAACCAGTTTATCACTCAGATGACTTACCAAGAAAACATACATACCATTTTTAAATCCACCATTCATTTAATGAAATAATATTATACCAATCAATCCCTTATTCAAATTTATCCACCATAAAAAAAATCCATGTTAGTTCTTATATATAATTCCAGATAATATGTCAATATGTTTATAATGGGATTTAGTTCATCAAAAAACATTTAAAATCTTATATAATCAATTTCCATGTTTAAAAAGTGACACAATCCAGGGGTGGAACTTAACCTGGTAAAAAAATCAAAGCATTCCACGGGGATCATCAGGTGTCCAATTCATCATTTATCCATCCAATTTACCAAATAAAACTAAAGGAATCTATTTCACAGTAAGAAGGCATAATGGATAAACCATATACATATAATCTAAACATCAAGACAATGGTGTATGACATGTAGACCGATTACCTTGATTCCAAAGTATAATTGTCCCTTAAACCTAGCCATTGATGAAGATCTAAACACTCTCTAATGAACTCACACATGATCTTTAGGAATATACTTGTTTTACAGATTTATATGGAGAAGAAAAAATTCACAAGACATAATCTGGAAATAGGATCAATGAGGTTGTTAGATTCATATGGAGTTTTGAATCACAAATGATGAAAATATTAAAGGCATAAAAATGACGGAGATTGATACATTGGTAGCTTGGGGTGTTTTGGTTCATCACTAGGGATACTGGAGGAAGGACGTGGAGAAATAAAAAGTTACATCAATTAAATCCCATTAAGAAATTTTGCAAAATTTCACATTTAATGGGGTGCATAGTTTGGACACATGGTTGGACAAATTGTCTGCCAATTGTAATATACCTTTTATCCAAGAGGGGGCTAGAAAAAATGGTTACCTGGGTGTCCCAGACACTTATATGAACTATGTACTAACCAAGAGGGATGAATCAATCTAAGCCTGTAGAGTTTATCATTCCCACTTTCATGGTTCATTTAGGACATGAAGACCTATTCTAAAAATGATTGGTTAGGGAGTATGGTTACTACTAACCATGTGCTGAATATATGACATGAATTGGATTACCCCATTCACACTTTATGTCATGGACCACCATAACTCCTCTGATACTCCCTATACACCCAATAAAAAATATTTTAACGTTACTAAAGAGACATAAACTATAAGGGAAAAAGATCATTCCTCAATGATATATAGGATCTAATATTAATGACACTAAATCCCACCACCATTTATCAATAATTATAATAACCATTATATTCTACAACATAATTTTTATCTAACCAAATGTGGTGTCAAAGTTTCTAATGTTTTTATTTATCCATTACCCAAAAAACCATTGAATCTCTATTTTCCATGATTTCGTAAAGAACTACAGTAAAACATTCAGAAATTTTTTATTAAAACATTTCATTACTAGAAGCCTTACAATTCAGAAAATTGAAAACCCATTTTAGATTCAAAATTATATTTGATGAATATTGTCAAACACATAAATAGTATAAAAAAATTTAAAGAAGAATCCCTTTATATCCATCCAAGTCACTAAAGATTAATTTACAGAAATAACCCATATAGATAAAAAATAAAATATTTATAAAATCCAAAAAACAAAGGAATAAATAAGAACAAGATGTTATTCTATGAAAAATTATCATTTTATAGACACACCTACCTCACAAATTAGGGAAACCTAGTCACCTTCTATAAAAGTTAATATAAATGAAGTAGTCAGGTCCACATAATAATTAATCAATATAAAGCATGGTCAATTCCCCACCCAATAGCCATAGTCTAGTCATCATCCCCATTAGTATTCCAAAAATTCAAGGGAATGTGTGAATGAGATTAGATCTGTAAAAAGTGCTTGGATTGAGATGAGTTTCACACATAACATAATGTGTACTTCCAAAACCGATCGAGAATCTCTAAGATTCCAATGGGAGAACTTTATAGGGAATAAATGGAATGATAAGTAGATAGATTAATAGATTAGGGTGATATTAGTGTAAAAAATGATATAGTTTATTAACATAACTTTCTAATTTTATGAAATCCATAGTGGAGAACTAGTTGGAATATTTTTTCTGTAATCAAGTACTCACTACATTCCCTTGAAAAAAATAATATAGTTACCTTGGAATAGATGCATGCTTAGATAAAATATGCACAATAAATGAAATTAGCTCTATATCCATACATAGCTATTTGGGTAATTATTTTAGGAATATCCCGTGGTTTTAAAAACAATGATAAAATCCTAAAAAATTCCACTAGATTCAATAGATTCATATCAAAAGGTCACTTCACAGCTATAACTAAAAATGTGAAAACTTTTCTCCTTGTCTATTTGTATAACAACTAAAAAATCAAGAACCCCATATCCATAATGACATTAATACCATAAATGAGTCTAAATAAACCCATAATAAAAGGTTCTGGTGACCATGAGGGAATCACAATTCTCCCCTCCATTAATCTTAGTGTCCCCAGAATACACTCAACATATTGGACTCACAAATACAACATGCCACTACTGCATAATTAGTGTGTCACACTCCCATATATCATGGTTATCCCATCTTTACTACCATAGTACACGAACCATGGGAATCATTTTACAACATAACTCCCAATTATGAGGATTGATAATCCCAAACAATTTCCCTATGACTGGGTTGTTGGAATTATGATCAACATCCTCTGAGTATATCACTGAAAAAGGGGCTTGTTGATACCTCCCTAGTTGGAAAACATAAAACACATCAGAAATCAATGATAAGAACAATAATAAGCCCAAATGGTATTCTACCAATTCATGATATTCATAAATAAATAATGAAAAAATAAACCTGCATAATATAATTGAAGATATTGTAAAATAATTATGTTCCAAATGAGTTAAAACCAAGGGAAAATCCTTATCGTTTACCAAAACATATAATGGGATATAAAAATGGTTTGTATAATATTATTGGTGACATAGATTTATCAGAAACCCTTTTTGAATAAACTACACCATATTCAATGAATCGTTCACCTTCACTATCTCCATAATAGAGAAAATCAGTAGATATAGTGATTTGAATAATGATCACCCAAATCACATTTTTTCCACTACGATTCATTTATAAATTGACAATGAAGTCCATATATAAATCATCTAAATTACACACTAGAATGGTTAATATAGGAAAATTTAAATATGGTATATGATCCACTTCATTAGTCTTTTGGTATGTCAGTCATCAGGATTGGAAATCTTCAATAAACAACCTTATCCACCTCCACTAATTTTAATGCCTCCAATATATATACAGCATTATTGTCATTTGGTGTACATACCAACTAGATAGATGTTATCTATCCCTGAACTCATACATTAGTGTTATCAGTATTACTAAAATATCTTGGAAGCACAAGACACCATCAAGATATAGAGACCTATCACCATAGGATGCCCCCCCAGAACAAATTTTAGTTAAATACCTATAACCATCACTTGTTAATTATATAAGTTGAAAATATTAGTCAAATTAATAATAAAAATAAACTAAAGATAATTACACCTTCTAATTATATTATTAAATATCTAAATATATCACATTGAATAGAAATATAAATAACCACTCATATAATCATTCCTTTAAGGATTTAGTCGATAACATCCATATCATTTAATCAGTGACCAAATTTTCATTTATAATATAATATGTAATTTCAAAATCAACATATGGATGACACTCAACTACATGTCTCTATCACATGGTTTGATCCATTTGGGTAAAAGTATACTTTTTGGTATTGTTGTCTAAATATATTATAAACTACTCTTTGTTGTAATATTGGAACCATGTATTTAGAGCATGGATCACCACAACTAATTTGAGATCATGGGTAGGATAATTCTTATCATGAGGGTATATTTTTGGAGAAATATATTCCAATACCTTGTTTACTTTCATCAAAACACGTAATAATCTTTCATATGAGGCATCACATTATAACATCATAACACAATATTTGATCTAGAATATTTAAATATATATATAAATTCAATCTCACTTTCAGTTCATTAAATGGTCATCCTAGAAATCTCTATCATGTCTTTAACCCCCCCCCCCCATTATGTCTACCTCATATATAACAAATTTATGAACTACCTCATCAAATGTAACACCCATTAATTTTAAATGTATAATATTTTATTCAATAGCCAATGTGAAACAAGAAGCGTTGATTATAACAGAATATAGCAACATAATAATTTTAAATTTATTTCTTTTATAATAAATTTACTTTTTTCAATATCTTATTATAAACGTAAAATTGAGTTTCTTTTATTGCTTTAATTACATGAATGACTAGGTTATAATGAGAAAAAAACTTACTATTAATATTATTATTTAATATAATAGTTATTCATATCTATTGAAATGGAGGGAATGAATAAGATTAAATAATTTTTGAATATATATAGTTTACACACATCTAGTGGAAATCTATTTATTATAAATATTAATAAAAATTATTTAAATGAAAAATATATGTTTTTTGAAAAATATTATTTTTTCTAAAGGACGGTTTAATTATGTTTCCCACACAAAATTTAAAAAATAATTTTCAACAAATCAATAAAAATTATTTTAATAAAAAACTCTAGAATAAAAATATTAATACCAATGTTATATTATGTTTGAATTCGTGGATTTATCAGAAAATATTCAATTTTTTTAATAATGAAAAATTATGGATATTAATTGATAAATTGCGTATTCCTATAAAAAAAATTCAATGGTAAATTATATTTTTTATTGCTTTAATAAGAACAATTATTCTATTATACATCTATTAATACATTTTAGGTAATTATAATCATGTTAATATCAAATTTATATATAATAACATTGATAACATGTTAACATCTTAACATTAAAAACATGCATTCTTGTCACATCTATAAGATTTATTTTAAATTAAAATCGGAAAATTGTATAAAATTAATTTGAAAAAATGGTTAAAATAATTTCAATAACAAAAATTTATAATATATAAAAATGTAAAACTAATTTTGTTAATGATTATTCAAAAAAATTAAAAATAATTATATTGATTAATTAAAAAAATGAGTTTACTAAGGCATTAAACAATAAAATTAATTATCCAAATGACCTTGAAACATGTAAAACATGCATTATATGGCCATATATAGAACTTATAAATTATTTTTTATATATTTTACCATTATTATGTCATTGATAGATGAAAAAAACATGGATGTAAATCATAAATTCCAAAATACTACAAGTGCACCAGTCACCCAACATAGAAAAGGCCACCCACTCACCACTCAAATACACACCTTCATTCCACATAGATTTCGCAAACAAAATTCTCAAATAACTCCCCAAAATCTATAAATTAATTATATGATATTTATTTTGATAATAAATCCATCATTTTATGTATTTAGTGTAATCCGTAGGAAGATACATGAAGAATAGGTAATGTTCTGTAATGCACATCTTTATTTTACATATTTTGTCAACTAATTAATTTTTTTTCATAACAAAATTATGTAATAAAATATATATATATTTATATTTCATATAATAATATTTTTTATAACAATTTAATTCAATATATATCACTCCATTCATCCATAAAATGGGTTATAGAAACATCATTGTTGTGTATGGAGGACTACAACCTCAATAAATGATGCCGTTCATTTTTCCATTTCCACCACTCAAGTATGGGTTTGATGATGGATATAAAGTATATATATGATATTTATAACATATTAATACCTATTTATTAGTCATATAACACATAATTGTTTACATTCAATTCTATAGGATACAAAGTAATGTTGCTTGTGTGTACGACAGACTTCCTCATCATGAAGTGATGTGATTTTTCTTTCACTAACTATAAACAGAGAATGTGATAATGATAATGATAATGATTACATGTGATATAAATTAAATAATTATTATTTTAATTAAATATGTATCATCATACAAATAAAATATATATCATTTTATTTCATTCGTTTTCACTAAAGTAATGATGATAACATCATTCATGTACATGTGGACTTCCACCTTTGAAAAGTGTTGTGACTCTCTGTTTAACACCCCACCACATGGATGATAAATATTCATATATTAAAATTAATAATGCTCTATTTATTAATAAATGAGTTATAATATGTTATAAAATTAACTTATTTGATATAATAAAATTTAAAATGGTTCAAGAATAAGTTAATAACTTTTTTAAAAAATGTATAGGAGGTCAAACATTGTCCAAAAGTAAGAATAATATCATGGATTTAGTCTCAATATCATTTCATTTAAGAATATTGTAATTTTATGTACCTTATTACATTTATATGTTGTATATATGTTCCCCTTGGAATTTTTTTGAAGGAAATGTCTGTCAAAAACCAAGACACAAGTAATAATTAAAAAAGAGGAATCTACAAATGTCTAAAATAAGGGATTTTATTACATTCTCTTTCATAAAGAGGTAGAAGGTCAACTGAAAGATTATCAAGCCACATAATGCCCTGATTGATACCTTTATTAGCAAGAGCATCTGCCACCATATTTTCTTCTTGGTAGGCATGAGTGGCAATATATATGATTTGTCGAAGAGAGTCCATACAACTTATCCAAAGAGAGGTAAGAGTCCAGGAAAGATGGATCACACCATTCCAAATTTCCTGGACAATGGATGTAGAGTCGCATTCGATCATAATGAAGTTCCAAAACTTCTTTTGAACAAAGTAAATAGCCCGAATCACTTCCATCATCTCAACTTCTATGGAAGTGGCACTAGCACAACCTCCATAGAAACACCCATGACAGTGACCCAGATAATCCCTGCAGACAACTCCAAAACCAGATGGGCCCGAGTTCTCCTTCAAAGATCCATCGACGTTTATTTTGATCAACCCTGGAATAGGAGCTTGCCAGAAGACTTCAATAAATTGTTGAGGTTTTTTTGAGCCCAACAACCTTGAGACGTCTGAGAATCACAAAGTCCTAAACAGAATTGTTGCAATAGGAATTTTTAATCGAGGCAACATCTCTGATAGCAGTGTGAATTCTAAAACAACCTGCATTGAGATTAAATTAGTGCTTATTATGAATAATATCATTACGATCATACCAGATAATGTGTAAGAGCTCGGCAACCACTGATAGAAATAGGTTCTTGATTTTCTTCGAAGTGTTGAGATCCACCCAACATTTATGATGAGAAAAGATTGAGTTAGAAAAAATCCATATTTAATCAAACATGTTAGTAACAATGCTATAGAGAGAAGCAGAAGTAGAACATGATTGGAGCAGGTGATTGATATCCTCACTATGTTGATGACACATATGGCATTTGGAGCAGAGATGAATACCAAAGGATTGGAGGAAGACTTTAGCTGGAAGATGATTATGGGAATCCTCCAAATAAGATTAAGTCTATAGGGATTGATCCTATGATTTCCAAAGTGTTTGATCCACCCAAAATTGTTTTCAGATGAAGAAAAATTATTATTATACTAGGCCTTAGAGTCCCAGATACCATTATGTGACGATTCCCAAACAAGGAAATCATCCACATTAATGAAGATATGACTATCCACCAAATCTCTAATGGATTCAGGGAGAATAGGCAAGTGATCGTTCATCATTTCCTGAATAGAAAGATTTATGTTGACCGAAGGAGATTGCGGGGGCAACATAGAGATCAGGGGGGATCCAGTCCAATTATCAAGCCAAAAGTTCAATGAGGAATTTCTAATCGAGACTGTTTATTATTGAACTTACTATAATATAAATTCTATAATATTTTTTTCAAAACATTAATTTTATTCTCATATGGTTTTTCACATATTTTTTAGGTAATATTATTCTTTTTTACACTCATTGGTATATAAAATTACTAATTAAATTTTTTAATAAAATCTGACATTATTTTTCTCCTTAGTCAGAAACCAGTTTTCTTATAAACCATGTTTTCTTAATATGATTTCAATTTTTTTAATTTAAAAAAAGATATATTAATATATATTTTAAGCAATTTTATCTTCTGAAAAATTATTTTCAAATTTGTATTCATTTCCCATTTCGAACAAAGAACTTATATATCACTTTTTCCATGGAAAAGGAATATTCTACAAACAATGTACAAAATTGCCATTTGACATGACCATATTTTCATCAGGTATTATAATTCATGTTTACATGGTAATTTTTTAAGTAAAATGTTTTAAAATTTTATTTTCCAAGAAATAGAATTTTAAAAAAATCCAAATGAATAGGATATTTTCATGAAGAATGTTTTCAATGATATTTTAATTATATTAAAATATTTCAAAGACAGAAACCCTTAATTATTACTCCAATTGGTGTATTTTATATTTATACCATCCTTATTCTTCCTCTATATGTCTTATGATTACTTAGAATAAATAAAGTATTGAATTTCATTCTGATGATTCGTTTTTTAATCCATTACATTCCCTTGAAATGTTGACTTTACTAAGATCATTGAACACAAATTTTTTAAAAAAATTATCCTTATTATTTATCCTAGATATGTTTATTTTTTAAAACATATAACTTTTGTGAATAAAATGTTCAAAATTTATGGTCATTTTATTATCTTGGTAAATCACGATAAATATTTATCCTCTATAAAATACAGATATGTAATAAGACACATTATTTTTGAATTTAATTGATTATTCGATATATGAAGTATGTCTTATACAAGAATGACATGAGTTGAGTAAAATTTAATTTAATACCCTTGATGACTCCATTATCTCATGGGAAAATCAGTTGGTTATCCTATGCAAAGAGATACTTTACCTATTATGTCTTAAACCCCCATGGTACGCGTCAAGAAGGTAAGGGTTTCATGTAACTAGGAAACATGTCATCCAATTTATATTAAGGCCATTCATTTTGAATTTCATTTTTTCTATCCAATACATTTTTACTATGATATTATCTCTTGATAACATTAATTTCAATTTCATTGATTTAATGGTATTAGTTTTTAGTAATTTACATTTGGTTGTTTTTTTCCATTATACTGTTATTTAAATGGTATGTGTTCTCATTTTTTTACCATTACATGTTTATTATTCCCATTGAATAATTTTTTATTCCATTTTTATTAACATATATAGATAATTTCAGCTCACCCTTATTTTTCTTCCTTTCCCCAAAATTCTACTATGTTTAGTATGTCTGATATTCAGGGATATGTTAGTTAGAATAATGATATTATTGAAAAATTATGTTATAATTTGTGTATTCCAATGTAATTTTTCACGCATCTTATTATGTAGTATACCAATAAAAATAAACATATTTATCATTTGGGATGAAATTCATTTTATCTTATGTCAATGTAATGATAGTTTTCACTGAATTTGGGATTCGATGGTTGGGTTCACTACAATCTCTATTAGATAATGTTTTCTAGTAACCATGGTAACTAGATTTAGGAAATCATATATTAGGGATCCTATCCATATGATATAAATTATTGATATGTAGAGAAGAACATCAAAATATTTTGGTAAGATAGAGATTATTTCCATTTTCATTTAAAGATATTCATTTCCATGTACTAAAGGTTTATGTGATTCTATAACGGGGGATCCAAAGGTTGGAAACTCTGAATAATGGTCATTGGGATTGACTCGAGCATTTCCTAGTACCAAAAAATAGGCCTTTATATGCACCTAGTCTGACACTTGAAAAGTATAGTATTAGGATAACTCATATTTTATTTAAAAACCATAATGAATGATTTTAATAGATAATTGTAATGGGTGGAAAATTCTAAACCGTAGACCTAGGAAGGAAATATTTTTAAATAATATTAATGAATTATTGAGATTCAACATTTAAATTGTAGAAGTATTTTTTTCAGAATATGATTTGGTTATAAGAATCCAAAAACATATAAGGTTAATATAAAATTTTAGAATAAAATTTGTATTTAGTAACACAAATTTTATGGATACCATAATATTTTAACGTGGTCAATATTGATCATAAGTATAAATTCTTAAACATCGGTTTTTGGTCGACTGTGGCTGGAATTTCACAAGTTTAAATATATTTAGTGAGATGTTTATTGAAATAGTATGTATTATAGGAATAATTATTCAAAGAATAATGTCTTTAAATTTTATAGACATCATTTAGATCATATTTATTTCCAATAGGGTTAGTATGATTATTATGAACATTGTAATAATAGTTAAATAATATTAGTAAACATTATAAAAAAATAGTTGTACTGAAAACCGTATCAAAAAGTTTATTTTAAGATTAAAATTATTTCAATATTTCCTATAATATTTTTTGGATCATTATAGGAATTTTGTAAATATATTTTATAAAAATGACAACCCAAATACTAGGTGAAACCCCATAATGTCCCTAAATTCATTGTGGCTTGAACACCTGATCAAATGACAATATGTCTTTCATTCCTACCACTAGAGTAAATGATGTCCTAGATAATGTGTGATTTTTTGAAGTTAAAAATATAAATAAATTAATATTTTTGATGAATGATTAGTGTCACTTTTTTTGAGCTATAGATTATTTATTTTTATATATTATGCTAAAATAGTGGTATACTTATAGAAAATGTTTATAGAATTTAGGGATATTATTTTTTTTAGATGTAAATTTTACTTCTTCAAAAATAAAACATTCATTTTGGGTATTCAATTCATGAATTAGTAGATAAAATTAAATTGATTGAAGCAAAGAAATTGAATAAATTATTTTGATGAAATAAAAATATATCATGTATATATATTTCCTTATATTATATGGTAGTAAAACAATTCCTCTAATTGATGAGAAATTGTTTTTAAATAAAAATTTATCCTATTAACATAATTTCTTTAGATATCTATTAAATTTTCCCACATAGTATATTTATGGTTTTAAGGACCGTAATTTTCAATTTAACATTCACTCTCTTCTGATCAGTGATGTAAAATACTATTTATATATATTTATTATCTTCCCCTACATCCATATATTCACATGAGACTATTTTTTTAGTACATAGAAACTAAGATATGTGTTATTCCATATAAAAATTTTACTTCTATTTCTATCTTATTAAGGGGGTACATTATTACCACTTTAATGATTTGGGTTTTTCAATAATGTTTTTTACAAACATCAAACCCTTAATTTTTAAAAAAAGTTTAAATTTTGAGGACATAATTTATTTAATATGGGGAGAATATAACAACCTGAAATTCTAAAATAATACCATTTTATTCTGAACAAGATGTGAAAAAAACCATGATTAGATGAAAAAAAATTACAAGACTTTAAATATATACATATATTATTTAATAAAGTTATTTTATTCCAAATATTACAATATAAACAACAATGAGTCTCTTCAATAGCTTGTGATAAACGCAAGACTAGATATTATCAAACAATAATGTAATATTAATATTATAATTTAATATAATAATTTTTATAGGAATTGGAATGGAGAGAAATTTTAGAATTATATATCATATAAAAATTAATATATAAAAAATATTATTTTTTGACAATAAATAATAATCATCATATCATTTAAAAGAAAATGAAATGATTTCTGAAAAATAGTTTATTTTCTAGAAGGTCGTTTAATCATTCTATTCACTTATAATTAAAAATTAATGATCAGAAATTTTATCATATTTATTTGAGAAAATAAAATTTATTTTAGAAATTGGCTTTCCATAATTTTGTTAGGGTGATTTTTTTATTTTCCTTATAAGTTTCATTTTTGATGAATAATAAAAAATATTGGCTTTTAATTTACAACTGCATTTTCATTTAATTATTTTGTAATGTTAAATTATAATTTTACATGGTTTTTCAATTTAATATAGTCATATTATAAGTCTATTAATTCAAGATAGGTGATTTTAATCATTTTCATATTAAATTTTGAAATATTAACATTGTAATTTTTTGAACATTTTCAAATTAAAAATCCACTTTTTCATCACATCTGTGTGATTTATTTTAAATTAAATTTAGAAACTCTTGGGAGTTGAATTTGGTCAATTATATTCCATAATTATAATCATAATAATTTATATTATCAAATAATTTCAACATAATTTTTGACTTTGATTATTAGTGAAAACATTTAAAATTTACTAAAACGATTATAGTAAAAAAGTGTTTACTGAGGGATTAAACATTAAACATAACAGTTAAAATAAAAAAAAACCATGTCCAAAACCCATTACCTGGTAATATATTTGAACACTTAACTTCTTGTATTGATAAATAAATATTTTTAGAGCCATGTGACAAAAAAAATGTGTGTGGAATTCACTCTTTCAAAAACAATTGCAATTGTGTCACTCACCCCTCTTGTAAATGAAATCCCAAACTCCTCACAACAACACACCATTGAATAATCATGGATTGGAAAATACCTACCCATATAACTCCGAAAACTCCATAAAATCATTCTAGAATATGTATTCTGGGTAAAAATCTAACCTTGGAATGTTGTAGTGCAATCCTATGGGGAATACCCAATGATGAGGTAATGTTCTTAAAGAGACATCTTTATTTTCTTTATTCTTGAAAACCATATATTTTTATTATATGATGATGATATAATATCATCATTATATTTTATATACTTCAGTGTGTTTATAAATTGTAGGTCATTTCAATTTTTTTGCAGCAAGTGGTACGAAACACCATCGATGAAATTATGTTGAGATGGTTCGTTGTAAGGAAAAAGATGGGGTTTTACGGATTATGATTGGGATGTTTCTTTAGTTAAGGTTTAACTAGGGTATGTGTGGTTGGGTCTAGAATTGCTGGTGGTGAAAAATTCTTATGTGATGAAGTTGGCTACGGTGAAATCCATCGGCAAGAGGAAGAGGTCGGCCGACAAGGTCGCTGCGTCCTGTGACAAGTAGAAGAAGAAGTCAAAGAGCATTAAAACGTACAACAAGGATATATGGTGGGTCCGTTTAGATATCTAGATCTTGATCAAGGACATGGGTATACTCTTTGAGATGTTTGAGTAGTATGAGGCTTTGCTGAACCTAACGATTTCTTGGTGGGCGATGCGGGGAGCAAGCCAATGAAAAATATGGGATCCTAGGCACAACGTGGTCTTGGATTTGACATCTGGGGTCCCTCAAACCATTCAATAAGTGGGATGTGGAAGAAAAGAATATGATGGGAGTGTATGGGAGGACGTCAGGGACACGATAATTAGGTTCCGATGAGATGAGGGCATTGTGCAGGCATCATCTTTGTTGGAGCGGGCTGGGGTTGACCTCGACGTTTCATGTGGCTGGAGCGTAGTTCTGGAATTTTATGCATGGAGTGGTGACCTAGACGGGTAGTGCATTGCATACTCACAGGGAGATAAGGGATTTTTGGGCTGGTCGAATTGACTGGATTTGATTGTGGACGTAGTTAGGGTGAATACCTTAGGATGAGGGTTGGTTGTTGTTGATAGCTAGTGCGTTGTGATGAGGCGTGGTGATTGGGATCCAGGGAGGGTGGTTGGCTGGTTATTTGGCTATATTTATAGAAGATATATAGATAAATCAGGTACTTCTGTGAGGAATTTTATCCCAGTTGTTTTGGGTTGGAATCCTTGGGTGGTATTCTCCGATGGTGTTTGTGTATCTTTTCGGTTCTTAATGACATGGGTATTTCATTGGGTGGTGTTAGGCTATCGTTTTTGTTTTGGTGGTGTCATGTATCATGTCATTATGTTGTATGAAATTTTTTTAATAAGTTTCAGGACTGAGTACACTCAGATCCGGATCTTTTATGGTATAATATGGTAATGAACAATATCTCCCACTTCTTTTATCAGATGGGTTATGAAATCATTTATTATGTGTACGGCTGACTACCACACTATGCACCAATGTCATTCATTTTTAATTTCCACCTATCATTGTTGGTTTTAATTATGGATATAAAGTATATATATGATATTGATAACATATTTGTACCTATGGATTCATGATATTAGAAATAAATTTTCACCTACCCTTAAATTGGATGCATGATAACATCGCTCGTGTGTATAGAAGACAACCTCCTCGAGAAGCAATGTGATTCTTCATTCACCGACACATCACCAGGAAGATGATAGAGAGAAATATTATGATTATATATGTTATAAATGAAATTATTATTATATAAATTATATATTTGTCATTCTAAAAATACATTATATATATTTTTATCTCTTTCCTTTTCAAACATGTTGAGATGGTGACATCATTCGTGTACACATGGACTACTTACATTACAATGCGATGTGACTCTATTTTCATCACAACACCACATGGATGATATATATGTATATATTAATATTTAATTAAATTTTGTTTTGTTTATTATATCATGATCAATTTTAATGGTAATATAATACATATCACATTTCAATATTGATCATTGTAAAAGGAGATATTACTCCAAAATACATACAACATACTATCTACATGATAGTAACATTCTTCTTTTTTCAAAACCATTATTCATGATTGGTTTTAAAATTAAAATTTATTTAAAAATATGATAATTATATCATTATTTTTTTTCTATATATGATATGACTATATAATATAGTAATCAATCATAACATTAATAACATAACAAGGATGAGAAAACTAGACAATTAACACCCTAAAAAATTAAAATTATAAATGATTATCAACGAACAAGTACGAATATGTTATAAAAGGATCACACATGTTATTATAATTCTTATTATGGTTAATTAATAATTTAAAAACATGTTAAAATTACTATATTAGATTTTAAATCCCATTCAATGAGAAATAAGAATAATATATTGGATTTCATCTCAATTTCATTTAATTGAGGAATATTAGAAATTTATGAACCCAATTACATTTATAATGTTTCTATATTGAATATTTGAATTATAATATCATTAAAACTTCAAAAATAATTTTTGTTTATTTTTCAATTTAAATTATTTCATGTTAGGGGGTTTGAACATAGACTCTCTAGGTGGTAAATAAATTTTATAACTCAATTTAATTTCATTGTGTTATATTATTTCTTCATTGTTGTTGATATTCCATGATTATCTGTATAATAAGTTTTTTCTATATATTTTTTATTGAAATTATTTTCTGTGGATTCATTTTTGAAAAAAATAATAAATTTATTAATTTATTCTCACTTTAACATTTTTATTATTTTAATTATTAATTTCGCAAACTCATTCTAATTGATATTGATTATTATTAAATTTACATTTAAGGAAATTATAATATAATTTTTTAATAAATAATTTAATCTTATTATCTGATGGATTTTCAATATTTTTTATATGTGATAATACCATTTATCAACACATTGGTACTTAAAATTATTCATTAACTCTTAATAAAATCCTAATTTATTTGTCTCCTTAGTGGTAACATGTTTTCTTATAGAACCATGTTCTTGAAAAATTTAAAAAAAAATTCTTTAAACCTTTATAAATTATTTATAAAAATAAAATTTTATCCATCTTTTACCAAATGTTTTCAAAAATAATTCTTATTGATTTTTTTAAATTAACATTTCTAACCTTTTTACCATCAAAATTATTATTCCTTAAAGAATGTATAGAATTACATCCCTAAATTATCGTATTTTCATTATATCTTACTTTGAACATTTATGAGTTCTTTTTTAAATAAAATGTTTTTAAAAGTATTTTTTTAAAAAATAAATTTGACAATAATTTTTAAAATCGTAACGTTATTTTCTTCAATAACATTTTTGAGATCATTTTATTTTATTTAAATTCATAAGTGTAAATAATCTTTTATTCATTCTCCAATGAATATATATTATTTTTATACCATCAATATTCTTCCTATTGATGGATTTTGATCATTTGGACTATGTATATTGTTTCCATTTACTCCCATGATTTATTTTCTTAGCTGATAAATTTTCCTTGAAATGTTATGTTTCATATTATTATTGATTTCTAAATTTCTAATAAATATAAATTCTATTTATCATAGATATGTTTATTTCTAAACCTATATATCATATATAAATATGGGTTTCAAAATTGAAATTTATTTTATAAACTGTGTAAATGTTGAAAAATCCATATCTTTACTGAATATGGATATTTCAAAGGGAACATTATTTTTGAATTAAATAAATTTTTTGATATATATTGAATTATTTGAACCGGTATGACTTGGGTTTGGGCCAAATATTTGTAATCACCTCGATTCATCAATTATATCATGGGACAAATCAATTGGTTATCCTTTGGTAAATGTGTTTTTACCTAGCATGTCTGAAACCATATTGTGAAAGGTTTTAATGGTTAAGTTTACAAGTACATAGGAATGATGGCATCAATATCAAATCATTTCCACCATTTAGAATTTAGTTTATTACAATAAATATTATTTTCACTATGATATTATCCTAGGATGGAATTAATTTCTAGTTAATTGATAAAATGGCATGTGTTTTCATATATTTACCTTGAAATACTGATTTTTCTTTATCTAGTTATTTAAAAGGAACTTTTTCTCATTGATTTACCCATCCATTTCCGTTATGACAATTAATTATTTATTTTTAAAATTTAATTATAATTGACATAATATTTTAGTTCAACATTATTTATCATCCTTTCCCGAGGTTTCTATGAAGATTTCTATGATTGGAATTCAAGGTTATTCTATATAGAACAAATTTCTTATCAGAAAAAAATTATGTTGAAATTTTTTTATGCTAATGTAATGAAATAATAATTTTGGTATCTATTTTAGCAATACTAATAAATAGATTGATCAATTTTCATGTGATTCATTGTATCAAATTCCAATGTAATGGTAGTAGGCTATGGCTCGAGTATGCTGGGGTCATGGTCGCTACAGTTTGTATCTGAACATGTCTAGTAGAAACCTTTAGATCTATATTTAGGAAAATATTTATTAGAATATGCAACCCTATGATAGACATTAAAGATTAGTGTTGAAGAACAACATAATTTTTTGGTAATACATATGTTTTATGTTTTTTCTTTTTAATACATCTTTATTTGGATAATACAAGTTGATGCGATTTTGTATTGGAGGTACCGAGGTGTGATCGCTCTGAAAATTTTTTTTGGTTGGAATCAGGCATTACCCATAACATTAAAGAAGGCCATACTGTGAACATGGTTTGACACACTATAGAGATAATCAGAATAATTGTTAGAATATATAATAAAAATTAATGACCTAGGGTAAACCATTTAAAATGTGAGGACCTATGTGGAAATAAATCAGATGAATTATTGGGACCTAATTACAAAATTTTTGAGCTATTTTTTTCAATGGTATTTTGTTCATAAGAATAAAGAATCATCTATGGATTGTGTAAAATTTTATATTCACATTTTTATTCATTAACATAACATTCATGGATACCATCATTATTAAATGCGTTCAATATTGATCGTAAGATTAAATTCTTGCAAATAACGTTTTTGGTTATAGTGGTCTGAATGTGGCAAGATCATTGTAATAATAAGTTTTAGTGGAACCATTATTCATGTGATAATTCCTAAAAAATTTATAGAAATATTTTTAAAGGTATTAATATACATTAAGGATAATAATATTATTACTGTCATTGTAATAATTTGAAAAAAATAATATTATATTGTACAAAGATTAAGTTACATTGAAATTATTTTTAAAATGGTTATTTAATAATTACCTTAATTTAAAAGATATCCATCAAATTTTTGTGGGAAATTATACAAATTTTCATAATATATTTTATAAAATGGAAAAAAAGTTAGGTGGAAACCCATATTGTCCAGCATAGATACATGGATTGATCACATGGCTGAAGGATTTTTAGGGTTTCACACCTACCATAAGCCTATTTGATGTCCTGGTTAATTTTTTATTATTTATAGTTAAATAATTTTACAAATAAGTATTAATGATGTGATCGAAGTGTTCCTTTTAGATTTATAGAGTAATTTATAGGATAACATGTGCTCAAATAGTTGGATATAGATGGAAGGAATTTTCACTCTTATTGTATATGACTCTTTATGAAATGTAAATTTTATTGATTCATGTTTTAAAACATCACTTTTGGTTATTCATTTTAGGATGTAAAGGATAAATTAGAAATTGATTAAATAAAAACACAATGAGAAAATTGTGTTGATAAAAAATATATATCATGTAATTATATTTCATTATATTCTTTGGCAATAAAATAATATCTGGACATTATGAAAAATGATATTGAAATAAAATTTCATCCTATTATAGTCATTTTATAATATTAAAATATAAGTTTTTACACCTAGTTTATTTATGGTTTTTATTCCCTTAATTATCTGTTGATAGTTCAATTTATTGTGATAAACATCCTAAGTCACTACCTGTGATCATTTCCAATTTTTCTTTATGTCGGTATCTCAACATTCCACCAATGTTCTCCAACTAATAAACCAAGATTTGTGTTATCAAATAAATCTTTTTTTCTTCTCTTTTTATATTATTTAGTGGATATTTTATCAATTCTTTTATTACTTTGTGTTTTTAACAATGATACTTTCAAATGTCAAACCCTTGACTTTTGAGATAATCTCTAAATTGGTTTGATGTAATTTATTTAATTTAGGGAGAAAATAGCACCACCGAATACTATATGAATAAAATTTAATTCAATAGTATATGTGAAACAAACAAAACTATCTCAGAAAAGAATATAATAACCTAATAAAATAAAACATATTTATTTTATAATAAATTAATTTTCTTAAATTTCCTGAGATACATTCATAAATAATATTCTTTGATAGATTATGTAACATTCAAGACCCAGTTTTACTATAAAAATATTCTATTGAAATTATTATTTTAAATATTTGTTATTTCATATCCATTAGATTAAAAAAAATTAATAGTATATAATAACATATTAAATTATATAGTTGAAACAAATTTATTTTTACTTAGTGACTATAAATCATAATATGAACCATTAAAAAGAAAAATAATAGTTTTTTTTAAAGTATATTTTTTCTAAAATATCGTTTAATCATTATTTTTATGCATAATTAGAAATTTATTTTTTATAAAAATTATATAATTTATTTGAAAATGTTATCTAAATTTTTTAAATTGGAATTTGATAGTTATCTTTAGGTGAATTTTTTATATTTCATTGAGAAATTTATTTTTTTATTAGCAAGAAATACTAGATTTAAATTTAAAACCACCATTTCATTTTAAAAAATTAATAATTTAATTGTAAATTTTAAATTTGATTAAATGTAAAAATAGTTATATTAAATAACTATTACCCTATCTAGTTAATTAAAATTATTTTTATGATGGATTTTGATATTAAAATTCTGCAATCTTTTGTGAATTTTCACCTAGAAACCACTCCTTCTCCTCATGTCCATGAGATTAATTTTAAATTTAAATAATATACTTCCATGAAATGAATTTGGGAAAAATATATTAAATATTTGGAATCATAATATTTTATTTTATCTTATGGGGTAAACATAATTTTTTTCACAAAATGAAAAGTGAAACGGGTTTAAATTAATTACATGTAATAAGGTAAAAATGAGTTTATTGAGGGATTAAACATTAAAATTAATCAGTGAAATGAAAAAAAAACTAGTACAAAAACCATTTTATAACCATATATAGACCTTATACATTTTTTTATAAATAATTTATCCTTAATTTTAATAGGTTAAATTAATAAAATCTGGTTTAAATTCGTACTTTCCAAAAAATTATAATTGTACCACTCACCCCACTTATAAAAGGCCACCAAATCTCATTTCTATTCCAACAAGAATATTAATATTACCTATTTATTCACCTCCTTCAATTTTTATTATAACATTATGATATAAAAACATATACATAATATATATACTTGTACTTTTTTATAATAATTTCATGACCTATCTACATCCCCTCTTCCATCAAATGGCTTACAATATCATCATTCGGGTGTACAACAGAATACCACCTGGAAAATTAATGTCACTTGTTTTTCCACTTCAACCTCTAATGGTATTGTTTAATTATCAATAATATATTTATATATATGATGTTTATGAAATATTTATACCTATTCGTTCATTATGTAAAATATATATTTTTACTATTCATTCTGTAAGAGACATGATAACACCGCTTGTGTGTACAGAAGACTATTCCTTATGAAGCATTGTGATTATTCAATCACGAAATAATCACATGGATGGTGATAAAGATAAAGATAATGATTATATGTGATATAAATGAAATAATTATTATTATCAAGAAATATTTCTTATTATATAAATATAATATATATCATTGTACTTATTTCCTTTTCACTCGTGAAAAGATGATAACATCATTTGTGTAAGTGTAGACTACTTCATTTAATATGAAACTAGTACCCAAACCATGAATTTTCATGGAAAAATCCTTTAATTACATATTCAATTTCACATGAATTTAAATTTTTCCAATATGAATTCCTAGAAAATAAATCCATAAAAAACACACTAAGAGAATAAATGATGTTTAAATGATACTATAAAAAGGAAACACATTAATCATGAGTTAAATTCATATATTTTAGAATCATAAATTCTCTAATTTATGATTTTTTAAAGCCGAGCTAGTTATATGAATTTGGCATTGGGAGGTCATCAACGTTCCAACCATAGAAAACTCCAAGGATGCATTTCATGAATGTATCTATAGTGAATAATATATTTAGTACACAAAACATTTTTCTACTTTATTTAAATGATCATAATAAATATATCCTCCCCACTCACCCTTATTAGGAAACACAAACACACAATGGTTCTATTTTGTTTTGGAAACATAACAAAAACCCCTGATTTTTCAGATTGTTTAACATAACTGACTAACATGATAAGAAATTTTCTGAAAATAATTTCAAATGGACATTAATATCAAGAATTTTTAAATGTTATAAATTTAATAAAATATTTTTTTTATGATGTGATCATGTATAAAATAATATTTTAATGAGAAAACCTTTTCGAGGTACTCTAAAAATTCAGAAAACATGTACTACTCATCATCTTAAAACCATAACATGAACAGACAAATAAAATACTAAATATGTTAAGAAGTATAAAAAAATATAAAAGACATGGTTAAGGAGTATGATAAAACCTTATGACATCGAAAACCCGTGTAAAGCTAAGACACTAAGAGATTATACGGCATCCAAAAAAAATGAACGGAAAGATGAATCCAGAATGTCAATTGAGAAGACATATACTACTCATGGACTCAAAAACATAACATGAACAAACACCTTCTATACTAATTATGTTAAGGATTAATAAAAAATTAAAAAGGCATTTTCACGGAGTATGATAACACTTTCTGACACTAATAAAATATACAATAGTATTCACTTGCACAAAATATGAAATTCTTCTATTATGCATTCAATGAAATTATGTACATAAAATTAACCCCATAATAGAATAAAAGGTGTTAAGGATACTATAAAATGTAAAATCCCATATTAAGAGTTCAATTACTATCTTTCAAAAGGCCTTGATAACCTAGTTTTCAGTATTTTAAATCCTCAAATGTTTGATTTTGTAATGCCCAGCTAGTTGCGTGACTTTATCAGGCATTGGGAGTTCATCAACGTTCCTCTCTTAGAAGACTTTAATGATTCATCCCTTGAATTTATTTACAATAAAAAATATATTTAGTACAAAACATATATTTCTATGTGACAAAAATTATAATAATAAATAGATCCTCCCCACTCACCCTTCTAGGAAACACACACACAAGGGTTCAAAATGTTTTTTCTGGAAAAAATTAGTTGTTTATTTTAGATTGTTTAACTTAATAGGTATACATGATAAGAATTTATCAAAATAAGAGTTCAAATGGAACTTAATAAGTGAATTAAAGAAAAAAAAAAGAGAATACGAGATGTTTTATATGATACTATAAAATAGAAACTCTTAAATCAGGATTTCAAATTTGGTGTTTCCATAGGCCTTGATAACCTGGATGTTAAAATCATAAATTCTCAAATGTATGCTTTTGTGAAGCCAAGATAGTAGTGTGACACAATCAAGGATTTTGATAAAACTTGATGACATCGATAACCCATTCAATGGTAACACACTAAGAGAATATACAACAATGTAATCTTGAACCTAATTTGAATAAACAAATCAATATGCATTCCTAGAAAATAAGCGCAAAGATGAAACACACTTAGGGGTCCATTACATAAGTTTTTTAATTACTCCTACTTTCCATCAATGTAGCATCAACCAATAATCCCCCTTAAAAATCCATCACAAAATATAAATTAAATACACCATTGGGATGCAACATTGAATGTGAATAGAACATTTCCCCGAAAAGATTCTAAGATCTAAATATTATCATTTAAAACCCTCAAGAAGTTGTATGATTTTTGACACGTTGATATGATACCATTCAGAAAAAATACTTCCAAAAGATTCTATAATTAAAATTTATTATCCCAATGAATTTCAAGCGAAGACATAAATATATTTGTTCAAAATCATTGAATAAAAGGTACTATAACCATAGAACTATTCAATCAATTTAATACACAGTGATTTCAGAAGTTTGTATTTACATTTCCAATATTTGGAAACACCTAAAAATAGAAAGTATGATGAAAGTAAGTTTATTCATATTTATTCATTTAAGGAAACAGATCATGAATAGGTGATGGTTCAGGGATTTCAACATCATATGAAAAATATCTTCTTGTAATTAACAATAAACATTTAAACAATAATTGAATTTGAATGTAATAAAATTTATACCAGAATTGCATGACCCCTAGTGATGATATTAATTGAACATGAAAAAATACCTCTTGAAACATGCATTACATTTTCACCTGTACATGAAATAGAGTTTAAAATCTCTTATAGACCACATACATAAATTAATTTAGTAACTGAAAATCTTGACACTAACAATAAAAATATGAAGGCATGATGAATATTGAGTAAAAAATTAAAAATATTGAATAAAAAATTAGAATATAAATAATTATCATCTCACAATAAATAAAAAACAAATGATTTAAATAGTGGTTTTTAAAATCAATAATATATCAATTATGAAATTCAAATTCTTATAGAAGTAAGATACCATGATAGAAAAGTAGCGTCACAGAAGGACAAAATATACCACATGGTAAAACATATATACTTCATTATAGCAGAAACATACCTTCACATAAAAAATTTCATTAGATAAATTTTGTAAAAAATGGTAAATGAATATAGTTTATTACTACTTGGTAAATGCAGAAAGATTCATGGTAAGCACTTTAAGATTATTCCCACATGGTAAATACAGAAATATTCTTGAACAGAATCTTCAAATCCATATGGAATAAAATATGGGCCTGTTTGAAAAAAAATATAGACAAATTAAGAAAAAAAATGTCCCTATTAATCCACTTATAATAAAAAATGCATAATAAAATAGTGAAATACCTTATGCTAAGGGTGTTACGCCCTCAATCACCTATTTATGATATGTTTAATATAAACTCCTTAATTTCAGATTTTAACATTAATTTTGAAACATTTATTTTTATAAAACTATATATATCTCATTGAATTTAAAAATATTATGAATGAATATCATTGAAAAAAAGGCTTGTATTATATATGAATAGAAATTAGTTTATAAGTTTTAATTTAGATGAAAAAAACATTTATTAAAAATTTGTAAACATACCTAATCATTCTTCTTCTTGATGAACGAACACATGTAAAATTTAACATATAAATTAGATTTTTTCCTAACTGCATCCCTATACACAACTCCAATCATTTGAAAACAAGAACAACGTTGGATAAGAAAACTGAATATGATATTATGGAAAATATGAGCAAAAAAAGAAAAAATTATTTAAAAACCTATCTATGAATATTGAGAGTAAAAAACAAATTCAAATCATATTCAAACAAATCCATGATCACAAAAAAAAATTATAGTAGTTAATTGAAACAAAATAAAAAAAATTCAATCTGCATGGTTGGATATAATGAAATTTCTTTTATAGGAGATTATACTTGTGTAAAATGATGATAAACATGACATGACACATATCTCAGAAATAATAAATCAATTTTTTTCTTCTTCTTGATGAATAAACTCAAAATAAATTTAAAATGTAATGGTTATTTTCGTCCCTTCTACATCCATACACACAACACAAATGAAATGAAAACAACAACTTAGTTGGATTAATAAAACTATATCTCATTCAAATCTCAGGGCATGTACTAGAGGTAAAATATATCAAAAATTATAAATTGATCATTGAATATTCAGAGTAAAACAAAAAAAATGCATGTTCAAACAAATACATTATCAATGAATATTTATCTAGTAGTAAATTGAAAGAACATTGAAATCCTTTCAATCTACATGGGAGGCTAGCATGAAATGTATTGCCCATTGGCATAAACTTGTGGTAAATGATGATAAATAGGTTAGGATATGTAAAAATAAAGAGAATAATCCATATCCATCAATAAGATAAAGCTCATACAAAGGTTTGTTTATTGAAGACCATGAAAATAAATGGTTAAAGACAAACACGGAACAAAAAGTTGAATCCATTACGTCAAAAACACACCTGTAACAATAGACCCTTATAGTAACATGATAGATACTAGATAGAGATTCTAATATAGAGGTAGCATGAATTTTGGCCATGAATAGGGTTAAAATATAAAATATTTAATCCAGAAAAACATTTATGCCAAATGAAGAAGGGAAGAAAAAATACTCGATCGGTAAGGAGAAGATAGTTTTTTAGAAGGTGACAATATATGCTAAGCTAGGTAGTCTAAAGGGGGAGATTTGGGTAGAGTCTGTACCCCACAAGTGAGGGAGAGGAAGAATCTTTCGATGGTGTGTAGGGATTTAGGGAAGAAGATGATGGGATGGAGAATGGTTTCGTAGAAGAAGAACTAAAGTGAGATGGAGCGTGTGGGTGAGCAGTAATAGAATCCAAAGCGAGTTGGTGAGAGATCGATATGTAGGAGAGGGAGACAATGTCAAATTTGAGGGTGTGTATGGTTTTGGTGAATTGAAGGAATGTATGGAGATTTGAATCATGGGAGTGGAGAAATTGGAGGGTGATGGATTGCTAGTAGAGTGAAATGTGGAAGAGGAGGCACACATATTAGTATAGTTATAGACGTTACTCTACTTTCATAACCACACCACATAAGTGATAAATATATTTAGATTTAAATAAATAACAAGGAATTTATTATATCATGATCATTTATTGAAGGTAATATAATACAGAAATATTTTTTTTAATGATCATTGAAATATGGAATCATTACTAATTAGTACGTACTCCATACCATCTCTATGGTAACAAGATAATTCATTTTTCAAATAAATCATTTTGGATTGGCCATAAAAGTAAAAATGATGTAAAAAATGATAATTATGTCCTTATTATTATTATTATTATGAAGAAAAAACTATATAACATGGGTTATAATTGTGAAATTTATAACAAAACATGAATGATAAATCACAGAATTTAACACAAAAAACAATGCAAATAAATACTGATTTTTATAGAAAGAATTATAATATTCTATTAAATGATCATATGTGATATAATAAATATTAGTATTTTTCTATAATAAGGCGATAACTTTTTAAATCCTCTCTACCAGAGGTTAAAGCACATTCAACCATTAGTTAGCATAAGGAAAGGTACATCGTCAAAATTTCATTTCATTGAGATAAATTATACTAATATGCTCCTAATTACATTTATATGGTGTATATATTTCACCTATTAAATGTATTATCATGAATACTTCATTCATAAATTTATTGTTGGTTTCAATATGAATTATTTTAAATAATGGTATTTGAACATAAAGTTACCATGTGGTTCTGAAATTTCTTAACACAATTTCATTCCACTGTGTTAAATTACTTCTTTTTTTCATTTTTTTTATGATTATATGTATGATGATTTTCCATAATATATTTTTGATAATAAATTCTTTTTAGGTTTATTTAGAGTTGTTACACAAAATTAATTAATTTATATGTACTTACTTTAATGTTATGATCATTTTAAGGGTTTATTTAAAAATATCATTTAAATTTAGATTTTTGACTGTATAATTTATATTAAAATAATATTATTGTACTATTATTTACTAGAACATTATTTTTATTCTCAAAAAGTCACTCATGATATTTTCCAAGTGATACTACCAGTTTTTACCTAATAGTTACTTAAAATTACTGTTTAATTTTTTAATAAAATTTGACATTATTTGTCTCTTTAATCATAAGATTTTTTTCTTACAAAACATTGTTTTTTAAATAAAATTGGTTATAAAATTAAAAATTATTTATTAAAATTAATTTTATCTAATTCTCATTTTTATGAATTTTTTTAAATGAACATTCTTGTCACATTCCAAAGAATCCAATTTACTAAACTTTTTACAATGAATATTAAATTTTGTTTACGACATTTAAAAAATCACCTACCATTGTGGACTTAATTTGTTTTGTTATTTATATGAATATTTATGAAGTTATTTTTTATTAATTTTTTAAAATTTATTTTCAAATAAAATATTTTTCAAAATGTTTTTCAAAATGAAAATTTTAATTTCCTTAAGAAAATGTTTATAGATCTTTATGTTTTACTTCTATTTATCAATTTCAAAAATAATTTTTTCTTACTCCAATGTGTATATGTGATATTAATACCATAATTAATCTCCAAATTTTTGATTTAGTATATTTTAGTCTATTGAAAATATTTACATTCACACCGATGATTAATTTTATACTAAAACAATTTACCTTCAAATGTTCACTTTCTTATGATCAGTGAATGTTTAATATCCCATAAATATCCATATTATTTATCATTGATATAATTATTTTGAAAACATATATCATTTTTTATATAAAGTGTAAAAAATTGAAATTTATTTGATTATGTTGGTAAATAATGACTAATATGATTTCTCTACTCAATACTGATATTCAAAAAGAACATTGTTTATTAATTTAAAAAATTATTAGATATATCTGGAATGATTTAAACCATTCTGACAAAGGATCAGGAGTAGGTAATGTAATCCCCATGATGTAATAGTTTCTCATGGGATGAATCAATTGGACATCCTTAAGAAAATTGGTTCTTCTGTATGGTCTTGACGGTAATGGTTCCATATACATGAGAAATATAGAAACTAGTATCTAGGAACAAATTTTATTAAAAATTTAGTTACTACTATACAAGATTTTTTAACTATGATATTATCTATAGATCCATTTAATTTCCAATTCATTGATTAAATAGAACATGTTTTCAGTTATTTATCATGAAATTTTTTATTTTACTTCTCGAGATATTTAAATGAAATAATTTTTCATTTATTTTCCCTACCATTTGATTATTTACATTGATTCATTATTGCTTATGTAGTACATAAACATTACTGAACAATTGAGATCACATTTATTTTGTTTCTTTTTCCCATGATTCCTTAATGCTTACTATGACTATTATGAATGGATATTACATATAGAATAAAACAATTCTAAAATACATTTACATTTTTAAATTGTGAATTCGAAGGTAATGAAATACTAATTTTTGTATCTTTTTTACCAAGACCCTTCCACTGGTCTAAATCATTTTATTCAATACATTGCATCATATTCCAATTTAATGGAATCAGGAACTGGATCCAAAAAGCTAGGGCTGGGGAGACTCTAATTTTAATCCGTTGAAATGTAGAATAAACCACTAAAAATATATTAAGGAAAACATTGAATATAAAATGTTACCATATGATATTCTTTAAGGATAAGTATAGATGAACATACTTATATTTTTTTAAGATATATACTATGTGGGTGTCCTTTCCAATACATCCCAATCTGGATAGTACATGTAGATGTGGTTTTGTAATGGTGGTACTTGTGTGTAATAAATTTGAAAAAGCAACATTTAGCTTAAGTTGAGTGATACCTTGTATTAGAAAACAACCCATACTACACTCTAGGATTAACAATATTGAGGGATATGACTATAATAATTAAAATTTTATTTAGAAACAATTTTGAAGTATTTTAATAGATAATTAAAAAGAATGATAGAATTTAAACCATACACCAAGGAAGGTCCCATGTCATAATAAAATCTTTGAAGTATTGAGATTCGAGAATTAAAATGTTGAAGTATTTTTTTCTAATGGTATTTTTCTTAAAATAATCGTGAAACATATAATTACTGTGTTAAATTTTAGAATAAAATGTGTGTTAATTAATTTAATAGTTATGTATATAATGATGGTTTAATGATTTTATGACTAATCATAAGTTTATATTCTTAGGCACACATTGTTAGGTCCTATATGGGGGACATGTCACAATATTAAGGATAATTTGGGAAAACGATTATGGAAAAAATATTTTTTTTCGTATTTTTATTCATGGAAAAATTCCATTACATTTAATTAACATATTATTAAAGGGATTTTTATCTAGTAGGTCGAATAGGATTATTAATAAAACTAATATAACAGTCAAATAAGAATATTATACTGCATAAACAAATTAGATGTATTGAAACCTTAGTAAATAGGATATTCAAATATTAAATTTATTTTGATGATATCAATCATATTTTTGGGAACATTATTGATTTTATATTATTTTTTTAAAAAACATTACGACCCATATTCCCAGTCACAAACCATCATGTATGAAAAGGCTATGAATGTTGAGCCCATTACTCGAGAATAATATTGGTTTCACGCCTACCAAAAGCCTACCAGATTTCAATGTTAACATGCCATTGTTTTTAGTTTGTAAATTTGTAGAGTAAATATCAATGATGAACCTATAGTGATAATTTCAATTTTTAGGGATCAATATATTGGATAAAATTTTCTAAACTAGTTTAATACTGATAGAAATACTTTTCAATCTTTAGGATATTATGATACCTTGAATGTAAATTATATAACTTCAAACATAATAAATTCATTTTTTGGTATTCATTTAAAGAAGTAAAGATAAATTTTTAATTGATTGAAAAACAAAAAAAAGAAGAAAAATTTTAGATGAAATAAAAATATTTCAAGTATATTTCCTTATATTATTATGTAGTAAAATAATTCTTCAAGATTATGATAAAGGATCTTGAAATAAAATTTTATAATATTAAAATAATTTTTAATGATATCAATGAAATTTTAAAACATAGTAGATGTATGGTTTTTCAAAACATATTTTTCCATTTATCATTCAATTGATTATGATCAATGACCTCAGTCGCTCTATATAAATATTTACCATTTTCCCATATGTTTGAATCTTCTCCTTCCACCAATTTTATCCTTCCAATTAAACCTAGATATATGTTAATCTAAAATACCTTTTTAAATCACTTTTTATATTATTAAGGGTATATTTTATTTAATATATCGATATTTTGGTTTTTCAGTAATCCTATTTCCAGTGGTCAAACCCTTGATTTTTGAGATCAAGGTTAACTTTTGAGGATGTAATTTATTTATTGTGGGAAAAATATAATACCTCGAAATTCTTAAAGAAAATATTTATTCAATAGTATAAATGAATTTAAAAATTGAACATCGAAGAGATGTAAAACCCAAATTCTTGAAAATTTATTTATTTTTGAGTAAATTTAAATTCATCGATAGCTTACAATGCATGGAATAATGAGTTAATTATATAGTTTGTGATACACGCAAGACTATGTCTTACAAAACAACAATATACAATTAATACTATTATTTTATATAATAGATACTTCCTAGATATTAGAATGGTTTCAATGAATAGTATAATATATCACATGAAAATATACTATTTATTTAATGTTATTTTTATTATATTGATTATTAAAAGTAATTTGAATCCATCAAAATATAATATATTTTTTTCCAAATAAATGATTGTGTTTTTCTAAAATGATAATTAATATATCTTTTCACAGATAATTTGAAATTATATTTTTGAAAATTTAGTTTTTTTTAAAAAAAAAACTCACTTATTTAACAACATAAAAAACATAGCATAGGGTGAAGGTTTTCGGATTTTTTTGAGATGATTCATTATTTGATGAAATGTGAAAAATACTAGATTATAATTTAGATCTGCATTTTAATTTAAATAATTTTTAATGTCAAATTGTATATTGAATTATTTTTAGAGTTAATATAGTTATATTTTGTGTATATTAATAATATTTATCTAATTTTTAAAACATTCATATTGAATATTGAAATAAATACAATTAAAACATTCAAAAATTCTCACTGTTAGAAACTCACTTTCTCATCAAATCTGTGAGATTAAATTTAAATCAGATTCATTTATTTATATGAGATGAATTTTTAAAAATGGGTTCCATATTTGAAATAGTATTTATTTACGTTATTTAATTCGATCAAAATTTATGAACCAAAATGGTTAGTGAATACAATGAAAATTAATTATAGTGGTCAATGTAAAAATTATTTACATAGGGACTAAACATTGATCATAATTGGCCAAAGGACCTAAAAATATGTCTACAAAATTGGATGGACATAATTAGACCCCATCTCTTATATTATCAATAATTTTCCTCCTTGTGTCCGGGTGACATGAAAAACCAGAGGTGGAATTCACACATTACAAAAAAGTAAAAGTGTGCCAAAAACTACACTTACAAAAGGACACCAATTACTCTCTCCAATGAACACATTCATAAGACAAGAGTTTGGAAAAGAACCAAAAAAATAACTCTATAAATTCCATACCCTCAACCTAGATTATTTTTTTTGATAAATCCAACCATTTAAGGATTTAGTGCAATCCTATGGAAGATACCTAGAGAAGAGGTAACATTCTCCATCATGCATCTTTATTTTACATCATTCATAATTTCATTAAAAATTTACTCTACCGTGATTATATAATTATATAAATATCTAAAATATAACATAATTTTATATAATATTTTCATGACCTACATACCTCCCCTCTTAAATAAAATGGGTTCTGAAATCATTGTTTTTGTGTATAGAGGACTACTAATTCGTGAACTGATGTCGTTCATTTTTCCATTTAATCCAATCTTGGTTATTATTTAATATTGATATAAATATATTATATATGATATTTAAAAACAATATTTATAGCTTTGTATTCAATATATCACAAATATATTTTTACCTTCCACTCAGTCGGATACACGATAACATGGCTCATGTGCGCGGTACTATGTCACCTCATGAAGTGATGTGATCTATTTTCACTATCACCTCACTAGGAATGTGATAATGAAAATGTTAAAGAATATATATAATATAAATGAAATAATTTTTATATTCATTACATAGTTATCATTATAAAAATAATATATAAAAATATATATTTCATTTATCCCTTTTTAGTCATGTGAAGATGATAACATCCTTCCTATATGTGTGCACTACCACCTTCATGAGGTATTGTGACTCTCTTTTAATCATCATGAAATATGGATGATAAATATAAGTATGTTTAAATAAATAATTTTTGGTTTATAATTTAATTATAATTTTAAAGTTTATATAATACTATCATACTTTCCATAATGATCATTGAAAAAATGGAAATGTTACTCATGTGCATGTACGACCTACCATCTTAATGATCATACCACTCTTCATTTTTTAGGACCATAATTAATGGTTGGTTTTAAAATAACACAAGATATAAAAATATTATAATTATTTCAGGAATATTATTCTCAAGATGGTATAGATATATAATATTGTAATAAATTAGATCATTCATAAAAAAATATACAATATAAAATAGGGAAATTAACACCCAACGAATAAAAATAATGAAATATTATTAACCAATGAGAAATAATATGAAATAAAACGATCATATATGATATCATAAATTATAATATGTTTTTATAATTAGTTAATAACATTTGGAAACAAATATAAATGTGGTTAAAGAATGATAAACTAAATGGAATCATAATGTTAATTCTTTTCCCTCAATTTCATCTCAATGATTCTTTTTTTGAAATTATATGTGCCTAATTAGGTTTATATGGTTTAAAAATTTACAATTTTAAATGTAATATTAGTCTTAATTAACATATTAATTATTTTAATGTTTTAACTTAAATTATTACATCCAAGTGTATATTAATTTAATGTTACCAAATGGTAGTGAATTTTTAGAACCCAATATATTTTCATTGGATTATATGTCTTCACCGTTGTCATTGAAATTATATGATTTTTTTTATGGAATCCTGAATAACTATTGTTTTATTTAAAATTTTTTATGTGTATTTACATTTGATAAACAAAATAAATTTATTTTTTAATTATCACATCAATGTTATGATAATATTTTGTGTTTATATCACAATATAATTCTAATCGAGATTGATTATTATTTAATTTATATTAAAATAAATTATATAGTTAAATTTTAATAAAACCATTCATATCATCACTGAGGGTTATTCATGATATTTTTTACATTATAAATAAATTTTCCACTCATTATTAATCAAAATTTAGGACAAAATATTTTATTAAAATATTACCTTATTTCTCCCTTTAGTAGGAAACTCATTTTCTTTCAAAACCATGTTTTCTAAATATTATACCAAAATAGTTTTCATTAATATTTTTAAATCTACTTATTTAAATACAATTTTACAATTTTTTCCTTTTTATAATTGTTTTCAAGGGAATTGTCTTGTCATATTATAAACAATGTTCCTTTCTAATCTTTTTACAATGAGAAATTAATTTTATTTACAATATAAACCAGATTACCCACTGATATGCCCATAATCTCATTGAATGTTACAATTTATGTTTAAGGGGATACTTTGAGATATATTTTTTAAAATATATTTTTATATTAAAGGATTTCAAAAATTAAAAGGATATATTCCTTACGAACATTTTAAATATCCTTATATTATACTAGTATTCAAAAATTAAAACAACCCTTTATTGTTAGTTAAATGTTTATATATAATGATTATATAATTATTTTTCTTCGTATAGATGGGTTATGATCATTTTGACTATGTAAATTATTGAAATTTACACCCATGGTTTTTTATCAATTACATTCCAATAGAAATGTCCACCTTCCTATGAGCATTGAACAATAAATTCCCAATAAATATTCATACTATTTATCATTTATTTTTTTTTTTGATTAAACTGTGTATCATTTATAGATATGGTGTAAAAACATAATTTTTTCTATTTAGTAGGGTAAACATAGATAAATATATATCCTTTACTCAATATAAGTATTTGATGAGGCACATATTCTTGGATTTAAATCGGTTATTTAATATATGAGGAATGATTTAGAATGGAATAAAACATAATGGGGATAGGTTAATGTAAAACCCACATTGAATTGGTAGTTTTATGGGGTGAATGGGTGGGATAAACTCAGTTAAGTGGAGGTATACCCATTGATTTTAAAATCGTCTGGTAAAAGGTTTTGACAATAAAGGTTCCATGTTTATGGGTATCATTGAATATAATATCTATCAATTTCCTTCATCTCAAATTCAATTAATTTTATCCATGTGATTTTATATATAATATTATCTCTTGATTAATTTCAATTCCATTTTATTTATTAAATGGAATGTGTTTTCGGTTATTTTCATCGAAATAATGATTTTTCATTATCCATTTGTTTAAATGTCATGTGTGCTCATTTATTTACCCTGAAATGTTGATTATTCCCATTAATTTATTATTTATTCAGATTCACATTACCATTATAAATCATTTAATCTCACCCAATTTTTTCCATTAATGTTGAATTCCATGAAGTTTACTTTTACTCATATGAAATCATATTCTTTATGTAGTAAAGTTATTCTAATTTTTTTTAATATTTGTTTGCCAATGTAATGAAAGGCTAATGTATGTATATAATTTCCAAGGATACTAAACTAGTATATACATTATGATGCAAATCATTGTATTTTATACGAATGTAATGGTAGTCAGCATCAGCTCATGGAGGCATCATTCAGGGTCAATATATTTGATATTAGAGAAAGATTAGTAGGTTAACTGGGGACTATATTTTGGAAAATGTTGATTAGGGAACATAACACTATGATAGGCATTGAAGATAATCCCCATATTTTTTAAAGGTTAGGGCTGAAATCGCATTTATTATTAAAGCAAAGAAAATCCATCTTTTAACTGGGTAGAGGGAGACCCATTATATAGCTCGAAGGCCCAGTCAGAATTTATCCCATTACATGGCCCGTAGGCCCAATTTTTTTCCCAAATCCCATTTTGAGAATAGTACTGCTACAGTACCCGCGCTGATACATTATTGCACAGTACCCACCGCTGCTACAGTACTCTGTCGCCGCTACAATGACCTGCTGCCACTATAGTGCCCGCCATTGGTACAGTACCTCCACTGCTACATTATGCTACAGTACATGCTCCCTATGGGTTTTGAACCCCCATTTTTCATGTAGATTTAAGGGGTTCTTACCATTAATCCAAACCCCAACTACTACGCATTGAAGACAATAATATAATATCAACCAACTATCTTAGTAAGATAGAGATTATAAGATTTTTCATTGAAATATATCCCTTATTGGATACTTCATGTGTATATGGTTCTAGAATAGAGGTATGTATGGATGATAACTCCAAATCAGGCATGTCAGTTTTGACTCAAGCATTACATGGTACGTGAATGTGGGCCATAATAAATACCATGTTTTCACTCAAGAGAGATGTGATTAATATTAATAAAATTTTATTCACAAACAATTATGAAGGATTTGATTTGAAAATGAAAATGAATGAAATAGGTTGATCTATAGTATATGGAAGGACCTATATTAAAATAAAATAGATTATGTATTAGTATTAATGAATTAAATTGAAGTAGTATTTTTTCAATGGAATTTTGGTTATCAGATTCATGAAATATTTGTGGATTATGTTACATTTTTGAAAAAAATATGTAATCATTAACATAAATGTTATGAATATCGTCATAGTTTAATGATTTTATGATAAATCATATGTACAAAATCATAAAAAATCATTTTAGAGATTATGTTTATGGAATTTTACAAGATTAATGAAATTTTGGGGGAATTGTTTGTAATGAATATCTTTTAGTAAAATAATTATTTGAGGAATAATGCCTTCCTATTTTATAGATCTATGTTTAGAGGTACTGATATTCATTAGGGTTATTTTAATTATAAATGTATTTTATCAATATTCATATTAGATTATTATAATGGGGCCATGGTCACTATAGAAAAGGTCACCAAGCACATGAGAATAAGTAAATATCACACCTCAAGATTAGAAAAAATATAAAACCATCAAAACTTGAGTTAATTATCACTGGAATATTCAAGTGATGTATGAACTAAATTCGTGAAATGAGTTGAAAAATATGTGAATGAATAGTCTTATTGATCTAAGGACCCAAAACATTAAGCCTTCACTGAACACACTGTATTCAGATATAACTACCAATTCATGTTTATTTTGAATGTGGTCTAACTGACTATCTCATTTAACATAGCTTACATGATGGAATCTAACCATTTCCATCCAAATCCATAAAATGTATAAGTGGTCATCCAACTATAAATTCTAGTCGAGTCTTCAAAAAGTTCAAAAACCTTATATTTTCTCAATCAATTCCTTGGGTTCGTGGGTTCAATTTTGTCCACAAAATTTAGTGTTATTTTATTTTTTAAATTATAAAGCATGATCGACTACCCATTGTCAGTTTAACTTAAAAATATGAACAAGTGAATGAATTGAAATGATTACCATTTCCAGTAATGAAAGGATCGCTATGCGATTTTGCTATGGGACATTACTTGTGGCTCCTTCCCTCAGATATGATGAGATCATTTTAGTTAAAACTATATATTAAATAAAATATATAACACATTATTAGTTTATAATTTCATATATGAATCACAATATGAACATCAAGAACCATATTAACACCGTTATACAATGAGGATTATATAAATTAGAATAATCCGTTGGAAAAACATAATAATATTCATCTACGTAGACCCAACATCATGTTCAATGCATGATGGAAATTATATAACCACCCATGGTAACAGAGTATTAGATAGAGAAATAGAAGTCTTGGAACCATTCCATAGTCACCACTTGATCCCTAGAGGCACAAACTCTTATCAACCAACCACCCCAAAAAATACATTTACCTTTGACACCATTTTTAGGAAGCCACCCAATCAACCTAATATGTCACCACATAAGGATTTCTACAGGGCCCAAAGCATAATCTCAATCTCCGTCAGTTGATGAAAAACATCTACATATTAAAACACATGCCCATTGGAATGATTTTACATTAAAATAAAATGCAACATATATTATGTATGGTTAGATAAAGATAAACAACCAATGTACAAGAGTGAATAAAATTTACTAAACAATGAGGTATAATAATAAAAATACCAAATGATAATCTGTAAATTAAGGAAAATAATATCCATGTGATTGTATATCACCACCATCCAAAACCACAAGAATAAAACAACATCCAATATAATTTTTCAATATA
The DNA here is from genome assembly GCA_963277665.1 of Viscum album. Classification (NCBI taxonomy): domain Eukaryota; kingdom Viridiplantae; phylum Streptophyta; class Magnoliopsida; order Santalales; family Viscaceae; genus Viscum; species Viscum album. The sequence continues at coordinate 1,390,531,269 of OY728160.1, forward strand.
TAAAATACATTATCCTCTATGTGGATCAAAAAAACTAAAGACCACATATTCATAAAGTAATTTTCATCTTGTGAAGAAAATGACCAGTAGGATAACGCCATGAATTAATAAAATGATTATCATTATTAAACGACTAACTATAGATTTTTAAACAAAACTAATTTTATATATCATTTCATTTTAAATGAATTCACATAAACATAATGTTATTTCCATTAAATCAGGTCATATTATATTAAAAAATATTTTTACAAAATGAATAAGAGATAAATTGATGAAAATAATAAAAATATCTATTTAAACTCATATGAGAAAATTTTTATTATCAAATAATTGAACACCACTATCATGTATAAAAATAAAAACAATTGTATCTTACAATTGGGAATATTTAACAGGGATTCATAAGGAACTGTAGCTATAATATTTTGAATCCTACTGATATTATTTAACTCTAATTTATTTCGACAATGAGACAATTAATTAGCTTCAATAGTTTAAGGGGTATATGATCTTTATCATCACCAAACTCATTTCTGTAATCCAATACAACCATTGTTCAAAACATGAATTTTTTTATGAGAAATTTTATGTAAAAATTGAAATTTTTGTAATAAAACATGTTTATAAGTGATTACTTACGACTACAATTCATGAAAAATCCATTTTAAAGTCAAATCCATCTTTGAGGAATTTTAACAGAAAAATAGTGATCATTGAACAATTTGTCAACAATAAAAATTTCTATAGTGCCTTCCATATCACCAAAGATGAATGTACAAAAATTAGCCTTCATAGATAACAAATTTACCATTTCCATAATCCAATCTGAATAAAAATATAATAAAATCATGATATGAAATTATAATGAACAATTATATTGATACAAAAACCCTCCAATATAGTAAACCTATTAAAAATTGAAAATGGTGATTGAAACGGAATAGATTGGGTCCTCAAAAAACTATATCGATTAGAAACCTTATTTTTTTCACACCCAAAAACCCATATCTAGCTATAAATTGTCATTTCTTATCCAACATATTAAGGGAATTATTGATTGAAATTATATTAAGAGTAAGGAGGAGTAATTGGGAGAATCATTTTAGATACCATGAATAGATCGACACATTTCACTGTATAATATTCAAGATACCACATGGAGAACCTATATGAGAATCAAGTAATGACATGGTTGAGCTGATAAGAAATTTGGTTGATATTTGGGTTAACAGTGGCTAATGTTATTAGGGTAATTATCCTTCTTTAATAAATTATTATGCATTATACGGATATAAAGCATGGTTATTCATACCATTATCTTATCGTCCAATCAATAATATCTCTTAAAACCCAAAGAGAACAATTACCATGGAATAAATGATTGTTCAAAAAAATCCAAAGCTATGGAACTTCTTTGAAAAATAATTGTAACTATCTAAAAAAATTTTCTATGAATATAATATTTTTAGTATAAATTTTATCAAACCATGGAGGGTTCCAATAAAACAAATATAGTCATATCACATGGTTATGACACAGTTTTTAGTAGATTTGTATACACCATGTGCCTTACCCGATCCGCCCAAAACTACAAAATCTCATCCCTAGAGTCCTGAATGTTAATAAATCAAAAAGAGAAAATAATAAGGCCAAAATAAACCATACCAAACACTATGATGGTTTCACAACTGTTTTTTACATTGGATGAAATTTGGTGTTTGTAACTACTGAGGAGGCATGGGTTTATTCCTTGTAAGAATATCGAGATACAAACTCCATTATTTCAATAACACTAGTACATATATTTGGACATGATCATGATAGGATTATAGTTCCACTGATTTTGGATATTCTCATTAGTGGATAAACATTATAATTTGATGTGCATAGAAATTTTGAACTCCTTATTAAGATGTATTGATCGTGGAGATGTTTCTTATCATTACATATACAACCATATGCCATCATCCATTGCATAGGTTAGCTTTATTTAGTGCTTAATTTCCATAATTTCTTTAGGTTTATGTTTATATTCTACAATTAGGATGGAGAATATGAGGTTTTTGTAAGGTTATAAGACCCTCATATGATTTATATGTGTATTGAGCCTCTATATTCTTTTTTGGTTGTATTGGTGATGAGTTGTATTATGGTTCAGTAGGGGTGGATCCTAGGGTTGGTAAATATTTCATTGATGTTTTTCCTAAAGTGGTTGTGGAACTACACCCTCTATAAGAGATCATATTTGGAATTGATAAATAATTCTATATTTGTGTGATATTGATGAACCTATATAAAGTAGACCCGTATGTTTTTTTGGAGATATTGATTTAGATTGATTATCTCTTACAGCTATCGTTCATTAATTTAATTATTTCGCCTTTGGGGATCCATATTTTCTTCCAAATGGAAGAATAATGATTGGGATTGTGCTTTGATTACCACTATTTGAACCATATAAAGGAGCATAATCAGTAACATCTAATTTTGATTATTGATTTACATGATTAGTTGAATAGATAAAGATTTTTCTCAAAGATAAACCCATAGATTGGATAATAGAAAATTTTATTAAAGGATTACAATATCTTGAACACTTATTTGTTATGTTTTTTGTGAGTTACAAGTTCATTCTCCTATTGTATCCTATATTGAATGCTCTATTAATTTTTCTAATGTAGATGATTGTTGTACACCATGAGCTTATAGAATGGTTCATTGGGGTCTCAATCGACAACATATATGTATTATTATTAGATGATGATCACACAAGGAAACTATGAAATGTGCTCGTAGTTCTTTAATTTCGTAAATTATTTTGGACACAATTGAAGTGAGAGTTTTCTACTAGGGATGATTCTTTCATTAGAACAGTTTCGGATAGTGGTTGTTATTATCAGATGAACGTTTATTCATAATTAGTAATCTAATAATATAATTCCCTTTATAGAGGATTTTGAGGTAGAGGTTTTTCATGATTTAGTGATTTATAGTGAAAACTCATAGGGTCTGATTTAGGATGGAAAACAATTGTGATATTATAGGGAAATATTGTTTTCCCTTCAATGATTCATGATGTGGTTCTTCATCTATTCCAAAGATCAACTTTATTTTCTCTTAATTGTGTGACAATAATTAACTATGCACAAAGAGGCTATTTTTTGTGGAATATAATTATTGTTTTATTTTCATAGTTTTCTCACTGCTTTTGTCCTACTATAATGTGATAGATAGTCATTGTGATCCTATAGGTTTTATTCAGCACCTTAATTTTTGTCAGTGGATGTTGGAGGAAATTTCGATGGACATATTTAATAGTTTACCTATATATTAGGGTTGTTATATTTCTATATGGGTGATCATGGGCCATATCATAGATTTAGCTCAATAGATTGTGATCAAGGATTCATATTCATTAAAGGTGTTATCAAGGAAGTATTTGGATGAGATATGGGGGATTGGTGTGGTTATAATGATGATAATATAGGATCATAATATTTAATTATCCACTAGTGTGTTTAGAGTTCTAATGAATACTATTTTTGATTAGTTATTCCTTATAATCCTTCTTAATCCCATGTAGAATGGTCAGATAGATCATTCTATCCATAGTATGGGGGACATGTTGCACACTTGCATTCTATGTTTTAGGGGAATGTTGGTGAGTAAGATACACTTTTCCCATTATCCTTTCAGAAAATTTATCACTACATTACATGTATAATAAATTTCAATTCATATTACGATTGAACATTCTGATCATGTTTTTATTGGAATGAGGAATGTGTGTTTTCTATTCATAGACTTAAATTGGTAAAATATATGGTAGAGAAGGTAAATGTGATCCACATGAAGATAACGGTTTTATAGGTCTATCAAAACTCCTATTATGATAACACGATTGGCCTCAATAGTTTATTTTTGGAGATTATATATTCTTAATAAAGTCTCCTCATATGAAGAATGAAGGATTAGTTATGGGAGTACAATTTATAATGGTTTCTTAGACCTTTTGGAATGCTGGATTCAGTTAGATCCATTGATTAGAAATTTAAACTACCCCAAATTATGAATCATATTCATGATTCCATACATGTATCATAGCATCAGAATAATATTTATAATGATTGTTACATAATCGTTTTGGGTGATCTAGATGTAGACAATTGTGTTACTTTGACGAAGATTGATATCAAGATTTATTTATATGTGGAGAATTTTGTTCTTTGGAATTATATACATTTGATTCATTTTTTATATTTATATTGTGGTTCAATGAGAGAACATGGGGGTGGGAGTCATAAATGTGTACCCAATACCCAATTTGATTTTCTACCTTGTTGTTATCTGTTTTATGAAATGATTTATTTGATATTTCATTATTATATTTTTTTCTCTTCCACATTTTGACTAATTTAATGTTTAAAATCTCATTCATATTTTTTAGTTTTTTTCTTAATTTATAAATAACTGTTAGATATATCTCCTAGAATGTTTTTTTGTACCCCATCTATCATCTATCAATATTATTTTTTAAATTCTCAAGGATGATAATTTTCTGAAAGATATATGATATAATGTCTTGGAAATCTATCTCACTTCCATATTTCATTTTATAGAAGCATAGAGGTGTTATAAAGGAATTACGAAGACTTTTAGTGGTTGTAAAATTATTTTTTCCCTATTGATTTTTACCACATTGCAGTGGTGGGTGTGGTGCTGGCCATTTTGTTTCTTCTTAGAGGATAGGGCATAGGGTAGACTATTTTTGTTCTTGGTCCTCATATTTTGTCCATTATTTTAGATGTTTTTTTGTAGTGGGCCATGATAACTGAAATATTTTTAGGGAATTTTTTATGTTGTTACTCCTTTAGGATTCACCTATGATAAATATTAATGAAGAAAATAATTTTGTAATCCATTTTAGTGAAAGTAGAATCATAGAGGTGATCAGGGAGTCTTGATATCATAAATAGGAAGAATGGAGCTCATTATGCCACAATATTATGTTGGGATAATGTAAAATAGATTAGATTTATAACCCATTCCACAATAGACGTCATGGTTGTGGTCAAACTGGTTGAACAAGTGTTTTTATATAGAATGATCTACAACATTATTGAACCAATAAAACTGGATAATGCTATGACTAGAGACAACCTCTATGTTTTGGGATTTTCCTAAACTATGGAAAAGGCTTTTTGGATTTTACAAAAAATAGAACTCTATATCACTATCAGTATGGATTTTTTATCCCTATCATGAACCATATCCAATCCTTATTCTTCTCTCCACCTCCAATTATGCCTTGAAATGTCTAAAACCCATTTTCAGTTGATCAATGTCAATGTGAATTCCCTATTGTTCCAATATCATTGGTTCACCTCTACATTATATTTTTATAGAATCTATTTATATAGAGTTAAACATTTTTTATAATGAGTTTTTAATTTATTAGTTTTAGTTGTTTCCATTATCATGTTCTAGTAAAATTTACATAAAATTTGTTGGAGTTTCCTTTGGCAAGGGTTCATCCTTCATTGTTTGTTCTTTCTTAGACAATTTTGTTCTTATAATCATGGTAGGGAATCTATTACATATCCCCCTACTAATTGCATGATTGAATTAAACAAGATTTATAAAATTTTATAAATGTCTTTATTGAACATGATATGTTATTAATTTAAAAATGTAATCGCATGATGTCCAATTAATCAATAACAGAATAAATTCTATGGAATAAATGAAATTGTTATCTATTTCATTATAATTATCTCTCTATAGTTAATAAAATTCCATGTAATAATGTTATTTTTAATAATTCTATAATTGAATTAGATATTTTTTCACATGTCATAGTAAAAATGATTACTCTTCTCAAAATATAGAAATTAAGATTAAAATGATGTTATATCATCCTATAATGAGATCTTCAATTTTCCATATAATGATATTTTTTTATAATTATTGATGTTAATGAATTAAAATTATAATTTTCACATATAATGGATAATTAATTTTTTCCATATCAAATTTAAATAAATGATTGGGTTTTTAGATCATAATAGAATATGTTTTATGTTACCTCTTGATGGTTACTATGACAGTAGGATCTATTTTGGGACGTTTTGTTATTGTATTCATAACATAGTTAATTTATTTCAAGGGATATACAATATAAATCCAATTTAATCTAATTTATGGAAGAGGAATAATTAGTCTATTGTTGATCACCTTGATTTTATTTATATAGAATATTAATTGAATGTTTGTTAACTTTTATGGTTAGTTGTGGTGAGTCATTACCATATGTTTCCTTCTCTGAATAATGTCACATAAATGAAATATCTTAAAGTTAGTTTTCATTTATTTTCCATTCATGCTTTGTTTTGGGGGTTTCCCAAGTTTTTATGTTGGAAGAGGTGAGTTTGCATTAATTGGGCCAAACCGTGAGCAGAATTCCAGATTTAAAAACAAATGTTGTTTCTTTTATAACATTTTCATTTGTTAATATTTTTCAGTCATTCTGATTCCTAAATGTCCTTATTTGACATATTAACACCACAATTGAAATTTGGTGCCTTTATAAATCCATAAACATGGTGTATTTTGGTTTTTATTTAAGGGATTGGTCCTGCTCGGAAGCCCATATCCATTTTTAAAAATGAATATTATTTATTTAGAAACATATTAAAAAATATGTATTTTTTAGGGATGCCAAGTATCACAGGATCCCATTACACCTAGCCACGCCCACAACCTCTTTCCCCGCTCTTTGGAGTTCTTAGGAATCACGATTTAGTGACAAATATAATAGGGTTTCTAAAATCATCTTTATTTGAGTAGGTATGTTCATTCCATCATAACTCTCTCAATACTTACTATTTTCTCTCTATTCTAGTTTCTAAATGACCAACATATTCCTCTTCTAACAACCTCTTAATTTTGGCCGTTTTCAATATTATCTACTGGTGTTTGGGAGTGATTACTTCATGATTTTTCAAGTAAGTTAGTAAATTTCTTTCCCTTATCTAATTTCTTTGGGTTTCATTCTATTTGTCTAGGGTTTCATCCCTTTTTCTGTGAAGTGAAAAATGAACAGGGGGTAGGGTTTCGAACCTAGGGTTTAACCTAGGGTTTTCTTTGTCATTTATTGGGGTTTTAGTTTTAATCTAGGTCCCTCTTGGTGCGGTAGTGGTGCGATTTTACTTCCGTACAAAGTATTCAAGGTTTTAACAAATTTGGTAGGTGATTCCATATGTATGCAATCTCCGTGAATTGAATTGATGTTTCAATGATATTTTCATGTTCATTTAATTTTATGGTTGCTGCAAAAAATAGTTTTAGTGGTTTTTTTAATGAAAAGGAATTTTTATTGCCAATTTTAGGTGAAATTGGGGGTTTTTCATCGAAGTATCTTGTGGGTTATTTTGGGGCAGCCCTATCACTAAATATTTAATTATATTGGGATATATTAGAGCTGAAAATATTGTTTTTAATTTTTATACCTTTTGTTTGTTGCTGTGAAATTTGGTTTTAATGGTGTTGTGGAACTTGTGAACTTTAAGTGTCATGTTTGTTTAAAAATTGAAGTTTTCAAAAGATTACATTTCTTGGTTCACATGGGGCTGACCTAAAATTGAATTTTTGGTTTCATTGAAACGAATAGGGATGAATTTTATATTTTTTTAACTTATATTTGTGCATATATTGTTCAATGTGGGGTTTTCAGGGAGTGTTGGGTGCAAAACAATGCGGGTTTTTTGAGAAATTGTTTTAAGGAAAATCAATGTGTTTTGTTGTGTGTTTTAATAGGTATAAAGTGTTTATAGATACTATATTGTTTGTAAGTTACCAGTATTGGTGTTTTTATTTGAAAATGGATGCATGTGTCATGATGAATTTGTTTGAGCACAAAGGGGGAAGCCCGGGTACCTAGGTGGGGCGAATGTGTACTAGTACGGCTTGTGGACTAGATGAGTATTATCCCTATTTCACGTTGCATTTGGATAACGAAAAATATAACTAAACTATGTGGATGATTATTGGGGACCACTAGGTTATGGTTATGTTCCCTACTAGTGGCTTGTTCATGAAAATGAATTTTACTATGGTTACTTTACACCGAGGTATGAGGTACAAGGTTCCTGAGAAAATCTAGTGCCTTGGGGAGTTCCCAATTATGTTGCTCATTGTGTTTGTGGTATTATCAATTGTATTTGGGTTTTTTTGTAGTAATTTAAAGTAGCTAACATTTTCTATTTAAACGTGTTAACATTCTGAAATTGTTTTCTTGAAAACTATCTTCAATTGAAAGGTACATTTCTTGGATTTTATCACTACCTTTCTTTGCATACTAAAACTGCTTGATTTTTCACATCGTATTGCATCCTATTTGGAATCAATGGGTGGTATCTTATTGGGATTAGTGTCACACCCTACTTACACCCATTTGGTGTATGTATACTTGGTTATGTTTGACTCAGGTAAAGAAAAGGCTAAGGGTGATGTCAGTTCGAGGTGTTAGTCCCCATCCTTGGGGAGGATTTTTAAAGACGACTTGTGGTCTATGAACCCTTGTCATGTACAGTCCTTGGTTCTATCTTGCTGCTATATTTATTTGTATTTGGACCACTCGTATTATCTTTAATCAAATGTATTCAGTTCTAGTATTTTTCTTTAGACTTTTTTGGCTCAAATACTTCAGATTTATATTATGGATTATTTTTTATGTTTTATTCTTCATACTCAGGTAAATCATTCCCAAACAAAAACTAATGATACCTAGGAACTTGTGCTAGCCCGTGGGGATAGAGAATTCCCTTCAGGCCTTGGTACGGGATGGGTTTGGTGCTAGAAATAGTGGTGACCAGATTCGGTTCGTGACAAAATGGTATCAAAGGAGGTTAATGTTTATGGGTTATATTGCTATTTTGGGATGAGTCAGGATAGACAAGTTCTAGGAATTTTGAGGATTAGGGATTTGGTTATGATTAGGGTTCATGGCCCGCACCTCTCCTGGTTGACCTTTAGTCACCAAGGGACTTTGGAATTTACGGATTGACTTCACTTTGAGGTGAGACGGGTGGGCTGTGGACCACACGTGGACATTGGGTGGAGGTGGAGTAGTTGTTTTTTTATTACTAGAACATGTTTACATTATTTATATTTTATGTATTTGATTAAAATTTTAATATTTGTGGTATTTTTTTTGACTGTTGCATTTTGTTGCAACATGCCTCCCTGAAAAGCTCCTACGCACCCACAAGAGGAAGCTGGATATAGTTCTCCCACCGATTGATCAGAGGCTAGTTGAGGGCATGGTCCGAGTTGTCTAGGATCTATGATATAGAACAGATCTTTTTCCAGATCTTGTTATAGAGGATGAGACTGCTCATATAAAGGACAAAGCGTATGAGTTCTTGAAAAATAAGCCTCCAACCTTCCAAGGCAGCTCAGAACCCCAAAAAGTAGAGGAATGGCTCGACAAGATCGATCGTATGTTTGAGTTCCTGGAAACACCCAAGGAAATCTGGGTGAAGTGTGCCTCCCTTCTTTTGGAGGGTCCCAGATGCAAGTGGTGGGAGTCAGTGCTTCAGACAGGGAAGAATGAGAAGATGCGCTGGGGAGATTTCAATGCTCTCTTCAATGAATAGTACTTCCTTGAGGTGTTGGATTATGCTAGGTCTAGAGATTACATGGGCCATGTTTATGGGAATCTATTTGTGATAGTGTACTGGAACCATTTCACTTAGTTGGTTAGTTATGATCCAGAAATCATCTCTAATGAGTAGGCAAAGGCCCAGAGGTTTGAGAAAGGCTTGCGACCAGAGATATACTCCCAGGTGTTCTTATTTATGCTGAGGACCTATGTTGAGGCTGTTGATCAGGCGTGCATGGGGGATATTGATAAGAAAGGTAGGGCTGGTTTCAATGGTTCAATATCAGCAGTGGGAAGTGGTAGCTCCTCAGAGTAGAAAGGACGTGGGAGGATCATGTGAAGAAATGAGGAAGCAGTTTAGGGCACTCTTCCAGGAAGTTTTTTTCTGCGGCATCTGATGCGAGATCGGTCATGTGCCACCACTGTGGGAATCCCAAGAACAGCTAAATAGTATGTCCACTTCCTCAAAATAATTGTTACCAGTGTGGAGGTATGGGGAATTTGCATCATTTCTATGGTATGGCACACCCACAACCGAGTGGGGCTATGTCAGTGGCTTCAAGGGGAGTGTCGACACAGTCTGAGACATCGAGGACTGGGAGATCTTGATTTCGAAGATGTGGAGGTAGGGATGGGTCATATTCTGGACAGAGCCAATTCAGGGCACAGCCACAGAGTAGTGGTCATATTCATGCAGAGACCGGACATCTCCAAGCAGTGGATCTGGCACCAGCAGGATAAGAGGCGGGACCGTCAACAGTTCGAGGTACCGGTTTGATCAAATCTTCTATAGCTACTTCCCTTTTTGATATAAGTGACTCTTTTTTATTTATTTCTAAATGTTTAGTGTACATGCTTAATTTCCCAACTGAGTGGATTTCTTTTGCGTTGGAGTTGCTGACACCACTGGGAAGGAAGAAGGAGTAGGTCCTCAGGTGCCCCTCATGTGTGCTTTCTGTGTCAGGGTTGAGATTGAGTGGGACCTCGTTGTTATTGATATGGAACAGTTTGACATAATAATTGTCATGGATTGGTTAGTACACTTCCAGACCCACATTGATTGTAACAGGAGGCAATTGAGTTTCATAGCACCTGGTGGAGTTGTCAGGTTTTTCTGGGAGAATGGGAAACTCGGTCGGGTCACTCATGACTTCCACTCCCAAAGATGGGATGTATGACCATCCAGTTATCATCTCTCATGCTATAGGATGATGTTATTTCTCCTAGAGGTTCAGTAACTCATGTTGTGAATGAGTTTCTGGAAGTATTCCCCGATGATTTCTAAGGTTTTCCCCCAGAGTGGGATGTGGAGTTTTCAATTGATCTAGCGTCGGGAACACAACTGATATCTCTTTCCTCTTATCGCATGCCCCCCACTGATCTGGGAGAATTAAAGATACAGCTGGAATACATAGAATCAAAACGATTCATTCGCCCGAGCATCTCTCCTTGGGCCGCTCCTATGTTGTTCACGAAAAAGGCTAATGGATCCCTCCAGTTGTGTATTGACTACTGGAAGCTGAATAATGTAGCAATTAAGAACAAATGCCATTTTCCTAGAATAGATGGTTTGTTTGATCAGTTGAATAGGGAATAGTTGATCTAAAATATAGAACTGTGTTCGGGGTATCATCAACTTCGGTTGAAAGAGTCAGATATCCCCAAGACAGCCTTTCAAAGTAGGAATGTCCACTTTGAGTATTTGGTCAATCCCATCGGAGTGACCAATCCTCCAGTGGTCATAATGGAACTCATGAATATTTTGTTTCATCGGTATCTCAATTTATTTGTTGTGGTGTTCATGGATGACATTCAGGTATACTCTTTCTCTTAGGAGGAACACAAACATCACTTGAGGATCGTTTTGGGTACATTACGGGATCACCACCTCTATGAAAAGTTATCAAAGTGAACTTTTTGGATCAGGGAGGTGAGATATTTGGGGCATGTGATCTTTGAAAAGGGGGTTTCAGTGGACCCCTATAAGATTTGAGCGGTTATTTCATGGGAACAGTTGATGAATTTGTTTGAGATTAGGAGTTTACATGGCCTGGCTAGTTATTACAGGTGATTCGTTCAGTATTTCTCTCGGATTGCTTCAATGAAGATTGCATCACTTAGAAAGGGGTGAAGTTTATATGGGGTCCAAAATGACAGGTGTCGTTCGAGGAGCCGAAGAGGAGGTTGACTACCGCCCCCGAGCTAATTTTTTCAGAGGCTAAAATGGGATATGTGGTATATTGTGATGCTTCAGGTATGGTTCTTGGGTGCGTGCTTATGCAAGATGATCACGTGGTGGCATATAGATCTCACCCACTCCGACCAAACGAAAAGAACTACCCTACCAATGACTTGGAGTTGGAAGTGGTGATGCATGCTTTGAAGACTTGGCATCACAACCTCATTGGGGAGATGTTTTTGGTCAACTCTGATCAAAAAATCTAATCCTATATCTTCTCACAGAAGGGCCTCAACATGAGGCAACATCGCTAGATTGAGTATTTGCAGGGGTTTGACATTGACATTGTCTATACCCCAGGAAAGGGTAATTTTGTGGTCTTCGTTTTGAGCAGAAGAGTTATAGTGAAGGCTTTTAGGAAGTCCTGTGATTAGTGGACTGTAGAGACCCAAAGATTGACGTACATGGACATTACATTTCTTTTTCTGAATACTTAATACATAACAAAAACAAACACACAAGGATCATAATAGTTTAGTGTCTTTGGAAACATGGAACATAATCTTCTAATCATGGTGAAATATCTTCAACATCTCCCATAAAGATCTTCCACTTTTTATTTCCTTACCTAAAACCATTCTTTTGATCCTGAGGGAAAATAAAACGTAAAAAGGGTGAGCTCAAATTCTCAGTAAGGGTAAGCATGGATAAAATAAAACATACCATATACATTTGAACTTAAAAACATGAACATAATGTTTAAACATCAAAATCTTGAGCAACGACATAAAACATGGAAGTATATAAGGCATAGATCATAATGGAACATAAACCATGATAAAATAGAATGGGAATAAAACATGTAATTGTGGAATCCATTAAGATCATGTAATAATTTCCATAGTATCCAAGGCATTGCTGCCAAGACCATCTTAGTGGACAAAGTCCCATTCTGAATCGAGTTCACTACTCGTTTCAGTCCTGTAACACTGAACCGGATTAACTTACCATTCCAGCCATGTCTATCTCATGAGATATAAAATCATTACCCAATGCATTGGAGGGAGATATAGTTACCACCCATCTCATAATGAAATCATTCTTACTTGTGCCACAAAATAAACATACATCATTCATAATAACCCAACAAATAAAATGGGTTTCATAAACATCATCCCATCATCACATAATCCATATAAAAGAAATGGATATCATTTCATCATAAGAAAAGTGAAACCATGTAAATAATAGAGAAATTATACTTGAAACATACACATATGAAATAATGTCAACTTAGATGAAATTGGTTTTGATAAAACACTTGAAATGAATTCTAGAGGAAAATATCCTTTTTTATTCAAAATAATTTTCTTTTCACAAAATGTCATTCAATTTTAAATGAAAAGGATTTTGTTGAAAATATTCATGAACTATTTTGGAGTATGCTTCATGAAAATAAGGCTTTATAAAACCGTAAAAATCCGTCCGTGCCGTATGAGTTAAAAAAAACATTCTTCTCGTACTTTTGCCGGAAAAGTCAAAAAAGTACCTTGTAGGGTAAATAAAAGAATGATTACTTCCATACCATGGGGTAAAAGTCAAAATGAGTAAAATGGACATTAAAAAAACATGAATACACTTTTATAAATCATGGACATGGATGATTTCAATAAGCCCAGTAAATACTTACGAATAAGCAATCTCGGATAAAAATGAGATTTGCAAAATTATCCCTTACCTTAGGTCCGATTTGCTTCGTAAGTGTCTGAAAATCCTGTATAATGATTTAAATAATGTCATTGACTTATTCCAGAATCATAATCATTGTTATGATATCATATATGGTTCACTTATGACTTTATTTTACCCGTTCTTTTGTAAATTCCATGTTAAATAGCGTTTTGGGTAAAATCGTTTCATTTGTCGTCTGTGTTTTGACTTTTAATAATTCATATGATTACTTAGATCATGATTATGTAATTCCAGAATATAAAACATGATTTATATATAATATATATTCAGAATATACATGTATATAATAGATCAGTAAATGGAAAGAAATACATCGTTCATGGACACGGTAGGCCGTACATACGCATGAACGCTGTTTTCATTTCTTTATTGAGTTGAATGGAATTAAGTAGATGACATACATATATATACACATAAATCCAGTATTATTATTATGTCATATATTTCATTATTACTTATTATATATACTTTATAATCATTCATTAATGGTTAACATGGAGAATGAATCACATCGCGTCGTGGAGACGGTAGTTCGTACGTACGCACGAGCGATGATATCATTTTCATGATCGTGGAATTGTATTGGAGTGTATGTATAATATTTAATAATCTATATCACTTTAAAATAATCATATATAGTTATTATGTACACCATTATACCCATCCAAGTAATGTGGTGTTGGAAAATAGATTACACCACGGCGTGGAGACGGTATTCCGTACGTACGCACGCGCGGTGATTTCGTTTTTCGTAGGATGGATAGATGGTGAAGTAGGGTTGTTTAATACTTAAAATAACATATCAGTATATGAGGGATACTTATTTTATTAATTCATAATGAAACAACCTATGAAGAAGAAGTGGAAGAAGAAATAAAGTTGAAAGAATCGGTAACAGACATTACCTCTTCTTTGAAGCGCCTCTTTGAGATCTCCTTTTAGGGCACTAAAATTGGTCTTTGAGGAAGACCAGAACTTCTAGGATGTTTCTAGGGAAGTGGAGAAGATAATTTGGCAGGGTTTGTCCGATCATGGAGGCTAAAAGTCATGTGTGGAAGAGAGGGAGGAGGATCCCTTTTATAAGGGAGGAGAGGGGCTATTTTGGAAAAACTAAAAATATTATTTTATTATAAATCCAAATTCGGTTTTAAATAGCTACCAATTGATTTATTTCGAAGCTAAGGTGTGGATGGGTCGAAATCACCTCATCAAATCGAATTTAGAAAAGTTTAGGTACATATTTTAACCTTATCATTAATATTTAACTTTAAGATAGATAATTTTACTTTTACCATGTCTTTTTGTGTTCTTACACTATAAGGTTAATAAAAATACGATAAGAAGACAAACAAACCCCAAGTTGTTTATTTTTAATATATATAACCTTATCTAAGTCCTTTGGCCGAACCATAGATTTTTAGGAATAAAATAACAATTAATAATAGAATATTTGTTTTAAAAACTATTTTATGTCAATTTTGACAGTATTTAGTAATTGATTTTTGTGAAACTCATAACAGAATTATTAGTTCGAAAAAAGTTAATTAAATCAATAATAACATGTCCTATTAATCTATAAAATTAGTGGAATTCATAAAAAGTCTCAAATTACATTTATTTTGGTATTTATAACATCTATTATGTCAATATTTCATTAATAAGATAATTACTACATCATTTTGTGTCATATATAACTTAACTTATTTAAAGTATAAAAATTACAAATAAAATATAATTATGTAGGAAATATTTTTATCTTTCTAATTAATATTTATATTCGAATTTATCTTATGTATAACCCTATATTAAAAATTATTTACTCATTAGACTTTGATTTTAACTATTTTAACCCATCTTTAAATAAATTAATAATAAATGTCCTAATCTAATCCATGTGGGACTAAATGGTCATATTTTATTCCTAAGGTTGTTTTTGGTCTAATTACACTTATCCAATAGAATTATTACATGGGTTTGGGTAGTAATAATATCACTTTTAACCTTAATTACCCTATTTACTTTTAATCGTGGTAAAAAAAGTAAAAAGTTACTATTCACCAAAAATTATTTTCATCTCATTGAACCACATTTTTCTTACTGACATCAACCGTGTCTCTCGGATTTGTAAAATTCCATTTACAGAAGCGGTAAAATTATGTTTTATGAAAAAATCATTTTTTTAAACTACCACTTAGTGGTTTCACTATTCATCAAAAAATGAAAGTTTCCAGAAAAATACAAAAAAATTAGACCTAAGCTATATTTGATATTATGAATTCAAAAATGATGTCTATTTTACCAAATTCAAAACATATCAGTTTCATTAATTCATTTAAAAATTAATTTTCGTCGTCAAAACAAATAGCGTGTTCTTAAGAGATAATAACTATAAAAAGATTGACAGTTGTTTATGTCTGATTTAAATGTGAAATTACACCCAATAACCAATATTGTATTAAATTGTAAAAATATATTCTAAATATACTTTAAAACCACTCAAATTAAAAATTTATCACTATTAATTATTTCTATTAAAAAGGTTGTTTTGAATTAAAATTTAGAAATTTTCACTATTTATCAGAAAATGAAAGTTAGCCAAAAAGTACCAAAATTTCACCCTAAGCTAATTTCAATATTCTGAATCCAAAAATGAAGTCCATTTAAAAAAAATAAAATTTACAATATTTCCAAAAGTGATTATTACTATTCATAACGACTAGTTTTAAAAATATTGTAAAAGCATATCGTTGTTTAGTAAAACTCGGTATTTTGTACTACACACGCTATAGAGGAAGGTCGTGATTGCATGTAATGAAAGTCAAGTCAAGGATGTATGTTGTGCAAGATCCTTTTGGTGTAGCATACAACACAAGACATTAATGAAATTAAAAAGAATATTTTTCGTAAAATCTCGGGGTGTTACATTTTACCCCCCTTAAAATGAATTTCACCCTCAAAATTCGTCGGGGTTATAAATGGTTTACTAATCGAAAGTTTCTTTAATAGAAACCCACATTGTAAAAAGGAATACCAAAAACAATCTTTAAAAACAAAAGCATGAAACGTAATGGTTACCCAAATAAACTATTCACTAGGTTTCCACATAGGTGAAAATATGGATATGGAAGAGAAATCTAACCATCATGTTCTGACGGAGAGTGGTAGAGAACATGGCTATGGAAAAGCCATCAATCACAAAGCCATAAATTTGTGATGATCTAAGGTACTATCTGATTCACCAGATATAAGAGCACTATGACAACATTTTTGGTTTTCAAGATCATTTCCCTAAAGTTGATGAAATTGGAATTAGAAGAAATACTTTAGTGATTTTGGTATAGTCTCACCGTTGGTCGTTCTTTGGACAATTTCTACTACATCTCTTAAAGAAATTAAGTTGAATTTGTCATTCGTGATGTGTCAGCAGATCATGTGATAGAATGATGGGTCATTCCATCTATTTCAAATAAAAGGTTAGCAAAAATTATCAAATATACATAAGTCCATCTATGATGAGATTAATCATATATGGTTCCTAAAATGGACTTATACTTCTTATATTATACTGCTTAATATAATAAACTATTTTCTACTAAACATGGACTTCCTGTAGGCCAGTGGTAGGCGATAAAGGCCAGTCGCAATTCGGTTGTGGGTTCGATTCCCACACCCTTTTCCGACGCAATGGGTTGTCGCCCGTCCTGCAGGTTGTCCTTTTTCTAAAGCTATATTACTATAACATCCCATCAATATTATCAAAAAAAAGTTCTATCCTAACTTATGTCCAACATAATCCATTCCAATATTTAGGCTTATCTAAAATACTACGGTCCAATCTCATAGTATAAAGAAAATGATTACTTGAAATGCCACATAACAATCACGTGAATGCCATCATTTTTCCCACATATATCATAAGATATATCTTGTTGGTCAAATTACAAACATGTGAATACCTTAATCATGTATTCTCTTGAATAATGAATACCCATTGAACCTTAGTGAAAACATGAATGCAGTCAAAAGTTAACTCTGTCCACATACCAAAATCCAAAAATTCTATATACTCAAACCATGATATAACCTTCTCCTTATATCAGTCATGAGCTCATGAATACGGTCAAACATTTCATTTTCTCGTTTCCCTTTCATTATGCGCATATCATCTTTTTTCCAAAAATATCTCAATCACTTTCTATGGTTACCGGAACCATTGAAAACCACAATAGACCAATACATAAATATTCCAATATTCCATGATACTATATACAACATTATTTTGGAATCCCATTACATGAACACATAATCATTCCACCACATTGTTGTCATATTCAACATCACCAATAGTGATCGCATGTGACTTCCCTTTTTCCTTTTCCTTATGTGGTTGCTCCTGTCGATCATCACTAACCCTTGGATTAGGGAATTTATTACCATAATGCCCCATTTCCTTGCACTTGAAGCATTGAAGTGTTGGTGGTGCGTTCTCTGCAGTCTTTTCTTTATTCACATCATTAGAAAACCTTTTTCCATTACTTTGACACTCATCTGCTCGATGACCTTCTTTTCCACACTTAAAACATTTTCTAGTCCCTTTAAGACAATCTCCACCATGATACTTACCACACATTGAGCATAAGGAAACATTCATCTTCTCTTCACCATTATTCTGAGATTTCTCCTTGAACTCCATCTTTCGTTTCATGTCAAAACTATGAGATGGATAAGTAACACCAACTTCCATTTCTACCTTGATATCACAACGAAAAATTTCTTCATAGCTACGGAAGTCTCTTATAGCTAATGCCCTTCGAAGATTTGGTTTTAAGCCACTGAATAATCGATCAACTTTACTTTCAAGTTGGATGATAAATCCAGATGCATACCTTTCAAGCCTTGTAAAATTCGCTTCGTATATACCAACAGATTCATCATCCTTTTGCTTTAGTTCAAGAAACTCCTTCTCCATCTCCGTTCGAAGAATACGAGGGAAGTACTTATTAAAAAATAAGTTCTTGAACTCGTCCCATTCCATGGACTCAATTTCATCTCTTGGCCTCGTATTCTTGATAAGATTACACCATTGATCAGCTTCACCTTCCAAACGATATACTGCTAAGATGACTATATCATGTTCAGAACATTGAAGAACTGAAAATATATTTTCAGTGGTAATGATTCATTGTTCAGCAACAAGTGGATCAGAAGACCCATTGAAAGAAGGTGGACGTTGCCTCATGATGGACTCAATAGAATATTGTTCCCTTCTCTTCTCATTTGGAAGTCCAGAATGATTCATATCTTGTGTAAGTATAGCAAAAAGATTTTGCACTCCATCTCCCATAACAATTTTTTTTAGGAGGACAATCATTGCATTGTCCATTACATTGATCAACACGGTTCCTTCGTGTTCAAGCCATCGTCTAAAACCCAAAAAGAATAGTGTGAGAGGCAAAAATCACGCTAGGGAAAACAATATAATAAAGGGGGGTACCTTCAATATCTAACATCTTAGGTTACCGTAATTCAAGTATTATAACCTATACTTATACTTAACCTTAGGGAGTTCCCTAGACATACCTTATAAATATCTCTAGGTATCTCACTAATGTTTTCGCATCCTAGTTTCCAAAGGGTGACTAAACCTTTCCTCTGATACCAACTGTAGAGACCCAAAGCTTTACGTACATGGACATTACATTACATTTTTGGAATACTTAATACATAACAAAAACAGACACACAAGGATCGTAATAGTTTAGTGTCTTGGGAAACTTGGAACGTAATCTTCTAATAGTGGTGAAAGATCTTCAACATCTCCCATAATGATCTTCCACTTTTTGTTTCCTTACATAAAACCTTTATTTTGATCCTGAGGGAAAATAAAACATAAAAAGGGTGAGCTCAACTGCTCAGTAAGTGTAAGCATGGATAAAATAAAACATACCATATACATTTGAACTTAAAAACATGAACATAATGTTTAAACATCAAAATCTTGAGCAAAGACATTAAACATGGAAGTACATAAGGCATAGATCATAATGGAACATATACCATGATAAAATAACCTGGGAATAAAACGTGTAATTGTGGCATCCATTAAGAACATGTAATGATTTCATAGTAGCCAAGGCATTGCTGCCAAGACCATCTTAGTGGACAAAGTCCCATTCTAAATCGAGTTCACTCATCGTTTCAGTCCTGTAACACTAAACCAGATTAACTTACCATTCCAGCCATGTCTATCTCATGAGATATAAAATCTTTACCCAATTCATTGGTTGGATATATAGTTCCCACCAATCTCATAATGAAATCATTCTTACTTGTACCACAAAATAAACATACATCATTCATAATAACCCAACGAATAAAATGGGTTTCATAAACACCATCCCATCATCACATAATCCATATAAATGAAATGGATATCATTTCATAATAATAAGAGTGAAACCATGTAAATAATAGAGACATTATACTCGAAACATACACATATGAAATAATGTCATCTTAGATGAAAATGGTTTTGATAAAACACTTGAAATGAATTCTTGAGGAAAATATCCTTTTTTCTTCAAAATCTTTGTCTTTTCACTAAATGTCATGAAATTTTAAAAGAAAATGATTTTGTTGAAAATATTCATGAAATATTTTGGAGTAAGATTCATGAAAATATGTCTTTATAAAACCGTAAAAATCCATTCGTGCCGTATAAGTTAAAAAAACATTCTTCTCGTACTTTTGCCGGAAAAGTCAAAAAAGTACCTTATAGGGTAAATAAAAGAAATATTCCTTCCATACCATGGGGTAAAAGTCAAAATGAGTAAAAATGAAATTAAACATACATGAATACACTTTTATAAAGCATGTACATGGATGATTTCAATAACCCCAGTAAATACTTACGAATAAGCAATATCGGATAAAAATGAGATTTGCAAAATTATCCCTTACCTTAGGCCCGATTTGCTTCGTAAGTGTCCGAACCTCCTGTATAATGATTTAAATAATGTCATTGACTTATTCCAGAATCATTCTCATTGTTATGATATCATATATGGTTCACTTATGACTTTATTTTACCCGTTTGTTTGTAAATTCCATGTTAAAGAGCGTTTTGGGTAAAATCGTTTCATTTGTCGTCCGTGTTTTGACTTGTAATTATTCATATGATTACTTAGTTCATGATTAAATAATTACAGAATATAAAACATGATTTATATATAATATATATTCAGAATATACATAGATATAATATATCAGTAAACGGAAAGAAATACACCGTTCATGGAGACGGTAGTTCGTACGTACGCATGAACGTTGTTTCTGTTTCCTTATTGAGTTGAATGGAATTAAGTAGATGACATACATATATATACACATAAATCCATTATCATTATTATGTCATATATTTCATGATTACTTATTATATATACATTATAATCATTCAAGAATGGTTAATGTGGAGAATGAATCTCATCGCGTCGTGGAGACGGTAATCCGTACGTACGCACGAGCGATGATATCGTTCTCATGATCGTGGAATTGTGTTGGAGTGTATGTATGCTGTTTCAAAATCTATATCACTTTAAAATAATCATATATAGTTATTATGTACACCATTATACCCATCCAAGTAAGGTGGTGATGGAAAATAGATTACACCACGGTGTGGAGACGGTATTCCGTACGTACGCACGCGCGGTGATTTCGTTTTCTGTAGGATGGATAGATGGTA
Organism: Viscum album; assembly: GCA_963277665.1. Classification (NCBI taxonomy): domain Eukaryota; kingdom Viridiplantae; phylum Streptophyta; class Magnoliopsida; order Santalales; family Viscaceae; genus Viscum; species Viscum album. The sequence goes on from OY728160.1 coordinate 1,390,552,608, forward strand.
AAATAGGGTTGTTTCATACTTTTAATAACATATAATTATATGAGGGATACTTATGTTATTACTTCATAATGAAAAAACCTAAGAAGAATAAGTGGAAGAAGAAATAAAGTTGAATGAATCGGTAACGAACATTACCTCTTCTTTGAAGCGCCTCTTTGAGATCTCCTTTTAGGGCACTAAAATTTGTCTTTGAGGAAGACCAGAACCTCTAGGATGTTTCTAGGGAAGTGTAGAAGAGAATTTTCCAGGGGTTTTCCGAGATTGAAGTCTCAATGTGGTGTGTGGAAGAGAGGGAGGAGGTGCCCTTTTATAAGGGAGGAGAGTGGCTCTTTTGGAAAAACTAAAACTATTATTTTATTATAAATCCAAATTCGGTTTTAAATAGCTCAAAATTTATTTATTTCGAATATAAGGTGGGTATGGGTCGAAATCCTCTCATAAAATAGATTTTATAAAAGGTTAGGTTCCTATTTTAACATTATCATTATTATTTTACTTTATGATAGATAATTTTACTTTTACCGTGTCTTTTTGTGTTCTTACACTATAAGGTTAATAAACTTACTATAAGAAGCCAAAAGAACCCCAATTGTTTATTATTAATATATATATCCTTATCTAAGTCATTTGGCCGAACCTTATATTTTTAGAATAAAATAACATTTAATAATATAATATTTGTTTTAAAAACTATTTTATGTCAATTTTTACACTATTTAGTAATTGATTTTTTTGAAACTCATAACCGATTGATTAGTTAGAAAAAAGTTAATTAAAACAATAATAACATGAAATATTAACCTAGAAAATTAGTGTAATGCATAAAAAGTCTCAAATTACATTTATTTTGGTATTTATAACATCAATTATGTCAATATTTCATTAATAAGATAATTACTACATCATCTTTGTGTCATAAATAACATAACTTATCTAAATTATAAAAATTACAAATAAAATATCATTATGTAGGAAAGATTTTTATTTTTCTAATGAATATTTATAGTCAAATTTATCTTATGTATAACCCTATATTAAAAATTATTTACTTATTAAACTTTGATTTTAACTATTTTAACCCTTCTTTAAATAAATTAATAATAAATGTCCTAATCTAATATGAGTGGGACTAAATGGTCATATTTTATTCCTAAGGTTGTTTTTGGTCGAATTACACTTATCCAATAGAATTATAACATGTGTTAGGATAATAATAATATCATTTTTACCCTTAATTACCCCATTTACTTTTAACCGTGGTACAAAAAAGTAAAACGTTACTATTGACCAAAAATTATTTTCATCTCATTGAACCACATTTTTCTTACTGACATCAACCATGTCTCTCGGTTTTTTGAAATTCCACTCACAGAAGCGGTAAAATTATGTTTTATGAAAAATTAATTTTTTTAACTACCACTTAGTGGTTTCACTATTCATCAAAAAATGAAAGTTTCCAGAAAAAATACCAAAAATTAGGCCTAAGATATATTTGATAGTATGAATCCAAAAATGTTGTCTATTTTACCAAATTCATAACATATCAGTTGCATTAATTAATTTAAAAATTAATTCCCGTCGTCAAAACAAATAGCGTGTTCTTAAGAGATAATAACTATCATAAGATTGACAGTTGTTTACGTCTGGTTTAAATGTGAAATTACATCCAATAACCAACATTGTATTAAATTGTAAAAATATATTTTAAATATAATTTAAAACCACTCAATTTAATAATTTATCACTATTAATTATTTCTATTAAAAAGGTTGTTTTTAATTAAAATTTAGAAATTTTCACTATTCATCAGAAAATGAAATTTAGCCGAAAGTACCAAAATTTCACCCTAAGCTAATTTCAATATTACTAATCCAAAAATAAAGTCAATTTTGAAAAATAAAATTTATAAAATTTCAAAAAGTGGTTTTTACTATTCATAACGCCTAGTTTTAACAATATTTTAATAGCATATCGTTGTTTAGTGAAACTTGGTATTGTGTACTACACACGCTATAGAAGAAGGTCGCAATGGCGTGTAATGAAAGGCAAGTCAAGGATGCATGTTGTGCAAGATCCTTTTGGTGTGGCGTACAATATAAGACATTAATGAAATTAAAAAGAATATTTTTCATAAAATCTCAGGGTGTTACATGGACATTGATGGGGCTATTTTCTCAAATGCATGTGGAGACCAAGGAACACATTGGAGAGGTATTCTTGGTGAGCATCCAATTGACTCCTTATCTATTGGAGTTGATTCATCGGGAACTGCCCAATGATGAGCTTTGTCAGCTATCGAAGCAGTTTCTTCATGGTGGGGAGACATCCTCTGATTGGTTGTCGTCTCCCGAGGGCATCTTGTGCTTCATGGGCAGTTCAGTAGTGACATTATCTCTGCAGAAGGTGGTGATATAGGATATCCACCAGTCTTAGTGGGATGTCCATCCAGGTGCCACTAAGATGTATTATGATGTCTGTCGGTAGTTTTGGTGTCCTGGTATGAGACGACACATAGCAGACATTTTTTTGAGATTCTACACATGCCAGTAGGTGAAAGCAGAGCACCAAAGGCCCTCCAGTTTGCTCCAACCACTACACGTTCCTACATGGAAGTTGGACAAGGTCCCCATGGACTTCATTGTTGGCCTACCTCGTACAACTTGGGGTAAGAATTCCATTTGGGTGGTGATTGATTTTCTGACCAAATCATCCCACTTCATTCCGATCAGAGATACATCTAAAGTGGATGAGTTGGGCCGTTTGTATCATTCGTAGGTGGTGAGACTCCATGGTGTTCCATCAGCAATTGTCTCAGATAGAGACCCTTGTTTCACTTCTCTGTTCTTTGAAGGGCTTTATAAGGCCTTGGGGTCTCAGATTAAAATGAGCATGGCATACCATCCTCAGAAGAATGGTCAAATAGAGAGGGTAAATCAGATTTTGGAGGACGTGATCCATGCATGTGTATTTGACATTGGAGGTTCTTGGTATAACCATTTGTGATTGGTTGAGTTTTCTTATAATAATAGTTAACAATCCTCAATTCGAATGGCCCCATTGGAAGAGCTCTATGGTCGGCCAGGTCGGTACCCCCTATGTTAGGCCGAGGTAGGAGAGACTACACTGTTGGGGCCGAGCCTTGTGTATGAGACATCTAAGAAAGTCATGTTGATTAGGTAGTGTTTATTGATAGCATAGAGTCCCCATTAATAATATGCTGACCGGAGGCATCGAGACCCAGAGATTTCTGGGGGTGACCGGGTATTCTTGAATGTGGCCCCTCATTTGGACCATCTTCGATTAGGTAAGAAAGGGAAGCTAACGTCGTGATATATTGGCCCATTTGAGATCACCGAGCATATTGGCAAGGTGGCATACAGGTTGGCCTTACTATCTCAGTTGACGTTCATCCATGACTTCTTCCATGTCTCCCAGTTGAAGAAATACACCCCGGATCTATCCCATGTGTAGAGTTGGGAGGAACTGAAGATTGAGCTTGACTTGTACATTTTTGAGTGACCAGTGCAAATAGTGGACACCCAAGAGAAGGTTCTTTGTGGGAAGTCTATTCCATTGGTTAGGGTTCGTTGGCTGCATGGTAATGATACCCATGAGACATTGGAGCGGAAGTCATGGGTTAAGAAAGAGTATTTGTTCTTTGTTTTTTGATCAAGCTTCTGGTTGACTTTCTGGGATGGAAAGTTTAAATGGTGGGGATAATTGCCACATAAATGAAATATCTTAAATTTATTTTTCATTTAATTTCCATTCATGCTTTGTTTTGGGGGTTTCCCAAGGTTTTATGTAGGAATAGGTGAGTTTTCATTAATTTGGCTAAACCGTGAGCCCAATTCCATATTTAATAATAAATTTTCATTATTTTATAACATTTTCATTTTTTAATATTTTTCACTCATTACAATTCCTAAATGTCATCCCCTGACATATTAACACCACAATTGAAATTTGGAGCATTTAGAAATCTATAAACATGGTGTATTTTGGTTTGTATTTAAGGGATTGGGCCTACCTAGAAGACTATATCTATTTTAAAAATGAATATTATTTATTTAATAACTTATTAAATATTATGTATTTTTCTGGGATTCTATGTCTCAAACGAACCCATTACACCCAGCCGCAAACCCAGCCTTTTCCCCCCCTCTTTAAAGCTATTAGGCATCACGATTTAGGGACGAACTTATTAGGGTTTCTAAAATCGTCCAGATTTGAGAAGGTAAGTTCATTCCATCCTAACTCTCTCAATTTTTACTATTTTCCCTCCATTCCTGTACTTAAACTACCACCCTATTCTTTTTAGAACAACCCCTAATTTTTGGCTTTTTTCAATTTTATCTACTGGTGTTTTGGAGTGACAACTTCAATATTTCTCAAGTAAGATAGTCCTTTCTTTACCCTTTAAAATTTCTTAGAGATTCATTCTATTTGATTAGGATTTCCACCCTTTTTTCTTGAAGTGAAAATTGACCAGGGTGTAGGGTTTCGAACCTAGGGTTTGACCTTGGGTTTTCTTTGTATTTTATTGTGGTTTTAGGTTTGATCTAGGTCCCTCTTGGTGAGGTAGTGGTGCGATTTGATTTTCGCACAAAGGATTCAAGGTTTTAACTAATTTGGTAGGTGATTCCATATGTATGAAATCACTGTGAATTGAACTTCTGTTTTTATGATATTTTCATGTTCATTTAATTTTATGTTTTCTGCAGAAAATAGTTTTAGGGGTTTTTTCATTGCAAATGATTTTTTATTGTCAATTTTAGTTGAGATTGGGTGCTTTTCATGGTAGTCTCTTGTTGGTTCTTTTCGGGCTTCCCTATCACAAAATATTTTATTTTATTGGTATTTATTTGGGCTGAAAATATTTTTTTGAATGTTTATCCCCTTTTTGTTGCATCAAAAGTTGTTTTTAATGGTGTTGTGGAACATGTGAACTTTAAGTGTCATGTTTGTTTAAAAATTAATGTTTTAAAGAGATTACATTTCGTTTTTCACATGGGGTACCCAAAAATTTATTTGTAGGTTTCATTTAACTTTATAGGGATCCTTTTAAATTTTGGTAACTTATAGGTGTGCATATTGAGTGAAAAGTGGGGTTTTCAGGGAGTGTTGGGTGCAAAACAATGCGGGTTTTTGAGAAATTGTTTTATAGAAAATCAAAGCGTTTTGTTCTGTGTTTTAAATGGTATAAAGTGTGTATAGATACTATATTTTTAGTAATTGACTAGTATTTGTGTTTTTATATGAATGTAGATGCATGTGTCATGATGAACTTTTTTTAACACAAAGGCGGAAGCCCGTGTACCTTGGTGGGGCGGATGTGTACTAGTACGGCTAGTGGACCAGATAGGTTTTAACCATGTTTCACCTAGAATTTGGATAATGAAAACTCTAAATAAACTATGTGTATTATGATTGGAGACCAATAGGTTATGTGTATGTTCCCTACTATTTTCTTTTGCATGAGAATGAATTTTATTATGGTTACTTTACACCGAGGTATGAGGTACATGAGGCCCGAGACTATCTCGTGCCTAGGGATGTTCCCAATTTTGTTTCTCATTGATTTTGTGGTATTTTATATTTTATTTCGTTGTTTTGGAAGTAGTTTATAGTATCTAACATTTCTATTTATATGTTTAAACATTCAGAAAATTTTAGCTTGAAAACTGATTTCATTTGAAAGTTGCATTTCTTGGATTTTAACACTGCCTTTCTTTGTGTAGTAAAACTGCTTGCTTTTTCATATTGTATTTCATCCTATTTGGAATCATTGGGTGGGATACTATTGATATTAGGCTCACACCGTACTTACACAACTTGGGTGTATGTATTCATGGTTATGTTTGACTCAGGTAAATGAAAGGCTAAGGGTGATGGCGGTTCGGGGTGTTTGTCCCCATCCTTTGGGTAGAGTTGTAGAGACGGCTTGTGGGAAATGATCCCTAGTTGTGTCGATTCCTTGGTGCTACATTGCTGATATATTTATTTGTATATGGGCTACTTTTATTATCTTTAAACCAATGTATTATGTTCTTGTTGTTTTTCATAAGACATGTTTGGCACAAAAATATCATATTTATGTTATGGATTGTTTTTAATGTTTTAAGCTTTCATACTCGGGTAAATCACTACCAATCCTAAATTAATGATACACGGGAACTTGTTCTAGCCAGTCGGGATAGGGATTGCCCTTCGGGCCTTGGAATGGGCTGGGTTTGGTGCCGGTAATAGTGGCGACCTGATTCGGTTCGTGACAAATAACCAATTCTTAATGAATCGATGAATTCATGTAAGAATTGAATATTATACTTTGATAAATAATAAATATTTGGGGATGAATAATCATATTAACATTTTTTAATTATTTAAATCCTAAATTAAATAGGCATAGTTTTCTCTTGTTTGTGTGGAAAATATATTTGAAATATTTGTTTTCTCAAGGAAATTAGAGCCTAATGTGTTTTATTTGTGTCTTTGTTGTGGTTGGGAAACATTATGAGAAATGTGATGGAGGCTTAGTAAAATTTTGATTGAAAATTGATTGTATAAGGGATGGGTTGAGAATATAGGTTGTAGTGATTGTTGATGTTGATAATAAAGGGAAAAATATTCTATTATGCTCAATGGTGTGTGATACCAAGAAGATATGAAGAGCTAGAGTGGGGCTTTCTCATTGAGATTATTAATAATTCGTGATTCTTTCTTTTTATCATTGGGGATGGAATATTTTTACTTTTTCAATAAATTAAATTTTTTTATGTTTGTTGTTATGAACTATGATTTGATTTTATGAATATGTGTACAGAGAAACAATTATAACAAACATAAATATGTCCACATTATAAATGAATATTATATCAATATCATAATTATACATGCCCTGTGACAAAATAGAATTAGATTATTGGACCCTATATGCATAATAAAACTATTTTTTGAAAAGACCCTCAACATCACATGTAAATATATTTATACTAGTACCCATCTTGACATATCATACATAGAACCTTCCCTCAAAACTTGAGAAGGGAAAACAAAAAATGGGTGAGATCAGATACTCTTTAAGGTAAAACATATGATATATTAGTCATATGATCAAATGATGATCATAAGGATATGATAAATAAGTCATGTTGTTTTTCCCAATATAAAATATTCATTCCAATAAAAGGGATCATAAACTAAAAAATAATGCAACATTCAGAGGAATGATTAATAAGTGTGTTAAAGTAGTAATCATCAATAATGATTAATAACATAGACTTTTAGAATTATAATAATAGTAAATCAAAGTCATTTGAAAATAACTATTCATAATGTTGGATGAAAAAAATATTATGAGAATCGAGGGAATCAATATGAGTCACACATCAAAACGTGAACAATGATATTAACAATCATGTTCATGATTTACCATGTGATTATAACTAGAAATCAATCATACAGACACATAGAAGTATGAACACGTATATATGAAATAAAGACCTTTTTTATTATCATCATCTCATCAAATATATAAATATATATATATATCAAATTGAACAATGTGTTATATAGATAAATAATTCTAGACACATATATCATATAATCATAATCCATTCATATTTATTCCAAAAGATCGGGAAAGATTCATCATATCAACATAAGAAACAAGTGAAAAAATAATTTCTGTAAGGATTTCATCATCATAATCATAAATCATATTGATAATGAATAATGATTGTATCATTTTATTGTAGTCCTAATGAAGAAATATTAACATCAAAGGATGTTACCATAGATGGAAAATTCTATTAAAATATAACTAAAATATTTCTTGAGGAAAATACCCTTTTAATTTATAATTAATTATTAAAATAAAATTATTTACAATATTGCCTGGAAAACATTTTAATTGAAATTAAATATGGAAACCTGTAATGTATTATTACAATAATTTTCAACCATGTGGAAAGAAAATGTCATGACCCGACCCTACCCGGCTCGAGCCGCAACTACCCCAAGCCCGCCTCCATAGGTCAGGGGCTAGCGACCAGTGCCGAAGGCTAAACAACTCAGGGAGGCCTTTTCCTAACTACCTATATGCACACACCCAGCACACTCAATGCAAATGTTCAGAGTAAAATAAAATAAAAGCAATGTATAGTGAAAATGCTATATATAAACCACAAAAGTGCATCGACCTCTAAACAGCACAAAGTAGGAGCTGAAGGTAAACTTAAAAGTAAAGGGCGAAACATGCGCCCAACCAGAAATGTTCCACAACCCAGCAATAGGTAAACAAAAACAAACACCTGGGAGAGTCCCACACCTGGAACCCGACTACCACCACTGCACGAGGTCCATGCTTCTGAACTCCAAAGCTCCGCTAAAGTCACGACCAACTTGTCCATCGTCTGCAAGCGCACACTATGTTCGGGAAAATCCCAAGTAGGGGTGAGTATAAAAATACTCAGTTGGATACCCCGAAGGCTCGAGGGAGAAACAAAGGAGGTACCGAAGGGCGAGAAGTAGATCGAACAGGGAAAAGTAAAAGAGTACAATAGAGAGTGCAGTAATGTGTACTACAAGGATTGCAGTAGAGTAGTATTAGAGAGTCCAGCTCAACCCAACAAGAGAAAGGAGGTAGAATCGTCTAGAAACATGGAGCTGGAAATGGTGGGAAGTTAAACTTCTCAACGAGTATTCACTACCTATATCAAGAGAGTAGTCTCGTCCAACCACGAGAAGTTAGACATGGAAAGCACATGGCATACCCCGCACATCTTCGCCTATCCTGGAGGGAGAGTAACCAACCCCAAGAAGTGGGAACAAGAACAATGTATATACATATCCTTATTCTCAATCAAAAATCCCAAACAAGATCGTAAGGGGATCTCCGTCCCATAGCTTAGCCCAAGAAAGTGAGTATCCAACAGTCCGAGAAGTAAACACCATCAATGCCCAGCATCCCACACATCTACCCTGAAATGGATTCCAAGGGGCTCAAATCACTACACCTTGATACTATCCTCTTTGGGCGGCACGGACTCGCCCTCACAGTTTTAGGTCACGTCGCATGGACGCATCTTGTTGGGGAAGGTGCCCCTCATACTTGAGAGTTCTGGCGGAATGTCAAACCATGCCTCGTCACTGCCCCGCAGTTGAGAGGTCTCCTTAATGTCGACAGGGGACCCCCTGCCCAGCCCCGCTGGAGGGTAATCTCTGGAAGTCGACGGTTTCCCTCTTTAGGGATTCCCGAAAAGAGTCGATGGGTGCCACACTGCGCAGTCTCGTAACAGGGTAATCCATTAGCGGGAGACCCGACTAATGTCGTCGACGAGTCCCAATGCCCAGTCCCATAAAAGGGTACTCCACTAGAGGGAGGATCAGAACCGTTATCAGGGACCACTTCTCAGCCCAGCTGGTGGTAAACCCAGCATCAGGGAAAACTTCACAGCCCGGCTGGAGTTAAACCCGGCATCAGGGACCACTTCACAGCCCCACTGGAGGTAAACCTGGAACTTCTCTAGCCATCACTACTGGATGGTTCTGCTCAATGAACACCGATGTACTGGCCATCCCTGCTTGATGGTAACCCACTGGCCATCCTTGATGGATGGTACTGCAATGTCCATCCTTGCTACATGGTACCCCACTGGCCTGCCCTGCTGGAAAAAATATCATGGGTAGAGGATCGGTGCCCGCGTAAAGTGTTGGTCACACTGAATCCACAATAACTCTATTAGGGAACACTAAGGGACGGGAAAAACTCCTCGTCCCCCACAGGGTGATCACAATCCAATCTGCTGTGTCACTGTCAAAGCAGACCTACACAACTCATCCTAGAAAGTTGTAAAAACACCCACGCTGTAAGAGAAAACGTAGTTGCATATGGTGCTGCAGTCTTATGAAAGGTGTATAGTATTGAAACCCCTCACAGCTGAATAAACAAAGGAACTAAGCCATCTCTGTCAGCCGATCAAGAACAGAACTAGCAGAAAACTCAACCCTGCTGGTCAAAAACGAGAACCGAACCAGGGGAAAACTCAACCCTGCTGGTCAACAGACGAGAACAGGACCAGGGGAAAACTCAACCCTGCTGGTCAACAAACGAGAAGAAAGGGACCCTCTATGTTGCGAGATGTCAAAGGTATGCAAAGCAGAACACAACACACACATGGGGCCAACACGACGTGTGGCCCCAAGTCAACCCCAACTGAGCGCACAAACATTCTTAGGTAGAAACAACCACATGTACCTCCAAGCATTCTCATATACTACAAGAGTATACCATGTCTCCAGCCTAAAGGCTAACGTGCACACGACATCCACTGTCAACGTGAAGGCGTGAATGTAACAACTCTAACTTTCCACTTCATTGGCCCAGGCACGACCAACTACATCTCTTCAAGGATTAACATCATTCAAACAGGAGTGCACAAGATCATATGCCAAGGGTTCTTAGAAAACACCGCAGAAGGAACTACCAACGGTACACCTTTCATATTCTAAATTTAATAAGATCGCGTAAGAGGCTTCGCTCTCCTGAACAAATTACACTGTTGTAATCCTCGCGAAAAAACATGCGAGATCTACTACATACATGCCTCAAACGGATATGTAATGGAAAAGTCAACAACACCGCCTTACACCCGAACGACATCTCGTGTTCCTGAGCCTCGGACCCAAAAATAGTAGGGTTCATTGCACCATTGCAATCACCATGGGAAAACACGTCAAAAGGAATGCACACTTGAGTGCAACAAATATCCTGGAAAAAGATGCATTTCGGCACACCGCGGTGCTATGTGGAACCTGCATCCTGGTCCCAAAGCCTAACGAACGGATCACACTATTGAAATACTCTCGAAAAAGTACTCATGTTTGACTAATCGCTTGCCCAAAACGGACACCTGGTGATAAAACTGGAAAAACCACCTTTCATCTCCCAAAACGACCTCGCGGGTACCACACCAACGGTTGGAATTAGAGCGTCTGGATTGCAACATTTCAATACCCTCGGGAAAACACCCAAAATCGACTACTCGCATGTCCCGAATGAACGTCCGATGAAAAATTTACAACACACTGTTAACAGCTCAACAGAAGGGCCATGGGGCCCACACCTCAACTCTAGTTCTAATGCCTAAAACCAAATTTGAAAACTACGGCTTGACACCAGGGTCACAACACCACTAACGGTGCTCAAACCGGCCATCGTATGTTCCCACGCCGTCCAAAACAAGAACTCCCGGAAGAACGGATGTCCACTTAACGGTCGTGTCGCGCCCCTGAGCCCCACGTCTAGGGAATTAGACAATCACGAGACCATCTCAAAAAGTTTTTCTTGATTTAAGGATCGTGTTTCCACTAACATCACGCAAATCTGACATTGGGTTTGCATTTTATGTGTGTTTTAATATTTAGGGACTGAAATGGGTGGGCCAGGCCGGTTCGGCCGGCCCACCAACACCCTGGACCGGCGGTCCGCGGTTCACCGTGCCGATCGCCCCGAACCACCCGGACCGGCTCTTCTAGTCCAGTCTCCACATGGACCTGTGTGGAATGGGTCCGGCATACCGACCAGGGTCATGAAGACCCCAGGTCTTTTACACGTCGCACCCCAGCTGGGGCCCACCGACACCCACGCTGGCCTCTGCGCTCGCCCGGCCGCCTCCTCCGCTGAAGACCCGCCTCCACCGGCCTCTGCGCCACCGCGATGGCCCGTGGCTACCTACGCCGCACGCCCTTGTCTCACAGTGACGACACCTCTTCCTGAAGACGTCGTCGCGTTGGGATGTCATTGCCGCCTGGAGACGTCGTGAGGCTGCCTGGACCTCGTCGGACCGCCGCAACCCCCCCCCAAAGAACCCACATCTTTCGCTCGATGATTGCGGACACCACAGAGCTCAGATTTGCGTCTGAAACAAGTGTCGAAAAGCTCATAATATTTACTACGCAAATATGGGACTCTCTTGACAATTCAGTAGTAATTTGACATGTAAATATTCGTTCAATGTTATGTATGGGAATGAAAATACAAAACACAACCTCCTACCTGTTGGGGCGTTGCATGATGCTTCATGGAGGGTCCGCCACCGCGCCGCTGCCTTTCCAGAGGGGAGGAGGATAGGAGGAGCTTCCAACTTTATCGTTGGGAACTGTTGGAACTAGGGAAGAAGAAGGAGAGGAGAGGGGTGGGTTAAGTGTTTAAATAGAAAACACTTAACCACCCACCCGTCGGCGCGAACCCGAACTTTCGGTGAATTTGAGATTAAGCCTCGCCTGGGGTAAACGCCATGTTCTGAGTGCAATGGAGGTCTCACAATTTTAATCGAAGGCTTCATTCAAAATTTATTAAACTCAACGCTTGAGGCCGCTGAATTACGAAAACGGCCCTGGGGCTATTTTTCACTGACGGCCCGCGCCCGCAAAACTTAAACTCCTCCTAGGGTAAAAAGCATGCTCCAAACTCAACGGTGCCCTCCGTTTCCCCATCTGATCCACAGTTTAAGATATATTGAGTTTAACCATTAAACAGATAAAATAATTATTTAATTTATCTGTTTCGCGTTCTGAAAACGAGCAAGGGGTCCAAACATCCCTCGCCGACATTTTTTATGTCATTCCTAGGGTAAACAACCCATTCTAGACCCATACGTGCTCTAAGATAACTGATCCAGATCACCATTTAGGAGTTATCCCATTTATTTGGCATGCACAGTGTGAACGCACTGAACAATTAATTCATGCCACACCGGGGCTCAGAATCGCATGCCATCTAAACGCGCTGTCTGGAATAATATCAAGGATATTCCAAAGTCATTTATAGCAAAAAACCAGTTTCTTAAATCATTCCCTCCTTCAATATTTTCATTTCCAATAAGAAAAACTAGGGAACAACTCGGGGTACTAAGCCCGCACATGGCTCTTCCGTACCTAGAAGAACTCTTGCACAGTTCTGCGCCACCACCCATAGAGAAAAGGATTTGATCTGTTCACGCGAGGTCCACCCTCGCTGATGACGTGCATAGGGGAAAGAACACTTTTCCTCGAGTGAGTCACGTGGGAGACGCCATGCACCCAACATAACCATTGGGGTAGGTCAAGGTGGTAGGGAACCTCTTCATCCCTTTGCACAGTCTCAAACGGCCCGAAGGCTCTCGGGGGTAGCTCACCTCCCCGATCGAACCTCTACATCGTATGTCACGACTGGAATCGCTGTTTAAACCCAGTACAAGCCCAATGATTCCTTCCTTCAGAATATCCATATGGTGAAACACCCAAGGATATCCGGTTACGCAAGATTTCACAGTCGATGTCCCACAACCAAGACCCTCTTACATGTTGAGAAGTGAAGCAGTCAACACAATAGACTAAATATAATGGTCTTACGCCTCTTACCTTAACAACACAGAACCACACACTAATTCATTCAATTCTACTACAAAAGTAGAAGAGCTGTAGAGTGTACCTCTTATCACCTCATGCTCTGCCGGATCGTAGACATCCAAAGATGGAGGCTGTCTGCGGTCCCAACTGTCAGCTCCCGGAGCCTGACGTGGACCGCTTAGTGGTGATGGGAAGACCTCGTAAGGTCATCCTCCACTTCCAGCTCCTCCTGTTCCTCTTCTAGCACCACCTCTCTTGGTACTACTTCGATCATAGCGCTGCCTCCGTTGTGGTGGTGCACCTGCTGCCTGCCCGAAGCTCTCTGCATGCCTGGTCAGGCAGTCCCATTCCAGGTGACCTCACCCATCGCAAGAATATTACCGACTCTCTTCGGGCTACACTGGTGCCCTCCGGCGCCACTGTGGCATACGCCCATTCCCCTGAGTCCAGTTATCAGAAACACACATGCGTCGAGGTTTTGCTTGGCGACGCCCGCTGGCTACAGCAGACATCTCGGCTCCAACGTGCCTGCTGTCACCATCAACTCTAGAACATGACAGGAAGCTCTCTATCACCAGTGCCTACTCTAGCACCCCGGAATATGTGGAAACGTCCAAGGGTACTATGACAACATGAATCTCTCAGCAGAGAACCTACGAAAACTTATGCGCTTGGATGTTGTCTTCATGGACCAAGTCCAGGTAAAAGCATGCACGGTCTGCAAAACAAGTCGCGTACTTAGCCACCGTCATCCCTCCCCGCTGAAACTGCAGGAGCTCCTGAATTCGAATAGAGCATAAGCAGGAGGGGAAATACTCCCCACAAAACAAAAACTGAATGTCGCCCCACAAATGTGACGACATGTCAGGAAACTAAGTCACCAGACTCCACCTACGCCAAGCTGCTCCGCAGTAAAGGTTGGCGGCCAAAGCCTCCATAAGATCTACTGGTGTCTGCATAAGCCTGAAAAGGCAAACCACTGTCTCAGGCCAAACCTCTACTGCCTGTGGGTCTGGCTCACCACCAAACCTCAGTGGTCTCTATCGCTGGAACTCACGGTGCGTGCTCAACCTCCGCTCAAGATCAGTCTGCTCTGTTGAAGATGTATGCTGCTCACCAGGTGGGGATGCTGCGACCAGCCCACCCTGAGAAAGGGGCTCTCATGAAGGGTCCTGGACTATGGCCTCATAGCTCACAGAGTCTTCATCATGAACCAAAGCTAGTATCCTTTCTGGATATCATTGCAGAGAGATCCTGAATATTATCAAGGAGTGTCACTGTCAGATGACCATATATGTATATAACCGTAACAACAATGGGGAGTTGACTCAAGAAGGAAAGTCAAAGACTCAATCCTGTGTGATGCCCAAACCAATTTTCCCTGCATTGAGTGTCTCAGTATGCCGAATAGACAAGCGGGTTATTAGGGACCTGGTGAATGGATACATTGACCGCCACACCCTCACTGGACTCCCTGGTCTGAGAGCCACTCTAGAGACACGTTAAAACTATTTCCCAAAATCCCATTCAATTCCTTTTTAGGGACATCCGAACAATGTCCCGAAGAATAAACCACCTCTGATACCTCTTTGTCACTACCTGACACTAGTAGGCTCGAACCGCAACTACCCCAATCCCTCCTTCATATTCTATGGGTTGGCGACCAGTGCTGAAGGCTTAACAACTCAGGGAGGCCTTTGACTAAGTACCTGTATCCACACACGCTACACACTCAAAGAAAAAGTGAAGAGTAAATAAATAGACAAGCAACGTAAAGTAAAACTGCTATATATTAACCACAAAAGTGGATCGACCTCTAAACAGCACAAAGACGGAGATGAAGGTAAACTAAAAATTAAAGGGAAAAACACGCGCCAAACCAGAAAAGTGCCACAACCCGGAAAAAGGTAAACAGAAAAACACCTGGTAGAGTCCCACACCTAGAACCTAACTACGACCACCACAGGCGTTCCAAGCTCCCGAACTCCCAAGCTCTGCTGAAGTCACAACCAACCTGTCTGTCGTCTTCAAGGGCACACCAAGTGCAGGAAAAGCCCAAGTAGGGGTGAGTATAAAAATACTTAGTAGGATAACCCAATGGATCGAGGGAGAAACAAAGGAGGTACTGATGGGTGAGAAGTAGATCAAACAGGGAAAAGAAAAGGAGTACAACCGAGAGTGACGTAATGAGTACAACAAGGAGTGCAGTAGACTAGCACTAGAGAGTCAAGCTCAACCCAACAAGAGAAATGAGGTAGACTCATCTAGACACAAGGATATGGAAATGGTGTGAAGATGAAATTATCGTCGAGTCTTCGCTACGTATAGAAGGAGAGTAGAATCATCCAACCATGAGAATCAAAACACGGAAAGCATGTGGCATACCCCGCGCGTCTTTGCCTCCCCTAGAGGGAGTGTAACCATTCCCAATATGTGGGCACTGGAAAAATAAATATACATATCCATATGCTCAATCAATAAGTCCAAACAAGATCATAAGGGGATCTCCATCCCATAGCTCAGCCCAAGAAAGTGAGTAGATAACAGTCCTAGAAGTAAACACCATCGATGCCCAATATCCCACATGTCTACCTGGAACTGCATGTCAAAGGGCTAAAATCACCACACCTTGATACTATTAGCTTTTGGTGGAACTAACTCGACCTCATGGTTTTAAGTTGCATAGAAAGGACATGTCTCGGTGGGGAATACACCCCTCATACTTGAGAGTTCTGGGCGAACATCAAACCATACCTCGTCACTGCCACGTAGTCGAGAGGTCTCCTCAATGTTGACAGGCGACCCCATGCCCAACCCCGCTGGAGGGTAATCCCTGGAAGTCGACAGGTTCCCTCTTGAGGGAAACCTGGAAAGAGTTGACGGGTGCCACACTGCCTAGTCTCATAACAGGGTAATCAACTGGAGGAAGACCCGGCTAAAGTCATCGACAAGTCCCAATGCCTAGTCCCGTAAAAGGTTACTCCACTGGAGGGAGGCTCCGAACCATCATCAGGGACCACTTCCCAGCCCAGCTGGAGGTAAATCCTGCATTGGGGACCACTTCCCAGCCCAGCTGAAGGTAAACCAATCATCGAGGACCACTTCCCAGCCCTGCTGGAAGTAAACCCGGAATCGCTCTGGCCATCCCTACTGGATGGTACTGCTAAATGAAGACCGTTGTACTGGTTATCCCCACTGGATGGTAACCCACTGGCCATCACTGCTGGATGGTACTACACTGGCCATCCCTGCTTAATGGTACTCCACTGGCCAGCCCTGCTGGAAAAAACCTCTTGGGTAGTGGATCGGTTCCCGCGTAAAGTGTTGGTCACACCAAATCCACAAGAATTCTACCATGGAATATGAAGGGATGGGAGAAACTCCTCACGCCTCTCTGGGAGATCACAATCCAATATGCTGAGTCACTATCGAAGCGGACCGAGACAACTCTTCCTAGAATGTGTGAAAAACACCCACGTTGTACGAGCACACATAGTCACAAATGGTTTCATAGTCAGATGAAAGGGGCACGGTATTGAAACCCCTCATAGCTAACGAACAAGAGGAACCAACCCATCACTGTCGGCCAAATGAGAACAGAACCAGGGGAAACTCAACCCTGCTGGTAAACAAATGAGAACTGAACCAGGGGAAAACTCAACCCTACTGGTCAACAGATGAGAACAATACCTGGGGAAAACTCAACTCTTCTGGTCAAAAAACGCGAAAAAAGGTACCCACTATGTCGTGAGAGGTCAAAGGAACACAAAGTAGAACACGTCACGCACATGGGGCCCACACGATATGTGTACCCAAGTCAACCCCAACTGAGCGCACAAACATTCTCAGGTACAAACAACCACATGTACCTCCAAGTGTTCTTATATACTCCCAGATTATACCATGTCTCCAGTCCAAAGGATAACGTGCACACGACACCCACTGTCATCGCAAAGGCGTGAACATAAAAACTGCAACATTCAACCACATTATCCCAGGCACGACCTACTACATCTCTTCAGGCATAATCTTCATTCACACAGGAGTGCAGGTGATCATATGCCATGGGTTCCCTGCAAACACCACGGAAGGAACTACCACCAGTACACCTTCCATATTCCACATTTAATAGGATCGCGTAAGAGGTTCCGCTCGCCTGAACAACTTACACTGTTGTAATCCTCACGGAAAAACATGCGAGATCGACTTTTTACTCGCCTCAAATGGATATCCAACAAAAAATAAACCAAAACCACCTTACGCCTGAACGGTGTCCCGTGATCCCGAGCCTAGGCCTCGAGAATAGTCGGGTGCATCGCACCATTGCGATCCCTTTGGAAAAACACGTCAAAAGGTCTGCTGACTTGAGTGAAACAGATATCCAGAGAAAAAGATTCATTCCGACGCCCCGCACACGAGCGGTGCTACGTGGGACCCGCATCCCAATTCCAAATAATAACGAACGGATTTCACCGTTGCGATCCTCACGAAAAAGTACACACATTTGACTAATCACTTGTCCAAAATGGACACCTGGTGATAAAGCTGGAAAAACCACCATCAACTCCAAAAATGGACCTCGTGGGGCCTGTACGAGCTTGTCAAATTGGAGCGGGCAGATTGCACCATTGAAATCCCCTTGGAAAAACACCCGAAAATGACTGCTCGCATGCCCCAAATAGTCGTTCGATAAAAAAGGTATACAATACTGCTAACAGCTCAATAGATGGGCCATGTGGCCCACACCTCAACTCTGGATCTATTGCCCGAAACCACATTCGAAAACTCCGGATCGACGCTAGGGTCACAATTCCACCGACAGCGATCAAAACAGACATTAGATGTGCACGTGATTTCCAAAACAAGAACTCTCAGAAGAACGCACGTCCACATAACTATCGTGTCGCGCCCCCAAGCCCCTCGTCTCGGGAATAAAAAATTCCCGAGACTTCTCAAAAAGTTTGTCTTGATTTAAGGATCGTGTTTCCACTAATGGCATGAAAATCTGACATCGGGTCCGCATTTTATGATTTTTTTAATATTTAGGGACTGAAACGGGTGGGCCAGGCCGGTTCGGTCAGCCCACCCATATCCTAGACCGGCGGTTCGCGTCTCACCTCACGGACCGCCCCGAACCGCCCGGACCGGCTCGGCCAGTCCGGGCCTTGCATGGACCTATGCGGTACGGGTCCTGTCTGCCGACCGTGGTCATGAATACCCCGGGTCTTATGCACCTCGCGCCACAGCTGGTGCCCACAGACACCCCCGCTGGCCTTTATGCTCGCTCGGCCACCTCCTCCGCTGAAGACCCACCCCTGCCAGCCTCTACTCCACCACGATGCCCATCGGCCGCCTGTGCCGCACGCCCTCAGCCCGCGCCGGCTGTGCCTTTGACTGAAGATGCCATCACGTGGGGATGTCATCGCCGCCTGGAGACACCATGCTGTCACCTGGAATGTAGGTACCTCGGTTCCTGGGTTCCCATGGGGAATGATGTACTAAAAAAATTATTACAAATAGATTCAATAAGAAATCATGTCCCATTTCTATTGAAGATCTCGAGGCTCAGGATTTTTGGAAACCATCTACTTCTGAAAAACTTCTTTTTTACCAACCCTTTCATGAAAATTTTAAAACAGAAATGTAGTGGAGAAAAATATGCCCAGTAAAGGGTTTTAAAACATTTTAAGTAATTTCTTTGTCAATGCAGTCATTTTGAAAATGTTAAAAAAATCCATTGAAAACTAGACATTATCTTTTACTTTAATCATGTAAATCCAACACTCTTGAAAACTAATTTCATAGAAAATAAGTACTTTCCTAAAATAATCCTTCAAGAATACATAAATTAGAGGGCGCAAGCATGTGAAGAATGGATGATGCATAAATCATGATAAAATTTCTTTAGCTCTAAATGTCTATGTTTGAAAAGGGAAAACAATCATATCATGATTTATCTTGGAATAATGTTCCTATAACTGCATACCACATGTATTAAGGTTCATATCTCAGAATATCATTCTCATAGTTATAGGAAAAAATTCCAACTAGGGGATATCCTGTTAGTTGATGTAACCCCGGGTTGACCATTTATCATCACATGTGGAGGGAATGTATAATTCCAGACATTGTCAAGACCTTGTGTCCTAACCATAGAACATAACTTTGCATGGGTCAAGCCTAACCGCCCATCCCATTTCCCATAGCAGCACAAGCCAAGGCTAACCGCCAAGACCGTCGCACATAACGTCTCATGAGACTCATCTTTTTCCCAATGCATTGGAGCGCTATCTGGGCGCACCCATCTTATCATTTACTTCCAATACATCCCTCACATATTTGACGTGGTCATTCATTCATAGGGTCTCATTAATACATTCTTAATAAAAACCCCTATTACATACATATTCATTACTTGAAACGGATCTTGTCATAAATGTAAAAAGAAATAGAATTTTAGCTTCAGATTAAACAGTGATTTATATGAACTAAAGAAACATACTCTTGCACATGAAATAATAATTATAACACTTAAAATAATGGATTTCCATGTAAAATTAATTAATTTCTATTATGAGCCACATTTAGTCTTAATGCTAACTTTAAGACATTTTTTAAAAAAAACATACCTTGCTAGTAGTTAAGAAAATAAACTAAATAAACAAGAGGCATTTCTTGTAACTAAATGAAATTCTAGGAAAGGATGAGAATTAAAATAAACACCAAATCGATGTTATCCTTATAATGGTCATGTACTTTAGATAAAATACTTTTTTTTTGAAATCTTATTTCGAATTACAATTATTCCACAATTATATATATATATATATACACGAAGTCGTGTATGTGTATATATGTTTCTGTGGTTCAATTAAATAAAACACATTTGATTCATTACATTGTTTACATGTTCTTAAAGACATTAATTTTCTTAACATATATTCATCAATAAAAAATGTGGAAGATAGGGTTTTATAAATATACATGGGATTCAACTTAACGCAAAACAAGGTTTCCTTCTATATGTGTATTGTGGAAACCAATAAATATCATTTTGAATTCATAAAACTCAAAATAGTTTTTATTTGGAAATTAAATGAAATCTTATACATGAAAACACACACACATATATATATATATATAAATTCCATAATCACAACATAGTTGATAAAAATGTTGCTTGTATCATATATTTCATAACAATAACTCATCATTAAAAAATTCCATTAAACCATACTCAGGTTAGGATTAAAATTATTATAAATATATATATGTTTGTATATATATATTTATATACATGTAGATGTATGTGTTAGTTCAAATAAACACCAATTTGTATATCCATCCCTTTATGGATTTTACGCAATAAAACATCGGCTAACCCCTAGAAAACATTAAACATGTTAAGATTGAAAGTTTTATAAAACCTAACTTATACATATATATAGAACCATAAATGAAAAATGTGTAAACAAGGTATTTCATGAATAACACCCAACAAAACAGACCCTTGCGTTAATATTTTTAAAACGTTCTATAATGCTAAGTGATACACTTAGTAAAACTGATATTAAGCATCATATACACAATGTTCATATATGCATATATACTTATATAATCATAAACCGAAATGGTAGAAGAAAAAAACAATGGTTTCCCTTATAGGCTCGGAGAGGAGGAGAAGGAAGTGAGGCCTCTGGAAAATCAGAAAGGAAAATTGAAGGGACCGTTGTATGTTACGGTGCAGCCCGAATCAAACCATATTCTTCTTCAGTGCAGAACGAACCTTACAAGTAGGGTACCTCATTGAGAGAAGATGTTGGCGGGGTATCCGATGCTGTGTATTAAATGGACGGTGCCAACCCGAGGAAAGAAAGGGTGACATCGGGTCCACCGCTGGCCTAGGTGAAGAAAACGCAACGCTGCCTACCTTATTGGTTTGTGTACGGGAGGAAGAAGAAACCGCGGCAGGGAGGAAGATACGTAAAGAAATTTGGTGACCTAGATTGACCGGGATTCGATCAGGTGACCCAGACGCAAAGCGGTATTAAAAAGGAATAGACAACGGTGATGGGGGCGCTGGACAGAGAAGTCCAGATTTGATGCAGCGGAAAAAAAAGAGACGCGACTTCATTTTTATCATATTATAATAAAATTTTTTATTTTATTATTTTATTAAGAATATTATAAAATTGTTATAAAATTATTATTTAAACTATTTTTATTATCTTAGAATTAGTCAAGGGTTATTAATACACACATATATTAAACTATTAATCCCCTATCTTCGTCATAAATTATATTGTTAATTTCCTTTATTTAAAAACAATTATATTAATTTATAATCATGTGTAAAGATATATATTCAATAAGGTTGTTATTAAAATTTGGTTACTTAATCCAATAGACAACATAATTTCAAAAGCATAAAATTTCATATGTTATCATAACATTACTAATTATTTTAAACTTTACAATCGTTTTATTATCTCCATTGTTTTTAAAGTAAAAATAGTATTTGAGTAAGCATTAACATAATGATGCAAAAATTGTAATAAAAGTATATGTAAAACCAAAATAACAAATTAATTGATCACATAGCTAAAATAGTGTGCTTTATAATAATCTTTAATACCATGTATTACTAAAATATTATAACTCATATAGTATGATAATTAATTTCTAATATGCACAAAAGTATAAATATAAGAGTGTAATGATATAAATATAAATTGTTCCTTAAAACTTAGATCACAAATTAATTAGATTCATTGTGTATTATTTAAAGAAAACCCCTTAATTAATAAAAACGTATTCATTTAGCAAAACCCTTAAGGCCATCGGTTTTTAAATCCCAACAGTCATCCTGAAAAGATAACAATGGTGAAATTTTCAACAGATATGTGGATCCTTTATAAATATGAAGTCTTTGTATTCATGTTTTGAAGTTGGTTTGTCAGCTTAGGATGGTTCTCTACATTGCACTAGTACTCAGCACAACCGTTGTGGAACTGACCATCCTGATGCTTATGATGGGTCCTAATAATCCAAACTATGATGTCGGGCTTGTTTTTATCCGGGATATCCTTTAGGTGATCGTACTAGGGTTTTTATTTGGAATTTATGGTTAGTGAGCTTTTCTTGTAACTCAGATGTTGTAAGAGACTCCAGTGTCATGTTCTTAAATAAATGAATAGATGAGTTATCTGTTTTCCCTTTTACATTTTGTTTGGTTAAAGAAGTATTTAATGGAACTAAACATATAATTTTTATTTATATGGCTTCAAATAAAATGGCGTGTTACATTATTCCCCCCTTCAAAGAATTGCACCCTTGCAATTCTACTCATAAAAAAAGTAAACCCTCAGATGAACAACATTACAAAAATGGGAGATTTGGCTCAGTTAATAGAATACCCAAGTTAGTATAATGTTCCTCTATTTCACTAGACCAGATACACCTTGAGAAATAAGTCTTGTACTCCTGCTCATGTGTTCTACACATCGGATTCTATTGGGAGTCTCGTGCGGTGAATAACTCGGAATTGTCCTGATGAAAAAATTACCTGATGACTCTCCGGGCAACATCACGCTCCAGATATTCTAGGGGGATGACACGATTGAATATAATAAGGTTTATGATTTGGAATATATAGGATGCACTGATCTGGCCATCTTCAGTAGCTATAGGGAAGCATGCCCTGGCAGAAAAGTATTGCGCTAGAGTAAAACATTGGAAGTGGCCTTCGTAGTATCTCCCCCTTCACCTATGGTAGGGTAGATGGGCAGTGGCAATGAGATGAAAAACATGGTAATTCCCCGGACATGAACGAAGAATCTCAGGACTCTTCGGAAAGTCATGCAGGCGTTGGAAAGACCCTCGCAGGCGGAGAAAGGATTGATAATCCACTGTGCATGTTCTGATAAAAATAAACTCTATTAAATCATCAGGTAGAGATGATATCTTCATTTGACTAGCCATCTAAAAATAACATACAAGATAAATCACTTAAAAACATTGTTAAGGTAGAGACAGGAAAGAAAACAGGAAACATTAATTTACACAATCTTTACATAACAAATCCTAAGTTTACTATAGGAACACCACAAAGAGAGGAAAAACTACCAAACTCCTCAAACCACACACAGGCTGAACACACGGAGTTAAACTCATTGGAACACCTATGACGCCTCCTAAGTTTTGCATGAGAGGTATGAAGTTGAGAAACTTCATCATACACCTATTGCCTACACGACAGTCAGGTGTACTCATTTTCTAACATCCCGAAGTCCATCAGCTGGCCCCATAAGCCGTAGTGAAAAATCTGACACAGGTAGGCCGCTCGGAGGACTCCGACAACAGCAGCTTCTTGAAAAGGGTTATCGATCATAGTGACAAATTCTTTACCAGTCGTAAACACTCGGAAAAGTCCCTCATGGTACCTTCCCCAACGTGCATAAGAGGGGAATTGGGTCATCATCATAAAGATGCAATCCATTCCCAACCACCGGTGTAGACTAATCACCCTAGGTGAGTTTGACACATCATACAAGTGCTTGCATGACATGCGAATATGGGCGTAATTAAGGAAGTTCTCTCGGCTATCTAGGGACACGATGGTCTCTAGGGCCTCATTGGGAAGTGAAATTAGGTGGGTAGATACGTTTCCAACAGTCATTAGAAAGTTACAACATAATTATTTCCTCAATCATGGTTGTATATTCATACTAACTGGTTTTCTAGAGTTTCCTGAACCCATCCTCTGATACCAACTATAGAGACCCTGGTTCCCGAGTACCCATGGGGCATGATGTACTAATTTTTATTATTATAAATAGATACAATAATACAAGATGTCCCATTTCTACAGAAGATCGTGAGGCTCCAGATTCTGGGAAACCTGCTGCTTCTGAAAAACTTCTTTTGTACCAACCCTTTCCAAAAAAATTTAAAACAGAAACGTTGGGTGAGGAAAATATGCCCAGTAAGGGGTTTTAAAACATTTTAAGTAATTTCTTTCTCAATGCGGTCATTTTGAAAATGTTAAAACACTCTATTGAAAACAAGACCTTATCTTTTTCATAAAACATGTAAATCCTACATTCATGAAAACCACATTCATAGAAAAGAAGCACTTTCCTAAAATAAACCATAAAGAAGACATAAATCAGAGAGCACCAGCATGTGAAGAATGAATGATGCATTAATCACGATAAAATTACTTCAGCTCTAAACCTCTGTGTATAAAAAGGGAAAACATTCATATCATGATTTATCTGCGCATAAAGTTCCTATAACAGCATACCACTTGTATTATGGTTCATATCTCAGAATCTCATTCTCATAGTTATAGGAATGAAGTTCCAACTAGGGGAATCCTATTAGTTGAACTATCCCCTAGTTGACCATTTATCATCACATGTGGAGGGATTGTAGAATTCCAGACATTGTCAAGACCTTGTGTCCTGACCATAGAACATAACTTTGTACGGGTTAAGGCTAACATCCCATCCTGTTTTCCATAGTAGCACAAGCCAAGGCAAACCGCCAAGACCGTCACACATAATGTCTCATGAGACTCATCCATTACCCAATGCATTGGAACACTATCTCGGCACACCCATCTTATCATTTAATTCCAATACATCCCTCACATAATTGACGTGGTATTTAATTCATAAGGTCTCATTCATACATTCTTAATCAAAACCCCTTTTACAACATATTCATAACTTGAAACAGATCATGTCATAAATGTAAAAAGAACTAAACTTTTGGATTCAGATTAAACAGTGATGTATATGAACTAAAATAACATACTCTTGCACATGCAATAATAATTATAACACATAAAATAATGGATTTCCATGTAAAATTACATCATTTCGTTTTATGATCCACTTTCAGTCTTAATGCTGACTTTAAGACAATTTTTTTAAAAAACAATACCATGCTAGTAGTTAAAAACATAAACTAAATAAAACAAGAGGAATTTCTTGTAACTAAATGAAAATATTGGAATGGATGAGAATTGAAATAAAGACCAAATCGATTTTATCCTTATAACTGTCGTATACTTTAGATAAAATACTTTTTTTTTAATTATTATTTTGAATTACAATTATTCCACAATTTTATATATATATAGATACACGTTGTCATGTATGTGTATATATGTTTTTTGTGGTTCAATTAAATAAAAACCATTTGATTCATTACATGGTTTTCATGTTCATAAAGACATTAATTTTCTTAATATATATTCATCACTAAAAAATGAAAAAAAGGTGGCAGATATGGTTTTATAAATATACATGGGATTCAACTTAACTCAAAACAATGTGTCCTCCTCTATGTGTAATGTGGACACCAATAAATATCATTTTGAATTCATAAAACTAAAAAAAGTTTTTATTTGGAAATTATATGAAATCTTATACATGAAAACATATATATATATATATATATATAAATTTCATAATCACAACATAGTTGATAAAAATGTGACTGGTATCGTATATTTCAAAACAATAACTCATCATTAATAAAAATTCCCTGAAACCATACTCAGGTTAGGATTAAAGTTGTTATATATATATATATATATATCTATATATACGTAGATGAAAATGTGATTTCAAATAAATACCAATTTGAATATCAATCCCTCTAAGGATATTACGCAATAGAGACATTGGATAACACATGGAAAACATTAAACATGTTAAGATTGAAAGTTTTATAATACCTAACATATACATATATACATAACCGTAAATGCACAACGTGTAAACAAGGTATTTCATGAAGAACACCCAACAAAACAGACCCTTGCGTTCATATTTTTAAAACGTTCTATAAGGTTAAGTGATACACATAGTAAAAATGATATGAAGCGTCATATACACAATGTTCATATATGAATATATACATATATAATCATAAACCTAAACTGTAGAAGAAAAAAATACAATGGTTTCCTTTATAGGCTCGGAGTGGAGGAGAAGGAAGTGAGGCCACCGGAAACTCTGGAAGGAAAAGCGAAGGGACCGTCATATTCTACGGTGCAGCCTGAAGAAAAACCTCTTCATCTTCAGTGCAGACCAGATCTTACAAGTAGGGAACTTCCTTGAGCGAAGACACTGACGGGGTATCTGAGGCTGTGTATTAAATGGACGGTGCCAACCTAAGGAAAGAAAGGGTGACATCAGGTCCATCGATGGTTTGGGTGAAGAAAACGCAACTCTGCCTACCCTACTGGTTCATGTGGGCAAGGAAGAAGAAACCATGGTGAGGGGGAAGATCTATAAAGAAATTGGATGGCCTGGATTGATCAGGAGTAGATCGGGCGGCCCAGATGAAAAGAGGCATTCAAAAGGAACGGACGACCGCAATGGGGGCGATGGATCGAGTGGTCCAGATTTGATGTGGCGAAAAAAAGAGACACGGCTTCATTATTATCATATTAAAATAAAATTTGTGATTTTATTCTTTTATTAAACTTTTTATAAAATTGTTATAAAATTATTATTTTAACTATTATTATTATCATAGGATTATTCAATGGTTATTAATACAAATATATATTAAACTATTAATCCCCAATCATTTTCATAAATTATATTATTATTTTCCTTTATTTAAAAACAATTATCCTAATTTATAATTACATGTAATGATCTATATTCATTAAGGTTGTTATTGAAATCTTGTTACTTAATCCCATATTTAACATAATTTCAAAAGCATAAAATCTCATATTTTATCATAACATTAAAAATTATTTTAAATTTTTACATTAATTTTATTATCTCTATTGTTTTTAAAGTAAAAAAGAGTATTTGTGTAAGAATTAACATAATGATGCAAAAATTTGTAATATAAGTATATGTAAAACCCATATAACAAATTAATTGATCGCATAGATAAAATAGCGTTCTTCGTAATAATCTTTAATACCATGTATTACCAAAATATTATAATTCATATAGTATGATAATTAATTTCTAATAAGCACAAAAGTATAAATATATGAGTGTAAGGATATAAATATAAATTTTTCCTTATAACTTAGATCACAAATTAATCAGATTCATTATGTATTATTTAAAGAAAATTCCTTAATTATTATAAAAGTATTCATTTAGAAAATCCCTTATGGGAATCGGTTTTTAAATCCCAATCGTCATATTGAAAAGAAAACAATGGTAAAATTTTCAATGGCTATGTGGAACCATTATAAATATGAAGTCTTGGTATTCATATTTTGAAGTCGGTTTATCACCTAAGGATGGTTCTCTACATTACACTGGTACTCAGCACGGCCACTGTGGCATTGGCCATCCTAATGCTTATGATGGGTCCTAATGATCCACGCTATTATGTCGGGCTTGTTTTTATCCTGGGTAGCCTTCTGGTGATCGTACTAGGGCTTTTATTTGGCATTTATAGTTAGTGAGCTTTTCTTGTAACTCGAATGTTGTAAGACACATCAGTGTCATGTTCTTAAATAAATAAATAAAAGAGTCATTTGTTTTACCTTTTACATTTTGTTTGGTTACAGAAGGATTTAATGGAACTAAACATATAAGTTTTATTTATAAGTCTTGAAAAAAATGGGGTGTTACATGGACCTCGTCGGACCACCGAAAAAAAACCCCCATGAACCCGCAACTTTCAGTGGACGATTGAGGACACCCCAGAACTCGGATTTTGAGTCCGAAAAAAGCGTCAGAATGCTCAGAATATTTACAACGGAAATATTGGCCTCACTCGACAATTCGGCAGTAATTAGACATTTAAATTTGCGTTTGAAGTTATGAATGGGAATGTAAATACAAAACGCAACCTCCTACCTATTGGGGCGTTTCACGACGCTTCAAGGAGGGTCCGCCGCCATGATGCTGCTTTTCAGGAGGGGAGGAGGGGAGGAGGAGGTTCCTCCTTCATCGTTGGGAGCTATTGGCACTAGGGAAGAAGGGGGAGATGAGAGGGGTGGGTTAAGTGTTTAAATAAAAAACACTTAACCACCCGCCCGTCGGGCCGAACCCGAACTTCCTACGGGGTCGAGATTAAGCCTCCCCTGGGGTAAATGCCACATTTTGAGTGTAATTGTGGTCTCGGAATTGTAATTCGAGGGCCCGTTTAAAATTTATTATACTCAACACACGAGGCCTCTAAATTATGAAAACGCCCCTGGGGCCATTTTTCACTGAGAGCCCGCACCCGCAAAACTTATACTACACCTAGTGTATATGGCACGCTTTGAACTCAACAGTGCCCTCGGTTTCCCCATTAGAGCCACCGTTTAATAGATACTTAGTTTGACCATTAAACGGATAAATTAATTATTTAATTTATCCGTTTCACGTTCCGAAAGAGAGCGAGGGGTCCAAACGTCCCACAACGACATGTTTTATATCGTTACTAGTGTAAACACCCCATTCCAGACCCTTCCGTTCACTGAGATCTCTGATCTGGGTCACCGTTTATGAGTTATCACATTTAGTTGGCATGCCCAGTGTGAACGCACTGAAAATTTAATTCTAGCCACATCGGGGCTCGGAATCGCACGCCGTCTGAAGGCGCTGCTCTGGAATAATATCAAGGATATTCCAAAGACATTTATAGCCAAAAACCAGGTTCTTACAGTAAATATCCATTATGAAGTAATCATTAAAAAATTATTATATTCACAGCATCAGTAAAATGTACCTCAATTTAGAAAAAAAGATAAATAAAGTTGAAATATTTTATAGAAAATTATAAATGGAATAAGATGACAATAATAAAATTTATAAAATTTTAAAATATTAATCAAAATATTTTAGATTACATTGACATGGTGGATAATGATTTGAAATAGAAGAGCAAATATATTTTTTTCCTTTAAAAAATTTTCCTAATAATTTTATGTACCATATAGATAAAAATAGAAAAATTACAATAAAAATAAATGAATAACCATTTTAGAGGAAAATATTGTTGGTTTAAAGGATAACTATCATATTTCTTCCTTCAATTTTAATTTTATAATAATAATACAAAATATTGATATTCTAACATAAACATGTTTCCACTTTGGTTTCTTTTGAATCCTAATCCCCATGAAATAAAAAAATTCAAATTAAAAATTATTTTACATTACTATTATATAATTAATTTTATTTCCTATTAAATTTTAAATAAACACACCTCGAGATATTTTTTAATAGTGAATATGAAATATGTATCAAAAAAATGTGGGATGGTAAACCCTTACTATAAGCCATGTATTTCTTTGTACAAGTAGAAAACTCTAATATAATAAATATAAAAATTTTATGCATATTTTTTATAAACATACTCATCTATATCATAAAATATATTACTTATAAAATATTATCTCAGATTTATTATTGATTCTTCATTAAAATCATTGTTTCAGATGATAACCCCTTCATTTTTTTCATGCATGTTTCTAGTCAGAATTCTCAATCCATGTACATTAATGAAGGTAATATAATCTATATAATTATTATCATTTCATGAGTATAATTTTATATTATTATATTTATTTTTACAACAATTCATTTTAAGTAGTGATGAAAAATTAATTACATCACCTCATAGAGATAGAAGTGTGTATGTATTTCTGAATGATGTTTACAGTTTTTAATGGATGTAAATAAATTATATTAATTTAAAATTAACCGTTAAAACTATCATAAAATAAATATATATATATATATATTAAAAATTCATCATTATAACCATACATTTGATGTGGCGATCAAAATTCACATCAACATTTCTTAGAGTTGGTATTCCAGACATTCGCACACGAGATTCTTCCATTTCTCATATCATAGAACTAAGTAAAATTATTGGTAAATTATAATAATAATAATTAAATATATTTATAATAAAAATTTAATTATTTTATAATGTATAAGATGAATTTTTTGTAGTTATAAGAATATATAATATTGAAATTACTTAGTCTAGTGTTATATCTCATTGTTGAATAAACTCTCTGTCTTACAACTTAACCCTTGAAAAGATGGGTTTTTGGAAATATAATAATATCTAGGATATGGGTAATGAATATAAAAGACTATTTATGTAGGTAATAATTATGATATAGTTTCCTAAATTTATGAATAATGCTGGAGGGGGGGTACTCTTTTATAAGTGTGGGGAGGGGTACCATAGGAATTAACTAAGAAATTAAATTATTATGAATTAATTTTAATGTTTGGGAATATTTTTTTATATTTTGTACCAATGTTTAAAATATGTTGAAATACTCTCATAAAATAGTACTTAGAGAAGTTTCAGTGATTTTGGAACCTTAATCTATTAGTTATAACTCCTTACCAACCCTTTTGTTGACTACCATGATATGCATGTTCATTACTCATCAGGGGTCACAAAAGATACTATATAAGGTAAATTGACCCATATGTGGAAAATGGATTATATTATTCACCATATCTAACTAACTTTTAACAATATATGATGTTTATTTATTTTAAATTATTTAAACAATTAATTAACATAATTTATATTTATGTCATTTTGGGACTATTCACATAAATTGACATTAATAACAACAAGATATAGATTGAATGAAAATATAAAATTTTATAACACACCTAATATTTAATATTTATCTATGAAAAATATGGAAGAAAAAAAATCCAAATTCAAATCATTTTTAAAATTATTAAATTCCTTTATTTGATTGTTTTAGTTACCTAAACAAGAATTGTGCCGCCATTCGTAAGAATTTAAGATAATTATTCCATAAATAAAAAATATAAATTAATTACAAAGATAAAAAATATCATTTATATTTACCATAACAATTTATAAGTAATGATAACCTCTTTTAATCCCTATATAAAAATATTAGATATGTTAAAATAATAAGAGTTTCATTTATTGTTTATTCGTTACTTAAAATAATATCAAGGTCAGTACAAATTAAAATGGTTCGAGGATACCATATATTAAATTATTTGACGAGGATATAAAATATATTCTGATATAATATATATAAGGTAGTTTTTAGATGGATTTATAAAACATTATCACATTTTTAACCATAATTTCCCGATTAACACTTACATAGATGAAAAATATTTACCCGAGTGGATATTAATTATTTCCAAAATAAAATTCAAATATTTTGAAAAATTATATTTTGATTACAAATATTTAATACATTTTTTAAAATTAAAAACCTATTGGTCTTAGGAATTACATTAAATATAATCCAATAAAACATGATGAAAACATTTTTTTGAAATATAAATTTTTAACAATAAAAATGCTTTTATAAAAAAATTTGATTGATATATAAAATATTTATATTAAAATTATAAGAAATTATCTAAAGAAATTTTGAATCCAATTAAAAATAAAATGGGTCTCCGTAAATACATTAAAATAAAATATTGTTTTCAATAAAATCAGTATTTTTCATTATTCACTAAAAAATCAAAATATTCCATAAAAATCCAAAACGCTGACCCTAATAAAAATTTTTATAGTATGATTTAAAAATTGAAATAAATTTTATAATATAATATTTTAAAATTTTTTATAAATTATTTATAGTATCCATGAAAAAAAAAGTAATAAAAACTGTTTATTAAGAAAGTGCATATTTGAAACATAAAATTACATTATTCTAATATGTTTTCCAATAACCATAATTAAATAAATATTAAGTATTTTGGTTGAATATTAAAATATAATTATTTAATTAGAAACATTTATCAATAGTGATTAATTTAATCTATTAATATAAAAAATGTATTTCATAATTAAAAACAATTTTATTAAAATATGTCTGTTTTACCTTCCAACGATTTCATCATTATTCCCAAGAAAGAGAATTTCATTATAACTAAAACAGGTATATATATATTTTTTATTATATATATAGCAATTATTAGTCATAATAACAAACACACACACACACACACATATATATAATGGTTATATAAAATTTTTATATATAGACATACATTATTTACTAATATATATTCATTTACTTATTTCTCATCATGTCTTATATATTACCAATTCATTTACTTATTACCATAGATTCAACTGGGGTTACAATATTGACAGACAACCATGTGGATATAAATTTTATGTCTGATATATTTTTATGTATATGTTCATTTAATTGAGTTGTACTTTTCTTCATGTTTTTGCATTTTCAACCTCAAAATTTATTACCCATGATCATTTTTTACAATGTTTTATTTCAAAAAATTTATAACAGATAATTTTAGTTACATGTTTCATTTATAAATAGATACCAAACACATAAAATATATTATAAAATCAATGTGTTTTATTAGGATTCTTAGGTAAATTCCTAGAGTACAACCACTGTTATATATGGAAATTAATAGTGTCATCAGAAGTTGGTTTTAGAAAATTAAAAATTTCAATCATGGTGTAACATTAATTAATGGTTGATCAATTAATTATTAAGAGATGTTATCATTTTTTGTTTTCTTATTATCTAAAAATAGCAGTGATTGTTGGTTGTCCTATATAATGAGAGAGGCTGATTATTCTAACACTACTTTTTACCATTAGTTTTGTTTATTTGTGATACAAATTATATATTATAACTTAATACACTCCAATTCCTATGTTCGTAGGGAAACTGGAACCCAATTTTTTTGGGGGGAGGTGTTTTCTCTAATAACTAAGATAGTGAGTAAATGGAAGGATGACTTCTCCCTATCCCCTCCTCCCTATATATATATATATGAGTTGGCATATTCTAGACTATAATGGATTATGATTCATGTATCTTTCATATAAAATCTATGATGCAACACAATTTACCTATCATTTAGGTTTGAGAAGAACTTTTCTAAGAAATGGTTTATACTTTCACATGTTTATGGATTTTTATTGTCCCTTCGGTGTATGTGCGTGGGATAAATAGTATTGTGTTATAATAAATTTGAATGAGATCTAGGGTATTTGAGATACACAATTAGTTTTATATGGGATGGTGGTGTTGAGGATATGGAAATGTGGAATGATGTCATCATGATATATTGGGCCCTATGTGGGACTAATGTTGGTGAGTACGAGGCCCATCACAAATATGGTATGAAATTATAATGGTTGTTATGAGTGCATTATGTTTGAAATTTTGGGCATCATAGAAAAATAATAATAAAGATGATGATGTTGAGTACTTTCAAACACAAACACACTAATATATATATATATATGTCTCTATGAGTGTATGATTTCAATATTTAATGGTCCACATAAAATTATTACTCTGTGAGTGAGCCACAATGAGGTTGGGAAAATATTATTTAGAGACCCGTAAATTGCAGGGGAAATTTTTTCTTAATTTTATTTTCGATTTTATGAGTACACTGTTTTTGACGGCACCTGATTCCGAGACCTCGTGTGCCCGAAATCAATTTCTGAAGTTTAGCTCAGGTACGTTCAGTGAACAAACAAGCGGGTTTTTCAAACATTTGTACCAGTGCTCGAAATCGAAATCCGGGGGCACCGATGGAATCACAGCACCGATAATTGTTTAGGAACGCCGTTTCTAGAGTTGTGTTTTCTCGGGTGAGGTTATTAAAATAATGGGTTAACTAAGGAAAGAAATAAAATTTTGTGCAAAAATTTTTATTTTCTATTATAAGTAGTTTTAAACTATGAATGGTCGTAGGAGTGGGACCCACTACATCCTAACTCCCCTGAGTAGGATATTAGTGAAGTGGTCCCACATGATCCCCACCCCTTAAAATCCCTGAAAACTCCCGCGAGCACTTAATTGTGTAACTCACCCCCCCCCCCAATTTAATGGAAAGTCAACCATCAAAGATTAATTTGAATATTAAACACTCTTCAATTAATTTAATTAATTGAATGAGATATTTTTGAATTTCAAATTGATGGATTGCATGAGTGTTAATAAAATAAGATAGTGTCTTATTTTATTGAGTGTTAGATTCGTTGTGTGGAAACAAGGAGAGGACTCTTGCGCTCTTGAGGAACATCTTCTTCCTCGTCGAAGAACGTGAATAACGCCGATTCTACGATGATGAACTCCATCACTGCAAGGGAATCGCCATGCCATCTCCTCACCTCTCCACAGCCAGTGAGAGACACCTTCTTCAGAGAATGACTACACGATGCATCCTTCATCAGGCGTGCACCGACGACGTATATGGAGCCTCGTTCCGTGACGCCGTCTCCCGCACCACCGTCATCTGTGATGCCTTTTCTCAGCGCGACCATCGTTCAACAAATCTTTGAGGTAGGGGTTAATTTTTTTTCGTGAATATTCTTTGTCATTCGTCATCTTTTATTTTGGGCCGCCTGTTGTTGTTATAACAGGAGGAGGTCGGACTGCATGAACACGGCCGAACCTCCTCCCTCTTTGTTGTTGTTCTTGTTGCAGCACGAACAAAAGCAGCGTGGTACAACGGCACCGCACCAGAACAAGGAGGAACATGGGGAAGAATTGAGACGCTCTCACACCGAGCCATTGAGTCCGAACCAAGCTGTGGCCGGATTCGGGCCGCAGTGAATCGGGCGCGGCCCCATCGTGCTGCACCGGAGAACCACGAAGAGGCCGCGACAGGAGTGGGGCTATGGCGTAGGGGAACGACACTGCCGTGCCGCACCGGTCGGACCAAGGTTGCGGCCTTTGGCTGCGGTGGATCAAGGGATGGTGGGACCAACCGGTCCCGCGGGGTGAGTCGGCCAGCCGTTAAGGCCGGGAAAATTCTAGAAAACTGGGTGTTTTAACCCCCCAGTCAATCCCAGTAGGGCAGACCCCCGTGGGTCCGCCGTTTCATCGAAGGGGGTGGCATTTCCACCCCTTTCGTGCTCACGTGGCGCGCGGCGCCGTGCCGGCCTGGACCCGCCG
Organism: Viscum album; assembly: GCA_963277665.1. Lineage (NCBI taxonomy): Eukaryota > Viridiplantae > Streptophyta > Magnoliopsida > Santalales > Viscaceae > Viscum > Viscum album. The sequence continues at coordinate 1,390,587,919 of OY728160.1, forward strand.
CGCAGGCCGGACCGACCGCACCGGGCTGGGACACCCGGGCCAGGCCTGGCCGCGCCAGCCGGGCCGGGCCACCCCTAGATGGGCTGGACCCAGACCCGAGTCGTGTCGACTCGGTTTGGGCCGACCCAGGGGGTCTAGGGCCGGGACGGTCTGAGCCCAAAACCCCCTAAAACTGGGCCGGTACGTTTAAATGCCTGTAACATGGGCTAAAAATCTTTGATCAATGCACCATCAGTTGAAATGCGATCCTTGGATCGATATGGTCTTTTCAGTGTATTACACTGAAGGTTTTGGAGAACTTTGGGTACGTCCGAGTTGGTTCGAATACGAAACCAACCGGGTCCTCACACCGGAAACGCTTGTAACTTGTGCTTTGGAAGTCCGATTGACGTGCCATAGATTTTTTTGGATTTCTCTTAGTGAGACAAATCTTTTGGCTTACTCCACATGAGGTTTGGATGCAGTTGGAGTACGGTCGGGTTGGTCTTGACTTAAAAACCAACCAGGCCCCTGAAACGAAAAAACCAATAACTCTCAGATCGGGTGTCCGATTGACGCGCCGTCTATCATGTTGAGTTCCTTTTGCCGAGACGGAACATTGGGATACATCAACTCCGGACTACATTTCAGTTTATGTATCGACCCCTAGGTTCGTGGATCACACCCTCTCGGAATCGAGCATGCTGTGTGCGAAAACCCTAGAGCTGGCTGCGACTATGACGACGATGATGACTACATTGAAATCCTCCGTAGGTTCGGCAGCGATGACGACTGCACTGAAATACTCCGTGGGATCGATAGCGATGACCACCGTAATTAAATCCTCCGTGGGTTCAACGACGATGACTTCTATTCTTGTATCATATGTGGGTCTAGCAGTACTACTGTTCTTGTATCCTATGTGGGTCCGGCAGTGTTTGACTCTATTCTTGTATCCTACGTGGGTCTGGTAGAGTAGTTTGTCTTGTATCCTATGTGGGTCTGATTGCTTAGATGGTCTAGTATCCTATGTGGGTCCAATCATAGATGAATCAGTGGCTACATCTGATCATCTCTATCACCTTATGAAGAAGTATGCCTGTGTGAGATGAGTCTTGACTTTCAATCATTATCTTCGATATGATTGACTTTCTTTCCTATGTGGATTAGGTTTTGTTATCATGTGTGGGTTGGATGTGCTATCCTGTGTGGCCTTGATCGAGCTTGGGCTCGAATGTTGGAGCAGAATTGGAATTGGTGACTTAGGTATATGTATGGGCATATATCTAAGTAGTGTTGGTTGTTACTTCGTGATTGAATATTTCCTTTATGGATTATCCATTGTGGATTCTGGGAGACCTTCGGGGTCTCGGGGTCCCTACTGAGTAGTGTATACTCACCCCTTCACGGGCTATGCCCACACTACGTTGTGATGGATGTATACGGCGGACAGCACTGATCGTGGTTGAGTCTTGTGGAGCAGGACGGTACCTGGAGGTGGACCACTGGGTGGGACATACACGGAGAGGACGGTTGGACCCGAGGAGCTGAGGAGACTATCTGTACCCACCCTTCAGGTGGGATTTCCAGTGGACGGCTTGACATTGCTGCATTACTTTTCAGTTTATGTACTTTCTTTCCAGTTGTACTTTACTTTTAGTTTGGGTTTGTATTCTGGCCCACTTAATCTTCCGCAATTACTTTTTTACCCAGTTTTACTTAGTGTTTACTTCTGATGGCTTACTCGGTGGTGTTTGTTTACATTATAAATTCAATTCCTTCCCTTTTTATCGGGATTTATACCTTTGGTTCTAGTCACCAGCCCCTGTCATATGGAAGGCATGCTTGGGGTAGTCACGACAAGGGTCCCGAGGATGGGTAGTGACAAATTGGTATCATAGGAGTTCGGTTCTACTGCAGAACTCAGGACTCTGATCTTTCTTCTGTGTGAAACATTAGTGTTAAGGTTATTGAGTGTAGTTATCAGTCTAGGGAGTCCAGTGTTGGTGCAGCGGCCGACGTATCCGTACACCAGGACCCTGGCATCTGATTTCTGACTCATTTCACAAAAACACTGATTTCATGTGTGTTTCAAAAGTTTTATTTGTGATTACTTTGTGTCAGATATCCATATATAATTTTTTGGCTATGTCACACCTGTTTCTTTTTAGGATGGCCCCATGATGACAGCCACCTAGGGTTTCGAGCTTTGTGCGAGACGAAAGCCCACCGAGCGATGAGGCCTCAGTGCAGGGCCCTTTTACAGCGGGGGCACCGACGGTACCACTACCCACCGAGCCACCGATTCCACCAGCCCCAGCCTTAGAGAGTGCACGTCACCTTAGTGCACTGCAGATGTTTCAGCATCAGAGACTGCCCAGGTTCTACGAGGAGACGAACCCTCAGGCAGTCGAGGATTGGATGGAGGCTGTAGTTTGTGTTTACATGCTAGTGGAGACAACAGCTGACCTCATGGTGATACTTGCAGCGAGCCTCCTACATGCGGCATCAGGAAGATGGTGGAGATTGATGCTCTAGGAGCATGACGAGACATCTCTTCTCTGGACGGAATTTGAGAGCCTCTTCCACTCAGAGTTCTTCCCAGCCACCCTCAGTGCAGTGTGCATCCAGGAGCTACTACACATGCGGCAGGGCATCATGATGGTAGCCTAGTACTCGGTGAGATTTACCAATCTCTCACACTGTTCCACAGACATGGTACAAGACCCAATATTCTGGGCCCGAACCTTTGAGCAGGGACTGGGGCATGAGATCAGGGCATCGATGATCTCCCTCAGCATTCTGACCCAGGCAGGAGTACTAGAGCGAGCCCTTCTCATAGAGAGCTTTCTTGTTGAGCCTACACCAGCAACGAGACATACCACATGGCGGCACATAGAAGAGTTGTCTGCAGTTGGCAGTCGACGGAAGTCATAGGGGTCTAGGTGGACCAGACCATCAGGTGGACGGCCTCAGGACATAGGCTCAGAGGTGTGGGGCACACGATTCTAAGTAAGACTACGGAGGAGCAGACAGTGCTATGCATGCCGTGGGCAGGGCCACATGGCTCGTGACTGCCCGACCCGCCGTGTAGAGGAGCAGCAGAAAGTTGAGGGACCACCCACGAAGAGGAAGAGGGTCTACCACGGCGGTCCGTAGAGAGCGGGCGGACAGAGGCAGGCTCAGCTTCAGGCAGTGGAGGCCTACAAACACGATGCACCAAAGATGATTTGAGGTACTATATGTGTCTACTAAACCCTTGCTTCAGTTCTTATAGACACACGAGCGGGTCATTTTTTTATTTCCGCTGCCCTTGTTTGGGGCTCGGAGATTCTGACGGAGCCGTTGGCTCGATCCTTACAGCTAGAGACCCCTACGGGAGCAGAATCGATGATTACACACTGGTGTTGGTTGTGTGAGCTTACTCTAGGAGGCGAGATCTTTGGCTGGGATCTTCTTGTAGAGGCGTCGAGGCCTTACGACGTCATCTTGGGCATGGATCAGTTATCTACATTCCATGCTCAGATCGACTGTATTAGGTGCAAGGTAAGGTGTGTCCGCACCTATGGGAGCAGGTTGACCTTCACTGGAGATAAGGGAGCCTTAGAAGTGCATGATGGACTCACACGGAGTAGGGGACAGCTGATCACTCATCATTTGGCTAGCCTCATACTTGGAGTAGTTGACGTGCGGAGTGCGAGTTTTCCTGTAGTGGTGGATTAGTTTGCGGACGTTTTTTTTTTGACAACGTTCTAGGACTACCTCCTCACAGAGAGGTATAATTTTATACTGATCTATACCCCGGGATAGCCCCGATATCCACTCTAGAATATCAGATGGCTCTCGTTGAGCTTCGAGAGCTGCGGGCACAGCTGGAGGACTTGTCGGGCAATGGATTCATCCGACCCAGTGTTCCACCCAGGGCTTCCCCGATTTTGTTCACCAAGAAGGCGGATGGGAGCTTGCGACTGTGTTTTGACTATCGACACCTGAACCAGGTGACCATGAGGAACAAGAATCCACTATTGAGGATTGAAGTCCACTTCGATCATCTCAAGGGAGCATGGTGGTTCTCGAAGATAGACCTCAGGTAAGGCTATCATCAGTTTAAAGTTCGGGATGAGGACGTGCAGAAGACGGCCATCAGATGTCGTTATGGACACTATGAGTTCTTGGTTATGCCACTTGGAATAACCAATTCTCCATCGGTGTTCATGATTCTCATTAACAAGATCTTTCAGCCATACCTCGATCGATTTGTCATGGTCTTCATCGACGACATATTGATATATTCGACCACTGAGGAGGAGCATGCCTACTACTTGCGGGTTGTATTGGACACACTCTGAGAGAACTAGCTGTATGGTATGCTCTCTAAGTGTCAGTTCTGGTGACGTGAGGTCCACTTCTTGGGACACGTCATCTTTGAGGTTGGAGTTGCGGTATATCCTACGATGATCGAGGCAGTGCTAGCTTGGGAGCCACCCGGGAGCGTGACAAAGGTGTGGATTTTCTTGGGACTATCTGGGTACTACCAGAGATTCGTGCCAGACTTCTCCAGAGTTGAGGCACCGCTCTCAGCTTTGACGAAGAAGGGGAAACCCTTCGTGTGGTCAGATAGATGTCAGCAGAGCTTCCAGGAGCTGAGAGAGAGATTGACCAACACACCTATCTTGAGTCTACTAGAGGAGGGAGTGGGGTACGTAATCTACTGTGATTCATCAGGGACCAGACTCGGATGTGTCCTGATGCAGAAGTGGGAAGTGATTGCCTATGGATCATGTCATTTGAGGAAGCATGCGTAGAACTACGCTACCAATAACCTGAAGTTTGCAGTAGTGGTTTGTCTCTGAAATTGTGGCGACACTATCTGATGGGAAAGTTCTTTGCAGTCTACTCTGACCATGAGAGTCTTAGATAAATCTTCTCGCAGAAGGACCTAAATCTGAGACAACGATGATGGATCGAGTTCCTCCAGTACTATGACATTGAGATAGTCTATACTCCTGGAAATGGGAACATAGTAGCCCATGCTCTCTGCAAGATGACGGGAATTCAGCTACTTGGGGAGGTGACAGAGCATCTAGCTACTTTTTAGATATCATTTGTGGATAGATATGGAGTAGCCTTTCTTCAGTCACTCACAATCACTCCTCCACTTCTTTGGTGGGTTAGAGAGGAATATCATGGGGATGTTGACTGTGAGATGCGGCATGCACATATATCCTCAGAACAGGCACCTGATGGATTCTCTGTGGGAGGAGAGCACGTCGTCCTTTTTAGAGGATGTACCATGGTACCGGGTGCTTTGCAGGAGGAGGTGTTGAGAGAGTTTCACACTTCCCCATTAGCAGTACATCCAGGAGTGGCGAAGATGTTCCAGGATCTCAGACGACAGCATTGGTGTCTGGGTATGAAGATGGTTTTGGCAGAGTTCGTTTCTCGATGCCTCACCTGCTAGCAGGTGATGGCGAAGCACCAGGTACCAGCAGGCTTCGTACAACCCATGGAGGTTCCAGAGTGGAAGTGGGATGGGATATCTATGGATTTTGTGACTTGAATTCCACGTACTTCCAGAGGTCACGACTCCATTTGGGTGATTGTCGACCGACTCACCAAGTCAGCTCACTTCATACCCACTAGAGAGCAGGTCTCAGTAGTGAGCGTGGGATGTCTCTACTTTCAGGAGATTGTATGGCTTCATGGTGTGCCATCATCTATCGTCTCCGATCGAGATGCTCTCATTACATCCCGACATTGTAAGGGATTATAGGAGGCATTTAGGATGCAACTATGTCTGAGAACCGCCTTTCACCCTCAGACAGATGGTCAGACAGAGAGGACCATTCAGACTCTCGAGGACATGCTCCATGCATGTGTCCTCGACTTAGGTCATAGCTGGGAGGACTACCTATCCTTGGTGGAGTTTGCGTACAACAATAGCAACCACTCCACCATCGGGATGGCACCATATGAGGTTTTGTACGTCCGACCTTGTAGATCACCTCTATACTGTACAGACCCTAGAGAGTCAGCACTTGTGGGACCAAAGATGGCCCAGTCCACGACAGAGAAGGTCCGGGTCATCTAGGAGTGGATGAGGATTTCTAAGAGCCGGTAGAAGTCTTCTGATGATAGGAGGCGGAGACCACTGGAGGACGAAGATGGTGACCACATTTTTTTATAGGCCTCACCTCGATGTGGATTATGGAGATTTGGCCACGGCGGCAAGTTATCTTCGCGCTTCATCGGACCATGCCAAGTTCTCAGCAGGATAGGCGAGGTGGATTATCACCTAGCTCTACCACCTCAGTTGCACCGGGTGCCCGATGTTTTCCTTGTATCTCAGCTGAGGTGGTATGTGCACGACCCGATGCATATCATCGACCATGGGGATCTGGACATCGACGATGGAGCGACTATTGAGGAGGTCCTGGTGGAGGTCGAGGATCGACAGGAGTGGGTCCTACGTGGGTGGTCGATTCCTCTACTGCGCATCAGGTGGCTACACGAGAACCTCCAGGAGATCACTTGGGAGCGGGAAGCTCAGATGCGTGCTCAGTACCCTCATTTGTTCCCCTAGTTTATGCTGTATCTTTATGGGAATGTAAATCCCTGAGGTTGGAGTAATGTAAAGACCCGTAAATTTCAAGAGAAATTTTTTCCTAATTTTCTTTTGGATTTTACGAGTACCCAGTTTCTAAAGACACCTGATTTTGAGTCCCGGTGTGCCCGCAATCAATTTCAAAATTTTAGCTCGGGTACGTTCAGTGAACGAACGAGCGGGTTTTTATAACTTTTGAATTGGTGCTCAGAATCGAAATCTGAGGGCACCGATGGAATCGCAGTGTTGGTAATTTCTTAAGAACGCCTTTTCTGGATTTGTTTTTTTTTCTTGGGTGAGGTTATAAAAAAATTGGGTTAACTAAGGAATTATAGAAAAATTTGTGCAACAATTTTTATTTTCTATTCTATGTAGTTTTAACCTATGCATGGTGGTTGGTGTGGGACCCAATACATCCTAACTCCCCTAGGTAGGATATTAGTGAAGTGGGGGCCACATGAGCCCCACCCCTTCAAATCCCATAAACCTCCCACGAGCACTTCATTGTGCAACTCACTCACCCCCCAATTTAATAGAAAGTAAACCCTTAAAGATTAATTTGAATATTAAATGCTCTTCAACTAATTAAATTAATTGAATGAGATATTTTTGAATTTCAAATTTATGGCTTGCGTGAGTGTTAATAAAATATGATAGTGTCTTATTTTATTGAGTGGTTGATTCGTTGTGCGGAAATAAGGAGAGGTCTCTTGCACTCTTGAGGAACATCTTCTTCCACATCGAAGAATGTGAAGAACGCCGAGTCTACGATGAAGAACTCCATCACTGCAAGGGAATCACCATGCCATCTCCTCACCTCTCCACAGTCGATGTGAGACACCTTCTTCAGAGAATAAAGACATGTTGCATCCTTCATCGGGCGTGCACCGACGACGTATACAGAGCCTTGTTCCGCGATGTCATCTTCTGCGACGTCATCCCCCGCACCACCGTCTTCCGTGATGCCGTCTTCTGCAATGTGTCTTCTCCGCGCGACCATCGTTCAAAATCTCTTTGAGGTAGGGGTTAATTTTGTTTGTGAATATTCTTGGTGGTTCATCGTATTTTATTTTGGGCCACCTGTTATCGTTATAACGGGAGGAGGTCAGACCGCACGAACACAGCTGACCCTCCTCCCTCATTGTTGTTGTTCTTGTTGCAGCACGAACAAAAGCAGCGCAGTACAACGGCACCGGGTGAGAACAAGGAGGAACACTGCGAAGAAGCGCGGCGCCATCAGGCCACACCGTTGAGGCCGAATGAAGACGCTGCCAGATTCGGGCCACAGCAAAGGGGGCGTGGTGCCATCGCGCCATGCTAGAGAACCACGAAGAGGTTGCGGCAGGAGAGGGGTTGCGGAGGAGGGGCGCGGCGCCGTCACGCCGCGCAGGTCGGACCAAGGCCATGGACTTTGGACGCAGTGGGTTAATGGAGGGCGGCCGAAGCCGCCGGCCGCCGGGGCGCTGGAGGGCGGGACCAACTGGTCCCGCGGGGTGAGACGGCCGGCTGTTACGGGAGAAACAATTCCGTAAAACTGAGGGTTTTAACCCCCGTTCATGACCAGCAGGGCAGACCCCCGCGGATCGGCCATTTCGTCGAAGGGGGTGGCAGTTCCCCCCGTTCCACGCTCACATGGCGCACGGCATCGTGCCATCCTGGACAGGCCGCACTGGCTAGACCGGCCGCACCGGGCTAGGCCACCCGCACTGGGCCGGGCCTCCCCTTATGGTCTGAACCCGGAACCGGGTCGGGTTGACCAGGTTTGGGCCGACCCAGGGGGTCTTGGGCCGGGTCGGTCCGGGCCCAAAACCCCCTAAAACAGGACAGAGTCGTTTAAATTCCCATAACGTGGGCTATGAACCTCAGATCAACACACCATCAGTTGAGATGTGATCCTTTGATCGAGACGGTCGTTTCGGTATATTACACTTAAGGTTTCAGAGAACTTTCTGTATGGCCGGGTTGGTTCGAACACAAAACCAACCGGGCCCTCGGAGCAGAAATGCTTGTAAGATTGGCTCCGGACGTCCGATTGATGTGTCGTTGACTTTGTTGGATTACTCATAGTGAGAAAGACCTTTTTGCTTAATCTGGTTGAGCTTTGGATGCAGTTGGAGTACTATCAGGTTGGTTTTGACTTAAAAACCAACCAGGCCACTGGAACGAAAAATCCAATAACTCTTAGACCGGGCATCCGATTGATGCTTCACCTGTCATGTTCAGTTCCTTTTGCCGAGACGAAACGTTGGGATACATCATCTCTGGAATACATTTCAGTTGATGTATCGAACCCTTGGCTCGTGGAGTGGACCATCCCGGAATCGAGCATGCTGTGTGCGGGAACCCTAGAGCTGGCTGCATCTACGACGACAATGATGACTGCAGTGAAATCCTCCGTGGGTTCGGCAGCGACGACGACTGCACTGAAATCCTCCGTGGGTTTAGCAGCGATGACGACCATACTGAATACCTCTGTGGGTTCAATGATGATGACTAATGTTCTTGTATCCTACGTGGGTTTGGCAGTAATACTGTTCTTGTATCCTACGTGGGGCCGGTAGTGTTTGACTCTGTTCTTGTATTCTACATGGGTCCGGAAGAGTAGCTGATCTTGTATCCTATGTCGGTCTGACAGTTTAGCTGGTCTAGTATCCTACGTGGGTCCTAGTATAGATTAATCAGTGGCTACATCTGATCATCTCTATCACCTTATGAAGAAGTATACCTATGTGAGCTGAGTCTTGACTTTTAATCATTATCATCGATATGATTGACTTTCTTTCTTATGTGGATTGGGTTGTGTTATTCTTTTCGGGTTGGTTGTGATATCCTATATGGACTAGATCGTGCATGGGCTCATATTTTTTAGCCGAACTGTAATTGGTGACTTAGGTGTGTGTATGGGAATATATCTATGTAGTGTTGGTTGTTACTTCTTGATTGTATCTTTACTTTTTGGATTATCCTTTGTGGATTCTAAGAGACCTTCGGGGACTCGGGGTCCCTACTGAGTATCGTATACTCACCCCTGCATGGGATATGCCCACACTACGTTGTGTTGGATGCAGACGACGGACAACGTGATCGTGGTTGAGGCTTCTGGAGCAAGATGGTACCTGGAGGTGGACCACTGGGCAGGATGTACACGGAGCGGACGGTTCGACTCGAGGAGTTGAAGAGACTATCTATACCCACCCTTCAGGTGGGATTTCACGTGGATGGATCGACGTTGATGATTTACTATTTAGTTGCTGTAATTTCTTTCCAATTGTACTTTGCATTCTGTTTGGGTTTGTATTCTGGCCCACTTACTCTTCCTCACTTACTTTTGTACCCGATTTTACATAGTGTTTACTTCTGCTGGCTTAATCTGTGGTGTTTTTTACATTATAAAGGCAATTCCTTCCCTTTTTATCTGCATTTACACCTTTGGTGCTAGTCGCCAGCCCCTGGCCTATGGAAGGCGGGCTTGGGGTAGTCACAACATAGGTCCCGAGGACAGGTCGTGACATATTGTTACATGATTTTGTGATGAGTTAATTTAATTCCATAATTCAGTGGGATTTATAATTCTTCTTTCACATTTTTTCATGACAAGATAAAAAGAGGATCCTACTTAATATAAATGTTATGATCACCCTATATACATATTTTATGTTAGTAGAATATTATTTGTGATCAGGATGGACATTTGTAGTATGGTGGAGCTGTTGAGAATCGTTCAGAAGTTGCTGGAGTTTGTGGGTTCTTCCTAGTATAACATTTCATACATGTAGTTTTCCATTTTGTTTATGTAAGGCATTACATATATTGGGATTAATTATACATTATGAATGTTATTTATGAATGGAATATCCTTCTTATATCTTACTCATTAATTTACATATATGTTGAAGTATCAAATGTGTGTGATTAGTATTACTTCTCTATTATTCTACAACTACTGTCCTATTAGAGGTTGGATTTACACATCATTATCATTCTCTTGTCACTCACAGCCCATGAGGGGAACTATTGGATGGATGGGGTTGTCAGAACATAATAAGTCGGGTTTTAATAGATAGATATATAAGAAATAAAATTTCATCTTATTGTGGATCATATGATCTATTAAAAGATAATTTTAGTGTTTAAAAAATGAAAAACTCATCATGATTATTTATTATTTAGAATATGAGATAATGTTGTGGTTAAAAAAATCAAAAAACAATACAAAAGTATAACAATATACAAAGGTCTTTGAATGAAGTGAATTAAGTTTTATTTTTATTATCCATCTTTTAGAAAAATATTCCACCTCTCAATCAAGAGGTTGAAAAATCTATCAAGTTTGATATAGAAAATATTAATTATCTATGATGGTATGCATTATAAAACTCATTCACTCAAATGAGAAACATTATGTCAAAATAATTTTTTATCAAAATTATTATTATATGACAATTTTTGTACTATAAAGATATAAATAAAAGTCACTTTGAAAAGTAAACTAAATTAATGCATTTTAAATGGTATTTATTACCACGTTTATATATTTATTTTCCACTGCTTGTAATTTATTCTAAGATTTTTTTCAACCCTTTTATCAATCATAAAAAACAATGCTGATAAAATTCCCTTAGGGGGTATAATTTGAGACCACGTGTCTTTTATAAATATTCAATTAAAGAAATTACTATAATATATTCTTTATACCAAACCCAATGCCAGAAATAAAAATAACTAAGATATACACTTTTATTATAATTATTTAAATATGACTATTATAAGCTACCCATTAATTTTGAAGGTATGAATATCATTAATTAAATTATGATATATATCGATATATTATATTAAAAAATAATATTTATTTGAACATTGATTATCAATTGGTTATAAAACAAGATAACGTCAATTGAATGAAAATGAATAAATTTTTAGAAAACAATTTTTATCTCTATGGTGAATTTTTATCTTAATAAATTAAATAAATCATTAGATATTAATAATTTTAATGAAAATTATTGATAAAATATTTAGTAAAATAAAATAAAAAAATAAGTTTTTTATTATCATATGAATGATACAAAATTTATTTTATATTTCAATAGTAGGTTTGTTATAGAAGATGATTTTATGATTTTTAGGCGTGGGTATTATAATTATTTTCTCCCACATTTAGAAATTTTATATCAAAAAATTAATATTTTTTTCAGAATATAAAAATATTATTAATAATAAATTATATATTTTTCTAAAAGATTTATTTTCAAGTGAATAATGAAAATAAATTTTTTTAAAGTTGCCATAAGATTCTTTAAATAAATTAATATTAATGTGTCATTCTATCATGAATTTTCATTTTAATGAATATTTTTATCTATTTTTGTTAATAATATTTCAATTAGTATTATTTCAATCAATATAACACTTTATTTTATATAAAATCAATTATATTCTAATAAATTTTATTTTTCCTAAAAACAACTTTTCATTGGGTTTTATGACCTTATATTAATTTTAAATTTTTTTACTTATATAAATTAAACAATAGAAAATTGATTTCATATTTTGAATAATAATATTCATATAATTTAGTAAGGAACATTGATTTTTTATTTAAAATTAATAGTAAATATGTTATATTTTTATCACAATGATTATGGTAAAAATGAGATAAACTTGGATAAAACATTGGGAGAAGATCTATAAATAAATACAACATTTACATGTATTTCCTTGTATGAGTTCATTTATAACAGAATCATCCTATGTATGAAAATATGGAATTATTATCTTGTTTTCCATGAAGAAAATCTCATAATTATTTCAACTAAAGGATAATCACAATCTTAATCTATTTCATTAAATATTAATAATAGTTTATCATAGAGATGAAATATTTTTATGAATAGTTATAATTTTTTATATTGAATATGAATAAATTATTGATATGATTTAAATTAATTTTTAATTATAGTAAATTTTTAATTTCATTGAACGCTTATGCAATGTTGAGTCAACGTTCTTGAAAGAAATGGAAATATCTAGTAAATTATTTTATAACACAATAAATGTAATATATTTTAGATGAATTACAGTGTTTCAAGAATATCAAATATAATTAAAATCTATATTCTATGCTTAATGTGATTATATCTATATTATTTTGTTATTGTTACTTCTTTAATGTCAAGTCATGTGGATAGTTATTAAAATGCCATTAAATAATATTTAATTTTTAAAAGTTATATTTAAATCCTTTAAAGATAAGGAAAATTATATTCTATCCAAATATTATGGAAAACAGAGACATTTTCATTCATTTTACATTTATGTTCCACTTGGAATACTTGATATTACTTTCATAACCCCTGAATATCAAATTATTTTGAAAATGCAATTACATTTTTTCTAATAAAAACGAACTTATGTCATCATTTTCAAAATAAGACTCTAGTTAGGTTTTGAAAAAAAAACAAAAATCCCATTATAAAAATAATTCCCAATTCTATAATTTCATTTAGTGTTCGTAAAACTATCCTTGAAAGGACATAAGTTCAATTGAAAATAGGATATAAAAAGAGGAGGTATAATTGTTACCATATTTATTTGAACATATTTCTTTTTAAACCTCCCCAAATGCTTTCATAGCCATTATTATATAATAAAAAATATAATAAAATATACTTAAATTTGATTAGTGTTATGGTATACCCCTTTTATTCCACCTTTTATATCTAAGGGAAAATGACAACATTGCTTGTGAATATGTGTGGACTACAACCTCCCTGAAGTGATGTGTTTCATTTTTCATCACAACGTTATATAGATGTTAATATTAATGGATTTATGGAATTCATAAATTATTTCTGAAAAAATATTGATCATTTAATGATGATATTTAAAATAACTTTTTTACCTCCCATCCATTTGTAATGTGATAACATCACTAGTGCGTGTGTGTGTAATACAACATCCAAGAAGTGATATGATTAATTTTTCTTTATTTTGTCACTTGGAAGGACAAAAGGATAAAATTAATGAGTAAATATGACATGTATAACATATTTATGATTATTTAGAATTAAAATATTTTATACGTTATTTATTATATTTTTCATAGGATAATAATTAAAACATAATTCATGTGTTTGAACATACAACCATTTCTATGTAACAATGGGTTTCTATTTTCATAAAAAAATTCAGGGATATATCTCAAAATATATTTTATGTATAAAACTAATAATTTTAAATTTTTTGATTGTTTATATATTGGAAAAATGACCGCTTTTTCCATGCGAAACCTATAGATGTCTTTTTGTGATATGGACCGAATGTGCGTAAATCATCCAATGTAAATTTTATTAAATTAATAAATTAATAAGTCATGATAAATAATAATAAAAATTTAATACTTCAAAATGAAACAACATGAAAAATATTCAAAAAAAATTGAAAAATTTATAATTTTATTATTTGGGAGTAAGAGATCATGTGAACAAAGTCATTACACGAATTAAGGGATTTCAAATCTCAATTTTATGTAGTATAAAATGGCATATAGATTAAATTTATCATGAATTTTAAAAAATTGATGTTGTTTAGAAATAGTTTCTATGTTATACCATTCAATTTTTTTTTATTCAAATGTTACAAAACATCATAAGAAATTTTTACTATAACTTTATTTAAAATGTTTTAATGTTTTCCTTATAACAATATTTTATCTATATCCATGTATTTTTTAATGATTCAGGATTGTTATTATTGTTCTAAAATTATTTTTTAATGTCCGTTTAAATTTCCTTTTTCATTTCAATCATTGGATTATACTGGACTATTTTCTCTTATTTTTATACAAGTTATTTTTATAGAATTGTGAAAATAAAACATTTTAATATATAACAGAAAAATAAAAATTCACAACCCTAGTAACTATTATTATATAAGAATATTATTATACAATTTTTCATTTTTATATAGTATTTTATTTCTTATTCATATTGAAATTTGTTTATGATTTTTTAATGGAATGAAGGATTTTATTTTTAAATTTTAAAAGGAAGGGGGATTTTTTTCAAACAGTATACATAAATCTCTAAATATCTCTTTTATATTTGATAAAATAAATATTTTAAGTGATTATATAATGAAAATATATCCTTCTGTTTATAAAATTTATATTTTATTTTGTTTAAATTTTTCATGATATTAAGTGAGCTCGATATAGCTGTACAATACATTAGGTAAAAAAATTACAAAGAGAGGTATGCTAGAATTAATTGAGTACTCTACTCCATTTGTAATATAGAATATAAATGTTATATTAAGAGTGATATGGAGATAGTTTTTGGGGGAGAAAAAATGAAATTTTAATCCTTACAAATGGGCTTTCATGGAATTATATTGAATTCATAACATATGATGGTGGTGATTTGTTTATGTAAAAAATTCTTCATCATTTAAGGTGGAAAAGAATGTTTTTAAGGAATTTTATCCATTTTTACTAATGTTTTACTATTATCCCACATTATGGTAATTTTTTTTTAATATTTCTCATAAATCTTTTTTCATATAATTTAAGATATTTTTTTTAATTTGTTATTAAATGATTATTTTGAAGTCTATATTAATTATTTAAAACAAAAATCCCTTATGGGATATACCAATTTTCAAAATGTAAAAATGAGCTTAATCTTGGTGAACCACTTACTAATATTTTTGTGAAAATCCCATAAAATTAAAAGCATATCAAATAACTTTTTAATGACTAAAAAGTATATTTTTTTTTATGTTTCCATTTTAGGTAATTATTTTAAAATAATAGAATTTATATTTAATGAAATGTGAGATTCTATTCCAATGTCCTAAATTTTTGGAAAAAAATTGACATTGAGAGGAAGTTTCCATTTTTTATTATAATGGTTTTATATGTAAGATTTTTTCTAAATCTATAATAAACTATAACTCAAAGATCATGTGATTTAATAAAACTCAATATATTCTATTAGAAATATAATAATCTGTAAAATAAGGTTCGTGTCTTTATAAATTCACCCATGGATTAAAATTTTGATTATTTTCTAAATCATCCCTCTCCCAATATTTTTGAAAATTGATTATAACTATTATAAACCAAATTATTTTCCAGAAAAAAGAAATCTATCACATCTTCCTCTATTCCCCAATTATTATAGTTGATTTTATGGGCGGTTTGAAGTGAATATTTCGAGGGGTATGGTTTCTTCTACTCATATATCCCCTTACCATAATTATATATTCATACCTACTCATTACACCCCAATTTAGGCTGAACAATGGGAATTTTTTTATCAAGTGTTTTGAAATTCATGCAGTTTGGGTGTTATAGGTGTTCATTAGGACATGTTACTTCATTAATTGAGTGTTTTATTACCTTATAAAATTATTGATGTAGGTTTAATTTTGTATTTGGTATATTAATTATAAAATTATACTTCTATCTATTATTAATAAATGTTTTGATTTAAATTATAACATTAAATATGTTTTGGGATTAACAAAAACTAATGTTATTTTTAACATGATTTTAACATCAATGAAAATGAATATTGAAATTATAAACATTGTAAAAGTCTATTTAAATAAATCTCACAAAAAAATTGTTTTAAAAATTATGAAAATAAATTTACTATAGGGTTTATTAGTTATATAATTGTGTTTTGGTCAATAAATTTCATTTCTAATGGTTGATATAACATTTGATAATTTTATTAATTTTAGAGTGGGTTTCTTAAAACAATCATGTTGTTTAATAATTCTTTTAATATATTGTCACTGGTTCTCTAGTAAGAACCATATTTTAATATTTATAATAATGAAAATGATTATCAACAAGAATGTTTAAAATAATTATATTAAATATTAACTAACATTTAATGTAATTTCATAGATTTTTTTAACATAATACATAGAAGATTTGAGTGTGTGGTTTAAATTTTAACATAGTTGGTTATTTATTTTAATTGATTGAAATTCTTATAGAATATCATAGTGATATTTAATGTTTCTGAATGTAGATATAATTATTTAATCCTCCATGTAAGATCATTTTTTATCAGGAATCATAGATCTATATGGGGTTCCAGAACCAATAGATAATCTAGTGACATATATGTTGTTCCCTTATTGTTAATTGAAATATTTATTGTTCAATACATCTAATTTTGGGTGCACTCATAATTAATTATTGGTATGTTCTTGATTCCCCAAGACATTGTGACATTTCTGTGTGTTTCTAATGGTTCATATTTTAAAATATTATTAATATAGTTTATTTATTACTTTTTTGTTTCTTTATTATGATACTATTATTATATTTTTATTTTTTTAAATTATGTGGGTATTAATTTCCATTAATAATAATGGTATTTAAATTGTACATTAAATTATAATTTAAATTAAGTTAAAGAGTACTATTTAAATTGGTTATTAATAATGTAAGCTTTATCCGTCAAAATTATTTCAAATTGTTTTTTTGTATTTATTGAAAATGATAGAGATTGTAAACAAAATATTTTTGGAAATTATATTATTTTTCGTATGATTATCTTTAAAATCATATTTTCAATACCATCTTTCAATCTTGAAAGAAATTGTTATTTCAATTATTGACAAATAATGGAATCTAGATTCTATCAGCATTCAAACTAGGCCTTTATGAATGAACCTATTAATAATTTAGAGTCATTTTCAAATTTAGATTTCTCCTAGAGAGTTTTTACATTGTGGGTTGATTGTGACTCATGGAGTTAAATGGAGGTACGTTTTTCATTTAATTTTAAATAGTTTTACTTGTTATATATGTATAATCATCCATTATGATTTTACCTTTAATTTTTCTATGATGATTTATATATGTTGATAATCAATGATTGATATTAGGGGATGTTTCTACGGAAGGAAATATAAATTATTTATGAATGTCATTTTCTTATAAATTGTATAATTGTATTACGGAGTTTTTTATTCCTATATATTTTCTCATGGTTGTTTACCTTATGGATAAGTCATGTATTAATTTCTAGAAAAAGGTACAATTTTTTTAAATATTTTTTCACAAAACCATTCCAATTAGGTATACTTATAATCCCTGCTAATAGTTTCTAAATTGGGGCTATTAGAAACATGAAAAATGTATATTGTGAACCAGCTCAGGATCTCAATTTTGGCATGGTCATGGTTTCTCCTAATAAATCATCTGTTATAACATAATGTATTAGATTATTTTATAGTACAACATATACTATAATTACCTATTAAACGCTAATGATATATTTGATATAGGGATGTAAAAGTATCTTTTCCTCCTATTAAAATGACGATACTGATTGTATTGTTTTGTTATGTGTTAATCATTAACCCTCTTCCCTCATTATTATCCTCTATAAAAAATTTTGTACTGTTTGATTGTATGTCGGAAATAATATTACATCTATCTGGGTTGGCCAATTTTGGTACTTTATATAAAATTCTTATAACGTCATGAATGAAAAAAAATCATTTATATTTGTAATTTTATATAGATTTAAAATAAACAACCAACTCAATATTCATAGGATTACCAAGAACACCATATATTGATGTTTCCGGTTAATATAATTAATACTGACATGTCAATTAAGTTAACATGTATATCATAGTTTAAAAGTTATATGGGGGAAATTTATTGAAAAATCCTTGAAATTATCATGAAACAAACAATTATCCTAAAATATTCAAAGATATCATCGATGTAAAATATCATTAACTTGCCTAATAGCTCATAGAAAACCATGTTAATCAATACAAATAAAAATTATTTGGAATTAAGGACCATTGATGATTTAATTATTAAATTAATGTTTCTATTATTAAAATCATAGGAAATCATTTCAATATATATAATTCATCCCCATTTTATGATATCTCAATAAATGATAAATATTTGAGAATACACAAGAACTTGTAAAGTGATCATAAAATATATCAATACTCAAAAGTGTATATATTATGTTCATCATTACCTGGATCAATCACCAATAATCCTTACAAAACTACATGCTACCATAACCTTCTTTCACAAAATGAGGCTCTATAAGGACATATTTTAGAAAAGATTATTATTTTATATAATTGTTCATCTACATGAATTTGAAACACTAAAATCTAGGAGGACTCCATTTTATAATCTCACACATAAATTATGAAAATGTAATGTTGTAGCTCTATAATAAATTTTATCTCATGTTTAGGGGGTGAATAAATATTTTTTTGGGATTAAATTCAAAAAACAAGAAAAATAATTATAAAATACCATTACCTATTTTTACAATCTACTAAAAAATTTCCATCTAAATTTATCAAGATAAACCTAAGATATCTAAAATACATTTCATGATCCAAATCAATGAAATTTTTTTACACTATATTTCATCCTAAACTAGAAAACACTCTCTCATAATAAGAATATTTATTGGGTTGTAAAATCAAATAGAAATCATTTCCATATATGGAGTAATTTTTTATTTTCATAAATTTGATAAAATATCCTTTATATCAATGATAAACCATCAATATATCATAATCATAAAATGCCATTATTATACAATATTGGCCTTGAACTAGCATTTATTACTCAAATGCAACATGATGTCTATCGAACTAATTGCCAAAATTTTAGATAATAGAAAGATAAAAAATTATTTTGGAAACATATATGATTGTTAAAACATATAATATGATATAATATTAAGAAAATTACATCTAATGATATCATTTTATCTAGGTGTGAAAACCCATAACATGTTACTATCCATGTCCAACAAATATACCACATTGACTATGTTGTCAACTAACACCTCAACCATAATCTTCCCAAAGCACCTTAGTGTGAGGATTATCATAGGGATATCAAAACAATCCACATAATCAATATGATATCAAAAGTACTTTCGAACATACTATAAATAATATGTTAATGGAAAAAACAACTACTAAACTAATTCGGTTATATCAATTGGGAAAAAACTTGATCAATTTAAACCAACAATAAAGTGGAAAAGATGAACATCCAACATCCATTTCCACTATATAGAAAAAAAGTGACAGTTCTTAAAATAATTATATTAATAAAATTATATAATTAAATGTTAAATAAATATATGAGAGTGGATTCTCACTTGTACAGACATCAACTTTTTGATTGAAGAGATGTCATATATATATATATATAACAAAAAGTTGAGATGAATTTACTATCATGGAGATTATATTCCGGAAAAGAATTCTAAATTTTATCATCTGTCATTGGAAACAAAATATTTTTTTTAAAAAACATAAATGTACTAATACAATACAAAATACTAAGGCATTACGAATCCTATTTAACAACCTCATCATATTATTCAATAATGTATTAAGTTAATAACAAATAAGGCTACTAAAATACCATCAATATTACCATAAACTAGATATCCCCTATATTATAGTGAGAAAATTATTTCATTTCCATAATTTATAAATTTAATATATAAAAATGTCACAAAAAATTTCTTGATTTTCTCCCATGTTGTAAATAACTTATCCATATTTCAAATTTTTCAAGTCTAGAACTACTGAGCTTCACCTATCAATATGTTAATCACTAATGGGATCCAATTCTCATTAATTTTGTGAATTAGTAATAAATAAATATTTATCTCATCTTACCACCTATCTATCTCTTGAATAGATTCAAAACATTCATACTATTATTTACTCATACGTTAAATCTCAGGAATGTTTTTCCTCTAGATAATCTTAACCAAGGTAAATCAGATAAAATAAATAAATAATCACAATTACATCACCAAACAAAAACCATGAATTTAAATTCAAACCATCCCTCTGCAAAAATATTAAATAGATCCTAATTGATGGTTAAAATTACATTTTATGTAATTTTAATTAAAATTATTTATTTTATAATAAAATCATACCTATTAAAATCATGGGGAAACATATATGTCATATATTCCTAACCATGGTTTCTACCCTAAAATTAGAATACCCATGCTTATATATACTCATTAAATTATCAGGAACATTGTAATGGATCAAAAGTGATTATCTATAGATAATGTTTCTACATTACATTAAATCACATTCATTGATCAAAAGAACAATTGTCCCACTAAAACAGTGTAACCTCAACAAGTGCATACTCATACTATTATCCCATAAGAAAACCAATGTTTTATACTACTTTTTCATCACCCATATTCACTAAAACAACTATTAGGATAGTTGTCATTCTTATATTATCCCTTATATCCTAAATACAAAAACCAATTGTTTTTCTACAAGAAAAAGATGTATAAAATAGAGAATATTGGTGAATTAAACAAATATTCTTACTAAAATTATGATGAAAACAATTTTAACATTAAATTTTAAAATAAAAAAAATATCCTATAAAAAATATAAAACATTTCTTGAGAAATACAAATTAAATATCATATAGAATAGTTCAATCATGAAAACTCTTATATTTATAAATTCTGATAAGTCTTTCCATAAATTGTTTTGTTATCTAGTTATGTAATACAAAATCAATAACACCAAAATATAATTTTTTAAAAAATATTTATATAGAAAAGAGGTTGAGAATAAAAGAAAATTAAATAGGTTTATACATATAACCTATCATGATATTATTTAATAAATATTTTCTGGGACTCACCAAACCACTTGGTTGACTCGATATAGCATGTAGATAAACATTTAATGGATGAGTCTGAATGGTGATTCATGTGTTCTTTAAAGAGCTCATTTATATTTAAAAATAAACAAGTAAACTATAGTGTAAGGTATATATTTTTCCTTTAAATATTCTATGGTTTCAGTGATATATATAGTTAATTCAGGATTTTCATAATTTCAAATTATTTCCACCACATACATGAAGTGTAAATTTGATAATTGAACCCATACAGTTGTATTAGACCTATACAATATATGTTTATTCATATAATATTATTGAAAATAAATGTTTTTGATATCATTTTTTATATAGTAAATCATGTAATAAAATATGGATGTTTTCCATTTTATAGCTTTTCATATGATATGCTAAATTTGGGAATGTAATCTAATTAAACAAAATGATATATTATATCACAGGAGTTGATATACTATAATCCATTTGTATGGGTGTGTCATAGGGTATGATATGGTTGGAATAATTTTATATAATAGCATAAACACATTCATATATTCATAAAATTGTATCTCAAAATTGATAATACATCTAATCATAAAATATAATTTCAATGGGAAAAAATGTTTTATCATGTACAATACCCAAATCATAATAAACAATATCATGAGTTACTTATTGTTTTTATAAAAATACAATTTTATATAATGGAGAGAATACTATCTATTGTAATGTACTATATATTACTCATCATTGACCTGGGTAGCAACATTTTATGATGTTCGGCACATCATAAAATATGATATTTTTATAACACATTAATTTTTAATTAAAGTTATTTTGTACCTAATTTTATAATACAAAAAATATCTATTAATTATAGGATATTTTTTATGTATTTAATATTTAATTTATAAATTTTATCAAAAAATAAAAAAGTATAGTGTTTTTTAATTAATTATTTACATGATTATGAATCAATTACTAAAAAGTTATCCCATACTACTAATGTTAAAAATTTATAATCCTGTTTAAATTTATATTTAATAATATATAATTTAGATATAAAATGTTTACAATGATATTATTATGGTAATTAATAATTGTTTTTAAAATATAAGATGTGGTTAAATAAAATAATATTTATATTGAAATAAAATTAAATTATTTTTTTGAAACATTCATATTAAAATTCCTTATTTTTAAATGTTATTGAAACTGCATCATAATGAGTTTTATTTAATTTATTTTATAATGATTTTTGTAATATTAAATATATTATATTAAAAATTTAAAAATTTCTACATGATGAATTTAATATATAAAATGTTTATATTTTATTAATATAATATATTTATATATGTATCTTATAAAAAAATATTGTAAATGTGTCTTTTGGATATATTTGTACACTTATTATATTATTCTAATAAAATGTTTTTCCCATAAGGAATAGATATATTACTATGAATTATTTATAAATGTTTATATCACATTTAAATATGTGAATTTTTTATTTATTTTGTTCATTAACTAATATATTAATATATTTAATAATTATAATATAAATAAGGGGTTATACGACAATACTGAAAATTGAATTGTTTTTTTAACTGTGACTATTTTTTATTTTTTGTTACGACATTTAATAGGGAATTTATTTTTGATTTATGAATATTAGGGTTTATTATTATGATTAGATTAAAATGTATCAGGTGTAAATTATCCCTTGATAAGGGGACTATAGATAAAACATCTCACTAGCATTGATTGTTATTCCATTCCTTGAATGTCCAGGGTTGTATATTTGTTTCATCAGAATTTTTCCAGTGGGTATTATTTATTTTAATTATTTTCTAGTGTTTTAATGGAATGTATTAGTTTTTCCTATGAATAGATATAATTTAACTATTTTTTAATATAGTTTTCCCTTAATTAGGGAGTGTGACACCATAAATGAGTTTTTTAAAGGCTTATACATCAATATGGATTGAAGATACCGATTTATTGGAAGGGAATATGATTAAAAAAATCACTGTAATCTTACATACATAAAATTAAATACCATAAATAGTTTTGAGATATTAGCTAACCTATAATATTTAATTGGTTGATTATATCAAATGAAGCACGTGTTTTTTCCTTGATCATCTAAGTATGTATGTTATTATTTTTTTTAGATTTCCCATGATTTTTTTTATAAATAAGTCTTTCAATGTAAAACCATAATAAAATTTACTTATCATTAATATAATTTTTATTACATTAATCATAAATGGGATACTATAATTGGATTATGTTACAAGAGGAATGGAGTTGAGAATGTCTATATGATGGACTGGGTGAAGAGTTGTTTGATAAATTATCTAAAATACATAAGGGATTTGATTTGGAAATTCACTACCAAAATTACTATGTTTTGAGAGGAATACTAAATATGGATCATTTATTTTTCAAATATGGATCTTTTTTTAATGATCTATATAATTCATTTAAAAGGTGTTGTTATTTTATTGATTTCACGTATAATAAAATTACTTCTCAAAATAATTAATGTAAAGATTCTAATTTGATTATGTATTTTATTATATATAATGGAATCATCATCATCATCTTGACCTTGAGCTCTATCCTTGATAATTAATAAACTAGTTCTATTAATTTACCTGACTTTTCATTTAATGCAAAAATATTTCACATGAAAAAACATAAATTCAATATGTTAGATAAACAACATCTAGAGAAAAAAAATTGTTGATATGATTTATAGATGGGTATAGGTACATATAAAAATAATCAAAATGATTCTTTAGAATTTTATAATATCAATCTTGTAAACATTGATCCCAATTTATAAAATAAACATTTTAATATCAATTTATATGAGATGATTGATAACCTGAGAATGATAAAAGAAACCTGAATTAAATGAGAGGTATTTGGTGTTAAATTACCTCTTTTACTCCATGATGCGTGAAATAATATCATTATCTAAACATGTGCATAATATGATTCATTATGACATACACATAGATAGTCATGGTTGTAAAAACCCAAAGCATAATGTACATGGACATTACATTACTTTTGTGGAATACTGAGTACATAACAAAAAAACACACACAAGGACCATAATAGTTTAGTGTCTTTGGAAACTCGGAATATAATGTTTTAATCGTGGTGAAAGATCTTCAACATCTCCCATAAAGATCGTATTTTTTTACCTAAAAACTTTTTTTATATCCTGGGGAAAAGAAAACATAAAAGGGTGAGCTCAAATGCTCAGTAAGGGTAAACAAAAGAAATATCAATCACATCATATTCATAAGAACATAACATTTTGGAAATCTTAACCTGCAAAAGAGATTATAATATCATATCATGGGATAAATCATAGTAGTGAAATGTAATCCCAATAATCATAACTTAAGACATGAAACATTGTGTCATACACACATAATCATAGAGAATCATTTATTATTAGTAAAGACTCATAGCCAAGACTATCTTAGTGGACAAAGTCCATTTCTGAACCGAGTTCACTCCTCATTTCAGTCCTGTTTCACTGAACCGGTTTAACCTGCCATTCCATCCATGTCAATCTCATGAGATATAAAATCTTTACCCAATGCATTGGAGGGAGATATAGGTCTCACCCATCTAATAATGATATCATTCTTATGTGTGGCACAAAATCATAAACCATACATCATTGCATAACCCATGTAATAAAAATGGGATTCTTAAACATCATGACATCATAAAACAATTGATATAAGATAAAGGAATTTATAAAAATATTTCCATCACAACGTAATAAAATCCATGTAATAATAGGGATAGAAACCGAACCCTATATTATCTTAGATGGAAAATAATTTTGATAAAACACTTGAACTCCATTCTTGAGGAAAATATCTTTTCTACTTCAAAAACATTTTCCTTTCTAAACATGTCATACAATTTTAAACTAAAAGAAGTTGATTAAAAATAAACATGAAATATTTTAAAGGAAGCTTCTTGGAAATAATGTTTTAAAAATCCATTCATTCCGTATAAGTTAAAAAAACATTCTTCTCGTACTTTTGTCGGAAAAGTCAAAAAGTACCTTGTACGAAAAATGACAAAAGATTCCTTTCATATATTTTACTAAAAACTCACCCAAGGGTAAAATTGGATTTAAAAAATTGTAGGTGGATGGAAATAATATTACATATTGAGGAAACATGGGTGTGGATGATAAAATACACCCTAGTAAATTTCAAAGTATAAAAAAACTCGGATAAAAATGAGATTGTGATATTTTCCCTTACCTTAGGTCTGATTTTCTTCGTAAGTGTCCGAACCTCCTGTATAATGATTTAAATAATTTTATTTACTTATTCCTGAATCATAATCATTGTTATGATATCATATATGGTTCACTTAGGACATTATTTTACCCGTTCTTTTGTAAATTCCTTGTTAAAAAGCGTTTTGGGTAAAATCGTTTAATTTGTCATCCGTGTTTTGATTTGTAATTATTCATATGATTACATAGATCATGATTTCTTACTTCCATAATATAAAACATAATTTATATATAATATATATTCATAATATACATATAATAGATCAGTAAATGGAAACAAATACACCGTTCATGGAGACGGTAGGCTGTACGTACGCATGAACGTTGTTTTCGTTTTCTTATTGTGTTGAATGGAATTAATTAGATGGAATAAATATATGTACACATAGATCCAGTATCATTATTATGTCATATATTTAATTATTAGATATTATATATACTTTATAATCATTCATGAATTGTTAACGTTGAGAATGAATCTCATCGCGTCGTGGAGACGGTAGTCCGTACGTATGCACGAGCGATGATATCGTTCTCATGATCGTGGAATTTTATTAGAGTGTATGTATACTATTTCAGAATCAATATAACTTTACAATAATAATATATAGTAATTATTTACACCATTATACCCATCCATGTAAGGTGGTGGTGGAAAATAGATTACACCACGGCGTGGAGACGATATTCCGTACGTACGCACGCGCGGTGATTTTGTTTTTCTGTAGGATGGATAGATGGTGAAATAGGGTTGTTTCATAATTATAATAACATATCAGTATATGAGTGATACTTATGTTATTACTTCATAATAGAAAAACCTATGAAGATGATGTGGAAGAAGAAATAAAGTTGAAAGAATCGGTAACGGACATAACCTCTTCTTTGAAGCACCTCGTTGAGACGTCGTTTTATGGAACTAAAATTGGTCATTAAAGATGACATGGACCTCAAGGTTGTTTCTAGGGAAGTGGAGAAGAAAATTTGGCAGGGTTTGGCAGAGCTTGAAGGCTCAAATTGGTGTCAGGAAGAGAGGGAGGAGGTGCCCTTTTATAAGGGAGGAGAGGGGCACCTTTGGAATAACAAAAAATATTATTTTATTATAAATCTAAATTCGGTTTTAAATATACCCAAATTGATTTATTTCGAAGCTAAGGTGGGGATGGGTCGAAATAATATCATCCAATAGAATTTAGACAAGTTTAGGTTCCTATTTGAACCTTATCATTTATATTTAACTTTAAGTTAGATAATTTTACTTTTACCGTGTCTTTTTGTGTTCTTACACTATAAGGATAATAAACTTACTATAAGAAGTCAAACGAACCCAAAGTTGTTTATTATTAATATATATAACCTTATATAAGTCATTTGTCTGATCCTTAGATTTTTAGGAATAAAATAACAATTAATAATATAATATTTGATTTAAAAACTATTTTATGTCAATTTTGACACTATTTAGTAATTGATTTTTTTGAAACTCATAACAGAATGATTTGTTCGAAAAAAGTTAATTAAATCAATACTAACATATAATATTAACCTATAAAATTAGTTTAATTCATAAAAAGTCTCAAATTACATTTATTTGGGTATTTTTAACATCAATTATGTCAATATTTCATTAATAAGATAATTACTGCATCATCTTTGTGTCATAGATATATTAACTTATATAATGTCTAAAAATTACAAATAAAATATCATTATGTAGGAAATATTTTTATCTTTATAATATATATTTATAGTCGAATTTATCTTATGTATACCCCTATATTAAAAATTATTTACATATTAAACATTGATTTTAACTATTTTAACCCTTCTTTAAATAAATTAATAACAAATGTCCTAATCTAATCCAAGTGGGTCTAAATTGTCATATTTTATTCCTGAGGCTGTTTTTGGTCGAATTAAAATTATCCAATAGAATTAGGACATGTGTTAGGGTAATAATAATATCATTTTTACCCTTAATTACACTATTTACTTTTAACCGTGGTAAAAAAAAGTAAAAAATTACTATTCCCCAAAAATTATTTTCATCTCATTGAACCATATTTTACATACTGATATCAACCGTGTCTCTCAGATTTTTGAAATTTCACTCACAGAAGCGGTAAAATTAAGTTTTATGAAAAATTCATTTTTTAACTACCACTTAGTGGTTTCACTATTCATCAAAAAATGAAAGTTTCCAGAAAAATACCAGAAATTTGGCCTAAGATATAATTGATATTATGAACTCAAAAATGATGTCTATTTTACCAAATTCAAAACATATCAGTTGCATTAATTAATTTAAAAATTAATTCCCGTCGTCAAAACAAATAGCGTGTTGTTAAGGGATAATAACTATCAAAAGATTGACACTTGTTTATGTCTAGTTTAAATGTGAAATTACATCCAATGACCAACATTGTATTAAATTGTAAAAATATATTATAAATATACTTTAAAACCACTCAAATTAATAATATATCACTATTATTTATTTCTATTAAAAAGGTTGTTTTTAATTAAAATTTAGTAATTTTCAATATTCATCGGAAAATGAAATTTATCCGAAAAGTACCAAAATTTTATCCTAAGTTAATTTCGATATTCCGAATCCAAAAATGAAGTCCTTTTTGAAATATAAAATTTACAAAATTTCAAAAAGTGGTTATTACTATTCATAACGGCTTGTTTTAATAATATTTTAATAGCATGTCGTTGTTTAGTGAAACTCAGTATTGTGTACTACACACGCTATCGAGGAAGGTCGCGATTGCGTGTAATGCAAGGCACGTCAAGGATGCGTGTCGTGAAAGCTCCTTTTGGTGTAGCATACGACACAATACATTAATGAAATTAAAAGGAATATTTTTTATAAAATCTCGGCGTGTTACATTCTACCCCCCTTAAAATGAATTTCGCCTCGAAATTCATTGAGGTTATAAATGGTTTACTACTAGAAAGTTTCTTTAATAGAAACACACATCATAAACAGGAATACCAAAACCAATCTTTAAAAAAAAGTTTGAAACGTAATGGTTACCCAAATAAACTAATCATTGTGTTTCCACATAGGTGAAAATATGGATATGGAAGATAAATCTAACCATCATGTTCTGATGGAGAGTGTTAGAGAACATGGCTATGGAAAATCCAGCAATCATAAAGCCATGAATTTGTGACTATCTAAGGTACCATCTGATTCATCAGATATAATATCACTAGGACAACATTTTTGGTTTTCCAGATCATTTCCCTAAAGTTGATGAAATTGGAAATAGAAGAAATAATTTTATGATTTAGGTATAGTCTCATCGTTGGTCATTCTGTGGAAAATTTCAACTTCATCTCTTAAATAAATGAAGTTGAATTTGTCATTCGTGATGTGTTAGCAGATCATGTGATAGAATGATGGGTCATTCCATCTGTCTCAAACAAATGGTTAGAAAAGTTATCAAAAAATACATAAGTCCATCTATAGTGAGCTTAATCATATACGGTTCCTAAAATAGACTTATACTTATTATATCATACTTCTTAATATAATAAAACTAGTTTCTACTAAACAGGGACTTCCTGTAGGCTAGTGGTATGCGATAATGGCCAGTCGCACTTCGGTTGTGGGTTCGATTCCCACAGCCTTGTCCGACGTGATGGGTTCTCGCCCGTCCTGTAGGTTGTCCTTTTTCTAAAACTACATTACTATAACATCTCATAAATAATATCACAAAAAAACTTCTATCCTTAAACAATACTTAATTATTTCCAACATAATCCCTTCCAATCTTTAGTCTTATCCAAAATAAGGCTGTCTAATCTCATATTATAGTGAAAATGATTACCAAAGAGTTCATACAACTTGTATGTTAATACCATTGTTGATCCCCATATATCATGAGGTATGTCTTGTTGGTCACATTCCAAACATTCGAAGGCCTTAATCATGAATACCCATTGAACCTTATTGAAAACATGAATGCTGTTAAAAGTTAACTCTTTCCACATACCAAAATCCTCAAAATTCTATATACTCAGTCCATTATATCACTTAGTCCTTATATTAATCATGAGATCATGAATACTTTCAAACATTTCATTTTCTCATTTTCCCTTCATTATGCGCATATCATCTTTTTTTCCAAAAATATCTCAATCACTTTCCATGGATAACAGTACCATAAAATTTTTGAAAACAACAATAGACCATAAATATTCCAATATTCCACGATACTATAAACAACATTATTTTGGAATCCCATTACATAAACACATAATCATTCCACCACATCGTTGTCATATTCAACATCACCAATAGTGATCACATGTGACTTCCCTTTGTCCCTTGCCTTAAGTGGTTTCTCATGTAGATCATCACTAACCCTTGGATTAGGGCATTTATTATCATAATACCCCATTTCCTTGCACTTGATTCATTGTAGTTTTGGTGGTTCTTTCTCTACAGTTATTTATTTATTCAAATCATTAGAAACCCTTTTTCCATTACTTCGACACTCAGCTGCTCGATGACCTTCTTTTCCACACTTAAAACATTTTCTTGTCCCTTGAAGACAATCTCCACCATGCTTCTTTCCACACTTTGAGCATAAGGAAACATTCATCTTATTTTCACCATTATTCTGAGATTTATCCTTGAACTCCATCTTTCGTTTCTTGAAAAAACTATGAGATGGATAAGTAACACCAACTTCCATTTCTACCTTGATAGCACAATGCACAATTTCTTCATAGCTACTGAAGTATCTTATAGCTAATTCCCTTCGAAGATTTGGTTTTAAGCCACTGAAAAATCGATCAACATTAATTTCAGATTGGATGATAAATCCAGATGCATACCTAGCAAGCCTTGTAAAATTTTCTTTTTATATACTAACGGATTCATCATCCTTTTGCTTTAGTTCAAGAAACTCCTTCTCCATCGTTGTTCGAAGAATATGAGGGAAGTACTTATTGAAAAATAAGTTCTTGAACTTGTCCCATTCCATGGACTCAATTTCATCTCTTGGCCTCGTATTCTTGATAAGATTCCACCATTGATCAGCATCACATTCCAAATGATACACTCCTAAGATGACTTTATCATGTTCAGAAAATTGAAGAACTGAAATTATCTTTTCAGAAGTACTGATCCATTGTTCAGCAAAAAGTGGATCAGAATACCCACTGAATGAAGGTGGGTGTTGCCTCATAAAGGACTCAAGAGAATATTGTTCCCTTCTCTGCTCATTTGGAAGTCCATAATGATTCATAGCTTTTGTAAGTATAGAAATAAGATTTTTCACTCCATCTCCCATAACATTTGATTGTTCAGGAGGAAAATCATTGCATTGTCCATTACATTGATCAACACAGTTCTTTCGGGTTCCAGCTATCGTCTAAACCCCAAAAAGAATAGTGTGAGAGGAAAAAATCACGCTAGGGGGGATAATATAATAAAGGGGGAGTACCTTCAATATCTAACATCTTGGGTTACCGTAATTCTAGTACTATAACCTATGG
Organism: Viscum album; assembly: GCA_963277665.1. NCBI lineage: Eukaryota > Viridiplantae > Streptophyta > Magnoliopsida > Santalales > Viscaceae > Viscum > Viscum album. The sequence goes on from OY728160.1 coordinate 1,390,619,074, forward strand.
TTATACTTAACTTTATGGACATCCCTAGACATACCTTAGAAATACCTCTAGGGATCTCACTAAAGTTCTTGCATCCTTGTTTCCAAAGGTTGACTAAACCTTTCCTCTGATACCATCTGTAAAGATATGAAGCTTAACGTATATGGAAATGACATTAGTTTTGCGGAATACTTAGTACATAACAAAAACACACACACAAGGACCGTAATAGTTTAGTGTCTTTGGAAACTCAGAATATAATCCTCTAATCGTGGTGAAAGATCTTCAACATCTCCCATAAAGATCTTATTTTTTTACCTAAACCCTTTTTTTATATCCTGGGGAAAAGAAAATATAAAAGGGTGAGCTTAAATGCTCAGTAAGGGTAAACAAAAGAAATATCAATCACATCATATTCATAAGAACATAACATTTTGGAAATCTTAACCTGAAAAAGAGATTATAATATCATAACATGGGATAAATCATAGTAGTGAAATGTAATCCAAATAATCATAACATTAAACATGAAACTTTGTGGCATACACACATAATCATAGAGAATCATTTCTTATTAGTCAAGACTCATAGCCAAGACTATCTTAGTGGACAAAGTCCATTTCTGAACCGAGTTAACTCCTCGTTTCAGTCCTGTTTCACTGAACCAGTTTAACCTGCGGTTCCATCCATGTCTATCTCATGAGATATAAAGTCTTTACCCAATGCATTGGAGGGAGATATAGGTCCCACCCATCTCATAATGATACCATTCATATATGTGCCACAAAATCATAAATCATACATCATTGAATAACCAATGTAATAAAAATGGGATTATTAAACATCATGACATCATAAAACAATTCATATAAGATAAAGTAATTTATAAAAATATTTCCAACACAAACTAATAAAATCCATGTAATAATAGAGATAGAAACATAACCCTAAATTATCTTAGAAGGAAAATAATTTTTATAAAACACTTGAACTCCGTTCTTGAGGAAAATATCCTTTCTACTTCAAAAACATTTTCCTTTCTTAGCATGTCATACAATTTCAAACTAAAAGAAGTTGAATAAAAATAAACTTGAAAACATGTAAATGAAGCTTATTGGAAATAATGTTTTAAAAATCCAATCATTCCATATAACATAAAAAAATATTCTTCTCATACTTTTGTCGGAAAAGTCAAAAAGTACCTCGTACGAAAAACGACAAAAGATTCCTTTCATATATTTTACTAAAAACTCTTCAAATGGTAAAATTGGATTTAAAAAAATGTAGGTGCATGGAAATAATATTACATATTGAGGAAACATGGATGTGGATGATAAAATACACCCTAGTGAATTTCAAAGTATAAACAATCTCGGATAAAAATGAGATTGTGATATTTTCCCTTACCTTAGGTCCGATTTGCTTCGTAAGTGTCCGAAACTCCTGTATAATGATTTAAATAATGTTATTGACTTATTCCAGAATCATAATAATTGTTATGATATCATATATGGTTCACTTATGACTTTATTTTACCCGTTCTTTTGTAAATTCCATGTTAAAGAGCGTTTTGGGTAAAATCATTTCATTTGTCGTCCGTGTATTGATTTTTAATTTTTCATATGATTACTTAGATCATGATTACATAATTCTAGAATATTTAACATGATTTATATATAATATATATTCATATTATACATATTATAGATCAATAAATGGAATGAAATACACCGTTCGTGGAGACGGTAGGCCGTACTTACGCATGAACGCTGTTTTCATTTCCTTATTGAGTTGAATGGAATTAAGTAGATGACATACATATATGTACACATAAATCCAGTATCATTATTATGTCATATATTTCATGATTACTTATTATATATAATTTATAATCATTCATGAATGGTTAACGTGGAGAATGAATCTCATCGCGTTGTGGAGACGGTAGTCCGTACGTACGCACGAACGATGATATCGTTTTCATGATCGTGGAATTGTATTGGAGTGTATGTATAATATTTCAGAATAAATATCACATTAAAATAATCATATATAGTTATTATTTACACCATTATACCCATCCAAGTACGGTGGTGGTGGAAAATAGGTTACACCACGGCGTGGAGACAGTATTCCGTACGTACGCACGCGCGGTGATTTCATTTTCCGTAGGATGGATAGATGGTGAAATAGGGTTTTTTCATACTTATAATAAAATATCAGTAAATGAGTGATACTGATGTTATTACTTCATAATGAAACAAACTAATAATAATAAGTGGAAGAAGAAATAATTTTGAAAGAATCGATAATGGACATTACCTCTTCTTTGAAGAGCCTCTTTGAGACCTCCTTTTAGGGCACTAAAATTGGTATTTTAAGAAGACCAGGACCTCTAGTACGTTTCTAGGGAAGTGGAGAAGATAATTTTTCAGGGTTTTTTCGATCATGAAGGCTCAAATTGGTGTGAGGAAGAGAGGGAGGAGGTTCCCTTTTATATGGGAGGAGAGGGGAACCTTTGGAATAACTAAAAATATTATTTTATTATAAAGCCCTATTCGATTTTAAATAGGTCCAAATTGATTTATTTAGAAGCTAAGGTGGGGATGGGTCTAAATAATCTCATCCAATGGAATTTAGACATGTTTAGGATCCTATTTTAACATTATCATTTATATTTAACTTTAAGTTAGATAATTTTACTTTTACCGTGTCTTTTTGTGTTCTTACACTATAAGGTTAATAAACATACTATAAGAAGCCAAACGAACCCAAAGCTGTTTATTATTAATATATATAACCTTATCGAAGTCATTTGGCTGATCCTTAGATTTTTACGAATAAAATAACAATTAATAATATAATATTTATTTTAAAAACTATTTTATGTCAATTTTGACACTATTTAGTCATTGATTTTTTTGAAAACTATAACAGAATGTTTAGTTCTAAAAAAGTTAATTAAATTAATAATAACATATTATATTAACCTATAAAATTAGTTTCATTCATAAAAAGTCTCAAATTACATTTATTTGGGTATTTATAACAACAATTATGTCAATATTTCATTAATAAGATAATTACTGCATCATCTTTGTGTCATAAATAAATTAACTTATGTAAAGTCTAAAAATTACAAATAAAATATTATTATGTAAGGAAATTTTTTTACCTTTCTAATGAATATTTATAGTCGAATTTATCTTATGTATAACACTATATTAATAATTATTTACTTATTAAACATTGATTTTAACTATTTTAACCATTCTTTAAATAAATTAATAATAAATGTCCTAATCAAATCCAAGTGGGCCTAAATGGTCATATTTTATTCCTAAGGTTATTTTTGGTCGAATTACACTTATTCAATAGAATTAGGACATTGTTAGGGTAATAATAATATCATTTTTACCCTTAATTACCCTATTTACTTTTAACCGCGGTAAAAAAAAGTAAAAAGTTACTATTCATCAAAAATTATTTTCATCTCATTTAACCACATATTACTTACTGACATCAACCGTGTCTCTCTGATATTTGAAATTCCATTCACAGAAGCGGTATAATTATGTTTTATGAAAAATTCATTTTTTTTAACTACCACTTAGTGGTTTCACTATTCATCAAAAAATGAAAGTTTCCAGAAAAATACCAGAAATTAGGCCTAAGATATATTTGATATTATGAACTAAAAAATGATGTCTATTTTACCAAATTCAAAACATTTCAGTGGAATTAATTAATTTAAAATTTATTTCCCGTCGTCAAAACAAATAGCGTGTTCTTAAGAGATAATAACTATCAAAAGATTGACACTTGTTTATGTCTGGTTTAAATGTGAAATTACATCCAATGACCAACATTGTATTAAATTGTAAAATATATTCTAAATATACTTTAAAACCACTCAAATTAATAATTTATCACTATTAATTATTTCTATTAAAAAGGTTGTTTTTAATTAAAATTTAGTAATTTTCACTATTCATCGGAAAATGAAAGTTATCCGAAAAGTACTAAAATTTCTCCCTAAGCTAATTTCGATATTCTGAATCCAAAAAAGAAGTCCATTTTGAAAAATAAAATTTACAAAATTTCAAAAAGTTGTTATTACTATTGATAACGGCTAGTTTTAATAATATTTTAATAGCATATCGTTGTTTAGTGAAACTCGGTATTGCGTACTACACACGCTATCGAGGAAGGTCGCGATTGCGTGTAATAAAAGGCAAGTCAAGGATGCGTGTTGTGAAAGCTCCTTTTGGTGTAGCGTATAACACAAGACATTAATGATATTAAAAAGAATATTTTCCATAAAATCTCGGGGTGTTACAATGGTTTACTTCTTAATCTTTAGTTATCTGTATACATAATTCTATTTTCACTACCATAATGGTTTGTATAGTTTATTATAATCAACAATATAAATAATCTGTGAAAATATTTACTTTATAATCTAAATATATTGTGGAAAAATATATATGATCTTGGTGTTCTTTGATCAGGTAAGTTAATGATGGCACAAAAAGATATTTGTAAAATTTTAGTTTAGGGAAATATGAAGAATGGTTATGCAGAGTAAGAATTTTTAACTAATGTGGATAAATATGTGTAAAGTAGGTGATTTCATCGTGGAAAAACCAAATAAATGTAGAATGAAGTAAATGGTATCCCTAAATGTTTAAATGAAACAAAGTTGAGATTTGGAAAAATGTATTGTGTCATAGAAATAAACACTTAGATTTATATATGTTATACAACACCAATTGCGGGACACAAACATGTTTATTTTTTCTAATATATTATATTAATATTGTTAATTTTAAATTTCATGAGACTTCAAAATTGTACAATAAATTTTTTGGATTCTAAATGTCCCAACATTACCACACAATGACAACATATTAAGTAGTAATCATAAAAATGAAATTTACCTAACGTGTAACCATGTGATTAACTTCTTCATATGTGATCTATGTAGTTAATATATATGATACAATTTCTTACAAAATATTATCCTCATAAATACCTAGTATGGGTAGTTTATGATGAATATAAAAAAATGTGTAAGATCTCGTATATGATGTTTTTCATTAATTCTATTTAGTTCATTGTTAGTACACTTGATATTATGTAAACAGTAAAAAAATTGATAGATTTGGAGGAAACCATGTATGTGACTCTATGAAATTACCTGAATTTTTATTATGAGTTTTCTTTAAATAAATATTATATTAATAATTACTTCTATATGCAGAACTAAACTAAAATGAAATAATGATACATTATATTAAAATTTGACTATCAAAACCTTGACATAAAATTGGAATATAATAATTAGAGTGATTTAATTTTATAAAATTTATATAAATAAATTTAACAATCATTTAAGACTTATTTTATTCGTTCATTTTTGGTGAAAAATTCACATTAATTAAATTTTCCTTTTAATTCATTTTAAATTTTAAAAAATAAAACAATGTATTTTATTGTTAAATATTGTTTTTGAGGGGATCTATGATAAAAAAATTTTATTTAGGTTTCGATAATTAATTTTATAGAAATTTATTATGGGGAAAACCAAAGAAAATATGGTTTGGTATTTTATATGTTGTTAGTCAATTATTAATGGAGATTTGACTCAATGTAGTTGTGATCGTGTTATTTTTCCATGTCCGACCTTGTCAATTGACCAAATTAAGATTCCTTTTGATTTGACCTTGTGAGTTGACATTGTGAATTGACTGTCTGAACTGACCTTAGGAATTGAACAAATGATGTGACCACATGGAGAAAAATGATATACTCACTAAAAGAAAAATTAAGTGATATCACAATAAAAAAATTAAGTAACTTCAATTTTTTGATCATACAATATAATTACGAGATTTGGAAATTTGTTGATCCTTTATTAATTAAAATAATTATTTTTTCATATTTTTGTTCAAAACATGATCAGTTTTATTTATACTTATATAATTTAAATTACTTCATTTTTTGTCGAAATGTTAATCTCAACTTATTTATTCCTTAGATACTTATAATTTATTTCAACACTATGGTATTTTATTTGGAATAATTATATGAAAAATTAATTTCCCCTCATGTTGGTGGATGTGATTTTAATGATTTGTGGGAATACATAATTTTCAAAATTAAATGGATAGGAATTTTAATAATTTATCTCACATACATTATATGACTGTTCTAAGGGACTTCATTCTAGATTATTATTTTTTGATGGTAAAATGTTAATTATTATGATGTTTTATCTCTTTAAAACATATTTCAAATATTATATATTATCATTATGACCCACCTGGGTATATTTTCATGCTTGTTTAATGAGGAAAGTATTTTTCTCGTTGGTTAGTATGAAATGTTATAATCTTCACTCGTTGAATTATCGGGTAATAGAATAAAAATATAATATTTATCAAAATATTTAGATTATATGAAATGGGAGTTGGGAATATTCTTTTAATATAAAAGTGAAAAAATCATTGTTGATCTACAATTTTTCTAAACTGAAGTATGATAGTTTTATACATTATTACAAGAGTGAATATTGTCATGTTGGATCATGAATTTTAAATTGCCTATTTGGTTATATTGTTTTAATTTTTTTAGTTTCTAGTTCTGTAATGATATCATGTTATACTAAAAGTAAATGGTAATATAATGGGATTATACTCCGAAACCAATGTATTGAATCCAGACATTTAATTTCCCCAAAAGGCTTGGTATTTTGATGTTTGTTGCACCACGTAAATTGCCTGTTTCATTTATATCACCAATTAAAAGGGTGTATTCTTGGATATGTCCATTGGTATGAGAAATATAGGGCCATTGGGTTAAGACACTAGAATAAAAAGGGTTTAATACCAGTTTATTCCTCCATGGGTAAAAATAGAGGATTGTAAAAGGGGTTTGAACTCCCATTAAAAGATGGAGTTTCTATTGTAATGGATGCATTGATTCACACACTGTTGTTTGTGTGCATCTGGAATTTAGATATTTAAAAAATTATTATACTATAATAGTATTATACGGGAAATATCCATAAATTTTTTTATGGTGAGATCCAAGAGAAAAATAAAACAAAATGAAAAAAATACTATGAATGGAAGGGTGATGTGTTTTTGGAAAATGATGTGAAAATAGTAGAAGTGGGAAGAGAAATTATTTTTTAGAAATTGATAGGAAATACTTAGAATACGAATGGATATGAAACTAGATATATTTGGATTTATTTCTTACAGAAATTAATTTTTTTCCATCTTATAGAAATAATAATGTTTCCAATTCTTATAATAATGGTGATGAAACAACAATACTTCTCTAGAAGATGAACTCCATCAATGATCTGTTCATAGAAATGATTTTTCAATAAAAAGCCAATGAATTATCTATTATTTACAAAGAAGATAATAATTAATGTTATTTAAATTCTAGTACATCGATTGATTTCCTATGTTAAAAAAAATACACTAACTTATCATTTCAATTCATAGAGTATTTGGTATTTAATTCTCATATGGAATAAAATATTTTTCTATGAATCTATAAAACACACCGTAAATTATTATGGTATAATAGTATAAAAGAGTATGAGTTGAAATATATTATTATAAAATCCCTTATATTTATTTAGAAACACATATTCAATGAAACAAAAATAAATGTATTTAATGAAAACATCATGAAAAATGAATTATAGGGAGATAGAGGGATGTAAAATAAGTTACCATGGTTGTCCATATTCTCATGCTTCGAAAAAGTTCCATAACACTATCCCTTCCTTTACTCTATCCATCAATTCCATGAAATTTTTCTTCCCTATTTTATTTTATTATTTTTTTGCACGCTGACATATGTCAATAAATTATCAAGACTCTAATAATTGGAAGTCTTCATTCCATTAATCCATCTACCACATCCTCTTTTACTCAAGTATGACCCCCAACAACATCTGACACATTTTATAAATTGCTGTTGAAATCATAATCATATATCAATTGACAATTTAGACTATAAATGTAATTACTTTCATAAAATCACTTTATCCATCCCACTACCATATTTTAAAACAAGCTTAGTCATAGTCCTCCTTATTTTTGGTTACCTTAACCTTCCTACATTCTATTTATGATTCTCAACACAAGCATATCAAGAATATAGTTTCACTACCATCCTAGTATGGAATTAAATTTAACTGAATGTAAAGGATCATAATTATATCCATCCATATAAATCATCAACTTGTTACCTCCACCACATGAATCGAGTAAAAAAAATATGAACTTAATCGGCCCTAAATGTACTAGTGAACAAAATGGATGGTTATCAATGGAAAATCCAAAAACATGTGATATGATCACTAATGATCCTAGAAATAAAATTAGTGAGAAATTATGAGCTTCCCTACAATTTATTTACCAAAATAATGACATAAAAACCGTGTTAAATGATTATTGATCCCCAATCCATCGTCATCTGTTCCTAGTCACCCAAATCATTGAAGAGTGATCATACTGCAATTATTTTTCTGGTGGAAATGGGATCATGTGTTTTGTATTCAGTATCAGTGATCTTGTTTAACATTATATCTCATTTTTAAATACATATTTAACTATTGTTTATCCACTATTAATGGATATTTATATCACGAAAAAAAACTCAAAACAGCAAGTTCATCTTATTAAAATGAAATGGGATTTCAAATAATGATTTACTCCACATGCTAAATCTTTCTTCCATTTAGAAACATCGATCTACAGATTTCATCGGATCATTCGTACTATACACAACCATAATATATATTTTTGATTGCCAACCCATTTTTTTACATCTTTGGAGTCTAATAAGTCATTCTCAAATTCCACATATTCATCTTCTCTAAAAATATGATAGAATCAGTGATCACTCAAGCTCGGGAAATATCATCATTAGTTCTATTTTAGTTGGATCCCATTCATATAATTTATGTTCTTGGATATAAATTTTTTGTCTTATATTATACTCTAATGTATTTTTATATTTAGATATTTTGAGAACAATAGTTCCTTATTCTAATTTGGTAAGATGATTTGTCATTTAAAATATAATTTTTTTATATGAATGTTTCAACCTTGAAACCCCTAGGAACACATTTATAATTTCTAGAATAACTGCATACAAAATGATGATAATTTTAATTAATTATGAATCCAAAAAATATAAATTCAAATTAAAAAAATAACTAAATTTAAAATTTAAAATAAAAAATATGTTTTATTCAATAATTGACTAATTAATCAATTAACAAAATAATGAAATGATTTTTATGAGAATTGTATAATAATTTTATGTTACTTATTAATAAATTATTTAATGATTTTGATTATAAAATAGTCATCAATCAATTAATTAATACATTAAATTTAAAAAATAAATAAATATTAAAAACATGGGAATAAGAAAAAATAACTATAATCTTTAAAAATTAAAAATTAAAATTAAAAATTTAAATTACAAAATAATTCCATGAATGAATAATTAAATTATTATACATAAAAAAGCACAATTATCATAAATTACATTGATTTAAAAAATTCATAATAAAATAACCATAAATAAATAAATATCTATTAAATGACCAATATGGTTAAAAAAATACATATTTATTATGTGAAACATTGCATAAAAAACTATTAACAAATTCCTCATCAAATTCCAGTAGACATAAAATGTTCATTATCATAACGAAATAACATAGTTCAAATTCATTGGAACAAAATAAATATTAAATATTAAAATAGGAATTTCCATTATAATTGATTTTGTAAATTAATTTCCTCCCAAGAATATATTTATGTAAAATGAAATAACATCCCATTTAAAACAAAATAAGGTTCATTACAATATTAGGTTACTATTTTACAACAATGATTGGATTTGAAAATTTTATATTGAATTTAATAAATGTCATTATCCATTTATAAAGTAAAAAAACACCCTCATACCTCAATGAGTATATTATAATGTACTGGATCTCTAAAGTCCATTTATTTTGTGAAAAATCAGCGTTTGAGGTGTTCTGGGTGGCCATGGTGACTCATTTTGTGATTTTTCCAATATATCCAGTTTTCCTATGTTATATTATCAAATGGTGGGTTGGGAATGGTTGTTGATGATAGTTGGTCATAAAAGTGACACTCAATGGTGAGTCATTATTGGTGGATCGTAACAGTGTCTTCTGTCAGTGACATAAAATGGTTCCTTCCAACAGTGAGGTGATGCATGCTTGGTCACCAAACAGTGACACCAAAAAATGAGTCACTGAATTGTTTGTAACCAAACAGTGACACTCTAAAGGGTGACTCCCCGAATGGTGTCTCACTAAATGGAAGGTCACCAAATTTAGACTTATCAATGGGTGACTCAGTAAACAGTGACTCGCTGAATAGTGACTCACTGAATGGTGACTCACTGATTAATAACTCATTACTGGTAGCTCACATCGATGATTCACCCAAGGTTTTGTCATTTCCATCATTCTTGAGTTTATCCTATTTCTCATATCTTATATTTTATTTTAGTTAATTAGAGTTAGATACTATTATTGAGCATTAATGATGTCATTTCAATGTATAATAACAATATATTTAATATCCTACCACTTCGGAGGCCTTGAAACAGGCAAGTAGTGTTTTATTGACTATGATTAGACATTAATAGTCCATGAAAATGATTTCTTCCAATGATATAGGATATAGATATTCTACTCTAGTATCCTCTCTTCCTTGGACACTCTTCTTTTTTATTGGTTCTCCTGAAGCCTTTCTTCTCAGAGGATTCATGCACCCATATTGTGGTTTTCTGTTGGATTTTTCCTTTGACTCTCTCATAGAGCTAGTTCACTCCCCAATTTTAGATCAAGTGGGAGTTGGTAATCATATGTTCTTCAAGGTAAGGATTCATTCACCTATCTTTTAATTTTGTATCAGAGAGGATAGGAATGGAAATCTACCTTTGTGAATACTATTGAACCCACAATCAATGATCTATAGAAAAATTAAGTAGATCTATTACTATATTAATAAACGAGGTCTCATAAGATAATAAATATGATCAATTTTTTTATCGTTGATTCATTTTCTTAATATTAATGGTTTCACATATTATTTAAATCATTTCCATTGGTGTTCTTTGTCTGGGAAGATGTGATAGATGTCAATTATTTTTAATGATATTCTGTTAAACTTTTATAAAGGTGAAAATCTTGTAAATCATGTATAATTGATTATATAAATTGATTCCCCAATATTGAACTTATTATGTGTTCACCCCTCAATTATCATGTGGAACTAATTAATGAGTGTTGATAAATCTGAATACACATTTCTTGTTTGGCATGGCTATGTTATGTATGTGGTTCTGTTTGGCCTAATGACTTGTGCATGTTGTTTGGTGATGTGGATGGGAGTGTGGATCTATTCATGAGGTTATGAAAGTGGTGAAATGGAATCTCAGGTTTATATATTGATAGATTGTGTAATGGATGATCTCGTTGAGTAGTGAGACTACTTCTTGGTTGTGTTATGGTTATTGGGAGTGGTGTATTTGAGTAGTGAGACTACAATATAATTTTGTTTTTTATGTTGCAGGGTGTGGTGTTTTATGAAGTGGGGATTCTAATGGTTTTGTTTGAGGGAGATGAATGTTTTTAGCTATGATGAGTACGATGTGTGTATATATAGGGGATTCTAGGGAAGGTAGGGATATGATATGGTAATGGTTGTAGTAGTTATGGGTGTTAAATTGAGTTGAATTGTGAAGTGGGTGTGAGTTATCTTGTTACACATTGTATGTAGTGTTTGTTTGTTTCCCGCGTAGGGATGTAATAGAAAATTAACTAATTAAAAAATAATAGTTTTTTATTAGATGAATTGGTTTGCGGCTCTTCATGTGGTTGTGCATGTTGGGGAAACAATATGGAATGTATTCCATTGGCATGTTTTTTGTTTGGAATCCAACAGTTTGGGATGAGTGTATGGTGTCTATATATATATATATATATAGATCCTTCATATCTCTATACGTACCCCACCCATATTGAGAACTACGTGCCGAACACCCCCATCATTATGAGGGTGTATTTCCCAAACACACCAGTTGGATGATGGATTTCAGTTCACCCATTCTTCCCTTATCCCTCAACCATAATGTGATAACCGTAGATTCTTTTGGTAGTTTGTGGTTTCTGAGGACCATGAATGTGAGAGTGAGTTATAAATTCCCAAATTTCTTTGGGCTGATATGTGATGTGGTTCCCAGGTGTCATCAGTATGAGATGTGTTGTGCTCCTTAGTTTCCGTCTTGATGATAAGTAATGTGGTATTTGACCCAAGTGTCTGCAGGAGGGTTGTGAAGTGGTATCTGGCCCGAGAGTTTTCTAGCGCGATGTGATGTGGTATGTGTTCGATGAGTGTGTAGAAGGGTTGTTTGGTTGTATGTTTGGAAGAGGTGGGATCACTAGGGCATCTACCCATAGGGTGTGAGAGAGGATAATCAGTGGGGAAGTGGTTAGGGGTACCCATTCATTGATGTGATTACTACATTAAATTACTTTACTTGAGTTATTTGTTGAGCATGAAATTTTAAGGTTGTGGTGGTTAGTATTCCTAACTAAGAGCTATTGGATTCTGTATTTTTCTCACAGGGGAATTAGTATGATCCTCCCACTTATGCACAAGAGGCGTTGGCCATTCTTCTGAGTATGCTTGTATAGTCACAATACGTATATAATACTTTTTTTAGGTTTCCATGAGGATTACATGGACAATGTGGGACATTACTTTCATGGATATTGGGATAGTTTCCATATCAATTTTTATCTTAATTCTTTTGGTACATACATTAGGGATTTCTTGTACATTCTATAAGTTTTTGTTTAAAGAATTCGTGTAGGTTGGATTTTGGTTTTACCTTATCTAAAATGCATGGACTTTTTTTGGGATAGAGAGTAACATCCCCCGATATTGTTTCCTTAAATAGGCATTTCCTCCCATTTAGTGATAATTTACACATTCCCCTCATGTTTGTCGCAACCCCGGGGCCTACTACAGATGGGACTCAGGGGTTCATTATCCATCCTTCATCTTGAAGAAGGAAGGTGTTGTCACATTGCCTACCCTCCCTCATATTGAAGATGGTGGATCATGAGATAATTGTATTAGAGAATATTTTTTAGGGATAGAATGGAGTTTTGGAGTTTGGAACAATAAGGATTGAATGGGTTGGTAGTGAAACAATGTTAGGTTATTTTGGGGAATGATATAGTCGTAGGATGACTATCTAAGACATGTGATTTTAGGGCCCCCTTGCGATCTTATGTACGGAATCTGAGCCTATCGGACGACCAAGTGAGGATACATCGATTATTGGTTTGAGAATCTAGGGATGATAAATGCATCATAATGACTTGTGTTATTTCTTGTGTTGGGAATTTAGGGAATTTAAAATAAATAATTATTTGAAATTAATTTTAAATAAAATCCATACTAATCTTATTTAGGGGTTCCTGGTTTACCTTATTAGTTATGGCACCTGGTCTTCGTACACATGTGGTATAGGAAGTGTATGCTCAAAAAGATGGCTCAGTCGATCAAAAAAGGGTTGACTTGGTAGAGTTGGATGATCAGTGGTAGAATATGCTTCTTGATTTCTAGTAGTAGGATATAGGAATGTAAGAGTGTATTATTTCAGACATAGATATTGAATGTTTTCTCAAGGATCTAGTGATAACTTTTAGTTTGATCTGGTCTCCGACAGATTAATGGGTTACCTTAGTAGTGAGCCAAATGCGGGAGCTAGGCGTTAGTCTGTAATGATTTACCTAGTGGAGAGGAAGGATGATGACATTCTATGGGTCATTTTTGAGAATGAGTATCTGGCGCAATTCCATTCCTCAAACATGAAGGATATGAAGAGGAAAAAGATTATCCTCCTCTAGTAGGGAAGTTTTTCAATATGGTATTTGGGGATCATGTTTAAGTACCTCATCATCTTTATTTGAGATCTCTTTTTGGATGAGGATTCTTGGGTGAGATTCTTAGAAGTGGAACTCGGTAGGAGGTCTACCATGAGAGGGGAGTCAACAATGTTCTTAGAAGGGTTAATATAACAATACTAGGTCTCAGGCACCATGTACTATGAGGTTTCACTCAACAATGGGTCAACCTTAGTTGCTTTAGTTTCGACTGCATCCTCGTGCCTATCCTATGGGCTTGGGGCCAGTGTTTTTTAAATAAATATTCCTTGGGTCATCTTCAGATTATGTTCCAGATGACCATTTGATCTTAGTATGGTGGAGCATGAATATTCAGCACTGACCTCAGTAGTAGTTTTTGGATAGGTTTTTCCTGTAATAGGGATAGCAGGCTCCTACTCCATTGAGGGGAGACATTGCATTTTGATGTTGACATTAGGATACTCCTTAAATAACTAGACCTTGACATAGTCAGGGATGAAGATGTTAGTAGAGGGGTAGAGGACATTGGCATGGGAAGTTTCACACCATTGATGTTTCTCTTCTTGTAGTGTTGAAGATCGTTTGAGGAAAGATTAGATTGTTCAGTACTCTTTTTTGTTCAATGATGGATTCAGGAGAATCTCACTCCTTCATTTCACCCACACAATCCCATTCTATGGTACTAGAAATAGTGTGGCATTCTATTCCCCTTGTGATGAGTGTGCCTGTCGGAGGTCATACAAACTAGTATGATGTTTGACGGGGTGTAGACTGATGTTGGGGCCACATCAGTACCATGGGGATCTCTTCTTTCTATAGGTGTGGGAATACGATGTCATCCATGGAGTCAATTGGATGCATTATTTTCATTATGTTATCGGTTTCATTTGGATAAGGGACATGTTCCCTAATGTGGATGACTAGTGTGTGGTTTATTTGGTGAGTGGAGTCATCAGTCAGACTACCAGCATATAGAGCCTCTTTAATGTTTGATGGCCATGTTTTCAATGATATAGGTTGATGATGAGATTTTGTTGGTTCCCAGAGTTGTTGAGGTGTTCTTGAATGTTTTTTCAGAGGGTTTTGTGACTGTATCCCCACCATGTGTCATTGAGTTCTGGATAGACATACAACATAGTGCTAGTCCAGTTTTGATGGATCCATATCCAAAGGATCCTACTGAGATGGGGGAGCTACGGATTTATATTTTAAACAACATGATGAAGTGATTTATTCAGCATAGAATTACACCATGGGGAACTCCAATATTGTTTGTGAAAAATGATGATGGTGGTATGAGGTTATGCCTAAAATACTAGAGGTTTAATCAGGTAACAATCAAGAACTATTACCATCTCCCAATGATAAATAATATTTTTTACCCGCTAATGGGAGAAATTTGGTTCTCTATGATTGATATGTGGTCTAGGTCTGACTAGTTGTGGGTGAAGAATGATGACATCCCTAAGACTACTCTCAATAGAAGTTATGGGTACTTAATGTCCATGGTTATGTTGTTCGGTGTTATGAACACACCATTCTTGTTTATAAGGCTCATGAACATCATTTTTATAGATTTATTGGATCGGTTCATCATCATATTCATCCATGAAATCATGATCTACAGAATTTCAGATGAGGAGGATTTTATGCTTGTTTTGAATATCTTGGAGGTTCATTGATATAACCATATCTATGGGATATTTTCTATGTGCATGTTTTGGACAATATATGTGAACTTCTTTGGACATTTGGTGTCCCATAAGGGCATATTAGTGGTCCCATTGAATGTTTAGGCATTTGTATCTTGAGAAACACCCATGAATGGGGTAGAAGTTCATAGTTTTCTTTGTGTGGTTGGATATTACTAGAGATTTGAACCTGATTTCTCTCTATTTTTATCTCCTTTGACGTCTTTGACATTGAAGGACCATGATTTTTTTTGGATTGTGTTGTTTCAGGAATCTTTCAGCAATCTGATGGTGAGGTTGGTAAGTGCTCCCGTGCTTCGGTGACAAGAGGAAGGGGTGATGTTTGAGGTGTTTGGTGATGATTCCTTTTTTGGGCTTGGTATACATGCTAATTTTGATGAGAGGAGTGTCCTATTATGGGTATATAAAGTTATATCCCCGCAAAAATAACTATTACACCCATGATCTAGAGATATAGTAGATCATGTTCGCGCTAAATTTGTGCGGAATTACCACATCAATGAGTACATTGTGGTCTTCAAGGATCAGAAGTGATTAAGGTATATATTTTCTTAGTGATATCAGAACATTTAACAGAGAAGGTGGAAGTATTTTCTCCATGATTACATCTTAACGTTCTCTTATACCTCATGAAAGGAAAACATTTTGGTAAATGCCTTGAGTAGGAAGTCGTAGAGGGAGGTAGTATAGGAATTTGCTGATGCATGGAAGGTGATAGAGGAGTTAGCGGTCTTTCACCTAGATATGGGAATTGATGGTGAAAAAGGATGTATGTTTTTTATTATAGTATAGTATTCTCTGATATAGTAGGAGGAGGAGTCTTAGTGGGAGGAATCAGATGTAGATTTGATGTGTGATTGCATTGACTAGGGCGATTTTCTAGAGGGACAGTTAGAGGATAGTAATAATCAGATGATATTCAGTGGGAGGATATTTTTTCTAGTAGTGATGCATGTGGTATTTCTCCATGAGTTTCTTAGATCACCCTTACTAGTAATCCCATGAATTTACAAGATGTGGTGTGGATTGATAGAGTGGTTTTGGTGGCTCATGGTGAATTAAGGAGTTGCCTAGTGTCTGGAGAGGTGCGTCATGTTTTAGTAGGTGAAGGTTGAGCATGGTGTTCCTAGTGGTTCTTTTTGAATCCCAAATAGGTATCATAGAGGAAGTGGGATAAAATCTCAATGGATTTCATCATATGGTAACCCATTGAAAAGGGATGCTATGATGTTATTTGGGTAGTACTCAACCAAATGACAAAATCAGAACACTTCCTATCAATCAAAGAGTCTGGTGCAGTGGATGCCTTGGAAAGAAGATATTTGGATGTGGTGGTGAAGCTTTATTGAGTTCCAAGGTCCATTATCCTTGACTAAAATACATGTTTTACCTCACAAGTCTAGAGGGGAATTCAGAAATCTTTTAGTAACCAACTATACATCAACACTTCCTTCTACCCACAAAAATATTGGAATATAAATCAGATCATCTAATCATTAGAGGATATGATGTGGCAAGTGTTCTGGGCATTGATGGAACTTTGGTGATACACTTTCCCTTGGCAGTGTTCTATTACAACAAAATCTATAACTATTCCACTGGAATGGCTCCACTTGATGCTTTATAAGGAATATTGTGTACTTCTCTTTTGTTCTAGATAGAGGTTGGGGAGATAGATATTCTCGGACTCAAGGTAGTGAAGAGTATAATGAATAAGATTTCTCTTGTTCACAAGATGATGAAGGAAGCACGTGACTAGAAGAATTTATGAGTGGACATTATAAGGAGGCACCTGGAGTTCATGGAAGGAGACCGTATGTTTTTTAAGGGTTCCCCTCAACATGGGATGTGGAGGTTTAACAAGGGGCTAAACTTTCTCCCTGGTTCATCAGACATTTTGAACAGTTTGGATAGCCTAGTGAGGTGGCATACTAGCTGGGGTTGACCCCATAGATAGGGAGGGTCCACGATTTCCTTCACAACTCCTAGCTTTGTTAGTATCATCATGATGAATCTCATGTGAATGACTGGGGATAGTTGGATATTGAGGATGACACAATGTTCAGGGAGCTGTTAGTTGAGATCCAAGTTCAACAAGTGAATGTTCAGTGTGGATGGACAATTCCATTTGTTAGTGTTCTGTGGAGGCATTATAGACTCAAGGAGTGTACTTGGGGGTGATAAGTGCAGATGTGTGACTAGTACACAGTGTCTTTATGAGTTTTACTTCATATTCACTTCTTTGTGATTTAATTATTGAACCATTTTTTTCTAAAATATGAGTTATTTCCTTGTTCTTTTACTTGTGATAATTTCCTGACAATGGGGAGGAGAGGACCCGATTCAGATTCGAGACACATTAATTGATATGCGATTAATCATTTCTGTGCGAGTCAGTGCTGCTCAGAGAATATAATATAAGAGTTGGTGTCCAATAACCTGCTGGTTTTACTTTTATTAGATTGATATTTAATTTATTATTACATATTGTTCATTGTTATGCATGACTATGAAGTAATAATGTCCTAGAGTATTTGTTGCATTGATAAGGTCATGGTAGTTCCCCGCTATGATGAGAACCATGAAATGCTATTACAGTATTCTTAAATATAGTTCTCTGGTTGGATGACATGCTATGATGAGACACATAGCATTCTGACTATCAAGTGTGATTAATCATAATCAAATGATATTTCCCCTCATGAAGTTCGCACTATGTAATATCCAAGATTGGATATTATGAGAACTAACCCGCTAGTAAGAATTCTGCATGTTTTTTTGTCATCATATATTTCTATGAATGAGCGTGTGTAATTATTAATAGACTTTATGATTATCAATAATAAGTGTTGATACTTTTCCACTTATATTTACTAATGAAAACCATCACGTTGACAGTTGGTGGGATGTTGGGTATGCAGGGTGCATCACAAGTGGCATGTCATTAATGGATTAGTCCAAGAAGTATTTTTCCCTTCCATTTATGGAAGGGGGTATCTCGTCCTTTTCTTTGAAATAGAACGGTCACACGAAATTCCATGGTCAGGGTGTAACCAAATGTTTATTTCAGGTAGTCAAAGAACGACATATCAAGCATAAAAGTTGATGAAAAAATCATGAAACCTGCTTGATGAGGTATTGCGAAAAATGGATTATATTACACATTGAGTGTTTTTATGTGGATGTCATTGTTGTGAATTTATGTTATTTATCTTGGGTTCCTTAACCCATTGCTAGACAATACTCGTGTACTTTAGGAAAGCCCACCTAATTCTATAGAGAATGAATCCTTGAGGGTCACACACTAAGTGTTTTTGGTGGTATCGGTAAAATTATATTTGAATTTAATTAATGAAATAAATATTATTTTAATGACTGTGGAATATATTTTTTTAGGTTAAAATCATCTTATAAATTAAATAAATTATATTTATTTCTTTTATTGAACATTTAATAAATATTAATTTACTACATTGTAAATAAAATATTTATTTAAGAGAATAAATTATTTATTTATATATTTGGGAGTTCAATAAATGGAAGTGGAGTTATAGTGGACTAAGGTCATTCCAGTAGTAAAATAATTATTTGTAAAACTGTATATAATTATTTAAATAGTTGCCACAATTTAGAATAATGCTGCAATTATTTTGTGACGTGGAATTTTATCTATAATTCTGTTTTTTGCATGTTGGTGCACTATAAATAATGACATGATATTATTATTAAATGTATGGGTTTTCTCTATGTTCATGAATGTATTTAACTATTTCTATAAAATTAATTATTGTAACTGAAATCCCATGTATTTAAATAGGATTGTATAGCTATTGTGCGATACGCCACACCACACACCTGGTGAATTGAGTATTTTTGAGCTAAAAAATTTCTCTCTCGAATCCTCATTATCTCCCCTATGAAGAAAGGAGACATTCTTCAAGGCTGAAGAACTAGTGATCATGAATGACTTTCACAAGATAGTTGCCTCACCACACTATAACCTGGTGAATGACCAGTGTCGATCAGAGGCCATCAAAGCATGTGTGGATCCCCACTAGGGTGGATTCTAGTTTGGATCCTTAAAAGCACAATGAGATAATCCAGAAGGGTCAATCTGGATGATCAACATAATCAACGAAGAAAAATACCAATGGCACATGTATTATTTTTCCTTACGAAATTAATTAAATTAATTATAAACCTGGTGTCCAAGATCCTCTCTAATGGTTTTGGGACTCATTCTCCTTTATCTAAATATTTGATTATTTTCCATGGAGAATGGTGTTCATTGTCCTATTCATCCCGGAATAATTATTGATCATGGTAAATATCAAAATTGGGTGTCATCCCAACAATGATTCTACTACACCCAGAGCCTACATGTGGTATCAGAGCAGTTACATCATAGTATATAATTATTTAAATATTTCCTTCATGAATTGTACATTTAAGAATTTAGTTGTCTCAATTCATGTTAATCGTTCTAAAAATCTGAATCTCGAGATCATTTTCTCCTCTTTCATTTCTCATTAACCATACAAAAACAATATTTTATTTAATTTTTATTAAAATATAATATAGGATCTCATTATTAGGTGCCAAAGTATTATGGCCGTAAAACACCAGGACACATAGCGTGTATTCGGATGTACACACCGTGTAGTCAAGATTCAATGCATCAGACCATTTCGCCATACCGGGCTGTGTGTTGGAGGCTTTAAAAGTCTTAAATGACTTCATGTTTTGACCATGAAAAGGTGGAACACATTTTCCAGATTACACGTTATGTGGCCCAATGGACACGGTGTGTAGTCCCTTTAGGTTAGTGTTGGACCATTTACCCCATACATGGATTTCCCAGCTGGAGACATGTAATGAGGAACTACTGTGCGTTTGGCCGACTAGATGGGTCGTGTACTCCAATGATTTATAAAGTACACACACATGGTTTTTCCCCAGGTGAATACTTTGGATAGACATTGAAAATAGTACACGCCATGTAGTTGGAACTACACGTCATATACTCCTCCAAATTACGTAGATTTATTAAGATTTATTATTTTGTTATACAAACCCTTGAGACATGTACCATCTTGTAGGCATAAAGATGAGTCACAAAACATGATAGGTGTATTATATATATTTGTTTAATTTATCATCTTCTTAATGATCATTTCTACTCATTTGGTAGTTATGAATAGGAATTCACCGTGTTTCCTCCAATGTACAAGTTATGTTCAAAGATAATTTTAAATGAATTTATTGGTTTAAAATTATGATGGATGAAAATCTCAAAAAAATCATAAAAGGATTTAAGATATATCGAATGATTAATTAATGATGACAATAAATTGATTCAAGCGTGATATATCTTAAATGAGAACGATTAAAGAATTGAATGCTAGTTTTATTTATGCGTAATGATCATTTCATGTACGGACGATCATGATCTAGACCAAGACCTTTGTATGTGGATAGTTTCTTTTATTTTATTTATCTAAATTAAATTTTTTGTCATATGATCCTTCTCATCTTTAATATGCAGAGAATGTGTTCCCAAGGTTTCGTTTATGTAAAACCCATTTTTACACCTCACATACATGTGCTTTAAAAAAGGAATATGTAATGGACTGAACTCCCATGCTAGTGGAGGAGGTTCTTGTTGGAGCCGAGAAGAAACCAATCCCAGGATTTACAGATGTGGACATGTAGTAACTGTAAACCCGAACCCAAAATTTTCATGTTGTTTCTCCCATAGCTGAGGGTTAGTTTATCAACCACTTAATAAACTAACCATTAGTAAATCTCGTGATACTTCCATTTACATTATTTTTTTCTATCAGTTTCATGGTATATCATTATGGATGTGTTGTCACGATCACATAATTATTGAATTAAACAATCTTGCAATATGGAACTGAAATAAACCACACTTATGCATAAATATTATCTAGAAATTAGTAATCATAGAAGTAAGTTCCACTTAATATTAATAAGTGTGTGATAATGATAAAATTAAATTCATTCATAAGAGATGAAAATCCCTCAAATAAAATATTAAGTCAGAATAAGCCTTTTGTTAATTGATTATGGGAATACACAATAAAACTATGTGTTTGACCAACTATTGTTGGGAAACATCATTTTATCTATTAAGACCTTATGAAAGGTTTCGGGTTGACTTAAACATATTACATCAAGAAGAGTATATTTTTCTAGAAATGTTGTAATATTAGAAGCAAGAGTTGAGGAAATCCAACGTCGTGATTTTAGGATGGGGGAGTCCACTCAACATATCAAGGAGTTGTAATCCCACAGTTGGTAAATACCTACCAATCTATATACATTCAAATATCTTGACCAACCCTTGTTGGGGTTATGTGAAGTTCAATACGGATCCTTTCTAGTCGAATTTCATTACAACTGGACATTCCGAGTTCAATTGTTAGGGCCATTGAGACTTGATAAAATATTGGGAGACTTAATAAAATTTATTATTTCTCATAAAATGTAATCAATAATGTTCTAATGATATGCACTTTTAATTTTATAATAAAAATGAAAATCTCATCAACCACACTATCATTGCAATCAATTTTTGTTATAAACAACATCATCACAAAAAGTAACATCCGAGAATGGTTTAGATGCCATCGGGTTGTCCTACACCATGAACATAAGTCTTACGTGCTATAGTCCGCATGGCCTAATCCACCATCCATGGAGGCGAGTGATGAGGATTTCCTGGTCTATGGAAATATTATGAACAACACGGTGAAAATTCAATGTTTGATGTTATCATCAATGTCTATTGAGCTCATGAAGTCTCGTGAAAACACGGATGCATATAGCATGCTCCATCACCTTCGTGGTCTCAACCATGAGAGAGAAAGACAAGAATGGTTTGAGGTCTCTAAGGAACACTTTCTGAGTAAGCTCGAAGAATGTTCCTCTACTGGACCTCATGTATTCAAGCTCATTAGCTACATTGAGCTCCTGGAGGTTCTAGGGTTTAAACATCCCAAAAAACAGGGAACTGATCTCATTCTCTTATCACACCCTCGGAACTTCTCTAACATTATTGTCAACATCAATATGAATAGCATTGAGAATTCACAATTTGATCTTCTTGTCCTTATTCGCCAATTGGGAAAAGATATGAAGCTTGAAAAGCCCTATGTCCTTATGGTGAAAAAGAGGAATGGGAAGGCAAAGAGCTTTAAGACCAAAGCTTCTTCATGGACTTCCATGAAAAGGAAGATCCAATGGGAAGAAAGGGAACATGAGGTTGTTTTTTTCCCATACGGCATGAAGGGACTATATAAGAAGAACCACACCCAGCCTAAGAAGCAAGGGGAAGCATCAGGTGAATTTGTTATCGAATGCAATCTAAATTTTTCTAAAAATTGGGTATTAGACACAGGTTTTGGTGCTCACATATGTATCCAAACACAGGAAAATTGTATATTCAGGAAGATTGATTGAGGGGAGGTAGATCTATGAGTATCCAATGAAGCTAGAATTCCTGCTGTAGCTGTCAGGGACTACCACCTCACGTTGACAACTGGGATGATCTTGGTGTTAAAGTGTTTTTTTGTTCCTTCTATAACAAAAAACATAATATCTATATTCAGACTAGATATTGAAGGATTGTTTTTTCATGTTTGGAAATTAATGATGCTTCATTTATAAATATACCATCTGTTTTGGTAACGCGCATTTATACAACGATATTTATGTGTTGGATTACACAAACCATGTAATTGAAATCAATGACCAAAATACTTCAAATGACTCATAACACACCCAAAATTGGAATAACTGACTAGGTCATGTAAATGATAAAATCTTGACAATGTTATATCAAGTTGGATATTTATACTCTTTTGAACTAAAACCACTTGGAGTATGTCCTGCATGTTTACAAGGAAAAATGACAAAATCCCCATTTGGTGGGAATGGTGAAAGGGCTAAAGAGATTCTTGAATTGGTTCATACCGATGTGTGTGGACCATTTCCAATCAAATAAAGGGCTTGGTAATCATACTTCATAACTTTTATTGATGATTTTAATAAATATGGATATATCTACATAATGCTATATAAGTTGGTTTCCATTTATAAGTTCCCAAAATACAAGAATGAAGTTGAGAATCATCTTGGTAAGAATATTATGAAACTCCACTGAGAACGAGATGGGGAATATCTTAATCAATACTTCATTGAATACTTACGAGAGTTTGGGATCATATACCAACTCACTCCTCCTTACACAAATCAACGGAGCGGTGTATGTGAAAGTATGAACCACACCTTGTTAGAAAATGTGAGATGAATGATGAGTCATACAAGTCTTCCATTATCCTCTTAGGGATATGTGTTACAAAAAGAGTCACCCATACTAAACCATATACCATCTATATTGATAAATAAAATTCCATACAAGTTATCGAGTGGAAGAAAATCCATGTTATCGAATTTACTTGTGTGGGGTAGTGAAGTTTTTGTTAAGGACTCTTCAGGTAACAAACTCGCACCCTGAGGTACAATGTGTACATTTATAGGATACCCCAAATAAAATGGGCGGATATTACCTACACAACCACTTTGAAAAAAAGTTTATAGTAGCAAGACATTCTATATTCTTAAATAGGGAGCACATCTCCAAATGAGATAGCGGGAGCAAGATAGACTTCGAGGAAGTCGAGGCTCAAGGTAGACAAGATTTGGTACAAGAATAGATTCCACATTTCCCCATGGAAGATGAATCTTTTCAAGAGACACAAGTACAATGTAAGGGTATAAGAGATGTTAGAGAACTGGAATGGTATGGTTTTTTAGTTACTGAAGATGGTGACTCCATATTATTTGATAATAATGATCCTCTAACCTATAAGGAAGTAGTATGTGGCACAGAAGATACCATGTGGAAAGAATCCATGAACTCTAAAATACATTACATGTACCAAAAACAAGTATTGATTTTGGTAGATCCCCTATTTGATGTAATGTGTATTGGTTTCAAATGGGAATTGAGGAAGAAACCGGACATTGAAGGACAATTATGTACATATATGTCACGAATGGTTGAAAATGTTTTTAAATGGCGTCAAGGAGTTAACTATGATGAATATTTCTCACAAGTTTCAATGCTTAAATCCATCATAATTATATGTGTTATTGTTTCTTACCATGACTATGAGATTTGGAAAATGAATTTCAAAACAGAATTCCTTAATGGGAACCTTTAGGGAGATGTCTACATGACACAACCTGAAAGGTTTGTGACTCCAAAAAATGCCAATTTGGAATAAAAGTTGCTGAAATCCATTTATGGATTAAATAAGAAATTCAATTCATGGATCAATAATTTTGGTGAATCAATAAAAGAATTTGGTTTTATCAGAAATTAATGTGATCCTTGTTTCTAAAAACGTTTTAGTGGGAGTGCAGTAATTTTCCAAATAGTTTATGTTCATGACATATAACTAATTTGAAATCAGATACCAGTCTTACAGTCTGTTAAGGCATGGTTGAATCAATTTTTCTCCATGAATGACTTGGGAAAGGTAGTGTATATTCTTGGGATCTAGATACATCGTGATTGATCGAAGTGACTGATGGGCCTAAGTCAAAGTACATACATTTATAAGATACTGAAGAGATTTAGTATGGAACATTTCAAGAGGGGATTATAGCTAGTGTCACATGGAATTAATCTTTCCAAGAAAATGTGTCCTCAGACACATGAGAAAAGATATATAATGGCATGTAATCCATACGCATCAGTGATTGGGTCAGTAATAAAGGTCATTCTATATACAATGTTGGAGGTCACCTACGCATAGAGTGTGGTAGAAAGATATAAAGATGACTTAGGAGAATTCCATTGGATGGAAGTCAAGACTATCCAAATGTATCTGATGCATACTAAGGATACATTCCTGATTTATGGAGGAGATTAGGAACTACTCATAAGAGTATATACATATTCTAGTTTCTAGATAGACCAAGATGGCATGAAGTCACAAACGAGATACATCTTCGCATTGAATGGAGGTGCAGTGACTGGAAGAGCTAAAAGGAGAGTGTGGTCGAAAATTCTACAGCAGATTCCCAGTATATCATAGATTCTGAGGTAGCTAAAGAAGCAATTTGGATGCAAATCTTCGTCCAGAAGCTAGATTTTATACCTTGCATTAAAGATCCCATCACACTATACTGTGATAATACAACTACGGTGGATCTTGCAAAAGTTCCATGGTCCCATCAGCGGATGAAGCACATACATCAGAAGTATCATCTCTTGAGGAATTTGTCTCAAAGAGGAGATGTTATAATGAGTATTATTTCTATGTAATAGAACATGGAATACCTCTAGAATATATCCTTCACTCAGCAAAAACATTATTTTCATGTGAGGTCTAGCGGGCTGAAATTCGTAGGATGTTAGCTCTAGTCCAAGTGGGAGTTTGTAAGAGTTGGTTTCCTAGAACTAACCGATTTTAATTTGATTACATGGATATTTAATGTATTATTACGCATTGTTCGTTGTTCTACATGACTATGATGTAATCATGTGCTAGAGTATTTGTTTCATTGATAAGGTCATGGAAGTTCCCCACTATGATGAGGAGCTTGATTTTCTATAACAATATTATTAAATATAGATTTGTGGATAGATGGAATGCTATTATGGGACACATATCATGCAGACCATCAGGAGTGAGTACTCATAAACAGGTGAGACATCCCCTCATAAAGTACGCACCTGGTAATCTCCAAGATAAGATATTATGAGGACAGACCTGCTTTTAGGAATTCTGCATGTTTTGGTGTCATTGGATATTTCTATACTTGAGTGTGTGTAATTATCCTTAGACATTAATATTATAAATAATATGTGTCAAGACTTACACAAATTGATTTAATGATGAAAACTATCACGCAGACTTTTGGTGGGAATTAGGGTACTTTTGGTGTGTCACAAGTGGCATATCATTAATGGATAAGAAAAGGAAGGATTTATCCCTTCCATTTATGGAAGTTGATATCTCGGCCCATTGATTGAAATGTAATCATTGAGCAAAATCCTATGGCCATGGTGTAACGACGAGTTTATTTCAGGTAGTCAACGAATGATGCATCAAGCATAAAATCTGATGATACAATCATGAAAACTGCTTGATGAGATATTGCGACAAAGGTATTATATTACAAAGTGAGTGTAGATATGTGGATGTCATTGTTGCGACCTTTTGTTAATTATCTTGGGTTCCATGACCTGTTTCTAAATATTACTCATGGACTTTAGGTAATCCCACCTAATTGCAATGATTAGAAATCCTAGATGGTCACACTCTTGGTGTTTTTGGTGGTCTTGGTTAAATTCTATTGGAGTATAATTAAATAAAATAAATTATTCTCAAGACTGTGGAATAATTTTATCCAAGATAAAATGTTCGCATAAATTAAATAAAATATTTTTATTTATTTTATTAAACATATAATAAATATTTATTTACTAGTTTTTAAATAAAATATTTATTTAAGAGAATAAATTACTTATTTATTTATTTATTCAGGTGCTTAATAAATGGAAGTGGAGTTCGAGTGGACCGGGGTTGATCTAGTAGTAAAATAATTATTCGCAAGATGGTAAATAATTTTTTAATTTGTTGGAAAAAATTAAAATAACACTGCTATTATTTTGTGACAAGTAATTTTATTTATCATTACATTTTTCACAGGTTGGAGAACAATAAATAATGGTGTGGTATTATTATTAAATTCATGGCTTTTTACTAACTTCATGAATGTATTCCATTATTGCTATGTAATTAAATATTTTAATGGAAATTCCATTAATATATTATACAGGTACCACTATTGTGAAATACACCACACCACATGGATAGTGAATTTATAATTATCGTTCCAAATAATTTCTCTCTCGAATGCTCTTCTCTCCCCTCTCATGAACGAGAGACGTTCTTCAAGTCCCATGAACAAGCGATCAAGAACGACCGACATAAGACACTCGCTTCACCGCGATAGCACCCGGTGAACGAGAGATATTGATCAGAGGCCATCAGAGCATGTGTAGATCACCGCTAGAGTGATTCATGTTTGGATCCTTACAAGCACAATGAGATAATACAGAAGGGTCAATCTGAATGATCAACATCATCAATGACAAAAAATATCAAAGACACATGTATTATTTTTCTTTATAAAAGTAATTAAATTAATTATAAACATGATGTGAAAGATCCTATCTAATGGTTTTGAGAAAATTTATTCTTTATCTAAATATTTTTATTATATTCCATGGATACTAGCATTCATCATCATATTGATCCCATAAAAATTGTTGATCATGGTAAAAACCAAAATTGGGTGTTTTCCCAACCATGCTTCCACATTGCCTTGAACCCGAGATATTATCTTAACATCTTTAGGGAATTCCCCGATTCATGATTTTGGACAATGTATTTTTTAGGCATGTGAAGTGTGTGTTTTGGTCATCTTGGTAGTAGATATTGGAGGAGGTGTTCATTGATGGTGAGGTTTCACTTCATCATTGGAACCAAAAGGGTGGTTTATCCATGAGTGGTATCTTATGGGGCAGTTGTCCAGAAAACTCTAGATTCTTGGTTTGGTTTTCAATTTTAATCGGATTGAATAGTTTGTGAGGTATCTTATGTAAGTTCCTAGTCCTTTCTTGTCCATTACTTTGGGAAAATCCTATGTTTTATGTGTTTTGGGAGGTCATGATGACTCATTTCAAGAGTTTTTCAAAAATCCTATTTTCTCATGGTTGGTCATCTAATGGTGGGTTATGAATGGTACGTGGCAATGGTGGGTCATGAAGGTGACTCGCAATAGTGAGTCAAGATCAAAGGCTCATGACGGTGACTTCCTGTAGTGACTCGAAACAGTGCTAGAACCAGTGAGTTATCAAACCACAGGTTGATAAATTGTGACTCCGAATGGTGGCTCGTAGAATGGTAGGTCATCAAATGGTGACTCACTAAACAGTTAATCAACAAATAGTATGTCACCAAATGGTAACACATTGAATGGTGGCTCATTTAATGTTGACTCAATGAACTATGACCCCCTGAACGATGACTCACTGAACTCTGTCTCATCATCGATAGCTTTCACTAGTGACTCACCCAATGGTGAGTCATGTCCTACATTCCAGGTTTTTACCAATTTCAACCCTTTTATGTTTTGTTTGACATAATTTGAGTTTGAAATTTTTTTTGGGCATTTCAATGGTTGTTTCAAAGGTTATTAATTATTTCTTCAATATCCTAACCCTACAATGTCCTTGAAATGTCCTAGGGGTGTTGTCTTAACCATAATTTAATTTCAAAGGTTCTTGAAAATTATTTCATTCATTGGTATAGGATCTATATTTTCAGTGTTTATATCCTATCTTTCTTGGACTATCTTCATTTTTTCTTTTTGTTCCCATATCCTTTTTACCCCGATGAGTCTTGAACCTATGTTGCATGAATCTATTTGTATTTTTCTTGGACTATATCATGCTACTTCCGCACCCACTATGTTTTCTCAAGGAGGAGTTACTGATTTTCAATTATCTGAGGTAGTGATTCCCCCACCACTAGTCTCACTTTATGTCATGCAATGTCGGTATAGTTATTTACATTTTTGAATACTATTGAACCGAAACATAATCAACTTGTAAAAGTAAATCAGACATATTACTATATTAATAAACGATTGTGGTTGGATGATGAAGATGATCATTTTTGTTTTATCTATTATCCTTGAGCCATGTTGTGAATTATATTTGTTGTATTACTTCTATAAATCATGGCCATTGGTTTCTTTTGTCTATACACATATGATGGTTGTAAATGATTATTGATGATGTTGTTTTGAACCACTACAAATATGAAAGTATGGTTAATCACGTATACCCAGTTAAATTAATGGATTCCCTAGGATTTTATATATTATCTGATCATCCCATAATTATCTTGTAGAACTAATGAATATGTGTCTTCTAAATCTGAATAGATATTTTTTGTTTGGTGTGGTTATGTTCAATGTATGGTTCTATTTAGCCTAGTTTCTTGTGTGGGTTGTGTGATGTTGTGTCTGGGAGAGTGGATCTTTGTATTGTGTGGTGCAGGTGGTGTAATGGAATCTCATGTTGAGAGAATGAATGATTATGGAATGGATGAACTTATTGAGCAGTGGGACTATAACTGGTTTATGTTATGTTGGTTGTTAGTTGTGTTTTTTTGCAGTGAGACTAAAATCTAGTTTTGTTTTATTTAGGTTTTTGGTTGTGTTGTGTGTATGAATCTGGGATGCCAATGATTTTTTGGGGGAGCAAGATTCTTGTGGTCATGATGAGTTTGTTGTGGGTATGAAACTAGTCTTCACGGGATGGTTTAGATGTGATATTGTAATGGTATTAGTTAGTTTGAGTGTCAAATGGAGAGGGATTTATGAAGTGTTCATAAGTAATTCTATAACTCGTGGCATTCTATGGTTCTTATTTTCCTTGGAAGTGATTGATTAAATAAATGAAAAACTTAACAAAGAATGGTTTTTGATCATATGAATTGGTTTGTGGTTGCTCCTGTGGTTTTCACTATAGGGGTACAAGGAAGGGAAATTTTATGGTGGATGGTTGTTTGTTTGGAAACCAATAGTTTGGACTGAGTGTTATATATATAAATATATATACATGTAGTTCTTTGTGGTATTTATATTCACCCCACCCATGTTTGAAAATACGTTCTCAACACCACCATTGTTATGGGGGGTGTCTTTCCCAAACATCGTAGTTGGAGGATTGATGGATGGCCACCCTCTCTTCCTTTATCCTTCATCCATGTAGCTATACTCCATGATTATTTAGGAAAATTGTGGTTTGTGAAGCCCTAGTGTGTAAAGACGAGTTGTTATTTCCCAGGTGTCTTCGGGATGACACATGTTGTGCTTCCCAATTGTCTTTAGGATGAGATGTGATATGGTATGTGTACCTTGTATCATTGGGTAATATTTAATGTGGTATGTGAACTACATGTCAATGGGTGGGATGTGATGTGACATATGACCTACGTGTGTGCGGGCAGGTTGTGTGGTGGTATGCTCGAAAGAGGTGGGAGCAGCATAATGTCTTCTATTATGGTTTGAGAGAAGCAAATCAGTGGGTAAGTGGTGTGGGGTACCCAATAATCATAGAGATTACTAATTTAAATTAAATGAATTTCATTATTTGGAGAGGGTCACATGGTAAGGTTGGGTTGGTTAGTAAACCTTTCTACGTGTTTTTGGATTCTTCTATTTTCTCACAGGGGAATTATGATGCTTCATACACTTATAAAAAAGAGGATTTGTATTATCTACTGGGTATACTTGTGTTCTCACCCTATGTATATAAAACTATTTTCAGGTTTTTAGGAGGATTATGTGGGTTATGCTTGACCTAAATTGATTCGATTCCAGGACATTTGCAGCGCCAGTTTTTATCAAGCTTCTTTTGGTAACTAAATTGGGTATTTCTTGTACTTCGTAATAGTTTCTGTTTAAAGCGTTCATGTGGGTTGGATTTTGGTTTTACCTTATATAAAAATTTTATTGTTTTTTGGGATGGACCATCTTATCTTTTGATCTTGTTTCCATAAAAATGGTAATAACTGCCATTTAGTAAGAATATTTACACAAACTTGGTGTTAGATACCACCCCAGGGCCTACTGGTGGTGGGACTTGGGCGTCATCATCTCACATTCATCTTGAAGAAGAATTTTCATGGAACATTTCCTCCCTTCCCTCATCTTTATGAAGGTGGTTTATGACAAATATAAAATCACAAATAGATTCCATTCTAATTAAACAAACCAGATGGATTCAAAAAAATTAAAAATTACAAGGTAGGGTAAATAACATTGCCAAAAAACATAATAATTAAAATAATTAAGGAATGGACTGCTCAAACTGGACTAGGATTTTCACTTCATTTCATATTTCAATTCATTGATTATACGCATGATTCAAACTAAAAATTTAATAAAAATATTGGTGATTAACATTTAACCATGAAAGTGACCAAAACAATATAATTCAAACTCAACATGAAAAATATATTGAGATAATTTAATTTGAGGTGTAATTAAACATTAAACTATTCAATTTGGAAAAAACGATCCATATTTCATTAGGAATTTCCCCTAATAAAAATTTCCAAATTAATATAAAAAAATATATTTTTATTTCAAAAATTATGGTATTTTTCCATATTTAACAATTAATCATTGTTAATTGCATTTAATAAGGCCCTCTCCCACACACAGAAAAAATTTCCTTTTCCTCAATGTTCATCCTCAAGGGGAAATAAAGAAATTAAGAATTTTTTTTATAATTTTTTTTCAATTTAGTTGTTCAATTACATGTTCATGTGACCCTAAAGAAATTAAAAAATATTCTTCCACATGTTCGATCACTCATAGATAGTATATTTCATAATGTAAATGATTTATCTTTGAAATAAAATAAAAATAATCCTCAAAATAGATAAAAAAAATGTTGCATGTTAATTATTGATTTGACTTCATGATAAGTGTGGAGTATAGAGGTATTTTTAACTGTGAAGGGAATGATTTAATATTTTTTTCAAAATTAATTTCAATAAAAATGATTATATGATGAAAGACCCCAAACATTTGGATATATACAAACAAGAATTAAATTCCAAAAACCAACAATATAACCCCACAACTAAAACCAATTTTTCGTATAAAATACATGGTATGCTATCAAATAATTGATCCTTTAATTGGTACCACTCTTAGGGAAGCAAAAAATATGATTATAAAATCTATAAATCAAAAAAATATAATAAAATACTCCCCAAATATTGGTGTTCATTCCTGATGGATAGTAAATGATAACTCTAATATTTTGTTGAAAAAAATGCTTGATCTACAAAGAATATTCATTCAAATGAAAAAATTGAATAAACATTACACTAACATATTAAAAATCAATATTTTCAGACTGAGTAAATGTGAGAGAATTTTACAATGAATGTTATTTACATTAAGAATTATTTTCATATTCAATTATTAGAGAATGTGTGATGGAGGATTATGAATTTATTTTCACAGAGAAAGTGATGTGGGATTTTATTCAATAACTCAATTGGAGAAAAAAAATTAAAATTTTGGATTTCCTACCAAAAAGAGAACGATTTTATTCCCCCACTGAAACACTCTCCCTAACATGTTTAACAATGATAATTAAAGTTTTAGGATATATTATAGATTATAATTTCAATTTTTTTAAAAACAGGTCCATGACTACATCTCAATTCAGCTAAAACACTTTCAACTAAAAAATACAATAAATTCCAACAACATAATAGAATCATGTTTCCTATCCACTACAGTAATAATGAAATATCATCTAAAATAAGAACCAACAATTGATTATTGTGACCCATAAAATTATTCAAAAAGATAAATAATGTTTATTTGAATCTCCCATGAACATGGGGCTACAAAACACAAAGTAATAAGTGAATTCTCCACTGAAACCCACTCAAGATCTCTAAAGAACAAAAAAAGATTTTGAAACTGATGTTTTAGAGAAATTTCAACTAATATATTCAAATTATACATAGATAATATTTTATTAATGTTTTAATAGTTATGGAATTATGTTAATTTCCCAAAAATATGTGACAAATCGCCATTCACATGTTCATTAAAAACTAGTGAATCATTCTAATGGATGAAGACCTGTTAATGTGGGTAAAAAATTAAATTATTTAGAAGGACTCATATCATAACATTCCAAAGTTTCAGAATCATATAAAAGATAATCATCATATGTTAATGTATCATAAAAAGTATTATAATATTCAGAAGTAATGATTACTAATTCGGAATTCCTATTCAAATATTGGATGTAATTCCCTCGTCAACATATGACTAAGGGTGTCATAAATAAAATTAAGTTATCCTTTTAGGATAATGGAAACATTATATTTTAAAAACATAAAATTTTAACGGACAATACTCATAACATACCACATCTTTGAAACAATCATAAATAAATGTGGTAACCATAGAAACACATTTTCATTCCACATGTTTAGGGCAATGAAAATTCTTCAAAAAATGAGAAATAAAATTATTATATGATTCATCAATTCAGCCAAATCTATCCTCACAATTGGATTTTTTTTAAAACATGATATTCATCTATATATTCCATAGCTTCATTGGTCTAATATTAATTGACAACATTAATTTTTTCACATCTAGTATCTAATAATTATCTTTCTAAATTTATCAATTATTTTTATCACAATCTATTTAATTGATCTAAAAAATAGTGGGAATGACATTGTCCTATTTCATAACAAAGTGGTCATCCACACTTCCATAGATATATGTGACTTCCATATCATCTAAATTGTGAAAATAAAACATATTTTAAATTGTATAAGAACATGATGATAAATAAGGGGAATGGAATAAGGCTAAAAATAGATCCTAGGTCACATAGGAAATTCAATTCTTAATTATCTTTATTTTTAACTGCAGTAATAAATCATCCTAGGTTATTTAGTTTTTGTTGAAGATTCGTTAAAATAAAAACACAACACACCTTAGTAAGATTGATGGTATCCATTTTATTTTAATCATTTTTGGAGCTAAAACCATTTTGTTACATTTGACATATGATTGAAAATTACCCAAGGCTTACATAAATATCATGTTGATAATGGTAGTTATAATCACTTTACGGAACCTAAAATAATTAGTTTCAAAATCCATTTGGACTAATTTATGAAATTAAATGGTAGGGGAACAATTTTTCTAAAACATGTTTATTTCTCAACATCTCCTTAAAACATACATTATTTTTTCCTTCCATGAACAATTCACACTATATTTTCATTGTTTATTTCTAATTCTATTGTGATGATACAATATTAAGGTCTTGATGGAAATATTTGTTCAGTTTTTTCATTTTTTTTATTTTTTGAATATAGTATATCAAATATGGTTAAAACATCA
The DNA here is from genome assembly GCA_963277665.1 of Viscum album. Lineage (NCBI taxonomy): Eukaryota > Viridiplantae > Streptophyta > Magnoliopsida > Santalales > Viscaceae > Viscum > Viscum album. Next base: position 1,390,653,862 of record OY728160.1, read on the forward strand.
ATTTAAACATCACTCTGTTTCAAAAAAATATTATATAGATTCTTAAAGAAAAAAATAGTAGTAATAAACTGCAAAGTCTCCCCAAATTTCACTGTAGATTTTCAACAAAACATATAATTTTCATTATTTATCAATTCGGTGACAAATTAAAAAAATTAATTTAGATGTATAAAATTGTTATGGTTAGTTACATCTCATTGTGAGTTAATTTTCTTTAATATATTCTACCCCATCCTTTCTAAATACCTGAGATAATTAGAAATATAATCCTTACATTGTTATTTTTTTGGAAGATTGGATCATACGAAATTGTAATTGTTTTCAAGTGGTTTAACTCTCTTTTATTCTTCACCATCTGGAGTATCTGAAAAAGTATTCTCAATGGGATAAAAACAAATGACTTAATGAAGAAAATATCCTCTAAAATTCTCTCTCAACATACCTAACACACAACACACATTATAATTTCTCAATTTTTATACAAGTTACCTGTTTGAATCATTGAATCATTAAAATTTGAATATTATTTTTTTGTTCAGAAATTTGAAATTAAATATCTAATCATTTTCCAATTTTGTTATTAGTTATATTGACTATTCTTATCCTAGTTTTTTATTGTTAATTTTGGGTTAGTTCATTGGAAATTTGTTCCAAATAATATGTGGTTATTTCTATGTAATTCTCACATTCCATTTTGTTAAGTAAATCATAAGAGGATAAAAATTTATGACCCCAAAAAATTCATCAAAACATGGGATGAATATCGAAGATGGTGGAATTATGAATGAAAACCCAAAACCATTCCCCCATCATATAGAATGAATCATATTTATTATTTTTGATATAAATATTTATTTTAATCCATTGCACTCTAGTTAAACAACTTGGAAATAATATTCTAAAAAATTACATTTAAATTTGATCCCATGTGTCAATGGTATATTATTATAATTTATTAAAAAATTAATAATTAGTTTCTTAAGTTAACATTGAAAAATTATTATTTAAAGATCATAACAACTCATGTCATCAAAGTAATCCATCAGAAAAATTTATAAAATTTTCTATTAAAAGAAACAGTTTCCTCATTAGATAACCTATAAAATGATTCCCGCACTACCAATAAAATTTTATTGAGTTCATAATTCATAGACTATTGAAAAATAGTAAATATAATATGGGTTTCCAAAAATTATATGAAGTTCAAATTCTATATATTAGGAATTCCCAAACTATCATTCCTAGGATAAACATTAATAGAATGTTCAATTATAGCTTAATGTTTCTCTAACACATATATATATTTATATGAAAAAAATATTTTTTTAATTACTAAATTATTTTAATGATTTTTTAAATGGCGTCATGTTCCTTCTCTTACAATGACACAAAAAACTATTGATAATTAAAGACTGATTTTAGGTAATAACCATGGCATTTTTTATAAAATCACTTCATCTACATCAAAATTATCTTTTATAGTAATCTCAGTTGATGAATTTCTTGTTTATTTTACCTTTGGCCACTCATGTTCTATTTTTAAATATCTTCTAAGACTCATCCAAAATTGTGACTTACTATCATCCATGTTTATAATATCATGATTCATGACGAATAGGTTCAGACATATATCCATCATTCGAGCCCACATCAATGGAATCTCAAATAAATTTATCATATAAAACATGATGTACTCAAGATAATCTCAAAATACCAACAAATGAAACCACTACTTCTCATAGGTAAATCATTGAAAAATTCATAAGCACACAAATTATCATCGTAACTTAATTATTGTGAAATATCGAGGTCACTTGAATTCCTTTTTAACCTTAAAAAGTAAAATTCCCAACAAAACCTCTAAACATCATTGGTTTATGATAAGTCTCACTTGGATGAATCATGTTCAATTGGTTATAAAATGTGCATACATCATTGATTATTTGACCCCAAATGCCTCACCATCACTTCTATGTTGGTTGGATCCCAGTACTATATTTAAAGATCCCATTTAAAAAATAGGTTCTATATATGATTATCATAAGAATTTGGATACCTCGAGCTTTCAGTTATGTGACTACCCTTTTTTAGAATTGGTTATGTGAATGTTTAAATTTGTAAACCCTTATGAACCATTTATAATTTCTAGAAAAACTATAACCAATGTGATTACAAAATTATTGAATATAAATTCAACAAAAAATATAAATTCAAATTCTCCCAATATCAAAATAGAGATTTAAAAATTAAAATGATGTGTTATACCATTATTTAATAATTAAATAAAGATATAAGTGATTAATAATTACTAAAATTTTTGAATTATAATTTATGTTAATAATTTATAAATTATTTATGGAATTTTATTACAAATTAAAAAATAATTTATTAATTAATACAATAAAATCAACTCCAAAAAATTTTAAATATTAATTTCATTGATGACTAATAATCAAATTAAATATAAATTAATACTAAAAATAACAACAAATTGACTTAATAAATAAGTCAATTAATGAAAAATTAAAATATTATACATTAAAATAAACACAATTATCATAAATTACACTAATTTAATAATTCAAATATAAATGAACCGTAAATAAATAAATAAAGATTAATAGACAAGCCTAGAAATAAAAATTAAAATTTATTAAATGTAGCAATGGGTAAAAACTAAAAATTAATTTCACCATAGTCATATCTCTCAGTTCTTGATAGGGGTGAAGGGTAGAGTAGGATCATTTTGATATGATCTACTATAAATATTACTAAATTATTTTCACTTTATTATTCCACAACATTAAAATAACATCAATATCTAATTAAAATTAGTATAAAAGATCAATTCACTATAGTCATGACTATACATCCATTCTCATTATGGCATAATAATTGGTATTGGAATGGTTTTATAACATCATCATATTTTTGAAGTATTTTTTCTAATCAAATAAAGACATAAATATTCAAGTGTATGATAAATATTTTTATATTTTATGAATGAATGTGAATGATGGTAGGAATCCTCAATAGCCTCTACCAATTTATGGGGTAAATTATGGAGGTTGGTAGTCACACATGGAATATTTTCCAAAACACCTAATCTCTGACGGTTGTGAAGTCATGGTGAAACTATAAATGCATCTTAATGATGTTTTGGGAACATTAGTTGGAAATGATATATTACAGAATGTTCTAAATGAAAATGTGAAAATTAATTTGTTTTATGAATATAATAGGAATTTGTAGAGTAATATTAATACATAAAATCACCCCATGAAATATACAAAATAAATTTTTTTATTCATATTGGTCATGATGATGTTATTAATAACAAAATATTAATGTAATGAGATTAGTACCATGAATCAAAAATTGTAGAAGGTGGTATAATTAAATAAATGATTCATAAATTCATGAGTATTTTAAATATAATGGGTTCTTTACATAAAATATTAGATGAATATATTGTGGCTAAATATGTTTTAATAGAATTATTGATGAAATTGATGAAAAAATAGTATTAATTGATGAAAATATTATTTTCAATGAATATTATTTATATGATATCTTTGGATTTGTACTTAAATGTGTTCCATAATTGAAAAATATTGAAGTAGAGGGAATTTCAAAATAGGATGGGATTTCATTTAAATCAAAAGTTCATGTTACCACTCACACTTTTGATTCTAAATTGAAATGTTGGGAATTAAAAATTTCTTAATAGGTTTTATGAGGTTGATGAAATAAAATATAATCATGAAAGGATAAAATATTAAAATTTTAAGTAAATGAATAAAAAATTTTAACGATGATGATGAAGATATCTCTTATGGGTGTATAGAAAGGGGGAACATCAAGACTAGCTACCAAGATTCAATAATGAACAATAAAAGAGAGAAAAATATAAAAATTAAAAAAAATTAATTGCAGGTGGATGGAGTTACACATCTAAGTCAGATTATACAAATGAATAAGATACTAAAAATGGGATAGAATACCTATTTATGATAGCATCAAAAAAGGAGGTAAGAGAATTTGATAACTCTTTCAATTATAAAATTAATTTTTCTAATGGTAATTATTTTGGAGATATTGATAGTCTCAAATGTAAATTTAACATGATTTAAATATTACTAAAATATTTTAAAAGAAAATATAAGGATTTTCTTTTTGAAAATAAAAAATGGAAAAATATTATAATGAGCACAAATTGTACATTATATAGGGATGGGGAATGTGTTTAACATGAAAATAAAAAACATAAATATTTTTAATCAACATGTGAAGAATCTCAAATAATTAAGATTGATTCTATTTTATAAGAAAATGATCATCTATAAAATTATGTTGAATGGTTAAATGAAAATCAATCCATATTATTTCAAAGAAGGGAATGTCCTTAAATAATTCATATTATAAAAAAAATTAAATTATAAAAGGTTTGTCTTTTTTATGAAAATTAATTATTCAAAATGCATAAAACCATATTTTTTAATGGTTCTAGTGGAAGTGTTTGAAGTGGGGCCATATTAAAATCCCACATGAAGGCCTATTATGGAAATTTTTGTTCCATGACTTTTACAATTTTTATTATTGACACTATGGCCTATATCTCAAAATCATCATTATCTAGATTGAACGTGAAATATTTTTTTAAATCATTTTTTTCTCAGTAATTCTATTTATAACTTATATTGAACCAAATATTTATGGGCACCAATGAAATATTTATTATGTTTTTTATAAAAACCTTATCAATTAAGAATAAAATTAACATGTGGAAAATTGATTTTTGATGTGTTTGAAAAAGGATAGGAGATATTTCAAAATTTATATCCTTTAATAAGTGTGATAGTGGTTTTATTACATTCAATTATAATTCAAATGGAAAATTAAATGATTTTTTTGAAGTTGGAATTTTGAATTTAGTTGTTATTTAAAATGATTTATTTTTATGTATCTCACATATTTGTGTTGATAATACGAAGTTTAAATTACAAAATAAAAAATGTATTATTTTTAAAACTATATATCATGTTTTATGAAAATAATAAGATATTATTTAATCATATACTTTTGTTTTTTTAACTATATAAAACTTGAAATATGTTAATGTTGTGAAATATAACAATATTTTATGTAATAGATAATTGGGACACAAAAATTTAATCATATTAAAATATATTTTTAATCATAAAAATGTGTTAGATCATCTAAATTTGAAATTGGAAAAATCATATGTATGTGAGTTATTATTAAGAGGTATGTGTCCTAAAGAGTCATTAATGTCTGTCCAAGTTGTAAAAACGTCCAAACTACAATATATTTTACATTTGGACTTATTTATTCTAATGAAACTTAGTAGTCTTATAGGGAAAGAGTATGTGTTTTTTATTGTTGAAGTCAATATTAGATTTACATGGAATTATTTTCTTACACATAAATATGAATCATTGTATAAATTAATTTCATATTTTAATTACATGCAATAAATTAAAGGTAATATAATATTATCAATTTGATGAGATAGTGTAAGATAATTTTAAAATTTTTACATTGATATTTGATTAAGATAACTAGTATATTCATAGATATTTATCCCCATTAAATCCACAATAAAATGGTATAGTGGAAGGCAAAAGTAAGTAATTACATGAAATGGCTATAAAAATATCGAATGAGAACTCATTAAGAAAATATTACTTGGTGTATTATTTAAAATTTACTATTTTTATTTCTAATGAAATTATTTATAAGATATTATTAAATAAGAAACCATATTTAATCAAGAATGTATGGAATCGTAGAAATTGATATCTCTATTTATTTAGATTCAGTGATAAAATTCTAAAAAACAACATTTCACAAGCATAATTTGACTCAAAATTTGATAAAAATATTTTTATAGGATATTCTAATTCAAATATGTCATATAGATTATTTTTTAAAAGAACATTAGTAGCTAATGAAGCACCTAGTGGGATAAATATCCACTACTTGAAGTGGGATAGAATCATTTGAGGGATTTTTATAAAATTTATTTCAAATTCAAAAAATACTCTCTGTCATCCTAGAGTATTTTAAACTCTAAAAAATTAATTCATCCTCACTCAATAATAATGAAAAATTATCAATACAGAACACATGGATTTTACATGGTTCCAAACTAATGAGGAATCCCACTCCTATTCATGTAGGTTTAATCACCCCAACCATAGATTATTTTCTGCATAAATCTATGTTAAAACCATTTATATGAATTATCATAGCATCCATTGTTACATTTTGTGAGTCACACCCATCATCACATCTCTACACTATAGTATAAAATATAATTACAAAATGAAAAAAATCACCAGAAAAACAAGATTAAATCAGAAAAAAAGAATGGTGATCCACTTCCCCAAGCCTCCAGGATATGAAAATAATATTTTAGATAGTTGAGTATTGAAATAACTGCACAAAATTATTTTTGGATCAATTATATGTTCTTAATAAAGAAGATTCATAATATGTGGATCTCTATGGAAATAAAATATACTTTTGTCTAATCTTTTTGAATTTTTCTATCTCTCCATATCCCCTCTAAACTATGTGCCAATGATATCTTTCATTCCTCAATATGAAATATCATTCATGACCCAATTATATTGAGTATTAATTAATTTCATCAATGAAAAAAACGTATTCATTAAATCCCCATGATCTCCATTACATCATTCAGTATCCCCATCTACATAATTTCTTTAGAGATGAATGAATATGATTTTCGAGGAACTCAAAACTATCCATGAATAAGCATCATTAAAATCTCCTCAAAATATTTTAATTTATCGGTATTATATTAAACAAAATCATATGTTGTGAAGATTCAGAATCATCTATTTGAAAAAATATTCTATGTTGTTATTATAAAGAATCATCTATGATTCATTTTCCCCTACGTTATTCATAATTTGAATATGTCACAAATCAGCTATGAGATTCTCAGTAATCATTGTTGAGAATCATCTATGTGAATAATTTTCCTACATAGATCAAAAAATTATCTATATCTATCATTTTTATATGTGAAAAATTCAGCTACATGGTTGAATAGGCTCTGAGATTCTCAAACATATTAAAAATTATTTAATAAATTACCTATGTTAATTTGAATTCCCAAATTTATGTATATAGAAATTAATTCTATTTGAATGTACTATTTAAAAAATAATCTATTTGGATCCATAATTCACTCAAAACCAAACTGAAAAACATTAGAAAACATTCATACAACCATCATCCAATTCCAAAAACACATTCAGGAATCATGAATAACTCTTAACTGATATATAAATCCATATAAAATTGATCATGAAATTTTAGATTTAATATTCTATCAGATAAGGTTGTCAATAAATACAACAACCCAAACTCTCCAGGAACCATGGAATTTTCATTCTTTTTCTAACCATTCCAAAAATTCAATGGGTTTTTCAATCGTAAACTTTGTATTTTTTGATAATAAAATGGAATCCACTTATCAAACCATACCTCATTAATGAACATGTATTAATAAAAAATAGAACCATTCCATTATCTCTTTGAAGAAATATAGAAGACAAATTCTTTAATCTAGTTTGTTACATCCTTCACATCTGAGGATATTTATCTAAAAACAACTTTTTCAAAATGAATGGGTAATATACTTCTATAGGGCCTTCCATTATCACTACATTCATCTTCCACATATCCTTTGTAATGATATACATCCATGATATATCATCATGGACTGAACATATATAGCATTATTATAATTTAAAAACAAAACTACCCCTCTATATTTATCTCCCTCAACATCCAGGAAATCTCTCCTCCATTGATAAAAAAAAGGAGTTTGGGAACTCAATGAAACAAATTATAAATTTTATTAGGAATAATGAAAATGAAATTTGAGTATTAAATCCCAAAAAATGTCACATAGAATATATTTTGTAATGATGAATTCAATTTGGTAACTTGTGAAAATTTATATCGGTTATATTTTACATAAATCCAACATCAATTCAATAAAATGATGTTGAATTTCAATCTATTTAGATTTAGAGAGATAAAATGAATTATTTTAATGATTAATTACACTATTATTTTCACATTGATTCCTAAATGACCTTCAAATATCAACCCTAAAATATGTCAACTCAACTGGAATCCGAAATTCATGTACAATTATAATAGTAGCCACCAAATACAAGAACACATTTGTACATAGGGTCACCGAACACAGACTATTATTATTCCAGTAGACACAACCATCACAAAAAAATATTACTCACTACCTATTGTGGATCCACAATCTGTAGAGTCTCGTTTCAGAGATACAAAATCATATTCATGAAAATATAGATCCCCAAGAATCAAATAAATAAACCCATAATTCACTATTCAATTTACATATAACCAAAATATATTAATTGATAGAATTGGTGACTCAAATGGTTTAAATTTGTTCCATGGAAACAGAGTTAATAAATAGGAAATGAATTTTCTAGATTTTGTGAGATACCATAGGTTTCCAATAAAATAATAAAAATCTTCTGATTATCCTTGTAATCATGCTTTTAGTTTCCCAACCTCATCATTATAGATATGGGTATCAACACCTCTTTTTAGTTATTTATCTGAAAATATTTCAATAATTATTTTTTATATTATTTCTTGGGAAATGAAGATGTGTTTTGAGTTATTCTAAATCTGTATTCCTAGAAAATTTTCAGTTCCCCCATCATCAATATCTCTATATACTTTTTCTGTTGTATAAAAAAATCATCGCATTATAAGACTTTTCTATTGGAAATATTATGTCATCCATAAAACAAATCACCACTGTTGTGATTGATAAAAACTTATTCATGTATATATTGTTTTCAATATATCCTTTTGCAAAAAAAATTCCCAAAAGGACATCAGATTTACAATACTAGGAACATTGAAACATTTTTAAGACAAAAATTCATTCATAAATATTAGAAACATTATTAATTCATTTATAGAAATGATTCATTTTTTTCTTATAACTACTTCAACATCAAGGTCACTATATTGAAAACACTTCTTAACATACATTTTGTTATCTTTTTAATGCTTTTGAGTTTCCACTACCAAGAACATCCTTATTTTCTCATATTTGGAAACTGTAGAAAAATTTCTTTAAATTTTATGACTTCAATTTTTGTAAATACATGAAAAAAACCTAGAAATCATCCACACGACCCATCCCTTTTCATTCATTTGTTCCTAAACAACCTATTTTTTTACCAATAACATATTTGGATTTCTGTCTAGGAACTAATTATGATATGTAGTTATTTTGAATGTGGTTGAGTTATTTATTTATATCTATTACACATTCACCATTCACAATAAACTCAACCACTATTCTAGGTTCAACCTATTATACAATATCTATTTGAACTTAAAATATGTTCTACCATATAGTTTGAACTATCTCATTTTGAATCCCAATGATACTCATTGTGTGAACATATTTCATTAATATCTAAAACTAATTTTTGTTCCAACCATCACCTTTTTTATCATCACTAGAGAATTATAAATTATAATCAACTGTTTTTTTCTACTTAAAAAACATTTCCATAATTTTCATTGGAAAGTGATCATTATTTTGTGGAGTATTATCAAAATATAAATGTACTAGCTGACCTATTTTGCGCATAATTTTATTAATATTCACATTAGTAAACTTAACAATTTTATGTGATCTCTTATTATAGCTTCAATATCCTTTAGTAGTAAAAAAATAGACTATAAAGTCCTTATCATCATCATTCTATCTAAACATTATTTGTCTGCGTCTAATTATTTTTATATATCAAGAACATCCAAATAAATTAAAATATTTTACTATAGGATTATTTTGGTACAACATATAAAAGGGATTTTAATGTGTGTTGGGACTCAAGAGACATCTATTCCGAATTCCCATGTATGTACATAATGCTTCTCCCTATTAGTATTTTGACACATCATTCATAGCCAGTATTGTCCTGTCCATTTTATAAATGAACCAATATTACTCTCCAAAAACCCATTATTTTGTAGTGTATATTGTGATATATATTAATTCATGATTCAATTTTTAATAAAAAAACCTTTTAAACTCACTTCTTGTGTATTATTTAGTGTTATTAGATCTCATTTTTTGAAAACAAAGAACAGGTTTCATTTCAACCCTCCTTCAATAAATTTTAAACATCCAAAAATCCTCAGACATATTTACGATTAAAACAACATTATTCAGTTGAGTGTAGTAATATATTAATGTAATGAAATGAAGACCACATCACGTATACTTCTATCCCATAATCCCAAAAGATCTATGTGGAATATTTCCAATGGTCATTGGGAATTAATATCCACCTTCTTCAAAGATGTCTATGTCAACATCCCTTCTAACATGTTTGATATATTCCATCTTGATCACTCATCATCTTGGAAAAATTAATTACCTCTTCATATTCAAAATATTATATATAATTCATTACCCAAAATTCATAATCTATTTTTTTAATAAGATGTTATCATATTTAATACTCATAAAAAATGCCTTGGTAGGATCCTCAATAAGTAATAATTTTTCATTAGTTCTCCTTCTATGAGAAATAGTTCTTCCTTCACATGTTTTATTAATGATTCACACATTTAATTTAAATGATACCTCATTCCCATTATCATGATGTTCTATAACACTCAACCAGATATTTTTATCCGTTCAACATAAAGAACATTACTGGATTTCAAATAAATTGTATCACTATATTTTTTATCAAATGAATTGATTTTTAAGGAACATTAATTATCACATGCTATGTTATCTCCATGATATTTCTAAATGTTCATAATATTTTTATCATCATAGGTCATTTTTCATTAATACATACTATCAATTATTCATCCCTTTGTCTTCTTTCATACTTTAAAAAAAACTACGAAACATGCAACTTTGTCAATGCACTCATAAACTGATATCCCATTGAAATTGAGATGGGACTAAATATGTAAAAATTCCATCGATTTTTTTTCTTTTTGTCCCATTGTATCATGAAATTATGAAATCTCATCAAGACAATAAAACCCGATTTATGTTGCCAATTTGAAGTTAGTTCTTCCCTCAAATCAACTTCTTCCAAAATTAATATTATTATCTTCAGAACATCCCCAACTTTTTTTTATACCTTATATAAGATATGTAAATGTTATACAAACATATATGATTTATATATGACCATTCCAAATCATCACATGTAATAACAATAAAATCATAATTTTCTGGAAAATCTAGTTTTATATCAATAATTTGTCTTTCTATAGTTTGACAAAGGGCGTAGTACATGGGACTGTTATCATCTATAATTTAAAGTGGAAGTTTATCCTAAATTATTTATCTTATTAGTTAATATTTTTGAAAATTTCTCTCTATTTTACAAAGTTAGTATTTTACAAGAAATAATATTTAATACATTATTTTTAGTATCAATTGTTTTCAAAACAAATCCTAAATAAGCGCATTTCTATCAATTTTAAAGCATCATTGAATGGTTATATATTAAATTAAATATATTTTTTATGTCTATGTTGAACTTATCATAATCATTCTTAGTATCAATAAAAATTTATTATGATGATGGTAATTGTTTATCCTTTAATGATTGTTTTTCTTTGATAACATCATCCATTTTCCTAAATTCCATAGTTTTTAGTCTATTTTTTCTACAATATATGTATACCATATATTTTTCTCACATTTTAAATCAATTATTTTCTTTTTATCTCTTAAAAAACAATATTCTCTTCCTTGATCATGGTTTTCTAATATACAAATGCGACTTTTAATTTTTTAGCATGTATTCATAATCTTTGGGACTTGAATTATTTTTAACACTACATGATGAATCAAAATTGTTATGAACATGAGTCATTTGATTTGTATATTTTTCATGTCTCTTCATCAAAATCACTATAAAAGCTATGATTATATTCCTCTTATTTTCCCATTATATTTCATTTTCATGTTGTTTGAAACATATTTTTTCTTTTTAATTATTTAAATAATTATTTTAATTTTTTTATCCACTACTTTTCATGAGTATTTTCATGATTTTTATATTCATTACCTTCTCTTTTATTATTTGGAAAATTAATTGTACAGTGTTGAACGAGATTTCGTTTATAACACCAACCAGAAAATGTACCGTTGTTCATACTTTTTCCCATTTGAAATCATTTTGAAATTAATTCCAGAACTCCATTTTAATTACATTCTTTCATAGAATCACTTGTCTCGGTAACATATTCATCAATATAAATTTTCATAGTTTTCAATTCATTAAAATAAATATATTCTCTTTCTTTATTATTGAGTTTCAGAAGTTTTTGAATTTCCTACGAAATGAGAATAATATGTAACTAATCATGAGATATACCTTCTCTGTTTTTAATTGTTGAAATTTATGGGAAAAAAATTCGAGAAGTAAAGCATGATTTTTTTCAAAATTATAGAATCATCATGTTTCTTATAAAACCATTTAATATTTCATATAATTTGGTAAATGAAATAATCAATACATTCATAAAATTCTTTTTTCATCATTATTTTATATTTTTATGATATTTATAATTAAATATGATTCTTTCACATTGAATTCATAACTTCCCTCTAACATTTCCTATAAAACATTTATAGTTTCAGTTGCATAAATGTTGTTTATAAATCTACTAATAAAACAATGATAATTGAATTTTGTGTTTTTCAATCCACTTAGATATTAATTTCATCAAAAAAACCTCATATTATTATTATTAATAATAAATGGTGGAAATATCACTATCACTACATCATGAACTTCTATACCAATAGAGAATAGATATGGAAACTTTCTATTCTTGTAACTATGATTTATTTTTCATTTAATGTTTTAAAAACTGGTTTTTAATTTAGTCGATATTATATATGGATCCAATGATAATTTCATGTATCCTGCATAGGTATCATGGCTCTAATTCAAATTGAATTTCATATCTAGAGTGATTATCAGAACTGATATTGGGAGATGTATAATTATCCGTTATTTTTTAAAATTTATTTTTTAAAATAATAACATCTATGTATTGTTATATTATGATCAACTCAAAAAAATTAATATGTCACCATCGCCTGATCATATATAATAATAATGTTCAAAGACCACATTGATATTATAACGCTCATATACAATGTCTAATCTTACTCCACATTGTGGTTGGTTAGTCCCTCAAACCACATTATCTTTTCATTATATACCCAACTTAAATACACGTACAAGAAATTTTTCAAAATACCACAACAGATATTTGGAGTCACGCTAAACAACAAAATATTACACTATGGAACAAAATATGAATAAAATATGATGATCATCACCAAAAAAATAATTTTTCAAAAAAACATTATGTAGATCCACATCCATAATACATTGTGATATGTAAAAAACTATCACCCCTAGTTCAAACGTTAAATCATGTAACAATATATTCTTAATCTCAACTTTAATCTTATGAGGAAATGAGTACAATTATATTTTTATCATTAAATAAAAATTCTTGGCTTCAGTCAACACACTTTTATTTTATTTAACTCTCACTATCAACTATACTATATGAATCAAATGTTTCTTCCTTTTCATAAATTAAAATATCTACAATGTATCAACTAAATACCCCTTTTATAGATTTATTCAACAAAAATAATTAAGTTAAAACAATAATTATAAATATTTCAACAACCCACTCCTCCATCATGGATTTATAAATTAACGCCTTTGACTGTAGATGCATTGAAAATTGGGCATGCATCATTATAACTAAAATCAACAAATAATAGTTTAATTCCATGGAGGAATCCACAAATAATCTATATGTAGTTACTGATTTTAATTAGCTATGTGGAAAAACCAGAAATGTGGTTCTCAATAAAAATTAGGAACATAGAGTATTTAACAACATGATTAAGCATTGAGATATTTCCTAATCCACCTTCATCTTTATCAATTAGATATATAAAAATTATTCAATATGAAAAATTTTAATAGATAGATATAAAAATTATCTACATAGAGTGTTTGGATAAAATCATGTAATTGATGAGAGTTAAATGATGTTATAATCTGTTTTGATAACATCATTTAACTCTCCTCAATTATATATATATATCCATGTAAACCTGATCTGTAAAATTAAGTCTTAGGATTTCCTATGAATTGTTTACAAACAAATAAAAAAAGATAAAATCACCAAGAACCATCGGATCTTCATGCATTATCAAACCATGTTGTTCTTCCATTTAATAAAATTACCATGTTATGTGTAATAAATATTATTTATTGGAATGAAAATCCATTTTAGTATAGGTTGGAGATTAGTTTAGAGATTTAATTTTCTATGAACCTAAAATTTCAGATTTTTATGAATCAATTGAGGGTAGATTAATTATCATTAATTATATATAATATTTCATTATCATTATAGATATGATTAGGTAATTGGGGATATAACCACTGGTTTTAAAACGTAAATTTTCATATGAATTTTGTTCCTTATCATGATTTTATTTATGATTTTATGCCTCAAAATATTGATGAATATTTTTCTAATTCAAATATTATTATGGAAATTCATGATGAATTTAACCAATTGGATAGAAAAAAAATTGCACCTCAGATGAACACCCTAATGATCAAAATATCATTCTAATGAAAGGGATCATTACATACATGTTATATGTGTCTTTTCAAATAATTTGAAATAAATACTAGTTAGTGTATCAGGGTTATAGATAAATAAAATGAATTGAATTTATTAAAGAGACTTCCCAAGTTTCTCGATTAGAATATATAAGAATTATTTTTTCATATGACTCTAATTTTTAAATTAATGGTTTAAAAATTGATGTCTGAAGTACATATATGAATGAATATATTTATGAAAATTTTTATGTGAACATGATGCCTTATTTTTATTATAAATCTAAATCTCACCACGTTTTGAAACTCTCAAAATATCATTATGTAATAAAATAATCTCTTTAAACTTGGAATGAGTTTTTTTTATTATTTATATTAAATAATGGGGTTTAAAATGGAACGAGTTATCCAACTTATTCATTAACATAGATTGAATTGATATTTTGATATTTTAAATTTATGTAAATGATATTGTATTTTGTGATTGAGATGATATAGTTTGAAATTATTTTTGGATGATAATGGATTTAATATTTTAAATGAGAGTTATTGGTGAAAATATGTTGTTTTTGGATTTCAAAATAGTTCACAAAATTGATATCATTATTAATCAACAAAAATATCATAATGAATTAATTAGGAGTTTTGGTCTGGATAATAGTAAAATCTAAAATATTCCAATGTGAATTTCTTGTAATCTTGAATACAGTGAAGCTAAAAAATATTATAATACTAATATGTTTAGATCTATGATAGGTATATTACATGATAGGAAAATTTCTAATCTATATTTGATTTTTTAGTATTTTTATGTTTCATATTCCAATCTGATCATAATTAAAATTAACTAAAATAAGTTAAAAGAGGAATTATGTATGTTAAATGCTTTTGTGTATGTAGGATAATTTTATCCTACCCGTTACACTTTTTAAATGACTAATTTTTTAAAATATGATTTATTGGAATTTAAAATTTAATGAAAACAAACATTAGGTATGTAGAATTTTCCAGTTAAATGTATTGTTTCAATCATTTAAAGAAATAGAATTGGGTACATTTTTAACTAAAAAATGATAGTATGATTCAATGGAATATTGTTTCTAAAGTGCTTATATGTTTTCAAAACTCATTGATATTTGGTTTTTTACAATTAAAATATTCTAAGTTACTGTGATAATACTTCTTTAATCTCAATATATAATAGTACATTACTGTACTCATGGAGTTGAAACATTGATATTTCATATGCCTTAATTAGAAAAAATGTTCAAAAGGGGAATATCAGTCTAGAATATTTTTCTATATAAAAATACATAGATTATATATTTATTAAACACCAGTAGAAAGATAAATATGATAGAATGAAATTTCATTAGATAATAATGGAAATTTAATTAGACAACATATATTCAGTTGAATTTTTTCTTATTGTTTATGTTCAATTTTTAAATTTTCTCTATATTGACAATATTCATAAAGCATCTATTTTATTAAGTTGTCTCACTAACATGTGATTAATGATACGAATATTTTTTAATCTTTTAAAAATAATCAAATCATTCATTGAGAAACTAGAAATTTTTTCATGGCTTCAAAAGTCTTCTAACAAATATTTCCTAATGAATTCATACGTTTTTAAATAAATACCATTTATTTTTTCACAAGCTATTTGGAAATGTATAAATTTAGGGGATGTATTGTTGTGGGTTTCCTATAGATTTTAGGGTCATATTCATCCATATTTATGACTATATATCTAAGGGGAATATTTAACCATAAATGTTTTATACATTTGAGAAGGCCTCTATTTAATATTTTTGATTTATTTCAAAAATAAAGTGAGATCATGTATTTGAAATTTTATTTATTATCAAGAAGTCGGAGAATGTTGAGTGGACCCTTGATTGACAAAATATATTTTCTCTTGTAAGAATTAAACTATTATGAAATAATGTTGGATAAAAATAAAAAATTATATGGGTTGGTATAATATATGTTGTTTGTATAGAATTACATAAAATATGTCTATGTTTGGATGTGACATTTGGAAGAGACCTTGAAAAGTGACATAGTGAAGTTAAATTGGTAAGTGAACTTGTGATGTTACTCCATGAATAAACATGAACTGACTAAAAGAAGAAAAACATAGTGACAATAATGAAATTATGTGAACATACGGGAAAATGAATTGACAAAAAAGTAATGAAAATACCTTAAAATACAGAAATTTCAGAAAACAATTGAACTCAAATTATCAAAAACCTATGTTAAATTAATTACACAGTCTTATTTTAGATTAGAAAAAGAAATTTTTTATTTATAAATCAATATTTCAAATTACTTCATGTTTGTTTACAAAGTTGATCCTGATTTAATTATTTGTTAAATACATGTTAGTAATTTCAACACTATGTTATATTATTTGGAATAATTTTGTACAAGTTTAAATTCAAATTTTGAGGAGACAATGCTCCACACTGGTGTCTTTGGAAACTATGTGTTTCAAATTTTATTTGGTTTTCAATTGAATATTTCATCTCACATACATTATGGGAGTGTTCTACGGGTATTTAATGTTGATCATTATTGTGTTTTGTTGTAAAACCATCAAATCTTGTAACCATGATTCAATTTATAAATTTATAAATTGTAACACAAATATAGATATCAAATCCTCAAGGAAGGTTTAGTTTAGTAAAATGCAATAAACAGATACATACACGATTCCCATATTAAAATGGAAACATAAAACACATCATATTTGATGAATTCTCATATATTTGATATTATACATTGTATCCTTCTTCAAATCATAAGAAATTTAAAAAAAATACATGGTCCACTTAGATGATCAGTAATGGATATTTACTGTATATGTTATGATGATTAAATAAGTCATAACCTATATGGAATGATAAATAACTTGAAACATGTCATGAATCATCCCCCAAGGCCTATTCCATGACTACCCCATGCCTACCACCCGACAACCATGGGATAACAACTAGAACAAAAGGCGTCAACATGAAATTGGGAATAATTTTACAGATTACATATATGAACACACACGCCCAACCACATCCCATAAAATGAAAGGGGAAAACATGTATACTGAAACAAGTTTTGAATACTAGTAAAAATAAAAACAAGTGGGCTAGAATACAAACCCATAAAAAATAACTGAAAATGGTAAAGTATAAAGGAACTCGAGTTACCATCCCTTGAAAACCATGTATTATGGTAAGAGTAATGTAGCTACTGGAATACATCGTAGTATGTCCTATATGCATGACCCTACTATTCCCCGGTAACTGCTAGCCTTCCAGGCCCTTCATCGATGCATTGATCATATGCACCACACACAACATGGGTGGGTGAAGCCCATTCATGGGTGAGTAATAAAATACTTAATAGGGGATCCAAAAACACAATGGAATGAACAAAAATCATTCCTTAATGAAAATCGTAATGTGAGAGCATGAAGTACAACAATGAAGCACATGCACATAGCTCAAGACCACTGAAATTAAGTATATTCTCATTTAATGAAAGAAGAATCATCAGTCACATCATCGAACACATTGGTTTCTGGAGAACTCCTCTGCTATGAGTATAGTGGGACAACCGGGTCACACAGAAGCCGCTTCCCACAAAGCGTGGACTATTGTGGTAGTCATCCCTAATGAATATTTTGGGTATGCCGAGTAATATAGTTTCTCTCCCATTGTGGGACTACAAATTCAAAATGAGGTGCTTCACACATTGGCCAAAATAGGTACTCCTCACTATCGTGTACCGTGGATCTTCAATGTCACACATTACCACTACCAAAGTGGGCCTAAATTTTCACATAGAGGTGTTTCCCACTACTCCATAGTCTAGTCACACAGAGTCGGTTGTCATCAATCTTCAGGTCTTAACCAACCGCATGGTTCCTTATATAGTGCATTTTGGTGAAACTATCTTCAGGCCATTCCTTGCACCTCAAAATTTGAAAAAGTATCCTTAGTGAATTCCAAATGTTCTTCCTCAACCAGAGGGTCCCAACCCCATAAACGAAAAATAAATTAGACATTTGGTTTTCACGCTATTATCATTTTCATAAAAGCGGTCGGTTGCGTATTGCCCCGGTATGACCCGGTCAGACCGACCCGACCATTCGGGCCTAGGGTTCCGACATATCTAGGTTTGATTCAAATGACCAAACATGACCTAGTTCGGGTCATGGTAGGTCTGGTCATTCTTAACCATTGGGCTTGGAAAAATGGGCATTGCTGGACCGGGCCCACTTTGGCTGAGGGTCCAGCCCGGTGGGTAGCCAGGTGACTCTGTATCATCTGTCCTGGCACGAAGGTCATCGTTCCAGGTTACCAGCATGGGTCTGGCCTACCAGCACAGGTCTGGCCAGGCCTGGTGGCTAGGGGCATGGCCCTCCAGTCAGATCCTAGTTCGCGAGGGGTGGATTGGTGGTGTGCACCCAAGACACAGTAGCCACCACTGCGTCCCCTACCTACCTCGCGGTTCTACCATAGGGAACACATCTTACATTGTCAAGAAACTATGGCTTGTCCATGGGGAATCATCCTACCATGATCAAGTGATATTGGCTAGCTAGAGTGGCCTGGATTAGGGCCACCGCCTCCATGAAATATGGAACTATCTCTGTCACAACTGAAAGGATGCAGCCTCATCCACCAGGGCAGAATTAGGTTCCTCTTATCCTCTAGTGTGGATGGTTAGTGTTGGATTCCTCATCTAGAACGTGATGCCTGGGGTAGCGCCGCCTCCTCCGGGCAGTCGGTAAGGGCTGACTGGCCACCGCCGGTCACCGGTGTTGTGCTTGCAGTACCTTATGTGGGCCCTTGGGTCCACTCTGGTGGTCCGATATATGATATATCTATGCCTTTGGTCCTCTTGGGTTGCATCCATCCCTCCATTAGACCTGTATTCCTCTTGTTTCCACATGAGGATATGTAAACAAAGAACACATGTGTGGAGGGACTTGGGCCTTATTCGTTTTGGCTTGCACCCTCCACGTTAGTGGTGTAAAACATTTGGAGGCTGGGGTATTGTAGTTCAGTCAAACTAGTGAATCTAAACCTAGATAAGGAAATCCAAAAAATCTACACTCCCACAAGAATTCAAAATCCATATATCAACCTATTTTTGGGTTGATTCCAGTATGTCTTTGAATTTAGTAATGGTGAAAAAACATAAAAACAACTCGTACTAGGATTGAGGATCTCTCGTTAATAAGGGGTGAAGCTCCAAGCTATCTTAAATCCTCGACCAGTTAGTTTTTGTCACCATTCATCGATGGTTTCTGTCACTGCTCACCGATGGCATTCATTTTTCTTTGTTGGATAGGAAATTTTCATGTGGTTCATAAGAGAATCATCCACCAATTAATTTCCATCTCTCTAACATGTCGAACAAAATATAAAGAAAAAATGTCACATGGTTTTAGTTACATTATTTCATTTATAAAACAAGGTAGCTATTACATGTCATTTAATGTGTCGTTACACTGCAGGTTTGTAAGCCATTAATGAGTTCCAATAATTCACCTCATCATCACTTCATCAAATCATTGTAGTGTAGCCATGTAGACGATTATAGTTTTATGAAAAGAAATAAAATAACTTTTTAAAACTACTTAATTGTTATCTGAATGGTCCAAAAAATAACATTTCCATTCGAACCCTGCCGAAAAAAATTATGTACTTCCTAAGAGCATCCTGGCATTCTGAGTTCAACGGTGCCTTCATATTCTATATCCAAGCACTGGGTCAAATTTTAGAAAAACCCACACACACGTTTACCAAATGTACCTTAAAATGTTAAACATTCCATTCCAGGATCACTGGGCCTCAGAATCATGTTCTATCAGAGAGTGTAGTCTCGAAATAATTCCATATAATTTTAAAAACATTACATAGAAATTAAGAGACATTACATTCTCCCCACCATAGGGACTTAAATCCACAAAAAACAAGAACATTTGATAATCAAACAAATGGGGTTACTGAGCACGAATCTTAGGATCCCACTCCCATGTGACCTCTTGGAGATTCTTGTGTTTCCACCGAACACACACTCAAGGAATCGATAACGCATGTAGGACTTACCCCTATTGATCCTCTATCTCCACCAGGAACTCCCAAAACATTACCCCATCATGAATGTACCACTTGTCGTAGTCGATGATGTGCGATGGCCCATGCAGGTATCTCCCCAGCTACAACATGTGGAAAACATCATGCACCCTGTGCATCTATAGGGGAAGAGCTAAAAAGTATTCCACCTCACCAACTCTGATAATGATAAAAAATGGTCTGATGAAACACAATGATAACTTACCACCCGCGACAATATCTCCACCATCCTTGTCCAGGTTCGACCCAAAGGAACACATGATCTACCTCAAAAAACTTGAAGGGTCTCCATATATTGTCGACATAATACATCTTCTTTCTTTGTGGAGTCCTCATCAGCTCATAGATGATCTACACCTTCTTAGTGGTAGCTTGTACAGACTCTAGACCCATGAGTGCCGATGAGTGATAGATGTTGTTGTATTAATACTATACCAGTTAATGATGGTCCTCCAAAATACATCCAAAATCAAGGATTCAAGCATGAATCATTTCCCCCTAGGTCTATATGGTCTACTTCATATGACTATCTATTTGAGGATGAAAATTTGTGATCAAGCATAGCTGAGTCCCGAATGCCTCCTGTAACCCCTTCCAAAACCGGGATGTAAAGAGTGCATCACAGTCCATGATGATCATTGAATTTACCCTGTGAAGTTGTACTATCTCTTGTATATAGGGTCATCTCAAGCCCTCTACCGGTCCTTGCTCCCATATGGGTAGGAAGTGAGCTGACATCACATGTCAGTCAATGATCACTCAGATAGAATCATGGAATATAGATGTATGTGTTATCCACATTGTTAATTCCATCAAGATACCATCCTGTTTCCTCTATTTTAAATCATGTGGTTGAGCGAATCCTACTGGAACTTAATGATTGACCTTCAAATTCTAACAAGTGAGGCATCGCGAGACAAACTCACCCGTTATTTTGTTCATTTCCAGCCACCAGTACTAATGCCGAAGGTCCTAGTATATCTTCGCCAATCTATGATTTACCACCATAGGTAATTTATAGAACTCCCTCAACACATCCCCCCTCAACTGATCTTGTACTATGGTGCGCCCTCTAAAATGGATGACATGATCCCCACCTATCAAAAAATAATCTAGAGCATGCCCTAAGGATAACTGATCATGGAGGGCCTCACAGTCAATAGCCACCACCTGTGCCTCCTTGAATCTCTATAAGAGTGGGAGTGTATTAGTCATCACCATATGGTAGGATTCTCCATCATCATCCATGATGGATATCTGCACCATAGCTAGATTCTCTTTGGCCTCACTCAGCAGTTTCAAACTGGTCCTCCTGTTAAGTGCGTCTACTACCACATTCCCCTTCCCATGAGTATAGACTATTTCAAAGTCACAGACCTAGAGGAACTCAAGACATCACCAATCTCTTAGGTTCTAGTCCTTATGGGAGAATATATACCTGAGACTCTTGTGGTTGGATTAAACTCAAAACCATTCACCCAACATGTAGTGCTTCCACATTTTCAAGGCAAATACCACTACTGGTAACTCCGGCTCATGGGTGGCATAGTTCCTCTCATGCTGCCGCAACATTCGTGAGATTTAGGATATCAATGAATTCTATTACATCAGGAAACAACCTATATTTATACCTAATGCATGAAAAATAACTACATACTCAATTCCCTCCTCCAGTAGTCTCATGATAGGGGAACTAGTCAGTCTCATCCTCAGTTCTTGGAAGCTTTGTTGGAATTTTTTTTCATCCACGTGAAGGGATTTCCCTTCAATGTCAATGATGATAGGATCACTACCAATCTAGAAACGTTAGGAACGAGCCTTTGATAGTAACCATACATCCCCAAGAAGCTATGTACCTCAGTCACACTCTTGGGTGGCTCCCAAGTGAGCTGTTCCTCTATCTTCTCCAAATCCACTGAAATTCTAGCATCTGAGATGATGTGTCCAAGAATGTGGACCTCCCAAATCCAGAACAAGAACTTCGAGATATTTCCATAAATCTGATTCCCTCGGAGTGTATCCAAGACTATTCAAAGTGGTGTAGTGTGCTCCTCCTCTTATTCCAAATACACCCAGATATCATTAATGTAGACCAGAAAAAACTGATCGTGGTAAGGATATAAAATCTTGGTCATGAGTCCCTTGAACACTTTTGGGAATTGGTCATGAGGAAAGGAATTACTATGAACTCATTGCGGCCATACCGACACCTAAAGGATATATTTGGTACCTCCTCATCCCAAACCTGATGCTGGTGATAACCAGATAAGAGGTCTATTAAGGAGAAACCCCTTACTTGCTTCATCTGATCGAAGAAGTCATAAATTCTCTACAGTGGATTCTTGTTCTTCACAGTATCTTAGTTCAGGCACCACAATTCCAAACAGAACCTCAATCTCCCATCTCTATACATGGGAAAAAAATCTTGGGGGCTTCTAATGGAGAAATTCTCGGCCTTACGATCCCCTTCTCCTCCATGTCCTCCATTTGTACCCTCATCTCAAAAACCATCACAGGATCTATCTGATATGCTGGTGTGGATATTAGTACATCTAGGGGTATGGGTCGATGAAAAATTATACCTCTCTATGCGGTGGTAGTACCAGAACATTCTCAGAAAAAAACCTTATACTTGTCCACAACAAGAGGAATGCTTGGACTCCACTCATCCCCTGCACCAAGGGCAAGGTTAGGAAACTGATGACTGATCAGCTACAACCTCCTCAGAGAAAGTCCATCCTATGCTACAAAGGTTTCCTTTTTACAGGTGAATAAAAACATGGTCCCATCTCTATGGACACACTACACTGTACGCCTAAAATAGTCTATCTGAGCATGGACTATGGGTAACAAGTCCATACCCATGATAACATTATAATGCCTCAAATCCACTATTAGGTGACCCCAGCTAAAGATATTACCTCCTAGAGTAAGCTCACACTGCATGCACAGGGTGTAATCATTGAATCCCCTCTCGTCGGAGCCTATTTCCATAAGGATTGATCCAACAGCTCCACCAAAATCTATGATCTCTAAATAAGATCCCTTGTAATGAAAGAGTTATAAGAACCAGTGTCTTTATGAATTGTAACTAGGGTGGAGAAGACACAGATCGTACCTCGGATCACCTCCATAGCACCATAGTCATAATCATCTACAGCATATAGTTGAGATATCCCATGTCCTCATACTCTCTGAGGTCAGGGTTGACCACCTGGGGGAGGAGGCAGTAGTACCGAAAACCATCGTCCACCGCCTACTTCTCGGATTTCTCTACTGCCATGTCTGCAGCCCTGTGGACCTCCTCGCTCAAACTTCTACTTCTGTCTCGGAAGTCCCTAAACCATCTGATTTTCATCTACATGGAAGGTGAGGCAGTCACATGCTATGTGTTCCTTCCCAACATAGGCAAAGAAAAGCCTGGCTCCCTGTTGACTCCCTCATCTCTGGGAGCCATGCACTGCCGACCCCAAGTCATAGGGTCAGCCCCAGAAAGACATTGACTGCTTGGGACCTCATGTTAGTTGTCTACTACCTGTGGAAGACTCCACCACCTGGGGTCTGCTGGTTGCTCTGGCTGTTAGTTCCTACTATGTTAATTAAGCACTCCACATGAAGATCTTACTCCAGCTCCCCGCCCTAGGCAGGGATGCTGAGAGGCACCATGGATACCCGGATCTTCTTCTTGATTCTGTGCTCAAAGGATCGAGCTCTGAAGAAAGGGTATCAAACCATGTCTATGGGGTAATGTGAGAGCTCTGTGAACCTCACTGAGTACTCATCGACTGTCATTCATCCCTTCCAATGGAGAAGTAGCTCTTGAATGTGCACAAAGCGCAAGGTAGTGGGGAAAACTCATATTAGAAATGTCTATTAACGTCTCACAAAGAGAGGGTCAACACATCATTTCTATGGATTGTAAAAACGAACCATATCCCTACAAATACCTATTGAAGGCTCACCTCCAAGATCACCATATTTTCATACGGTGTGCTCACAAGGTGGAAGACCCACTTCACTCCCTCCAGCCAGTCCTCAACAACCAGAGGATCTGTCTCTCCCTTGAAAAAGGGAGGTCGTTTCTCTAGAACTCGTGCAAGGGGATGAGCCTGCGCGCATCCTCTAATAGTACTATTGGTTGTAACTATTGATCAACGGGTGGAGGAAACACTAGTGATCCACCCGGTGAGGCCATCACTAGTAGTAGACCTTGAACTGACACCTCATCTCTAGGTGGGATGTCCACATGATCACGTTTCGGGTTCCAAGATGGTTGTTTGTGTGGAGTAATAATTAAATAGATTATTATTGACCATGATAAGAGGATTATACCTGTTGAGATGACTCTTATTCAATAATAACTTAAGGAGACACTTATTCAAAGAAAATTTTCAAGTTTATAGATGATGATTAGAATACAATTTCCTTGTGTATGGATATGTTGGTCACTGCACCAACACTGGACACCCCGAATCTAAAAGAAGGACTCAAAACACATAACATTATTGCACCAAAAAAACTGTCTCCTGGTCATAGGGGTGGAACCGACTACCCTCTCATGCCACGTTTTCATAACCCATACCCTAGGACGCATGATGTGACTACCCCAAGACTTCCTCCTGATAGCCAGGGGATGGTGACTAGTGCCAAATGTGTCAAACTATATGTTGGTGGCCTTTTCCTAAGTACATATACTCAATCAATTCAAAAAAATGTCCCATAAACTGAGAAGGGAAAAATTTTATAATGAAACTATTGTTGAGTATATGTAAAATTGAAAATATGTTGTCCAAAATACAAACCCCTCCAAAATAATTGAAAACAGTAATGTAAAAAGAGACTCGAAAACCCATCCACTGAAAGTCCTACCGGATGGTAAGAGTATAATAGCTACTAGAAGACTGAGTTCTATGTCACGTTCGCCTGATCCTGTTGGGCCCCACATCCTCATATGCCATTATGTCCTCTATCGAAGCATCAATTTTCTGCACTTGACAAAACACGTGCGGGTGAAGCCCGTGTAGGGGTGAGTAATAAAATTCTCAGTACGGGAACCAAAAACTCAATGGAAAGGACAAAAAATATTCAAACCAAATAATGAAGAAGGATCATGAAACACAAGCACAAAGAAAAATCACAAAGCACAAGATAACTCACACCAGGTATATTCTCAATTAGTGATCGAAAAATCATTAGTCACTTCATTGAACACATCGAATTATATAGAAATTATCTTCTATGAGTATAGTGGTCCAATCGGGTCACCCAAAAGCCTCTTTCTACTAACCTGAGACTGTTTTGGTACTCATCCCTAATGAGTACCATTGGTATGTTGAGTCACATAGCCTTTCTCCCACAATGGGCCTACAAAGTCACAGAGATGTGATTCCCACCATGGCTAACTGAGGTACTCCTCCCCATCATGTTCTGTGGGTCTGCCGAGTCACACAGTCTCACACCCACTATAGGCTTTCCATTTCACACATAGGTGCTTCTCAATGGTCTATAGTTGAGTCATATGGAGTCTCTTTTTATCAGTCTTTAGGTCCCAGCCATCCATATGTTTCCATACATATCACACTTGGGATATATTCTCCTGAGGATATTCATCTCACTCAAACTTTCTTTAAATTATTCAAAGCACATACCAAATGATATGAAACTCAAGAGGGTCCCAACACCTTAAATGTCTCATCAATCAGACAGTTGGTTTGCATTTTATTAGTGTTTTAGTAAGTAGGGGCTAGTTGCATCGGGGCCTAGTCTGATCTGGGGGTCCCACATTCCCTGGTTTGATTTGACATACACGAATGGACTTGGTTCAGCTCTAGGTAGGTTCAGTCTAGCCTGGACAATGGGCTAGGCCCAATGGGACTCACTGGACCAAACCCAGTTTAGCCGAGGGTCCAGCCTGTCGGTCGCCCGATGACCTGGTCTCATCCGGCCCTAACCCGAAGGTCGTGGGTCCAGCCCGCAGGTGCAGGTCAGTCTAGGTTGGTGCATGTTAGGCTCGACTCACTAGTAGGAGGCTCGAACCACTAGATGGATCCTAGTCGACCAGGGGTAGACTAGGGTTGTGCGCTCGGGACGCATCACCCACCACCACAACCCCTCCCTCCACTACAGCTCATCTTTGAGGCCACCATATGCCATGGTCATGTGATCAAAGCTCACTAGGGTGGCCTGGATGTGGGTCTTCATTTCCGTGCAGCTCTATGATAGAGTCGCCACCTCCAGCGCAGCTGCCGTAGCTCGCTGGTGCCACCGCACCGGTGTCACCTTCCACGGGTCACCTGGTTCGCTCTGGTGGTCTGATATCTGATCCATCTATGCATTTAGTCCTATCGTGGACCCACCCTCATGGACTTGGCCACAGAATACTCTTGCACCACATGATGATACGACCATATGTAATTCACATGGGGATGGACTCGAAGGTTGTTCGTGTCGGCCCACTCCCACCGCATTATAGGTTTTAAAACGTGGGGAGGATCGGGGATTGTAGTTCAATCAAACAAGTGATTGTCTAAAAAAGATAATGAAATCCCAAAAATCCATCCTCCTACAAGAATGCATGATCTGGGGATCAACCCGGTCGTTGGTTGATCCATGATCATTATTGAATTTATAAATAGTGAAAACAAACATAAAAACAACCCCTACCAAGATTGAGGACATGTTGCACATAAGGGGAGAAGCTCTGATCCATCATCAATCCTCGATCCATTAGCATTTTTCGCAATTCATCAATGGTGTTTGTTTACATTTGCGGATGGCGTACATCGGTATTCATCGATGGAATTAATCACTGTTTCTTGGAGAAGATATCTGATAGTGCTTCATCAAAGAATCATCAAATGATTAATTTTTGTCTCTCAATTTAATCGAACAAATAAAAAAACACATTTGAGTGTTTTACTTATGCAGTGACGCAACATTGTTACGCTGTTACACATCATTTAATGCATCTTTATGCTATGGGTTTATTAGAATTAATGAGTTCTATTAATGTGCCTCATCTTCGCCTCATCACCGCATCACAACGTTGATGTGTTTCCACTTGTCAGTTGAGGAAAATTAATAAAATATCTTTTTAATGATATTTTGTTTCAAAATGTTCTTAAATATAAACATTCTATTAGGCCCTTTCCAGCCGAAGTCTAACCTTTTCTTGGTGACTCCCGACATTCTTAGTTCAACAGTGCCCTTGGATTTTGGATCCGAGTACCGGTTCCAAATATAGAAAAACCCACTCACACGTTTACGGAACACACCTTAAAAAAGGTCAAAATTCCGTTCAAGACTCACTGGGCCTCAGAAGTATGTGTATTTAGAGCATGTAGTTTTCAAATAATTCCATATAATTTAAAAAAAATTGTACAAAAATTCTAAGACATTACAAAACATATTCCTTTCAATAAATTACATATATATGAAATTCATCATTTGATGACAAAAAATTAATAATCTTAAGGATAATAATAATTGAATTATCATTGATGGATATTGTTAATTTTAGTTATCATGATATCAAACATCATGATATTTTTAACATCAAGGCCATACCCATGGATAGTTTAATTGATTGGTAGGTATACACCAAATACCAAATTAACAAGTCTACATAATTGGTCTATCTCATCAGATGTGTCGATTGAATGAGTTGAAATCTATATCATGGGTCCACCCATCATTGAATTCCAAAATCATTAATTATATATTGAAATGAAATTTTAATTCTAAAGAAATATTCCTTATAAAAAAAGTCACTATTGTTAGAACAATTGAGAAATATAAAATTTCCTCAATCAATTAATTAACATTTATTGTAAACAACATTTATAAAAACATATAAAATTTATAAAATAATCATATTAGTGAAAAATATAATATGGATATCTATAAAAATTGTAATTTCCAAAAAATAAATATCATGATAATGTGAATTTTTAAAGATAAAGTTAATGAACACAAAATTAATTAGAGAAGAACAATGACAATCAATTCCTTAAAAATATAGGTTTTGTAATAAAATAATTTCCCCAAGGGAATAAATTAAATTATAAGAAAACTAATTTTTAATTAATGATTATAATTTCAAAAAACCATTGAAATGTTTCAGAATAAGATAATATTTCCAAAATTGTTTTTTTTTTGCGTGAAAATCCATTAACGATGTACATGTAAGAAAAATATTCTTTTGATATTTAGAAGAGAAATTGTAAAATATACCATTGAAAAAATTTAATGAATATTACATTAGATACTATTAATAATTAAAAGATAACATAAATATCCTTGATGAATTATTTGACTAAATAAAAAGGACTTTTTTTGAAATAATTTTGAACAATATGGACCATGATGAAAAATATCCGATCAACAGAAAAATATGATAATGATTTTTAAAAAACAATTACATTTTAGGATTCATGTTTAAAAGACATTATATGATATAATAAAATAATGAAAATCCCAAAATATTAAATGAATATTATAATAGAAGAACTTATGAAGGATATATTATTATATTCCTTTAATATAAATAAGAGAAATCTTATAAAATGATACTATAAAATAAATTCATACCTCATTGGTAAAATGTAAATTATATATCATTAAAAGAGTTATCTTGAATTTTATTGTAAATAATCGTGGATAAATTGTTATTAATTTCAAACACATCAATCATGTGGTATATACATTACAATTATGTAAATATGAACATAATATCCAATACATCCCAATTGAGTGGACTTTGAGACGAAATCCCTTAACTCATATTTGACTTTCCTCATAAGGTATCTATCCTCTTATATAATAATTTTGAATTTATTAAATATATATAATATTCATATACAAACTTATTATATCATATATGACATCCTTAAATAATTTAAATCTCCATCAATTAGTAATTCTCTTTTCAAATCATTGTTTTGGGGTGATAACTATTTTATTAATATGAGAATTTCGGTTAATTTAAACTAAGTTTAGTGTGTAATGAAATCTACCAAATATATTTATGTAGTGATAAATATATAATAAAATCTTGGCCTATTAAATTCTACCTATCTTAAAAGAATCATTCCTTTGAAATTACATCACTCTGATAGAAAAAATTGAGGTTACCTCTACCTCATCACATGGTTAAGTTCACATGTAGCAGTATTAATTTTATGATTTGACCATAAGACATTGACCAAATGAGCATTATTATTTTGTAGAAAATTATATCTATGATTCAAAAATCAACAAAGGTTGTTCCTCATAAGACATATCATTCTTTATTGACATGACCTATGTGTTTAGTACTTGTAAAATATTAGGTATGGACTTTCTTATGAGTGATACATGGAACCCATCATGAAATTTTGAGAGCTTTAGTGGAATAGACTTGTCTTAATATACTATAGCGATAATGTAAATAATTTAAAATGGATTGATGTATCTAGGTCACAGTGTTCCATTATTCAGAAATATCACAACCTAATTCCAAGGATATATTCAGAGGAATATATTGTCACCAACTACATACACTACATCTTGTTGATAATTGTCAACGTAAATATTATATAAATTATAAGAATCTCTTTTGTGTTTTTTAGTAGATATATCCTTTTATTAAGTTTAACAATCTAGATCATGTACCAATAAAACTATTTTTAAACTTCATCAAAACATATTGATGTTATACAAATACTTCAATAGAGTACATCATAGGGATCCATATTAATGCAAGTGTGAAAGACATTATTAAATGAAAATTATTAAAAAGAAATTTGTTGTTCCAAAAAATCATTTAATATCCATAGAAAAAGATCCCAAATTTTTTTCAATTGTTGGAATAGTCCTCCCATACTAACCATCTCTCTGAGGATCGAAAAAATTACTGACTCTAATAATTGTATCTATAGCCTACTAAAAGCTTCTTCTCAACATTTATGTTTTAACACCCTAATATTTCATAGTATGTTACCTCTTAAAAGTTATTCAACAGCTTGCGCTACATGCTACACCGAATTCGAGCGCACCACAACTAACCAAACTAGAAATTCAAAAAGTAGTAATGAATAATAGTAAATTAATTTTGAATATTATATACTCTATATAATTTTAACAACAAAATCATTTCATTCTTAGACATAATATAATAACATATTCCTTTTTTCAGATAAAATAATTATTTATCAAAAAATGAATGTTTAAAGATTTTTAATGGAGAACCCTTTTTAGTTACAAAATTTGACACTTTTATATATTCAATTTGAAAAAATAATCTTCTTCTATTTAAGAGGGACATAATAATTTAGTTTGGATAAATTTTTGGTGTTTGTCTAATAACTTTCATATTTTGATGAATAGTGAACGATACTAAATTTTATTTGAAAACATATATTCAAATCCAGATATTTTATAGTGTTAAATTATACATTTGAATGGTTTTGAAGTATAATTAGATTTTATTTTTATCATTTTATCCAATGTTGATCATTGGATGTCATTTTACATATAAATTGGACATAAACACCTAGTAATCTTTTGATAGTTTTAACCTCTCAAAAACCCACTTTCTAGTTTTTGACAACGGGAATTAATTTTATATTAAATAATTAATATTATATGGTTTCAATTTGATAAAATAGAAATAATTTTTGGATTCGGAATATAAAAATTTTCTTAGGGTGAATTTTTGGTATTTTTCTGAAAACATAAATTTTTTGATGAATGGTTAAAAACACTACACTTTTATTTAAAACCAAATATTATAGAAATAATTATTATTTTTAATTAAAATTATATTAATGTTAAAATAGATACATAATACATATATTAGACCAATTTAATTCAATGGAGTCATTTTATAATAAGTTTAGATATATAAAATTTTATTGAAATTTTTTCTCTCTTTTT
Source organism: Viscum album (assembly GCA_963277665.1). Lineage (NCBI taxonomy): Eukaryota > Viridiplantae > Streptophyta > Magnoliopsida > Santalales > Viscaceae > Viscum > Viscum album. The sequence continues at coordinate 1,390,685,717 of OY728160.1, forward strand.
CCCACCTTCTAAGTACATTTGAAAATTTTCAAAATTCATAATGTTACTGCTCATGTGAATTGAATTTTAAAAATATGAGAGACATATTTGACATTTCTAAGTAAAATTTGGATCAATAAGATGAAAATAATTTTTGGTGAATAGAAACAATAGAATTTTATTTACCATAGTTAAAAGTAAATTTGGTAAATATCGGTAAAAATGATATTATAATTACCCCAACACATGTCCTAATTATATTATATAAGTGTATTTCTACCAAAAAAACCTTATTAATAAAATTTTATCCTTTTTATCCAACTAGATTATATTATGACATTTATTATTATTTTATATAAAGAAGAGTTAAAAGTGTAAAATTCAATATTGAATAACTAAAACATTTTTAATGTTCGGTGATCCATAAGATAAATTCGACTATAAATATTCATTATAAATATACTAAGATTTAATACATCATGGTATTTAATTTATAATTTTTATATATTATATAATTACATTTATTTATGACACAATGATGATGCACTAATTACCTTATTAATGAAAGAATAAAATAATTGATATTAAAATTATTAAAATTAAAATAAAATTAACTTTTGATGAAATTTTTTTTTTTAGGATAATATAACATTATAGGGTTGATTCAAGGAATTTTTTTTGATTTAATAATGTTTTTATGACTTCCAAAAAAACAAAATACTAAATAGAGTCAAAATTTTCAAAAATGAGTTTTTAAAACGAATACTATTTTATTAAATGATTAAATACTCCTGAATATATAAAGTTCTTCCAAAGAACATATATAATGTTAGTTATTTATTAGTGAACCAATTTTCGTTCACTTGGATTTTTATAGTAAATTTATTAACGATTTATTATAATAATACGTGAATACGTGGTAAAATTTAAACTATTTAACAAAGGTTTAAATCTAAGAGATAAGGTTAATTAGGTGATCTAATCTTGCCTAAACACTATTTATTGAGAGGTTTTCGACCCATAACCACTTTATCCTCAATCTAATACCTTTTTGAGCCATTATAATCTGAAAATTAATTTATTATAAAATAATATTTCAATCTTTTCCTAAGGTGATCCTCACCTCTCTTATAAAAGGGTACTTCCCCTTTTGTTAATTTCACACCTCCAAAACCATTTGGATCGGCAAACCCCTATTCCAATATCCTTCCAACTAAATTAAATTACACCTAGAGGAATTAATTTTATCATAAATCCAACCTAAGGAGTCCTTTTGATCAAATGAATTGAAAAAACTGGAAGAAGAGGTAATTATTTCATCACCTCTTACAAAGTAATTTTCTTCTTCCACCTCATTTTTCATTGTTGTTTCCATAAAATAATAATAAATCAACTGAATTCTACATAATTTGATTTTATTTTAATTATGGTACATCCATAATCATTATTAGGTACATCTTATTAATTACAGAGTCACCATACGTGCGTACGTAGGACATTCCGTCTCCACGTTGTGGTTTATTTTTTTATTCAACACTTATTTATTTAGATGGGTATAATAATGAGTATAATTGATTTAAATAATAAATATCATATATTAATGTTTCTTTATATATTATATACCATTAAATTCCAATCCATTTTATCATTAAGGAAATGATGACGTTTCACTTGCGTACGTATGACTTACCGTCTCCACGACGCGATGAGATTTGTTTCCACATTCACCATTAAACAATTTTTATTAAAATATAATTTTTAATAAGAATGTAATATATTAAATTTTAATGCTACTTGATATATATATATATATTTATTTATTTATTTACAAATATCTCAACCACTTACTTCCATGCAATACGATAGGAAAACGGAAACAACGTCCATACGTATGTACGGACTATCATCTCCATGAATGGTTGTTTCAATTTCATATATCTATCTATTATAAATATTTATATTCTAAATATATATGATATATAAATCATATTTTATATTCTTTAAGAATTTAAATCATGATCTATGTGATACGATGAAGAATTAGAAGTTAAATCACATACGATTAGGAAAGTGATTATTACATGAAATGTTGCATGAACATGACTATTATTTTTAAATGGGTAGTATAAAGTAATAAATGAATCATATATGATAAAATAAAAAATAATATCGTTTTGGTATAATTTAATAAAATTGTGTGGCCATTGTATAAAAGTTTAAATGTACCCTCGACTGAAGGAAAGATCAAGGCAAGGGTTAATTCTTCAATATCATTGTTATCCAATATTGTTTATAATTATTTTCTGGTACATATTTATTATCCATGTCCACGTTTCAAAGAATGAATTTCACAATGATTTTTTTAAGGTACTCTTTAACTAAAACAACATTTTAAATGTTTTCAATATTTAATATTCTAAATCAATCTCATTAATGATAATGTTTTCAAAATGGATTTAAGGAATTATTTATATAAAATGACAGTTTTAAAAAAAGTAAATTTCTTTTAAAAAAATCAAAGTGGTATGGGACACTTTGATTCAAAAATCTCTATTAAATAACTTCTGTTATAAATGTTGTACTTTTAAATGATTTCACAGAAAATGATATTTCTCTCAAAAAAATTTACTGATCATTTTCAAATATGTCAGCATCCTCTACTGGATATTATTCTTGACTGAGGATGATTTATTATAATTAAATATTCCTTATTTTATTGAATTAGTTATGATATGTTTGACTGTGGATGTACAATTTTTATACTATTCATGGTTTATGGTTAATGTATTGAAATTTCATATGATAGTTTTAAGATGAATATTTATGTTATGATTCAACATTTTCATATGAAGAATACAGTGGAATTAGTATGTGATTTGGGGGCATGATATATCCACTTGATGCATTTGTATAACTCATGAGACAAATTAGTGTCTTGGAAAAAGGCCTTGAAAAAAATTATTTTTAGTCTTGGTATGAGGCTTTGACTATGGGGTTATGATGTCTGACAATAGGCATTAACAAATTATGAAATTAAATATTACATGTGATTATTCGACTAGTAGAATATCCAAGTTCATGTTTATATCGTAATATTTGATTTATTTTATCCATATAATTTTCGTGTTTATATTTAAAAGGTTTTTGTATTTATTACACATATTTCCTTAAATGTTTATAGCTTCCTCTATATTAGTTACCCTTAATAAACATTAGAGCTAACCACTTTAATATGTTCTGTTTTACTAGAATGCAAAGAATTATATTATGGATGATTTTCAGGCATAAGATAAGGTATATGAGTTTGTATAAAAGAAATTAAATGTTGTTGATTTTCATTCTATAATGTAATGTTAAACTAAGTTATGTATCTAGTAATTCCATGTCTACTAAACTGATTGGTCTTTTGGGACTTGATTACTTATACCATGCCAATGTAATAAAATAATGCACTAGCTCGGGGCTTCTGGGATCAGGGAATTAAAGTTGTTATCAGAAGAAATTTAATACAATAATTTGAAACAACATTTAGAAAAAATATTATTAGAAAACATTACCCCTACTCAAACATTAAGGATTAGTATAGAAGAACAACCAAGAATTTTGGAAATGTGGGGATTTTGTGAATTTTCAAGAAATACATCTATGTCTAGAAATGAGTAGGTAGAGGTGGCTCTAGAACAGATGTACATAAGAGTGAAATCTCTGACAATGAGTTTCGGGATTGATCTGGGGAATCCTGTTACAAAAAAATGGGCCTTGATTCACTCATGTTTACGACACTCCTGGGGGATATGTTTAGGAAAATTTACATTTTCATTACAAACCATTAATAAATATTTATTAGTAAATAATTCCTCAATGAAAACATTTTTATGAATATAGATTATATACATAAACAATTAAATTTACATTAGATATTTTACATGTTTGGAATCATACCTTGTGATTCACAAACAATCCTACTATATTCCATTGTTTAGAAATGGAGTTCAGAAGAACGAATGAGAACTCTAGCAATACTCATGATCTATAATGTAAGAAGGATCATATATTTCACGGTCTGAAGCCAACATTTATAAGGGAAATAGTCTCCCACGTATTCTCATAAAATGATGAAATTTTATCATGTTTTAATTATATAAGTAAATAATAATATGAGTCTTATGACTTTGAAGGTAAGGAATAAAATGAAAATATGGTAGAGGGAAAGATGGATATTGGGAAGAAGGGAACAATGGATTTTCGTATATGTGACATCTGTGGATAGAATAGCCTCAGTAAATGATGGAAGGGAAGGAGAGTTTGTTATAATTGTTGATAAAAAGGACAAAATGTTTGTTATTAAAAGTGTAATAAAAAGGATTCAAATTTACAATGCATCATCTGCAAAGAGTATGGACACTACGAGAATCATTGTCCCCACCATCAGAGTATAACCCAAATGATGTTATTGGATAATAATCATGTTATGATACTACTGCAGATGAAGAGGAATGATTAGTGCTATTATGTTGTTATTAAATAATTTTTTCATCTGAGTATTGTATTAATGATTTACAAGTTATAATAATTATAAGTTATATAAGGATTGTACTGCATTACTATTTCATTAAGGATTTGAGATTGTGTGGAACAACGAGAAGTGACTCAATAGCAGGTTAATTTTTTTGAAAAATATATGGTTGAGAGAAAGGTAATACATAAAAATTGTCATGAGACTGAGGTAATGATTTTGTAAAAAGGGATAATTTAGTTGGATAAAGTATATTACTTATTATTGACTACCTAGGAACTAATTAATGGTTGTATTTCCCATCATTGTTGGAGATTAAAACATTTTTGGATATAAGGAGTATATCCAGTATTTTATGCTTTACATAAGAAATAAAGAAGTGCATACCTATTCAAATGTGGTTTTTTGGTAATTCAGTTTACAATTATGTCTTTTAACAATACACGATGATTGTATTCACATGTATGTAATGTGATCTTCCTTATTAATTTTAGACCGTGAGTTTTGGAAAAAGTATTATGGATAATTCTAAAGGTTGTAATGGATTATGTTGAACATTGGATACATTTTTTTAAGTCTAAAAAACTCCTTATGATTATTTTTGGATTGTTATAAAAAGAAAAACTCGTAGGTCGGATAACAACCCATCGCGTCCGGAAAGGCTATGAGATTTGTACCCATAACTGAAGGGCAACTAGGGTACATCACCTACCACTAGCCTACGTGATGTCCTGGTTTTCATAATGTATTTTTTAAAAATGTTATGACATATTATTTATAAATTCATTTTTTGAAACCGTATATTATTAGTTTTAATATAATATTTTTGAGTTCTATTATATTTTGTAGAGAAAGATGAGAATCTGGAACAAATTAGTTAATGGAAGGAACATTACTGGATAAGTATTTTTTCTATTATTCTATGGAGAAGTTAATTCGTAAACAAAATGGAAAGGATTTCAAATCAAAATTTTTTTTATCTTAATACCTTATATATTCTTGGACCGATGATATTTTAAATCATCGTTGATTTATGGCTTTGATGCCCTAAATTCTCCATTTATTATTCTATGGTTTTGGATTGATGACCTCATTAACTCCATATAAATATTTAAATTTTTCTTCCATTTCTGTGTCTATAATTTCCACCAATTATATCCTATTAGAACCCCTAATTTTTTTGTGGCTTTTTCTTTTCACTTACCCTCTTATTAAGACTAAATTCTATTCATCATATTTTTTATGTGTGTTTTCCAAAAATATATTTTTTATTTTTAGGCTTTTATTTTTTGAGAAAAATTTATAATTGTGAGGATTCAATTTATTTAAGGAGGGGATAATGTAACACCATAGGATTTCATTGTATGTTATCTCTTTAAAGAAATTCAATAGCTTGCGGTACATGCAACACCATTTTTGAGCCACCACAATTTCTCAAACTAGCCATTCAAATAGAGGTTATGAATAGTAGTAACTGAATTTTGAATTTTATATACCCCATATAATTCTATCATACATATTATGTGTTTATTAGACATAATATAAGAACAAAATCAATTTTGCAGATAAAAGAAGTATTTTAAAAAAATGAAATTTTACCACCTTTTAATGGAGAACAATATTTTATTTCAATATTTGACATTTTTATGAAATAAATTTCATAAAATAAACTTATTATTTTGAATCGAGACAAAAAAAATTATTTTGGATGATTTTTCGGTGTTTTTATGATAACATTCATATTTTGATTAACAATGAAAAATACTAAAATTTAATTGAAAACAAATTTTTTAATCAAAATAATTAAGATTGTTAGATTATAAATTTGAATGGTTTTTATGTATTATTAATTATATTTTTATCATTTAATCCAATGATCATCATTGGAAGTAATTTTACATTTAAATTGGACATAAGCACATATCAATATTTTGATAGTTTTTACTTCTCACAAACCTGATTTATTATTTTTACAAAGGGAATTAATTTTAAATTAATTAATGAAACATATATGTTTTGAATTTGGTAAAATAGACATCATTTTGGGATTCAGAATATCAAAATTATCTTAGGGTGAATTTCTGGGTTTTTTTAAAACATTCAATTTCTGATGAATAGTGAAAACACAACGTTATTGTTTAAATTTGACATCTATTTAAATAAATATTATTTTTATTTAAATTTATTTGAAAGTCAAAATAGTTAAATAATACCTATATTAGTCCAATTTAATAAATTTGAGTCGTTTCATAGTATGTTTCGATATATGAAATTTTATTGATCATTTTAACATCTTTAACCCACCTGCATAACACATTTGAAAATTTCCGTAAAACATAATTTTACAACATATGTTGATTGATTTTCAAAAATCCAAGAGTTGTGGATGACATCAGTAACTAAAATATGGTTCAATAGGATGAAATTATTTTTTAGTGAATAGTAACTTTTGAATTTTATTTACCATGTTTAAAAGTAAACAAGGTAATAATGGTATAAATGATATTATAATTACCCCAAAACATGTCCTAATTCTATTGGATAAGATTATTTCGACCAAAATCAACCTTAGGAATAAAATACGATCCTTTTTGTTTCCACTTGGAATATAATATGACATTTATTGTTATTTTATTTAAAAGAGAGTTAAAAGTGTAAAATTCAAAATTTAATAACTAAATTTTTTTAATATATGGTTAAACATAAGATAAATTCGAGTATAAGTATTTATTAGAATGATAAAAGGATTTACTACATCATGGTATTTTATTTATTGTTTTTATACGTTAAATATTTAAATTTATTCAAGAAACAATGATGATGCGGTAATTACAGTATTAATGAAATATTAAAATAATTGATATTATATATATTAATATAAACATAAATTGAGACTATTGACACATTAAATGAATTTTATAGGTTAATATGATATTTTATTGTTGACTCAATTAATTTTTTTCAAAGTAATAATGTTTTCAAGACATTCACATAAACCAAATACTAAATAGTGTCAAAATTAAAATAAATAGGTTTTTAAAAGAAATACTATTTTATTAAATAATAAAATACTACGAAAAATATGAGGATCATCCAATTAAAATATATACTGATATGTATGTCATTAATTAACCTCATGGGGTTCTATTGTGTTCCTATTGTATGTCTAATAACCATTTATTATAATAATACAAGAATACATCGTAAAAGTTAAACTATTTAACTTAGAGTTAAATCTAAAAGATATGGTTTATAAGGTGACCTAAACCTACCTAATACCAATTGTTTGAGAGGTTTTTGACCCATAAAATCTATATATTCTAAATAAATAGTTTTGGATCCATTATAAATCGAAAATTATTTTATTATAAATTAATATTTCAAACTTTTCCTAAAGTGACCCTCACCTCTCTTATAAAAGGGTACTTCCCATTCTCTTAATTTCACACCTCCAAAGCCATTGGGCTCAGCCAACCCCTACTCAAATATCCTACCAACTACCTTCAATTTGACTTAGAGTCATTGATTTGATCTGAAATCCATCGTAAGGATCATTTTGTATCAAATCAAAATGATGAAACTGAAGAAGAGATAATTATTTTATCACCTCTTTCCAAGTTATTTTCTTCTTCCACCTCCTCTTTCATTGATTTTTCCATAAAAAAATAATATCTCCAGTATCTTATACATACATTCATGGTATTATAAATACGTTAAAACCATATTCATTATTATATCCATCCTATTATTGATAAAGTCACCATATGTTCGTGCGTACGACTTACCGTCTCCTCGTCGTGGTATAGTTTGTTATTTAACACTTTGTTATTTAGATGGGAATAATAATGAGTATAATTGATGTAAATCATATATATAACTTGTTAATTTTTCGGTAAAATTAAATAACCATCCAATTCTATACAATTTTATCATTAAGGAAATGATATCTTTGCTCTTGTGTAAATATATTTTACCGTCTCCATGATGGGATGAGATTCATTTCCACATTAACCATTAAACTATGATTGTGAAAATATAAATTATAAATAAGTGTGTAATATATGACATGATAATGACTCTTGAAATATATATTTGTGTGTGTTTGTGTTTATTTCCATATATCTCAATCACTTGCTTCCATTCAATACGATAAGAAAATGGAAACAACGTCCATGCGTACGTACGGACTATCGTCTCCATGAATGGTGTTTCCATTTCATATATATATATCTATATATATATATCTGTTATAAATATTTATATTGTAAATATATAATATATATAAATCATGTTCAAGGTTTTGGAAGTATTTAAATCATGATATATGAGATACAATCAAGAATAACAAGCTAAAACATGTACGATAAAGAAAGGTATTATTACCTTAAAGTTTACTTTAACATTGAAGTTATTATTAAATGGGTAGTATAAAGTAATAAATGAATAATATATGATATCATAAATATTAATATGTTTTTTTTATAATTCAATAACATACTATTTTAATTATACATGAGGATAAATGTACCCTCAACTTAGTGAATGAACAAGGTAAGTGTTAATTCCTCAATCCCATTATTATCTAAGATTGTTTATGTTTAAGTATTTTTTGAGTCATATTTGTTATCCATGTCCAGTTTCATAAAAAAAATTCAAAATGATTGTTTTAATGTAATCGTTAACCAAAACATCATTTTAAATGGTTTTAATATTTATTCTTCTAAATCATTCCCATTAGTGTCCATGTTTTCAAAATGGTATTACAAATTTATTTATATGGACACCGTAGATTTAATAAAAGTTAATTCCGTTCAAAAGTTTTTTAGTGGTATGGGACACATTTATTCAAAAATATATATTAAATGACTTTCTTTATAAATGTGTGACTTTTAAATGATTTAAAAAAATAGATATTTCTCTCAAAAAGTTTTACTGATCATTTTCAACTATGTCAACATTCTTTATATGATATTATTCTTGATTGAGGTTGATTTATTATAATACAATTTTATGTGTTGTATTGAATGAATTATGATATGTTTTACTATGGATGTTATATTTTTATACCATTCATGTTTTATGGTTAATGTTTTAAGATTTCATATGATTGTTTTAATACAAATATTTATGTTATGTTTCAAAATTTTCATTTGAGGAATGTAGTGGACTTAGTAAGTGATGGGTGGGGCCTCCTATAGCCCCTAGATGCATCAGTAGGTCTCATGAGACAAATTAGTTTCATGGAAACAATCCCTTGACAAAAATTTTATTTTTAGTCTTAGCACGAGGCCTTGACTATGTGGTAATGATGTCTAGCATTAGGCATTACCTCATTATGAAATAAATTATAACATGAGATTATTCAACTAATATATTATCCATGAGCTTATTTATATTGTAATTTTTGATTTATTTTCTCCAAATTATGTTCATGTTTATTTTTATAAGGCCGTTTTTTATGACACATATTTCGTTAAATGTTTATAGCTTCTAGGAAATTATTTTACCTTACTGAGCATCTGAGGTCACCCCTTTCTTATGTAATGTTTTCCCAAGATTCCAATAAGTGTATTATGATTTATATGCAGGTTTGTGCTTAGAGAATAATGGAATTATCAAAGCACTATCAATTTTGTATTTTATGAAATAAATTGTGCTGTAATTTTCATTTATGTAATATATTTTCCATGACTGATAAACTAATCGGTCCTATGGGACTGGATTATTTCTTATCAGGACAATGTATTAAAATAATGCACCAACTCTGGGCATCTGGGGTCGGGGTGTTACGTAGGTAAAACTCAAATCTTAATTAGATAATATTTAGAGTTGTACTCCATGAAATCTCAAAACATCATTAATATGTAATTAAGTAAGATTATCATGAAATAAATATTGTCTAATAGAGATAAAATGTTCTAGTTTCATAAATTGATAAATTGCAACTGAAATAATGATTCTCATATTAGATGTTATGATGATTCCAACAATGTAATACCCATCAATTTTTTTGTATTCATTACAGTATGATCAATGGTTGTAACATCCCCAACAATTCACTCTCTAATCATTAACTTACTAAAACACCAGTCAACAAGATACATACTTAGAGAAATCTATTTTCATGTTATCATACTAGAAATATTATTTCAGATCCCTATAAATATTTGTACTTCTAGGGCGAAAAAAAATGATGAACTATTTTCTTTATCCAACATCACTTTCTTCAACAATGTTATTGACCGGACAAATAATTGGTTCCCAAATATTTTTATTCTAGCAAGATTATACTTGAAGATAGTGATATTTCTCAAATCATTTTTTAATTCCATGTATTCCTTTCATTCCATCATAATCATATCATGGATGGATGGATCAACATTCATATTTTAATGATAATATTTGTCACAATTCTTTAATAATTAACAATATATCATTACAAAATCCATAAATAATTTTTTACTTTAATTCTTTAACAAAGATAACCAGCCTGGACGTTTTGACCCAGATCATAAGCATCCTAGTTTAGATTCCCATTTTGGTAATGTATTGAGCTGTAATAATAGTTTTTCAACTCTAATGATCTTGTCTGGATCCTATTAAACACATAATATATAAACATTTACGTCAAAAATTTATTATTTTTATATATATGATACATTTCACCATATAAATAATGCCTTAATATCTTTAATTAAAAATTGTGATTGCCTGCTATAAATTAAGAGTCGCGAAATTTTGTGCCTTAATTTGTAATCGGTGATAGGAATAAGTTATCAATATATAATTTTTCGTGTTGACACAACCATATAGCTTCATTAATGAATCACTCTATAACACATACCCTTAACCACTGTAGGTTATTTTATGTACATGCACATTGACTGAACATCTCTTCAGTTAATTGAAATTCACATAATAGTCAGGTTTCTATAATAACATGGCTAATTTCTAGGTGAATATGGTTAGTGGATATAATATTCCCTAGAAATATAACACAATGTGTTGGTATTATACATCCATCCCATGAAAACTATGATATCAGTTATCGTGTTTGGTATAGTCCATTATTTAATAACTTACAAATTTAAATATCCACTGATATACCATCCCCTGAAATATTATAACCATAGAATGTGGTTTATTTATTGTAAAAAATTATTCTTTGATAATATGGAATATAAATTTTATTTCCTTGAGGTCTTTATCACAATTCTTAAATTTTCTATATTGTCTTCAATAAACTTTTGGAATATTAAAATATCATATATAAATATTTCCAAAATTAGATCAATGTAATGTCTAAATACTCTATTCATTAAATCCATAACGATTGATGGGAATTGGTTAGTCTAAGTGTCATTAATATAAGTTCAAAAGGACCATACCTCATATAGAATGTTGTTTTTGTTATATCATCCTTATTAGCCCTTATCTAATGATATCTCAATTGAATATAAATTTTTTAAAAATATTAAGATCCTCATAATTTATCAATAAAATAATTAATATTAGGTAGAGAATATTTTTTCATAAAATTAATTTTGATTAATTTCTAGAAATCAATACAAAGACTCATTAAAACATCATTCCTATTAACAAAAATAACATCTTAACACCAAGAGAAAGAATTAATATAAATGAATCCATTATCATGATTCAATTAAGGTTACATCTTCAATTACTGTTGATTAAATGGGGATATTCTATATAGAGTTTCTAAAATAGGTGTAGAACCATGAATGAGATCAATAGAACAATAAAAATCAATATTCAAGAGATGTAAATGAATCCCTTTAGGAAATTTATTAATAAACTCCCATAAAATGGTATATCACAAATTTAGAGATTATCTCAAACCATCTCAGATAAATATCCATTATGAATAGGTAATAAAACACATATCATTATTATAATTTCAATATGGAGTTCTTAGGTATCCTCACATTGATATTCTATCATAGTTTTATCTATAAAATCGAATTTAATATCCCAAATAAAAGATTATGTGTTCAAGGGACATAATTTATTGATCATATACCAATGGAATAATAGTCACACTAAACAATGGAATCTTTTTTCACATGAATCTAACAAACCTAGGTTATTATCACTATTGAGAAATATCTTTTCCCATATAATAAATGTAATTTATTATAAAAATATTAATGTTTCAAAATATTCCCACGAACTTCTCATTTTCAAAACCAACTATATAGGATTTCTCAACATGGAATTACATACATTGCCTATGGGTATTGATTCCATTTATTCAATTATGTTTCATTAATAAATAATGTCACATGTATTGTTTGCTCATAATAATCATGAATACTGATCCATAATATAAAAACATTTATAACGGTAAAATTTCTCAAATAGCATTTTTGATTGTTATAATTATCATGTTAGATATATTCCTTTATATTCTTATTCCCATTGATTAAACTAAACATGTCTACGATAAAAATTATAAAAACCCTAAATAATGTGACATAGATTTGATGTATAAATTGTTACAATGGATTATGATATAAGGGATCTCATCCTAAAGGACCGATCAGTTTATTTTTCCTAATAAACTAGATATATACATGATTACTATATTTCATTGGAAGAATAATACATATCATAAGAAACATCATCACATCCTGGATATTATTCAGAATATACTTCTTTATATCATATGGAAGGGAAAAAATAATGTTTTAGAAAATATTCTCTGTAATTGTTTTATACAATATAAACTATTGTGATTAAAAATGTAATAAACCATAGGGAATGGTAAATAATTGAAAACAAATTCTATTTAATCAATAACATGTTCATGAAAATACATCTATGGGTAATATCATTACAGTAATCTCATGGGTAATAATATTTTAATTATAAAGGATGAATATTCTTAATGATAAATTTATTGAACTTGGATATCATGGAATATTTACAATCAAGGAGTTTTTGAATGGGAATTTCATCCATTTGGTTGATATACATTGAAACCCCATTTAATAATTAGGGTCAACATTTTTGTGAGATCTATTGATGCATTGATGGACAATCTATAACTGGTCCCCACCCATCAATGAAGGAATAATGATTTATTAATATATTTAGTAATCAAATTAATTCAGGATCAATATTCCTTTTTATTAAATTTTCATATAGAGTAAAACATAAATAATTTTAATATTTTCCTAGAAAAAAATTACATTTATAGTAAAATGATACAAATAAAAATGGAATAAATTTTTGAAAATAATCCAATCACAAAAACATTTAATATGTATATTTAAGATAAATGTAATGTATAATTGAAAATAATCACTTTAATGTGAAAGCGTCGAGAGAATGTTAATAACCTCAAAATTAATAAGACATAAATGACAAACATCAAATAAATTTAAATATAGGTTTTCAATAAATTTAATTTATTTTAATAATAAAGGATAATAGAATCAAAACAGTAACATAATATTTCATTAATCATATTTCATTGTAAAATAATCTAATTCATATAGAATAATCTAATGGTGTATAAATTTATTTTTCTGTAAAAATTCCATTCACATATTATAGGTTAAAAACAATACATTTTGATGTTTTTAGAAAAATAGAAAAGTAACCTTTTATAAAACATTATGAATATTTCATTAATGCTTCTTAAAATATAATTTATATCATTATATTCCTTTAGGTAATCATTTCAGTACATAAAATTTACTTTTCTAAAACATTTGTACAAAATATTAAAAAAAAGAAAAATATATTTGATCAAAATAGAAATAACATCATTATATTTTTTAAAACATTACTTTATATGATTCAAATAAAAAATATTTAAAATATTTTTTGAATATATGTAAAATATTTAAAATTTCAAATAATAAAAAAATTAGTTGTGTTTAGGAAGGATATATAATATTATTATTTCAATGAAAATAAAAATAGTACCAAAAATTGATGTTCTAAATAAATTATTACATCCATGGTAATATTTAATTTGCTACCCTTTGAAAGATTAAAAAGGAACTCAAAACATAATAATCAAAAAATATATATATTGATGTTAAATTAATAATTTTTTGGCATATGGACAAAAAAATATGTGCATGATTGAAAACAAATATCAACGACGATGAAATCGAGATGAAATCCATTTCCATAAGACTGAATTACCTAGGATGTGACCTATCCTCATGTATAATATATTTGTATTTAGTATATTTCAATTCAAGTGACATTTAAACACTTAGTAAATGATATAAGATGAACTTATAACATTTAGACCCTTATATATTAATATTTTTAAATCATTTTTTCAAGAGTTAAACATGATATTTTTTTTGAGAATTACTATTTAGATAAAATCAATATTTATTATGAATAAATAAATGAAGGAAATAAATAGATTGAAAAATATATGATAAAAATTTGTTTTTTTAATATTGGTTCTTTATTATTTATTATAATGTGTATAATTGTGTTTTTTAAATATTTTACATTATCTAATAGACCCATGTGGGTATGATTCAAATTCACATTAAATAAAGAAATCATATGTTTCCTTGGGATGGATGAATTGATAGAGACTTCAGGCACTGCTTTTGTGGGGTATAATGTAACTATTAACACTAATATTACTATACCCATATCATAATATAAGGGTGTTGGCAGGTCGTTTTACCAAAGGTATGTTATTGGTGTAACAAATATTTTTACCTAACAAGTATAATAATAATAAAGGGTCAATCCACAGGGAAAAATAAGTTACTCATGTATTTATTAATTAGTTTTTATCTTCTTCTTAGTAAAGTGTATTGAATTTTGATTCGATTTTGATATTTGGATAAAAAAATAATTGGTTTTATGTTTCTTTAGAAAATTACTTAAAAAATAAATGAAAATTCAAGGAAAGTGGTTTTGATAGAAATAAAGGGAGAAATGCATTGGAGTGGTGGATTCTTAAGAGGTTGTTTATTAGATGAAATTGCTTATGAAGTTTTGTGGTTCATGATAACCCAACAGTCTGGGTTTCAATTTGTAACACAATTTTCTGGGTTTGGTAAACATATGTTTAATGGTGAGGAAACTATCTTCTTGGTCTAATAGTCAGTGTTTCATTGTTCTTTATTTGGATTAGTCCATTTTGAGTCGACAAATACTTCCAATGATCATGAAATTATTCATTTTATATCTTCTTTTCAATCCTGGAAAATTCTGCCCTTGTTTTATCTAAGAATTTTCAGTGATAAGTTGAAGCGATTTAAGAAGAAGAATAATAATTTAAAAGAATAAACACATTCATAACAAAAAAAAATTACTACTCATCATCTTCCATAACCCCAACACACTAGGTTTTTAGTAACACATAGAAGGAAAGATAAAAATAGAACCCTCGATACCTAATGTCATCATCACAGAATCTTTGCGGAGAACGTGGTCTTCTGTAGAGTGGTGATGTAGTTGAATGGTGGTAGCAGAACAACATAGTTTCTTTCCTTCTAGCCTTCACCCCTTTCTCAGCTCTCTTTAATCGGAGTACAAGGCCTCTTTTTATAGAAAATAAAAGTACATGGAGTGTGGCCAAAGGATACATCGTGTACTTTTGTCAACTCCCTTCTGTCATTTTTTTTCTCCACTAGTGAGTAGCCTAACACACCGTCTTTGACTTGGAACACGGTTCTTCTTTGTTGGTGGATATACACGGCGTGTAGTGCCTCCATACATGGTGTGTAGAGCTGAAATACATGGCATGTTGTCTCATTTTTCCACCACTAACCACTTATATAAATGTTTACACTATGTGTATATGTGTACACGGCGTGTCCCCATCAGCCGACCACATGGGCATATAGACTTCTTCTCATCCGCCAACGACTTCTTAAAGGGCATACATGGAATGTATAAGTTGAACACGGTGGGTACCGACATCTGGTGACCTGGGAATGTACTTGGAAAAGTCACTTCGTGTCTGTGTCTGGATGTAAATGGCGTTTATATATGTACACGCCGCGTAGTTGAAAAGTTTCCTCATTTTTCCCCCGGTTTGTGTGTTCGGCCAAAAATCACCTGAAAATGGATAGGATCACCAAATTTAGTGTATTTTTCCACTAAATAGTATATATTTACTGAAATCTTGTTCTTATTTTCAATAGAGTACATGAAAATGTATACACAAATTAGGTGCATCGAACTCCCCCATAATTATTCATATGCTTGCCCTCAAGAAAATCTATACATATAATTAATATAATCTATATTTTAAAATGATGGAATTTACCTAATCATAAATGTAATTCATATAGTCATATAAGATAATTCAAAAAATATAGAAACACAATTACAATTCTAGAGATATTCGAGTCATTCCTCATATACAATTCTATAAACTACATTCATCCTCCTTTAAACAAATGTTTCAACCTTTAAAAAATATGCAAGCCACATGATTATCTACATCACCAATAATATACTCAACACTAAATATATTTTCAAGAGACAATCAGGTCTTGACTTACATATAAGTGATTTTCCCAATCAATGTAATTATCCAAGGATTACATGTTGTAATTTAAATTATATCAGTAATTATTTAAAGAACACAAGAACCAAAATAAGCATGTAACTCTTAAAAATGTCCCAATTTCTTATTTTTAATTTTAAATATTATTAAACAAAATGTATTCACATTTTTAAAATATATATTCCAAAAATGATGTCACCTATATGATGATAAGGGAGAAGACTAAGGTGGTCGAGAGATGCTCCCCCAAACATAAAATTGCACATGGTCAACCAAGTGCCACATAAACGGGAAGAAGGAAATGTGGAGACACAATAGTGGACTAGAATGAGGGGGAGTAATGAAGTAAGGAAGTCATGAAAGAAAAATAAAATGACAGAAAAAGAGAAAAAAATACACCACTCGTGTCTACGTGTCGAAAGACAGGAAGTGGTGGAGACGGATAGGCCAGAGCATGACAGAGTAACTGTGACGGTCGTGAAGAGATAATACTACAAGAATATATAGCATTCACTGGCACAATATATCACATATATATATATATATATATATATTGAAAAACATGTGACCAAAAACAAGTCAGGGGGTCGCCTAAAAAAGGCATCATCTAGTACAGAAGCAGCTGGGAGAGAAGTATTAGGAGCCATGGAAACTGGAGGCTCAAAATCTGCATGCGGAAGGGAAGTTGGAGAAGTCAGAGCCGAAGAAACTGGACATAGAATATGATGATCAATAGTGATCCCTGGACTAGTACCAGTAGTGGCAGCAGCTAGGCCCATTGTGGATAAGAGAACATAATTTGTGGCCTTGGTAGTAAATAGTGGTGGAGCTGTGGAAGATAGGCCAGGAGCCAAGGTAGGGGAATGTGTTGGGGGAAGTCTTATACCAAGACACTGAAGAAGAAGACACAACATCTACTCCAGTTAGTTCTGACATCGATCGAGACGAACAATGTGCTGCTCCATCGCAGCTAGGCGGAGGAAAAAAGAGAGATCGACCGAGGGTGAGGAGGTTGGGGTAGTAGAAGGAATTGAAAAATGAAGTTAAGAAGGAGGAGGGTTGGGTGGTGAAGCCGGAAGGTGTGGGGAAGGAGGAGATGGTGCATCGATGGGGGAAAGAATGTAAGTAGGTTGCCAAGGTGGTTTTCAGGCAAGGACGTAAGAACCCACTGCTTCCGGACCAATCCCATGTGAATAATAATGAGAAATTCCATCTTTTGGGGTGAATCTTTCCTATCATGGGGAAGATAAGGCTCAAAAACCCTGAGGTGGTGGGCAAGGTGGGTAATGTAAAACCCACCGTACAGGTTTCTTTGACGGCCATTAGACATGGCGTGGAAATATGATTTTGCAAGGTGAAGTATATCCGTGTATTAATGCCAGATGACACAGGTGAGGAGCTCCATGTCACTATCGGTAATGAACCCCATATACTCATGGAGGGGAAAAGAATGATTCTAAAGCACCTATGGGTGAACCAGAGTATAGGATCTGTAATAAAAGTACTCTTTTGGGAAGTGGGGTTATATCAGTGGTCAAGCCTAGTGATCTCTGGCCATATGACAATGAGCTTAGAGCGATCAGGGTGGGTCAGGGTGGAGAAAAGTGGTGGGGTAATGGTATGAGGATAGAAACTTCCCCCTCTACCATGCTCAACCATAGTAAGGGAAACAGGACGACCACCGAGATTGAAGTGGACTGCTAGGAATGCATCGTCAGGCGTCTCCCAGTACTCATTTCTGTCGAACTCTAAAGAAGAAGAAAACTCCATAAAAAAATCTTTGAAAATAGGAGCATGGATCAGGAAGATCGTGAGTAACGGAGTGTGCCTGAGGAGATCCTCTAACACTCCCCAAATTCCCACCTGCTGAGGGACGCTACTATCTAGATTGAGGCTGCGGAACGTGATCGGGTGGTGAGAGAAATGCTAGTCTCTATCTTGTGCCCAGTCAGTGGTGGGTAACACCATGAAAGTGTATAGAACACATGCAGGGCCTGACCCTGGTGGAGGTGTAGCAGCGGATGTCTCTAAAGGCATAATGGTTGTAGAAGATGAAGGCTCTTAGGTTGGGCTGGCTGATTATGGACTAGCTACGAATGAGGAGAGCTCAGGTGGAGTGGCAGCTAGTGGGGAAGAAAGGGTGTTTCTCATAGGGTCTGTGCTAGATGGTGGAGGTGTGGTAGTACTAGGACCTGCCTCTGCAGAAAAAGAGGGGGGTGGAAAGACTGCCAGCGGAGTAGGCAAGTAAACCGGAGAGTTTGGAAATGTAGTGTCGTGGGTCAGAGTCGGATCTGACGAAAAATGGGCCTCTCTCCTTCAGTGGCGGAGGCGGGCCACTTCCCACATTAATGGTCTATGTCGGCCATAACCTGAAAAATAAAGAGAAAAACAAACAATGAGAAAATGAAAAGAAAAAGGAAAAGAAGAAAATTTATGAAAATTGAAAAATAAAAAAATTTCCACAATGTGTGTATCCAAAGTAGGTGATGTGTAGTGAAAGAGGGTCAGCATCTCGTGTTCATTGGATAGACACAATGATTGAACATGAAATTGTTCAGGGAAGGAAACATGACGTGTACCAAACATACGTTCCATGTTCAGACAAAGTGGTCCTTGTCATGTGTTGGCAAAGACACGGCCACTATTTAAGCAGTTCGAACAATACAGGACACATCGTGGAAGAGGACTAGAGGACGTGTTCAAGATCAAAGGTTAAATGGTTGTTTGAATTACTAGATATGGGCTGGCCGAAAGAAATTGAATACACAGCGTGTACCTAACAAACAAGATATGTACGTTAACATGTTGTGTGAAGCCATTAAAAAAAGGTACCCGGGCATGATAGGGGTTGGTACACGGTGTGTACCGAACATACACACCATGTATTTTCTAATCGCGGAGCATTTAGTGTGTCGCCATGTACAAAAGTATATGATGTGTGTTATTCAAATCATGCTCATGTATCACAGATGCCGAATGGTCGGTTGATCCACAAATGACCTTAAACTCTTATTAAAACATGAAATAAAAGGTGTAGAACGGTGTACCTAGACTGAGGATCACAATTTAGTAAAAATCATAAGGTAAAAATCCCTAAATCAGTCGATTTTGTAGTGGGGAAACTGGGTGTCGTATGGGGGAAGAAACAGAGAGAGGGTAGGGTTTTGCATGACATGGGCAGAATCCGGGTTTTCCACGACTTGTATAGCCAAGGTACATGGTGTGTATAATAGACTACATGCTGTGTATCCCTTTTGTTAAAAAATATATATAATTATTATAATAAACTATATAATAATTAATATTAATAATTAAAAAAATAGAAATATTGATACATACATAATTTAATAAAAATAAAACTATATACGTAATGTATCGGGAAATACATAATTTGTGTTCTAAAATTAGAAAAATAGAAGTAAAGCCCTGCGTCTTCTGATTGGGGAGAGGTTTGAACCAGCGATCAGCCATTCAGAACAGAAGCCCTCAACCACTAAAGAAAAGGTTTTACTACTACTCATATTTATTATTTATAAATATTTAATGTATACGTCCTATACTACATGGGATGAAGGAAATGCATGGATTGTGGTTTTTAAATGTATAAAAAGTGATGATGCATACAGATTAGCCTGGTTCGAACCCTGGTCTTTTTGATCCATGGATGAGACTCTGCCAATCTGCCAACATCACCCTCATGAAGTAATTTATGTTGAAGTTTTTTTCAATTTAGTAATTAAAAACATGGAACACACGACGTATTTCTAAATACTCATCATGTGGTTTTATTAAAATGAAAAATTATGGAAATGGGGCGGTTTTCTTGATTCTTGCCCAAGCCTTTTTGAACCGGGATTTGTCCCTTGCCAACCGATCCATCCCCATAATGGGTTCTATTATAAGATAATATATATGTGATTTGAAAAATACCACACATGGAATGTATGAAAACAAGAAGATAAAAAAGGTGGAACCTCATGCTGATGGTAGGTCGAGAGGGATTTGAATAGGTTATGGATCAGATAAACTCCAATGACCTTACCATAGGCACCAACATCATCCCTATTTATTGGTTAGTTAAACTATATATTTATAATAGTTAGAAGATAAATGAAAAATATGTACATGCCAGGTAGATAAGTGGAACAACACTTTTATCTTTTGTGTTTCCTCCCCTAAAGAGCCATTGTTTTTAGGTCGTTGGAATGAATGAATTAACTATGCTTTTACCTAAGATGTATAATGGACAGTGTTCCCACTTTGTCCTTCATGTGATGGTAAATCTTCAAACATTTTCCATTCACATTGAATGGTTGACCATCCTCTCCAAACATTTCAATCGCTCCATGATGGAATACTCATATGACGTGGAATGGTTTCGACCATATTGACTTTAAATTTCCTGTAAATAATTGAAGGTAAGAGTTAAAATGGAGTATGTCATCACTAGGTATGAAGTATTTTCGTGAAATTATATAGTCGTGAATTTATTTTTTCTTATCCTTATACAACATGGTGTTCTCATACGACTTTAATCTAATTTAGTCATGTTCTGATAGTTAGAAGATACGCTTCTCTTCAGCTCAATTTAGATAAAAATTTAGGGCATTGACGGCCCAATAGGCTTTCTGTTCTAACTCCACTAGCATATGGCATGGATTTCCATAGATGAGGCAGAATGGGTACATACCTAATGTTGCTTTGAATGCAGTCTGATATGCCCAAAAAGAATTATTTGGCTTCTTGGACCAGTCTTTCCTCAAAGTGTCTATAATTTTCTCCAAGATCTTCTTGAGCTCACAGTTGGAGAGCTCTACTTGTCCACTAGACTGTGGATAATATAGTGTCCCCATATGATGCTTCACTCTGTACATTGATAGTATTCCTCTCATCAGTTTCTTGTCAATGTGGGTCCCTCTATCACTGATTAGTACTCGGGGAACTCTGAAACTCTTGAAAATATGTTTCATTGACAAGATCATGACTACCTTGGCTGTGTTGTGTGTTGTAGGAGTGGCTTCAACACACTTGGAGACGTAGTCTATGCAGACTAGGATGTATGTGTTCTCGAAATATGGGAGAAATGGTCCCATGAAATCTATGCTCCCGACGTTGAAAATCTTGACCTCCGGGATGGGTTGCTGGGGAATCTCATCTCTATGTCCCACATTACCAGTTCTCTAGAACTAATCACAATAGGAAACAAAGGCCAAATCATTTTTATGCATGATGGGCTAGAGAAACCCAGACAGCCGGATCTTTGATATCGTACGGGAAGGCCCATGATGTCCTCCAACTATTGTGGCAAGAAAGAATTATTAGATGCCAAGAACCTCATTCTCCGAGATGCAATGGAGGATCACCCCATTTTCACAGGATCTGAATAGCAGAGGATATTCCCTTAAGTACCTCTTCACATCATAGAAAAATATCATCCTTTGTTGGAAGGAGGGATCGGGGTGAACAACAATTGTAACAAAAAAAATAGCAATATCATCATACCATGGTCTATGTGTTCAGTTGATTGAAAATAGGTTCTCATCTGGGAAATCCTCCATGATTTGTCGATCTTTCTGCTTCTCCAAATGAGGCAGCTTCAGGCGGGAGAGATGATCAGCAACAAAGTTCTCAGTCCCATTTTTTCTCAGATATCCAGATCAAATTCTTGTAAGAGGAGTACCCATCAGATCAGTCGTGGCATTGCATATTTCTTGTTCAGTAGGTTCTTTAGTGCTGATTGGTCAGTATAAACAATAAAATTAGACAAAACTTAGTTACAATGGAATCTGTCAAATTCAAAAACCACGGAAAGCATCTCCTTTTCTATGGTGGTGTAGTTTATCTATTCCATGTTTAGCATCATTATGGTATAATGTATAGGTCAAAAAATCTGGTCAAGCTACTGGACCAAGACTTCTCCTACTGCGTTGTTGCTGGAATAACACATTACATCAAATTGGTTCTCCTAGTTGGGAGAAATCATCTCTAAAGCTTCCACAAGTCACTACTTCAGGTTCTCAAAAGATGTGGTGCAAGGGTCATCGTACTCGAATATTGATTCCTTGGATAGAAGATTTGTGAGGGGATGTGCTATTTTTTGAGTAGTCATGGACAAACCACCTGTAAAAACATTCATTCCCCAGGAAGCTATGGATGGTTGTGACAGAAGTCGGAGTAGGAAGTCGTGAGATGACTTCTATCATAGTTGTGTCCACCTCTATCCCCATTCCTAAGATTCTGTGGCCAAGTATAATGCCACTTTGAACCATGAAATGACACTTCTTTCAGTCCAAAACTAGTTTAGTGTTTTCACATCATTATAGAACTAGCTCCAGGTGACGCAAACATGTGGGGAATGATTTTCCATAAATGGAATAATCATCCATGAATACTTCTAGGATCTATTCCACCTTGTCATCGATTATAGCTAGCATACAACATTGAAAGGTGGTAGGGGCGTTGCACATTCCAAAGGACATCCTTCGGTAAGAAAACATACCACAGGGGCAGGTAAATGTGATTTTCTCCTAATCCTATGGAGGAATGGAAATCTGTTTGTTGTTGGAATATCCATCAAGGAAGTAATAAATATTGTGTGTTGCGATTTTCCCTAGAATCTGATCGACGAAAAGTAGGGAAAATTATCCTTCTTTATAGAGTCATTCAGTTTCTGGTAGTCCACACAGACTCTGTAACCCGTTACACTGCATGTGGAGATGACCTCATTTTTTTCATTTGAAATCTCAATGATACCCTCTAAATGGGTACTACTTATAGGGGACTCACCCACATACTATTTGATATGGGATAAATGATTCCTTCATCAAAAAACTTAATTACCTTGTTCATTAAAACTTATTTCCTGGGGGGATTCAGGCATCACTGTGGTTGCTGAGATAACTTCCCTCTTTCAATAAACACCTAGTGGGTGCAAATGGTATGGATGATGCCCTTCAAATATATAATTATCAACTCAATAGTGTGCTTCCATTGTTTCAAAACATGCCTAAGTTCATCTTCTTGCTCCTATGATAGTTCTTCACTAATTATGATAGGAAATGATCGATGGTCTTCTAAATACCTGTACAATAGAGAAGACGGAAGAGGGTTCAGTTCTAGTAGAGGTTACTTTAGAATCGATTGTACAAGGGGTTTTACCTTTTCTCACTCTAGTATATCGGGTATAACTGCACGTTTTCTATAGTGGCAACCCTGGCTTTCTAGGAATTATTGATGATGGTGCTTCATCCACTAGAATATCTTGAATAATAATGTTATCTGAGGTAAAAGAACATACCTGATCAACCTCTACACTAGTCAAATGATCATCCAAGGTGTCCAATGTATATGAGTCCCAATTTTATGACAAGGATTCATGATTTATGGCCTTGAAGAAATTTTTGGAGAATCCCTTGTCTCCTACCTAGAAATCATCTCCCCATGGTGCACGTCGATCAGTACCTTCCTAGTGGCCAAGAAAGTCCTTCCTAGTATGAGAGGTGCCTCCTGATCTTCCTCCATGTCGAAGATGATGAAATATGTGGGGAGGATTAACCTACCCACCATGACCATCTTGTCTTCTAGTAGCCCCTTCAGATGTTTAATGGTTCAATCATCGAGTTGAATGAATACTCGGGTAGGCTTGAAATCATTGAGCCATATCTTCTTGAAAAATCTAAGGGGAATGAGGTTCACACAGGCCTTTTTGTCACAGAGGGCCTTCCCAAACTCACATGGTAAAATACTACATGGAATAGTGAAGCTACCTAGATCCTGGGGTTTGGGAGGAGTCGAATGTTGGACAACTATCGAACACTCCTTAGTCAGGGAAATGGTGCAGAAATCCTCCATATTTCATTTTTGGAATGCATTTCCTTCTTGAATTTCACATAATAAAACATCTCTGTTAGTGCCTCTATAAATGAAATATTTATGTGCATATTTTTGAACATGCCCATGAATTTTCCAAAATCGTGGTCCAACTTTCTCTGCTTCATTCTCTCTGGGAAGGATAAGGTCGGATCAAAGGGTTTTACAACCTTCATTTCTTTATTATGCGAGGCCACCTTCGGTGGGATTTTAGATGTATAGGGGTATGTATCTGTACCTTATTGGTCAACAAGCGTGTAGGTGCAGCTGGTTGTGCTGGTTCCTTTTGTTGTATCTCTATTCCACTCCGTAGTGTTACGGCATGGGCCTCCTCCCTAGGGTTTTTCTCAATGATACTCGGTAGTATACTAGGTTTACATCTTGAGAATTGGTTTTCCAACTGGTCAATTTGGTTCTACTAGACTCGAATAGAAGCCTCTTTATTTTGGAATATAGTCTCAGTAGTAGATATAAATTTGGTAATGAGATCCTCTATCCTTGAGGTGTCCTCCAGTTGATGTGGATGTTGAGATGGTGGAGGTGGTGGATGTCACGGCTGCTGCAGGTGAGAGTTCTGATACCCATTTGGTTGATAATACCCCTATTGAGGTTGTTTCTACCTTGGGTACTAGTTTTGATAAGGAGGATGGTTGTAGTCGGGCGATCACTGGTGTGGAAGATTTTTCTGTTTTTGGCCCTAATTAGTGAATTTTTTATCCCAACATGATGGGTTCTAGTGCTGCCGGTACTAGTTTGGCCCCCAATTTTGTACAATATAACTCACATAACTCATAGAAGGACCTATAGCTAAACCTGGTCATTCTCCCATGATGTGGTTATCACCACATTCGCTACACGTAGGATGGTTTTCCGCATGTACATGGGACATGCTCTTCAGATTGAGTGCATCGTTCTTTTTAGAAAAAGTGTCTAACTTGGAAAATAGCATAGTATTATAATCAATGTTATTAGTAGCACATTTCTATGATCCCCACTCAGAATTCCACTGGATGTTGTTGGCATACACGTCTTCCAATAGTTTGAAAAGCTCTTCGGGTGATTTTTTCATTGTTGTACCTCCAACAACAGCATCGACCATGGACTTTGTATTCATTATCATCCCTCTATAAAATGATTGGACATGCATTTGATGTGGTGGTCCGTAGTGTGGGAATTTCCACAACATCTCCTTGAAGCGCTCCCATGATTCATATAATGACTCTAAGTCGTGCTGCTGGAAGTTGTGAATTTAGTTCCACAGAGTCACCTTCTTCGAAGGTGGGAAGTATTTAGACATGAACGCCTAAGATAACTCCTTCCAGGTGATGATAGATTATTATGGAAAGCCGTTTATCTAGTCTTTCACCTTATCAATTAGAGATAATGGGAATAGGCGAAGACAAATATTTTCTGTGGACACTCCATGATAGTGAAACGTGTCGCAGCTCCCCAGAAAATTAGAGAGATGGGCATTGGGATCCTTGATGGGAAAGCTACCAAATTTAATGGTGTTTTAAATCACCTACATGATATCATGCTTGATCTCTAAGTGTAGGTCTTGAAATGGTGGACAAAAAATACTCGTGTCAGCTCCATGGATAGATGGAAGGTCGTACTCCATGAGAGTACGACGTGGAGGTGGATGCCGATGGAGTGGAGCTGGCATGTACTTTTGTTCTTAAGGGGCATAATACAACCCTTGACTTAGCTATTAAAATTGAATCTGCCTCTGTTGGAATTTTTGGAGCTACTACGGGCCATAGCCTGGAGAAAGTAGAGTTTTCTTGTTCCTGTTGTCATCTAGACCTAACTGTTGTCCACCTCCTTGGACAACAGCTAGATTTCCTTCCTTGTTCTTCGCCATAGGAGTTTTTTGGTTGTGCTCGGACATATGTTTTCATTTTCACGTCAGGAGAGTCCATTTGATCTCTGTATCATGTGGGAAAACCCTGAAGATTCGACGTTCTTAGAACAAGTGAAATAGCTGCTCGTACACCTATAGACTTGTGGAAGGTGAAACACACCAAGCGTAAATGATGAAAATAAAAGATAAATAGAAATGATATTAGAACATGAATTTATAGGAATTTATAATTTTTATTTATACTGAAATATGATAAAAACTAAATTAAAACAAGGAAAAAATTAACTTCTGTTTTCCCTGGCAACTACACCAAAATTTTGAAGGTTGTTTTACTGAAGGAATGTTATCGGTGTACCAAATTGTTTTTACCCTAACTAATATAGTAATAGTAAGGGGTTGATCGACATGAAAAAATATTTTATTCTTGTCTTTCTTAATTAGTTTTTATCTTTGCCTTAGTGAAGTGTATTGAATTTAGAGTCAATTTTGATGTTTGGATAAAAAGAATGATTGGTTTTACGTTTCATTAGCAAATTACTTTACAAATAAATTAAAACTCATAGAAATTGGTTTTGATTAAAATAATGAGAGAAATGCATTGGGGATGTGGATTCTTAGGAGGTTTTTTATTAGATGGAATTTATTATGAAGTTGTGTTGTCCATGGTAACCCAACACTAAGGGCTTCAATTTGTTGCACAGTTTCCTTGGTCTGGTAAACATAAGTTTAGAGCTGAGGAAACAAACTATTTGGTCCAGTAGTCAGTGTTTCATACTTAATTATTTGGATTAGTTAATTTTTAGTTATAAAATACTTCTAATGTTCATGATATTATTCATCGTTATTATTCTTTTGAATCCCTTAAAATTTTTCCTTTGGTCTGGCTCAGAAGTTTCTGTAAAAAGATGAATTTATTTAAGAAGAATAAGAAGAAGTTTAAATAACAAACACATTCATAACAACTAATCTAAATTACAACTCATCATCTTTGACAACCCCACCACACTGGTGTTTTAGTAACACAAATAAAGAGTGATAAAAATTGAACCCTTGATACCAGTTGAGATCATCCTAGAAACATCGAGTAGAACATGGCTCTTCGATAGAATGGTGAAGTAGTTGAATGGTGGTAGCATGGTAGCAGAGCATCTTTCCTTTGGAACTTCACCCCTTTCACCAAAATAATGAATAGGAAGCCAAGGCCTCTATTTACTGAAAATAATAGTACAATGTGTGTGGTGAAAGGACACACCTTGTACTTCTGTCAACGTTCTTTTGTCATTGTTTTCTTCACCGGTGTGTAGCCTAACACACAGTCTTTAATTTGGAACATGGTATCGCCTGGTAGGGGGATTTTCACGGCCTGTAGCTCCACCATACATGGAGAGTAGTATCATTTTTTGGTCACCAACCTCTTCTATAATGGTTCACACGACGTGTATATGTGTACACCGCGTGTCCCCATCTTCCGGCCACATGGGTGTGTGGACTTCTTCTCATCTGCCAACGCCTTCTAGAAGGGTATACACGGAGTGTATATGATGAACATGGCATGCACCGGCTTCTAATTTCTTGGCCATGTACTTGTACAAGTACAAATGTGTCTATGTTTGAATGTATAGGACGTGTAAATAAGTATAGGCCGTGTAATTGTAAATTATCCTCAGTTTTCCCCCGATTTGTGTGTCCGGCCCGAAATTACCTGAAAATGAACAAGATCACCAAATTCAGAGTATTTGTTCGCTAAATAGTAGATATTTACTGAAATAATATTCCTATCGTCAATATAGTACATGAAAATATCTACACAAATCTGGTTCATCTGGTGTTGAGGATATTCCTTAATTGTATATGTGCTAAAAACATTGATGATAATCTTATCTCTAAAAAAAGTACATTCATTTATCATTTATTTCTAAAGGTAACATTACCAAAATGGCACTCATATAATAAATTTTATATATATTTCAATATTTGTAATTCATTATATTATTTTCTCTATGATTCATTATATCGGGTTATACGACCCTTTAAAAGGTAGGATAGTGGGTTGTGAATCCTAATCAAAATTCAAGAATCAAGTTATTCCTTGACAATAAAAAGGAATGGGATTTGGTTGTTCCTTGTATTATAAAAAATAATTTTTTGGCTACTAACCCCACATAAAAATATAGTTTTATGGTGGTTCCTTCATGTGTGGGAAAGGTGAGGTGATTGGGATAATCCACAATGTGTGCAAATGCTATCATATTGGGTTGTGACACAAGGGGTTAAAAAGATAGTTTTATGACGGGCCTGTTATCCCTTAAAAATAGATATATTCCATTATAAAGGGTGTCATATCTCTCATTTTGTGAGAGGTGTGAAATGTTTTTTATGAAAATTTATATTCAAACAACAACAAAAATGATTATGTCTATTTATCTTTTTTTATATTATAAAATTATATATTTGATTTATGATTAAAATAATTTTAAAATTCCATTTCACCCCAATTATCAGTATTCATCAATTATCATTATGAACAAAATGAAATTAACAAAATATAATATTGACAAATTATTTCTAGTTTTGAATGAGTTTTATTGAAATAAGAATGACAAAAAAACTATTTTGAAAAGTTATTTTCTTATAAGAAGATATTTTGTTAATATTGTATAATTCTAATTAAATGGTAAATTCTTAAATATTAAGATATAAATTTGTAAAATTATTAATAATTTATAGATTCATCCTGATAATTTTATATTATGGTATTTTTTCCATTTTCCTAAAAGGAATGGTTTTAAGTGAACAGTGAAAAATTATTTTTTTATAAATACTATGATTGTTTTTGCATTATTAGGATATTTTTATTTAATGGGAATTAATGAAACACATTAATATAAAAAAATTTATTTTATAAGAAATATTATAAATTTAAAAATATTTATTTTTTTAATAATCCTTTGTTTGATATTTTAATACAGAATGTACAGTATTCTATAAAAAAATTCAATATGTTAATTATTTTTAGCATTAAAGATAACTATTTTCAATTTTAGAAGTTGAATATTATAAAATATATTTCAAATATGTAATAATAAGGTCCATATTTAGCTATATGGTCCATTTTATGTTTAGGAATAATAAATCAATTACAAATATAAAAATTAGTTACCTTGATAGATGACAAGAGGTTAAAAGGGTTAATGAAGGGTGTAAATGGATTAAAAATTGTAAATAATGTTACTAATTGATTATTTAATGTTTCTCATCACCCAAAAATATCTCATATCCATTATAAAACATTTTTGATAATTCATTATTAGGGTAACATGTTATCTTTTTATATTAAGATGAAATATTCAAAAGAATGTAATTCTCACCACATATAAATGGTTTCTTCCACGACCCCTTTAAGTCAACTAAAAATATCAATTTCCTCCTAAAAATATTCCCAATTTTCCTTTCCCTATATGTTTTTTCCACATTATTCATATTTTTGACAAATTATGCTTTCATAAGTCCACCATTTCCATGGAATCTTCCATGGGATGCTTAGAGTTATCAATATGATTACTAAATTTTCCATAGCATTATTTCTTTTCTATAATTACCATTAAAATTTATGTTTCCTAACCATATATGATGAAATAATTATTTATATATTTTTTAATGTTTTTATTATTGTATAATAATCATTATCCACCATTCCCTATTTCTATTTATTAAAACAATGATATTATTCATGGGTTTTTGATTACTAACACCTCCATGTTGTAACATATCACATTTTTTCATATGTATTAATCATTATTTGTTAAAAATATTAATATATTATTAAAAAACCAAAAAATAAAAAAATATTATCAATATTTATTATAATAATTATATTAATTTATGATAAACCACATTTACAACTATGATAATTCAACTTTTATTATATGTTCAGGTTCGGGTTATTTATCAAACTACATGAACCCATTTCTAAAACAATATCATTGATGACTATGACAATAAAATTAATGATAATAAATGAAATAAATAATTAAATAATAATATTATATTCATTTTAGAATGCTTATATTAATATTAATCACAATAATTATGATTCCAATATCCATTACTTAAAAATCGAAAAAACATGCTCATCATTGATTTTACAGTTGAGGATCTTAAAAAATAACTAATATAAAAAAATTATAACATTATAAATATTTATAATGAATCAATTTATGTACCTGGTATTATGTGAAATTGGAGATCATTGGTAGAAGAATGTATAACATCAATGATATTAGGAAACTAGTTCAAAAGTCTCAATATTACACAAATCAAATTTCTAAAATAGATAAGAGCATGATACTATATATATATAATATAATTAAAAATAAATTATATAAATGTTTTTATATGTGGATAACATCATGAAATAGGTTATTATTATATCCATTATTCTCATATATAAAATTAATATATTTATTGAAAATGAATAACTAAGGAAAGATATTCTTCACATTGAATTAAATTTCTTGAGATATAATATTCATTATTCCCCATGATATCTATAAGATTGCTTAATTACTACATAATGAATTTAATATTCTATATTATTGTTATTTATGGGATTTTAAATTTCCCCTAAACTCATATTTTATCAAAAGTGTTTCTATGATGTGAAATCGAACCTATCTCTTGTTTTCAATCAAGAACCTGCCTCTTCCATGTTTGTATTCAATAGATTACATTGAATGTATCTTTATCTATACCTAATAATTGATTTAAAATTATTTAATATATTATTTACTTTCGCAAAAAGGTGATGAAATTTTTTACATTTTATGTGTGGGTTATTTTTATCAATATCTGAAAAAAGTTTGATTTTAATATTTTCTATATGAATATATATTTTCAATATTATTTTTTTATCTGAAACACTACTCATATTATTACATGATTTATAAAATAAATTCTAATCCACATTTTTAAAATATAATTCAATTTAAATGAATAACATTAAAAGGTTACGGATATTTCCTTTTAAAAAATTTATTATTTAATGCTTCTAAAAATTATTTTTCACCAATAACAACATATGTTTTCTTATTTCATACCTGATAAAGGATATAATTCCTATATTACCATCCATTTTTTAGATGGATCATGAAATATCCTAATCTATCATATGATTAATACATAACTTCTTTTTTTCATTCCAATCATTTTATTATGAAATGTCATAACATTTCATGTCATTTATTTCTTATATTAATACCCTGATTTTAATTTATATTAAAAAATAGTTTTTAAATATAATTCATAATTCTATTGATTGGAGAAATTATAAAGTAAATTGTATAACCATCATCTATACAATGTAAATACAATATATATCATTAAATTTTTTCTACCATGAATTTTATTTAGTATTATTGGATACCCATTCATATATCAGGGTTTTATCTTGTTTATTGATAGAATTCAGTATTTCTAAATTTATATTTTGTTTTGAAAGATATAAAAAAAAATTTATTCCATAGTTTCTTTAAGATATTTTTTTATTGAATTCATATGGTATTCAAATGTATGGATGATTACGGCTGGGTCCTCTGTAACCATGTAATATATTGGGTAATGATTTATATATCCTGAGATAATATATCACACACATACATTGATTTTCTCACAAGATAAAATGGTTTACATTCAAGGATTTATTCTCATTGTCTTTTATTCTTATGTTTCTTTAATAGTGTTATGTTTGTTCTTATAATTATGTTAGGCTCTAATATCTAATTTTCATTTACTCGTGTTTACTCCGTCTCCTAATTCATTTTTTATATCCTAACATACCATATGTCATGACTCTTTATTTATGATCAAATATTTTTTAGTATGACTTTATTATGTAGAATCAATATACTAATTTTCTCATCTTATGCTAAAATATGATCATTGACACTTATCTCTTAGGATTACCCTAATTTATTGTTTGATCTCGCCCCTTTTTTATGATTTTATTTCACTAAGATATGTTGATAAGTAATACCTATGAAATATCTGTAATAATATCTTTTTTATAGATATAATGACATATGATCAAGATATTTATTGAAGTAGAAATTTTTATATATAGTATGAAAAAATTACATTATCTAAAAAATTCATGGGTTTTTTAGTTTATGATTTTTCTTAATTAAATAAAACATCAAAACTAAAACATTATGGTAATGTATTGTAATCTATTATTTTATTTATTTCATGTAATTATGATATAGTTATCTAAAATATTTCATACTATAATGTTTGGATTTACCATTAACACATGGAAAACCAACATTTAGATATAAACTATACATATCATGCTAGTAACAATATATATATCCTTACCTATAGAATATTATTTTTCATTAGAATTGTAAACCACGGTGAGGATATAGTACAAGGAGTTTACCTTGATTATTGTATCAAAAGTGTGGTGGAAATATGGTTTGTTAGACCATAAAGGCCTTCTAGAAATTCAATTTTGTAAAATTAATCAAATGCACCACCTTATTTAATACAATTCTATTCAATATTTCTCATCATATTATATAGATGAACTAGAGGAGATTCCATAGGTGTTATTTCCATAATTTTTCCATGTCTCTAATAAATTTACCTATATCTAGGATGTGGATTACAAAGGAGTGGTCCCCTTTTTATATTTTATCTCCTTCCACCTAATATATTGTTTTGGCTTCATCAACACTCATTATAATTAATGGAATTTCTTGTCAACCCTTGGGCTTTAGGTTTCAAATTCCATTATATTTTTCTATCCAAGGACTATATAGGCTATTTATTTTCATAATTGTTAATATACTAATGAACGTGTGTGGTTTTATATAATTTTATATTTATTATTTTATTGAATTATCTTATTTATAATGTTATTAGATTATTTAGTTTTCTAAATTCATCTTTTATCGAGGTAAAAATATGTTTGAACCAATTTTTTATCATAGAGAATGATTCCAATGATCTCTAAAATTGTAATAAAGGTGTTTTAAATGGTTTTATAGTTATTTAATTCTGATTTAAATATCGATTTCTGTAAAATGTTTGTGTAAGTTATTTTGACATAATTTTAGTAGTAATTTGAGAATGTAAATGATATTTGACACCTATATGATTTCAAAGAGAATCCCTCTTGTATGAAAAAATTTTTAACGGTGTTTTTTAAAATATTTAAATGCGTTTGAGACAAACTATTATTTCTTGGTATTTCTGTGATTTTTGAAAGGATTGTGATATTTTTGAAATGATGTCCAATATATATTTCCATGGTTCAGTATTAAATAAATTATAATATTACATTACATTAAATGATGATTTATATGGGTAGTTTTGTTCTTTATAAGAGGTCTTTATTAATGTTTGAGATACCATGTCGTTTGCTAAAATTGGTTTGAAGTCTGTATTGTTTTGAAATGTTTCCCTATATGGGATGAATTGTTTATGCATTTGAGTAGTAATTCTTCTTGAGAAGGTGTTAGAGGTGTGATGAGAATAATTTGTTACGATTTATAATAGAAAAATTTATTAATCCTAGGACTCATATATTTTTTTCACATCTACATAGATAATTTTTTTAGAACCCTAGGTGGCCTAAAGATAGTTATTAATTCAATTTATTCTATTATAGATTATAGAACTAGATAGAGACTCTTAGTGTTAATCAGGTCAGGTTATGGGTGTTCCCCTATGGAGAGCAGTGTGATTTATTTGGGATGTTACTTCATTAAGATAAAAACATAGTATTATAGTTGATTGAACATATATATTTCTAGGAGAGTGTCATATTAGAACCCTACTAGTTACCTTGTATTCTCAGTTATTGTTATAGATTTTATATAGTGTAATTAAATGTTAAAAATATATCTAAACCCTTATTATTTTTTGAATTTGTAACACCATTATTACATTTATTGTTATTTTTCATAATGATTATCTAATATCATTATGAAATATTTAATTTATCTTGATTCAATAAAAGTATTGTTAACATTATAATTCGTTTCCAATAATATATAGGAAATGATTATTAAAAATTAATTGAGAAATATTTATTTGTGTGAAATTTTGAGGGAGTATTTGTTATGTTGAAAAATATTTGTTCAGTATTGAAATTAACCAAAAAAATAAACTTTTAGATTTATAAATGTTATAATTCCAAATAGTTACTCAACATTATTCTTGATTATTTATTAAAATATACCTTTTATAAGGTTCATTAATTAGATGAAGAATCTACAAACTCATTATTTCATCCCTAGAATTCTTGGAATCCTCATTTCTCTTTGATTTACCGATGGTGGATTAGTTATCTAATAACCAACATTTAGTTGACTATGTAAATAGGATTCCCTTTAAATTATTGTTTATGTAGGAATAAGGGATTCTATTGTACATGTTTCACACTATCCTCTCACTAAAATAAATTTACAGGATAATATAATCTCATCTTGTCATAATTACCCTTGTGTGTACAACATATTTTAGTTTAATTTATATTTTATAGACCATCGATTTAAATTTTAATTATTATTATACAAATATGAAAATATGCGTTTGTTTCACTTGTTTATCACTTAGAACACAGTGATTTTAATGAAAATTGTTAATATATTGGGTCATTTCCTAATAATAGATAGTAGGGAACCATTAATCATCTGTCCTATTTCACCTTATTGACGTGCCTATTTTTAACTATTTAATCCATTAAGGGAATATATTTTTATTTTTATTTAAGGGGGTCATATTTTTAGGAATCATGTATTCTTCGAGTCCTAGGATGATTTCATTCTTTGGGAAATCTATTGGGACGTGCCCAATAAACATAATGTTATGTTTTTATGCATGGAAATACATAATATTTTCCTGCTAATAAGGATTCTATATATAATGTAATGTTCCCTTATACTCATTACAAGACTAAAATTTCCATGATTAGTATATATTATACAAATGAATTTATGTAATAATTATTTGAAATACAATATGGAAATTTGGATTCCCATATAAAATAATGGTTTAATAAAATATAATATAATTCTTCTTATAATTCATAATTTATTCATGGGGATTTATATATTTGGTTTAAAATGTTTCTAATGTTCCAAAATAGGGTTGCCTTGATTTAATGGGTTTTTTGAGAAGTGATATTAGGGGTCTAAAGGCTATTGTGTAGGATTGAAATGATTCACCCAAAGAGGTATTGAGTGGATCAAATTTCTAGGATTTTATATATATCTTGATACCTGAAGATCATAATATTGTGTAAAATTAAAATACATTCGATACCCTATAATAAATATACCTCCACTACCATTTTGAAACCTTAAGGATTCGTGAATATATCTTTCACTGATGCATTGATCATGGGTAAGGGGAGTGAATATTGAAATTGGACCCAATGGGGTGGGGATACAACATCCTTAGAGGAGGTTGAAATGACTAGATTAGCCCATAGTTTAATGTTATAAATCTTCTATACTAATTTAGGAGAGTTTTAGATGCATATAAATTAGTATATGTAGTTTGAAACAGTAGGGTCCAAGTGTAAAAATGTGTTTTTTGAGAGGATTTATTAGAGTCTGGTTGGGGAATAGACTCTCATAGTGTATGTTTGCAGGGATAAGAAATCATGAAGATTTTGGAGGTGACTAATACGGTATCCTTATCCTTGATAGAGTACAAGGGGAAAATAAAAGTTAATTATCAATATCTACTAATGAGGAAAATAATGAATAGGGGATTGGAATTGTTAGAATATCTAGTTTCTATTGGGATGAAATCTAAGACTTGTAATGTCTATTCTAATCAATTATGACATATGATTGTTAGATAATCATGTATGTTCATCAAAATAATGTAATCTATTTAATCATCATATAATGATTGTAAGGAGGATAATAAGACCATTAATGGATCTTTGGAAGATCCCTATCGATCTTAGCTCCATGAGTTATCTTACCAATATATGGTCTTATTTGAATGATTATTGAAGGAGAAGGAAGACACAAAAATATTTCTTGATGGAATTCCATTCCATCATAACATCTACTTTATAATGATAGAAGAATTTAAGAATATTTTCTAGGTTTCACCTATATATTAATTGTGAATTGATAGACTTAGAATCAATTTAACACTAGTAGAGATTAAAAAAATTAGAGATCTCCCTAAGGACTCAATGATGAACAAATACTATGGTATGAAACATATATTTATGTTTCCATTATAAAAATTTCTCATACTATCAACTTAGATAACTATTTAGATGTGCTGGATGTTATTTCAAAAAATATATATATTACATTCTAAAACAACACCTTGATCTTGTCAAGAAGGTCTTCTCTTGGAAATTTTAGACTAACATTTCTGACACTAAACCCTATCACTATGGTTGATGTATAATTACATTGATTGTATTAATCTTTAATTTTTGGTTGTTTAAGGATATAATGAATGTGGGGATTCTCACTAACCCCTTAAAGGTGGAATTTTAAAAAATCCAAAAATGAAATTTCTGTACTATCCTTTCTTGTGTAAATGTGAAAATAAATAAAATTAAATTTCAATTTAAAAAATCATATTTATATTATTTTTATAAATATATGTATTAATGAAATATTTTCAAGTAATTTCTTTTATTTTATATCATTATTAAATTATAACTAGTTTAATATTTTAAATTAAAAGTTAATTTTATTTTAGAAATATTTATTCAATAGTTTCTTGCATTCATCAACATTTCAAACTGATGAATTTTTTAAATAAAAAATAGTAAAACGTTCATAGGCTATCTAGGCCAGGTTTGATTTATAAAAAATATACCAAATAAACATATACAGTGGGGAAATATTTATATGATTTTATTAAAAAGTAAATAAACAATCATTACACATCTGTCAACATGTAAAAATACAACATTTATCATAGTTATATCATTTCGAACATTATTTTTCATAACTTTATCCACATGAATATGTCAAGTACCTGAGTGTAGTGATTCATAAAATTTATTATGGAGACATAGGTTCAATATAATAGTGAAAAATATGTTAAGAACCATAGAAAATGAAATTAATATTAATTATTATAAATAATAAATAAAAATAACAATAACAATACATACTCTCCAGTTTATCATTGAATCGTCTTAAATTTATTAAAACAATTAATAAAATGAATTAACTAATTCATTCATACTATGAAATACTTAATAAATCGTATAAATATATTAAATCATTCAAAAAAATTATAATTATCCAAACATCATGTTTAAATTTTTAGATCAATAAATAATGTTAAAATCATCAAAACAATAAATTATTTAAATGATACAAAATAATTTTTAATTTTATAATATAAATAAATAAATAAACATAATATTATGTAAATCACCAACCTATATATTTTTAAAAATTTATCTAAAAAAATTATATTATAATAAAGAAATGTAAAATAGAAATAAATAATCACTACCTTGCTGGACAATGTAAATAATTATTTAAGATGGAGAATCCAAACATGAAGATGATGATAGAAAATCCTAAGTTGTGGTAAAGGATTAGAGGCCTTCAATTGTTTAGGTAGTTAATAGTTATAGGCTTCAACCACATTCACACCTTATGAACAAGATTAAAACTTATGGCATGAACACAATTTAGTCCTACTAAAGGGGTAGTGGAGGATGTTTGAATTCAATCATGCTAGCTAGTCAATGTTCAATAATTAAAGGGGTTCATACAACATAAGGTTCATTTATAATAAAAGATGAAAACCTTCCTAGTTTAAGATTTTATTTGGAAAACTATAAAAAAACACATGTATAATGGTGATTCAAAGAAGAAAATGATGTTAACAAATAAGTATTTTGGGTCTTTAACTTAATTTTAATTGTGGGATTATGGATTATGTATATTGAAAAATAACCCTATGGATATGTGGACTAAATTTACATTAGCGGACTCAGTGCTAGCATGTACATGGTTCATGTGAGCTATTTAGTTTTAAATAACTTGAGGGATCCCCATTAATTCCATTTCCATGGATATCTATCCTGAATGAGGCTCACTCTTCCTATTTTTTTACATTTTTCTTACTGTTATGATTTTTTTTATTTTTAAATATATGAATACATATTAGTTGATAAAATAATTAATATAAAAAATAATTAAAAACCTATTTAGTATTATTATTAGTAACATAATTTTATTTATTTTTAATCATTGATAAATAGAATAAATAAAATATGATTATTTTAATTAGTTAATTAATAAAATTTTAAAATAATTAGTATTTATTAATTTAATTAATTGATGATATTATAAATAATATAAGAAATAAGAAATTTATTCTATTATCCAATAATATGATTAATTATTAAAAACAAATTTAATATTTCATAATAAAATTAATATAATTAGTAATTATTGATAATATAGATAAATATAACAAATAATAACAGAGTTACCTAAATAAAAATTTATAATTACATATAATCGTAATTATATAATCAATTATGATACATAATACTGAAAAATAACCATAATATTATCAGAAATATATATAATTATTAAAAATAATTAATAAATAAGTATATAATTAATTCAATTGTAGTTGTATTAATTTCGAAAATCTATATTTCTAATAAAAATTCAATTATAATTTAAATGAAAATTTAATTTTTATTTTCAATTAATTGGTATTTCAATTATTATTCTTATGTTTTAATTATTCATGATATTTGTATACTATATTAATTAAATTTTAAATTGTTAGTTATGTTGTAAATTTTAAATAAAATTAATATAATATTAGTTATTAATTATATTATATATTTACGTAATAAATTTTTACTAAAGAATCAATCCATAAGAAAACTTTCTGACCAATTCAAAAAAATAAAAGAAAAACTTCAAGATTGAGGCATATAATGTCAAATAAAAGAACATTCCATCATCCATCTAGAAATAATGTTAAATATCATAATAAGACATGCCATTTCCATATTCAGTATCATGTGTATTTTCCCACCAAGATTGTGATTTTCCTTCATTGAATATCTTTTGGATTTCCTCATTTACCCTCTTTGATGATGATATTTTGGACATAGTCTGTGGTCGGGTAGAAATGACCCTTTATGTCATTCTCTTCAGAGGAATAGGAGTAAAGCCCCCACACATAAAAAATAATTATTTATAATGTAAATGATTAATCATATTAGAAATATATTTATTAAAAAAAATATTAGTTATATTTAATTATCAAATATAATATTTAGTTTTTCAAATAACGAACTAGTATAATATTAAATTAATATATAACACAAATTTCAATTCAAAATTTATGAATAGTGGAAATGTATCACAGATGTCAATGTTCTGGTCTCAAATATTCCATTGTTTCACAACATCATGTATAGAGAGTGTTTCTCTATCATATGTATTCGTGTCTGTGCTAGGTCTATTCTCCTCCAGTGTATCATCTATAGTAGTTTCCTCTACATCATCTTTTATAAATGGAATTGATCA
The DNA here is from genome assembly GCA_963277665.1 of Viscum album. Classification (NCBI taxonomy): domain Eukaryota; kingdom Viridiplantae; phylum Streptophyta; class Magnoliopsida; order Santalales; family Viscaceae; genus Viscum; species Viscum album. The sequence goes on from OY728160.1 coordinate 1,390,726,036, forward strand.
AATATCCCCACTATTGTTTCATATCTTACCTGAATGGGTGATGGTTGGTAGCTGGAACTCTCCCACATTTATTGATGAATGATGATATATAAAACATTATAATATATGATAATAAGTTGAAAATGAATAATTATTAGCTGACCATTAGGTAAAAGGTATGAAAAATTCACTATATTCTCCAGACATCAGTACAAAAGAAAATATTAAATGGAATATGTTTTAGAATGACAAGAATAAGTATCAAAACTCCTAATTTGTATGCAATATACCATATAATCTAAATATGTAATATATTTATGTTGAATATAATATCTAGATAGATGTCTATAGAGAGACTACATATCTTATTTAGAATGATCTGTAGGAGCATCTACATGATAATTTTGTACATCCTCTTTAGGTTCAACATCATACTAAGTAATTTATTGATGAGGCTCGTGACCCTCTAGTGTAATTTCTTGTTTTTCAACTCGATATGTATCATTATATAAAAATCATAATTATATCTTATCCCTTATCAAATATAGGTCATCCACTAATGTCTGAAATTACCCGTAGTCAAATAAAAAATCCTCTCTGGGATAATTGATGTCGAATAGGATTGTGATATGAGTAAAATAAAATAAATAATGGATTCAATTACAAGTAAAAGAAGATCCATTCAATTGGGATATGTGTTGTTACAAAGGCAGGATGGACACATCTATTCCATGTATGAAATAATAGTGAACTCTCATGGTATCAAAACTAGTAATCTAGTTAGTCTAATTGATGGAATTACACTATGGATGACCTATGTAATAAGTAATATATATGTATGTCCTATATATCAATGTGAATGACATGAAATAACTATTAGAATTCATCTCACATCCTAGATGTCATCCATGAATTCAGTGATTAAAACCTCGTAATTATAATGGGAATCACTAAGGGTACCCAATATTCACCAAAAGTTGATTTGAATGGTTCTATTCAACAATGTAAAAATGGATTACATAAACTATTCACATGCTTATAGAAAGCATATCAATGGAGATTGGTGGGATAACCTAGAGAAGTTTTTTGAAATATGAAATCCATGAAAGAAGAAATAACTAAAAATAGAATGTAATGTTTTTAAAAATTAATATATATGATGAAAATATCATTTTTTGTGAATAAATAAATTAACATATATCATATGGTCAAATAATCCCATTTATATTGAGATAATTGTGGTCATTATATCTAGAAGTGTTTGACTGCCAATACCCCAAAGATACACCTATAGATAATATAATTTAATTTTAAATTTGATAACATAAATTTTCATATTTTACATCTATATAAGAAAAGGACAGAAATTCTATCTTCCATTCAGAGAGTCCTATATTTTATTCACATGAAATTATGGGTGGCCATTATGAGTAATCTAAGTTATATGCTCCCATACTCTCATTTGAATGAGAATAACACATCCTATAACATGTATCGTCCATATTTAAAATGGGATAAATAGTAATATGTATATATATTTTAGACAATAATATTCCAATAAATGTCTCCCTTCCTAGCCAATGTTACCATGTTCAAGTAAATACAAAATATAGACTTATGTGATAGAAATATAAAAAATTATTATTAATATAATAATTCATAGAATCTGTGAACAAAAAATGTTAAAACAACAATGCCATCAGTTTCATCAACTATATAGGTTATTCAATTTTCTATATATGGAATCCATATCAAACAAGTGTTGAAAAAACAACCATAATCCTAACTAATATGAGATGAGGTCTCTTATAAAACACATTGATCACATGAAACCTAGAAAATCATAGTCACAGCCTCAAGAAGAATTCATAAAATATTTGACACATCTTCTAGAGTCTGAGTTACCTCTCCCTTTGGTATATGGAAAGTTTATTTCTCTTTGCTATATATATATATATACATAATGGATGAAATTATATTATAATTGATGAATATAAAATCAAACATTTATACTACATTGAACGCTTCACTTCAATTATGATGGATGCTCAAAAGGGGAGGTGCAATGTTATGGAAGTGGTTTTGTATCATCTCATGTATTTATAGAACAATAAATTTTCATATCAATTAATATATTTGAATTTAATATTAATTTTTTTAAATAGTACACTTAGTTATTTTTAAAAATAATACAATATTATTATTATTATTTTAAATTGTAGTTAACACCTGGCCTTTGAATTTATAGGAATTAACATAATTAACTATATTATGTTTTTACATATTTTTTTAATGTTTTTACAATTATCCAATAAATAATAGAGGATTAAAATTATAATTAATTCAGTTTTAAGCATAAAATACTGTAATATTTTTTAAATGATCATTTTACCACCTTTTGATTGAGAACAATTTTTAAATCTAGTTTTTTTCACTTTAATATGATTTATTTTGAATAATAAACTTATTCTATAGATTTGGGACATCATAATTTACTTGCATAAATTTTTGGTAATTTTGGATGAAGTTTATTTTTAAGGAATAGTAAAAAATAACGCATTTTACGTAAAACTTCCATTTTCATCTAATTTATTAATTTATATAGATTATCGTTTTTATTGTATATATTGTGTATTTTTATTTTTTTCATTTAATCTAATGTTGTTAATTGTTAGTAATTTTACATTTAAATTAGACATAAAAACATGTTAATATTCTGATAGTTTTTATTTATTATATACCCGTTTTCTATTTTTGATGAAGGGAATTTATATAATATTGAATAATGAAATTTCTATGTTATTAATTTTGAAATATGGATTCAATATTTTAAATAATAATCTCAAAATTCTGTAAAGATGTATCGTTTTTGGATATTATGAATAGTAACTTCAATAATTATTTTTATTTACCATAATTGAAAGGTAAAATGGGTAAATAAGGGTAAATTTTATATTATAATAATATAAAAGTACACTATCATGTGTCTTAATCTCATTTCATGATTCATGGGAGATGAAAACAATCCTTAGTCTGAATGTTTGGAATTTGGGATCCACTTGGATGTGATAATGATATGTTATAATAATTAATTTTAAGTAAAGTGAGATATAACATAAACGTATAACTTTTTACTAAATTAATTTTATGGTGTGTTTATGTAACTGATATATTTTTATATAAATAGTTAAAATTAATATAAAAATATTTCATAAGTCATTTTATTTTATTTCTAATTTTCAAATATTAAAAAATTACCTACGACACAATATTGTTGTATTGATTGCTTCATTAATAAATTATTCAAATATATGACATTAGTAAATTATAATAAACATAATTTTAATATTTTTAGGCCATCCTAAAATATTTTAGATTATTATGACATATTATATTTTATATAATTATTTTTTTAGAATTAATCAGGTTTTTATGACTTTAACAATAATCAATTACTAAATAGTGTCAAAATTGACATAAATGAGGTTTTCAAACAAATACTATTTTACTAAATAATATAATAGTCCTAAAAATATAAAATTCGAATAAATGAATTACATAATTTTCAAAATTTCATTAATGATACACTTATGGTTATATTGGCATTTTATAGTAACTATTGGAAACATATATTGTGTAAATACAAGAAGACATGGTAAGAGTTAATTTTTTAACTAAGGGTTAAAGCTAAGTGATAAAATTAATTTATTAACCTAAACATGTCTAAAACCTATTGGTTGAGAGTAACTCGACCCATATTCCTCTTAGGCTCCAAATATATCACATTGGAACAATTATAATTCTAAAATAAATTTAAAATAAAATAATATTTAAAGACATTCTGAAAGTGACCCTCCTCCCTCTTATTAATGGACGCCAAATCTACCCACATAATCACACCTATCATACCCCTTGTATCATTCAAAATATTCTCAAATAATCTCCCAAAATCCCACACAGCCCCCTAGATCCCACAATATGGGCATAAATCTATCCTATACAGACCTTTTGTGAAACTCAAAAGGATATACTCAAGAAAGAGGTGTTTATTTTGTCACCTCATTCAAAAGACTTTTCTTCTTCTACTTCATATTCATATTTTGTTTCCATACTAAATTATTATATCCATTATCTTCTACATTATGATATTTTATTATAAATATGAAACGTCTTTATACCAACTTTTATCCATCCTACAAATAACAATATCACCATGTGTGTGTATGCACGACTTACCGTCTCCACGCCGTGGTGTAATTTGTTATCAACAAGACATAACTTGGATGGGTATATTTATGATTACAATGGATTTAAATAATAAATATTACATGATAATTATTATTTATTGTTAATATACTATCCAATTCTAGATCGTTTAACCAGTAAGTGAATGATATCGTCGCTCATGCGTACATATGGTATGTCGTCTACATTAAGCGATGTGATTCATTCTACATAATATATAGTAAACCGTAAATATATTCATGATTAGAATGAATAAATATTATATATATATATATTATTTTTATATTTACTCTATGATTCTACAATTTTTATTTACCAAAAACCCTTAGGCTTTCCAAAATGTACCAATATGATAATTTCATATGAGGAAGTGTGCACTAACCTCCCTTGAACTAACAATACTCATTAAAACCATACATGGAACATATAAATTATTTAATTAATGAAATTATGTTATATTTATATAATATTATTATAATGATATTATAATATATCTTTGTATCATTTAGTTTTCCTTTGTTTAACATGACATCGAAATGAAAGCAGCATTCATGCGTACCTATGACTTACCATCTCCATGAACAATGAATTTAATTTATTCTCTACAAATGTTATGGACTATTGTAAATAAATATATACTGTATATATATGATATTTAAAACCTGAATTCTTTTTTGGATATGATAGAAATATGACAACATGGGCTAGGGACATCCACATGTTCATTTTTTACTCAGGAATAGATTATCAACAAAACATTTGAAATAAACTCAAATAATTAGAAAATTATTATCACAGGGTCATAAGTGATGTAATGGGAATAATAAAAATGAAAAATGTTCTTAATAAATTATAAATTAACCAATGTTTATTATTCGGGAAGATAAAGAACAAACAAGACAATTGAGACTCAAGGTAAGGGACTTTGTCTCAATCTCCTTTCATTGATTCATATTTTGATTTAAATAAAAACATCTTTTATATAGTGTATAATCAATGAATTTTTCATTAAATTTAATTCAATGATTTTCTATCTAAATAATTGTTTTATGAAGTATTTTAATAATTAACAACATGAATGTTTCTTTTTTAACGTACGTGGAAACAACAAAATTTCCGACGTCCCTAGATATATTTGATATTTTGTGTCCTCTACAAGCCGTAATGTATTTAAAAAGAAGTGTAAATACCGTATTATTTTTATGAAATTTTTTATTGAAAATGGTTTTGATAATGGATTGATTGTATCAATATCATGATATGATGTATTTTGACTACAATATGGAAATTGTATTTTTTCCTTTATGATGGTTCATATGTAATGATTATGTTATGTTTCTAGATAATTACCTATTTATACATGTTATTACATGATGAAATGATGGTGAGTGAGCCTATGATAGCTCTCAAATACATCGGGTAACAAGACATAGGTAAACATTACTTTTTCTCCTAAGTGATTTTGGGAATATACTTCCATTGGTATTCTACCCATAACCACAAAGGTTACTCCATATGTATAAATGAAAGATACAATGTAAGTATGTTATGGATGCAAAATGTTTCCTATAGGATTTTTGATTTCAAAGAGTTATTCAAAAACCTTATGATTTCATGTTTTATGGTAAAGATTTTATGATTTATGAGTGAAAAGTATGATTTTAGTGATTTGTATGTAGTCATGGAGTAATTTCTCCTTTACTTATCTTACATCCCACACTACGCTTTTCATTCTCAACCCATGTTTTGAAATTTTCTTCAATGGGTATAAGGAAGGTTAAGAGAATGGAATAATTAAAGAATATTTTTATTTAAAAAATATTTGTTTTTTTATTTAAAGAGATTTATTATTATGAATTTTCTTTGATAGAGTATACGTGTCTACTTTGTAATATTTGAGTTGAAATGTATTCATAATGGAGTAATTATTTAAAGCACTAAACCTAAAAAAACCCTCAATATGAATTAATACAATATTATTGACCTGTCTCAAGATTATGGAACATGTTATGGTTGGGGGATTACAGTTTGTATATGTGGTTAGTTTAGATAACATTAAGGGTTAAGATATTGGTAATAGAATATCAATAAATTATTTTTACTTTATGGTCAAATTGAAATAGAATTTTTGGATTACCACGTTGCCTATTTGAATATATGTCTGTTTAGAATGGTCTTTCATAGATGAAAGAAGGTAGTTTTACATGGATGACATCTTGAGTAAAACAGCCTTCCAAATCATCAATCCGAGATGGTCGGAATCAGGACTAAACTATATGTTGCAATGATGTAACAGTTGACCCAGGCTATAATTTTAGGTGATTTCTATGCACAAGATCAGCAATATAAAATATAGAGGAACATGTCAAATGTTTATCATTTCATAACAAAACATCCCCCACCATTTTGATGATCATATGACCTAGTTCTTGTGGAAGTGTGGTCGAGAAATCACTGGTGGGAATTAAATTCTCGGTTACACAAATTGTCTAACAAAAAATCTCTTTAATTAATAGGATTCATTAAATCTAATTTAATGACACAACATTTCAATTAAGATTTTTTTATTAACTCCTCTTGTGGGGGGTGTTTCTGTTGGCGAAAGGGAGATGAGAGAATTGTTGTAGAATTGTCGAATTAAGAACTTTCTCCAACGAAGGATACCCTTTGACAAAGAATGAATTCTGAATGAAGAATGAGGAACTGACTTCGGAAGCATCTTGTGGGACCAACAAACACCAATGTCTTGTTCATCATCTTCATCTTATTCCTCGCGACATCTCCAATGAAGATCACCGTAGGGGATTTAATTTGAATTATGATTGAACTTATTCGATAATTCTTCATATTCTGCATTCACAACAATGATGGTCATACTAACATGGCCATCGTCCCGCACATATACCTTTCCCCATTATCATTTTTATTTTGTGTATTCTTCATGAATGCATCAACACCAAATATTTAACAGTGTTTAAAACCCAATGTTTTGTTGAGCGCAACATATGGACATGGAGAACTTGACCAGAGGATGGTGAATATATGGTCGATATTTTTTTTGGTGCGTAGAATGGAGAAGTAGTGAACTGTGGAAGAGGGGGTCGGCCTGAACACTGGCCAACCACTTGGAGAGAGGGCAGAACATGTCCACTCCATTGGATGAGGAAGAGGACTCGTACCGTAGGACGTCGTAGAGCAGGTTTGTGGTCGGCACACCAGTCGGCCATGTGGCAGAGCGGAGGTGCATGTCTGCACCGCCGGTGGTGCCAGAGGCCATAGCCTCTCGGCTATCGCAGAGGCCATTGGGCGGGAAGCACCCAGCCATCCATAAAGCACAGTAGGGTCGTCATGCCGCTTGGAGGAGGAGGATCGTCCGATGAATTGTCATGTCATTGCACACTGAGAAGGACCCAATCTAGCAGGTCCCACTTCCAAAAAAACAAATGGCCCTTTCACCATTCGTGTTATCTGGGAGGCACCTCTCTTCCAGGTGTCAGCTAGGGCGGACCTTGCCACGACGGTCCGCCAAACCGCGGGCCACACCCGGCGGGGCACACCCAGTGGGTCGGGTAAAACCACGGCCCAAAGGGCATGGAACGTTGAGGTCCAAGCCAACCACGTTGGACCCAGGTCGGGTCGGGTCACCCCGTTCTGGGTCGGGTCAGGGTAGGTCGGTCCGACCAGGTTGAACCGGACCAGGGCCCACCCAGACACAGTTTCACCTTTTTGTTCTTATCTTGAGAACTGAGGGTCCATTTGACAAATAGTCTATGGAACCAGAAGATTTGGATCGAGATGGTCCTTTTGGTATACTACACTTGAGTTTTGGATAAATTTGGAGTACTTCCGGGTTGGATCGAACTCAAATCCAACCGGTCCCTAAGAGCGGAAATGCTAATAACATAGTTACTGGGAATCTGATTGCCGTTCTGTCTTATGTGTTGGGTCCCTTATGGAATGACAAATATTTGGGATATATCTTAAAGGAACTTCTTGGTGGATGAGGTTCGATCGATGGATTGTAGTGTGGTTCTCCCAAATGTGATTATAGCCGGAATCCAGTGTCTCACAGTGAGGAGGAAGTTGGAGAAAGATCATACGGTAGTTAGTACCGAGCGATCCTGTGTGGTTCAACACCGATCCTGTGTGGGTCAGCGCTTAGCAATCCTGTGTGGGTTAGTGCATAGTGATCCTATGTGGGTCAATGCTCAGAGATCCTGTGTGGGTCCACGCATACTGATCCTATGTGGTTCAGATCCTATGTGGGTCATTGTGGGGGTTAGTTACCTATCAATCCTAGGCTGATCAGATCCTGTGTGGGTCATTGCAGGGGTTATTACCTATCTATTTTATATGGGTAAGACTCCATATAATTACCAATAGTACCTCTTGATAGAATGAAATTATATAACTTTGCGACTAATCATCTATACATCTATACATCACTAAAAACCTAATTTGAGCGGAGACTCTGTTTAAACTAAGTATTTTACATATGTGGTTCTTTCATCTTCATGGTGTTACCTTTGTGATATTCTCCCCTCATGTATCAGACAAGTATATTTTGATGACATAGGTATATGTATGGCCATACACCTAAGTAGAGTTGATTTATTTCTTTGTGGTTTATCCTTTGTGGATTTTGAGAGACCATCAGGGGTCTCGGGGTCCCTACTGAGTATTGTTATACCCACCCCTACACGGGATTTGCCCGCAGATTACTGTGTCTTGTGGAAATGATGGACAACACTGTCTGAGGATGAGGGTACTAGGACTGGAGGCTTCTCGGAGGAGGAAATTAGAAAAGGTGTACCGTAGAGACAACCTTTCAAGAGTTGTACCTACCATTCAGGTTAGATCATTGGCGGTTGTACACAGGAGGTGTTTCGAGTTTTACTTCTACTTTTTAGTGGGGCTACTATTCTGGCCCCGTTACATTATGTATACTCCTTGTTTAATATACAGTTTACTTTGTGCTTTTATCATGTCGTTTTCTTGGATTGTGTGATTTTACAGGTTATAAAGGCAATGAATTCTCGTTTTTGGGAATATGCCTTATAGTGCAAGTCACCAGGCCATGTCCTATGGAGGGCGGGCTTGGGGTAGCATCGGAAAGGTTTATTCCTTAAACTAGGAAGGCATTGCCTATAAAAATGTAAACTCACAAAAACCAAGCCCACATAAAGATACATGAACATGATAAACAATAATGTAAATAGGATTTTTATAGTGAATAAAATGTCCAAAATACATGCCCAACTAAAAAGTATAACTGAAACATGAATGTACAAGTAAAACTCGAAACATATCATGAGAACACCCACCATGGATCCTACCTGAAGGGTATGTACATCTCACGAACGGTCATCCCTCCGATATGCCTCGTCAAAGGTCCCCCTCTATGCATCCTCCAGTCCTGGTACCCATGTCCTCAGTTAGTGATGTATGTCTTCTACACAAGACATGACATGGTGCGGGCATAGCCCATGTAGAGGTGAGTATAACGATACTCAGTAGGGACCCTGAGACCCACGTAGGTCCAATAGAGTTCCTCAATGAAAAAAATTAATATGTAGTAGTAACCATCACTAATTAGGTATATTCCCATACATATACCTATGTTATCAAGATATACAAAGGTATGTTCACGAAGGTAGAAGTACAACATAGGTAACACCATAAAGATAAAATTAACACACAGGTAACACCATGAAATTAAAAAACATGGCTCGAACATGTATTAGAGAAGTATATAAGTAAAATCTTTAGTTGCGAAGCTAGGTCTTCTAATTTTGTCAAGAGGTACTACTGTTGATTATATTGGATTTGACCCACATAAGATTGATAGGTACTAACCCCCTCCATGACCCACACAGGATCTAACGCACATAGGATCAGTATGAAATGACCCACACAGGATCGTTGAGTACTGAACGACACATGATTTGACCGACATAGGATCTGTGGTGATCCACACAGGATCGCTCGGTTCTATCCTTCATATGATTTGTCTTTAACATACATCCCACTTTCAGCCACTAGATTTCCACTAATAGGATGTTTGGGAGATCCACTCATTATGTCATTGGTCGTTCCTCAACTACCAAGAACATCCACTAAGAAGTATCAAAATTGTCTGGTGGGCCTCGGCCATGGCGGGCCTGACCCGTAGGGCCATGGTCCATCCCGACCCGCCCAGGGGACGAGCTAGCCCGACCTACTAGTGTGACCCACTAGGTGCGGCCCGCTGGGCAGCGTGGTCCGCTCATCCTAGTGTCTAAGGGGGTTCGGCCCCCATTCTATTTGGAATAGTAAATTGAAACACCTTTTTCCACAACCATGTCACCCGTGGGACCCGAGCAGGTCCCGCTGATCTACTATGGCTAGCCGACGCTCCACCAGATCCTCCTCCAAGCTGCGTGGTCGCATGCCACTACTCCACTATTACCAGTAGAATGCTAGCCACCCTCCGTCATTAGTCGTGGCCTAGCAGTCGTGGCATCCTGCTCCACCGGGAGCACAGACACATGTCACCACTCCGTCGCCCAACCGACTGGCATGCTGGCTACGAACATGTTCTGTTGTGGCTGACGAGCCACTTCCCCCTACTCATCTAGTGGCAAGGATGCGTGCCGCCCGACCTCTACGTGGCCGCCTAGTTTGCGGGCCACCCCCCATTTTGTGGTTCACCACATCTCTATTCTATGCCCCAAAAATATATCAACTACATATTCGCAATCCTCGGTCCAAGGTCTCCTCATCCATATGTCGTGCTGGAAAAATCATTATATTTCCATCCCTGTTAAATATTTTGTCATTATTGAATGCATGAATAATGCGTGAAGAAAAAAAGATAAAGAGGAAAGGTATATGTGCAGGATGATATCCATGTTAGTTTGGTCATCATCATTTTGAATCCAGAATATGAAGAATTTTTAAATAAATTTAATCATATTTCAAATTAAATCTGCTACCTTGAAACTCATTGGAGATTTCCTGAGATAGGAGAAGAATTCAATGAAGGGGACATCAATTTTCATCTCTCTAGAAAGACGCTTCTGAAGTCGGTTCATTTTTCTTCGGTTGGATGTAGTTCTTCATTGGTGGATATTTCTACAACAGTTATCCCAAGCTCTCATTTGCTAATGATTTCTCCCACAAAAGGTGTGGTGCCAAATTAAAAAGATTCTGTTTATTAATTAAACAAATAGAGTAGTCTCATCAATTGAATTGATGTTGTCACATTAACAAGGGAGAATTCTAAGGGATAAATTCAAATTAAGAGGGGTTCAGGTGGTCCCCACAACAAAATTCAAATTGGGAGGTTTCAATTTCATAAATAAAATAAGACATGTTTATTTTATTTTCTCCTACGAAATTTCTTAAAAATAATTTCCACCCTCGACCTACTATGGTCTAAGTGAATGTCTCCTTAAGCGAATATCAGTTTTGCAAGTTCAACGGTGCCCTTATATTTCAATTCTGTCAACCGATTCAAAAGTTACAAACTGCTGCTTACGCGTTTACTGAATGTACCCGAAAAAAGGTTCATGAATTCATTTCGATCACACCTGGCATCGATATGATCCGCCATAAATTTTTTCAAACTCATAATATTTCCATTTAATTAAAAAATGTTAAATGAAAAAATCTAGGTCTTCACATTTTTCCCACCTCAGGGCTTTGCATCCCTGAAAGCCACAACACAATCAATGGAAACAAGTGGGGATACTGAGCACAAATAAAAGCTTCCCGCTCCAATGTTCCCTCCTAGAGGTTCATGTGCTTCCAACAAATGTGAACTAGAGGTATAGACCATCCACAAAAGACTATATCCTATTGATCATCAATCTCTACTGGAACCTCGGAAAATGTTGCCCCATTATCGATGTCTAGCTCGTCGTGGTCGATGATGTGAGATGGGTCATGCACGTATCTCCTCAGCTGGGATACGTGAACGACATCATGCCCCTTCACCAACTGTAGTGGAAGGGATCGACGGTATTCCACCTCACCAACTCTGATAAGGACCATAAAGGGTCCGATGAACCTCAGAGATAACTTGTCGCCCCGTCCAAATCTCCCCAAAACTCATCAAGGTGAGACCAGTAGAAAGACATGGTCACCAGCCTCAAACTCCAGAGGACTCTATCTCCTGTCATCATTAGATTTTTGCCAGTTCTATACAGTCTTCATCCTCTCCAAGATGATCTGCACCTTCTTCATGGAAGCCTGTACCATCTCTAGTCCCACAAGTGATGACTCCCTTAGGACAGTCCAACACATAGGCGATCTAGAAGGTCGACCGTACAACACCTTGAATGGTTCCATTCCGATAGTAGAGTGATATATATTGTTGTACATGATATGTACCTAAGGTAATTGATCCTATTATCTATGGCTGAAATCTATGACACAATAATGTAGAATATCCTCGAGGGCTGAATGGTCTGCTCTGTCTAAACATCCGTATGTGGATCGAAGGCGGTGCTCAATCAATGTAGTGTCCTGAACGCCTCCTGCAACCCCTTCCATAGACAGGAAGAGAAACATCCATCACGATCCAAGATAATCATAGATGGCACTCTATGATGTCGTACAATCATATGCACATAGAGGCATCCCAACATCTCTACTAATCCATGCTCTCTGATACATAGGATGTGGGACGACATGGTGAGTCGGTTAACGATCACCCAGATGAAATCATGCCCCTTGGACATGCATAGAAGACAAGTCACAAATTCCATGGAAATTCTACCCCACTTCCATTCTAGCACCATTAATAGCTGAACTACACCTGCTGGAACCTGATTCTCGGACATCACTTGCTGACATTTGGGGCATCATCATACCAAATCTGCTATAACCTTCTTTATTCTTGGCCTCTGGTGTTTATGCCGATGGTCCTGGTACATCTTCACCACTCCTAGATGTACCGCTAGAGGTGTTGTAGGGAACTCCCTCAACACTTCCTCCCAAAGAACCACTTGTACAATAAAACTCCCTCTAAAGAGGATTATGTGCTCCCCACCTTCAGAAAATCCATCATGTGCCTATCATGTGGATATCTGAGAACATCGAGCCTAGAAATCAGTGTCCCCAAGATGTGCATCCATGGCTCGCCGAAGGAGTGGGGGAGTGACTGTTAGAGATTGAAGATAAAATTCTCTATCTCTATCCACATAGGATATCCTCAAATAATCAAGCTACTCTGTTGCCTCACTCAACAACTATATACATGATAACATACTGAGTGCATCTACTACTATGTTCCCCTTCCTAAGAGTATATAATATCTTGATGTCATAGTCCTGGTGGAATTTAAGAGAACGTTGTTGTCTCAGGTTCAGGTCCTTCTAAGAGAAGATATACCTGAGACTCTTGTTTTCAGAGTAGACTTTAAAATGTTCTCCCATCAAGTAATGTCACCTCATCAATGAGGTGAAGACCAATTCTACTTAATCCAGGTCATGGGTAGTGTAGTTTATCACATGTTTTCTCAGTTCTCTAGAACCATACACGATCACTGCTCGCTCCAGCATTAGGACACATCAAATACTAGTCCCTGATGTGTCATAGTAGACTAAAAACCCAACTCCTTCCTCCGGAAGCCTCAAGATGGGGGCACTAGTCAGTCACTTCTTTAGATCCTTGAAACTCTTCTAGAATATCTCCAACCACAATTAGTCTTTCCCCTTCGTCATCAACATTGATAAGGGTGTCACAACTCTGTAATAGATTGGGACAAACCTCTGGTAGTAACCAGCCAATCCTAGGAAGCACTGCACCTCTGTCACACTCTTGGGAAGCTTCCAAGCGATTACAGCCTCAATCATTTCTAGATCCACCACAACTCCAGCCTCTGAGATTATGTCTCCCAGAAAGTGGACCTCTCATATCCAGAACTGGAATTTTGAGAGATTACCATGAAGTTGTTTCTCTTGAAGTGTGTCTAGAACTATCTGCAGTTAATTGGCATGCTCCTCCTCCATCACTGAGTATATTAGGAAGCCATCGATGAAGACTATCACAAAGAAATCAAGGTATGGCTGGAATATCTATTTCATGAGTCCCATCAAAACTTCTGGGGTGTTGGTCAGACAAAAAGTCATAACAGAGAACACATAATATTCATACCGACATCTCAAGGCCATCTTCTGCATATCCTCGTGTCGTACTGTGAGCTGGTGATAGCCTGACCTGAGGTCTATCTTTGAATATCATCGTGATTCATTTAGATGATCAAAAAGATCATCAATCATTGGTAGTGGGTACTTGTTCTTCATGGTCACCTGGTTCGGGCCCCAATAGTCCACACTGAGTCTCAAACTCCCATTATCCTTTTTGGTTAACAAAATCCGGGCTTCCCAAGGAGACAAACTGGGCCTAATGAACCCCTTTCCCTTCAAGTCCTCCAGCTGTACTCACATCTCTCGAAGTTTTATAGGAGACATCTGATATGTGGGTGTAGATATTGATTTTGTCCTGAGATACAAGTTGATGTGAAAGCCCACCTCTCTGCGAGGAGTTATACCAATAACATCGTCTAGAAAAATATATGCGTACTGGTCCACCACTACAGGATAGCTCAGACTCTACATCAACTGCTCTGAGGGTAAGTCAAGCCAACTGATGTGTGATCGGATGCACCCTCTTCCGAGTAAGTCCATCATGTGCTGCAAAGGTACCTTTCTTTCAGGTGAAGGAAAACCTGGTCCCATCTGTGAGGACACAACAAACATTGTGCCTCATATAGTCAATCTGAGCATGGACTATAGATAACAATTCCATACTCAAGATGATGTCTTAAGGCATCGACATCACAACTAGAAGATCGCAGTCGATGCTCTCGCCACCTATAGTAAGCTCACACAGCTGGCACTAGTGTGTAATTGTCAAATCCTCTCTTGTAGGAGTCTCTAGCCATAAGTATCAAACCACGAAATCCACCACAATATCTGATCTCTGAACGAGATATGTGGAAATAAAAGAATTGTTTTCACATGTGTCTATAAGTATTTCAGCTAAGGTGGAGTAGGAACAGATCATACCTCATATCATATCTTGGGCATCATGGTTTTAGGCCTGAGCTGCCTGGAGCTGAGCTCGTCCCAATCCACCTACTCCCTATGGTCGGGGTATACCACCTATTGGTGGTGGTAGTAAAACCTCGAATCATCACCCACGACCTACTGCATGGCCAACTCCTCTATCGCGTCCACCTCCATCCTGAGGACCTCATCGATCGAATCTTCACCTCTGCCCAGGTGGTCCCTCGACACTCTGTTGGTCATCCGTACGGCGTGTCAGGTTGTCTTGAGCCATGTGACCTTGTCCACCGCATGAGTAACATTGCATGTCCCTCATTAGTATTTCTCTTTCTTGAGAGCCCCGCACCATTGAACCTATATCATGTGGTCATCCTTTTTATGTCTGGTCTTCTTGGACCTCTACATCATATGTCTACTGCCAGCTTCTGATGACTCTGCTAGGTGTCATCTGGGGGTGGGTCTCATTGCTGGTGACTACTCAGCATGGAAGATCTCCACTAAGAGTGCTCGCTCTAAAACCCCTGCCAGTGTCAGGATGATGAGATAATCCATCATATCTATAATCTACAATTTGATCCCATGATCGAAGGTCCGATACCTGAAGAAATGTCTCGCACCATTAAGTTGATTAACGCGAGAGATCGATGAACCACGTTGAATATTGATCCACAATCATGCTACCCTGCTGCCATTAGAGAAGATCTTGTATACGCAATGAGCATAGGGTCTCTAGGATGTACTCTACCATAAAATGGCTCTCTATGTCCTCCTAGATGAGTGTGACCTCATCGTGAATTTGGAGCATCACGCTCCTCCATCTGCACATTGTTTCCTGAAGAAGACAAGTGCCAAAGAACACCAAGTGTTCGGCTGGTTTCCCTACTAGTTGAAAAACTCTAAACACGGCCTCCATCCAATTCTCATCTGCATGTGGATTTGTCTTTCCATGAAACCTAAGTGGCCTCAGGCATTGGAACTTGTGCAATGCACTCTAGTGGCATGCACCCTCTTCTTCTAGGGCTGGTGGCATCAGCTGCCCAACGGGTAGTGGTGCTGATGGTACACCACCCAATGGTACAACTACAGTAAGGGGGACTTTCCCCAAAGGATCATCACTCGGTTGGATGTCATCACATAGTCTACCTTGAACCTTTGCTGGCTATCTATTTGGAGGCATCTATAAAGAGTCAGGTGCTCCACGATCAATTAGTTATACGTGGAGAGCTTACTCAAAGTGATAACAATGAAATCATTTCAAAAACACATACGCAAAATGTGTTTCATGCACTGAGTCAGAAATCAGAAGACACGGTCCTGGTGTAAGGATACGTCATCCGCCACAACAAGACATGACTCCCCAAGCTGAAAACCACACTCGTTACACATAACACCATTTCTGAGTCAAAATATTAGAGTTCCATTTTTTCGATAGAACCAAACTCCCATGATACCAATTTTTCATACCCTGTCCCCCAAGGGTCGTGTCGTGACTAGCCCAAGCCCACCTTCCATAGGCCAGAGGTGGATGACTAGTTTTGGATAGGCATGTACCTATAATTTTGATGTAATTACCTATAAACCTGTAAACTCACACAAACCAAAAACACAACAAGATACAAGCACAATAAAAACTACAAGGTAAACATATTGGGTACAGTAAGTAAAAGGACCAGAATACAAGAGAAACTGAAATGTACAAGTAAAATTGGAAAGTACAAGTAAAATTGGAAACTTCTCCCCTAAATACCCACCAAGGATCCTACATGAAGGGTAGGTACAACTCATGAATGGTCTTCCCTACAGTACGCCTCGTCTAAGGTCCACATACATGCAGCATCTAGTCCTGGTACCCACATCCTATGTTAGAGTTGTCTCTCATCTACACAAGACACAACATGGTGCAGGCATATCCTATATAGGGTTGAGTATAATGATACTCAGTAGGGACCCCGAGACACAAGTCGGTCTCCTAGAGTTCCACAAAATCAAAACCACAATGAACCAAGCAGTAGTCATCAACACTACTTAGGTATAAGCCCATACATATACCTAAGTTATCAAGATATACAAAGGTATCACCACGAAGGTAGAAGTACCACACTGGTAACAAAATGAAGGTAAAATTACAACACATATAACACCACGAAGGTAACAAACATATCTCACACATGTATTGGTTAAGTATAGAAGTATAAATGTTTAATCGAAAAGCTAGATCATCATATTCTGTTAAGAGGTGCTGCTACTAATTATACGGAGTTTGACCCACACAGGATCAGTATGCACTAACCAACAAAATATCACTGAGTGATGACCCATACATGATCTGACCCACAAAGGATCGGTGCTGACCCACACACTATCACTCGATACTAACCTCCATATGTTCTGTCTCCAACCTCCACCTCACTGCCAGCCACTAGATTCCCACTAATAGAATGTTTGGGAGATACGCTTTTCAAGTAATCTATCATAGATAATCCACCTTGATGTTACACTATTATGTATTCCAATGGTCTGTGATGTCATAAGGGACCAGACGCATCAGACGGCGCGTCAATCGGACGCCCTGTATGTATGTTTTTAGTGTTTGTGCTCCAAGGGCCCAATTGGATTCAAGTTTGATCCATCCTGGACGTGCTCCAACATTATCCAAAACTCAGGTGGAGTATATCAAAAGGACTGTCACAATACAAGGGTTCTAGTTCCCTAGATGGTTCATCAAACAGATTTTTTGTTCTTAATATTTGGCCATAAGGAAGAACTATGTCTAGATGGGTCTGGGTTCGGCCCATCCCGACTCGGAGCGAGTTGACTCGTCCTGGTCAGGGTTCGGCCAGGTAGGCCTCGGGCATGGTGGGATCAGATCACTAATCCATGGTCCATCCCTTCCACCTGGGTGTGGCCCGCTTGACGGTGCGGTCTGCCAGGTCTAGCACTAGAGGGGGAGTGGCCACCCTTCCGTTCAGAATAGCAAAGTTCAACGCCTTTAGGTGCGGCCATGTCACCCACAAGACCTGAATGGGTCCCACTAATCTGCTACGGCAGACCAGTACTTTGGTCATCCTCCTCCTAGTGCCATGATCGCTCTCCGCTACTCCACTTTGGTAGGCCGAGTGTCGACCGCCCTCCGTCCTCCGCTACGGCCTAGTGGACATGACCTCCTCCTCCACCGGATGTGCGGACGCATGTCTCCACTCCACCATGTGGCTGGACAGGGTTCCATCCATGAACCTATTCTTCCGCGGCTGAGGGGTAATTTTAAGGTTGGTATTCTAAGTCATTGGATCATTTATGGTGTCCTTCTATTGTGGATATTTTAGGAATTCTAATCCACCTTTAAATAATCATCTCAAGGATTGATGATTATATGGAAATTTGGGACATTTGTATGAGTTCTGAAAGTCATATTCCCATAATGAGACTTTCTGGTAGGATGATGTCAACACCTAACTATGACGAAACATATGATTCAAGACATCAGGGCTCCAAACATTGGTACCACAGTGATGCTCATTACAAAGTAAAGAATCATTGGTTGATTGGGTGACCTTATTCTAGTTTTTTTTAAATTTGTCTGTATTTGATTTAATTTGATATGTTTTATTTTACATTTCTATTATAAGTCCTTTTTCATATGAAAGGACTTAGTGGTCTTGTTTTCTGGTGAATCTAATTTTTGGGCCTTTTAGATGTGTTTCATTGATTAACTATTCTTTTGTAAGTGTGCTTAGTTTTTTGATGAATGGTATCGGTATTAAATTATTCTCATCATGGAGATAGTCATGTGTGATGGAAATGATGAATTTTGGATTGGTTATCCATATGGGTTTGAGAACCATCCTTTGGGTTCATCTTGAGTTAAAGGTTTTTGGTTTGCGATGGGAGTTTTCAATGGTTATGTTGTTTTGTCGATGTGATATATTGTTGGGTTTATTTATATTGGTTTTGAATTAAGGGTTTCTTGGTGACATATAATTTATAATGGGGAGGGGGAGAGAATCCTCATATAATTCTCACATTCCTACTAGTTTGTGTTTCCCATTAAGAAGATCAGTTTTCACATATATATTGAAAGGTCAAATTGAGGCTCATTGTTCCATTTGAACTCATTTCGTATTGATCTTGAGTTTTGTTCCTCATTTTAGTGGTGTATTTATATGGATAGAAAGTGTTATTTTTTTAGAGAATTATAACATATATAACGCAGTTTTTATTTTATGTTATTATTTCCTTGGTTTTGTTTCTTTTAGCCGAGGGATGAATCAAGTTCAAAATGATAATTTTTTAGTTTTGTAACTTTATATTGGTTATTACCCTTGTTCACAGTTTGATAATAGTTTGGAATTAAGCATGAAATGTGTGAGAGTAACTGTGTGGCTTATTCCATTTTTCTAATCCTAGGAAAATGACATGCCAACAATTAAGAGAAACTATGTGGCAATCGTCAGGGGAGGATCTTTCATTTAATAGAGAAAATATCCACAATTGACACACATTTTAGAAAAAAGGTGGAATACCCATGTGGGTGTCCTCCTTCTCATGTAGTGTGAACACAATTGAGATTTGGATTGAGTTCATGATGAGAATTTGTGTATTTTTACCTTTTTTTAGGTTTTTATCTATGTTCACGGTTTTATAATAGTTTGGACTAAACCATACAAGACTTTGGATTAAACGTGTGGCTTGTTCCATGTGTCTATACAAGGAAAATGAATTGCACACAGTTATGAGAAACTTTGTAGAATGTGTGACGGGAGGATATTTCATTTTGGAGTGGAAATCTTCATAGTTGACACACAGTTTCCCAAACTAGGTGGACAACCCAAGTGGGTTTCCTCCTTCTCAAGAATGGTAAACACAATTTATTCATTTTAATGACCTTTTAATTCTCATTTTCTTGAGAGTACAATGGGTCATTACTATGCCTTAAGTGACATAACCAAGACACCAAAGGCATGAAATAAATTCCAAAAGTTTAAAATAATGTAAGGGATGATTTTCCATTTAATGTCTAAAATAACTACATGACAAACCATCCACAAACAGCTCACTACACGATGCATGAAATAAACAAAGACATTTCAAATCATTATATTTAAAACAACCAACCAATGATTGTTATAGCAGAAGAATAAAAAACATAAATATAAATAGCATAAAGACAATGAATAAAATTATCGATGACAATAAGACTCCATGATCCACGAGCTCAATGATATGACATCACCAATTAGTCCAAAGTATCATGACATGGTTCAAAATAAGTTTTATACTTTAAATTTTTCCATGTACCAAAAGGTATAATATGAAAAATAACCAAAGATACAATGTAGGGATGAGAATATAACTTAGTGGGTTTTTCACTATTACATCCCTACACATTCCACAAAGATATAAAAGTTAGTAGATTATATAAAAAAGTTTATATAAGATTTTTCACAAAACCACTTATACCAAAATATAAATAAATCGAAAATAAATTACAACCAAGTGCAAAATAAGTAAATGAAAAGGATTTTTAGTACGTTATTTTCCATAAATAAAAAATCATGGAATGTAAACAATTCTTATTATCATTTTGGAATACCCATTCCATATTTCACAACACGCCCACTCATACATTTTTTGTTCGATAGTTCCAAACTCATGAGAGGTCTCTCATGAAATTACCTTGTGTATCAAAAACAGACTCCATGATCTAGGGTCATGTACCTTGTACCCCAATGGTTTAAATCACTTACTCATGCAAACGTTGATCTTGAACTCACACAACCCAATGTATTCCAATAAATTTCCAATCTCAAAAACAATATATTTAAATAAAACTAAATTTTTATTCAAAACAACATATAAAATCTATTAAAAATCATGAATTTCATTTCAATAATACATTCCCTTTTATTGAAAACAAGTAATCCAAAATAGGTTCCACTATTCCATGAAAATTATTAATTTAGAATCTTATATTAAAAATTAAGAACACAATCACATTATTCAAATACCAATATTCTATTATTCCCCAATTTTACAAAATATCAAAAATATAGGTTTCCAACAATTTATAAATAACCAAATCACAACCATTCCAACAAAAGATATTGAATTTGAAAGCATTCCAATCAGTTCTAACAAGTATAGTCGAGAAGGAAGTCACCTACCACAATGGTATTGAAAAAATACAACAAAGTATGAATAAAACTTAGGAAACCTAGTAGATTCTTCATAGAACCTAATTAGATTTCTTCTCCTAGAATGATATAGACCAAATATAAACTTATTTTTCATCCACACTCATATATGTACCAATAGCTAGTATAGATATAAGAATTCAAGAATTTATGAGATGTAGATATATGTATATCTATGAAACTGATCAAGAAATATTAAGAAAGATCTCATATCTCCAGAATCCGGGTTCGAAACACCAATGGAACGCTTCAGATTGACTCCAAATCTCTTGGGATAGGGTCTTAAACTGTCAAGAATGAGAAATCCTAAGTTATGTCCTGTTAGGAGAAAAAATGGGATACTTAGAGGAAAGAATATGTGAGATCAATTTTTTAGGATCACATTTAAACCATGAGAACAATTATTTCAGATGGTAAAACAAACTATTGGCTAACAATGCATTAGCTTCTGCCTAGACAGACCCTCACATGGCCTCCTCACACAGTCTCTCTAACCATGCGAACAGCATTAAAAAGTAATTTGCCTCATATATTCTATTGGGAATGGTTTCTACTATGATTTCAACATGGTTTGGATAAAACTTGCACAACCAGTGTGCCTCTCCTCTTGTCCCAAAAACATAGTAAAGTGCAAAAAAACACTCCCAACATTCCCTCCTATAATTTAAATCCATAAAAATGAAAATAAATGACTATGTCACAGAAATTGGGGGCATGGGGTACTATAATCTCCCAAAAATCCGCCTTTCCATCCCTAGAAATTAGAAAACCATCACTACCCTGAAAGAGTTATTGCCATTTCTCTTTCATTTCCTTCTCATGTTCCAAAGCCTCTTCTAAAATATGACCACGATGGCATAAATACCGCACCAAACTGATTCCTTTCACACAGAATACATTCCCTTTACTATCTACTATTTGTACCAGGATATGTATCAATGAATCATCCAGATCTAGGCCAACATGATTCATCTAATCACATGGTGAGGATCAGTATGAAACTTTTCCAACTGATATACATGTAAGACATTATGCACCTAATCGAATAGGGGGGGTAATGACGGCCGATATGACACCTCTCTCACCAGTTCCAGTATCTCAAAAGGGATAATGTATCTAGGAGATATCTTACCCTAATTCCTATAACGTTGACGTCCATGTCTTGGAGAGATCCTCATGAACAAGTGATCACTCTAGAAAAATTAAAATGGTCTTCAACAATGATCCACATAAGATTTCTAAAAACTCTGAGTCATCTTCATCATTTTTTGGATCAACAGAATCTTATCCATTATTTCTTGGATAGTGCTCTTCCCAACTAGTGATGTATAACCTCTTTCCACCTATAATTGTGCAAAACGACAATGATGCTCATACAATGCATTAAACTTATCCACATGTATTGAGTCCTGATAGCTGTTATTAAATGATAACTCTACTAAGGGTATGTGATCCTCCCATTACCCACAAAAATACATTACTCAATCATAAAACATGTCTTCCAATGTCTTTATCAGCCATTTGGATTTCCCATCCGTCTGAGGATTATACGGTGTGCTCACATTCAACTGGGTACCAGGGGATTTCTATAAGGATTTACAGGAACGAGAGGTGAATCTCAAGTCATTGTCGAAGACTATTTACATAATTACTCCATTAATCTTTACCACTTCTTGAATATAGATTTTGGAAAGTTCTTCTCACATACGAGTTTCATTAATTGGAATGAAATGGCCCGACTTGTTAAGACGATTCACTATTACCCATATGTGTAACACCCCAATCCCAGTTACCCAGAGTCAGTGCATTATTACATAACATTGGCAAGATAAAAAAAGATCATGTATCGACAGACTGATTAGTTTAGTAGCCTTGTAATCACTTGATACATTCATAAAGTTTACATTACATCATAAAATTAAAAATACATTATCATATTATACATATTCCATAGTCATATCCCCTCATAATATCCCTACAGGTAATTCATAGAATACTTCTTCAAATCCTGGGAAAAATAAAACATAGTAAGGGGTGAGCTCATATGCCCATTAAGGATAACAATATAGAAGAAGCTTTCATAAACAAGCATAAACATTTAAGGTAATGTATAACTAAAACAAAATCCCTTTAAACATTAAATTAAGCATAATATGGTAGAAATAAAATGAAATAATTCCATTTAATTATTCACATGGATCTTCTACTAATTGAATAATCACATGAAATATCAATAACCACATTCATAACGATGGAATGCATAATGCCAGTCTATCATAACCACGTAGTCATGGCCTTGTGCCAAGACTAAAAATAAGATTTTGTCATTGACTTGGGCCAAGACAATAGTTTGTCTCATGAGACCTACTGATTCATCAAGGATCTATATAAGGCTCCACCCGTCACTTAATATGTCCAATGCATTCCTCTTATGAACAGGTTTAAACATAACATAAAAATTCGTATTAAAACTAGCATACGAAATGTCAATACTTTCTCCATAAACCATGAATGGAATACAAATAAAACATCCATAGTCAAACATATCACAAAACCTTCAATACAATAGGTATGTTTTGTATCATAACAAATTAACTTCAAATAAGCTTAAAATCCGTCAAAGGATGTTGACATAGTTGAAATCAAAACTATTTGCGAGAAATATATATTTTTTTGAAATCATTTAAATTTCAAATAATTATAAAGTAAGAAATTTAATTTTAAAATATCCTAATTATCTTTTAAGGGTAGCTTTGAAGATTTTATAATGGCGGAAAATAGTCTCACCCGCCATATAAGTTAAAAAAATACATTCTTACATTAATTTTGTCGAAAAGGATTAAAAGGAACTTGTGTGGAAAATGACAGAAAGTTTCCTTTATCAACATCTTATAAAAAGTAAAAAAAGGGTATAAATGACTTTAACCCATATTCTATAAAATAGTATGAATGATTTGAAATACATTTTTAATAAATATGGATGTGAATGACAAAGAGGTCCCTGTAGATAATTACGTATAAACAACCTTGGATAATGAAGAGATTATGAAATAAACCCTTACCTTTTACTTTTCCTTGGTCGAGGGTAGGTTTACCTATGGTATAATATTTAAATCATTGTTATTAATTTATAAATGAATCATATACAAAAATATTATATCATATATGATCTTTTAACATTTCTTTGTTAATAATATCTTAGTATTATCGTCGTTTCGGGTGTCGACTTACTCGTTTTCTGTTATATGTTTTGTTACGTAAGCCGTGTTTGTTATGGATAAGTTGTATCTTATTCACATCCAGAATTATATCAAGTCCCTAAACATTAATTTTTATCATCAAATGAGAATTAGTCTTGAATGGATATGATGGGGAATAAATCTCATCGCGTTCGTGGAGACGGCAGTGTATACGGATGCACGAGCGACAATATCATTCCTATGATATTAAAATAATATATAATTGGATAGTATATCATATATACATAATCATTATAAGGTTATTTTTATTATTTACATGGATTACACATCATTATTATATCCATCCAAATAATAATGTATTTAATAACAATTACACCATGATGTGGAGATGGTAAGCCATACATTTGTGTGTATGGTGACATGTAATTCAAAGGATGGATAAAATACTGAATATGGTTGTACCATATTTATAATAAAAATAATTATATAGAAGATACTGGAGTTATTATTTTAAAATGGAAGTAGCAAATAAAGAAAATTTGAAGAAGAAAGGAACTTGAAAAGGGGTAGTGAAAACATTACCTCTTCTTCGGGTTCTTCCTTTTGATTTGATAAAAAGGGCTCCACAGGTTGTATTTAATACTAAAGGAAGGATTATAGGGTAAATTAAGAGAAGTTTAGAGAATATTTGGGTAGGTTTTGGCCGAGCCAAAAGGCATTGAAGGTGTGAATTAGAGGGAAGGGGAAGTGCCCTTTTATAAGAGGGGTGAGAGGCACCTTAGGAAAAGTATGAAATATTATTTTATAATTAATTCATAATTGGTTTCTAATGGATCCAAAGAAGATTATTTAAAGGTTAAGGTTGGTATAGGTCAAAAACCACTCAATAGATAGGTTTTAGACAGGTTTGGGTCACTATATTAACTTTATCTTTGTTATTTAACACTTAGTTAAATAGTTTGACATTTACAATGTCTCTTTGTACTTTTATATTATATAGTCAAAAAACATACAATAAACTTAAAAGAGACCCCCAAGTGGTCCATTAATAATAAAAATATAATTATATAAGTCCTTTAGCTGAACATTTCATTTTTAGGAATATAGTATCAATTAATAATATAATATTTGTTTTAAAAACTCTTTTATGTCAATTTTGACACTATTGGGTATTTTGTTTTTTATAAATATATATCAACATTATTACTTAGAAAAAAATTTATATAACCAATCCTAACATGTCATAATAACTTAGATAATTACTGGAAGTCATAAAAAGTCTCAAATTAAATTTATTTTTATATTTATATTATCAATTAATTTTAATATTTCATTAATTATGTAATTACTGCATCACCATTGTGTCATAAATAAATTAAATTATGTAATGTCTAAAAATTATAATTAAAATACCATTATGTATGAAATATTTTTATCTTTCTATTGAATATTTATAATAAAATTTATCTTATGTATAACCCTATATTAAAATTGTTTTAGTTATTAAACTTTGATTTTAACTCTTTTAACACTTCTTTGATTTAAATAATAATAAATGTCTTAATATTATACAAGTGGACCTAAATGATAATATTTTATTCATAAGGTTGTTTTTGGTCGAGGTAAACTTGTCCAATAGAATTAGTATATGTGTTAAGATAATTTTAATATCATTTTTACCCTTAATTACCCTATTTACTTTTAGCCGTGGTAAATAAAAGTAAAAAGTTACTTTTCACCCAAAATTATTTGTGTCTTATTGAACCACATTTTACTCCTTGATATTAAATGTGTCTCTCATATTTTCAAAATTCCACTCTCAAAAGTTGTAAAATTATGTTTTATGTTAATTTCAAAATTCTTCTAGGAGGTGGGTAAAAGACGGTGAAAAGTTCAATAAAATTTCTATATATCTAAAATTATTCTAAACTAACTACAATGAATTACATTAAAAATATATACGTATTATGTGTCTATTTTTACCAAAAATAAATTTAAATAAAAATTATTTTTTAAAATATAACTCAATGTTTTTAACTGTTAATCAAAAATTGAATGTTTTCAGAAAAATACAAAAAATTCACCCTAAAATAATTTTGATATTATGAATCCAAAAATGAAGTCCATTATGAATGATAAAATATATAAAATTTCAAAAACTGGGTATTACTATTCATAACGGCTAGTTTGATTGGTTGTGGTGTGTGTTAGAACTCGATGTTGCGTACAACACACGCAACTGTATTAATCAAAGAGAAGCGTACCGTGGAAGCTTGGGGGGTTACATTCTCCCCTCCTTCAAATAATTTCTTCCTCAAAATTTCTAGAATACTACTACATGAAAAGACTCGTGTGGTTCTTCATCATATGTTGCTCAGGTTCCCAAGTTTCCTCTTCCGTATTATGGTCTTTCTATAGAACATTTACCAGACGAGTTGTCAAGTTTCTCAACACTTGTTCTCTGGTATCAAGAATCCTGACAGGATCTTCACAATAAGACAGATCAGGTTCCAGTTATAATTCCTCATTGGTGAGTACATGTGTTGGGTCAGGCCTTTATTTTCTCAACAGTGATACATGGAACACATCATGAACTTTGGAGAGATTGGGCGGCATTTCCAAACGATAAGCTACATCCCCAATTCGTTTTAGAATTTCGAATGGTCCGATGTACCTAGGACTCAATTTTCCATTCTTAAAGAAACTTATAACACCCTTCCATGGAGATACCTTCATGAAAACATGATCTCCTACCTGAAATTCCAAATCCTTCCTTTTGTTGTCAGCATAGCTCTTTTGCCTACTTTGAGCTGCTTTGATGTGGTTTTGGATTACCTTCACCTTTTCCATCGTTTCCTCCACCAGTTCTGGGCCTATGATTTTTTTTCCACCAACATCATCAAAACAAGTTGGTGTGAGATATCTCTTTCTATATAACACTTCATATGGTGCCATCTGAATACTCGAATGGATGCTATTGTTATAGGAAAATTCTACCAGAGGTAAATATTGATCCCACATACCCTGAAAGTCAAGTGATCATGATCTCAACATGTCTTCTAAGGTTTGAATATTCTATTCTGATTTTCCATCTATTTGAGGGAGGTAGGCAGTGCTCAAACAGAGTTCAGTATCCAAGGCCTTCTAAAGACTCTTTTAGAATATTGAAGTAAAACGGGGATACCGATCTGAAACAATTGATAGGGGGTACTCCATCAATCCTCACAACATCATTAATATATAGTATTTCTAGGCGTTCAAGTGGTAAATCTTCCCTTATAGAAAGAAAATGTGATGACTTGGTAAGATGATCTACAATAAAGCATATTGCATCATTCCTTCTAGCTGTCTTTGGTAGTATCATGACAATGTCCATTGTGATATTATCCCATTTTCACTCATGTATGGGAAGAGGTTGCAATACTCCACCAGGTTGTTTCCTTCCAGCTTTCACTTGTTGAGAAAACATACATTTTGACACAAAATCAGAAATCTCCCTCTTCATGTCGTCCCACCAAAACTGTTCCTTTAAATATCTATAAATTTTGGTGCTCCCATGGTGTTTAGAGAAATTGTAACTATGATCATCGTCCAACAATTCCCTTTTTAGATCAGGTATATCAGGAACACAACGTCTCCTCCCAAATTTCAAAATTCCATCTTCATACACAAAGTCACTCAATCTCCCATCCTTCACAACATTAATTTTCTTTTTTAAATCTTCATCATCAGTCTGAGAAATTTTGTCTTTTCTAGTGAATATGGTTTGGAAACCATTTGATAAAGTATCAATGTTTCACCTTCCATGGTTATTCCCATATCCATATTTACTAGATCAATGAAAATAGGATCCCTCTCAATTCTTATCTTGTTCAAAACTCCATGATCTTTTCTACTCCATGAATTTGTAACCTTATTTTCCTTCCCTAGGTGGTAGTGTATTGTGAAATCATAATCCTTGAGTAGTTCAGCCATCTCCTTTGCCTCATGTTGAGATCTTTTTGTGAGAAAATATACTTCAAACTCTTATGATCAGTAAAAATCTCTAATTTCTCACCATAGAGATAGTGTCATCAAATCATTAAAGAAAATATTATAGCTGCTAAATAAAGATTATGAGTAGAATAGTTATTCTCATGAATATTTAACTATCATGATACATAGTCAATAACCCTATCATTATACATAAGGACACAACCATGTCCATTCTTTGATGCATCACTATAAATAACAAACCCATCCTTCCCCGATGGTAGAGTCAATATAGGAGCATTGACTAATCTTATATTCCGTTATTCAAAACATTCTTCAAAATCTTTTGTCCAAACAAATTTAACCCCTTTACGTGTGAGCTTCATTAATGAATTATCCAGTCTGTCAAAATTCTAGACAATACACCGATAGTAACCTGCTAAACCAATAAAACAGCATACCTCAGTTATACTCTTAGGTGATATCCATTCTTGGATTTCCTTAGTCATAGAAGGTTCAACATAGATTCCATCATTTGAGACAATATGGCCAAGAAAATAGGTCTCCTGAAACCGGAATTCACACTTACAAAACTTCCCATATAATTCATGTCCTCTAAGAGTCTTCAGGATAATGCGTGAGTGATTTTCATGGTCTTCGTTACTTTTGTAATATACCAAGATATCATCAATAATTACCACTACAAAATCGTCAATATATTCTTTTAAAGCTTTTATCATTAGATCCATGAAAACATAGGGTGAATTAGTCATCCCAAAAGGCATTGCTGTGAACTCTTAATGCCCATACCTAGTTCTAAATGCTGTTTTCATAATGTCTTCCTTCTTCACACAAAACTGATGGTATCCATATCGATGATCAATCATTGAAAAGTATTAATATCCATGCATTTGGTCATATTAATCATCATTGCGAGGTAAGGGATACTTTTTCTTTATTGTTATAGCTTTGATCTCCCTGTAGTCGATACATAACCTCATAGATCCATATTTCTTCTTAACTAAAAGGATAGGGGCTCCCCATGGAGAAACAATAGGGAGAAAAAACCCCTTATTACTCAATTCCTATTTTTTTTTCTTTAGTTTCACTAATTCCACAATGGCCATTATATAAGGGTTCATTGATATGGTCCTTTATTAAGAAATTAAATCAATGGAAAACTCAATTTCTCTTTCTATAGGATGTCTAGGTAAATCTTCAGGAAACACAACAACATATTCTCTCATAATAGGTACATACTCTATTTGAACATTCATTTCCTCACCTAGAGTTATTTCATTCTCTTCATCCCCAATAATTTAATTTAGTTGAGCTATAGGGGGTGGATATTTTAAGAATTAGGTGGTGGTGATTCTATTCTAAAGATAAGGTGTTCTTTATCATCATCATCAAAAATCATAACCTCCTTCTTCTTACAATAAATTTTCACATCATGGTCCGAAAGCCAATCAATATCAAGGATTATATCAAATTCAATCATGGGTATGACGATGAGATCATCAGATAAAGAATATTTATATTCCCTAATGGGAACAGATCCACAAAACATTGTTGCAATGATACTTCGCTTAGGAGTTTTGACTAACAACTCCATTGTTAAATAAAATTGGAAATATCTAATCTTCTTAGAAAACTGGGAAGATATGAAACAATTTGATGATCCAGAATCAAATAATGTGTTTGTTAAACTTGAGGTAACCATTACATTTACAACTACTATGTCTTTCAGAGCTTCTACCTCAGCAATAGTGATAGATTAAGATTGTCCTTGATACCTTGGCCTTTTCTGAGGTAAGTATACCTGACACTTAGGAAATTCATTTTCATAATGTCCCATCTCCCTACAATTATAGCACTGAACATTGGTAGCTTCTTTCTTTCATTTGAAATCACGAGCTTGGTGGACTTTTCACCACAATTGTAACATACACCCATTCCCTTCAAGCAAGTACATGGGTGTTTCATCCCACATTTACTATAGGATTGATATTCAACTTTTCCCTTCTTCAGCTTATTTCCATTTCTAGAGTGATCAGTAGATCTATTCATCTCTTTATTTGCTTTAATGTTGTAAGACTTAGAGAATTATTTGTTTGTCTTTATAGCACATTAGACAATATAATCGTACGACGAGAGGATTGTGAGACTAATGCTCGATGGATAAATGGTATTAAAACAAAAAATAAATGATCAATCATACTTCTTGGGTTATGTATATAATCTGCAGCATGCCTTTCTAACCTTGTAAAGATAGCCTCACACATTCTGACAATCTCATCCTCCTGTTGTCTCAGACTCATAAATTTCCTTTCCATATCTAAACGATGGTCACGACGAAAGTATTTTTCAAATAAAATCACCTTGAACTCCCTCCATTCCATATTTGATACTTCATCATCTTCCTTTGTGTTTTGAATTAATTACCACCATTGATCTGCATCTCCAGTGATGTGGTAAACTTCCATGATAACATTATCCCTTTCAGTACTACCCAAGACATGGAATATTTACTCTAATGAATTTATCCATTTCTCATCCACTAATGGATTTGTACTCCCATATAATGCTGGTGGTTGTTTCCCCATGAAGCGATCTAACATTGATCTTCCACGCGGAGGATCAGGGTGCTCCATACGGGTAAGGTTATTATTCATAACATGAGTGAGTTGTCCCAGTATGGTGATAGGCTGTTCAGAACCAGTTGTATAACTAGCTCAACTATAATTATCTTGAACAAGAGGATAATCCCTACATGGAGTGCGTGCATTCATACAATTTCTATTCCTTCAACTAGGTTCCATTTCTAAAAAATGGCATAATCTAGATCTGTTTATGAATCAAAATACATAATTCCATACTTGTAAAACATGTAACATAAATTGAACTATTTATGGATATAATCCATAATCCTAAAAAATGTTTTCTATGAGGAATTATATAATCATAAACCCTTAATAACTTTTTGTAATGAAAATGAGAATTATCCTAAGCATATCACTTAGGAGTGTCATAACCAAGAGTGTAGCAAGGCCCATTGTCGTGCACCAGTTCACGTTCGTGTCTAGCTCAAAACGGTGTTTTTGGGTTTTACCCCGAGGTACATTTGTGCCATAGCCGCCTCTACCTGATCGTATCCATACAGGGATGTATTTCTCAGAAAACTCACAAAATCTCTACAATACCAAAATTCTAGGATGTTCTTCTACACTAATCCTCAAATTCTATCTTAGGGCTTTGTGATCTAATCAGAGTTTATATAAATCTAGCTTCCATGGTTTGTACTAAACTTTTTCTGATACCAACTATAACGCCCCGACCCCAGTAACCCAGAGTCAGTGAATTATTACATAACATTGGAATGATCATAAATGATCATGTCTTGAAAGACCGGTTAGTTTAGTATCCTTGGAATCACTAGATACATTCATAATGATTAAATTACATCATTAAATGAAAACAAAAACAACATATTCTCCATAGTTCACACTCATATCACCTCATACTATCCCTGTAGGTAATTCATAAAATACTTCTTCACATACAGGGAAAAATAAAACATAGAAAGGGGTGAGTTCAGATGCCCAGTAAGGATAGAAATATAGCAGAAACTTTCATAAATAAGCATATACTTTTAAGGCAATGTATAACTGAAAAAAGCCTTTTAAACGTGAACTTTCGTATAATATAGAAGAAATGAAATAATTCAATTTACTTATTCACGTGGATATTCTACAAGATGAATAATCATATGCAATATTAATAAACACTTTCATAATGATGGAATGCATAATTCCAGACTATCATAACCACATAGTAAAGGCATTGTACCAAGACTACAAATAATATTTTGTCAAGGCCTTGTGCCAAGACACTAGTTTTTCTAATGATACCTACTGATGCGTCGAGGAACTATAGAGGGCTCCTCTCGTCACATAATAACTATAATCCATTCCTCATATGAATAGGTTTAAACATAACATAATCATTCATATTAAAACTAGAATACTAAATGTCAATAATTTCTCCATAAACCATTAATGGTATAAAAATAAAACATCCATAGTCAAACATATCAAAAAACATTCAATACAATAGGGAAGTTTTGTATCATAGTAAATTAACTTCAAATAAGCTTCAAATCCATCAAAGGATGTCGACATAGATGAAATCAAAACTATTTGTGAGAAATATTTCTTTTCTTGACATAATTTAAAAGTCACATACTTATAAAAAAACATTTACTATGAAAATAAACTTATTATCTTGTAAGGTTAGCTTCTAATATTTTATAACAGTGGAAAAAAGCCGCACGTACTGTATAAGTTAAAAAATACATTCTTACCTTAATTTTGTCGAAACGGTTAAAAAGGACCTTGTTTGGAAAATGACAAAAATATTCCTTTATAAACATCTTATAAAAATTAAAACAAGGGTATAAATGACTTTAACACATAGTATGTAAAATAGTAAGAATTAATTGAAATACATTATTATGAAACATAGAAGTAAATGATAAAGAGTTCCCAGTAGATAATTGCGTATAAACAACCTTAGATAGTGAAGATATTGTGAAATAAACCCTTACCTTGTACTTTTCCTTAGTCGAGGTTAGGTTAATTTCATGTATAGTAGTCACATAATTTTTATTAAATTATAATAGAATAATATATATAAATATGATATCATATATGATCATTTAACATTGCATTTTTAATAATATCTTAATATTATCATCGTTTTGGGTGTTATCTTACTCATTTTATTTTATATGTTTTGTACATAAGCCATGTTTGTTATGGATAGGTTGTGTCTTATTCATATCCATAATTATATAAAGTCCTTAAAAATTACTTTTAATCATCAAATGAGAATTATTCTTGAATGGATACGATGGGGAATGCATCTCATCACGTTCGTGGAGACGGTAGTCCGTATGTAAACACGAGCGACAATATCATTCTTTTGATATTACAATAATATATAATTGGGTAGTATATCATATATAAAAAATCATTATCATGTTATATTTATTATTTACATGTATTACACATCATTGTTATACCAATCCAAATAATAATTTATTGAATAACCATTAAACCATGACGTGGAGATGGTAAGCCGTACGTACGCACATATGGTGACATGTCAATCAAAGGATGGATAGAATACTGAATATGGTTGTACCATATTTTTAATAACATCATAGTGTATAAAATATACTGGAGTTATTATTTTAGAATGGAAGTAACAAAGAAAGAATAAGTCAAACGAGAAAGGAACTTGAAAGAGGTTGGTGAAAACATTACCTCTTCTTCAGGTTCATCCTTTTGATTTGATCAAAAGTGCTCATTAGGATGGCTTTCAGACTAAAGGAATTACTCTATAATGAAGTAACATAAGTTGAGAGAATATTTGGGTAGGGTTTGGCCGAGCTAAATGTCATTGAAGGTGTGAATTAGAGGGAAGGGGAGTGCCTTTTTATAAGACAGGTGAGGGTCACCTTAGGAAAAGCTAGAAATATTATTTTATAATAAATTAATATTCGGTTTATAATGGCTACAAAGTGGATTATTTATAGGATAAGGGTGTATAGGTCGAAAAACACTCAACAAATAGATTTTAGATAGGTTTGGGTCACTATATTAACTTTATTGTTTTATTTAAATCTTAGATAAATAGTTTGACATTTACCATGTGTCTTTGTATTTTTATATTATATAGTAAATAAACTTACTATAAACATCGATGAAACCCACATGTGGTCCATTAATAATACACCTATCATTATATAAGTCCTTTGGCCGAGCCTTATATTTTTAGGAATAGAATATCAATTAATAATATAATATTTTTTTTAAAAACTCCTTTATGTCAATTTTGTCAGTATTGGGTATTTTGTTTTTGATAAATTCATAACAGAATAATTACTTTGAAAAAAAATTATATAACCAATCATAATATGTCATATTAACCTAGAAAATTAGTGGAATTCATAAAAAGTGTCATCTTAAATTTATTTTGATATTTATAATATCAATTATTTTAATACTTCATTAATTAGGTAATTACTTCATCAACATAATGTCATAAATAAATTAAATTATTTAATGTCTAAAAATTATAAATAAAATAACATTATGTATTAAATATTTTTAGCTTTCTAATGAATATTTATAATCGAATGTATCTTATTTATAACCCTATATTAAAAATGTTCTAGTTATTAAACTTTGATTTTAACTCTTTTAACTCTTCTTTGAATTAAATAATATTAAATGTACGAATCTAATAAAATTGGACCTAAATGATAATATTTTACTCCTAATTTTTTTTGGTCTACATACACCTATCCAATAGAATTATTACATGTGTTAGGGTAATATTAATATCATTTTTACCCTTAATTACACTATTTACTTTTGACCGTGGTAAATAAATAAATAAAGTTACAATTCACCAAAAATTACTTTTATCTTATTGAACCACATTTTTCTCCTTGATATTAATCATGTCTATTGAATTTTCGAATTTCAACTCAAAGAAGCATTAAAGATAATTTTTATGTGAATTTCCAAATTCTTTTAGGAGGTGGGTAAAAGACGGTGAAAGTTCAATAAAATTTTTATATATCTAAAATTATTATAAACTAACTCCAATGAATTACATTGAAATTATATAGGTATTATGTTTTTATTTTTACCTAAAATAAAATAAAATAAAATAAATAATTATTTAAATAAAAATTTGGTTTTAAACTATAACTCAGTGTTTTTCACTATTCATCAAAAATTGAATGTTTTCAGAAAAATACCAAAAATTCACCCTAAGCTAATTTCGATATTCCGAATCAAAAAATGAAGTCCAACTTGAATGATAAAATGTATAAAATTTAAAAAAGTGGGTATTACTATTCATAATGGCTAGTTTGATTTGTTTTGGTGTATGTTAGAACTCAATGTTGTGTACAACACATTCTAATGTATTATTCAAAGAGGAGAGTACTGTGAAAGCATGGGGGTGTTACAATATGGAATCATGTTTTGAGACCATTATTGGAAGAACTGTAATGAAATAAATCGTTATCTACTGCCATTTCCAAACTGGGATAGGTAATGAATCCAACATACTCCTAGGTCTCAGATGCTCATCCTTAACATTCTGACAAAATAACCACTCATAAACAAACTCAGCTAACATTATTTTCGGATCTCTCCACTAAAATAATTCCTTCAAGGATTATACATCTTCTATGTGCCTAGATGTAATGATCATATCGAATAGTGGTAAGCATGAATGATTTATTCTTATGAACCTATAGATACAAAAATCTTATTTCTAAAACACATAAATAAACTCACATCAAGATTCCATCCTTAAATAGTCTACCCACCATTGAGTTTTGAACTCATAACCTGACATTGTGCCTCATATTTTGGTGCCACATTGACCATATCTACAAAATTAGGAGCAAGAGTAGATGAAACGAAAACTACAACATCACCTCACTCTTCACATTCCACATTCTTGTTGGCTAGGACTGATATTAACTACTATTCATCTAAAGCTTCATTTTCCAACTGAGTAAGTGAATTTCTACTTAATTCATCCTCCACCGAATTTCCTTTTCCTAGTTTACACCTAATTTCAATGTCAGACATTTGAAGATAATCAATCCATCTCTTTTGGATTGTATTCAATTCTCACAGTGAGAAAATATGTTTCAATGTTTTATGGTATGCGAACACCGTAAGTTGATCACCAAAGAGATAATGATTCCATGTCCTCAATGCAAGGACAACTACCAATAACTCCAAATCATGTGTTGGGTAATTCTTCTTTAACCAACCTCAACTACCTTTAACCATAATCTATGACATGGTCTTTTTGTATGAGAACACATCCCAACCCTGATCTTGAAGAATCATAGTACACAACATATCCCTATCAAAATTTTGGAAAATCAATATATGAGCCAATCTAAGATGAAATATTAGTTCCTAGAAATACTTCTGGAATTTCTATGTCCATTGTAATGGAACATTGATCTTTTTCATTACTTTCATTGGATAATATTTTCATGTGAAATCACACAAAATGAATTGGAAATATCCATCTAGACTAAGAAAACATCGTATATCAATGTCATTATTCAGTGGATTCCCTAAGATAATAGACTCTATATTTTTAGGATCCACAAAAACAAATTTCTCAGAAATGATATGCGCATGAAAATTTACTTCCTATATCCAAAAATATCACTTTGAAAATTTATCATAAAAATGGAAATCTCTCATGAATTGTAAGACCATTTCTAGGTCTTCCTCATGTTCATCCCTTTTTGTGAATACACCAAGATTTCATCAACAAAAAATACTAAAAAATATTACAGATATTGCTGAAATATAGAATACATCAGAGACACGAAGACTAATATTTAATTCATTAGTTCCAAAAACCTATCAACATATTCATAGTGGCTAAATATACTTCTGATATTTTTCTTTGGTATATCTTACTTTTGAACTCATATTTTTGGATATCATGATTGCAATTCAATCATGGGGAACCATTGAGCCCCTTTTAATGGATCTCATAGATCATATGTACTTTTTAGTGGGTACCATTTCATTTTCATTACATGGTTCATATTATTATAATAAACACACAGTCGAAGAGTTGCATATTATTTCTTCATGAACAAGACATGTTATGTCCACAGAGATGTACTTGGTCGAATGAAAGCCTTTCCATCCAGCTCCACCAACATCATTTTAAATTTTCGTAACTATGTTGGTGCCATCCTATAAGATTTATTAGAAATAAGACTGGTCCCTGGAAGGATATCAATCATAAACTACACTTCCTTTATAGGTGGTCACCCTGATAAAGTCTTAGGAAGTAAATATAGAAATTGATCCACAACTACTAGAAAACAGATATCCTTGATCTCTTCCATGGAGTAAAAATGCCACACAACCAACTGATAAGAGATTGTTCCCACCGTTACTGCCAACAAGATCATTTAACATTTTATTTCCATC
The DNA here is from genome assembly GCA_963277665.1 of Viscum album. Taxonomy (NCBI): domain Eukaryota; kingdom Viridiplantae; phylum Streptophyta; class Magnoliopsida; order Santalales; family Viscaceae; genus Viscum; species Viscum album. Next base: position 1,390,763,739 of record OY728160.1, read on the forward strand.
GCCTCTCCTCTGAAGAGATGCTTGATTCCATCCTCCATAAAGAAAATAATTGTCCTATTATAATAGTTGCGGTGAGACTTGGAAATTATCGAAAAATACATACCTAGGATTACATCATATAAATACATGTCCAAGACTATGAAGTCCCATTTTTGATCAGCTCTATCAATAGTTATAGAACATTATCTACACAAAAAAGGCGTGACAATTCCTTTCCCATGCATGGGTTTGTAGTTTTAAGACAGAAGGAATCCTTTCATACTTTAAAAAATGAAAATAAAATAATGGGAATGAATGAATGAATACAATGCACCAGTATCATATAAAACTTGCACAAGGGTATAATTCAAATGAATCTTACCTCTCACCATAGTTCTTCCATACATATCATCAATAGTCTTCTACTCAGCTCCATATAATTCCTTAATCCCTTAACTATTCTCCTTGTTTTCTTGTTGAGATTTCCCTGGTTGAGAAGTCATGGAATTTCAAGAATGTGAATGGCTTGTTTTACTCTGCTAGAAATATTGATTCTGTTTTCTTGACCCTATCGAATCATACAGTGCCGACATCGGCTGAAAAGTGTCTCTAGCACCCATCCATAGAGTACTGTTGATATACTGTTGAAGATGCCACATTTACAAGAATATGTGGCATGACCTCGCTTGTTTTATACTCTCTCTCTCTTTATGGGTCCAAATGAACAACATTGAAAAAAATGATTTTCTCTTGGTTCGTGGTGGATGGTCTACTCCTCGAGCCATCATATTTGGATTTCCACTTCCACCTAGGAAATAGGTGTCCCATTTCCTTTTTCTCTAAGCATTAGATTTCCCGCTATTACCTATAGGTATCATAATACCTCCCCCCATATATCATGATATAGAATCTTTGTAAACAATCACTCTATTAACCATCATTGTATAATCAATCATACAATGCACTGCAATCTTCGATTGAATCTCCCCCTTATCCCAATTCAAATATGGGTGTTTTTAAAGATGCACATTCCATTACTAATAATGCACACTAAATTAATAAATATTGCCACATATTCAATGATAGATAGATTATCCGGCTCTAAGCTAATGACTTCCATCATTTTCTAGATTTTGAACCTATGATGACAGAATTTCCAATTGAAAAATTTCACAAAATCATCCCATGAATGGCCTTCATCAAATTTTTCCTACACCAATAAATCCCAGCACTCGAGCAAATAAGTCACTTGCTTGACATTTAGATATGACATTGTGGTAATGAAATCAATGATACAATTCATCCTACATAGCCACACCTCCACTTTTTTCGGTTCAACATCACCAAGGAAGTTAGGTGGATTCTGCTTCACGAACTTAATTGTATGATCCACATGCCTTGGCTCATTCCTCCAGTTCACATTATCCACAACATGAAAAGGATGGAATATACTCTGAACTATATCTTGGTTCACCCATGGTTCTGGTGCAACCACATTCTTCGGAGCATCTTCATGTTGGTTTCAACGAATCCAATGGGGTGCCATTTTCTAAACAAACAACAAAATATGTTAATCACACACTTTATCAACTGATGGATTATCATTTCAAATTCAACCACATCGACTATCAAAATATTGTTTCCCAAAAATAATTTTTTTCTATTTTCATCATTTTTTAACAAAATATTCCTGTTTTTAATATCAAACCTTTTTCAAAATATATCAACCATGCCTTTTTGAAGACATTCATTTGAATACAGTTTCATACATTTAAAAAAATCAATAATTGAAATTATTTATGCACTCCTAGTGGGAATTAAGTCCACTATAATTCATTTCAGGATCGTCTCATTGGATAAACCCCTAACAATGAGTTTCCCAACATTCTCGAAGTGTCTCCAAAACATTTATGTACCTAAAACCCTGGTAACATGAAGTTCATCAGAAATGGGTTAACTACATACTTTTATTCTATACATTTCAAACCCCAACTATCATAATCCATTCTAATATTCCATCTTAATGAATAGAAAATAAGTAATTTCAATTCCAAGATGACGAACACTGATGAATTCTTGTTAGGAAATGACCAAACAAGTTGATACCATTTGTAATGACTCACTAATTCCCATTGTTTTGAGAGTATAACAAGTCATTACTATTACTTAATAGACATCCACATGATTCTGAAGTCTAGAAATAAATTCAGAATGGTTTCAAAGAATGTGGTGGAAGATTTACCCTTTAATGTATAAAACAAAAACCCAACAAACCATCCACAAACATCTCGCTACATGATGCATGAAATAATCTAAGACATTCCAAATCATTTTCTTTAAAACAATAGACCATGGTATGCTACAGTGAAATAAAAACCATCATCAATGTAATAAAATGAAAGGAAATGAATAAACTCCAAGATGGAAATAAAACTCCATGCTCCTCAAGCTCCTTGCTCCATCATCACAATGTAGTCAAAAGTATCCTGACATGGTTCTAAAGAATTATGTTACATTACCTCTTCCCAAGTCCTGGAAGGTAGGATCTGTAAAAGCACTAAAGTGCCAATGTAGGGGTGAGTATATAGCTCAGAACATGTTCCCCAATGACTTCCCTACTCATGCCACTAGGATAGAACAGTTAGTAAATTATATAAAATTGTATAAATAAAACAATTTACCATCAAATTTTATAGCCAAAAAAGAACAAGTTTGAAAAACAATATAAAAATGTGAAAAAAATTAAATGAATCTAATTTTAGGAATGTTATTTTCATGAAATAACATATTAAGGCTTATAAAAAAATTATTATCATTTTGGAATACTCATTCTATATTTTACAACACACCCACTCATGTATGGTTTGTTCAACAGTTATATACTCATGAGTGGTCTCTCATCCAATTACCTTGGGTCCAAATAACACACGACCCCGATCCAGGGCCATACACCTTGTACCCCAATTGTACACTCCCCTTAGTCATGGGAAGGTCGATAATGAACTCACACAACCCCACGTATTCCAAACTATTTAAAATCACCACAACAAATTGTTTCAATAAAACTGCATTTTTATTGAAAACCAATGAACATTCCAATATAAAAGATGCAATATCTTTTCATTAAGACAATATATTTTATTTAAAACATCTAATCCAAGACATGTTCCATAATTATAGAAAATACCCATTTTAAAATATATATTTTCAAATTACGAACACAAGCACATTATTCAAAAACCCAATTTTCTAGATTTCCAAAATTTTCCTAACCATCACCAATAAGGTTCTAAATGATTTCCAAATAGAAAATTTATTTCCAACTCAACACAATATATTCAATTTGAATGCGGGCCCATTAGTTATACTAAGTGGAGTTGCGAGAGAATCCAAATACCACAATGCTTTTGATGAAACTTGACAGCAGAAGATGAATGCTTAAGAAAACTGTGTTGATAATTCATAAAACCTCAATAGTTTTAGGTCTACAAGACCTCCCCATTCCTTAATATTTTATTTTGAAAATAAAAAACACCTTCTTCATAAATATATTTCCTTATTACCAAAATTTCTTTAGACATTTGAGTAAAATATTTTTTATTAAGGTTTTTATAAATATGTTCTCTTTCATACCGGAAAAGTTCCTTAGGTTCTGAAATTTGGTTCATGGTTATACCCAACAAAAATTTGTTAAGACACTAGCTATAGTCCTCTATTTTAACTATGACACCAATTTCCATCTAGAATGAAATATGGTGTCATACTTTACTTATAAATAGATTTCTAGTTTTTTTGTTTTCTAATGTTCTTAAAATCTGACTTCCTGGTTAACGGTACTGAAGTTCTATAAGACAGATTTTTCATACCGATACCAGGAATCCCAATACCAAAATCCTTATACCATTTTTTATTTTTATATCGGAAATTTCCATTTTTCATTTATAAAGAATATTTTTGTAATACCATTTCTGTTAGAGACAGTGATACCATTTTTTATAATACCAATACCAGAGAATAAGGAACTGGTAAAAAGATTTTCCTTATACTCCTTCTTCTATAATATGATATCGTTTATATTCTGTCGTGTCGTAAATCATGACACCGGTACCAAAATTTGTAAATCTTAGTTTTCATAAAATATTTACTTATACTTTACTCATACCAATTTTAGGAAAATTCATTACTAAATTTATAATTCTAGATTTTATTATTAAATGATTTATTTCTTTAGAAATAATAACCTTATAATTTCTTTGATATCAATTCAATTTTATTAGATTACAAGTATCTTATAATTAAGGAATAAGATCATTATATTCATGGTCAGTTATATAAAACAATGTCATTGTTTCTGTTATAAAAAAACAGTAGTATGTTTGCAGCATGTCTAGGTCCCTTAGAGATTTTAGGAAATATAACCGTTCGAGTGGAACCGAACAATAGATATTGAAAGAAATAAATAGGACCTCAGATGATGAGATCCAGATGGATGAGGAGTTCAATCGGCGAGTACACCAGTTCACGAGTTCACATGTTTTCATTTTGGAGTTCATCTCTCTACAGGTGAATTGCTCTAGAGTGAGAGGCTCTTACAAACTCTCAGGATTCGTGTAGAAAATTTGAATGGATTGTTCAAACTTTTCATCATGCAGAATTTGCATTGTGAAGAAGTGAGATTTCCTTAAAATCAGTGAATTTAGTTTGTGAAGTCAGAGGTGCCGATTTCATTACAAATCGAGGGCTTTTGGGGATATCGAGATAGATACTGATCATAGGATTGAGGGCTTACTCGAGTCTAGGTAAGAAATAATTTCTTGTTCATATAAAACAATGGACCTTTATCCAAGTTTGATGGATACCCTCCACTTCGGTGAAAATAATATTGTAATTTTTTCCATGGATTTGTAAAAGTTAGGATGTTTTCTTTTTTATGTAAACTTTCTAACTTGTATCTCTGTCTATAAGAGATTCTATACACCTTTTTGTTGAATATATTTTTAAGATATGTTTATTAAGCTTTATACTTAAGAAAATTTTATTTCTCTAAGAAGGTGTTTTCTTATTAGTGGTGTTGTAAATTTTTTTATACAAAATTTCCATATGAAAATTTTAAAGTATACAATTCACCCCCTCATGTATTTTGTGCATTTTTAGTGCTATTTAGATCCAAATAATTTTATAGAGTAGAATGTCATAATATATAAAAACCTATCAATTGGTATCAGAGGAGTTTTCCTCATACTCTGAATCAATTTATCAATTTTTTTCAGAGTGTTGCTTCAATCTGAATTAATCCCATGGATAGATTCAGAAGTGGAATCATCTTATTATTCATATTATGAGAATCAGAATTACAGGCTCAAAAGTACAGACTCATATTTTTCTTAGAGACACTCTAGTTCTTATTTTTGTTTGACTATACAACTTTTAATTAAATTTTCATTAATAACATTATATTTTCTTCAAGCACTACTACTAACTTTTAGCTACAAGAAAGATATATTTTTATGGTAGGATCCTTGCACATTAGTTCTTTGGAAAATTTAAATCCTACCATACCACATATTTGTTATGGAAATGATTTTGAGTACTGGAGAGATAGGATGAAGACATTTATTATTAATACTGGAGTTGATAATTACCTGATTCTGACAAGAGATTATAATATTCTTTATAAATAATTGATAAATACTACTAATTAGGACATAGGAGAATATTAAACTAATTTTAGTGTCAGAAATATATTTCTAGGTTCCATGACTAGGAATATCTATAGTCCAATATCCTCATGGGAAGCTAAAAATAGTATCTAGAAGAAATTTTATGTTACACAATTTGGAACTTCTAATGTTATAGAGATAAGAAGAGATATGTTGAGAGTAGAATATCATGGATTTAGCATTCCTGATGGAGATTCCATAAGAAAAGTTCAGAAAACATTCATCAACATTGTGAATAGCTTACAGTCTATGGGATACAATGGTTTTGATGATGAAATACTTGTTGACAATATCATATACATCATGCCTAATGAATGGGAGTCCAAGAGGACAATGATTGATGAGAATATGAAAGTCACTCAGATTTCATTAGATAAGCTTTTTGGAACACTTCTACAACACGAGAATAAAATGAAGAGAGATGCAGATAATATTAAGAAAATGAATTGAAATGTAAGTGTTTCATTCACAAAAACTTCTAACCATATGAAATCCAAAACTCCAGAATGAGTTACTAGATCAATGTCAAAGAAAGTGACTATTAAGTCTGAATCTAGTGATATAGAAAAAATTGACAATTAGTTAACTAATATTTCTCAGATAATTAACTAGATAGTAGCTCAGAAGGACTATTAAAATATGATTAATAAGAGAGTCTAAAAAGAAAAGAAAAATGGAGAAGTGACTTGATACGAATGCAGAAGAACAAGTCATATCATACCTGATTCCCCTCTTTTGAAAAAGAAGGATAAGAGGGAAAGGAATTTAGAAAGAAACAAGAAGAATTTATTCCATTTTAAGAACAATAAAAGTCTTAAAGCTAATGACACTTGGAGTGGTAATTGTGGAGACTCTTCTGAAAGTGAATATTCTGAATATGAATCATTAGTATAGAAAAATTTCAGATTCATTGCTACTACTTCTTTACCAAATACTTGTCTTAGGTCCAAGGTATGCTCTGCCGAGGCTTTATCAAATTTATCTCTTGATAATAATTATTATCTTAAATAAATTGCTTCGGATGAAGATACATAATCTTAATATAATGAATAAATACCTTCGTAAGAATACGTATCTATATTTTCCATGTTTTTAGAAGCCAAAAATTAAAAAATTTCTAAAAAACTAGACAGTGTAAATACTTGAGAAGAAGGTCTTACAAAAGATATTTCAGATCTCACTAGAGATCGTGATGATAAGGATGAGCTACTAGAAAACCATTCTAAAGACCTTAAGGAACTAATTTCTAAAAAGGAAAATCTTTCTAAATATCTTATGAATGATATAACAAGAATAAATGTTTTTGAGTAAAAATATAACTGTAAGGAAATAATTCTAAAGGATAGGAATTTAGTCATAAGACTAAAATATGAAATATTTTCTCTTAAAGATACTTAATTCCAACTTTACATCTGGTAAAGATAATTTTTAAAAGATGTATTCCCAAATCAGACCTTATAGAAATACTTCAAGAGTAGGTTATACTCACAGAAAAACTATTTTCAAAAATAATAATTTTATTCCACCCAATGACCCCTTCTGTATAAAATGTCAAAGTGGAGGAAATTATTGGAAAACATGTTCCTTAAAAAAAATTAAATCTCTAGGATTCCACAATGCTTATTTTTCCAAACCAATGTGGGTTCCTAAGATTTTATTGACTAACCCCAGATCCAAACATGTTTGGATTCCGATGATCTTACTTTTGTTTCTATAGGAAAATGAAGAATGTACCAACAATATCTTGTATATGGATAGCGGATGTTCCCGTCATATGACTAGTAACAAAAGTTATTTCCATAACATTGTCAAAATGAAAGCTGGAAAAAAACCTTTGGGAATAATTCCCATGGAGAGATTGTCGGTATAGGTAATATCATTCTTCATGGAAAAGTTTTAATTTCCAATTTTTTATTTGTAACTGTTCTTAATAAAAACCTTAGAAGCGTAAGTCAATTATGTTAATAAGGTTACTTTGTTAATTTTAGGAATGATAAGTGTTTAGTTCACAATTACAAGGATGAACATATTCTTACTACACATAGGCATGAGAATGTCTAAAATTTGAACTTAGAAGACTTAAGAAGTATAGATATTCCATTCTTAAGTGTAATTAAAGATCAATCTTGGCTTCAGCATATATTGTTAGTACACTACTACTATAAGAACCTTAGTAATCTCACTATGAAATGATTAATTAAGGATATACCAGTTCTATGTTTTGATTCGTCAAATATTTTTGATCCTTGTCAATTTGGAAAGAAATACAAATATAGCTTTAAATCTATTGGTGAATTTCAACATCTAATTCCATACAGTTACTGCATATGGATTTATTTGGTCCTACAAAAACTAGAAGTGTTAGAGGAAAATATTATGTATTTTTTGTTATTGATGACTACCGAAGATATACTTGGGTCTTTTTTATAAGGAATAAAATATAAATCCTTTTATTATTTTATATGTTTTCGATCTCAAGTAAAAAATGGGAAAAACTACCATTGATAACTATTCATAGAGATCATGGTGGGGAGTTTGTAAATTCGGATTTTGAAAAAAAAAGTAAGAAAGGTATTAGTCATAATTTCTTATCTCCTAGAACTACTCAACAAAAAAGTGTTTTTGAATGAAGGAACTGGATCCTTTAAGAGACAACTAGAACCATGTTGATTGAATATTCTATAGCAAAGCTCTTTTGGGCTGAAGTTGTATATAAAGACTGTTGTACTATAAATCGAGTTTTGATAATACATTTTCCTAATAAAACTCTTTATGAGCTATGGACTTGTCGGAAAAAAATAGTTTCTTACTTCAATTTTTTTGGTTGTAATTTTTTTATCCTTAATAATAAGGATAAATTGCATAAATGTTAACCAAAATCCAATGAAAAAATTTTCTTAGGTTATTCCAATAACTCTACGGTTTATAGAGTTTTCAAAAAAACACTTGTACTATGGAGGAAATAGTACATGTTAAAATTGATGAGACAGATCCTTTTGTTTTCTAACAACCTAATTTAAAACATCAAGATATATTTTCCAAAAATGATCAACAACCTATAGTTTAAGATTCTCCAAAGGAAAATGTTCATGAAAATACTCCTAAAAAATTTACCCCTGAAGCTTTTCTACCTTATGTTGATGATCAAGTTTTATAAAACCCTAATTAGTTGTCACATAGAAATCATCCTACTGATAATATCATAGGATATGTTAATCAACCTGTAAAGACAAGATGTTCTGTATGGAATGAAATTGAACATGTTACTTTTATTTCCCAATTCGAGCCAAAGACTCCTAAGGATTCCTCAGGGGATGAATATTGGGTAAAGGCAATAAAAGATGTACTAAATGAGTTTGTATGGAATCATGTCTAGACCTTGGTAGATAGACCTAAGGATACATCTGTTGTTGTTGTAAAATGAGTCTTCAGAAATAAATGTGATGATAATTGGATTATATTATGAAATAAAGGAATATTAGTTGCTAAATTTTATAACCAACAAGAATGAATAGACTATGAAGAAACATATTCACCAGTAGCAAGACATGAATCTATTTGAATTCTTCTAGAATTTGTAGCATTCAATAATTTTAAACTTTATCAAATGGATGTGAAGTGTGCTTTCTTTAATGGATATGTACATGGAGAAATCTATGCAGACCGACCTCTTGGTTTTGAAGATGAAAACATCCTAATCATGTATATAAACTTACCAATGCTTTATATGGCCATAAACAATCCCCTAAGGTTTGGTATGATAGACTTACAAGAATTTTAATTCAAAAAAACTATTCAAAGGGAACCGTGGATCCAAAATATTTTGTAAAGAAATATAGGAAAGATATTTTAACTTCCAAAATATATGTTGAAGTAATTATATTCTTATCAACTCAACAATTCCTAATATATTCCATTGCAGATCTTGTTAATTCTATGTTTGTGATGAGTATGATGGGTGAGTTAACATACATTCTAGGTTTTAAAATTTCTCAAAAACTAGAATGAACTTATATATCTCAACATATGTAAATCCAAGATTTTTGTAAAATGTATGGGTATGATAACACTAAGAGTATAAGTACTCCTATCAGAACTTCTAATAATCTAGATATTGAAGAAGTAGGGAAACCTGTGGATCAAACATCGTATAGAAGAATGATAGGAATTTTACTTTAATTAACAGCAATTCAACCCGACATAATGTTTTCTGTTTGATTATGTGCATTATATAAATAAAATCTTATGGAATCCAATCTTAAGGCTGTGAAAATGATATTCTGGTACTTAAAAGGATGCTTTTATCAAAGACTGTTTTATTCTTTTGGAAATTTTTTTGGACTAAAATGTTTTTCGGTTGCTGATTTTTTCTGGTAGTAAAATGGATATAAAGTGTACATCCATAACTTGTCATTTCCTAGGATATTCCATAGTTTCTTTGTCTTGTAAGAAACAATATTCTATATCACTTTCCACTACTGAAGCAGAATATGTAGTAGCTGGATGTTGTTGTGATCAAGTGTTGTGGATGCAACACACACTCACAGATTATGGCAAGAGTTTAACCAAAACTTAAATCTTGTGTGATAACACTATTTACATAACCTTAAGTAAAATACTAGCACATCACTCCTGTTATAAGCGCATATATATTAGGCATCACTTTCTTAATGATCAAACACTCAAAGGAGATATTATTCTTAAATTCATCGGTATGTAAGAACAACTTGCTGATATATTTACCAAACCATTACTGTATAATAGATTTGAATACATTAAACAGATGATTGGAATTATTTCTGTTAGATAATCATTTATATCTAATTATTATTTAAACATATCATAACATTTAATTACTCTTAAATTGAGGAGGAGTACATTTAGTTGAAAATTATATTAAAAAATCAATAATATTTTATTTTACCGAAATTATTGAGTTTCAGAATTTAGATTTTTTTCCTAGTATCAGTTTTGAAAATCTCAGAATGAAAATTCTCAGAATCCATATTTCCCGTGTTGAAATTCCCAGAGTCAAATTTCCAGTGTCTATTTTTTTCATCCCCTGGAAATTTTTATTCGATATCGATAATTTCTTCATAGATTGCTTAAAGATAAATTTTCATACCCTCTAGTTATTTTATTATAGTTCTATTTCTTGGTATTTATTTCTTTTAATAAATTTTAATTCAGATTTAGATTTACATTGAATCCGAATTTTATTTTGTTTTGTTTTCTATAACCTCAAAATTTCAGTATCTATATATCTTTTCAACCATCTTCAATCATTAGATCATATGGGGTGAATCTTAACCATTTTATTTATTTATGGAAGTTAAAATTTCATAGTTTGACTATATAAGGTCTACCCCAATTCATGATGAACCCACCGGTTTCTTAAGCCTTCAAGTCGATGATTTTTTCATCAATGTTTGTCATTCCAGATTTCTTCAGAAAATTATTACAAATCCGAATGTCAAGCAGTTCCAACTAGAATGCAGTCAAGGAGAATAAAGAGAAGTTGATATTTAGGGAGAGACTTATATGTTCATACTATTACAATCAGTATGATTCCCTCATCTCTCCTATTATCAAATATAATCAATGGGAGAGTACTTTTTATAGAAAATGAGATTTTTCACGATCCTGTATATCCAGACCTAGACATACAGTTTAATGACTCTGTCAATTACATTGAGAAGGATGACAAGGTGTATTTCATGTTTAAGGATTATGAATAATCATACACCATTTAATGGAGGAAATCACCTTACATCCCTAAGATTTTCTATGAAGTAGAGGCCCTTATAGGTTCTTAAAAAATTCTAGTCATGTATGGTTCATTTGAGAAGAATCGTTCTTTAAAAAGTCTTGGCATCAGAGGAGTTACGACTCCAAATCATGCACACATATCAGTGGACCATCGGTTGGTAGAATTATATATGTAGAGGTTATTTATCCCAAGAAAAGGGGATAAATATTCCTAAAATACATGAATCCTTATCTTGTTAGATTTTCTCATCATCCTCAAGAAGGATAATTTTGTTACGTATATTTTTCTTATGATTAATATTATGAAAGTCGGTACCATCAAATAACTAATCATGATCTACCCAGCCACTATCTCAAGAATAGTTGTTATGGTCTTAGCTAAAATGTATATTGCATGCAAGTCCAGTTTGAAGTCTTGTATGATTTTTTTCTAATTAACGATAAACTGAAGAGAATGAAACATTTTTACAATCTGGACTCTATGAATATTGAAGAAGTCGTGATGCTGAAAATTCAGATTCCAGTATTGAATGAAGCTATTTCGGAATCGTCCAAAGCAGCACCGAAAAATACAGTACCAGAATCTTCTTAAAGAGATCATTTGAAGAAAAAGTAAGATGAGGTCTCTCATGATTATCCTATCTCAGTAGGTCATGTTTTAGCTCCACCAGTTATATGAAAACTGAAGTCTTACTCTGATGATATTGTAATTAGCAGGCAGAAGTTAGCTTAATCCAGGAAGGTAGTGGATCTAACCATTAGGGTGAATCCGACAGAGGAAAATTCCCGAAACATTTAAATTGCTGATGTGTTAGAGAACGAAGATAAGGAGAAGAAGCATAAAAGAAAGAGAATTGATACTGAGATTATACAATCTTTGCTGAAGGAAGTAGAAAATTCCTCTGAGAAGCTACCAGTACCTGATGTCACTCCAAAACCTAATAAGTCCAAGAAACCTGCAGTAATATCATAACCAGTTACGGAACCATAGTTATATGTCCAGGAAGAGGATTAGATAATTCATGTAGAAGAAATTCCTGTGATTAGAATATTGATGATTATGTTCCAACCCCAGTATTTTCTACTGAGGAAGAAGAATAAGAAGAAGTTGAGGCCGAAGTTGAAGATGTAGAAGAAGTAGAAGAAGAGATTGATGTACCCTAATATAAAGATGAAATCCATGAATCCAGAAATAGTGATACCGGAAGTGAAGAAGAGAAAAAAGATGAAGAGATTCAAGAAGGATCAAGAGATGATAAGGCTATAGAAAATCAGGATGTCCCTCAGGGTTTCAAACCCTCTGTAGTGTCGAAAGTCAAGAAAGAGAAGACCAATATGGTTTCCCCTTCAGATGCTGACTCTCTTAAAAATCTTGAGAATCCATATTCCTCTATTTAGAAGGTCTATAAAGATGAATCTGACTCTGAGTCATCTTCATCTATGGGTACTGACTTTGTAAAAAGTGCATTAAAGAAATTAGTACTTACCATTCTAGTGCTTGATAACATAGATTCTCATAGTCAAATGACGTAGAAAACCATAAATCAAAAGATGGATTCAACATCTATGCTGATGGACATGGTGGTGAAAGGTGAAGACGATCATAATAATCTTTTCATTTATTACGATGCTTTAAAATTTTCATGTCAGAATGTGATGAGCTAGACATGGACCTTATCATATATAGCTCTACAATCCTTAGACTTCATGGAATCAACAAAGGGAGCATTCAATGATGTAGCAAATGATCTGACCAATGTCTGGACTTCATTCTCAAAGAAATTTTCAAGTGAGTTACCTACAAGGCATAATGGAGGCAAAAATATTTTGGATCGAATGAATACTCTAGATGAGGTTTATAATTATTAGAAAGGAATAACTGATGGTCTTGTAAAGAAAATGGATTCACAATAGGAATTGATCAAAGATCTTGAAGTTAAGAATCGGTCCCAAGAATTCCAGATCCATGATCTGGAGATGAATGTAGCTGAGAAAGATGCCATATTAAAGAAGCTTCAAGAAGATCACGAGGAGGTGAAAAATATTTATCCCTTTGTGAAAAGTCTTATTTAAGAGAAGAAGAATTTGGTTTGATGCATTTCATATCACATATATAATTTTTGTTGTATTTTCTTTCATTTGAATCTTTATTGAAAATTACATGAAAATATTTTCTATATATTTTTTCGTGTTAATTTCTTTCTAACCTTACATGTCCCTCTACATTCATTTTTGAATATCACAAAGGGGGAGAATTCTATCAGAGGGAGAAGTTAAAGGAAAAAATCTATAAAGGAAAATTTCCATAGGGTTATGTCCGAGGAAAAATAAATTCCATTACCTTCATCTACAAGGAAGAGTTCTAAATCTAAGGGGGAGTATCTCTAAATAGAAGAATATATATCTAAGGGGGATATTTTCGTACTCTTAGAACTTTTACATAAGGGAAGAATAATTTACCCTATGTCATATAATTAATGGGGAGATAAGTTTTTCTAACTCTATGCATTTGTTTCTCACCTTTGTTAAATTTTATGATGTTTTTTGTGCTTTCCAAAAAGGGAGATATTGTTAGGTCTATAAGACCTCTCCATTCCTTAGGATTATATTTTGAAAATGACAAAACACCTTCTTCATAAATATATTTCCTTACACTTACAAAAATTTCCTTATAACCATAATTTTCATAGAATTTTGAGATAAATATATTTTTATTAAGGTTTTTAGATGTTTGTTTTTTTAATAATGGAAAAGTTTATTAGGTTCCGAAATTTGGTTCATGGTTATACCATACCAAAATTCATTAAGACACCAGTCCCCATTCACTTTTTTCTTTGGATTACCAATTTCCATCTAGAATAAAATCCGATATCATATTTTTTTATACTTAGATTTCCATATTTTCGTTTTTCTAAAGTTATTAAACTTAGACTTCTCGATTATCGAGACTGAAGTTCCTTAAGACAGATTTTTCATACCAATACCAGGAATCCCAATACTGATGTCCATATACCATTTTTATGCCATACTGGAAATTTCTATTCTGCATTTTTTAATATTATTTTCTTAATACCGTTTATCTTAGATTCCATGATACCATTTCTTATGATATCGATACGGGAGAATAAGAAACTGGTAGAAATATTTTTCTTATACACCGTCTTCTATAATATGATACTGATTATATTCTATCATGCCGTAAATCATGATACTAGTACCAAAATTTGTAAAATTGATTTTTAGAAAAATATTTCCTTATACTTGTACTGACTTTATGAAAATCCATTCTGAAATTTTTAATTCCATATTTTATTATTCAAAGATTTATTTCCTTACAATTCCATTCCTTATAATTTCTTTGATATCATTTCAATTTTATCTGATTCCAAGTTTCTTATACTTAAGGAATAAGATCATTATATTCAAGGTTTGTTATATAAAACAATTTATTTGTTTCTATTATAAATTAACTATTCTATGTTTGCCATGTGTCCAGGTCCCTCCAAGATTTAAGGAAATACGATCATTGTAGTGGAACCGACTAAAAGATTTTCAAAGCTATAAAAAGGACCTCAGATAATGAGACCTAGATGGATGAGGAGTTGAATTGATGATTACACCAGTTCATGAGTTCACACATTTTGGAGTTCAACAATATAAAAGTGAATTCGTCTAGAGTGAGAGGCTCTTATAATCAATCAGGATTATTTCAGAATGTTTGAACAGCTTGTTCAATCATTGATTCATGTAGAATTTTCTTGGTGAAGAGGTGTGATTTTCTTAAAATCAAAGACTTCTGGTTGTGAAGTCAGAGGTGCTGATTTCCTTACAAATCGAGGGCCTGTGTGTATATCAAGATAGATACTAATCGAAGTATTGAGGGCTTACCCGGGTTTGTGTAAGACAAACATTCTTATAAGTATAAAAAAGTGACCATTATCCAAGGTTGTTGGATACCCTCCTCTTGGTTTAAAATAAGGTTTTAATTTTTTACAATACTTTGTAAAAGTTAAGAAGTTTTTAGTTTATATGAACATTCTAACTTATATCTATATTTGTAAGAGATTATATATGCCTTGTAGTAGAATCTATTTGTAAGATAAGTTTCTTAATATTTAGACTTACAAACATTATATTTCTCTAAGAATGTGTTTTCTTATTATAGGTGTTGTGAATTTTGTTTATAAAAAATGTCCTTATGAAACTTTTAATGTATACAATTCAACTCCTCTTTTATTTTGTGCATTTTCAGTGCTATTGCAATCCTAATATTGGTATAGAGTATAATATCATACTCCATACCAACCTATAAAATATATAACTGCTATTAACAAGATAAAGGCCAAATTTAAAATTATTTGGCTTCCAGAAAAATAGTTCTACCCATAACGACTGTAGATATGAGAATCCAAGAATAAAGGAGAATTATATCTTAGTATATCAAAGAAACAAATCATGAACAATGAAGAACGATCCCATACCTTAAGAATACCGATTGGAAACACCAAGGGAAGCCTTCAAATTGACTTCAAATATCATAGGAGAGGTTATTCTACCTTTACGTAAGAGAAATATTGTGTTATGGATACATAAGAGAAAAAAATGATCCACATCGAGGAAAAAATGTGAGAGATCAATTTTTTTTATCACATTTAATCCATGCACATAGTTAGTTCACACGATAAAACAAACCATGCACTAACCATGCATTAGATACTTCATAGGAAGTACCTCACATGAACTCCTAACATGGTCTCCCTAAACATGCACATAGTATAATGAAGCTCAAGTCCTCAAATCTACTATGGATCATGGTTTCTATAAGGATTTATGCATAGTTTGGATAAACCGTGTATAGATTAGGTTCCTCTCTTCTTGTCTGAAAAACATAGGGAATGACCAAAACCCTCTCCCAAAATTCCATGTTATACTTTATATCAATAAAAACTCAAATAATGGGTTATGTACCATAAATTGAGGGTACAATAGAGGGATATTTCATATAATTGAGGAAATCTTCATAGTTGACACATAGTTTACTAAACTAGTCAACCAACCATTGGGGGTTTCCTCCTTCAAAAGTAGGGTGAACACTGTTGGAACACGATAATGGAAAACCGTGCAGCCTAACAATGTGACATTTATATTTCTTTAAAATTTGTAAGTACCTCTGGTTCCCTCCAACTTTTTTAGCAGCATTCCGGATTATTCTCCCCCAGTTGGGCAAGTTTCACTATGGGCATCCCAAACATCCCTTCTCCTTGGACCTCATCCATGGCTGGGGATTCTTCATCACATTAAAGTGATTTTATCATTGATCATTATAAATTTTATCCTCCTCTTATTCTTCTCCAATCTTGGATCATTTTTTCAGTGTGTAGGTTCTCTCGTAGATGAAAAATATAATCTTTGGATGATTTGAGTGTGTTGTTTCACTGATGATATGGTGCATGGGTTGTTCTATGATTCTTCTTATTCCTTATTTGAGTTTTTCATTGCATGTGCACATCATTGACATAGGTGGTCCCATTTTTTTATTTTTGAAATATTCCATTCATTTCGTATATTTCTAAATTGTTTTCAAATTGTGATGTTCTTGCTTTTGAGGAGAAAAGATAAATTGTTTTGTAGTTCTAATGATGAAATTTGAGTTAAAATGGGTTATGAATGGGGTTTTCCCTAATTATGCATATATTCATATGTACATAAGTTGAGTTATGAAAAGGAAAATGGCCTTTTTAATGTAGAATTGGGTATTTTTTTCATTTTCTTTTCCTTGGGAATATTTTTCTAATTTTGTTTTCATTTTGAATTGGATTTGAAGTGAGATTTAGTGGTTTGGTGGTTATATGTAAATCATTTGAAAAAATCCATTTACCTTTATTTTTGTAGCATATGTTTTGTTACCGGTATGTATTCTTTATGGTGTATGTATACTAACCATTAATGGATAATATCATGAATCAATTTAACTTTATGGAATGCAATGTCTATTTTTATATCAAATAATTTTATCTCATGTATGGTTTGATAGTTTTTAATGTAGTAAGGATTTTTTCTGATACTCCATTTGTCATTTAGGTTATGTTATATCTCTATTTTCCATAATGTAATCTAAATTTTAAGAAATTATTCTACATTCTATGTATATGATATAAAGTCTTGTATTTGGATCAGTTCATATTTATTTTATATTAATATAAATGATTTCATAAGATTCCCTTCTTAATTCCTCCCGATAAGAATACATGGTTATAGTGTACTTCCAAAATTTGTTACCCATATTCCAGTACAATCCAAAATCGGTTTTAATCTAAAAATAGTTTTCTAAAAAATCACTCATTTTATCATTAAAATCTATCCTTTTTACATATTATAGTTTTATACATACAATTATTACTATTTCTATTATATTTATTCCTATATATTCTTATATACTACATGGAGGTGGTCCATTTCAAAATTCACATTAAATATGTTACCACGTAGGTTCTACATCATTTTCTCTAAAAAAATAATTTCATTTTACTTCCCTATTCATTTGAAGGATATATATTTTTACAATCTTGTTTATGGAAAATAGAAATGATCTTACAAATGAAGTCTTATTTCCAAAGTAAAAAAGGGGGTTTTCATCAGACACTTAATTCTATAAGATATATTCATTCTTCACCACTTATTCCTTGTCGGTGGTGTATATAACTCCCATTGATATATTATATCATGAATTACCTTATTCTCATGATAATGTATTTTTAATTTAATGTTATAGGTATTATGATTTAAATGATTCAATGTTTTATTGTAAATATTAAAATGTTTAATTTTTTTCCTCCACTTTTTTTCAATCAAATAATATAAAAGTAACTTCATATATGTAAAAATATGTTGTTGAATCTTTTAATTCATTGAGATTTATCTCTTATGATTCCATCTACCATATGTTTTTGAAGGGTTCATGATCTGTTTGATTGTGGTTGTTCTATTTTGATACCATTAATGGTTTATGGTTAAAGTATTAAAATTTAAAATTCTTCTTTTCCAATATTAATTATTATATTTTTTATGTTTCACTATTTTTATATGAGGGATATATTGGATATAGTAAATCAGAAGAGGGGCCTGTAGTATCCCATCAATTAATTGGTAGGTATAATGAGACAAAACCCAAATTGATTTTCACCAAGGAATTAACCATTTATTTTCAAATGTCTTGGATGAGGCCTCAATGAAATATTTTTAATGTCTAGTATTATCAATTCAATCATTATGATAACAGTAATTGATAATCCATGTTAATATTTTACTAGTTGAATATTAATGGTAGTGACTCACTCCTATGTGATTACTTATATTAAATTATTTATTCAAATATTATTTAATGATATATTATGCTCATGATTATGTTCTAATGGAATGTATTTTTATTAATTGACCATGCCTTAGAGTTTATATTAGATTATATTTCTTTAAAAACCCTTATTGAGAATCTGATATCACCCCTTTCTTATTATTTATTTTCCACCAAGATGTTAAAATCAATATTATGATCCACATATAGAGATAATATATGAGTTTATGGTTGTTACAAATGAAATTGATATTATTATTTCATTTGATGTTATAATGTAATGTTCATGTAAGTAATATAGATTCCAAAAATACTAAACTATTGAGTCATTCGTGATGTGAATTCCCTGTTAATTATTCTAATGTAATAAAGTAAGGAACCAACTCTAGGCATATGGGTTTTAGATATAAAAATTTCGTATCAGATGATGTTTAGTAAAAAAATTGTAAAATAGATTTAGAAATGATAGATTAGGTAACATAACCATATTATATACTTTTGGATAATAATGTAAGAACATTGAATAATTTTGGAAGGTAATGATTACGTGGGTCTACATAGAAATACATCCTTGTATGGATACTAAAATTGGTCATGATTCGGGAATAGATGTGCCTAGGGGTCGCAACTCTGACAACGGTGTCCCAGACTTGACTCGAGGTAACCTGGTACAAAACAAAATGCCTTACTCCATAGCTGGTTTGACACTCATAGGGATATGTTTAATATATTCCATAATTTATTTACACTCCATTATTATGGAATGGAATATTTAATGAAAATTAAAAACCTAGGATAAACTAATGGAGTTTTGTGTTGATAATAAGTTGTTTTGATATTATATAAATGACTGTACAATTTTCTCAGTGTGACTATTGTTACTCACCCTATGATTTCTAGTTCATTCAATGGATGGTAACCAATGGATTCATTTAATCATTGAAAATATATTGTCATTGTGGTGGTGATGGGAAAAAAAGTGATGTTCATATAAGTGAATGCTGTCATGTTCATACAAAATTATTTTTTCTAAAATATAAATAATAACTTCTTCCATAACCAACTCTCTAAGCCACAATTGTAGTGTAAGATTTATTTTCTGATGATTTCTAGTGGTGAAGACCATTGATAAAAGAAGTCTAAATTTCCATCTCTTGTGAAATATAGATGGGGGCACCCAAGGAAGTGTCTCAATTGAATGGATAAATGATTTTTGTTTGTAAAATAAGGAGATAAATCAAATAATTTCTGATGAAAAATGACGAGTATGATAGAATGAAATAAAAATCAACCTATGAATCTATTTTTAGTTCAATAAATTAAATTTTGGGAACCCAGAATTACCTGATTCAAAGGAAACTACTATAGGATAATATCTAAACAATGGAAGAACCTATGTGTAAATAAATGGGTGAAGTGTTTATGTATTAGGGTTCTATTAAAATCCATAGTTAAATTGAAATTTGTTGATTACCCTTATTACATGGATGTCCCTAATAAATATTTAGGACTATTATGTTAACATGATTTTATAGAAATGAAAACCTTTAAGCCAAGTGACATCCCATCACATCCTATAAGGCTACAGGGTTTGAAAACAAAACTGAAGGGAGAAAAGGGTGAAATGTCTACCAATAGCCTACATATGTCCTGGTTTTCTTGACATGATTTTATAGGTAAACTATTAATTGGGTAATGGTTATTTTTATTTTATAGTAATTTTTCTTATCAAATAGATAACAATGGAATTGTGAAATGAATTGGTGATTAGATGATTACTATTATTTATATGATTTTATATATTTTGGTAATCCTAGATGATTAAGGTAAACATCATAGTGTAAGGAATAAAAGTTTAATCTTTTATTGGTACGAAATAAGATTTTCTTGTCGACATATGGAAATTCGAGTTATGTATTGAAATGATTAAAAAATACTAGAGATTAAGTGAAATAAGAAATTAGATTTTTGGTATGAGACATTATGAATGATTTATGTTATTCAGATGAATCTGTTATCAATTCCTTATTATTTTTTTGTTTCAATGATAGTTAAAAATATATTGAAGTATGATGGTTGTTTTTAGAATAATCTATGTTGAAATTTTGGTATTAATAATGAATTTTGGAGACTAAATATATTTTAATCCTATAGTGGTTTATTAATCTAGTTGAATTATATTATCTAATCATAAAAATTTTGGTTTTTGTTAATGTATAAAGTCATGTGGAATATATAAGTTTGATTTTTTTGATTTTTTGATCTGTAAAAATTGATTCGAATTATTCAGGTGAGAAAAAATCATTTGGAACATTCATTTTCATATATACATAATGTAGTGAAAATTAAATGAATCCTAGCCATATATTGAAATTATTCTTATGGAATTTAAATTAAACAAGTATTTTTGAAATGAAAATTTATATTTTGGGTTGTAAAGGAATCCAAAAATAATAAAAAAATGATTTTGTAAGAAAAATATTATCTGTTTAATTCTCATTATGAGTAATTAATGTTTTTAAAACCGATCAAAACTTTATGTTAGAATTTATAATGACCAAGTTTTTTATCACAATCCCTCATAAAATGATACCTATATTTCAATTCCATTTACATATTATCACATTACACTAATGATTTCTTACCCAAAATCTGATTTTGTGGTAAAATTTTATTTTTTCCCTTTCCCTCTTATTATTAGGAAATTTTATTAACAATATTTTCAAATTGGGTTTCATATAACATAATTTTGAAGTATCAACCACTAATTTTAGATGTAAAATTTCAAATTTTAAAGAGGTAATATATTTAAGTAGGGGAGAATGTTATAATCCAAGATTTTTCAAATTGCCTCATTTTAAATTTAACTCATTTGATAGAAAATGAGATAATAAATTATTAAATATTATTATTTATGTTTTTGGGAATGGAAGGAATGAATGAGATTAATTATGTTATAATTACAAATGTTTATAAATTTAATTAATTGGTTATAAATTAATTTTAAATTAAAACAAAATGAATGTAATGGATTAATTTTTACAAAAACATTTTTATTCCGTAAATGAAATATTATGATAATAAATTAAATTAATCATTCATTAGTGGAATATATTAATGAACCATATATATTATATATTCAATCACTTTTTATTTAAATTCAGTCAATATGTTTTTTGGATTAAAATATGAATAAAACCAATTTTATGCATAAAAACAATATTACTCAAAAAAAAATTGTCTTTTAATGAAGAATGTGTTTTAAAAATAATTTTTTACAGATTAATAAATCATATTTGACAAAATTATATTATTTTTTAAATCCTAATATCATAACTTACATAGGTTAAATTTTGGGAATTTTTTGATAACATAAATTTTTAATGAATTGTAATATGAATATTAGAATAATAATGTGACCATTAGGAAAGGTAATATAACCAATTGAATTGTAAAATCACCTATTAATGTATAAATAATTTTTTTATCTAACGATTGAATATATAATAAATTTATATTAAGGAACACATAAAAAAATGTTGTAAAATGATAAATTAATTAATTGTATTTTTTTGGAACTTATAGTAAATTTATATCCATATTAGTTCATCATTATTTTATTAGAAATAAATTATTTTATATGGAATCTTTTCAATTCCTCCCAATAATAAATCCCAGTTAAAGGGTACTTCCAAATTTCTGAACCCTTTTCAAGTACACTCCATAAAATATTTTAAGACCCAATTTTTTTAGAAAATAAATCTTTTTATCCCGAAAAAATATATTTTTCTATTTCTAGTTTTATAAAAACAATTAATACAATATCTCCTTTAATGAAACTTCTATTGTTCTTATACGGAACAGAAGTGTCATGTTTCTGAAGACTCTTTTTACATGTTATCACTTTTGTTGGACATAATTCTTTCCTCAAACATAATTTCATTGTACTTAACATTTCATTTCTTGGATATACATATATACAATAAAATTTTAAGAAAATTAATAATCACCTAATAAAATAAACATTCTTTCCAAAGTAAAAAACCCGGTTTTCCTCATCTCACTTTAAATTATGTGAGATATATGCCTTGATCACCACTTAATAATTATGAGTGGTATATGTACTGAAATGTGATATATTATTTCATTAATTCTATTATTCTGATGAGATTATAGGTTTCATATATTTTTTTGTGAATTTTGATTTAGATTTTTCAATGTGGTATGGGAAACTTTGGATTGTAAAATGATTATTTTCCTTATGAATTTCTTAATGGTCTCATTTAAATTTATATTCATCTTTTTCAACATACATTTTTTATTAATTAACTTCCTTTTTGTTTATCTCTTATTATTAAATATATAATATCTTCATGTATGGTTCATGATATATTTTACAATTCATGTTTAATTTTGATACCATTTAGGAATTATGGTTGAAGTATTAACATTTCATATGCATGTTTTCCAACAAAAAAATTTATATTGTTGATTTTCACCATTTCATATGATGAATCGGTTGGACATAGTAAGTAATTGATGCGGCCAACTATATCCCCTCGATGAATCGGTATGTCTCATTTGATAAACACTTAGTAGATTTTGGCAGAGGCCTTAACCATTTATTTTTATATTTCTTTGACATGGGCTTGATGGTTTGATTTTGATGTCTTGATTTTTTCATTTTAAAATTATGCTGTTAGAAATTAATAAACCATGTGAATATTTGTCAAGTATAATTTAAATGGTTAGGCTTAATTCAAATGTGATTATTTATATGGAATTATTTTTTCAACTTTTATTTCATCCCAAATTCTTCTCAAGATTATGTTCTAATGGTATGAGATTTTAGTTATTCACTGTGTTTTATTATTTATATTACCTTCCACTATATTACATACCCTTATTGATAATCTATGTTCATCCATTTCAAATTTTTTATTTTCCCCCAGGAAGTCAAGATAAATATTATGAATGTCTTCTTGGGATAATCAAAGAGTTGATTGGTGTTTCCAATAAAATTGATATGTCGTATTTCCTATGATGTTTAATGTAATGTTCTCGTATGTAATATCGATTCCAATACTACAAAACAATTCAGTGCTTTGTGATATGACTTCTTTGTTTATAATGCAAATGTAATAAATTAAGGCTACAACTCTGGAAAAACTAGGGTTGTTGTCTTTATAGTTATGATGACTCCTCATTCACTGAGAGTTCTTAGAACACTCACATATACCTCTTTTTAATTTAGGGTTTATTATTTTTTACATTATTAAAAATAAGACTCATAGGATTTACATTGTTTTAGGTTCTAATCCACCATTATGGTCATTTAATCTTCTTAATTGGTTTTACCCATCCCTCATTGTGGTTTTTGATATCCATAAAATTTAAATTGATTCCTCTACTTTATAAACCTCCATACAATTGTTTTTCCTTAGTCATGAGAAACATACTTCTATCATTGAACCTATTTCATTCTCTCGAGATACATTGAACCCCATATTTGGTTTAAAATGAAAACATTCATGGGTTTTTAGTTTAGTGAAGGTGGTGGTAGCTATTATTGTTTCCTCCTCTTCATTCATAGTGGTATCACCTGTTAAACCACTAGTGGAATCCCCTTACAGGATTTATCGAACAATAACTGAACTAGAGATCCACTAATTTCATGTGTGGCTATATAAAAACCGAATATATGAAAATATAAAAGGGGTCCCATAAGGCAATCATTTTAATAATACATACCCAAAATATAGAAGGGAAAATCCTAAAACCACAACAATAGCATAATCATGGACATAAATATATAACATAAAACTAGAGTAATGACCTACCATACCTCAAATTAAAAACAAAAATCATATGTTAAATGTCATACAAGCCATAAAATGTTAAATAAGATGAATAATATACTAATCACATGAATACAAATCCAAAGTTAACAAAATGAACATTTATAACATTATCAAGGATCCACCCAGTCCAACTAAAATAAAACAATTTTTGGGAATTACATCATATAAACCATCATCTCATGTACAGTCTTGATGAAAATCACATAAACTTACATATTTATTGAGTTGTAAATTTTCCCAACATTCAAGAAGTCTCATGTAGGATGTGAATATGAACACAGTGAGAATCCAATTAATGAGTATGAAGTAAATATCCAAACACACACACGCAGACACACACACACACACATATATATATAATTGCATTCATTGTGAGATAAACACAACAAAAAACATGAAAAACCACCCAAGAATGTGTTCAACCCTCAAATGTGAACTCCTTCACCTACATCCACCAATGTTAGAGTGGTCCAATTCATCCACATTATATCATATAGAAACCACAACAACAACCAAAATACTAAAAATTACACAAGAATTTATGAAAACACATATCCAACATTAATATCCTCAACTATTCATGACCCATAGAGGAAAATCCCCGGATCACAACTAAACTTAAATACTCAACCATTTCCTAATTTAAAAAACTATATCAACAATGATATGTTCCTTGTATACATCGATCATCCACTCCAATATGATGATCTGAATAAACACTAAAATCACGCGGTCACCTATAACATAATCATCCTCTAAAAATATGGTTACTATCGTCAACTTAATCCATTAAAACTAAAGAACATACCACCAATATCCAATAATCAGAAACAACTCAAGGTTCATATACTATCTATAAAAATCCTAATGGATTCAATAAACAAAAGGAGAAACAATCAAAAATAACATACCGAACAACTCGTTCAAAGAACCACCATTACCACATACTAATATGTGGTATACCCGTAAAACAACCAAATAAACCTATCATTAAATATATCACTTGAGTCACCTCATCACATAAATAACATAAAACCACCAAATAGTAGATGAAAATCATTAAATTATACACTCAATTCCTCTCACCACCCGTAATAAGACAAAAACCCTCACCATATCATAAAAATTTGTTGAAAAAATATGTTTTTTCTTTCATGTTTTGTCAAAAAAAAATCCAAATAACACCCTATAATAACAAAACACATAGACCTACATATATAACATAAAAAAATATAGGAAATATATATATGTATTTATAAAAAATCCACTCTTTATGTATATTTAGTTGACTTGTCATCATTAGGATGAAACTAATAATTCTAGTATAACCCAGACATTTTGACCAAATCGAAGAATGATTAGGAAACAATGATAGTTTATAGTAATATAAATCAATGGATGCATATCATTACCTATAAAGGACTAATATTATGAATTTAGTAATGAAAAAATATTAAATTGATTAATATCCATGTGAAGGAGAATAAATTTTGAGAATAGAATTGGTCAACGCACATTTTTCAATAGAATTAGAAGAATGGTTTTAATCAATTTAAATACTAATTTATTAAATTAATTATATCTAAAAAATATCCCACATGAACCATAATGAAAAGACCCATAGTGATCATGGTAAAATTCAAATAACAAACCCAAATCACGGTATGACCTAGTTATCATGTCATGTAACATGTCCCACCAAATTTATTTGAATCTTAAATCCAATCATAATATTTTACATTACTTTTTTATTCCAACAATCATCTAACCGTGACTCAATACTATTAATTGCATTATAGATCCTTACCTCCTTTAAAATGTTATCTCATGAGCGTATAAATCTATTATTTCATAGTAATAATCATGGTGTATCCCTCTATATTTTGGAACAAGTTTCAACCCCTTGTAAAATATTTGATTTTATGAATCTCCATTCATTCCAAAATCACTTATACCATGGTTTGGTTATTTCCATAATTGAAATTTTATCCCGATTCTTATCTTAACTTTCTTAATATTGAATCTTGGATGATACTAAATTACACAATACCCCAATGTCGACTGACTACACATTATAAAATCAAAGTCTGACATATATTACATATTAGGAATTCTTAAACCATTATATTATCCACACGAAAATATGGCATTCTCAAGATATATATAATGCTAAAATTAAAATAAAAACTAATATTAAACATAAAAATACTATCTTAAAAATAAAAAATATTGATATGTTGATGATTTTTTTTAATTCTTAGATATCCATGTAAACAAACTTGAATAGAACTATTTCTTCCAAGGGAACATTAAAACATAGGAATCACCCACCCAATTACAACATAAGAAAATTACATGATATAGAGAATATTTTTGACCATCCACCATCCATGAATTAAAATTTTTAACTATCATAAAAAATTATTCATTATATCGATGAACACTTTCAACCAAGAAAATAATAAATTCCCAAACCATAATAACAATCTCATTATCTACCTAAAACATATTTTTGGCCATAAATGACTACTAATTATATAGTATTAGTGATATCATGCTCATTGACATCCTCTATTTGTCAATGGATCACTGAACTACTATGAATATGTTGGACCAACATGTGCAGTAAATCCAAAGCATAGTTACTGATGTTGTTCCTCTCAAAGAAGAGAGTCTCATTATTAATCTCTTCCAACACTAATTGGTTTCCCATCTAATAGAAATACCTATGTGTGTAATGAAATCCCACATATATGTTCATTGAACCAATCTTGGTGTTATCTCAAATTCCTATGTATGAAAAAAATATTTCTCCCCCAGATAACAATGAGATCATTTTAAAAAACATATATTAACGTTCTATTTGGAAACCTTCCTAGATCTCCATTGATCATTGATGAAACAAGAGAAAAAATTCCCTATCAATCATTAAAAGAAACACTTTACTAAAAATATACATTGGGAAGAAAACAATGATCCTCTATTATGAATTCCCTACCAAGTGTCATCTTGTTCCAACATTTGGTTATCGAAATCTATACAAACTATTACACAAAACACCACTACCATGTCAGGAATACTACAAAATACTATTTACTACTATGATATTAGTGAATGTCCAATTTCCATTTAAAATAAGGTCAATTTGAAGATGTTTACTTTTACCATTATCATGTTCTAAAGGTCATCCTAGAATCAATGTACATTGTTGATCTCAACTCCCAAAATCTTTGAAAAAAATAACACTCTATGTCTAATAGAATAGTCCATAACTATAGTATCTCCCAACAATAGTAACATGAAAACATTGTATTATTCATCTCTCAATATCAACAAAATTATGTTCTGGTAGAACCTTATATAGTAGTCTGTCAAGGTCACATCCCATCATGATTGAAATCCTTCACCTTAACACATCATTAATATTCATGATTCCACTAAGAATAAATGCATAAACATATACCCCACTTCATATGGAGTGAATATATAATCAAATATAGTCTACACAGACTCAATTAAATACTTAGATACCAAGTTCATTCCATATCCATTGAACAAGGGAGGGTAGAGTGACTATAAATCCAATGTTATGTATATTATTTAAGGATAGGCTCCCAATTTTCCACAATATATGCTTTGTATAACTCGTATAAGACTCACCCTACAATAATAATTAATCTACTAGACAGATTTGTAAAACCATTATAGATGACATGACAATATTTTTACCTATACCTATGACTCATACTCAACTCCAAAATTTGGTTCCTCCTCATACTCATTCCTCTATAAAAAATCCTCACCATCCTTACATTCCGACAGATTAGTCTAGGTGGTATCATTGTAAAAATTAAATACCAACTCTTACTGAGTAAAATATCAGTATGAAGCTATATGTGAAAGAATTATATTCCTTGCTGGAGAAATAACTAATTTTCCAAAAACCTTCCCTTATAGAACTATATTTGCAATAAAAAATACACACAGGCATGAAATGTGATTCATACATGCCTAACATGATGTATGAGTACCCCCTCCTTCCACTCTGACTAATAGTTTGAAACTGGAATCAATAACATTAAATATTATTTCGTCATATTAAAATAAGTCATCCATAAGCCTCACAATGACAATAATATTTTCCCTTATAACATAGAAATTTTTTCATACTTGTTATAGCCAAGAACACAACATATCATTTCCCCCAGGTTTCTACACATTCATAAAAATACATCTTCCAAAGATCAAATAACATGAAGAAACCCTTAGTACCACTTTATAACGACCATTTATGATTATACATTATAGTATTGTTGTTTTGAATTGTTTTAATGAACCCAGTGTTTTAGATAGACCATCTTAATTTGAACATCCTTGTATTTCAAAGGATACCAACTAGAAGTGGAGGTCTAAGAGGTGCTTTTTAAGAAAGTATACATATTTATCATATAAGAAAAAACTACATCATAAATATAAACTAGAAAAGTTACATGATACAATATAGGATGAAAAACATACCATATTTACCAAGATAAATATGTTATATATTCACTACATCATCCATTTCACGTAAAAGTAGCCATCATTTCCCATATACGGATATCATATATATATTAAGAAATGTAAAACAAATAACAACCATCCATACATAGAGGATATTCCCAAACCAATCCTAAAATCACTATGTATATCTTGTGCTCTCTATTAACCACCATAATCACATGGATCCTAAAGATAATACCTTTCCCTTAAATATTCAGTGATCCATAATCTATACATGCATCCCAAATATCCCATGAAATGATTGAGTTTGAACTTGTTAAGACACCAACAATGGGTTTCCTAGGAAATATCAATACATAAATGATTTTTTTAAAATTTAAACAAAAAATACTAAGTAGATTATTCTATATGACTTTCTCACCAAATATTAAGTTAGCACATTTACATGATTCGTCTAGTTCTAGAGCGGGATAGTGCACCCCCAATCTTTGATATAGATGGCTCTATGACCTCAAAACATGTTCTACCCACACAATGTAACATCGATAACAATAAATGGTGTAACAATCATATTCAATTCTTAACTCACTAAAAGAACAGACCTATATCAAAAACTATATTCAATGTTAAATTTTTTTTTTAATTTTTTAATCAACATCTGAATGGTTCTTAATTATATTGGGAATTTTCTCCCAAAAAGTGACCTTAATCACCTCCCGTCACCCACATCCACCGATAATGTATCCATCTTATGTGTTAATCGTGAAATCCATTAACCAAATATTATCAAAATATAAAGGAGACATCCATTAACTAGTTTAAAAAATACCAAATTGGAGCTCTCCTTTTTATATATGACCAAAATAGTCTCATCAACCATTGTGAGAAAAAACATAAAAAATGTATATAAAAAACACATAGAATGAAAACACATAATGTTAATGTAATGTGGGATACACCATTCGTGCTCCTAGATAACTAAATTATGAATCAAAATTCTTGGATCACTGCATTATAAATGATACATCACTCCAAACCATACCATAAAACTATATGACTAATCATGAATAACCATTACTGAAAAACTCATTATTACCCACTCAACAAAACCCTATAAATTCTCACATTGACAATTGATAAAATATTTGGTTCTTTTACAAGTCACTAAGATAACCCTACCAATTAAATAAAATTAAATTATATACAAGCACATGAATAACATTGGAATAATATAGTCACAACCAACCTATTGTAATAAGGAATCCACTATCAGAGTATCATTGTTTGATATTTCTCTCAATAGATATAAAAATCCTAGCATAACACTAAAATTATAGAAAAATTAATTAATGAATATTAAATATAAATAAAAACATAAAATATATAACTAAAGATAAAATGAATTACCTATGGATATAAAAAAAAGATTACTATAATGAATAATATAGCTCCTAAGGAAAATTCCCTTATCCCAAGCAATGAGACAAATATAAAATCATTTTGGTGAATCCAAAGTCTGAATGACCTCAAGTGATGGTTATTACTCGTTTTAAAATGTAATTAAATTAATTAATTAAAAAAATAAAAACGATCAATATGTACAATTACCACATTACATAGTGTTTACATTGAATTATATCCACTATAACCCTGAAACTCTATAGACCATTGATCATAACATAGAATATTTCTACCAGAATAAAAAAACAATGCAACTCATTCTAATCTTAGGAACCAAATTTTTATCCCCATGATCCAACCACTATGATTAACAACCAATGGATACCATTTGGTCCTGAAACAATCTTAAAATATATAATTTGGATTTAGGGTATTTTTTAATGTATAATTGGTTGTAATAAAACCATCTACACAGTGCTACAACAGTCAACCCACAAGAGAAACATTAATAATAATGAGACTTCGGTACAATATATTCCCCTATATAATTGTACGTTTCTACAAATTTTCCAAATTTACTCCATAATCACAAATTAATATACCAAAAAATTATTATCCTACACAAACACCCACACCTAACACCCAAATGTGGTCCATAAAATAGTCAACATAGGATCAAAATGACATTACCTATCCCAAATACCCTAGAAATAATACTATTAATTGATAAGCCTAAATTTATCTTATTACCATAACCATCATGATATAACACATATATGGTCATGTTCAATAAGGTTTCATGGTATTTATGGATGGTGTTATAGGATAAGTGGGTGAAATAACATGTTCTTTGGTTTTTTTTCTTATTTAATTCATGATAATCGATGGTAGGATCATTATTATCATGTAACAATTCTAATTTTTTTCATATTTGGAAAGAATACTTAATGGGATGGTTTTATATTTTTGTGTTACTCATGTTTGTTTCATTGTTATATATTTTTGACTACTATATACAATTAAATGGTGACATACTATAAGGATAATACTGGTGGCCATCTAATCAAATGATACTGATCAGTGATTCCATTTAATCCAATAAGGAAATGAGATATATTCAATAAAATTATTATCTAATAAGAGATTAGGTAAATATTATTTATAATGTGTAATTAAGGGTAGTTAAATGGGTTTTCATGGATTCTTATTTTTTAAAAGCTAGATATCATTTCTAAAGTTGGTGGTGATTGTGATTGTCTACTGGATTTGGTTTTCTTGTCCTAATTGATGACCATATTGAGGTGTAGTTTTCATCTAGAATGTTGATGTTTCTTATAATTGTCTTATTTCATTCATTCTAAATCCTTGATGATGATGAAAATCCTAAATCCCCATGTATAATTTCATTTTGTCTAAATTTTTAGAGGTTCTTCAACATGAGATGGAACCATCGATGATAAGATGATGTTGATGATGGGAATGATATGTGTTATGAAATCATTTATTGCAATTGGCAGTATAATTGATGTATGACATGAAAATCCTATTTATTATTCCTACAAGATAATTTTTTTCAATATTATCTTATATTAGAATATTATTTTTGATGTTTGAAATTAGAAATTTGTTTTGCTTTTTGTTCATGTTTTAGGGATGTTTGTAGTTTTGATTAGTGTTCACTCTAGTTAGTGATTTATACATTCCCAATAATCCCAAAAGTTTTTTTATTTCTATATATAAAAAATATTAGATTAAGTTATATTTCAATTAACATGTTATAATAATAAAAATATTATTATTTTTGTGATGGAAAAAGGTAGTTGAATATTGTACTAGAAATATAAATTCACATAAATGGATTCCTCCCCAAAACATCAACAAATTATTTTATGGACCATTTAAACTATTTTTATTGTTTGTGGTCTATGACATATGACAATTAAAATAATTTTATTCAACTTCTAGATAAAACCTTCCATGTAATGTGAATATAAACAAAACAAAAATTAATCATACATTATAAAAAATATGATTAAAACCAAAAATATGTAAATGTATAATATCAAATAAAAAGGATTATATGAAATTATGATTAAAAATTAAATACTATATTTGGATCCCATCATACATATATAATTTCAAATAAAAACATCATGGAAATTTGTGTCAACGAAATATAGCATTGAGTGAGAAAATTTACTTCCAAATAATAATTAAATTACTTTTATAGATACCCCATCAATTGGTTTAAATTTAGAAATGATTTCATTCTATTATAATATTTCAATATTTATATATAAATATATATGAATTTTTTTCTTTATAATTAATAATCAATCATAAAAAATAGGTTTCATACTAATGTTACGAAATCTAACACTATACATGCAAAGGATATTATTCATAATTTAAAACACATGTGATTTTGAAAAGTCACAGAAAAGTATAGGGAAAATATTTTATAATATTTTTTATCATGAATCTAATTTTAAATATCGATCCTTTATACATCACCAGAGAGTCTCTTCACTGGACCCAACTATTCTATAATGCTATTATCCCCAAAAAAACAATAGTTGATTTTAATTTTTTATCACACTTAGATCAGGATTATTATTTTATATAAATGTAATTCATATTTTATTTATATCATATTTCTTCATCTAAATTAGGGGGAAAATGTATAGTATAATGATTTAAATCCTGATCACTAAATTTAAAATATTAATAAACATTGATTAGTTTTATTGTTGTCTAAAATCATGATGTAATCCTCACCCATAAAAAAAGAATTAATATATAATCACATAATATCTCAATAAAATAGTTGACATCCAAGGATAAAAATGGACTCCCCAAATGATTATTAAATATTTTTTTGAATAAAATTTGTTAATTAATTTTTGTTTCATCCTATCTTGAAAGTTGACGCTTGCACAAGAAATTTAAAAGACTCTGAAATTATCATTCTCAACAAATAAACACAGAACCATTATGAAATATCAATAATAAAATAATCTACAATCACAAAAATGTAC
Organism: Viscum album; assembly: GCA_963277665.1. NCBI lineage: Eukaryota > Viridiplantae > Streptophyta > Magnoliopsida > Santalales > Viscaceae > Viscum > Viscum album. Next base: position 1,390,797,361 of record OY728160.1, read on the forward strand.
TAAATAGGGAAAATAATAACAATATTATATATAAATAGATCCATATCTAGGATCATGGATCTCCTTAAGACACCAGTTTCATAGAGAAGTGAAACTCGTATATTGTTTCATTAGTATGATCCATCGTAGCATTGACAAGTAGTTATTTCCATGGTATAAAAGTAGGATAATGACCCTTATAATCATTGACATTAATGAAATCCTAATTATACTCATGAAAACCCGGTAATAATTCTCTAATAGATGAAAATAAAATCATTATTTTCTCATCACACAACAAAAATGTATCCTATATACAAAAATTCAAAAATATAAATCAATACCTAATATAATAAAGATTAAATTTTACATCATATGATTATAATTTACCATCCATATATCATATAAAAATATTTTTATTATATAAATCCTTATGAATGATTTAGGATATAAACTTTATTTGATAAATGATCAATATATTATGTACCCTAAAAATAATGATTAAAATACTTGATTTAGCAATAAAATTATAATATTATATCTCTAAGAATGAATCATACACCATTATCGATAGCCATATTCCATCCTCTAACATACTAAACTAAAACACATATATTAAAATAATCATTGTTTTCAAAATCAAAATTGCATTATTGATAACTGAAAATTATATCCCTAATAAAAAAAGATATAATAACTTTTTGACACCATTATACCATATTGGTACCCCATTATTGTTATTTTCAAGAATATATAATCCTAGCAAGGCTTTAATCCAAATAGAAATATGTCATTAACTAGAAAAATGAAGGTGTATATAAAAAAATACTTATATTCACCAATGAAATATATAATAAAAATTTAACAAAACTCAAAGGGAATGATGTATTTATAGTTAATATCAATAGTTATGGTTAAATTAATGTATTAGAATATCAAATACAAATATTAAAATATATATCAATAAAGAATTTATTTTTAAAATGGTTTAAATATAATAATAAATCACGTGAGATAATATTTCATAGAATCTAAACCCTTGTTAAACTCATAAATACTTAACCTACACACAATTTTTAAATAACAAACTAATGATCATTACATGATTTTCCATTAAATTTTGTTAATCTCATCCACTTCAATGTGTATTCATGTAAAAATATTATTTTTAGTGTTTGATAATGGTTTAATTTGTTATCAATGGTGTTTATAGAAGTGATGATAATCGATAATGGATTTTTGGGTGTTGGGATGAGTTTTGACCCATAAAAGAAATGAGAAGGTCTTTCCCAGAGTTTTGAGAAAATTATTTTGTTTCAAATACCCATACATGTTTGGGTAATGATATTAACAACTACATTCTGGCTATAAATAACTAGAATAATAGATTCTTGGTAGTGTCCATTAAATTTTAAAATTTCTTAACTCATATTAATTTCAAAAACAAGTAGTGACCGCTGATAAGTATATTCTATAAAAAGTTTTAGAAATTTTTTAAGTTAAAAATAGTTTACAAAATGTGTAAATCTTTGAAGCCTGATGAAAAGTTAAGTGAAATGGATAATTAAGGAGAATAAGATATTGAGTATCTGGCATTAGGTAATTGTGTATGACAACATCTGAATTTTTTTTAAGAATCACATCTATTAAGGGTTTTGAAAGGTGAATGTATAGTTATAATTATATGGGAGTGAGTTAATACACCTTTATATTTAAATTTATTTTATCTTTAAATAAATTTAATGTCTTTGATATCTTTATTGGAATATAAAATTGACTTTAAACGGAGATTGAAACACTTTCAAATTTTGTTGCAGCCTTTAAACCCAAGATTTTTAAGTACTGGCATGAATAAGAATAAACAAATTATAGAAAATATATATTATGGTTTTATTCAAAAAAAATACTTTATTAATGCATAATAAATAATTTCTCAATTTTTCATAACGTCATTATATGCTTCAAAATTATGATTTTTTCATAATTGGGTTTTGGTAAATTTTTGTGTGGATATTTTTTTAATTTTATGAAAAATTTTTAAAACATATTTTAAAAATAGTATTATATTTTTGAAATAAACATATGAATATTAATTTAGGGTGATTGTTTTATATTATTATAAAAATATTAATTTCTCAGTGAATATTGATGCATAATTTTCGTTTTGTAAAACTATCATTTCATTTATTAAAATAATAAATTTAAAATTACCATTTTGTTTTAGATTTTATTTTAATTTAAATTATGATCTATTTACTAATTATAATAAAAATATTTCCATAGTAATCAACTTTTTTATATTTTTTTATCAGGTGTTTTTACACAAACATATAGATTTTTTAGGAAAATATTTTTAAGCTAAGAATACTTATCCATTTTAATTAATTAAAACTACCACACTTTATAATAAAATTTATATATTATATGTTTATACATGTTTAATGATTTCATTAAATGAGGATTACTACTCATATAATTAATATATGATCAGCATAGGCTTCAAAAATACATTTTTCATAAAATTTTTTTCATCACAATTTGCGTGTTTATATTTACATTAATGTTTTCACCTTATAAGTATTTAATCATGAAAAATTGATTCTTTATATGGAATCAGGAGTCTATAATTGTGTAAATAGTTCCATTATATTTGGATTCATTATGATTTATAACTAAAGATTATATTTATAACTATTGTAAAGGGATATCAGGCTAATTAATGTTAATTCTAATTTGAAAAGACATTAAAATATAACTAACACTTGTCTTTTTTCGATTGTATATGTGGATTTCTTCAAAAAATCATCTATCTAGAAAACTTATGGACACCTAGATCATTTTTTCATTTAAAATGACCTATATAATATATAATTTAATGAAAAAATATACCTCTCATTATTTTGAATTTATTTTAATTATCAAATATTGATAAAATACGTTTTCAATAAATAATTAAAGTTGTTTCCTACCTAATGATATTATTTTTATATTGATAATTTTGACTAAATTTGAGTTATTATATAAATATCTTAATCAATTATACGATGTTGACATGGTGTTGGTGAAAAGAGTTGTTAAATAAAGTTAAATGAATTTTAAAACACTGTTTAATGAATTTCAATTCATTATAATTCAAAAATAATTTAATAGTTAATAATATTATATAATATACAGTTAAATGAATTATATTTGAATAAAATAGTTTAATTCATCATTTTGATGTCAAATTAAGTTAATATTTCATAAAATGACATTTATAATAATTTTTTTAAAATATTATATTAATAAATTATTTCAAAATCATAAAAAATTTGAATGAGTAAAAGTTGTATGGAAAATTTTACATAGTTTCATCACTTGTCCATTTATGAGAAAATCTGTATCTTTTAAGTAAAACTATAACCCTTTATTATTGAAAAATTCATTACCTTGAATAATGTTTTAATTGGTCAACAAAGGGTTTAAACCTAATTATATGGTTTATAATTCCATGTAAACCAATAAAAATTTTATTAATTTAAGGTATTTATACAAAATAATATATTATATTTTAAATAATTCTTATATGATCCAAGTTTTTCATGGAAATGAGTTTATTATATATATATATATATATATAAATACCATATGTGTCATTTCCATCACTTATTAAAGGACACTACTTATCTCGTTTATTTACCACACTTTGATTGTCAAAACACAATAATAACATTCTGTATTATCTTATTAACTTCCTTATATATATATCAAAGGATCTGGTATTGCTAAAAGGCTATACTAGGGATCCTTAAGAAGGTATGTAAAGGTGGTCTAATGAATAATATATAATTATCCTACCTGAACAGTTTCAATTCATTTCTACTTACACATTCCAAAAATCAATGGAATCCATTAAAATATAATCATTTTGTATATTCAATATACGTAATTGTTATTATTATGATTAATCAACCTTTTTTCACAAAAAATCCATAAAATAGAAAATTAAAAGTATCACTCCCGTGGGAAAGTTGTATACCACCTCCATAATGAAATATGATTCATTCCCCCCACCACAATTCATGGTTGGTTAATATGATGGATTTAATGTAAAAATATTATAATAATGACATAATTATACTTATTTAACAATATAGTAGTGTAATATTCCTATAAGAAATATATATTTATTATATATTATACATTATTGTGTATAAATTAAGATGATAATTAAGGTAAGAGATTAATGTATGAATCCCGTTTTAATCGAGATTATTTATAATAGAGTTTACATTGAAGAAATAATATAATTCTTATTTGATAAAACCATTTATGTTTTCTTATAATAAATTTATTGCATTAATTTTTTTCTATCAGTAATTTTTTTTCTTTAGTACTAAAAATTGTTGAGAAATATTATTTAAAGAAAATCTAACATTAGTTACACTTTCGTCTGTAAAATTTATCTTCAATTCCATATATAATAAAAAATTATTTTAAAAGTACATAATGACTCATATAATGTTTTAAAAAATACCTTTTAACTACCTCTAACATTATTTTCAACTGTTTTAAATGTAATGATTATAAATTATTTCTAAACAAGTCATTTTTGACTTTTTACAAAATAGTGAAAGGAATTTCTTCTTTTAATATACACAACATGACATTTTTTTCCTCTATCATGAATTTTATTTTAATATATTCTTCCATAAAATTAATTCTATGGTGATTTTGAATTAAAAAAATTCCAAATTATTTTTCATATTTGTATTTAATTTTTTATCCAAGGAAAACGATATTTAAAAAAAATATGGTCAAATAATTATTTATGGATAATTTAAATCTATGTTAATATACATTAAAAAAATTTATACTTTACTACATATATGATATTATGTTACCCACTACATTCTTTCCTTTTATGTATTATGATGATGATTACATATGGATTAATTTATGAAAATATTTTCTTTTCCATGGGTTAATTATGCTATGATCAAATCATTGTGAATGTTGTTTGTTTTGAACTTATTATATCATGTTGATTTGATGGAATGTCTATGAAACCTATTTATTTCTTAAGAGTTAATCAATGATGAAATTATGACTATTTTCTGATTTGGTTTCACATATATATATATATAGATTTTATTATGTGACAATTATGTCAATTACAATCCTATAATACATTGGGTGGGTACATATATCCCATGAATTAAATATGGGAGATGAGTTGATATGTTATATTTACTATAGTAAAATTGTAGTGATTCCGAATCCACTATAATATAGGAATCATTCTATGAAACCTAATCCTCTTTGATAAGAGAAATATGTGTTTTTATTGTATTCATTATGGTATGTTGATCACTGTAGTCAACAATGAAATATGATGTGGATTTTATGACAATTAATTCACCACATTATTCTGACATGTGTTTATGATTTTGATTTTATATCCCATATCACGATTGATTTATTAAAATTTATCAAAAAATATTATCATACATTATCAAATGAAAATTTTTATTCCATGCCTCATGCTTATAACTTATTATATATTGTGTATGTATATTGTAAGTTTTTATCATGATATCCAAGCCTTATTATCATATTATACTTTTATATGATCATTGATTCATTTATCCAATGCATACCCACAATGTGAAACTAATATTACCCTTTCTTATGTTTAAATTTCACAATTTATGATGAAAACGTTCATTTAGGGAATTCCAAAAAAGTGTAAAATACAAGAAAACGTTTATGGGAGATGTTTAGGATATGTCACGAAATATTTTATTAATTTATCTAGATAATAATTATACAAAATAGTTTATGGTTATAGGGTGTCTATTTCTATTATATGAATTGAATATTAATCTAATCAGATTTAATATTTATGTATTAAAAATTTAGGTCAGCTTAGTCGATATCTGAGTAGAGTTCATGTATTTTTGGTGATAAAGATCAAATTAAATTAGTGAAAAACCAAAGGACTTCTCTAAGTATATGTGAATATCCTTCGTTTTTGTATATAAATTACCATAGTTTTCCATGAAAATAAATCAATTTCTAGAAAATAAAATGTGGACACTGGTATAGTACAGATGCACCATGGTATTAAATTGATCGTCACTGATTCCCGACACATGGGCCTTCGACAACACACTTGGAAAGACCAACATTTTATGATATTATTGGGTCAATTCACATTTTTAGGATAATCCATTCTTATGGATTTTAATAGTTAATGACTATGGATAACCTATGATAAATTTATGGTGACATAGATTGGATAGGGGTCTTGATTTGATATTAAAATGGATAATTGTTCGTGTTTCAGTGGTTTCTCACTACGATTATTATTAATCACAATATGTTCATTTGTTTTATTCAATTTATTTATTCAAAAAAAATTGTGTTAATATTGAATGTGACAGATGATGCAGTGACTATCCTAATAAGAATCCCATTTAAATTGTGGATGTAATTTTAATTATTTTGATTATTAATAGAATAATATCTCAAAAAAATATTATAAACCTAATCACAGAGGTGTATATGGATTAAAAAGGATGAGGAAGCCCATGTTTCATGAAGACCATAGGGGAATGAATATTTTTCATATTATATGTCAAGAATGTTAGAAAAATAAATGAAGTAAAATACTTATAACAATTATAATGTGTTTTTTGTGTGTCATTAGATGACATAATGTATTTAATTGATGAGTAAAAATGAAAATTTTGGTTTTCGTATTGGATAATAAAAATTTCTTCTCCAATTAACTGTTTTAAATATTTAATATAGGAGAATTAGGTAAATATGTATTATATGATGAATGTTCATGAATGTGATATTAGAGGATATAAGAGTAAATTTTTTACTGTTGATGATTAAGAAACTATGAATAATATACGAAATAAATAAAGTATTAAGGAACATGTTGATAAAGACTATTTAATGGTTTAGGAAAGAAGTGGGATATTTTATCTTTTTAGAATTAGCATTCCAGTATTATGTGGAATATTTTTTTATTAAAGGTGTTAATGTTGCAAGGATAATGAAACATCATATGAATGTTATTTAGTAGTTTTTGGTTATGATTTTTCAAGAATATGTTGAATTGTAATGAAAACATTGAAAAGTGATCTGGATGAAAAATGATATTTCACATAAAAAACATTATTGAGGGAAAGATAACTCTTAATATATTCTTGATGTTGATATAATAATTTTTATATGGGATAAAGAGATGAATATTATTGATAAATATAATTTGATAATGTTGATTATTTTTTTATTTTATGAATAATTATTTTAATCTATCTTTGATGAAGTTTACTGCACTTTTGGATTTGTTTCATATATTTTAATATTTAATATAATTAATTATACTAGATTTAATTGTTGAAATATTTATGTTTTCATAGAGATTTTATGAAGATTTATTTATTATTAGATAGTATTATCTTGTTTAAGGATAATATATGATCAATGTATTCAAATGTTTTGTATGTGACAATATCAGAAACATATTGTTGTTAGAGGATAAATAATAATGTATATCTTTAAAAAGATTCATCAGGACATTTTTTGGTTTTGAATTTATTCAAAAAAACATTAGAGTATTTTTATGGTTAACTAATTATGTAATGGATGATTTTTAACTTTAGGAGTTATTTTTTAGGTTCTAGAGATTAATTTATTATATTTATCTATATTGTATAAATTATGCTAACAATGTTGGTTTTGGTAAATATTTATATAAGGAAGAAATCACTTCTAATTTCTTAACAGATCATAAGAGATGTAAATGATAATTTTATTGATTAGTGCATCAAAAATTTCATCAAGAAACATTTTTTATATGAGTAAGAGATGATGTAGATATTGATCGAAGCATAGCCAAATGTTAAAATAGTTATTATTAAATGGAAATAATTTGTGAAAATTTATATTGTCATGTTTTATATCATAGAACAAAAATATTCTATAATATTTATGAAATAGATATTAAAATAATAATATTATACTTTTACCCCCACTTATGAATAATTTATTGAATTTTAAATCCTTATGTATTTATGGTATTGTTGTAACTAACCTCCCATAACCATGATCTCTATCACTCTGTATTATCACTTGGATGTAATTTTTATAGTCAATGTATCTATTTTAACATCACACTAATGTTATCAATATCTTGTGGCTCAATTATTTTTTATTTTGGTCACCTTTATGTTTCCAACTATGAAGACTGGAACTAGATTCCACTTAATGGGTGCCCTGATTCTGGTGGGCCACATGGCCTCAAGTGTATCTCCCTAAATTCCAGAGGCTGCCAACTAGTTTCAAGTGCCTATGGTGTGTCTCTGGGAAGACTATGCCCTACATAGTAGATTTTAGAAAAATGGAATGAATATATATTAATATTAAACAGTATAAGAAATATAAATGATATAAATAAATAGTGGAAGAAACGGATGCAATAGATAAACGAGGAGAATAATCATTGTATCAAATGGATCAATGATGATCTAATGTAATGAAATTATAAATACTAGAAAAAATGGATACATGACAGTAGGCATAACATGTTCCTAAAGGTAGAATAAAACAATGGCTACACCAAGAATCCCAAGATCCTACTCATTCATCTTCTATAAAGCTCCATCCAATCAGTACACAATCAAGTGTATGAAGAAGTATGCTTCCCAATGTCAATATCAGCAACCATATAATCTACTCTGGGTACCAAATGGTTCTCGAAGTGGGTGTGAGACAAATCTCAGTGGGCAAGCACCTACGATGTCTATATCTTCTGGCCCGTGTGATGGAATATAGCATTGTACCGGAACACAGATAAAAATTAAATAAAGCATTATGACATAACTAAATTCCTCAGTACATGCTTCATCCCTCAAATAGTTTCTAAACATGTAACTAGTTCATTTTATTAACTAAGAACTTTTTAATGGTAATAGGTAATTTAAAGCATAGACAACGCTGACATCACCTTGTGAATGTGTAAGTAGTGAAGGTCCCAACATGTAACAAGGAAACCTGAAAATGACATCGAGTGAGGGAGTTCAAGGTAAATAACCATGGTAACGTAGATGTCATTGAATTGTAACTTAGAAGTATCTATGTCTATATAAGGGGGTAAAATTGTAATCCATGGAGTGTAATCTAAGGAATTCCACAAAAATGTGTCTACCAAGTCCAAGGATATTGACAATGGTAAAATGGGGCTATGAAAATACATGGTCCAATGGGATTTCATGATGGCACCTACTAGTCAGTGCTAGATCCACTGAGTGTATCCGAGGTATCCTGTAATAATGAAAAGAACCTATGGTAGTATATCGGGCATATGATGAATATATAAGAACAAGATTATAGGAGGTTGTCAACCAAATCAAACTGCATCCCTGAATTGGAATCGGATTCCCAAGACCCATTGAATTATCCTCCCATAATACCTGGACAGCTTGAATCATTCCATTCCTATTTGATATTGTAATCATGTAATAATTCATTTTGTTCATGTCTTTCCTTCCATTAATGTATATTGGTCAAGTAGTGTTGCAACCATTTATTTATTAGTCCAATACTTGTCTTCCATTAGTATGGATTGGCTATGTAGTGTTTCAACCATTTAAACAAGTCTTTTATAACAATTATGGAATATTCTATTATTGAGGTTCACTACACTACCATACATAAACTTGGAACAAGGTGATATGTACATGTAACCATCATTCCATCATGTTTGATAAGGCCAAGTTATCTAATTAGTATACTTTACATTTCTCATTTATCATTTAATAATCGATTTGAAACACTTCAGTTAGGCGGGTCCAGTTGTGAGCATACATGGTACATGACATTATAAAATTATAATTAATCATCAAACCATTTATTTTAGGATGACTCACCTTTATAATGGTCAGGTAAGGTCAAACCTAAACAGAGGATTAAACAGGCCAATACACTAAAAACCCAATTATGGATTATCCCTTGACCTGAGGTGGATTGTGTTGTGTGTGTAACCCCTAAAAATTAATTTCATATTTGGAAGGAGAAAGAAAATACTATTTAAACATGTATAATAATGGATTTTATATTTATGAAATGTCTTCAAATGAAACCAATGGGCCCCATATGAATGTTCCCAAATTAAGAAACTTTAGGGATAAATTATTAACCACCCACCTTAGGGTTGTACAATCATTCTCCTCTGGTAACAGCCATTTATTTTCATCAGACCAGAATATATGTAAGAAATATTGAAAACACACACATTGTTATATCTATAAAAAGAGAAATAGAGAATAAAAATTGATAAAGTGGACTCGAGTACTTATATTTTTTCATACAATGTGACGAACACAAACTTGATCGGGTTCCAGACAAAGGAGATCTCTTGACTCAATGATTAGATCTTCAAAAAACACCAAACCGTGAGGGGAAAAGGCTAATCCCCCATAAACTCATATTAGGGATGAATGGTGGACGTAATTAGATCCCTATTGAAAAAACTAGAAAATTTCCTAGAAAAATAAGATGTGCACGGTTTGACCACTTGGTTTGTCAAACCTTGTGGAAACCATGCGGGATTGATCTTCATGAATGGTTTGGTCCGCATGGTTTGTAAAACCATGAACATACCATGAACGTGTACCAGGGGGAAAAGGGGTGCTCATATATTTATGTTGTACAACCATGTTCCAATCATGTGGGATGGCTCTGTCTATAAAAACATGATCCACACGGTTTGAAAAACCATGAAAAATTACTTAAGGTTTATTCTAAACTATGTGGCAGGTCTATTTTTCCCAAAATAATAGGTTTTGGTCTCTGAAAAATCCGCATACACTCTCAAAACCTTTACTAACACATTAGGAATCCATATTAGGTTCAATGTAATGATTTTAAAAAAAATAGTAAAGGATATATACCTAAGTGAAAAAACAAGTTCTTACAGTCCTTCACCCTTAACTGATATCCCCCTAAGTTCTCCATACAAGAGTACATACACACGTAATGAAAAAATCAATGGCCACTAAGAAAATTCAAAGGTTTCCCTATCCCAATTCTCATATTGTGCTCGGTTGTGTGGTTGTAGTACCTATATGAGAGGGAAAAACATTCCACTTAGAGCCTCTGTTCTTCAGTTAATGATTCATAATAGATGCTCCACAAAGGTAGTATCAACATCTAACACATCTTATGTGGGGTCAAAGGTATGATATTGGTCAACATGAAATTGGAAATTCTAAAAGACTTCCAAGATATCTTGAATGGAATCATACATGTGAGGTAGTATCTACTGATAGGATACTAGGTCGACTCTCACTTGAATTTAAAACTGCCTCATGTAACGAGGTGACAACATTCCATACTTCCTTAACCATTTATTCCCTCACATGGGTGATACCCAAAGAAGAAAAATGATCCCCAAACTGAAATTGAAGATTTTTTCCACAGTGATAGGCATATGTTTTCTTTCTAGAATAAGCAGTCGTTATATATTCATGATCAGCTGGACCTATTCTGAAGTATCCTGAACGAGATGAGGACATAGTAAGGCTACCTCACATTCCTCTATATAGCATAGCAGTCAATAACATTGCTGTAACACCCTGAGATTTTATAAGAATTATTCTTTTTAATTTATTTGATGTCTTCTGTTGTACACTTCACCATGATTAGCTTGCCCAATAAGCAACACTATATTAGCTTGTAGTATACACAACACTATTCTTGGCTTGTGATGCACACAATTTCAAGTTCATTCGAATAAAATTAATTTTACACAACACCCAATATATATTTTGATCAATGTATAACAAAACTATGTTTTGAGTATGTTATATGCAACAACAAATGAATCTATCCCTACACGCAACCCTAACTTGGCTTGAATTACATGCAATCGCGACCATCCTCGATAGCGTGTGTTGTACGCAATACCGAGTTTCACTAAACAACTATATGTTATTAAAATATTATATAAACGAACCGTTATGAATAGTTATACCCACTTTTTAAAATTTTATAAATATTGTCTTTAAAATTGGACTTAATTTTTTATTTCAGAATATCAAAATTATCCTAGGGTGAAATTTTGGTATTTTTCTGAAAACTTTCAATTTTTGATGAATAGTGAAAACACTGAGTTATTGGATAAAACCGAATTTTTATTTAAATAATGATTTATTTTATTTAAATTTATTTTAGGTCAAAATATATACATAATACTTATATATATACAATTTGATTCATTGTATTCAACTTATAATAATTTTAGATATATAAAAATTTTATTGAACATTTCACCGTCTTTTACCCACCTCTTGGAGCATTTGAAATTGTACATAAAACATAATTTTACCACTTCTGTGAATTGAATTTCAAAATCGGAGAGACACTATATATATCTATGATTAAAATTTGGTTCAATAAGATAAAATTAATTTTTGGTGAATAGTAGATTTTTACTTTTATTTACCACGGTTAAAAGTAAATAGGGTAATTAAGGGTAAAAATGATATTATTATTACCCTAACACAAGTCCGATTTCGATTTGATAAGTGTAATTAGAAAAAAAATACCTTAAGAATAAAATATTACCCTTTAGGTCAACTTGGATTAGATTAGGACATTTATTATTATTTTATTTGAAGAAGAGTTAAAATAGTTAAAATCAATGGTTAATAACTAAAACATTTTTAATATAGGGTTATGCATAGGATAAATTCGACTATAAATATTCATTAGAAAGGTAAAAATATTTCCTACATAATGGTATTTTATTTATTATTTTTAGACATTAAATAATTTAATTTATTTTTGACACAATGGTGATCTGGTAATTACTTTATTAATGAAATATTAACATAATTGATGTCATAAATACCCAAATAAATGTAATTTGAGACTTTTTATTAATTAAACTAATTTTTTAGGTTAATATGACATGTTAGTATGGATTCCATTAAATTTCATCTTACTAATCATGATTTTATGATTTTCACAAAAATCAATTACCAAATAGTGTCAAAATTGAGATAAAATAGTTTTTAAAGCAAATATTATATTATTAATTGTTATTATATTCCTAAAAATCTATGGTTCGGCCAAATGTATTAGATAAGGATATATATATTAATAATGAACCACTTGGGGTTATTTTGTCTTGTTATTGTATGTTTATTTACAATATAGTGTAAGAAAACAAGAAGACACAATAAAAGTTAAATTATTTAACTTAGAGTTAAATCTAAATGATAAGGTTAAAATAGTAATCTAAAACATGTCTAAAACCTACTGTTTGAGAGGATTGCTACCCATAACCACTTTATCATCTAAATAAATCAAGTTGGAGCTATTATAAACCGAATATGACTTTATTATAGAATAATATTTTATGTTTTTTCCTAAGGTTCCCCTCTCCTCCCTTATAAAAGGGAACCTCCTCCCTCTTCTCTTCACACAATTTTGAGCCTTTGAGATCGGCCAACACCTAACCATTTCAAATCTAAACATCCCTATAAAGATTATGGAGGTTCTGGTCTCTTAAAAAGGCCAACTCTAGTGCCTTAAGATGAAGCTTAAAAGAGGTGCGGCGAAGAAGAGGTAATCTCTTCTACCGATTCTTTCATGTTTTCTTTCTTTGTCAACTTCTTCTTCTTCAGTTGTTTCATTATAAAGTAATAACATCAGTATCAATAATATACAGATATTTTATTATAAATATTAAAGAACCCCATTTCATCTTCTATCCATCCTACGAAAAATGAAATCACTGCGCGTGCGTACGTAAGGAATACCATCTTCACGCCGTGGTGTAATCTGTTTTTCCACCACCCCCTTACTTGGATGGGTATGATGGTGTAAAGAATAACTATATATGGTTATTATAACATCTTACTTATTATTAGATATTATATCATCCACTATAATTCCATTCAATAATTATGGGAATGATATCAGTGCTCGTGCGTACGTACGGATTACCGTCTCCACGACGCGATGAGATTCCTTCTCCATGTTAACCATTCGAGAATGATTATAAAGTATATATAATGAATAATAATGAAACATATGACATAATTAAGCTACTATATTTATGTATATATTTGTCATCTACTTACTTTCATTCAAGTCAATTAGGAAAGGAAAATATCATTGATGCGTACGTATGGCCTACTGTCTCCATGAATGGTGTATTTTATTTCATTCATATATATATATATTATATATGTATATACTGAATAAATATGATATATAAATCATTATTTACATTCTGGAAGTATGTAAATCATGATATAAGAAATAATAATATCAAGAACAACATGTCCAAACTACTATAAAAAATAAAACGATTTGAACCAAAATGATACTTTATCATGGAATTTACAATAGAATGGGTAATATAAAGTCCTAAGTGAACCATATATGATATCATAACAATGAATATGATTCTGTAATAAGTAAATGACATTATTTAAATCATTATACAGGAGGTTTGGATACGTACGATGCATATCAGACCTAAGGTAAAGGATAATTATTCAATCTCATTTTTATCTGAGATTGCTTATATGTAATTATTTAATGGGGTTATATTTTTCATCCATGTCCATAAAAATTTCTTCATAAAGTGTTTAATATTCTTCCATGTATGTTTAAAGTAATTTCTACCCCTCTTTGTCTTTTACATTGTGTTATGGAAGGAATATTTCTTTTTTTACCATACGTGGTACTTTGTGACTTTTCCATTAAAAGTATGAGAATAATGTTTTTTAACTTATACGGCATGAACAAGTTTTTATGATTTCATAACGCCTTCTTTTCATGAAGCTTACTTTACTCGATTTCATGACTAATTTCAACAAAATCCTTTTCATTTAAAATTTTGTGGAATATTGTGAAAATAAAGTGATTTTTAAGAAGAAAAGATATTTTCCTCCAGAATTCATTTCAAGTGTTTTATCAAAACCAATTTCCATCAAAGATGACATTATTTCATATGTGTATGTTTCAGGTATAATGTCTCTAGGATTTAAATGTTTTCACTTTTCTTATGATGAAATGATATCCATTCGTTTTATATGGATTATGTTATGATGGGATGATGTTTATGAAACCAATTTTAAACCTTGGGTGATGATGAATGATTTATGTTTATGTTGTGGAACACATAAAAATGATTTCATTATGATATGTATGTGACCTATATCTCCCTCCAATGCGTTCGGTAAAGATTTATAGCTCATGATATAGACATGGTCGAAACGGTAAGTTAATCTGTTTCAGTGATACCGGACTTGAATGAGGAGTGAACTTGATTCAGAAAGGGACTTTATCCACTAAGATGGTCTTGGTAGCAATACCTTGGCTACTATGGAAATCATATCATGTGATTAATGGTTTTCCATAATTACATGTTTTATTCCCATGCCATTTTATCATGATTAATGTTCCATTATGATCTATAACTTATGTACTGCCATGTTTTATGTCATTGCTCAATATTTTGTTGTTTAAACATTATGTTCATTTTTTAAGATCAAATGTATATGGTTTATTTTATTCACTCCATGCTTACCCTTACTGATCATTTCAGCTCACTCTTAATATGTTTTCTTTTCACTAGGATATAATGAATCGTTTTATGTAAAAAAACAAAAGGGGAAGTTCTTTATGGGAGATGTGGAAGATCTTTCACTATGATTAGAAGATTATGTTCCGAGATTCCAAAGACACTAAACTATTATGATCCATGAGTGTTGGTCTTTGTTATTTATTAAGTATTCTTCAAAAGTAATGTAACTTCCATATACACCAAGATTTGGGTCTCTACAGTTGGTATCAGAGGAAAGAACTAGTTATCCTTTAGAAACTAGGATGCGAAAACATTAGTGAGATCCCTAGAGATATTTCTATGGTAGGTCTAGGGATGTCCCTAAGGTTTAGTATAATAATAGGTTATAGTCGTAGAGTTATGTTGACGATCATGAATTCCCTAGGGTGAACCTACGGTATCATGTATTAAAGAATGTGTGATAAGATAGAAATCCCATAAGTGACTTTTAATGATTATGTGGTTCCTCGTTATTTTTAATGTTTCTTTCACTGTGGTTTCTAGTTTTAGTCAATGGATGAAATGAGAAGGAATTCAGTTAATGTTGATTTTGATGGAAAAATTGGTGTCTGTGATCAATAGAATCATGTAATGCCTAGAGAGAAAGATATTGTGATTATTCTGAATTAGTCCACACGATATATGATTAACATGGTGAACATTAGTGGTATTTCTAAGTCATTAAATAAGAGGAAGATGAACTTTTATACATGTTCTCATGGAGAGGAACATAGAGGAAGGAAGATGAATCTTTCTACGTATCAAGAAGAAGGGAAGAAAAACCTTCAAGAATACCTCAAATGGAGGGGAAGATGTTATCTGTGTGGAGAAAAGGGTAATAGAGTGACATACTGTTATGGAGTTCAATGTCCTATTTGTGGAGAACATGAACATTACCCAACTCAATTCATAACCTAAGAGGTTAATTCCAAATCAATGAAGGACGTATTCCATTAAAATCAATGAAGAGGATGGATTTAAGTGTTTATGTATTGGTATTCAATAATAACGTTTTTGAGGAACTTTTATGGTATACTGGAATATTTTTGAATTATTCTATTGTGGTTTTCAATAATTTTATGGTACTGGTATCCATGAAATGTGATTGAAATATTTTTGGAAAGTAAATGATATGCGCATAATGAAGGGATAAGGGGGAAATGAAATTTTTGATTGTATTCATGATCTCATGACTAATATAAGGACAAAGTGATATCATGGTTTGAGTATATAGAAATTTTGGCGTTTTGGTATGTGGAAAGTGTTAACTTTTGACAGCATTAATGTTTTCACTAAGGTTCAATGAGTATTATTTTTTCAAGAGAATACATGATTAAGGTATTCACATGTTTGTAATGTGACCAACAAGATATATCATATTATATATGGGGGATAAATTATGGTATTCACATGCTCGGGAAATGACATTTCATGTGATTCTTTTCTTTATACTATGAGCTTGGACATGTGTATTTTAGATAATCTTAGAGATTGGAATGGATTATGTTGGACATATGTTAGTATTTCTAAGGAAAGAACATTTTGATATTATTTTTGGAATGTTATAATAGTATACTTTTAGAACAAGGACAACCCGTAGGACGGGCGACAACCCATCGCATCGGACAAGGTTGCGGGAATCGAACCCACAACCGATGTGCAACATGCCTTTATCACAGACCACTGGCCAAAATGAAGACCCTGGTTAGTATAAATTAGTTTTAATTTTATTAAGTGGTATGATATATGAATTATAAGTCCATTTTAGGAACCATATACGATTAATCTCACTATATATGGAATTATGTATATTTAATAAATTTTGCTAACGTTTTGTTTGAGATGGATGGAATGACCTATCATTCCATCTCATGATCTTCTAACACTTCACGAATGAAAAATTCAACTTCATTTATTTAAGGGAAGAAGTTGAAATTGTTCAAGGAAGGACGAATGGTGTGATTGTACCAAAATCAAGAAATTATTTCTTCTAATTCCTATTTTTTCAATATTAGGGAAATGATCTTGAAAACCTAAAATGTTTTCCTTTTTCCCTCATATCTGATTAATCTGATGGTTCCTTATATCATAACAAATTTATGGCTTTGTGATTGTTGGGTTTTTCATAGCCATGTTCTCTACCATTCTCTATAAGAACATTATGGTTATATTTCTCTTCCATATTCATATTTTTTCCTATATTATACTATATTGAAACCCAACGATGTTGTACGTTGGGTATTCATTATTTTTCTAGCGTTCATTTTTAAAATGATGATTTAGAATTCCTTTTTACGATGTGGGTTTCTATGAAAGAAACTTTCATATAGAAAACCATTTATAACCCCGACGAATTTCAAGGGTGAAATTCATTTTAAGGGGGGTAAAATGTAACACCATGAGATTTTATGAGAATTATTACTTTTAATTTCATTGATGTCTTTTGTTGTATGCTTCACCAAGATTATCTTGGGCTATATACAACACCGTATTAGCTTGTAGTATACACAACACTTTTCTTGGCTTGTGATGCACACAATTTCATTATCTTTTGAATAAAATTAATTTTTCACAACACCAATTATAGATTTTCGTCAATGTATTACTGAACTATATTTTGAGTATGTTATACGAAACACTAGAGAATATTTCCCTATAGGAAACCCTGACTTGGATTTCATTACACGCAATCACGACCTTCCTCGATAGCGTGTGTTATAGTCAATACTGAGTTTCTCTAAACAACGATATGTTATTAAAATATTATATAAACTAGCAGTTATGAATAGTAATACACACTTTTTGAAATTTTAGAAATTTTATCTTTCAAAATGGACTTCATTTCTGAATTCAGATTATCGAAATTAGCCTAGGGTGAAATTTTGGTATTTTTCTGAAAACATCCAATTTTTTATGAATAGTGAAAACACTGAGTAATTGGTTAAAACTGAATTTTTATTTATATAATAATTTATTTTATTTAAAATTATTTTAGGTAAAAATAGATAAATAATACTTATATAAGTTCATTTTAATTCATTGGAGTCATTTTATAATAATTTTTTATATATAAAAATTTTATTGAACTTTTCACCATATTTTACCCACCTCCTAGGAGCATTTGCAATTGTACATAAAACTTAATTTCACCGCTTCTTTAAGTTGAATTTAGAAGACATGAGAAACACAGTTAATATCAAGGAGTAAAATGTTGTTCAATAAGATAAAAATAATTTTTGGTGAATAGTAACGTTTTTACTTTTACTTACCACGGTTAAAAGTAAATAGGGTAATTAAGGGTAAAAATGATATATTTATTACCCCAACACATGTCATAATTCTATTGGATAAGTTCAATTAAACCAAAAACAACATTAGGAGTAATACTTTATCCTTTAGTTCCACTTGGTTTGATTAGGACACTTATTATTATTTTATTTAAAGAAGAGTTAAAATAGTTAAAATCAATGTTTAATAAATAAAACATTTTTAATATAGGTTTATACATAAGATAAATTAGACTATAAATATTAATTAGAAATATAAAACTATTTCCTATATAATGGTATTTTATTTATTATTTTTAGACATTATATAATTTATTTTATTTACGACACAATGATGATGCAGTAATTTCCTTATTAATGAAATATTAACTTAATTGATGTTATAAATACTCAAATAAATGTAATTTGAGACTTTTTATAAATTACACTAATTTTTTAGGTTAATATGACATGTTATTATTGATTAAATTGACATTATTTGAACTAATCATGTTGTTATGAGTTTCACAATAATCAATTACCCAATAGTGTCAAAATTGACATAAAATAGTTCTAAAAAAATAATATATTATTAATTATTATTATATTACTAAAAATATAATTTTCGGCCAAATTACATAGATAATGTTATATATATTAATAATGAACCACTTGGGGCTCGTTTGGCTTGTTATTGTATGTTTATTAACCATATAGTTTAAGAAAACAAAAAGACATGGTAAATGTTAAATTATTTAACTTAGAGTTAAATAAAAATGATAAGGTTAAAATAGTAACCTAAAACATGTATAAAACATATTGGTTGAGATTATTTCGACCCATACCCACTTTATCTTCAAAATAAATCAATTTGAAGTTATTATAAATAGTATTTGACTTTATTATAAAATAATATTTTATGTTTTCCCTAAGGTGCCCCTCTCATCCCTTATAAAAGGGCACCTCCTCCCTCTTCTCTTCACACAATTGTGAGCCTTCATGATCGGCCAACCCCTGACCATTTACCTTCTCAACTTCCCTAGAAACATTATAGTGGTTATTGTCTCCTCAAAAGACCAACTCTAGATCCTTAAGAGGAAACTCAAAAGTGGTGCGACGAAGAAGAGGTAATCTCTTCTACCGATTCTTTCAAGTTTTCTTTCTTCCTCAACTTCTTCTTCATCAGTTGTTTCATTATAAAGTAATAACATAAGTATCACTAATATACTGATATTTTATTATAAATATAAAACAACCCCATTTCACCTTCTATCCATCTTATGGAAAAATAAATCACCGCGCGTGCATACATACGGAATACCGTCTCCACGTCGTGGTGCAATCTATTTTTCCACCACCACCTTACTTGGATGGGTATAATGATGTATAGAATAACTATATATGGTTATTATAACGTCACACTAATTCTGAGATATTATATCATCCATTCCAATTCCATTCAATAATTATGGGAATAATGTCATCGCTCGTGCGTACGTACAGATTACCGTCTCCACGACACGATGAGATTCATTCTCCATGTTAACTATTCGAGAATGATTATAAAGTATTTTTTATTCAATAATAATGAAATATATGAAATAATTAAGCAATTTTAATTATGTATATATATATATTTCATCTATTTACTTCCATTCAAGTCAATTAGGAAAGGAAAATAGCGTTCATGCATACGTACGGTCTACCTTCTCCATTAACGGTGTATTTAATTTCATTCATATATCTATTATATATATATATATATACTAAATATATATGATATATAAATCATTATTTACATTATGGAAGTATGTAAATCTTGATATAAGTAATAATAATATCAAGAACAACATGTCCAAACACGAATGATAAGTAAAACGATTTTACCCAAAACACTGCTTCAACATTGAATTTACAAAATAACGGGTAATATAAAGACAAAACTGAACCATATATGATATCATAACAAAGAATATGATTCTGTAATAAGTAAATGAAATTATTCAAATCATTATACAAGAGGTTTAGATATGTACAAAGCATATCAGACCTAAGTTAAGGGATAATTTTTCATTCTCATTTTTATTTGAGATTGCATATATGTAAGTATTACTGGGGTTATATTTTTCATCCATGTCCATAAAAATGTTTTCTATAAAGTGTTTAATATTATTACATGTATTTTTAAAGTCATTTATACCCCACTTTGACTTTTAATTTGTTTTATGGAAGGAATCTTTCTTCTGTTTACCATACGTGGTACATTGCGACATTTCCGTTAACAGTATGAGGAGAATGTTTTTTTAACTTATATGGCATGATAAAAATTTATGATTTCATAACGCCTTATTTTCATGAATATTACTCTACAAGATTTTAGGACTATTTTCAAAAAAAATACTTTTCTTTTAAAATATCATGGCATTTTGTGAAAAGAAAATTATTTTGAGGAAGAAAAGATATTTTCCTCAAGAATTCATTTAAAGTGTTTTATCAAAACCATTTTCCATAAATGATGACATTATTTCATATGTTTATGTTTCAAGTATAATGTCTCTATGATTTACAAGTTTTCACTTTTCTTATGATGAAATGATATCCATTTGTTTTTTATGGATTATGATATGATGGGATGATGTTTATGAAACGCGTTTAATTATTTGTGTTATGATGAATGATTTATGTTTATGTTGTGGAACACGTAAAAATGATTTCATTGTAAGATGGATGGGACCTATATCTCCCTCCAATGCATTGCGTAATGATTTATATCTCATGAGATAGACATGGCTAGAACGGTAAGTTAATCTGGATCAGTGATACTGGACTAGAATGCAGAGTGAACTCGGTTGAGAAAGGGACTTTGTCCACTAAGATGGTCTTGGAAGAAATTTCTTGGCTACTATGGAAATCATATCATGTGAATATTGGTTTTCCACAATTACATGTTTTATTCCCATGTTATTTTATCATGTTTAATGTTTAGATATGATCTATGCCTTATGTACTTCAATGTTTTATGTCATTTCTCAAGATTTTGAAATTTAAACATTATGTTCATGTTTTTATGTTCAAATGTATATGGATTGTTTTATTCTCTACATGCATACCCTTACTGAGAATTTTATCTCACCTTTATTTTTTTTTCTTTTCCCTAGGATATAAAGAAAGGTTTTAGGTAAGAAAACAAAAGGGGAAGATCTTTATGGGAGATGTTGAAGATCATTCACCATGATTAGAAGATTATGTTCCAAGTTTCCAAAGACACTAAACTATTACAACCCTTGAGTGTTGGTTTTTGGTTATGTATTAAGTATCCCGAAAATGTAATTTAATGTCCATGTACGCCAAGATTTGGGTCTCTACAATGTCCAACCATATAAGGCCTCAAAAGGATCCATCAGAATCATTGCTTGAAAACTATTATTATGAGCGAAATTGAAGAGAGGAATATGATTCTCCCAAGAACCACTAAAATCAAAAACATATGATTAGATCATATCCTCTAAAACCTATATCATCTGTTCTTATTGTCCTCTATTTTGAGGGTGAAATGTTTTGATTAGAATCTCTTGAGTCCCCCATGCTTTTTCCAAGCCCTACTAGAATCGTGAAGTGAGACGAGAGTGCCTATATAGAATGAGACTGCATGGAACCCCATGTATTTGTATGATATCACAGTCATACAGTCTTCCCATTTCATAAACATAAATGTCTCTTGAATATGAATGAAGTGGGAGTATATCGTTAGTCGGTCAACGGATACCCTAATAGCATCGAGACCCCTCAGCAACCTAGGTAAGCCGACTATTAAATCCATAGAAACATCTTCAATTACCATTTCAGGACTAAAAGCATTTGTAAAAAGCCTACAGGTCTATGGTGATCCTCTTTCACCTGTGGGCATGTGGAACACCAAGTGATGAATTCTGTAAATTGAGGTTTCATTCTAGTCCACCAATAATAGTTTTTCATATCTCGATAGATCTTTACAATGCCTGGATTAACTCCCCACTGAAAATCATGGGACTCTTTCGTCAAATCCTCTCTCATATCCGATGGAAGCGAGATACGTCCACATAAACAAAAGACATTGTATCCATCCATAGGCCATTTCGGTGGTGGGTTATCTCTTAATATAATCTCATGGATAACCAAAACATCAGGATTTTGAAACAGTATACTCTTTACCCTCTCAAGGAGGGAAGAGGTAAATATTATGGATAAGAAGTAAGACTGCATTTGAATATCATGAAACTCTAGATAAAGATCAGAAAAGAGGGCCATTAACTTCCATTCATTTATATCTTCTTATAGAGCATGTTTTTCTGTTTTCCAACACAATGAATTAGGGAACAAATTTCATATTCCCGACATATAAGAAAGCTTAAAATCAAATGATTGTATATATTCGACCCATATATACTGTCTATGGTTGAATACATTCTAAGAAAGGGTATTCTTGAGTCTCTTGTGGTATTTATGTTCCAAAATGCACTCACCAAACTGATAGTCTCTCTAACAACATAAGACCTAGAAAACTGATACTATCATGAGGTCATGCATCATGTAATTTCACTCATGAGGCCTCAACTGGCGAGATCGGTACACAATGAAATTGTATTCTTGAATCAACACATCTCTTAGTCTAATTCCTAATGCACTACATAATACGGTATAACCTTCACAAGGTTCTATAAGAATCAGGATCGTTGCTGAGAGAAGCCTTCCATTGTACTCCTGAAATAATTTCTCTCATGTTTCTAACCACACGAACATAACAAATATGTTTATATGTCAGGTCAGAAGTGTAGTAAGATGGGAGAAATAATATATTAAAAACATTTAATATCCAATTAACCCAAGGAAACACCTGATATCAAACATTTTTTTATGATCCTAGGAATCTACTACACTATCCTTTTTAGAGTCAATATATACTTCCGATTCTGAAATAATATGACTCAATAAGTGGACCTTGTTGATCCAGAAATTACATTTACTATTTTTGGAATAAAGCTGATGCTCTCTCAGTGTACGCAAAAAGATTTTAAGATGTTTGGCATGGTAATTAAAATTATAATAATACACCAACATGTCTTCCACAAAGACCACGACAAAAGAGTCTAAATTGAGGTGGAAAACCATATTCATCAAAGCCATGAAAACTGCTGGTGAATTCATTAGATTGAATGACATAACAAGATATTCATTCCAACCATACATTCTACATAAATCTGTCATAGGTATGTCGGATGGTCCTACTCACACCTAATGATAACCTAATCTGATATCAATCTTAGAGAACACATTTTCTCCTTGGAGATCCTCAAAGAGAACATCTATTTGATGATGTGGATATAGATTTTTTTCGATAAGCTATTTCAACCTTCTGTAAACCATGCATCGATGAATATTTTCATCCCCATTCTTAGAAAAATGAATGGGTGAATCCCAAGGGAATGTACTAGGCCATATAATGACTTTGGGATCTAGGTACTCTATCTACCAATTGAGCTAATAAAGCTCAATAAGTTCCATCCTGTATGGGGGAATGGAAACTAGAGAATATGCATGAACTAGATCAATTGTAAACTCTACCTCCCTCTTAAGAGGTCATCCAAAAAAATCATCATGAAAGACATCCCTTAAATGATCAACTATTAAAGGGAAATTAGTTTTAATCAAACCATGATTCTCCAGGAAAACATTTGTTATCTGGGTGGTCACTTTAGCTAGCCCCTGATGCTTCATCCCGACTCTCCTATGATGGACCTCCCACTCAAATTTGAGAAGACAACTACTACCTTCTAGTGATGTAAAAAAACCCCTATGACGATTGAAGTCTACAAAGGCATGATAGTAGACTAACCAGTCCATCCCGAGAATGAAATAAAACCCCACCATCTTGAGAACAAATAGATTCCACAACCAAGGGTAACTACAAACCTCTAGGGTACTGGTGTATTCCCTCTATCCCTATTCGCAAGAGTGTATCGAGGGTCATTACTCCATAGAGATACTGTTTCTCAGGAATGAGAGTTTCCACTATAGATACTGAAATAAATGTTTTTTAAGAACATGTATAAAACATAGTAGATACAATAGTGGAGTATACTAGAATAATACCTCGTATTGTAGATGGTCCCACAGACTAATCCTCAGGTATCAGCTGTAAAGAATGAAACTGACTTTATCCACAACCCTGTGCACCAGATGGACTACCACAATCATGACTAATCTACCGGTGATGATATTAATAAGGGTTCAGACTACCATGTCTATGAACTCCTCCTCATCCATACCTACTTATGCTATTCCAACTTCCCGCCTGATATGGCGCAAAAAAACTCACTCCAGTAGGTGGAATAGATACTGATACTTTTCCACTCAATGCTGGTGGTATGGTCCTCAAAAAGTTCTGAAGATGTCTGATACGACTGCAAGCTCGACACTCTACAATGTCTCAATCACATTTGGGATTTTTATTCCCTCATATTCCACACTGATGGAACACCACAGAGCTATCAAACGATATACTCTAGATTCCATTGCCATGATGAAAACCTCAAGTGAATGCTTATTGCCTCTGGAAGATCTACCGGCCTGACGATGCACTAATACACTAAATATGGTACTTGTATCGTCACTTGGGTTATGGTCAGGGTTAAGGGCATGATCATCTTTTTTTTAAAAGGTAGTAAGTCGATATACATTTATCTGAGTTTGGATGGCATATAAGAGCCCATCCTCAAAATTTCTACCATGAAAAATATCATCATCGGCTAGATGCGGTGAAATGCATTGTAAATTAGTGAAACGTGCTAAATATTAAATAACATACATAGAACCCTACTCGAGATGCATGACATCTCTGGCTCTATTATCCCTCAGTTCATGATGCATGAAATGATCATAGAAGGTAGTCTAAAAGTCAACACATAACATGGCCTGATGATGAACGACATGGGTAACCACATCCCACCAACTCTTGGCCAAATCCCAAAGCATGTATGTAGAAAACATGACTCTCTTCTCTAGAGGTGATTCTAGAAGATCAATGATAGACAACATGGCCTATAGCCAAGACATAGATTCCTATGAACCGCGATCCTATGAAATGTATGAATATGTTGTTGTTGGAACTCATAGGTCAGATCATCCATCATAGGTCCAACCCATGTAGCATCTTGGATGGATGGAATCAGACGTAAGAAACTACCATGGACATAATAATCAATGATCAGATCAACTACAATATGTAGTTCCTCAATTGGAACTATAGGAAGTAAGAATTGAGGCACATGGCCCACAATGTCTGGAGCATGGTCATCACCACTTTGTTGGAGAACAACACAAAGAAATCATTGTTGAATTGTTCTAAAAATTCCATGCACACACCTAAGAATAAGAATAGAAACATAAGGTTGCATCACTAACATAAACTGAGCATATGAAAAATAACTACCCATAGTATACTACCCAAAGTATTTTCTTAGACGACTACGTATCGGTATGAGCTCGTGTATAAGATTCATATCAATTTGAAATTAATTTCAAGGGTTACTCCATTACCATTCATGGTCAAGAAAAGGTTGGATAATGATGTGCAACCAATTAATTTTATATTTCATAATTCACATAATAATGGATATCCATTTTCGATGAATCAGTTCCCATACACTAATCCCCTAAAACAACACCCATTTCATCACAGTTTAATGGCATGAATTGCTAAATTACTCATCCCAACCCATTAGGGACCATACACCTCATAAATTCATACATGAAATCACTCAATCCCAGCAAATAGTAATACATGTACAAGAAAATATCATAAAATGACTCAATAATAAAAATATTATGAACCGATGAAAAGAAGTAAAATTAACCTATATGGAATGGAAATATGCATCACATGGGAATTCAAGGTTCCTATCATGATGAATGTAATAATTCTCTATTCCCTCATTTAATTGGGATGAGGATGAAATAAATTCTCAAAAGTGTAATAATCTACAACATCACACTACATATGTGTCAACCAATGGTGAAATAATATCAATTTTAATAGAAAAAATATTAAAACATTTATAATTTAGGAAACATGGTTTTTACCCCGAACAAGGGGTTTTGATGACCATGAACGACATATGAACAATTCCCAAGAATTCTATTTCCCCAATATATTGTATCCAAATATTAAATAAAGAAATGAAAGCACTCTGATACCACATTTTTATGTCCTGGACCTGGATGCCACTTGACGGGTTCCCTAAGCCCAGTGGGCCACATGTCCCCAAAAGCATCTTCCTAAAGTCTATGGGCTACCGACTAGCAGCGAGGGCCTCAAGATTGTCTGTGTGAAGCCTATTCCCTCATTAGAAAAGTGTTTCATATTATTTGGAATATAATGGAATAGTAATGAATGGAATAAATATAAATGATACAAATAAATAGTGGAATCAACTGATACAATAGATAAACGAGATGAATAATAATTGTATCAACAAGAAAAATAAGGATTTAAGGTTATATCACTGGAAAAACATGGAAACATGGGTATAATACATTAGGTATAATTCGATTTACATGGTAAAATAAAAAAAGACTACTCCTAGCATCCTGGGATCCTACTTGGTCATCTGCTATTAAGCTCCATTCTATGAGCACGTATCAAGTGTAGGAAGTTGTGCACTTCCCTATTTCAATAACTGAAACCATTTAATCTATTATCGGTACAAGATGGAACCCATAGAGGGTGTGTGATAAATCTAAATGGGTCACCCCCAAAGGTGTTTATATCATTCATCCAGTGTTATAGAATATAGGAGTGTGCAGGAATTCATATACAAAGTAAAGAAAGTTGTACAATATAACTAAATACCCATGTACCTGCTTCAACCCTCATCTAGTGTCTTAACATGTAACCATTTAATTTTATTAATAAATCACATTTTAATTTTAATAGGTCACATTAGGCATATCCAACACTAACATTACCTCCTGATTGTATAGGTAGTGAAGGTCACAAGATGTAACAGGGAAACCAGAAAATTATATCCAATGAGGGAGTTACAGGGTAATAACCAAGGTGATATAGATCTCACATAACTCTAACTCAGAAGTATCTGAGTCTAGAAGATAGGATAAGAGTGTAATCCCTAGAGTGCAATGGATGAAATTCCTCAATAAGGATCCTACCAAGTCACAGGTTATAGACCAAGGTAAAACAGGTCTATGCAAAGACAGGGCCTAATGGCATTTTACTGTTGAACATACTAGTCAATGATAGATCCAAGGAGTGTATCCAAGGTTGTAACGACCCAATCTTTTTGAGTAGTATATTAACTTACTCTTATTGATTTAATAAGATGTTAATGGTTAATGCAGAAAGAGGAGTCGATGGCTTCATCCAGTAGACTCAACCCTTACGAAGCCCACTTATCAGAGCTTGGGAAGGAGGTAGCATCTGTGGGCTTCGCTTTGGACCAAGCCCAAGCCGAGCTCCAGCGTGTCAAGCTTGAACGAAAACGCTTGCAGGAGAAGTTCAAGTTAGTGGAGATTGATACTAGGGCAATGTTATCTGAGCCTCCCTCAGATTCTCTCACCATATCACACCTTACACTTAGGTCTTATGCCAGTGTTATAAGGGGCTATGTGATGAGACCCTAGTTTCCTTGTGTAATCCTCTCGGGTGAATAAATTGAGATTTTTTCCTTTAGTGATGTTTGTGAAATTTCAAATGCCTAGATAATTTTAGAATGTATTTTATTGATGAATTTTGAAAAAGGGATATTTTGAAATATTTATGTAAACCCTAAATAACTAATGATGTGTAATGATTTTCAAAAAAATGGTCTTCTACAAAAGTGTTCATTAAGGAATTTGGAGTCTAATAAGATCAACTTAATTTTTGATGAATAGTAAATTATGAATAGTGATTTTACGCTTAGGATTAGTAATGTGACCAAATGAATTAGTAATTTTCACTTAAAGAAAGTTTTAGTATAATTTAGACACCTTGGTTAAGTAATGTGATTCAATAAAATGGGTAAATAACGGTTTCATAAATTATTAATCAAGTATTAGTTTTTTCGGATGAATAGTGTTTTTTAATTAAAAATTTAATTAAAAATAATTTGAAAATTATTTTTATAAAAATGACTTTATTTTTGAACTCAGAGCATCGATATTATGTTAAGGTAATTTTTGGGGATTTTTCTGAAAAAAATGAATTTTCGATGAATAGTGTTTTTATATAAAAATTAAATTAAAAATATTTAGAAAAATATTTTTATAAAATGGATTTCATTTTTGAAATCAGAGCATTGATATTTGGTTAAGGTGAAATTTTGGGATTATTCTGAGAAAGTTGAATTTTCAGTGAATAGTAAAAATACCGTTTTAGGGTTTCGGTATGTTTAATGACATCATAATGATGTCATGATGATGTCATGAGATCTTTTGAGGGTTGGCCGGCCAAGGGTGATGAATTATTGTTTTGGGGGCCCCATGTGGCCTAACTCCATGATAAATGCCAAGGGAGAGCCCATGGGTTTGAGAAAAGCACATGTGAGGTGTCCTTTGGCCATTAATGCTTTGTCCCCTCACTTTCCCTATAAATACCCACCCTTTCCTCCCTTGGTTTTCACTCCCAACTCTTCCCCAACGAAGTTCGGGTCTTCTTACCTTCCAAATAGTCCTCCCAAGGTGCCCCCAAGCCCTCAAGGTCCAATCCTTTGAGTTTCAAGAGTCACGTTTTAAGGTAAGGGATCCGACCCCTCTCTTTCTTTTCGTGTAATCTCTTTTATGTCATTCCTTTTATGCTCCATGTGATTATGTGAGAGGATGTTCTTTTATATTCCTCTTACTGCCCTTTCATGTTTATATGATGAGAGATCCCCTCTTACTCTCATCATTTCGTTTTATGAAAGCTTAAGTGACGCCGTTAGGCTGCCGAATGTTTAAGTGATTCTTTCACCCTTCTCATTTTTTTCAAGTTCGATTTTCATGTCAAATCTTTCAAGTTCCTTTTTATTATGTTGGGGTATGATCTCTATATCTATCATACTGATCTCTTATTATCATATTATGAGAGACCCTATTTTATTTGTCCAATTCATTTTTGTTGAAGTTTACGTGACGCCATTAGGCTGCCGAATTTTCATAAGAGAAATCAAATTTTTGTCTTCCTTCCATGTTTTTCGTTTCAATTGGTATGTCCTTGAAATTCCATCACCATGTCCATATATCCTTCTTATTCTGTCCCTTTACCTTTTCATGGGTCAATTATGATTGTTCAACCCATGTTCCCTCTCTTTTCAAAGTTTCTAAAACCTTGTAACATAGCTGTTATGCTGCAGAATTTTCGTCTCAAAATGCCTCTCTTTTCTCGAAATTATTTTATGTTATAAAGTGAATACTCAAAGCTCCTATTCTAAAGGGGTATTCACATATATATAAAAATGATCTATTTTAAATTCTGGGATTTACATACATGATACCCGCTTTCCCTTTCCGTGGGTTCAAAGTAACGTAAAGATCATGTCTTTAAAGCAGTTTTTGAAACGTTATGATTATGAAATGAAACCCATTTGTTTTATGCTATATGGGTTATTTATGAAATGTTTGATGATGATATATGTGGCTCACATGAAAATAAAGACAAATTTAAGGGTGCGCCCTGATAGCGCTCCAATGCATTGGGTAAAGACTTAATCTCTAGAGATGACCATTTTAACGACGCCTTGGTGAATAACCTTGGTAATTTTTAACGACACCTTGGGGATGGACCTTGGTGAAACGAAACGATTGTCAACATTAAATGTTGTAGCCACATCTTCAAGTTATGAAAAATGATTATTTTTATTATGATGTACCTCATGATTTCTTTCTCATGCCTTAAAGTTCTTTTCATGTCCTTATTGAAGTATCTCAAGTTCACTTGTAAAATGATTCTCTTATTTCCCTTACTGGGCCTTCTGCTCACCCTTTCTTTTGATTTATGTCCCCAGGTTATGAGATGCATAATGAACATAGGATGAACTAAAGGAGAAGCCTTTCAAGTGTTTATGAAGAATTTTTTTATGTTTTTTTTTATGTATTATGATCCTTGTTTCCAAGACACTAAACCTTAACGATCCTCAGTTCCGTGTAATGAAATGAAAGTTTATGTTATAAAATGGCGGGATGCTATAGTTGGTATCAAAGGATGGTTTAGTTATTTGTGGAAATTAGGATATAAAAACTTTAGGAAGAACCCTATAGAAAAGTTTAAATATAGGAAAACTTCCTGGTATTTTGGTAAGTATTGAGTAAGTGGTTTATCAAACAAATACATCCCTGTCTGGATACGAGCAGGTAGAGGCGGCTCTGGCACAGATGTACATAAGGGTAAAACCCGAAAACACCGCTTTGAGCTAGACTCGAACGGGAACTGGTGGACGATAACGGGCCTTGCTGCACTCTTGGTTACGACACTCCCGGGGGATATGTTTGGTTAATCACAAGCTTTCTATGAATCATTATGAAGGAATTATAGAAAAGTGTAATTGTCTAAGCATTAAGTCTTAGTTAAAAGATTCATAAATGAAATAAGTTTCTTACTAAGGTTTTATTCTTTTAGAAAATGGCGGGCAATAGGAGGAACCGTGCCGATGGTGACCGCAATGCACCATGTGCTGACGGCCCTCCGATGGAAGCCGGAATGGAAACATTCATGCGAATGATGAACCAACTGACTCAAGTTATGAGTAATAACTTGAATCAAGCTGAGAGGCCGACCTCACCACGTAGGGAACAACACTCTGTTGAGTCCTTCATGCGTCAACGACCGCCAACATTCAGTGGATCTACTGACCCATTGGTTGCGGAACAATGGATAAGCTCCATTGAAAAGATCTTTTCTGTACTTCATTGTTCGGAACAAGAAAAAGTCACCCTTGCTGTTTACCGCCTAGAGGGAGAAGCTGATCAGTGGTGGTCACTGATCAAAAACACGAAGCCACGAGGAGAGATGGAAGCTATGGAGTGGGAAGAATTTCGGGGGATTTTCTTTAACAAGTATTTCCCTCGTTCCATGAGAACGAAAATGGAGAAAGAGTTTCTCGAGCTGAAGCAGAAGGAGAACGAATCTGTCAGAAGCTACGAGATGAACTTCACAAGGCTTTCCCGTTATACCTCAAGCTTTGTCATGGACCCTAATGGGAAGGTTGATAGATTCTTTGGCGGACTACGACCTCATCTGCGGAAGAATCTAGCCAACAGGGACTATGATAGCTATGAAGAAATAGTTCGAAGTGCTATGAAAGTCGAGCTGGAGTTTGGTGAGACACAGTGGTCTCATAAGCCAAATGAAAAGAAGAGATCGTTGGAGCCCAGTTTAGGGAAGTCTTTTGATCAGGGAAGAGGTGGAAAGCAAATGCAACTTACCACATGCAATAAATGTGGGAAGAATCATCTGGGGAACTGCTTGAACGGAAGTGGAAAGTGCTACAAGTGTGGAAGAGGAGGCCATATTGCTTGGAATTGTCATAGTGAGGTGAAGCCTCAGCTTCCCAACACTAACGACAGAGGAAAGATGGTTCTGGCCCTACCCGAAGTCACATACTTCAAGTGTGGACAGCTTGGGCACTTTGCTAACCAATGTCCCAATCCGAGGGCGGTGGAGGGGAATGACCACCAACCTCAGCAGAGGCCAAGAGAGCAAGGTCGTGCTTTCACTATCACAACAGCTGAAGTTGAAGTCCCGAACGATGTGGTAGCAGGTACTCTTGTTGTCCTCTCAAAACTAGCAAGTGCTTTATTTGATTCTGGTTCTACGCATTCCTTTATTTCTTCCAAGTTTGCAAAGAATATAGAATCAATCCCCGAATTGCTTGAGGTAGAGTTGTCAGTCAAGACTCCAAGTGGGATTATCCATGAATCAAAGGTGTTTAGAGACTCTAGTGTTTACTTTGGTGAGCACAATCTTATCGCAAATCTAGTAGTCATTCCCATGATGGAATTCGACGTTATACTAGGGATGGACTGGCTCTCAAAGTATAATGCTAAGATCAAATGCAGAAGTAAGGAAATCTCAGTAGTCTTGAATGAACGACCTACAGTTATCTTCCGAGGAGAGATATCCCGAACTGATCCCTATCTAGAAGCACCTCCTATAGCTTTCTTTATGGAGTTAATCGGTGATGAGGAAGAAGGGAAAGGGAGCATACAAATTGAAGATGTTCCGATTGTTCAGGAATACATGGATGTATTTCCTGAGGAGTTACCTGGACCTCCCCCAGAAAGAGAGGTAGAGTTCTCCATTGAACTCGTACCTGGGTCTCAACCGATATCAAAAACTCCGTATAGAATGGCAAATGTGGAGCTAGAAGAGTTAAAGAAACAACTCCAAGACTTGTTGGAGAAGGGGTTTATCCGACCGAGTGTGTCTCCTTGGGGAGCACCAGTTCTCTTTGTGAAGAAGAAGGATGGATCAATGCGGCTATGCATTGATTATAGAGAACTGAACGGGATCACAGTGAAGAACAGATACCCTCTACCAAGAATTGATTATTTATTTGACCAACTTCGTGGGGCACAATTCTTCTCTAAGATTGACCTTCGATCTGGTTATCATCAACTGAGGGTGAAGAAGGAAGATATTCCAAAGACTGCCTTCCGATCAAGATATGGGCATTATGAGTTTACTGTTATGCCCTTCGGCTTGACTAATGCTCCTGCTATTTTCATGGATTTGATGAATAGAGTCTTTAAGGACTACCTTGATAACTTTGTGGTAGTTTTTATTGATGATATTTTGATATATTCAAAAAGTCGTGAGGAGCATGAAGATCATCTGAGGGTTGTTTTGAAAACTCTACGGAAGGAGAGGCTCTTTGGGAAGTTCAGCAAGTGTGAGTTTTGGTTACAACAAGTGGCTTTCTTGGGGCACATCGTAACCAATGAAGGAATCTTGGTTGACCCTGCAAAGACAATGGTTGTGGAGGAGTGGCCTCAACCCACAACAGTAACTGAGATTCGTAGTTTCCTTGGCTTAGCGGGATATTATAGGAGGTTTGTGAAAAACTTTTCACGGCTTTCTAATCCACTAACTAAGTTGACTCGAAAAGGGGTTAAGTTCATCTGGACAAAGGAATGCGAGGAAAGTTTCCAAGAGCTGAAGAAGAGATTGGTTACTGCACCGGTGTTAACACTACCCTCTATCGGAGAAGGATTCGTTATTTTTAGCGATGCATCTCTGAAAGGGCTTGGGTGCGTCCTCATGAAAAATGACAAAGTAATTGCTTATGCATCTCGACAGTTGAAGATTCATGAGCAGAATTATCCTACGCATGATCTAGAGCTGGCGGCAGTTGTTTTTGCTCTAAAGATATGGAGGCACTATCTTTATGGGGAGAAATGTGATATATACACTGACCACCAAAGTCTAAAGTATATTTTCACTCAGAAAGAATTGAACATGAGACAAAGGAGATGGTTGGAGCTTATTAAAGACTATGATTGTTCAATTCATTATCACCCTAGAAGAGCAAACAAAGTCGCGGATGCATTAAGCAGGAAAGATCCTGTTGTTCTGGAAACAATGAGGATCCTGGGAGATCCCTTGATTAAAGATCTAGTAAAACTGGACATGGGAATTATAAGGAAAGGGACATCATCAACCCTATCCCAAATGATTTCTCAACCTTCATTACTAGAGAAGATCAAGAAGGCTCAAAAAGAAGATCCTTTGCTGCAGGAGAAGTTCGAGGCTGTAAAGGATGGGAAGTTCCCTGATTTCAATATTGATCAAGAAGGTGTATTGAAATTTCGTACAAGACTATGTGTTCCATATATTCCGGAGATAAAGAAAGAACTGATGGATGAAGCTCATAGCTCTACTTTCTCTATACATCCGGGAAGCACTAAGATGTATAGAGACCTTCGTGATCATTATTGGTGGGATAACATGAAGAGGGAGATTGCCGATTACACTACAAGGTGCCTGGTGTGTCAGCAAGTAAAGGCAGAAAGACAACTTCCTAAGGGGGTATTACAACCGCTACCCATACCAGTATGGAAGTGGGATAATATCACCATGGACTTTGTAACTGGTCTCCCAAAAACATCCAAAGGAAACAATGTGATATGGGTTATTGTGGACCGTCTCACCAAGACAGCCCATTTTATCTCTATTCGGGAAGATTTCTCTCTGGATCAGCTTGCCAAGATATACGTGAAGGAAGTGGTAAGGCTGCATGGGGTACCACTATCCATCGTATCTGATCGTGACCCAAGATTCACATCAAAATTCTGGAGAAGTCTTCAGCATGCTCTGAATACTGAATTGAATTTTAGTACGGCCTATCATCCTCAAACTGATGGCCAATCTGAAAGGACTATTCAGACAATCGAAGACATGTTGAGATTATGCTCAATGGAATTTAAAGGTGGATGGGATCAACACCTCCCATTAGTGGAGTTCTCCTATAACAACAGCTTCCATTCGAGTATTCAGATGGCACCCTATGAAGCTCTATATGGAAAGCGGTGTAGAACTCCTATTTGTTGGGATGAAACTGGTGAGAGGAAGCTTCTTGGGCCTGATCTCGTGCAAGAGATGGCAGAACAGGTTCATGCCATCCAACAACACATAAGGGCTGCTCAGAGTCGGCAGAAGAGCTATGCTGACAATCGTCGAAGAGACTTGGAGTTTGGGGTGGGTGACAAAGTCTTCCTTCGAATCTCTCCATGGAAGAGAGTCATGCGGTTTGGGAAGAAAGGGAAGCTCATCCCTAGGTACATTGGCCCCTATGAAATCCTTGATCGCATAGGAGCAGTGGCCTATCGTCTAGCACTTCCACCGAACCTAGCTCAAGTTCATGATGTCTTCCATGTATCTCTCTTGAGGAAGTACATACCCGACCCTTCGCATGTACTAAACCCAGAGGTGGTACAACTTGAACACGACCTCTCTTATGAAGAGCAGCCAGTGGAGATCTTAGACCGTAGAGACAAGGTCCTACGAAACAAGACTACCCACCTTGTGAAAGTGTTGTGGAGGAATCATAAATATGAAGAGGCGACTTGGGAGCCTGAGGAAACAATGAAGCAAAAGTACCCTCACCTTTTCGACTAGGCCTCAAGTGTAAATTTCGGGGACGAAATTTCTTAAGGGGGGAAGAATGTAACGACCCAATCTTTTTGAGTAGTATATTAACTTACTCTTATTGATTTAATAAGATGTTAATGGTTAATGCAGAAAGAGGAGTCGATGGCTTCATCCAGTAGACTCAACCCTTACGAAGCCCACTTATCAGAGCTTGGGAAGGAGGTAGCATCTGTGGGCTTCGCTTTGGACCAAGCCCAAGCCGAGCTCCAGCGTGTCAAGCTTGAACGAAAACGCTTGCAGGAGAAGTTCAAGTTAGTGGAGATTGCTACTAGGGCAATGTTATCTGAGCCTCCCTCAGATTCTCTCACCATATCACACCTTACACTTAGGTCTTATGCCAGTGTTATAAGGGGCTATGTGATGAGACCCTAGTTTCCTTGTGTAATCCTCTCAGGTGAATAAATTGATATTTTTTCCTTTAGTGATGTTTGTGAAATTTCAAATGCCTAGATAATTTTAGAATGTATTTTATTGATGAATTTTGAAAAAGGGATATTTTGAAATATTTATGTAAACCCTAAATAACTAATGATGTGTAATGATTTTCAAAAAAATGGTCTTCTACAAAAGTGTTCATTAAGGAATTTGGAGTCTAATAAGATCAACATAATTTTTGATGAATAGTAAATTATGAATAGTGATTTTACGCTTAGGATTAGTAATGTGACCAAATGGATTAGTAATTTTCACTTAAAGAAAGTTTTAGTATAATTTAGACACCTTGGTTAAGTAATGTGATTCAATAAAATGGGTAAATAACGGTTTCATAAATTATTAATCAAGTATTAGTTTTTTCGGATGAATAGTGTTTTTTAATTAAAAATTTAATTAAAAATAATTAGAAAATTATTTTTATAAAAATGACTTTATTTTTGAACTCAGAGCATCGATATTATGTTAAGGTAATTTTTGGGGATTTTTCTGAAAAAAATGAATTTTCGATGAATAGTGTTTTTATTTAAAAATTAAATTAAAAATATTTAGAAAAATATTTTTATAAAATGGATTTCATTTTTGAAATCAGAGCATTGATATTTGGTTAAGGTGAAATTTTGGGATTATTCTGAGAAAGTTGAATTTTCAGTGAATAGTAAAAATACCGTTTTAGGGTTTCGGTATGTTTAATGACATCATAATGATGTCATGATGATGTCATGAGATCTTTTGAGGGTTGGCCGGCCAAGGGTGATGAATTATTGTTTTGGGGGCCCCATGTGGCCTAACTCCATGA
This sequence comes from Viscum album, assembly GCA_963277665.1. Lineage (NCBI taxonomy): Eukaryota > Viridiplantae > Streptophyta > Magnoliopsida > Santalales > Viscaceae > Viscum > Viscum album. The sequence goes on from OY728160.1 coordinate 1,390,834,635, forward strand.
TTAATGCCAAGGGAGAGCCCATGGGTTTGAGAAAAGCACATGTGACGTGTCCTTTGGCCATTAATGCTTTGTCCCCTCACTTTCCCTAAAAATACCCACCCTTTCCTCCCTTGGTTTTCACTCCCAACTCTTCCCCAACGAAGTTCTGGTCTTCTTACCTTCCAAAGAGTCCTCCCAAGGTTCCCCCAAGCCCTCAAGGTCCAATCCTTTGAGTTTCAAGAGTCACGTTTTAAGGTAAGGGATCCGACCCCTCTCTTTCTTTTCGTGTAATCTCTTTTATGTCATTCCTTTTATGCTCCATGTGATTATGTGAGAGGATGTTCTTTTATATTCCTCTTACTGCCCTTTCATGTTTATATGATGAGAGATCCCCTCTTACTCTCATCATTTCGTTTTATGAAAGCTTAAGTGACGCCGTTAGGCTGCCGAATGTTTAAGTGATTCTTTCACCCTTCTCATTTTTTTCAAGTTCGATTTTCATGTCAAATATTTCAAGTTCCTTTTTATTATGTTGGGGTATGATCTCTATATCTATCATACTGATCTCTTATGATCATATGATGAGAGACCCTATTTTATTTGTCCAATTCATTTTTGTTGAAGTTTAAGTGACGCCGTTAGGCTGCCGAATTTTCATAAGAGAAATCAAATTTTTGTCTTCCTTCCATGTTTTTCGTTTCAATTGGTATGTCCTTGAAATTGCATCACCATGTCCATATATCCTTATTATTCTGTCCCTTTACCTTTTCATGGGTCAATTATGATTGTTCAACCCATGTTCCCTCTCTTTTCAAAGTTTCTAAAACCTTGTAACATAGCCGTTATGCTGCAGAATTTTCGTCTCAAAATGCTTCTCTTTTCTCAAAATTATTTTATGTTATAAAGTGAATACTCAAAGATCCTATTTCTAAAGGGGTATTCACATATATATAAAAATGATCTATTTTAAATTCTGGGATTTACATACATGATACCCGCTTTCCCTTTCCGTGGGTTCAAAGTAACGTAAAGATCATGTCTTTAAAGCAGTTTTTGAAACGTTATGATTATGAAATGAAACCCATTTGTTTTATGCTATATGGGTTATTTATGAAATGTTTGATGATGATATATGTGGCTCACATGAAAATAAAGACAAATTTAAGGGTGCGCCCTGATAGCGCTCCAATGCATTGGGTAAAGACTTAATCTCTAGAGATGACCATTTTAACGACGCCTTGGTGAATAACCTTGGTAATTTTTAACGACACCTTGGGGATGGACCTTGGTGAAATGAAACGATTGTCAATATTAAATGTTGTAGCCACATCTTCAAGTTATGAAAAATGATTATTTTTATTATGATGTACCTCATGATTTCTTTCTCATGCCTTAAAGTTCATTTCATGTCCTTATTGAAGTATCTCAAGTTCAGTTGTAAAATGATTCTCTTATTTCCCTTACTGGGCCTTCTGCTCACCCTTTCTTTTGATGTATGTCCCCAGGTTATGAGATGCATAATGAACATAGGATGAACTAAAGGAGAAGCCTTTCAAGTGTTTATGAAGAATGTTTTTATGTTTTTTTTATGTATTATGATCCTTGTTTCCAAGACACTAAACCTTAACGATCCTCAGTTCCGTGTAATGAAATGAAAGTTTATGTTATAAAATGGCGGGATGCTATAAAGGTATCCTATAATAATGAAAAGGACCCTACGATAGTATACCAGGAATCCTATGAAAAGAAAATAACTATAGTCTATGTGGGTATAAACCTAAGAAAATTGCATCCTTGAATCAGAATGGGATTCCCAAGACCTAATGTATTCTACTATGAAATTCCTATGAGATCTCGAGTCAATACCTTCCTATTTTATATTGTAATCATTTAATAATTCATTGGGTTCATGTATTTTCTTCCATTAGTGTGTATTTTCCAATTAGAGTTGAATCCATTTATTTATTGGTTCAACCTTTTCTCTCATTAGTGTCGATAGTCCAAGTAGCATTGCAATAATTTAATCAAGTATTTACTAAAAATTATGAGAAATTCAATTATTGAGGTTCATTATGCTATCTTCCATCAACTAGTAAATGGGTTCTACTTACATTTAATCTTTATTCTATCTTATTTGATAAGGCCAAGTAATATACATACAATAATTTCCATTTCACATTTCATAGTTAATAATTAATTTAAAATACTTACCTTAAGCGGGTCAAGTGGTGAGTATGCATGGTACATGCCATTATGAAATTTTCATTAAACCAAAAACCATTTATTATTGAAAGACTTGCCTTTTTAATTTTTAGGCAAGGGTACCCCAAATAGCATTTTACTTGTGCCAAATCACTAAAACCCCAATTATGGCATATCCTTTGACCTGAGGTGGATTGAGTTGTGGGTGTAACCACTAACAAATAATAAAATATATTGAAAGTGCATAACCATATGATTATATCATGTATAATCATGGCATGTTAATTTAAGAAAATAATTCCCACAAAATCTGTGTTCCCCAAAAAAATATTCAAAAATCAATGTACATTACAAATAAGTTATAGGCCATCCACCTTAATATTGTATGATCCTTATCCTCCAGTATCAGACCTTGATTTACCTCAAATCGGAGTAGATATATGAAAGAGTGAAAAAAAATCACATGGTGATATCTAGGTCAAGATAATGATATATGAAGAATGTATAAAGTGGACACGAGTACTTACTGATGCGCATCTAATGTGACAAACAGAAGCTTGATTAGATGTCAGACAAAGGAGATACCTTGATTCTAATTTTAGATCGTAAAAAAACACTAAATTGAGGGAGAAATAGTTCAATAATCCTTAAAAATAGATTAGGGAAGAAGGTGTGAAACAATTATACCATTAAGGAAAAAAATGGAAAATTTCTGAGAAACATAGAATGCACACATTTTTTCTGTATAGTTTGTCAAACAGTGCACAAACCGTGCCAAACAGATCTTCCAGAATGGTTTAGTTTGCGCGGTTTATCAAACTGTGCACAACCCAAACACGTGTAAATGGGAAAAAGGAAAGATAGCATGGTTAGGCCACATATCCATGCGCCATCAATTATGTATGGCTCGGTCAGAAATAACATGATCCACATAGTTTGAAAATCTAGGTGTAATTCCTCAAGATTTACTCTGAATCATGCACCAGGTCTATTTTCTCCAAAATGATTGGTTCTAGGTTTTAATCATTTTTCAGACACTCATGGAACCTTTTCTAACTCATTAGGCATCCATATTATTTATGAAGTAAAAAATTTAAACAAAAAATTAAAGGATCCATACAGGAGTAAAAAACTAGGATGTTACACCCACTTCCCATTTTTAATGATGTTTTATTATCCCCTTGTTATATATTGGTTTTAAAAATGGTACATTCCTATATTGAATTTTTGATAACCAAAATAAAATTTAAATGTTTTTATTTTTAAAGGTGGAACAATGTATTGTTCAGTGATTTTGTAATATATTTTACGATTAAATAAGTTTTAAGGGTTTGATGGCTTTATTGATATGAAACACTTATTTTAATTGAAGCATGATATACTTTGGAATTTTTATGTGACCATTATAAAAAATAATTCTATTTATTTGAATGAATTTGAATAAGTACATTATCAAAATTTTAATATAATTGATTCAAATATTGAAAATGTATTTACTGGAATATAACAAATATTTAATAAATTTTCAGTAAAGTCATTTAATTATTCAAAAATATGTTTTCATTAATAATTATTTTTATTATACTTCATGAAATGATATTATAATTAAATTATGAAAATAATTTTAATTTTATTTATCAAAATAAATATCAAAATTTAAAAAATAATATCCATATTATATAAGGGTGAATTTTTTGTATTTTTCAAAAATATTTATTTATACTTAATAGTTAAAAATACCAATTATTGGAATACTTACATTTCTTTTCATTAAATAAATTAATTGAAAATTAACATTATATTAATTATTTGTTATAAATATAACAAAATTTCAATTTTTCTAAATATTACATAAATAAAATATATTGATTCATTAATTTATTTGATTTTGGTAAAAGATTATTTTAATTCTTAAAACATATTTTTTAGAAAAAATTTATTATGTGGATAATGTAATTAAATTTTTTTTAATTAAAATAACCCACAAGGAAAGATAATTTAAATATAATGTATATAATATATACCTATCTATATTATTTTAACTATACATTCTTATGATTGTTTTTCATAGTGTTAATGTGACAACATCTAATGCATGAAAAAATTATTTTCAAGAAAAAATTATTTTTGTCATGCTTTGTGAGTTTATTTATAAATTAGTTTTTAAAAAACAAAAAAGTTTAATAATGATAAATGGATTAGATATTTTGAATTTGGAAGATCAAATTTCATAAATATTACCATTTTATATTTTGTTATTATGGACACTAACTGTGGTAAATTGTTATTACCACACTAATATGTAAATTAAGTCAATTATGTTTTAATCTTATGTGAAAGGCATTAACCTATAAATAACAAATTAATTTACCCAACAGGATGAGTATAGTTTATATATACACATCTATGTTCTGAATTTATTACCACAGGAATCATTTTTTATTTTTATAATAGCGTCTACAAAATTTTAAATAATGAAAAATAAATTATGTCACTCTATTGGTTTCAAATTTAACTTATCTATTTATATTGGAATAAAAATAAGATTTAAAAATTATGACTGGATATTTTTGGATTAAAAATTTATTTCCATGATACATTATTTAAAACATTTATTTTTAATATACATACAGTAAATGCTTATACAACATTGACCCAATGCTTCTGCATGTATTAGAGAAATAAAAGTAAAATATTTAAAAAACATTAAAGTTATATATTTTGATGAATATTAGATCCAAATTAATTTTTTAGTTAATAATATCTATTTATTAATTTTTAAATTGAATGTATTTGAATTAATTTTCTTTATTACATCGTTAATGTCAGAGTAGGTTAGTAGTACATAAAATGAATGTGATTGTTTTTTAGGTTAAATAATATTTAATTAAATTACGTAAAAATCATAAAAATATTTAACATTAAAATTTATGATTATAAATTTTTTTAATTTTAAATACTATTAATTTATGATTCAAATTTTACCTTATCAGTAAAATTTCCACCCTTCAACATTGAAAAATCCATTATCAAGGTTACGGTTAAACATGGTTAACCAAGGGTCTAAAAAATATAAGTTTTAAAATAACATATAAAACTATAAATGTTTCATTATTAAAATTTATTTAAACCATGTGATATTGTATTTTATAAATTACTTCCTCATGCTTCAACTTTCACATGAAAATAAAATTATTATATTTAAATAATTTTATTAATTCGACATGTGTATGTTCAATCACTTATAATAGGATAGCCATACATTCTTTTTATTACACCAATGTGAGATACATAACTCAACCAATGAATTCCCAATTATTGTATAATAAAACATAACTACAAGTTTTTATTTTTAATTAATAATAAACTATTGTAGTGGACATTTATAAGGGATTTAATGGTGTTCTACCGAAGAGGAGGTAATCTTCCAACCCACCGTCTTTCATTTTATTTATTCTTATACCTCATATAAATATAATTAATAAATGTAAAAATAATTAATTAATTAAATTAAATATAATTAGCTGTTATTATTTTTATGGATGAACTATTTTTGATATCCTTTCCATCATATGGGAAATTAAACTAATCACTTATGTACACGTCTGTACTAGCCCCTCCAAATAATGATGCAATTGTTTTTATATTTTCTATTTACATGGATGGTAAAAAAGATATAATTAATGTACATATATGCTACATATGATATTTTTTTCATTATAGGTGAACTTATATTTACATTTAATTCCTTGTAAGTTTCAATAAGATGAAATATAACTCTTGTGTACGTAGGCATTGTCATCTCTGTGAAGTGATGTAATTCATTTGTAATCCCCACATTATAAAAATAATTATAAAATTTTATAATATAAATAAATATTATAATTATTTAGTTATTAAAATTATAAATATTATGAAAATATTACTATTGTTTAAGTACAAGAATCTGCTCACCCAAAAAAAGAAGCAGTTATAACACGAGACAATGATTTTTTAATGAATTGTTAATAACAGTTTGATAATATGTTAATAATATTTGGAATTATATATGATAATATAGTTCTATAATAAGTGTATAATAATTCAATAATTATTATATAGATTATTTTTACATATTGTTGACTAATTATAAATTAAAACTATTGATAATTTTTTTTAAAGAAAACCCCAAATTTATTCATCTTTGATCGATGATGTTTTTCTTCTTTGTCCAATTCCAATTAAAATGGGATTATAAAACATTTTAATTATAAATAAAACTTTCAAAAAAATAAATAGTAACTATAATTTAATTTTTTTAACAAGGTTTAAATGGAAATCATTCTAAATGTTTTCAAAATATTTTATTTTTTAACTTCTTAAAAAAGTATTAATGGAATACTTTTAATGTATAGAACATGAATGGTTATTACCAAAATAATAAGTTTGTTAATGTGAAGCTTAATTTTAAAATTAAATTGTTATTTTTAAATAATGGTATTTTATAAATATTCATGCAAATTTTAGTTAATATTTTATCCAAGGAATATGATATTTTCGCATGCTTTCAAAAAAAATGTTTTTATGATTTATTAATGTAATTTTTCATCTATGTCATCATCATTTAAGGATGGTTATGTTTCCTCTGGGATCTGATATTATGTTACCATCCTCTTTATTTTTTTTATGGTGGATGTTTACGATGAAAATATATGGTTTATTATATGAAACTTCTTTTTTATCATGGGTTAATTTTGTTATAATGAAATCATTATGAAACCCATTTCATTTCAATGAGATATACTATGATGAAACCATGGAAAGTTTATGAAACCCATTTCTTTTCCATGGGTTAATCTATTCTAGAATGATTGATGTTTTATAGTCAATCAGTCCACATATATATAGTTCTCATTATATGAAGGGTGGGATCATTATATCCATACAATACATTGGGATATGACATATATCTATTATTATAATTAAGGGGACATAAATGATGTTATTGTAATACTATTGGAAACTTTTTCTGATGCAATGTACACTATAATATAGGTAATAGGAGGATAACATGATAAGCTATGATATATGAAATTGGTTTTGATTCTTGATCCACTATGATATGATGATATTTTTAGTTAACATTAAAATATGTTATGGCTTCTAAACCTTTGATGGTGCCACGAACATATTAAATTTTTTAAATATTATGATATAAAATCATGGATCTTTATGGATTTATGATGATTAATAGATCTTATGACTCATGTATTTTTAAATGATAATTCTTTATTCAACAGATCATGTTTTTGTTTAATGAAATATAGGTTATTAACAATGGTTGTTATATCATGATCTCATACCCTTATTATTATGTTCTTATTTCATACAATCAATGATAATTTTCCCCAATGTGTACCCTTACAACGAATTTTACATCACACATTATAATATTTCCATTCAATAGTTTATGATAAATTGTTTAATGTTTGGTATACCAAACAAGTGTATAATTTGAGTAGAAATTCATTGGAGACACTAAAGATCTATCAAGAAAAATTGTTTTTATGTATGATGTCTCCAAGTACACTATGCCTTTTATAATTCTGAGGTATGTTATGTTATTATATGCATTTAATATTAATATAATAATTTAGTAATATTCATTTAAGAATTGCGTGGGTAAACTCAAGTATGAAATTTAAAATACATTAATTTTATTATTGTAATGATTAAATGTGACATGGAATTACAATAAATGAGTTTTATAATATTATAATAATTCTTTGAACAATTTAGGGTTATTCTAATATGAATGGATTTGTTTAATAATACCATAGATGATTTAATGTGTGTTTAAGAATATTTGAATAAACAAAAAAATTCTATGTATTATGGATGAAATTTTAGCCATTCCTTGATGGTGAATACAAGTCATTAATGAACAATACATGAATTTTCATACTCATCATATGAGTCACTCACAATATATATACGATTCCTTTTTAGGCCAATGATGAAAAATAGAAAACTTGGGATGTATATGATTCTCACCACTCAATTAATCACTCATTCAAAAATTATTATCATTGAATCTAATCTCTGTATAAGTGAACACAAGATGACTATGTGTTTATTCGAACTATGTATGTACCATATAATTCTACTCGTAAGTTTACATATTTTTTAAAAAATCAATTATTCTATCAACTAAAATATATATAATTATAAAATTTATATTCTAAAAATGAGAAAAATTTGGATGATGATTTTTGTTTTTTCATTAATCAAATAGTCTCAAATTAATTATGATACATGATCTAAATGTTAATGAAGCTGACCATCAGGCTATAATAATAATGATAAATGAAATATCGTATTTGTGATAATTTTTCATCTATGAAAATTAAGATTAATAACATATATAGTTAAAGTGAAGAATGTTATTTGAGTATGAATACAATGTTATTATAGTTCTAAAAATTTGAATTTGAATTGTGTTTCACTATTTAAATCATATTCTTGAGAGGAGGTCTTGTTTTTTATTAATATAAATGATGGAACTACTATTCTATGATCTATCATTCCATTAGATATCATTCAACACAGATAAAATGTGATTTATTTTTTTATTTTAATATATCCATGGAGATTTTTTTATTAATTTCTATGGAATGGTTATAGTGGAATAAGATTTTTCATATTTTCATAGTAAAATTTAAAATAATATTTATAAATGAAAAAAAAGTGAAAAAAATAAAGTAAAAGTTAATTCTATGAATACATAAGAGAAAACTGATTATAGAAAAAATATATTGGTAAGAGAACAAGAACACATCCATATAGAAATAGATGTGAAAGGAAATGTACCACACGTGAGACACCCATATAACTGTTTTTTAGGAACAGAAAATTAATGTCGAGTTAGGGAAATTTATTGATATTAATAAATTATATTTATTTGAAATACATTTTCTAGTGATCAATTTAAAATAAAAAAATATGGACATACTATTTGCGTTTAAGAAATTTAAAAACCAAGATAATGTTATAACTACTGAAGTTGGAGAGTACAAGGAAGATTCAAATCTATTTCTATAGTAGAAAATATATTTGGGTATTGAAGATAAAAAATGAAGAGTAATATTTTTATTTCTTAGAGATAATATCACATAGATGAATATTTTTAGTGGATCATTTTATAATAAATATTTCAGAAGACTGAGAATCTTAATGGCCATGTGAAAAGGACTTTTGAAAAACTAGAAAGAATAGTTGATTGAAAATACTTAGCTATTGGATATTTTTTATAAAATTTAAATGTGGTTGAATATTATTCTATTGGGAAGAAGGTGATCATATTTGAGTGATTTAGTGACATATTTTACAAAGATGATATCATATTTTAATAAGGGTAGAAAATAAACACACACATTTATAGGTAATGAAGCTACAGAACAGGTTGGAAACAGTATATGTAGGGAGATAATGGGGATAATATGTGAAAATAATTAGAGGTAATTTTTTTAATTCTATATAGAATTGGGAAACTTTAATTACAACTGGAATTAATTTGGGTGAGGTATGAACCATTATATTCACATGTATTTATAGAGGAGAATCAGTGATTTGGGTGAATGGTATATTTTGAAAGGGGTATGCCTTTAAGGTCGAACCTTGTAAATATTGTGTGCTTATTTTACATTTTGTATTATTTTACATATTGGATTTTTAATGAATGTTAATAGATAAAAATATCATTATTATCTTATCATTAATAGAGGATCAAAACCAAAGGGGGTTAAAATGATTGATGAATATTTGGAAATATTTGAAATTGGCAACACCTAATTCCCCTCCCTCTCTATTGAATGTGCCAAATCATAATGGTTATTTAAATTAGTATTATATCTAAGGATCTAAATGATTTGATCTATAATATTCTATTTCAATTGATAACAAAACTAACAATATCTTTAATTGGATCAAATTTATTATTACCAAGAGTTTTTATCAGAAATTTATGAAGACTATATTTTATTCAAATGTCCCAATGAAGGATGGAATAGTTTTTGACCCTACTATAACAAATTTAATCATCATAGGTTGGTCTTTTGTATATACAAATAGGACAGATTCCATGAACCTGAAGGAAAACATGAAAAAGGATGTGGAAGTCCAAATACTTGAACATTGTCATAGATGAAACTACATAATAGAATAATCTATTAAAAAAATTCATTTCCATAATTCTATCTCATGTTATGTTAAATACTATTCAATTAATGTAATTAGATATTTTTGTTCAAAAATAAAAGTTAATTGGATTATAGAACCTCTTGATATATGTAAATATATATTTCCTTTCCCCAAGGGACTTGAAAATAACAAAAAACATCCATATAAAGAATCAAATTCCAATAATATTCAACAGACAAACATGAATGAATATGCAACACTATCACATTTCATGATAAATCCAATTATGAGGCAGTAAAAGATGAAATTATATATCATTCATGGATGATCATACAATTCAAAGAGGATATAATGAGACTATTGGTGTTGGATTTTTTTGTTCATTAGAAAGAATATACAATTTGATAGTGATGGTCAAGTATGAAAACTATATGAAAAAAAAGACACCTGAATAAGAAGAATATATAATTGAACGTAGTGGGACAAATGATGAATAAATAAATAGGTGAAAATTGAAAAAAAATCAAGATTTAGAACATTATATAATGAGGTAAACAACTTACATTTTATGTGTTTACAGTTATAGGTATAATAATGAAATATATAATTTATTTGAGAAGAATACACACAACATATTAACATATGAGATCCTAATACTAGTACATAAATGAATAGTTTTTCTTTTAATAAGGCTCAAACTTGTGTAAAATAGACATTAATTTCCTTTCATGATCTTTCCCCCTCATGATTATATAAGAATATTTCCCCTCGAAAATCTAGAAATGATTTTATAAAATCTGTTTTCCTAGATAGAGTTCAACTAATATAAATAAAAATACCCAAATTGGTGTAAAATTTCTATGAAACCCATATAATTATAAAAGATGAATTTGTGAATGTTTTAATAATGAATCACCAAAAATTAATTTTAAAATTGTATGAAAAATTATCACAAATAGAAACAAACACATTCTGAATAGACATCACCTAAAACTAAAAGATTAATACTTATGGGTTATTATCTTTTCTTCTAAAGGTTTGGAAATATATAAATTAGATTACGGTATAATATATCTTTATAGAAATATTATTTAAATATATGATCCATTTTCAATACAATTAAATATGAATGAAAATCATTTCAATAGTGGAAAAAGATTTCATATGAATAGAAAAATCTATCAGTGAAAAGGATATTTGAAATAGTTGATAATTTTTGTGATTTTTATCAAATATTACCACAGATATGATAAAGGTTGGTATAAACTTGTAAAATACAACATTAATATTCATGTAAAGTAGAAGCCACATTCGATGCCAGAGAAAATAAATATAAAAATTACTACCATGAGGAGTATAGAGATGAAGAAAGTTATATATATCATGACCCGTCCATTGGGGCTCATGTCGTGACATAGCCCAAGCCCACCTCCTAGAGTCCAGTGGTGGGTGACTCATATCGAAGGTGTCAACCACTTAGTGGGAGGCATTTTCATGTGTACCTTTACACACACACACCCAAGCATGTCCCACAAACTAGAAGGGGAAACATGTTTACAGAAACAAGAGCCGATAACATGTACAACTGAAAAGAATTGTGCTAGAATACCAACACAAAAAAAGAACTAAAAATAGAAAAGGACGTACAAAAAATATAAAAGGGCGTACTTGAATATGAAAAAGACACAACACATGCGGGCGATGCCCATGCAGGGGCCTGTAACCCATTATTCAGAAGGGGACCCCAGTTCACAAAAGAAAAATACCATAATGAAACCACAAATAAAATGAACAAATAAAGGAAAGCTCACACCAATTATATTCTAGAGTAATAAAAGTTCATTGGTTACAGTGAATAACTTTTTATACTACTGAGGGATTCATCCCTGATGAGTCTCCAATGTCTTTTATGCCACTAAGGACCACATGGATGTTACTCGTCTGTTGAGAAACTGAGGTCCACACTACTCTTCCATGCCACTATGGTCCATAGGGCTACTGGTCAGCTAGGCCACTAAGGTCCATGTGGCTACTTCTCTACCGGGCCACTGAGATACACATGGCTGCCCCTCATCTGCATGCTTGATCTTGGGAGAAGTGCTCCCCCAACCCATACATTGAAAATCAGCTTCCTTTGAAGTCTTCATAGGGCATTCCAAAAGATATACATCGTCGAGAGGGTACCAATGCTACAAAAAAATGGTCAATAGGATGGCCGGTTTTCAAGCTATTATAGTTTTAGTAAACATAGACCGGTTGCGTTTGGGCCTGGTCTGACCGAGTTGGACCGACCAAACCAACCAAGCCCAGTGGTCCCACATATCCCAGTTGAACTCAACTGACTCGACCTCACCCAGTTATGGTTTCGGTTGGTCTGCTCTGGCTTGAATAGTGGGTTATGCCTAATGGGCCTCGCTTGACTTGGCCTGATTTGGCTGATGGTCTAGCCAACTGGGTAGACCGGTGACCCAGTCTCGTACGACCATGCCCGAAGTGCGCAGGTCTAGCCTGTTGGCATGTAGCCTGGCCTGCATCCTACCCGGTCTAGAAAAATAATTCCATTCTTGTCTGGTCCATCCGGGACACATCTGTGAGCCACATACGGAACCTCCTTCCCCACGGGTCGTCTATGCGGCCATTCCCCAATCATGGTCAGTTGACCGCAGCACCTACGCATGCGACGTGGGTGGGCGCCGTGTCGGATCGCCACAAACCACCAACTCGGAGACCAGTTGACCCTCCTACTACCCAGTGACAAATGTTCATGGCCTCCTCCACATGGTAGATCAGTCAACACGGCTATTCGGTTCCCCACGTGGCACCGTCGTGGTGTACCACTCTCTTGCACGCCAGCATGGTCTTCAATGGGCCAATGGATGTGCTCTAATGGACTGATATCCTTTCCTTCTACGGCTACATCCTCCGTGAGATGTTTCCTTCCCTGTGATGACCTCTATTTCTCCTTACTGTCCACTTTACAATTCGGTCATGAAGAACACAAAAGTGGAGTGGCTCTGGCCTTTTTCATGTCGCCATGAACCCTCTTCATTAGATTGTTAAAGACATGGGGATGCTCAGGGATTGATTTTATACCTAAAAATATTTAATCGCAATTAGAAATCTCAAAAAGCTACACCCTACCACAAGAATACACAGTCCAGGGATCAACCTAATTGTGGGATTATAAATGTTCGTCGTTCAGAACAAAGAACGTGGAAAATTTAAATAATTAAAAACCCACACCTTCTTGATGTTCGTTTACATAGGGATTCATCCTCGAGGGTCCGAAAGATCTATTGTATTAGTAATTCTTCAAGGTACATCAAATTCAATGGCATCCACCAGTGTTCATCATTCATCGTTTGGTGGGAAATCTATTGGATGTTTTCAGATAATTCGCACAGTTTAATCCCTATTCCACTGATACGTCCAACTATTAAATATAAATGATGTCGTAATATTTTTGTTATGTTGTAAAAAATACTTAAAGAATCATTACACTACATTCTAACAAGCCATTAATGATCTCTATTAATGAACATCGTCATTGCCTTGTTGCTGCACTGAAGTGTCATTGTCTCACTAGTCATCAGTGATCAAGGAAATAAAATAACTTTTAAGGTATTGAATTATTTTTATTGAAATTTTAGATAATTAAAAATTTAGTTCGGCCATTTCTATCCGAAGTAAATTCTTTTCTAGGTGAATCCTGACATTCTATGTTCAGACTTGTCCTCAAATTTTAGTTATGAGCACGGGTTCAAATGGTAGAAAAACTCTCTCACACATTTAATAAACATACCTTTAAAAATGTTCAATATTCCATTCTAGTATAACTGTTCCCTTGAATCACATGGCGACAGGGAATGTAGTATCAAAATAGTTCCATATAATTTTAATAAACTATTATGTAGATATTCACAGATATTACATTCTCCCCACCATATTGATTTACATCCCTGAGAGCTAAAACAATGGATAATAAAAAAATCAGGGTACTAAGGATGAATCTCAGCCTCATGCTCCCAAGCGATCTTCTGTAGATTCATGTGCTACCACCAAACATGCTATAGATGAATTGACTAACCACACATGAACTAACCATGTTGATCCCCTATATTCACTGGAATCTTCATAGATTTCGCCCCATTGTCAATGTCCTACTCTCCCAGTCGACAAAGTGTGATGGATCATGCTTGTATCTCTTTAGATATGACACGTGGAAAAAATCATGCACTCAGTGAAACTATGGGAAAAGTGCTAGGAAGTATGCCACCTCACCCACTCTACTCCAAATATGAAAATGTATAATGAACCTGAGATATAGCTTTTCCCCCATCCATTTCTATACAAACGTCATTGGGGATATACACGAAGGATAACATGATCTTCCTCTTCTAACACAAAGGGTATCCATATCTTTTCGGCATAAGAATTTTATATCCTCTATGTAGTCCTAATCTACTCCTGGATGACCTACACCATCTCATGGAATCATGTACCAACTCTTGACCCATGAGTGATGACTCCCCTAGGTTTGTCCAACATAGAGGTGATCTGCAAGGCCGCCCATATAACGGATCGAAAGTGCCATTAAAATAGCGAGGTTATGGATGTTGTTTTATGAAAATTCAACCAGTGGAAGGTGGTTCTCCCAACTATGATCTTAATCTATGATGCAAGCACCAAGCATGTCCTCCATGATTTGTATGGCCCGGTCTATATGACTATCCTTATCAGGACAAAATGTTGTGCTCAAGTGCAGTTAAGTCCCAAACAGCTCTTATAATCCCTTCTATAACTAAGATGTAATGTGTGCATCGCGGTTTGAGACAATCGTTGAAGGCACCCCATGAAGCTGCATTATCTCCAGGATGTAGAGGCGTCTCAAGCCCTCTACTAGTCCTTGTTCCATGATGGGTAGGATGTGAGCCGACTTTGTAAGCCAGTCAATGATCACCCAGGTAGAATCATGGGCTCTGAATGTACGTGGTAACCTCGTCATGATGTCCATCGAGATATCGTTCAATTTCTACTCTAGAAAATCATGTATGTAATACGAGCCTAGTGAAACCTGATGCTCAGCCATAACTTGCTGACATGTGAGGCATCGTGAGAAAAGCATTCCACTTCTTTCATCATTCTTATCCACAAATACTGATGTCGGAAGTTCTGGTACTTCTTCAACACTCTAGGACCTAAAACCAAATGGGATGTATGGAACTCCCTCAACACCTCCTCCCACAATGCCACTAGTACTATGGTTCAACCTCTAAAGAGGATGACATGCTCCCCACATACCAAAAATCCATTAGGAACCTGTCCTTAGTATAACTGGGCAAGTTGGGCCTCACAGTCGACATCCACGAGTTTTGAATCACTAACTCGGTGTAAGAGTGGGGTAGTAATATTCATATACTAATGTTAAGCTACTACTTCATCATCCATGAAAAATATATGCATCGTGGAGAGCTACTCTGTCGCCTCACTCTATAGCTACAGACTGATCTTCCTGTTGTGCGCATCTGCTACCAAGTTGTGTTTCCCAAGAGTATAAACAATCTCAATGTCATAGTTATAGAGGAACTCTAGCCATCCCCGATGTCTGAGGTTCTTGTACTTCTGGGAGAAGATATACCTGGGAATCTTGTGGTCAGAGTAAATTTCAAACCATTCACTAATCAATTTGTTTAACAACATATTCAAGGAAAATTCCACTGCTGATATCTCAAGGTCATGGGTCACATTGTTATGCACATGTTTCCTCAAATACTATGAGTTGTAGGTGCTGACCACTCGCACCTGCATGAAGACACAACTTAGTTTGGTCCCATATGTGTCATATAAGATTACATACCCAACACCCTCTCTTGCTAGTCTCAAGATGGGGGCACTTTCTAGACTCTTCCTAAGCTCCTACAAACACTTCTGACACCTCTTCATCCACACAAAGGGATTTCCCCTTTTTTTCAAAGATGAAAAGGGTGTTGAAAATTTGGAAAAATCAGGTAGAACCATGGACAGTAACCTACCAACCCCAAGAATCTCTACACCTTAGTCAATCTCTTGGGTGGCTCCTAAGTGAGAATTGCCTCAATATTGTCTGGATCCACCGCAACTCCAGCCTCTGAGATGATGTGTCCCAGATTATGGAACACCTGAATCATGAACTGGAACTTTGAGAGCTTACCATAAAGACGGTGCCATTTTTTTGTATCTCGAAGTGTTTGAATTTGTGTAGTATGATCCTCCTCCAACGCCAAGTACACTAATATTTTATCAATGTAGGATACTATAAAATGATCATGCTAGGGTTTGAAGTTCTAATTCATGAGTGCCATGAATAAATATGGTGCATTGGTCATGCCAAAGGGAACTATCAAGAACTCTTGGTGGTCATACTAGCACCTAAATGCTGTATTCGGTACATCCTCATCCTGTACCCAAAGATGGTGATAGCCTGATATGAGGTAAAGCATTGAGAACCACCTCTCTCCATTAAGATGAACGAAGAGGTCTTCAATCATCAGTAGTTGATATTTTTTCTTCATGGTCACCTAGTTTAGGCATTGGAAGTCCACACATAGCCTGTATTCCATCTTGGAAAATGATACTGGAGCTGCCCATTACCAAACGCTGGGATTTACAAACCCCTTATCTTGCAAGTCCTCTAGTTGTATGTTCAGCAATCAAAGCTCCACATGATCTATCCGTTATTCTGGTGTGGATATCAATTTTATCCTTGGGTATACATCGATGAAAAATTATACCTCTCTATGATTAGTTAGTCATGAAACATCCTCTGGAATAACATCCTCATACTCCTCTACCACTACAAGAACAATTGAACTCCACTTATCCACTACAGTGAGGGTGAGGCTAGCCAACTAGTGAATGATCGGCTACACCCAAAACCGAGAATGTTCGTCCTATTATACAAGGATTTCCCTCTTGTGGGTAAAGGAAAATCAGGTCCCATCTCTGTGGACACACTTCACATTGGACCTAAAATAGTCTATCTGAGATTGAACTATAGATAACTATTTCATACATGATATGAAGTTTTAAGTCCTAGAAGTTTCTATTAGATGATACCATCTGATGTTCTCACCTCATAGATTAAAATCGCAATGCTGACATTAGTGTGTAATCAACGAATACCCACCCGCAAGAGTATATATACATACTGATCAAGCCAATGGCTCCACCAGAATCTTAGATCTCCGAAAGAGATTCGTTGAAAGGATAAGGTGACTGGAACCTATTTATATAAGAACTGAGTATAGGGTGTTGAAGAAACAAATCATACATTGAGCAAAATCTCATGCACTGGGGTCACAAGCCTCCACTGCCCGAAACTGATAACTCCCATGTCTTTATGCTTTCTATGGTCAGGCTGGACCTCTTGGAATTGGTGGCAGTAGTACCTCGAACTATCTCCCACCACCTGTTACACATCCTTCTCCCCTTCCACATCCTCTTCCCTATGACCCTCCTAGCTGAAACCTCTACATCTATCTCGGTGGTCCTTCGTATGTCTACAGTTCATCTGTATGGTGGGTCTCGAAGTCACGAGCCATGTGTCCCTACCTGCCGCATGAGTAACACACCCCGCTTCTCTATTATCTCCCACTGACCTGGTAGCCTCACACTATTGATACTGAGTTCTAGGGTTTTCCACTATATTATCAAGACCATTTCTACCACTGCACCATCTATCGACTACCTGCCACAGACGGCTCGGCTACCTATCACCCTGTGGTGGAACCCACCGAAGGTGCCTGCTCTCTGAGGAAGATCTGTACTAGTAGAGCTCGCTCCTACACTCCATCCTATGTGGTGATGCTGAGAGACAAAAAATACATCCTAATCACCTAGAATATCCCCTAATCAAAGGCTCTATCTGTGAATAAAAGTTATCACACCATGTCATTAGAGTAGCCGGAAAGCTCGGTGAATCTTGGTGGATACTCAGCTACTGTTGTGCTACCCTACAGAAGATGAAGCAGCTCTTGAATCTACATTGAGTGAAAATTTTTGGGGAAGAGCTCCTCCCAAAAAAAGATGTTCTAAGTCCATCTAGGTGATGGTCGCCTCATCATGCGTCTGGATGGTCAAGCTAAATAATCTCCCTGCCGAGTCCTGTAGCAGGATCGGGGCTATGACCACCATCTGGATTGGTGGAATCCTTACAATGCGGAGACCCATGTGACCACCTCCATAAAATCCTCAGTGACCGAGGGATCTATATCTCCTATGAAATTTGGAAGTCTTAATCTCCGATAATCATGCAAGGCACTGAGTCTCTGCATGTCCTTTTCTAGTACCACTGGTTATAGATCTGGAACAACGAGTGGTGGTAGCACCGGTACAACACCCAGTGAAGGAATCTCTAGAAATGGTCCTTGAATGGATGCCTCATCACTATGAGGTCTATCCTCCCAACCATGTATCTGAATCCGGGCTTGTAGCTCTCATGGAGGCATCCTCAAAGAGATCAAAAAGGGCCATGGTCAATATGTTATACCTAGTGTGATGACTCTTCTAAAAAAATGAGGAGACACTTTTGCAGCCAGTATTTTTATGCATTGATCTGAAGAGAAGAACTAACAATCATAATGTGTGGATACGTCAGCATCTTCACCAACACTAGACTGCCCAAATATGAAATTAAGACTCAAAACATTTATCTCCAGTTTCAATAAACAGGAACAATTGATTCTCGATCTCTCAGTTAGAACTGACCACCTCAGATACCACTTTTTCATGACCCATCCCCTGGGGACCATTCCATGCCATAACACAAGCCTAACTCCCAAAGGCCTGGGGCTGGCGACTAGCCCTGAAGGCGTTAGCCTGTATGTGGGAGAAATTTTGTTGAGTAACTGCTTTCACACACTCGCCCAACCACATCCTAAAAACTAAAAGGGGAAAAAATTATATTGAAACAAGTGCTGATTTAAAGTACAACTGAAAACAAATGGGCTAAAATATAATCCCAAAAAAAGAAAAAAATGCATCAAATTACCAAGCGACATGGGTAGCCATCCACTGAAATTCCCACATTATGGTATGAGTATTGCAGTTATTAGAAGATGAAGTAGTATGTCATTTAAACCTAGGCTAGCTGAGGCTTTCCTATTATTAGGAAACCAAGTCCTCCATCAAAATTTCCATCATCTCCATAAGATACAACATGTGCGGTAGAAGCCGATTCAGGGTTGAGTAACACAATAATCTATAGGGTACCCCAGTCCACTAAGGATAAATACCACTAAGCTACCAAAAAAGAACATCAAAAATAAAGGGAATATCACATTATGTATATTATTGTGTAAGAATAGTTCATCAGTTATAGTGAATAATGTTTCATACTTTTTAGGGACTCATCCTTGATGAGTCGCTGAAGTCTACTCGGACAATGAGGTCCACATGGCTATTTCTTGTCTATCGAGCCACTGATTTCCACATGGCTATTCCAGGACACTAAGGTCCACACAGCTTCTAGTCTTCTAGGAAAAAAATGTGTACACATCTTATTGTCTATCGGGCCACCGATGTCCACACGACTGTTGCTCATCGACACGTTTGATCCTAGGAGAACTACTCCCCCAAACCATACGTTGAAAATAATCATAATTTGATGTCTCTTTAAAGAATACCAAATAATCCACCTCATCACAAAAATCCCAATTCTATAATCAACTCATCAATCACACACACAATTTGAATGCTATTAGCATTTTAGTTATGAACATCAAGTTATGTCTGGGCCCAGTTTGACTTGGTCAGACTGACCTGACCAACCTAACCCAGGAGTCCCACATACACCGGTTCGATTCAACTGACTCGACCTAGCTCGATTTTGGTCTGGGTCGATCCGGTCTGACATGGTAAGTGGGATAGGCCCAACGAGCCTCACCGGACTCGACCTGGTTTGGCTGATGGTCCAGCCAGCCGGGTCACCATGTAGACCGATCTCATCCGAATCTCCTCGTAGGGTGCAGGCCAGGCCTGTCGTCATGGTCGAGCCTATTAGATGTGGTTCTAGCCAACCAGTGTGGGATGCAGACCGCTGGGAGCAGGTTCATCCCATCTCCTACCTAGTCCACCAATGGTGGACAGGTCATGTTTGGTCTAGCCAGTACATGGCTGAGAGCCATGTCTAAAACCACCTTCCCCATGGGTCATCTGTGGGGTTATTCCCTAGCCATGGTTAGTTGACCACAACTCCCTTATTTTTGACATGACACATCACCAATTCGGCTCACTAATATCCACCATCTCAAAAGTCGGTGGCCCATCCTTCTGCGACGCAGCCAAAGGTCATGCCTCCTTTACATGGGACAACCACTGATGCGGCTGGCTAGGTCTGCACGGTGCACCATCGTGGTGTACCACCCTCCAATTCTGGCGCTCCTTCCTGCACCCCAAAAAATTATTTACTGGACAGCTAGACGTGCTATGGTGGTTCGTTGTTCATGCCACCTATGCCTACACCCTACATGGGACATCTCCTTCCATTTTATGGCCTCAATTCCACCATTCCTCACACTTGAGAATTCAGTCATGAAGAACTCCCAAGTTGCGGGGCTCGAGAAATGTTCGTGTTGGACCACGCCCTCTGCATGAGATGTTTTATGACATGATGAGGCTTGAGGATTTATGTTTTACCAAAAAATGTTTAATAACAATTTAAAATCCCAAAAATAAACACCCTCCTTCAGGAACACATGATCCATGGATCAACCTATTAGTGAGTTGATCGAAGTTTTTCATTTATATAAAAAAGAACAGGGAATCATGAAAAATTTCAAAACCACTACCTCTTTGACATTAGTTTTATTAGCTCTTCATCCTCGAGGTTCCAAGAGGTCTATAATGTTTGACATTCTTCGAGGAACGTTGATGTCAATGACATCCGACCAGTGTTCATTATTCTTCATTGGGGAGGAAATTCTTCAAAGGTTCGTCAGAGTATCTCACTGTTTAATCCCTGTTCCTCCAACACATTTAATTATTAGAAAGAAAACATGTAAAAACATTTTTTAGGAGGTTATGCATCAATAATGAATTTTTACACCACACGTTAATGATCCATTAATGAGCACCATTAATGTGCCTCGTTGTTGCATCATTCCTGCACTACGGTGTCTATGTGTCACCACTCATTATTGAGAATATAAATAAAAAACTTTTTATGTTATTTTATTAATTTTCTCCACATGCATAAAAATTAACTTTTCCCTTCGGCCCTTGTCAGCTAAAGATATATCCTTTATAGTTGAATCCTATCATTCTGAGTTGAAATGTGCCCTCAAATTTTCAATCCAATCACCATTTCAAAAGTTTGAAAACTGCACTTAGACATTTAGCAATTGTATATTAGAAAAATTTAAATTTCCATTCTGGTCACACTAGGCCTCAGATTCATGTTCTATCAGAGCTTGTAGTCTTGAAACAATTCCATATAATTTAAAACAAATTACACAGCAATTCTGAGACATAAAATCATATAATGAAACTCTAAAGAAGTAAAATAAAAATTATGAACATGATATCTCTATAAAGAGATGATTCATCAATTATTTCTAGAAATTTCAAAACATGGACCACTAAAAGGGGATAAAAAAAAAATTAATAAAGAAGGATTAAATTAAAATCAATGATAATAAAATAATAGAGAAAACAAATTAGTTTATTATATTATATTCCTAAATATGAACAAGAAAGGATTCCTAATATGTGTAATTAATAAGATAATAATTAATTGTGTGGAAGGTTTAATAAATCCAGATATATAAAAAAATTTGGGTGGCTCAAATTCCTAGAAAAAAAAGATTTCGTATGACAATTCAAAAGAACTATAAAATTTATGATATTAGAATGTAATTTTGAATAAGTAGTCTACACATTTGTAGAAGGTTGTGAATGTAAAGAAAATGTGCCTAGTAATTTGTATAAATATGTTGAATGTCGCAAAAAAGTTTGAAAATGAACCCAAGAATGAATGTGTAATGATATTATTGTGAAGTTAACAATTTCATCTTTGAAAATAGTATAACATGTCTTGAAATATTTTATGTCCTGAAAAATTCTTCCTTGAAAAAAAAATAGATAAGGATTAAAAAATAATTCTAAAAGTTATGAAACTATGAAAATATGATTATTGGGTTGAGGAATAAATCTCTGCCAACCATCAATAACTAAAATCATAATTGAAACCCACATTATTATTATGTCATTATTACTTGAGCCTATATTATGGGAATGAAAGGAGTTAAATGAATTGATGAGTACTAATATAAGATATAAATTCTTGTAATCTTGAAGATAAATTTAAAAAATATAATAAATTATGTTATCTAACATTTGGAATAATACATGAACTATTATTGAAATTATATAAAAATTATCTATTTTTATGAAAGTAGAGAGTATCTCTTGAGGGGTGTCTATAATAAAGAGAAATTGTGCATAAAAGTTTTCTTGTGAATTATAAATAAAAGTCTATAATGCCCTTGAATATTTATGGATGCTGTATGTTTTCACTATCATAGAAATGTTTTAATCATATTTATTCCTTTTTATACATCGATTGATTATTTTGAATTATAGGGTGATATAATTACACGTGAATATTTCTTATTTGTTTCCTTATATGAGTTTAGGATTTTTATTTTTTATTGAATATAAATGTGTATAACCCTTAATATTTTAATTCCTATAGTAAACATGTATGAACCTTCTTATTGATATATTTGATTTAATAGTGAAATAAACATTTTTTTATACCCTAGGCCAACCCATTTATATGTAGATATTAATAATGAATCATAACTAAGAAATTTATATCACTATCATTCACCTAAAATGATTATAGAAAAAAGAGATATTGTGTTGATTCAGGTTATGAAATGTTGAAAAAGGCCCTTCCCTCAAATCAGTTATATCAATAAGGGGAAGGAGATTATTCTATTTTCATTAATTTTATATAATGTGGAGTAGAATTTTGTTGTATATGAAAATTAATTTTTATATGCATTTTGTATTGAAAAAAAATCCCTAGGGGGAAATTAAAGTACCCAAAAGATAATGGTTTTACATTTTGACCCATAGGATATTAGATCAAGAGATGATGGACAATTTTTTCTAGGTGATAGGGTGAGTGTAAAACCCTAGAATAATGTGAAAGGTGTTTCCCATAACTTTTGTAAAAGTATCATGATATGACTTCCCCTAATTTAATAGGTAATGTGAATAATGAATTGATACTCTATGTGAATAGTATTATGAATGGATTTTAGGTAAAATCTCACAGATATGATGATTTACAAACTGATCCATAATTAAAATACATGTAATGATGTTGGAGAAGTGTTTTACACAAAATTTTAGAAATTTTGTTCCCGGTGGATGCATTGTAAAAATTCTTTAAAATTGTGAAACTTGAGGAATAATCCATCTTCAATGAAGAATTGAAAATATGAATATATGGAGTATCCATCCCTATTATATTGTTTTTGATAACGTCTAAAATTTATGATTATAATTGTTTGATGAATACTTTTTATGGATAATAGTGAAGATGAGAAGGGAGTGAGATTATTGAAATAAAATAAATAGGTAATTTAAATGTTGTAAAGATCCTTGGAATTACACTACATCAGTTTATAATATTTCTAATTTTTCATGGAATTATTCGGTGATCTTATAATATTTTTGTATGTCTTTAATAAGTATCAAGACGATTTGAAGTGAGTGTAAACTGATTTTAATAAATAAATTATTTGTATGTATTATGGTGGAAAAATTGGCTATAAATGGAATGTGTGAATGAGTAACTTATTACTATTGTTTGAGTAAAATGAATAAATTTAGAAGTCATTCATAAGATATATTTGAGTTATTCTTTTCAAATATATGAAAAAAATGAAAATTAGACCTACATATGAGTCACAGGAATCCATATACGAGTCATAAAAAAGTTATTTATGATTGAATATGATCTAAATAAAAGTGAACACAACATTCCAATGATTTATTTCAATTTTCATAATTTTTATCTTATACTATAAAGAATTCATTAGTCCCTATATAAAAAATTGGGAATTTTCAAGACTATAGTATAGTTAATTCATTAATATATAATTTGAAAGTGGAAAAAAATTTGGTTGATGATTTGAAGAATTTAATGGAAGAGATCATTTTAAATTAAATTATATAAAAGATCAGAATTTTTGATAATATTATATTAAATCTATACAGATGATTAATGGTCAAGAGAGAGTTTGAAAACTATTTTCATATCAAAAAAGGGTGTGTATAATTTGGATAATTTTGATGATAAATGTTATGGGACAAAACTAGTGTTGTTGTTATAGTTCTAAATTTCAAATGTGAATAGTGATTCAATCAGGGAATAAAATTCACTAGATGAGGTGTAGTCAATGATGAATATAGATTATAGTTATGATTCTCTATTTCCTTCCACAATATTAGTGATGTTTCCTATCCACAGTAATGTAGTTTTTTATTTTATGTTAATAAAACCATATAAAATATTATTTTGCATATTTGTTTTGAAATGTAAAAGTCATATAAAATTTTTATTGGATGATTTGATTAATGTTATGTGATATTCAGCTGAGAAAGAAAATGAGAAGAAATTAAATGAAATGGTATTCTTAGAAATTTATATGAGGAATATGATTGATTTAAAATGAATGACCTTGACATTGGAAACACATAACCTATGACAGAAATGACAAATGAAATGGAAATCGAGGGAGACACCCATATACAATCTATTATGATAATGAATATAAGGATCGATGAATGAATAATGTAGTTGAAATTATATATTAATACTGTAGATATAATATAACTCTGTATAAATGTTTTATTAAAGAGAGAAATTGGGTGGATGCTGGAGTCATGAACCAGTATAACTAAATAACTATAAATAATGAAGAATAAGGATATTATGATCCAATTTGGATGTAAATAAAACATACAAGTATCATAGATGAATAATTAGAAGAGTAATCCATACATCTATTTGATATCAGATCAGTATGTTGGATTTTTCTAGTAGAGTGTGTAATACACTATTTTTTAGCGGAGTGAGAATATGATAAACTAACTGATTAGGTTCATTTAAAAACTATGATGATATGTTTTGAATAATGTGATATATGCTGAAATTATATTATAACATCCCAATGATGTTGAAGAATATACCAATATGGGGATGGAAATCACAATTTACTATTCTTGGGAAAACAAATGTAGACAATTTAGCGACATTAAAGAAGGAAATGGAAGGAATAGATTCTTATACAAGGTCTGAATCCATATAACCAGAGTAATATTGGGTTTCTAGGGATAACAGTGGGTGACTTTGGGACAATAGTGATAGGATATTTTGGGATGTTAGATGGTAATATAGAAACCATTGTCTCTTTATGACTCAGTTTTGCTGAGGGAAGAACATTATATTCCCTTTTGTTTATTGAATAGTTTCAATGATTGGGTAAAATGACATATCAAAATAAGGAACTAGTCTTTAAGATAAATCCATTTCAATTAAATGAGATACATTTACATTTAGTAGAACATTTCATTTTTGTGTTACATGGTTGGTTAAAAGTTAAACATATGTATATTGTCTAGGAATCAATAATTATTCAATATACAAGGGTTCAAAACATTAAATATCATTTTGAATTTTTAAAAATGTAAAATAATTTATTCGAAAAACCCTCTTGGTTTCCCTCATCAAATCCTATGGTGAATATCAATGTTCAATCTTTATATGTCCCAAAATACATTTTCCAGAAGTTACTATTTTATTGGTATGTATAATAACCCGTTATAAATTTTTGGTTCTATGGAAACTAAACACCATTAAATTGAACCCATAATTTTAATATCATATTAAATCATATCATATATAAATGATATAAATTTTCAATACCACACTAGTGTAATATTGAAAAAACATTTCCATGATACTATACTTTCTGTAAAGACTAATGTGACATCACATATAATTATAGATCAAAACCAATATCTATAAATAATCATCCATAAATCTATATTACTTTGGAATCATATTAAGAATATAACAAAAATTCTCTCTCCATAATTAATAAAAATCATAATGATATGAATAAAAAAAATGTCTACAAAACTAAATACACCGATAGAAATGGGGAAAATAAGATTCCATGAACTAAAGATCATATGAATTATAGATAAATCAACTTAAGAGTACCCATTAACTACCATTTATACGTAGTAGTTATTGGATTACATAATTAAATATATCGTATATATGACTTTTATATTTTCATCATTATTTTCAATCAGTGCAGTACAAAACCCCATTCATTAAATAGAGGACTTGTTCCCCATTTAGTAAACTTGCAATTAGGTGGACACCAGAACTGATATAACTATTATATTCCAAAACCATGGCCATTAAATCTCAAATCCTAGTATTAGGATTACACTAAATTAATTTGTTAATTTAATGAATATCTTATCAGTGTAAATAACATCAACCCATTCACAAATCGCACCCCCAAAGTGACCCCTCCAGATTTGTTAATGGGAGATGGGAGTTAAATACTCCTAATTTCAACTCCTAACAACCACGGGTTTTTAGAAGGAAATAATAGTATATCATACATATAAATAGTTGGAATTAACCTCTAAGAGAACATGAGGAATGAGAGATATTATATTTACACAAGCCAACTCCTGCTCTTAATGTAAACTAAATACAACATACATGCATGAAATGTTATAAAAAACTAGTAAAACTGTAAAGGGAACTATAAGTACCAAAATACATCCTCCATATAAACCAAAAACCCCAAACTACTCCTAAAAATAAATGATATATTAATATACACTCTAATTTAAAAACTATTCTTTCTACACTAAATAATAGTTTACATATCCATCTGGTGAGCATAACATGTATACTCAGAATGATCCTCTCAGAACTTATCATTCAAATTTAAAATAAATAATATTAATACCTAGTGAACAATAACAAATGATAACTCGCCTCCTAAATAGGTAAATTATGCACCAAACCTCACCATTTATATCTAAAACAATGTAATTTAGACAATAGATCATATAATATACTATCAAATAGTGGTACCCCACTACTACACCCCAACATGTTTTTTCACTCTTCTCTAACATGATGTGTCCAGAGCCACCTATACCCAAAAGAAGATAGCCTAATGAATCCAAGGGTATTTTTCATAACAATAAAAACATGTATCACAATATTTTATCATCACATGAAAAATCTCCACATATTGACAATATAGTTTCTGCGATCCACTATATCACATATAATGTGTATCATACCTTGAATATTTTACATCAATCCATCACATACCAAAAATCATGTAATGTATCTCATGCCATCAAAACACATACATTCATACCTTTATTAATCCTTATAATTATATATTTGGAGATACATGTGAGTGAAATTATCATATGCCATTACATCCCTCTAAACATATATATGGGGAAAAATAACCACCATTTATACATTAACATAACACTTTCAGGAGAGGGAGTGGGGAATGACATGGGAGTCATTCATCAGTCCCTATTCAACATGGATGTTGGGGAAAACAACATCCCAGTGTCACAGGGTATTAGTAACCCTATTTACATGGGTGGTGTATCATATAAAATCAAAAAACAAAAAGGATATATTATAGGAAATAACCACAATAATTTCGTAACCAATTATTATGCTTAACTAATTATATCAATACTCAAACACTTGTCTGATACAATAAAGAGAAAGATATCTGAAATAAAATCATGACTTTAAGAATAGTTATATTAAATTTTCTACTTACATTAACCATTTAATGATATGTCAATAAAATGATTAAAAATTAATTTACATTAACCTGATTCCATTTTATTAACCACAAAATGTTATTTCAATTCCATGTACGCATAATCTTAAAATTTCCATGGTTTAAAAATATAATTAATGATTGAATTATATTAATGTGATACCCCACAAGTTAAAACATGAATTAGGGACTACCATTCCATTATTCTCGTTACTCTAGGAATGTCCTAGTCTAATATAAAAGATATGAGTAACAGACCACATCCAGCTAGCTCTATAGTGGGGAAAGAAATAGAAGAATGAGAAACATAACCATCTAACATTTAAGTAGTTTTCTCAACAAGAACAAACCCATCTTGTCGATGAACAATATGAAATCCTAGTTTCATCAAATTTCTCCAAACCTTATTTCATCCCTAACACCATCATGAATATTACCATTCCTCTCCCCTCATATTTATAGACTTATACAATAAAATTGGGCCTCCCTGAACATATATATTTAACCATATTCCATATTGGGATCACATTTAATCTCATAGAAAGGATCATATCTAGAGTAAAAATGAAGGAAGAAACCAATAGACAAAGTTAAAATTGAATCTAATTAGTAAAAAGGAATTCAAAATTCACAAGAATGTGTTCTCAAATGGCCACAATGATTTATCATTATAAAAAAGATGATTTAATTTAATATTGAATTAAATTATTAATTTATCATAACTGACAACCACATGTATCATAAATAATCATTTATAAAATCTATAACCTTATAAAAGTTGATCTCAACAACAAAATCAAGTTTCAAAAAACATAAATAACGAAAAATACCATTTACATGGCTATTTATTACTATAATAAATAATTATTACCAACTTCATGTTCTCTATACAATTCCATTAGAGCATGTAAGAATAAAAATCCAATTAATCATGAATTAATAATTATTTTCATTTCTATAATATTCTAATAATCTACAAATTAATTAAAAAAAGATCATTAATAATTTATCTGAAAAATAGATTATCCTGATTAAATTATTTAAATAATTCCATATAATTGATATACTAACCCAAGAATTAAGAAAATTATGACCAAATCATAACTTATGTATCACACACTCTTGTATAGTATGGTTCAACCCATTATCACATTGTAAATAAATGATTAGTAAAAAATAAACCAATTCATTTATTAATCAATTGTTTTTCATATTATGTTTAATTAAACTACATCCCCAAATTAAAAATCATGATAACAACTTGGTTTTATATAATATTACACTAGTATCCATGAATCCCATACCTCAAGGATTCTACATTAATCAAAATAAGAATAGAATAGAAACCAAATTATCCAATAACCTCCACTATAAGGAATGAAACACCACTCCACAAAAGTCACACCATAATTGCACCAATAAACATAAAAGGAAAATATTTTATAATGAAGTATATCAACATTAATAACATGGAAAAGAATTAACTCGTGGAATCAAGACTAATCCATGAATAAACTACATGAAAAGTGGAAGATCTAACAACATATTACCAAAGTTAAAACACAGAAATACAAGGATTAAATAGGAAAAAATATAATAAAAGGTATTTAAAAATGACTCTTCGGTGTCTAGGGATCGAGAGAGGAACATGGAATAATTGATGGTTTAGAGGGGGTTCCATATATTATAAAAATTCTGAAAATTAAAAGATGATGATCCATCCCTCAACACCACAACATTGAACTAGGGGACATGGGAAAAACTACCATGTAAGGCCATGTACCATTAAATGACCTCCCTAGTATAAACCATGCACATATAAAATGATTCTTACCCTTCTATAGAAATTATAATCCATGAAAAGGAATAAGACATATTCCCATATTGCATAATATGGAACTCAACATCCCAAAAAAATAGTACTCCTCAACCGATATCCGGGAAGCGGTGTTATAGAAATTTCCAGAACACCAAAAAAAACACTACCCTATACCAAGCATACTTACATCAATGATACGTGAAAATGATGGAAGTACCTATAACGTAACCATGATGGATGACACAAACATTCAAAAATACGAAGTTCCTTCAAACCTTCTCCCCCAATCCACCTACACCTCATCTAGAATCACAACACCACAACCAATACCCATATGGTGTAGTATAAATATCCAAACCATTTACTATATAATGTTACTTATATGCCCTAAAAAAATTTGGAACCTTATATGGGAACGCCAAACACCATAAAATACCAATTGAAGGAGATACTAGGTTTTGGGGCCTTACATCAGATACCTATAAAACTATTCAATACCATGTGAATTTAATACAAAGGAAAAGCAAAAAAAAATAAAAGGGTAATCTAATCATCGACCCTATCAGATACCACTTATGTGACCCACCTAAATAGAAGCTAAACTACCACAATTAGAGGTACCATGAATAAAATTTCACAACACAAAAACCATATCGTAAACCTCTATTGGGGGAGATACCTCTAAAATAGGGTAACTGTGTCCAAAAAAATTCTATTATGGGAAAACTATCACATAACCCATTTAAATAATCATAAATGAAATTAAAAACACTATATGTGACAAGACAAAAAAATAGGCTGGGGTACGGAGCATGTCTCTTCACATCATTTTCATTGGTGCTCTCCTAAATAGCACCATTTCCCAACAAGACATGAATGAAGGGATTGTCATGCCTTCCGAACACCTTATCCAGGTGGTCATAGATCTCCACAAGAATCTCCATGAAGGTTATATCATATTTAAAATTAATATCATCCCAATTAATTACATTAGAGTCTTCATGAGGGTAATATATGTTCTTTGATATAATGAATGGATCATGTAAATATATAAACTATGGTGGATGGGATATCAAATAATCAAATACTCTAATTCAAGAGAACACAAAAAATGGTTCCACAGAAAAGGGAGATAGATAACTCCCATGAATGAAACATCGATGGTCTTGAAAAAAATCCGCATTCAACAAAACATAATCCCAAATGATAAATTCTAGTTGTCTCCTCTTATGATCAATATAGAACATAAGAAAATCCTTCACTCCCTTCATCCTCTTGAAAAACATTATAACCATCTATATTATATTCTATAGTAGCATGGGAATAATATATTTTTAACCCTATGAACGAAGTTTAACAAAATGAAGAACAAAATGTTTGTTCATACATAGAATAATATAACTCCATACAAATGGTTGTGGGAAAAAAAATTTGTTAAAATTAACCAATACCATATTCCCCGTCCACAATCCTCCAAGACCAAGAAAAAAATGTCCAACATGTCCCCAGAATTATGTATAATATTCTCTCTCTAGTCATATTATTTTATATTAAAATTGATTATAAGTAATAGAGGAGATAAAAAATAAAGTTTGAGACCTCTCCACACCATGTAGGTAAAAAAAATTATTATCAGAGATGATCATCCTCTGGACATCACATATCAAAGCAACCTCCTCTATGTAATTACTCAATAAAAAATCCACTTATCAGGACTCATTGATCACTATTTAGTAGAGTGATTTCATTCAATGGTCCAATATTACAAAAATAGAACCAATGACTCCCTAATATCATCTTAAACTTGTAATTAAAACAATCACGATTTCCTGATTTCTTGAATAGTCAGAAGGCCTGTTTTTTTATTTATTTTTTGATAAAATGCATTTTAAGTGTATAGGGGAAAACCTCACATGACATAGAATACATAAACACATAAAAACCGAATTTCATAAGTCTCATAATCCCAGATCAAGGCTATATAGAAATACCCCTCCCTAGTGTCAACATCATTATGGAAAGCATCCACCATGAATTGACTACTACACATGTAGTCCCATGAAAATAATACATGGGCCTACTAAAAATGGCTATTCCATACCCTAAATCATCCAAATCTAAATAGCCACACATGGTGAAAGAAACTTCCTCTAAATCCCTATAAGAATAAATTCCTTGTATAATGTCTACAAAAAGACCACAACCAAATAATAAAATAAATTGGCCAACAGATTGAAAATCTATTCGACATTACTACCCAGAAAAAATGTCCTCGATCACCAATCTAGAGAACTAATCTACCTTACACCTTTATCTCCCAAACTCAACATCAATCGTCAGTAATAAAAAAATATAAACCTCAATGTCCAGAGGAAAAAACTATGGACAATATAAAAAATATTTTCTATCCAAAAGATAGAACATCAAGAAGAAAACTCAGCTACAATATTCTTCACCCTATGCCTCTAAAATAGGCATATCTCATCTCAGCACTTCTTTTTCACTCTTGGATATACCACCAAGGGTGATATATGGAACTCAAAGAGAACAACCTAATTCATTTCTAGAGGGATTAAATTCATCCCCTAAAAAACCGCCCAAGATTTTTAGTCATCTAAATATTCATCAAGGGTGTAACCAATGACAAATTGGTCTCTCTACACCTCAACCTCTTTATCCCATAGCAGGAACTCCTCCACCTACATCACAAAATATTAATGCACTATATTCCATAAAAGATATATTCTACAACCATCCTATCCCATATCTATATACATCTTTAGGTACTCATCCATAAATCTCTAGGAATCATTAGATTCATATTCATTGTCACTATTTGACTTCCTACAAATCGTGTTTTATATAAAATTACCCTATCTCAATGTATATAAAATAGTAAATTCGTAACCATGAAATAATTCTATAAACCTTAAATGTTAGAAGTTTAGGTCACATAAGTAGAAGACATAATTCCGGATATAATGGTTAGAAAAAACCAAAAAACAATAAAAAATTAAATATTATCACATCTAAAATTTGGAAAACATGACTGATACCAAGTCAAGTACATGGGTGGTATAGTTATTCTCATTGGAACATAACGTCCACACCCTATAAGGTGAAACCGATATTTGCTTCATCAGAACATTTCCCAAACAAAGACATAAATAAACCTAGAAAATAGAAAACTAAAATTCTTATTATTAAATATGATAAACTAGATTACACACTGAATTATTCATCAGGAATATGAATTCTTTTTGGAATATACTAGTCTGCAAGAATTATTGATCCATTATAATAAACGATAAAGAGTAACCACCTGATTGAACTCGATAAGAACCTCCTATAATATCTTATATCACTAAGAAAACATTTCATATTTTAAACTATATTTGGGGATTCCCAAGGAATAACTTCCTCGATTTTCAAAGGATTTATAAATCCACCCTATGGAGACATGACAATCTATATGAATCAATCATCCAATGATACAAACAAAAACTTTTCCCAAACCGCTATTATTGTTGATGGAATCCAAAAAATAGCATACATATTAATAGTTTTATCCTCATTAGATGAAAATTACATTAGGATATAATCCATTAAAACCACCATGAACCAATCAATAAACTCTTTGAACACATCATTCATCAAACCCATGATCATAGCTAGAGCCTTCGTTACACCGATCATCATCACAAAAAATTGTAATTCCCATATCAAAATCCAAACAAGGTTTTTGAAATATAATTATCCTTTACCTTCATCTGATTACACATTGACCAAGTATCAATCATTGAAAACAAAATAGCTTCATTAATCTGAACGAATAAATCATCTCTCCATGAAAGAGGATAACTATTATTCATTGTCCCCAAATTGAAGTGATGATAATGTATATAAGGACTCTATCTACCATCATCCTCCTTCATGAATAAGACTGGTTCACCCCAAGGTGACAAATTAAGCTAAATAAATACCCACTACAATAGATCATCAATATATACTCATAGACTTCACACCTCAGAGGGAAAAATATTATATTGAGACATTAAGAGTGGAAAATTTCCCAATATAGCTCGATCACAAACATGACCTCCCATGGAATGGGTAATGTCAAAATCTAGTTAAAAAAACAAAGTCATTCTTCTAAATCAATGTTAAACACTCTAAGTTGAACATCCAAAGAACACCTAATCTACTAGTCCATCATGGATTATAATGACATATTATTCCTCAATCCCATCTGAGGGCCTCACTGGAAAAAAATATATTACAGAATCACTTCCCACATCATATAACACAACCAACCTCCTAAAGTAGTATATGATTGAATTTATTCAATATACCAATCACATGTCTAGGATTATGTTATATTGTTTTTTATTAATCATATGATATCTCACAAAGACCAAAGCTTCCATAGATCTAGCTCACAATCGCTACAAGAATCATATAGATAATGTCAACATCCAATAAGTTTATTCAATTATAAGGGAACTGATATCCTTCCATGTCATGCAATAGAGAATGGAAAAAGGAAAGTGATAATAATGAGTACATATATCATTAATGAAATAAATCGTGCAGAAAATAGGAATACAAGAAAAAGAGTACCTTGAATGAAATCACGCTCGCTTGCTACTAGAAAAATTAAATCATTTTGCTAACCATAGACTACTCTTTGATTTCATCAATCTTGGTGATGACCATCTATATAATCAAACTATTCTATATCATAATGCGGAGAATCATTGGGATATTTTTCCCTCCCAGTCTCTCCTCTACTAATCCCATGATATAGCATCATGCTACTACCGCTATGGATAAAAACTACCTAAATGGACGAAGCTGAAGTGGAATACCTAGTGTATGTTTCCTAATTAGAATGGTTGTGCACTCTCACTACAGATAACATAAATATATAAAAAAACCTAAATCTCATCCCTATCCATGACCATGATATTTTATAACCCCATAGATAAAAGATGATGTGTGATAAGGCATATATTCATTTCTTTGAAATTTCATATATCTGGGATAATGGGTTCCTTAGACTATAATTCTACTTCATAGAGAGACATGATGAACCCCATTAAATGATGATCCAATTTTTGACAACATCATCTTAGTAACATCATAAATCTCCAACATTACATGATAAATGTAAATATAAATATATTTACATGGATGTGGATTTGTAGATGCAATGTGGCTTTGAAATTCCTCTCCTAGGCCTCCCCATTTAGAAATATTTCTTTTCCAATGCAGAGAAGTTTTAATAAATTGATCCCAAACTCCTAATTTATGGAAATACCCTATCAATGGGATAGAATATCCTTGAGGCTTGACACCATTATGGCCATTTAAATACAATTTTCTCAGAATTGGTCTCATAACAACTCCGAAGATAATATTCACTAATCATAATCCTCAGGAAATATGATCCAACACTACCTTGTACTTTACATTTTATCATTACCACTAACCATTACTAGTGATAATTTTGATATGTGACCATATTGAATTCCATATACACATCATCTATGTGTCTTCATCGACCACTACTCTATGATGAACTGCTGGTACATCCTGATGATCATATTTGGTGCAATAATAATCAAGATGTCGACTTAGAGAAATACATATAAAAGAAAAAAATTCATAGAGCTCTTAAACCGAAAACATAGAATATTGTATACCTATTAATTAATTGATTATAAAATGATAAATTATTCCCATTGTATAACCTTTTACTACACAAGAAAAATGATGAATCATGGATTATCCTTTCTATGGTATCTACCCACAAATCATTATCACATCACTTTCTAGGGTCGGTAAACAAAATGGATCATGCATCATATCACTAGGGCACTAAACACACACGTCTCATCCTGTCTCTTTTGTTCAAATTTTCCAATAAACTCATATAATAGCATTTAACTAACAATCCATGTAGACTGAACTATTCTTAACTACAAACTCCAGCAGATCCCTTAACCTGAACCCTAGATGTCAATCGTTCATGATCCTTCCCCCCAAAAGTACCCCTCCATGGTTATCAATGAGACTCTTTCATGATAACACCTTAAAAGGAACCAAATTTTGGATGGAAATGATAGGAGGAAGATATTTATTCCTACAGATTACATGCAATATTCCATAGGTTTACAAAAAACATCAAGTGTATATCATACATATAAATAGGGGTCATTATTCTCGTAGAGAACAAAATGACAGATTGATAAGACAAGCACACTAATAAACCCCATCTTATTATGTGAATTAATTCCCATATAAATTTTATCTATGTCATAAAAACTAGTAAAACCTGAAAGAAAACTATAGGTATAAAGAAAATATACTCAATATCAACCATGATTCCAAAAAATTCCTAATTAACCATGAGATAGAAAAATCAAGACAGATCTCCAACCCACATTTTCATACCAATATTTTATTCATTTATTCATATGTTAATAATAATAGGTATACATTGTAGGATCATCCCTAAAGCCTCTCAGGAAAAAGATAATGAAGTCATACTAAAGATTAGTAAACATCAAGTGAAGAGAAATCATCTCTTAAATAGGTATACTAAGTCCTTATCCACACAATGGATACCTCCCACAATGTAATTCATGTAGGATATCATATAAAATAATATCAAAATACGGTACTCCACTGCAACTTTGACACTAGTTTTATTTTCCACCCAATCTTAATATGTCGTATGTCATATATCTCTAAAATAATTCATCTCAAAGACACATGATATAATTTTAATAACATGAATCACCTATATCACACAATCTCATCATCCCAATACATATATAGGACATAATATATCTCCCAACCATACTATGGGAATTCATTAGACTGAGGATTAATTCTAGCCATCATGACTCAGCCACAATGATGAAATCGTTAAGAGATAGATATCATATAAGAACACTATAGTTAAAGAAGTATTAAATTAAATTACTTGTTTTATTTAATTACTTAATATTAATTTAATTAAACAATTATCCAATAATTATCATTATTATGATTTCATTTCATTGACCACCAAATATAATGTCTATTCCCTCTAGTCATAATCAAACAGAATCAATGGTTTCTCAATATTATTAATGAATGCGTTATAGTAAGAACTAAAATAGCTGGTTAAATAATTAATTAGGAATTATAATTTTATAATTTATGGAACTTTAGAAAACGTCCTATGATAATATAATGTAGTTTTGTAACTAAGAACAACAACATACATCATGTTGTGGGGAAAGGAATTCATGAAACACCAACCTAGCCATTCATACGTCAATGTTATTTGTAAACAAGCATATATCCATATTTAAGAAAAACCACAAAAAATACAATATTTGTCCAATTAAATTATCCCTAATTCCATCCATGAAAACTCCATTCCAATATCCATACATATCACCATTACACGTTCCAACTATTTCAACAGAACTAGTCCTCACATCCCATATCTTCTCTAGCTTTCATATATTTCTAGCTTCTCATCTCATCGTATAATAAGGATCATATCCATATAAACACAGAAGGTAAAAAATAATAAAATGTGTGAATTGGGAATCCATCACCTAAAACAAGGCATCTAGCATTCACATACAAATGGGTTCAAATGAACCCAATGATTCATCATTATAAAAAAACCAGTTTTATTTTATCAAGAATTAAAAAATTCATTTTTCAGTGTTTATTACTATATTAAACCTAAGGAATAAAGTATAAAATCAATAAACTACTCAAACAATATATCAGGCATTACTTCACGATTTCAAAAACATTAAGGAAGAAAAAACCCATTAACATGCATATTAATTATTATCATCAATATTCATTTCCCACATGGAAGTATTTATCCAATTATATTAACACATGGAAGATATAAATTTAAATTAAGAAATCATTATGGATCAAAATTATTTACATCTAATTATAAGATTATTAACATTACATTAAAAATCATATTTAATATAATATCGAACTAGCAAATTACATTATTTATGTTCTATAACCAATTTAATACTATTAAAAAGATAATAAAAGAATAAAAGTGAAATATAAACAAATTATAACTATGATATCACACAACCTTGTAAAATTATAGGAATCCCATTATCAGGATGAAAAACATGAGATCACTACAACAATAAAAAATTTCTTTCATTAATCTAGTTTATTCTTTGTTATGATTAATTAATCCACCCAAAGAAGATAAATCATGAAACTATTGTGATTTTATGTAAAAATAAAAATAAATTAATCCCCTACCCCAATAATTCAAAATTCACGAAATTAGAATAAATAAATAACTTATATTTTTGAACACTACCACACAATGAAATATTTAACCTTACATGAAATCGTTTCCACAACCATTCCAACAAATATCAAAAGAAACTCTTTTAGAGTGAAGGAAATCAGCTAGACTATTTTGGAAATATTAAACAACAGAATCCTGATAAATTCACAAAAAAACCTTAGGAGAATATTAATAATTCAAATTAGTTAAACAGTGATCAAACATAGGACACATATGATTAAATCTGATTAAATGTATCTTAAAAATATTTCAAAAAGTTATATTGGGAATCAAGGGCATTAGTTATAAACATTGGATAATATTTGGTTCAAGTTGGTTTTGGGGATTTTTAGGAATTCTGAAAATTTAAATACAATAGTGTATCCCCCAAAATGATGTTCTGGAACTGGAGTACATGACACATCAAATGGAGTAATGCAAGAGACCATTATAAAACATTCCTTGTAGAAAATGAATACGAGGAACATGGAGAAGTCCGTGATACCTATCAAATAAACCTAGTGGATGACTACATCATAGTCCCCTAAACCATGGTGTAGGTCCTAGAAATAAAAAATTTGACTACACCACAACATATCTCCATGATGAAAGGTTACTAAAATATTGAATAACAACCTTCGAATCCCTATGTCATTATTAGCCTTTCTACACCGCAACTAACCAATATCCATGAAACCTTCTATGCCACACCCATTCTCCATGGAGCATGTATTCCAAAATTATGATTGCCTTTGAACCCACTCACTAAATCCCCCTCATACGTATCCATAGCATGTATGACATAATAAATACCATTATAGTGGATAATCGATCTCTATGCAATAGAATTTTTTTAGTCTTTAGTCCCATCAACCACCTTGGATCTTTTTCAAGGAATTTAAAATATCTTAAACTCTTGATGTAAATAAATACTAGGATACAAGACCATATATAAACAACATATACTCACTCATAAAACCACTCATGAAATAATATATGATAAAAAATATATCTAAATTCAAACTCCATGTATCTCTATCAAAAATGTATAATTTCTCTTCATCATTAATAAAATCCCCAAAATAAATTTAATTGAAATAATATTCCAATAGTTCATTATAATTTTCAACAAGATATATTTTTAATATCGTAAATAAATTTTCATGATGGAGATTTTATGTTAGACATCTATGATCAATAAAATTATTGTACAATATCAAAAGTTTAAGTATATAATTCTGATAAAAATTTTCTATTCCATTATAATATTTTTGATCAATATTATATAATTTTACATACATATAGAGATTTCATAAGTGACTATATATGGATAAATATTATATTTATATATATTATGTAAAAAATTCTCAAAGGTATTAGATTTTATTATTCATGATGCAACATATATATATATAATAATCATGGAAAAATTAATTAAAAATCATATCAATTATTTGTTACAAAAAAATGAAGTAATTAAAAAAAAGAATAATTTCATATCAAGAAAAGAGAATACATTAAGACCACTTGGAAATAACCTATGTGGTAGTGGGGGTAAAATAATTATTTAATAATTTAATACATTCCTTGAATTTTTTAACTTATTCTTATAATTTATTAAAAAACGCTATGTATCTATTCTAATTTATTAAGAACATGGGGAAAAATAAAAAAAACATATGAAAATATTAATTGGTTATTCCTTAACATTGAGACTATTTTTTTTAGATAATGAATTACTCATTATCGGTTTACTGAAATCACTATGATCAATAATTAATTATATTATGTTTTAGAGTGAACTTTTTTTATCTATTATAACTTACCACTTCAAATATACAAAACATATTCCATTATAATTAATCTCATTAAAATGATATAAATGACTATAAATTTAGTAATAAGGTTCATCGGAAACCATAATGTACATTAACTATTATGACTTAAATAATCATTCTGTAATTTTTTATAAAATTACAATTTGTACCATAGTTAATTAATAGTATTTTTGTGAAAATTTTTATCCCCATTTATATTATAACTCCATTTAAAATACATCTAATTACATATCTTTTACGGATATTTAATTTTCCCTTTAATATTTCCTTTATGTTGTCATCTTATTTTCTAATCTAGTATTATAAAATTTTTCTTAAAAATCACATCTATAATGAATAAATAAAATAAATGAAAAAATAGAGAAAGATAAAATATTTCTCTCATTTATCACCCTAATTTTTTTATTATTGTCTAAGTTAATCCAAATATAATGCCTTAGATCCATTATTTTCTCTATGAAAAATAAATAAAAAATAACGATTTTTATTATTTGAATCACCAACCACCATGAAATTTGTACATATATTTTTTCATTTAATTCAATATCATTAAGTAATGATCCTTAATTGCATGAGATGAATCCCTTAATTAGAAGTTTCTAAATAAATTGAATTAATATGACTTAAAACCAATTTCCATAAAATGATAACGTAGGTATACATATAAAAGTATATCATAAATATAAAACATACCAAGACTTTATCATCATTATTTTAAATTAATTTCTACTAAAAATCATAAAACAAAATCTAACTTAAAATAATAATACTTTTCCCTTAATAATAATTATAACTATCCCTAAACCAAAATAATAAAAAATATTTCTTAAAAATGAATATGAAATAAAAAAGCAATATTATGGTGTGTTTTGAGTTATCATGATGTGATTTTAATAGATGATGACCTTCATAATGTTTTTTTGTCATATACAACCTTGTAACATTAAATGATTGCATAAAATTATTTTTTCTTCAATTATATTTTCTTCAATATTTTTACAAGTAACAGTAATACTTTTTATCCTCTTTATAACATTTTTGATAATGATATGGATCATTTGTTATGTTATTTTTTGTTTCCTGGAAAAAATAATGTATATTTGGATGCATAATATTTTCTAATGTTTTTTTTATTGATACCATATATTAACATCAATACAACACTACATAATAGAACATTATTTGATATATGTCCTAAATCTCAAAACCTATCTTGGAGAAAGTCCTTTTGGTATGGTCTGTGTAATTATATAGTTTTCTTACACATCAAGGAGTTAATTATAAATGACATGTGATGTCATTTAAATATTTCACATATGATAATTATCATATACTAATACTATAAAATATATTTTATTTATCTGATTTAGATTATGTGAATGTTGATGGTCAATACCAATAACATAATGTCTAATGTCACCTTTATAATGTTCAAATGTATGTAAAATAGTTTTGTTATGTTTTTTAACATATATATTATATAAAAATAAAGTAAATACTTTTTAAAAATATTAATTATAATATAATGGAGATCATGGTCAGTATTTATATGTTATTAATCATTCAATAACAAATTAAATAAATCATTATATTCATTATATCTGTAAAAGTTTTTGGAGTTATGATATCAACACATTTGTGCTGACATAGTTAGTCCTAATGTTTTCAATTATTAAATTTCAATCGATGGATACCTATAAAGGTGAGTTCATTTATTAGTCTTTCAAATAGATTCATTTACATAACTAATAACAAATGTTTTTTTCTCACTGGTATGATACACCTTAGTTATATAGAATTTTTTCACCCTCGCAATCAGTCTTATGGTTGGTCTAGCGACTAAACCATAGAAACCCCGAAGCTAGTCTCGGGTTTATGTTTTCATAATATACCACTAAATCACATCCCTAAGGACATGAAAAATTATTTTTCTTGGTAAACTAGATACATAAATGATTCTTATATAATAAATTAATACGGTAGTTGCAAAATATTTTTTTCTACTTCAGGAATAAAACATTTATTCAATCTAGAATATCCTTGAATGAATTTCTTAGTAAACTTCTTGATTACATTGGGAATGGAAACATAATAAGGGTATGATAAAATTCTCAGTAACGATAAATACAACAAAAAAAAGATGAATCTATGTAAATAATAATTAAAGAATCTTAAATAATATAATACACATCACATGTAACAAATATGCTGAGAATGAAGTGCATAAAAAATATGTAGAGGTAAAAACTGAAGAAACATGCCATTGAAATTACTATATAATAAAAAAAACTTTAATGTTAAGAAAATTAAATATATAAAATTTAATAAATGAACTAAAAATTAAATGTATCCATAGAGAGGTTGATGAAAAAACTATTCTATGAATAATAACCTAAATCAAAATCAAGTAAATGAATAATTATTTGAAATCATATCTAAGGAAGATTAAAACATCAACTGTCTTGACCAATCCTCGATATAGTTAAAAACTATAATGAGAAACTTATAACGACCCATAATTTACATACATTGTTATTACTTTAAAATTGATGCACACTTATTAAAACATATAACAAAACCATGAAAGGGCCATATAGGTATATTGTCTTTAGAAACTGGAAAGCATAAACAACTGGTTCATAAAGCATTTACTTTGCCTCCCATTTATTTCATCGTATCTAGAGTACCTTTTTGGCATATTCTACTTAATAACTTTCTTCCTGACCTGGGAAAATAAAACATACAAAATGGTGATCTAAAATTCTCAGTAAGAGTAAACAAAATAAATGTCAATCACATCATATACATAAGCACATAACTTTTGGAAATCTTAACCTGCAAAAGAGGTCATAATTTCATAACATGGGATAAATCATAGTAGTGAAATGTAATCCCAATAATAATAACTTAAATCATGAAACTTTGTGGAATACACACATAATCATTGAGAATCATTTCTTGTTAGTCAAGACTCATTGTCAAGACTATCTTAGTGGACAAAGTCCACTTCTGAACCAAGTTCACTCATCGTTTCAGTCCTGTTTCACTGAACCGGTTTAACCTGTCGTTCCAGCAATGTCTATCTCATGAGATATAAAATCTTTACCCAATGAATTGGATGGAGATATAGGTCCCACCCATCTCATAATGATACCATTCTTATGTGTGCCACAAAATTAGAAAACCATACATCATAGCATAACCCATGTAATTAAAATGGGAATCTTAAACATCGTGACATCATAAAACAATTCATATAAGAAAAATGAATTCCTAAAAAAATAATTCCATCGCAACATAATCAAATAAATGTAATAATAGGGATAAAAACAGAACCCTTTATTATCTTAGTAGGAAAATAATTTTGATAAAACACTTGAACTCCATTCTTGAGGAAAATATCATTTCTGCT
This sequence comes from Viscum album, assembly GCA_963277665.1. NCBI lineage: Eukaryota > Viridiplantae > Streptophyta > Magnoliopsida > Santalales > Viscaceae > Viscum > Viscum album. The sequence goes on from OY728160.1 coordinate 1,390,878,310, forward strand.
TCAAAAACACTTTTCCTTTCATAACATGTCGTATAATTATAAACGAAAATAAGATGATTAAAAATAAACTTGAAAAAATTGTAAAGGAAGCTTCTTGGAAATAATGTTTTAAAAATCCATTCATGCCGTATAAATTTAAAAAAACATTCTTCGTACTTTTGTCAGAAAAGTCAAAAAGTACCTCGTACAAAAAACGACAAAAGATTCCTTTCATATCCTTTACGAAAAACTCACCGAAGTATAAAATTGGATTTAAACAATTGTAGGTGGATGGAAATAATATTACATATTGAGTAAACATGGATGTGGATGATAAAATACACCCCAGTAAATTCCAAAGTATAAACAATCTCGGATAAAAATGAGATTGTGATATTTCCCTTACCTTAGGTCCAATTTTTCTCGTAAGTGTCCGAACATCCTATATAATGATTTAAATATTGTTATTGACTTATTATAGAATCATAATTATTGTTATGATATCATATCTGTTCATATTATTATCTTCTTATTAGTAATATTTCATTACAACTTGTTATTCAGGTGTTTATTACTTTTTTGTTCTTATGCGTGTTTTGTCGAATAAATTCTTATTCTTCTCTTTAGGTTATAGATACCTCATTTCCAGAAATTTGTTATTGTAATATATATCATATTCATTCATTCAATTAATTTATATAATCATTATGCAATGAATATCATGTAGAACAAGTCGCATCACATCGTAGAGACGGTATTCCGTACGTACGAGCGATGATATCCTTCCCATGATCATGGAATTGTATTGGAGTTTTTTTATACTATTTCCGAATAAATATCAATTTAAAATAATAATATATATTCATTATTTACACCATTATACCCATCCATGTAAGGTGGTGGTGGAAAGTAGATTACACCACGGCGTGGAGACGATATTTCGTACGTACGCATGCGCGGTGATTTCATTTTCCGTAGGATGGATTGATGGTGAAATAGGGTTGTTTCATACATATAATAACATATCAGTATATGAGTGATACTTATGTTATTACATCATAATGAAACAACTAAATAAGAAGAAGTGTAAGAAGAAATAAAGATGAAAGAATTGGTAACGGACATTACCTCTTCTTTGAAGTGCTTCTTTGAGACCTTCTTTTAGGGCACTAAAATTGGTCTTTGAAGAAGACCAGGACCTCTAGGATGTCTCTAGGGAAGTGGAGAGGAGAAATTGGAAGGGGTTGTCCGAGCTTGAAGGCTCAATGTGGTGTGAGGAAGAGAGGGAGGAGGTTCCCTTTTATAAGGGACGAGAGGGGAACCTTTGGAATAACAAAAAATATTATTTTATTATAAAGCCAAATTGGGTTATAAATAGCTCCAAATTGATTTATTTCGAATCTAAGGTGGGTCTGGGTCTAAATTATCTCATAAAATAGAATTTAGACAAGTTTAGGTTCCTATTTTGACCTTATCATTTAGATTTAACATTAAGTTAAATAATTTTACTTTTACTGTGTCTTCTTGTGTTCTTAAACTATAAAGTTAATAAACTTACTATAACAATCCAAAAGAACCCCAAGTTGTTTATTATTAATATATATAACCTTATCTAAGTCATTTTTCCGAACCTTAGATTTTTAGGAATAAAATAACAATTAATAATATAATATTTGTTTTAAAAACTATTTTATGTCAATTTTGACACTATTTAGTAATTGAGTTTTGTGAAAATAATAACATAATGATTAGTTGTAATAAAGTTAATTAAATAAATAATAACATGTCATATTAACCTATAAAATTAGTGGAATTCATAAAAAGTTTCAAATTACATTTATTTTGGTATTTATAACATCAATTAAGTCAATATTTCATTAATAAGATAATTACTGCATTATCTTTGTGTCATATATAAATTAAATTATATAATGTCTAAAAATTACAAATAAAATACCATTATATAGGAAATATTAATAGATTTCTATGGAATATTTATAGTCGAATTTATCTTATATATGACCTTATATTAAAAATTATTTACTTATTACATTTTGATTTTAACTATTTTAACCCTCCGTTAAATAAATTAATAATAAATGTCCTAATCTAATCCAAGTGGGCCTAAATGGTCATATTTTATTCCTAAGTTTGTTTTTGGTCAAATTACACTTATACAATAGAATTAGGACATGTTTTAGGGTAATAATAATATCATTTTTACCCTTAATTACCATATTTACTTTTAACCGTGGTAAATAAAAGTAAAAAGTTACTATTCACCAAAAATTATTTTCATCTCATTGAGCCACATTTTACTTACTAAAATCAACTGTGTCTCTCGTATTTTTGAAATTCCACTCACAGAAGCGGTAAAATTATATTTTATGAAAAATTCAGTTTTTTAACTACTACATAGTGGTTTCACTATTCATCAAAAATTGAATGTTTTCAGAAAAATACCAAAATTTCAACCTAGGATAATTTCGATATTCCGAATCCAAAAATGAAGTCCATTTTGGAAAATAAAATTTATAAAATTTCAAAAAGTGGTTATTACTATTCATAACGGCTAGTTTTAATAATATTTTATTAGCATATCATTGTTTAGTGAAACTCGGTATTGCGTACGACGCAAGCTATCGAGGAAGGTCGCGATTTTGTGTAAATAAATCCTAGCAAGTGTTGTGTGTAGAAAAATATTCCTTTGATGATTTATATAACATAAAAGTCTCGGGTGTTACATTCCACCCCCCTTTAAATAAATTTTTCCCTCGAATTTCTTCACTTTGTAACAAACAGATGAGGATACCTCTACCTCATCATATCCTCAAGATCCCATGTGGCTTCTTCTAATTGGTGGTTCCTCCATAAAACTTTAACCGAGTGAGTGGTCTTGTTTCGTAGGACTTTTTCGCTGTGATCCGGAATCTCTATCGGCTGTTCTTCATAAGAAAGATCCTGCTCTAGCAGTACAACTTCTGAGCTGAGTACATGTGAAGGATCCGGTGTGTACATTCTCAGGAGAGATACATGGAACACATCGTGAACTTGAGAGAAATTCGGTGGAAGCGCCAATCGGTATACTACCTTCCCAACATGATCCAGTATTTCGAAAGGACCGATATATCTAGGGTTCAACTTCCCCTTCTTTCCAAATCTCATGACCCTCTTCCAGGGAGATATTCTTAAGAACACTTTATCACCTACTTCAAACTCTATGTATTTTATTCGGTTGTTGGCATAACTTTTCTGTCGACTCTGAGCTGTTCTTATGTGTTGTTGAATAGATCTGACCTTTTCTGCCATTTCATCAATGAGATCGGGTCTTAATAGCTTTCTTTCCCCAACTTCATTCCAGTAAGTTGGAGTCCTGAATTTCTTTCCATAGAGAGCTTCATAAGGAGCCATCTGAATACTAGAGTAAAAGCTATTATTATAAGAAAATTCCACCAATGGTTGGTGTTGATCCCAACCACCTTTGAAATCCATAGAGAAATCTCTCAATATATCTTCTAGAGTTTGAATTGTTCTATCAGACTGACCGTCTATCTGAGGATGATAAGCAGTGTTGAAACTCAACTCTGTATCCAGAGTATGGTGAAGACTTCGTCATAACTTCGAGGTAAATCTCGGATCCCGATCAGATATAATAGAAAGTGTTACTCCATGAAATCTTACCACTTCCTTTACATATATCCTGGAAATCTGATCCAGAGAGAAATCTTATCCAATAGGAATGAAGTGTGCAGACTTTGTATGACGATCCACTATGACCCAGATAGCATTATTGCCTTTGGATGTTTTAGGAAGTCCTGTGACAAATTCCATAGTGATGTTTTCCCATTTCCATTCGGGTATAGGTAATGGTCGTAACATCCCTTTACAATTCTGTCTCTTAGCTTTAACTTGTTGACAAACCAAGCATCGAGAGACATATTCAGCAACATCTCTTTTCATTACATCCCACCAGAAATACTCTTTCAGGTCCCTATACATCTTCGTGCTTCTAGGATGAATAGAGAATGAAGAACAATGAGCCTCATCAATCAGCTCCTTCTTTAATTCAGGGATGGGAGGAACACAAACCCGATTCCTAAACATTATTATCCCATCACAATTAAGGTTGAATTCAGGAACATTTCTCACCTTCTTTTGTAACTCGACATCTTCTTTCTGTGCCTCTTTAATCTTCACATGTATAGATGGTTGAACATTCATTTGAGAAAGATACGATTTTTCCCCATTCATTATAATTCCAAGATCCATCTTTTATAAATCCATAAATATTGGATCTTTTGTGATCCTCATAATTGATAAACTAGCATGGTCTTGTCGACTTAATGCATCTGCCACCTTTTTTGCTTCCCCAAGGTGGTAATGAATTGAGCAGTCATAATCCTTAATCAGCTCCAACCATCTTCTTTGGCGCATATTCATCTCCTTTTGTGTGAAAATATACCTTAAACATTTATGATAAGTATATATATCACACCTCTCACAAGAAAGGTAATGCCTCCAAATCATTAATGCAAATATTACCGCAGCTAACTCCAAATCCTGAGTTGGGTAATTTTTCTCATGTATTTTCAACTGTCGTGAGGCATAAGCTATCACCATATTATTTTGTATAAGGATACACACCAAACCCTTCTTGGATGAATCATTGTAGATCACAAACCTTTCTCCACTACAAGGAAGTGTGAGCACAGGTGCATTGGATAACCTTCTTTTTAACTCCTTGAAATTCTCTTCAGATTCCTCCGTCCAAAGAAACTTAACTCCTTTCTGAGTCAACTTGGTGAGTGGATTAGATAATTGTGAAAAATATTTCACAAAACTTCAATAATATCCATCCAAACCAAGAAAACTTTGGATCTCAGTTATTTTTGTTGGTCTCGACCATCTTTCGATAACCTCTGTTTTTTGCTGGATCCCCATATATCCCCTCTTTTGAGATTATGTGACACAAAAATGAATCTTTTTGAAGCCAAAATTCACACTTGGTAAATTTGGCATAAAGCTTCTCCTTTCTCAGGGTCTTCAATATAATTCTCAAGTGATCTTTATGTTCTTCCTTTCTCTTTGAATAGAAAAGAATATCGTCTATAAAGACTACACACAAATTGATCAAGATAGTCTCTAAAGACTCTATTCATTAGATCCATGAAGATAGCAGGGGCATTAGGAAGACCAAATGGCGTCACTATAAATTCATAGTTTCCATACCTTGTATAGAAAGTCATCTTTGGTATATCCTCCCTTTTGACCCTTAATTGATGATACCCTGAATGAAGATAAATCTTGGAAAAGTATTGAGCTCCGTGTAGTTGGTCAAATAGGTCATCAATGTGCAGGAGGGGATATTTTTTTTTTTTGATAGTGATCTTTTTAAGTTCTCGATAATCAATGCAGAGTCTCATTGATCCATCTTTCTTCATAACAAACAGAACAGGTGCTCCCCAAGGTGATGCACTAGGGCATATTAACCCCTTATCAAGATTATCTAGGAGTTGCTTCTTCAATTCCTGCAACTCAATTGGGGCCATTCTATAAGGTGTCTTTGAAATAGGCAAAGCATCCGGTACGAGTTCTATTGAAAACTCAACTTCACGATTCAGTGGAAGACCCAGTAATTCCTCCAGAAAGACATCATCAAACTCACGTACAATGGACATATTCTTAATCATGAGTTTCTCACCAACCATTTGAGATAAATAACCTTCATTTAGTGGAATCAATACCCATAAAATGGAAGAAATTTCCACTGGAAGGTTATGTTCATCCTTGCATCGATAGACAATCATAGATTGATCTGGAATATGAAATGTGACTTCCCTTCTTTGGAAATTGATATGAGCTCCATGTAAAGAAAGCCAGTCCATCCCAAGAATCACATCAAATTCCACTATAGGAAGGATAACAAGATTTTCAGGATGCACTTTCCCACAAACATCAATCAGAGAAGAATTATAAACATTTGATGCGACTGTTATGCCATTAGGGGTTGTCACAGCTAACTCAACATCTAACTGTTGAGGTAATACGATGATATCCTTAGAAAATTCATCATAAATAAAGGTGTGGGTAGATCTAGAATCAAATAAAACATTTTATACTTTAGAGTGGATGGTAAGTGTACCTTTCGCTACATCGCTATCATACTCCACATCGCTGACAGAAATTGCATTTGACTTTCCTTTGTCTTTAGCCTTAAGAGTTTGTTGACGTCGACCATCATCATCAACCCTTGGATTTTGGCATTGATTGGCATAATTCCCCATCTCCTTGCACTTGAAACATTGAAGTGTAGTAGGGTCATTCTGTGTATCCCTTCCTTTGTTTTCATCATTAGACATCTTCTTCCCATCATTGCGGCATTCAAATTCCCGATGACCTTCCTTTCCACATTTGAAACATTAACTTGTCCCTTTAAGACAACTCCCTCCATGTTTCTTTCCACACTTTGAGCATAAGGGAAAGCTCATCTTCTTTTCAGTGTGCTCTTTAGATTTTCTATTGAATTCCATTTTCCTCTTCTTATCAAACCCATATGACTGATGGGTTACTCCAATATCCATCTTGACATTGAGAGCACATCGAATGATTTCCTCGTAGCTATTGAAGTCCCTTATGGATAACGCCCTTCGAAGACTTGGTTTTAAGCCACTAAAGAATTGATCGATATTACTCTCGTGTTGGATAATAATACCAGAATCATACCTTGCAAGTCTTGTAAAATTTTCTTCATAAGTACCAACAGATTCATCATCCTTTTGCTTCAGTTCAAGAAACTCTTTCTCCATCTTTGTTTGGAGAATACGAGGTAAGTACTTATTGAAAAATAAGTTCTTGAACTTGTCCCATTCCATGGACTCAATTTCATCCCTTTGCCTCATATTCTTAATGAGATACCACCATTGATCAGCATATCCTTCCAAACGATACACTGCTAGGATGAATTTATCATGTTCAGAACACTGAAGAACTGAAAATAACTTTTCAGTAGTACTAATCCATTGTTCTGCAACTAATGGATCAGTAAACCTGCTGAAAGAAGGTGGACGCTGCCTCATGAAGGATTCAACAGAATGTTTCTCCATTCTTTGATCGTTTGGAAGTACTTCAAGATTCATATCTTGAGAAAGTTGTGTGAGAATGGCTATAAGATTTTTCATTCTGGCTCCCACAACGTTTTGTTTCTCCGGGGGACAATCATTGCATTGCCCGTCGCATTCCGCATTAACACGGTTCCTTCGGGTTCTATCCATTGACTAAAACCAAGAAGAATAGTGTGAGAAACACTAATTATAATAGGAAAACCACATAATAAAATTTCACACTTAAGGTCTTATCCTAGGTTATTCATGGTCATTTCTAAAACACTAAGATTGTGTTCTATGGTTAGAATTGTCCTTAGGGTTCTTACTAAGGCATTCACATCCTAGTTTCTAAAGGTTGACTATACCTTTCCTCTGATACCAACTATAACGACCCATACTTTACATACATTGTTATTACTTCAAAATTGAAGCACACTTATTACAACATATAACAAAACCATGAAAGGACCATATAGGTATATTGTCTTTAGAAACTGGAAAGCATAAACAACTGGTTCATAAAGAATTTACTTTGCCTCCCATTTATTTCATCATATCTAGAGTCCCTTTTTGGCATATTCTACTTAATAACCTTCTTCCTAACCTGGGGAAATAAAACATACAAAATGGTGATCTAAAATGCTCAGTAAGAGTAAACAAAAGAAATATCAATCACATCATATACATAAGCACATAACTTTTGGAAATCTTAACCTACAAAAGAGATCATAATTTCATAACATGGGACAAATCATAGTAGTGAAATATAATCCCAATAATCATAACATAAAACATGAAACTTTGTGGCATACACACATAATCATTGAGAATCAATTCATGTTAGTCAAGACTCATTGCCAAGACTATCTTAGTGGAAAAAGTCCACTTCTGAACCGATTTCACTCCTCATTTCAGTCCTATTTCACTGAACCGGTTTAACCTGCCGTTCCAGCCATGTCTATCTCATGATATATAAAATCTTTACCCAATGAATTGGAGGGAGATATAGGTCCCACCCATCTCATAATGATACCATTCTTATGTGTGCCACAAAATCAGAAAACCATACATCATAGCATAACCCATGTAATAAAAATGAGAATCTAAAACATCATGACATCATAAAACAATTCACATAAGATAAACTAATTCATAAAACTATAATTCCATCACAACATAATCAAATAAATTTATTAATAGGGATAAAAACAGAACCCTTTATTATCTTAGATGGAAAATAATTTTGATAAAACACTTGAACTCCATTCTTGAGGAAAATATCCTTTCTGCTTCAAAAACATTTTTCCTTTCTTAACATGTCGTACAATTATAAACTAAAAGAAGATAACTAAAAATAAACTTGAAAACTTGTAAAGGAAGCTTCTTGGAAATAATGTTTTAAAAATCCATTCATGTCGTATAAATTAAAAAAAACATTCTTCGTACTTTTGTCGGAAAAGTCAAAAAGTACCTCGTAAGAAAAACGACAAGAGATTTCTTTCATATCCTTTACTAAAAACTCACCTAAGGGTAAAATTGGATTTAAAAAATTGTAGGTGGATGGAAATAATATTACATATTGAGGAATCATGGATGGGGATGATAAAATACACCCCAGAAAATGCCAAAGTATAAACAATCTCGGATAAAAATGAGATCGTGATACTTCCCTTACGATAGGTCTGATTTGCCTCGTAAGTGTCCGAACCTCCTATATAATGATTTAAATGATGTTATTGACTTATTCAAGAATCATAATTATTGTTATGATATCATATATGGTCATATTCTTATCTTCTTATTAGTAATATTTCATTACAACTTGTTATTCAGGTGTTTATTACTTTTTGTTCTTATGCCTGTTTTGTCGAATAAATTCTTATTCTTATCTTTAGGTTATAGATACCTCATTTCTAGAATGTTATTAGTGTAATATATATCATATTTATTCATTCAATTCATTTATATAATCATTATTCAATGAAGATCATGTAGAACGAGTCGCATCACATCGTGGAGACGGTATTCCGTACGTACGAGCGATGATATCTTTCCCATGATCATGGAATTGTATTGGAGTGTATGTATACTATTTAAGAATCAATATCACTTTAAAATAATCATATATAGTCATTATTTACACCATTATACTCATCCAAGTAAGGTGGTGGTGGAAAGTAGTTTACACCACGGCGTGGAGACGGTATTCCGTACGTACGCACGCACGGTGATTTCATTTTCCGTAGGATGGATAGATGGTTAAATAGGATTGTTTAATACTTGTACTAACATATCAGTATATTAGTGATACTTATTTTATTACTTCATAATGAAACAACCATAGAAGAAGAAGTGGAAGAATAAATAAAGATGAAAGAATCGGTAACGGACATTACCTCTTCTTTGAAGTGCTTTGTTGACACCTTCTTTTAGGGAACTAAAATTGGTCTTTGAAGAAGACCAGTACCTCTAAGATGTCTCTATGGAAGTTTATAGGAGATATTGGAAGGGTTTTGCCGAGCTTGAAGGCTCAAAGTGGTGTGAGGAAGAGAGGGAGGAGGTGCCCTTTTATAAGGGAGGAGAAGGGCACCTTTGGAATAACTAAAAATATTATTTTATTATAAAGCCAAATTCGGTTTTAAATAGATCAAAATTGATTTATTTCGAAGATAAGGTGGGGATGGGTCTAAATCCTCTCATCCAATATAATTTAGACAAGTTTAGGTTCATATTTTGACCTTATCATTTAGATTTAACATTAAGTTAAATAATTTAACTTTTACCGTGTCTTCTTGTGTTCTTACACTATAGGGTTAATAAACTTACTATAACAATCCAAACGAACCCCAAGTTGTTTATTATTAATATATATAACATTATCTAAGTCATTTTTTCGAACCTTATATTTTTATGAAAAAAATAACAATTAATAATATAATATTTTTTTAAAAAACTATTTTATGTCAATTTTGACACTATTTAGTAATTGATTTTTGTGAAAATCATAACAGAATGATTTGTTCGAATAAAGTTAATTAAATCAATAATAAAATTTCATATTAACCTATTAGATTAGTGGAATACATAAAAAGTTTCAAATTACATTTATTTGGGTATTTATAACATCAATTATGTCAATATTTCATTAATAAGATAATTACTGCATTATATTTGTGTCATAAATAAATTAAATTATTTAATGTCTAAAAATTAAAAATAAAATACCATTATGTAGGAAATCTTTTTATCTTTCTAATGAATATTTATAGTTGAATTTATCTTATATATAACCTTATATTAAAAAAAATTTACTTATTAAACTTCGATTTTAACTATTTTAACCCTTCTTTAAATAAATTAATAATAAATGTCCTAATCTAATACAAGTGGGCCTAAATGGTCATATTTTATTCCTAAGTTTGTTTTTGGTCGAATTACACTTATCTAATAGAAGTAGGACATGTGTTAGGGTAATAATAATATCGTTTTTACCCTTAATTACCCTATTTACTTTTAACCGTGGTAAATAAAAGTATAAAGTTACTATTCACCAAAAATTATTTTCATCTCATTGAACCACATTTTACTTACTGACATCAACCATGTCTCTCGGATTTTTGAAATTCCACTCACAGAATCGGTAAAATTAAGTTTTATGAAAAATTTGGTTTTTTAACTACAACTTAGTGGTTTCACTATTCATCAAAAATTGAAAGTTTTCAGAAAAATACCAAAATTTCACCCTAGGATAATTTTGATATTCGGAATCCAAAAATGAAGTCCATTTTGAAAACTAAAATTTATAAAATTTCAAAAAGTGGTTATTACTATTCATAACGGCTAGTTTTAATAATATTTTATTAGCATATCATTGTTTACTGAAACTCGGTATTGCGTATGACGCAAGCTATCGAGGAAGGTCGCGATTTCGTGTAAAGAAATCCAAGAAAGTGTTGTGTGTATAAAAAGATTCCTTTGATTATTTATATAACATAAAATTCTTTGGTGTTACAAAACTCGTTTATTTATCATGAATTATTTCTTTCTCTTGAGAAACTATCAATTCATAAAGGATAAATGTAATGTCGGGGCCCCACCAATCATTTCAGGTCCAAATAATTTTTCATATCAAGTATTTCGTTTAATTAGAAAATAATATGCCATATAAAATATCCATATTGAATAAATAATGTTGAATAATTAGTATTTCCAAAAATAATAAAATAACTATCAAGTTAGATAGCCTATATAAAATGTAATACGACTTAGGAAATTGTAATATCCAAGAAATTTGAAATGGACAATTTTAGCAAAATTCATTGTTCACTTATCATAGGATATTTAATATTACATGAGGACTAAAAAATGAATCAATGATGTTAATGTGAATAAAATCCTTGGACAAATCAATTATAAACCTTCCAAAGGATGAATAAAGATGTTATCAATACCAAGCAACCCATGTGGAATAAAATAAATGGTGGTTTTAATTGATGAAATAAAATAAGTTCATTTAAACCATTCATAAGGAAATATCCTTATGATTTGGAAAACCTATTGAAAATGGTTTTCATAAAAATTATCTTTTTAAAACATTTTCATTAAAATGTATCTATTTAAATATTTAATTGAATATTTAATAAAATTAGGGTGGGTAAATTTGTGCATTTCATATGAGGTAAGATATATTTTCATTTCCACAATAAATGTTCATAAATATACCTTGTTGAGAAAGTGAGAAGAAGATTATTTTGAAAACATTGGTAAACAAAAAATTGTAGCAAATGTATTTACTATATTATTTTTAAAATTTTAATAAAAATTTAATTTTTTAACTAAAACATTGTAGAGACTCTAAGCTTGACATACATGGACAATATATTACTTTTTCGTAATACTTAATACATAACAAAAACAACACACAAGGACCGTAATAGTTTAGTGTCTATGGAAACATGGAATAAAATCTTCTAAACATGGTGAAATATCATCAACATCTCCCAAAAGATCTTCCCTTTTTTCTTACCTAAAACCTTTATTTATATCCTAGGGAAAAGAAAATAGAAAAGGGTGAGCTGAAATGCTCAGTAAGGGTAAACAAAAGAAATATCAATCACGTCCTATACATAAGAACATAACATTTGGAAATCTTAACCATTAAAAGAAATCATAATTTCATAACATGGGATAAATCATAGTAGTGAAATGTATTCCCAATAATCATAACTTAAAACATAAAAATTTTTGTCATACACACATCATCATAGAGAATCATTTCTTATTAGTCAAGACTCATTTCCAAGACAATCATAGTGAAAAAAGTCCATTTCTGAACCGAGTTCACTCCTCGTTTCTGTCCTGTTTCACTGAACCGGTTTAACCTGCCATTCTAGCCATGTCTATCTCAGGAGATATAAAATCATTACCCAATGCATTGGGGGGATATATAGGTCCCACCCATCTCATAATTATACCATTATTATGTGTACCAAAAAATCATAAACCATACACTATAGCATAAGCCATGTAATAAAAATGGGAATCTTAAACATCGTGACATCATAAAACAATTCATATAAAACAAAAGAATTCATAAAAATATTTCCATCACAACATAATCAAATCAATGTAATAATAGGGATAGAAACAGTACCCTATATTATCTTAGATGGAAAATATTTTTTATAAAACTCATGAACTCCATTCTTGAGGAAAATATCCTTTCTACTTCAAAAACATTTTTCCTTCCATAACATGTCATACAATTTTAAACTAAAATAATTTGATTAAAAAATAAACTTGAAAACTTGTAAAGGGAGATTCTTGGAAATATTTTTTTAAAAATCCATTCATGCCGTATAAGTTAAAAAACATTCTTCTCATACTTTTGTTGAAAAAGTCAAAAAGTACCTCGTACAAAAAATGACAAAAGATTCATTTCATATCTTTTTCTAAAAACTCACAGAGGGGTAAAATTGGATATAAAAAACTGTAATTGGATGGAAATAATATTACATATTTTGGAAACATGGATGTGGAAGAAAAAATACACCCCAGTAAATACCAAAGTATAAACAATCTTGGATAAAAATGAGATTGTGATATTTTCCCTTACCTTAGGTCTAATTTGCTTCATAAGTGTCCGAACCTCCTGTATAATTATTTAAATAAAGTCATTGAATTATTCCATAATCATACTCATTGTTATGATATCATATATGGTCATATTATTAGCTTCTTAATAGTAATATTTCATTGTTACTTGTTATTCGAGTGTTTATTTCTTTTTGTTCTTATGCGTGTTTTGTCGAATAAATTCTTATTCTTCTTTTAGGTTATAGATACCTAATATCCAGAATTTTATTAGTGTAATATATATCATATTAATTAACTCAATTATTTTATGTAATAATTATGTAATAAAAATCATGTAGAACGAGTCGCATCACATCGTGGAAACGGTATTACGTACGTACGCACGAGTGATGATATCGTTCCCATGATCGTGGAATTGTATTGGAGTGTATGTATACTATTTCAAAATCAATATCACTTCACAATAATAATATATATTCATTCTTTACACCATTATACCCATCCAAGTAAGGTGGTGGTGGAAAATAGATTACACCACGGTGTAGAGACGGTATTTCGTACGTACGCACGCCCAGTGATTTTATTTTCCATAGGATGGATAGAATATGAAATAGGGTTGTTTCATATTTATAATAACATATCAGTATATTAGAGATACTGATGTTATTACTTCATAATGAAACAACTAAATAAGAAGAAGTTTAAGAAGAATGAAAATTGAAAGAATCGGTAACGGATATTACCTCTTCTTTGACACGCCTCTTTGAATCCTCCTCTTAGGGTACTAAAATTGGTCTTTGAAGAAGACCAGGACCTCTAGTATGTTTCTAGGGAAGTTGAGAAGGGAAATGGTCAGCGTTTGGCCGAGCTTAAAGGCTCAAATTGGTGTGTTGAAAAGAGGTAGGATGTGCCCTTTTATAAGGGAGGAGAGGGGCTCTTTTGGAAAAACTAAAAATATTATTTTATTATAAAGCCATATTCGGCTTTAAATAGCTCCAAATTGATTTATTTCGAAGATAAGGTGGGTATGGGTCTATATCCTCCGATAAAATAGAATTTAGAAAAGTTTAGGTTCCTATTTTAACCTTATCATTTAGATTTAACATTAAGTAAAATAATTTTACTTTTACAGTGACTTCTTGTGTTCTTATACTATAAGGTTAATAAACATACCATAAATAGCCAAAAAAAATCCCAGTTGTTTATTATTAATATATATAACCTTATCTAAGTCATTTTGCCGAACCATAGATTTTTAGGAATAAAATAACAATTAATAATATAATATTTGTTTTAAAAACTATTTTATGTCAATTTTGACACTATTTAGTAATTGATTTTTGTGAAAATCATAACAGAATTATGAGTTTGAAAAAAGTTAATTAAATCAATACTAACATGTCATATTAACCTAGAAAATTAGTAAAATTCCTAAAAATTCTGAAATTACATTTATTTTGGTATTTATAACATCAATTATGTCAATATTTCATTAATAAGATAATTATTGCATCATCTTATTGTCATAAAAAAATTAACTTATTTAAAGTCTAAAAATTTCAAATAAAATATCATTATGTAGGAACTATTTTTATATTTCTAATTAATATTTATAGACTAATTTATCTTATGTATAACCCTATATTGAAAATGATTTTCTTATTAAACATTGATTTTAACTATTTTAACCCTTCTTTAAATAAATTAATAATAAATCTCCTAATCTAATCCAAGTGGGCCTAAATGGTCATATTTTATTCCTAAGGTTATTTTTTGTTGAATTAAACTTATCAAATAGAATTAGGACATGTGTTAGGGTAATAATAATATAATATTTACCCTTAATTACCCTATTTACATTTAACCGTGATAAAAAAAGTAAAAAGTTACTATTCACCAAAAATTATTTTCATCTCATTGAACCAAATTTTACTTACTGACATCAACCGTGACTCTCGGATTTCTGACATTCCATTCACAAAAGCGGTAAAATTATGTTTTATGTAAATTTGAAAATTTTCCTAGGAGGTGGATAAAAGACTGTCAAAAGTTCAATAAAATTTTTATATATCTAAAATTATTAAAAAATGACTCCAATGAATTACATTAAACTTATATAGGTATTATGTATCAATATTGACCTAAAATAAATTTAAATAAAATAAATAATTATTTAAATAGAAAGTCGGTTTTTAAATAGTAACCCATTGTTTTCACTATTCATCGAAAATTGAATGTTTTCGGAAAAATACAAAAATTTAAACCTAGGTTAATTTCGATATTCCGAATCCAAAAATAAAGTCCATTTTCAAAAAAAAATTATAAAAGTTTAAAAAGTGGGTATTACTATTCATAACGGCTAGTTTTAATAATATTTTAATAGCATATCGTTGTTTAGCGAAACTCGGTATTGCGTACAACACACGCTATCGTGGAAGGTCGCACTTGCGTGTAATGCAAGCCAGGTCAGGGATACATATTGTGTAATCTCCTTTTGGTGTAGCGTACAAAACAAGACATTAATGAAATTAAAAGGATATTTTTCGTAAAATATTTGGGTGTTACATTCTACCACCCTTAAAATGAATTTCTCCCTCGAATTTTGTCGGGGTTATAAATGGTTTTCTACTCGAAAGTTTCTTTAATAGAAACCCACATTTTAAAAAGAAATACCAAAACCTGGATTTAAAAACTAACATATGAAACGTAATGGTTACCCAAATTAACTAATCACTGGGTTTCCACATAAGAGAACATAGGTGAAAATATGGATATGGAAGAGAAATGTAACCATTATGTTCTGATGGAGAGTGGTAGAGAACATGGCTATGAAAAATCCAACAATCACAAAGCCATAAATTTGTGATGATCTAGGGTACCATCTGATTATTCAGATATAAGGGCACTAAGACAACATTTTTTATTTTCAGGAGCATTTCCCTAAAGATGAAGAATTTGAATTAGAATAAATACTTACTTTATTTTGGTACAATCTCACTGTTGTTCGTGCTTTGAAAATTTTCCACTTCATCTCTTAAAGAAATGAAGTTGAATTTGTTATTCGTGAAGTGTTAACAGATCATGTGATAGAATGATGTGTCAATCCATCTGTTTCAAACAAAAGGTTAGAAAAAGATATCAAATATACATAAGTCCGTCTATGGTGACGTTAATCATATATGATTCCAAAAATGATCTTATACTTCATATATCATACCGCTTAATAAAATAATACAAGTTTCTACTAACCAGGGACTTCCTGTAGGCTAGTGGTAGGTGATAAAGGCCAGTCGCACTTCAGTTGTGGGTTCGATTCCCATAGCCTTGTCCGATGCGATGGGATGTCGTATATCCTGCAGGTTGTCCTTTTACTAAAACTACATTACTATATCAGCCCATCAATAATATCGAAAAAACATCTATCCTTAAACAATAATAACTCATGTCTAATGTAATCCATTCCAATCTTTAGGCTTATCCATAATACTGCAGTCCACTCTCATATTATATTGAAAATGATTACCAGATATTTCATATAACAAGAATGTTAATACCGTCATTGATCCCCATGTATCATAAGATATATCTTGTGGGTCACATTCCATACATTCAAAGGCCTTAGTCATGTATTCTCTTGAAAATGAATACCCATTGAATCTTAGTGCAAACATGAGTGCTGTCAAAATTTAACTCTTTCCACATACCAAAACCCCAAAATTCTATATACTCAATCCATGACATAACTATTTCCTTATATCAGTCAAGAGCTCATGAAAACTTTCAAACATTTCATTTTATCCTTATCCCTTCATTATGCGCATATCATCTTCTTTCCAAAAATATATCAATCACTTTCCATGGTTACTGGTTCAATAAAATTATTGAAACCCACAATAGACCAATACATAAATATTACAATATTCCACGATACTATATACAACATTATTTTGGAATCCCATTATATAAAAAATTAATCATTCCACCACATCGTTGTAATATTCAACATCGCCAATAGTGATCACATGTGACTTCCCTTTGTCCTTTGCCTTAAGTGATTGCTCATGTCGATCATCATTAACCCTTGGATTAGGGCATTGATTAGCCTAATGCCCCATTTCATTGCACTTCAAGCATTGAAGTGTTGTTGGTGCGTTCTCTGCAGTCTTTTCTTTATTCACACCATTAGAAACCCTTTTTCCATTACTTCGACACTCAGCTACTCGATGACCTTCTTTTCCAGACTTAAAACATTTTCTAGTCCCTTTAAGACAATCTCCACCATGCTTCTTTCCACACATTGAGCATAAGGAAACATTCATCTTCTGTTCACCATTATTCTGAGATTTCTCCTTGAACTCCGTATTTCATTCCTTGTCAAAACCATGAGATGGATATGTAACACCAACATCCATTTCTACCTTGATAGCACAATGCACAATTCCTTCATAGCTACTGAAGTCTCTTATAGCTTATGCCCTTCAAAGATTTGGTTTTATGCCACTGAAGAATCGATCAATTTTACTTTCAGGTTGGATGATACAGCCAGATGTATAACTTGCAAGCCTCATAAAATTCGCTTCGTATATACAAACAGATTCATCATCCTTTTTATTCTGTTCAAAAAACTCCTTCTCCATCTTTGTTTGAAGAATACGAGGGAAGTTCTTATTGAAAAATAAGTTCTTGAACACGTCCCATTCCATGGACTCGATTTCATCTCTTGGACTCGTATTATTGATAAGATTCCACCATTGATCAGCTTCACCTTCCAAACGATATACTGCTAAGATTAAATTATCATGTTTAGAACATTGAAGAATTGAAAATATATTTTCAGTGGTATTGATCCATTGTTCAGCAACAAGTGGATCATAAGACCCACTGAAAGAAGGTGGACGTTGCCTCATGAAGGACTCAATAGAATATTGTTCCCTCATCTGCTCATTTGGATGTCCAGAATAATTCATTTCTTGTGTAAGTATAGAAATAAGATTTTTCACTCCATCTCGCATAAAATTTGTTTGTTCAGGAGGAAAATCTTTGCATCGTCCATTAAATTGATCAACACGGTTCCTTCGGGTTCCAGCCATCGTCCAAAACCCAAAAATAATAGTGTGAGAGGCAAAAATCATGCTAGGAAAACAACATAATAAAGGGGGAGTACCTTCAATATCTAACATCTTAGGTTTAATTCTTAGATCATTAGCACAATTCTAGGACTATAACCTATACGTATACTTAACCTTAGGGACATCCTTAGACATACCTTAGAAATATCTCTAGGGATCTCACTAAAGTTCTCGCATCCTAGTTTCCAAAGGATGTCTAAACCATTCCTCTGATACCAACTGTAGAGACCCGAAGCATGACGTACATGGACATTACATTACTTTTTCAGAATACTTAATACATAACAAAAACAGACACACAAGGACTTTAATAGTTTAGTGTCTTTGGAAACTCAGAATAAAATCTTCTAATCGTGGTGAAAGATCTTCAACATCTCCCAAAAGATCTTCCCTTTCTTTTCTTACCTAAAACCATTCTTTATATCCTGGGGAAAAGAAAACATAAAAGGGTGATCTCAAATTCTCAGTAAGGGTAAACAAAAGAAATATCAATCACATCATATACATAAGAAAATAAATTTTGGAAATCATAACCTTTAAAAGAAATCATAATTTCATAACATGAGATAAATCATAGTTGTGAAATATAATCCCAATAATCATAACATAAAACATGAAACTTGGTGGCATACACACATAATCATATAGAATCACTTCTTATTATTCAAGACTCATTTCCAAGACTATCTTAGTGGACAAAGTCCATTTCTGAACCGAGTTCACTCCTCATTTCAGTCATGTTTCACTAAACCTGTTTAACCTGCCATTCCAGCCATGTCTATCTCATGAGATATAAAATCTTTACACAATTCATTGGAGGGAAATATAGGTCCCACCCATCTCATCATTATACCATTCTTATGTGTGCCACAAAATCATAAACCATATATCATTGCATAAGCCATGTAATAAAAATGGGAATCTTAAACATCGTGACATAATAAAACAATTCATATAAGATAAGGGAATTCATAAAAATATTTCCATCACAACGTAATCAAATCCATGTAATAATAGGGACAGAAACAGAACCCTATATTATCTTAGATGGAAAATAATTTTGATAAAACCCTTTAACTCCATTCTTGAGGAAAATATCATTTCTACTTCAAAAACATTTTTCCTTTCTTAACATGTCATACAATTTTATACTAAAAGAAGTTGATTAAAAATAAACTTGAAAACATGTAAAGGAAGATTCTTGGAAATATTGTTTTAAAAATCCATTCATACCGTATATGTTAAAAAAATGTTCTTCTCAAACTTTTGTCAGAAAAGTCAAAAAGTACCTCATACGAAAAACGACAAAAGATTCATTTGATATCTTTTACTAAAAACTCACCGAATGAAAAAATTGGATTCAAGCAATTGTAAGTGGATGGAAATAATATTACATATTGTGGAAACATGGATGTGGATGATAAAATACACCCCAGAAAATACCAAACTATAAACAATCTCGGATAAAAATGGGATTTTGATATTTTCCCTTACCATAGGTCTGATTTTCTATGTAAGTGTCTGAACCTCCTGTATAATGATTTAAATAATGTCATTGACTTATTCCAGAATCATACTCATTGTCATGATATAATATATGGTCATATTCTTAACTTCTTATTAGTAATATTTCATTGTTACTTGTTATTTGGGTGTTTATTACTTTTTGTTCTTATGCGTGTTTTGTCGAATAAATTTTTATTCTTCTTTTAGGTTATATATAACTCATTTACAGAATGGTATTAGTGTAATATATATATCATATTCATTCACTCAATTCATTTATTTAATAATTATGTAATGAAAATCTTGTAGAACGAGTCGCATCACATCGTGGAGACGGTATTCCGTACGTACGCACGAGCGATGATATCATTCCCATGATCATGGAATTGTATTGAAGTGTATGTATACTATTTCATAATCAATATCACTTCACAATAATCATTTATATTCATTATTTACACCATTATACCCATCCAAGTAAGGTGGTGGTGGAAAATAGATTACACCACGGCGTAGAGACGGTATTCCGTACGTGTGCACACGCGGTGATTTTGTTTTCCGTAGGATGGATAGAATGTGAAATAGGGTTGTTTCATATTTATAATAACATATCAGTATATGATGGATACTGATGTTATTACTTCATAATGAAACAACTAAATAAGAATAAGTTGAAGAAGAAAGAAAATTGAAAGAATCAGTAACGGATATTACCTCTTCTTTGACACGCCTCTTTGAATCCTCCTCTTAGGGTACTAAAAGTGGTCTTTGAAGAAGACCAGGACCTCTAGGATGTTTCTAGGGAAGTTGAGAAGGGAAATCATCAGGTTTTGGACGAGCTTAAAGGCACAAATTGGTGTGATGAAGAGAGGTACGATGTGCCCTTTTATAAGGGAGGAGAGGGGCTCCTTTGAAAAAACTAAAAATATTATTTTATTATAAAGCCATATTCGAATTTAAATAGCTCCAAATTGATTTATTTCAAAGATAAGGTGGGGATGGGTCTATATCCTCCCATAAAATAGAATTTAGACATGATTAGGTTCATATTTTAACCTTATCATTTAGATTTAACATTAAGTTAAATAATTTTACTTTTACCGTGTCTTCTTTTGTTCTTGTACTATAAGGTTAATAAACGTACCATAACAAGCCAAACGAACCACAAGTTGTTTATGATTAATATATATAACCTTATCTAAGTCATGTGGCCGAATATTATATTTTTAGGAATAATATAACAATTAATATTATAATATTTGTTTTAAAAACTATTTTATGTCAATTTTGACACTATTTAGTAATTGATTTTTGTGAAAATCATAACAGAATCATTAGTTCGATGAAAGTTAATTAAATCAATACTAACATGTCATATTAACCTATAAAATTAGTGTAATTCATGCAAAGTATCAAATTACATTTATATGGGTATTTATAACATCAATTATGTCAATATTTCATTAATAAGATAATTACTACATCATATTTTTATCATAAATAAATTAACTTATTTAAAGTCTGAAAATTAAAAATAAAATATCATTATGTATTATATCCTTTTATATTTCTAATTAATATTTATATTTGAGTTTATCTTATGTATAACCCTATATTAAAAATATTTTCTTATTAAACGTTGGTTTTAACTATTTTTACCCTTCTTTAAATAAATTAATAATAAATGCCCTAATCTAATCCAAGTGGGCCTAAATGGTCATATGTTATTACTAAGGTTGTCTTTGGTCTAATTAAACTTATCCAATAGAATTAGGACATGTGTTAGGGTAATAATAATATCATTTTTACCCTTAATTACCCTATTTACTTTTAACCGTGGTAAAAAAAGTAAAAAGTTACTATTCACCAAAAATTATTTGCATCTCATTGAACCACATTTTACTTATTGAAATCAACCGTTTCTCTCGGATTTTTGAAATTATATTCAAAAAAGTTGTAAAATTATGTTTTAGGTAAATTTGCAAATTCTCCTAGGAGGTGGGTAAAAGACGGTCAAAAGTTCAATAAAATTTTTATATATCTAAAATTATTAAAAAATGACTCCAATGAATAACATTGAACATATATAGGTATTATTTATCAATTTTTACCTAAAATAAATTTAAATAAAATAAATAATTATTTAAATAAAAATTCGGTTTTTAAATAGTAACCGAGTGTTTTCACTATTCATCAAAAATTGAAAGTTTTCAGAAAAATACCAAAATTTCACCGTAGGTTAATTTCGATATTCCGAATCCAAAAATGAAGTCCATTTTAAAAAATAAAATTTAAAAAATTTCCAAAAGTGGGTATTACTATTAATAACGGCTAGTTTTAATAATATTTTAATAGCATATCGTTGTTTAGCGAAACTCGGTATTGCGTACAACACACGCTATCGTGGAAGGTTGCGCTTGCGTGTAATGCAAGCCAAGTCAGGGATGTGTGTTGTGCAAGCTCCTTTTAGTGTAGCGTACAACACAAGACATTAAAAAAATTAAAAATAATATTTGTCGTAAAATCATGGGGTGTTACAAACATGATTTTTAAGAAGATAATTTGTTCTCAAAATAATGATATAAAAGTTGTCAGGTTTTCATAAAAACATTTGTTAAAACATTTTGAGTAACAAAGTGTGGGGAATTGTACTAATACATGAAAAGGGACATGAATAACAGGAGTATTATTAAATTAATTGTATTATTGATAAATATTAATAAAATTTACTCTAATATAAATACTATTGGAACATCATTAAAGTTATAATTTAGTATAATAATCCTTAAACATCCTAATGTATCCCATAAATCTTTGAAAGAATTTAAATCATAAACCGCCCAAAGGAATAATATTAAATGAATGTTATAAATAACATGAAGATTAAATAATTCATGATATGATATATCAAAATGGTTTGTAGATACACCACATAATATATGTTAGTGTGTAACATGACATTTTTCTCACAAATGTAAAAAGAGAGATGAAAATCCTTTGATCTCCCATTTACATTAGGGTAAAAACATTAACCTCTTGTATAAGGGGTAAAAAATGTTACAAAATAATACTATAAGAATAATTATTTTTATAATATCCGATATTATATTCTTATATTATTTTTATTACTGGTTTTTAATTACCTTTGATTATTTTAATAGTTTGTAGTGTTTATTGCCATGTTTTCTCGAGCATGTTTTAATTTTTATTCTAGTTACTATTATTTAGATCATAGTTTACTATTATAAATTATTTAAAAACATATTTAATTATCATATATGTTCATGAAATGTGTATTTATTATAATCCTTCATATTTGGATATAATTAATGAACATCATGCTTCATGGAGATGGTAAGTTGTATTTACACATGAACGATACTTCCATTTCTATGTCGTATCAAAAAAATGAAGAAGAATTTATAAATGTGTATATAATAATAAAAATATAAAATTAATTTCATATATGTTACATAGGTTTATTAAAATCATCCATAATATGTTCCCTTTATAGAGTGATCGATTCACATCTCTTTATGGAGGTGGTAGTCCACACTTCCAAAAATGATGTTATCATATTTACACAAAATGAATGTATAATGGTATGTGTTGTAAAGGAAATAAAAAGGAATAAAGATATAAAAAATATCATTACTATCACATATAAAAATAGGTTCCATCATAAATACCACCATGATAGGTAGTAAAGGAAGAACAAACAATCATCATTTCAAAAGGTGATAATTCATTGTACACATAAATGATAAGTTTTTTACACATTTGATGGATGTGTGTGTTAGTTCAGGTCAGTACCATAGTATACAAACACCTATGTATATTTAGGATTTTATTTTTGTTATATAATAATGATATAGGATTAATTTATGTAGTGTATAATGAAATTATATCATAAGAACTTGAGGAATAATGCTACCTCTTATTCGGGTAACTCAATTTGGTTATACCAAAGGGCTTCCTTCGATATATTTATTACAATAGAGAATATTGTAGTATTTGGTAATGTATATTTAAAAACTCTTTGGGTAGATCATAGTCGATCCAATGTGTGTTGATAGGTCTGAGGAAGATGGATGAAATGAGGCATTTTTATAGTAGAGAATGACTGACACTCATGTAGTTTTTGGGAATGGCAATTCCTCCAACTTTTTCAAATGGAAATTGGCTCCGATATTGGTAAAATTTTGTAAAAAAGGGAGGATGGGGTTGAAATATGTATAGATAAAGTCTATTTTATATGATTCTATATATTTTTTAGTTAATATTAAGGAGTATTCTCTTATTAGGATTACATTTACCTTAATCATTGTAATTAATTTTAATTACATTACTTAATATTTATTTTAAAAAAATGAGAATACCATTATAAAAATTATAAATTATTCTAATTTCAAATATTGAATCAAATTTTTCAAATTAAAATCACAAAATTGGTAGAAATTAATTTAATTTTAATTTTATTGATGGGACGATAATGGTGGGTTTTAGTGAAAAAATGTTCAAAACATAATTATGTTTTAACTGTCAAATTCAATGTGAAATTGATTCCAATGTAAAAAAATTTACTAGTTGTAAAAAATATTAACTAATAATATTTTCAATCAAATTCTCAATATAATTTATCCTTATAATTAAATTAGTTTAAAAAGTTGTTTTAAATTAAAATAATGATTTTTTCACTAGTCATTAAAAAACAAATCTAAAATTCACCACAATATAAGTTTCATGTTTTATATTATAGTATTGAAGTTCATATTGAATTATTAAATTTTATAAAATTGTAAAAAATGGATTAAAATGTGTTCTCTATTAAAATGTTGCAAATATATCTTTTAAAAATATAGTACATTATGTGTAAATTTGGTTTGTTCTTATCTTATTCTAATCACATATAATGGTTGGGTGTCATAAATATTATATTTAATATATAATAAATAAATTTCATTAATATCACTAACTAATTTTTATAAATCGTATTTTTTAAGGGTAAAAATCTTTGTGAGAATAAAAATAGTTTCCTATAAAATATTCCCTTAGTTTTTAATCATCTCTTATATTAATTTATTATTACATGTCATCTAATTAATTTTTTATATAAAATATATATATTCATAATATATTTAATAATATTCTTAATGGATATTTTATTTTTAAATAGTAATATTTAAATAATCTATTATTGATCGATAAAACTAAGTTATGCGTTTAAGAAAGCTATTAAAGAAGGCCACCCTTGTGTGTAATTCATGATAAATCGGTGTCTAATTAATTTAATGACATAAAATATATCACTTTTTTTAAATAATTTTTTTACAAATAAAAAAGGTAATATATTCCCTTATGAAATTGGCGTTGCATTTCATTCAAGCAGTCTAATACATGTTACTCTATTTGATTTGTCACTGTGTAATATTATCCCCCTTATTTAGATTGTTTCATTAAATTTAAACTCAATATGAGTAATATATTTCTTTATATTTTCTTTTTTAAAATCTAACATTGTGATAAGGGTTCGTAAAATATCTTCTATAAAAGTGAGAATGGGAAGTATAAGTATCACAGAGGCTAATATATAACAATGTCTATATGTATGAGATCATTGGTGGGATGAATAGATATTTATAGATAGTATAAGTGTACATTTTCGGAGGGAGTGATTTAGGTAATAAATAAAAAAATATATTGATCAATGGGATGTTGAGGGACTTAAATCCTGAAATTTTTGATGATTTATATAAATATTAGTTAAAAATTGAGTTATTAGGAAAACACTTTTCGAATATTTTCATAATATTGAGAAATTATTTTACATCATATGAATATAATGAAATATAATTACTTGATACATTTAAATTTCAAATGATAAAATTCATCTTCTAGTTGATCTTTTATCAATATACCAATTAATCTGAAAATTTATTTTGATGCCTGATACACTGAATTTATATATAATGGATAATAATGACCATAAAAGGGTGACATGTCTAACTATTTGTTTCTAATTATTTCCCAATACTAATAAGGATAATACAATGATATATAATGAAAAAAAAAGTGATACCACTTGTTTTTTATTAACATTTATTCATCATTTATTTAAAATAATAATGGTGAAAAAATAACTATGGAATTTTGTAGGTCAATAGTTCTTGTCAAACCATTATAATCCTTCTGTCATGGTTTCAAGTCCTATGGCCTTACTAGATTCGATAGGTTTTTACCTAGGATCCATGTTTTCTTTTTTTTCCTAAATAATGTTAATATAATTTCCAAAAATAATATTATGGACATCATTGAAATAATTTTAATCACAAAATACACTTTTATCAAAAAATTTAAATTAAAATCAAATTAAAAATGATTCATCATCTTATTTTCACATAAATTATTATATAGTCTATATTTTATCCTCTCCAAGAGGGAATTGACAATGGTAATTTCTAGGATCCCAACTTTTATAGTAATGAACTATAGAAAAATCTTCTGGATGAGAATTATTTCGTTAAATCATAAATTTCATTTTTCCTTGCTAATTTATTTCTATTTTTTTCTAATTTACCAACCATAAATAATTTTCCTCAACCATTAAGACTATATCCTAGGTTCCCCCATCAACATTCCTTGCATTATAGAAATCTATCCTACTTTGCATTATGTTATCCACCACTCTATCTTATAACAACCTCCATCCATTTATTCGGTGTTTTTAGGACTTGGTTAAGGTATATTTTTTAATCATAATTCAGGAAAATTGATTAGGAATAATCCTAATATCTTTTACTTTTATCAATCCCCCATTTGGTTGCTCATTATTACCACGTTTTCCTTAGTGTTCAATGTTTAGTTGACTCATTCAGGTTTTACCAATTGACCAAGACCAGAAAGAAAAGAATGAGTAACAATAGTCATAGTGAGAAAAAATATGATATTTATATTATATATAAATTATGAAACATTATTTTAATCATAAAACAATAAATGTTTAAACTAAGTCATTTATTGTCATTATATATTCAAATCCTTCAAAATGGTTTGCAATGAAAATGTGAATTTTCTTAATAATATCCCCCAGGAGTGTCAAACTCGATTCGTAGAAAGGCCAATTTTCATGTACTATATTACGTCGAGTCATGAAAAACACACCATGACAATTTTCTACCCCTCGACACATCTTTTCTAGAACCATGTCCACTTATTGTATATATAAAGAGATGTGATTATTGTAAAACTACATAATGTATATCTATCCAAGACATTAAGTTGTTCTTTTATTCATATCATAAAATTCTAAATTTGTTTTATGTTATCTAATATAGGTATTCATAAATTTAACTCCCATGGTTGATACAAAACATCCTCTAATATCAACAATAGAAATCAGGCCTATGAATACTCAGATTTGGTGTCATGTATCCATAACATTAGAATATGATACAAGTAAATCATGTCTCTAAGAACCAGATAGTTTCTTTTTCTTGGTATACAAGATGCATACATGATAATTGTATTACAAATGAATAAACTAATTACAAAATACTTTTCCCATTTTTTGGACAATAACATTATTCATACACCACATCCTTGAATGAAATTCATTGTATTATTCTTGAGTTCCGGGGGAAAGGAAACATAATAAGGTTTAGATCAAATTATTAATAAGGGTAAATACCATGGATGAAATAATGAATCAATTATTATAATAATAATGGAATTCTAAATATCTAAATACACATACCATGTAATTAACAAACTAAGAGGGAAGTGGATAAGCAATATTGAAAGGTAATAGTTGAAAACACATCCCAGTAAAATAATTTTTTGATAAAAAATCAATATAAATTTAAAGAAACTATAACATATTCAATTTAATAAATCAACATTAAATGAAATTTATCAATATATTTGTTGACACAAAATATCATGGATGAATTATAACATAAATACGAATGATGACAATGCATAATTATTAGATGTCATGTCTAAGCCACATGATGACTTATACAATCATGATCCATCCTTCAAAAAATTTAAAACTATTGGTAGAAACCACTTTAATTTTATAAACTTCATTGTCTCTTGAGAACCGATTAATGCATCTAGGAGCTATATAATGTCCAGTCTCCATGATTAATTGTATGTTTTAAGCATTATTCATATGAATTATTTGAATTAATTAATAATAGATATTCCTTATAACATATTCATATTGAGTAAAGAATAATTTTTTAAAAAATTTCCATCAATAATAAAATAAAAATCAATACAAACACCGAATGTAAAACGGAAAATGAAATTAGAAATACTAATATCCATGATAATTGAAATTTAAAATTAAGTGGAAATTCATTTTTTAATTAACATAGCAGATTATAGAATTCAAGGAGACTAAAAAATGAATCTTGGATATGAATTTAAATACAATACTTATTCAAATGAATCGTACACCATCCAGAGCATGAGTAAGTATTGTATAAATACAACATATCCCAACAGAAGTAAAATAAATTGATTTTTTGTTGATTAACTAAAAGAAGAACTATAAATACATTCTTGAGGAAAATATCATTTTTTTTAAATACCCTTTCTTTTGAAATTAAATTTTAGAAACATATTATTTAATATGTAAAAGTATTATGATTTATAGTAAGATTCTTAGAAATGTTGTTGGGTGAATCTATACATTCTGTAAGAGGTAAGAGAATAATCCTTATATATCGTAAAAGGTAAAAAATTTCCATGTTCGGAAAGTGAAAAAAACATTCATCTGGAAAAATTAGTAAATGAAAAGGATAAAAATTCCATTACAAAATCATTTTCAAAATATTAAATTTTTATTGAAAACATTTTAGTAAAAAATTATTTTTAGAAGAAAATAGGTTCTCTATCTAAAGAGATTAATGAGGCTAAGTTTTCCCAAAAACATTTTTTAATACATTTTAAGTACCAATGTGTGGGAAAATGGTAATAATACCTGAAAATTTTCACCAATGAATAGATGAGTATAAAATTAATTGTTCTATTTAAAAAATTAAATATAATTTCCTCTAATTGAAATACAATTTAATGACCATTAAAAATATTCGATATGAAAATAATCATTAAACATCCTAATGTACCCCATACAACTTTGAAAAAAATTAAATCATAAGCCTCTAAAATGTATAATATTAGATTAATGTTTTAAATACCCTGAAGGTAATATAATTCATGATATAATATTTCAAAATTGGAATTAGATACACCATATAAAATAAGTAACTAGTAAACATGACTTTTATCTAATGAATGTAAAATGTTAGATGATAATTGATTACCTTGTATTTCTTTTTAAGTGAACGTACTCTAACCTCATATATATGTTGTTAAAATTTGTTACACAATTTTAACATTACCAAAATAATATTTTAAATATCAAATATTATCTTCTTAAATTATTTTATTACTCTTTTGTTAAAAACCATTCATTATATTTACTATTTTAAATGTTAATTTCTGATTTTTACTAAGTATGTTTTGTCTTATTATTTAATTATATTATTAACTATATAATGTTTTAATAATATCCATAATGTAATCCATGATATAATAATCATATATATTAAGTTTGTATATATTTATAACAATCAATTTTATATGGATATAATAAATTATGGGAACCATTAATGGAGACGGTAGACCATATGTACAAATGAAAACTATATCCTTTTTATTGTCATATTAAAATAAAGAAATGTAAATTATACACATGTATATTATAATTATAGTATCATATATATTTCATATATGTTACATAGGTTTTCTAAAATCATCCTTAATATGTTCCATGTATAGCATGATTGAATTAGATGGCTTTAAGTAGGCGATAGTAAAACTTCCAAACATGATGTTGTTGTATTTCCAAAAAATGGAAAG
This sequence comes from Viscum album, assembly GCA_963277665.1. NCBI lineage: Eukaryota > Viridiplantae > Streptophyta > Magnoliopsida > Santalales > Viscaceae > Viscum > Viscum album. Next base: position 1,390,908,053 of record OY728160.1, read on the forward strand.
TATAAAGGTATGTCTTATAAAGGAAATAAATAATAATAATTACATAATAAATATCATATATGTCATATATAAACATAGTTTCCAAACTAATTCCAAATATGATTGGTGGTAATGGAATAAAAAACAATCATCCTTTTGTGAGGTTATTGTTCATCATACACAAAAATGGTATGTTTGTTACCCATTAGATGAAAGTGTGTCTGATTGTAGGTAAAACCCTTTCAATAGAAAACCTTATTATAATGATCATATTGTTTTATTATATGATAATGTTATAGTAAGAATTGAATGACTAGAGATGGAAAATAATATAATTGAACTTGTGGATGAATGATTCTTCTTATTCAGGTACATAATTTTACTTCTCACTAAAGTATCACTATTATTTAATTAATCAAAAGAGGAGGCTTTTACGATAAGGGGGTGGATTTTGAAGAATTGTATTGGATATATTTTTTCAAGATAAATTTTATTTAGAGGTGTGAATATGTGGGAGGATAAGAGGTCTGTTTATTGTGGTGGTGGAGTTTCACTCTTGTAATATATGGGAAAGTGAATTTCACCCAAGAGTTACCATCAAACATGGCTCCCATTATGTTATAATTTTGATAAAATGTACAATATGAAAAAAAATATGTCCTAAAAATGACTCTTGTACAATTTTTAGGTCATTTCTTCCCTTAAGATTAAGGTTTAGTCCCTTATTGTTTTTAATTATACATTAATCCTTGTAATTAATTTTAATAACTTTCACTATTATTTTTTTTGTAAAAACAATTTTAATATTATTTGGGGATATAAATTATTATGATCATAAATTTTGAATCCATTTTCTAATTTTCTATCACATAATCTATAGAAATTAATTGAAATTTAGTCACTTAGACTAGACAACATTGGAGGTTATTAAATTAATAAAAATTCATAAATTTTTATATATATAGTCAATATTGAATAGATGTGAATTAAATTGACCTAAATTGGATTAAATGATAAAAATATGATCTAATTAATGTTTGAAAACAAATTTTATAATATAACATATCCTAATAATTAAATTAGATAAAAATTTTGTTTTAAATTATATCTATATATTTTCACTATTTATTATGAAAATGAAAATAAAATAATATTTAAAAAAAGTCAGCCTAAGTTAAATATAATATTTATATAAAGATTTTGAAATTTATTTTGACATATTCTGTTTATATGGGTGTTTAATATTAGATTTAAAATGGGTTCTCCATTAAAAGGTGGCAAAACTACCTATATAAAAATATAGTATTTTTTGTATAAAACGAGGTTGGTTCTTATCTTATGAATATAGAATATATAGGATGAAAACAAAAATTATTATATTGAATATAAAATAGATATATTACATTAGAATCACTCACTAATTTTAAATAATTTAATTTATTAGGATAAAACATATTTTTGAGCTGAAAAATATTTTTCTATAAAATTTCCCTTTATTTTCAATTGTACCATATATTCCTTGCTAGTTAATTTATAACCAATTAATTTGTTTTGTAAACCATATATTTTAATATGTTATTTAAACATAATAATAATGATTAGTTTATATTAAACTAATAAAAATAATAATATATTATTGTTTTGTAAAATTCAGTCTAGCGTGTAATTCTAGCTATAAAAGAAGGTCCCTCTTGAGTATACCAAAAACTAACTCGGCGTTGCAGGAATTGCAAGCATTAAATTATATTGACATTATTTAAAATATTATATATATTAAATATATTGGGGATATTTTATTACTTTTCATTCTCAGTGTTGTGTTTCATAGACGCTCTTGAATACATGTTACTCTTTTAGATTTTCTATGGTTTTCCATTTATGTTTTCTATTTAATAATAGTTTATTGGGGGAAATAGGATATCTTACCAAAAAAACTAGTGGATTCAATTTGTGTGAATCTAAATAATTTTTTTGATAATTATAGTAATTTTGAATTTTGTGTTTAGTTTTCAGAAACTGTTATGTGTTTACAAAAAACCCATATTTTTTTGGTAAATTATAAATTAAAATTTATTGTTTTAGAAACACAATATGGTTAATATTATTGATAAAATTTTATTTCTAAGATATTAATTTTTATTTCAGTGTTTTATTTTTAAATGATAGGATTAAGAAAATTTTATTTCTATAGAACCATAATATTGTACAGGGTGTGCATTTTTGTAAACTCTATATATAAGACAAATTATTCTTTGAAAAAATTGGATCATTACATGATCTAGGTATTTTAAAATATTACAGAACATTGTTAATAAAAAACACCACGTGTGTGATCTTAATGGTTTATTTATAATTCTATGTAATATTAGATATTACCAAAATGTTTTAAAATAAATTATCAATGTCTAAAGATATAAAATATAACGATAAATATTTAAATTTAAAATATTTTTTTATTTACCATTTATAATTTATTTATATATATTTGATAAAACATGATCACTTATATGATGGAATTTTATGTTTTTAAATTTCATCTAATAATTCTCATTACATTCTTATAAACTTATATTACATGTACAATGTATTATTTAGTATCATTATATCAAGGAACTATTTATTTATTTTACTTAAAAGTCTAATTTAATGGTCCATGATTTTTTATTAATATTTGGTGTGAGTATTCCAATGGAATAATGATCACTTATGTATCGATCTATGGATTGTTGAAGTTTTTGTGGGACGTCCCAGTATTCATTGATCATGTCAATATTATCGAAAGGTAGATGTTGGTGGCATATCAAACCAATCATTATGTTCACATAATATGTGTTTTATTTGATTCTAAACATTTTAAGAAGGTATTTCAAGTATAATACCCATGAGATATTTTTTTTAAAAAAAATTGTAATTTTCAATTTTTTTGTTTAAATATCACCAGATGTTATTTAAAAAAATATTATAAATATGTATTTTAGGAACATACTAATTTAGTTGAAGGTATAATACAAAAAAATATATCAGAAACATGATTACATATATTGAGTTAATGAGATTGATAATATTCAATACATTCACATTAATGTGGAAAGACTATGAAATTTGTTTAAAATTATATTGATTGATTCCTTCTAGAAGATAAAATGATTTCAATACCTTTATCATTCAGTTTGAATAATCATAAATATTACAATACCATGTCTTATATTATATAAATAATAAATTACATGGCTAAAACTAAATGTTATTTTACCACCTCTATTGTGATTTACAATTTTTCTTACCAATAAAACACATAAATATTGGTATTCATGGTTATTTAATTATGTGAAAAATTATATAATGTATTTAGAAAAGGCGCTCTCCTTCTAACTATAATTGTTTCATTTATTATGTTTTACATATGATTATTAACATAAAAATATATTGAATAAGGGAAACAATCAATTAAATCAAAATCATTATGAAACATTTCTTTTGGATTATTATGAGAAATAAGGAATTCAGTTTTAATTTTAGTTACAGTATGTATTGGACAAAACCTTTTTAGATATTTTGTTTAATGAAATTGTGAAGAACTATTCTCAAGTGATGTTTGGAGGATTGTAATGCATTCATACCCATTCAAAAAAAATTGGAATATATAGAATATCCTTTACCGCAAATCATTATCCACACCATAGAATGTCTTCTATCTATGATTTTTGTGCCATAGTGTAGAAAAATATGCCAATGAATAGGTGGAAGAGGGTAAATTAAAATTTTTCAAAAACAAAATTAACTTTTTTAGGATGAAATGATGATGGTAAGGATGAAAAACATATTTACAAAAAAACTAAAGGCTTGCTACCAAGTAGCCTCTAGTAAAGCTCATGTTTGAGATCTGGTTTTCTTTTGTCGAGAGGGTCTGTGCAGGTGTGTATATGAGAACATGTGTGTGAATGAAAAAGTGTTTATGAAGGAAAAAAATGGTTGAGGTGAATTTTGAGATGTCGTTCTTAGGATATCATATGAAATTTAACATAATAGGATATATGTGAGCACCGATTCTTGTCTTATTTGAATGTGACAATGAGTAACATGGTATATTGTAATGTTATTGAGGAAAATTCAATGTCAAATCATTGTATTTGGAAAATTATTATGTATAATTAACTACAACACATGGAGATTTTATAAGTATCTTTGAGCAGTATTATTTCCTCTAAAAAATTATATGTGTCCACATCATGGGTAGATGTATTCACTATAATCCTTTTAGAAAATTTGATTTCCATGAAAAAGTAATTCCTTATAACATTGATAGTCATGGTTTACCACGAACAAAAACATTGAGGATCTGTAATTTAGGAATAATCCAGTCTTTATGAGAAACATTGTAATATGGAGTATTTTTTTCTTTAGTGGAAAATATATTCCACATGATTTTCGGTTAGTTAATAAGAGTTATGGAGGATGTGGAGAGGTTATGGAAGTGTTATAGTTGTATTTTTGTGTGGATATGGTCAAATATCATTTCCACCACTATATTATATGAACACATTACAGAGTTAGAACATTGGAAAAAACTAAGACACCATAGTGGAGGTAACCATGACATATTATGTAAAAAATTTCAGATGATATACTATAGATTCTAGGTTCATGACAATGATAGAACGTTTTTGTCAGTTAGTTGGTTCATCTTGAAACTGAAACATGGTGTTATTTCATGGATCTAAATATTTCTAATTCTGATTTAATGGTATATCATTATCCTATTAATCATATATGAAACATGAAAATAATCATAGAAACGTGATATTCAATCCAAACCATTGGATTTAAATGAAAAGATAAGAGAGATTATAAAAAGAGAATGATCCTTCAAATGAGATCACAAGATCTCTTTTGAAAGATTGTGTTCGAGGAATAAGTAGGGATTCATAACAGTATCACTACATTGGAACATCGTAAGAGTGTCTATAAGAGACCCATTGTGATTTGATTATTATCTATATTTTAATTATATAAATAAAATTAAGTAGGTTTTAGTGGGAGTTGTGAGTTCATCTCCTTACCAAAATGTATGAGAATTATCATATAGTTTGAAAAGTGAGTTCTTAGGGTTAGTGAGACTACTCCATTAGAAGAAAAACATTAATCTGTATTCATTATTTTTTTTGTGGATCAATGCCTAGTTTATTATGTTCTACATATAATACCCAAGATAGGGTAAATGAAGTAAAATTATTTATGTTCATTATGTTTCATTCATAGCATTACTGTAGAAAGAAAGGGAGAGGAAAAAATTGTAACCCACATTAACAGAAAAATAGTTTTATTAGGTTATTGAATGATTTAAATATGTGCTACCAAGATTCAACCCCATATTGGGGTAATTCCCTTGATTACCTTCAAAAAATTGGTATCAAATGGAAGGATTTTATAGAGATAGAATCTATCAAATTATCATGGAAATATTAATAGAAATGATTCATGAAGGCATACAAATATTTCAAAATAAATAATATCTATTCATGCCATGGCGGGTAGTAGAATTATTTCATAATGCTAAGAATGGAATATTACACAACATTTATTCTTGTAATTATAGTGAACATGGAAAGTGGATCCTTATTGGAATATTATCACAGAGAACCTGATAAGGATGCAAAGGAAATCAATGCATTTAGGGATCCTTGGAGGACCATATCTACACCAAGGTAATGTGTTGATAAACATCTCATTCCATGTGGGAAAAACTCTTGATAAATTATAAAGATGATTGAAACCTTCAATATGTATTGCTTTTAGTCTTATTTAATAAATATAATTACATAAGTATGAGTCCAACCAAAACCATTGATTGGGTTTTTGATTGAATGAATGTTCTTTTTGATATATATGATGTGTTGGAGAAGATATTAATAATACTAAGATTGTGAATCAATTCCTGAGTATAATGGTGTAATGGTTTAATTCTAATGTGTTTGGACCTGATTAAAGAGGATAAAAATTATGTATCACTTTAAATCATTCACAGCACACATAACCCATATGATACGTGAGAACATTAAAAAATTATATATCAGTTGAAAAATCATATGATGTAGCTTCTATGTCTAGGTAAATTCACTTTGATAATGTAGATCTAGATAAAGACGATGTTTATGGAGTGATAACATTTCATTCTCCTAACAATAATAGGGTAAAAGGAAATAACAAAGGTATGTTTCCACATTCATGTTTTTATTATAGTATTGTATGTCATCCCACTACTAAGAGTTTTCCAAACATTAAAGATGAAAATTGAAGTGAGTCTATGAAAAGATTACTTAAAGGTGATAATGTAGGAATGAACATCCATGAAAAATATTCAACAAGACAAATAATTTATCTCAATAAAATGGATGTTTTTATGAGTTTGAAGTTGATAAATTTGTTGATTATAGGAAAAAATTGAATATTATTTTCTTGTTTTTATCAATAAACAGTAAATTAATGACAATGATACAGAGGATAATTATGTTTTAGGTAATTTTGATCTAAAAGTTGATCATTAGGTATCACTAAATAATATGGAAAATGGAGGGATAAAACATATAATGAATATATAGTTTTTTTGATTTAGTGATTTATATGAAACAAAAATAGGATGATGAATTACAATTAAATGATGATATTGAAAAAATGAGATATTATATCTTTGAATACTCAGGAAAGGAAGTGGAGATCATGCTCTAAGTGGAGAGACTAAATTAAATCCTTGGAAGCTGAAACAATATTTTGAATTTAAAATAAAAAATTAAAAAAGAACATAATAAAGATGTCCTAGATTAGAAACATCTATATGTGGAAGAAGAATGACTCATAACACCTAACATGATATTGAGTAACTCAATGAAATTAGTCTCTATTGATGCTAAATAATTCATGAGTGTAACTACTATAGAGAAAATTTTCCTACCAAAGGTGGTGTAATTAAAAAATATAAGGAATGAAATTATGGAGAATTATAAAATAGAGGAGATATGAACTCGTTATTCTAAGATAGACACGTCAAATTGTTAAAGGAAAGTAAATTTGGAAGAAGTTAAAAATAATTCGTTTAAATGATTGGTAAATGGTTTAATGACAGAAAATATTATGTGTTATTATTGTTGAAAACTGGGAAAAATAAAAAATGATTAATCGACATCAAAAGGTGTTTTTAAAGAGGAACAACACCAGAAGTAGGAAATCATTTTCACATAAAACTTTTATGTATACAATGGTTATTAATTTTGGTGTGATGGATTTAGACATGATGTGGCCAATTGTGCCTTACAAGTATAAAAAAATTGAATCATCAGACCTTGAGGGGGGAATCAGTAGTCTATAACAGCCTATAACACATAGAAAATATATATATATATATAGGTTTATAGGAAGTGTGATAAATTAAAAAACCAAAATATATAATGGAGTATTAATCCTTTTAAGAAGTTTCTCAATCGTTATGTAAGAATAATAAATATCATGATAAGGAATCTATTAATATATTTTTTTAAGAGAAACATATATATATGAATTATGGGTTTTTATGACTAGTGTACCTAACACAAGACTAGAAATAAAAATCATATTAGGGATATAAAATATAAAAAATTAATTGTGTTTCAGTTTGGAAATGATTATCTACATAAAGTAGTTGGGTATAGAAAGGAAAAGGGTGTGGAAAGTATATTTGAATGGAAGATTTGATCATGGTATAAGGACATATCTTGAATTTTATGAGTGTGAGTTTTTTAGTGTGACTCCAGACAGACTATGCAATTTTTCAAGAATAGGGATCTATTATAGAAAAGGATGGATCTCTTGTTCTTCATGGATGAAAAATCAAATCGAATAAATATTTTATGGTGAGAATAACATGTGGATGTTTCCAAAATATCATTGAACGAAAGATATGTCATAAAAACATAATATCTTAAACCAATGGACATTAAAAAATCTGGTGAAGAGTGAAAGAGTTCTCACATTTCCAAATCTCACATATGATAAAACACCTAGATCTGACCCTTATAAAAGGATAAAATAGTCTGAATGACATGCATACTAATGATAGTTAATTCATCAAGAGTTTTTTATCTATTTAATGTACATATTTTTAATATGATTTCATCCAAAGAATATGACTGACAAATGTGTTCTGTTTTGTTTGTTTATGATTTTAGTAGGAGGTGTGGTTGATGGAGAATTCCAATAATATCAACATATTAAAGAACATCACATGAAACTGGAGATATGATCTAAGAATTATATAGGTAAAAATTCAAATAATTTAAACTAAAAATTGTATGAAAATATATATCCCCATTTGGTGAATTATATTAAGAAAAATGGGATTCAACATAATGTTTATATGGTGATAACACCTCAAAAAATGAATTCATTGAAAGTATAAATTATAGGATTTAATCACATGTATCAAAATAAGTGAATTTAAAAATCCTAGCTATAGGTTTATTAGAAGGAAGTAGTTTGAATGTGTTTTATATCCCAAATTAGGCATTTTGATTTTCAAATAAAGACAACACCCCATATTATATGTGGTAATGAATGAATACCATGGTAATCTAACAAGGAGTATTTGGAAGTATATTCCTCATTCTGATCAAGGAGAAGAAGTTAACTTTTGAATATTTTGGAGTTAAATCGGTCATAATTTTATATTCATCCTTGATCCAGCAATATAGATTCTATAATAACTTCTAAGAAAAAATATATGAATATTCTGATGTGAAATTGTTTGAAAATGTGAATATTCCATTTTATAATGTGTATGATGATTAGAGCACTAGTACATAATATGAGGTGAACAATAAAGATAATGTATCTAGATTAGGAAGATTACATCAGAGTAAAAAACTCCAATTATATCTCTAACGATGGGGAGAATACAAAATGAATATATTGTATATATAAATTTTAAAAAAATAGCTCAAATCAATATAAACAATATAGTGGTTTAACAGACATCCCTTGTTAAAACCAAATGGGTAAAATAAATTATAAAACATTATATTATCTTAGGTGGAACAAAAATAATTTCATAACGAAACTCTTGATTCATTTGTGGTCACATCCATGCATTTTGAGCATGATACAATTGGGAAAAATAAAACATGGGATATCATCTTAAGGAAAGAAAAAATTTGATTAAAACTAAGAATTACATCCCAACTATGGAACCACTGAACGGTTCCCTGATCCAATTGGCCACATGCCTACAACCATGAATCCTCATATGCTAGAGGGTGACAACTAGCATCAAAGGTCTGGTAAGTTAATCATTGTCATACAATACCCACTTTCATCTGAATAAAAGAGTGATTGAATCAAACAATAATATCCAAGTGTAGATGCATATAAATAACCATAACTAACCAATGTCACATGATAACCAGAACATGAGTATATAATACTAAACTGAAAGGTAATGCCTGATATGAAGACAAAAATGTCATGTGTCTACATTTCAACTGAATGTAAAGACACAATGACTCCCAAACTGGTCAAGAGTCACGTCCAGTTCCCTCATCCATGCTCCAATCCCAAAATTATACCTATCCCAGCACCTTTCCCTTATACTGTACTACAAGAACAATTTCTATTTTGTTGCCGATCATCTGGACCAAATAGGGTGTGAGTGCAACTTAGTAGGTCACCACCAACAAAATCTAAAATGAGCCCAGTCAAAAGATATTTCATGTCATTTTATGAACCAATAAATATAGTTGATAATTTTCATAGTTATCACATTGTCATTTAATAGTTCATCCTCAAATTATACCATGTTTTAAATAATGTTTCCCATTATAATCATCACTCAAAATCATTTATCATTTAGTGTAGGTCATCATGCCTATCACCCCAAATCCCAGTTGAATGATCATTCATTAATATAATTCAATTGGTGTATTTGGTTATGCCAAGATCCCCAAATGTCTATCGAATAATCATTCATTTGGTGTTGGTCATCATGCCTAGCACCTCAAATCTTAGTTGAATTATCATTTTTTATAGTTATTAATTTGTTGTAGGTCATCATGTCGAGCACCATAATCTCGTTGAGTGTGGGTCATCATGCATATCACTCCTTTCTACATTCTGTGTATGTCATCATGTATAAAACCCCATATTATCAAGCTTGGATAACTATTGGGTAGGAATTCCATGTCTATGTACCATTATCTAATCAGCCAAGAATTCATGTTCTAACACCAAAAAATCTTTTTATATTTAATCATTCATTAATTCAAAATAATTTTCCACATTATTCATTTACTAATCCAATGATTATTTAAAAATTTCAACGACCAATTGTAAATTGAACAAATAAATAAGAACATATTCCATTAACTAATTCATCAATTAATTAATCAATTGATAGAAATGTTATTCCATAATTAATTCTTCAGAGTTAATTATCCATATAAAATCTAAAGATGTATTAATTAATTATCCCAATTAAATATCATTGATCACATCATGGGACATTTTTAATTCTATCAAATAATTATATTTGGTAAATATCATTGAACATAATTAATTATCACAATTAATTTTTATATATAGCTAACATCAATATTTCATAATTAATTCCTTCTAATTAATTATATTAACAAAAAATTCAATATCTTAATTATAATATCTCAACCCACAATAAATCTATAAAATATCCATTTAGGAATCCCCCTTCATTTTTTCTATGATTATGTTTTCAATTAACCAATGATGATATATATATTCTATTCCACGTTCATAATTAATCAATTTTAGGAAATCATTTATCAAGAGAATCTAGAATTCATAAAATCACATTCAAATATCATAAATCATGACTATTAGAGTTTGATTTAGACCACCTACCTCAATATATTGATGAAAGTTATGCCAACTTAAATCCCAAAAATCTGAGTGGCACAACGTCTTTGATCAAGTTCAAGATCTCAATACATAATGAAGCATTATGATGAAAGGCATCAAGATCGTGAAAATATAGATCTGGATCAAAAATCCGAGATCTAGATTTCACCTCATATGTTTAGATCCAACAAAATATTGGAGATCTTCGTGGAAGAGATTTAGGAAAGATAAGAGGATTAACTAGATATGCATTGAGATGAAATAAACATGATTTGAGGAGAAAGGATATTCAATTTGGGCTTTATATCATGAAGAATAGTGTTCAGATCTCCTTGGAATCCCTCTAAATGTCTATGGGAACACCTAGATATTTTCAAACATGAGTTTAGGCTGAAATATGGGAGTCTCGGAGGTTTGAGTGGTTTAAAAATAGGATTTTTTGATCTAAAATCAAATGCACACAGTTTCTAGGGAGGAGGAGCATGGTTAGGAAAAATCGGGTGCCAACGGTGTGGTCTACCACATCCTACATGGTACGATGGGGCACAGTTAGGAAAATCGTGCACCAGTCGTGCTGACTTCCTTTGCTTGAATAGTTTTTCCAAACCATGCACAAACCTTGCACAAGCCCCTTTTTCTCAAAATCCTTAAATTCCTCCCCAAACACACCCCTGGTCAAACCCCAAACCAACTGTAATTTATTAAAAATAGAAATTTCCTAGAATAACACTCGATATGACTCCAGAAAAGGCTAGGATCTTACAATATCCATACCTTATAACAACTCATCCTCGGGCTACAGTCCCGAACATATCTATGATTCTATGCCAAAAATACTACTCCATTGAGCCATCATGTATACTTAACATTCACAATATTCCTCTTTAACACTTCCATGAATCAAATAAACATGAACTAAAGGAACAATATTTCCCAATAATACTTTCTCACTATGACCCAACACACTTATCAGATGTTCCTCAAAGGATGCATCTATCTCGATATCATCCTCTTCCACATTAATCAAATGGGAAGGTTCAGACTTATACCTCCATAGTTGTGACACGTGGAAAAATCATGCATAGCACTGAATTTCTGCAGATGTGCTAATCGGTACACCACTGGCCTGATTCTCTATAGTATCTGAAATGGTCCTACAAAACAGGGCTCCAACATGGCCTGCTTATGAATACTATGGTGACCAAATATAGGTGACACCAGAAGGAATACACGATCACACTTTGTAAACTCTAGGGGTCATATCTAACTATAATCACAAGGCTTCTACCTAATCTAACCAATATCCATACATTCCTGAATAAAAAACACCTACTCCAATGTTACATGAACGAGACACCGTCCCAATAGCTCTTTCATAGCCTCCTCTAACCGGCATAGAAGTTATCTTCAAGGTTATCCATAAAGTTCCTCATATGGTTCCATGTGTATTGTTTCCTGAGAACTATTATTATAGGAATACTCCACTAAAGCCATGTGACTCTCCCTATAACCACCAAAGTCCATCACACATGCTCGCAACATATCCTCTAACACCTATATGGTATGCTTCGACTATCCATTTGTCTGTGTGTGGAAGGATATAAATAACAGAATATATATACAAATATCCTTCTCTAAGACCTTCTAGAAGGATGAAGTAAAGTGAAAATTGTGATATGAAACTGGAGTCCCTCTAACCCCCATCAAAAAAAAATCTATCTCTATCATGTACACTTCTCCCAAATATTATACTATAATGGTTTACCAAATTTGAATGAAATGGGATACCATAGTTAGTTGATCCGTATTGGCCTAGAAATCTTCAATCTTCCTTGGAGTCTTAGTATGTCCTACCACGAAATACATAGTCATGTCATCCCACTTCCATTCCAGAATAGCTAACGACTGTAATAGGCCTCCAAGTCTTTGATTCTATGCCTTCACCTGCTGATAGTTGAAACATCTTGTTACAAACCCTACTATCTCCTTTTTCATTCCTAGCCACCAAAAATTTCATCATAGTTCATGGAACATTTTTTCATCCTAGGATTTACCACCCACCTTGATTCATGAAATTCTCACATGAGTTCCTCTTGCATACTCATAGGCACAAAAAAATAAATTTTTCACATAGATGGTCTCATCCTCATCTATTATCCAGTCTGATGGTGTCTCCAAACCTTGATGGATTTCCCTTAGGACTAAACACTCTGGATCCTTGTACTCCTTGACCCTGATTGTTCTCCAATTTGATGAATACACTACTAGAGAAAACATAGTCCTCCTATTTGGACACTCCAGAACTACCACATGCATATCTTCCAGAAAAGTCATCATCTTCCACTTTGTACTCGACTCATGTACCAAATGAGTCTGAGTTTTCGTACTCAAGGCATCATCAACATTATTACCCTTTCTGAGTGTATATTCTAGTTAAAAATCATAGGACTGAATGTACTCTACCAATCATCACTACTAAAGATTCATGTCGCACTGTGATATTATATACATCATGTGTGGGGAAATTTTGTTCATGTGGCCTCAGTTTCCAAGACCCTTAACTAGCAAATAGATCCCCTTTCATGAACATAACACTGTTTCTGATCCCAAAAGCATCACAATAAACCATGTACTACTCACCTGACTCAGGTAAGATTGAAATTAGTGTCGATGTCAATAAAATAATCAACTCCTGGAAAGCAATCTCATGTGCACCTATCCAATCAAAATTTATTCCTTTTTGTGTCAAACCTGTATACGGGGTTTCCAAATGGTAAAGTCATAAATGAACCTTCTAAAATAACCACCTAATCCCAAAAAGAATTGGATATCAAAAAGATTATTTGGATTCTATAATGAAATCTCTTATTGAACTATTTCTTGGTCCTTTGCCAAACCATCTTCAAAGATAAAGTTCCAACAAAAGAGTACCATGTAAATCAAAAACTGAAATTTATATAGCTTGGTATATAGCTAATTCTCTCTCAATGTACCATGGATGAAGTCATTATGTTGGGCATGATTGTCATAAGTCTTAGAGTAAACCAAGTTTTCATCCACAAACACCTCCAAAAAATGATCTATGTATGAAAGAATGATCTTATTCATCATGTACATAAACACAGTTAGAGGATTTGTCAACCAAAATGGCATTATGAAATCATTATAATGGCCATACCTACTTTTGAATGCTATTCTCGGTATATTATATGTCTCTTCTCTAACATGATGGTACCCTAATTATAGATCGATCTTTGAGAACAAAAATGACCCCTATGGTTGGTCAATTAGATCATCAATATAGGGAATAGGATATCGGTTCCTTAGATTCAATTTATTCAACATCTAGTATTTGACACACCAGCATAGACTCTCGTCTTCCTTCATTGCAAACAAATATGGTGATCCCCAATGCGCCGTACCTGGATGGATAAACCTCTAATCCTCCAATTCCTCTAACTGAGATTTGAGCTCTAGAAGCTCTGTCGATGCCATTTTGTAAGGTGTAATAGATACCGTCTCAGTCCCTGACATGATCTCAATAGTGAATTACACATCTCTTTTAGGTTGCTACACAGAAATGTCTTTGCCAAAGACATCCTGAAATAGATATACTACTCATGGAAGGACATATTGCCTACCACTCCCATCATCTAGAAAATGTCTAGAATCTTGGGCTGTGATATCTCCCAGTTGTTGAGTAATTAGCCCATCTCTGCCTACAAATATATTCCATTCTTTACAAATAACGTACTGGTCACCCTCATAAGATACAAAGGTCACTCTCCCACAGTAAAAATCTGTTGGGCTTGGTATTCAACTAGCCAGTCCATTCCCATAATTAGTATAGATCCCATTATATCAATGACTTACATATTCCAAAGGAAACAATATTCTCTTATCTTTAGTGAACAACCCTTGCATAAACAAATTACCCTAGTCCGTGTTCCTAATGGTGTATCGATATTCCTTGTCCCCCTTACAGACTCCACCTATATCCACAAGCCATTAACAATATTTTATGATATAAACTAATGAGAGGCACCGGTATCCAACAAGAAACCAGATAATATAGATGAAACTGGAGTTGTACATGTCGCTATAGATTGACTGAACTCACTCTCCATAAGTGTAGGCTCCACTTCATGTAGTTTTCATGCCCCTCTTCTCAATGGTGTCATCTGACTCCCCAGTACTGCACCACTCTACTGATATGGGCACTCATTCTTTGAAGCACCACGTCCATTTCCTCTACCACCTCTTCCAATAAAACTCCAGGTACCATATCTATATGGGGTAGAATACCCCCATCCAATAATATGAATCTGAGAAGGTTCTCCCTCATCACCATATCGCCATTGATTGATGCAGAACACATGTACGTGTCCAATCATTCCACAAAAATGGAACTCTATTGGTGGTCGAGGAAAATGTGTACGATAGTGTCCCTTCCTACCGCAGTAGTAGAAAAGTACATGATATTGATATTGTAAAATTGTTCATCTTGATGGTCCACCTATCATTCCATTGTCCTGACTATGATTTTCATCACAACACTCCCTTCACTCGGAAGGCACACTCCCTGGTCGTTTGACTACCTGTCCTGTACTAGAAGCCTCCTTTAAGTTCCCCTCTAAAGGAGATCCATATTAACCACTTCTGAGAATTTATAAAGCCAAAAGATTTTCTCCTGCAACTTAATTTCAAACTTATGTCTTTCCTAAAATCATTTCACCGAGTAATCCTCATTTGTTTCCAAACTAGTAGAAAAAACGATTAATATGTTAAATTTATAGTGTAATCCATTACAGACATGCTTCCTTTGATCATATGCTTAAACTCTGAAGCCTTTTCTAGACTCAATGTGTCTGGATAGAATTGTTCCTAGAACATCTCCAGAATTTCCATCTATAATATCTCATCAATTTGTCCCGAATATACCTGAATGTCCCATCAGCACTTCCTGGAACCACATAGCATATCAGTAGGAATCGTGAATCTCCTCTCTGACCGAGTCACTAAATGGACAAGTGTTTTCTCTATGGATTCAATCCAGAATTCATCTCCCTCGTGTCCACAATCCATTGTAAACGAAGGAGGGTGGTGTAGTTTAAACTCCCTTGTCAACTCTAACATTCATTTTTGAACCTTCCCTAGGTGTCCCCCCATGAATTTCATGAAATGAGCATTGTTATCTCGGAACTTCTCCCCTTCTTCCTTAGCATGCACCAATGGTGCCTCAACATCCCCGTCTAGAAGTCCATTCTGGGCCATACCCCTCGGTCTCTCCCTCAACAAGCATCATGGATGAATATCTCTATAAATACCAACACGCATCGTAGTTCTTATAAATCACCCTAATAACATTTAAATAAGAGAAGAAAGTAACACAACAAATTTATACATTTCATTTCCCCTTCTTCTCGCCACACAGTAAAAATTGTGGCCTTATCACTATTCCCAACCATCCTACTCCTACATCTTGGTTAAACATGGTACAAATATTCTAATTAATTAATAAAACTATTAATTAATCACATTATCTCAAATTAATTAATTAAAAAATTAACTAATTTCTTATAATTATTTCATAGGTCATGGATCTCATTAGACACCCATTTATTCTCATTTTTTCTACATTATTTCAATTCTCAAAACTTGGAAAAAATGATCATGTTCAAAAACATACCCATAAACCATTTTCATGTCACTGCCTAAAATAATGCACGTTAAAACAACCCTGAGTTCCTAGAATGGGGAATAATGACTCTAGTATTGTGCCTCTTTATGCCATGAATCAAAATTCCACAATTTTTCAAAACAAATATCACATCATACCATAAGTGTGTCACCCAATGTGAAATAATGTACAATTGTTACAAAAAAGAGAAATCAAAACAATCCCACCCTGAGTACTCATATTTTTCACCATATATGGGTTTTTAACTCCCATTAATGAGCTCATTACTAAGCCACAACCCTTCCTAGTCTCAAGTACACATTTCCGTAAACAATGAGATAAAAGAAGTAGAATGTGTAGAAAACTTCTCTGATACCACTTTATGACGTCTAGACTCTGGTGCGACTGAACAGTTTCATGAGCTAGTGAGACACATACCCTCAAGTTCACCTCCCTATATGATAGAGGGTGTCGTCTAGTAGCGAGGGTCTTGTATGCCAGTCTTGGGGATAATATACAATCTTTTATAAGAATAAGACACCAATGGAAGCAAACAATAATAACCAAGTGTGAAATTATATTAATAACCAGTACAAACCATTGTCATATTTTAACCAAAACATTAATATAAAATAATCAACTGAAAGGTAAAGTGTGATATGAATATTACAATGACCAATGTCTAAAATGTAACTAAACGTAAAGACACAATGACCCCAAAACAAGTCCAAAACAATGTCTGGTTCCCCCTCCCACGCTCCAAAAAGAAACTGCAACATATCCCATGGTTTTAGCCTTATCAGTTCCTACAATAAAAAACTAGTATTGGATGCTGATCAGCTGGATTTAATAGGTTGTGAGTATTTATCAGTAGGATACCACCAATTGTGTCTAAAATGAGTCCATTCAAAATTTATTGCATGCAGTTTTATGAAGCAACAAATATAATTCATAATTTAAACAGTAATCACACTGTCATTTAATCTTTCTTCATCACATTAGGCCCAATTTCAACTCATGTTTCCCATTTAAATAATCATTCAATATCATTAATCAGTTGGTGTAGGTTGCCATGCATAGGACCCCAAATCTCAGTTTATTCATCATTCATTATTATCATTCATTTGGTGTAGGTCATCATGCATAGCACCCCAAATCATAGTTGAATCATCATTCATTACTATCATTCATTTTTTGTAGGTCGTTAGGCCTAGAATCCCAAATCCCAATTGAATTTTCATTAATTGTTATCATTAATTTGTTTTAGTTTTCCATTATTAACACCACTATCTCATTGAGTGGACGTTCTCATTCCTAGAACACCTTCTATCGTTTGGTGTTGGTCATTAGGCCTAGCACCACATAATCTCTATCATGTATAACTATTGGGGAGGGACTCCTTGTCTAAGTCCCAACATCAAATCAGTCTAAACGCCGTTTCTAGAACCACAAAAATATCATCCATTTAATCATTATTTAATTCATAAAAATTTTCGACATTATTACTTTTTCTAATCTGACAATTAGTTAAACAATTCAAATTCCATTATTCAATTAAACAACTAAATATTCATATAGTCTATTGATTAGTTCATCAAATAATTTTTCAATCAACACAATTCTAATTCCATTAATTATTCATCGCAATTAATTATCGAAATCATATCTAAACATGTCATATTTATTTATCATAGTTATGTATCTATGATCACATCAAGGAACATTATTAATTATCTCAATTAATTTTCTTTAGTAAACATCATGGCACATAATTAATTATCTCATTTAATTATCTTACATAGCCAACATCATAATTTCATAATTAATTCCCCTAATTAATTAAACATAACAAATAAATTCAATATCTCAATTACAATATATCATCACATAAAAAATCTCCAAATTGTCAATTTAGGAGACCCACTTCATTTTTTTCATGATTCAATTATCAATTAACCACCCAAGAAAAGTCTATTCAATTACACATTCCTAATTAATTCAATATAATAAACCATTTATCAAGGGAATATAGCAATCATAAACTCACATTCACATATCAGAAATCATGACTATGGGAATTAGAATTATAGTATCTACCTTGGTTTATTGGCAGAAGTTATCCCAATAGAAATATACATTATGTGAGCGGCAAAATGTCATCGATCAAGATCTAAATAGAAATCCCAAAACTAGAATTAATATCAATGGCATCATGATCGTGGAAATCTAGATCCAGATACAAAATCTTAGATCTAGATCTCAACTCATAGGTTTATATCCCAGAAAACAGTTGATATCAATAATGAAAATATCTAGAAAAGATAAAAAGGTGAGTGAGATAAGCATCAAGATGAAATCCACATACTGGGAGGAGAGAAGATCTTCACTCTACGATTTTGATCTCGATGAACAATGTTCATATCACCTTGGAATCCCTCTGTATTGCTTAGGGATCACCTAAAAACTATCGAACCTGATACTAGTTTGAAATATGGGAGTATAAGGGGTTCAAGTGGTTTTAAAATTGGATTTTTGAAATTAAAATCCTGAGTGCATCATTTCCTAGGGTGAGTCACATGGTTTGGGAAAACCGTGCACCAACCATGTGGTCTTCCACGGCAAACATGGTTTGATGGGGCTTGGTTAGCCCAACCGTTCACCAACCATGCTGACTTCCTATGTATACATAGTTAGCGTGCACACAGTTTGGCTAAACATTGTCCAACCATGGACAATGCACGTCTTCTCAAAATCCATAATAACCCCATCAAAACACATCCTAGTCATACCTCAACCCAAAGGTAAATTAATAAAAACAAAAATTTCCAAAAAAAATCATGAGATGACTCTAGAAAAGGCCAAGATTATAAAAACAGTGGGTCATCTAAAAAATTTAATGGATATAGACTAGTGAAATAAAAAATGAAAATCTCATGCTCAATGGATACTCCCAAATTTAATAGACTGATATTAATGAAACATTTTTTCTCTTGGACTAAATGGAAACCATAATAGATTTTTGGGTGATGAATATTTAGAAGGATTTTAAATTATATAAAATGGATATAATATTATCATTATTTAATAAATTACTTTATGGGGAAGTCTACATCAATAAATCTGATGGGTTTTTCATTGATGAATGTTTAATCAAGATGCACTGATTATGGAAAGGAATGTATAAAATGAAACAAGAACCACCTGATTGAAATTGTGGATAGTTTAATACATAAGGAATAATGGTATTCATCATGTAAGTGTTGTTCATAACCTCTATATTAAGTAGAAGTATGTGTATTAAATAGTAATTGTAACACCCCTCCCCTACCTCATTGGCTGGAGAAGGAGGTGAGGGCTACTTGGCCTTATGCAACATTCCCAAGGCACCAAAGGCTGGCAATAAATGCTGAGGGCTTCAAGATCAAGTTGGGGAACGATTTTCCCTTAAGACAAAACAAACCAAACTATCCACAAAGAGCCACTATATGATGCATATCAATTCCATTACCCAACCATGAATTCCTAAAATACAACCAAGTTGTTTCTCAACACAACTCAAAACCAATACAGCAAGACATGTCCACAAAACATCATAGTACACTGCAAAAACTATGCAACCAAATAGCACAATCCATGACACCACCACATCTCCACGCCAAGGTCCAAGATCCATGCTCCACCAAGGGATCACAATGCTCCACTAAAGGAGGGTGAAGCCTTACCTTTTCCACGTCACGGTACATGACATCTGCAAAGACACCACAGTGCCAAAGTAGGGGTGTGAGTACTAAAACATAGAAGGATTTACACAATTGACTTTCCTACACATGCCACTAGGATAAAACCATTAGCACATTTATATAAAACATTTTATATAAGATAATAAAAAGTTCAACCATTACCATAAGCCAATCATGCTCTTACCAAGCCATCACACCCAAACCAAACAATAAAGGGAACTCCAACCAAACAAGCCACAATCATCCCATCATTTACACATTAGCACAACAATTCCATCTTGCAAAGCAATGTACAACAAAAAACCAAAATAGTGGGACATCCGCCCAACCTGTTCACCCATTTACACCAAAACAATCAAAATGGTGGGACTTCCACCCAACCAATTCACTGATTCACAACTAGCGGTACTTCCCGACCACTACTCATATGGTGGTTCATCCGACCACTATCCATCCCCTTTTTATAGTGAGACTTCCCTCCCACTTCCATCAAAAATTTCAATCAAACCAAATAAGAATAAACCGACCAAGGTCACAACAACATGCAATCATCCAATTTCATTGCATATCAATCCACTTCAATAAATCACCCATGTATAGAAAACCATTTTCCATGCCAAACCACATTTCAATAAAACTACCCTTATATTGAAAACCCCTTCCATCAATCATTTTCATCAAATTTTAAAATCTTTATTTTAAAATCCACAAGAATATCATTTCACCATATAACACCCTTTTTCACAAAAAATCCCCAAAACATCACCCAAGGGATTTCTAGCCAACTTCGCATAACAATTCAAAATTAATTTTCCGCACAACATTTAATTGTAAAAATGAACCACTAGTTCTAACAAAGTGGAGTCAAGAGAGAAGCCATGTACCTTTAGGGTTCCTGAGAAATCGACCCACAAGCCACCGCACCTCAAATCTGGCGAACGCACCACCAAAACCTCTCTAGATCCCCTTTCCCTAACATCCACAAGCCTTAATATTAACATCCAAGGAAACCTCAACCCTAGATCTACCCACAAAAAGTTTAGATCTAGAAAACCAAGAAAGATAGGGATATAGATCTAGAGTAAAACAAAAGAGAAACAAGAGGAGATACTTACCCGGGAGAAAGTACCTTCAAACTGCCATGAAACCCCTTTGAAACACTTCCAAATCGAGTGGGAGAGCCCCTCCAACCCCTAAGAACTAGAAATCCCAAGTGAGGATTGAGTGGGAGGAAGATTGGAGTGAAATAGGTTAATCCCGAAGGAGCCCGGAACATATAACCCTATTTTTAAGTGGCTGCGTGGTTAGTCCGCACGGTTTAGAAAACAATGCATTAACCATGTACACTCTACTGCCATAGAAGCAAGGGTACGCACTGTTGTCTTGCACGGTTTGGAAAAACGTGCACCGGACGTGTGATGCCTACTGTCTCCCTAGTACGGTTTCCTGGAGAATCTGCACGGTTTCCACTAACCGTGCTCAAACCGTACACCCCTTTAAAAGCATCCAAACTCATCCAAAACCATTCCGAACTCTCCCAACCTCTTCCCAACTCATCCCATGCACATTAAACACATAAAAAGGCATAAAAAGGCCACATAACTCAAACTGGGGGTACTACAGTATACCCACCATTAGACTTTCTGTCCTTGGAAAGTAGTGAACCCGCCCTTTGCAGAAAGAGCTCGGGCCACTGATCGACCATTTCATTCTCCCACTCCATAGTCTCCTCTTTAATCTTACTATGCTACCAAAAAACACGAACTAAACCATTTCTTTTACCACGAATTACATTCTATCACCTATCCACAACTCGCACTGGCACGTGCACCAATGATGCATCTGGTTCTAGCGGAACATGATCCCATCAAATCACATGGTCACGATCCAGAAGATACTATTTCAAATACGACACATAAAACACATTGTGCACCGCATTGAACCTAGGTGGAAAAGACAAACGATAAGCCTCCTCACTATCCCACTCAAGAATCTAAAAAGGTCCAATATACCTCGGAGATAACATTCCCTACTTCCCAAACTGACAATTTCCCAACCTAGGATATATCCTCAAGAATACGTGATCACTCACCACGAACGACAACAGCCATCGACGATGATCCACATACGATTTCAGACAACTCAGAGCCATCTCCATTCTCATCCTGATCAATATGATCTTCTTCGTAGTATCATGGGCAAGGCTCGGTCCAACCATTGAGGACTCGCACATATCCACCCAACATAGTGGAGAACGACATTGTCGCCCTTACAATGCTTCAAAGGGATCCATCTGTATGGATTCCTGATAACTATTATTGTACGAGAACTCAACCAATGACAAGTGCTCCTCCCACGAGCCACCAATGTCTATGACATAAGACCACAACATATCTTCCAATTTTTGTATCTTCCTCTCAGATTGACTGTCCATCTGAGGGTGATACGCCGTGCTCATACTCATATGTTTCCCAAGGGCTTGCAGTAAGGATTTCTAGAAACGAGATGTTAACCTCATATCTCTATCTGATACAATCGAAACAGGAATTCCATGTCGCTTTACCACCTCCTAGATATAGATTTTTACAAATCCTCTACCGTATGAGATTCAAGAATCAGGATGAAATGGCCCGACTTCATTAGTCGATCCACTATCACCCAAATGGGAATGTGCTTCTTGACCGTTCTTGGGAGACCTCTGACAAAATCCATCACTATCTGCTCGGACATCCAAACAAGGATTGGTAAAGACTACAATATTCCTGTTGTCCTGTGATGCTCTGCCTTGACCTGCTGACAGGTCAAGAATTTCGAAACAAACTCATCCACTCTTATTTTCATACCAGCCAACCAGAACTGTGCTTTCAACTATTTATAAATTTTCTAAATTTCAGAATAAACATCCCACCTGGAATGATGATACGCCTTGAGAAGATCCTCCTGACCAGAAACTGGTATAACCTTCTGATTCCAAAAACACAAAACTGAATCTCTATTCAGTTTTCAACCCTCAACGGTCTCCCCACCATTGAGTCTCGACCCCATGGTCACACACTCAGAATTAGACATTTGTGCGTCTCAAACCAGTCAACCCAAGTTAGGAATCAGCAAAACCAGAAAGAAGACCACTCTATCACCCAGGTCCTCACATTCCAACCACATATCAACTATAACCGACATCAACTACCACTGGGTTGATACATGTTTCACCACAAGAACATATGACTTTCTACTTAATGTGTCCGCCACCAAATTTCCCTTACCCGGTGTGTACATCAAGTCAAAATAAAAAATTTTGATATATTCAATCCATCTCATTTTCCTTAAGTTCGAATCCATTTGGGATAAAATGTGCTTCAAGCTCTTATGATTTGTACATACCTTGAATTTCTCACTGAAGAGATAATGACGCCTCACTTTAAAAGCATAGACAACTGATGCCAACTACAAATCATGAGTTGGGTAGTTCTTCTTATGCACTCTCAATTGACGTGATCCATATGCAACTAGATGATTCCCTTTCATGAGAATGCACCCCAACCCTGATCCCGATGCATCACAATACACCTCGTACCCTTTTCATGATTCTGGAAAAACCTAGATTGGTGTTGAAGTATGACGACCCTTTGGCTCTTTGAAACACTAGTAACACTATTCATTCCACTAGAATGTTACATTCTTTCTTGCCAAAGCTATCATTAGTGAAGCTAAATGTGAAAAATCACGAACAAAACGCCGATAATACACAGCTAGACCAAGAAAAATCCATATCTCAAACACATTCTTTGGCGGTTTCCATGAGATAACAACCTGTATCTTTTATGGATCCACTAAAATACCCCTTTCAAAAATCACATGGCCATGAAAATGAACTTCCTATATCAAAAAGACACACATTGACAATTGGGAATACATACGATGATCCCTCAAGATCTCCAGCACTGTTGCCATGTGCTGCTCATGCTCGAGCCTTGTCTTTGAATACACAAAAATATCATCAACAAACACCACCACAAATGAATCCAGATATCTCGGAAATATCCAATACATTAATTCCATAAACACCACTAGCACATTCTTTAGACCAAAGGGAGTAACCAAATATTCATAATGGTCATATATACTTCTGAAAGCTGTTTAAGAAATATCCCCCTTCCTCACTCGCAATTGATGATATCCCATCCTCAGGTCAATCTTTTAGAACCAATGGGATCCCCTCAACTAGACGAACAAATCATCAATTCGTGGAAGATGATATTTATTCTTTATCGTAACTTGTTTAAGTCTATGATAATCAACACATAGACTCAATGTTCTATCCGCCTTTTTCACAAACAACATTGGCGCTGCCCACGGAGACGTTCTAGGCCGGATAAACCCTTTGTTTTATAAATCTTCCAACTAGATTTTCAATTCCCGCAACTCAGCTGGTTCCATCCGATAAGATGGATGTGAGATAGGACTTGTCCCCGGATGGAGATCAATCATAAACTCCACTTCTCTTAGGGGAGGTAAGCCGGAGAATTCTTCAGGAAAAACATCCATGAACTGATCTACCACTGCTGGAAGAACACTCTTCTCAACACCGTCTACTGATTCCAACAACAACACCGCTGA
The DNA here is from genome assembly GCA_963277665.1 of Viscum album. Classification (NCBI taxonomy): domain Eukaryota; kingdom Viridiplantae; phylum Streptophyta; class Magnoliopsida; order Santalales; family Viscaceae; genus Viscum; species Viscum album. The sequence goes on from OY728160.1 coordinate 1,390,932,962, forward strand.
CTGATATGATAACGTACCCCCTGCTGGTGCCAAAAAAACTTGTCACGCCCTACCTTCCATGCTTCTCTCCTCTAAAGAGATTTCTAATGCCATCCTGGGTCGTAAAAGACACTATTCACGTATCAAAATCGATGGGGGCCTTAAACGCCACTAGCCAATCCATTCCCAGGATTACATCAAACCCATCCATTTCAAGAATTGAGAAATTCCACACTATCCCAACCTTGCGCACAGTGATACAACATTATCTACACCAAAAGGCTCGACACTCTCTTCGGCCCAGAGGAGTTTGATGTTTCAAAACTGAGGGCATCATTTCTACCATTAAACCCAGCAAATCAACCACACGTGTAGTAATAAAAGAATGTGAAGCACCCGTATCAAACAACACTTGCATCAAGGTATAATTTAAAAGAATATTACCTCGCACTGTGGATGGTCCCAACTGATCATCCACCACAACCTGCCCAACTCCAAACACATGTTTTATTTTCACACTCTTCTCTTTATTGCTCTGGTGAGGCGTCGTGGTATTCTGAGAATCACCATTACCCGCTTTACTCTACTGACGATGGGTATGCTGTTGTCCCCATCCCTTGAACCATACGACATTTGTGACCCCTAAAGAGTATCACGCGCACCCAACCTTGGAGAATTCCAACAATAACACTGCATATTCCCCATCTTCTTACAATTATGTCATGCTCAATGTTGTGTCGTACAATCCCTCTTGATGTGGTTTGTAGAACCACATTGAAAACATACTGACTTTTTCTGGGACATCGGAGGAAGATTTACAGATCCTACCATCAGATTATATGGCATATTCCTGCCCTAGGAATAAGTTTCCCTCTTTTGCTTGATCCCAGCATTTGAGTTCCCACTATTTCCTATGGGTACCACCATTCTTCCCCCGCCTAAAGCTCTCAACAGATCCCGCTTAGCCACCGAGGTTCTATTTACAATCTCTGTGTAATCATCTATACGCAGCGCCTCTATCTTTGAATGGATTTCTGACCTTAGTCCCACTTCAAAGATCCTTTCCTTCAACGATGTGCTACCCGCCACCTCGGTTGAAAATTGCACTATGTTCATAAAATTAGTTGCATACTCCGTCAAAGACATAAGCTCTTACATCAAACTAAATAAATCAGTCGTACGCTGAATTTTGAATGTATTTGGGTATAATTGTTTATTAAACAGTTCCTCAAAGCCTTCCCACATCATACCTTGGTCCGTCCCCACTTGGACTACCAACTCCCACCACTGAAGGTCATGATATTCCAACATATACATGGCCAACATCACCTTTAACTCTACCGGTGTTCCCAAGAACTCAAAGATCTTGTTCATTCTATTCAACCATGCTTCTGCCCTCTCTGGCTTTGAATCACCCTTGAAGATGGGTGGATTTAGCTTTTGAAACAGAACCGCATGATCCACATGCCTTGGTACATCCACATTGTTTCTACTTTCCAAGTCTTGGAAAGCTTTCTCTATTCTTTGCACTAGTTTCTTATTCAAATGAGGCTCCGGTGCAACCACATTCTCAGTAGCCTCTTCTTGTTTCTCTCTACGACGCCTACCCGGTGCCATTTCTATAAATATATAACAAACAACCATGAGTCTCACTTCTGTGGACATCATGAAATCACATTTCAAATCACATTACACAACACTATCTCAAAAAGGCTTTCTACAACTTCACATTTTCCACATGTTCCATGTTTCACCATTTTGAAAACTAAACCATTTTCAAAATACCAATTTATTCATATTATAGTTTCACACAAAACCATTTCTCAATTCGGCCTATAAATCATTATACCCTAATGAAATATTCATCCTAGATGGATGTCATTTCTACCATACATTTCATGCTCATCTCATTGGCTACACTCAGGACAATGAGATATCCAATTCATATAAGTGTTTCCAATACACTTATGTACCCAACTCCCAGGTAACTTGAATTTCAAAATAAAAGGGTTAGATACATCCTTTTATGATATACATTCCATGTTCCGATAATCCTACGCCTCGCTAACATCCCGACTCAAGGAATGTAACAGAATGAATGTCTGCACCAAATCCAAGAATCAACTCCAAGGGACCGAACAAACTGATACCACTTGTAACACCCCGCCCCTACCTCATTGTCTTGAAGAGGTGGTGAGGGATACTTGGCCTTAAGCGATGTTCCCAAGTCGTCAAATACTGGCAATAAATGTCGAGGGCATCATGATTAACTTGGGGAATGATTTTCCCTTAAGATAAAACCAACCAAACCATCCACTAACAGCCACTATATGATGCATATCAATTCCATTACCCAACCATGCATTCCCAAAATACAAAAAAGTTGTTCCGCAACACAACTCAAAACCAATACAACAAGACATGTCCGCAAAACATCAGAGTACACTACGGAAACTAAAAAACCGAACACGATAAGCCATGACACCACCACAGCTCCACCCCAAGCTCCATGCTCCAAGCTCCACCAAGGTATCACAATGCTCCACTAGAGGGTAATTGTAACACCCCGAGATTTTATGAAAAATATTATTTTAATTTCATTAATGTCTTATGTTGTATTGTACTCCAAGATTACCTTGCGCTATACGCAATACCGTATTAGCTTGAAGTATACGCAACACTATTCATGGACCGTGTTACACACAATTTTTATAATAGTTATTCTACGAAACATTGAGTATATATATATATATATTAAACGTATAAATGAAATATGGTTGGATTATGTTATAAGAAACAACGAAGGATTCTTTCAAAACACGCAACCCTGACTTGGCTTTCATTAGACGCAATCGTGACCTTCCTCGATAGCGTGTGTTGTACGCAATACCGGGTTTTAATAAACAATGTTATATTATTATAATATTGTCATGAACTAGCCATTATAAATAGTATTATCTAAATTTTGAATTTTATAACATTATTATTCATCTTACACATTTCTAGAACACGGTATAAGAACAAAATAAATTTTTTGGGTAAAATAAGTATTTTTCAAAAAATGCAGTTTTTCTGCCTTTTGATGGCGCACCCACATTAAATCTGGTTTTTGACATGTTTATAAGTTCAATTTGACAAAATAAAATTCTTCTTTGGAATCAAGAAATAAAAATTTACTGTGGATAAAATTTTCATATTATTCTGGTAACTTTCACATTTTAATGAATAGTAAAAACACGCTATATTTTAATTAAAAACAACTTTTTTCATAGTAATATCTTATGTGGTTAAATTATAATAATGAATGGTTTTAAAGTATAAATAGAATATATTTTTAACTTTTAATATAATGTATGTCATTAGAATTGATTTTACCTTGAATTCGTAAGTTAAATCAATTCAATCTTTTGCAATGTTTTAAACAAAAAACCCGTTTTTATTCGACAACGGGATTAATTTTAATTTAATTTCTGAAACTTCTGTGTTTTGAATTTAAAAAAATGGATTCCATATTTAGAATCAGTTGGTCCAAATTATGTTAATAGGATACGTTTTATTTTTTGGAATTATGAATAGTAACTACGGTAAATTTTATTTACCATAGTTAAAGGTAAATCGGGTAATTAAGGGTAAATATAATATTTTAAAATTACACTAACAAATGTAAAAATCCTATTGGATGACTATAAAATGACCCATATCACCTAAGGGTCGGATTAGATTTATTTGATTAAATTTTTTCAATGAAAATAATTTAATTATTATTAAAACCAAAGAATGTGACAACATGTCACTTTCTTAAATCTTATAAGTATAATAATTTTAATCTAGTGATAAACTTCATGAAACTTCGAACATGAATAGTATCCAGAAAGATAATACAATTATCTACATCATAGGAATTTATTTAGAATTTTTAGGGATTAAATATTTATCATTTATTATGACACAAAGATGATGCAGTAATTGTCTTATTAATGAAATATTGACATAATTGATGTTATAAATGCCCAAATAAATGTAATTTGAGACGTTTTATGACTTAAACTAATTTTCTAGGTTACTATGACATGTTATTGTTGATTTAAGAAACTTTTTTAGAACTTATCATTCTGTTATGAATTTCATAAAAATCTTATATCAAATAGTGGCAAAATTGACACAAAATAGTTTTTAAATCAAATATTATATTATTAATTTTTATTTTATTCCTAAAAATCTATGGTTTGGCCAAATGACTTAGATAAGGATATATATATTAATAATAAACAATTTGGGGTTCGTTTGGCATATTATAGTAAGTGTATTAACCATATAGTGTAAGAAAACAAAAAGACACGGTAAAAGTTAAATTATTTAACTTAGAGTTAAATCTAATTTATAAGGTTAACATAATAACCTAAACTTGTCTAAATCCTATTGGTTGATAGGATTGCGACCCATCCCCACTTTACCTTCGAAATAAGAACCTTTGGAACCATTATAAACCGATTTTGACTTTAATATAAAATAATATTTTGAGGTATTCCTAAGGTACCCCTCTCCTCCCTTATAAAAGGGAACCTCCTCCCCCTCCTCCTCACACCAATTTGAGCACTCAAGCTCGGCCAACCCCTGCCATTTTCTCCTCTCCACTTCCCTAGAATAATCCTAGAGGTCCTGGTGTTCTTAAAAGACCAATCTTAGTTCCCTAAGTGGAGGATTCAAAGAAGCTTTCCAAAGAAGAGGTAATATCCATTACCGATCTTTTCAATTTCTTTCTTCTTCAACTTCTTCTTCTTTAGTTGTTTCATGATAAAGTAATAACATCAGTATTACTTAAATACTGATATGTTATTATAAATATGAAACAACCCTAATTCACCTTCTATCCATCCTACGGAAAAATGAAATCACCGCGCGTGCGTACGTACGGAATACCGTCTCCATGCCGTGGTGTAATCTATTTTCCACCACCACCTTAATATGATGGGTATAATGGTGTAATGAGTAACTATTTATGATTATTATAAAGTAATATTGATACTGAAATAATATATATATACTACAATACAATTCCACGATCATAGTAATGATATCATCACTCGTGCGTACGTACGGAATACCGTCTCCACGATGTGATGCGACTCGTTCTACATGATCATAATTACATAGTAATTATATAAATGAATTGAATGAATAAATATGATATATGTTACACTAATACCATTCTGGATATAAGGTATCTATAAACTTAAAAGAAGAATAAGAATTTATTCGGAAAAACACGCATAAGAACAAAAGGCAATAAAGACCCGAGTAACAAGTAACAATGAAATATTACTAACAAGAAGCTAAGAATATGACCATATATGATATCATATCAATATGTATGATTATGGAATAAGTCAATAACATTATTTAAACCATTATACAGGAGCTTCGGACACGTACAAAGCAAATCGGACCAAAGGTAAGGGAAATATCACAATCTCATTTTTATCCGAGATTGTTTATTCGTAAGTGTTTACTGGGGTGTATTTTATCATCCACATCCATGTTTCATCAATATGTAATATTATTTCCATCCACCTACAATTTTTTAAATCCAATTTTACCCTTCGGTGAGTTTTTAGTAAAAGATATGAAAGGAATCTTTTGTCGTTTTTTGTACGTTTTACTTTTTGACTTTTCTGACAAAAGTACGAGAAGAATGTTTTTTTATATTAAATGGCATGAACGGATTTTTACGGTTTTATAAAGCCTTATTTTAATGAATCTTCCTCCAAAATATTTCATTAATATTTTCAATAAAATCTATTTCTTTTAAAATTTCATGACATTTTGTGGAAAGAAATTGATTTTGAAGAAGAAAGGATTTTTTCCTCAAGAATTCATTTCAAGTGTTTTATCAAAATTATTTTCCATCTAAGATAATATAGGGTTCTGTTTCTATCCCTATTATTAAATTGATTTGATTATGTTGTGATGGAATTATTTTTATGAATTCATTTATCTTATATGAATTGTTTTATGATGTCATGATGTTTATGATTCCCATTTTTATTACATGGGTTATGCTTTGATGTATGGTTTATGATTTTGTGGCACACATAAGAATGGTATCATTATGAGATGGGTGGGACCTATATCTCCCTCCAATGCATTGGGTAAAGATTTTATATCTCATGAGATAGACATGGCTGGAATGGGAGGTTATACCGGTTCAGTGAAACAGGACTGAAACGAGGGTTACTCGATTCAGAAAGGGACTTTGTCCACTAAGATAGTCTTGGCAATGAGTCTTGACTAACAAGAAATGATTCTCTATGATTATGTGTGTATGCCACAAAGTTTAATGTTTTATGTTATGATTATTGTGAATACATTTCACTGCCATGAGTTATCCCAGGTTATGAAATTATGATCTCTTTTGCAGGTTAAGATTTCCAAAATTTATGTTCTTATGTATATGATGTGATTTATATTTCTTTTGTTTACCCTTACTGAGCATTTGAGCTCACCCATTTATGTTTTCTTTTCCCCAGGATATAAAGAAAGGTTTTAGGTAAAAAAAAGGAAGATCTTTATGGGAGATCTTTCACCAGGATTAGAAGATTATATTCCGAGTTTCCAAAGACACTAAACTATTACGGTCCTTGTGTGTGTGTTTTTGTAATGTACTAGGTATTCCGCAAATGTAATGTAATGTCCATGTACGTAAAGATACAGGTCTCTACAGTTGGTATCAGAGGAAACGTTTAGTCAACCTTTGGAAACTAGGATGCGAGAACTTTAGTGAGATCCCTAGAGATATTTCTAAGGTATGTCTAGGGATGTCCCTAAGGTTAAGTATACATATAGGTTATAGTGCTAGAATTACGCTAATGATCATAGAATTAAACCTAAGATGTTAGATATTGAAGGTACTCCCCCTTTATTATGTTGTTTTCCCTAGCATGATTTTTTCCTCTAACACTATTCTTTTTGGGTTTTACATGATGGATGGAACCCGAAGAAACCGTGTTGATCAATGCAATGGACAATGCAATGATTGTCCTCCTGAACAAACAAATGTTATGGGATATTGAGTGCAAAATCTTATTGCTATACTTACACAAGCTATGAATCATTCTGGTCTTCCAAATGAGTAGAGAAGGGAACAATATTCTATTGAGTCCTTCATGAGGCAACGTCCACCTTCTTTCAGTGGGTCTTCTGATCCACTTGTTGCTGAACAATGGATCAGTACCTCTGAAAAGATATTTTCAGTTCTTCAATGTTCTGAACATGATAAAGTCATCTTAACAGTGTATCGTTTAGAAGGTGATGCTGATCAATGGTGGAATCTTATTAAGAATACGAGGCAAAGGGATGAAATTGAGTCCATGGAATGGGACGAGTTCAAGAACTTATTTTTCAGTAAGTACTTCCCCCGTATTCTTCGAACAAAGATGGAGAATGAGTTTCTTGATGTAAAGCAAAAGGATGATGAATCTGTTGGTATATACGAAGCGAATTTTACAAGACTTGCAAGGTATGCATCTGGCATTATCATCCAACCTGAAAGTAAAGTTGATCGATTTTTTAGTGGCTTAAAACCAAGTCTTCGAAGGGCATTAGCTATAAGAGACTTCAGTAGCTATGAAGAAATTGTGTGTTGTGCTATCAAGGTAGAAATGGAAGTTGGTGTTACATATCCATCTCATGGTTTTGACAAGAAACGAAAGATGGAGTTCAAGGAGAAATCTCAGAATAATGGTGAAAAGAAGATGAATGTTTCCTTATGCACAAAGTGTGGAAATAAGCATGGTGAAGATTGTCTTAAAGGGACTAGAAAATGTTTTAAGTGTGGAAAAGAAGGTCATCGAGCAGCTGAGTGTCGAAGTATTGGAAAAAGGATTTCTAATGATGTGACTAAAGAAAACACTGCAGAGAATGCACCACCAACACTTCAATGCTTCAAGTGCAAGGAAATGGGGAATTATGCTAATAAATGCCCTAATCCAAGGGTTAGTGATGATCAACATGAGCAACCACTGAAGGCAGAGGACAAAGGGAAGTCACATGCGATCACTATTGGCAATGTTGAATATGACAACGATGTGGTGGAATGATTAAGTGTTTATGTAATGGGATTCCAAAATAATGTGGTATCATAAAGTATTGGAATATTTATGTATTGGTCTATTGTGGTTTTCAATAATTTTATGGTACCAGTAACCATGGAAAGTGATTGAGATATTTTTGGAAAAATAATGATATGCGCATAATGAAGGGAAAACGAGAAAATGAAATGTTTAACAGTATTCATGAGCTCATGATTGATATAAGGACTAAGTGATATCACGGTTTGAGTATATAGAATTTTGAGGATTTTGGTATGTGGAAGGTGTTAACTTTTAACTGCATTCATGTTTTCACTAAGGTATTCAAGAGAATACATGATTAAGGACATTGAATGTTTGGAATGTGACCAACAAAACATATATTATGATATATGGGGATCATCTATGGTATTAAATCTCTGGTAATCGTTTTCACTATGTTATGAGAGTGGAATGGATTATGTTGGACATAAGTTAGTATTGTTTAAGGATAGAAATTTTTTTCGATATTATTGATGGGATGTTATATTATAGTTTTAGAAAAAGGAAAACCTGCAGGACGGGCGACAGCCCATCGCTTCGGACAAGGCTGTGGGAATCGAACCCACAACCGAAGTGCGACTGGCCTTTATCGCCTACCACTGGCCTACAGGAAGTCCCTGTTTAGTATAAACTAGTTTTATTATATTAAGCAGTATGATATATGAAGTATAAGTCCATTTTAGGAACAATATATGATTAATCTCACTATAGATTGACTTATGTATATAATTTTTGCTAACCTTTTGTTTGAGACAGATGGAATGACCCGTCATTCTATCACATGATCTGCTAACACTTCACGAATAACAAATTCAACTTCATTTATTTAAGAGATGAAGTGTAAATTGTTCTAGGCACGAACAACAGTGAGATTATACCAAAATAAAGTAAGTATTTATTCTAATTCAAATTTTCAACTTTAGGGAAATGATCTTGAAAACCAAAAATGTTGTCCTAGTGCCCTTATATCCGATGAATCAGATGGTACCCTAGATCATCACAAATTTATGGCTTTATGATTGCTAGCTTTTCCATAGCCATGTTCTCTACCACTCTCCATCAGAACATGATGGTTAGATTTCTCTTCCATATCCATATTTTCACCTATGTGGAAACCCAGTGATTAGTTTATTCGGGTAACCGTTACGTTTCATACTTTTTTTTAAAGATAAGTTTTGGTATTCCTTTTTAAGATGTGGGTTTCTATCAATGAAACTTTCAAATAGTAAACCATTTATAACCCCGACGAATTTCGAGGGTGAAATTCATTTTAAGGGGGGTAGAATGTAATACCCCGAGATTTTATGAAAAATATTATTTTAATTTCATTAATGTCTTGTGTTTTATTCTACTCCAAGATTACCTTGCGCTATACGCAACATCGTATTATCTTGAAGTATACGCAACACTATTCATGGATCGTGTTACACACAATTTTTATAATAGTTATTCTACGCAACATTGAGTATATATATATATATATATTAAACGTATAAATGAAATATGGTTGGATTCTGTTATACGAAACAACGAAGGATTCTTTCACAACATGAAACCCTGACTTGGCTTGCATTACACGCAATCGCGACCTTCCTCGATAGCGTGTGTTGTACGCAATACCGGGTTTTAATAAACAATGTTATATTATTATAATATTGTCATGAACTAGCTGTTATAAATATTATTAACTAAATTTTGAATTTTATAACATTATTATTCATCTTAAACATTTCTAGAACATGGTATAAGAATAAAATAAATTTTTCGGCTAAAATAAGTATTTTTCAAAAAATGCAGTTTTTCCGCCTTTTAATGGCGCACCCACTTTAAATCTGGTTTTTGATATGTTTATAAGTTCAATTTGACCAAATAAAATTCTTCTTTGGAATCAAGAAATAAAAATTTACCTTGGATAAAATTTTCATATTATTCTGGTAACTTTCACATTTTAATGAATAGTAAAAACACGCTATATTTTAATTAAAAACAAATTTTTTCATCGTAATATCTTATGTGGTTAAATTATCATATTGAATGGTTCTAAAGTATAAATAGAATATATTTATACCATTTAATATAATTTATGTTATTACCATTGATTTTACCTTGAATTCGTAAGTTAAATCAATTCAATCTTTTGCAATGTTTTAAACAAAAAACCCGTTTTTATTCGACAACGGGATTAATTTTAATTTAATTTCTGAAACTTCTGTGATTTGAATTTAAAAAAATGGATTCCATATTTGGAATCAGTGGTTCCAAATTATGTTAATAGGATACTTTTTATTTTTGGGAATTATGAATAGTAACTACGGTAAATTTTATTTACCATAGTTAAAGGTAAATCGGGTAATTAAGGGTAAATATAATATTTTAAAATTACCCTAAAAAATGTCAAAATCCTATTGGATGACTAAAAATGACCCATATCACCTAAGGGTCGGATTAGATTAATTTGATTAAATTTTTTCAATGAAAATAATTTAATTATTATTAAAACCAAAGAATGTGACAACATGCCACTTTCTTAAATCTTATAAGTATAATAATTTTAATCTGGTGATAAATATAATGAAACTTCGAACATGAATAGTCTCCAGAAATAAAATACAATTATCTACATCATAGGAATTTATTTATAATTTTTAGGGATTAAATAATTATCATTTATTATGACACAAAGATGATGCAGTAATTGTCTTATTAATGAAATATTGACATAATTGATGTTATAAATGCCCAAATAAATGTTATTTGAGACTTTTTATGACTTACACTAATTTTCTAGGTTAATATGACATGTTATTGTTGATTTAAGTAACTTGTTTCGAACTTATCATTCTGTTATGAATTTCATAAAAATCATATATCAAATAGTGGCAAAATTGACACAAAATAGTTTTTAAATCAAATATTATATTATTAATTGTAATTTTATTCCTAAAAATCGAAGGTTTGGCCAAATGACTTAGATAAGGATATATATATTAATAATAAACAATTTGGGGTTCGTTTGGCATGTTATAGTAAGTGTATTAACCATATAGTGTAAGAAAACAAAAAGACACGGTAAAAGTTAAATTATTTAACTTAGAGTTAAATCTAATTGATAAAGTTTAAATAATAACCTAAACTTGTCTAAATCCTATTGGTTGATATGATTTCGACCCATCCCCACTTTACCTTCTAAATAAGACCCTTTGGAACCATTATAAACCGATTTTGACTTTAATATAAAATAATATTTTGAGGTATTCCTAAGGTAGCACTCTCCTCCCTTATAAAAGGGCACCTACTCCCCCTCCTCCTCACACCAATTTGAGCACTCAAGCTCGGAAAACCCCTGCCATTTTCTCCTCTCCACTTCCCTAGAATAATCCTAGAGGTACTGGTCTTCTTAAAAGACCAATCATAGTTCCCTATGTGGAGGATTCAAAGAAGCTTTCCAAAGAAGAGGTAATATCCATTAACGATCTTTTCAATTTCTTTCTTCTTCAACTTCTTATTCTTTAGTTGTTTCATGATAAAGTAATAACATCAGTATTAAATACATTCTGATATGTTATTATAAATATGAAACAACCCTAATTCACCTTCTATCCATCCTACGGAAAAATGAAATCACCGCGCGTGCGTACGTACAGAATACCGTCTCCACGCCGTGGTGTAATCTATTTTCCACCACCACCTTACAAGGATGGGTATAATGGTGTAATGAGTAACTATTTATGATTATTATAAAGTAATATTGATACTGAAATAATATATATATACTACAATACAATTCCACGATCATAGGAACGATATCATCACTCGTGCGTACGTACGGAATACCGTCTCCACGATGTGATGCGAGTCGTTCTACATGATCATCATTACATAGTAATTATATAAATGAATTGAATGAATAAATATGATATATGTTACACTAATACCATTCTGGATATAAGGTATCTATAACCTTAAAATAAGAATAAGAATTTATTCGGCAAAACACGCATAAGAACAAAAGGCAATAAAGACCCGAGTAACAAGTAACAATGAAATATTACTAACAAGAAACTAAGAATATGACCATATATGATATCATATCAATATGTATGATTCTGGAATAAGTCAATAACATTATTTAAACCATTATACAGGAGCTTCGGACACGTACAAAGCAAATCGGACCAAAGGTAAGGGAAATATCACAAGCTCATTTTTATCTGAGATTGTTTATTCGTAAGTATTTACTGGGGTGTATTTTATCATCCACATACATGTTTCATCAATATGTAATATTATTTCCATCCACCTAAAATTGTTTAAATACAATTTTACCCTTCAGTGAGTTTTTAGTAAAAGATATGAAAGGAATCTTTTGTCGTTTTTTGTACGAGGTACTTTTTGACTTTTCTGACAAAAGTACGAGAAGAATGTTTTTTATCTTAAATGGCACGAACGGATTTTTATGGTTTTATAAAGCCTTATTTTCATGAAGCTTCCTCCAAAATATTTCATGAATATTTTCAATAAAATCTCTTTCTTTTAAAACTACATGACATTTTGTGGAATGAAATTGATTTTGAAGAAGAAAGGATATTTTCCTCAAGAATTCATTTCAAGTGTTTTATCAAAATTATTTTCCATATAAGATAATATAGGGTTCTGTTTCTATCCCTATTATTACATTGATTTGATTATGTTGTGATGGAATTATTTTTATGAATTCATTTATCTTATATGAGTTGTTTTATGATGTCATGATGTTTACGATTCCCATTTTTATTACATGGGTTGTGCTATGATGTATGGTTTATGATTTTGTGGCACACATAAGAATTGTATCATTATGAGATGGGTGGGACCTATATCTACCCTACAATGCATTGAGTAAAGATTTTATATCTCATGAGATAGACATGGCTGGAATGGTAGGTTATACCGGTTCAGTGAAACAGGACTGAAACGAGGGTTACTCGATTCAGAAAGGGACTTTGTCCACTAAGATAGTCTTGGAAATGAGTCTTGACTAACAAGAAATTATTCTCTATGATTATGTGTGTATGCCACAACGTTTAATGTTTTAAGTTATGATTATTGTGAATACATTTCACTGCCATGAGTTATCCCAGGTTATGAAATTATGATCTCTTTTGCAGGTTAAGATTTCCAAAAGTTATGTTCTTATGTATATGATGTGATTTATATTTCTTTTGTTTACCCTTACTGAGCATTTGAGCTCACCCTTTTATGTTTTTTCCCCAGGATATAAAGAAAAGTTTTAGGTAAAAAAAAGGGAAGATCTTTATGGGAGATCTTTCACCAGGATTAGAAGATTATATTCCGAGCTTCCAAAGACACTAAACTATTACGGCCCTTGTGTGTGTGTTTTTGTAATGTACTAAGTATTCCGCAAATGTAATGTAATGTCCATGTACATCAAGATACGGGTCTCTACAGTTGGTATCAGAGGAAAGGTTTAGTCAACCTTTGGAAACTAGGATGCGAGAACTTTAGTGAGATCCCTAGAGATATTTCTAAGGTATGTCTAGGGATTTCCCTAAGGTTAAGTATACATATAGGTTATAGGACTAGAATTACGCTAACGATCATAGAATTAAACCTAAGATGTTACATATTGAAGGTACTCCCCCTTTATTATGTTGTTTTCCCTAGCATGATTTTTGCCTCTCACACTATTCTTTTTGGGTTTTAGATGATGGCTGGAACACGAAGGAACCGTGTTGATCAATGCAATGGACAATGCAATGATTGTCCTCCTGAACAAACAAATGTTATGGGAGATGGAGTGCAAAATCTTATTGCTATACTTACACAAGCTATGAATCATTCTGGACTTCCAAATGAGCAGAGAAGGGAACAATATTCTATTGAGTCCTTCATGAGGCAACGTCCACCTTCTTTCAGTGGGTCTTCTGATCCACTTGTTGCTGAACAATGGATCAGTACCACTGAAAATATATTTTCAGTTCTTCAATGTTCTGAACATGATAAAGTCATCTTAGCAGTGTATCGTTTGGAAGGTGATGCTGATCAATGGTGGAATCTTATTAAGAATACGAGGCAAAGGGATGAAATTGAGTCCATGGAATGGGACGAGTTCAAGAACTTATTTTTCAGTAAGTACTTCCCCCGTATTCTTCGAACAAAGATGGAGAATGAGTTTCTTGAACTAAAGCAAAAGGATGATGAATCTGTTGGTATATACGAAGCGAATTTTACAAGACTTGCAAGGTATGCATCTGGCATTATCATCCAACCTGAAAGTAAAGTTGATCGATTTTTCAGTGGCTTAAAACCAATTCTTCGAAGGGCATTAGCTATAAGAGACTTCAGTAGCTATGAAGAAATTGTGCGTTGTGCTATAAAGGTAGAAATGGAAGTTGGTGTTACATATCCATCTCATGGTTTTGACAAGAAACGAAAGATGGAGTTCAAGGAGAAATCTCAGAATAATGGTGAAAAGAAGATGAATGTTTCCTTATGCACAAAGTGTGGAAAGAAGCATGGTGGAGATTGTCTTAAAGGGACTAGAAAATGTTTTAAGTGTGGAAAAGAAGGTCATCGAGCAGCTGAGTGTCAAAGTAATGGAAAAAGGGTTTCTAATGATGTGAATAAAGCAAACACTGCAGGGAATGCACCACCAACACTTCAATGCTTCTAGTGCAAGGAAATGGGGCATTATGCTAATAAATGCCCTAATCCAAGGGTTAGTGATGATCAACATGAGAAACCACTGAAGGCAAAGGACAAAGGGAAGTCACATGCGATCACTATTGGCAATGTTGAATATGACAACAATGTGGTGGAATGATTAAGTGTTTATGTAATGGGATTCCAAAATAATGTGGTATCATAATGTATTGGAATATTTATGTATTGGTCTATTGTGGTTTTCAATAATTTTATGGTACCAGTAACCATGGAATGTGATTGAGATATTTTTGGAAAAAGAATGATATGCGCATAATGAAGGGAAAACAAGAAAATGAAATGTTTAACAGTATTCATGAGCTCATGATTGATATAAGGACTAAGTGATATCATGGTTTGAGTATATAGAATTTTGAGGATTTTGGTATGTGGAAGGTGTTAACTTTTAACTGCATTCATGTTTTCACTAAGGTTTTCAAGAGAATACATGATTAAGGACTTTGAATGTTTGGAATGTGACCAACAAAACATATCTTATGATATATGGGGATCAGCGATGGTATTAAATCTCTGGTAATCGTTTTCACTATGTTATGAGAGTGGAATGGATTATGTTGGACATATGTTAGTATTGTTTAAGGATAGAATTTTTTTTCGATATTATTGATGTGATGTTATATTATAGTTTTAGAAAAAGGACAACCTGCAGGATGGGCGACAGCCCATCGCTTCGGACAAGGCTGTGGGAATCGAACCCACAACCGAAGTGCGACTGGCCTTTATCACCTACCACTGGCCTACAGGAAGTCCCTGTTTAGTAGAAACTAGTTTTATTATATTAAGCAGTATGATATATGAAGTATAAGTCCATTTTAGGAACAATATATGATTAATATCACTATAGATCGACTTATGTATATAATTTTTGCTAACCTTTTGTTTGAGACAGATGGAATGACTCGTCATTCTATCACATGATCTGCTAACACTTCACGAATAACAAATTCAACTTCATTTATTTAAGAGATGAGGTGAAAATTGTTCAAGGCACGAACAACAGTGAGATTGTACCAAAATAAAGTAAGTATTAATTCTAATTCAAATTTTCAACTTTAGGGAAATGATCTTGAAAACCAAAAATGTTGTCCTAGTGCCCTTATATCCGATGAATCAGATGGTACCCTAGATCATCACAAATTTATGGCTTTGTGATTGCTAGCTTTTCCATAGCCATGTTCTCTACCACTCTCCATCAGAACATGATGGTTAGATTTCTCTTCCATATACATATTTTCACCTATGTGGAAACCCAGTGATTAGTTTATTTGGGTAACCGTTACGTTTCATACTTTTGTTTTTAAAGATAAGTTTTGGTATTCCTTTTTACGATGTGGGTTTCTATCAAAGAAACTTTCAAATAGTAAACCATTTATAACCCCGATGAATTTCGAGGGCGAAATTCATTTTAAGGGGGCTAGAATGTAACACCCCGAGATTTTATGAAAAATATTATTTTAATTTCATTAATGTCTTGTGTTGTATTCTACTCCAAGATTACCTTGCGCTATACGCAACACCGTATTAGCTTGAAGTATACGCAACACTATTCATGGACCGTGTGACACACAATTTTTATAATAGTTATTCTACGCAACATTGAGTATATATATATATATTAAACGTATAAATGAAATATGGTTGGATTATGTTATACGAAACAATTAAGGATTCATTCACAACACGCAACCCTGACTTGGCTTGCATTACACGCAATCGCGACCTTCCTCGATAGCGTGTGTTGTACGCAATACCGGGTTTTAATAAACAATGTTATATTATTATAATATTGTCATGAACTAGCCGTTATAAATATTATTAACTAAATTTTGAATTTTATAACATTATTATTCATCTTACACATTTCTAGAACATGGTATAAGAACAAAATAAATTTTTCGGGTAAAATAAGTATTTTTCAAAAAATGCAGTTTTTCCGCCTTTTGATGGCGCACCCACTTTAAATATGGTTTTTGACATGTTTATAAGTTCAATTTGAAAAAATAAAATTATTCTTTGGAATCATGAAATAAAAATTTAATTTGGATAAAATTTTCATATTATTCTGGTAACTTTCACATTTTAATGAATAGTAAAAACATGCTATATTTTAATTAAAAACAACTTTTTTCATCGTAATATCTTATGTGGTTAAATTATAATATTGAATGGTTTTAAAGTATAAATAGAATATATTTTTACCATTTAATATAATTTATGTCATTAGCATTGATTTTACCTTGAATTCGTAAGTTAAATCAATTCAATCTTTTGCAATGTTTTAAACAAAAAACTCGGTTTTATTCGACAACGGGATTAATTTTAATTTAATTTCTGAAACTTCTATGTTTTGAATTTAAAAAAATGGATTCCATATTTGTAATCAGTGGTTCCAAATTATGTTAATAGGATACTTTTTATTTTTGGGAATTATGAATAGTAACTACGGTAAATTTTATTTACCATAGTTAAAGGTAAATCAGGTAATTAAGGGTAAATATAATATTTTAAAATTACCCTAAAAAATGTCAAAATCCTATTGGATGACTAGAAAATGACCCATATCACCTAAGGGTCGGATGAGATTAATTTGATTAAATTTTTTCAATGAAAATAATTTAATTATTATTAAAACCAAAGAATTTGACAACATGTCACTTTCTTAAATCTTATAAGTATAATAATTTTAATCTAGTGATAAACTTCATGAAACATCGAACATGAATAGTCTCCAGAAAGAAAATACAATTATCTATATCATAGGAATTTATTTAGAATTTTTAGGGATTAAATAATTATCATTTATTATGACACAAAGATGATGCAGTAATTGTCTTATTAATGAAATATTGACATAATTGATGTTATAAATGACCAAATAAATGTAATTTGAGACTTTTTATGACTTAAACTAATTTTATAGGTTACTATAACATTTTATTGTTTATTTAAGTAACTTTTTTCGAACTTAGCATTCTGTTATGAATTTCATAAAAATCATATATCAAATAGTGGCAAAATTGACACAAAATAGTTTTTAAATCAAATATTATATTATTAATTGTTATTTTATTCCTAAAAATCTAATGTTTGGCCAAATGACTTAGATAAGGATATATATATTAATAATAAACAATTTGGGGTTCGTTTGGCATGTTATAGTAAGTGTATTAACCATATAGTGTAAGAAAACAAAAAGACACGGTAAAAGTTAAATTATTTAACTTATAGTTAAATCTAATTGATAAGGTTAAAATAATAACCTAAACTTGTCTAAATCCTATTGGTTGATGGGATTTCGACCCATCCCCACTTTACCTTCGAAATAAGACCCTTTGGAACCATTATAATCCGATTTTGACTTTAATATAAAATAATATTTTGAGGTATTCCTAAGGTACCCCTCTCCTCCCTTATAAAAGGGCACCTCCTCCCCCTCCTCCTCACACCAATTTGAGCAATCAAGATCGGCCAACCCCTGCCATTTTCTCATCTCCACTTCCCTAGAATAATCCTAGAGGTCTTGGTTTTCTTAAAAGACCAATCTTAGTTCCCTAAGTGGAGGATTCAAAGAAGCTTCCCAAAGAAGAGGTAATATCCATTACCGATCTTTTCAATTTCTTTCTTCTTCAACTTCTTCTTCTTTATTTTTTTCATGATAAAGTAATAAAATCAGTATTACTTACATACTGATATTTTATTATAAATATGAAACAACCCTAATTCACCTCTTATCCATCCTACGGAAAAATGAAATCACCGCGCGTGCGTACGTACGGAATACCGTCTCCACGCCGTGGTGTAATCTATTTTCCACCACCACCATACTAGGATGGGTATAATGGTGTAATGAGTAACTATTTATGATTATTATAAAGTAATATTGATACTGAAATAATATATATATTCTCCAATACAATTCCACGATCATAGGAACGATATCATCACTCGTGCGTACGTACGGAATACCGTCTCCACGATGTGATGCGACTCGTTCTACATGATCATCATTACATAGTAATTATATAAATGAATTGAATGAATAAATATGATATATGTTACACTAATACCATTCTGTATATAAGGTATCTATAACCTTAAAATAAGAATAACAATTTATTCGGCAAAACACGCATAAGAACAAAAGGCAATAAAGACCCGAGTAACAAGTAACAATGAAATATTACTAACATGAAGCTAAGAATATGACCATATATGATATCATATCAATATTTATGATTCTGGAATAAGTCAATAACATTATTTAAACCATTATACAGGAGCTTCGGACACGTACAAATCAAATCGGACCAAAGGTAAGGGAAATATCACAATCTCATTTTTATCCGAGATTGTTTATTCGTAAGTATTTACTAGGGTGTATTTTATCATCCACATCCATGTTTCATAAATATGTAATATTATTTCCATCCACCTACAATTGTTTAAATCCAATTTTACCCTTCGGTGAGTTTTTAGTAAAAAATATGAAAGGAATCTTTTGTCGTTTTTTGTACGAGGTACTTTTTGACTTTTCTGACAAAAGTACGAGAAGAATTTTTTTTTATCTAAATGGCACGAATGGATTTTTACGGTTTTATAAAGCCTTATTTTCATGAAGCTTCCTCCAAAATATTTCATGAATATTTTCAATAAAATCTCTTTCTTTTAAAATTGCATGACATTTTGTGGAAAGAAATTGATTTTGAAGAAGAAAGGATATTTTCCTCAAGAATTCATTTCAAGTGTTTTATCAAAATTATTTTCCATTTAAGATAATATAGGGTTCTGTTTCTATCCCTATTATTACATTGATTTGATTATGTTGTGATGGAATTATTTTTATGAATTCATTTGTCTTATATTAATTGTTTTATGATGTCATGATGTTTATGATTCCCATTTTTATTACATGGGTTATGCTATGATGTATGGTTTATGATTTTGTGGCACACATAAGAATGGTATCATTATGAGATGGGTGGGACCTATATCCCCCTCCAATGCATTGGGTAAAGATTTTATATCTCATGAGATAGACATGGCTGGAATGGTAAGTTATACCGGTTCAGTGAAACAGGACGGAAACGAGGGTTACTCGATTCAGAAAGGGACTTTGTCCACTAAGATAGTCTTGGCAATGAGTCTTGAATAACAAGAAATGATTCTCTATGATTATGTGTGTATGCCACAAAGTTTAATGTTTTAAGTTATGATTATTGTGAATACATTTCACTGCCATGAGTTATCCCAGGTTATGAAATTATGATCTCTTTTTCAGGTTAAGATTTCCAAAAGTTATGTTCTTATGTATATGATGTGATTTATATTTCTTTTGTTTACCCTTACTGAGCATTTGAGCTCACCCTTTTATGTTTTCTTTTCCCCAGGATATAAAGAAAGGTTTTAGGTAAAAAAAAGGGAAGATCTTTATGGGAGATCTTTCACCAGGATTAGAAGATTATATTACGAGTTTCCAAAGACACTAAACTATTATGGTCCTTGTGTGTGTGTTTTTGTAATGTACTAAGTATTCCGAAAATGTAATGTAATGTCCATGTACATCAAGATACGGGTCTCTACAGTAATGCCTTACCTTTTACCACGTCACGGTACATGACATCTGAAAAGACACCATAGTTCCAAAGTAGGGGTGAGTACTAAAACTCAGTAGGATTTCCCCAAATGACATCCCTACAAATTCCACAAGGATAAAACCATTAGCACAATTATATAAAATATTTTATATAAGATAATAACAAGTACAGCCATTACCATAAGCCAACCATGCTCTTACCAATCCATCACAGTCAAACCAAACAACCAAGGGAAATACATCCAAACAAGCCACAATCATCCAAAAATTTAAACATTATAACAATAATTCCACCTTACAAAGAAATGCAAAACAACCAACCAAAATGGTGGGACTTCCGCCCAACCCATTCACCCATTCACACCCAAACAATCAAAACGTTGGGACTTCCACCCAACCCATTCACCCATTCAAAACTAGCAGTACATCCCGACCACTACTCCTATGGTGGTTCTTCCGACCACTATCCCTCCCCTTTTTATAGTGAGACTTCCCACCCAATTCCATCCAATATTTCAATCAAACCAAACCAATGAAAAACCCACCAAGGTCACACCAACATGAAATAAACCCATTTCATTGCATATCAATCCACTTCAATAAATCACCCATTTCTTAAAAACCATTTTCCATGCCAGAACACATTTCAATAAAACAAACCTTTAATTGAAAACCATTTCCATCAAATTATTTTCATCCCATTTTAAAGTTTTCATTTTAAAATTCACAAGAATATCATTTCACCATAAAACATCCTTTTTCCATAAATCCCCAAAACATCACCCAAGGGATTTCCAATCAACGTCGCATAAAAATTCACAATTAATTTTCAACACAATAATTAATTTTAACAAATAACCACTATTTCTAACCAAGTGTATTCAAGAGAGAAGCCACCTACCTTTAGGGTTCTCAAGAAATCAACCCACAAGCCACCGCAGCTGAAATCTGGCGAACGCACCACCGAAACCTCTCTAGATCCCTTTTACCTAACATCCACAATCATTAATATTAACATCCAAGGAAACCAAAACCCTAGATCTACACACAACAAGTGTAGATCTAGAATACAAATAAAGGGAGGGATGTAGATCTAGAGGAAAACACAATAGAAACAAGAGGAGTGACTTACTCGGGAGAAACCACCTTCAAACTGCCTTGAATCCCCTTTGAAACGCTTCCAAATAAAGTGGGAGAGCCCCTCCAACCCCTGAGAACCCGAAATCCCGAGTGCGGCTTTAGTGGTAGGAAGATTGAATTGAAATAGGTTTAGCTCGATGGAGCCCGGAACTTATAACCATATTTTTAATTGGATGCACAGTTAGCCCACACGGTTTGGAAAACAGTGCGCTAACCGTGCGCACAGTACTACCTCGGGAGAAAGGGTCTCCATGGTTTCCTCGCACGGTTTGGAAAACTGTGCACTGGCAATGTGAAGCCTACTGTCTTCCTTGCACGGTTTCCTGGAGAATACACAAGGATTCCACTAACCGTGCTCAAACTGTGAACCCCTTTAAAAGCCACCAAATTCATCCAAACCCATTCCAAACTCTCCCAACCACTTACCAACTCATCCCAAGCAATTTAAACACATAAAAAATCATTAATAAAGGCCACATACTTCAAACTAGGGGAACTACAGTAATACTTATAAATGTTGATGAAATCAACATTAGATGCTCAGATGACATCCAATGTTGGAGGCTCTCATTTTTAATGAAGTGAGAATTTAGAATGCCATTAATTAGTGGATTTAAATTTTTCATTTCGTTTTAGGTGATTATTATAAATGCTGATAAATAATTATCCCAAAACCAATATAAAAATTTTGTGACAAAATTATATTAAATGGATGACTAAAAACCAATATCAACTCTTATGGAAACCTAGTTGGAAATGTTGAATGATGATGAAGGTGAGAAAATGGATTTTTAACTCTATTGAAAAATTATCATCATCCTTCTATAATTGATATATGATCCTATGAAATTTTTTCACATGTTAAAATGAATGATATTGGTGTTTTTTCAAGGAAATTCACATGAAATCATTATGGAAAACACCTCAATATATCAACCAAACAGTGGAATATGGGTTATTGTATTGAAAAAAATAGTAATAATTGGTGGGAAGAACATTTTTTTATTGGGTAAGAATGGATGATTTCCTATAATCTACCTCAGCTGGTGTGCTCTATAATATTTGATCTTCTATATCATGGAAAATTAATAAAAAGGAAAACATATCCTGAAGTACTAAGATGTGGAATATGTAACGAAAACTCAAGATGAAACTGAGTTCATGTAGATGAAAAAATATCTTAAATATAATTTCATTAATGTGGTATATTTGATTATGATTATTTTTTATAGAAATATATCCTGAAAATTTGGAAAAAAATCCACCAACCACATTAGTATGAAACACCTAAAAATAAAGGCATATTTCCAAATGTATAGGGTGGGGAATTAATTTTTTATGATAAAAAATATACAAAACTGATATGTAGTTGTGGGCATCATAAATAAATATTTATAAAAAATAAATTTAGGATTTAATTTGTTAGATCATGGGGTTTAAATGATTCAATAATTATATATTGACTCAAATATTAGGCATCCAATTTCCTATATGAATTTCTTTATGAGATAGTTATGTTATCTTCCCATAGCTTATTTTAGGTTTTATAACTTTCCATTGTGTATATTTATGAATGTTGAAAGTGTTTTAACTGGTAAAGGAAGAGAAGGTATTTTAGATAAAGGGTGTAGTTTACCACTCATCCATATAGAGGTGTAGTGACCTATTTGATAATTCTGGGAAAAAGGCATGTGATGGAGGTCTGCTTCTTAAAAATAGTTAATGTATTATCATATGATAATTGTTTCAATTATTTTATTCTATCATATCTATAATTTTAAAACAAGATAATGGAGTTTGTAATCAATGAATCAATGGAAAATCATTTAATGAAAAGGATAATAATGCTCTTCAATTTTTTGGGTGAAATAACATAAGTAAATAAATTTTTTATTGTCAATATACCCAATGTGGGTGATTATTGAAAAACTCTTTTTGGGAAATATTTGGTTTATCTGAAATTATAAAGAAGAGTGATAAAGTTAATATTTGATAACTACTATAGATTTATACCCTCCCATGAATTAGTTTAATCTGATGAAGACTTCATGCCATAGATCCTGACCCACTCTGTAGAATGTGTTGACATTGAGAAGAATGAATTGTAGTTCAATGCACTACACTATAGCGGAGATGATGGAGTGTAAAACCAAATCGATAGAATTCCATTTTTTCCATGACTATTTTGATATTATAATCCAATAAATTCAATGATATACACAGTCTCAATCAAGTCTTTCACCCAAGTCTCGTACACATAATCCGGTGTCCCATAAATATTCTTTTTCACTAAGAGGGTCTCTATTGGGGTACATTTGTGCACCGAAAAATACCAGAACAAGTGAGTGTTAGGGATATACATTGAATAAGAGAATCTTTGAGGGGAATTGCATAACGTCTCATGTGTTGTCTGACACATGGGAATGTAAGAGAGAACCATAGAAAATATTACATAAATGAGCCACTAAGAGACATAGTTTGTTATGAATCACTCTAATTCTCGAGGAATTTTTTATGTCGTATTTGGTGTGTTATTCCACATTATAGTCTAACAAACCATACTGTAATTTCATTTCAAAAGGATTTATGATGAGTATTAGTTCCACTAGAAAATTTGAGGTGACCACATCGTGGATAGATGGCTATTCCACCGTCCTTTGGGAAAATCTGACACATGCTCCACAACTACACAGTTAATTATATAAGGTACTATATTATTATAATAAAGGGTAATAATGATGTCTTTTCATGATGTAGACAAGAAATAGTAGAAACTTTTTTATGTAGAGTTAGTGTTGTGACACATTATAAATATATAATCTGTAAGTTTCTCAGTGAGTTAAAAGTAGTTAAAGAGGATGTTTGAAGATCATAGAATTGTTAAATGGGAAACGTTTTTTATATGGCCATCTGTTGGTACCCACACCATTGTATTTTAGGCATAACCATTGTGAGAGATTATGAAATTAAGGATTAACCATAATATAGGTAATCAATCCATTATATATGAAAAAAAAGTAAAATGTCAAGATATAGAGGCCATGATCATACCGCATCCAGGAAAGATTCATCTAGATAATTAAATATGGAGTTACATTATGGTTATCATGATTTCTAATTTATATTTATTGGAATATAATAGTACCTTTAATCATATGGGTAAAATTATAAAATACATGAAATATGATATTCCATCATAATAGTTGCATTTAATTTTAAAATAAATGAGATGTTTTAAAAGGATAATGAGGATTAGGAGGAGATCCCATGGTTCTTGTTCAAATATGGAATAAAATTAATAATAAGTACTTTTTAAGAGAATCATAACATTGTAAAATCATTAGAGGGTGTGGAAGAGACACTATATATTCATTGTAATATAAAAATCATTATTTTTTCAAGATGATCATGGAGGTTATAAAGGAAAAAAAATCATCTATTAATCAAGGGGATGTGAGATTTCTCATCTTGTATGAACTGTGATTTTGTTAGGTCGTTGAGACTACTCTATTTTGTAAAAAAAGTAAGAATTATGGTATAATATTTTGGATCATTAACTCATCATTGATTGAATTATCCTTGGACTAACCGAGTTACTATGAACCAAGTAAAATTATATGTGTTCAATTTATTAATTTAATATAATTTCTAGAGAATGTTATGTAAATAATTGTAGTGTTGCACACAATGAGAGTATAAGACTATGATCCTAGAATTAATGGTGAAAATGTTTTCTACCCTATTTTAACCCCCTATTAGTGTAATTTCTATGGGAATATGACATCAATATGTTAAATAAATGTCGAGATGACATTATTATTAAATTATAAATCCCAATAATAAATATATAATTTATAAATTATGTCATAAATCATGAATAATATATTTAGATCTTTAATTGGTTGAAATTTTAGTATAAGTGAATAATATCCATGTTTCTGATGGATTTTCAATTTCAATCATTATGATTATATTTATATAAATGTTATTAATGATAATGTATCTAATTATACTAATTTGAATTGGATACCTGATTTCTATCATAATTTCATTTGATCTATATAGGCATAGAAGCAGGATAAAAATTAAAAAAAGAAAAGTATATATGTACATATGTAAAGGGGAATGAGTAACTACATTGATTATTTAATGATATTATTGTTATTTACATAGATAATTAGTTATTAATTTTGAATTTTGGTTTTATGTTTTGACTAATGATATAAAATTCAATTAATTATCTTTTTTCAGGAATTGATTTTCATTTTCAATTAAGATCATTATTTATTCTATATATATGACTAAAATATTTTATGAAATCAAGAATATAGTGAATGGTTTATTTATTCTAAAAATGTATAATCTAATCAATAACATACATGGAAAGTGGGTTAATGTAGTTTTTTTACAATTCTTTTCATTAGAAATATCAGCATGTGAATATAATATTACAAAGTCGTTCAATTAATATATATATATAAGGACTATTGGAATCAGCTAATAATTAATCAGATGATGAAAAATTTTATTGTTTATAAATAAAATTTCCTAACCCGTCATTAATATAAAATGGTAGGAATGATAATAGACTACTAGTTATTATACATTATAAAATATATGGACTAGTGATTATAAATGAGGGTGCTGGGTATTTTTTTTAAAAAAATGATAATTATTTCATTAGTATAGTTACATTATTCTTATGTGATATGTGTTTTGAACATTTTTTAATTTATATGAGTTTAAAAATGATTTTTATTATCATATATGAAATGGATTTTAAATACATCAATTTTTCAGGGTAGTGAATACAACATACATGAATGAAATGATTTTTTAAAGGAATATGAAATTAATTCACTACTAAATACTCTATAAACCAAAAAAATTAAAATAATGTCCTAGAAAATGAATTAAAACATTTTAGATATAGTTTGATCAATAAATAGTTAAGGTGATCTTCTTATATATTTATACAGATAAACATTAGAAGATGTTTTTATAAAAAACCAAAATCTATATATGATAACCATACAAAAACCAAAATTGATATGTATTAGTATGCATCTAAAATTTTTACAAGAAATATTATAGGATAAAAAACTATGTAATGTGTAATGTTATTTTAATTTTGTCCGAAGTTAGTTAAATGCATATTTATTAGTTTCCTAATGGAAATTATAATTTATTTTTTTATACATGCCTATAAAAATATATATATATTTATTTTTTGATAGTATCCCATAGTAAATTAAATTTTAATTGAATAAATATCGAGGGTAAAATATATATTCTAGAATTACAAGACAAAAACTGATAATTTTTCTAAATATGTTAAGATGGATAGTTCTATAAGATGATTTAGAAATTAAAAAGATATTGGTTATGCAAGAATATTTATTGTTTTTCTACATTCATCTAGATTTTAATAGATATGTATTTATTTTAGATAATGATGTAAAAGGAATATTTTATTAGATATATCTATAAACAACTTGAATATAATTTTGAATTAAAATTCTATGAAATGATAAGAAGTAATAAATCATTTATATACTTTTTTTACACTATCTATGTTGGGAACATGTTGTATGTAATTGATTGGGTGAATATTGTTTGGTGAAGTTGGGGATCCCATATTAAAACATACACAATCACTAAAATTTAAATGTATAAATCCTAATTGGATATAAATATTTATAAACAACTACACTGTATTGAATATGAAGGTAACATTAGTCGATAATTATTGCGAAGTTTCAATAGAACTATATTCCTCAAAAATTATCATACTAATTCATATACACATCCAATGATGTTCAAAATAACTTTTTAGAATATGAATTTATATTATAGGAAAAAAATTTATCCTAGTTAATAATGTTAGTATTTGATCTGGAATAAAACATGACCTTATATGTTCCCCCTTATATGCCAAAGGCTATTGACCGAGGCCAAGTTCCTTTGTTTAACATGCGGATACCAACCCAAAAATAACCACAAAGGGTCATTCATGAATATTCAAATACTTTTTTAGGAACCATAAATATTTTATAGATTCCAGAAATATGGAAATATAATATACGGATACATAATGTAATATTGTTACAATAAAATATAAAGAATAGTCTATATGATGAACACATATATTAATAAGGGGTTTAATATAACTGAAAATATATATTGTAAGTAAATAGAAAATAGGGAAACACAGGTTAAATATATATATATATATTATTGTAATAATATAAAATCAATGGTCCTCCATCCTAACAATAACTCTGCAACATGAATACTAGTTGGCATCTATGAAATTTTAATATCACTAGTTCTTATTAAGTTATAGATTTTATTAATTAGAAATTAAATTTTTATTTTTGGGTTAATAAAAATCACTAATGATGTTACAGGAGTTTTAGGGGTCTATGAGAATAGTTTTATTCATGGAGCTTGGGTTTTTGAAAAATGAATATGGGATGCAGAGTTAGTAGAAACCATTTGAACTGGGCCGCATAGTGTGAGGAAACCATGCATCAAATTTTATAATGCCACAAAATGATACACAATTTGATAGACTGTGCATGTAGTGGAAAATTACCAATATTAACCACCTAGAATTTTTAGAAAATTTGTTTAACAGGTTTTGTGATTGGTTTAAAAATCATTCACATGAATTGGGAAAGGATCCCCTTGAGGCATTGAGGGGTTAACAATTGATTAATGGTTTGGACCACCGTGTGACAAAACATTGTGACCAAGTGATTTTTAGTAAAATGATAAAAATACCATTAAATATGTTTATAACATAATATTTTATCCTTCCTTCCACTAGTGGAAAATCCCCTTACACTATGAACTCCCTTTTAATCCAAATTGTAGGCTTATATCTCGTTTCACTATTCGGACTCATTTTTAAGCACCAATGGTCTCATCGTAAAAATTTTGTAAAGATATTTGATCATCTCATGACGTAATTCATGTGCCTTAGTATAAATGATGTAATTTAGGCATAAGAAAAAAATCCATATTTCAATGATCTTCATCCAATCAATTATTATATCTTGATTTGGACTAGAATCACACGTCGATATATGATGAGTGTTATACCACATGTAGATGGTTGGTGGTATATACATTTCACTTTGGGTTTTATGATTTATTCTCATAGTTTACATTAAATCACACTCTATACATTCTAGTGTTCACCTGAAAATAATTGAATTACTTGATATAAATAAATTATAACCCATTAGAATTACCACTTAGTTCCTTTTTATTATTGGTTGTTATTAATGTCATCTTCAGCCACTGATGGGGTGTTCCCTAGTGTGTTTATTTGTTGTACCTCCCCATTGGGTATTTGGGATATCACTATTTATTTTTTGGATCTAAATTTTATTGAATGGTAATGAAAATTTATTATGATAAAGTTATGCATCCTTTCCTCTTGATGTCATGATTTGAATTATTTTAGCGGATTAAATAGTAAATGTGGAAATGGATTGGACGAACTAAAGGAACACGAATGATTTTAAAATGACGAATGGTTGTGATGATGAATTTATTATGGTTTTATATTACTTGGACAAAATCCATTGATCCTAAATCCATAGAACACAGTAGATATTTCTACTGCCTTGGTCTGGATTATGGTTGTGGATTCCTAGGATGGACTACATGGAACATGATACCACAGAATTATAAGGACATTGCTACAAATAAGACTTTGATTTCTTATAATAATATTGGAAATTCTCAGATGGCATGCTCCTGAGATTCCACCCATGTCCTTATTGAGTTTCCATGGCGTTTTTTCTTAGACATGAATATGATTCCATGGTCTCCTATAACCTAGATCTTGACCATAGTGGAATGAAACTGGATTAATTTTCATAGGCCATTATGGATTGTTATACACATGATCACACAAAATTTTCTATTCTGGATTATTATACATCTGAGTACATAAAGAATCTATTTGGGATGTTTTTATATGGTTATGGATAGTCTTGGTCTAGGTATTTGATTATTTTTATTAGACTAGATATATTTTAACATTTATATTAATTATTTATAGCTAAAATTGTTTATAGAATATTGATTAATGATTATAGGGTGTCCTATTTGGCTTGAAAAGATGACTATATAATTTAATTTCAATTATAACAATGATATACAAGACATATATTATATAAATCACAAATTTTTTTTGTTATATACATAGTTGGTGGTGTCCTAATGAGTGTTATAACACACCCTATTCATGCACTCATGGGGTACCCGACGAGACTTCATGGATTCTGGTATGGACCCGCACAAGCTCTAGTTGTATAAATCCAGATATGATATTATACTAACAGGTGCTAAGCACATGACTGAACTATGATCATGATTCTAGTTTGGGATAGTTCCTTCTTTCTTTTTTACCTTCTTATAAATATATTATACTAGATTCTTGTTATCATATTACCATTCTTTGTAGAGATATTATGTTTCATTTTGTGTACAATATTGATTCCAATTTCAATTAATCAATTATACAGTATTGTAGTTTTTTATCTTCTATTAGTGGTTTATATTATGGTTCCTCTATTAATTAATATTTGTATACTATTTTGATACACTAGGACATAAGCAGATACTCTTCCCACATATACACCATATGAACTTTGTTCTAGTCGGTATCCTTTGGCATATAAGGAGGCATGCTTGAGACCGTGTGACCCATCGACAAAGGGCACTATTGGGTGGCTTCCAAGATGGTATGATACAACTTTAATCGTCTGAATATATAATTACATCTTAAGATAGATACATTGAACCTAAAAAATATATAATCATATTCCTATGTATATCAAAACCCATGTCATGTATTTGAGTTGGTTTTGGGTTAAATAGACTAAAATAATTTCCCAACTCACCTCCAATCATTGTTTACGAGTTATCAAATGGATGTATATTAAAATCTATAGTTAATGTCACACAACCCACCTAGAAGAATAACATATTCATGATACGGAAATATTATCATTAATTTCATGCCATCATAGTGTTGTGGAAACAAACATGGAAGGAATATTGTTTTAATACTTGTCACATTGTAGACTTTTCCCATACAAACTTTTACTGATGCAAAATAAAAAATTATGTCATAATTCAACATAACATAATGAAATTATTGTCTAAATATTCATGATCTTATTGTTTTCTAACTTAATATCCAAAATGTCCCCCATTGGTAGATTCCATCCAAAACAATAAGTAACGATTTTTTAAAAAAAAACTAAAATAACGAATATAAAAAGAAATTATTATTAAAAAAATAAATCAAATGATAGAAAAAAATAGTGGGCATATCCATTACCCGAAAATGTGAAATGATAAAGAATATAATGAATGGTATTCTAAGAGGTCCTGAATAAAAAATTATCATCAATACAGAAATCATATTACTAAAAATTTATTAAATAAAAATTGTCCCTAAATATATAAAATAATAGATATCTATTATCTATAACAATTCAAGATGTGAATTCATTGGTGATTTTCTATGAAACCTACTAGAATACAAATAAAAAATATCATCTTCAGTATTTTCTATCACAAAATACTGTATGTGAAAAATCACACTATATTGTTTTATATAACTATGAAAGCAATAATTTCTGTAAAATTGAATTTCAAAAGAATCACAATCATTGTATCATGTTCTATAAACATGATATTTACATTGTAATATCCATAATGAATATATAATTTGGATCAATTCTTTAAATAGTCCACTTATCAAATATATAATCCACAAACCTTATAGATCTTGATAAATCATCATCCCACAACAAGAAATCATATGAATTAATTATTGTTAGATCACGAAACAATCATATGTAAATAATATCATTATCCATGTTTGATAACTCAAATAAAAAACTAGTTCATGATTTCATAAATTTTAATAATGACACATAGGGTGATCAATGACTACAACTTGACAAATTTTCCACATCTTGGTGAACAAGTTTATACAAGTTGACACATCCATGTGTTATTTCCTTAATGAAATCATCCCCACATAATGAGAAATTTTATTTTTCACTCAATTACATATTGTAAATATACATCACACTATGTATGGAATACACATCAGTCTCACCTATAGATAGAATCCCTAAAAAATGATTTGTATAAAACTTGGACATTTTATATCATGACCCTATACATCAATTGAAATATCGTTGGGTCTTCCATATAACATTGAAAACATTTACATCATGGTCAGTGGTAAGGATTCCCTATATCTGATATACAATATATTGAACTACATCAAGGTGTATCCTACATTAAAATGGTTACCCAATAATAAGAATAATTCATGTATATTGTCTCCAACTAAATATATAAAAATATTCCACATACATAAAATAAATAGATGAAAAAAATGAATCATTGAGTATATAATAATTCCAATGGGTGCCTCCATGGTCTGTTAAATATGTTATCACTAATGATACATAAGACAACAAATCATTCTATAACCAATCTATCATATAGTAGATGATATAAATACAATTAATAAAAATAATCAGGAAAACATCTATATCCAATTTAACTAGATACAGTATCAATTATAAGAATATCAAAACCATGATCATATTAATTTATGATAGGTAAATGACTATAAAAATATTAGATGAAATCCACTTTTATTACATGATCCCTATATCGTACATTTAGAAAAAAAATTCAATAGAAATATTTATAAAATATTAAAAAGGACACTCTTGAGGGATTTAAAAATCCATGAACATTGATTAAAATAAAATTAAAATAAAACCAAAAATAACAATATTACTCTATTTAAAATATAATTTCAAACACATTCATTATATATAAAAAATTTATTTTATAATTTATTTTAAATGAAAATTTAATTTTTGAAATATATTTAAGTAACAAACCAGTTACTTTAACAAAACTATCCTATATATAACCTCCAAAAACTATTGAAAACATAAGATAGAAAATTAGATATTGTATATCCAGTGTGTAACAAAATATATTTGTTAACAACATTATGTAATCCATTGGTATTCATGTGTTTTACTTGAGAGCATCCAAATTTATTGATTCGTATTAAAGAACATTTCATAGTATATATTACAATAATATAGCATAAAACATATTCCATAACAAGTTAAAATTAAATCACATTCCAAATGAATACAAAGGAAAATTTTGTAATGTCCAACCAACTTGATACTCAATCCAGTTATTTATAAAATCTCAAGTTAAACATTTAAATTTTATTGAATATGATATGTCATGAACGTATAACAATTAAATAAACAATTAATTTGAAATATAATACCCAAAATAATAATAATAAACCATCAATACATAACCAATATTTTTAATTATTCTTAATCCACACAATATGGCTTACCATAGACAAACAAATACTCTTGAGACTCCATTAAGTAAAATTTTCAAATACCTAGTCATTATAGATTTTAAATTAAAAAAATTCCTTCAATTTAAATGAAAAAATATAATAGCTTTGATACATTAGTAGAAACCACTAGAAGAAGCATATTTTATTAATTTTCATTCATATATTTTATACTATACTTGAATACCCCATTGAATGGATTAATTTGACCATGGTATAGTGGAGTATAATAAAAATCAATATTATAATAAATCCAAATAATAGTAGAATAATTTTATAAATAATACAATACAGAATGGAAGAGGTCAAAATTTATTGATGAATTCAGTCTACCTATACTAGAATGGAATGAAGAGAAAAGTAGGAGAGCATGTTGATATGAGAAGTTGTGGATCAATAATTCATAAACCATATAAACAAAAAATTTACCAAATTTTGTTAAATGAAAATCCCAATAAAAAATAAAATACACTAAAAATTAATTAGGGGTCAAGATGCTCTAGCAAACTCTTAGTCGACCCCCACTAAATTCTTAGTGGAAGGTGACTAATTCCTCATTGAATTAGGTAGTGATATATTCCTTATACTTAACCCATTAATGTAATTGTGTTCCATCACTAGAGGTTTTCTAGGTCTTGTTGTAGCCTAAAAAGGATGGATATGAAAACCTTCAATGTGTAAAATATGTTTTGTATTTTCATCAAATACCACCTTATTAAATACAACCATTTTAAATTATGAGGGATTTAAAAAAACCATCCCCACCATTTGATTCCAAATATGAAATATAACCAAGATTTTTCAATATTTTGACATAAAATTTCATTTATTAAATTAACATTATATAGTATAATATTTCATATAATATCCAAAAAAAGGATTTTCATTCTAAAACTACCCAACGAATCCTTGACCCATATATCAAAAAATATCTCAGTAATCCATTCATTGAAAACAAGATAAAATTATATATAAAAATTATTAAATCACTTATATTACACACCAATATTATAAATAACACTACTCACTGCAATTAAGGAGAATCTCAAATGGTACATTATTGACTGCTAAATTATAAATCAAACATGAGGTATCTTATTAGAAACTTCATATTTAATTGTTGTTAAAATTTAAATTTTATTAATATTTCTCCCAAATATTGGATTCACCTAAATAAAATTCTACCCAAAGATCTAAGATATTAAATAAATCATTACATATAGCTAGAAACTAAATCCTTAAATCAAAACCAGCTTTATGATCCATAATCACATATACTAATGAGTTATATCATGTAATACATGTCAAAAATATATTTTAAATGCCAATCATAACAATGTTTTTAATCACATGTATTATTTGTAATATTAAATTATTATTAATAAATTTGGTAATATAATTTTTGGTTTAAAGTTTTCAGAAGTTGTAAGAGTTTCTCAATATCATCTTTTCTAAGATGATACTTATTATAATGTTATGAAAAAATTTATTATTTATAGGGTGTATATTCTTCCAAAAAATATATTATTCTATAATACAGTATTTCAAACATTCAATTTATATTACTATACGATATTCGAGAATCTATTAAATATTGGTTACAATTTTACTAAAGTCTCATGGGGTTTTCATGAATAAATTATCTTTAAAACTTCATTGTCAATCATATATTTATATTGTATTTAAGAGTTCATCATTTCTAAAATATAAAAAGATTAAACTTTATTCCCCCTTCTTTTTTTGCTAAGTCATATTTCTCACCAAATTATTCTTCCTTGATGATTTTATGGTTTTGTTAAATTTAATTATCTTAATAATTATTCCCAATACTTTTGATGGGGTGTTCTTAAAGTTCCATGTTTTTTCTCACCACCAATGTTATCATTTACATAAGGTAATGTCAAATAATATTTATTCACAATTATCATTATAATACACTTATTTCCTTTAAATGATATGGTTTATTGATACTTTTTGATGATGTTGGTTTTCAAAAAGGTCATTCCAAAATATAATGAATTTTTGCCTATTGTATTCAAAATAGTTTTTCTCATACACTGCAAAATTTATTTTTATAACTTAAATGCTTTCTTCATTAAATTTATATTGATTATTATTTTAAAATAAATATTTTCCTAATTACTTTCCCTTTCCATTTTTAAAGACTATAACTTTTCCAATTCTTTTTTAATAAATGTAATTTTAAAATAAGAAAATTTTAAAATATATTAAATTAAATTTTTGGATATCCATTATTTATTTTTAAGGATATATTATTTTGTTTTTTTATATTAATGTTTTAAAAAAACTCATCACCATCATTGAATATTTTTTTAAATTAATATCAATTTAATTTTTTAAATGTTATTTGTTAGATATTTTTTATACTATAACCTATTTACCATGTTAATATTTCCATTCATGAAGTGATGATTTGATAACTCTGTATATGTTACTATGAAATGATTCATTTTTAAATGTAGATTTAATACTTTAAAATGCATTATAAAATCATGGAATTGTATTTTTTATTTTGTTTTATGAAGAAATCTATTTTCCCATGACTTCTTTATATAATTATTTTGAAATGTCACAAAACCCATTTTCCTTTCATTGGGTTACTTTGTGATGTGATTTCGATTTTTTATGTTTCCGAAAGATATATGTAATATGAGATATGAGGGACCTATATATACCTCTAATACATTAATTAAAGGCATATATATCTATAGATATAAATGTAATGTGAATGATTTCAAAATTGGATAGGTACCGAAAGGGTGATCGAAATGGAGTGTACCTATACTCCAATTTTTATAAGTAAATGGGTCATAGTGTATCCAGGTTCAAAAAGATTAAAAATCCTATTTGTATGAATTTTCCACATTATTCACAACTTTTAATGTCCTATGAAATTTACTTCATGTTTAATATTCACATGAATTTGTAAAATTTTTATCTTTTGAGAGTACATGTCTATCATTCATTATTACAGTTGACGCAAACTATTTCATATTCATTTAAACCATATATTTTTTATTATCCATTATTTTTCTATTGATTATGATTTATCCATTATATATATTTTTTTTTCCATATTGAGAATGTAAGATCATCCCTTCTTATGTCTTCCTTTCCACAGGATTTGAGGAGGATTATATCTCACATAATTTCTAAAAGTTTATTTAGATTATATAAATATATTCACAACATGAGAAATAAGTTTAAATATATTTCATATCTTTAATACACTAATCCTTTAGGTTCAAAGGTTTTGTAGATATTTTTTATTGAAATAATTTATCTATTCTATCAATATATTATATATGTAATTTTAGCTTGGGTTATTTCATAGATGAAGTATAAAGAAACATGAATTAATGGAATATAAAAAGATATAAAAAAATAAAACATTAAAAGGTTTAGTAAAACAATATTATACCCAATATATTATAATATAATGGAATAAAAATTCATTTTTACTGGCCATTTGAGAGGATATATTATATAATTTGATTTCGTTACATTATTAGAGGAATACAACTTTGTTAAATTGGAAGAATGATGATAAAAATATATGTAACGAATAAAATTTCTATATGTTTTTCTTAATGTGACATTCGTTATAGAGTAAGTAAAAATGTACTATGAAAACGGAAAACAAAATGTTGTTTGAAGATGGTCATATTCTACATTCCCCAGATATAAATAATTAAACTTTTACAGGAACCAATGTGTAAAAGGGCCTTATGTTTGTGGGCTATAATCAAACTCTCTCTATTACATTATTTTATTTTTTGAAAAATTAATCTTTTAAATGTCTTATGTGAAACCTAAAAATCCACATTCAAGAAAAAATAACAACAAAAAAAGATGATACAAAAAAAATAACACAACCTAAACACATAATCCACACGTAATCACCACTACATTACATGTAATACTTTTATATTCATGGGTTTGGAGGATGAATTAATATATACACATTAATATAACAAAAAAATTACAAATATCTCATTCATAGAACTATAATTAAATAAAACAATATATAGATTCACCAATAAAGCAATATCACTCCCATTTAATAGCCTAAATAAAATAATGCATAATTTTTAGTTTTTGTGATATTATTGAAATTTTATAATACATTACAACAATCATCTTGGGGATTTTAAATTTATGAACATAAATCAATAAAATGAGTTTATGGTTGTGTTATAAATGATAAAATATAACCTTTGGTGATATTGTTTTTTTTGTAAAATCCATTAAGGGAACAGTGGGGGTTTTATAAAATAATGCGGTATAAGATGGTAAATTATGGTTTCATTAGGTACCTGTTGTGGTCACACATAATACCTAGGGAATTTTATAGGGAAATTGAAAAAATTTCAAGACACAAGGAAACCTTCCATTTCCTATTGGGGATCAAATAATATATTTTATTCATTTTTAAAAGATGGGATTTTGGGGATTTATGCACACATTTATTGTTACACTTCAACATAAATGGAAAGGGTGAATACTATTAATTTTCAGGGGTATCCCTTTTACTGCATTTCACCCATTATCCCATGGTGGCCCATGGTTGTTCAATATGAGTTAATGCATTGAGTTATTTATATTCCTCCTTCTACTTCCACTTTTTTTTAATTATCCATTAGTTTTCACTAATTTTGAGTAAATAAATTTTTTATTTGATCTATGAATGAATAAAATCATCTTGGAATTTTTTGATTTCATGGGTATTTTACAAATATAAATAGATATGACTTACTGATGATGAATGTATATGGTTTTATATTGTTTTGAAAAATTTATGTCATTATCTTATTTATTAGTGATTATTTTAAATTTATAAATATATTTGATAATGAAATAATATTATATATTGGGAACATTATAAATAATGATATTATGGTTGTTGTATATGTCCTTTTACATGTATTTTATGATATTTATGTAAAGGTATTCCACCTAGTGAAAATTTAATGTAATATATATATCTTAATTAACTTAAGAAATTAATTATGATATTCATGTGAATTATTTTATTACAAATATTTGACACTTATGAATGAGATCACAACACATGGATCCCATCATTTTCCAACATGGAATGGTCATGGATGGCGTAAGCATTGGAAATGGGATAAATCGTTAATGTGATAGTAAATTTTACTATTTTATATATTAGTTCGTATAATTCATAACTTGTTAGTGGGGATATTCATGTGAGATCACCCAATATGAAATTAATGTTAGTATCTATATGCGATATGTTTTGTGTGAGGTTTTTCGGGCTTATATCAGTTCCACTATGTGTATTTTATTTATAAAATAGTGATTGAGGGAAAGTATTCCTATGAAATTGTCCTAGTTATAGTACATTTGTATCCCATTAATGGTGTCCGTAATGAGTGAGGGATATAGTAGAATTAGGGCGTATGTTGTATTGGTATATGAAATTTACAAAGACTGATTACATAGGGGTTAATTAAGTGAGTAATTTCCTTTGAAACATTTTGGGATTATGTTATAAGATATGTGAGCTAGATGATGGACTAATAATTATTGGGACTGGTCCTATGAGTAATAGTCCTTTTATATAATAGGTTCTACCATAGGTATATTAGTGACTTAAATACCCACCAATTACATATATAATATTTAGGGTTACTATAACATCTTTGGTAAATAAAGAATATGAAATTATAATATTTATTAATATTTATGAATTAAATATTTATTTTACATTTAAGGGTATACTAGGTCTGATAGCGTACTCAACACGAAACAATAGGTTTCTTTGAAATATTACTA
The DNA here is from genome assembly GCA_963277665.1 of Viscum album. Lineage (NCBI taxonomy): Eukaryota > Viridiplantae > Streptophyta > Magnoliopsida > Santalales > Viscaceae > Viscum > Viscum album. The sequence continues at coordinate 1,390,971,798 of OY728160.1, forward strand.
TGCACATAACTTTGAGTTATACTGAAAAAAATATAATAATATTAATATTTTAAAAGGTAGTTAACACCTATCTATTTTTTTGGTGAGAATGAATAGAAAAAACTAAAATAGGACTAAACACATTTGTTAAATATTTTTAATTTTGTCCAATAAATTTTAGTGGATTAAAATAATAATCAATCTATTTTCAATCATAAAATACTCTTATATTCTTTAAAAGGTCGATATACTGCCTTTTGATGGAGAACTCTGTTTAAATATAGTTTTTGTAACTTTTATGTGTTCCTTTTGAATAAATAAAACTCTTATTTAGAATCAGGACATCCAAATTTACTTTTTCTTAAATTTTGGTATTTTTTTGATAATGTTCATTTTTTAATGAATTGTAAAAAATACGCTATTTTATTTCATAATTCATTTTTAATATATTTTATTTATATGGTTAGATTATGTTTCTAATTGGTTTTAATGTGTAATTATATTATTTTATTATCATTTAATCCAATATTGGTCATTGGAAGTAATTTCTCCTGGAAATTGAACATAAACAAGTGTCAATATTTTGATAGTAATTATTTTTTAAAAACACAATTTTTGTTTTGACGAAGGGAATTAATTTTAAATTAATTTGTGAAAATTATGTGTTTTGAATTTGTAAAATGGATTCCATATTTTTAATATTTGGTTCTAAATTGTGTAAATAGGTAACTATTATTTTTAGACATTATTAATAGTAACTTCGGTAAATATTTTATTTACCATTGTTAAAGGGTAAATCTTGTAAATAAGGTTAAAAAATAATATAAAAATAATTTTAAATTACCATTACATGTGTCCAAATAATATTGGTCAATACATGTTCAATTATGGTCATACATAGGTCGATTTAGGGATCCTATAGAGCCACTTGTAAGTGAAAATGACACTTTATAAAAATTAATTTAAGGTTAAGGAAACTGTAACATAAATATATATCTCTTAGTAAAACAATTTTTATATGGTGTTATATAATTTTTATTTTAGACTATAAATAGTAATTATTTAGATAAAAATAATTAATAAATCAGGGTATTTTATTTTTATTTTTTAGAAATTATATAATTTAATTTAATTATGACACAATGGTGATGCAGTAATCACTTCATTAATAAATAATTCAAATAAACGATATTATAAATATTAAAATAAATTTATTTTGAAACATTTTATGCTATCCAGGAATTTTATGGATAATAATGACTAGATATAATTGATTTAATTAAGTTTTTTCGAATGAATAATGTTTTTATAGATTTTCTAGAATGTCTTGATATGAATTGTATATAAATTGACATAAATGAGTTTTTAAAACAATAAATGTTTTATTAAATGATAAAATAATATTGAAAATCTATGATTAAACAAATGACATATATGATGTAAAAAAATTCATTTATGATCTATTTTGGGTCACTTGGAATTTTATAGTAAATATATTAACCATATAGTATGAATATATTATAGGACATGGTAAAAGATAAATAAGTTATCAAAGGGTTAAATAAAAAATATATGGACTAAAAAATCTACTAAACCTGTACAATTTTTATTGGATGATTTTATTTCTACATATATTTACATTATCATTTAATTATATTTGTTTTGGTCCTTTTGAAAATGAAAATCATTTTATAATAAAATAATACTTCCAAACATTCTTAAAGAGCCCCTCCTCTGTCTTATAAATGCCCACCCCTTTAACCCATTACACACACCTCCCAAGCCCCTTGTCTCATCCATACTCTACTCCAAGAATCTAAAAACATCCCACTATTCATCCTATAAGGTTTCCCCTTGGTAGAAATAAATTCAAGAAAGCCTTTTAGTTCAAAGAAAAGGGATTTACCTGATCTAAAGGTAACATATTCACTCAAGTTATTTTCTTTTATCTTCCTTATCCAACCACCTAAACTCTCATTATTCTATTCCATTAAACCAGAAAAATATATTAAATTTAATATTATGTTCTTATTATTTTTATTAGAACAAAACATCCATACTCCTCTATCTAATGGGTATAAAACATTCTATTATTGTGGATAGAAAACTACTACCACATGAAACATTGATTGTTCAATATTCTCCTACCACCTCTCAGAGTGGCCATTATGATGAAACTATTTTTATATATAATATATATGATATTTATTTTATCTATATTATTCTTAAAATATTTTTTTTAACATACCTTTAAGCTATTCATGTTGTATAAATATGATAATTTAATTTGAGGAAGTGTGGACTACCGCCCCCTCAAAGCGATATGTCTCGTTCATACCATAAATGGAACGTATAAATGACAGTTTTAATGAACATATGTAACTTATATAAAATATGATATTATATTGTAATTTTAATATACCTATGTATAATTATTTCTTCATTCTATTAAACATTAAAAATAAATGAAAATAGTGTTCATGCGTACGTACAGCAAACTGCCTCCATGAACTGTGAATTTCATTTCATATATCCAAATGAAATGGAATATTATAAATAAATATATATTATAGATTTATATGATATATATGAAATCTAAATCATCAATATCATTTTTGGCATAATGGACTTTTGACCACATAGACAAATTGAAATTATAACAACTTTATTTTTAACTCAAATTCGGAACATCAACCAAATGTATGATATAAAGTCAAATAATTAACTAATTGTTATTGAAAGGAACTAAGTTATATAAAAGGAATAATAAACATTAAAATTATCCTAAGAAATTATAAATTTAATTAATTTTATTATTCAGGAATAACGAGGATCATACGAGTCATGTTCGACTCGAGGTAAGGGAATATCTAAACCCAATTTTCATTCATTGGATAAACTTCAACTTCTTGATTATGTCATGATATGAATATTTTTTAATGTCATATTATTGTCTTAAAATTAATACCCACTTATATTGGGTGTATATATATTATTCACACATAATTATGTCACTGATTTTTCATTTATGTAATGATATGATTTTTGTAAAGGAACCTTTCACCCTCCTCTTTTAGTCAAATACTTATTTTATGTTATGTCATTTAATTTCCATTATCGTATTTTGGGATATGTTCTTATATATCATTATTTATGTATATTTTATGTCCAAGGGATAAGATATCCTTTTTCTCTCATAAGTATATTTTAAAAATTCTTATGTGAAGCTGTTAGGATGCTGATTTTTATTAAGGGACTTCGTCTCAATCTCCTTTCACTGAGGTATACATTGATTTATACAAGAATTTATTCAATCTATTGTAAAAACACCTTTTAAATTTCATTTCATTGAAATGGAATCTTTTTTCTATGTATTGTTTTACTAAAATACAAATGGAATGTTTCTTTTTAATGAATGAAGTGATAACAACTTTTCCACTTCAACAAGAATTATTTGATATTTTGGATTCCTTAACAAGTTGTAATGTTTTTTAAAAGTAAATTAAATACCATATCATATTTTTTCATAATTTGGTAATGAAAATGGTTTTGAGAATGGATTTATTATATATATATTGAAATGATATATTATGACTGCAATGTGGAAAGGTTATTTTTCCTTTACTCTTGTGTTATCTATTAGGGGTATGTTACGGTTCTTGCGCATTTTTTACATATATTGGTGGTTCCATGAAAAACATAGGGCGGGCGCACCCGGGATAGCTCCCCAATGCATTAGGTAATGTGATAGAGCTAAATTTTTGTGTTTCTCCTAAGATATTTAGGGAATACACTGTGATGTGTATTCCAAACATAGCTCCCTATGTAGATGTGAAAGCTACAATGTATGTATGTTATGTATTCCACAATTTATCTTTGTAAATTATAATTTCATTGTGTTATTCATAAATAATATGATTTCATGAGGTATATTATGATTGAAAATTATATTTTCATTTATTTGTATTTATTGATGGGAAAATGTTTTCTTTCTATATTTTATAACCCCTCTTGAGCTTTTTATGCTCATCCCATGTTTTTCAAAAAAAATTACTGGGTATAAGGAAGGTTAAGAGAAACGAATTATTCAATGAAGAATTATATGAAGAAAATAACTCTCAATTTATTTAAGGAGTTTTATTTTTGGAAAAAATTGTATATAGTAGAATTTTTCACTTTTTAATATTTGAGATTTATTCTAATAGTTATTGCATAATTCTAGAAATCTCTAAACCTGAAAATATCATCAATGTTAATTCATGACATAACTCAATATTATGTAATGTTTAAGGCTGGGGCTTTAGAGTTGATATCAAAGGTTTGATTAGTCAAAGTTAGGGATTAGAAGTTTTTGTTAAACACATGGTTAGTTCCTATGTATGTTTTTGTTAAACTGGGATTTACAACTTTTTCATATCAAGGAATGTTTTTTACAAATGGAAGGAGGAGGATATAAGACGAAATTCATATATCTCCCTAATGAAATTCTATTAATATTGATTGAAAATCCATGACCATAAGATTCTGAAACATTTTTTTATCATAAAAATCACTTGCAAGTAATTGTTTGAGATATCAAACACCTCCACTATACCTTGATACCATCGTGGATCAAGGTTTGTATTTAATCAACTGATATTTTCTCAATATTCTCATATTTTCTTGAAAGGCAAATATTATATAGGAATATTCAAATATTTTTCCTTATCACAATGTCTTGAAGAATATTATGATTTTGAAAAGGTGCTGAATAAGGGGACGCTTGCACAATATATTTATATTTGCTTTTAATATATTGTCTCTCAGCGCATAATTATGGTATTTTAAAAGGACCATTGATTGAATGCTTTAACTCAAAGTTGGTCCGATTGTTTTATAAAAATCAAGTTTATCATATGATTTGAAATTATATGTCATACATGATTATTTTATGAAACTATTTTTATTTGAACACCCCTATGACCCAAGTTGTACAAGGTGTATTTGGATAATGGAGGCAGATGATTTTGAAGGATCTCTAAATCATTTTTGAAATAAATGGACCATCTATCTATGTAAACAAGATGTCGGTGACATTAGGTGGACACCATGATCAAGGTATGATGTTATTTTTTTGGTAATAGTGTTATTTTATGGAGGTAAAAAATGACTATATACATACGAATTCAGGAATTAATATGTTGAAGTCATTGTGAGTTGGGATCAAAATGAGAGGTATAAGAAAAAAGTTGAGTTTATTTCATGTTATGGTTATATTTGAGGAGTACATCTCATTTTTGGTATTGTTAAAAAATTATATAGTTTTTGAAAATAGACAACACACAAATCGTGTGACAACATGTTGCATCGAACAATGTTGAAGGAATCAAACCCGCAACCAATGTGTTATTGGGATTTATCACCTACTATTGGACTATGTGAAGTCCCTCATTAGTATGATTAATTACGTAATGTTAAATGATTTTATGGATCAATAATAAGTGATTTTGGGAACTTACGTTTTATTATAAGGATATCTTTAGTAAAAGAAAATGATTTGGAGAATAAGTCATAAAGGTTTCTTAGAAGACTTTTTCTCTTTTGGAAACACTATATGCCTAAGGAAAACAGAATACTATGGGATTTCATTTGATGAGTAATGGAAAAAAAGTTTTTTGGAAGAATATATGTTTTTATTTTGGCCTTATAGTGATTAGGATTATTTATGTAAATAATGATCCTGTAATAGAGAATATGTGATTTGATTAATTATACTATAATATGTGACTTTAAGTGTAGTCCATGATATTTGGAGATAAATTATAAGATTTACTTTGGAATAATATGTGAAAAAAATCATCATTTTTTGGGTTTTAGATTTATTTTGGATTATTTTCTTGAATTTTAAATACATTTGTCTATTGAATGGTATTTGTTGAACTTTGGGTATTGTTTGTTCAATTGTAGAGATTAAGAGTAGTATTTCTTTTTATAAAGGATTATCATTTATGTTATTAACTAGTCCTATAAAAACCATTTTGGATTTGGTATATATATTAAGTTAGAGGAAATATATTGGTCATATTTTTTGTATAATTTGATTCTCTATAATTTTATTATAGTGCTTTTGATGTGACCCAATCAACTTGAATAATCATAATTTGGAGAAAAGATGAGTTTGTTGTAGGAATTCCGTAAAGGATGAAAGTTTACATAATTAGTAAGTATGTGAGGATCATAAATAAATTCTATAAATTAATGAAATGGAACTTAAAACAAAAATGTTTTCCATTACTATTCCTACCAGGAAATCAATGACCATTTAACCCATCACATGTTTGTTATTTTCTGGTAGTTAACATTATCCTAATCATGTTTTCTTTTACACTCCATCATAATGTAATGGTTAGTTTATCTTATGTATCCATATTTAACTACATGTAATACTAGTATGGGTTATATTGGGTAACCATTTTACTTCCATTTATTTCTTTTAATTTGATATTTTTATTGAATCCTTTCTCTATCTAGGAATTTTAAGAAAGTTTTTTAGCCCAATATTAAAATTTTAAGGATTAAATTCCCAAAAGGGGGGATGGATGTAACATCTAAGTAAATAAAGAATATGAAACGTTCATATTTATTAATATTTTTGAATTAAATTTTAATTTTACTTTCAAGGGGTTTCAATGTTTGATATCGTACTGAACACGCTACAATGGGTTTCTTTGAAATCTTACATTCCACACAACACTGAGTTATACTGAAATATAATATATTATTATTATTATTTTCAATGGTAGTTAATGCCTAGCCATTTTATTAGTGATAATGAACAGAACTAACTACAATATGATAAAAATGTTTTTTAAATTATTTTATTTTAATCCAATAAATATTAGAGTCCTTAAATAATAATTAATCAGATTTTAAGCATTAAATACTCAAATATTCTTTAAAATGTCGATTTACAATGTATTGAGGGTGAACACTTTTTAAATATAGTTTTTTTCAGATTTATTTGTCTATTTGAAAAAATAATATTCTTTCATTAGAATTGTCTCATTAAAATTTTCTTTGGAAAAATTTTGGTATTTTTCTGATAAAGTTGTTTTTATAATGAATAGTAAAAAATACTGCATTTTAAATCATAACTGCATTTTAATCTAATTTCTTTATATGGTCAGATTATTTTTTTAATTGGTTTTAAATTCTACTTAGATTATATTTTTACCATTTAATCCAATTTTGGTAATTTGAAATAATTTTACTTTGAAATTGAACATAAACAAGTGTCACTCTTTTGATAGTTATTATTTCTTAAAAAATTTCTTTTAACAATGGGAATTAATTTTAAATTAATTTATGAGACTTCTGTATTATGAATTTTGAAAAATGGATTCCATATTTGGAATCATGAAGTACAAATTGATTAAATATATAATCTTTATTTTTAGACATTATGAATAGTAACTTTAATAAATATTTTATTTACCATGGTTAAAGGGTAAATCTTGTATTAAGGGTAACAAATAATATTATAATAAGACTAAATTTCCCAAACATGTGCTCTAATCCTATTGGATGATCCATTTCTGACCATGGGCATCCTTGGTTAGATTTTATTATCCCCATGGAGCCACTTGTATGTTAAAATGACACTTTACAAAAATTAATTGAAAGTTAAGTAAAATGTAACATAAACATATATCTCTTAGTAAAATAATTAAAAAATATTGTTATATAAGTAATCTTTTCGACTATAAATAGTCATTAGAAATCTAACAATATTTCCTAAATAATGTTATTTTATTTATAATTTTCAGACATTAAATAGATAAATTTAATTATGACCCAATAGTGATATAATAAATTTTTCATTAATAATGGATTAAAATAAAAGATATTATAAATATTAAAAAAAATATTTGGAAAGGTTTTATGCAATGCACAAATTTTAGGGATAATAATTAATTTTTGTCTTAGAAATAATGTATGTTTTACAAAAGAATAAACTTTTTATAAATGTTTTAAGAAGTATTTATATGAATAGATTATAAATTGACCAAAATGCGTTTTTCAAACAATCAATATTTTATTAAAAGATACTAAATTACTAAAAATATAATATTTGGCCAACTAAACTATATGATGTTAATAATTTCGTTCATGATCTATTTTGGGTCACTTGGGATTTTATTGTAAATATATTAACCATATTGTATGAATATATTAGAGGACATGGTAAAAGTAAAATAAGTTAACAATGTTTTAAATAAAAAATATCTGGATTAAATAATATCCAAAAACTATAAAATTATTATTGTATGATTTTATTTAGACATATACTAACATTATCTTCATATTAAATAATTGTTGATCCTTCTGAAACCGAAAATTATTTTGTAAGAAAAGAAGATTTTCAAACATTCCAAAAGAGCCACTCCTCCCTCTTATAAAATTCCACCATCTCTAACCCTTTACACACTCCTCTCTATACCCTTGGCTATGGATCAACCAAACCGTGCTCCATGATGCTACCAAAATACCTATATTCCACCTAGATGCTTTCTTCTAGGCATAATGCAATTCAAGAAATCCATTTGGTTTAAACCAAAGGGAGTTTCTCGATTTAAATGTAACACCTTGTCTAAAGTTATTTTCTTTTATTTTCCTTCTCCAACCTCTAAACACTGTTTATTCCATGCTTTTAAATCTTCAAAATTAAATTCAATATACTAGTATGTTGTTATGATTAGTATTCTAACTACACAACCACACACATCCATCAAATGGGTATATAACATACTGTTTTTGTGGACGGAAAACTGCTGCCTCAAGAAATGGTGATTATTCAATACTATCCTCTCACCTCTCATGGTGGCCATTATGAGGGAACCAGAATTATATATATATATATGATATTAATTATATATATATGATTCCCTAAATATCATTTAGAACATACCTTTATTCTTTTCATGTTGAATAAACACTATAATTTCATTTGAGGACGTGCAGACTATCGCCCCCTCAATGTGATATGACTCGTTCATACCATATATGGAACCTACAAATGACGGTGTAAATGAAATTATGAAACTTATAAAAAAGTTTATGTTATACTAGAATTATAATATACCTATGTATCATTATGTTTTCATTCCATTAAATATAAAGAAAATGAAAGGCATATTCATGCGTACATATGGATTACAGTCTCTATGAACGGTGCATTTCATTTATTATATAAAAATCATAAGGACTATTATAAATAAATATATATAATAGATATATATGATATATATTAAATATTAATCATTAATATAATTATGGACATAATGAACTTATGACCACTTGTACAAATTTAGATTATAATATGTTCATCATTAACTCAAATTCTGAACATCGACAAAATGATAGATATGAACTCAAATAATTTACTAATAGTTATTGAAATGAAATAAGTTATATAAATGGAATAATAAACTTGAAAAAGTTTATTAAGAAATTATATATTAACATATTTTTATTATTATTGAAGAACAAGGAACATACGAGACAAGTTGGACTCGGGGTAAGGGAACTTCTTAACCCAAATTCCATTCATTGGGATAATCTTATACTTCTGGATTATGTCGTTCTATGAATATCTGTTAATTACCTCTGATTTTTTTACACTTAATATCCACTTATATTGGGTGTATTTATATTTTTGACACATAATTATGTCAGAGATTTATCCATAATGTAATGATACAATATATGTAATGGAACCTTTCATCCTCCTCTTTTTGTCAAAGAATTAGTTTATGTTATGACTTTTAATTTCCATTCTATTATGTTGGGATATGTACTTATATATCCTTATTTGTGTACATTTTATGTCTATGCGATGAGATATCATTTTTTCTCTCATCAACATATTTTCTGAATTTTAATGTGATGCTATAAGGATGTAGAATTTTCATAAGGGACTTCGTATTAATCAATTTTGATTGAGGCATGCTTTGATTTATACACGGGTTTCTTTTATATGGTTTACAAACCCATTTGACATTGAATTTCATTAAAAGGGAGTATTTTTACTATGTATCATTTTACTAAAATTCAATGTAAATGTTTCATTATAACATACGTGGTGATAATGACCTTTCCTCCACCATAATCATTATTTGATATTTGACATCCATTTCCAGCCATAAATTGTTGAAAAGGAAAATAAATACCATATACTCTTTTTACGTATATTGGTATTGAAAATGGTTTCCAAAATGTATTGATTATATCTATATATTGTGATTGTAATGTGGAAATGTTAAATTTCTTTTATGTTTGTGTTATGTGTTATGAGTATTTTATGGTTCTTGGGCATTTTTTACATATACTGGTGGTTCCATGATAATCCTAGGGCAGGTGAGCCCGAGATATCTCTCTAATACATTGGGTAATGTGATGGATGTAAACATTAATGTTCCTCCTAAGATATTTAGAAAATATACTATGATGTATATTCCAAACGTAACTCCCTATGTAGATGTTAAAGAAAAAATGTTAGTATGTTATGTTTTCCACAATTATCTTTATGATTTATGATTTCTATTTATTATTCATAAAAATTATGATTTAATGTGGTATGTTCTGATTTAAATGTATTGTTTTATTGAACTATTTTTATTGATGGGATAATGTTTTATTTCCTTATTTGATAACCCTTAATAAGATTTTGATGCTCATCCTATGTTTTTTAAATGTTTTTCATAGGGAATTCAGAGGGGTTAGAGAAAGGATGTATTCCATAAAATTTAAATTAAGAAAAGAAATATTGTTTTATTTAAGGATTTTTAATTTTTGGAAAACATTGGATTGAGTTGAAGTGTCTACTTTGTAATTTTTGAGATTTAATGTAATAGTTACAGACTAATTCTCTAAGACTCTAAATCTGAAACAATCCTGGATGTGAATTTTTGACTTATCTCAGGATTATGTAATATTTATGGATGGGTCCGTATAGTTAGAGTATGGTATAATATGGGCCTTATTGGAAAAGTCACCCTGTTATTGGAGACACGTAATATTGATGATTGGGTTAGGGGATACGGAAATGGGGTGTTATTGATAATATTTATGGATCAAAATAGGGTATAACAATTTAATATGTATCTATTATGGAATGTGGTTATTAGTCAAGGGATGATGTGGGGGATTTTAGGACATGATATAATTTTTTGGTCAATGATTATAGCCATGGTTATGGATTCAGATATGGAATTAGAATTTCATGTATTTGTGGTTTTATACAGATGTTGTGTGCATTTCATTGCAATTATTGTACTCAATAATAGATATTGTTGTCTATCATGTTATTTATCTTATTCATATTGGATGGGGATATCTTTTTTAAATTGATTAGGAATATAGTATAAAATAATAAAATTCTATAATTTTGTATTTTTGTGTGGGATTGATTTGATATAGCTTAACAATTCCATTAGATATTATGATGGGTAAAAAATTCTCCCATATTCAACCCATGATTTTCCTTACTAAATAATTTATTAGTTTTTATTTTTTGGATGTTTACTGAATGAAGTCAAGGAAACGGGGACACTTTGAAGATGTAATATTGATTTTACATTGTATAAGACGACCACTAAATCCATAGGAATAATTGGTATTAATGTTATCCACCAAATGTATTTGTGATTTCATGTTGTATAAATTGGTTTTAAATGAATATGCGATCATACAGGTGATATTTTATCCATATTACACTTAGGATACATCATTGGATTCTTGAAATCTACCTAGAGTCTATGTGATCATATAGTATTAATGTTGTCCACTAGAGCATCATGATTGAGTAAATGATAGATTCTATCAATATAATACTTACAAAATATGATTGAATATATTTTCCATACAATAATCATGGTAATGAACATTTTATATACACATAAACTAATACTTAATAACTCAAATAAACAAATTTTCACACATAAATTTATATTAGTTATACTGTGATGAATGTTGACCATAATAATATTATTATTGGATCATTAGAATGATAATATTTATTTATGTGTGATGTGAAACTAACTATGTGAATCTCCATCATATATTATTAAAATTCTTAAGAATGTAATATTTAACTATTAGGGTGATATATTTGGGATCTAAATAGTGTAAAATAGTATATACATGTATTATGTATACCATTAATTTCATCAAATTCATTAATTTTTGTGTGTATATTTCTTATTATTAGGAAAAATGTTAGTTCTTTCATACATATTTTTCTATTCTCAAATTTCTATTGAATATTACTTGATATATAGAGATTATTGGTTTTATATAGTTTATTTAATACATCTACAACCTGTAATTTGATAGGAGGAGATCGCCTAGGATGAGATGATTGGTTGGAGGAAAATATGAGGACCAGAACTATAGTCTTCATGTTTTATTAAATTATTTATGTTTTATATGATTAAAATATTTCATGGTCATAGATAACATGTATGACTATATGATCATTAATATATTAATTTTTTGTAGAAAACTTTAATTTTTATCCATCGAAATATTGTAATATTAAGGTTATTATTATGTGTCTTATCCTCCAATATTTATTATATTATAGATATTTTGTGATTTAATTGTTTTTTTCAACAATAAAAAGTGTATTGTATCCCATTGATTAAATTTTCAACCATCACCACTAGTCATAAATATTTTGAATATAGGAATATATTATTATGTTTATATAACATTGACTATAGCTAAGTAAGCATGATTAGTTTTGGGGATATTACATTATTGATTCCGAGTAGTGTATAATTTTTTTATAATTTTTGTAACATGGTAAATATATAGAGGATTAGTTAAAACTTGTATACCTATATTTTTTGTGACAACATATTATTTTTACCAGTGATAGTACTGGGGTTCATGGAGTATGGAATGTGTTTTTAAAATTTATTGTCACTTTGAGTTATTCTTCATCAATGATTTATATTATGTTTCCATGAGGAATATGTTCATTAATAATACTTTTTATTCATTATTAGATGTCATATTTATTATTTTATATGAATTTTAAAACTATTTTCTATGAATGAAAAATGAAATGATATTTTGTATAATATCACAATCAAATTTATTTAATTTTTTCCAAAACAATGTTTTAGTTGTAACACCCTATGTTTTTATGAACCATTTATTGATTAAATTAATCATATATGATGTATTTAATTACATTACACACAATTTTACGCTTTCATTATGTGATATATATATATTTAATCATTTTCTACACACAACATCATCTCAGCTTTCTTCACATGCGACACTGAATTTCTATGAGACAAGACTTCGATACTATAATTATTCAAATAAAGAAGTTAAAACAGATACATTAAATTTTTTAATATGAATATAAATAAAAAAAATTTAAATAATATTTACTACTTTTCAAATAATAGAATATTGATAAAGATATATATATTTATTGGTAATGATTATATGTCTTGGAAAATACATTTTTCTCCAAATAACATATTTTTATCTCATTTGGTGAACAATAAAAAATTAATCATATTCAACTTATCAGATGTAATTTTTTAAAAAAAAATTTTTTTAATTAATAATGTTAAAATAATGTAAGAATTAATTTTTTGGGTTTTTCAAAAACAACTAATTTTAGTTGAATAATTAAAAATATTTAAGTTTTATTGAAAACTAATTTTTTTCATTTAATTTATTTATATAGATAAATTATATATTTTAATGTGTAATTTTTTTTTACATCAAATAGTAAAATTTAGTTCGTTAGAACCAAATTTAAATTGATATTTTTTATAAAAAAATTATATCCTTTCAATATGATCACATTAAATTCCTCTTTCATGACATGTTTGCAGGATAAATTTTAAATTAATTTTTCCACAAATGTGATTATAATTTGGTAAAAGGAATTACATTTTAGAATTTATTATAATTTCTAATTTCTAAAAAGTCTATCTTAATATTTGACCAAATTGATTAGAGAATGTAATTAAAACTAATTATAGTGAATAAGATAAAAACGAGTTTACACAGTGTTTAAAATTTATTTTAAGGGAACAACTAAATATAAAAAATTTCCAAAATCAATCTTATGTTATTATTTATTGTAATTTTAATATTTTTTTGTATAATTGAATATTATTAGAAGAACTTATGTAAGGGTGACCTCTGAAAAGTGTTTACATTTTTATATTTACGTGAATGTGACTTCTCCACAACTAATAGAATATCATTCATCCAATACTTGTTAATAGATATCAAAACCTTTTTCATAGAAAAAACCATCCAAAATAAACGTCCAATGTACCTTACAAAATTTTATAATCCTCACTTTAGGTATAATGAAAATAGATTTGTCCTTTTGTGTAAACCAAAAGGAATTTATCAAAGAATAGGTAACATCTATCAAAAACAACTTTTGTTTTATTTCCTTATCCACACCCACAATATTTATTATTACAAGATTATATTACAAACATAACATCTTGTATATACTAAAATTTTGTTATTTGGTTGTTACATCATAAACACAAACACATTTCTATCAAATTGAATAGGCTATCATTGTTCATGTGTCTGAAAGATTACCACATCACTAAGCGATGTCATTCATTCATCCATTACCACATTTCAATGTTAATAATAATGATTTAATTATTATTTATATGTGATATATATTATAATTACATTTTATTTATACTTATATAATTATTATATATAAAAAACCTAATTGATTTCTATTTTTTGGGAATACAATAAATGCATTTTGGGATGTGTTGACTACTGCTTCCTCAATGAAATGTGATTCGATCACACTATACCTGGAATATATTAATGGTGAGATTAATAATAATATGTGAGAAATATGAAATAATAATTATAATTTAATGATAATATATATATATATATATATATATATATATCCATTACTTCTATTCTTTCTCCTAATTTCTAAGGAAATGGAGACAACGGTGATGCATATGTATAACCTCCGGTCTCCATGAATGGTGTATTCCACTTGATACTTCTACCCTCTATAGATAATTATATATACATATATAATAAATATATATGATACTTATATCATGATTTATTTTCTTTAAATAAGTAAGTCATGGTTTATGTAAGAATATCATGAATTACATGTCAAAACATATAAGAAAGAAAAAGTTATTATTACCCAAAACACAACATTAACATGAAACTATTAAAAACAGGGCATTAAAAATTCATAATAAAATAATATATCGTATGATATATAAAAACATGGTACATTGGTATAATTTTAATAAATTTATATTTATTATAAATTATGTCTTAATTTGTACATAGATAATTCAAGACATATGGTAAGGGTTTTCACGTCACACATTTATTTATGTGAGATATATGATATCTTGATAACATAATCTTGTTATGAATTGTATGTAATTACATATGAAATATAATTTCAGGAATTTACATGATTTCATGATATTAAATGTTTCAATTTTAATTATTCTTTCATGTATAACATGATTCAAAAGATACTCATTTTGTAAGAAGATTCCCAGTATCACTTTTATTTCATCGGGCGTTTTTACTTATTCACCACATATTCCATTTTGGTGGTAAATATTTTGACAAAGAATTATATCTATGATTGTATTTATTAGATTTAATTGTTTTATATATTAATTTTATTATCACTATTTTGTGGGGTTATATGGTTCAATAGATACCAAATCCCTAAGGTAATATTTTTTCCCAATTTACCTTCTTTATGACACAGGATTTTTTAAGAACATATATTCTATTGGAAGTTGTATATAATGAAATTTGTCCTTTTATATCATGAATATAATATTCTAATGATAATTTATGCTTCCTTTAATTTTGTTATTTCATATTTATTTTCAATCAATGTTACTAAAGCGGTAAGAATTTATTGTTATAATCTCATCATTTATCGGAATTATTTTTAATTATGCTTCCATGGACTAAATCTTATGATCTATATGAAAAGAATTATCATGAATTTTAGTATCTATATTTATTCATCATATCTTCATTTAATGGTTCCATTTTTTACTCTCTTTGGATTTTAGGAATATTATGAAAATATTTTCAAGAAAATATTACTTCATTTCAATATTTGGTCAGAAATCTTCTTTCATCAAAAATAATGTTTTTAATTTTTTAAATTTTTTTGTAAATGATAATTATTAATTATTTCACATGAAACATGATTTAAATGATTTTAAATGTTTTGTTTTTATGTTTTGAAGATATTTTCAATGAAAAATGTTTCCAAAATACTTCAGGTATTAAGAAAATTCAAATAAAAAATAAGTTCCCATAGGAAATGTTTTGAATGCTATTTCATAATTATTTTCTATCTAAGAAAACATACAGTGGGGTAACTCATGCCATTATATGTTAGTGATAAAAGTTTTCCATTCATATTATTTCTTTTAATTGTATTGAATTTTATGGAATTATATTTATGAATCCTCTTTCTATTCCATGGATAATATGGTTATGAAACCAGTATATTTCATGGGTTATTATTTAATGAAATTAATTTGAATCCAATATATTTTACACAGGTTTTTTTATGATTATAACTTTCTAATACTCATTTTATTCCATGTGTTATGATATTATGAATTCTTATTATCTAGTGGCACATATATGTATGATTAAAATATGATTTGGGTGGTATCAATTTATCCTTTTAATGCATTGGGTGATGATTTATTTCTCACTATATAGATATGGCTATAACATGGAGTGTAATTTGTTTACTTGAGGAATTTATATTTATTTAAGGAATTGGGATAGAAACTTTACTAAAAATATGGTCATGGTAGTGAACCATGGCTACCAAGATAGTTTTGGGAGTGATCCCATTCAACTAAGATATACTTGGAATTAATACAAGGATAATATAAAAATCATATTTTGTTAATATGTGTCTACCAAAATTCCATGTATTATTACTATTTAATTAATTTATTTCTAATTCTATTTCTTCCCTTATAAAGCATGTCTTATCAACATATAATATTTATTCAATTACTCACAATTATGATCTTTTATATGTACGGTATAATATTATAATATAACAATCACATTATCATAACCTTATTCTCATGATTATAGTTATGTATCTCCCTTTGTTACCCATAAAGAGAATTTGATATCACCCATTATTATTTATACATTCCCGATGTTATGAAGATATTTATTATGTATTATATTTTTATGAAGGGTCATAGTCTTAGAAAAAATTCTAAGGAATAATGTATCTCACTTATGTGAAATATTTTATGATTCTATGCTTCCAATGGAACTAAAATAATATGATATTTTGGTGTTTCATTGTGAAATGTATTAAAACTTCTTAAAATTATGAAATTAATATATATGAGAAGTGATGGTTTTTATAATTGGTATCATGGTGAAGGATTAGTGAATCATTGCAAATTAGAATGATAAAACCATAGTGGGAACCCTAATGAAATTTCTACAATGATATGTTTCTGGATGATTCAATGTATAGGAAATTATCCAAGAATTTTGTCAAAGGATAAAGTTGGTGGATTGATTCTAATATGACCCTTTCTAGATACTACAAGTGGACGTGGCTCGATCACAAATTTACATAGTGGTAATTACCCCGAAAAAACTTTATTTAGCTAGACTCAACTGAGAACTAGTTCAAGAAGATGATCCTTACATCAAACATGGTTTGAAAATCCCAGGGGTTATGATTTGAAAATTCACAAACCCTATAGGAAAAATCATAATGGATTGAAATAGAATAATTTTATGAATAACCAAGTATAAACATAATGTGTCATAAATTATGTATGGTGTCTAGATTTAGTAATCCAATAAGTGGGTTTTCAAGGTAATGTTCTTCCCCCACTATGATAATTGTTTAAAACTATATTATTTTATGTTTTAGTCATAGGATTGATCCCAATGGAACCATGTTAATGATTATTTTGATGAAAAAAGAAATAGACTTTAATCTAAGAATCCAAATGTTATCGGGGTTGGAATAAAAATTCACATTTCAATGATCAACCAACATTCCCAAGATATCAATAATGTTGGACTTCAAAATGTGAATATAATGGAAGAACATTATATAGAATAATTCATTATTAAATTTCTACATTATTTTAGTATGACTTCTCATCCACTTGTTTCAAAACAGTTTATCAGTACCACTAATATATATAATATTTATTATACAGTGTTTGGAACATGGGTAATTCGTTCACGATGTCTATTAGTTAGGAGGAAAATAGGTCTAGTTGTTGATTGTAGTTAATAATATGAGGTTAAAAGAAAAAAAAGGATACCATAGATTTAGATGAGTTCATGAAATTATTTTTCAAGAACTAAATTCTTGGAATTGTACTTACAAATATGGATAATGCGTTCGTTTAGTTAAATAAAAGGGATAATGAATCTTTTGGTTCATATGAGGATATTTTTACAAGATTTGAGAGGTACTATTTTGGTATTATCATCCCACCTAGAATTAATGTTGACAAGTTCTTCACTATCTTAAATTAAAGTCTCATATCAGTTATAACCATATAATTATTTAGTAGCTATGAAGGGATTGGGTGTTGTGAAATAAATTTCTAAATATAGGTTGGAGTTATGTATCAATTTCATGGGTTGATAGAAAAATAAAGATGTTGTTCAATGGAATATATATTAACCATGTGGAGAAGAAGGTGAGATTTGATTATTCTCTATGTGTTTGAGGATTCATGGAGGAAACGTTCTTAAAGTGCCTATTAAATTTTCTCCTTATGTAAGGGATTTCCACCCAACATTTTTTTGAGAAAGTGATGCAATGATGTTAGCTACCAGTAATAATGTAGATAAAGATGTATAGAACACACCTACCCCATATATGTGCTACAAGAGTTAGGAGAATGGGAATTATGCTAACTAGTGTAGATACCTAAATGTTAATGATGATGATCATACTTAGCAACCTCTTAATTCAAGGGATAAGAGAATATATCATGAAATTACTTTTTCTGATGATGGGTGAGATATAGATGTGGTGATAGGCACACATACCATCTAATCAATAATTGGTTATGGCTTATTTTATTAATCATCTACCCACTCAATTGTACATAATGAATTTCATAAGGGTATTTTGATTCCACCCAAATGATTATATGGGTAACTAGAAATGAAAACACATACTGGTATGTTGATTTCATCCCAATAATATTATTTTTTTCTATATGACGCTAGTGGGAATATGATTACTGAAATTATTTTCATTCATCCTCTTGTAGAATTTGATTTCATATTTGGAATGGAATTAATTTCCCCTCATAAACTATACAGTAATTGCTGAGTAAGGGATTCTATATTTAATATTTCAAACCAAAATATGATAATCAATCCATATAATGATAATTATGAACATCTTATGGTGATTACATCTAGATTATGTGTCCTACATCCCATTCCGATGGAGTGTTTATCTCAAATGGTTGGGGAGAGACTAATGATCTATGATCTAACTAATTATTTTGGAATTTGGGGATGTATTTATAGAAGAGTTTATAACCCTTCCTAAAAAACATTATGTTGAGTTCTCAATAGAACTCTCACTAGGTTCCTCACCAATTTAAAGGATTCCTTGAATTATTAAATCGATTGAGTTGTAGGATTTAAAGAATTAACTCCATGAAAAAATTTATAAGGTGTTCATTTAGGCAAGTGTGTCACCATTGGGTCCTCATGATCTTTTTGTGAAATATATTTATTAATCAATTTGTCTCTTCATTTGTTATCAAGATCTGAACAAGAACAAAATCAAGAAAAAGTATTCAATTCCCTGTATTGATGAATTTTTTGAACATATGAGCATAACTCAATTATTTTTCCTGATTGAACGTTGTTCCACATATTTTCAAATAAGGTTTATGAAGGAGGATATACCAAAGATGAAATTTTGTACACTATATGGACACAATTAATATATTTTGATTCCATTTTGTCTTCCTAAATCCCATGCTATCATCATGGATTTGATGAATAGTGCATCTAGAGATCACATTGAAATGTTTTTAGTATTCTTTATAGATGATATTCATATTTATTCAATGGGAAAGGAAGATCACTAATACTGTTTTAGAATTGTACTAAAGACCCTAATGAAGGATAAACTCTATAAAAAAGTAACAATGTTGGAATTTTGGAAGAAAAAGTATTCATCATGGCGTCATATAATCTAATTAGAGGGTTGAAAAGAAGTTCCATCAAAGAGGAGGATATTGAATGTTATCTATGTCTAATAAATGTGATAGAGATACATCATTTTCCCTATTTAGAATGATATTATCAATGGATCATGTATAATTTCTCATTATTATTAAATCCTTTAACTATGTTAACTCAGAAGGGTGCCAATTTTCTCTGGACAAATGAATGTGTGAAATCTTTCAAGGAACATAAGTGATGGTTAGTCAGTGATCGTGTGCATACATTACCCTATAGTGGGGAATGGTTTTTAATCTATAATGACTCATCCATGAAGGGATTGAGATGTGTTATTTTGATAAATTATATGGTTATAACCTATGGCTCATGAAAATTGATGATTCATGGAAACAATTTACACATTTTTTATTGGGGGTTCGATATATCAATTTTTGAATAAAATATATTGAGGAATTGTCTATATAGAAAATAGTTGTGATATATATATCAATTAAAAATAATTTAATGTATATATTCCCATTGAAGGTGTTTGACATGTTCTAGATAAGATTTATAGAGATGATAAGGTATTATAACTTCCCAATATGTTACCCTCTTGGGACATTGATCTCGGTGTCCAATGATTTGAGTTTAAATGATAATTCTAGCTTATCCATGATGTGGATAACAAAAAATAAAATACTTCTAGTTTTTTAGTTGATGTATATGGAAATCCAAAATGAGAGTAAAAATATAGTATTACTAAATATAATTTCAAACCCTCAATCCTAGTGAGGATTAATGAGGTATAAAATAAATATGTTGAACAATAAAAAACCATATAAATGTTCCAGAGTTTAACCTTGACCGGGATAGAATATTAAGGATCTTGAATCGTGTATGTTTTCTATTCATATCAAAATTTATGATGGTGGTGTTATCGAGATCCCATATTTCACAATTCTAAATTCATCATGAATTTTAATGATTTATAGTGACATGAAAGAATACTTTTGTTGGGATGGCATGAAGAGAGATATTGAAAATTATATATCTTTTTTATTGGAATAGAAAAATGTTAAGGATGAATTTAAAAAGTATAAGTGGAAGTTGATCTGCTACCAATATCAGAGTGGAAATGGGATAACAATATAGTAGATTTATTTTTTGGACTCCATAAAACCCCTAAAGAAATGAATTATCTATGGTTTCATTCGATCACCTTACTAAGTCATCACACATCTTATATATCAAATAATACTTATTTTTAGATCATTTTTCCCTGATATTCATTAAGGAAGTTGTACGGATTCATGACCTACCATATTTAATTGTATATAATCAGTATCCTTGTTTTACATAAAATTTCTAGAGAATTATTAAGAAATACCATGATATAGAATTCAGTTTTATCATATATTTTCATCCTTATATAGATGAGCAGTACAAAAGGAAAATTAAAAACCTAGTGGATATTTTGATATGTGCTTTTATATATTTCAATGCTGGTTTGGAATAGAAACTTCCTCTTGTTATATTTCATAAAAATATATATTTCACCTATGAATTCATTTTTCTCCTTATAAATCCCTCTATGGGAATAAATATGGAGGTCTAACTTTCTTGAATTAAATTTTAGAATGATAGATATCGGGATATGAGATAGATGATTAAATTTATATGATTTCTAAAACAATTAGTCATCATGTCACGGAAGATGAAAGTTGGAATAAATGTTTAATTAATAACCATAATCATGATATAGAATCTAATTTTTGTGAGATGGTATTTCTAAAAATCTATCCAAGGAATAAGGTAATGTGATTTGAGAAGAAAGGTAAATTAATCCCTAGGTAAATCGATACCATTGAGATTCTTGATCATATTGGGAGTGTAACACCATCTAAATCTATCTCAAGTCCATGATGTTTTATATATAACTCTAATAAGGAAACAAATGCCCAACACGTCGTATGTACTGAACATAGTGGTCATACAACATGATATGAACCCTTCTTATGACGAACAACCACATGAAACTCAAGATCATAGATAGAATGTAATATGAATCATGACCAAAAATCTGGTCAATGTTTGGTGGAGAATAAAAAATTTAGAAGAAGTGACGTGGGAACATTAGGATGTTATGAGGAAGAATTATACTCAATTGGTTTTATGGTAATGATGAATTTTGAGGGATAAACTAAACTTTAGTGGGGTAAAATGTAAGACTATATTTTTATAAACCTTTAATTTGAGAATAAATTAAATTAACTAAATGTTTTTAATCACCTAGTAAATCATTCATTATATTCCAAACCAAGATAATCTTCTAGTATACACAATATCTTCTTAGATTTTTTTACATGAAACATTTTTTTCTCTGATACTAAAAATTATTATTGTAACTATATAATCATTACAATTATTATATATCAATTAAAATATGTGATATTAACTGAAATAAATTCTTTTTAAATGGTGAATATCATATTTTCATATAAATAAAATTTATAGATAATGAAATTGATAAATTTTTTATATGTATATTTGTTTTGGAAAATAATTTTTCCTCAATGAATTATTTTTATGTCCTTTAGTGAAATGATAGAACAATTAATCTTAGAAAAATTTATAAATTTAATTCAATGAAATAATAAAATCTTGGAAACCAAAATTTCGAAATTATCTTATGATTACTAATTGGGTTTTTTTGGGAATATATCATTTTTGGATAATAGTTAAAAGATACTGAATTTTAATTGAAATGTATTTTTCATATTATTTATTAATATATTAAATTAAATATTAATATATTTTTAATGTACAATTAGATAAATTTTACATCAATTTAACCACTATAGTTCATTGAAACCAATTTTTAATTGAGATTGGATACAGAAATATTTCAAACATTTTAATATTTTCCCGAGAAAAACACACCTTCCCAACAGGTGGGAATGATTAATTATAATCAAATTTCGACCACTTATGTTATTGGAATTGGGAAATATAGAATAAATATTTTTAATCAAAATAATTTTTTATTTTTAATAATTTCAAATGAATATTTGGGAAATTTGATTAGTGAATGTAACTAAAATTTATTAACATGATTAACATAAAAAAAAGTTTACATAGTGGTAAAAAATTAATTTAAGAATCTAAATAACATAGACACATGAAAAAAAGAAATTAATGGACATATTTTCATCATGAACCCTCTTGGAGAAAAAATGGGAAATTATTGTAGGCACATGATATTATAGATTCCTCTAAATAATGTCTAGATTTCTATATTTACAATATTGCAACTCCTCCTCCACTAATAATTTGGAACTCACCCTTTCACTTTATCAAACCGTTGAATAAATTTTTCTCTATGAAACCACACATAAATATACACTCATAAACCCTCCCATAATCCAATAATTCACACTTTTGGAAGAAATAAACCCATGTTTTACATTGGTGAAAACCAAAAGGAATTATCCAATGAAGAGGTATCATTGTTCAACAAGAACTATTGTCTCATTTAATTATTCACATTAAATGATTTTATAATTTAATTATTATAAAATAAAATCAGAATTTTTAAATACACCGAGACATTTTTATGTTATTTTTCGACCTAAAATATAACACATTTTTATCATATGGGATACACAGTCAACATTTGGGTGTATGGCGGACTACTACCTTGAAAAAATATGCTGGTATTACCCCAATTATAACATTTTAATGTCAAAAATATTGATGGAATTACTTATTATATATGATATTTATTATATATATGATATTTATTATTTAATTATTATTATGTAATTATTATATATCACATTACCTTATTCCTTCTATTTATTTGGAAGTGATAAATTTGTTTGTGGATGTGTTCACTACCGCCTCCCCAATGTGATTGAATTCAATAATGATTCACATTGAATTTATTAATGGTGGGTTTAATGAAAATATGTAATATATTTTAAATAATAAATATAATATAATATATATATATATATATAATTTAATTTTGTACATTATATCAATATTCTATAAAAATGGGTACAACGTTCATACGTATGTACATGCTACCATCTCTATGAGCAGTGTATTCCATTTCACATGTTTATCCCTAAAAAATTAACATAAACACTTATATGCTCTCTATATATTATATTTATATAATTTTTTAAATTCATGAAATAAATAAATCATGATCCATGTTAGAGTTTGATGAATAAAATTTCAAAACATATACCAAAACCAAGGTGATTCTTACATGAAAAGTAACTTTATCATGATATTATAAGTAAAAGTGTAATATAAAATAAAAATAATATTTTATATGGTATAATATATAAGGAATATTTTATGTGGTATATGTACAAAAATAATATATTTATTATATCTGAGGTCATTATAGTTAGGATGAATGTCAATAATTAATGTATGTGTTTTCTTATATCACTTTTATTTCTGCAAGATAAATGATATATTCAACACTTATTCATTGTGTATTATGTTTATAATTCTCTATGAAATTTTATATAATGAAATATATTTTTTTCATGAGATGAAATGTTTCATATTTTTTACTCTATCATGGATATCATGTTTAAATATATTTTTATGTAATAATGGTATTTCTAGTCTCACTTTAATCTATACGACACTTTTTAATTATTTACCACACATTTTTTTGTTGTGTATATAATTCTATGGTATTAATTATACCATAAAAATAATTAAATTCATGTGTATTTACAAATAAATTTCATAATCAATATTTTAGGGGTTTTTTTGTTCAAAATTTACCAAAAATTGTATATACATTCACCTTAATTTCCCTTTATTGAGACACATGTTTTGTAAGCACCAATATTATTTTATGAGGGGTATATACTTCTATTTGAATTATAATATATTGAGACTCCATATTCTCAAGATATTTTGAACTTCTTGTATTGTTATTATTTCCTGGGGATTTTGATTCAATTACACCAAAGTGCTACGAAATATTTACTACTATCTCATTATTATTCAAGACTATTAATGATTATGAAACCATTGATAAAATATTGTGATTCATGTTCCAATAATTCTAAAAAACATGTTCTCAAATAATAATTTATGATATACAAATTTAATGGTATTATTTTCCACTATTTGAAAAATAATGCACTTAAGAAATCATTTTTAGGAAAATCCAACTTAATTTCTCTCTTCGATTGAATATATGGTTTCATTCATCTCCATTTTTTTTCTGAAAATGATTTCTAATGTTTTGTAAATTATATTTTAAAATTATTTTAAAATTAAAAAAAAATCCAATTATTATCAAATCATAAATTATAATTTCTCTATTCTATTTTCAAATAAAAATGTTTTAAAAATTATTAATGTGTTAAAAAATATTTTCCAATTTGAAAAGTATATTTTCCTCAAAAAATATTATAAATGATCATTCAAAATTACGTTCCATCTAATATGAAATCCTTGGGTGTGGCTCATTCCATTTTGGGGATATGATATATGAGTAACATTAATATTATTTCATCGAATGGTTAATGCATGTATGTCATGGTGATTATGAAACATGTTTATTTCCATGGGTTATGTGATCATGAAACATGATTATTCTCATGGGTTATACATTAATGTAATTCTTATGAAACTAACTTGTTTTCAAAAGGTTATTGTATGATAAAATTTTATTAAACCAATTTCATTCCATGGATTATTATATGATTAATTATTTGTGATATAGTTGGACACAAATGTATGATTTAATTTGAATATGGATGAGACATACGTCTCCTTCGAAAGAATTGGGTAATGGTACATATCTCTTGAGGTAGACATGGATGTAATAGGAAGTGAACCTAGTTTAGTTAAGTTATTTTTCTTCAACAATAACCTTATTAGTGAACCATGAAAACTATGATGGTCATTAGAGGGAATTAGGACTACCCAGATTGTCTGGGGAGTGAACCCATTTTACTAGGATGGTCAGGAAATTATTCCATGACTACTATGGGAATCATTTTATATTCTCACATTTTTTCCACAATTAATTGACATATTACAACATTATAATTTTATGGAATATTATCATTATTCCCTTATGATTCATGTATTATGAACCGTCAATATTTATTTGCTGACTCTTGATTAGGATATTGGATATGCAAGGTATGATCTTATAAGGACATTATCATTTTTTTTATATTTTTATTCTCATGATTATTCTTCTATATCTCCATTCTTTACCCATTATGAGCATCTGAAATCACCCTTTAGTGTAATTTCATTCCCTAGTTTATGAAGATATATATTATATATGATATTTCTAAGAAGGGTGTTATTCATTGGGAACATTATGGGAGATAATGTTTCACACTTGTGTTCAAGTGTTTATGTTTCCATATTTCCCAAGGAAATAAATTAATCAAGTCTTATGGGGCCCGTATCAATAATGTATTAAATGTTCCAATAAAATGATATAATTTCTATGTATTATAAGAGAGTGTCTCCATATTATCATTTCCCTACATAATCATGAACTATTTCAATTATTTCTTAGATATTAATATCTATATTTAAATACATATGGAATGTACATAGATGTGAAAATATGCATATAATGGGTTGTTTTAACATTGGAGAAATGTATTTGGTGTCAATATGGAAAGTTTTTAGAGGATACACTCATATTTCAGTTTAATTTTAGATAATTAATGTGGATTCCATTTTTAATTTGAAAAATACTTAGTGATATAGTTTGATTGTAAGACATGGCGAAATTCAAGGATATTTAAGACAACAATTCATTTATTTGTGATGATTATTATGATTACATTAAAATGTAATACTGGAAATATTTTGAATGATAAATTAACATTATATAAAACATTTAGAAATTTTTTTGAATAATTTAATTGTTTAAGAGAGAAAATTTGTTGGTACTAAATTATTTTAGTGCATTTATACTACTTTGTGTCTTATTATATCTTATGAATCTTCATCATTATACTTTACAAGTGTTTTAAGACATTTTGGTTGAATATATTACTTTAAGTTATAATGTATTTTATATTATTTTAAGATATCTGCTGTAAATCAATCTTCATTTTAAGACTTCAATGTGAAAAAATTACTTTTAAGTAGACTATAATACATGATCAATATCAAATTTAATTTTTTTTATCATTTATGAAACATATATATGACTTTGATATCATAGGAATTATGTAATAATTATATTTTTTGGGAAATATTATTCCTCTAAATGTGATATGGATGGTATTATATTTTATGGGTTTCTAGAAATAATATTATTTTTTATTTTTAGAGAAAACACAAATTTAATCTTATAAAATACATAGAATAAATTATGAATAAGTTATAATACAACATATGAATAATATTCACAATTATCCGTGTATTAAACATCATAATTTTGTTCTGATTCGATCCAATATAAAAGGGGAACCATATTAGGTATAATATATTGTAATTATTATTTGTTCCATTCAATAATTATTAGGTCAAAATTATAATTGAGCATGATACCATTTCATATAGAATTTTTCAAGGAATTAATAGCTACAATTTGTTTTTGTATTTAAAGGTAATATTTTATGCATAATAGAGATAAATAAAACCCCAAAATATTTTTTCCATTTAATAAAGTGGATTTAATTTTTTTTGTGGATAGAAACATGGAGGTATCAAGGAATACATAAAGTATATTTTATATGAGGAGAAAGGTTATTTTTTGGTACCTATTTTATTGTTGTAAGCAAATCAACGAACAAAATAACTTTAAATTCAAATAGAATTGATGATTCACTTGAATTATTTTATTCCCATGACCTGAAACCATTTGAGGAGGGTGTTAGCCTGTAATTGTGAGGTTGATATAAGTAGTAAGGGTATCCTCTATATTTTAAATGGAATATAATTTCAATGATGATTAATGTACTGTAAATAAATAATATAGTGAAACAATATTCATGATATTCATAATTGAACATATAATATGTTGGGTCCTCGAAAAAAGTCAATATATGATTTAAGGAATAATATAGAAATATGATTCACAAAAAAAGTATCAAGGAGTGATGATATCGACAAGGTTAGCATAAAGCTGAACATACAGTCATGAGGAAGAAGGTCTACTACACATGAGTATTCATGAATTTTAAGAATATCAAGATCAAACAAAATTTTTATTGAGGCTTAAAATCATCAAACATGTTGAAGTGGCCATCAATGATAATGATTAATACATAGAAGGGTATCTAATCCTATAGTCTCATGTAAGAATATCTTTTATTGCAGGTGTAGAATGAGCCTAAAAGAGGCCTTTCCATTGTTGAATCAAAATTTAATGATATTTTGAGAGAGGATAATAATAAATATATTTTGATATTGTGGTTATTTGGTGTTACCAAATACTATAGAATCTAAATTCGGTATATAAATTTAGTATATATGATTTTAGTTGTTATGACTAACCAACTTCTATTATTCCCACAAGTGAATATATTATAGTATCCATGATTATGGGGTCTAACCAATCAGGGTAAGGATTAGTTCTTTCTAGATGACAATTTTATATCCATTCATGCAATTATTTATTTTTTATCTTTTAAGTAAAAGTAGATATTGAGTGATTCACGATGTTAATCAACTGTATAGTTTGGGTTTACAAAGAAAACAAGTAATATGAAAATGGGATATTTTAACTACCCCTCTACCCTCTGTGATCCAAACAATCCTAGGAAAAATAATTTATTTGAGATATGATTCCTACTCAGTGATATGAGAGGTGACTATATATAGTGAAAATAAATTCTATGATTATAAATGGTGTTCCAACTATAAATTAGATGAACAATCATAGTTGAAGGAATAGTATTATACCATACATTTTATCTCTTAGTCATTAAGAAGAGGTTATTACATGGGAGGGATTCCCTACAATTGATTATGGTGTAGTCATGAAACATTATGAATAGAGAAATATAGAGATAAATTGTAATGAAAAAAATTATATCTCAATGTATCTATAAGAGATAACATAAATAGAAGTATGGGGACTCTATATAACCTAGATGATATAGTGAGAATTGATAAATAGTTAGGAAGGAAATATCATTTTAAAGGAATCCAAGTATTGGAATATAGGATTAGGTTTTAGGATCATGTATTTGTTTATGATGAGAATACAAATGACAGTTTTATTTAGTTTAATACTGTAATTAGAAAAATTTGATGATTTAGGGACATAGAAGCCTATGAGAAATACCCCAAATATAATATATATCATGGCTTCACATTTTGTGGATATGGATGATTTTTTCCTCTATGAACATCACAATATTCTCATATTGTATATTATGGAAAAGGAAACATCTAAAATTCAGAAATAAAATATGAGATAGTTCCTAAATATATAAAAAATGAAAACATAAATATAATTTGGTTCCAAAAACCATTGATTTAGATGCCATTGATGGAAATATCTTAATGATATTTGGTCAATTATTTAAAATGGATTTAAAAAGTTCAATTGGATATTAATGGTAGAACAATAAAAAAGAAGTTGTAATTATAAAAGAATAATATATTTTATAAATAAATGTGAATATATATAGTAATATAGATATTTATTAAATGAGGTACATAAAGGTAATTAAAAAAAGAAAATGGATAATAATAAGAAGAAGAATTCCAATAAAAATATGATTTTTTAAAAAACATGGAGTAGGAAGAATCATCATCATTAAGAACATCTTAATGTGATGCAGTGTATTTCATTTCCAATACTAAATATAGGTATGACTCTTTATGAAGTGATAAAAGTTGAGAACTAGGATTCAAGAAAGAATAGATACAGAAAGAGTTCGTGGAAGAAGATCATGAGGTCAATTGTAAAGAGAAAAAACAAAATAGAAAACTATTTGAATAAATAAGATTCACCAGCTAAAAATTAAAATAATGATAGACAATAAAATCTTTTTATTGATGAGATTGAGCGTAACATATTGATAGTGCATGGGTGTCAGTATATAATATGCAATCTAGAATATAAAATAATATTGAAATAAGAAGGGAAATTAAATTCTTAACAAATCTGATTACCTTATCAAATAAAATTAATAAACATTAGAGTAGAATTCAGTAATTAAACTAATATAAATGTAAATCCTTTTAAATATGGTGAAATGAAAAAAACAAATTGATTAATTTAAATATATAATTAGTTATTTTAAAATTTTATTTTATTTATAACAATGTAATTGTTAAAGTAAAATCTAACTAATCTTGGACCATGAAAAACATAAGGAATTAATCCATAGAAAATAGGGGAAGAACGTATTAAGGAGGTATGTTTTCCAATGCATGAAAGTGCCACTAAAATTCTAGACCTTTCTACATTAAAAATTAGGTAACACGGTTATGAGGTTAATAAATAATTTCTAGATGGTATGGAAATAATTCATAAATGTTATTAAATAACATTAAATACTAGGGATAATGCATTAATAAATTGGGATATATGTGAAATATTTTGGTCTTTATAATATGTGTGATGAATATATTTGCATAATAGATAAATTATATATGAATAGACAATACAGATAAAATTATTATATGGTGAAGGGGAAGAATATTATGAAGATAATATATAGTAGGAATAAGAGTTATAATAATCTAGTAATGTCTAATAAAATTATTGAAAATATAGAAAGAATGCTAATTCTTTATCCTGAAAAACTATCCATGTTTAAATAAATAGGGGATCCACAAATAGATAATGATTCTATGAGAAAGAAATTGTATTCCAATGGGATGGATAAATAATATGATAATTCATTCATAATTAGTGACATAATGGTCCAAAGGAAGATGTTTGAAATATTTGAGTAATTTTTTCATGATATAATGACTATATAAGTATTATACCATTATAGGAAGATTTATTGAAGATAATTATACAAGAAAAAGGAAAATAATCCCCCAATATATTTTAGGAGATGTTTAAAACCACAAATTTTGAAAATGTACTAGAAAAATATAAGTAACCAACCAATTGATTTTTTGGAAAAAAAGATTAATTGATTCATATATAAGGAATGGGAACATAGATTAAGTGTAAAGTTTCAATAATTATATTAATTTTTAGGGTTTCTGTTCATTCCTATTTCATTAAAAACATATTTTTATCTGTTCATAGATGCATGGAATAAGGGAGATGATAAAAGAAATCACTATTGAAAGAAAAACATTCTGTGAGATATTTCAAATATTCCATGAGGTGAAAAAATTGATTTCATCCTACCGTGGGGATTAAAAATGAGATAAAACTACCATATATTGAATCATGGAAAACAAGACATTTATAGAGAGCTAGTGGAAACAGTATTCCAATCCGAATTTTGATAATTTTTTTTATCGTTTCAAATAATATTAAGAAGCGGGAGTGTTGGTTGATGAGAACATGAGATAAAGTGTGAATTTATGTTTCTTGAAAAAAATATTTTTAATTTTTATTTTGAGTTGTGTGTCGGATAAATATATTTTGAATTATATCTCATTATTATCCAAAAAATCTAGTATCTATATCTATATCAAATTCATTGAAGTTTACAGACAACATCAACAACCATGGTTATGAGATCCCTTATTATAAAATATTTTATCCCATTTATACATAGATTTAATTACTTATGTAAAATTTATATGGAAATCATGTGGCATAATAATTATCTTAATTTGTAAATGGAAAAAATTTAGATATGAATTATAGAGAAATTTATTTGATAATTTCTTATAGGATGATGAATAGGTATTCATAAGATGGAAAATATATTGTCTTATAATTTATATTCAATAGGGGGAAGAGAAAGAGGTTCACATAATGAAATAAGAGGAGCTATATAATTATAAAATGAAATTATAATGTAGGTATTATTGTTTACATTAGAGAATTTTAATATATTTCAATATATAAGTGTTGTTCTAGAAGATTTCGATATAAGATATATGAATTTTTGATAAATAATAGATATTTATGTTTTTATTGAAAATTATTAAATATTCAACATTTAGAAAACAAAAAATATATTTATATATATTGACTAAAAATAAGTATTTATTTTCTATAATGGGATTCCTACACATTATAGGCACTAATGAAATGTGTTGGGGGATAATAGAACACTACCTACATCAATCTCATACAGTTTTTACATGTTTAGAATAACATGAGATAATATGTTGTGGGATTGAATCCATTTTGACTATTGTTATGTATTAGAGAAATAAGGGAACATATAAATTTTCATCACATGACATTGGATGCATTATAATATTTCATGGAATAATATATGATGTAAAATTCCAGTGTTTGTATTGGGATTTTATGGATTTGGATGACCATCAAACTTTATCAAAAAACTTTAAGTTGATCTTTGGACAATGAAACAGATTGAAATACATTAGATGGATCATGAGTCTTTATTAGATGATATGAATTTACAATTGCATGAATATTATATCATAATTCATTATTGGTATTTAATCATTGAGGGTGATTTCATGACATTGAAATTCATATATTTATTTTTTCTGATTTATTGAATTAATATTCTCTGATATTAATGATAAAACATATATTAAATTATGGATAATATTTATGATGATTTATAATTAAATGGAACTCAATAAGATAAATATATTATATATTTTTTTTGGGTTAATCCTATAAATGGTATTTTCATTGAATCCAATATTACAGTGGAACTATAAAATAAAGAAGATGATGTTTCATATACATGTTATACACCACAAGAATAAGATCCAAATGGAAACCGAGAATGATTCCATCCACATATATTCATTAAATTAATTAAAAACATTTAAAAATTTTGGGATTTAATTGTGATATTTGAAATCACTAATAGATGACTGAAGAAGTAAAATATTAGTATGATTTCATGAAGGATATTTAAATGTGTTTTTAATAAATAAATTCTACAAGGTTTGGGGATAATTGAACAATGATTATAGATGAGATGATATAACAGGTTTTAGTTACTTTTCTAAAATAGAATGTTAACAATGGAGATTATCTGGAAATAAATTTAATCACTCTAGAGGAATAATTAGAATTAAAATATCTTCATAATCTATACACTTTTTAAGAGTGTGTCAGCTCTATATTTTGAGGAAAGTCAATGACTGAAGGGTAACATCATGTTTAGAAAAATTTAAACATTTATCTTGTGATTTATGAGGTTTAAATAAATAAAATATTTAAAAAAATATTGAATTTATTCTTATATAATTATATAATATATTGTAATAAGAAAGAAAGAAAAGTTGACCAATTTAGAATAATATAGTGAACTTGAAAATATATATTTTGGAGAGAGGAAGAAGAGAAGAAGAAATTTTGAGGAATAAATTCAGGAGGAGAAATTTCAAATCCAATAGAGTATTTAGATGTTAGAAAAAGATCCAGATAAAATAGAATCTCATGTGAGGATCGATACAAGAAGATCATGAACCAACCCCTTACTGACCCACCTAGACATGCAGTAAATAGAATGTGATACCCTACGTATGATTCCAAAATGCTAGTGGCTAGTTAATACCACCAAAAAGAATAAATATAATGGGTTAAAATATCCTAAATGTAATAATGTTTATAAAATCTCAAAACCAATAAGTAAACCACATCCACATAGGATGTACTAGTTTACCTAGAATGTTAAATGAGTATATGTACATAAAAATATATTAGGAGATGAAATACTCCATGTCTATTTATCTCAAAACAAAACCTTTCAAACTCCATAACCTCATTGGATCTAGCAAGCTCTTTCTCTATAGTAACAAGACTGAATGACCACCTATTTTTACTCATTCTTCACATTCACATAATGTGGTGGTAATAATCCTTTTTAGTGGGTATCATCAAATTATCAAAGAGGATCCCTAAAAAAATTGAAATAATGTCACCAAATAGTTAAAAAGGATGGGAAGTCAATTTAAAAACCCAATGAATACCAAATAAAAGTCAACTCATATAGAATATATTACAAACATCCAAAAAAATGGGCCTCCATATTTAGTATGGAGACATGGGAAATCCCAAATTATTAATCATCTTCACCATGGGGAGACCCTAAATATTTCCTACACTATAGGAGAAGGGACCTCCCTAATAAAATAATTTGAACTAGGAGTACAAAATCCAATGGTTAAAATGATGGGCAAACAAGCAACACCAAATCTGAACATCTGCTATAGATATGGAAAAATACCTACACCAAATATAGAATGAAAAAACCCATGATACATATACCTCACCAAATCCTCTATTAATTTTTTCAAAATATAACTATATATAATTTCATGAAATCATTCCATGAATGATGCCTCATTCTTCGTAATTAATTATAATGAATATTACCGGAAATTCCACATTCTCTCATCAAACAGGAGAGAGGAATTTATGTTAGACAATTGAACATGACACACCATCTGAAGAAGAAACACACATACAAGGGGAACCCAACATATAGGATGAAGACATGGGTTTAGACAGTCACTGTAAGAGAACCATGGCATAAACCCTCTCATCAGTTGATGGTGGGCTGAGGAGGAGAGAGCTAAGGCACCATGCACTATATAAGAATCTACAATTAGAAACCATCAATGGATAAGTAAATATTTATTACAAATACATGTAACATATTAATATATGGGAGACCAACACCCTTTGAGAACATTCTACATGTATGAGGGTTATCGTCCTTAGACACTAGTCAATCTATGTTGAAAAACCACTACTATCACTGAGATTTATCTACATTCATGTTGAGGATACCATTAAATTTCAATATAAGTGAGCTCATATAAAATTAATTATAAAGTGAAATATTAGATGAAACCATAAATGAGGGAACCTTTCTCAAAAATATAGTATCAAACATGGTTTATAGGGGGATTTTAAACTCTAGAGAAGCTCATCTGATAAATATTGGATCACAACCCTATATCCATAGGTGGAAGCTGACTCTTCCAATGAAAAGGAATAAACATATCTTATACCTAGTATGTATTATGATAGAGAGAACCCAAATAATGATTCAAAAATTATACACTACATATCTATTGAATCCAATAATATGGTGAAAATTAACAGTCAAGGACACTCCACGAAAGTTTCTATTTCTTATCCAGTCATATCATGAGATGTAACAAGAAGATATTTTGAGAAATGATGGATCAAAGATGATCACATTATTAATAGGTGAATGTATAGACCATATATCCATGAAATTCACTTTACTTTCAAAAAACACTCATTTATACATGGGGTAGATATGATTACTCCATGAGACTCAAATTTGATATTGTCCAACTGAACGAATCTTCTATTGAGAGGGTTACTCTCATGACTTTCCAAAAAATAGAATCCAAAACTCACCTTCAATTGAAAAAAAAATGAATACACTAATAACACATGGATGGTACTAACTACTCAATACATTTATAGTGATACATTTAACTTTACAATAAGAAGATGATTGTACTGACATCTGCTCTATTCTATCACATAATCCATGTCTTTATCACGAAGGGGAATAGATCCAAAGAAATCCAATATCATTAATCACATTATTATGAAAGAAATATTATATACATATTTTCTTATTTATATAATTTTACATATAATGGACACCTCTTATATCAAAATCTATCTATATAAAGATAAATAGTGAAAATCATGATGATGATGCAACTATATGGAATGTACCATTATTACACATAATGTCACCCCTAATCCCTAATTTGGATGTTTCCTCAAACAATCCCAACATGTAATTACTTTGTAAAAATGTGTACCTATAATACAAAATTCATGGGGATACCTAAGTACCTATATGTGTACTCTTGCCCACTTCATGTTGTGTAACTAGGAATGGCATGTATGAGTACATGGCCATGTGTCTCACATGGGTGTCCTTTCATTCACATGAAAAATACCTTTGTTATGAACCCCAATATTCTACTCAACATGTAAATTAGATATACATGCCCTATAGGCCACCTCTATAAACTATGATTCGAAAACACACTACAAAACATGTGTTAAAATACTTATCACCATGTAAATAAAATTAATTACGGGCACACCGGGCCTCGGAATCGCACGCCTTCTTCGCACCTAGCTCTGGAATTATTCATAGAAATATTTCAAAGTCTGACAGGGCCAAAACCAGAGTCGCTACATCCCCCCCCCCCCCCATTGAAATTTGTGTCCCTGAAAATCCATAAGCACAATGAAAGAGACTGGACCCTCAATTGGGTCTCCCACACCATTGAGTTCACCAAAAAACACCCATGCATGAACATGTAAGTCAGAAGGACTCATCCACCACACCTCAACACTATCGTCTTTGGGTGGCACAGACTCGCCCACACGATTTTAATCATGTCACAAAAACATGTCTCAGTGGGGGAAGGATCCATCTTCCTCATGCATTCGAAGCACGCCAAAAAACACTGACACAGGGTCTTACCAACACCCTGAACAAAACTCAATAAAGAAACGGAATGGAAGGGTACCTCTAAACAGTTTCTATCAAACTACTGCAGAAATTAGAAAGTACCCAATGCATACCTCTATCCATCCGCGAAACCTCTGGGTCAACAGCCTCTAAGGCATGCAGCTGTCCTCACCCTCAGCCACCAGCTCCCTGCACTTGTCGTGGACCACCTGGGGGTGGGGGTGGTGGAAACTGATACCTTATACCACCTCCTGCTTTTGCACCAGCTCTGTGGCCATGTTTGCTGCCCTGCGGACCTCGTTGCTCGAGACGCTGCCTCTGCCAAGGCGGTCCATCTACCGGCTCCCTCTCTGCAGCTGGACGGGTCAGAAATTCTCTAGAAAGATATCCTCATTCGTCACAAGCATAACACTGCCTCTCTTGCGGCTGACCAAAGCTGGCATGTGAGCACTGTGAGCCCTGAGCCTCAGATCCTCCATCCTGGGATCGCCTCCTGAAACGCCGCCCACGTCCGGGACCCTATGTCTGTTGTCAGCTACCAGATGCAGATCTGACTGACGAAGTCTCATCTCTCGCATGCCCATCACTAACAGGCGGGATCTACTCAGCTAGAAATCTCTCTGCCACTAATACTCGCTCTAGCACTCCTGGTTTGGGGTGCAGGCCCCACAAGGCCAGGTTTTGGCATTTGCGGAGAAATGAAAATTTTGCACCATGAGTCCAATTTTAGCGGATGAATAGTTGATCCTATGGGTTTTTTCAAGAGGATCAAAATGGTGTGATCCATTTTATGTGTTTCGAGATCGAGGCATGGGCCTCACACGGGCTGCCTTTAGTGAATAGTGCAATTTTCACTAGGTGTCTGTTTCGAACGAACAAGTATTCAATTCATTGTGTGTTTCTGAGTGGATCGCCATGGTATGTTCCTCTGGAGGCGTTTCGGGATCATTGTGTGGGCCCCGCATGGGCTAGCTATGGTGAATAGGGAATTTTACACCGATTTTCCATTTCGGGTGAGTAAGGAATATCTTAATGACCAATGCTTCTGATGATCCCAAATGTGCACCAAACTCCAAAGATTAAAACCAACACTAAATGAAAAATGATAATTTGGAAATTTATAATATATATATCAAAAGAAATGAATATTTTTTGAAAAAAATATGATGAATTGAAATAAAAAATCCCCATATTATAGAGAATCATTCATGCTTCTTGACATCATGAATATATTTTCTAATTTATGATTATGTCATCCAAATATCATCTTGTATCTCCCTCAAATGAAGGTTATTCTTTTCAGCACCATCTCTTAGATTCCTATTTTTAGTGTTAAATATAGAGGAGCACCCATAATACGAGTATGGGAGTAAAATTGTCTAATTGTGATTTTAATAACCTTAATTTACTATTACAAACTCTCATTAACATGGCCTAACTTGGGGCCCGACACGTAAAAAATATTATACATAACCTAGGAAAACCATACATTATGTACCGAACAGTTGGTTCATATTCCCAATAATAATATCCCTTAAAAATATATTGATAACTAAATCCGAATTAATAAATAATATTGATTTTTTAAATATTAAAAATTTTAAATAATTTTCTCAGCCTATAAAAATTCTTATATTCGGTCATAGGGTTAATTCCGATTTTTAGAAACATCAGAGCCAATGGAATTTTTTTCCATGTCCAGTCGATAGAAAAAACATCCAATTTTACACTAATTCATAGTTTAGGGGATCTGATATTTTAAAAATGGATATTTCTTTTATTCTGAAAAACCAATAATATTACATTATACAACTTTAACCCATATCATCCTTGAAAGGGGTACAAACATAATTTCCTTTTTTTAATATCTGAAGATATCATCATGTAAAAAATATGAATAATATAGCATAAGACACTCTACTAGGCCCTTTTCAACAGTGGATAATGAAGAGATACCATTTTAATGTGAATCACATCTCAATTATTTAATTTCTCATACATTATAAAACAATCTATATATTCCAAGGCCAAACAACCATGACCCTTCATATGATAATATTTCTATCCTCGTATAATTGACCTATTGAAAACACACAATGAATTCTAAAAATAGACATTTAATGTCAAAAAAAATAGATTTATTCAATCCTATAACACTGAAAATCCATGAACCATTCATACCTATTGTGTATGGTTCAATCAAAAGTGAACTTTATAGGAGAATC
This sequence comes from Viscum album, assembly GCA_963277665.1. Taxonomy (NCBI): domain Eukaryota; kingdom Viridiplantae; phylum Streptophyta; class Magnoliopsida; order Santalales; family Viscaceae; genus Viscum; species Viscum album. Next base: position 1,391,010,874 of record OY728160.1, read on the forward strand.
ACACTCCACACCACAAAACTACCAACCTTGAGACCATAATTGAATGATAATCTAGATGAATAGACTAGTTTTCATAAGAATATCATTAGAGTGAACAACACAACACATTGATATTTATCCACCATATACAGTTAATATAATATAAATGGTCACACGAATGGATATTTGTTCATGGAATTGATGTGACATTAACAATGTCATAATTTCATCATGAAATTATACCCATATGACAAGCATACACCAAATACATCATATAGTTCCTTATCATCATCAGAAAAATTATTATATTTATTCTTAAACGAAAAAAAATCATGCATTCTTCAAAAAAACCCTAAAAATTAATTTAAATACCAAAATCATCCTCATATAAGAGTGATGTCATCGTGAAAACATAACCAAAACACCTAGAAAATGAATTATACCCTCAGGATTATTAAAATCCCATAGTTTAATGTGACTTTGTTCAACTATACATGATTTACTCAATGATATGTTGTCATAGGGTTATAAATTCACAAATCAATTATCTGATAATATAGAAAAAAATAATAGTCAAACACCTATACTCGTCCTTCATAACCTCTTGATGAAGGTAAAAACCAATGGCTCGTCATTTGATTCCTCACTCATATTAAGAGGACCATGAATAAAATATAATAAAACTACATCCTCTATAGCTATATGACTGATTATCCCCAAATAAATACAAATTAAACATAACACACCAACTTGAGAATAATGTGGATAAAGCCTTTCAAGTATTTTGCCTCTCACAAGCTAATACCCAATTAAAAAACAAGTAAATCATGATATACCCACAAAATCACCAAGACAGAACAGAAAACTGGGGATATATCCTAACATAGTCTATGGGTAGACATCCATTTTCAAGTCATCATGACTGGTTATCTCTCTTACATGGCATAAAAATCCAGAATATGACTTCCGAAACATATTCCAACTTCAATCAAAGTAATGATAAACAATCAACCCTGAAACATTACTCCATGAAATAATTATTAATCTAGAGGCCCTTTATGGAATTCAGGGACATAGACCAATAACAATACATATTGAAAAAAGGTCTTCGAGTTACTGATCGACACACACATTCAAAAAAATGGTGTAGGTCACATCTAAAAATTATTGTGAACTATGAATAACAACCATATAAATCCATTCATAATGGTTTATTTTCATGAAATTTGTCACTAAATTTCTACCAATTATCAATGAGATAAGAAATTAAACATAAGGTTTCTCTACACACATTATGGGAGAACATATCTATCCAAAATCACATTCCATTTATCCAACTCATCATAAAAATGACTATCCAATCAAAAGATCCTATAGTTAATCATTATCCTCCACTATATAATGATTTTGAAAATTCATTCAATCTGATTCTAACAACCAAACATCATGAATTAGGCACAACCATAACAAATATAATAATCCTATCCCTATAAGGCACCATATGAGAATGAGTGTGACCCATAGATATGTGGTCTCACCAAAAGGAAATGAGGGGATTCTTAAGCATATATGCACCAACCTATTGGTAAGGGATCACACAGATGAGTATAATGGAGGGAAACCAAACCCTATCCAAAGGGAATAGACACTTAGATTACATGGGTAGAAATGCACACATTTCTAAAGTGAACATCAAATGACGATTTTCATATCACATATAGAAGGTCATTCCCTATACACAATGGGTGCCTGAATCCATTAGAGATTAATGAAAAGATTGAGTCTCATGACATAGGTCATATGGGGATACCTGAATCCATATTTTTTATTCCATATGTATTGATCACATTTCTAGGAAGTAGGTAATGTGATAGATGACCGTATATAGGGAAATTTAATAAGGGATCATGACCCTAAGGACCATATGGGAATTCAAGACAAAATTTGTGATTAATTAGTAGATATAGGATCTTGAAAAATAAGAAACTAGTTGGTATTAATAGCCATATCCATAATCAAATATTTTCTAAGGGATTTTGAAAATGGACTAATAGGGTGTGATACATGACAATCTATTTTTTTCTTAATCGGTAGACAATTTTTATAGAGATATCCCCAGAAATCCCAATTGTCGACGATTATTTAAGAGGATTTTCCCATCTGTAAAAACCATATTACACATCAAGAGATAAAATTTTGTTGATGGAAATTGATATCCTAATTATATATCACCAACACCTTGATCAGAATTTATACGTTAAAGTAAAAAATGATCCTACTTAAAAATGGTGCATGAATCTAAACAATAATAATAAGTGGAAAATTATTTGGGAACCCAATAATTATTTAGATTCATTGATCCCTAACATGGGAATTCATCTTCCAACACACCATAGTAGGGATCCCAAATCTAAAAACAAGCACAAATCGCCTCAATCATTTCCCCCCAAATGTCCAAAACCAAAATAATGAAAATTTTATCTCCAAGCTATATCCATTTGAAAGACACACTTTAATTACACTATATTACAATATAAACAACCAATTACCCACCTATACTAGTGATATGTTAAATATGACACACCAGGGTAACCTCTAATTGTCATTAAGATTGTAAAAATCACCAAAAGCCATAATTAAAATGTGTCCTAATCATAAACATCTTATTATTAGAAAAAGAAACTAACCAAAAAGAAAACCATAACATATAATGATATACATATATAGATGTAATGAAAAATATCAATTCATTCCTCTTAAGAGATAAGGAGAATAAATTCAACACATTGTTACATCCAAAAAATAACTTAGCTCTCCAATATCACATTGGATCCACCAAGATCCATAAACATTGTTTTAGTTCCTTGTGGAAAAGAATCTATATACTATATCCACAGTCACACCAGGTGTGGAGAAAAGGACCATACTAGTTTTTATATAAAAATACCTAGAAAAATACCCCAAAAATAAAAATTATTTTCCCGGTGAGCACTAATAAATGAAAAATCCATACAATTATCCAAAACAACACACAAGAAACTAATCTCATGAATAAGGTATCACAAGACACTGGTCACTATTCTGTCTCTTTTGAACAACTCTTGTTATAAAATAGTCATATATGTAACAAAATCATGGATTAAACACCACTATAAATTGGAGAGATCAAATAAAAATATGGAATACACACCCAAATGGAGGACACTTGAAGTGAGGGGACACAACTTACCTGTAGAGTATCATGATGTTTCTATAGGGGGACACCCTAACCTATCAGATTTCTACTCACAGATATAGGGTCATGACACCAGTTCCATGGGGGGATATTGACTCATCCAATGAAATGGAAATAATCCATATTATACCAAGTATATAATCCAATATAAGGTTCTAAGAGTTATATTCTAACATACTACATGAATAATGTAATCAACTACCATGATGTGATGAATGGGTTCCTTTGGGAAAACTATGTGGGGGATTTTTGATCTTCAAATTTGAAATCTAGTGACGAATAGATTGAAGAAAGGATAACTACATTCTAAATTAGTTATGGACACAAATTCAATATTAACTAAGGAGTAGAGGTTTATCCCCATCTTTCATCTAATAACATTAAACATGGAAAAAAACTCTAGGGATCATGGGGTGGAATATAGATTCCACTATTTTTATTATATATGACTTATTTCCATTAAAATAATTTGATGTGTGGATAGTTTTATTCATTTACAGAAAAACAACATCATCGAAACCAGTCCCTTTACTGAGATACTAAAATACCCAAACAAATAATAGAGGCAACCCACCTCTGAAGATAAATGGGTGTCATATCCCCAAATTTCTGACAATACGACATGAATTTTATATCCCTCACACCTACTATATTCCAACAATTGAACCATTCCATTGTAACCATGGTGTTATGATCTAAAACTAATCCCATCTCAAAATATCAATGAACATTACCAATTAATATGACTTCACTATCACATTTTATTTGGAATGATATATATAATGGACTCATTTTATGTCCAATTCTAGATATAAGGAGTTAATTTATGAAAATATAGCAGATTTGGAATTTATATGACAAGTACCTGTGGTATAAAACATTTAAACACAAATCCTTGGTTTGTCAATTTACTTTGACCAACATAGACTATACATCACTAGTACAGGTTGTGTCCCAACAGTATATCAGGTGTGGAGTACCTAATTACCTAGATATATACACAAACCCATGAAATTTCATGTAACTTGAAATGATGTGTAAAATTAAACACCCATTTCCCATGAACAAGTGTATGTATGTGGGTAGGTGTTGACCATTTACTATATTACATAGGGTATAGAAGGTGTAAACATTATTTTTATATATTGTATGAATCCATTATATAAATTTAGATGGATAAAGACAATAAATGGTGTATGTTTTTAAGACTGCGTGTTGTGTAGTAGGAAATTCCATTGGACCAAAACTGATTATCAACCGAATATACATTGAAAACCAACGATTCAAATAGACAACAAATGTAATATAAACCGGATCCATTTCATAATACACTACACATAGCATGATTATGAATTTAATAAAATTGTGGAATAATTAATTTCAATGAGTGTTATCTCAAATATTATCAATAGATATGTTTTATCATAAGATCCTACATAATGATTCTTGAGCATGGAATATTGATCCACACTGATATCACCAATATGAAAAGGATAACTCCTTTATTTCTTCAATTATACTCCAACGTCCAGACATGGAATGAAGAGGAGTGACTATCCTGTGAGTATAGGATAAAAATAAGATAATTTGGGTTATAATATATCCAATTAATTAATATAGACTCATGTTAATTGGGACTGACCTAGGCTCTATCACCCGTAAAAATACTATAATTATACTATGCAAAGCCATCCATTCTAAACACAAACTTAGTTTCAAAATACCAATTAAACACTCTATTTTGAAGATATTAATGTTAAATTTTATTAGATTTAATAATATTTATTTTATTATATATTAAATACACTGAATAAAATTACAGTCTGATAACACTTCCAAATTCCCTCTATACAGTAAAATACACATTCCAAAATCAATGAAACCTATAAAAATCATTTATAGTTTCATTTTATTGATGGAAATTTCTATTTTCCCCTTTAAATTAATTGTGAATAAAAAATTTAAAAAATTCTATTTATCCAATGTATGAAATTAAAAATCATTATATGAATACCTATTTTGGTAGTTTTCAATTTTAATGATGGATGTACGCAAGAAGATGTGATTCTATAGTAATGTGGAGGAATATTTTATAATAGACGTGTGGACACATCCATAAAGAAAAAGGATGTATTAACCGGTCAAGAATTAAAGAGGGTGAACATTTTATTTTATTAATTATATAATACAATGAATACTTTACTATATATATATATATCATGACATGAAAATTCTAATCAGGTATGATGAATATCCACTATGAACTTACAATGGAAAAATAAGCTTATAATGAGTTTTTGAAAATTTTCCATAGAAATAATTTATTACGAATGATTGAAAAATTATTTTTTAAATATTACTATTTTTATTTATTAAAATGTGGTATAACTGGAAACTATGTATTGATAAATAATTTTATAAAATTAATGATAATATCATTTTGAGGTAAAACTATTATTTTTCAATAAATGGTTTTTAATCCGATAATGTCTTTTCATTTTAACTAATTAAATTTATATTTAATAATTAATGATTAAAATAAATATTTTATATTATATATCTAGCTAAATAATATTATCTCAATTAAATGATTATTAACATACGCATAGATTATGTCAATCATCTTATTCTTCGAAATGTAACTTCTTGATTTACAGTTTTCATTATATTTTGCGGGTTAGTTTTTAGATAAATTTATCCAAATATATGAATTGAATTTGATAATGTTGATTTAATATTTGTAATTATATATTCTAAACATATTAATGATGTAAATACCATTTTTGGTCATATTTTATAGTACATAAAAAATAATTTTCACCGCAGTAAAGTATAAAACATGTTTACTAGGAAGATAAAATAAAAAATTAATGGTGTAATTATACTATAATCATACTAAAATAAAAATTGTTAATTTCAAATTTAGTGCTTCAAATTTTAGTATTATACATTTTGGTGCCATTTTTTCATGAATTTGACTTAATTATATTTTATAACATTGAAAAATTACAAATCTGAAACTCACTTCAAATGTATAAGGGAACATACACACACTTATTCAAACATATTGATTGATTTATATTGAATCCACACTAACAATATCTCCACCAAAAATATGTATACCCTTTATATAGGTTTTAATATTACCAAATGACTAACCCATTTCTTCTTAAGAGGTGATCTAATTGATGTTTCTCAAGGAGAAGGTAACCGTCTTAATGAAGCTCTTTATTTTTTTTGAAATATTCATTTTCCACCATCAATTATGTCCTACAAAATAGAATATAATAACAAAAATATTTTCCATTTAATTTTATATCATTATTTTTATCTATTAATATATATATATATATATATCCTTTTCTATCAAATCAGAAGCAGAAAAATTGGTCGTCTATATGGTGGCCTGCCGCCTCACAAACTAATGCAATTTTTTTCGATACCGACTCACATCGATGGAGATAATGATGGAACCGATGAATGTAAAAATTAATTATGAAATGATATTTACTAAAGAATATTAATACATAATAAAATTCCTTAATATTTCTTCTTTTAAAGTAATTATAACATCATTAATGTGTACGAATAACCTTCCATCTCCCTGAAATGATGATCTTCGTTTTCTATATACACCTTAGAAACTGATTATAAAAATGTATCTTATAAATTAACATTATATTTATAAAATAAAAAATATAGATGATGAAAATATATCCTTTATTTAATAAGAACACCATCAAAAATTAAGTATGCATGAGAAAATAGAGAGGTTATTACCCGAAACAATGATAATAAATAAATATTATCAATAAACAAGTGATACACAATTAAAAGTAGAAAATTTATTATATTAAAAAAATTAATGTGGTTATATTTTAAATTAATAACATGTTTAAAAAATTATATAATAATTTATAAAACATTAAACCTAGTGGAATCATAAGGTATGATATTTCATCTCAATTCCCACACTATTGAGTAATATTTGGTATTATGCACCTATTTTTTGTATAGTGTGTACACTGCCCAATAGATTTATTTAACATGAATATATATTTAAATGTAATGAATGATGTTTTAATTTATTAATAATAAATCAAGTGGTTTAAGTTATAATATTAAAAAATTTGTGAATATTTATACTAAAATCTAATTTTTTGGATATCATTCCCCCAAATAGCCCGAAGGCCATCTATTTTTATTAATTTTTTGTTATCCCCCATTAAATGGTTGAAGCAAAACCCTTATGTGGTCCATTGGCTTCATCACCTTACATGACCCTAAATTCATAAAGGAATTCATCTAGACTATATCTACATTGAATAAATCTTCCCTAATATCTATATAATGGTGTCACGTCTCCAACATTTCATGGTTGTTCGGCTAGGATTCTAATGCATGCACAAGATGGTACTGATTAAAATTGCCTTACACTCTCATTATATCAAAACCATTATCTTTACTATGGTGAATGCGCCTACTCTGAAACCACATTTGGATCATTATCCTTTTAGAGTCTTCATGTTACATTTATGCACAATTTAATATGCCCTGAAGGCCAGTAGGGTGCCCTAAGGCGCTAAGGTGGCTCAAAGGCCTTGTAGTTTCCTGAAATCTATGCTGGCCAAAAGTCAATGGGTAGTCTAAATGCCTTGATGAGCATGGGGACCAATCTGGTGGCTCAAAATCCCCATCAGATAAAGAGTTTTTTTAGAAATAGTAGCTAAAAATACCTACTATAGTGCCTACTATAGTGCAAACTATAGTCCCTGCTACAATACATACTACTACAATGCTACAATACCTGAACATATTTCTCCACTCAGATTTGATCTTGGGTCTTTTGGATTCAAATTCTATTTCCTCACCAACTAGGCTAAGGCTATTGTTCTGGAAATTTATTTTATTTTTATTGATATAATTTTACAATAAAACTTGCATAGTATCAATAGAATTTATTAATCTCAGGATATTCATGGATTTTCAATAATTTAAACCAACTTTTTATTTCATTGGTACATAAATCAATAATAAATATTTTAAAATGAAAATCTATCTCATTTCTCCTTTGATGGGATATATTTTTCCTTCCATTCCCATATTATTTAAAAATTGTATAACGAAAGATATTGTTTGTTAATAAAATAACTTCTTAAAGACATATTATGTTATCCATATTGTTTTACCGGATTCTAATTGAATATTTATAAATTAATGGTTTGGATTTTAATTTCCTTATAAATGTCAAAAGTAATGTATTTTAATGTATTTTTCATTAATATATTTTCCTTCCATAAGAACTAAAATATGATAATTAGCTTCATAAAAAAATTTCCAATTAAATTTCTATGAAAATTATTGCATGAAATACGATTTATATATTTTTCCTATATACTTATTTAAAATACATGAAATTTTCAATAGTTAAATAGTATTACTAATTATTTTTCTAGTTATTTGATTTTTCATTAATTATTTACTATCTTGGGATCATTAGACATTAAATTTATCTTACATACTCATATTATTTTTATCATATATATGAGTATAGCCTAAATAAATACCATTCTATATAAAATATTTTAAATTGATACTTATTTGATTGACTAGATAAATATTGATATTCCATATTATTTACTCAATATATAAATTAATTGAAAAAAAATTTATTATGATTTAAATTGATAATTAAATATATAATTAATGAATTGGACACATATTGAAAGGATTTGTCATATTATAGAGATCCCCACAATGTGTTGATGGGTCCCATGAGACAAACTAGTTAGACAACCATTTTAAATGAGATTTTTATATATACCATTCCATTAATTAAATTTTCCTAGTGATAGGTATTGATATTAAAGATATTATGTTGTCTATGATCATGATTCCAAATAATATACATTTGATTACTTAAAAATATAGTTAATTAATATGCAATAACATGATGACTATTCCTTAATAATTTATGATATATAATAAATAATTACCATAATTCAAATATTTTTTTATCCATATTCTATAATCACATTTTTTGGGGATTAGTTCTGAGTTTTCTCAAATGTTTTTGGATATTTAATAGTTTTTGGAGGGTTTTACTATGGATGGAAATAGATATGAAGTGAAGTGTTAAGGGCTAAAGCATGGTTAGTTTTGATCTGTATTTTAAATATTTGGAGAATATTCAAATTTTATAGTGGTTGTAGAATAGCGTACAAGGAAGTAGTGTAGAGGCTCAAGGTCCATTTTTTTCTTATGTGAATTATGGCATGGTTACATTATGGAAAGGAGCTATGACTTGGAGGTGGTTGTGTTGTCTTTACCGGTTTTATTGGATATGGAATGATGTGTGAGATGAAAAATATCTTATTTAGAGTGTATAGGATTTTGGTGATGTCTGTTCCACATTTTACAGTGGCTATAGTTACAGCGACATGGTCCCTTACCACCATGCCATGGTGTTTCCTATTTTCACTAGTTCTATGGTGTGGTGGTAATTAACAAAGAGTAGACATTATGTTTCCTATCTTAAAATCTGAGACCTATATTTATTCCAAATCCACTCATTTGATCTAAAATTGATTAATTGGATTTTTAGGCTCTCCTTGGGTAATTTTATCCCATGCAATTACATTTCTTCTCGACTCAAAACACTTGTGGATGATATTGATCACCATTAAAGGTTCTTCCTTGATCAACCCTACATTGAAATATCTATTGGCAGTTCAGAATCCTGGTACATGTATGCTGATTTGATAGGATGGAAATTAATTAGATGTTTTTGAAATTCTTTTCAAAAAAATTTAAGCCTTGATTTCATTTTTTATTTTAAATGAATTTTCTATATTTTAAGACTAGAGTTGTGATGATCATAATGATTTACAAAAATGGTTGGGAATTGTGATATAAACACCAATTTAAATATCATTTAAATTATATTTTTTATTTGAGAGAAAGTATTATTTGAGAAGAGATATTTTTTAAATTTTGAGATATCTGGATTTAAATATGAGATGGTTTTGAAAGGGATGAATTTGATGAAAAACAATGATTTATTTTAGAAATTGAAATTGAATAGTGAAACATGAAATATGATAATTAAAATGTGAATGACTGTTTGAACTAAATTGAAATAATCTTCACATGTTTGATTTTAATGATTGATTGAAGACACATTTTAGTCGGAGAAGTTAGTGGGTGACTACGAAAAAGAGATCTAGGACTCTGACTCCCTAGAAATGGGTCCACATTGAAAACTCTAATGAGACAAAGATTGATTTGATTTCCCCAAATGGGGTTCGAATTCATTTTATCCCAATCGAAGGATCCACACATATGCGCTCACACTCATTGATCTATGATGATTGAATTAGTAGTGTGAGGTCATATATCTATGAACCAGATAACCTCGATGTATAAGACCATGGTTCATTTTTTGTGATTTTAATTATTATATGATAATTTTTATTCAGTTATTTTATTCAAACATCTCTATATTATGAAAAAATATCATGTATTCCTATTTCAAATATGTCTTCCATATACTTGATTTAAAATAATGTTTTTATTTGCAATATGAAATTTCATACCATGTATTTATTTTATTTAAATTTAAAAATAAAATTTTTTATAAGATGATATATTCTTTTGGAACACATAGTGATAACATACTATGACGTTTTTTCTCACACTATACCATTTCTTTATGGCCTTTTTAGATTTTCTTATGTTGGGTCTATGAAATATATAATAACAATATGGTGATGGATGGTGTGCATGATAAGAGGGATTATAGAGTGATGATGGTTACTGGTGGAGCCATGGTCCACTTGTTTCATATGTATTGTGAGGTTTTCTCTGGATGGATGTTATCTCTTGAAATGAATTTTTACATTGATATGTTTATATTTCTACTTGTTGTATTCTTTACTCATTTTGAAATGCTTGGAATACTGATTGTTTAATGTTTTATCATTTTTCAAATCTATCTTCTTGGTTCGTTGTTGTTGGAATACCAGTCCTTTTTCCTTGTTCTCAATTCTATGTGATAACCTCCACCTTGTGGCGTCAGTAACATCATTCAGGCAATTTTAGGATCATATCTTGTATCAGTTTACAAGAGTGTCGATTTAGGTTCATGGAAACGTTCTATCAAAGGAGTGAGTCTAGGAATATTTCCTCGATATCAATATATAGTATGGGAAATACTATTGAACATGAGATATATTTTTTTGGACATAAGAGGTTTTTACAAGTGGGTTTTTGCCTATCTCTCATCATAGTGAACATTGTGTGCCCATATATTTTTGTAAAAAATAACCCTGTAAAAGAATTTTTTTTTATAATAATTTTGTAGTTTAATATAATTTCCATAATTTAACTTAAATTTGAAATCTGTATGATGGAATTTATATATGTTATCTCTCATGATTGAGTTTACAATCCGGGTGTTATATCTAATAATTGAGTTTTCAATCAGATTTTACATGCTAATGTTTTCAATGTTTCTTATTGGTGTTGAAATTGACCTTTCCCCCAATAAGACATTTGAAAATATAGTAGTCATTTGTTTTTTAAGAACCGTGAATGGAAATCCAAATATATGATCAAAACGCATTGAGTTAGTGGTGTTTGATTTTAAATCTCTCAGACAAGTAGATGCACCCATTCCTCTTCATTCTCTAGTTTTCAAACCATGATGGGATGAATATAGAGATCCTACACTAAAGATTATTTAATATAAACAACAATAATTCTATGTTTCAAATGATCATTAGGGTGAACAATTTTGGTTAATTATGTATTATATACATTTATTGTTAATGAAAATTATATATTCAATCATATAAAAGCATGCTACCATCATTCCTGAAGGACATTGCATGAGATAATGGGATAAAATGGTTACAATGAAGAAACATTATGTTTTAGAGTGTAATGTCATCATATATTTTTTTAATCAATTCTTCAATATTGAATATACGGTTTTAGAGATGTCTATAGAGTTTCATATCCTTCGATAGGGTGATAAGACAATGACTCAATAAAAGAAATGATTGGTTGAACTTGTTGAGTTTTCTATTATAGATATAGAAAATAAGAAAATAATGGAATTAGTATTCTTGATGTGTCTTCGATATGATTACCAATCATAGGTTTTCATACTAAATACCAAATCCTATTCAGTAATGTTTTATAGTGGTTTTATCTATGAGATTAGCCATGGTAGAATGTCATGGATTGTAGGATTTACTCATTCTCCTAATTGTATATTTTTTGTTATTTTAAAGGAATGATGAAGCATGAGGAGTCTCACAGAAGATCAAGACAAAAAGAATCATCCAAAAATTATATAGATTACTTAGTGGCCCAATTACATTCATTCAATGTGGCATTGATAGGAATTCAACATTGGGTAATACTAGTGTACAAAAGATATTTAGTTCATTATATCTCTCATGAAATTAATAGAATCTATTCAATATCATTTCTATACATCATATTGACATGTTCTCATTTCCACCAAAACTACTATATTGAAATTAATATATTCAATAACTAAAGGATTCTACACATAGGTATCCAAAGTGAATCATCTGGATGTAGTGAAGGAGTCTCCATACTAAGTTGGTGTAGGTCCAGTGATAGTGTGAGGTACCATAACTATAGCTCTAACATTATTGACTAAATTATTACATATCAGTTCATCTCATTAGTTTTCATCGACTCATTTTTTATAATTATAAGGCTTCCTTTGTGAATATTTTATTTGTGGATTGTTATTACTACATTCCTTAGAATAAAGTGGGAGTTTAGTCTCTATTTTCCCCATTCTTCCATTTCATTAATAGTGATTTGACTCACCTGGGACATTCTGGTTATCTACATGAAACATTTTTATGTCATTTTCAGGATAGAATTGTTGATTTCATATAATTCATGCATTGAAAATTGTCACCATTAGGTCTCCATTACTATACATTATGGGGGTGTTCCATGTTTTTATGGATAATGGGACCTAAAAATTAACTGATCTAGTACTCATTTTCTAGAAATGGGTGTAATGATATTTGTTCCTTCTATAAATACAGAGAAATAATATTTGAGATTTGATCTTCATCCACTAATGATCTATATTCCATTCATTTTTCTTTATTATTTTTATATCTTATCACAAGTAAGGGTGGTTGAGTTTTCCATTAACCTGGTACAAGGTTTTGATCCCATATACATTTTCTCGTATGACATGTGATCATCTAAATTGAATGAGTTAAGGACTCAGTTGTTTGAATTTTTGGATAAAAATTTATTCTCCAAATTGAGTCACCCTTTGTAGTTACTGTTAATTCTACAATGAAATGTTGAATGAAAAAATAGATCTATAATGTTTATCAAAAACACAATCAAGTTATTGTAATGAATGATTATTTTTACCACATATTGATGATTTTTTTGATTATTTTCAACAGGATAAGTGGTTATTGATGATTAACTGTGATAATCGTACCATGAGTCATGAATCAAAGTATCGAGTTTCCAAAATGCCATCATCATGAGTACATTTAAACGCCATGATTGTCATGTAATTTGTTTAGTCTACACAATTCTCTTGTAGTCATTAATGTACTAATGACTATGAAATTCTCTGAGTATCTAGATTTGTTCAGGATGATATTTCTTACAGAAATCCTATTTTACCCTACAACTATGGGGGCCTTGTGCATAATCTGTGATAATTCATGGAAAATTTGAGAGATCACCAAAATTATTCAATGCTTCTGAAATGAAGATTATTGTGTATTCCAAAGGTGAATTTTTTAGGACACTTGGTCCTGAAATATGTAATTTTAGTTGATACATAGAAGGTGGAATCATTTATTACATGGTATAAACTACAAAAGTATTCTAAAATTTTTAGTTTCATGGGTTTTAGGGTATTACCATAGGGTTTTAAGAGATTTCTTGATGTTGTATTCTCTGATGAACAATCTATCACATAAATGAGTGATTCTTTTTTGGGATTTTAAATGTCAGAATTCAATGGATGAGTAGAATCTCCTTTTGACTTCTGTAATAATGTTAACACTTCTTGAGGATGGGTAGGGATAAATAATCTTTTATAATTCTTTAGGTTTGGGTTTGAGTTGTGTTCTCATATTACATTATCTAATAGTTGTTTATTGTTCTTGATAGCTTAGGCCAACTGAGAGAAGCTTTCTAACACATGGTCTCAAACTCAGAGCTTCGATTAATTACCATCTGATTTAACATCATTACCCATTTAGGGAAAGATTTTCTATTTATTCATTCAACAAAATCCTGAGAAAAATAATTTCTCAAAAATATTTTATCCTCCAATAGAGGTAATGGATGGAGTACCTATAGTTTTTTTATTTTGATATAACCTAGACCTGATAAGTGGAATGTCATCCCAAATTTTTTGAGTAGGGAACCTCCAACACATTAAATGAATGAATCATCTAAAGAGTCGATCATAATTGATCCATTTAACCATATATATTTTGGAATCTAGAAGGTTTTTATCGAGAAGGAATTAGCTAGTGTGTGGTGGAAAAATTCAATTCTTGATATGATTCTTTGTGATTTATTTCTGGATGATGAATTCCATTGATCAGGGGGGGTCTATTTATTCTAGGGAGTCTATCTATTTGTGGTAGTTCCTTTATAATGGAACATTGTGTTTTCAAAAGTGGTACATAATAATTTCTCATGCGAGAATAGTGTTGAAGGTATATTCTCATTATTTCCTATGGGAAGAGAACCACAAAACAATGTAGATTTTATGATATGTGACAATGAATTTATTGGTAAGGTAACTTAAGAGATATCTCCCGGTTTTTTATCATTGTTATAATTATTCCAATTTAATTCTTGTCCACTAGGTAAATTTTTAATTTATTTATTCACCTCTATTTATGATCAATATGTGGGATGATATATTGATAGATTTTATGGTTAGGTTTGAACAAACCCCATGAATGATGAATGTGATATGGGTATTGATCAATAGGATAACCAAACACACTCACATTATTCCATTTTGATATATGACATATGTTGAGGACTTCTAAATCCATTATGTAGAGGAAATAATTTTATTGAATTGAGTTATAATTGTTATATACTTTGATTGTAAACAAAAATACAATTATCCTTTTTGGAGAGGCCTCCAAGAGGAAATGAGAACATAGGTTAATTTGAGTATGGTATATCATACACATATTGATGACTTGATATAATTAGATATACATATTTTTAATACATTATTTATTCTTACATACTAGATTTGAAGGGTGTAAGGGATTGGAATTTGGTAACAGATGACTTTTAATTAAATATTAGTTACCATTTGTCCATTAGAATATCATCCTTTGAGGCCTTGTAAGGACACATGTGTAAATAGTTATAGTTTTTGTTATAGAATAACAAATCTTACCAGGTTATACCTAGAGTGGTTGAATAGACGAATGTAATGATTTATTTGATTCATTTTTAGTGTTAATAACACAGTGGAAATATAAATCAAATGTTATCATGGTGAAAACCACTAGAATTTTCAGTTTTTGACAAGGTGATCTTGATATTATAATTTCAGTTTGGGAACTAATGAATTGCTAAATAAGGAATGTTCAATCAAAGTTATGCTAGACCATGTTAGGTTGTTTAGTTGAATAATAATGAGTCTTACAACCATTATAATAAACCTCATTTTATGTCGATTCATAAAATGGTTCACATATTTCATCTTAGAATGTTTCTTTCTAACCCATCTCATGTTTTTAACATGGAGGACCTTGATGTGGAAAATTTTTTATTTGATACTAGGCATCATAATTTGATTTTTTATCCTTATATTATGGATCTTCATTGGAATTACATAACTATAGTGACATAGGCTTAAAATAAATGGATATTTTATAATTTGAGATGAATATTCAGCACATTACAAAAGTACATTCTCTGAGGACCATAATAGTTTAGTGTCATTTGAAACATAAAACACAATATTAATACATGGTGAGAGATATTATATATTTCCAATTAATAAAAATCCATTTTTTTCTCATACACAAACCCTTTCTTCATCCCTAAGTGAAGGGAAACATAAAGAAGGGTGATATTAGATGCCTAGTAAGGGTAAATAAAGGAGACACATCAGTATTACAGTATAAGTATTAGAGAACATGATAATAAAATTTTAAAACATACCATTATTATCAAATAACAAAATCCATAGTCATTGGATAAATATTGGATGTTCATAATACATTAATCATAAGGGAATTAAGATTATTAGTCATGAATACATAACATTATATTAAAATATATAATTTAATGCATTCATGTATGTCTGAAAAATAATTATTTATAATTAAATTCCCATTTACATAACCAATCCTGGAACAACATGGTGGCTAAATAAACTAGGTGAGACACACCATTATCCCCTATCACAACCCATTCAATAAAGTGGAATGGGTTCACTCCCAAAAACAATCATTGTATTCATGGTTCACTCCCAATACCATCTTAGGAAAAAGTCATTTATTAAAATGAGTTCACTCCACATTCTATCCAATCATATCTCATGAAATATAAATCATTACCGAACTCATTATTAACAGATATAGGTCCAAAAAATTGAATAATTAAATCATACATTCATGGGCCACAATATAATACAACATTTATCCTATCATTACCCTTAATAAGAGATGAGTTTCATAAAAAAATTCCCTAACTCATAAAATATAATCTATATCACAAACATTTCATTAAATTATAACCTAGGGAAAAGTGACATGTTTCATAATCACTTCATCATAGAATAAAAAGTGAATGGAAGTGGGGTTTACATGTTTTTTACCATGGTGAAACACATGGAAGAATGAAATATTTCATAAATATAAATTCAATTTAAACATAGTCCATTCAAATAAAATTTTAGAATGTTGTCTTTGGATCACATAACCAAAAATTAATAAACAATATTAATGGATTTCATTTTATATAGATAATTATTTAGTAATATCACATGGATAATTTATTATGGAAAGTAACAGTTCCATAAAAATCATTTGTATATAACTGGATATATTTTAAAATTTCATTTTTTTGAAATTAACTATGAAAACTAAAATATTAATATTAAAAAATATTTTAAATAATTTCTTGGGGAGAATATAATTTTCTCTATGGAAAAAACATTAAAAAACATATAATAATTCGAAAAATGTTTTCATTGAATGTAATTTTAAAAACATAAAAAAGGTAGCCTGTAAATATCGTGAAACTATTTTAATTAGAAACATCACTGAAAAAATTATAAAGGATTCTTGGAAACATTTTGAAAACAATTTATTTAAATATATCCTTGAAAACATATTAATAAATCTTGAAAACCATTTTTAAAATACTTTTCTATACTAATTGCTCTGAAACATGAAAGGGAGGCATTAAAAACATTTTGATAACATTTTTCTTTTAAAATATCTTTTAAAAATTCCAACTAAATATTTTAAAGCATTTAATTTTTTTTAAATAATTATGAAAACATAAAAAGTAATATTAGAATAAATTTGGAATAACTTTAAATTTAAATTATATTTGAAACTTATATAGAAATCCAAAAAACGATTTGAAATTATTTTTCATTGAAAGAATAATAATAATAATAATGAATTTAGAGAATATTAAGATCAAAGATTAATTAATATTAACATTTTGATCATGGAAAATATTCATCATGGAAATTATACTCATGATTGTAGGTAAATCCCTACATGTCGAACATTCAATTTTTACTATAAAATGGTTTGAAAATATCTCTGATCCAAAAGTGACAAGAATATTAATTATAAAGATATTTAAAAGGTAAATCATCTATAAAAAATGAATTTCAATAATCATAGAAATATAATATAATATTTTTGAAAAACACTTATAGAAAAATGATTTTGAAGGAAACTAGATTTCTAATAAATGAGATAACTAATGTTTGGTTTACAGAAAAGCATTTTTATAATAATATTTAGTACAAAATATTTGAAAAATTTATACATTACATGAATTTATCATTAATAACCATAGGTGAAGAAAAATAAATTCTAAAACTTTAAATATAGATCGTAATATTTAATCAATTAAAGAATAAACATAATCAGACCTGATAAATAATCATATTGTTTCAAAAAAAATGATACAGCATTGGTATAATAAAATCATAAGTCACATTTGATATTAAAATTTGATAAATCCTAAAAATAGTTAATATAAGGATAATTGTCACTACATATGTCAATGAGATTTATATAAACCGTATAAAATAATATATGTGCACAACATAACGTGTGTCTCAAATAAGGGAAATTGAGACAAAATAACCTTACTTATTTGGTAACCTTTGAACCATAAACCCATGAAATATAAATAATAAAAGGGATATGTTAATGAATATAAATTTATGGATAATAATCATATACAATATTCATGTGTAGTATAAACATTTTAAAAAATAATTGATTGGGGAATATTACATTTGTCTTGTATAAATAAAAGTGAGACTAGAAAACTCTTACCATATTTCATAAATATCATAGTATACATTCAAATGTCATTTATAACAATAATAATTTTATTAGAAATCTTCAAAATATCTATATTCAATTAAATAATTCAATATATAAATTACCTATGATGTTAGGATACCCATTTATTAACAATTCAATGTTAAATTATCATTCCGGGCAATAGTCGGTTTCTTTTTCAATAATGATTTGACTTATTATTCCATATCCTATAACTTTTATCATGACTTCTATAATACAAGTACAGATAAAATTGTATAAATATCATATATATTATGAATATATTACTTTTTAATAATCTATCAAATATAGAATAAATAAATGAAATACATTAGTCGTTTAGATTTTTGGTCAAACGTAAACATGAACAATGTTTCTATTTTCGTATCAAATTTTTATAGAAATAAATGTATGTTATATATATAAATATTATTATTAGTGTATAATTTATATTTCATATATAAAAAATATATTTTTAAAACAATTCTTAATGCATTCCATTAAAATCATGAATGAATCACATCAGTTTGACGACGCAGTAGTGAAAACATCTAGAAATGAAGTTATCGTATTCTAAATAAATGGAAATCATGATGTTATGTGTTATATAATAATAATATAAGAATAAATAAATCATTATAATATATTATATCATATAAAAATATTAATTTCATAATCATTACCTACCTTAATAGATGGTAATGGAAAATAAGTGACATCAGTTTGTGAGGTGGTAGTCCTCTTTACACAATACTAATTATTGTGTATCCTATTTGATTGGTTTTTTTCTATTTAGGTCATAAACCTAAAATAACAATATATTAGTACATTGAAGATACCTAGTTCATTTTTAATATAAGTAATAAGTTGAATTGATGTGGTTGAGAAAGGAAAAAAATCAAAATTTCTTGTGGAAGGATGTTACATCTTCATTGGGTGACTCATTTTTTCTAACACCAACGGTAATATTTGGTTGGATTTATGAAAAAATGTCATATTATATAAATAATTTAGCGAATTTTTATGAAATTTTTCTTGGTTATGTCAGAGAAAAACTGCTTGAGATGTTTGAAAATTTGACTGGTGTGAGTACCCTTTTTATAGCGGATGAGGAGTCGCATTCTTGTATATATAAAAAAGAAAAAACAATTTGGAGGTATTCCATAGATAATGTCATGAAATAATGGTAAATGGTTGATACATGGGGGATATTGTTAAAATATGAAAATATAATTTCTTGTGGACAATTTTCTAGGTTATTTGGACCCTCAAAATTATGTTTAACCACTAAGTAAACTCATTTCTACCTTAATGAATGTAAATGATTTCCTTTTATTTACACTAATATTTTGTGTCAAAATATATGTTCACCTTATTAGAGATTATAAATTAATATGATCTAAAATATTGAATAATTTTTTCCAAATTCCACACACATAGGTGGAAAACATTAATACAAAAATTACAACTATAGACAGGGTGTACCAATGGGGTTATAAAGTAAAAAAGTTCAATTTTTTAATTGTTTTAATACCCAATTTTCGGTCAATGTTTTTCAATGTTCATAAAAAATGTAACATCTCAAAATAATATTTAATATTAACCCAATGAAAATTTTTATATTTTTATTTTAATTTAATATTAAATATTTAAATTTAGTTTATAAAATTCATCCAAACTGGTTTTCTTAATTTATTGGGATAAAATTTGGTTTTTAGATAGAAAATATTTTTCTTATAAAAGTGATTTCATTATTTTCATATAGTTTTTACATTTATTTATAACTATTTTTTATGAAAAGGAATAATTTTATATACACATTTAAATTGTAGTTTCACAATTTTGTTAGTCTTATTTGTAACATCAATTCCACTAGCTAAGTGTCTACTATAATAATATTTCAATGACACTATTAATAACATATTTTATATTAGTAAAACAGGACATTTCATGTAACACATACTTTTTTAGGAGTATAGAAATATGAGTAACAATAGACAAACAATGTGTTACGTGTACCTAAAGATAATAAATGTGTTGCATGTATTTCAAACATAACTTGGTGTTTCATGAAATTAAATACAAATTAAGTATTTTCATATACCACAAGACATACTTAGTGCTGCATTAAATGTAGAATATTGAAAATTTTAAATGAATTACAGAAAAAATTCAAAATATATCAGGGTGTTACATTATACCCCCCTTAAAATGAATTTATCCTACAAAATTCATCTAGGTTAGCAAATTATTATTACTTCAGTGTTCATTTCATATAAACCCATTGAATAAAAATTAATTCGAAAAAGTATTTTAAATGGGGAAACATCGAAACATAACAATTATCCAAATGACTCATATTTAGTTTTACACATAGTATAACATTGGTGTAAAGTGAAAACATGGAAATTGATGAAAAATATCACTATCATGTTTAGATAGAGAGTAATATAGAACATAGTTATGTTAATTTTAATAACTAAAAATCCATAACCCAAAGAGGCTTAAAAAAGTCTATTGGTATAATAATACATTATGATAATGGGACAACATGTTATTTGATGACATTTTTACTCAATCTAATCAATTTTTTGGAGAATATATATTTAAAATATTTAATCACAACCTCACCATTTGTGGTTACATGAAAAAATTTACACTTCATCTATTATTCTATGAAGTGAATGGGAATTTTTTATTTATGAATCATTAGAATATCAGTAAATCTATATGTTTATTGATATATCCAACCATTTATCTTTAATAAAAGAATAATACTAGAAAATTTTACGCAATATGCATAAATCCTCATATTTTGAGATAATAATTTAATCACTAAAAAAATTTTAATTACACATAAAACATTCCTCAAATTGTAACCCTTATAATTATTTTAAAATATAATATTCAAAAAATCTAAAAACAAGATAACTAAATTTTTCGAAATAATTATTATCATTGTTCCCTTGAATATCATAAATTATCTTAGGTAACATCCCATTATTGTTTTCATGTATTAGAAAACGGTATTGTTATAATTTATTAATATCATGAGATAAGAAAAATATATTTTATCAGAAAAATAATTCAATAAATGTGTTAAAGGACTTAAATTTTAGTTAACATCTTGTAATATTCAATTGAATCTTTTTGTGGCTCGACAATGAGTTAGTCTGAGATTATGAGGCCTCATAAGTCTCACTAAAGAATGAATAACAACATTAAATATATTATATTATTTCCACACTTTTTATTAAAAATTATTGAATAACTTCAGAACTATGCATCGTATGGGAAATATGGCACCAACAATAGGTCTGGGATGGGATTCGTATACTAGGCAGGGTATAAAATTTGTAATAGTTCTACATTTGGATGAAAGAATCATGAAAATAACCCTTTAATATTTAAATAATTATTTCCTCAATTTTTTTGAATATTATATAATTAATATCTCCAGGCCAGTGAGACATATGAGAATTCTGAATCCACTAATAGCTCCGGGACTCGATTATTAACCTTGGTGGGGTATAAATTGTATACACAATTACTCTTTAGTGTAATTTAATTTTTTATAATAAATTATTAATTAATTAAATAATTAATCCAATTTTAAATTAAATAAAATCATATTTTGGTTCTTCTTCATCAAAAAATGAGCTAATCGGTATTGCTATTTGATCAAGATTTTAAAACTCTCAATTTCACATGTTTTTGAGAGGGAAACTATGGAAATAACATACTAGAACAAATCTAATCACTCCACACTGATTTATTCAGTTATTAATGGATTAAAACATATGTTTAATTTTTTATTTTCATTAAACCCTAATCATGTTTGTGTTTTCCCATAAATACCCAGAATCTTATCATTATAATTCCACCAACATGTCTAATATACCTCCCCCATGATGGTGAATCTGACGGGGATCATTTTTCTCTATTTTGGGGCTACCCGAGCATTTTTAATAATATTTTTGGGAGCATCTCACATTGATTCAAGGTTCATCCAAATTATTTGTTTTTAATTTTGTATCTTAAATCCAAAATTATATCTTCAATAACTCTTCTATTATTTATCAAAGTGAAGTGTTTTTAGGGCCATTGGTTTCATATCTATTAGAAGAACCTAAATAATATTTTTTATTTGAAAGAAGAAATATATTGTTCCATATTTTTTTTCTTATTATAAATCAACCATTTGAAATAAAATTATAAAAGTATTTTCTTTAATGAAATTATTTTTTAGTTTAGAATTTTATTTATCAAAGGATTTTCTATTAAATTATCTGTAGATAAATATTAAAATATAAAAGGATAATTGCATACATTTATCTAGTAACAAATTATTGTTACTATTATAATATAATTAATATGATTTATCAAAGGATAATTTCTAAAAAATAGTTACATTATAATTTAAATTTTTATCAGTGAATAATGTATCAACAATTATTAAAGGGATAAAACATTTAATTATTTTTTGTAATCTAGAAAAATAATCAATTGATAATTTAATGGAAATTATAATTGTAAAATTATTGATGAATAATTTGAATAACTTGTTATTTTTTTGAATTATTAAATATAAATTATTCAGGATAGGGAAAAAATCATCGCTTAGGATTTTATAATTAAAAATTAATATATTATCCTAGAGAGAGAGAAATAATCATATTTTATATTATATTTATTTTAGAAATAAAATAGTTTTTTGGATCTAGGAAAGCATTGACATACCTTGATAATCGACTAACCGACAACATTAGGATTTGATGTGTCACCTTTGAAAATAATCAAACTATGAAAATATTTTTCTGACTTTTGATGTTGGTGGTTCTGTCTATATTAAACTGATTTATTAACCAAGAACTCGTTGATTTATTTAAAAATTTTATTTCAATTAAATTGTTTAACATGGTTTTAATTGATAAAATAAAAATAATTTTTTAATGCATTGGGATATTTGAAATGGTTTTGACAAGAGAATTTCAAATACCCTCAATTCTATTAAATTGGGTTGTATTTTATTGAAATTTATTAATTATATATTTAGATTTTATGGAAATGATTTTAGTTAAACTATTGGAATTAAATGTGAAATGATGGAAATGGTTTTGTATGGATTTAAAACATGTGAAAATGGATTTAAAATCATATGATAGAAACCCGATGGATATATATTATGAAAGAGCATCCTTTTTGATTATATCATGTTTTGTTTCATAATAGAAAATTTGGATTGAAATGGATGAATGCGAATTAATTTTATTTTATTTGATATTAAATTAAATTTCGCATATTTGTCTGTGTAAGAGTACATGATGACCTTATGTACATAGTGAGTTATTTGGACACACTCTACTCAATTACAAAATTCTTAATCATACATGTATAGGGGAACATCACTAATGGGATGGTGATGAGTCAATGTTGTCCAGTGTCATAGGGATCTGTGTATACCCATTTTACAGAGATCGCTTATAATGATTAGAGTCCTATATATGTAAATACAATCGTACCTATTTGGCATATGCCTATTTTTCTCGCTTCTGATTTTATTTTAGACATAAATGTAATACAATGTTGTAAAACTTAATTATATGACTTATAAATTTATATAAAATATTTTATGTAACTATTTTATTTTAATAAGACATTATTTTAGAATTATTCAATAATTTTTAAAGCTTTTACATAATATTATATTTTCCCCATTTGAACTATATGGAATGAATTTTTTTTAAATATGATTTTAATTTCCCAAACTATATTATTTAAAATTGAATGCATTCCATTGGTTGATATTTGGCTAAAATCTGTTACAGAATCCTTGTTGAGACCCTACTAGGATATTTAACTAACACACTACTTGTGTTATTGGCTGTTTTTAGATTGTCTTATTTTTGTTCAAGAAAATGGAAATGATCTCTTGCAGATGGATCCAGTTGTTGAGCCTTATTTTTGGATAGTTTTGTGTTTACAGATGTGGATAGTGTTTCCTAGATTTGGTTCTCAATATTTAATATGTTATGCTATTTTAGGCCATCTAGACTTCTAGTACATTACTATTTGTGGAGTTTTATTTGTTATTCATATTTTCTTTTTTCTTATTCATCAAATTATTAGGGTAAAATCATTTCCATTTGTATGTTATATGGTGCTAGGTGCTAGTCGCCAAATCATGGGGATCGGTAATGCCATTCATATTATGTCATGGATGGATTAGTTATCAGGTTATTAGGGTACCCAGGATGGTTTATAATAAATTATTATCAGACCTCCATGTTGATATTTTTTCATAAAGTCACTATGCATTTGTGAAATGTTTTAAAGACCAAATAGGTAGTTCTGATTGATTACCTGGCCATCTCACAACATAATTAACCATAAGATTCCATAGTTTGTTTTGGAAATCCATCTTATGGTTTAGTTCTTGTCTTTTCTATATTTTGAATTTGATAAAGTGAAACCGAAATATTAATTTTTCTTCTTATTGGGATTAATATTATTCATTTCTCTAATTAAGTAGTATTCGATGCCATTGATGTTGTTAAATGATGTTGGGTTGCATCATGCCTCAAAGAAGATGTGAGATTTGGATCTTGGAGAAATTCTCTACCAGACCATAGTAAGTGAATCTTTTTGTAGATCCTAATCTGGTCATAGTGATTATCTGTATTATCCATGCTTTGGGACCGACACCACAACCAATCCATGTTCAGGCTCTAACCATGGAACCATAGGAGTATGTTCTTCAAAATCATTCTCAATAGTTCCTTTTCCAAGAGATTCCAATATTCAAAGGCTCCACTAATCTTCAACATGTTGAGGAATGATTGGGAAAGATAGAATGTATGTTTGAGTACTTAGAGACACTAGACAAGATCAAGATTAAGTGATCCACCTTTGTGCTTGAGGGGCCAAGTAGGAAATGGTGTGACATGGTGTTGTCAGAAAAAAACATGAGGAGTAAGAGTGGAAGGACTTCTAGATTGTTTTCAATGGCCAGTTCAATCTTAAGTCAATGGTGTTGGCCAAGGCCAAGGAGTTGTACAACATTGAGCATAATGATAGAACTGTGATGGCATATTGAAATCTCTGTAATGAGTTATTGTAGTTTTATCTTGATATTGTATATAATGAGAGGGTGAAGGCTCAATGGATCAGGTATGGACTTTGATCATATTTCTATTCTTAATATTTCATGCTGATGATGCCCACTGTTGAGTCAATATGGTTTTCGATATGACGTTTCCATTCCTTCTTGTTTTGAAAATCACAAACACCCTATACCTAAGAAAATTTATTTCTTAATTCTATAAGGCTTATTTTCTCCATTAAAAAAATTTACCCTAACCTAGTGTTTCTTATACATATAAATATTTTTCCTTATATACAAAAAATAAGATTCATACCCAATACCCCGGAATCATATAATGACAAGAATTGGAGAATTCTGTTTTTAGGATCTGAATTCTGGATACGAACATCTACTAGTTCGACTTCGAACTTTTACTATTTGGACTCCAAAGTCTTATGAAGTTGAACTCTGAACATTCATGAGTTCGACTCTGAAATTTTTATAAGTTTGACACTGAACTTTTACTAGTTCGACTCCAAACTCTTATGAAGTTCGACTCCTAAATTTCATGAGTTCGACTCTGAAATTTTTATAAGTTAGAATCCAAACTTTTATAAGTTCGACTCCGAACTATATATGTTCAGATTATGAATCCTGATAAAACTAGACTCTGAATTTACTTATAAATTCAGACGCCAGATTTCCATAGAATATTGGTTCTAAATTCCTAAAACAGAATCTGAATATCCTTTTTATTATAGACTCCGAATTCCATTTTGGTTAGACTCTGAACTATTATTTTCTTACATTCTGAATTATATTTTTGCTTATGCATACACTTGTTTCATTAAAAAATGATGTCGGGAATTTAGTTATACATGTTTTGTTATAAAACAATGTCATCCATTCTATTTCTAACTAACCGTTGGTTTAGTGACATGTGTACAGGTCCCTCCAAACTTAAATTAAAATAAGATTGTTGGAGGAGGGAGTCGACCATTACAACCAAGCTTATAAATAGGAGCTCATTTGAAAGAGCTCAACAAAATGTTGATCACTCTTGAGACCACACACTGTTAAGGTGATTTCTAGAGAGAGAATATTTTCATGCTTTGTGCATACTGAACAGCTATTTCACATTGCTCCGTGTGACTCTGAATGTTGGTGATTACATTCGATGCCTTCCTGGGATAGGAAGACAGATGTTCCAACTACCTTGAAGTTCGAGGGCTTCCTTGCGGAGGAAGACAGAGGTTCCAACTACCTTGAAGTTGAGGGCTTGCGGGGATACCAAGACAGAGACACTAATCTTCGTATCGAGGGAATACCCTGGTTTGGTTATGACAGACTTTCTTGAAATATAAATCAAGGGACCTTTATCCATGGTTGTTGGATACACTTCACTTTGGGTGAAAAGAGTTATTGTTTGTTACTTTTAGTTCTTCTACTAGTTTTTACACTGCATGTTGTATTGTAAGGAAAGTAAAATATTCTTATATTTCCTTACACTTGTACTCTGATTCATTTAGATTCTATACGCTTTAAGGTAGAATCTCATATTGTAAACTTTAGTTAAGTTTCAATTTCCAGATCCATATTTCTGGAACTAGTTTTCGGAATCACTTTCCAGATTCAAGCAAGTGAATAGAACTAGAAGTCTGTGACATCATACCTTGTTCCAATTCTTTAATTGGTGTTAGAGGTGTTGTGAATTTTCTTAGTTTATCTTTGTTAAAGTTAGATCATTCCCTGTTTAAGGAAATTTTTATGTGTACAATTCACCCCCCCCCCCTCTTGTATATTGAGCATCTACATCATTATTTAGATCCTACAATTGTTATTAGAGGAGGTATCAAAAATAATTATACTCACATATATTTTTTTCTTTCTCACTTTTTCATTGTTCTTCATCCTTTCTTAGAAATATTTTTTTGTTCTGAAATTTTTCATTCTGAACTTGGTCATTCCGAACATGTTCAATCCGAACATTGTGATTATGAAATTTTCCTTCTAACATGTTTGGTTGACAAAGATTTTCTTAGAGATGGCAGGATTAAATGTTGTATCCATAGAAAATTTAAATCTTACAAGACCACCAATTTTTAATGGAAATGATTATGAATACTGGAGAGATCGAATGAAGACTTTCGTTATCAATACTGGAGTAGAAAATTTTGTTATGCTTACTGGAGGTTATAAAATTCCTGATAAGGAAGTAAGTTCTTTCTCAAACTAAGAGAAGCATGATTGTCAATTAAACTACAAGGTAAGAAATACTCTACTATGTTCAATAACTAGGAACATATATAGCCAAACTTCTTCATGTGAAATAGCTAACTATATATGGAAAAGCTTGAAGTTACTCACTTTGGTACCTCCAAAGTGATAGAGACAAGAAGAGCTATGTTGAGCGCTGAGTATCATGGTTTCAATTGTCCTTATGGTGAACCCATTTTTAAAGTACAATAGTTGTTTATGACAATCGTAAACAGTATACAATCTATGGGAGAGAAAGATCTGGATGATGAAGCTCTTGTGTATAATACTGTTGATATTTTTCCCAATGAGTGGGAATAAAAGAGAACAACTATTGATGAGAATAGGAAGGTAACTCAAATTTCCTTAGATGAACTATTTGGAACTCTTCTCCAACATGAAACCAGAATGAAGAGAGATGCTGACAACATCAAGAAGAAAAATGGAAATGGTACTGTTGCTTTTACAACAACATCAAATCATTTGAAATCTAAGACTCATGAGAGAGTTACTAGATCCAAGTATAAGAAGGTTTTTATCCAATCAGAATCTAGTGATAGGGAAGTCTCATGTAATGAGTTAGAAAACATTACTCGAAGGATGAACCAAATAGCTGGTCAGAGAAATTTCCCATCCAATTATAAGAAAAAGGAAAGGAAAGATATGAAATATGGAGAAGTTACTTGTTATGAATGCAAGAGAGCTGGACATATTAGACTAGATTTCCCTTTGCTCAAAAAGAATGAAAGAAAAGAGAGGTATTCTGAAATAAACAGAAAGAAGTATTATAATACCAAAGCTAAGAATGTTCTGAAAGCTAATGAAACCTGGAGTGCAAGTAGTGGTGACTCTTCAGTTGAATCTTCTGAACATGAATCTTCAGGATAGATGAATCTTGGTCTTATAGCCAGATTACCTATTAAAAATCATTTCTTCATGGCTAAGGTACACAGTGGTGAATCATTGACCAATGTTTCTATAAATTCTAATGACAGTAAATATTATAATTCTTTAGATGAATAATCCTCTTCTGATGAAGAAAATACTTCACCTTCCTTTGAATAAGTTTCTAGGTTTGCTGAACTTCTTGAGATTGATAATTCTAAACTCAATAAAAATATTGATAAGGAAAACTCTAGGAATACTATTCTCACAAAATAAATATCAGATCTTTCTAAAGATCTTGATAGGAAAAATGTTGATTTTATAAGTATTTCAAAAAATCTTGAGGAAGTGAATTCTAAGAAGAATAAACATTCTAAAGATCTAGAGAACTACTCCTAAGGGGGAGAAGGAAAAAGAATCACTAAAAAGAGGAGAAGGAAATATTTATAATTAAGAAGAAAAATTTATAATTGAAGATATCCTTAAAGTAAGGGTGAGTTTCTCACTACGAAGTTTTTCATTCCCTTGATAATGAAAACTCCAATCCAAAAAATCAGAATACAATCCTTAGAGTTTCAATGCCTAAGGGGGAGTTAGTTGTATTCACTATCGTCATGTACAAAGGGAGATAATTTTTATTTTCAAAGTCTAAAGAAATTTTTCAAAGACCTTATATTCTTTTTCGTAAGGATGTTTGTGTTTTACAAAAAGGAGGAGATTGTTTAGTCAATACGGTTTTCCTTATGACTTTTCCATTCCTTTTTGTTTTGAAAATCACAAACATCATATACCTAAGAAAACCTATGTTTTAATTCTATAAAAAAAATTTCTTCCTTAAGAAAATTTACCCTAACCTAGTGTTTCTTATACATATCTGTATTTTTCCTTAAGTACAAAAAACGGATTCATACCCAAAACCCTGGAATCATATAATGTCATGAATTGGAGCATTCTGTTTTTAGAATCCGAATTCTGGATACGAACTTTTACTAGTTCGACTCCGAACTCTTGTGAAGTTCAACTCCAAACTTTTATTAGTTCGACTCTGAACTCTTATGAAGTTCAACTTCAAACTTTCATGAGTTTGACTCTGAACATTTAATATGTTCGACTTCGAAATTTTACTAGTTCGACTCTGAACTCTTATGAAGTTCGACTTCGAACTTTCATGAGGTCAACTCCGAACTTTTTATAAGTTCAGATTCTGAATCCTGATGAAACCAGAATCCGAATTTCCTTAGAAATTCAAACTCCGGATTTCCACAGAATTTAGGTTCCAAATTCCTAAAATAGAATCCAAATATAATTTTTATTATAGACTCCGAATTCCATTTTTGTTAGACTCTGAACTATTATTTGCTTACATTCTGAATTCTAGTTTTGCTTATGCTTACACTTGTTTCATTACAAAACGATGTCATGCATTCAGTTATACATGTTTTGTTATAAAACGATGTCATCCATTCTAATTCTAACTAACCGTTGGTTGAGTGACACATGTACAGGTCCCTCCTAACATTAAGGAAAATATGACCGTTGGAGGAGGGATCCGACCATTCCAACCAAGCCTATAAATAGGAGCTCATTTTAAAGAGCTCAACAAAAAGTTGATCACTCTAGAGACCACATGCTGTTATGGTGATTTCTGGAGAGAGAAGCTTTTCATGATTTGTGCATACTAATATGCTCATTCAGATTTCTTCATTCGACTCTGAATGTTGGTGATTACATTCGAGGGCTTCCGGGGATAGGAAGACAGAGGTGCTGACTACCTTGAAGTTTGAGGGCTTCCTTGCTGAGAAAGACAGAGGTTCCAACTACCTTGAAGTTGAGGGCTTGCGGGGATAGCAAGACAGAGACACCGATCTTTGTATCGAGGGCTTACCTTGGTGTGGGTAAGACAGAATTTCATGAAATTATAAATCAAGGTACCTTTTTCCAATGATGTTGGATACCCTTCTCTTTGGGTTAAAATTGTTATTGTTTGGTACTTGTAGTTTTACTACTTGGTTTTCCGCTGCATATTGTATTGTAAGGAAAGTATAATATTCTTATATTTCCTTACATTGGTACTTTGATTCATTTATATTCTATACACTTTAAGGTAGAATCTCATATTGTGAACATTAGTTAAGTTTCAATTTTTGAATCCATATTTCCAGAACCTGTTTCCAGAATCACTTTCCAGATTCAAGCAAATGCATAAAACTAGAAGTTTTAACTTCATACCTTGTTCCAATTCTCCAATTGGTGTTAGTGGTGTTGTGAATTTTCTTAGTTTAACTTTGTTAAACATAGATCTTTCCTTGTTTAAGTAAATTTTTAAAGGTGTACAATTCACCCCCCCTCTTGTATATTGAGCATCTACATCATTATTTTGATCACCCACTTATGATGATGTGTTGGATAAGGAAATAATGGAAGTGATGGACCTAGATGGGATTTCAAGGTTAAAGGGTTTTCCTTTTTCTCGCAGTGGAATCTTGAGTTCCTTTAAAATAAAATTTGACGCATAATGAATCTTCAAGTGGTTCTTGATAGAATAATTTTTTTTACATCCTATAGTTCTTGGGAAAAGAACATTGGTATGGTACGAGTGTGTTCATCCATGGAATTCAACGAGGGTCTTCACTGAGGCTCCCATGAACTATGCCTCTTACAGAAATTTAAGGAAATTTTAGTACATATGACACAACTTTTCCACTCCATGCAGTGTCATGGAATAAGTAGAACCTCTAAAAAAATTTGTGTAATAAAATGATCCACGTAAAAAGAGTTATAGACATAGACGTACAGAACAAATCTTCTTCACACAAAGGAAGTGTCACTAGTGGAAGCTAATACTTGTGTAGAGACCATGTGAGGTACCATTAGTATAGATTGTTCTTCAGTGACTGATCACTCTCTAAAGGTGCTCATGTTTTTTTATAATGATAAATGTCAGAGTTCTTTTGTTGAGATGAAGTGTATTTTGAAAATTCTTCTTATGTTAACTCTTAATAATTCCAGGAAAGGAAATATTGTTTTCTTTGACGATTCATTTTTAAATTTTTGATGTGTTCTTAAGAAATGTAATCATGTTGTTGACTATGGATCTTGTAATCCTAGGCCTCTAGAGAATTGATATCCTACCCATGATTATAAACATATAGCTTTAATGTGCATTATAATTTATTGGAGGAATAAATTTAATAAATAAAGGATAAATGTGTATTCATAACATAAAATATTCAGTAATATCTTCTCTTAAAAATATTGGAATCTCTGCCAGAGGCATTGGTTGGAGTACATGAAATCATTTTATTTTCACATTACCTATACCCTAGGTAAAGTTAATGTCATTACAAATTCCTTGAGTATGAAACATAAAACCTAGGATATGAAAGAATCTTTAGAAGTGTTGAGTTTGATGGCTATATTTGAATAACTACAT
Organism: Viscum album; assembly: GCA_963277665.1. Classification (NCBI taxonomy): domain Eukaryota; kingdom Viridiplantae; phylum Streptophyta; class Magnoliopsida; order Santalales; family Viscaceae; genus Viscum; species Viscum album. The sequence continues at coordinate 1,391,043,360 of OY728160.1, forward strand.
ATTGGGGTTCAAGATAATGGAGGAAAATAATCATTTGCAAGCATTCAGTTGACATATCCTCTTCTTGAGATGATACTTTAGTAACAAAATCCTTATTAAGAATTCCATGACATTAGAGTCTCTATTTATTGTGGGGATAATGATTCCTAGTGGTATTTATACAAATAGATATATTTATGTTATCAAAACCATTATTTTTTGTCGTTAGTGACAAAGAAGGCTATATTTTTGGATTTTCATAATTCTAAGAGGGTAGTACACCTAGGAACTAGTGATAGATAATGTTGAGAAAAAAAATATGGTACATTTCATATCACGGTCATCCCCATAGACCACTGGAGTTATCTATGTGAGACCATATGTTCATAAATGTTTCAACTTGGTTGGTTCATCGATGAATTTGGAGGTAAGGTAGAATTTATCATCATTTTCTGGACCATCTGAGGTTGTTGAGAATATGTGGAATGTTTCATATTGTCTAGCACTACAACTGTAGACGACATCAATACATTATGTGTTTCATGTATCTCTATTTCGAAGGGATTTGTCTTACCCATATCGTGTTCCGATTTGGCATTATCTTGAAGTGGAACATATTTTCTATGTGTCTGAACAACCAGTTTGGGTTATTGATTCTAAAACCATGGTACATCATGGGAGGATGATGCCTCTGGTACATGTGATATGGAATAATGGTTTTTATTATCAAGATACATGAGAGAGGGATTCATTGATGAGAGGGAATCTGCCACATATTTTTGATGTCCACGATTCATTGTAGACTTTATACAGATAGAATATACCTATGGTGGGGGGGTTGTAATATCTCGTGACTATTTTCAAGTATTCATAAACAATATTACGTTATATTTTTAACATAATAAGTGGGAAATAAATCTAATTTTTATAGAAATATTTTTATTAATGTGTTAAAGCACACAAATTAGAGTCAAAACCATGGAATATTAAATTAAATAATTTTTATTATTCTACAATGAGTTATTGTGAGATTCTGAAACCCACAATTTCTCTTTGAATAATGAATAAAAACAATAAATATATTATACCTTGTGAACACTTTTTTTCAAAATAATCGAAAAAATCCAAAATGGAGCATCTTATGTTAAATCTAAGACCATACATATGTTCAAGATGTTGTGTTTACCCTAGGAAGTGTATAACGATTGAATGTGTCAGGCATGTAGATGCCTTTCTTGCAGAAATAACCTATTTATATTTAATTAAATATTTAATCAGTTTTTTGAATAATAAGTAATTAATATATCCAAACCTGTGAATCTTATGGGAAATCCAAGATAACTAATAGGTCTAGGATGTGGTGTTTACCCTTATCAAGGAATAAATATTGTTCACATGTATAATTTTGAGTTATTTTTTTTATATTATATATATAAATAATTAAATAAATGGTAAAATTATTATTTAAATAAAATCAATTATTTGTTCTTCTTCTTCCCAAAAATTTCTGACCACCATTGTTACACTCTCAAGCATTTCAAAACCATCAATATCACACCTTCTTGACCAAGAAATCATGGTCATAACTTCCTCACAAGAATTCAATCACATCATATTGATTTATTCAGTGTTTAATAGATTAAAAAAGATGTTTAATTTTACAGTTTCATTAATCCTTAAATGTGCTTGGGGATTCAAATAAATCCATGTCTTTATGTCATTAAAATTCAACCAATATGTCTAATACACCTCCTATCATGTCTGTGAATTTCAAATAGATATTTTTTTACCATTCTGACATAGCACAAGCATCTGTATTCATCCTTTTGGGATCCGCTCACATTGGTGCAAGGTTATTGCAAATATATTTTTTAATATATTTTTTTTCCATTCTTCTCTCCTTGATAACATCTCTATTATTGGTCAAATTGACAAACCATCAGAGTTGTCAGATTCATGATGATGAAAAGAAACTAAATCATATTTTTTATTTGAGAGAATCAATGTATAGTTCATTCTGGGTTTTCATATTTTAATTCATCCATTTAAAATAAAAATATCAATGGATTTTCATTAAAAAAAATTATCAATGATTAGAATATTATTTCTATCAAAGGATAATATATTAAACAATCGGTGGAAAATTACTATATTATAAATAGATAACTCTATATATTTAACAAACAATAAATTATTGTAACTACTAGACAACAATTTCTTTGATTTTTTAACAAATTATTTTAAAAAAACTAATTAAATTATAATTACAATTTTATTGGTGAATATTTATCAAATATTAATAATTTAAAAACACTAAATTATTTATTTTAATCTAACTAAATTTATCAATTAAAGATTTTTGGAAAATTAATATAGTTAAATTATTTAATGATAAATTGTACCACTTATGTTGTTTTTAAATTAATTAATTAAATTTAATCTGGTAAGAGAAAATATTATCACTTTTGATATTTTAATTAATAATTATAAATATATCTAGGAAATAGAGAAGATATCATCACATTTTATATATTATTAATTTTTGAAAGAAAATAGTTTTTTTAGTTCTGGGAAACCATTGATGTACCTACTGAATCAAGGCACTGAAAACATGAGTCTTTGATGAGTCACCTTTGAAAATAATAAAACCATTAAAAATTTATTCCTACTTTCGAGGTAGGAGTTCCATAAAAATTGACCAAATTTATCAACCTTGAACTACTTGATTTATTTCAATAGTTCATTTGAATTCATTTTCTCATCTTTCAATCAATTGATTAAACAAAAAATGAATTCAAGTCAATTGGGTGATTTTTAATGGGTTTTTTCATGAGAATTTGGATATACCAAAATTCAATTAAATTGGGGTGTATTTTATAGAAATTGGATAATTTTCATTGTTTTATTTAAATTGTGTATTTCATGGTAATTATTTCAATTAAAATTTTGAATTTATTTATGTGAATTAATTTCAAAATGATGGAATTGTTTGGGAATGGATTTCAATAATGTAAAAATTGCTCGGAAATGTATTGATAGAAACCTAGTGGCGGTTACTTCTGAAAGAGGCACGTTTTTATTAAACCCATTTTTTTAAATAGAAAAATTGAATAAAAATACATCAATGAGAATTAATAATATTTTATGTAGTCTTAAAATAAATTTCCCGTCATTGATTGTGTAAGAGTAGATGAATTTCATATACAGTTAGTGAGTTATTTGGACACACTCTACACAATTAATGAATTCTAAAACATATATGAAGTATGTCATCTCCCTAATGGGATTCAAAGAAGACACATTTGGTTAATGGCTTAGGGACATGTGCATAAACGTTTTTTTAGATCACATAGTTAGTGTGAAGTGCTATAGTCGGAGAAGCAATCATACTTATTTGGATGAGACCTTGTTGCTCACTTGTGATTTATATTTGAGAGATAAATGAATTCCAATAGTTTAAAATAGCTTTACATTCCTGATGAATTTACATAAAATATTTTATGAAACTATTTTATCTTAATCCATTGTTTTAGAAATATTCTACCATTTTTAAATACATTTCTTAAAAGTATGTTCGGATATTTTTACTATAAAGCATGATTTTTTAAATATGATTTTAAATACCGAAATTATTTTATTTAAAATTTAAATCATGATTTTGGTTAATATTTTCATGGAATATACTATAGAATCTATGGTGAGAACCTACAACACTTTTTATCTAACACCATATTTGTTTCATCAGGTGTATGTAGATTATCTTCATCCTAGGTTTAAGAAAATGGAATGTATCTCTTGGTGGGGGATCCAGAAGCTGATCCTTGGAATTGGTAAGTTGTGATCATTGGGACATTTGTTGTGTTTGTATATTTTAGTACATGGTTTGTAATACATTGGGTAGGTTTAGTCCTTGTTTACTTTTGGTACATAAATTCTTATGGAGTTTATTTTGTTATGCATACTGTATTGTTTTAATTGTTTCCACATTGGTAGTGGAACATTCATTCACATTTTCATGTTATATGGTTCAAATATCTAGTTTCTATCCTGTGGGGATCAATAATTCCCTTTGGGTTATTTTAGGCTAAGCGTTGTTATCGGGTTACCAGGGTACCCATGCTAGTTTGGGAAAACTCTTGTATGACACATAACAAACATGTGAATAAATTTGTCATGTTGTCTCTTGAAACATGGTAATTTCCAAAAATCCTTATTTAAAACATGACTTATTTTTATTCCAATTTTTTTTGGATATATTCATGAAGGAAAATATTTTTTAAACTCCATATAAGATAGAATAAACCACATTTTCATCAAAATCGTAATATGTTAAAAGTGAAACAATACAATCAAATTTACTTTTTCATATAAAACATATACATATCCAATAATCCTTATATAAACAATATTAACACATTAAGTGATATCTATCCCTTAATATTTTGTTTTTAATTAATATATCATTCCCATAAAATCTGTTTTTTAGTCTATCACAACAATCCAACATAATCATTTATATACTCATCAAAAACATTAACCGAATAATCCTTATATAATTCGCTATTCATATAACAAAATTCTTGAATCAAAATATATAAAAACATTGATCATTCCACTTCATCCTAAAGACATTAAAAGGCTACCTCATTCTACTATATAATACTTCCTTCAATGAACATTTCACATGTAGTCTCATTATCATTAAAAATAAAACCAATAATAATACAGCATTTTCGATTTCTTTTAGGAGATTTCAACAAAGGATATCGATTTACAGAATTCCATTTCAATCCATAATTAGTGATTTCAACAATATATAATTGCATAGGTAGCCCATTATTATCATTAATTACATTAAACAAACATTAATTATTCCCATTGCAGTTGCACAATAGGTTTTATTGTTTTCCACAATAAAACCATATTACTATTCCAATATGAAAATCAATTGGATGCTTCTTTCAAAATTATATGTACAATATAAAATGATTCTTCTTTATCCAGGGCCTTTTTTCCCTGAAAAATCAATGAACTCTTTCCTTATATTCTTTTATTAATCTATGAGTTGTTTAAGCTATACATTGTTAATCATTTTCCATGAAATTAGATTAAGAAAGGTCAAAACATCTTCTAATCCAGTGGCCATGACATTTCAATACTCATAAAAAAATTTAAATCAAATTCAACATTATCTCAATCCCATATATTTAACTCCATAGAAAAAACTAGAAAGTATAGTGTGAACATCATTTATCATAGTGAAATGACACATTTTCATGAAAAATCACTTATACAATTTCTACATTAGGAAACATTATTTTGAATTTATATCACCTTATTTTTATCCTTATATACATACCTATAAATATCCTTTAAAAAATTAAAAATAATCTCAATAATATTTGATCATCCATGTTTCCAAATGTTACTTAAACTATTCATTTAATACCATCTATAGTAACAAATTCTTAATATATATGGATATTACTTAATTTTAGTTGAATATCCATCACACAAACTAAGTACATGCATGTGGACAATCATGTTTTAGTGTATTTTGAAACATGGAACACAATCTTCTACCTTCATGAATGGTCATAAATGTTTTCCACAAAGGTCACCCCATTTATTACTCCTATATAAAACCATTCATCATAACCTAGGGAAAGTACATATAAGAAATAGTGAGCTCAAATATTATGTATTGGTATATAAAGGAGATAAATAAGCATAAAATTAGCTTAAGGGTATTCAAACATGATCATAACAATGGAAAATACTACCATTCATAACGAAGTAAAAAATTGGCATAATAGTCTAAATATTTACAGTTCATATGGCATGATCATAGGCCCGGTTATCATAGAATATGAACAAGAAATTGACTTTGTGGAATATATGAATGACATTGAAATCATCCACTATAAGTGAAGTATTTTTACTATAACATATTATTAATATTCATGAGGGATACACAAACTAGGTGGGATGCACCACCATACATAGTCACAGACTATTCGTTATAGTTGAATGTGTTCACTCCCCAAATCAACATAGTAGACAATGTTCACTCCCAATACCATCTTATTTTTCAATGTTCACTCTCAAGACCACCTTAGTATTCTAGGTTGACTCCTAATTACATCTTAGTGAATAAATTCTTTTACTAAACAACTCTATCAATATATTTATAATGGTACAACACATGGAAGATAAACCATTTTAATAATTAACATGACAATGTAAACATAATCCATTCAATGAATGTTTAATAATGGTTTCTAGGGATCATATCACTAATAAATCCTAAAACATATCAAGGATTTCATATTATATATGGAGGATATTGAAAGTTCACTTGAATCATATCTTAAGGAATATAACGTTTCATTGAAAACAATTTTATAAAGTAAAACTTTTTTAATATATTTTCCTTTTTAAACAAAATTAAAAATGTATAAATAAGGATTTAAATTCAATTAAAACATTTATTTATGAAAATATATGTTTCTATTGGAAAAACACATTTTATAACATTAATAATTTTTAGAAAATAATTTCATGGAAAATAAAATTTAAAATATATAAAGGAAGCATGAAAATTTTTGAATCTTTTTCATTTGAAAATATATTAATAAAAAAGTAAAGGAATATAAAACCAATTAAGAAACATTTTATTTGAAAATATATATGAAATTAATAATTAAAAATTGATAAAATTTTGATAAAATTTATCATTAAAAATTTCTATGAAAACATACTACATATGCTTTGAAAAAAATATCAAAACCTTTTGATTTAAAAGAGAAGTAATAACATATAAAAAAATTAAAATACTTCTAAAAGCCATTTTGGAAAAAAAATATTTTATTATATACAAAGGATTCTTGGATACCATTTTTAAAACCATTTTCCATTGAAATTTTATTTGAATATTTATAAAGGATGTCTGGAAAACATTTTAATTTTTTTAAATTACATTTCAAAACATATAACGAAAGTATAAAAAGATTTTGAAAAACATTTTCATTAAAAACAAATTAAAAAATTCATTTATATAATTTTAATATTTTAAAAAATAATAATTAGCCTTAAAAACTAGTAAATGATGCTTCTATTAAATGATGGTCATGGTGGCGGGTAAATCTATACATTCCAAACATTCCCTTTACATCATAAAATTCATATAAATATTCTGTCATCAAAAAATGATAATAATATAACTTTTAATAAATTTTTTATGATGATAAAACATTGAAAAAAATTTCATTGAAAATATATTTTTATTATATTAAAAATCTTTTTATTTTTTGAGGATCAAATTTTTTTAATGGAAAACAGATTTCTGATCGCTGAATGAAATAACATCAAATTTTCTTAAAACTGTTTTCATAATTCTCATAGTTACCAAATACTAAAAAAATGGTTAAATTAAATTAATATATCATCAATTTTCATAGTATAAGAACAAATCATTAGAAGTCTTCAATGATGGATCAATTGATTTCCTCAATGGAAGCATAATCATAAGCAATCCTTATAAAATGTGATATTGTAGAAATAAACTATTTCCACTTTTTTAATATTGAATCATAAACCCATTGAGATAATAGAATTAAATGAATATAAAAAAATTATTTAAATAATTATATTCATGATAAAACATGTCAATGAGAAGTATATACAACATGTAAAATATTATATGTGCATCATTTAACATTTGTCTCAAAGAAGGAAAATTGTGACAAAATTACATTACTAATTTGGTAAATTTCCAAAAATAAACCCCAGGAATGATATATCATAAAAGTGATATTTATATAAAAATAAATTGATTGATAATAATATTATTATACTTTCATGGTATGTATACACAAAAGAAGAATTAACAAGTGGGCAATACGGGATATGTCTAGCAGAAATACAAGTGAGATGAGAATACACTTACCTTAAGTCATGAATTTCATTGTACATGATCAAAATCCATGTATAATAAGTTTATGTATATTATAAATATAAAATTTAACAATAGAAACTTTTAAAATAAAATATATTGTTTAATTATTACTTTATATTTCTTCATTATTAACAAATCCATGTTAAATCAACATTTCAGTTAATAGTTGTTTGGTTTTCGATACATGTTTTGAATTGTTATTCATAATCATATTACCTATACCATGATTAATTTTTTTAAAGAATGTAATTATTTTATAAAAAAATATAAATTAATTATATACACATTTATATTATTCTATATTTGATATCGATAAAAAATGAAATACACCATTCATAGAGATCGTAGGTTGTATGTACACTTGAATGTAGTTTCTATTTTCTTGTCAAAATTTTAGTGAATGAAAAGTGAAATATATATAGATGTTATATTTCTAGTAGAATTATTTTTTCATATATATAATTTATTTTTATTATATACATCCATAACACATTTCATGTAAATCAGGAACGAATCATGTCTCTTTGAGGAGGTGATAGTCCACACATCCATAAACAATGTTATTGTATTCCCACTTTATATATATCAGGAAGGTATGTGATATATAATAATTATAGTCATAAAACCATCATTAATTTTATATATATATAATAAAAAAAATTATTTCAATAATTATTCACATAATTGACATGAGGTAATTGCAGAACGAACGACATTGTTTTGTAAGGATGTAGTATGCCTTACACAAAAATGATGACTGTTAATCGCATTTGATGGTTGTGTGACTAATTTTTGGTCATAATAATAACATAACATAAACTATTTATATTTATGAAATTTATATTTTTATATAATCATTGAATGAAAATAAGTAACAGGGAGGATGAAGGAATAAATCAATAGATCTTTTGAAACCATGTTTGCTCTTCTATAGATAAAACCTTTTGGTTTTCACCGAATGGATTACTTGGATAGATTTCTGCTAAATTTTATGAATGTATTATTATATGAGGCAATATTATGTGATACATTTTCATGTTTTTACTGATCCAAATGTATTTTTAGTCGTGACAATGTGAGGGGGGTGAGTGCCCTTTTTATTGTGGAGGAGGAGTGACATTTTGAGAAATATAAAAAGTAAAACAATATTGAGAGGAATCTCTTACAACAAGTTCCACAAATAATTTTTCGTATTATATAAATAGTATGATATGGTATAAATATTGCATGAAAATTTATTTTAGACATTTTTTGGGTTATTTTTCCCCTTAAATTAATGTTTAACTACTAAATAAACACATTTTTGAATTAATCATGGTAATAAATTTTAATTACCTCGACAAATATTTTTGTCCAAAATATAATTTTAACTTGTTATAATTTGTATTTTATTGTTATTATAAATATAAAATCTAATTCCCCTAATTAGAAACATATATGTGATATAGATTAATTTAAAATTTCTCCCCCATATAAGATATAACAAAAGAATTTTAAAGTATGTTGTCCAAAATATTGATGTGTTTTTATATACAATTTAAATGTAAAATTGATTCCACTAACAAAAAATGTATTTTTTGATAACTGAATTAATAAAAAATTAAAACCATTTATTATATAATTTTACAATATTATTTAATTATATGAAAAAGCACTTTTCTATTAATATTTTCGCTTTTTCACTCTTCATCATTAGAAGAAACTTCTTATAAAAATACCAAAAATTCACCCAATATAAAATTTTATATTCCTATTTCGTGAAGAAAAAAAAATTACAAATTAATATATATAAATATTTCAACAATGATATTTAAAAATTTTAAACCGTTAAAATGTAGAAAAGGTACCTTTCAAAAAAATCCAACATTTTTATTCATAAAATTGGAATTTTTCGTTTCTTATACCTATCATGTCAATTGGATGAGAGTAAGTTTTATATTTAATTTATAATATATTTTTGTTGAAGAAAAATTTATAAAATTTTCTTTTTCTAATTTGTTGTGATACACTTTTTTATGTACATAGAAAAATAGTTTTCTTAAAAAAAGAATCAATTTATTTTCAAATAGTTCATTCATTCATTTCTTACTAATTATTTTGTTTTTCAAAATGATGCATTTTATATTCATGTGTGAATCATATTTTCAAAAAATAGTTAAAACCATTCCTAAATTCAATTCCAACATCTAGGTGGTTACAATAATAATATTTTAAGTAAAATATTCATAGTATATAATAATACAGTAAAACAAGGCCATGCGTGTAACCAAAGATATTATAAGAACACAAATGTTTTTATAACACTATCCAAACATGGTGTTTTATTTAATAGTATGTAATATAACTATTCTTTTTTATTGAAATATGATTGAAATAATTGGATATTACAACATTTTTATGAATATTCAATATAATAAAAAACACATGCCTGAAGACTGTAATAGTTGAGTTTATTTTGAATCATTGAAAAATATATTCTAACATGGTTAAGGATCATCAATTATTAGAACATGGATTTCCCCTTTAGTATTTATACTTAAACCCATTTTTAATAACATGATAAAAATAATCCTAATAAAGGGGTGATCTCAAATACTCAGTAAGGGTAGAAAATGTGATTTATAAGCATAACATGAGCAGAAGGGTATGTGACGATTATCATCACAAGAGAAGATCATACCCTACATATCATAGATCAAAATAATTAGACTTGTAATAAAGATAATTGAAGACTATAAGGCTTATATCATATGGAAATAATGAAAATAATTACTGATTTCACAACATTGGAATAAGACAAAGAATTTATGGTAGACAAAAATTCATTTAATATAATTTCAATAGTAGTCAAGACATATATGTAAAGGATATCTTAGTATTATGGGTATACTCCACAATCAATATTGGTATTCATGGTTCACTTCCACATACATCTTATTAGTTTGAGTCCACTCAACATACCATATTCACAGTCATTATTTACTCCCATGGTTATCTCAGTAGTGAAGGTCCACTCCAAAGACCATCTTATTCTTTCTCAAGAAATATAAATCATTAACCAATACATTTTAGATAGATATATGTTGAAAACTTCTCTAATGAAATCATTCAAACATTTTCTCCAAGACAATAAATAATCATATCACAACAAATGAAATGGAATTAAGTTCACAGACATGTAATCATATCATAAACTATAGAAGGATACAATTTTCATAATCATTTCATAAAAATCATAACCCATGAAAAGTAGAATGCATCCTGAACATCATTTCATCTAAACATAAACCATTTAGATAGTAAATATTAATGGTATTATTGATCTATGACATAGTATGTCATCTAATATGGGGAAGGATTTTTATAGATCAATCGCAACATGAATTTTATATAAAAACCAAATTTTAAAACATAAAATATTTTCAAAATCATTTTCATTTAAACTACTTTGAAATATTATAAATGAATCATGAAAAATAATGTGAAACATTTATTTTAGAAAATATCATTACTTCTTTGAAAAATTATTTAGTAAATATATATCCTTTAAAAACCCATTTGTTTTAAAATAAACCTAAAATCATGTAAAAGGCGACTAAAAATATTTTAAAACTCATTTACCTAAAAACACCTTAATGAAGAATGAAGACATTTTTAAATCCTTTTTCCTTGAAGGAAATATTTTATGATCATATAAATAAATCTTCCAAAAAAACATTAAACCCTAAAAACTTCTTTAAAATTTATAGCATGTAAATTGAGTGTAGGATATCTTTTAAATAAATTTCTTGAGGAAAATAATCATTAAACATTTATGTGTGTCCATGACACGTTCAAACATATGAATCATAATACCCATGAAATAATATCATTATAAGAATAAAAAATATCATTAAAATAAATATATTATTGACATAACAATGAAAATGGTAGTATATTCACAACGTAAAAGAACATAGGTGAATAAAAAAACAAGTGTCTTAAAGAAGGAAAATATGGAAAAACTACCTTACTCATTTGGTAACATTTTTACTACAAAACACTATCAAATTGAGATCATAAGATAGTCTAGTAAATACCAATATATTAAATTTTAAAAATCATAGAATAAATTCTTGGGAGGTATGTAAATAATAAACAAAATTTTAGTGGTGAATATGGTATGTATCTCATCGAAATAACAAGTTATATGGAATTACCTTACCTTAAGTCTTGACTTCATGCATATATTCTAAAAATATTGTATAATAATTGTAAATATATTATAAATACACCATATAATAAAATTAAATTAGAACATAAAATATATGATTCTATTTTGTTCTTTTATTACTTTCTTATCAACTCGTCCATGTTGGATTTATATTTCATGTAATAATTTTTCAGTTTATCATACGCATTTTGACTTTTTATTCTTGGTATTATTACATATATAATAATTTACTTACATATAGAAGTTAAAACGTGATTTATATATCATATTTATTTAGTATATAAAAATATAAAAAGGATAGATATATGAAATGGAAGACACCATTTAGGAAGATTGTATGCTGTACATACACCATGAATGTTGTTTCCCTAATATTGTTATATTGAATGAAAGTAAATAAATATCATATGTATATATGTATATAATATCATTAAAGAAGAATTATTATTTTATATATATTAATTATATAAATTTTATAATAATTCTTTAATTATTGATATAGAATAGGATTCTCATCACTACGTTGAGATAATAGGTCATACGTATGCACAAGCGATGAAAAACAGATTACAACATAGTCTGGAGATTATAACATAGTCAGGAGATGATAAGCCATATGTATTCACACATGCTGATATTCATTTTAAAAGGATGGATTAAAGGATGTATATTATTTTTCCATAATCATTATAACATATCATAATATAGGTGATAGTATAGTTTTTCCTTAAAATGTAATAACACATGAAGAAGAAGTATAAGAAAAATGAAAAAGAATGAGTTGGAAAAGCAATTACCTCTTTTTTGATTGACTTCATTTAGGTATCCTCTTAGAGACACTAAGTGTAACACCCTGAGATTTTAGGAGAAATATTTTTTTTTATGTTATACGCAACACCAAAGGAATCTTTCACAGCACACAATACGGACTTGGCTTGCATTACACGCAATCGCGACCTTCCTCGATAGCCTGTGTAGTACGCAATACCGGGTTTCACTAAACAACGATATATTATTATGAACTATCCGTTATGAATATTATTAACTACATTTTGAATTTTATTATTCATTTTACACATTTTCTAGAACATGGTAAGAGAACAAAATAAATTTTTCGTGTAAAATAAATATTTTTCAAAAAATGCAGTTTTGCCGCCTTTTGATGGCGCACCCACATTAAATATAGTTTTGGACATGTTTATAATTTCAATTTGACAAAATAAAATTCTTCTTTTGAATCAGGATATAAAAATTTACTTTGGAAAATATTTCGATATTTTTCTGATAACTTTCATATTTTGATGAATAGTAAATATACGCTAATTTTCAATTAAAAACAGCTTTTTTCATTGAGATAATTTATATGATTAAATAATAATATTTAATGGTTTTAATATATAAATGGAATTTATTTTTACCATTTAATATAATGTATGTCATTACCATTAATTTCACATTGAATTCATAGGTAAAAACATTTAAATCTATGGCAATGTTTTAACTTCTAAAACACGTTTTCTTAACAACGAGATTTATTTTAAATTAATTAATGCAACTTATTTTTTTTTAATTTTGAAAAATATATTCCATATTTGGAATCAGTGGGTCCAAATTACTATAATAGGATACTTTTTATTTTGGGCATTATGAATAGTAACTATGGTAAATTTTATTTACCATAGTTAAAGGTAAATAGGGTAATTAAGGGTAAATATAAGATTATAAAATTTACCCTAACACCTACCAAAATCGTATTGGATGACTAAAAGTCGACCCATATCACCTAAGTGTCGGATTAGATTCATTTAATGGACTTTTGGCCATGAAAATAATTTAATTATTATTAAAACCAAAGAATGTGACAACATGTCACTTTCTTAAATCTTATAAGTATAATAATTTTACATTAGTGATAAACTTAATGAAACATCCAAAATTAATAGTCTCAAGAAATATAATACAATTATATACATCATAGGAATTTATTTAGAATTTTTAGATATTAAATAATAATCATTATTTATGACGCAATAGTGATTTTGAAATTATTTTATTAATTAAAATATCAAATAAATGGTTTTAAAAATATTAAAATAAATATTATATGAACTATTTAATGTGATACACTAATTTTCTAGATACATATGACATTATATGAATCTATTAAGGCTTTTAGTTCGAACATATCTTCTGTATATATTTTATTTAAATTCAAATAATTGAATAGTGGCTAAAATGGACACTATTGTAGTTTATGAAAATAACATATTATAAAATTGTTTACAAATCACAAAAATATTTAAAAATTATAAATTAAAATTTATATGGTATACAATGTCATAAATTGTCAAATTATAGAAAATTATCAACACATGTGTAATTATTTATAATAATTTAAAATTTAGAATATTATTACCACAAATAAAATTAAATTGATAAATAAGGATAAATCAAGTTGATAATGTTTAAAATAAATTCCTAACATGCCTAAGTTTTATTTTATGATAATATTACAACCCTATATCATCTAATCTTCTGATATGAGTCATTTTAAATGTTTTTAAGTGGGGTTGGGATTTAATATAAACTAATATTTCTTATATTTCCAAAGGTGCCCCTCTCCTCCCTTATAAAAGGGCACCTCCTCCCTCTCTTCCTCAAACCAAATTGAGCCTTATAAATCGTCCAACCCTGAAAAATTCTCTTCTACACATCCCTAGAAACTTCCTATAGGTCCTGGTTTTCTTCAAAGACCAATTTCAGTGCCCTAAAAGGAGGTCTCAAAGAGGCACTTCAAAGAAGAGGTAATGTCTGTTACCGATTCTTTCAACTTTATTTCTTCTTCCACTTCTTCTTCTTTAGTTGTTTCATTATGAAGTAATAAAATCAGTATCACTCATATACTTATATGTTATTAGAAGTATGAAACAACCCTATTTCACCCTCTATCCATCCTACGGAAAATGAAATCACCATGCGTGCGTACGTACGGAATACCGTCTCAACATCGTGGTGTAATCTATTTTCCACCACCACCTTACTTGGATGGGTATAATGGTGAAACTAAATAACTATATATGATTATTGTAAAGTGGTATTGATTCTAAAACAGTATACATAAACTCCTATACAATTACACGATCATGGGAACGATATCATCACTCGTGCGTACGTACGGAATATCGTCTCCACGATGTGATGCGACTCGTTCTACATGATCTTCATTACATAATGATTATATAAATTAATTGAATGAATTAATATGATATATATTAAAAAAATAACATTCTCTATATAAGTTATATATATCCTAAAAAGAAAATAAGAATTTATTTGACAAAACATGCATTAGAACAAAAAGAAATAAACACCCGAATAACAAGTAACAATGAAATATTACTAATAAGAAGCTAAGAATATGACAATATATGATATCATAAAAATGAGTATGATTCTTTAATAAGTCAATGACATCATTTAAATCATTATACAGGTGGTTCGGACACTTACAAAGCAAATCAGACCTAGGGTATGGGAAAATCTCGCAATCTCAATTTTTATTCGAGATTCTTTATACTTCAGAATTAATTGGGGAATATTTATCATCCACATCCATGTTTCCTCAATATGAAATATTATTTATGTACTCCTAAAATTTTTTAAATCAAATTTTACCCTTCTGTGAGTTTTTAGTAAATGATATGAAAGTAATATGTTGTTGTTTTTCGTATGAGGTACTTCTTGACTTTTCCGACAGAAGTATGAGAATAATGTTTTTTTAACTTATACAGAATGAATGGATTTTTAAAATATTTCTTTAAAAGTTTTCAAGTTTATTTTTAATCAACATCTTTTAGTTTAAAATTTTATGACATGTTAAGAAAGGGAAAATGTTTTTGAAGGAGAAAGGATATTTTCCTCAAGAATGGAGTTCAAGTGTTTTATCAAAATTATTTTCCATCTAAGATAATATAAGGTTATGTTTATATCCATATTATTACATTGATTTGATTATGTTGTGATGAAAATATTTTTATGAATTCCTTTATCTTATATTAATTTTTTTATGATATCACGATGTTTAATATTCCCATTTTTATTACACGGGTTATGCTACGATGTATGGTTTATGATTTTGTGGTACACATAATAATGGTATCATTAGGAGATGGGTGGAACCTATATCTCCCTAAAATGCATGGGGTAAAGATTTTATATCTCATGAGATAGACATGGCTGGAACGGCAGGTTAAACTGGTTCAGTGAAACAGGACTGAAATGAGGAGTGAACTCGGTTCAGAAATGGACTTTGTCCACTAAGATAGTCTTGGAAATGAGTCTTGACTAATAAGAAATGATTCTCTATGATTATGTGTGTATGCCAAAAAGTTTCTCGTTTTAAGTTATGATTATTGGGATTACATCTCACTACCATGATTTATCCCATGTTATGAAATTATGATCTTTTTTTGTAGGGTATGATTTCCAAAAATGTTATGTTCTTATGAATTTGATGTGATTGATATTTCTTTTGTTTACCCTTACTGAGCATTTGAGCTCACCCTTTTGTATGTTTTCTTTCCCCAGGTCATGAAGAAGGTTATTAAGTAAGATATTCCAAAAAGGGACTATAGATATGATGAAATATATGGGAGACAGTGTAGATGCTTTATGAACCAGTTGTTTATGTTTCCGAGTTTATAAAGAAACTATACCTGTATGGTCCTTTCATGGTGCTGTTTTATTTTGTAATAAGTATTCTTCAATTTTGAATTATTAACCATGTATGTAAAGTATGGGTCGTTATAGTTGGTATCAGAGGAAAGGTATAGTCAACCTTTGGAAACTAGGAAGTTAAATCCTTAGTAAGAAACCTAAGGATAGGTCTAAGCATAGAACACAATCTTAGTGTTTTTGAAATGGCCATGAACAACCTATGATAAGACCTTAAGTGTGAAATTTTATTCATGATTATGTGGTTCTCCTATTATAATTAATGTTGCTCACACTATTATTATTGGTTTTAGTCAATGGCTGGAACCTGAAGGAACCGTGTTAATGCGGAATGCGACGGGCAATGCAATGATTGTCCCCCTGAGAAACCAAACATTATGGGAGCTAGAATGAAAAATCTTGTAGCCATGATCACACAACTTTCTCAAGCTATGAATCATGCAGAACTTCCAAATGAGCAAAGGAAGGAGAAACATTCTGTTGAATCCTTCATGAGGTAGCGTCCACCTTCATTCAGCAAGTCTTCTGATCCATTAGTGGCTGAACAATGGATCAGTACCACTGAAAAGATATTTCTATTTCTTCAATGTTCTAAACATGATAAATTCATCTTAGCAGTGTATCTTTTGGAAGGTGATTTTGATCAATGGTGGAATATTATTAAGAATACTTGGAAAAGGGATGAAATTGAGTCCATGGAATGAGACGATTTAAAGAACTTATTTTTCAATAAGTATTTCCCTCGTATTCTTCGAACAAAGATGGAGAAGGAGTTTCTTGAATTTAAGAAAAAAGGATGATGAATCTGTTGGTACCTATGAAGAAAATTTTACAAGACTTGCAAGGTACGCTTCCGGAATTGTTATCCAAACTGAGAGTAAGATCGATCGATTCTTTAGTGTCTTAAAACCAAGTATTTGAAGGGTGTTAGCCATAAGGGACTTCAATATCTACGAGGAAATTGTTCGATGTGCTCTCAAGGTTGAGATGGAGATTGGTGTAACCCATCAGTCACAAGGGTCTGATAAGAATAGGAAAATGGAATTCAAAGGAAAATCTAAAGACCACACTGAAAAGAAGATGAGGTTTCCCTTATGCTCAAAGTGTGGAAAAAACATGGAGGAAATTGTCTTAAGGGGACAAGCAAATGTTATAAGTGTGGAAAAGAAGGTCATCAGGCAATTGAATGATGAAATAATGGGAAAAAGATGTATAATGATGCAAACAAAGAATGGGATACACAGAATTAACCTACTACACTTGAATGGTTCACGTGAAAGGAGATGGGGCATTATTCCAATCAATGCCCAAATCCAAGGTTTGATGATGATGATTGACGTCAAAAAACTCTTAAGGCCAAAGAAAAAGAAATGTCGCATGCAATTACTATCGGTGATGTGGAGTATGACAACGACATGGTGAGAGGTACACATACCATCCACTCTAAATTATCAAATGTTTTATTTGATTCTGGATCCACCCACTCTTTTATTTCTGAAGAATTTTCTAAGGGTATCGTTGTATTACCTCAACAATTAGATGTTGAGTTGGCTGTGACAACTCCTAATGGCACAACAGTCGCATCAAAAGTTTACAATTCTTCTCCGATTGATGTTTCTGGGAAAGTGCTTCCTGAAAATCTTGTGATCCTTCCTATAGTGGAATTTTATGTGATTCTTGGCATGGATTGGCTTTCTTTGTAAGGATCTCATATCAATTTCCAAATAAGGGAAGTCACATTTCATATTTCAGATCAATCTATGATCGTCTATCGATGCAAGGATTAACATAACCTTCCAGTGGAAATTTATTCTACCTTATGGGTCTTGATTCCACTAAATGAAGGTTATTTATCTCAAATGGTTGGAGAGAAACTCACGATTAATAATATACCCATTGTATGAGAATTTGATGATGTCTTTCCGGAGGAATTGCCAAGTCCTCCACCAAATCGTGAAGTTGAGTTTTCAATAGAACTCGTACCAGGTGCTTTGCCTATTTCAAATACACCTTATAGAATGGCCCAAATTGAGTTGCAGGAATTGAAGAAGCAACTCCAAGAGAACATTGATAAAGGATTCATACACCCATGTGTGTCACCTTGGGGAGCACCTATTCTGTTTGTTAAAAAGAAAGATGGATCAATGAGACTCTGCATTGATTATCGAGAACTTAACAAGATCACTATCAAGAAAAAATATCCTCTCCCATGCATTGATGACCTATTTGACCAACTACGCAGAGCTCAATACTTTTCCTAGATTGATCACCATTCAGGGTATCATTAATTAAGGGTCAAAAGGGATGATATACAGAAGACGGATTTTCGTACAAGGTATGGACACTATGAATTTATAGTGATTCCATTTGGTCTTACTAATGCCCCTGCTATCTTCATGGATCTAATGAATAGAGTCTTTAGAGACTATCTTGATCAGTTTTTGGTAGTCTTTATAGATGATATTCTTGTCTATTCAAAGAGAAAGGAAGAACATGAATATCACTTGAGAATTTTATTAAAGACCCTAAGAAAGGATATTATTTATGCCAAATTTACCATGTGTGAATTTTGGCTTCAAAATGTTTCATTTTTGGGTCACATAATCTCAAAATATGGGTTATCTGTGGATCCAGCAAAAATAGAGGTTATCGAAAGATGGTCGAGACCGACAACAATAACTGAGATCCAATGTTTTCTTGGTTTGGCTAGATATTACTGATGTTTTTTGAATTATTTTTCAAGGTTATCTTACACACTAACCAAGTTGACTTGAAAAGGAGTTAAGTTTGTTTGGACAGAGGAATGTGAAGAGAATTTCAAAGAGCTAAAAAGAAGGTTAGCCAGTGCACCTTTGCTCACACTACCTTGCAGTAGAGAAAGGTTTGTGATCTACAGTGATACATCCAAGATGGAATTGGGGTGTGTTCTCATGCAAAATGATATGGTAATAGCTTATGCCTCACGATAGTTGAAAATCCATGAGCAAAATTACCCAACTCCTGATTTGGAGTTAGTTGCGGTAATCATTGCATTAATGATTTGGAGGCATTACCTTTATGTTGAAAGGTGTGATATTTATAATGATCATAAAAGTTTAAAGTATATTTTCACACAAAAGGAGATGAATATGCATCAAAGAAGATGGTTGGAGCTGATTAAGGATTATGATTGATCAATTCATTACCACCCTAGGAAAGAAAACAAGGTAGCAGACACATTAAGTCGGAAAGACCATGCTAGCTTATCCATGATGAGGATCACAAAAGATCCAATATTTATGGATTTACAAAGGATAGATCTTGGAATTTTAATGGAAGGGGGGAAATCATATCTTTCTCAAATGAATTTTCAACCTTCTATACATGTGATGATTAAAGTGGCACAGAAAGAAGATGTCGAGTTACAAAAGAAGGTGAGAAACGTTCCTAAATTCAACCTTGATTGTGATGAGATATATAAAGATCAGGAATCAGGTTTGGGTTCCTCCAATCCCCGAATTATAGAAGCAGCTACTGGATGAGGCTCATAGTTCTTCATTCTCTATTCATCCTAGAAGCATGAAGATTTATAGGGGCCTAAAAGAGTACTTCTGGTGGGATGGCATGAAAAGAGATGTTGTTGAATATTTCTCTCGATACTTGGTTTGTCAGCAAGTTAAAGCTGAGAGACAGAAGTCTAAGGGGATGTTACAACCATTACTCATACCTGAAAGGAAATGGGAAAACATCACTATGGAATTTGTCACCAGACTTCCTAAAACATCCAAAGGAAATAATGCTATCTGGTTCATAGTTGATAGTCTTACAAATTCAGCACACTTCATTGCTATTAGAGAGGATTTCTCTCTAGATCATATTTCCAGGATATATATAAAGGAAGTGGTAAGATTGCATGGAGTACCACTTTCTATTATATCTGATCGGGATCCGAGGTTTACCTCAAAGTTCTGGCGAAGTCTTCAACATACTCTAGATACAGAGTTGAGTTTCAGCACTGCTTATCATCCTCAGACATATGGTCAGTCTGAGAGGACAATTCAAACTCTAGAAGATATGTTGAGATCGTGCTCTATAGATTTCAAATGTGGTTGGGATCAACACCTACCTTTGGTGGAATTTTCTTATAATAATAGCTTTCACTCCAGTATTCATATGGCTCCTTATGAAGCTCTCTATGGAAAGAAATGCAGGACTCCAACTTGTTGGGATGAAGTTGGGGACAGAAATATAATAGGACCTGATCTTGTTGATAAAATGGCAGAAAAGGTCAGATCTATTCAACAACACAAAAGAGCATCTCAGTGTCGACAAAAAAGTTATGACGACAATTGAAGAAAAGACCTAGAGTTTGAAGTGGGTGATAAAGTGTTCTTACGAATATCTCTATGGAAAGGGGTTATGAGATTTGGAAAGAAGGTGAAAGTTTAGCCCTAGATATATCAGTCCGTTTGAAATTCTGGATCGTGTTGGGAAGGTAGCTTACCAATTGGTGCTTCCACCGAATCTCTCTCAAGTTCACAATGTGTTCCATATATCTCTCCTAAGAAAATACATACCTGATCCGTCACATGTACTCAGCTTAGAAGTTGTACCGCTGGAGAAATATCATTCTTATGAAGAACAACAGATACAGATTCTGGATCGCAGTGAAAAAGTCTTACGGAACAAGACCACTCACTTGGTGAATGTTTTATGGAGGAACCACCAATTGGAAGCTGCTATATGGGAACTTGAGGATATGATGAGGGAGAGGTATCCACATCTGTTTGTAATGAAGTGGCGAATTTCGAGGGAGAAATTCATTTTAAGGGGGGAAGATTGTAACACCCTAAGATTATATGAGAAATATTTTTTCTTATATTATACGCAACACCAAAGGAATCTTTCACAGCACACAATACGGACTTGTCTTACATTACACGCAATCGCGACCTTCCTCGATAGTGTGTGTAGTACGCAATACCGGGTTTCACTAAACAACGATATATTAGTATGAACTAGACATTATGAATATTATTAAATACATTTTGAATTTTATTATTCCTTTTACACATTTTCTAGAACATGGTAAGAGAACAAAATAAATTTTTCGGGTAAAATAAGTATTTTTCAAAAAATGCAGTTCTGCCGCCTTTTGATGGAACACCCACAATGAATCTAGTTTTTAACATGTTTATAAGTTCAATTTGACCAAATAAAATTCTTCTTTTGAATCAGGATATAAAAATTTACTTTGGATAAATTTTTGATATTTTTCTGATAACTATCATATTTTGATGAATAGTAAAAATACGCTAATTTTTATTTAAAAACAACTTTTTTCTTTGAGATAATTTATATGGTTAAATTATAATATTGAATGGTTTAAAAGTATAAATAGAATATATTTTTACCATTTAATATAATTTATGTCATTAGAATTAATTTCACATTGAAATCATAGATAAAAACATTTCAATCTTTGGCAATATTTTAACTTATAAAACCCGTTTTCTTAACAACGGGATTTATTTTAAATTAATTACTGCAACTTATTTGTTTTGAATTTTGAAAAATGGATTCCATATTTGGAATCAGTGGTTTCAAATTATGTTAATAGGGTACTTTTTATTTTTGGGCATTATGAATAGTAATTATGGTAAATTTTATTTACCATAGTTAAAGGTAAATCGGGTAATTAAGGGTAAATATAAGATTATAAAATTTATCCTAACACCTACCAAAATCTTATTGGATGACTAGAAGTCGACTCATATCACCTAAGGGTCATATTAGATTCATTTCATGGACTTTTTTCCATGAACAAAATTTAATTATTATTAAAACCAAAGAATGTGACAACATGTCAATTTCGTAAATCATATAAGTATAATAATTTTAATTTAGTGATAAACTTAATGAAAAATAGAACATGAATTGTCTACAAAAAACTAATACAATTAACTATATCATAGGAATTTGTTTAGAATTTTTATGGATTAAATAAAAATCATTAATTATGACACAATAGTGATGTTGAGATTATTTTATTAATTAATATATCAAATAAATGGTTTTAAAAATATTAAAATAAATATTATATGAACTATTTAATGTTCTCCACTAATTTTATAGATACATATGATATTTTATGAATCTATTAAATCTTTTAGTTTGAACATATCATCTGTATATATTTTATTTAAATTCAAATAAATGAATAGTGTCAAAATCGACACTATTGTAGTTTATGAAAATAACATATTATAAAAATGTTTAAAAATCATAAAAATATTTAAAATTTATAAATTAAAATTTATATGGTCTAAAATGTCATAAATTGTAAAATTATGGAAAATTAACAACACATATGTTATTATTTATAATAATTTAAAATTTAGAATATTATTAGAACAAATAAAATTAAATTGATAAATAAGGATAAATCAAGTTGATAATGTTTAAAATAAATTCCTAAAATGTCTAAATTTTATTGGTTGATAATATTACAACCCTATCTCATCTAATCATCTGATATGAGTCATTTTGGACGTTTTTATGTGGGGTTTGGATTTAATATAAACTAATATTTCGTATATTTCCAAAGGTGCCCCTCTCCTCCCTTATAAAAGGGTACCTCCTCCCTCTCTTCCTTACACCACTAATAGCCTTAAAACTTGGCCAAAACCTACCAAGTTATCTTCTCCACTTCCCTAGAAACATACTAGAGGTCCTAGTCTTCTTCAAAGACCAATTTTAGTGCCCTAAAAGGCGGCCTCAAAGAGGCACTTCAAAGAAGAGGTAATGATTGTTACCGATTCTATCAACTTTATTTCTTTTTACAATTATTCGTAATTAGTTGTTTCATTATGAATTAATAACATCAGTATCACTCATATACTGATATGTTATTATAAGTATGAAACAACCCTATTTCACCCTCTATCCATCCTACGGAAAATGAAATTACCGCACGGGCGTACGTACGGAATACCGTCTCCACACCGTGGTGTAATCTATTTTCCACAACCACCATATTTGGAAGGTTATAATGGTGAAAATAAATAACTATATATGATTATTGTAAAGTGGTATTGATTCTTATATAGTATACATACACTCCAATACAATTACACGATTAGGGGAACGATATCATCACTCGTGCGTACGTACGGAATACCGTCTCCACAATGTGATGTGACTCGTTCTACATGATCTTCATTGCATAATGATTATATAAATGAATTGAATGAATGAATATGATGTATATTACACTAATAAAATTCTGGAAAAAAGTTATCTATAACCTAAAAATAAGAATATGAATTTATTCAACAAAACACGCATAAGAACAAAAAGCAATAAACACCTGAATAACAAGTAACAATGAAATATTACTAATAAGAAGCTAAGAATATGACCATATTTGATATCATAACAATTATTATGATTCTGTAATAAGTCAATGACATTATTTAAATCATTATACAGGAGGTTCGGACACTTACGAAGCAAATCGGACCTAAGGTAAGGGAAAATCTCGCAATCTCAATTTTTATCCGAGATTGTTTATACTTCAGAATTCCCTAGAGAATATTTATCATCCACATCCATGTTTCCTCAATATGAAATATTATTTATGTCCTCCTACAATTTTTTAAATAAAATTTTACCCTTCGGTGTGTTTTTAATAAAAGATATGAAAGGAATCTTTTGTCTTTTTTCGTACGAGGTACTTTTTGACTTTTCCAACAAAAGTATGAGAAGAATTTTTTTTAACTTATACGGCATGAATGGATTTTTAAAATATTCCTCTAAAATTTCTCAAGTTTATTTTTAATCAACTTATTTTAGTTTAAATTTTTATGACATGTTAAGAAAGGGAAAATGTTTTTGAAGTACAAAGGTTATTTTCCTCAAGAATGGAGTTCAAGTGTTTTATCAAAATTATTTTCACTCTAAGATAATATAGGGTTTCGTTTCTATCCCTATTATTACATTGATTTTATTATGTTGTGATGGAAATATTTTTATGAATTACTTTATCTTATATGAATTTTTTTATGATATCACGATGTTTAAGATTCCCATTTTTATTACATGGGTTATGCTACGATGTATGGTTTATGATTTTGTGGCACACATAAGAATGGTATCATTATGAGATGGGTGGGACCTATATCTCCCTCCAATTCATTGGATAATTATTTTATATCTCATGAGATATACATGGCTGGAACGGCAGGTTAAAATGGTTCAGTGAAACATGACTGAAACGAGGAGTGAACTCGGTTCAGAAATGGACTTTATCCACTAAGATAGTCTTGGAAATGAGTCTTGACTAATAAGAAATGATTCTCTAAGATTATGTGAGTATGCCACAAAGTTTCATGTTTTAAGATATGATTATTGGAATTACATCTCACTACCATGACCTATCACATGTTATGAAATTATGATCTCTTTTGCAGGGTAAGATTTCCAAAATGTTATGTTCTTCTGAATTTGATATGATTGAAATTTATTTTGTTTACCATTACTGAGAATTTGAGCTCACCCTTTTGTATGTTTTCTTTCCCCAGGCCAGGAAGAAGGTTACTAAGTAATATATTCCAAAAAGGGACTATAGATATGATGAAATAAATGGGAGACATTGTAGATGCTTTATGAACTAGTTGTTTATGTTTCCCAGTTTCTAAAGACACTATACCTATACAGTCCTTTCATGGTTTTGTTATATGTTGTAATAAGTCTGCTTCAATTTTGAAGTATTAACCATGTATGTAAATTATGGGCCGTTATAGTTGTTATCAGAGGAAAGGTATAGTCAAACTTTGGAAACTAGGAAGTTAAAACCTTAGTAAGAAACCTAAGGATATGTCTAAGAATAGAACACAATCTTAGTGTTTTAGAAATGGCCATGAACATCCTATGATAAGACCTTAAGTGTGAAATTTTATTCATGATTATGTGGTTCTCCTATTATAATTAGTGTTGCTCACACTATTATTATTGGCTTTAGTCAATGGATGGAACCTGAAAAAATCCGTGTTAATGCGGAATGCGATGGGCAATGCAATGATTGTCCCCCTGAGCAACCAAACGTTATGGGAGCTGGAATGAAAAATCTTGTAGCCATGCTCACACAACTTTCTCAAGATTTGAATCATGCAGGTCTTCCAAATGAGCAAAGGAAGGAGTAACATTCTGTTGAACCCTTCATGAGGCAGCATCCACCTTCATTCAGCTAGTCTTTTGATCCATTAGTGGCTGAACAATGGATCAGTACCACTGAAAAGATATTTTTAGTTCTTCAATGTTCTGAACATGATAAATTCATCTTAGCAGTGTATCGTTTGGAAGGTGATGTTGATCAATGGTGTAATCTTATTAAGAATACAAGGCAAAGGGATTAAATTGATTCCATGGAATGGGACGAGTTTAAGAACTTATTTTTCAATAAATATTTCCCTCGTATTCTTCGAACAAAGTTGGAGAAGGAGTTTCTTGAACTAAAGCAAAAGGATGATGAACCTGTTGGTACCTACGAAACAAATTTTACAAGACTTTCAAGGTACACTTCCGGAATTATTATCCAACCTGAGAGTAAGATTGATCGATTCTTTAGTGGCTTAAAACAAAGTCTTCGAAGGGCATTAGCCATAAGGGACTTAAATGTCTACGAGGAAATTGTTCGATGTGCTCTCAAGTTTGAGATGGATATTGGTGTAACCCATCAGTCACATAGGTTTGATAAGAAGATGAAAATGGAATTCAAAGGAAAATCTAAAGACCACACTGAAAAGAAGATGAGTTTTCCCTTATGCTCAAAGTTTTTAAAGAAACATGGAGGAAATTGTCTTAAGGGGACAAGAAAATGTTATAAGTGTGGAAAAGATAGTCGTCGGGAAATTGAATGTCGAAATAATGGGAAGAAGATGTCTAATGATGCAAACAAAAGAAGGGATACACAGAATGAACATACTACACTTCAATGTTTCAAGTGCAAGGAGATGGGGAATTATGCCAATCAATGCCCAAATCCAAGGGTTGATGATGATGATCGACATCAACAAAATCTTAAGGCCAAAGACAATGGAAAGTCACACGTAATTACTATCGGTGATGTAGAGTACGACAACGACGTGGTGAGAGGTACACTTATCATCAACTCTAAAGTAGGAAATGTTTTATTTGATTCTGGATCCACCCACTCTGTTATTTCTAAAGAATTTTCTATGGGTATCGCCGTATTACCACAAAAATTAGATGTTGAGTTGGCTGTGACAACTCCTAATAGTAAAAAAGTCGCATCAAAAGTTTACAATTCCTCTCCGATTGAAGTTTGTGGGAAAGCGATTCCTGCAAATCTTGTGATCCTTCCTATAGTGGAATTTGATGTGATTCTTGGCATGGATTGGATTTCTTTATATGGATCTCATATCAATTTCCATAGAAGTGAAATCACATTTCATATTCCAGATCAGTCTATGATCGTCTATCAATGCAAGGATGAACATAACCTTCCAGTGGAAATTTCTTCTATCTTATGGGTCTTGATTCTACTAAATGAAGGTTATTTATCTCGAATGGTTGGAGAGAAACTCATGATTAATAATATTTTTATTGTACGGGAATTTGATGATATATTTATGGAGGAATTTCCAGGTCTTCCACCAAATCGTGAAGTTGAGTTTTCAATAGAACTCGTACTAGGTGCTTTTCCTATTTCAAAGACACCTTTTAGAATGGCCCCAATTGAGTTGCAGTAATTGAAGAAGCTACTCCAAGAGAATGTTGATAAAGGATTCATACGCCCAAGTGTGTCACCTTGGGGAGCACTTGTTCTATTTATTAAGAAGAAATATGGATCAATGAGACTCTGCATTGATTATCGTGAACTTAACAAGATCACTATCAAGAACAAATATCCTCTCCCATGCATTGATGACATATTTGACCAACTACGTGGAGCTCAATAATTTTCCATGATTGATCTCCATTCAAGGTATCAACAATTAAGGATCAAAAGGGAGGATATACCAAAGACGGCTTTTCGTACAAGGTATAGACACTATGAATTTATAGTGATACCATTTGGTCTTACTAATGCCCCTGTTATCTTCATGGATCTGATGAATAGAGTCTTTAGAGAATATCTTGATCAGTTTGTGGTAGTCTTTATAGATGATATTCTTGTCTATTCAAAGAGAAAGGAAGAACATGAAGATCACTTGAGAATTGGATTAAAGACCCTAAGAAAGGAGAAGCTTTATGCCAAATTTACCAAGTGTGAATTTTGGCTTCAAAAAGTTGAATTTTTGGGTCACATAATCTCAAAAGAGGGGATATCTTTGGATCTATCAAAAACTGAGGTTATCAAAAGATGGTCGAGACCAACAACAGTAACTGAGATCCGAAATTTTCATGGTTTGGCTGGATAATACCGACGTTTTGTGAATGATTTTTCAAGGTTATCTAACCCACTCACCAAGTTGACTCGAAAAGGTGTTATGTTTGTTTGGACGGAGGAATGTGAAGAGAATTTCAAAGAGCTAAAAACAAGGTTAGCCTGTGCACCTGTGCTCACACTACCTTGCAGTGGAGAAAGGTTTGTGATCTATACTGATTCATCCAAGAAGGGACAGGGGTGTGTTCTCACGAAAAATGATATGGTAATAGCTTATGCCTCCTAACAGTTGAAAATCCATGAGAAAAATTACCCAACTCATGATTTGGAGTTAGCTGCGGTAATATTTGCATTAAAGATTTGGAGGCATTACCTTTATGGTGAAAGGTGTGATATTTATACTGATCATAAAAGATTAAAGTATATTTTCACACAAAAGGAGCTGAATATGCGTCAAAGAAGATGGTTGGAGATGATTAAGGATTATGACTGCTCAATTCATTACCACCCTGGGAAAGCAAACAAGGTAGCGGACGCATTAAGTCGGCAAGACCATGCTAGCTTATCCATGATGAGGATGAAAAAAGATCCATTTTTTATGGATTTAAAAAGTATGGATCTTGGAATTTTAATGGAATGGGAGAAATCTTGTCTTTCTCAAATGAATGTTCAACCATCTATACATGTGAAGATTAAAGAGGCACAAAAAGAAGATGCTGAGTTACAAAAGAAGGTGAGAAATGTTCCTGAATTCAACCTTGATTGTGATGAGATAATATTGTTCAAGAACTGGGTTTGTGTTCCTTCCATCCCCGAATTAAAGAAGGAGCTGCCGGATGAGCCTCATAGTTCTTCATTCTCTATTCATCCTGGAAGCATGAAGATTATAGAGACCTGAAAGAGTACTTTTGGTTGGATGGCTTGAAAAGAGATGTTGCTGAATATGTCTCTCGATGCTTGGTTTGTCAGCAAGTTAAAGCTGAGAGACAGAAGTCTAAGGGGATGTTACAACCATTACCCATACCTGAATGGAAATGGGAAAACATCACTATGTACTTTGTCACCGGACTTCCTAAAACATCCAAAGGCTATAATGCTATTGGGGTCATAGTTGATCATCTAACAAAGTCGGAACACTTCATTGCTATTAGAGAGGATTTATCTCTAGATCAGCTTGCGAGGATATATGTAAAGGAAGTGGTATGATTGCATGGAGTACCACTTTCTATTATATCTGATCAGGATCCGAGGTTTACCTCAAAGTTCTGGCGAAGTCTTCAACATACTCTGGATACAGAGTTGAGTTTCAGCACTGCTTATCATCCTCAGACAGACGGTCAGTCTTAGAGGAAAATTAAAACTCTAAAAGATATGTTGAGAGCTTGCTCTATAGATTTCTAAGGTGGTTGGTATCAACACCTAACTTTGGTGGAATTTTCTTATAATAATAGCTTTCAGCCGAATATTCAGATGGCTCCTTATGAAGCTCTCCATGGAAAGAAATGCAGGACTTCAACTTGCTGGGATGAAGTTGGGGAGAGAAAGATATTAGGACCTGATCTTGTTGATGAAATGGCAGAAAAGGTCAGATCTATTCAACAACACATAAGAGCAACTCAGAGTCGACAAAAAAATTATGCTGACAACCGAAGAAAACACCTAGAGTTTCAAGAGGGTGATAAAGTGTTCTGACGATTTTCTTCCTGGAATAGGGTCATGAGATTTGAAAAGAAGGGAAAGTTGAGCCCTAGATATATTTGTCCTTTGTAAATTATAGATAGTGTTGGAAAGGTAACTTACCAATTGGCACTTCCACCAAATCTCTCTCAAGTTAACAATGTGTTCCATGTATCTCTACTGAGAAAGTACATACCTGATCCGTCACATGTACTCAGATCAGAAGTTGTACCACTGGAGCAAGATCTTTCTTATGAAGAACAACCGATAGAGATTCTGGATCCTAGCGAAAAAGTCCTACGGAACAAGACCACTCACTTGGTGAAAGTTTTATGGATGAACCACCAATTAGAAGAAGCTACATGGGAACTTGAGGATATGATGAGGGAGAGGTATCCTCATCTCTTTGTAATGAAGTGACGAATTTCGAGAGTGAAATTCATTTTAAGGGGGGTAGAATGTAACACCCTGAGATTTTCTGAGAAATATTTTTTTTATGTTATACGCAACACCAAAGGAATCTTTCACAGCACACAATATGGACTTGGCTTGCATTACACGCAATCACGACCTTCCTCGATAGCTTGTGTAGTATGCAATACAGGGTTTCACTAAACAACGATATATTATTATGAACTAGCCATTATGAATAGTATTAACTACATTTTGAATTTTATTATTCATTTTACATGTTTTCTAGAACATGGTAAGAGAACAAAATAAATTTTTTGGGTAAAATAAGTATTTTTCAAAAAATGCAGTTTTGCCGCCTTTTGATGGTGCACCCACATTAAATCTAGTTTTTAACATGTTTATTAGTTCAATATGAACAAATAAAATTATTCTTTTGAATCAGGATATAAAATTTTATTTTGGATAAATTTTTCATATTTTTCTGATAACTTTCATATTTTGATGAATAGTAAAAATACGCTAATTTTTAATTAAAAACAACTTTTTTCATTGAGATAATTTATATAGTTAAATTATAATATTGAATGGTTTTAAAGTATAAATAGAATATATTTTTACCATTTAATATAATGTATGTCATTAGCATTTATTTCATATTGAATTCATAGGAAAAAACATTTCAATCTTTGGCAATGTTTTAACTTCTAAAACCTATTTTCTTAACAACGGGATTTATTTTAAATTAATTACTGCAACTTATTTGTTTTGAATTTTGAGAAATGGATTCCAAATTTGGAATTAGTGGGTCCAAATTATGTTAATTGGCTACTTTTTATTTTTGGGCATTATTAATAGTAACTATGGTAAAATTTATTTACCATAGTTAAAGGTAAATCGGGTAATTAAGGGTAAATATAAGATTATAAAATTTACCCAAACACCTTCCAAAATCTTATTGGATGAATAAAAGTAGACCCATATCACCTAAGGGTCATATTATATTCATTTAATGGACTTTTGTCCATGAAAATAATTTAATTATTATTAAAACCCAAGAATGTGACAACATGTGACTTTCTTAAATCTTATAACTATAATAATTTTAATTTAGTGATAAAATTAATGAAACATAAAACATGAATAGTATCTAGAATTCAAATACAATTATCTACATCATAGGAATTTATTTATAATTTTTAGGGATTAAATAATAATCATTAATTATGACACAATAGTGATGTGGAAATTATTTTATTAATTAAAATATCAAATAAATGGTTTTAAAAATATTAAAATAAATATTATATGAAATATTTAATGTTCTCCACTAATTTTCTAGATACATATGACATTTTATGAATCTATTAAAGCTTTTATTTCCAACATATCTTCTATAAATATTTTATTTAAATTTAAATAAATGAATAGTGTCAAAATGGACACTATTGTAGTTTATGAAAATAACATATTATAAAATTGTCTAAAAATCACAAAAATATTTAAAAATTATAAATTGAAATTTATATGGTCTAAAATATCAAAAAGGGTCAAATTATGGATAATTCACAACACATATGTAATTATTTATAATAATTTAAAATTTATAATATTATTACCACAAATAAAATTAAATTGATAAATAAGCATAAATAAAGTTGATAATGTTTAAAATAAATTCCTAACAAGTCTAAATTTTATTTTTTGATAATATTACAACCCTATATCATCTAATATATGGATATGAGTCATTTAGGTAGTTTTTAAGTGGGGTTTGGATTTAATATAAACTAATATTTCTTATATTTCCAAAGGTGCCCCTCTCCTCCCTTATAAAAAGGCACCTCCTCCCTCTATTCATCACAACACTTTGAGCCTTAAAACTCGGCCAACCCCTGCCAAATTATCTTCTCCACTTCCCTAGAAACATACTAGAGGTCCTGGTCTTCTTCAAAGACCAATTTTAGTGCCCTAAAAGGCGGCCTCAAAGAGGCGCTTCAAAGAAGAGGTAATGTCTGTTACCGATTCTATCAACTTTATTTCTTTTTAAAATTCTTCTTCATTAGTTGTTTCATTATGAAGTAATAACATCAGTATCACTCATATACTGATATGTTATTATATGTATGAAACAACCATATTTCACCCTCTATCCATCCTACGGAAAATGAAATCACCGCACGTGCGTACGTACGGAATACCGTCCCCACACCGTGGTGTAATCTATTTTCCACAACCACCATTCTTGGAAGGGTATAATGGTGAAAATAAATAACTATATATGATTATTGTAAATTGGTATTGATTCTGATATAGTATACATACACTCCAATACAATTACACGATCAGGGGAACGATATCATCGCTCGTGCGTACGTACGGAATACCGTCTCCATGATGTGATGCGACTCGTTCTACATGATCTTCATTGCATAATTATTATATAAATGAATTTAATGAATTAATATGATATATATTACACTAATAACATTATGTAAATAGGTTATCTATAACCTAAAAAATAATAATAAGAATTTATTCGACAAAACACGCATAAGAACAAAAGGCAATAAACACCCGAATAAAAAGTAACAATGAAATATTACTAATAAGAAGCTAATAATATGACCATATATGATATAATAACAATGAGTATGATTCTGGAATAATTCAATGGCATTATTTAAATCATTATACATGAGGTTCAAACACTTACGAGGAAAATCGGACCTAAGGTAAGGGAAAATCTCACTATCTCAATTTTTATCTGAGATTGTTTTTACTTCAGAATTCACTGGGGAATATTTATCATCCACATCTATGTTTCCTCAATATGTAATATTATTTATGTCCTCCTAAAATTACTTAGATCAAATTTTACCATTCGGTTAGTTTTTATTAAAAGATATGAAAGGAATCTTTTGACGTTTTTTGTACGAGGTACTTTTTTACTTTTCCGACAATAGTACGAGAAGAATGTTTTTTTAACTTATACGGAATGAATGGATTTTTAAAATCTTCCTTTACAAGTTTTCATGTTTATTTTTAATAAAATTATTTTAGTTTAAAATTTTATGACATGTTAAGAAAGGGAAAATGTTTTTGAAGTAGAAAGGATATTTTCCTCAAGAATGGAGTTCAAGTGTTTTATCAAAATTATTTTCCATCTTAGATAATATAGGGTTTTGTTTCTATCCCTTTTATTACATTGATTTGATTATGTTGTGATGGAAATATTTTAATGAATTCCTTTATCTAATATGAATTGTTTTATGACATCACGATTTTTAAGATTCTCATTTTTATTACATGGGTTTTGCCACGACGTATGGTTTATGATTTTGTGGAACACATAAGAATGGTATCATTATGAGATAGGTGGGACCTATATCTCCCTCCAATGCATTGGGTAAAGATTTTATATCTCATGAGATAGACATGGCTAGAACGGAAAGTCAAACCGGTTCAGGGAAACTGGACTGAAACGAGGAGTGAACTCGGTTCAGAAATGGACTTTGTCCACTAAGATAGTCTTGGCAATGAGTCTTCACTAATAAGAAATGATTCTCATTGATTATGTGTGTATTAAACAAAGTTTCATGTTTTAAGTTAAGATTATTGGGATTACATCTCAATACCATGATTTATCCCATGTTATGAAATTATGATCTCTTTTGCAGGGTAAGATTTCCAAAATGTTATGTTCTTATGAATTTGATGTGATTGATATTTCTTTTGTTTACCCTTACTGAGCATTTGAGCTCACCCTTTTTTATGTTTTCTTTCCCCAGGTCAGGAAGAAGGTTATTAAGTAATATATTCCAAAAAGGGACTATAGATATGATGAAATAAATATGAGATAGTGTAGATGCTTTATGAACCAGTTGTTTATGTTTCCCAGTTTCTAAAGACACTATACCTATATAGTCCTTTATGGTTTTTTTATATGTTGTAATAAGTATGCTTCGATTTTTAAGTATTAACCATGTACTTAAAGTATGGTTCATTATAATAATGATGGAATTTTAGAAATTAATGGACCTATTTAACATTTATATTAATTTTGGTTCAATAAATGGGATGGGGTTGGTGCAATTTAAGGCTCAATGTAGTGTGAGGAAGTGAGAGAGTGGTTCCTTTTTATAATAGAGGTGATTTCAATTCCTATAATCCATTAAAATTTTAAATCTATATATATTTATATTTTATTTCAAATAGATCAAAAGTTATTTTTTATAACATATGATTATTAGCGGTCTAAATACTAAAAAAATAATTTTTTAGATAATTTTATGTCTCATTCTTACCTATATATTTTGGATTTATCCCTTTGTTAACCCTCTGACTATTTCCAAGACAAAATGTGTTTTTACTACTTTTGGTTTAATATAGTAACTATTAATTTCCAAAAAAAACCCCAAATGATTTATTTATGGAATATATAACCTTACTACAATTAGTTGGACTTATTATTTTTTTCATATTTTATTATCTAATTACATAGTACTTTTTAAATGTATCAATTTTTTATATTTTGAAACCCTTTATTATTTTTCTATATAAAAATATACTAGAAGCATGATAACATAAAAACACTTATTATATATATCTCAAATATAAATTATTTATTTAAAATTAATTTCTATAATTAAATATGTTAAATTTTATTTATTTTAATATTATTTATATCATCAATGTGATATTTCTGTTAATTTTTAAATTACTGCATCATCATTACGCAAGCCTTTAATTAAATTATTTTTTCACTAAAATTTAAAAATAAATTATAATTATAAATATAATATTTTTTTTAAAATGAATATTTAATGTTTAATTTATCTTCTTTATAACCCTATATTAAAAAAATTTTACTCATTATAAATATGAGTACGAAATTTTTAACTTATATTTAAATACAATATAATAAAATTCTTATTCTATCCCAAGTGGCATAAAATGGTAGTAATTTCTATATACTATTGTTTTCGTTCAAACCCACTAATACAAATAATTTGGGACAATTATTAGGATAATATTCTAATATTATAAAATTATTCATACCATTGAATATCTGATTTACCTTTATCCATGGTAAATAAAAAGAACAAATGTTACATTTCCTAATGTCCATAAAATATGTTGATCCTATTTGACTCTATATATCATACTAATTCCAACCATATGTGTCTTTTTTTTGAAAATAAATTCACCAAAATGAGAAAATTAACATTAATAACAATCAAGGAGAGGTGGTGAGAATGGGATTTAAAAGAAAATTCAAATGTTCAATAATATTTTATATCCAACATCATTTAAAATTTATTCAAATGAAATAAATTGGATTAATATATATATAATTGATATATATTGAATTCAAATATCAAATGAAAATATAGTAATTATTTAAATGAAAAGGTAGTTTTTAGAAACACTGCAATATTTTTTACTATTATGAAAAAATAAAACTTCTCATAAAAATATTTAAAATTCATCCTAAGCTAATTCTTACATTACAAATTAAAAAATAATTTTTACTTTATCCAAATTAATTTTATTATTATTCATTGAGAAACATAAAAAGTAGTTCTTTTATGAAAATAATGTTTCTAAACATAAAATGACATTAAAAAAATTATAAATTGAATTTCAAATATGATTTGGTTACGTGAAAAAACTATAAAAGAAATTTTAAAATAAAAAATTACTATTCATATTATGTTGTTTAATTTGTTGGTTAAAACTATTTTATTTAAATAAGTAAGATAATATGTTTTCGTTTTGAAAAAACCCATTATTGTGCGTAATAGAAGACATGTCAGACCTGTATGGAGCACAATATTTACATGGTGTTTCATATAATGAAATCCATACATAGTTTTTCATTATAAGAACACAAATATATATTCAATTTTAAAGTTATCTGAAATATATCAAAAATATTTAACTAATTCATAAAATAATAATTTTAAAAATATGATAGTGTTACATTCTACCCTACATAAAATGAATTTCACATTTGAAATTCATTTAGGTTATCAATTTTTTAATACATAATAGTTCCTTTCATTGAAAACCACATCTTAAAAATGAATACTAACACATCCATTTTGGAAGGAAAGATAGAAATGAAATGGTTAGACAATGTAACTCATAACATGGTTTCCAAATAGGATAAAATAGTTGTAAATTGAAAATATGGACATAGAAGAGATTTCTTACTATCATGTTCTGATGGATAATGATAATGAATAAGGTAAGGAGAAAGTTAAAAATCACTAAGCAATGAATTTGTAACAATCTAAGGTAAATTTTTACTCATCGAAAAACAAGTTTCTAAGATAACATTTTTAGTTTTTACATCCTTTCAATAGAGTTAAAGAATGAGGAGAATACATAATTTATAAATCATAATTTCAACCTTTAATTGTGCCCTTATGAATATTCACCTCATCTATTATTTCATGATATAAAGGTGAATTTTTAATTCCATTATCATTTTCAGATCATGATATACAAATATAAAATTTTTGCTCACTCAAAAAAAATGGTTTCTATATATTATCAATGATTCCTAAATCCTCATATGGTCAAATAATACATTAATATTCAAAATATAAAAAAAATTACATTTATGGTCCTTCCAAAATATTAAAATAAAAAACACTGGAAGCAAGGTAAATAATTTTCCAAAATCAACTTATCATCAGTTATGAAAAACAATAGATGAAGCTCTTAATATTCACCAAACACACATGTTAATACCATCATTTTATATTTTGTTGAAATATGGTAATAGATTGAATTACTATAAATACATATTGAATACATGGATTTTTACATATTCCAATACTGATTCAATATATTCATTATGTCCAAAAAATAATAAATTTCACATGTTAAAGGATAACCCAAATGTCAATAAATCCTTAATTAGTTCCATGGTAACTAGTAGTCCAATTTACGTATTTATGTACAATATATATATATATATATCCAAAACCACTATCGTAACATATGTAACATATTAAGGGTTGTATTTCCATTAATAATAACATTACCAAATCAATTACTTTTCATGGTTACTAATACCATTCAACATAGCCTTTAAAATCATTAATTAATAACTACAATGAACCAATTATTAGATGTTTCATTTCAACATAATACCATACAAGAAGTTTATATAATTATTCATATATTCTGTTACATAATCAAAAAATCATTCCATCACTTTATTGTCTTACTCTACATCTCCAATAGTGGTAGAATTATAATTACCCTTGGCATGTGGCTTAAGAGGTTTCTGACTTCAATACTCATCACCATTCATTTGGTTTGGGCATTGGTTATGTAAATTATGTTCTTTATACACTTTTATCACTTAATATGGGGAGATTCATTCGGTGTAGCATTCTCACCATATATAGGTTCAGTTACATTCCTCACGTCATATAAAAAATAATATTCCAGATGAACATACTTTCCACATTTGAAATATTTATTAGACCCCTTAAGACAATTTACTACATCCAGCTTCCCAATCTAAGGGAATAATATAATGTGCATCCTATTTTCTCCATGGTTTTCATATTTTCCATCACATTCTTTCTTCCTGTTCCTATAAAAACGAAGATATAGATATGTAACTCCAACCTCCTTTTCATCTTGTATTTGACAATGCAAAATATCTTTGTACATACAGGAGTCTCTTATGGATAACACCTTTCTGAGACACAATATTAATCCCATAAAGAACCTATAAATTTTACATTCAGGTTGAATGATAATGCTGAAAGTGTACCTATCATGTCTTTTAAAATTTTCTTCATTGGTACCAACAGCTTCATTATCCTTTTAACTAAGATAATGTAACTAATTTTCCATTTTATATGAAGAATAATAGGAATGTACTTATTGATAAATAATATCTTGAACTCATTCAATCCTATAGATTCAATTTCATCTTGCAGCCTCGTATTCTTTATTAGAGTCTACCACAGGTCCATTTTTCTTTATAAATGATAAACAAACAATATAAATTTGTTTTGTTCCATATATTAAAGGATGAAAATTATCTTTTTAGTGGTATCAATATATTTTTTACTAAAAAGTTATTTAGATGACCCATATAAAGAATGTGGATGTTTCCTCTTAGAATACTCAACAAAATCTAGTTTTCTCCATTTCTCATTTGGAATTCCACCATCATTTATAGTCTTTGAATGATGTGTGAGTATAAAAACTAGATTTTCTATTCTAATTCCCATAGAATTTGGTTTCATAAGTATAAAATTGTTGTATTTTCCATCAAAGTAATTATTAACATGATTATTTCATGTTCTAGCCATTGAATAAATCCAAAAGAATAGAGTAAGAAAAAAATTCTCATAATGAGGAACCACATAATCATTAAATTTCATCAATAGGATTCCTATGTTTTGAAACCTTCCTTTATTTATAACACCTTAGGTTTATACATGTTCATTCATAGACAAATTCTATTAAAATATTACACGATGGTTTGTGAAGAGTTTGTTATTTCAAAAGAATATCCCATATGTGTACCAGTCTAGGATTACAGCAAGGCTTATTGTCATGTACCATGTTATGCCGAGTCTGTCCCCACACAGTAATTTAGATTTTCTACCCCTAGGTACATCTTTCATTGAGCTACAAGATCTTCTACTATATAGACAAGGATGTATTTTTATGAACCCATAGACTCGGTCATTTACCTAAATTAAACTAAATTTTCCTTATCTTTAGGCTTATCAGTGTACATTTACTTATGATTCTCACCATGTTTTTAACATCCTAGTTTCCAATGGTTGACAAAACAATTCCTATGATAAAATCTACAATGAACCAGGATGGACTTAAAATACATTACATCATTTTTTATAAATAGTCATCATATTAAAAAAATAAATGTATGATGAATGTTATTGTTTAGTGTCTTAGGAATCATTTATGAATATATTATAACATTGTGAAATATCATCAATGTTTCTCATAAATATGTCCCACATTAGTATTCTTACAAAAAACCAATATTTATTATTTTCAGAATGGAAACAGAAGAATGGGGTGACCTCAAATTTCAATAAAGGAAAATAAAAGTGATATATATGAATAAAACGAGAATAAGGGTATGAGAATTTGGTTATAAAAATAGAATATCATACCATTTAAAATAAATATAATAATCATGATACAAGGAATAATGATAATGGATGCTCAGAATACCATAAACCTTTGTAAATAAATAACATATTCCTTGAAAGTATGACATATATATAAGACATAGAATTTTTTGTAGACACGTAAGCATATAATATGA
This sequence comes from Viscum album, assembly GCA_963277665.1. Taxonomy (NCBI): domain Eukaryota; kingdom Viridiplantae; phylum Streptophyta; class Magnoliopsida; order Santalales; family Viscaceae; genus Viscum; species Viscum album. The sequence continues at coordinate 1,391,083,060 of OY728160.1, forward strand.
CTTCCACCATAGTAAAGGTATCACTAACAAGGCCATAATAGTGGTATGGGTTCACTCCTCATACAATAATGGTATTCATGGTTCTCTCTCATAACCATCATAGTTTTATGAGTTAACTACACATTTGGTCTTGGTAGTCATGGTTTACTCCCATGGACATCTTAGTTTTGAAGGTCCACTCCCAGGACCATCTTACTCAATCTCATGAGATAAACATATTTACCCAATGCATTAGAAGGAGATATGGGTCCCACCCATCCCGTAATCTAACCATACATAAATTTTCTCAAAGCTTATAAAATAATATTTCACAAACAATGAAAGGGAATGGGTCTCACAAACATGATATCATATCATATTTTATTGAAAATAAATAGGTATCATATTCATTTCAGGATTTAAATAGCCCTTGAATGAATGTGGGTTTCTTAAACATCATTCCATCTAATGAATATACAATTTGGAGAAATAATATGAAAGGTATACTTGAAATTTATCAATGTATATCATTTTATATGTGGAATTATATTGAAATACCACTAAAACATGAATTCTCATTAAATAACACATTTTAAAACAAAAAACATTTTCAAAACCCTTTTCATTGAAACCACCTCAAAAACATTTAAAGGAATCATGAAAAATCATTTAAGACATTTCATAAGAAAAATATACTTTCTTCTTTTAAAAAATATTTTTTAAAATTAAATCACTTTTATATTTGTTAATATAAAAATGAAATCTTATAATTAAATTGTGAAAATATTTTTTTAAGCATTTCCATTAAAATCGAATAAATGATTCTTGAAATAAAATCCAATACTTTTATATGAAACAAATATCATTAAAAACATATAACATAATCACTGAAAACACATTAAATAATAATATATTTTAGAAAAGTCAATTCCCATGATAATTAGGTCAATATATTATTTAAAAACTTTTCTATAGGAATCTAATCCGTAAAAATTTCAAAGTGTCATATACCAGTTTGAAACATTTGAATGATAATACCTATGAAATAATAAAATTAGACAAATAGTATAATATAATTAATATAATGATATTCCTAATATGAAATGGAAAATTTCATTATATACACCCTGTAAATGAACATGGGTTCATAACAAAACATGTGTCTCAAATAATGAATATTGATAAATAACTACCTCACCCAGTTGGTTTATTTTGAATAGTAAAACTCCATGAATTTTAAATCATAAAATTGATATGTAAATATCCATATATTAATTTATAAAACATATAATACAATCATGGTATGTATGTACACACCGTAAAATAAATTAGTGGTGAATATGGAATTTATCTCTTGGAAATAATAGGTGAGATGAAATTCCCCTACCTCATGTATGAGCTTCATTAGTAAAAATTAAATTCTCATGTAAAGAATATATTTTTATTATTCATGTACCATAAAATAATATTCATATATATAATTACATTTATTATTATATTATGTTATATTATTTCCTCTTATTAAATCAATCGTGTGAATGTTACTTTTCGAGTAATAATCGCATTGATTATCATACCTGTTTTGACAAGTTATTAGTGTCTTATTACATAAATCATGATTTAATAACTTCCATAATGTAAAAATTATTTTATTTATCTTAAATATTAAATATATATATATATATTATATATTATATAGATATATTAAATGGAATACACTTTTCGTGAAGATGGTAGGTCGTACGTACGCATGTGCATTGTTTCTGTTTTATTATCATACTGAATGAAACTATTTAAATTGCATATATGGATATATTCATATAATATAACTATATAATCATTATTATTTAATATTTATTCATTAAATAAATTTATATAATCATTATTTAATGTTTAACATGTATGATAAATATCATCACGTCGCGGATATAGTAGGTCGTACGTTCACAAAAGCGACATTATCATTCTAATAATGGTAAAGGTGTATGGAATTTGATGTTATATAATTTATAATGAATAAAAAAATTGTAATATTTTTTATGTATATCCATCATATCCATAATTATACTCATCCAAAAACTGTGGTGAAGTGAATCTTATTACACCACATCGTGGAGACAATAAGTCGTACATACACATAGATAATGATATTTTCATTCATATTATGTATAAAAAAGAAATATAGTCTTCACATAATCATAATAACATCTTATAATATAGGTGATACTAGATTTGTAACTTTATAACTAAAGAAGCACCTGAAGCTGATGAAGGGGAAGAAATGAATTTGAATGAGTTAGTAAAACAATTACCTCTTTTTCAGTGGAATTCTTTTAGAAATTCTGTTATGGACACTATAAATGGTCTTTTTGGAAGAACATGACCTCAAAAACATGGATAAAAATAATTTATGGAGCTATAAGGTTCAATGGGGTGTGATAAAGTGATGTAGGTGGTTCTTGTTTAAAAAATAATTGAGGGACATTCAAGGAATCCTTTAAAATATTATATTAATATAAAATGATTTTTGATTTATAATTAAGTGAAAGTGAGTTACCTAAAATATAATTTGAGTAAGGGTGTAAATATTATAATCCATTAATTGTTTGAAAATAATTTCTCTCATTATTACCTATATCTTTTGGATTTAACAATTAGTTAAACCCTTTAATTCTTAATATGACAACATGCGTTTTTACTACTTATGGGTCAGTATATTTACTATAAAATGACAAAAAAACTAATGGATAATTTTTTTAATATATTAACTTATTATATATATTTTTGAGAATATTATTATTTTTTAATTTTAAATATTTTAATAAAATATTATTTATTTTAAAGTATATTTATTTCAATTTAATACTATTCATTTTTGGACATTATAAAAATATGATAACAACATGATAACATCGAACCAACAATTCTAATACATCCATAACCTATAAAATTCATCTATTAAGATTGGGGATGTCATTAATTATATAAGATTAAATTTATTTTAATATAATTAATAACATTTATGTCATATTTCCAATAATTTATTAATTTCTACATCATCATTGTGCATGACATTAATTAAAATATATCATCTTCTGAAAAAAAAAATCATGATGAAAATGAATTTATTATCCTTAAAATGAATATTTAGAGTCAAATTTATCTATTATATATAGCTATACTGAAAATTATTTATTTATTAAAATTATGAGTATATAATTTTTATCATAAATTTAAATAAAATATATGAAATACCAGGTTCATACCAAAGTGGGAAAAGGACCATAATTTTGACCAAAGGTTGATTTTGGACAAATTCCACTTATAAAATAAAATTGTCAAAAGTGCTAGGGTAATTTTATAATAATATAATATTATATTTGCCTTTAAATTCATAATTTACCCATAAACTTGGTAAATAATAAATTTCTCATGTTACAGTTTATAATATTAGAAAATGATGTTGATCCAATTAAATTCTAAATATAATACTTATTATAATGATGTTTTTCTATTTTTTGAAATACAATTCATTGAAATGGGAAAATTATGTATAATGAAAATCTAACTGATGTAGCGTGAAGGTGGGTAAAAATAATTTTTTAAAGATCAAAAAAATTATACCTAAAATCAATATAAAAATAATTATAATTAACTACATTGGGTTAATCTATGAATGAAAATTAAATTTTTATTATAAAGCTATTTTGCAGAAAAAGTGAAAAACAACACATGTACTATCAACAAAAAAGGTCAGTTAACACAAAAAGAAATCACAAAGTCATTAGAAACAATTATAAGATTATTAGATTCTCTTACCCGGTATAGGTCACATTGGAGTGTTTCAATCTTTATGCTCAGGTCTTTTCAGATTAAGTCTTCAAAGAAGGTAGTTATATTGTCCCTTGTCTGGATGTACTCTTCCATGTTGATCTTCCTTGCTATAAAACTTCATGCCAAATTCATATCTTACTGGTTGATCCAATCCATTGGGTCAAGACTGATATACATCTGAACCACTCTTTCTATAATTTTTTCCATATCCTTATTTGGGGTGTCAATTTTGATAGATTTTTAAGAATATCTTCCTTAGAAACAAGAATTAACTCAAAGAATTTTTTTTCTCTCCTTCTTTGTTTCCTGCCACACCACCCTTCACTTGAATCTTAATGTCTCCACACATTGTATTAGGTTTCCCACTTCATATAAAAAACCCTAAATTCCTTCCATGAAATGGATCCTTAGTACACATATTCTTTCCTTATCCCTCATATCTTATCTTTTCTGGATAAGCTTCTGTAAATTGGTGTAGTATTTCCTCCCTTTAGATCCCTTGCTATTAGTCAAAATGCAGCACCCCATAACACATGGACACATACAATCCATCTTCTTCTTTGGGTAGTGAATACCTCCAATACTCACTCCCTCCTCAATGCTAATAGGTAATTAACTGGATACCTTAGCATCATAATCACCCTCATTGAGAACATGTTCAACCAAGGGATACCATCCTATTAATGGTGAGGGTACAACTGGAGAAACCCTAGGTCCGGAGCCTAGGGAGAATACTCCAATCCTTCTCTGGATGACCAGGCTGATTCCAGGTCCTAGGCCAGACCTTCCTCCACCAAGACATCAAAATGGTTGATGAGGGTGATGATTGTCTTATTGTTTTTATGGATTCAATAGAATCACTACATTTAGTCCATTTATAGTAGCTTGTGACTTCTTGTAGCCTAAAAGAACACTCTTACATGGCTCATGTTCCACACCTACTTGATTAGGGACCTAGAAACAATGAACTGGACTAGGCTTCGGACCAAATAAAACACTTTCTTGACACTCTGAAACATTCATGTTTAGAACCAATACAAGTTAGGGGTTTGACATAAAAGATCCATCACCCACCTCCTTAAAACTAGAATCAAAGGCTAGAACCTACTCATTATGAATACTTCCAATATTCACAGTCTCATAAAATGGAGATTCCCATGGATGAATCATATTATACTCTTCCAGAACTGACTCTGGTTGTTGGATGACACCCATGTGACGTTACAATATGTGAAAAATTTTAGAGACCTAAGGATCATGAGGACCTATTGATTTTGGGGGATTTCATGCCATCAATATGTCCATAACACCTATAGTTTCAACATCGAAAACCTTAGTAGATATAGACCCAATATATGGAAGATAAATTGTTTCCTCCAAGTGATGCGAGAGACCATGCCAAAATTCATTTGATAAGTGCCCCAAATGATGAAATGAGAGTATATGTCCACCCAAAATTCAAAAATTACTAGTTTGGTTTACCCCAATTCATCCCCAACCATGATCCAAATAGATTATATAAAAGAGTTATAATAATATACCTCAAAATATATACACAAGGACTGGGGATGAAAAATTGACTCAGTTCTACTATCTGAAAACACGTAGAATCAAACCATATTTCAAATCATATAAATAATGGCAGAATTTTTTATGGGAATAGTGGATTTGGGAATACTAACCCAAATAGATGTTGATGGAATGTCACGGTTCATGTAGAATTAATTGGACCAAGAATAAAAATAAAAGCGGGATCCATTTCAAAACCAAGGAACTCTGGACCATGCTAGGATCAAGTCTTCCCTTGATGAAATTTGAGATATTATTTTCCACTTGTCAAGAAGCCCGACTGCTGCTCTATCTTATAAACCTCATGTACTGAAAAAAAAACCTATCGTAGTCATCAACTAATCAACAATAATGCCTGAAGTGAGCCAACAAGGTCAAGTGTAATAGAACTAAATCTTCATTGAATTCCAAATGAGATAGTGAGATATTAGGGAATTCTCTATTGTGATTGGTGATTTTAGGGCATAGATAGATGGATGGGAAAGGAGGAAGAAATTAAATCTTTGAAATAATTAATTATATTTTAATTTTAACCATCCAAATTCAAAAATTATTTTTATTATTCTTCACATAATGACACAAATAGGAGTTATTTTTTGAATATAATATTTCTAAATATATAAAAACATTAAAAAAATTCATTCATTTCCTATCAAATATGTTTTATTTGTGAGAAATAATTATATATACAATTTTAAATTTACTAATTAATCTTCCTAATACTCTTTTATATTCATAGTTTATGATCAACTAATCTAAATAATTATCATAATAACATATTATGTCACCGAAACTCAGTTTCTCTTGTATCATAAGGTGATTTAGTGTTCTGTGTAGTGGAATCTTAACATGGTGTGGGGTATAATTTAATCCTAGTAAGTTACTTTTATATAATAAAAAATATATATTAATTTTTTTATTAAATAAAAAATATCAAAATGATTAAAAAAAATTGAAAAAAAATAATTTAAAAAAATATGGAGGTGATACATGCATGTAGTACTGGTTTGACATGTTGTTGTCTGAATCCTTAGACAAGAATTGTGATTTCATATAACATAAGCTATATAAAGTGTTACATGAAATGTAGAATTAGAAAAAATTAAATTATTTCATGAAAAAATTCTCAAAATCACAGGCTCTTGTAATAACCTTGGTTTTGGTGATTTGGTAGCAAATTTCTCATTCAGATAAGACATGGGAGAATGAGGAAACTCTAAATGAATAATGGCCTCATCTATTTTGGAATTAATTATTATTGAAGAGATTTCTAGTGTAATAAAATATTTTTTGGAGGGGATTTTATAACATCCTAGTACCAAATTTTAGGTACTTCTTATCCAATTAATTATCCCTTTTTTATTGGATTTGTTTTCATGTGTTTTCATATTATTTTGTAAATTTTATATTTTTTAAGAGTTTTTTGTCTTGGATGGAAGTAGTTGCACTATGAAATGTAAATGGTTGTACAATTTCCATCTCTGCTGTTGTGTATCCAATTTTGGAACATCTTTTATTTTAGGCGTTGATGTATCATGAAGTGCAGGGCTGCGACATAGAGGCTCAGGGTTTAGTTTTTTATTCTGTTTCCTATTATAGAATTAATACAATGTCTAGGGAGCATCATGATGGTTGTGGTTGAGGTGGATCTGATTTTATTTTAGTTGATATATTGTGGTGTGTGGGGTGAGTCATATACATTATATAGTGTCTAAGTGAGGTATGCACTATAGTTACTAGGTGTGGGTGGCTTTAATGTGGTTGATATCTGTATTTATTGCATTTATTCTATGGGTTTTTCTATATTGATTTCTATATTTCAATGATTTTTCATTTCTAAATGAGAACCATTTAACTACTTTTATGTTTCATTCAAGGATTCAAAATATGGTTGAATATAGATCCAAATGAAACATCACACCTCATGCTTTGATTACTATGGGACTCCAGATTTCTGAGGATGATCATGGAGCCCTTATAAGGCACAAATATAAATAGTTGTGTAAAAAGGATTCCAGAGTAGAATGATTATATTAAAAATACTGTTAACATTAAACAATTTGATCCAATCCATCTATCAAAAGAGTTACATGTCACTATGTAAAGAAAACTACATAATGAATTTACATGTTCTGTAATAACATACAAACGGTTTAAAATTTAGGGATTGAATTGTTACACCCAGATTCAATGTATGTTCAACATTTGAAAAGAAATAATACATGGGACCCACACATGAATACTTTTGGCCCATTAATTTATGAAATTCATTATTACCCAATCCAATCATGAACCTATAAGTGGAGTATTATCTTGATGTCATTTAGTGATCCTGAAGTCCAATGCTTATAGTGGGATGTTTCATTTTGAAGGGCCCTTCATGGTTTAATATTCAATTTCATTTTGAATTAATTTTCATCTCTATTTAGATATTTTATACTAATTACAAGTATGAGTGTTCAAAACCACCATGTTCTAGGTTTATGTAATATAAGGTGGAGGTTTGGATGGTTTAATTTCATTTCATTTACTCTTGAATTTAATACTTTACAATTATTCAATGAGATTACAATCCATTTATTTTTATCTTATACATAAAATTTATAATTGAATCCAATATAAATCATAAAATTTTAAAACTAACAACCCTAATTGAGGTATGATGTTTTTCAACTTTTGGGGAAATAAGTTTTAATCTTGTAATATTTGGTTATGCAGAATAATGTTTGTATAAATACTAGATTTAATCATGAGTTTCCTTGAATTTTGAAATGTTCTTGAATCCTTTTGGATTTTCAATTTTTTATTTTTAACATTACTTTCTGATTCAATTATCAACTGTGACTAAATAAAAAAATAATGGTGTCGAAAATTCATTGAAGAATTGTAATAAATGAAATAAATGTATAAAACATTGAGATTAATCCAATAAACCAACACCCTTCTATTATATAACCCAATCAAAATTATTTTTTACCACCTAATACAATTAATGAGATTATTATAGGTAAGGAGAGAAAAAAATTAAAAATGAAATTGGAGATGACACAAGGGAGGGAACCACACAAGGCATCTACTTCCTCCAAGCTTTAGTATCACTGTTCTCTCATCAAAAAATCTTTCCATACTGTAATAGGATACATAGAGGGTTAGGTATTAATGAATTTCATAATTTAATTTCCAAGAAATAATCATGGGAGGGTTGCATGCCTTATGTATTGTCAAAATATGATGATACAATGAATTTGTGTGTTAAAACTGCATCCTATAAATTTAGCCCACATATAAATTACTAAACCATGTATAAATTAATTATTAACTTTTATTCCCTTCCAGATGCGTCTCTTAATAACATATTTCACTAGTTCATGACATTTATATATTACATGATGTTTACTGTAATTTTTCTACTCCAAAAGCATTGTTTTTCCTTGTTTCATTATTTATGTTCCTTGTATGCTCTCCATGATCATCCTCAAAATTTTATTGTTCTTCTATGATATTCAATGGTCGTGTAAAGTTTCATTTTCATCCTAATTCAGTAATATATTATATCATTCTATGAAACAAAAATTATACTAGCATATTCACTATTTTTTTAATATAATAATTTATATGTAGAAATATCTATATTAAACACCATTAAATTCTAACCTGAAATATATATATCAAATAGCCTTACACTTGAATTAATACGTGTCCTCAAGGATGATATCAAAACACAAATAAAAAATTCAACATACCATGCTTGAATTTCAATTATTATAAAAATAAATTTTTTAATTGAACATTACATGTTAGAGCATTACATTTAAAAAATTCATCAATTCATCACTTTTCAATGAGAACAATCAACCAAGTATTTTACTTTTCTCCTTAAAAATAGCTAAATTTCTTCAATAATCCATTTTCATTTTTTAGTTAATTAATAAAATGCAGGACATTTGAAATTTACCTCAAAATATTTTATTCTCATAATCAAGGTAAAATTTTAAATACAATTCATCACAAAACTCAAGAATAGGATAAAATCCATAGGCTTTCAAGGAATCTAAAATATATACCATGTAGAAACAAAATCACCCATAATTATGAGTGATTATCCATTTAGTATCAAATTAATATGAGGCTCAGCATGAGTGTGTAAATTATATAAACCAATTAAGGCTCAAAAAGATGTTTTTTGGTAGTATACATTGCATGATAATAAAAAAAGCACAATAAATTCTCCTCTTATCCAAGCACCTTAGAGTAGGCTTGCAATGAGTTGAAATTCAATCAATTAAATAACCTTGTTTTAGTTAATATTTTTTATTCTATTTTTCAAAATTTTATAAAGAAAATTCTCATATGCACCAACCAACCCCTAGTAATATCCTCCCGAAACTCATTTTAATATTAATAACAATATCACTGGTCAGTGGTCCCTTCCACCATGTTTTTGTCTATCATATTTTCATAAGTATTACAATGTGGGGGTATGGTCTATAATTTCATTTTTATTTTTCTATTTTTAGAATCTCATAACCATTTTTTATTCCCACACCTCCTAATCAACCCCAACTCAAACCATTAGTTTTTGTAGGTTCTGTAAGGAGTATTTTCGCCCCACCAACATATTTTATTATTGGATTGATGAATATATTGATAGTCTTGATCTCCCAATGGGTATCCACCAGGATATTTCTCACCTTTGGTTATCCATTGATTGATCCTAATCTAGGTGTATCTATTATCATTTTATTAGGTGATAAAAATTTAACATGGTTCTGTAAGTCATCTAATATTAATTGAAAATGTCACGTCATTCGTGAATTGAAATATATGTTTTACTTTTATTCTAGTCATTGATCTTTGATGATCTTGATAATTTATGTAAAGTAATAGAATTTGGGAAATATATATTTTATTAAAATTCTTTGAGACTATTGTATGATTAATGATAAAATATAGATCACAATGAAATATTATATGATATGGAATTATTTTTGAAATATATTCAAATTAATGATTATTTTTAAAGGAATTAATATGATGGATACCCATGATTCGGTTTTAAAATTAAAATGGAATATTGATGTTTGAAATTGAAAAAATAAATTTATAATGATTATTTGAATTATATTGATATTTTTTTCACATGATTTATTTTAATGATTTATTAAAAGAAAATGTTAGTCTATGTAGTTAATTAGTGACCAGAACATGCATTTTAGGACTATTACTCCCTAGAAAAGGATTGATTATGAACACTCCAACAAAACAAAAATTGGAATTATTTCCATAGATAGGGTTTTTATTAGCTCAATCCTGATTGATTGATCCTTAGGGATGTGTTCACAAAAAATAATTTATGAGTAATGAATATTTAGTTATCTTAACATATTACCAAGAACTATCCAAACTAATTGAATGTGAGAAAGGTTATTTGTTGAGATTTTATTTATTACGTCAAGAATTATATTATGTTATTTCATTCATGTCTGGATTATTTCTAAAAATGATCATTTAAGATGATTTTTTATGTTCCTATTATCTACATGATATGAGACCATGTTTTGGTTTAAAATATGAAATGACATAAAATGACTGTTTTTTTAATGTGAATAATATATGGTTTATTTTTTTGGAACAACTTATGGAACACTCAGTTAGTTCCTAGAGATCTCTTTTTATCACACGCTACATTTTTATTTAGGGGTTTGTTGATTTTTAATTCATGGAATATGGAAAATAAATGAACCCCATGGAGGTATTGGGATTGAATGATTAGTGGTTTCCTGGAGTGATGGTGGTCACCAGTAAAGATACGGCCCACATGTTCCACATGTATTATGAGAGTTTTTCATGATGTATGTAGTCCCTTTGGATTATGTTTTACATTGTGATTATTAACTATTTCCTTATGGTACAATATTTTCATTGGGTAGTGGTTGGAATATTGAATGTTTAATTTGTTTTATTAGATTTATTTATATTGTTTATTTTTTCTTGTATGAAAATAATTCCCTCTATCTTCCTAAGGATAGATAGTTCTAGTCATTAAACCATGGGGATTGGGAACAATCTTCGAGCCTTGTTAGGATTGGATCAGGTATCAGCGAACAAGGCTATATGGGTTTGTTCATGTTATGATTGATTCTACTATTTGTAATTCATATAGGGAATCCATGATCACCATATTGTTTTTTTCCATTCCCTATGATATATTATGAATGAAATAAATGATACAAGAGTGATTATTATTATATAAATTTTATATTTCCAATGAAATATAGAAAAATGTATGTATATAGTTTTTCCATTCTACTAAAAAGATAATTTCATTGGGGTGAGATCCATGGTATCTTATACCAATTTAATATAGTATACATCGACTCTAGGTAACTAGAGTTGGGGTTGAAACATTTGGTATTAGAGGGGGGTTTATAGATAAATAGAGAAATAGACTTAATAAAATAATAATTAAGGAACAAAATATTATAAAAAAATTGAGTATATTTTTATTTATAGGAAAATATCATTAAACTTTTATTAAGGTACAAATTATGAGTTTTTCAATGAAGAAATCAATGTCTCGATAGAACAAGTGCACGTTGTTATATAATAAATTCATCTAGGGAAATAGCACTGAAAATAGTTCATCAAGTATTTATCAGTGACAAATTAGATGCATAGTGAGTTTGGTCTTACAAGGCACCTCATTTGACACTCTTTGGGGATATTCTTGGGTAAAAACACATTTTATTTACAAACAATTATGAAAAATTTAAAAATATTTTTATCATGTTTCTGGTTATGATATTAAAGTTGAATAAAAATTCAATTTAATTTTTCTGTTACCCAATATTTATAATTAAATATTATGTTTTAAAATTAAAAATTTAATAGGGTATATTTTTACATTTATTTTCATATAAATGGTTTGAAACATACAAATAAATCTAAAAGATTATGTTTTATTTGATGGCGTGTAAGACACGCAACACCAAGCTTTTACGGGAACATAATATACCAAGAATTTGTAACATATATACAATTTTAAATAAATTACATATATTATATAACGTTTAATGAATTTGATACTGATTTAGTGTACAATTTATGAATCAATAAATCTTTTCAATAACTTTCTTTACACACAAGAGAATGTTTTACCGAACAATAATATATTATATAATTATTATTATTATTTAATATAATAACATTTAAACTAGATATTAAATTATAATTTTTGAATATAAATTACAAACATACATAAAATTTTATTTTAACAAATAAAAAATTAATTCATTGGATACCACATAATTGTAAATGAATATATGTTCCAAGTTAATATAAAGTGAATATTTTTATAGAAACCCAATTTTATGTTGTGAAATCTATTTTATCCAAATAAATTAAATTAATTAAAATTAATGTATGATGTTAATTAATTATATATATTATATATTCAATAAAATATATTATATATTCACGCAATATAATTCATTTACATAAGGTAACAACAAAACCAATTTTACAAATCTAAACCGATATTTTTATTAAGTAATTTTACCACCTCTTAATGGGGAACCTATTTTAAATCTAATTTTGATCCTATTGTAAAATTAATATACCAAAACAAACTTCATATTGAATTAAAAACATCAAAATTATATATATTGTATATTTTTGGTACGTTTATGTGATGTTTTGTTTTTTAAATGAATAGTTCAAAATAATGAATTGAAACTCAAAACATCTTTTTCAAATTATTTATTGAAAAGGATAAATTATATATTAATTTTTTTAATGTTTGGTTAGAAAATATATTTATCAAATTTTCTAATTTATTCTAATAGAGTCAATTAAATTTTTGATTGACTATAAAAAAATTAAATTTATCGAACATTTTTACATTAAAAACATAGATTTTCATCCCATCTGCAGGATTAAATATAAATTACATTATTCCACAACAATGATTGAAATTTCTAAAAATGGATTCTATATTTGTAATCTTCATAATTTATAATGTATAATAATATGAACTTAGTTTTTGACCAAAAATATGAGTGAAAGTAGTTAAAATTAATTATAATAATTAAGGTTAAATTATGCTTAACTAGAGTCTACAACCTAGGATTAAAGACAAATATAACCTAGATACTTTTCCATTATACATTATATAGAAATATTTAGACTATATAATCCTTTGGATAATATTTGGTAAATTATTTCTCTAATTTCAATAAAAAAATGTTCGAGGGGTTCCTTTCTTTCAAAATATTATAAGAGTGTCACTCCTCCTCCACTATAAAAAAGACACCATTCCTCCATTTTCATCACAACTCTCAAGCCACATTGTTTCATACAATATCTTCATAATTCAATAAAAAAAATCCATAACTTAAACCTTTAATACTTCCTTTTGTATGAATTCCATCCAAGGAATCCTTTGGATGCAAACAAAAAGGAGTTACCTGATTAAGAGGTAACACCTTTCCTAATGCTCTGTAATATGATTTTCATTCCTCACCCCATAAAATATTATTATTACATTTCTATATAGATTCTCCATTATAATAAATATATTAATTTTTAATGAAATTTTTTATACCTACACTTACACACCCCTCTATTTAATGGGAAACAAACATGTTGTTTTTGTGAATAGCGATCTACGGCCTCATTAAATGATGATTGTTCATTTTCTCCATTACCACCTCCCATGTTGGTAATTATGATACAAAATATATCTATATATGATATATACTCATATAAAATTTATAACTTATGTATTCTTCTAAAATTATTTAATATCACAAACCAATATACTTTCCATTTTTCGTAAATATAATAGCATAATTTGTGGAAGTGTGGACGACCACCCTCTAAAGGGGATGTGATTCATTCATGTGACACATATAATTTATAATGTAAGGGTTTAATTAACCACATGTATCATAAAAACATCAATATAATATTAATTTTATAATTTCCCTTCTATATATATAATATTTCATTTTCATTATTACCCTTTCAAACATTTAAAAAGTGATAAAAAATTTCATGAATGTGTAGACTACTGCATCATCAATACGATGTGACTATTTCACAGAAAAATAATCCAATATATAATCATACATCACGGAAGAAAATACTATTTATTATATAATGATCTTTATCAAAAGATATGGTATTAAGTAACTTCTTTCCCTAATGATAATTGAAAAATTAGAATGTCACTCATGTGTACAAACGACCTATAGTATCCATTATTGTAACGTTGGTTCATTTTTTCATAAAAATATTTAATTATTGGTTTTAAATGTATAATTTATGTATAAATATGATAATTATTTCATGTCTACAATTCTGGATATGTTTAAATAATGACCAATTTTATCGTTTTCAACCAACCAAAGTTGTTTTAGAAGATGAACGGAATTTGTGTCAAAACACCCTATGTAAAAATAATTGTGTATGTAATTGTATAAAACATCATAAAAATTAATAATGAGTCATAAAAAAGGAAAAAAATTATTAATTATTTAAATAACTAACATATGTTTATCATTCAGTTAGATAATGACACACATGATATGTTAGACTCCAAGTAAAGGATTTTCTTGTCACTTTTTATATCTGCATTATAAATGTCATGGTCACCACTTACATATTTTGTGTGTTATGTATACTAGCCATTTTAATAAATCATACCATGAATTAAATTATCATTATTTTATTTTTAGTTTCAATCAAACTTTTTTCTTTCAATAGGTATTTAATAAAAAGATACAAGTGCAAAAGAATTTCAAAACCCAATTCCTTTTCATTGGGTTATAATACATTCTCGTTGATATTAATATTCTACAATTATTTGTACAATGACATTATTAATAACAATTTTTATATTTCCACTTTAATTATTCTTATTTACATGTAATGCATATAATCTATGAATTGGTTCATTTTCACATCAATTTTATGATCTTTTGAAGATTTACATCACCCTCTCATTATGTTTAGGATTATTTACACATGAATTTCAATTAGAGTAAATTATTGGATAATTTAATACATTCTGTTATTTTATTCTCCAATGGTTATTCTTTACTGTTATAAATTAATGTACCATTTTCTAATCATTTTTGCAAAAACTGATTTAGTATTTCTTTTTATGAAAACATCACTTAATTTATTTCTTTAGATGGAAAACCATTTTCATCTAAAATCCATATTATATTAAAATATTTTCAATTTTTTTAAACCTTTCAAAATAATCTAATTAATAAATTTTATTCATTTTTTTATTTAACCAATGTTTTTATCATAAAATCTATGTCACTTTCCAAATGAGGAATTTTGTACCCTTTTATGATACAAAATTTAATATTCATTTTAGCTCATACAATGGAATTTTTTGGATATAACAAATGTCCCTCTTAGAAATATATATTGGAATCTGAGAGGGCTTTTGGTGACGACAACCCTCGGTGATGGAACCCTATGTGATGATCAAGGACGATCCCCCCCCCTTCCTGGAGGTGGGGGGGAGGAACTGATCTTGCCGCCTCTAATCCCATTGAAACCCTTTATCCCCTTCTAAAACCCTAGTTTTTTCTAGAGTTCACAATGATTTCATTATACCCAATGGTTCCTGTTCATCACCTTGGTGACCCTCAGTTATAAATCTCATTATTGGATTTCAACGAAGTATCGAGTTATATGGATATGACACAGGTTTCTAGTTTCAACTATTAAAGGCCATTGGTTGATGATTTCGACCATTTCCTCTTTTATAAATGGGATTTGCAAGACTACGTGGTTATCAGTCTTCTTGACAAACACCACTTCATGATCTGGTTTGCTTTATAATGTGATTTTGTATAAGTTGGGACTAGTTCCCCCCATCAACGTAATGTCTTCATGTTATTCCTCCATTGATGGTCTTTTGATCTATGTATGAACCACGATCCATCCACCATTGCAGCATTAGTAAGTCTCCCTCATCTCCATATACATTTTCAAAATCCTGCAATTATCTGTGTGATTGGTAATATGGTGGGGCACATTATTTGTTCTAATGATCAAACATCAACTATGGGTCTTCCGATCAACACCGGCCTCTGTGTTGAGGTGGATTTTGGGAGGCCTTCAGTCAATTCGATATGGATTGTAGTTTGTGAAGAATTCTGATGGAAACAGGCCATATTCTTTGAATCTTAGTTGACTATTTCAAGATCCTCTATCGATTAGGTAATCTACCCTATAAATTTAAATGTGAAGATATGAACTGGAGGACCTCTGATCAGAGTGATAGGCTTGGTAGGTTCATTGGACAGAGACCATTGTCTATTGTAAGTGTATGTTCTGGCATTGTTACTTGTTTGGTGAACTAGGATGCATCAATAATGGGGGATTATGTAGAATAACTTCATAATCTAACAGTTTCTATATTGTTTAGTCGGTTTATATATGATCAGAATTCGGTAGATGGGGTGATGTAGTCTTCTTCTAAGGATGACTCTGGTACTATCGATATGGGAGGTCCATCTGGCATCATTGTGATTACAAAGGACACCAAACAACATGTTTTGGAGCTATTTGATACTAGTAGGAACGTTTAGGGTGAGTAAAAGGGGTTAGAACCTATGATTGAGGAGACATTGGATGTTGTATGTTGTGATGGTGGTCCCTTAGGGGTTTTAGATGTTGTTGATGGGATACCGGGGTGGGCTGTGAGTGATGAAGGTCTTGTGATAACATTTTCTATTAGCGGTTGTTTTCAAGAATTGGAACAGGAGAATGTAGAGAAGGGTACTCCAATGAATGAAGGCGTCAATATATATCTTGGGATTCCTTCTCAAGAGGATGGAATTAGAAAAATAGTTCTGCTGTAGGGGATACTGGATGGTTATGAGTCTATGGAACCACCAAGGTGTCCTGAAATGATTGAAACTAATAAACAATTTTAGAAGGGACAAGGAGGAAATGATGGAAATCATTGTGTGCTTATCCCTTGAAATTTGGGGGATTACTCTGGTAGTGACATGGGGAATTATGTTTTCTTGATCAGGCCAACATATAGTGAAATAGTTCAGGGTGGTAGGATGAAGATGATCGGGAAATAGGGGGTCCTGACTACTACACGACGAAGAA
The DNA here is from genome assembly GCA_963277665.1 of Viscum album. NCBI lineage: Eukaryota > Viridiplantae > Streptophyta > Magnoliopsida > Santalales > Viscaceae > Viscum > Viscum album. The sequence continues at coordinate 1,391,100,589 of OY728160.1, forward strand.
GGTCCAGGATGGACTAATCCTATCTTCCAAAACTGGTGTCCACCTAGTCTTCTGTAGGAAACACTGATTTTATATCCTTGGAGAGGATGAATATGATAAGTAATTATGCTATGGTACTGATGCATTATGAATTATCGAAATGAGAATCAGTTACTTCATAGGAATCTTTTTACCTAAGATATGGAGATGGGTATAGTTTTTATGATATGTAGTTATCTCTTTTGGATTTTGGAACTTCTTTACTGTCCTTTTATTTTATTTTAATAAATTTTTTTGGGCTATCCTTTGACTAATATTTTATGGTACCTCATACAAAGTGTAATGATTTACCCTATGTCATTTGAAATAAGCATCAAATTCATTTTTAAAATTATACTTTTTTAATGTTCCATTTTTTGATTACTATTTTTGGTTCTTTTGATTCATATGTAAATTATTTCATCTCAATTTATATTCCATTGACGGCTTTTTGTATTTATACACATTTTTTATTTTATATAGAGTATATACATCACATTGACACATAATATCATGAATATCATTACTCTCATGATATACTATTAATAATTTGATTTCATAAATTCTTGGGGATTATGATGAAAATGATTCATTGTTTTATGGGTCCCATTTGAATGTTTAAATATATTTATCCTCAAGAATGTTCCTTATAATTATTTTTGAAATCTCATTTACTTTTTTTATTGTTAAATTTCTCTTGAAAGAAAATAATATTGTAATCATTTTATATTGTAAATTTACTTAAATATCTATATTATCATAAAATTAATAAAAAAATTTCATAAAATGTATTTTATTTTACATACTATATCTACTTTGAATGATTTTTGATTATTTTGGGGAAATATTTATAATTCAATATCTTTATTAAATACGCATATTTGATAAGGCATATTATTTATTTCCAATATTCGATTTGAAGAATACTTTGGATTGGATAATTTGGTTGGATGCCATATTGTATATATCTCAATGATTCATCGATAGCTTCTCAGGAGACAAATAAGCTATCCAAATTAAATGGGTTTCTTTATATTGTTTTAAATGCCTTGTGAATGGTCTTCATGGTATTGGTTTTCATGTGACTCCAAAATAATTTATAATAATTATGAATTTCCATCATTTATATTTAGTTATTATTTATCCATTAGATTTTTCATTGACATTTAAATGGATTTAGTACATTATTAGTTTATAGTCTAGATGGAATGTGATTCAGTTTTTTACCATGCCGTTGTGATTTTGCCTTATAAATTTATTTGAGTGGCATGTTCTATTAATTATTTACCTTTCCATGTTAATTTTTTATAATTTATTAATTTTTTCATCCATTTTATATACCATTACTAAATATTTTATCTCACCATTATTTATTTTTTTATCCCCAGGTTAGGTAGAATAAATCATTGAATATGATTTCAAGGATGAAATATAATTATTTTTATTATGTATCATTTTTGTATTTTCTATTTCCCAATGTATCGTTGGTGTAATGTATGTAATCTCTCATTCATAGATTACCAAACTAGTCAGTCCATTGATATATGATTCCATGTAATAATAAAAATGTAATAAAATAATGCATCTAGTCTAGGCTTCTAGGGTCTGGGAACTACAGTTGGTATCAAAGGATGTATAGAAGTAACCATGGAAACTAGATTTTGAAAATGCAGATTAGGGAGGACAAACCCAATAAAAACATTGGAGATATGTATAAAAGATAATCATATAATTTTGGAAATGTCAAGATTATGTTGTTATTAATAGAAATACTTCCATTTTGGGATACAACATGTGGATGTGGTTCTACCATCAATTCATATAGGATTAAAAACTACATTAAGGTATCTCAATCCAAACTAAGGGTCTCCTCGTACATGATAATAAGCATTACTACACAGTTTTTTTTGAATAACCAGGGGAAATGCTTTGCATAATTAAAAATTCATTGAAAAATTATTATGAAGGAATTAGAAAATTAATAAACTATGTTAATCAATTGAACAAGGAAGGACATATATTGAAATAAAATCAATGGAGTGATTTTGTATTGTGGTTGTATTGAAAATCCTAGTCAAAAGGATATTTATTTTTAACCATTTTCTAGGTTGTCTATCATATTAATTTCTGAAAATTATATTAATATGGTTTTAGAAAAGTACAACCTATATGTTCATTGCCAACCCATAAATTCCACCAAGGCTGTGGGGAATCAACTCCTAATATAAGGATGATAAGGGTTTTGTGCCTACCACTTTCCTACACAATTTCATAGTAAATATGTTGTTATTTAAAAAATTACACAAATAAATACTAATGTTAAACCCATAGTGTAATATCTAGGTATAGAGATTATTATATTTACCATATTGTCTTTGAATAATTTATAGAGAACAATTGTTATAATTTTCACTCTATTATGGGCCTTAAAATTTGTTAAATTTTTTAGTGTTTTAGAGATTAGTGTTAATTTTTGGTTACCCATTTCATGAGGTAATAGATGAATTAGAATTTGATCCATGCACATAAAAAAGATAAAATTGTTCTAAATTAACATAAAGGAATCAAGAAATTATATTTCTATGTACTCACTGGGGGTAAACTAATTACTCAATATTAAAAAATTGACAAAAAAATGTTCCATCAAAATGCCTTGTTTTTTTGAACTGATGGTCTATTAAATCATGATAGATTTATTGCAGTCTGGACCTAAACATTCAATTAATCATTCACTTGTTTGTGATTTATGACCATAATCGCCCGTATAAATATTTATTCTTTTCCTACAAGTATATATCTCTATATTCAATGATGTTATACAACTTAGAGACCTACTAATAGGTTATTCCATGTGACCATTTTACTTCCCATTCTCTCTTTTATAGAGGATTTATTATAAACCCTTCTCAGGATGGAGGATTTAAACACATGAAATATCAAATAATATATTACCATGATTGAGTATAAATTTCAAGGACATAATTTAATTAATGTTGGGAGAACGTAACAACCCCATAAATGTAAAACAATAAATTGTATTTGAAAGTGTGTATGAAACACAACACCAAGCGCGGAGGAGAACTTCATAGGCCAAATTTTAATAATATATTTACTATTTGAATTAAATTAATTATATTATATAGCTTTCAATGAACATGATACCGAGTAATCTTCTGACATACACATTAATGATTTTCTTCGATAACTTTTGTATCATGCAGGATAGAGTTTTATCAAAAAACAATATATTATTAAAATATTATTATTTAATATAACAACATATATACTAGACATAAAATTAACTGTTATGAATATTAATAATTAAATTGTGAAAAATTATGGATTACAAAAATATAAAATTATTTCATTAGATACAACTCCATTAGAAAATATTAAAATAACGAACTTAATATAGAGTAATTATTTGTACAGAAAACCATTTTTATTCTTAGAAGTCTATTTTATCCTTAAAATTTATAGTAATTTTAATTAGTGACTCATATTTATGTCTTATATATATAGTATATTAAATATAAAAAAAATTTGTATTCATTCAATATATTTTAAAATAATATTATAAGAACAATCCAAAATTTTCTTATAAAAACCAATATTTTCCATTAAGGCACTTTTACCACCTTTTAATGAAGAACCTATTTTAAATCCAATTTTGAGCATTTTATAATATTAATATTTCAATATAATATTCTTATTTGAAATTGGAATAAAAAAAATTATTTTAGGGTGAATTGTTTGTATTTTTTCCCAAGGTTTGTTTTTTAATGAATACTTAAAAATAAATAATTTTATCTCAACACAGATTTTCATTTAATTTATCTTTAAGGATGGATTTTATATTAATTTTTATAAAGTATAGTTTGACAATTTTTTTATAAATTAGTCAAATATAGTTCATTTTTATCATTTTCAATTGGAAATTTAATATAAAAATATTGTAATCTTTCGAACATTTTTGCATTAAAACCTCAAATTTTTGGTATATGAGAATAAAATAAAATTAATTTCATCCACTTATTTAAGAAAAATATTAAAAAATGAATTTCATATTTGTAATAAGAAAAATATATAATTTCGAATAAGTTAATCTTAGTTTTTCCCCAAAAATAATATTTAAATAAATCAAAATCTATTACAATGATTAAGGTGAAATTAATCGTATTACGAGACTAAACCCTAAGGACTAATATGACCTAAACACTCTTCCAAAGTCTTTTGGTTATAAATATTTATACATTATCCTATATTATACCAACATCAGACAATTATTGATTGAATTTCAAAAAAAATGAACATTGGTGGGGTTCCTCTTTCCAAAATATTACAAGAGTGTCACTCCTCCTCAACTATAAAATGCTATCTTTCTTCCCACTTCATGACACATCTCAAGCCACATAGGTTTCACCAAGATCTATGGAATTCAATAAGAAAAATACTACATATAATCCTTTAGGATTCCATTTTTTTATAAAGAAATCCAAAGAATCATTTTCATTCATTCTAAAAGGAGTTACCTGATTAAGTGGTAACTCCATTCCAAAGTCTATTTAATTTAATTTACATTATCCACTAAATAAACACTTTTTATTACATGTTTATATACAAAATTAACTATAATAAATATCTAGGATGATTTTATTGTATTTTATGGACATAAACTTACAAAAAAGCTCCAATAAATTTGTTAGGGACATATTGTTTATTTGAACAGAAAACAACCGCCTCATGAAATGATGATTTTTTGTTTTCCCTTTACCACATTTCATGGTGGTCATTATGATGGGAAATCAAATATATATATATATATGATATATATAATACATGAATAGTGATTTCATATAACATAGGCTAAGTAAAGTGTTACATGAAATGTAGAATATGAAAAAATGAAATTAATCCATGAAAAAAAATTCGCAAAATCTCAGTCTATTATAATAACCTTGGTTTGGGTGATTCGGTATCATAGTTCTCATTCAGATAAGACTTGGGAGAATGAGAAAATGTTAAATGAATAACGGCCTCATATATTTTGGAATTAAGTATTATTGAAGATCTTTTTAGTGTAATAAAATATTTAAGGTGGGGATTTGAGAACATCTCATTACATAATTTTATATACTTCTTATCCCATTAATTATCCCCTCCTTGATTGGATGTGGTTTCATGATTTTTCATATTCTTTTGAAAATTATATATTTTTTCAAGCATGTTGTGTCTTGGATGGAAATAGTTGCACTGTGAAATGTAAATGGTTATACAATGGTCATCCAATATATAGTATATCCAATTTTGGAACCTCTTTTCATTTATCTGTTGATGTATCATGGAGTGCAAGGCTGTGACATAGAGGATCATGGTTTAGTTTTTTATTCCAATGTAAGTTATAGAATTACTACAATGTGGAGGGGGGAATCAACATGGTGGTAGTTGGGGAAGATCTGATTTTATTTTAGTGGCTATATTGTGGTGTGTGGGATGAGTCATATACATTATATAATATCTAGGTGAGGTGTGTAATATATTTTTTAGGTTTACGGGTGGCTGCAATGTGGTTGATATCTGTATTTCAAGCATTTATTCTATGGTTTTTACTATATTGATTTTTTTATTTCAATGATTATTCATTCATAAATACGGATTGTTTAACTCCTTTTTTGTTTCATGTAAGGACATAAAATATTTTTGAATACAGATTCAAATGAAACATCACACCTCGAGCTTTGAATGGTACACGACACCAGAATTGTGAGGATGATCATAGAGAATATCTAAGGCACAAAACTAAATAACTGTGGAAATATGATTCTAGAGAAGAATGATTATATTACACATATAGTTATCATTAAACTATGTGAACTAGTTCATGTCGTGAAAGAGATACATGTCGCAATGTAATGAAAACTATATAATTAATTTACATATTGTGTAATAATTTACACACGGTTTAAATTTAGAGGATAGAATTTTTACACCAAGATTCAATATATGTTAATCATCTTAAAATAAATAATACATGGGACCCACACATGAATACTTTTGGCCCATTAATTTATGAAATTCATTAATACCCATTCTAATCATGATCTTATAAGTGGTGTTATATCTTGATGTTATTTAGTGATCGCGAAGACTAATGCTTATAGTGTGATGTTGTGTTGTGAATGTCCCTTAATGGTTTAATATAAAAAACCATTTTGAATTAATTTTCATCATTTTTTCCTTATTATATAATAATTACTAGAATGAGTGTTTAAGACCACCTTTTTGTGGGTTTATGTAATAGATGATGGAGGGTTTTTTGGATTAATTTCATTTTATTTATTCTTGAATTTCATACGTTTCAATTATTGAATGAGTTTACAATCTATTTATTTTTATTTTATCCTGAACATTTTTAATTGAATCAAATAGGAATACTAAAATTGGAAAACTAACAACCCTAATTGAGGTATGAAGATTTTCGAATTTCGGGGAAATCAGTTTCAATCTGGTAATATTTGCCTATGCAGAATCATGTTTATCTCATTAATATATTTAATAATGAGATTCCATGAATTTGGAAATTTTCTTGAATCCTTTTGGATTTTTAATTTTTTATTTTTGACATTACTTTTTTATTCAATTATAAATAGTGATTAAATAAAAAAAATGAAGGTGTTGGAAATTCGTTGAAGAATTGCAATAAACCAAACACATGTATAAGACATTGATGTTAATACAATGAACCAACCCCCTTCGATTACAAAACCCAATCACAAGGAGTTGTTACCCCCTAATCCTAGTAATTATAGTATTAAAGATAAGGATAGACTAAAAAAATGCATAATGAAATTAGATATGAAACTGGGGAGGGCACCACACAAGGAATATAATTTCTCCAAGCTTTAGTCTCATTATTATCTTATCAAAATAAAGCTTCCCATCCCTTTATAATATTCATATGGGGTTACATATTCATGAATTTCATAATTTATTTTCCAAAAATTACTCATTGGAAGGTCACATGTCTTAGGTCTTGTCAAAATATGATGATACAATGAATTTGTGTGTCAAAACCCCATCCTAGAATGTTAGGCCACATGTAAATTATTAAACCATGTATAAAATCATTATGATCATTTTTTACTTCAATATGTGTCTCTCAATAACATATTTCATCCATTCATGACATTTATTGATTACAAGATGTTTAATGTAATTTTTCTACTTCAGAAGCCTTGTTTTATCATGTTTCTTTATTTATGTGCCTTATAAGATATGCATGATCATCCTCAAAATTCTAGTGCTTCCCCATGATCTTCCCTCTTTTTTTTAAATTTCATTTTTATCCTAATTCAATAATATGTTATATCAGTCAATAAAAAAATTAAACTAAAATATTCACACTTTTTTAAATATAATAATTTAAATTTAGAAATCTGTATATTTGACACCATAAAATTCAAGCATGAAATATATATATCAAATACCCCTACACTTTAATTCATATATGTCTTCATGGATGAAATATAAACATAAATAAAAATATTCAAAATACCATTCTAGAAATTCAATTCTCATAAAAATAATTTTTTAAAATGAACATTACATGTTGGAGCATCACATGTAAACAAATCATCAATTTCTCACTTTTCAAAGAGACCAATCAACCATGTATTTTACTTTTCTCCTTAAAAATAGCTACATTTATTCAATTATCCATTTTCATTTTTCAATTTATTAATAAAATTCACGCCATTTTTAATTTACCTCACATTTTTTTAATCAGGGTACAATTTCAAATACAATTAATCACACAACTCAAGAATAAGATACTCTCCATAGGCTTTCAAGGAATCTAAAATCTCTACCATGTAGAGACATAATCACCCATAGTTATTTGGGATTAACCATTTAGGATCAAATTAATGTGAGTCTTAGTGTGATTATGTAAATTATATAACCGTCTAAGGCTCAAAAGGCTGTTTTTTGGTAGTGTACATTACATGATGATAAAAAAAGCTCAATAAAATTCACCTCTTCTCTAAGAACCTCATTGTATGATTGTAATGATATAAAATTAAATGAATGAAAAAACCTTGGTTTAGTTAATTTTTTTATTCTTTTTTTTGATTTTTTATAGGTAAAATTCCCATATCCACCACCCAACCCGTAATAATCTCCTCCTGAAACTATTTTTAATATTAATAAAAATATCACTGGTCAGTGGTCCCTTCCATCATGTTTTTTTCTATCCTATTTTCATATGATTTACAATGTGGGGGTTTGGTCTATAATTTCGTCTTTATTTTTCTATTTTTAAAATATCATAACCATATTTTATTGAAACTCCTCCTATTCAATCCAAATGCAGACCATTGGTTTTTTTAGGTTATATATGGATAATTTTAGACCCACCAACAAATTTTTATATTGGATTGATGATCATTTTTGTACACACAATCTCCCTATGGGTATCCACATGGATATTTCACACCTTTTTCTATCTATAGATTGTTCCCAATCTATATTTTTTTATTATCAATTTATTTGGTAATAAAAAATTAATATGGTTATGTTGGCCTTTTCATATTAATTTGAAAATGTCATTTCATAATTGAATTGAAATTTATGTTTTCCTTTTGTTATTATCATCCTGTTGTGATGATATTGTTAATTGATGTAAAGCAATAGAATTTAGTAAATATATATTTTATTAAAATTCTTTGAGAATATGGTATGATTAATGATAAAATAAACATAAAAATAAATATTATTTGATATGGGAATTTTTTAAAAAAATATTAAAAAATATTATTATTTTTAAAGGAATTAATTTTATAGATACCCATGATTTGGTTTTAAAATTGAAATGTAATATGATGTTTGAAAATGAAAAAATATATTTTTAATGGTGACATGAATCATATTGAAATTATTTTCACATGATTTTTTTTATGATTTTTTAAATGAAAATGTGAGTCTAAGTAGTTAATTGGTGACTATAAAATTCATTCTAGGACTACTACTTCCTAGAAAAGGATTGATTATGGACAATCTAACAAAACCAAAATTAAAATTATTTCCATAGATAGGGTTTTTATGTACTCAATCCTGATGTATTGAGCCTTAGGGATGCGTTCAAAAAAATTAATTCATGATTAATGAATATGTACTCGTAATAACATATTTCCAAGAACTATCCATCCTAAGGTTGTAATGACCTTCCAATTTCCCATTTTCATAAGAGTTCAATGAGTCGTTACTAGGCCTTAAGCAACATCCCCAAGGTGCGAAAGGCTGTTAATAAATGCCGAAGGGTTTTCAATTAAAGTGGTGGAATATTTACCCTTTGAGAAATAAACCAACCAAATATTCCTAACAAACCCTATATGATGCATGTTAAAGAAACAACAAACTCATTCATTACCAAAAGAGAACTACACTATTTCAAAACCAATTCTTAACAAACACAATATCAAAGTAACAAGAAGAAGACTAAACAAAAACCCAAAACAAGCAATGACACACTCCACAACTCCATAGAGAGCTCTATGCACCAAACACCACCCCATATCCCAAGCATCACCACAAACCACTATCAATAAGATAATTTTCCTTTACCTGTGTCCCAGAAGATGACATCTACAAAAGCACCAAAGTACCAAAGTAGGGTTGAGTATAAAACTCAGTAGGTTTTCCCAAATGACATCCCTACTAACACCACTAGGATAGAAGAGTTAGAAAATTTTACATAAAAAAATTTTATATAAAAAATTTTCTCAAAATAGTTTATAACAAGATAATAACAAACTTCCCAAAACCATTCATACCCAAAAACCTCCAAGTACATTTGAAACTAATTTACAACAAGTTATTTTTTTCGAAACAAAATATAACCAAACAAGCTTTCAAACCCTTTCACAATATCCCTTTTTGGCATACCCAAACATTTCAAAAACCTGTGAAATCAACCATGCATTTTCATTATGAAAGTTCCATACTCATGAGTGGTTTCTCATCGATCTACCAATTTGTCACAAGGTAATTACATCCCATGTTCCATTACACCTTTGGCACCGACAACAAGGTCATATTTCAACCAAGCCTCATACATAAAAGTCATATGTGCCATTAAGCATTTGGCACCGAGCACAAGGTCCTATTTCACCCAAGCCTCATATATTCAACATGAAAACACACCACACATTCACAACAATCATGCCAAAAACATCCTTTCAATAAAACACCATTTTATTGAAAACCATTTCCATCAAAACCATGTGTGTACAACCAATTCAAACCATTTCAATAAAACACCCCTTTTTATTGAAAATCCATCTTTCATAAAACGATTAACCATTCATAAAAATCCACAATTTAAAATCAACATTTTAAAATTCAAAATCCAAATCACTTTACACAATAATCCACCAAGATTTCACAATTCCATAAAAACTGTAAATCATCACTGAAGAAGATTTATTTCATGATTGGACAATAAATTTCATTTAAATAACCCAAATTGAAACTAATCAATTCAATTCTAACAAGAGGAGTCGAGAGTGATGCTACCTACATCAGAAAAATAGGCAAAACCAACCAACGGATGAAGAATGCTAACAAAACCGAGTCAATTCTCCAAAACCCTCCTTAGATCTCTTCTCCTAGCACAACTAGGACCAAATCTCATCATATTTGGCATCCAAAAACTTATATCTACCCATAACAGGTGTATATCTAAGAAATCGATGGAAGAGGAGAAGTAGATCTAAGTAGATCTAAGAAAACGATCAATAACGAAGGATACCAATCACATACCTCCAGAATCCACCTTCAATTCGCCAAGAGAAGCCTTCGGATCACCTCCAAAACACTTGGAAGAAGTTTTACAACCTTAAAGGGAGAGTAATCCCGAGTTATGGATGCCTAGGAGCTTTAATGAGCCAATTATAGGCAAAACGAGTTAGATCCACAATTTAAGGATCTAATTTAAGTGCATGAATGGTTAGTCTGCACGGTTTTACAAACCATGTGCTAACCAAGTGTTAGTTACTTCCTCGGTCATCCTTCTCGCACGGCCTCATCACATGGTTTCCCTTAACCATGAATCAGCCATGCGGAATCCCCTGCCTCCTCAGTCAGACACGCACGGATTGGTCGCACGGTTTAGAAAACCTGTGCGCCTCCAGTGCGACATCCCCTATGCCTCAAACTTCATTCCAGGATCTCCTGACTCTCTCATACGTCACCCTTATCTTTTAAAACCATGAAAAACATCAATTAAGGGTTACATACCAGAAACTGGGGGTACTACATTCTCCCCACCATTGGACTTTCCATCCTCGAGAAGTAGAAAACCACTGCTGGTCTGAAAGAGTTCTGGCCACTACTCCTTTTATTTCTCGCATTCCCAAGTCTCTTCCAGAATCTGAACTTGTTTCCACAAAAAGTTCACTAGACCAATGCTTTTTCCATGCAAGAATTTATCCTTCCTATCTATAATCAACACAAAAATATGTACCAATGAAGCATTTGGCTCAACATGATCCCATCTGATCACATGGTCCGGATCGGGTTGATACTTCTTCAACTAAGATACATGGAACACTTTATGCACAGTACTGAACCATGGTGGTAATTCCAACTGATACGCCACCTCGCTAACCCATTGTAGTATCTCAAAAGGTCCAATATATCTAAGAGATAATTTTCCCTACTTCCCAAAATGACGTTGTCCAAGCCTTGGAGATATTCTCAAAAAGACATGATCACTCACTGCAAATGACGATGGCCTTTGGCGATGATTCGCATAAGATTTATGACAACTCTAAGACATCTCCATCCTCTTTCTTATAAATTGGATCTTCTATTTTGTTTCTTGGACAAGGCTTGGCCCAACTAGTGGCGTATCACCTGTTTCCACCCAACTAAGTGGAGAACGACCAAGACGCACATACAATGCTTCAAACAGATTAATGCGTATTGAGGCTTGATAGCTGTTGTTGTATGAGAAATCTACTAAGGGTATATGCTCCTCCAATGAGCCCCCAAAAACCATTACACAATCCCACAACATGTCTTCCAATGTTTTTATCGTCCTCTTGAATTTCTCATCCGTCTGAGGTTGATACGTCGTGCTCATCATCAACCAAGTCCCCAGCGCTTGCTGTAATGATTTCCAGAAATGAGATGTGAACCTTAGATCTCTATATGATAATATGGACACTGGTACACCATGCCTCTTTACCACTTCTCAGATATAAATTTTTGAAAGATATTCCACCGTATGGGTTTCACAAATAGGGATAAAATGGGCTGACTTGGTAATAAGATCCATTATCACCCAAATGGCATCGTGTTTCCTGACCGTTATTGGAAGACCTGTAACAAAATACATTTCTATATAATCCCATTTCCACACTAGGATAGGTAAAGATTGTATCATACCAGCTGGTCTATGATGCTCTGCTTTAACCTGCTGACAAGGTAAGCATAGCGAAATGAACTCGGCCACCTTCCTCTTCATGCTGATCCTCCAAAATTACGCCTTCAAAGCCTTATACATCTTATGTGTACCTGGATGTACATCCCATCTTGAATGGTGGTAAGCATGAAGGAGTTGTTTCTGACAATCTATAGGTACAACCATCTGATCTCTGAAACACAAAACTGAACTCCCATCCAGCTTCCATCCCTCAATGGCCTCCACACCATTGAGTTTTGAACTTATTGCAACACAGTCTACATCAGATGCATGTGCTTCCTTTAATATCTCCACCAAATCTGGAACAAGTGTAGTAGAAAATAAAATAGAAAAATCACCTCGGTCTTCACATTCCACATGCATTTTGACTAAGACTGACATCAACTGCCATTCATTTAAAGCTTCTTTTTCCAACTGAGCATATAACTTTCTACTTAATGCATCCGCCACAGAATTTCCATTTCCCGGTGTGTACATCAATTCAACGTCAAACATATAGAGATACTCCATCCATCTCATTTTCCTCATATTCAAATATCGCTACGAGAAAAGGCGTTTCAAGCTTTTGTGAACTATAAAAACAGTAAATTTCTCACCAAAGAGATAATGTCTCCATGTTTTCAAAGTGTGGATGACTGCAGCCAACTCCAAACCGTGTGTTGGGTAATTCTTATCATGCACCCTCAACGTCCTTGAACCATAAGCAATAACATGGTCTCCGTGCATGAGAACACATCACAACCCTATTCCCAAAGCATCACAATACACCACATACCCTTGTCTTGATTCATTCAAGATCAATATGGGTGTTGATGTAAGGCGAAGTTTCAACTCTTGAAAATATCTCTAACACTCCTCAGTCTATTGAAAAATAGCCTTATTCTTTCTCAATGATGTCATAGGATAATCTAGTCATGAGAAATCATGCACAAAGCGTCGGTAATAACAAGCTAGACCAAAAAAACTTCATATTTTAAATTCATTCTTCAGCGTTTAACTAGAATGAATGTCTTCTATATTTTCTAGATCGAATGAAACACCTTTCTCAGAAACAACATGTCCTAGAAAGTGTACCTCTTGTATCCAAATATCACACTTTGATAATTTTTCATAAAACTGATGGTCTCTCAAGATTTCTAAGACAATCTCCAAGTGTTTCCCATTCTCATCCCTTGTTCTTGAATACACCAATATGTCATCAAAAAACACCACAAAAAATCAATATATCACTGAAATGTCTTATTCATCAATTCCATAAACACTAAAGGTGCATTCATAAGACCAAAAGGCATGACTACATATTCAAAGTGGCCATATCTGCTTTTGAAGGATGCCTTTGGAATATCCACCTTCCGAAACTGCATCTGGTGATATCCTGATCACAAGTCAACTTTGGAGAACCACGGGTCTCCCCTTAATTGATTGATGTGGTCATCAATGCATGGAAGTGGATATATATATATTATTTATCATAACATGGTTAAGTTTACGATAATCCACACATAGCCTCAATGTTTCATCTACTTTCTTTACAAACAAAACTAGTGATACCCACAGAGACATGCTTGACCGAATGAAACCCTTGATTTCTAGCTCCTCTAACTACACTTTCAATTCCCATAACTCTGTTGGTGCCATCCTATAATACGGAAGGGAAATAAGACTAGTCCCCGGAAAGAGATCAATTGTAAACTCCACTTCCCTTACAGGTGATAACCCTAAGAAGTTCATGGGAAAGACATTTGGAAATTGATCCACCACAGCTAGAAAACTATTTTCATCAATCTCTTCTATTGATTAAAATTTCAACACTTCCAATTAGTGATAGATCATTCCCACCATTGGTGCCAACACGCTCTTTGCACGTTTCTTTACTATCCTTTATCCTCTAAAGAGATTGTCGATGTCGTCCTCATTTGTGTAACTAACTGTTGTACTATAATAGTCGATGTGAGTCATAATCCTTTTTAACCAATATATACCCAGGATTACATCATAGACATCCATATCCATCTTATAGAAGTCCCATTCTATCTCAACTCAATCAACAGTTATAGTACATGCTCAACAAATGAAGGCTTGACATTCTCTTTCACCAAGAGGAGCTTGTAGTTTCAAGACAGAATGCATTATTTCTAGTCTTAAACATAGCAGGTCAACAACACGAGATGAAATGAAGGAATGCGATGCACTAGTATCAAACAACACTTGAACAAGGGTAGAATTCAAGAGAACCATACCTCTCACTATAGATGGTCCTGCCTGATCATCCACAATCATCTGCTCAGCTCCATACAATTGCTTCATTGTTGCACTATTCTCTTTGTTTCCTTGCTAAAACTGCCCTAGTTGAGGAGTCATGGTATTTCGAGAATCACCATGGCTAGCTCTGTTCTGTTGGTGAGACTGATTTTTTTGTCCTTTCCCTGTAAAAGTATAAGATTCTTGCAACACCTAAGAATTTTGATGAACATCCGACCGTGGAGCACTGCGACAATATCGCGGAAGATGACCCATCGTGTTGCAATTGTGGCATGCTCTTGGTGGTGTTGTACATTCTCGTTTCATGTGATCAATCACACCACATTGAAAACATGCATCTTTCATCATGGTTCGTGGAGGAAGATTCACTGATCCAGCCATATGATTTTGATTTGCACTCCCACCTTGGAAGTAGGTGTCCCTCTTCCGCTTGTTCCCAACATTAGAGTTCCTAACTGTTCCCATGGGTATCATCATACTTCCTCCTCACATTACACCTGAGATGTCTCTTTTAGCTACTATCACTCTATTTACCATCTCTGTATAATCCTTATTACAGAGCACAGCTATCTTCGATCGAATCTCCTTTCGCAACCCGGAATCAAAGATGTGTGCCTTTAGTGACGCACGTGCAGCAAATTCAAGTGAAAAGCACACTAAATTCCTGAATTTCTAGTCAAATTCCCTGACAAAGAGATTCTCTTAATTCAGGATGAAAAATACTTTCATCCTATGGATCTTGAACATGTGAGGATAGAATTGTTTATTAAACAATTCCTCAAATTCCTCCCAACCCAGGCCTTGATCCACCTTATCCTGCATCACTATCTCCCACCATTGTTGTTCATGATCTTCCAACATATACATCACCAACATGACATTGAGATCTGATGGTGTTCTGATGAAATCAAAGATACGATTCATACTACTTAGCTACACCTCCACCTTTTCGAGTTCAGCATCACCCTGAAAGGTTGGTGGATTCGGATTCATGAACTAGATGGTATGATCCTCATGCCTTGGTTCATTCCTCTGGTTCCCTGTATCCACAGCTTGAAAAGCATGGAAAATTCTCTGAACCAGCTCCTGGTTCACACGTGGTTTGGGTGATACTATCTTCTCCGCAGCTTCTTCTGGTTGGTTCCGTTGATGCCTACTGGGTGCCATTTTCTACTCCAACAACAACCTCCGTCAATCTCACACTCTAGAATCCAATGGCTTATCATTCAAATTCTATGACATCATTTATCACAACATTTTTCTCAAGACAACCTTTTTCCCATGTTCAAACATTTTTAAAAACATTCAGCATGCTTTTGAAAAATCATCCCATTTTCAAAATACACCAAATATCTTGTTTTAAAAATCTTTTAATTGAAAACAATTTCTCCATTTTTCAAAAATTCACATTTATCACCAAATCCATACTCATTCCTCACAATGAGATATGAAATCCTAGTGGGAATTCATTCCTCTATAATACATTTCATGCTAATATCATTGGCTAAACCCATGACAATGAGATTTCCAACATACTAGAAGTGTATCTGAAACCCTTATTTACCCAACACCCTAGTAACTTGAAGTTCAGCATAACTGGGTTAGCTACGTCCTTTTATGCTATACATTTCATGTTCCGACAATCGTACTCATGTCTAATATTCCAACCCATGGAATAGACATAAAGGAATTTCAACTCCATGACCGAGAACATCGATGACCACTTGTTAGGCAGGGACCGAACAAGACAATTCCATTTGAAATAACCTGCCAATTTCCCCTTGTCTTGAGAGTTCATCGAGTCATTATTAGGCCTTAAGCGACATCCCCAAGGTTCCAAATGCTAGAAATAAATGCTGGAGGGTTTTCAATTCAAGTGGGGGAAGATTTACCCTTTGAGAAATAAATCTACCAAACATTCCTAACAACCCCTATATGATTCATGTTAAAGAAACAACCAACTCATTAATTACCAAAAGAGAAATACACTATTTCAAAACCAATACATAACCAACACAATATCTGAGTACCAAGCGGAAGACTAAAAAAAACCCAAAACAAGCCATGACACACTCTACGGCTCCACACTGAGCTCCATGCACCAAGCACCACCCCATCACCCAAGCATCACCATGAACCACTATCAACAAGATGCTTTTCCTTTACCTGTGTCTCGGAAGATGACATCTGCAAAAGCACCAAAGTTCCAAAGTAGGGGTGAGTATAAAACTTAGCAGTTTTTCCCCAATGACTTCCCTACTCACGCCACTAGGATAGAAGAGTTAGCAACATTTATATAAAAAGGCTTATATAAAAAAATTTCTCAAAATAGTTTATAACAAGATAATAACAAACATCCCAAAACCATTCATACCCAAAAACCTCCAAGTGAATTTGAAACTAATTTCCAACAATTTATTTTTCTAGAAAAAAAAATAATCAAACAAGATTTAAAACTCTTTCACTATATCCCTTTTGGGAATAACCAAACATTTCACAAACCTGTGAAATCAAAAATGCATGCTTCGTTATGACAGTTCCATACTAATGATTGGTTTCTCTTTGATCTACCAAGTCGTCACAAGGTAATTACATCCCATGTTCCATTACACATTTAGCACAGAGCCCAAGGTCATATTTCAACAAAGCCTCGTACTTAAATTTCCTATGTTCCATTAAACATTTGGCATAGAGCACAAGGTCATATTTCAACCAAGCCTCATATATAAAACATGAACACACACCACACATTCACAACAATATTTCCAAAACCATCCTTTCAATAAAACACAATTTTATTGAAAACCATTTCTATAAAAACCATGTGTGTTTAACCAATTCCAACCATTTCAATAAAACACACCTTTTTATTGAAAATACATCTTTCATAAAACCATTTACCATTCTAACAAATACAAAATTTAAAATCTACATTTTAAAATTCAAAATCCAAATCACTTTACACAACAATCCACCAAGATTTCATAATTTCATCAAAACCACAAATCATCACTGAAGATGATTTATTTCATGAGTGCACAATAAATTTCATTTCAATACCCCAATTTGAAACTAATCCAATCAATTCTAACAAGATGAGTCAAGAGTGAAGCCACCTACCTCAACAAAATAGGAAAAACCAACCAACGGATGAAGAACTCCAACAAAACCGAGTCAATTCTCCCAAAACCCTCCCTATATCTCTTCTCTTAGCACAACCAAGACCAAATATCATCATATTTGGCATCCACACACTTAGATCTACCCATAATGGGAGAATATATTGGAAATAGAGGGAAGAGGAGAAGTATATCTATGTAGATCTAAGAAAACGATCAAGAACGAAGGAGAACAATCACATACCTCCCGAATCCTGCTTTGAATCGCCAAGAGAAGCCTTCGGATCACCTCCAAAATTCTTGGGAGAAGTTTTCCAACCATTAAGGGAGATTAATCCATAGTTATGGCTGCTTAGGACCTTTAATGAGGCAATTAGAAGCAAAATGATTTAGATCCACAATTTAAGGATCTAATTTAAGTGCACACACAGTTAGTCCACATGGATTGACAAACCGTTCGCTAACCATGCATTAGTTACTGCCTCATCCATCCTACTGGCATGGCCTCATCGCACAGTTTCCCTTAACTATGCACCAACCATGTGGAAGCCACTACCTCCCCATTCATCCATGCATGGTTTGGTCGCACGGTTTAGGCAAACCGTGTGCCTTCCCCTTTTCCACAAACTTCAATCCAGCATCTCCTGACTCTCCCATATGTCACCCTTAACTTTTAAAAACATGAAAAGTATCAAGTAAGGGTTACATACTAGAAACTAGGGGGTACTAAAAAAGGAATGTGAGCAAGGTTCTTTGATGAGATTTGATTTATTACGGCACGAATTTTATTATGCTATTTCATTCATGTCTAGATTATTTCGGAAAAATATACATTTAAGATGATTTTTGATATGTCTATTTTCTAAATGATATGAGACAATGTATTGGTTTAAAATATGAAATGGCATATGATGAATTTATTTTATTTAATGTGAATAATATTTGGATTATTTTTTGGAACAACTTATGGAACACTATGTCAGTTCCTATAGAGTTATTTTTCACACATAATACATTTTCCTTTGGGGGTTTGTTGATTTTTTATTCAAGGAGTATAGAAAGGAAATGATAATCATGGAGGTATTGGGCATGAATAATTATTGGTGTCCTATTGTTATTTTTTTGACCACTAGAGATATGTTCCACATATTCTACATGTATCGTGAGAGTTTTTCTTGATGGATGTTGTCGCTTTGGATGATGTTTTCCATTGAGATTATTAGCTGTTTCCTTATGGTACACTATATTCATTAGGGAGTTGTTTGAATATTGAATTTAAAATTATTTATCTTCTTAAAGATTTATATTGTACATTTTTTCGTCTATAAAAATCATTCCCTTTATCTTCCTCATGACAGATAGTTCTAGTCTCCAAGACATGGGGATCGGGAACGACCTTCAAGCCTTGTTAGGACTAGATCAGGTATCAGCATACAAGGATATATGGATTGGTTCATGATATGATAGATTATACTATTTTTAATTCATATAGGGAATCCATGATCACCATATTATTTTTTCCATTCCCCATCATATGAAGAAGGATATTATGAATAAAATAAATGATATAAGAGTGATTCATATTATATACATTTTATATTTCGAATGTAATATTGAAAAATGTATGTATATAGTTTTTCAATACTACTAAAATGATAATTTAATTATGGTGAGATACTTGGTATCTTATACCAATGTAATATAGTGGACACCCACTTTGGGTAACTTCAGTTTGGGTTGTTACATTTTTTATTATAAGAAGATTAGTAAGAAACTAGTGAAAAATATTTAATAAAATAATAATTAAGGAACAAAATCTTATGAAAAAATAGATTATATTTTTATTTATAGTATTATATCATCACACTTTTGTTATGTTAGAATTTATGAGTTTTTCAATGAATAAATCATTGTCTCGATGGAACATCTAGATGTTGTTTTTGAATAAATTCATCTAGGGAAATAACACTAAAAAGAGTTTGTCGAGTATGTACCACTAAAAATTTAGAAGCACACTGAGTTTGGTCATTCATCTCACCTCATTTGAAACTCCTTGGGGATATTCAAGGGTAAATAAACATTTTATTTTCAAACAATTACAAAAAAATTAAAATATTTTTATCATTTTTATGATTATGAGATTAAAGGTGAATAAACTTTCAATTTAGATTTTCTGTTACACCATATTTAGAATTAAATATTATGATTTAAAATTAATTATATAATAAGGTAATTTCATATATTTATTTTTATATAAATGGTTTGAAATGATAAAATAAATCTAAACGATTCTGTTGTATTCGATGGTGTGTATGTCACACAACACCAAGCTGGTATGGGAACATAACATGCCAAGAATTTATAAAATATTTAAAATTTTAAAAAAATTCTATATATTTTATAACTTTTTCTGATTTGATGCTAATTTAGTGTACGCTTTATTAATCAAGGAATATTTTCAATGATAATAGTTACACACAAGATAGAGTTTTACAGTACAATAATATATTATTTAATTATTATTATTATTTAATATAATAACATTTAAACTATATAATAAATTATAATTTTTTAATATAAATTTCTAACATACAACAAAATTTTAATTTCAAAAATAGAAAATTATTTTTTTGGATAAAAAATAATTATAAATGAATATATGTTCCATGTCAAAATAAATTAAATATTTTCATCAAAACCCATTTTTATGTTGTGAATGTTATTTTATCAAAATAAATTAAATTAACTAAAAGTACTAGATGATATTAATTAATTATATATATTATAAATTCAATAAAACATATTATATATTCAACCAATATAATTTATTAACATAGGCTAAAAACAAAACCAATTTTACAAATCTAAACCTATATTTTTATTAAGCAATTTTACCACCTCTTAATGGGCAACTGATTTTTAATCCAATTTTGATACTATTGTAAATTTAAAATACCAAAAAAAACTTCATATTGAATTAAAAACATCAAAATTAGATATATTGTTAATTTTTGGTACATTTCTGTAAAGTTACATTTTTTTCATGAATAGTACAAAATAATGAATTGAAAATCAAAAATTCTTATTCAAATTATATATTTATAAGGATAAATTATATTCCAATTATTTTCATATGTTTTTAGAAAATATATTTTTTAACTTTTCTAATTTATTCCATTGGAGTCAATTCAATTTACCATTAACTATAAAAACAATTAAAACTATCGAACATTTTTACATTAAAACCTCTCATTTTCGTCCCATATGTGGGATTAAATTTAAATTAAATTATTCCACAACAATGATTTTAATTTAGAAAAATGGATTCAATATTTTGAATCTTCATAATGTATAATATATAATATGATAAACATAGGTTTTAACAATAAACATAAGGTAAAGTAATTAAAATTAATTATAAAAATTAAGGTTAAATTATGCATAACAAGGGACTACAACGTAGAAATAAAGCCAAATATAACCTAGATACATTTCCATTATAAATTGGATAGAACTATTTAGACCATATACTCCCTGGGATAATATTTGGTAAATTATTTTTCTAATTTCAATAAAACAAATTTTGTGGGGTTCCTTTCTTCCAAAATATTACAAGAGTGTAACTCCTCCTCCATTATAAAAAGGACACCATTCCTCCCATTTCATCACAACTCTCAAGAAACATATTGTCATCCAATATATTAATAATTCTATCCAAAAAATACCTCACATACACCTTTAATACTTCCTTTTCTATGAATGCAATCCAAGTAATCAATTGGGTGCTAACAAAAATGAGTTACCAGATTAAGAGGTAATGCCTTACCTAAAGCTCTTTAATATTATTTCCATTCACCACCCCATAAAATATTCGTATGAAATTTTTATATAGATAATCTAGTATACTAAATGCACTAATTTTTTATGATATTTTTTATTCCTACCCTTACAGACACCTCTATCTAATGGGAAGCAAACATGTTGTATATGGGAATAGTGATCTACTGTATCATGAAATGATGATTGTTCATTTTCTCCATTACCACATCCCATGGTTGTAATTATGATAGAAAATATATATATATATATATGATATATAAACATATAATATTTATAATTTACGTATTATTTTAAAATTATTTAATATCACAAACCTATATACATTTCATTTTGAATAAATATGATAACATAATTTGTGGAAGTGTGGACTACCACCATCTAAAAGCGATGTGATTAATTCACATGACACATAGAATGTATAATGGAAAGTTTTAATTGACCATATGTGACATAAAAACATATATATTATATTAATTAAATAATTACCCTTCGAGATATATAATATTTCATTTTCATTATTACCCTTTGACACGGTTAAAAAGTGATAACGACGTTCGTGGACGTGTGGACTACTGGCTCATCAACAAGATGTGATTCTTTTACATAATAATAATCCAATATATAATTATAAATTACTAAAGAAAATACTATATCTTATATATTGATCTTCATAAAAATATAATGTATTACTTAACCTCTTTCCATAATGATCATTGAAAAATCGGAATGTCACTAATGCATACATACGACCTACCTTATCCATGATTGTAAAGTCGGTTCATTTTTTTCATAGAAATATTTAATGGTTGGTTTTAAATGTATATTTTATGTAAAAATACGATATTTATTTCATGTCTACTATTCTTGACATGTTTAAATAATGACCACTTTTACTGTTTTCAACCAACCAAGTCGTTTTAGCATATTAACTGAATTTGTGTCAAAACAAAATATGTAAAAATAATTCTTTACGTAATATTATAAAACATCATAATCAGTAAAAAAAGTTATAAAAATTTTAAAAAGGTTCTTAATAATTTAAATAACTAAGAAATGTTTATTATTACATGATCTGTCAGACTCAAGTTAAGGGATTTTCATGCCACTTTTTACATCTGGGATATAAATGTAATGTTCACAACTTTCTTATTTTGTATGGTATGTATACTAGAAAATTTAATGTATCATACCAGGAATTACATTATCATTATTTTATTTTTAGTTACAATCTTACTTATTTTTTAAAGGGGTATTTAACAAAAAGATACTAGTTCAAAAGAATTTCAAAACCCAATTCCTTTTTATAGGGTTATATTATATTCTCATTGATATATATATTCTATGATTATTTGAATGATAACATTATTAATAACTATTTTTATATTTCCAGTTTAATTATTCTGATTTACATGTAATGCATATAATCTATGAATTAGTTCATTTTCACTTCAATGTTATGATATTTTGAGGATTTACTTCATAGTCTCATTATGTTTAGAAATATTTGTACATGAATTTCTATTAGAGTAATTTATTGGATAATTTTATAATTTATGTTATTTTATTCTCCAATGGTTATTCTTGACTCTTATGATGTAATGTACCATTTTTCACTCTTTTTTACACAAAATGATTTAGTATTTATATTTATGAAAACATCACATAATTTCTATCATTAGTTAGAGAACCAGTTTTCATCTAAAATCTATATTATATTAAAATATTTCCAAAAAAGTTAATTAAAAATTCATATTAATTTATTTAATAAATTTTATTCATTTTTTTATTTTACCAATGTTTTCAAAGGAAATCCTTATCACATTCCAAAGAAGTAATTTTCTACCCTTTTTATGATAAAAAATGTAATATTCATTTTACCTAATAATAAGGAAACTTCTTGATATAACATATGTCCCTCTTTGAAATATATATTGGAATCTGAGAGGGAGCTCGACAATGAGGGCCCTCAGCAATGGAACCCCAAGCAATGATATAGGTCGATCCCCCCCCCCCCCTTCCTAGAGGTGGGAGGGGGGAGGAGGAACAAATCTTGCCACCTCTAATCCCACAGAATCCCTTCAACCCCTTCTAAAACCCTTATTTTTTTCATATTTCCCAGTGATTTCATTATGCCAAATGTTTCCTGATCTTCACTTTTTTGACCCTCAATTATCAAACTCATTATAAGAGTTCTACGATGTGTCGATTCATCTAGATATGACACTGGTGGCTAGTTTCAACCATTTAAGGCCATTGGTTAATGATTTCAACCGTTTTGTCTTTGATAAATGGGATCTACAAGACCGTGAAATTATTTGTCTTCTTGGAAAACTTCACTTCATGACCTGGTTCGATTCAGAATATGATTTGGTTTGGTCTTGTTCAAGTTCCCCCTGTTGATGCAACAACTACATTTTCTTCCTCTATCGGTGGTCTTTTGATCTATGTATGAATCGAGATCCAACCATCATTGTGGCATGCACATGTCTCCCTAATCTCCCTCTACCTTTTCAAAATCCTACAATTAGCAGTGTGATTGGTAATATTGTGGGTCACATTCATTTTTTTAATGGAAAAGCATCTAGTGTCAGTAATCTGATCATCCCCCACCTCTTTGTTGAGGTGGATGTTGAAAGGCCTTCTGTAGATTGGATATGGATTACAGCTTGTGAAGAATTCGGATGGAAACATGTCGTCTTCTTTGAATCTTAGTTGACTATTGCATGACCGGTTGTCAATTAGAGAATCTAGCCTCAAAATGTAAATGTGAAGATATGAACTGGAGGACCTCTGATTCAAGGGTGTGGCTAAGTTGGTTCGTTTGTTAGAGCCCATTGTCTGTTGTGAGTGCTTGTTATAGCATTGTTGCTAGTTTGGTGAACCGGGTTGTATCGACTTCAGGGTATTATGCAGAAGAACCCCCTAATCTGACAGTTTCTACAGTGTTTAGTCATCTTATGTATGATCTGAATTCGGGGTATTGGGTGAAGAAGACTTCTTCTAAGGATGACTCTGGTACTACCGACATGGGATGTCCATCATGTGTCAAAGTGGTTACAAAGGACACCGAACAAGATGTTTTTGTGCTGTTAGATATTAGCAGGAAGGTAGAGGGTGAGCACAAGGGGTCATAAACAATAATTGAGGATACTTTGGATGTTGTATGTTGTGATGGGGGTCCCTTAGGGGTTTTAGATGCTGATGATGGGATAAATCAGTGGGATGTGATTGATGGAGGTTTGGTGGTCACAATTGCTACTAGAAATAGTTTTCAAGAAATGGAGTAGGAGAATGCAGAGGAGGGTACTCCAATGAATGAAGGTTTCAGTATGCAGCATGGGATTCCTACTTAAGAGGATGGAATTAGAAAATTAGTTCTACCGTAGGGGATACTGGATGTTCAAGAGTCTGTGGAAAAACCAAAGTGTCTTGAAATTATTGAAACTAATAGACAATTCCAGAAGGGATGAGGAGGGAATGATTGAAATCATGGGGAGTATACCCATATAAAATAGAGGGATTTCTCTAATAGTGACAAGGAGAATGATGTATTCTTGATCAGGCCTGCGTATAGAGAAATTGGTCAGGGAGGGATGATGAAGATGATCGAGAATTAGGATGTCCTGACTTCTCCACCACGAAGAAGGCTGAGGAAGGACTAACCCTATCTTCCAAAATTGGTGTCCAACAAATATTTTATTGGAAACACTTAGTTTCTATCCTTAGAGTGGATGAATATGATAAGGATTTATCATATGGTTCTGAATCATTATGAATACTCAGAATGGTAATTAGTTACATCAGAGAAATCTTTTAACAATGGTTGTGGATAGGGTATGGTTTTTATGATTCGTAGTTGTCTCTTTTGGATTTTTTACTTGTTTTCTATCCTTTTATTTTATTTTAATAAATGTTATGGGTCTATCCTTTAACATATATTTTTCAGGTACATCATAATATGTGTAAGTATTTACCCTACTTCTAGAATCATTACTTTAATGTTTAAAATGATACTTTTTTAATGTTTCATTTTTTTATTATTGTTTTTGGTTCTTTTTATTCATATGAAAGTTATTTCATCTCAATTTACATTTCATTGAGGCTTTTTTGTATTTATACACATAGTTTCTTTTATATAGTGTATATACATGAAATTTACACATAATATGATGAATATCATTATTCAATTTATATACTAATATTAATTTAATGTCTTGACTTATTAGGGATTATGATGAAAATGATTCAATGTTTTATGGGATCTATTTGAATGTTTAAATATAATTCTCCTCAAGAATGTTCTTTATAATTATCTTTTTAATCTTGGTTACTTTTTTTTCTTAAATTTCTCTTGATACAATAACATTATTGTAATCATTTTCACTTATAAATTTACTTAAATATCTATATTATCATAATATTGATATTATTTTTTTCTAAAATATATTTCATTTTACATACAGTATCTACTTCGACTAATTTTTGATTATTTTGGGGAAATATTAATATTTCCATATTCATTATTAAATAAATATATTTGATAAGGCATATTATTTATTTCCACTATTCGATATGAGGAATAATTTAGATTGGATAATTTGGTATGATTCCATACTTTATATAGCTCATCGATTTATCAATAGGTTTTGATGAGACAAATAAGCTATCCAAATTAAATGGGTTTCTTTCTGTAGTTATAACCACCTTGTGAATGGTCTTCATGGAATTTGTTTTAATGTGAATCCAATATAATGTATATTAATTATGAATTTCCTTTATTTAGATTTAGTTTTTATTTATCCATGAGATTTTTCATTGACATTTAAATATATTTAGTACATTATTAGTTTATTGGCTAGATGGAATGTGTTTCATTTTCTTACCATTCCATAGTGATTTTACTTATCTAGTTGTTTGAGTTATAGGTTTTATCAATTATTTACCTTTCCATGTTTTTTTTATAATTAATTAATATTTCATCCATTTTATATACCATTACTAAAAATTTTACCTCACCATTATTAATTTTCATATCCCTATGTTATGAAGAGTAAATCGTTGAATATGATTTCAAGGATTCTATATAATTATTTTTATTATGGATCATTTTTGTATTTTCTATTTACCAATGTATTATTTGATTCATGTATGTAATCTCACATTCCAAGATTACATAACCAGTCAGACCATTGATATATGATTCCGTGTAATCATGCAAAAGTAATAAAATTATGCATCTAGTCTAGGCTTATGGGGTCAGGGCACAATAGTTGGTGTTGAAGGTTGTAAAGAACTGACCATGGTAACTAGATTTTGAAAATTCATATTAGGGAGGAAAACCCCAAGACAAAAATTTTATAAAAGTAAAAATGATAATCAAATAATTTTGGCAATGCAGAGATAATGAGGTTATTACTAGAAATACACCCATTTTTGGATAATTCAAGTGGACGTGGTTTCTACCATCAATTTAAATAGGATTAACCAATCCAATAAGGTGTCTTAGTCCAAACTTGAGGTATCCTCGTGCATGAAAATATGCATTACATCACAATTTTTTTGGAACTACTCTCTGATATGCTTAGGATAATTAACAATTCCTGGAAAAAATTATTACAAAGGAATTTTACAATTAATAACCCAGGTTAAACCATTTAACAAGGAAGGGCATATATTGAAATAAAATCGATGAACTGATTTTGTATTAAGGTTGTATTGAAAATCATAGTTAAAATGATATTTATTTTTTATCCTTTTTTCTAGGATGTCTATCATATATATTTTTAGAAATTATATTAATATGGTTTAAAAAAAAAGACAACCTATATGTTCACTTCCAACCCATAAATTCCATTAAGGCTATGGGGCATCAACTCCTATCAAAAGGATGATAAGGTTTTTGTGCCTACCACTTTCTTACACAATGTTCTAGTAAATATGTAGTTATTTTGTAAATTACACAAATAAATACTAATGTTGAACCAATACATTTATTTTTAGGTTTAGATATTATTATATTAACCATATTTCCTTTGAATAATTTATAGAGAAAAATAGCTTTACTTATCACCAAATTATGGGCCTTAAAATCTGTTAAATGGTTTAGTGTTTCAGGGATCAATGTTAATTTTTGGATACCCATTTCATGAGGGCATAGATGATTTTGAATTTGATCGAATCACATAAAAAGGGGAAATTGTTCTAAATTAAATTAAATGTATCCAAAAATTATATTTCTATGTAGTCTTTGGGATTAAAATAATTACTCAACATTACAAAAATGATAAAAAAAATTCCATCGTAATACCTTATTTTTTTGAACTGATGGTATACTAATTTATCATAGATTTATGGTCATGTGGACCTAAACATTCAATTGACCATTATCTTCTTTATTATTTATGATCATAATTGCACTTATAAATATTTATTATTTTACAACATGTACATATCCCTACATTCAATAATGTTCTACTACTTAGAGACCTACTTATATGTTATTCCATGTGACCATTTTATTTACAATTCTCTCTTTTATAGAGGATTTATTATAAAACCTTATCACAATGTAGGATTTAAACTTCATAAATATCAAATAATATATTACCATGATTGAGTATAAATTTCGGGGAAATAATTTAAATAATTGGCCGAGAATGCAAAACCCCAAAATATATAAAAGAATAAATTGTATTCGACAGTGTGTATGAATCACAACACCAAGCACAGTGGGGAACCTCATAGGCCAAAAAATTTTAATATATTTAATCTTTGAATTAAATAAATTATATTATATAGCTTTAAATGATCATGATACTAAGTTAACTTGTGACATACAAATTAATGAGTTTCATCGATAACTTTTGTTACATGCAGGACCGAGTTTTACCAAAAAACAATATATTATTATAATATTATTATTTAATATAACAACTTACATACTATACATTAAATTAATGGATTTTAATATTAATAACTAAATTATAAATAATTATGGTTTAAAAATATATAATTACTTCAATGGTTACAACTAAATTGGAAATTATTATAATAACCAAATAAATATAAAGTAAATATTTGTATAGAAAACCATTTTTATTCTTATAAAGCTATTTTATCCTTAAAAATTATATTAATTACATTCAGTGACTGATATTAATTTCTTTTCTATATATAGTATATTTATTAAAATATTTTAGGTATTCATGCAATATATTTTATAAGAATATGATAATAACACACCAAATCTTTCTAATAAAAACCCATATTTTTCTAAAAGAACTTTTACCACCATTTAATGAAGAATCTATTTTAAATCCAATTTTGACCTTTTTATAATATTAATATGTCAATTTAGTTTTCTTATTTGAAACTAAAATAAAAAAATTTGGTTATAGTGAATTGATTGTATTTTTCTCCAATTTTTTTTTAAATTAATAGTTAAAAATAATGAATTATAACTCAAAACCGGTTTTTTATTTTATTTATTTTTAAGGATGAATTTTATTTTAATTTTTTAAAGAGTATTTTGAACTTTTTTACAAATTAGTCAAATTTAGTTAATTTTTAACATTTTCAATTGGAAATTTAATATAAAATTAATGTAATCTATCGATCATTCTTACTTTAAAACCCAAAATTTTCATTCGGTTTATGAGATTAAATTTAAATTAATTTCTTCCACTAATTTGTGAAAAATATGAAAAAATGGATTTCATATTTCAAATCAGAAAAATATATAATTTCTAATATATTATGATTAGTTTTGTCACAAAAATATTTGTGAAGGTAATAAAAATCTATTACAATGATTATGGTGAAATTAATAATAACAATGGACAAAACCCTAAGGCCTAATATGACCTAAACACTTTTCCAAAGACTTTTAGTTATACATATTTATAACCTATACAATATTATATCACGTTGGACAATTATTGATCTAATTTCAATAAAAATGAACATTGGTGGCGTTCCTTTCTTCCAAAATATTACAAGAGTGCCACTCCTCCTCCACTATAAAAGGCCTTCATTCTTCCCACTTCATGGCACCTTTCTAGCCACAGAGGTTTGACCAAGATCTAAGAAATTCAATCAAAAAAATCCCACCCATAATCCTGTAGGATTCCATATTTCCATAATGAAATCCAAAGAATCCTTTTGGTGAAACCTAAAAGGAGTTACCAAATTAAGAGGTAATTGAATTCCAAAAGAACGGTAATTTCATTTACATTATCCACTCAATAAACACTTTTTATTAAATATTTATATAAAAAATAAACTATACTAAAAATATTGGATGATTTTATTGTATATTTTTGACCTAAACTTACACACATCTCCAATTAATGTGTAACTAACATATTGTTTATTTGAACAGAAAAAAACCACCTCATGAAACCACAAATTTTCATTTTTTCCTTTACTAAATTTCGTTGTGGTCATTATGATAGGAAATGAATATATATATATATATATATATATATATTATATATGGTATTTATAATTTTTTATTATTACGTAATTATTTTATAACACACACCTCTATACTATCCATTTTGTGTAATTACGACAACATCGTTTGTAAAGGTTTGGACTTCCTTCCCCTTAAAGCAATGAGATTCACTCACTTGTTACATTGAATATATAATGGATTGTTTTAATAAAAAAAATTTGACATGAAAAATACAAATATGATATTTATGAGATAATTAACATTATTTAAATATAAAATATCGTTTTCTTCATTACCCCTTCTCACGCATTAAATTAATAATGTTGTTTGTGGATGTGTGGACTACCGCCTCCTTGATATGATGTGATTATTTTTACATTATAAGAATCCAATATATAAGTATATATTACTAAATAAAATTTGATTTTTGATATAAAAATAATTATCTAATTATATAATATTACATAAACACTTTCGATAATGATCACTGAAAAATTGAAACATTACTCGTGCGTACATACAACCTACTGTCTCCATGATTGTAATATCTGTTCATTTTTCATAACCATCAATCATGATTGGTTTTAAAATTGTAATTTATTTGAAACTATTATAATTATTACTTGAATATAATTCTCGATATGTTTATATAATAAACCATTTTACCATATTCTACCTACAAATGACAATTTTTTAGATAAACCAAATTTGGTCAAATCACCCAACATAAACTAAATTTTCTACGTAATTGTATACAACATAATAAAATGTAAATTAAATGTAATAATAAACAAGAAAATGGACCTGAATAACATAAATATTAAAAATAATTTTATTATTATGGTAGATAAAGACACATGTGATAGGTCAAACACAATGTACATTATTTTAACCTTTCTTTTTTCATCAGTAAAAAAATTACATGTTCACGGATTACTTATTTGGTGTGGTTTATATACTACCCATATTAATATATCATACAAAGAATTTATTTATCTTAATGGTATTTTAGTTTCAATCTAAATTATTTTTTATGGGTATTTGAATTAAAAGTTACGAAGTTGAAAAAAAATTCAGAAAAAAAATCTTTTTCATTGAGTTTTATTACTTCTCATTGTCATTATAATTCTCTAATTTTCATTATAATAAACTTTTAAATATCAATTGTTTTTTTAAACATTCATTATGTGGATTTAAATTTAACCCACATAATTTATTCATTGGGTGAATTTCATATAAAAATATTAGCTTTTCAAGGGATTACATCACAATCTCATTTTCCTAGGGATGAATGCACATGAACTTCCATCAGAAGAAATTATTTTATCATTTTATAATAAAAACCTTAATTTTAATATGCACTTTAAATTCAGTAATATTTTCATGTAATGGTACTAGTTTCCAATATTTGGTAATCAAAATTTTTTATTAAATTTTTAAAAAAATTCGTCACTTAATTTATATCATTATTCAGAAAAACAGTTTTCTTCAAAAAAATATTTTCAAATACATTTAGAACAATTTAAAAAATATATGGTAAACACATTTATACCATTTTTTCTTTTATCAAAATTTTCAAAGGATACTTCTTGTTTCTTTCTGTATGAGGAATGTTATAACATTTTTACCATGATAAATGGAAAATTCTTTTATCCTCAAACAATAATGTAGGGATTTACTGGACATACTTCTAAAAATGTTTCTTTGTCCTATTTCAAAGGTTAATTTGTAAATGTTTCACTTAATGATTTTCCTTTTTCAGTAATTTGATTCATATGTAATGGATTTCATCTCAATTGAAATTTCATTGGGAATAATTTATAGTAATTCACCTAGATTCTTTTATATGGTGTATATATTTCCCATTGACACATAATATTAGGAATCTCCTTATTCTCATGATATTATGAGTTCCATATAATTTCCTAACTTCCTGGGGATTATGATTTAAATGTTTCAGTGTGGTATGGTAATCTTTAAAATGTTTAATGATCATTATCATCATGAATGTTCTTAAGATGTATCATTAAAATCTCACTTCCTTTCGAGATTTTTAACATTAGCATTATACAATCGCATTATTGTTTTCTGATTTTATTGTAAATTTACATCAATATCCATAATGACATTCAATTGATATTATTATTTCCAAAACCATAAAACATTTTACATATGGTGTCTACATTTATAGGAATTTTATTGTTTTTCTCGAAAAATTTCCACGACCCGTCCCCCGGGTCACGTTCTGTGACTACCCCAAGCATGCCTTCCATTGTCCAGGGGTTGGATATTATCACCAAAAGGTGTATACCTATAACAAGAAATAATTTCCTTTAAACCTATACAAACACACAATCCATGAACATTACAAGAGGTGTCCATGAAGTAAACTTCTATAGTAAAACGTGTACTGAATGTAAAGGGTTTGGGGTGGAATACAAGCCCAAATGAAAAGTAAAAGTACAATTTAAAAGATAAAATTGATCATAAAACATCCACCGAGGATCTTACCAGATGGTTATGTACATATCGTCTCCACAGCACTCCATGTCAGCCCGTCTTCTCCATCTTCCACCGGGTCCTGGCTCACTCAAGTCTCCACCAATATGATCGTCATCTGCACAAGACACAACAAGGTGTATACGAATATTGTGAATTGGTGATTATAGAAATACTCATTTGGGACCCTGATACCCCAGAATATTTCCCATAGTTCATCAAAAGAAAATAAAAAAAATCAAGACCTCAATTAGAATGCATGAAGTAGTCATAAACTCTACTTAGATATATACCCATACATATAACTATGTAATGAAAATATACTCCTCTCATTCATGAAGAAACAAAAGGCTCTAACTTTTAATCCATTTGCACAACTGATCTATGATTCAGTAATACCACAATGGTAACTATATGACGGTTACCACATGAAAGTAAAATTACTAGAAAGGTAAAGACATAGCTCACACTAGGAAAACATAAGTACAGAAGTACAGATGATTAGACATATCACTGAATCATCATATTCTGTGGAGAGGCTCTGCTACTGACCCACATAGGCTGGGTAGATGATGACCCACATTGGATCGTTGAGTGTTGAACCACATAAGATCATTGAGCACTGACCCCCATAGGATTGAAAGATGCTCACCCTCATAGGATCGATGTTCTATCTTCACGTTACAACCAACCCCAAGATACCAGCACATAGCATGCTGGATTCTGGGAGGACTCCCCCTAAAACAATATTTCATATTTCAACAACAACTAAGCCCCATTAATAAGAATACCAAAGTGACCACCTCGTCATAGGGGTCCCAACGTGATAGACGACGCGTCAATCAGATGCTTGGTCTAAGAGATATGGGAACTATTTTAAAAAGGTCCCAATTGGGTTCTAGCCTAATCCAACCCATGTCAAACAAATAACTCTATCAAAACACACTTAGATTATCTCCAAATGACTACCCTGTCACAAGGGTCTTTATTCCACATATGGTACATCGATCGGACACCTGGTCTGTTGGTGACACCCCATTCCAGGAAATGTGGGTGACCATACCTCGGTCCGACCCGGCTCGATCAGGCCCACCGGAATAAGCCAAAGGGACCACTTCCCAAAATTAGTCCCAATGCCTCTAACGGTGCATCGATCGGACACCCGGTTCATTAGGCACCTTTTTTCTTTATTCAGGTACTGGTTCGGTCTGGGCCTGATCTGACTCGGTCAAACTAGCCCAACACAATGGGTCTCGGAGTCAACGTAACCCCGCTCAGGTTCGGCCCATTGGGAGTCGACCCGGTTCACTAGGTCTGGCCTGTCGGGGTCACCCATATTGTTCGTGGGAATGATCCACGGTTGGCCTGGCTTGTTGGGTGGGGCATGGCCCACACGCGTTGGCCCGCAGGTCCTTCCCGGTCCACTATCAGGTCTGGTCGTAGGACGGGTGTAGCTCGCTTGGCCAGTCCACATCCAGCTTGGTCCACCTGAAGGCAGAACTTTGAGTCCTATTGGCCCCACGGTTGTGGGGCCATTTTGGCCAGTAGGTGGGGTGATGCCCCACCGCGATTCAATGGTCGACTGATCAGCTGACCGGATTCCTCCATTTCAGTGCGGCACATGGCCATGGCACCCCTTAATGTCATGTCCCATATCATGAGGCTGCTTCGCACCTCCCCCTACATCCATGGCCCGCTAACCGCGGGTGCATTGCACCGCCGGTGGATCCTGCGGGCGTCGCCCTTGTCCCGCGTGGCCCACTCGGGCCGGCTGCCTTCGGCCACCGCCAAACTTCATAGTTCACCTCCTTCCATTTCCCATGGTAGGTTACTATGGGTCTCTTCAAGACACTGCCGGCTTCCGCAGACATGGCGTGCTAACAGTTTCAACTGCGGGCCACCAGACAAGATCTGATGATCCATTCTTGTTTTTGTCTGCGCCTTCCACTCTCTCGGGGTGCTGTCATCAAAACATGACCCGGTAATTCGGGTTTCCGTAAACATGAGGAAACCTTCTTTGAATATAACAATATTAAAGAAGCGGTGGAGGGTCCAGGGCTTGTTTTTTTGGCCCGCGCCCTCGATGTTAATGTGTTTTCAAGAGGGAGCAAGGTAAATAATCAAATATAACTTTTAAACAAACCCCATACCTAGATAATATTACCACTGATGATGATCGATGGAACCTCTTTCGTTGTTTTCATTGGTTCATGATTTGGTGGTGCTCGGCACCGCTCACAGAATCTGGTCTCACCCTCCAGGTGGTTAGCGTCGTGGTACTTTGCCAAAAATTCATCGTTTGGTGAAGTCGTTCCAACACCCACACTCGAGCTCCATAAAAATAAGAGAGGAGAAAGAGTTTATCTACATGAATAATTAATGACGTTCATTTAAATAACAAACATACCAATTTACCAACTCCACGATTACAAATAATGGAGAGTGAAGAAATTAATGGCTTTAATGTCATCAGTCCCGCCACCACCGCTCGTCTGTTGGAGAAAAGAAAAAGAAATTAAATAAAATAACATTTTATTTTATGAATTTTTGAAAAGTCGGCAAAAATAAAATTTTCACCCGACCTACTATGGTCAAAGTGAAACTTCCTATAAGCGAATATCGGTGTTTCGAATTCAATGGTTCCCTCGGATTATTAATCTGAGCACCGGTTCAAAAGATATAAAATGCCGCCCGCACATTTTCTAAACGTACCTTAAAAAAGTTTAATAAATTATTTTCATTCGCCCTCGACCCATACCAGTCAAGGTCAGGCTTCGCCTAAGGGGGGCATTCCCCAAGGAACTCAATGAAACTCTCAAGTTTCCAATCTGAGATACAGTTTAGATGTTTTGAATTTTAAAAAAATAATAATAATTACATAATTATTTGATTTATGGTCAAAAACTAACATCCACTATTGGCCAGCACTGGCCAATGGTAGGGTCTTCCTAATTAATGAATAACCACATGAGTTCAGTGGTGGTCACATATAGTTAATCCAAGTCACCTTTGGTGAGTTATAAGAATTTCCAAAATAAACCAACATTATTTTATTATTTTATTAACGGTTATGCCATTTTAGGATTTTCTCAATGGAGGCATGCACTGACTAAACATAAGTCTCAAAAAGGGTAAATATGTTATTCTTAATGCAATAGTGCCCTCATATTTCTAATATGGGCACCCATTTAAGTGATATTCCACTTTTTTATGAAAACCACTCACATGTGCTATTTTAAACATAACAAATTTCGACAGATCATTTCAAGAAGTTTGGGAATCAGAATCTGGTGTTGTGAAATTTTACGGTCTGGAAATAATTCCATATAATTTAAAACATTAAACAGAAATTCCAGAACAATATATTCTGTCCACCGTAGGGATTTACATCCCCAAAATCCAAAACAAACAAAAATTGAAATAATTAGGTTACTGAGCATGAATCTGAGCCTCCCGCTCCCATGTTCTCTCCTTGAGGTTCTCTTGAAGCCACCCAACTCGCACTAGTGGGATCGAACATCAATGGAGGATTCGGTCTGGTCCATCCACTTTCTAAACCTGGTACTCTGTAAAAGTCGCCCCATCGTCAAAGTCCAACTCGTATTAGTCAAATACGTGTGATGGACCATGCACACATCTCCTCAGCTGTGACACATGGAAAACGTTATGCACCCGGTGCATCTATGGGGGGAGAGATAGATGGTACACCACCTCACCGATTCTTATGAGAATCTAGAAAGGTTTTATTACCCTCAGAGATAGGTTCTCGCCCTAGCCAAACCACTGTAACCCTTGTCGGAGCGAGACATGATGGATGAAATGGTCTTACTCCTCAGACTCCAAGGGCCTTTTTCTCCTTTAGTCACAATACATATGAAAACTGTATGTAGTCTTCACTTACTGAAAAGTGAGGAATCATGATATAAACGTTTTCACTGCTTCCTTTATCCCTGGCCACCAGTACTGACACTATAGGTCCTAGTACATCTTCGCCACTCCAGGGTGTACCATTAAAGGAGAATTATGGAACTCCCTCAACACCTACTTCCAAAGAGTCACTGGTTCCATGGTGCATCCTCCGATGAGAATGGAATTCTCCCCACATTCAGAAAATCATTCAAGAGACTGTCCTTAGGATATCTGAGCACGTCGGGCATCGCAGTCAACATCCAATGTTGTGCCTCCTAAACTCGCTGAAGAATTTGGGGTGTGATAGTCATATATTGGAGGTAAGCTACACAATATTTATCCATGAATGATATCCGCTGCACAAAAAACATATCTCATGCCTCACTCAGTAGCTATAGACCAGACATTGTGTTGAGTGTGACTTCTACCACGTTCCCCTCCCCAGGTGTATAGACTATCTCAACGTCATAGCCCTGAAGGAACTGTAGCCATCATTGATGTCTCAGGTTCAGGTCCTTCTATGAGAATATATACGTGATACTCTTGTGATCATAGTAAATTGTAAACCATTCACCCCTCAAGTTTTCCTTCCACATCTTCAGCGTAAAGACCATTGTTGCGGACTCATGGTCATGGGTAGCGTAGTTCATCTCATGCTATCTCAACTATCGTGATTCAATGGAAATCATTTCCCACTCATGCATTAGGAAACTACCTATTCTGGTCCATGATTCATCATAATAGACTGCATACCCAATTCCCTCTTCTGGTAGCCTAATAATGGGGTACTCATCAGTCTCTATCTCAGCACATGAATGATCTACTGACACTTACCTATCCACAAGAAAGGATCTCGCGACTTCTTCAATGATGAAAAGGGTGACGCTTCCCTAGAGAAGTTAGGTACAAATCTTTGGTAGTACCAAGCCAAATCATAGGTCCCTCTCCCTTCAGGTAGATAGTCCTGGAAACATCGTTTGTAAAGATTTTCCACACTCTACCACTAATGTTGTGAAATAAAATCTCAAAACTCATATTACCATGAGGGTAAGGCTTTCCGACATAAGAGTGATCACCTACATCCTCTTATGCATGATTTTATCATGTTTTGTATGGGTTTACTTTTTCTCGAACCAAGGAAAACACATTCCAACTCTATAGTTATAATAAATCATTTTGCCTAAAACAGTCAATATGAGTATGAACTGTGGATGTCCATTACATTCCCAAACTAACTTCATGAGGCCCCGATACTTCCACCAAGAGTTTCCAAACCGAAACTCTCACCTAAAGGGTCAAATAACACTATCGACATGAGTGTGATTATCTAGTCTCCTCCAAAATTTATATCCAGACATAAGGGTCAAGTCATCAGTTGAATAGGAAACTCAAGGTCTTGAATAAGATTCATGTAATGAACAAATTATTGGTAGTTATGTCTATTAATATGGAAGCTATAAGTAGACACAGATCGTACCTCGAATCATTCTTGTGTCCCTTAGGTCACACTCCAAGACTACAAGTAGCTACTCCCTTCTCCTGTGCTATAGCTCCCTGGGCCTGGTGGGGACCACATTGGGGTGGTGGTTGTTAAATTTCAAAATGTATACTAAATCATATAGCTCTCCTAACTCCACTTCCTCGTCTTCTTCCCAGCATATTCATTTGTCCATATCACTTACTATTCTCGAGACATTTTACACACCCTTGTCTCTGAGACTAGCATTAGTTTCGTATTTTCCGACCATTAACATTCATTGGATGTATCCACTAATCCAAAGACCATTTAACCAAAATGGTTCTCTATAACACCCTAACATATATAGGAATGTATTTAGGAATAGTTTTGGCTTGGATGTACATAAAAACACCTCTATCGGAGGTCTGATTCCTGAAGAACTGACCATACTATATGCATCGAGTACCTAGGATTGTCGGTATGTCTCAATGAATACTTAGCTACGGACATGCCATTCTTAAGAAGCTATATAATCTTTAGTGAACACACACCCCATACCATTTCATGGAAAGGGACCCCATACTTGGAGGAAGGGTCTCAATAATGTCCTCAGAAAAGTCACCTCTTCGCAAGATCAGGGTAATATAATCCATGTCCCCATCCTGCTAAGCCACATAGAAGGCTCTCTACCAGGACATCCATCTGATCAAATGGTACCCTGGCTAGATGGAAACTTGGCCACCTCCTCAAGCCAGTATTTTACCGCCTGTGAGCCATGCTAACCTCAAAACCTGAGGTGTATCTGATGCTGGAACATGTGTAAGGAACTAAGCCTGTATTTGTCCTCTATCGGTACCGCCGGTAGTAAATCTTGGCCAACATGTAGTGATATAGCTGGAACTCTACCCTTAGGTACCATCTCGGGCAATAGTCCATCTACCAAAGCCTTATCACCATGAGGAGAATCCTCATGGTCATGCAAGGATAAAGACTAGAAGCTTGGATCACTATTTGATCTACTGGTGTCCCAACTAGGCGGAAAACACTAGCCACACCCTCCATCCAATTCTTATCTTCCTGGGGATCTGTCTCTCCTCGAAACCTCAGAGGCCTTTTCTGCTAGAACTCATGCAATGCGCTTAGTTGGCATGCACGGTCCATAGGTAGCATCTGTTGATGATCCACATAGGGTCATTCGGTGTTGATCCACACAGGCTCACAAGAATGTTGATCCACATAGTATTTCATGAATGCTAATCCGCATTGGATCACTCGGTGGTTCGTCATTGTATACTCTCTTGGGAATCCAATATGGCTGTCTACGTGGTGGAATCCAGATAAGGAGAAGGTTCATCTTATTCATTAAGTTAAACCTAGTGACATGACGCCAATGAAACCAAGGAAAACCATTTCCAAAACACATGCAATCAGTTTTTTCATGCACCAAGTCAGAAATCATAATTCAATGTCCTAGTGTATGGATATGTTGACCTCCACACCAACACTAGACTCCCTAAACTAAAAAACACACTCAAAACACTTAAAAATACTGCCACATTTAAAAGATAAAAGTCCTAGTTCTCTGGCAGAACCAACTCCTCTCATTCCACTTTGTCACGACCCATCCCCCAGGGCCCGTGTTGTGACTACCCCAAGCCCGCCTTACATATGCCAGGGGTTGGCGACTAGCTTGAAAAAGGCATATCCCAATAAAGGGTTGTAATTTTCTTTGAACCTTTACAAACACACAATCCATGAACATAATAAGAAGCAACCATGATGTAAAAAGCTATAGAAGAAAAGTGTACTAAAAGTATGGGGGAATATAAGCCCAACTGAAAAGTACATGTACAACTGAAAAGACAAAATATCTCCAGGATCATCCACTGAGGATCCTAATAGAAGGGTAGGTACATATAATCTCCACAAAACTTAACATTAGCATATCCCCTCTATGTACCACTTGGTCCTGGATGCCTCAAGTCATAGCCCATCTACTCGTTGTCTGCAAAAGACACAACAAGGTGTGGCAAAATCTTGTGTAGGGGTGATTATAATAATACCCAGTAGGGACCATGGGACCACTGAATGTATCCTAGATTTCCAAAAAGAAAATACCACAAAGAATGACCTCGATCAAATAGCATGAAGTATTCATCAACTCTACATAAGTATATTCCCACACATATACCTAAGTTTTCAATAGAGACTCGTCTCATTTTTGAAGAAACTAAAGG
Organism: Viscum album; assembly: GCA_963277665.1. Classification (NCBI taxonomy): domain Eukaryota; kingdom Viridiplantae; phylum Streptophyta; class Magnoliopsida; order Santalales; family Viscaceae; genus Viscum; species Viscum album. The sequence goes on from OY728160.1 coordinate 1,391,140,871, forward strand.
CTCCACCTTTGAAGCAATTTTCACAACTGATCCATGAGGAAATAATACCAAAATGGTAACATTGAGAAGGTAACAAAAAAAAGGTAAAATTACCACAAAGGTAAAGACTCATGTCACACCAAGTATTACATAAGTACATAAGTGCATATGATTAGATGTATCACTGAATCATCTTATTCTGTTGAGATCCTCTGCTGCTAACCCACATAGGATCGGTAGATGTTGACCCACATTGGATCAATAGATGCTGAAACACATAGTATCAGTGAGAACTGACACACATAGGATCGTTGAGTGCTGACCCACATAGGATCACTGAGCACTGACCAACATAAGATCGATAGATTCTAACCCACATAGGTTCGGTGTTTTTTCTTCATGTTACAACCAGCCCCGAGATTCCCGCTCATAGCATGCTTGATTCTTGGAGGACCACTCCTCAAACCATTAGTCATATTTAAACCACAATGATGTCCCATGATGAAGTATACCCATTGTACCATCCCATTATAGGAATCCCAACATGACAGATGACGCATCGATCAGACGATCGGTCTGAGAGATATGGACACTTTTGAAAAAATGGCCTGGTTGGATTCAGGACTGATCCAACCTAGGTCACACATCATAATCCTTCAAAACTCACTTTTTGTATCTCTAAATGACTTCTTTTTCACAAGGGTCATTATGCAATAGGTGGCGCATCGATCGGACACCATGTCTGTTGGTTAAACCCTTTTCTATGAAACAGGTGTGATCGTACCTCGGTCCAACTCAGATTGTTTGGGCCAACAGGAATTTTACAAAGTGATCGATTTTTAAAATAATTCCCAATGCCTCTAATGACGTGTCGATTAGACACATGGTTTATCAATTATGATCATTTCTTTATTCGGGTACAGGTTGGGTCTGGGCCCGGTCCAACTCAGTCAGAACTGTCTGATACAATGGGTCCCGGGGTCTACCAGACCCCACTAAGTTCTGGACCCCTGGGAGTCGGCCCAGTTCACTTGGTCTATCCCGTCAAGGTCAGACTAGCTTCTTCACGGGACCGGGTCGTAGTTGGCATGGACCGTCGGGTGGGGGTAGACCCACCAGCACTGGCCCATTGGGATACGGGTCTGGCCTGTGTTGGGGTCGGACAACACGAAGGAGGAACATTGAGTCCCACTGTCCTAGCAGCTGTGGGGCCATTTATGCCAGCAGGTGGGGCGCTACCCTACCACGATTCAATGGTTGGCCATTCATTCAGCCGAATTCCTCCAACGTGATGCGACCTGGGGCCACACCACCCATTCCTACCACTATCCGCGTCTGCTCTCCATCACCCCATTCTACCGCCACCCGCTGTCTGCAGCTGCGTCGAGCCCCCAAAACCACCTATGGGTAACACCCTTATCCTGCACTGCGAGCTCGGGCCGGCCGCCTTTGGGCCCCGCAGCGTGCCGTCGCACGCCACCTTCCATCGCATGTGGCCGGTTGTCGTGGGTCACCTCTGGCCACCGCCGTCTGCCACAGAAATGGTGCATCAGCAGTTTCTTCCATGGGCCACCATATGTTCTCTAGTGGTCCGTTCTTGGTGTCGTATGTGCTAACAGATCTCCCAAGGTGTCATCGTTAAAACTTGACCTGCTAATCTTTGTTTTTGTGAACTTGATGAAACCATCCCGGAAGAACGCAACATGAGAAAAGTGGCAAAGACTACAGGCCTAATTAGATTCGCCCATACCCTTCGCGTTATTGTGATAGAATGTGGGTGCAAGGTAAACCATCAAAAATAATTTTAAAAAAACCCTGCCTTGATAAGACGTCTGCTGATAATGATCGATTGAACCTCCTTCCATATTGTTGTCAGTTCAGGACTCGATGGTGCTCATCAACACCCATTGAACCTGGCCACATCCTCTAGATGGTTAGCATTGTGGTACATTGTTGGAGCTTTGTCTCTTGTTGAAGTTGTGCCAACACCCCTCCCCGAGGTCAATATAAATTAGAGAGTAGAAAGAGTGTGTCCCACATGAACAATTAATGAGGTTCATTTAATTAACGAACCTCCCAAATTCCCAATGTTTCAGTTACAATTAAGGGAGAGTGATGTCATTAATTTATTAACATTTCCTTTGTCCCTCCACTACCTCTCATCCATTGGAGAAAAGAAAAAGAAAAAAAATAACAAAAACATGTTATTTTATTAATCATTCAAAATTCCACAAAATAAACTTTTTCACCCAACCGTTTATAGTCGAAGTGAATCCTCATTTAAAAGAATCATGTCGCTGTGAATTCAATAGTGCCCTATGATTTTTAATCTGAGCACCATTTCAAAAGATAGAACACACCGCCCACATGTTTTCTGAATGTACCTTAAAAAAGTTCAATGAAATGTTAAATTCCCCCTCAACCTGTGCCAGTCGAGGTTAGGTCCGCCAATGGGGAACACGCCCCAACAAAATCAATGAAACTCTTGTATTTTCAATCACATTTACTATTTAGAAGTTATTTATTTTAACAACAAAATAATTATTACATATTTATTTTATTTATGACCAAAAGCTAACTTCCATTGTTGGCCTGCACCAGCCATTATTAGGGTCTGCCTAAGAAAATCATACCATTACGAGTTCTTAGGTGGTCTCATATTTATAATCTAAGTCATTTCTCATGAGTTATATGCATATAATAATAAAATAAATTTATTTAATTATTTCATTTATGGTTACACCATTTTTGGGTTTTTTCACCAGTGGCCTACGTCGACTAAACTGAAGTCGCGCCTAGGGTAAACCCACAATCCTAAACACAATTGTTCCCCCAAATTTATGATAGGGGCACCCATTTAAGATTTATTCCACTTTTTCCAGAAAACAACTCACCCATGCTATTTTAATTCTATCAAGTTTCGATGGGTCATCCCAGGCACTCCAGTCTCAGAATCATGTACCTTCAGATTTTGCAGTCTCAAAATAATAAAACATAATAAAAAATATATACTAAAATTCTATGACATTACAAATATTGATTATTCTATGCTTTTTATTCAAATTGGATATTTGATAAGGAATATTATTCATTTCATCAATTCGATTTGAGGAATACATTAGATAGGCAAAGAAGGGAGGATCTGAGACATTATATAACTCCTCGATACATCAACATGTTCTTATGAGACAAATATGTTTTGAAAATTAAACATGTATCTATCCGTATTTTTCACTATCCTGTGAAAGTTCTTGATGGTATAAGTTTTCATGTGCCTCAGACATGATGTCCAATAATTATGAATTTCATTCATTTATATTTAGTAATTATTTATCCATGATATTTTTCATTGATTGTAATATGGATATAGTTTATTCTCTATTTATTGAATAGATTACTTTTTTTTAGTTTCTCGCATTTCCAGTGAGATTTTTTCTTATTTAGTTATTTTAATGGAATATTTTTTTATTTATTTAACATTACATGTAAATTTTATCATAATAATTCATTGTAGCTTCCATTTTACATAACCATACTTATCATATGACATCACCCATACTATGTTTCATTTTCCTTGGTTATGAAGAATAAATAATTTAATGTGATTTCAAGGAATTATTTTATTTATTTTTATTATGTATTATTTATATTTTTTTATTTCCTTGTTTATAATTTGTATCATGTATGTATTCTAGAGTTAAAAGGCTACTAAAATAATCAGTCCTTTGATATTTTATTACTTGTTAATGTAATAAAATAATTCACTAGATTTGGGATTCTTGGGTAAGTGAGTTTCACTGTTACTATTAGAATGGAATGTATCAATGCTCGTGGACATTGTATAAATTTAACTACTGATCAAGTTATAAAACTAGGGGCACTGAGATGATAATGGACATATTAGTTTAGTTTACCATTGTTATGACTAGAAACAATTAAAATATGGAACAACATTATATTATCTTATCCCATTTCATGTACATTTTTCCTTGTTTTTTAGATTAATTTTTTATTTTTTTGGTTGTGTTGTATTGGAACTTATTGAGGTACCCTTCATTAAATTTTTAGTTCATATATGAGAAAAAATACTTGTAGAGAAGCTATAGGAGAATTCGGGATGAATACAAACATAAAACATAAATTAGTGATTCACACTGTAAATTATTAATTTATAGTGTAATCCCTCTTTACATCATATATGTCTTGGGAAGAACACATGAAAGGTAAATATTTGGTGTAAATTCCCTATTTACTCAATAAATAAATAATTTTCCCTTTAAAATAATGTGAAATTACATTTCCACTCTATATATTTAACTTACATCCAGCTTTTTCTTACCAAAAATTGAACAGTAGCCTCTCCTCCACATTAGATATCTCAATTAGCCATCAACATTGGATTTGAGATACCACCTATATTTGACTTGGGATTGATTCGCAATTCACAATGTTGGATATATAATGTTAAACCCTTTGATAAAATTCATTTATTTTTGTTCTATCTCACTATGTTAGATGAAAAATATGTGCAAGCTAATTTTCCCAATTTTTAGGGAGTTCGTCTAATTCTTGGATCTCTACCATTATAGAAATGACTAGAGGATAATAATTGATGTGGATTATTATACACATATATGGTAGGTGGTTTGATGCCTTTCCATAAAAATATGTTTCTCTATATATTGTGATATTATGCCTTACACCAAGCTTCTCCTACGTCACTTATTAAAATGTTTTTTCAATCAATTATTATGTGGTAATTGAACCATGTTACATGTGAGGCTTGATAACACAACTGAATGTTGAGAACATTTACTAGAACCTCCCAATTGTTATATATCTAAATTGGATAATTGATCTAATAATTCTTGTGTTATAGAAACATCTTTTGAGGTGTGATCTTTTCCGTATGGATTTATAATGCTATAATTATGGGAATAAAATGTAAATATAATTTATCTAAATAGGCAATAGTGAGGCCATATCCCATTTTCATATTCTATATTACATATTCTGGAATTATCCCTTTATAATGAAATGACCAAATAGAATTAAATGTGTTGTTAAATAGAATTTATTGATGGAGTTCCATGAGAATTCAGTATGTTATGCTGAGGGTGATACATGGGTTTTGAGTAAGGAATAAAGGATTTTTTCATTAGTATCTTTTATTTATATTAAATTATTAATGGATTTTTTCCTTGCGACACTTGAATTCATATATAGAATAACATTTATGGCCCCACCTAGAGATTGGAATTATATTATACCGGGAGTGACACTTTCATTCCCGATATACAATTCCATGGAAACGAATAGAATAATGGGAATTATATTATTCCATGAGTGAGACTTGGGTTCCCTAGGTAAAATTCCAAGTATGGGATTAGAGCGACATTTCATTATTCCATGACATAGCTTATACTTAGGATCCCATGAGAAATTCTATGGAATGGATTTGAGGGGGAAGGGTTCATATTAGAAATGGAGTAATATCTGGGTTTCAAATGAGGAATGGTTTGGATAGTCTCATGTTTCACATAATATAATTAAGTGAAATTTCTTCCATGTCCAAGAAAATACTTTTATTATTTCATTATTTTACATATATGATTTCCATGATCACTTTTTATTTATACCTGGAATAACCATGGGACATATTAATCCCTTATGAGAATTTGATTAATATGTGATGCCTTGGAAATGATAACTGAGTACCATGCCTATTATACAAATTAACAAATAAAATAAAATAATTTAGATATGTAATGTCTCATTTGAAAGTAGGATGCACCATATTGGTGGTATATGGTATTCCCATTCTGGCATGATTACTATGTATAAAATTTAATGGTTTAATTGTAAAACGTGCAAACTATTTCATTTTATACTCAAAGAAATGATGGAATAAGACATCATTGGTAATGGCCTATTGAGTTTATCTCACACCCTATTCCTTCCAATGATTGTTAACTAGATAGAATTCAAGGATACATATTTGTAAAAATTAAATCATCTATTTATAGATGCCTTGTTTTATATATTAATATGGAGTATGGGTTTTGAGGACTGATCTTATTATCATGATGTTATTGGAGTTAAATTTTAATATTTTTTTCGTTTTTTATAAAATTTTTTATATGTCTGCTTCTTTTGTATCTCATGTTTTTCTTGTCTTTGTAAAAAATTAAAAATTGAAATCAACATGTATATGATAATGGATGTGGGTGTATTATTTTTTTGTGAAACTGCAAATGGAATGGTTATTTATTGTTATCTAGATGTTTAATTCTTTAACTACTCACTATTATATTGATCCACAACATGTTATGTATTATATAATGTATTTTACTCTCTAATAATGAAGTTATAGATTACTAATAATAGTATAAGAGAACATTTATGTCAATCAACAACCCCTAGCATATGATGAGGCACAAAATGAGGCCATGTGTCTAACCCGGATCAGTTTCTTGTATGTAAACTGTGTCTGAAACACCGTAAAGTGTTATACCTATTTATTTTACTTTTTTATCATTGTTTTAGGTTGGTAGATAGGAGAATATGTGTGTATCCAAATTTGGTAATGAATCTATGTTAGGGAGTAAATAATGCTCATTTATTGAAAAGATAAATTAACATGGAAGGGAAATTCAATTATTCTATTTACCTATTACAGTTATATTGATTTCAACATTGTGTAAGAGATATGATTTTTGATTATTATTGTTATTATGATGTAATATATTTTCCCATGGCTCAAAAAGATATGGGGGTGTTGTCTCATGCAACATATATGGGATAAGATGGTTAACATATCAAGAATATCCAATGCCATATCTATTTAATTTCAGACATTTCCCACAACATATTGTGGTTCCTTGATTTCTATATCTATTATCTGACTAACATTTCAACATAACTAATGAGATAAATTAATGTTTAATTAAATGTTATGCATCAACAAAAATTGTGTTTTCCCATATAGATTAATTATTGAAACAAAATTATGCCAATTAGTTCATTTTTGGTCCATATATAATTGGTTTCAAGGGATAAAATGTTAGTTGATTGTTATTACCTAGATTATAATTGAATTTTAACAGTAGTGTGTGTGGCTCTATATGTTTGGAAAGGTGATCCAACTAATTCAATCATCTTAAAATAATGTTTTTTGTTACTAAACTTGTAATTGTATTTTTTTAATGTAATAAGATTATAACTTGGTAATGATGACTCATCTATTCGGACCATGGTACATATTAATGAACATAAAAAATATCTGATATATTATTGATTAAATGATACAATTTTGATTAAATATTGATGAAAATTAAAACTTAATGGTTATTTTTACATATAAAATGGAAATAAAAATCCAAATAATGGAACATTTGATTTATAAAATAGGTCATTCCTGTGAACTGACCATTGTAGTGGGTAGTTTGGAGTATCTATTCTATTACCTTATGATTTATTATATCCCAAGGACATAGATCTATGAGAATCCATAGATGTTTGATTCTTATAATAGATTTATTCGACCGATTCTATTCTTATGTTTCTCATTGTTCGAGTTATAAAATTGTAATATGTCGTGTTTTTTTGGAATTCTATAACAATTCCACCATGATTACCTCGAGTCATATAAAAAAGGTGGAGATGACCATGCTTTGGATGTAATGGGACTTGAGTTACTATTAGAACCTTCTATAGTGTCGCATGTGGAACCAAAATCAATTTATAATATGTTTTCCAATGCGATATTTCTAGAGGGATTCATACTGCTCATTCAGACAATGCATGGAGCCTTGTTACCTTCCCCTTCAATGGAAGTGTTAACATGAGAGTATTAGTAGCAACACCAACCTAAATTTTAGTGGGAAGGTAGTCCCATGAATTTCATGACATGTATGGAGTCCATGTTGTTAATGATTGAGAATCTAAAGACACCTCTGAAGAGGAGATTGAATGTCTCTACATATAGGATTTGTGATTATGCCAAGTGATTAGGGGAGTTTCTTACCAGTAAAATAATCTTTGGGGTATGATCCCGATGGATATAGAGAATACATTTTCTGATTATTCATATCCTAAGTCATTGTGGGTTGATAGATCCAAATATTTTATTCACCTGAGGAAGGGATATTTTGTTGTTATAGACTAATCCACTCATTTGAAGGATCTTCGGTGCTACACACTAATTAGTTTTGAGTGATGGAATTTCTAGGGCTTGATGAAGTGAGGAAGCTTTCATGTTTAATATCCTATCATAGATAATTATTTTCCAGTATACTACCATATCTAGAATACTGAAGTGGTTTCTCATTACTACGCATAATCTAAGAGAGTATGGAGATGTCGACAGAGAATGCCATACACATAGACCAAAATTTAATTTGTCCAGTGGTAGGAAGTAATAATTTTATCATTCTCATGGTATCATCGTCAATATAGTTATTCCAGATAGTCTTGTGGTATTTTATTAATTAGGTAGGTCTAGACACATGAAGACCATGTTTATTAAGGATGTAGTTTATTGTTAGGGTTGCAGCGATATGGGTCACCTACATCATTTTTTGGAGAAATTTTCTTCTTCTTCCTAGTGAGATAATAACATCACTAAATACACATTATCGAGTGGGGTCAGTAGCTCCATTAATTGTAGGAATATCGAGTACTACCATCATTTCTAGATGAGGATGTGGTCATGGTGGAGGGAGCTATACACTAGACATAAACAATTAGTATAGTATGCCTACTCAATGAATTCAAGAGATTTATTAGTTTTGCGGTTCAGTAAAAACATAATATGTATAAACATTACCCTAAGATTCATGTCCCAGTCCTTCTAGAACATGATATACCATTTAAATAGACTATAAATCAGTGTATTTTTTGTTTTATGTAGGAACTTCACAATCCTTTATAACTACGACAACGGTGGAAATCCTTGATATTTTGATTTATTATTTTTTGTGGGTAATTAATCTTGATTATTGTCTGGGGATCCAATAAGAATGTTTATTCTAGTGAATAGAGTTACCACATGAGACATGAAGCCGTAGTTCAGTATGAGACCTATTCATCCTTCAGAAGATAGTTTTTAGAATTATTCATGTGATGTAATGATTAGTTACCTACCATAAACATGTTGGTTTCTAACCCCCAAGGACACCATTAATATCATTACTGTGTAGTAACTATATTATTAAGGGTGAATGGAGGTGTAGTAGAGATGAGCTACACCCGATCATCATGTTCTAGGAGGAATGAAAATTCATTTTTATATATTTTATATAGAATATCATGGGATGAATCATACATATTTCCATCCTATATTGGATTTTTTTACGAATGTATTCCATGATGTTATATTTGGGTTACGTCTTGATTGAGATGTGAAGTATACTATTCTACTAGATCTTGGAGGATCACTAATAAACATTAATCCATACAAGGTGGCCACTAATGAGTTTTTGGGGATCCAGTGTCCAGCATATGACTTAGAAGCTAAGGGTTTTATATGACCCAATGCACCAAATTTGTGTTCATCCATTCATTTCACCAAGAATGTGGATTGGATCCATAGGTTGTGTGGTGTATATATGATGTTGGACAATCATACTCTGACAGATTAGTATCCTTTACAATGTATAGATGACCTCCTTGTCTTGTTAAAAGATTGAGGTTATTCCCCAAATTTATTTAATGTTAGGATACCACAAGTTACATTAAAAAACATATATACATCATAAAATATTCCATACATGTTATTTCTTGTATGATTATTCAGTCAAACAATTTGGCCTCATGAACATGCATATAATTTTCATAGATGTGATGATTAGTTTCTCCACCCATATTTGGATTCATTTGATGTAGTCTTCATGGAAAACATAATTATATGCTCACATAGTCATAAAAACAATCCTAACTACTTGATATCATTATAAATATACTGTGAGAGAACGATCTGTATTCTAAAATCATTGAATTCCACTTTCAATTGAAAAAGTTACAATCTGAGGTCAAATTATATTAAAATTAGGATTATTCATTTTTCAAGTGATGTTGATAGTTTTAGTTTCATGGAACTAGCCAAAAAAATCTTTGACATTTAGAGTTTCTTAGGGACAGATGAATATTATAGGAACTTAATTTTGGACTTTTCATTCCTAGAAGAAGAAATTATATTCCTGGATAATAGGGAGGTAATTTTATAAGGTGTGAATCCAATGATAAATCCTTTCAAAATATTAAAGGGTGATTGATTTCAACACCAATCATTATTTTTCCAAATCGGGATAAAGACTATATTGTTTACTATGATGTTTCATGCATCAAGCTCATAGATATTTTGATGATGGGAATGTGAGTCATGGAATATCGTTCCTATCATATGGGAACTAAATAGATGAATTATTTAATGTTTGATATTGAGCTAGTATCTATGGTTCATTACATAAATTTTTGGATACTTTAATTTCAGGGTGATCATTTTCTATTTTTTATGAACCAAAGAAGTAATAAATACATATTCATACACCATGAATTAATCCAGAAATATGGTAGGTGTGTAAAATAATGATATCCATTTTAATTATATATTTCATATACATCAATTATGGGAAATTATATTTTTATTTATCTGAGAAACAAGTCTATAATTGAATATTTCATGAGGTTTAATAATGAATGAAACTTGATGGGCCTCTTCTCAATGACGAATATTGAAATTCTGGTGTATCACAAGGATCGAATCATTATATATCTGGTTTCAAAATCAACACTTTTGGATAGATTTAATATGATAAATCATTATGATATCATGGTATTGGTTCTACGTGAGACTATTTTCAGTGTGTACCCACCACCCAGTTCATCCGTTGTTGGGGATTACGTCTTGTGATTTCATGTATGTGTCGAGGTTCATAGAGTAATCAATGATGATTTGATATGAGGGTATCATTCCTCTTCATTTAATGCATATCTCATTTATAAAAATATGTATTGTGACATACACCACCATTATTTATGGTCAAGGATGAAAATAGAGATACCTAGTTTTTTTTTTGGTGTTTCAGAGGTTAGTAGGTGAAGCTGGAACAATAGATGCTAGTAAGGATTTTACTACTGCCACAAATCCCAATGTTGATATGGTTTTACATCAATATGGAATTTTTGATTGGATTACCAAAATCACCTATAGTTAGTAAATTTATATGGGTAATCGTTGATAAGATGATGAAGATCACCCACTTTCAACATATCAGGGAGACCTTCTCAGTGTATCGTCTTGGTTTGATCAATAGTTGAGAGATTATATGCCTCTATGGTGTTCCATGTACACTTATATTAGGTAAGGATACATGGTTTACAACGTAGTTATTGAATGGGGAATAAAATGTACAAGATACTCATGTACTTATGATTTTATCCTATTACCCATAGATCGATGGATAGTATGAGAAAACTATTTAGGTTTAGGATAAATCCTACATGGCTTTTGTATTTTGAAGGTCCCTAGGTTAAATATGTTTTAGTCACCTAATTCTCATACAAAATTAATTTTAAGGATACTATATAAATGGATCCCTATGAGGCCATGTTTGGTAGGTCATCCAATTTTTCCCTTCTGCTGATTAGAGGTATGTGAGGAAAAAATAATTGGACATCATCTAATTTAGGAGACAATAGAGTTGGTGCGTCATATCCCAAGGCATATGGCTATAGTGTAGTCAATGAAAAATTCATAGGTCAATATTCATCAATAACCTCTAGATTTAATCTTTAGAGATCAATTATTCCTTTTTGTTTAACATATGATGGGAAATCAAATAATTTTATATAGGGAAATCATGATCCTTGATTCATCAGAAAATTTGAGGTTCTAGAGAGGGCCCAAATCAGTTTCATATTGAATAATAATATCTTAATGATATATGGTGAATCATGAAATCCTAGTCATTTCATAGTTAAATCATGATTATTTAGATCCATCCCATGTACCTCCACAAGATGAGGTTGAGTTGGAGGTATATACTTATTTTCAGGGGAATCTTATATGTACTATATATCACAGTATGGAGGATCTTCAAGGAAGGTAATCTATTATAGTAAAGGTTCTATGGATGAATCACTTTGTATAGGATGATACTGGTGACTGAGAGGATGATTTAAGAAATAAGTTACTGTAATTGTTCTCATAGTACATTCAACCCCTTCGGAATAGAAACGCAGTGATGGTTTATATTATAAAGGGAATGTTGTAAGATACTATCTATTTCGGAGTATGAGTTTTTTATATTAAAACGGTTTTACCTGTTTAGGTTTTGGTGAGTTTATTTGGACCAAGATAAGGGATCTATCATACACATTTGGGGTTATTGGAGAATGAAACAAATGTTGTAGAGGAGATATAGGAGGAGTCATTCTATAGAAAAACATATAGTTTAAATCTATCTTTTACACCCTAATTTATTTATTTATAGAGTAAAAACATTTCCTAGTATTTTTTGGAATTAAAAGAAACTATGAAAGGGGAATTTATGGAATAACTTAATATTAATTTAAAACTACCTCATGAACCCTTCAAAATAAGGGGATAATTCCTTCTTTACCATCTTCCAATTTATATTACCAAATCCATTTTAAAATCTAATATATTATTTTATCAAATCCCCCATGTTATTGATCCATATTGGAAATCATCCTTGGATTTGATCTCCCTACTCCCATAATTATATGACTCATTTTCCATTCATTATGTTTGATAACTAATGATAACCCAATCAATCACATTTCTTCCATTATTAGACTAAGTCGATGTATTATATGCTAAATCCAGGAAATATAATATTCATTATTTTATGTATATTTTATATTTTTATGATTTATTACTTTATAGAAAACATTATAGGATAATAATGGAAGATGTATCCACTACCCATTTATGGTCAGTGGTTCATTTATATTCTATAAAATTATAGTGAATTATATATTGTGTCATTATGCAGTGTGATGATCTTCCCATGCCTCACTTCATAAAATGAGTCTTTCATATGTCAAATGTATATTCCATAGCCCAAGTGACCTGTGAGGATTGATAGCATCATCAGAGGTTGATAACATTGATTAGTTTCACCCCTTTGGTGTGTTTATAAATTGGATAATGGATTTAATACTTCCTATATAATCAAAAAATCTCTTTAAGTGTGTTCCTTTACCCTTGAATTTGGGATGTTATATTTAGTTGAATAAAATGAAAATTGAAATAAAAAATAGGTAATTGTGAGGTAATATACAAAGGCCTTATTTATGACCCTTATTATTGAATAATATATTATAATGAAATGGCCATACTTAATTAATGTTGTGTTTAAATTGTATAGATAGATGTAGATCCATTACCATTCAATATTCTATGTTATGAATAATACATATGATCTAATTTAGAAAACCATGGATGGGATCATAAAGATCATTGAATTATAATGTTTTATAAAAGGATTTATTGTATAGTGTGGGTGACACATGGATTCCTATATGAAATACTTTTTACAATATCAACTGGTGATTGGAATTATATTATTCCATGAGTGACACAGGGATTCATTATATGGAATTCCAAGGAAGGGATCACAAGGTATTGAATTATAATATTTCACTAGTGGGACATTGAGACCATCCATGTAAATAAAAGGATGGGACTAGAGGGATATTTCATTATATCAGGGCATAGGTGAATCATGGGTTCCCATTAGAAATCCCATGGATGGTTATATAGGGTAACAGGACCCTTTTTTTCTTAAATTACTATAAAATTATTTTAAATAAATTCAACATAAAATAATTTCATGACTAGGATCCAATTATGTAGTTTCTTTGAAAAATTATGATCGTACCAAACATTTAAAAAATTAAACATAAATATTTATTTAATTCCTTCATCTATAGCTTCGTATTGGCCCCTGTGTTCTATATAATAAGAGTAATCACCTAAAGATATACATCAATGTATGGGGTGAGTTAAAAGCCCAGTATGAGGATATATATATATATAGCATAAATCCATAAAACATGTTATGTTTATAATCTTCATCATAACCTCATTATCACAATCAAGAGATTTATTATTAGATAATGGTATGGAATGTGGAAATACATAAAAAAGAAGCATCATGTCATAGTGTTGAACTACCAGACATAGTTGTGAAAAAAGATAGAATCATTTAAAAACATAATTCAATTTTTATCATGAGATATGTCATATTACCCAATGCATTGGAGCTCTATATAATTCCAAGTGCACCTATCACGTAATAACATTAAAATTATCAAGCATTCCACATTTAATATATATCAACCTTGGATATAAAATAACACATGGAAAAGAATTTGTTTAATTTCATAAAGCATACATTCAGGAATGAAAATTGTGAAAGAAAGACTGAATTAAAATTTTTATATAGGATTCATCAATCTTGAGTGAAGGGAAACAATCTCATGAGAAGTAAAAGGAGTTTTTTTTAAGAGGGTTCATTTTTGAAGAAATTATTCTTGTCATAAACTCAAGAATAATAAATGTATATCCCATAAAATATATCATAATGATGAGGGAATTTTATTTATGGTACATTAAAGGAATATTAATACTGAGAGGGGGTGAAATAAGGGAAACCCAAAAAAGAGAGTTAGGTTCGAGAATTCCCCTAACCATATGTCTGAATGATTTAATCCTCATAATATCATGTATAATAAAATTATATTAAATAATTAAACAATCTATAACCATGTATAAATTTATTTTATTCATTATGGTTCCATTTAGTTCATTTATGGGATTTTCTATGAGTTCTTGATTTTAAATTTATTATTCGAGGGGGTTCATTTTCTTAGTTTTCATGATTTGTTAACTTATATACATGATTTGATATTCTTAAACCTATCATGTAATCTATAAGATATTAAAATAATTTAAATAAATAACCAAAATCACTATTAATAATCAATAGAATCTTATATACTTCCAATATATAATTCAACCATTAGTCCTCATAATTAAATACCATAGAATTCTATTTACAATAATCTTATAGGGTTAAAAATGTCGTGGACATATTCTGAAATAACATTACTCACAAACCCCAAAAAAATTTCAATCTCATGGTATTTTATATAATAACATCTATATTACCCAAATTAACATATTCTTCACCCATTAAATTTTTAACTAATAAAAGGAAAACTCTTTCTAATTAGAAATTCATGTAGGCCCATAGTTGGAGATACACCCCTATCACCCTTCCGATTTGGGTTCAAACCTCCCTAACATGCCAGATTAAATGGGATATTATATTGTCTATGTGATATTATTTTCTAAATAATTATAATTCATTTAGTATTCATAATTATATGATAAATTCCAAAAAATAACCCTTATATGTTCAATGTTAATAAATTTTTTACCCTTAATGGTTATCTTGTACTTTTCATTTTTCATCCCAAAAAGTAATAAGCAAAAATTACACCTAACAAAAAAATTTCTACACCTATATCATTATTCACCATAATATTTCATAACATAGAGCCTCAATATTTATTTCTAAGGCATCGATCTTATGGAATGTTTTAAAAATATAATATAATGATTTAATCAGTAACTATTATGATTAACACACATAAAAACATCATAGTTATAATTATTTCATAAACTATCCTCTGATGCCAATAAGGTCCTAACTATAAAAATACATATTATATTAATTTTAAAACATTAAATAACTTTATTTTCAGAAATATATTTTTTGTTTTTATTAATTTAGAATTATAAAAAAAATCTTACATTATAAAACCATCCATTATAAGTGTTCAATTATATTAATTATCCATTTTATTCAATAATGGAAAACACTTAAAAATGTTTTATATTCTTGAAATGTCAACACAATAATGATCTTAACATCTTCATTTTTAGTAAGAAGACATAAAATACTATGGAAAATAAATTTGAAACACTAGATGAGCACTAAAATACCAATAAGGGGCCTACAAATAAATAAATAAACTATTAGTCAATTAATACATAAAAAATACCTTTTAAAAAAATGTTCTCTCTGAATAAACATCTTTCGTACACAATAAATCAATTGTTTCTCAAAAAATTGATCCCATAAAAAATTTATTAAAAATATTTAAGTAAAAATGATATTAATAAATTATTCTTTCGAAAACATCTTAATATATTGAAAAAAAATCATAACGGTATAATTTTCACCCTTAAAGAAGTATCATTGAATTTCCACTGAACCTAAACACATTAACTTACATTGTAAAAACACGATATTTATATTAAAACATAGAATACATAATAAACCATATAGTTAATTAGGTGAATTGCAATCATATCATACCTAACTATTATATAACACTAACAAGTATTATTTTTTATAACCCTCATAGCTACCATAATGTATCCCTCGCTATTATAGCAATATTTAACTATTTCAGTTTTAGTTGGAATAACCATCACTGTATATCTAAATAAATGCTTATGAGATACCTAATCAGTTAACTCTATCTCTTTTCTGAATGAATTGGTGGGTTATCAAAGACCCTCTCATATTTGTTTCATAAAAGCAACCCTTCATCATAAAAAACTCTCATGATCAATAACATAATCATAAAACATGAATTATTTCATCATAAAAATTTTCCTTGAGAAAAATAATTTATTTTAAAAAAATTTATTTCACATTAACTAGAAATATTTTCATTTAAAATAGACATGTAACATTGTAATGAAAGACTAAAAATATTTAGGCATCATTAAATAGGGAAAATCCATTCTTGACGAATAATTTAAAAACCATTCCTTTTAACATTTTTATAACGAAACATTAAAAAGGGATTTTTAAAAGAAATCCTCTTATACAATATCCTAAAAGTTTCATTTTTTGAAAAGAGACTAAGAGGATGTATAAAATCATCTATTTAAAACATTAATGTACGATATAATTGAATTCATAAAAATAATTTAAAAAATATTTATATTAAATAGATATATTTAGAAATTAAATCATTAATACATTTATAGTAATGTTTCATAATTATAGAGTCCCTTACCATGAGTCTCACTCATCATGTACACTATTAGTATTTTCAGTAATAAACATATTTTAATTTATAAATTATTTTGAAAAAATTTTAATTTTTTAATTTCTTTTATATCATTCATTTATATTTTATATAAAATTACTTAATCAATTAATTTGACAACAATTGTTTTGACATTATTTGGCACCTATATCTAGAATGGATTATGTATGTTGACTATGGTCAAATAGGTTATCATTACATCATAAACAATATAATATTAATGAAATTATTAAAAAAAATTATACATAAACTATAATGTTTTAATAATCTTTTAAATATGGTTATGAAAAATGAATTATGTTTCATTCTTGGATATGGTAGGCCATATGTATGCATAGGTAACATTTCCATTTTTCAATAATCATTTTGGAATGAAAGTAAATATAATTTTCTCATAACAAAATGAAAATAATATCATAAATATGATATTAAATATTTAAATATATATCATTCATGTGATGTGATGATGAAAACAAATCACATTACTTTATAGTTGTGGAAGATTACATGTACGCACGAACGACGTTATCATTTTTACTTTCATTGAACTATAAGAATGAAAATGATATATTAACTTTGAATAATGACATATATTTCATTAGTATCATATGAAAACATTAATCTCATATTTATAACCAGTCTTGAGAGATGGTGATGGAAAACAAATTACATTTATTTGTGAGGTAGTAGTATATTGTACACATAAATGATGAATTATTTTCCTATTTGATGGAATTAATTATTGATATGGGTCATTACAATAATATAGTAAATTATTAATATAATTATTATACATTATTAATTATTAAAAAAAATTGAATATTATTTTAAGGATTTTTATGAAGAAAAAATACTAAAACAAGATGATAAAATTTTACATCTTCTTTGAAAAACGTCATTTGATTAATACTTTAAAACCACAAGTGATGGTAATATGAAAAAACATATGAAATAATAATTATTATACGGATTTTAGGAAGGTATTTAATAAATTTTTGGAAAATTAAAATTTGTTATAATGTGTGCATAAATGATACGAATATATTTACAATTATAGGATAGGGGAGGGACACTATTTGAAAGATTCAAAATAAAAAATTAATAAAAAAAGTAATTTAAAATTGATCCAATGTGTGTTTTTTAGAATATTATATTATTAGGGATCTAAATAATCTCATATATTAATTTTTAGAAATGTCTAGGTCACATTCATAGCCATATCATTTAGTTTTAACCGTTGTTTAACCATTTTAACTTTAATTGTAAAAACATTTATTATTACTATTTGAGTTTCAACATTGTTACTATAAAAATCCAAATGACACTTATGTGAATCATGGATGATATTTTTGACATTTTACTAATAATTTTTAAATATTAACAATTTTTATAATTTCTAAATCAATTAAGAAAAAAATTCTATTTTAAAATCCAACCATGGAAATTTTTACACAAGTCATATTATTAACATTTGAAAATATCTATACAAAAATATAACACGAAACAAAATCTGATAAAAAACTAAAAAATGAGAAATAAGTCTATAAAATTTATGGAATACCTTAATTATATCATTTTATTTACATTTCATATTTTTAATATAATTTCATTGAATTTTTTATTGATTAAATGATCAATGTATCAGTGTTGTGAATGAATTTAAAGTAATTATTTATGAAAAAAAATTAAAACCATTATGATTATTAAGATAAATATATAATAATAATAAAAAATATTTATATTTATTCATATCTTTTTATGATACCATATTAAAAATATTATAATTATTAAATAGTAGTGTGTGACATGTCTTACATTCCATTAATTTTTCAATAAAGGTCTTAATATAATCTCAGTGGACGTAAATGGCCATTTAAATAATAAATAAATGATTATTGATGAATATTAATCATTAAATTCAATATTGGAATGTTTTAGGGTAATTTAATAGTAATTATCATTTAATTTTTACCTTTTATTAGATGTTTTACGCTTTACCGTGGTAACAAAAATTACTATGGTTACTATTTTTATTATTCTAAAAAAATGTGATCTTTATTCTAAGTTATACCCACTTATTTATAATTTTATATAAAATTCTAGAAATTCAGAATAAATAACTTCAATCATTTGATATAAAATTACGACAACAAAACAAAAAGAATACTTTTTTTTGAAAAAGAAAATGCATTTAAATATAGATTATTTTTATAATAATTTCATGTATATAATCAATTAAAAAATAAAATATTGGATTATTTTCATTATTATAGAATAAATACAAACTTTTAACAAATAAATAATATTATATACATTTTCAAATAATTCCATTAAAAAATCAATAAAAATATATATTTTAAACTATTCAATGAAAAATAAAACATTTTAGACAATTCTAAAAATTTCACGATAAAATAATTTTGATACTATGATTTGAAAAAATTAATTTAATTAATATAATAAAATATATATAATTTCATGAAATTTAATATATTAATCTCTCAGAAAATCAATAAAAATCATTCAAAAATAAAGTGTATTTGATGTATAAAAAGTCTTCAATAAAATTATGTTCCTAATTTTATAATCAATAATTAATATTTATTATTGAGTTAAAACATTTTATATTCCATAATTAAGTTAATAATATTCACTGCCACAAATTTAATTTCTATATTATAATAGTCAAATAATAATAGTATTTAGTTCTTCATATATGCTTGGTGTTTCTAATATTATACACTACCTAACATAGTCTATCCTTATATAAACATAGGGATGTCACACGTCTTGATAGTAATTTAATTGGCCCATTTTGAATTATTTATCATTAGATTACATGAAATGTGCAATTAATATACAAAACTTTTATATTAATAAAAATATAAATAATTAAATACTCTATTTATTCCACAAAACATTTAAAAAACAATTATTCTTGTTGAAATACCCTATTAAATTCATGTATAATAGACGCAGTCTATGTTGATTGGTTTTAAATAAAATCAATTAACTTCTCTCTCCATGCAATAAATCATATGACTATTTAAAACCATGTACCTTACCTGATTTGGAAGAGAATATATGGAATCTACTCTGGTTGATCAGTTTGAAATACTTTTTATCTAATCACCAATAGTCCCCCAAGGAAATGACATAGAATCTATATGGATAAATAATGAGTTTCATAGAGTGTACGCTAGCTGCATGACTTGTAATCACAAACACACCCTTTTCCACAATTGATATAAATGACATGACATGTGTAATAAATACATGATGCATATGTTGAACACATCACGAATATATTGTTATGTGGTTACATAGTGTGTATAGTAATTACATTCCATGGTTTCATATAATACATGTTCCACCCTATATGTATATTTGAGGTGTCTTAATAACCTATTGTACATCTGTCTCACTTGAAATTTCATAATAGGAAAAACAAAAACATGTGCCCTTAACAATACTGCAAGGTGCTTAATTTTAGTTACATTTCGTATAATAATGTGATCAAACGAGGATCTCTGACACCACTAAATTGTATCTCTAATAATTATTCACCTATTATTAGCATGTTATTAGTCATATTACAGTGAATATCCTTATTATAACTTCTTAATGGATAATTGTGAAGAATATAATTGAAAATATAAAATTAAAACATTGAAAAATGAAAAAAAAAATATAAATTATAAATTGGAACGTGTTCTCTATGATACCACTAGAATGTTGTGAGAATAGCGAGAGAAATGGTCAAGGCCATACAAAATGATGGATTTCTTCTAACCAACTGGTAATCCTATAAAAATAATATTCTAAATTTATAATGAATATAAAAGATTAAAATAGAAAATAATCCACTAAAACAATTTAGACGACGTTTTCCATATTAAATTTTGAATAAATATAATCAATAAGAAATAACCATAGTCATGATGAATTTTTTAAATGAAATTATTGATCATATAAACCATGTTTATGTTTTATTTTCATTGAGTGATAAGTATCTAAATAAATTTCCTTATATACATTACAAAATTTATGCTACTTTATATTGGAAAGTCGCATCTCGGAATTTGTGTGCTACTGTAGAGGTTCCAACTTTACCGACATAATATTTTAATATATATCATCCTTAATTAATTTGAAGTGTTAGATATATGATTATTAATTTAACAAAAAAATTATTTGAAAATTTATTTATTAAAATATATAATTTTATACATTTATAGACATTTAAATTAAATTGTTAAAATAAATGAATTTTTAAAAAGGTTTATATTCACTTAATGAAATGGAATTAATTATAGAGAAAATGTTTTGGACTATTTATGGGAGTTACAAAATAATTTTAATGTAATAATATATAGGTATTAGATCAATAAACATAATTTATGATATTATTTCTATAATAAAAGATATATTTATTTAAATTAGTGAAGTGTTTATATAATGACAAGGAATACTAGTCTAGAAATTATTTGTCAATGGGAAATTTTTTGTAATGAAATTATTTTATTATATATTTTTTATATAAAATAAATAGGTATTATTTAAATTGTTCGAAATTTAGATTAAGGTATTGTTTGGAGAATTATAAAAAAAATTATAATTCCTAAAGTGATTATTAATTTTTTTTAAAGAAGATAAAATAATTTTATGAAAAAATGATATTTTTTAGAAATCATTGTTTTTTAGTAAATAATATAAACTAAAATTTATTTTGATGTTGTTACTATGAATGAAAATAAAATCATTATTATTCTA
The DNA here is from genome assembly GCA_963277665.1 of Viscum album. Lineage (NCBI taxonomy): Eukaryota > Viridiplantae > Streptophyta > Magnoliopsida > Santalales > Viscaceae > Viscum > Viscum album. The sequence continues at coordinate 1,391,162,783 of OY728160.1, forward strand.
TAAGATACATTTTTTTTAAAATCACTTTTACTCTCTTTGTTTGTGACTATTTGAATGAATTTTATCAAATAAATAAATTAAATATAATAATATTGATTTCGTATATTGAATATTTATATTATTAATATGTTATATTTTATTTTCATCCATAATGAATAGTTACTATGTAAAATATCATGTCATCCTAATATTGTTTACATTGGGTTAAAAATTTGTTAAATTGAGGAATATGGATTCTAATGTCACAGAAACATATTATTTTTTTGAAGTTATAAGAGTATTTTTACCTACACTCACCGTATATTCAAAATTTGGATTAATTTTTTCCAATTTCATTTATATGTGACTTTATATTATTTTAAAGGTAAGGGCACTTACAAGGGTGAAACTTCCCTCATATTTAAAAGGGAAACACGTGTATTCACTTCTTCACGCACATGGAGGAAATTAACTCAATAAATATATTTCAAAATCACCATCTAAATATAAACCCCTCATTATATAGGTTATTTTATAAACAATATTCCAACCTAATAAGAGTTCTGGTGTGATCCAATTATGGATACAAGAGGAAATGGTAATTTCCTAAACTCAGTTCACTCATGATTCATTCTTCTTCCACATCCTCCCAATATATTGTATACATCATAATATCAAAATATCATAATCTTAAATATAGTTAATAGTAATTATATTTATATAAGATCTAATTTATACTTCACATTTTTGCAATGGAATGAAAAAAGTGTCACTCATACATACGTGCAGACCACTGCCTCTATGAAGTAATGAAATTCATTTTAAATTATTGATGTAAATGGATGGTTCTAAATTTTTATATAATTAATAAATATTATAAATATTAAATTCTAAAAAAATATTATGTTTATTAAAATGTGACCGAGGATGAATGATCGAAATCATTGAATTGATGAATAGAAGAAAAATATAACCATTGACGACATAATAATTATTTTAATAAATAATTGTAAACAAAATTTTAATTTAAAATTATCAATAAGTGATATACAAATTAATAAATATAAATATAGATATAGAATATATTTATAATAAGTAAATGTTAATTATATAGGAGGGTATAATTCCTATTAATAATGAGATGTCTTGGGGTAAGATTTTATGTCATAATCTCACATTTTTATTAAGAGAGTTTATGATTTATTTAATATATTGTGAAATTTTATAGTATTCTAATCCAATATAACATTTTATTTCTTATCCTAATGTTTTTATAATTTTTTCATAAATTATATCAATTTACCTTATTTGTTATATGAAATTGAGAAATGAATTATTTTATGAAAGAGGCCTTTATTTTTTCTTTTCTGGATGGGAATATTTTTATAAAATATAAAAGATCATCAATATTTATTTATATAAGATATTATATAATTAATAATGATTTATAGAGGTATTATTATATTATATTTGACCATATTTTCCTACATTTTAAATGAATCTTCATTACATTTTCCAAATTGGTTGTTTTTTTATTTCATTACAAAAGTGTGAATTAGATATTATTTAAATTGATAATAAATAAATAGATTTTACCTCCATCATATCATTTCATTCTCATGATGCATCCCTTAATATTTATTTGTGTTTTACAAATTAAATTTTATTTGATTTTTCTAATAATTTTTAGCATCAAAAGTTAAAGAAAGAACATAATATATCTAATTGTTTTTTCAATAATCTTTCTAATAATTTTAAAGAATTATTTTTCATTTATTTTAAAAAAAATTAAATTATTATTATTATTAACTAGTTATACAATCCTATCATACCATAGTATTAATTTCTATGGAAGTATTATGATGATAATGTTTTATATATTTTTTATAATGATCCTTTTTCCTCACAGGATAAATATGCTATGTTGGAATAAAGAATGCTCATATGTTCTTATTGAATAAATATATACAATATATCATTATTTTTTTGGTGAGATCCATGATAGACCTCTAATAAAATGGGTAATTATTTACATATAATAATCTAAAATGGTACAAATCAATTTATCCAAAACCCATGGGGGTACATGGTTGAGTATCCTTTACCAAGAGGGAACACTAATTGGTATCCCAAGCCCAAAAGAGTACACAGTTCATAAAACCACTACCATGAAAATTAAAAGACGGTTATATGAATCCTAAAATGAAAAAAATATCTATATGGTAAGCCTTGAAATGAGATTTCTATAGTAATGGTTATTCATGAAACTTATATCTTATGCTTATGATATTCAATAATAGAACATTATTGATTTTTAATGATATAATTATCTTATGTCTCATAACATTTGTTATGAAAAAATCATAATCTGTGACTAATGTTGTGTGATCTATGAAACCTTTTATATGTTTAGGTGTGTTTTATTCATGTTTTCATGTACTTTTTATTAACATATGGCCATTAATGATCAATGAGGGATATCTATCATTTTCACACAAAAAATTACTTTGAGATCACCCTTTCTTATGTATCAATGTTTTTTGTTTATGAAGAAATTATTAATCTAAAAATTTCCAAAATGTATAGAATGTGAGAATAATATTTTAGGGTTTGTTGGACATATTTCATGAAATAGGTTGATTATGTATCTTGGATCCAAATACACTAAAACTCTATGGTTTCTGAGCATCTATTATTTAAATATTTATATAAAATTCATCAAAAATGATTTTGTTTAAATTTTAGTGATGAAACAGTTTCCTCATTTGGTATCAGATCATGGTTTAGTTATTTTTTTTTTTGATTATTACATCGAGAATTAAAGTATAAAACCTATAAAAAACATTTTAGAAAATAATGGTTTATAGGATCAAACTCAAAGGTTTTAATAAAAAACAATTAGGATCCATGAAAGTCTTATTCCTATAAATTTATTAGAAAATTGAAATAGGGTCCAAATAACGGTGTTTATAAAGATGAGAATCAAAAACACAACACATATCCAGATCAAAAATATTTAAGAAAAATTCCATTGTAAAAAAGGACAATCTCAAAGAATCTTCTATTAGTACTCTCTTTAATGGAGAATTAGAAACATGGTTGTCCTTCCTATAAACATGGGTGACATCATGATGATGACATTCAAGAATACAGTGGCATGAAATCAATGATGGAAGCATTATGTAGGGAAAATTATCAAATATCATTATTATAATGTGCACCACTAAAGTAGGGAGAGATTCAATGTAGATATGTCTCTATTCATTATGGATATGATTGTTGATATCTTACCTCATCACCCATAATCCAAAAAATTAATTGTGTATCCAACACTAATATAATTAGTGAATCCTCCCATAATGAGGCTCCCATGGTTTCAAATGAACTTAAATGGTCTTATATTGATATTAATGTTTCATTACACATGACAAATTAATAATGAATTTCATTATCATGTGATTTCCCACTTTGAATATTGTTTCTTGAAGCAGACACTATTATTTTTTTAGTTATTTATGTCAAGTAAGAGGAAATTGGTTATCAATGAATATGACATCTGATTCAATGATTATCCTCGTGAGAAGTGAAATTTATTGTGAGATGCGATGGAAAACCATGTGTCCATGATCACACTACATTTTCAATATATGAATATTGACATGAATAATGTTAAAAAAATATCCACAGGATGGAACATCTCAACATTGAGTCTTAATGAAAGAAAATAAGTCTTTATTTAGTGGGTAAATTGATCCACTTATCATGTGGAAATAGATCAACTATCTGTAAAATATATTTCTTGTTATTTAGTATACAAATCATAAGACTTTTATCATTATTATCTATCATTTTGAGGGTGAATTTGACCAGTGAAGGAATAAAATAATGAATATGAGAAGAGAGTTAAAATTTAATCAATGATATGGAAATAAATTTATAAGTTATTTTTCAATAAATACATTCCATAAAATCATTATAATAAAATGGTGATGGGATACCTACAACTAGTGTAGAAATATAATTAATCTACTAGTACCTATGAGAATAATTTCCTCCCACATGGAATGAAAAAAAATTTGTTTTGTCATTGACTTCGAAAAAACAGAGATTATTTCATTAATTGTATATAACCAAGTCTCTTAAAGAAACTTGATTTTAGAGAAATTGATTTTTTTTTAATAATCCTACCAATGTTCTCTGAAAGATGAAATAAATAATGGAAACACCCATTGTTCTTAGGGTTTTTTGATAAGAAGATAGAAATTAATTTATTAAAGATATTAAAATAACTAAATATGTGGTGGATATAATAGTAATTTTACTTTGTATTGAAATTATTAGAATAAGAATAGTGGAGATTATCTCCAACTGATCTTTAAATTCATTAAGTATCGAATAGATAGTCAGTTTGCAGAAAATACCAATGAGATATGTGTGAAAACAATTCTATACCGAATACAACACCAACATTATAATGAATAAATTGTACGTATTATTAGCCCTTTTCCATATATGGAAAAAAGGATAATTATGAAAACCAATGTGAGAAACCTTCTCATCAAATAGAAAAGTGGGAGGCATGTATGATCACAATCATAGATGTGGGAATGAATAATGAAATGCTAAAATGTGTACATATCATTCATAGTATGAGTGAAAATTCTTTTTTGTATTCACATTCTACCGAATATTTTATATATGAATAATTTAATAAAATTATTACATTACAACATCACTGGTTGGATATTTAGAAGCCTATAAAAATAATTAAATGTATGTTTATTTCTTCTCATGACTATCACTCAACTATGAGATTTTATTTCTGGAATGTGAATCATACAAATATTATTATTCTCCCTATGGTTTTTTTTTTATTTTAGTAATTGGTAGTATATTTTGTATAGATACCAAATATATTTTCAACTAATCGAAGTCACATTATATATTTAGAATCCATCAATATATTTTATTCACTATGAGTATGAAAATGAAACTCCAATAAAATTTACTAAAATTATATAGGTTTTTTTCCAATTCATAGAAGGTATTTATTTGAAATGTTTGGTTAGGAAAATAACATTTAAGATATTCCTATTGTATGGGAATATAAAAATGTATTTCCTAGAGTTTCATAGTGTTCCCTTGAATAAAAAAGATGATTCTTTCAAATAACTCGTGCATATTACTATATATATTTCAATGCATCCAAATATAATATCCCCAATGGAGTTATAATAAATAAAGAAGAAAATCAATGAGAATATATAAAAGTGGATCATATAAATTAGTGTATCACCAAGGGGTGAAAATTTTGTTTTTGTTAGGAAGAAATATGGGCTATAGTATCGTTAAATTAATTATCATGAACATAACTAGATTACTAGTAATGGTTTATTCTACCAAATACAGGTGACTTAATAGATGAACTAAACAATGCTCAATAATTATTCTGTATATATCAATAATTTGTATATGGTCTATTTAGAGTCAAAAGTATGATATACCCATGATAGCCTTCTAAAAAAGTTATAATAAAAATTTATTTATAGTGATTCAATAGGAAATTACTAAGTTGCCTCATCTATTTATAGATAAAATTAATTGTGACTTCATCGATTTCCATGATTAGTTTAAATAGACTTTATAGATTGATATTAATAAATATTTTTAGAGAAATAAAGATTATCATGATTATTTGACGATTCTAATGATGAACTTGATTAAAGGGAAGTGTTATGATAAATTTATAATATATAAATTACACTGATATATTGTATAATCAATAGAACATATAATTTTAGTGTATTGTATATATGTGGATCCATAAGATAGAGAGGTTATTGATAAATGGTCTAGGTCAACCACTATCAATGATATCCATAGTTTTAAAAGAATGAATGGAAACTATCTATATTTGAAGAACCAATTTTCATGGATAAAAAATCCACTAATGAATTTAAAATGGAAAGTTGAATAGTTCCTTGGGATGAAAGAATCTGGTGAAACATTTTTGGGGTTCAAGAGAAGGTTGTTCAATGAACCTATTCATACAGAACCCTACCATGAATAAGGGATTATATATTGAATATAAAATAAGTGAATGGGGTTTTTTATAACATTTAATTATATTATATTATTATATAAATCATTATATGTGTAGGTTTGTGAAAATAATTATCGAACACTTGATTTGGAGTCCATATTTGTATTTTCTGCATTGAAAATATGGATGAATTATTATTATAGTGAATGATGTAATAAATATATATTTTTTATCCTAAAATAATGATATATTAATATATATTCACCCATAAGGACCTAAATATTCATCAATGGATAAGGATTAAGTTGATTAATGATTGTTGCTAGTCAAAATATTACCACATATGGAAGGAAAAAATCCATGTAGTTGATCATAGTTAGATGAATCCTACTAAATTATACATAATTACAATAAAAAATATTTAATAACTATTTAATTGTACAGGATGAATCATAAAATCATCAAGTAATGGGATAAATTAAATATTACCCAAACAAGTGTCCAACCATCTATTCGTTGGGAAATTAAGGACTCTTATATGGAATTAGTGGAGCTATAAATGATTCTTGATTCAAGTACTTGTCCCTTTGTAACTACAATTGAAGATGGATTTATTGGATGAACCACATTTCTCACCATTATCTTTCCATCATAGATGTATGAAGATGTAATGAGACCTAAAATAATGTTTCTGTTCAGGTAAATATTAAAAGGGATATTAAAAAATATGTACCTTCTCTCCCTATATGATATAATTTTATGGAAAAACATCCAATGTATAAGGGGATGATGAATCAATTACATATACCAATATGTAAATAGAAATACCTAACTATTAATTTCATCATATAGGACTCCACATAAAATCTAAATTCCAAAATTATATTTGGTTTCGAGTAAATATCCTATTGATCCCTTCAAATTTCATTACATTCATTGATAATTAATTTATTTATTTACTATATAGAATAAACATTCTTCTTGTGGTATGAATGTATAGAGTAACATTGTCAATTGTATCTCATCAAGAACCATAGTTTAGTCCTCATAAAAAATTGAGTATGATGGTTACCTATAGCATTTTATATCATCATGGGAGAGATGATCAATCTGCGAGGACCCATAAATTTTTAAATGATGTACTAATATATATCTTTGTAAATTTCAAAGGTGGTTGGGATCAAATCCATCATGTAGTAAATTTTTCATACAAGAATATATTTATATTGAGTATTAATATCACTAATTATGATAATCTATATGGAAATAATTGAAAATATATATCATGTTGGGATTATGGTTGATAACTAAAGCTATTGGGACCAAAAATATATGAGGAAAATACAGATGGGGTTATATTCATACAACAGAGCATTAAAATGTATTAGATTATGTATAAAAGATATCATGGAAAATAATGGAGATATATAGATTATGAAGTTGGATAAATGGGATTCCTATGAATATATCTCAGAATAATTTAATGATATTTTTGAATTAATGTTAATCTTATCCTTGAATATATCAATCCTTAGAAGATTCTGGGTCCTATGATAATGATTAATTAGTAGTTCGAAATTCCTTGGAAACTCTCCCAATTTCTGAACGTGTTCAACGTATTGATTTTGACAGATTACATACCATATCTCAAATAGGTAATAATATCATAGGATTTATACATAGAGAATGATATTTCCATTGAGGTTGAATTGGTATAGATTTTGGAAGAAAGAGACATAATGTTGTAGGACAAGCTGACTCACCTGGTCAATGTTATGTGGTGAAACAAAATATTTTAAGAACCAATGTGAGATTCCAAGGATATAATAATCCATACTTATCCCCAAATATCTCATTAAAATAACATAATTGCAGGTAACTGATTATTTTAAGAGGGTAAAATTTAACACACTATGGTATTAGAATATATTCTATTTAATAATCCTGATGTGTTTAAGAACCTGTGATTATTGAAATACCAATCATCTTTAAAGAATGAATTATTAAAATATAAATAGAAATATAATATTAGATAGATAATTTATATTTATAAAAATTTACATTATTTAATAGGGAAAACTCACTTAATGAAATACTAACAATTTTTGAGATATTGTTGAAAATTGTTTTGTTGAATTTTGAATTTTTGATAAATTTAATACTTATTATGAATGATTTCAATAAATATTTGTGATAAAATTTACTTAATAATAAAAAAATAAATTATGGATGTCTATGAAATGGTTATGTAATGATATGGAAAACAACTATGATAAATAATGGATAAATGAAAATGTATTTCATTCAAGATTTTTATTGTATTTATTTAAATGTATATGAAACATATTTAGAATATTAGGAAGATATAAGAAAAATTATACATGTATAAAATTCAGTGACCATTTATATATTGATTATATATTAGCACATAAGGATGATGAATTGTTTTATTTTGTGATGAGATATTTTCCCAAATTTTTTTTAAATGTAATTTGTTTAAATAAATTAAATTAATCACTAATAATAAACTATTTTGATTTAATGTTCTTATAATATATTAAATAAAATATTTCAACACTTATCTAAGGTTTTTTACATTTAAATTAATGAAAATAAAATAATTTTTATGCTTAATGATACATTTAAAAAATGATTTTTATGAATTTTTGTCACCAATTTTATAATTAATTTAGCACATTTCAAAATTGAACATGATAAATTGTATTATATAATTGGAATTAGAATAATTTTATTTAGAAATACGGCCCATTTTTTCAAAATTAATATTTAACATGGTAATATGTATGTCATTTGGACAATGTTCAAAATTTGATAAGTTATGGTATGATTCCGTTAATATAAAATAAAACAAAAATTTATTACATTTTTTTATTTTTTTTAGACATTATGTTACTATAAATTAAAAAAAATTCAAAAAAATTCAATTTCATATGATTTTTTACATTATTTGAATTTTTAGTGTATAACAAAAGGTTCCTCACCCTTCAGTTATAAAAGGGAACCTCCTCTGTTTATCTATTCGCATATAATGGGAACCTAATAACCAACAATATGTAACCAAATAAATTTAAATTTCTCTAAAAAATATCCTATAGTATTTTTTATCCCTAAAATACTAATCAAGGTAGGAATAAGGATCATTCCAATAGAGGATACCTGATATAGATGTGATTATCTTAACCAAGTTCATTTATGTTTATTTCTTCTTCTAAACCCTATAAATATATTACATGCATACTAATGTTATAAAATGAGTATAAATAATATAATTAGATGTTATTATTTTTATCTAATGATTATTATCTCATTATCATCCTTTCAATGGAAGGAGAATATGTCACTCGGGTGTTGGTGTAGACTATAGTCTCCAAGAATTGACATAATTAATTTTTCATCACATCAATATGAAAATGGCTCAATAGTGTATATATTTAATAAATTTGATAATTGTTTAATTATTAATATTATTTATATTATTTTATCATTAATAAGGTGTAAGGACTAGAGGCACCAAAATGACACATATGTCAAAATCTAAAAAGTTTACACATGTATATTGTTTTTTTTTTAATAATTGTTAAAAAAAAGTAAATTAGAACATATAAGTGAATTATATATAGTAAGAAAATTATTGATATGAATCATTTATATATTAATAATAAGTTTAAATTTATTATACTGGAGTTTATATTTCATATGATTTTAGTTAGGGATTGAAGTAAGGATTTATATTACGACGTCAATTTTTATAAGGACTGTTTAATTTTCAAATTCCAGTATAGGAATTTGAATTTAATTTATCTCATAAACCCATATATTATATTATAATATCATTATTTATTTATTTATACATTATTCCATCCATTTTCTATAAATATGGATATTTTATATTCCAAAAAAAATTAAAAATATTATGTTACATATTCTTTGTTTAATAAAAATATGATTATTCATTGTCAATGTTGTTAAAAATTGTTTTACGGAAGATATTATATTAATTAAATTGATTTATTAGTGTAATTTTCAATAATAATTTACACTAAACAAAAAAAATTAACATAATAATGTAATAGTTTCCAAAATAAGTTATGTATTATATTCTTTAGAAAACTGTGAAAAGAATGATTTTTGAATAATTACTCTATGAACAAAAAATCTCACCAACATGTCCATTCTTAATAATGAAGAATTCTTTATGAGTTTAAATGGTTTTATAAACAAAATTAAATCAACAATTATCTAGGATAATTTATTTATATTTTATAAAAAATAATATTAATTTCAATTTTCGAAAGCTTCCATATAATACATTTATAAAATTAATTTTCATCTATATTAATATACATTTGTGGTAATTTTGATTCAATGGGGATATGACCATATGAATCCTAAAGTAATTTCCAATGGATAGTTTTTGACGATGATATATTATTTATGTTTAATGAAACACATTTCTTTCCCATATTTAAAATATGTTATGATAAAATGATGAATGTTCTAGTATATTTTTTAAATATATATGCAAAGTTATCATAATACTATGGGTTGGTTTGTTATTCATTGGGTAATTTTTATTTATTTATTGATCAAAGTGTACATTGTTTTTTACCATAGACAAAGAGATAGTGGTAGTCATCCAAGGCCCTTGTGGTAACAGAAGTAGTTATATTAATCTCAAGAGGGAACCTGAGTTGTGAGCCCAATCCCATGTCGGTAGACAGGTTTTCAAATAAATCCAAATATGTGTTGAATTCCTTTGTGATTATCCTTAACATATGTTTTATATTTTCATATGTATTCCAAAAGGTTATTTCATATGACTATGATATTATATCAAGGCTTATGAGTGATTTTGATGAGTCCACACACTTCTTAATGTTGAATTTGATTATGAAGAAGAATTACTTCATGAATCCAAGTTTATGATTTATAACATGTAGGTAATGATATTGAATGTTATGATAATTTTCTCATACAATTAATATTGTTTTATTCCGACATATTATCATCTATTTATAGCACACATTTTTTCAATTAACAATTATATAAGTCCACCTTCTAACATGATTTTATTTACCTATGAAATGAATAATGTTTTTTTGTAGGATGTTTTTAAGAATAATATTATGTGTTATTAAAATTATGGGATATTTTTAAGATCATTCATAAAATGATTTTATTATGTGACTAGTCTCAAAATAATGTTGAACATTATAGTTCTTGGGAATGAATTATTATGGGATGTGTTGAATATTTATATAAAATGATGTAATATTTATGTTTATTATTCATGGGTTACCTCTCTAAAAAACCTGTGTCCTTCATTTATTATCACAAAAATGACCCTCTTTAGCTGTGTTGGATTGATAATTGATATTACACACATGAGAGGTAGGAGGAGGATTATGATATCTATCATTACCAAGAAGAACCCAATAGATGTACTTGGTGGAGAAAAATCTATTAGAATGTTTTGATGATCAAAATGAGTTTCCCACATACCAAATATATTAATATCATATAAGATGAAATATATAGGGATATAGTTTAGTAATTCAAATTTCATAAAGGCCCATAAAAAATAATATATCCATATTATACCCCATGTATAATAATAATAACATTATAAAAATATTTTTTTGAACTGTCTATGAAAAAGATAAATATCATTTTAAAAATTATACAACGTAATATATATTTAATGATGAATATCTATTATATCGTTCTCATTATCGTGCCCATATTGGGCTAGTCATCCAACATGGAATTTTTCCAATCAATGAAGAATTTTTTTTAGAAAAATGAATTATGAATTTTAATGGATATTAATAAATATAGTACTCACAGTATTTTTACTTAATATTAATTTAATATTCAACTCACACATGAACATGTTGAATGAAATTAGAATTCAATTTATATTGAATAAATAATATTCATTTTATGTGACAATAATAATCATTCCAAACAATATATATAAATAAAATTTAATTGAGATCATTGATAAATTTTTTGATTCCCAATAAGCATCTTTCTTAGTCTCATTTGGTGGGATTACCTAAAGAATAATATAAATGTCCAGTAACGGGACAAGGAACTCAGAGATAAATAAAATATATTGAAAATAAATCAACCACATATCAATAATCACTATGAAATTTTATCCAATTGTCTTCATATCTACAATATAGTAGTTTTTAGACATTTTTTAATCAACTTATGTGCTCAATATATCTTTCAATGAAAGATTAATGTGAACTACTCAAACATCTTAGAGCATAAATTTTTTGATACTTTAATTACAATCAAAGGTTTGGATATAACAAATTAATTTTAAAATGTTGGGAAATAATCCTTTATAGACATATTAACTAATACATATCACTCATGATGATCTCAATAACCAATATTTAGCAGGAACCTATATTGTCAGAATTCTGGGAAAAATAAAATTGTACCTGACACCTGATATGAATTATTATTCATTTACACATTAAATATTATTATAGAAATTAACATATAGGAGTTCCAAGGATATAAAATCATTTTTAATTCCTTCATAAAGGTTTATCCTCATATTCTACCATCATATATATTACCAGGTTCAAACTACATTAGATACCACATCATCCACTTATGAGTATTCGATCCCAAGATTCTACATATTCTATATTCAACCATAAAATCTATCATGAATTTATATATAATATTTTTTTAATATATCAATGCATTTCAATGATATCATCATATTGGGGAACCACTATGTCCTCATAATGAAAATAATACCACAAAGACAATATAAATTTAATGTTACACATATGAACTGATGTGCATATGATGAGTAGTTAGTCTAGTATTCATATCATTGAATATATAAATGCAATAAAAAATGAAAAATATTATGTAAAATAGATCCAAATAAAATATATATATCATCTTTTGTAGGAAAATAAATTATTCATATCCACCCCAATATAATAGATAATATATGGAAGGATAACTAAGGGTTTCAAAATATCATGTTTAATTGAGAGAAGGGGAAAAGAAGAAAAAAATAGAACTTATTTAGGGTCTTTAATTTTTATAATTAATATTTTTTTAATAATTATTTACATAAGTTTAAATACATTTTTCTTTTGAAAATTACAGTCTTTTAAGACAAATTATTAGTTTACATGTATGGTTTATACACCATTAATCAAGGCATGTGACACCTAAAAACATTTAAAACCCACCATTTAACCTATAAACATCACAAATCATTACCTAAAAAATATATATAATAGCCCAATTGATGTAAATTAAATTTATGATGTGTATAATTTATAGAAACATATTTCTATCTCTTCTAAATTAAATAATAAAACATTCATTCCTTTTCATTATTTTTATAGTCTTTCCTTTTTCTTGGGACTAAAACCCATGTAATATGTTTATAATAGTCACATTTTTTGTTGATCATATCTAATTTTACATTATGTACTACATTTCATAATTTTTTTCAACCACAATAACATGAGGTATCATAATATCATCTCCGTAAATGATTCGTATACTATGACATACAATCATAAATAAAAGAAATAATTACATCTAAAAATCCATGGTTTTGATAAATTGAAAACTAATAAATACTTGTTGATCATTTAAAATAAGATATACTAACTCAACATGAGGACATGACCCACCCATTAATCTCAGTACCTTACAATAATTCTACTTGGATAAACATTCAAAATATTAGTTATACTTTTCTTTCCCACTATATCAAATAAATAATTTCATACATGAATTAAGTAGCCTTAATAATAATAACTATATTAAAACACTTCATGACACAAATTCCAATTATTTTTAATCTATATAAAAAATTCCACAATATTTTCAAAATATTCACTCACCTAAAATTACAATAATTCTTTTAAAAAATATTTCTTCATGTATCCAAGGGGTTCTCAGTAAAACTAACACAATTTAGTGTTTGTAAAATCTTAAAAAAATAAAATGACTTTAAAATTTATACTATCTATATAAAACTTCTATAATTATTTTTCAAAAAATAGTAATTTTATTAAATATAATTCTCTAAAAATGATTTTGGAAAACTTTTTTTTATAATTTAATAAAAAAATACATTATAAAGTGGGATAAAAATTACTTTAAATTATCTAAAGAGTTTTAATTTATATAAATAATATCGTAATAATCATATTTTCTCAAAAATTAAAAACAATATATTAAAATTTATAAATGAATATATAATGTTTTTCTAATAAAAATATAATACACTATATCAAAATATTTAAATACAAAATATAATAATCCATCACATCGTATAATGATTTTTTCCATAAAATAAAAATAATCCAATTTTTTAAGAATTATTCAATATCCGTTTATCTAAAATGAAAAATGAGTCACAATAACCTGAAAGGACTCTCAAACACAATTTCCATGTTTTTTGGATTTATTATGCATGGTCAAATAAAAAACTAAATATTTTCTAAAACATCTAAATTAAACTGATCACTTTTTCATCACATACTCAATTCAAAATTTTATATCGTCACTTATACTAGTGTTACTATTCAAAATGATACATATTCCATATTTAAATGACCTTTAAAATTGCCTTTTCATATATGAAAGTATGTAACTTATCTTAGAAAATCGATATCATATATCCAATATTGACATTGAAATTTAAAACCCCATTAGGGGTTTGATACCATTTTTTAACACCACATGTATAATGCCCCATGTTTCTATAAACTTTTTTTTTTGAAAAAATAAAAATTCATTGAGGGATTGTATTTCTTGATAACCAAGTTTTGATTGACTTATATGCAACTCCATTTTATAAGTGTAACTAATAGAACATTGAGTTTATATTTCAGTGCACACAACAATATGCATGGCTTGTGTTAACCATAGTATTGTGTTCCACTGATGGATTAAGTTCAACACAAGACTAATTTATACTAAACTAAAATGTAATATGAATATTATTATTAACATATTATTATTGTTATCACAGATCCATTGTAATGGATTTCATGTAAATAATTAACTAAATAATGAAAACATGGTCTATAAATGTATATAAAATCAATTATTTGGTTACCAATGAATTAGAAATGACAGTGAGAACTATTTGAAAATTAAGAAATTCCTTTTCTGAATAACTATATTTCTATAAAAAAACATTTTTATCTTAATAAATTATTAATCACAATTTTTTTAGCATCTATGTTGTTCTGGAATATTGTTTGAACATATGTTTTATTTTTTTTATTTTTATCCTTACAAGGGAAAAAATGTCATTTTCCCCTAACAAATGCTCTCGCATAATTTTTTAGGACATTTTTTTCACCCTAGAAAATGTTTTTTATCCTAGTACAAGAGTATAGTTCAAATAATTGACATTGAAATTTTAAAATAATAATTAATAATTAATATAAATTAAATTAAATATTTATTCAGTTCAGTATGTTTTTTGGAAATTTATTTTGAAAGGATTTTCATATTAAGATTCCCTTTTCACTCTTGACCCACAATGACGAATTTTTCCTAGGAAAGGCCTAAAGTTTAGTCCAGTGCTAGGTGCTGCCAAAAATCATTTTTTCTTTTATTATTTATCAATATTTCTTTTTATTTATTTTTCTTTTTATTCTTTTCTTTCCTTGGATTCTCACATTCCCCCAATGGATCACCTGCCATGTGATCAAGAGAGTAGAGAGGTAGAGGGAGAACGTAAATTATATAGGGGGAGAAGTAGGCACTTCCATAGAGCTCAAGACAATCCATCTCATCATGAAATAACAATAGATGATAGAAATTGGTGATTCTTTAACAGTTTCCGCCCAAAGTTAGTCATTATTGTGATTTCACCTTATATCCCAATTGATTAATTTTTGTTTTCATGTTTCGATGTAATTTTATAGTTTTTTTTGCCTTATTTTGGACGAAACTAATTCATTTGTGGTGAAAATAGTGGTTTCAGGGCATTTTAGAGTTTTTCCATTGGGGAATGCTTGTCTATACAGTATGTGGTTTAGGGAAAAAAACCCACGCATTCATCTAATTTGGGATTGAATAGTTTTTAATGTACATACTATGTATAGTTTTTAAACTCCATGTAATAATAATCAGTTGTGAATTTATGTACCAGGCCAAGCTACCCGTGTAGGGGCACATGGATGTGCAGAGTACATGACAAGATCCATGGTGGGTTGCACACATTGTAGAAGTACATGGGCCGACAGGTACGTGGCTAACAAGTTTTACGGAACTCGAAATGTACCCAATGTAGGCAACAAAACATGTATCAATCATACATGATGTGTTCATGGGTGTTTAGACGCCCTATCTGGTGGGAGTATATTCCCACATGGGGATTCCAATGTACATGTCGTGTACTCCGGGAGACACACTTTTTACATCCCCCTTATAAAACTTCTTAGGTTTTTTCTTTTATCCCATTACTCTAAATTGGGAACAAGATTATACATTCTTAGTAATTTTCAAGATATATTATTATTGTGAAACTCCAAGAGTATTTATTGGGATAGTAATGGTTTTTTCAGGCTTTAATCTAAATGAGAAGGTTATTCATCTAATAATAATATTCTTAGTTGACTTCTGAGAGTGGGACCCATTGATTTGAGATGATCTATGAAATATCAATCTAGAACAACTACAATGTAGTTTTCCCTTTGAGGATATATTCGTTGTGACATGTTCCCTCCTTGACTAAGAGGCTACATGATAATTTATTCATAGGATCCCTTGTAGGATTCCATTATTTTGGATTCCAACTAAATTGTATTGTGTAGGATTCCTCTATCTCCTTCCAGATTCCAAGGCCCACTATGAGATGACTTTTTTTATGTGTTGATCTATGGAATCCATTCCATTTAACTTTACTATTGTATCGTACATAGGATCCCTTTGAATACACCTTTTTCCTTCATAATTTTTTGTCGAGGGTCCCCTATAGGACGCATATCCCATAAAAACTATTCTTGTTATCCCAAGTAGGATGCCTCAATTGGTTCATGTTTGAGGAACCCATGTAGGATTCCCCCATTAACTATTTCAGCTAAAGATCCCATGGATGATTCAACCACATGTGTGTGGAGGTCAAGGTTCCCAAGTTGGTTACCTCTCAATGTTTTGACTAGATGGACCCTCGGGGTGACTGTATTCAGAACAAACATGAATTAGTAACTCAGGTTTGGGTATAGATGTAAATAGGTGCCTCCTTAGAACCTGTACCGAACTTGTGAGCTCATGGGGAAGTGGTAGTGATGTTAGGGTTATGCATTAAACCACTATCACTCATTTGTTAATCATTCAAAAGTTTATTTTTGACGCACCAATGTTTAATAGAGGAATATCCGGGTTGGTGGCAATTGATCATGAAACAAGGAATATTTTATTCACTTAAGGATGCCTAGATGTTGTTCTTGGGATCCATCCTATTCATTGGTATTCCTGGACATGATTTCTTGGGATCTTACTTTTGAGGCATTTTATTTCTTAATTTTTATTTCTATACCCTATGTTAATACATGGGATCTAGGTATTGAACTTGAATATTTGACTACTCGGTTATTGGGATGTCCTATGTTCTTCCTGGTATATGAGCATGGAATCAAAATAAATTATACTCATGTATGATTCCACTCTCCCAAGTTATGTGTATGATTACTATCCACTATTTGATACTTGGTTAGGATGGTTACAATCTATTCAATTTTATTATAATATTGGATTATTACTCTTATATGAGTTATCGGTATTATTAAACTCACATAAATTGTTTACTTGGTGACGTTGTTGGTCAAGACGTCTAACATCATTGGATACCAAGAATTATTAAACACTTTTGGATGATAGGGATGATTCTACTCTACCTTATTTGAGACTCCAATATTCTGAAAGGAATCTCCTCTATGAGTTCCCCATATAGATCGCCTATGGGTAAGACTCACCGGGATTATCCAAGATCCCAATGACATTGACACCTAAAGACTAGGACCCAGTGTTCATACATAAGTCTAGATTAAAATGACATGAACATTATGGAATCTAGACTAGTTACCATTTTATATATTTCCAGATTTACATACCTTGAATCATTCATTATTTTGATTAGAGGTTAGTAAGGGTGGATGAATGTGTATGAAGACTATCCCCGTGTGTTGATGTAGCTCCATCATGATAGTTTTGGTGTTTTCCGAAGTAGGTATAAGTTGACTCGAGTTATGTACCTAGAGATCAACATAATGATACATTGATTGAGTGGCATGACATCCACCGTAATTCCCGTGAAAGGGATGTCATGATGAATATGATTATGGTCCCGTGGACCTGATTCTATTCAGTATTATATTATTTTATTCACTTACTAATAATTTTTCGTATTGATATATATTTGTATAGGTATGAGAATATAAATTTATTGACAGATATATATGGATATCCCTGGTAGAACATTCCCACATGACCGAGATTATTGACCCATGTATTGAATTTTGTTATGATTTAATAGCCTTTGTCTTAGCTAGGTTGAGTTCGTTTGTTTTTTATTAAGTTACATTATCATATTTTATTGGATCTTCACGGGGGGTGGCCAACGAAGATTATATGTCACCCACCCATTCACGTAAACATATTTTTAGACCTTATCTATGATTTATAGTTTTATTATTGATGGATATGTGGATAGGGATAAGGAATAGTGTTTCATGATCATGAATAGAGGATTCTGTGGTGTTTGATGAAGCTAGTGAAGATTGACACTTTCTAAAGACTGAGTATGTGGTCTAGCTTTGAGTTTGAAATAGATCCTGCTACTTTTATTTCAGTTTCATTCTTACTTATATATCTATATGTTCGGACTAGTGGGTGATCGGTGCTATATGTATTGCATATATTTTCCTTATTCTTAATTAATCATCAGAAATTTTTATAATTCAATTTTTTTTGCTTATGAACAGTATTTATTTATTGGTTCGAGTGATACATATATATTTATTATTCTTTTATTACCCTAATAGGAGAGAATAGTCTCCTTACTATCACACTCTAAGACCTCAATGCTATTTTTCATCCTCTGGCATATGGGAAGGGACACCCAAGTCCTCATAACCAACAAACATGAAGAACTTTTTTTTTTGGAATCTAGGATAGGATGTTGCAATGTGGTATTAGAATTTTTCTTTTTAATGTAAATTTTTATTTGTGATATGGTGAAAAGGAGTATTAGGAATTTTTTAGAACCTATGATGCATATCAGACAAGTTCACCGATAACACTAGTTCTGTTATAAATTCGTGGTTTCTAGGGGAATGGGATTGTTGGAATGATCTATTATGGATCAATTATATTTTATTTTAACCTTGAAAGAAGAATAAATTCTGTTAATGATGTGATATATAATGGATTTGTGGATCTTTTCCAATATTAAGAGGCTAGTTATGGACATTGAATCTAAACTGAAAATGGAAATAATTTTCTCAAGCATCCTATTTGGAACATTAGATTCACAACATATAGGTATTCTTATGTGAAATTTTTACTAAATAATGATGACTATTTAATTTGTTATTTATATATATATATATATATCATTCTGATGGGGAGTAATATGGACCTATATTGAGGCATTTTTGTTATGGATGATGACTCATTCCTCAAGTACTGGAGGTGAAGTGACCCTAATTAGTCAATATGGATGGTGATTTCATTATGTTGTACCCCTGATAGGGTGATGTTTCCTTATTATTGGATATCCTATTATATTTCTAATCACAATTCAGTTTGATACAATGATATTTCTTCATCATTTGGACCTCTATGTGGTGTTAATGTATACAGTTATCCAGTGAGTGTCAATTCTTTGTATTTTATCCTTTAGTATCTCGACCATCTTAGAGATGTTCCTTATAATGATGCTCAGTTTGGATCAGGACCTTACAGTATTTATTTTCATTTTTACCAACAATGGTCATTACTATCGTTACTATATTTACGAATTTTTGATATTTTTGGCTTGGTGGTTAATGATTATGACTGAGTCACGTGACTTGTTTTTTAGGGGTACGTTGGTGTCCTAGAGGCCCTTAGTCTTGGTTGTATGATTGTTTTTTGATCGATTCATCGTACATGCTCGAGATATTAGTTATAGGCATGTTGATTCCTTCATCTTTTTATAAGACCTTTTTAGGGTTTTTTTTCAAGACTAGAATCAATGAGAATGATTTTTTTTGTTCCTAGACTGGTCAAATACTGTTTATTCTATTTCTAATGTATTTGGACTATAGGAAAAACCACGTGAATAGAATGATGATAGGTGACTCGACGTCATGGAATGGATTGTGGTGTAGTGGAGGTGCCCGATTTGAAGAGGAGTTCCAAGGGAGCATCATGAATAATGAGGTCGGCATTCCATATAACACTATCATCATAGGATTTCTATGGACGATTATCTAGGGTATTGTTTGAGTGATAGAGGTACATACTAGTTTCATAAGGTGGAATTTAATTTTAATCCATTGTGTGGACAAGAGTGAGGTGGAGCCCAATGTTTCAATGAATTTTCTTGGGCTTTGTTGCCTGAATTTTGTCGCTAAATGAAGGATGTACCTCTATGGTAGAGGTGACATCAAGAGTAAATTTTGTACCATATGATATTTGTCTTCTCTTCAGACCTAATAATTCATTCTCAGGAGATGGGATGTCAGGTGTTGGTTTATGGTAGTTATAGAATATTTCATTTTCAGAATTTCTCAAAGAGAGCTATGCACCTTTTTTGAAATTTTAATGCACTGCTAATTAGGGATTATAAGGATATGTCACGATATCGTATTGATTATGTATAATTAGTGTTGAATATATGCCAAGATTGTTTTCTTTTAAAAATATCTTCCCAGTAATGGATGGAAACATGTTGAGGTTATGCACAATGAGTGGAATAATGTTATCCATATGCTGGGAAGTACTACATCAGCAATAGTTAAATGTCACTAGTGTAAGAGATAGTTGTTAATTCCATGGGAATATTCATTGTTTAGTCCATATATATTATTTGGGTAGATTCTCGAGCTGAGAGCATGAATTCTAGTCTAACCACTATGCTTTTTGGGGATGAGGAGGTTTATGGTGGGGATATATTATGGACCCACATTTTCCAGACTAGTGTTTCATGAATAAATTTGAATTTCAACTTTCTAATGCTTGTGTGGAGTAAACTATTATTTTATCCCAAGAAGATATATTAATGTAATTTTTTACCACTCTGTAAGTCATTGAATAGGTATTTTTCATATAACAAGTGTTTCATGGAAATCCAAGATATTCAATTTTTTGCAGAATAATTAATAATTAAATATCAACTTATTTATACAGGTTCATTTGGAAATATGTTTTGGATGGAGTATCATATTAAGATTCCATATCTTATTTTGAGTATAGAACAAAAAAAATTTCTATGTGTGGCATAAACATAATTTGGGCATTAGGTCCATCCCAAGCCCCTTTTTATTTTATATTCTTTTTCATCCTTTTGATAGTTTATTTTTCATTTATTTCTTTTCCATCCTAGGATTCTTTCATATGCCCTTATGACTTCCTCATCACATGATTGAGACAAATAACGGATTGGGATAGGTGGAATAATAAATTGATATGGATAGACGAATGTACCATCATGAATCATGGGATGATTTGTATCATTGTGAGGTAACCATGGACTGCCAAAATGGGTGAAGCATTGGTAGTATGTAGCCAAAATTTGGAATTTTTGAGTTTTTTTCCATAAAACCCTGAAGATTAATAAATTTATATTTTCAAATATTTATTATTATTTATTATGTATTTTTACGGCCCAATATACAATATTTGGGATGAAAATGTGTGTTTAATAGGATTTTAGAGGTTTTATATTTGGGAAAACCCATCTACATGACTTGTGGTTCACGGAACACATGCAATTTGTTTTTACTATTTTGGGATGTGGACATTTTTAATGTACATTCCATTTGTGGGTCATTCAAACCATGTATTGGTACTCATCCATGTGGTTATTTACCCAGACATGCTACATGTGTAGGGGCACAAATCCCCATAGAGTATATGGATAGACCTTTTGAAGTTCTCACACTATATAGAATTACATGATCGGGATATGTACATGGACATGTCATTTGAGGGAAACATGATGGTACATTATGTATGGTACATTATCTGTATCCCTCATACACTCTATGTACATGGGTGTTTACACACAATCATTGAAGGTAGTACATATCGAGGTGGGGCTTCAGGAGTACACATCATGTACTTGGGGAGACATTTCTGGTAACTCCCCCATATAACCCTTCATGGATTTTTATTTCCCTTTTCAACCATAGGATATAATATGAACCATGATTACCCATTCTGAGTAGTATTCTAAGAATATCATTATGGTGAAACCATGCAGTGTTATGAGGATTCCTAATGGGTGATTGGGTGATTCTATCTAAACGAATATGTTCTTCCTCTACTAATCAAATATTCAGTTATATCCTGAGAGTGGGATAATTTGTTCTGAGATGATAGATGATCTATCTCTCTATACCGAAATCTTTATAGTTTTTATTTTATGGATTTATCTCTTCTAAGATGTACCCACATGGATTAATAGGCCATGGGTTCATATATTTTAAGGATCCCATATATGGTTTCTTCACTTATGTTTTGACATAGAGGATCCCATATAGGATTCCTATATGTTATTCATGTTACCAAGGGCCCCTTATATGGGATGTATTTTCTTATTTGTTGTCCTAGGGAATCATGTTTAGGATCCCTTTACATATGTATCGATGATAGTGTCCCATGTAGGATATATTTTCCTACGTACTCGGATTTCGAGGCTCTCGTGTAGAATTCCATTCCCTATATAAAATTCTTCGGAGCTAATGTAGGATGCATATGATTCCTTCTTTTTGAGGAAATCATGTAAGATTCTTCATTTTAAACTCATAGCAATAGATCATATATAGAATTCTATCACATGCATGTGGACCTAGAGAATCCCAAGCAGGACACCTCTCGTTGTTTTAAATTAAGAGACCAATCAGGTTCCCATTGTATGACAAACCATTTGTTTGTACGTTGATACTATGAATAGATGGTAGCAAGTGTCACCTTAGAACCTATACCGATCATGTGATCCCATTGGGTTGTTGGAGAGTTGTAGGGTTACGTAATTATTCACCATTAATATTTGTTTATTATTTAACATATTTATTATGCATCCAACGATGTTTAACAAAGGTTCTTCATTGTGTGTGGTAGTTGACCCTGAAATGAGGAATCATTCTTTTTCTTTGGGATGCTCAAAAATTCGTCCTAGGATCCACCTTTTTCAATGGAATTCCTAGAAACGATTTCTTATAACCCTAGTTTGAGAAATGTTATTTCCTAATAGTTAATTGTATACACAAATGTACTACTGGGATTCTAGATATTAAGCCTACATATTTCACTATTTGAATATTGGGATGTCCATAAGTTCTCCATTGTATCTAGGTATTGAGCCTTTGATTATGGTATATGGGAATGAAATCCCTGGAAATTATACTCATGAATGATTCCTCTATCTTGATTGATGAGTATGATTTTGATATCATCCATTATATATGATGATAGGATTATGACACTATCCTTGATCTGATTATACTCATGGATGATTGTTTTCTCCCAAGTTATAGGGATGGTTATGTTCTACCATATATATTACATGATAAAAATGATGTTCATGGTGTCTCACATCGTTTGTTACCAAAAAATGATTAGTCTCTTATGGATGATCGGGATGACTGTAGTGTCCCTTATTAGAGACAAAATTTTTTGGAATGGAGTCTCATTTTCATGTTCTCCATACAGATATTGGAGCTGAATATGGGTGAACCAAGGTGAAGTATAATTATCCCCCTATGGGGATATACTCTGCTCATATATAGTTCTATTGTAGGCTAATGAAGGTATATATAAATTAAAATTATGGACATAGACATTGACTTAATGATACATGGAATAAATTTCAATATTTCTATATCAATTCCATTGAAAAAGACTTCCATGCATTCAAGATTACGGACCCACAAATTGACTTTTGTTGGGGTTTTTGTTATTTGATTCACCTACACTTGTATTTTCATATATATGTGTGTGTGTGTGTGTGTGTGCGTAGTTATAGGTATATACATGTATACATTTGTGGTTATGGACATATTTATTGTAACATGCCTTGTATACAAGGATTACGGTCACAGGGTTTAACTGTGGTTTCATGTTATTGGATTTACCTATCTTTTTAGTTTTGTGTCGGCAAGGATGAGAACATTTCTTTTACATACACATATACTAGCATATTTTTTAGTTTCCTTATTGGGGTATCCAAATGAGATTATTTTTCACCATTGAATGGAAAACAATATGTACTTGTATCCATTATGTATTCTTTATAGTTTGATCGTTGATTTCTTTTGGAATAGGTTTGAGGCCCAGTGTTGCATGATTGAGTAGAGAAGATTGTGTGGTTCCTTATCGGGTTGGTGCAGTTTGAAAATGTATATTAACTGGGTATGTGGCCATTTATGGTGTTAGAGACACTGTAATATAATTTTATATTAGTTTATTATCTAAATATTAATCATTATGCTCATCCCATTGGGTGACTGGTCATTTATGTATGGAATAATTGTTCATGATCTTTTTTACCAATTTTCATTTATTAGTATAACATGTTCTATTTAAATTTTTATTATCTTTGCACTCTACATATCTAATTATTTATATGAAACCAATATATTTACTTTATTTTGATTATACAATATGATATAATAGTTTCCCCACTGTCTCATCCAAGGCCCTCACAGGTAGTCAGAATCCTCTGGTGTATGGGGAAGTGTTGTTGATGCCTCGTAACCAACTGGCTCAGTGCACAACTATAGTTCCATTTAGGACATGATTTTACACATTTTATTAATGAATTAAATGATAAATATATATTATATATTAAATAAACTATTTAACAATGATATTACATTTTTTGTAGATATGAGATAAAAATAAATCCAATTTTACGCATAAAAGATGTAATTTGCTAAAATGTAAATTAGTTTCATTTTAGTGGTTTAGTTATCTCAAAAAAACATTAAAATTTGAGTAAATTATATATGAAAATATATATTTTTGAATTTTGAAAATTAAAATTTTATTTGGTTGGATTTTTGGTATTTTTCTAATGTTAATTTTTTATGAATAGTTAAAACACATTGTTTTAAATAAAACTGTCATTTCATCAAAATAAGTTTTTATAATAAAATTATTTTCTAAACATGTTTTAATGTATAATTATATAAACTTTATATATATTACCATAATTTATTTCATTTTTTGAAAATTTTATTGATATTGCATGTAAATAATTTTTAAATTTTTGAACATTTTCAATTTAGAAAACCACTTTCTCGTGCCGTTTATAGTATTGATTTTTAATTAAATTATTCAACCTAATGGAGTTTAATTGGTATAAAAATATCCCAAATTGGGAATTATAATAATTTATATTATATAATATGTTCAATATAATTTTTCAATAAATTTATTACAAAATCATTTAAAATTGATTATAGCGATTAAGGTAAAAATGAATAAACATCATGGTATATCATAAACGATAATGTGAGGAAATAATAAATAACAAGACCAGAACCTATTAGATGGAAGTATTTAAAACATTTTTTCTATTTTTTCATAAATGGTTAATTATTTTAGGCCTATGATCTAATGGAGACCTCCCAATAGTGTTTACCCTTTTCTATTTATAAAAATACCACTCATCCTTCATTATAAATGGGCACTCACCCTCCTAACTAATTCACACTTATCAAGACAAATTTCTTTCATGAACTCATCATAAATGAAATAATAACTTCAATCATATGATCGTATAATGTTTATCTTTTGAATAATGATATCCTTTGACCATTTTAGTGAAAACCAAAGAACGATACACAAAGAAGAGGTAATGCTCTTCTTAAAGATTTTCATTTGTTTATTCTCCACCTTATTAAATGGATATTATATTATGATAATATAAAAACAACAGTGTCTAAAATATATTGAGATAATTTTATGTCATTTTTATAACAAAAAACATTACACACTACCATAATATGGGATGCACAATCATTGTTCATGTTTATAGTGGACTACCGCCTGATGAACAATTATTGTTCAGTCTTTAATTACCACCTATCAAGATAGATATTAATGATGGAAATAATTTTTATATATGTTATGTATTTAATTTATGAAATTTATATGCTTCATGAACTATTTTATAATAAATAATTTAAAGAAGTATATTTTTTGAAAATACGATAACGTCGCTCGTGTGTACGAGAGTCTACCACTTCATAAAGCGATGTGATTCATTCATGATTAAAATGGAATAAATTAATTATTAGTTAAATAAATAACTATGATATATATGTCATCAAAATGAAACTATAATGATAATATATATATATATATAATTTAATATTTTAATTAAATTCCAAATTAAAGATTAAAGCAGTGTTTATGCGTACGTACAACCTACTATCTCTATGAACAATGTGTTTCATTTCCTATTTCTATATTTTAAATATTATTAAAAAAATATATATATATTATTTATGTTAAATAAATCAAGGTGAAAATTCTAGAAATGTGAAAATAATGATCCATCAAATTGGACCAAAAATAAAATTCCATAACATGTATGGAAACCATGCAGTTTTACCCAATGTATTACATTAACATGGAATGTTTAATAAAAGTGTATCAGAAAGTCCAAATAAAATCATAAACAATATGATTATATGAAAATTTTTATATGGTATATTAATACTAAACATTTATTTATTATACAATACAATTGAATCTGTGTAAAGGAAGTCAAGATATATGGTTATACATAATGGTTTAATGTAGGAGAACTAAATTGGATGATAATTGTGTGAAAATTGATGATATTTCACCATGTTAAAGGATTTTGTTCCAAATATTCATATAAACAAAACTACTATGATCCTCAGTGATGTCCATTTTTTAATGTGCAGAATATTCATCTAAAATGATGTAATATCTATGTATGAAAAATTTGGGACGCTATAAATGTATCTACATACTTTTTTAGTAAATCATTGGAAACTAGGACGAGGATACATTAGTAAGATACCAATGAATATTTCTAAGGATATTTCTAGGGATTTTACAGAGGATATGTCTAAGGATGAGTCCACATTTAAGAAAATGTCCTATAATTTTGGTGGAGGATGGGGAAGGTGGTTTTTAGTAAGATAAATACCACTCTAGATACAACAAGTGGATGTGGCTCTAAAACATTTTTAACTAAGGGTAATGACCCCAAATACGGTGTATTTATATTGACTCAATTCAGAACTAGTTCATGAAAACTGACCATGCGGGACACTTGGTTCAATAATACTAGGGGGATATGCTTTTGGAATTAATGATCTCAATACAAACCATCATGAAGGATTTAAATCAAAGATTATAGTTAATGTCATTGGATAAACATAATGTGTCACAGATTAAATAATTAGGTGTTATGATTTATACATCCTACAATTAATTTTTCATTATTATAATTTTTTCCAATATAATAAGTGTTTCTCAGAATATGTATTCTTTTTTTAGTCACTGGAGGGAACTGGATTGAAATAGGTCAAAATTTAATGTGTTAGAAAATTTTATAATTATTATCGAAATGGGATGATGACTGCATTAACAAATATTGTTATTATGACTAATTTATTTTCACATAACATGATTAACAATTTCTACCTTAAAAACTATTATAAACACCAATGAATATAATATAATAAATAATAGAGATCTTGGGTGATGTATACCATGAGGTATTAATGATTTAGTTTCCTATATGTCAGAAAAGATGGCATAAGAACTTCAAAAAATGCCTCAAAATAATGATAATATTTCATTTTTGTGGTGATGGATTCCATAGAGTAAGTAACTACTGAGGAAAATTGAATATTTTCATTAATTTAGAGGATAAGAATATTATTCTCTCCAATTTATTATCATCAGTTGATTTTTTTTATTGATATTATAGTAATTTAAGAAATCAATGTTTTAGGGGGAAATCTCATGTAGGAAATCTGTATGGTTTTATGATTAATGGGGTTTCAATAAATGATGAAGAGACCAAAAATGGCATATGAAAGGTATGTGATTTTCAATTTTTATTTTTTATATGAATTATTATATATTTTTTTATGTTTATAAATGAATTGTATTTAAAAAAAATTAATGTTTTATTACGTAATAAGATAATGAATCCTAGTTAGTGGTATTAGAGTGAAGTGGGATGATTAATGAGTATATGTATTTAAATTAAATAATTATGTTATATGAATCATAATGTATATGTTTTTCATTAAATATTTTTGAAAAATATTTTGAATTGTGTAGATGACCAAAAAAAATCATTTAATGGAATGGTGAAATTTTGATCAATGTAATGATACCATTATAGGGTTCCAAATTCTATAAAAATATTATCAATCTTGGATGAAGGAAATATTTATAGGAATAACATAAGATGGATAGAAATGATGAACTTAGGTTTTATAAAGATTTTTTGACAAGGTGTTCTGTATCATCATTGATTAATATTAACCCATTTTAGGATTTATGGAATATATCAAAAAATCTATGTTCTATATAAGGAATAAAGAGGCGTGTTTGTTTTTAGTATATTTTTTAGTTAATGCATGTTATAACTATGTTTCAGGAAAATAAACTATGATGATATTTACATTCTTGGTATGGGACAATAAATATATACTTCATAATATTTTTGGGATCATTGTTATGTTTATTTTGATAAATTTATTGACCTTCTTTGTAATGTAACATATTTTCTTCTTTTAGAAGGTTTACAAGGTTAATGATGTATGGAATGGTTTAAGTTAAAATTAAAATAATGTTTTAGAGAATAATGTATAATTCCACCATATGAGGATTTATGAATATTGGATAACATGTGCTAATCACTTTTCCATGATATTAACTAAATACCAATGAAATTACATATAAATATTTTTTTGATCTGAAGATATGTTAATTCTTTATAAATAACAAATTCACATTCACTTCTTATAGTAATAGATGAAGAGGAAATTGATCATGTAAAATCCCAATGGTGATATTTTCATTTGAAATGGAATGAACCCATGTATGTATATATTAATGTGTAAAATTATTCAGCTTTATGAAATGGGTTTTGAAATACATTTTTGTCATGTTTTTATCATTTTTTATTATATCAATGAAATTTTCTTAGACAATTTGGTTTTTCTTCATGATTTTCAAATTTCTCCTAACCATGTTCTCTGTAAATCTCAATTCTTATTGTTTTCAGTTTTATCTTCCATGTCCTTTTTGTCACTTCCCACATTTGTTCTCATTTGAGGAAACCTATTTATGAGTTTGGATAACCATTATGCTTCCCAAATTTCATATATAAAAGAATATTTAGAGTTCCATTTTAATGATGTGGTTTTCTATGAACGGAGTTTTCATGTAATAAACATTAGGTGACCAAGATGAATTTTGAGGTGGAAATTCTTTTTAAGAGATGTACAATGTAAAACCATGAGTTTCTAAGAATAATTTTGTTTGAATGAATTAAAAATATATGATGGATTGTGCTTCAAACTTTACCAGGTTATGATTTATTTATACATATCCTCAAGTAAATCAATAACTACCTAAAAAATAAAATACAAATTTTGTCACATGAATTAGTATGTTTATCTTGTGTTAAAAATAATTACATGCACCTTAGAATGATTGAATTATACTCAAGGCTGAGTGGTATTGAATAATAATAAACTGGTTGTATTATTTTTTAAAAATTATTATTATTTTCACATAGATGTTGAAATGGAAGTTAGTAATAATAATTAATAATTTATAATATTATGGATTAAAAGTGAACATAAAAATAATTCATTGGTCACTAATAAATTATAAATGATACATTGACCTATTTGAAAATAATAAAATACCTTCCCTGAAATACTATATTTCTGTTATAAAATTTGTGTATCTCAAGAAATAAAATAGTCAATTTTTGAAGAATTATTTTAATTATATAAATATATATATTATATTCAAAAAACTATTTAACATTAATATTATGTATTTTTTAGATATGAAATATGAATAAATCAAATTTTATGCTAAAAAAGAAGCCTTTTTCTAAATTATTCTTTTATCGCATTTTAATGGTACAGTTTTTTAAAAAAAATTGAAAATATTATAAAAATATTTTATAAAATAAACATTATTTTTGAAATTTTAAAATCATAACAATCTTATAGGAATTTTTTGGAATTTTTTGGATAAGTTACATTTTTCATGACTAGTGAAAAATATTGAATTTTAATTGAAAACTAAATTTCCATAAAAATAATTTATTTTGTGAAGTTACATTATAAATTTATTTTAAAGTAAAATGAGAAAAAATTTACATTTATTTTATACTATAGTTCATTGAAACATTATTTATATTAAAATTTTATGTAAAACATAGAAAACTATTGAACATTTTTACTTTACAAATTCTCCCTCTCATCCTATCAAGAATATTGTTTTTTATTTAAATAATAGAAATATTTTTTATTAGATTTGGGATATATCCTTTGATATTTAGAATAATGGTAATTTATGTCATAAAATATGTTTATGTTAATTTTTTCCCAATGTGATTAGAGAAATAAGTATAATTAATTAGAGTGATTAATTGAAAAATGATTTTACATAGTAGTTAATATTAAATGATATTATGTGGAAATGAAGAAAAACATGTCCAAAAAAAATTTGTCGACATATATTGAAAATATATTGTATTTTATAAAAAATTATTAATATTTTATGGAATATAATATTAGTGTGATCTACCAATAGTTTTTACTTATTGGTGTTTACAGGGACGCTCCTCCTCCCGCACTATAAATGGGCACCCACCATCCCCACATATTCACACCTCACGAGAAATTTTAATATTATAAAAACTACCCAATGAAAATACCATCCACATCCCATCATTATAGAAGCCTTATAATTTGAATTAATAAAAAATATGAAACTTTTAGTTCAATCCTAAATAGGATACCCTTATAAGAGTTAATTGTCTTCTAAAAGATATTTCATTTTTTCCTTCTTCACTAACTATAATTGATATTATATTAATTTAAAATAAAAAAATATGTATCATCAACATTTTGATATGTTGTTGTTTTAATTTTATGACCTAAAACCACACATAATTACATAAAATTGGATACACAATTATCATATTTCGATATGACAGACAACCGGCTCATGAACTGATATCCTTAATTCTCCCATTACTATATCTCAAGGTAAAGAATAATGATGAATATATTATTTATATTTGATATGAATAATTTCATTATTCTTCTAGAACTATTATATAACACATTATTCGTACTTTCAATATTGTGAGAAAACTATATGGTCATTCACGTGTATGATTGACTACCACTTCGAGAGGCGATGTGACTCTTTGAGGAATTACAAATAATGTATTATAGTTGGGTTAAAGAGATAGATGTAATATATGTCACAGAAAAATATATTGGAAGGATACAATATATATACTTTACATTCATTCATTCAATATGACATAATAATGGGAACAACCTTCATGCATACGTACGACCTACCATCTCCATGAACATTTTGTTTCATTTACTACGTAAATGTTTTATAGGTGACTATATATACATATATAATAAATATAAATAAAGAATATATCATGGATTAAATTCTATTAGTTAATAAATGATGATAAAATAATTATGACCAAAAATAAAAAGCGAAAACATTTCTAGACAACAAATCTGTTATTACCCAAGACATAACATAAACATGGATATTTTAATATTAAGATAAGAAAAAGTCATAATAAAATAAAATATTGGAAAATTTATATATTAATATTTTTATATGAAATATTTATAATAAATAAATATTTATTATATATGAGTATTGAACATGTACGATGGAATTTATGAAATAAAATTATGATGAATGGTTTTATGTAGGCGGAATAAATGGGAAGATATTTTTGTGAAATATTATATATCATTCACAATATTAGAATATATGGTTCCAAAATTCTATAGAAAATAAACAATTATAGTCCTAAGGTATTTAACCCTTTTAATTTTCAGAATATTCAACTAAAATTATGTAATATCCATGTATGTTATGAAATGACTTCTATATCATCCTAGATAACAATGTTAAGTATTCGATTAACATTAAGTATATCTCCCTATGTGTTAGTGGTAGTCAAAAATTAGTGTTCTATAGATAACACATTCAGAGATACTATTTGATTGATAATCAAATAATCTATAAAAATAATTTATATATAATTCATACATTCTTCAAATTATCCACAAATGTGATATAATACACATTAATTTATCATGTTAATACTAGATGAAACATGGAAAAAAGAAACATTATCTTCATCTATAAAACAGAATCTTCTATCAATACAAAAACCTATAAAACATAACATTTCATGGAATGTTAAACTATTGAAGCACTATTTTTATCCTAAATTCATGAAATATAATTTATCCATTAAACACAAAAACCAATCCATGTACATCAATATGGGTTGAGTTTATTTAAACAATAAGACTTCTTTGTTATCTGTTAATACCATGGGTGAATGTAATAATCTTGAAATCATGTGAACTGTATGTGGGAAAAATTCAACACACCAAAATATTCATAATAATAAAAAATTAATGATAATTATGAAATTAATTAAATTTAAAAAAAGTAGGGAAAAAATCATTTATTTATGAACATAAACACCATAATTGAATAAATAAAACACATCAAAATAATACTCATACATAAAATGATTCTAACTATATATTATTGTGATGATATTTTACAAACACTATTCATTACCCATTATAATAATAAATAGAAAAACTAATCAAGATTTAATTCCAAAATTTAATTAAGAGTAATAGGCATAGTAAAATAAATGACCATGATAATTAAAGAAGGCCTCACAAGTATTGTGAAAACATTGATGTTCCAAAAAAATAAATGTAATCATGATAATTATGTTAATCTTTAGTAAAATTCAAGAAACCCTTCCGTAATGAAAAAAATTTATAATAACTGTAATGAAAATATGATAACAAAATCACTAGTCTTATCATTGAGATGATAGAAATCATTATATTTGAACTAATTCATCCCATATAGTCTATACATGAGTTGAAATACTCATGAGTAAAGCTGAATAGTATATAGAACCCTTCTATCATTTATTCAGGTAGTATAATAATATTTTATGTTGTATAGGATTTATCCCTTCAAATCATGTACATTAAAACTATCAACACCTATGGTAGTATAAGGATATAAGCTATAATTTCTTATTCTAACAAAATTCATGAATAATCATTGAATGTTTTTTATAATAATGCACAATAATTTATTTTATTTTTTATTTTAAAAAATCATTGAAAATCATTCTTGGAAATCCAATACTCTCTACACTATAAAACCAACATCATTTTAAACATTTTAAATTCATAAATTTTTTACTAAAACAATAATTAGTATTTAAAAATATAATTATCTACATACCATTTTATTTAATATATTTTAATTATTACATAAATCTTGAATCTTATGTTTATTCTCTTTATAATGTTTAATTTTATTAATTTTATTCTCCTTATATTATATTAATTATTATTATTCATTATTATTCTAATATTTCATGATATATGGATTAAAGAATTATATGGTCCATGTTTAAATCATTG
The DNA here is from genome assembly GCA_963277665.1 of Viscum album. Lineage (NCBI taxonomy): Eukaryota > Viridiplantae > Streptophyta > Magnoliopsida > Santalales > Viscaceae > Viscum > Viscum album. The sequence continues at coordinate 1,391,196,818 of OY728160.1, forward strand.
AATACTTATATAGGAAGAGATTAATGTTGACTCTAAATGAATAATATTTATTAGTTATTAAGACTTATTCATAGAGGATTTAATCTTATATTATGAATCATAAAATGTATATTCAATTATATATGAACGAAATGGTTATTATAAATTTCAATGAATACATAACTTATAATGAAATATAAATTTTTTATAGTGTAAATTGTTCTATATACTGATGTTGTTACCATTAAAAATTACAACCGAAGTTTTAGATGAATCATATATATAAGTAACACTGATAAAGATATTTCCTTTGGGTATTAAATTGGAAGAATGAAATAATCTTTTTTATCATTATTTTACAAAATGAAAGACCATTATTTATAGACACATATCCATTATAAATAGTATGATAAGTAAATTTTTGACATTACATATCATGTATTTTACTCAATTGAATTTTAGTACATTTAAGTATGAATAAGGTCGTCAGAAAATTTATCTATTGAATTAATCCAAATCATTAACAGTTTATTATATACCATGTATTTAATAATTCTTGTTAAATATTTAATTTTAAATTGGATGTCATATTCATAGTTACCATTAACAATGTTTTCAAAAAATAAGTGTTTTGGAATCTAAACATATATGAAAAGAAAATGACAATTAAAAAGGTGATTATACTAATGAATTATAGAAAAGGTGTTTTAGAAATTGAAGAGTGCAAATATATTTTCAATAATTGTATGTCTTATGATGATGAAAAAATATTTATAATATTTTTCTCAAGATAATCTTCCACTATTTGTGATATCATATTTAGAGAATATAAAATGTTAATCATTATTTGTTAATTATGTGTTATTTTGGAAGTGGATTTCAAGATATTAATGAGATCAATTAAAATAATATTTCATGTACACAAAATTGTGTATATTTTTTCAAATATAAATTTTTTTGAAACCAAATATCCCTCAGTTATGAAGATCACAATGAGAGGATTAAACCACAACGAGGTTGCTTTAATTCATTGATATGAAACATAATTTTAGGTCCACTGGTTTAGATACCCTAAGAGGGGGGTGAATCGGGGTATGACAGATTAAAACAACTTCCCCAATTGATCTTGTCTCGTTGCTAAGAAAGACTCTCTTCTCTCTCTTTCTTACAACAATGTATAAACAAAAACTAAAGCATACACAGGACACATCGATTTTTACTTGGTTAACCCTAACTGCGATACGTTCTTAGAGAATACACCAGTGATGTGTCAATGCACAAAATCCACTAAAGTGCCCAGATATTTACAAATTTCAGGATAGATCACTTATATTCCTAGTCTCACTTCCTTTACAATGATTTGGGTCAGCTCACTGCTTTCCCAAGGGTCACTCCATATTTCTCTCTCTCTGGATCACTGTCGGTGGAGAGGATCACCTTATTCCTCTTCCTTTGCTCACTAATCTAGAAAGCATCCACACATAGTTTATAGACCTATATGTCTCTTCATTATCACTAATGAACATATCGCCTGTTGTATGTAGATGCTCTGTTGATGTCCAACATTCACCCGTAGATGAATCTATCTTTGCACTGAAGGTATCAAAAAATATTCCATCCTTCACATAGCCCTGAATCACTGTCATGAATCAACCTTACCTGGTTCCCTACTCTAATCTGGCGTGCAAGTATCGGGACACAAGTTGTAACTGGCTTGCAATTCCACCTCAACCACTTGCGCAACACAAGCTTCTGCAACTCCAAACTTGCACGACTCGCACACTTTTATGCCCAAACCAATATTGGCGTGAAACCATAAACTTCTGCGCTTCTTCAAAAATGTCTCACAAGTTCACCTCAAAAACTTGCACGACACCCCCTTCTTCAACTCAAGACTTGGGAAACTCACTTCCTTCCTCGCCCAAACCACCTTAGGCACGCAATAATCACATGGTGCGCAACTTCTACTTGCGCGACCACGCACCACTTGCGGGACCACCACACCTGCCCGACGGGAGCTCTAATTTTTCTAAGTGTTGAACTCTACCCCAAATGAGGAGGGTTCATCCTATATTTATAGTAATTTGGACACCATGCGCTATGGTGTACAAGTCTCCCCTCGGCGTGTAAGTTTCAGCACACAAGTCACTGCCATGCAAGTCACCTACCCTAAAACATGGGCGCCCCTTTTCCCTTTTCCATATTTTGATGTTTTGATCTTGAAAAATATATGGAATGCAAGATTCTTCTCCTTCAATTCAATGGTGTGCATGTCCCTTTTCCAAAATCACTTTTCTCCATTTGTCGATTTTCAGGCCCAAAAAGTTGGAAAACACTAGAAAATAGAACCACCTTGTATCTGCTCTTTTTGTACCGCCTACAGAACATCCATTCCTTTTTCGACGTTCTTGAATCAATCATGGATCGTTAACCATAGCCCTTAAACTCGGTATTCCACCAAGAAATCCCCTTTGTCAACAAAATTGTATGTCATGGATTTCTTTGTTAACAAACACAGCACAGATGTCCACTTTTTCAACAAACACAATCACCTAAAAAATGCTTCAATGATACCTTGAGGTTTTTTTTCCAAACAATATCCCCCTTTAGGTTTGTTTACAACTCTTCCATAAAAAGATACATCATTAATTCTTCAGCCACTATTTGACTATTGTGATTCTGATAGCAATCAAGGATTTACTCAACACATACTCTAATCCCACATGAGCAATGATCGATGTGAAAAACAATAGTAAATGAAATGTTAATCAATGAATCACTTCAAATCTGACACCCACTGTTGACACCAAACTGATACCAATTTTTGGAAATATTATTACTACATTCCAACACCACTCTTATTCTTTTATCACAATCCTCAACTATTATGATATTTGATCTTTGATAGATCACTTCTAGCATTGTCAGATTTAATATTATGCCCCCGTCACATTGTTTACCCCCTCTCTCACTGCTCCACCTGTCAGCTTCTCCCCATTTCAATTATGATTTATCACATTTCCACATTGTCTCCCTCTTATAAAATCACTATTTTCTCCCCCTTTTTCAATGAACCCAGAGGTCACTCCTTTGCAGTCTGTAACAGAGTACAGAGCACATATCAGCACATTAGGGAAAAACACATCATACCTCGGGAAGAGGGGGGTGTTCCATATCAAAACTCTTAAGTGTGGGGAGTAGACTAAACTCCCAGATCCAGTCGATGCCTTTCAAACGCTTCCTTGGGTAAGGCCTTTGTCAGAATATCTGTAACCTGTAGCTCTGTACACACATACTCCAACTTCAAAATCCCTTGCTCCACCTTCTCCTTGATGAAATGATATTTGATCTCAATGTGATTTTCCATTGAGTGATGAACTGGATTTTCGATAAGATTGATAGCACTTGAGTTATCACAAAGGATTCTGATCGGAGACTTCACTTAAATTCTCATATCTTCAAGATGCTACTTCATCCACAATAATTGTGAGCAAGATTGAGTGGTTGCAATATATTCAGCCTCTACGGTGCTCAATGAAATTAAATATTTCTTTTTTCATAACCAAAAAATAAACAATCCACCAATATAGAATGCACCTCCTGACGCTGTTTTTCTTCCATCTACTGATCAGGAACAATCTGCATCTGTGTAACCAAATAACACTGATTGAGATTTGTCATTATACATCAGACTGGAATCCATGACGCCTTTGATATACCGTAGTATTCTTTTCACTGTGATCATTTGGCATTCTTTGGATTGCTTTGGTAATGTGCTGCTTGGCATGTGGAGAAAATAAGATCAGGTCTTGATGATGTTAAATATAGTAAACTACTGATAATATGCATGTATTCAGTGATATTAACTGCCCTTCCACTGTCATCTTTTTATAATTTCATCTGGGTAGCAATCGAAGTCTTAATTTCCTTAGAATTATCCATTCCAAACCTTCTCATAACCTCCTTATCATATTTGGATTGAGAAATGAATGTTCCATTACTACCTTGTGTCACCTGTAAACCAAGGGAAAATGTTATCTCACCAATCATTGACATTTCGAACTCATGTTGCATGAATTCAGAAAACTGTTTGCACTGAGCTTCATCAAATCCACCAAATATTATTTCATTGACATTAACCATCACCATCATCCTTTGATTACTATTATTGTTGATGTATAGATTGTAATCAACTCCACCACGTTGAAAGCCATGCTTTTTCAGATACTGATCTAGCCTTGAGTACCATGTTCTTGGTGCTTGCTTCAACCCATATAGTGCTTTCTTTAATCGAGAAACATTATTCTTATCTTCATAAATGAGAAAACCATCTGGCTACTCAATGTACACCTCTTCTTCCAGAACCCCGTTTAGAAATGCAGATTTGACGTCCAACTAGACACATTGAACATTCTTTTCACTATTATGGATAAAAAAATCTGATTGTCTCTAACCTTGCAACTGGTACAAATGTCTCATAAACATAAATACACTCTATTTGGGAGTATCCTTCGCACACCAGTCATGCTTTTTTATGAATCATTGTGACATCTTCGTTCATCTTGTTGCGAAAGACCCATTTAGTCCCGATGACGTTCTTATCTGCTGGCCTCAAAACAATCTCCCACTTATGATTCTTCTCAATATGTTCTAATTCTTCTTTTATATCCTAAACCCAATACTCATCTTCAGATGCATCAGAAAAACATTTTGGTTCCACCTAAGATAAAAACAATGATTGCTGTAATGATTTCATTCTTCGAGTCTTGAGCTGTCTGATCACCCATGATATTTTTCCTATCAATTTCATCTCGACTCTTTGGTTTTCTAGCAGATTCAGATTTTTTTTCCTCTTTCTCATCATCAGTATCTTCTTTTGATTCACCCTCTACCACTTATACTCCCCCTGTGTTTCTTACCTCCTCATCACTTTCATCTAGAAACTGTTCATTGTGTCGTTGAGTATTTTGTTCATTTTCAACTATAGTGACATCATTTCTCTCAAAAAAATTTCCCAGCCTTTTTTTGAATCATTTATATGCTTTTCTTTTCCTTGAGTACCAAAGGAATATCCCCTCATCTCCTCATGAATCAAACTTCTTGTGATTTTCTTTGTTGAGAATGAAGCACTTACTTTCAAAGATTCAAAAGTATTTCATCATTGGCTTCTTTCCGTACCACATTTCATACGGAGTCTTCCCTTACTTTGGACACAACAAAAACCTATTCGAAATATAGACCGATGTCAAAACTTCTTCCTTCAAAAATTTCTCTGTTAGATCCTTTTCAATAAGCATCTTTCTGGCCATGTTGTTGATGATTCGATTTCTCCTTTCAACCCCTCCATTATGTTGGAGAGTTATCACTGATGAAACTTGATGCCCTATCTCGTGTTTCTCAAGATAGTCTTAATCTTGGCTGTTTGTGAATTCTGTACTGTTATCAGTACAAAACATCAGAATTTTCTACCCATGAATCCTTTCTAATTCTATCCTATACTAATTTATGCAACTAAACACCTCTGATTATGGGTAATGGCAAATACCCCGGACATTATGCTATAATCATCAATGAAAAGGATATAGTACCTTTTCCCTTTTGTAGCTCATGGTGAGATAGGTCCACAGACATCAGCATGCACCAATTTGAGCACTCTAGTTGAATT